>CM039678.1:289300400-291800400 GCA_022496015.1 Hordeum marinum | reverse complement strand
CCACATGATCACACGTTCTCCTTGCATGACCTTGAATCCATACAACCAAGCTCGGGCAGTACCTCCGAGTCAGTGAGAGGCATAAAGCACCTTCTCACGATCCTCATTGCAGTTGACCAATGGAAGGAGGTCCTCGCCGGTGCGGATCCAGTCATCAGCATCCAATGGTTTAGCAGTCTCGGTGAAGGTTGGGGGCAAGTTCCTCATGAACTCATACAGCATGGAGTGGCCATTGTCGTTCCTACCTTGTTGCTAGATGTTCATGAGGGCTTGAGCCATCTGTTCGATAGCAGCATTGTTGGCTTGGCGTTCCTCCCGGAGAACTTGGAGAAACTGAGCTATGGTCATGTTCTCCAATGGAGGTGGTGGCAGGGGAATGTCGCCTTGTGGCTGCTCCTGGTGTCCTCCAGCATGAGCAGCCCCACCAGCTCCCTGTTGCTGGCTCGAGCTGTCGGCTTCAGGGTTGGTGAAGGAGCTGTTGCAGGTAGTTGTCACCATCATGTTTGGAGCAGCCAAGCCAAACAACAGGGATTCACAAGAGGATAAGCAATACGGAAAAGCAAGCCTAAGGGGGTCGGTTAAGAGAAAGTGTGTTAAAACAAAGGTCGAAAGAAAAACATAAATTAAGATAGACGATCGAGTCGCTTACATGTTGCCTGAGGCAAAAGCGTGACTTGCATCGGAATACAAACAACAAAACAAATAGCAAGCACACATGGTTTCATATGAACCATTACACGGACTCTACTTCACATGAGGGATACATGACTGATCCTACCGTAGGGGTTCTCGGACTCAGGTGGTGGAGTGCTCGGTCTCGTAGTCATGCTCCTCTGGGTCTTCCTCCTGTTCGTCATCTGAATGTGCATCGTTCCCTTTCAAACGGGTCGGGGAATGAGGAGGTCCATCCCGTCGACGCTTTGTTGGCGTGTCGGTGAACAGCTCACGATACTCCATCGCACTCATGCGATGACGACGTGTGGGTGTATCACTAGCTGGGGGTACTCCTCCTCGATAAGCGATAGCTTGTCGTCCATCAGGGGCTCCATCCTTCTTGACTTTGGCTGGCTTCGTCCTGGCTTGTCGAAGTAGCGCTCGGGTGTGGTGAAGTTCCTCGCGAAGCTTCACGGAGACCTTCATCAGGTTATGAACCTCTCTATCGGCGGAGAGGCTGAAGTAGGTCTGGAACCTGAGTGGTGTCCCATCCACCTTGGTTCGAATCAGCGTCCAACTCTCGCTGAGATCATCCTTCTTGAAGGGAAGGTAGTGAGTAGCCGGCTCATCAATCATCTCTGGAATGATGTCTCGACGGTGCAGGAGTGCCTGGCGTGCAGCTGTCTCGACGGCAACATCATGGTCTACATCCATGGTCCCTTAAAGAACCAACTAGTCAGGGAGTCGTTTGCCTTCACGACCACATCCACGTGGTAGTCCTTCGTGACGGCATCGACCCAGTGCTCGTGGTAGAGGAAAATGGGTGGTTGGCAAAATTGGCACTTCTCCAGGCTATCCCCAAGGAGTAAGGGAAAGCCGTATGTCAGGAAGGCTTCGGGTACAACGGCCATCTACAAAGGTTTGAAAGGAGGAGAGTCAGCAAAGTGTTGTGTGAAGAAATGGAGAGGTAAATAGTGCAGAATTTCCTAAGTTCCAATGCTAGGTGTAGTTTTGAAAACAACTTTTATCCTCTCTAACGTCCAGGCTAACTAAGGGATTCCTATAGTCAGGATGGCTCTGATACCAGCTCTATGGGGACCCCGAGTCATAAGTCGTGATCACCGAATGCACGTGTATAGTGATCCCAGAGATCAATGTTCACTGAACACATAGAAGCTGAATAACAAGAGTCCTACATCCACACTTAAAGTCTTACACAAATAATAACCACAAAGGTCTTAGTATTACATAGGTCGGGCCACACGGCCAAACACTTAAAATAGAACAAGCAGCGGAATCTTGGTCGAATGCGTGAACCCATGCCATCTGCCTTAACCTACATGCATTCTTACTGGGACGCGTCCCAGTTCGCATGTTCGTGTCCAATGAACTATTCAACATACTCCTGTTCTTCCATGCCTGGCCAATTAAATAACCAGCGACAAGCCAATGAGTACTTTGAATGTCCACGCAAGCAACCCAAGTTGTGGAACAAGGTAACCGTGATGCATGATATAGCAGTAAGTAGGTAAATTTGCAGAAAGCTATTGTATGCAATGACATGATCAAGTAACTATTGAGCATGCATCAACAGCTAGCAGGTATCCATTTGAACAAATTACCAATATCATCAGAAGCTGGGGGTTGAACACCTCGTTTTCATTCATCATACTAAGTCATTGGACATAGATCACTTTCCATGCTAGTCATCGGACTTAGCTCAAGTACCATCTTTGTCTCCAACACATCCACACACGGCAGTTTGTGAAAACACTTGGATGTAGCACAAGAGCGGTCATCCAACTGTCCTTGATCGTGGACATGTCTATTCTAATAGTTTTACACTCTGCAGAGGTTTGCACACTTTACCCACAAGACTCGGGGAACTTCCTTGTCATCCACGACTCGTGGTATATAACATACCCGAGGTAAGCACCCAAACAATGCCTTCCCCCAATGATACTAAACAAAGAACCACTTGATTGGTACCCAACCCTCATGATGTACATCACACGTGCCTCGCTCTAATCGTACTATCCATGAGGGTACCAACGGTGTGGTCGGTGCCTGTGAAGACAACGCATGATCGTACATACCGGTACGACCCCGTATCGAGAGTGACCACGCCACTCCCACCACTAGTAATGCAGGATTCTTGCCAGTACCCACCAAGGTTATCAACAAAGCCCCGTCCCATAAGGGGTATCGTGGTTGCGCATGTAAGGTTGGAGTAACGGTCACAACTTACACAAATCCGTTTTCGAAAACCACATCACTCTCTTATCCCGCAACACCACTTCTTTCTCAAGTGGTCACACATCTCATCACATCTCCCTCAGGCATTAGTGGCACCCGACGGGGTTTTCGAAAAAGTCTTTGAAATCATTTCCCCTTATTTCCATCACCATGCATAAAGTCCCATCCCACTTGCGTAGCTTCTACTAGCATCCTAACTACACCCACCTGCATAACCCCCATAAGGTGGTAGGGTCATGCACGATGCAAGTGTCAATGGAGAAGTATCAGAACATCCCACCGAAAGGGGAACACCACATCACAAGATCCAATATGATGAAAGTAAAGTGCTATATGACATGCAATAAAAATGGTTTCTCATCATGGTCAAGTGGCTGCTTGCCTGGCTCAACAAAGACTCCGGGGTCTTCGAAGTCTTCGGGACCAACTTCTTCGTCAATGGTGCAATCTATCATCGCGATAAAATAATGATAAAAATAAGCAACACGCAAAAACAGAGCACTCGAGTACTTATTAAAAATGCTAACCTATTCTGTAAATACCCAATGTCATACCAAAATATTCTCCTAGTTGTTTGTTGAGAAAAAGATTTTAGAAATTAAATAACAGAGGCAAAAGGTGCCTAAATATAGGTTTTAAAATAAAATAGTACAAAAAATAATTTCAGACATTTTTACAAATGGCACTAGTAAATTCTATGAATTATTCTAAGATTTTAGGTGCAAAAAGTTTTGTCATAGGACTTTATTTGGGCTCTGTGGGAGTTTTGCAAAATCCCATAGAAAAGAAAAAGGAAAGGAAAAGGAAAAGGCAACCGGGAACTCGGCCAGAGGCGGACAGAGGCTGGGCCGGGACAGCTGGCCAGCCAGCCAGCGTCGCGCGCGGCTAGGTTTAAACCTGATGCGTGGGGCCCACCCGTTAGCGACCATGGGAAAGAGAGGGCGCAGGAGAGGGAAAGAGAGGCTGACAGGTGGGCGCCACCTTTTAGGTTCTTCTCACACGTTGGGATAGGGAGGGGAGCTGCTAACCAGCGGCGGCATGGGGCACGGCGACGGCGGGCGATGGTGGGAACGGGCTCAAGGAAGAGTCGCCGGTCTTTTGGAGGTAGAACGAAGGCCGGAGGTGGCCGAGTCGCCGGCGGCGAGCACCCATGGCGGAGGTAGCTTCGAGAGGTGGTCGCCGGGGCCGATTCAGACTTCAAAGAGTACGGGAAGGAGGGGGATCGCATCAGGAGGGCAATGAGTACCAACGGGAGAGAAATGGGGGCCGGAGACGCTTCATACCCGGAGATCGACGGGGAGATGGCTGCGGCGGCACTCAGGTCGATCCCGAGCAAAGAGACATCAGGCGCTCTCAAGGGGGGCTCAAGGACGTTTCTGGGGAGAGAAGAGGGGGACCAAAGGGGAGAGAGGGGCCCGGGAGGCCCTTTTATTGGCGGGGACAAGTCCACCAAACGCTGGTGCGCCAATGAGCTCGTATCTGAGGCTAGAGGCCACGAGTGAGAGAGGGCGAGCCAGGGACGTTCCTGGGGTCGGTCTAGGCCTGAGGGAAGAAAGAGAGAGGGAGAGATGCCAACGCGTGTGAGCTCCCCGGTTGGCCAAACCGGCCGGCGCCGGGCACGCCGGTGGGAGGGCGGAGCAGAGAGGAGAGAGGGGGCCGACTGCTTGTCGTTTCATGGACACCGAGGGCGTCTTGGGGGACACGCGGGGGAGGCCCAACGCTGTCGGGGCCGGCCATTGGACGGCGGCTATAGTGCGGGAGCACATTGTAGCATGCTCTAGACCGTGCGCATGGACGTCATTGCCATGGCATGCGCGCTCTGGGGTGCCCCTCTTTTTCCACTAGTTGCTAGAGGGCCTAGAGATGCTCTTTGGATGCTGAGGAGCTAGGGAGAAAAGAAAAAGGGGAGGGAGAAGCTTCTACCAAGGTGAAACAGGGGTAGAAATGGGGGTTTTACCCCACTTCCCTGTAGAGACCTGGCTAGGGAGAGTTATTGGAGGTGCAAGGCACTTACCAGGGGCTGTGGTAAAAAGTTGGGGCCAAGGGTAAAAGAGAAAGGGGTGAAAAGCTGATTTTACAAAATCACCAGAAGGTGTTTGATGGAGTTTTGGGAAAGAAGATGTTATGATCTTACTGAGATACTTACCAGGGTCAAAGGCTAGGTAGAAATGAGAGGATTCACCAAGTTTGAGCTTAAGAGGAAGAAGTTGACAATGGAGATTTGATAAACCCTAGAAATTAGCAGAATCAGATTTCTATAGATCCATTGATGCTAGGCTTTTACCCTTGGTGCACCACTTAGTGTATCATCCCTCTTTGGCCATTAGATCATGCCCACAAAGTTTGAGGCCAAGGGGAGACACTTCACAATGTAAAGTTTCTCAAATTTGATTGTGGACAGGAATGGTTTTGGTATGGTTTGATGAACCAAACCAACTTGGATTGAGATGAAACTTTGCAAGATTATCACCTATGATAGTGTTTACTTGCTGGAATTTTCCTGGAATTTATTGAAAATATTCCTTATACAAATATTCCAAAAGTTTGATCTGAACAGAAAGGGTTTTGAGGGGTTTTGCCTATGATCTGATCATGCCCTTCTGTTGAGACTCGTATATGTGGAAAATATATGTCCACTGAGTCTCTCTAAATTTTCTCAAATATTTTCACATCATTTAAATAATTTTTCCCTAGGAAAAACCATTTCTGGCCTTAAGAAAAAGCCTTTAAATAAAAGGTGAAAATAATCTTAAAAATAATATTTTGTGGTTATGGGAAGTCTTATATATACTAGGTTTGAAGTAAAGCCTTTGGAAAAGAAGAATCCACCCAATTTGAGGATTTGGAGTGCAAACCTCATTTTTAGGGGGTTCTGGAAACTTAATTTGAATAAATCATTTTTGGATGAAACAAAATTTAATAAAAACAGTTTTGGGCACTATTCACATGGCATGATCATTAGGCAACAGATTTGGAACAAGGAAGATGAATATGAAGTTGAATAGAACCTAGTAGTGCCAAATAACACAATCATCAAGCAAGCAAAAAGCATAGCAAACAAGCACAAGCACTTTGAAAAAGTTTTAGTTGGCTTCACATTTTATAAACCCAAACATAACAATGTGCTACAAACACAGGGTGTGACAGTAGGCAGGACCGCGGTCGTCATGTCTTGGGCCCTCAGGCGGGGGGGGGGGCTCAATGCCGCTAGGGCTGGCTCGGGCGTTCACATTGTGTCCAGCCCCCGCTCGTGGGGTGCGCGAGAGGGAGGGAGCTAGCATCAGCCAAACCTTTTAAAAACGAGACTCAAGACGCAAATGTTGCACGGCGAAAGTCCCTCCCCCCCTTTCCAAATAGGACGCCAAAACTTGCACTTCATTTAAAAAACTGGCAAATTTTGTTATGAAAAAGAGCAAGGAACAGTCGCGTACGTCACCTAAGCTAGTCTTCCCCAGCATGGAGCATGGAGCCTCCACTGGGCGTGGGCATAGTCGTTGAAAGACAGTGTCGTCTGCCAGTGCGGAGCATGGGGTTTTCCCTTGGGAGTGGGTGGCAGCCCCTCCATGGCCTCGTAGGGCGCTCCTTGGGGGGCTCCGGGCGTGTACAGCCCACTCATTCTTACGTGAGAGTGTCACAGTTGGAGATATTTGGGCGGGCACCCCAGGCGCAAGGCCCCGGAGTTCTCGACCCAGTTCTCGAGTCACCTCGCACATTTGGGCGCGGTTGCGCGCTCCTACAACCCAAACATGACTGCATTGCTCCCCGCGCAACTGCGGGATAGTGCTCCCGCGGCCCAAACATGAGCGCAACACACCCCACGCAACCGTAGGAGTATTGTGTTGGTGTTGTCGCCTTGGGAGGTGACGTGGCACCAGCCGAGCCATGCCCTCGAGGACACGCGAGCCCTCAAGCTTATACCAAGCCTTGCCAGCCCCCTGGGTATGGCGCCGACGCTCCTCAAGCTGCGGGGCGTGCAAGGCCCCTCGGAGCATGACTCTATCGGTGCCGCATCCTCGCGGTGCCGGCCACGGGTGGCCTGCACTTCTCGATCCTTGCCAATCTTCTAGGCCACAAGCTTCTGCGGCCCGATCGCCCGGTGCCGGGTTCCCTACTCGTGAGGGCGCCCGTTGTTGCGTGCCCCCCAACCCCGGGCGGCCCCTCCGTCATGCCGACCGGACCAGGTGCTCCCATGGTGGAGGCCCCGGGCGAGGTTTGAAGTTGGGCGCCGGGTGTGCCCTCCTACGTCGATAGGGCACTGGTGCTAGTGGCTGGTGCGAGACCCGTGGCGCTGGCGTTCACCGCGGCAGCGCCTAGAGCGTAGGCCGCCATGTGAGGGCTTCGGTTTCCTTCTGGTACCTGATTGTATGCCCCGTAGCTTACCCCGGGCAATAGTGTGACGCTATGCTAGACGCGTGTCCCACAGATGCCCCTACGCCGAGCATCTACCTGATGCTTGTCGCCTCCTCTGCCGCCACGAGGTTGGCTGGACCTGTCTTGGCGAGGGTTACCGCCAAGGTCATCCCCTGCGACCACGCCATGATCTCGTCCATGCGTAGTGACATGGGCCGCTCGGTCCCTGCGCCGGTTTGTGTGCTCACGTCGAGGGGGTGTCAGCCTATGGTGGCCCTTCATGTTATGGGTTCGCGCATTGTGGTGGGCGCACGGAACATTCCATCACTTCCCTTGGGCACGCCGCTGCTGGGGCCCGGCGGCGGTCCAAAACTGGTCACCAAAACCCTAGGAGAAGGAGTACAACACGGCGCGGACCCTGCTCAGGCTCCTTGGGTTGGGGACCGTGCGTGTTCACACACGATGGCAGAGGGCGCTCATCGGCCGAGCCTCCCGCTCCTTGCACCGGGGGCCATAGAGGAAGGTAAGGAGCCAGGGCCCTCCTTGCAACAGTGACCAAGTCAGCGATGTGGTCGGCCCAGGCGTCGTCACCCCCTTCTGTTGGGCGATCGGGAAGGAGCTCGCTTACCATGAGCTGCACCTCCTACGCATTTAGGTTCCCTAGGTGGTCAGAGGCCGTGGGAGGCACGATGAAGCAGCCGCTTGGGCACTGCTGTGCGTGCGGGGGGCCTTGCTGCATGCAAGTGGTACAAGCAGCGGTGGTGACGGCGGCGATGCTGGTGTCCTAGTAACGGGTGTCCGACATGGGAACCTCGGGTTGCACGTGTTCGGAGCTGGCCATGGCGGGAGCAGGAGGTGGCCGACTGTCGGTGAAGCAGGAGTTGACGGAACTGAAGGACATCGGTGCACCCCTACCTTCCACTCCAAATGTCGGAATCAGGGCTTCGCAAAACCAATGAGGTTCAAATGTTGGGGTGCGCACACCCTCCAATCCCACTCAACCCCCACAACCTCTCAGCGACTTTGGGAATTGTCACATGGGGGATAACGAAGGCACATGGTCCTTACCCAGGTTCAGGCCACCTTGCGGTGTAAAACCCTACTCCTGCCTATGGTGGATTTCTCCTCACGAGGAGGCCAAGGATGAACTAGTACAGTGGTTGAGCAACCTCGCGAGGCCACAAGGGTGAGGTTGGATTCCCCCCTCTATGGTGGAGGTCAGTCTCTATTTACAGTGGCCTTGTTCCTCTTCCCTTATCGCACAGGCGGGAAGGGATCCCACAATGGACAAATTTGAAAGGAGAGAAGTGGTACGTCCTATCCTAACAAAAGGTGTCTTCGGCTGCAAAGCTTCCGGGTGTGACATAGTGGTGGGCTCGGCGATGACATCCCTCCTGCCGAGCTCGTGGTCTTGGTCCTATTGCACTGGAAAGGAAACGTTTGGGGGATTCCTTGATAACCCGCATACGCCCTTGCCTTCTTAGCACAAATAAGGAAACTATCCCTCTCTACGCCTGCTAGCGCCCGCCTGGCTCGGCTGCCAGAGCCCACGTCATCCCGGCCTCACGAGGTCGGGTACCTGCATAGGAATCTCATCTTATGGAGGTATGTAGCATCTATGGAGGCCTTGGCATTGTTCTCCTCGCAAGGTTGAGGCTCTTGCATGGTCTTTCACTTGGGTGGGGGGCTTGTCAATGGGTCATACCAGGCCATCGAGGTGGACCACGTGCGGGGCTGAAGGCAGGTAGGTCTGGGTAACCCTAGTCCCAGAATGCCAACAAATTAGAACTTCATCCAAATGGGCTCGTTCACGCCGGCTCGTCACAAAGCCTGCTTCATCTTCATGACGTACTCGTCATGGGACTTGGATCCTTGTATGGTGTTCTCCAAGTGGCGTTGAACATGTTCCATGTAGGTGGAAGGAACAAATTTTCGCCGCATCACTTTCTTCGTCTTGCACCAACTCATGTCAAAGTTCTTCGAAGATGTGTGAAGCCACCATGTTGATGCGTCGCCGTGTAAGTTTCTTGTGGCGCACTTCACTTGATCTTCGGAAGGGACTTAAAGTAGCATGAGGTAGTGGTCCATCTTGCACTCCCACTCGAGATACTCCTCAGGGTGTTAACTCCCAAAGAAAGGAATCTCATGGTCGATGTCGAGGTCATAGTAGCTCATGGAAGTCACGGACTTGAGCTTGGCGAGCTTCTCTTGAAGTGCTTGTTGGTGAAGATGCTGCATGTACAAAGGTGAATATGCCTTGAATTCGCTTGGCAAAGATGCCAAGGTAGGTGGTGAAGTCGTCGAGCGGTGGTTGGTGTCAAACTCGTGACCTTCACACTTGTTTGACGTTGAATGCCTTATGTTGGCGTCGTTATTTCTTCATGTCTTTGATGGTGTATATGCCGATGTGATGTTGCCAAAGATGGTAGGTCAGAAGCATGTGCACTTGAGCATATTCTCTAAGATGATGAAGACCCCTCCCGGTTCTTGATGAGGACCTTGAGCTCCTCCATTTGAGCATGCATCTTGGCATCGATGATGTTCTTCATGGCATCGAACTTGTCATTGTGGTTACAGATTAGAGGATATGTGTCGTCCTTATCCATTGAAGTACTCGAGAAGGTGTGAGAATGAGATGGAATGAACGTACCAAAGTTACCTCTTTACGAAGATGTAGACGGATCTCAAAGGACCACAATGTATGCAAGGAAAGAGTGCACTCGGTGAAAAACCTTGTCCAATTCTCACAACCTACACAAATGCCTTATAGTGGAGTGATACACCCATTTTGCATCATGATTTCCTACTGTTATTTACAATGTTTTTCTGCATAATAATATTTTATGGTGTTGTTCTAATGCCTTTTCTCTCATAATATGCAAGGTTTGCACAACGAGGGAGGATGGCGACAACTACAATTCTAGACCTGAAAAACCATATCAGAGATACCTATTCTGTACATCTTCAAATAAGCTGAAACTTTCCATAGAATTATTTTGGAATATAAAAAAATACTGGAGCAAATAACTACCAGAGGGGGCGAACCTTGTGAGCACAAGACACCAGAGAGCGCTAGCCCCCCCCCCCCAGGCATGGCCTAGTGGGTCGTGCTCAGGGCGGCCCACCTTCGGTGCCCATCTTCTGGTATTTAACGTGTTTTGACCTATAAAAACTAATGAGGGGACTTTCAGAATGCAACACTGTTGTCTCGAGGTGGAACTTGGGCAGGAGCACTTTTTCCCTCCAGCGGAGCGATTCCCCCAGGGGAACTTCGTAACCGGAGGCAGAAATCAAAGTCAGATTGGTACCAGAACCTAGTTAATCTCTTGTGCTCAATCTTTCTACCAGAACCTCAGATTGGTACCTATGGGTGACCAGTAGTGTTGATTACATTACATAGTTGATTACTATATGGTTTATTTGATGGAAGATTTTATGTTCAGATCCATTATGCTATTTATTACCCCTCTGATTGTGAGCATGAATATCATTTGTGAGTAGTTACCTTTGTTCATGACGTCACATGATAAGTCATGTTGCAAGTAATCATGTGAATTTGATATGTGTTCGATATTTTGATGAGATATATGTTCTGATTCCCTTAGTGGTGTCATGTGAACGTCGACTACATGAAAATTCACCCTCTTTGGGCCTAAGAGAATTCATTGTGGAGTAGTTATTAGATGATGGGTTTCTAGAGTGACACAAGCTTAAACACTAGTTTATGCGCTACTTCATAAGGGGCTGATTTGGATCCACTTGTTTAATCCTATGGTTAGATTTTATATTAATACATTTCTTGTAGTTGCGAATGCTTGCGAGGGGGTTAGTAATAAGTGGGAGGTTTTTTCACGTAAGAACATCACCCAAGCACCGGTCCACCCACATATCAAATTATCAAAGTAACAAACACGAATCAAACCAACATGATGAAAATGACTAGATGAAATTCTCTTGTACCCTCAAGAACACTTTCCTTATCATAAGAGACCGTTTTGGAATGTCCTTTAACACAAAAGGATTGGTATACCTTGCTGCACTTTATTTACAGTTATCGTTACTTGCTCGTTGCCAATTATCTTGCTACCAAACTACATGTCACCTACAATTTCAGTGCTTGCAGAAATTACCACGTTGAAAACTGCTTGTCATTTCTTTCTACTCCTCATTGGGTTCGACACTCTTACTTATCGTAAGGCCTACGATTGACCCCCTAGACTTGTGGGTCATCAGGACTCGATTATGGCATCGTTGCCGGGTAGTGAAGCGCTCTTGGTAAATGGGAATTGGTATGGAAAACTTATACTACTTGCTAAAATTTCTTGGCACTTGTTACTACGGATAAAAATCCTTTGAGGGGTTTGCTCAGGGTATCTTCACCTAGACCAGAACCACAATTAGTTTCCCCTCAACCTACTGCACCTACCGAAAATATTCGTTATGAAATTCCTTCGGGTATGATAGAACAACTACTAGCTAATCCTTATGCAGGAGATGGAACTGAACATCCCGATATGCACCTAATACATGTGGATGAAATTTGTGGATTATTTAAGCTTGCAGGTTTATTAGGAGATGAAGTTAACAAGGAGGTTTTCCCTTTATATTTGAAGGTAAAAGCATTGACATGTGTAGGCTATGTGATGATATTGGATCATGGAACTGCAATTGATTGAAATTGGAATTCCACCAAAAGTTTTATCCTATGCATCTAGTTCATCGTGATCAGAATATTATATATATAAGTTTTGGCCTCGTGAAGGAGAAAGCATAGCTCTATGTTGGAGGAGGCTTAAGACAATGTTTTATTCATGCCCTAATCATGATCTTTCGAGAGAAATTATTATACAAAAATGGTATGCTCGACTTTCTCATACTGATCGATCCATGCTCGATACTTCTCGTGTTGGTTCTTTTATGAACAAGACTATTGAATTCAAGTGGGATCTTTTAGAAAGAATTAAACGCAACTCTAAGGATTTGGAACTCGACGAAGGTAATGAGTCAGGTATTAAGCTAGAGTTTGGTTGTGTTAAATCTTTTATGAACTTCGATCCTTTCCACAAATTTACCACTAAATATGGACTTGACTGTGAGATAGTAGCCTAATTTTGTAAATCATTTGCTTATCATGTTGATATCCCTACAGATAAGTGTTTTAAATATCACCCGCTATAAAAAAGGAAATCAAAGAGCCAGTCATAGCTAAAAAGGAAACTATCATTTACAATGTTGATCCAGTTGTACCTACTGCTTATATTGAAAAGCCCCCTTTCCCCGTTAGGATAAAGGAATGGTTCACAAAAGTAATATTAAAGCACCTAAGCCCTCTGAACGAATTAAAGTAGAACCTAGTTTTGCTATGGTTAAAGATCTCTTTGTCATGGGAACGAACACCTATGGGATCACGGGGACTCCTTTCGGTTCGGCAGGGGGCGAGCTCGCACAAAGGGCCAGTCTGGTAAGCAGCACACGGGTAGTTTTTACCCAGGTTCGGGCCGCACGGGTGCATAAATCCTACTCCTGCTTGGTTATATTGATTGTGTTCTAGGGTTTTAGCTATAGGAGCGCCATGAACGACTGTTACGTGATCTTGGTAACCTCTAGTTGTCTAACTGTCGGGCTGTCTGGTTGTCTAACTGCCCAACTGTCTGATTGTCTCTAGCCTTTTCTCCATCCAAAAAGCCCTTCTCTGTAATGCCCTGAGCCTCCTTTTATATCTAAGGGGATCCCAACAGTGGCGCACAATGTGCACATGGGATGCATAGTGTTACAGTGCTATCGTACCTAACTCTGACGGAGTAGGACCAAAGCATTCAATGCACCGTTAGGCGCCTTAGTCCGTCAGTGGGACAGGAGGGGGTTCGTCCCATCGGTGCCGCTTAGCTCTCTCCAACGTCGATCCCAGGACAACCATCCAGGTGAATCGACACCTGGCCTGTATGCTGGCGGTGCTTGCCGGGGCCTTGCCTTGCCGGTGGGCCTTGCTTTGCCTGGAGGCTCTATAGCCCTCCTGACATGGTCTTGCTGGTAGTCTTGAGTCTTCTGTGCTGGTGCTTGACAAGTCTTTGCTAGGCCTTGCCGTCGGGTTGGCTACTACTGCCCGTGCACTAGATGGCCCAAAAACTCTAGTGCACCGACAGGAGCCCCTAGGACTGGGCCATACACGTCGCGAGGCGTTGTTGGGCTAGGCCCAACTAGTGCACGGCTGTCAGGACCGGTTTTCCAGGATATTAATTTCCCAGTAAATGGCCCTTGTGCTCATCAGCCCCAGGATTACTATTAGCTGATGAGACACAATCTTGATACATAAATTCCAAGCAAAATTACAATAGCTGAAGTACAAGACCATCATGGTCTATGAGTACAACAAAAGGCTTCTAGTGGTTGGTGGCGAAAGCGGTTCATGCTCATCAGCATTTATGGGGCTCCATTTCCCACAGGAACAGCTGATCTGGTTAACTCCTATCTTCGCGCGGCTACAATCTTCGATGCCTAGGTTCCGGGGTTGTCGTCATAATGCTCCTCTCCACATGCATAATCTGGCCAAGACAGTAGCGAGTCACAAGCCAGTGAGTACTTTGAATGTACTCGCAAACATTATGAAAATAGGTATAACATAGTAGAAGTATTCATGTACTAAACTTAATCCACGGTCACTTAACCAGTCACAAAATATAACTTCATGATGCAAGCAAGCAGGTCATTCATATTAAACATGAATAAGCAATCAGAGAATAGATGTAACACAGACCGATCGGGTGTCTGAGGCGACGCCTCAAAAGGATAATAATATAAAGCATGCATCAGTCGGGCATCTGAGCAACGCCACATAAAGGGCTTATAAGGAAAAAATAAATATCCAGCACGCCAAAGTCAGGCGTCTGAGCGACGCCACATAAAGGGATTATAAGGAAGTAAACAACAAACGGGCCATAGTCGGGCGTCTGAGCGACACCACAGAAAGGGCTTAGAAAGAAAGTAAATAGCCAATGTGCCACAGTCGGGCATCTGAGCGATGACATAGAAAGGGCTTATATGATAAAGCAATCAATATGCATGCCACAGTCGGGCGTCTGAGCGATGCCGCATAAAGGGCTTATATAAGAATAATCACAATGAATATCTATGAGGTAGAACCTTCCCAGGGATACTCAATAATTCAAATAATATAAATGGTTAGTCCACAATAATAATAACAACAATCATCATTTGTCACTCGTCATGATTCCTATTCCAGTTTAGAAGTTTTCCTCCGAAGGCCGACACTAAGACCGACACTTGACCCATCCCAGACTGTAGTCCTTAACCGCGGGCACGGCTATTCGAATAGATATTAACTCTGCAGAGGCTGTACTCTTTACCCATAGCCGACGGATTTCAGTAGTCACAAAGGACTAGTTCCGTCTATGGTATTTTAGAAGAAAACACACCTAACCAGTACACACCCGTTTCTCATCCCGATGCTAGGTATCACCCTAGGCAACGTTTAGGAAAAACTTTAAGATGGGGAGGCCGCCACCTCGAACAGCATGGGATCAAATTTATATCGCGCGCTCTAAGGGGTGCCCCCCTCTCGGTCCCAACTGGAAACACCCATGCACCCTGACCGGATGACTGGCTTTAATACATGGCCATGGGACCCCCATCACGGCCCCTCTATTTGGTGTGTACATGGAAAGAGGTTTGCAACTTACTAAATCGTATTCTTTGAAGAAGACCTGTGGAAGCATGAAAAGATGGAGAATGGGGACAAGACTCGATCTATGCTTGACTCGGGAGGTTGTGTATTCTCTGCATGGTTAGCACAACAAACATATTCCACGACATTAAACAGAATCACCACTCATCATACCCCTCCATGCCTTACTGACCATTCTCGCTCCAACTAGATGTCAGCACCAAGCTCGTGTCTATCAGAGACAGAGACTTCCCTGATTCCTTTCGGTAGGCATGAATGGCATAGGAGGGTGAATACTTTCACAAGCATATCAATTCTAACAGCAAGGAATTTTCATCATGCATTTGTAAACATGATCACACCATCACATAAAAACAAATGCATACTTCAGGTCAACCCTGTTTTTATTCACATCAAGCAACACACAACAAGTATTATACCAGGGTTCAGAATGCTTGCCTTCAATGTGTATGTATGGAGGTGCACTCCACAACTTTATCTACACTCCAAGTTCCTATTTGAAAACATTCTAATTAACACACAATTCAAAAACAGTACAAAAAGTTGTTTTGGAAAATTTCCAGATAAATATTAAAATAAACTAGATGGAATTTGGGAAACAACAGCAAAAGAATTAGGTCCATTGGAGTTATATTTTAAAAGTTATAGCCAGTCAAAGATCAGGTAAAAATCTGATTTTTAAATTAATTAGAAAAGAAAACGGTTCGGTGGTGAATACGCTTTCAAGAGGGGGAGACGTACTCAAGGACCAGCGCCACTGGCGATTGGGTTGTGACACTGACAAGTGAGGCCCACTTGTTAGGTTTGTCCCCTTCCTCCCGCTTGCCTGGACAGAAGCAGGGGCGAGTCGCCGACGGCGATTGCCGGCAATAGAGGGCGCCGTTCTTGACGTCCAGCCTACCCACGAAGTCAGCAGAGCGGCCCGCATCGGATGAAGGGGAGAGGAGCATCCGGGGAGCTCCAGGTCGAGAAGAGCTTCTCCAATGGCAGAGGAGGCTTCGACCATAGAGGGGGCTTGGTATTTCCTGGCTCCCGGGCGAGATTTGAGGGGTTGTTGGGATCGCTAGGCACGCTCGGGGGCTCTTTTTATAGCCGGCTAGGGCCGGTTCCCGCAACTCCGAGGATAAGAACGCCGGTGAACCGCCATTCTGTTCCTAGGGGCGACGTGGCAACGACGGCGCTAGCGGACGAGCTCGCGGATGAGCTCGGCCTGTTCCAGAGGGCAACTGACGAGCTGGGGTGGTCGAGGCGGTGCCGTCCATGGCAGAGGCCTGCTGTGGCCGTAGGCTTGCCACCAAGGCCTACTGCGGCGATGCTGCACGGTGCCAGGGAGCGGCTCCAGCAGCAGGGAGGGGTCGAGGGCGTCTCTGCGACCGAACAAAGGCCAGGGGCAGCACTAGGCGGACGCGACGGCTCATGAGACCGCACGTGCAAAATGCATGCTCTGCTCGTGCTCCAGGCATGCACACAGGGTGAGCAAAAGCCTACTGATGCCCATGCCAAATAACAGGTCTATGCTAGTGGGTATAGGGAAGCTATGGGACATGCTGGTTTGGCGATAGGGGTAAGTTCACAATACAAACACAAAACCATGCCAAAACTGCTCACGCACACCAAGTGCTTGACAGAGTGCCAAGGGCATCTAGGAAACTCTTCTAGTGTCCAAAAACTCCAGGCTGGGGTCTCTCTAGATGCTGGTTATGATGGCATGGTTGTTTTATGAAGACAAGAAAGTTTCTAATGCAAGTTTTGTAAAAGTTAGTTTCTGGACCGAAACTAAATGGTGTTATAGCATGGTCAAACTTATTCCATTGGACCTCAACTCCTGGACTTAAGGATTTGGTAGGATAAACTTAAAGTAGGAAAAATCTCATGGGCATTAGAGCAAAACAAAATAGGGTTGCAGAAGAAAGTACCAAACTGGGCCAGAATGAATATGAGGATGGTTTGCTCAGATTTTCCAAAACACAAGGCTGTTTCTCTGCATAAAATAGAATTATATAGTTCTACTAACATCTCATAATTTTTATGGAATTTTCAAAGTAATATTTCAATAGGTTGTAGTGCAAACTACAAACTGAACCAGATTTGAAAACTTGAGATAAAGCTCAAAATCTCCAAATGACTAAGAGCAGTTTTTGCATAAAAGTGACTTAGAAACATCACCTGTCATCTAAGAATTTTTGTAGAATTTTTAAATGAAGATATCAAATGGTTGTAGTGCAAAAGAAGCTCTAAAAAATATGAGAAACCATTTTAGAATAATTAAATCTCAGGAAAAATAATGGTAGAAATATCTCCATAGACCAAATATAAAAACAAAGAAATGTTCTTGAGGAGCTATTCAAGTCCAACAATTATTTTTGAGAAGTTTCTATTTGGAGGGAAAACTCCACAAATCAGAAGAAAGAAGTGATTCTGAAATCAATAGATGATCTAGAAAATAAATATTTAATTTCCTGGCAAAATTTTAATTAATAAAACATGATTAAATTTTTGGGGTGTTACAACGGGCTTGCGAGGCAGGGCCTTGTAGTTGTGGCCATTGCGTTCGCTGCGCTTCCCCACGATGCCCATTGAATGCGGGTAGTGGGTTATGTGCGCGGCACGGCTGCCTAGTTTTCAATTACCGTGTGGGGTCTTTTCCGCCACGTGCGCCGCATGCATAGCGGGGAGCAAGCAACGGGCGCCCGTGATTTAATGTCCGTGAGAAAATACAGTAGCTGTGGCACCATGGATTGGGGTGATGGGGCGGTTGTTGTTCGCCCCATGATCGAAGGCGCCGCTATTAGAGGAGGTGGGCGGTGTCCTTTGGGGTGGAGGAGAGCCAGCCCCTATGCTTCCTCCTATAAATTGGGGACAGCGGGGGTGGAGCTCATCCAGCCTTCTTCCGCCCTTCGAGTGCAAAACTCCGCGGTCCGCCTCCCCCCTCGTCTTCTCAATCTTCAGGCAGCGCCCACCCTCCGTCATGTAGAGGGGGCCGGGGCAACCACCTTCCTTGGCTGCGAGGAGGAGCTCTCGTCAGGATCATGCCGCCGCTTCAGCCGCGGAGGCAGAGCGAGGCTCGAGTTCGCATGGTGGAGGAGGCGCGAGGGGGCACGACCACCACGGAGGCTGAGGTCAGGGGAGGCGGCGCGCTTCTCCTCCCCCTTCTTCGACACCAGGCATCTCCATTGAAGAGGCCCACGCTGAGGGGATGGCGCTGGCTTTCGTCCTCGAGCTGGGCGGTCCCCTCCGACGCCATCTGCTTCTCCCACACCTATTTGCTAGGGCGGTGGAGGACGTCGAGCCGCCCTTCGTGTGGCTGCAGGTGGCAGGGTGTTGTAGTGGCGCGACGTGGGTGGACGTTGAGTATCCAGTGTGCCGTGTCATGTTCCTCAGGCATGGTTGGAAGACCTTCGCCCGTGCCCACAATCTCCAGGTGGGGCATGTTCTTCGTTCTAAAGAAATGGAGGCCAATTCACTCTCCATCAAGATTTATGGGAGCTCCGACATCCGCCTCAGCTGCCACGAAGAGAGCACGAGCAGCACCGAAAGCCTGTACTCCAGCAAGAGTGATGGGGAGGACAGCGGCGATGAGCCTGGTCTTCGGGCGTTCAAGTCGGGGCCCGAAGATTCGAGCTCTGACTGACCGGCGGTCGTGCCATCATCGCCAGTCCTCGGCAAGATGTCCTTGTCGGGTGCTTCAGTCCTCGGCCCTGCCTGATCTTCCAGTTGGGTCTTTCGGCAGGCCCGTGGACTTCGGCTTCTGGGGTCTGTCCACCTTTCTGCCTGTTTGGTCCCTCTCCTCCGCGCAATTCTGGTCTAGGAGGGGCCATGTTCTTGCCTGCCCATCTGGCAGCCCTGCTCGTCCGCGCAGTGCTGGTCCAGAGGGGTCAGGCCGGGCTTCTGCCGGGGGCCTCTCGCCATCCTTTTCTTCTTGTATCCCGCCTCTCCTTTCCATGCTTTTATTCTTGTAATCTCCCCTGGGGGAGAAAGTCAAATAAAGATGTACTTAGAAAAAAGGCGATATCTTATGTAAATTTCACCCCTATTTTGAATGAATGCGTATTATTTTCCTTGTTGGACTGCTTTTGTGTATGGAATTTTCCCTACGCCCTTTCTGGAAGAATCTTGCCAGCATGTGTAGCCCTACCGCAAGCACTTTCAGGAACATGTCCTTAGCGTCCTTGGCAAGATACCTTGGCGTCCTTGGCACGGCCGTTCAAGGCATCGGCCTTACTCGAAAACGTGGTAATGGCACGAGCGCTGTCACTTGGATCGTTGAGCGGACTCGAAACAAGACAAGTAGCACGGACGAAGCCACTTAAGCCGTTGAGTGGTCCCGAACGCAGTGAGGGCCCATCCAATCGCGACAAGGTTCCCGCGCGTGCAGGTTTTCCATATAGAAGTCGAAACCTCTCATGGAAAATAGGTTTACGACAAGGATTCACATGGGGTTTTCACAACTTATCTTTTTTTTAACTTTCTCCTTCCGGTAGGTTTTTTTTGGGACGTCGCTCATAGGTGTCCATACTATCATCCCCCCCCCCGGCAAAGCTCCACCCGTGGGATCCTTCTGTCCTTTGAGAAAAAGAAAAGGAGAAAATATGGATATGGAAGCTTGGCAATCCATTAGTCCTTGCCGGGATTAAGTGCAATGCAACACTTCAGATAAACATGAACATAAGTAAACATGAGAATCGAAAAGGATTGCAGAACACTTATCTTTATTTAACTGCACACAGGGTCTGAGCCTGGCTTTGTACCAAGGATTAAATGCTTCAGCGGCAAGACTTGTACAAAAGGTGGTTGCCGGGGCTGGCCTGGCAACCGCGCCTCATGGGTAGAACTTTCGAAGATGTTCGATGTCCCAGGAGTTGCTCATCGAAACGCCATCCTCGGTCACCAGGCAGACTGTGCCAGTCCTAGTGACTCGTTCTACCTTATAAGTGCCTTCCCACTATGGCGTCAATTTGTTTGGATTCTTGGCGGACTGAACTAGCCGAAGAACAAGGTCGCCTTCCTCAAGACTTCTGGCTTTGACCTTGCGGCTATGGTAGCGGCACAAGGCTTGTTGGTAGCGTGCAGCTCTCACAGCAGCCTGAAGACGGTCTCCCTCAAGGAGCGTCGTGTCGTCTTGCCGCAACTGCTCTCGCTCCAGCTCATCATAAGTGAGCACTCGAGGAGACCCGTATATTAGTTTCGTGGGGAGAACTGCATCCGCCCCGTAGACAAGGGAGAAGGGTGTATGGCCGGTATCAAGATTTGGTGTCGTCCTGATTGACCAAAGAACCACCGGCAACTCATCAATCTAGTGCCTTCCACACCTGTGCAGCCTGTCGAAAGTACTCGTCTTGAGACCTCGCAACACTTCAGCATTAGCCCTCTCCACTTGGCCATTTCTCCTCGGGTGGGCAACGGAAGCAAAACAGATTTTTCTACCAATGTCTTGGACATACTGCATGAAGGCGCGACTCATGAACTGTGTGCCGTTGTTAGTGATGATCCTGCTGGGAACACCAAAGCGGAAAACTAGTCCTTTGAAGAACATGACAGCTGATTGTGTTGTCACCTTTCTCACCACTTCCACTTCTGGCCACTTTGTGAACTTGTCGATTGCCACGTACAAGTACTCAAAGCCCCCGGCAGCGCGGAGAAAGGGGCCCAAGATGTCGAGCCCCCAGACCGAAAAAGGCCAGGAGAGAGGGATTGTTTGAATGGCTTGAGCTGGTTGACGTAGTTTCTTCGAATGAAACTGGCATGCTTCACACTTGGTTACTAACACAGTTGCATCCTGGAGGGCAATGGAAAAAAGGAAACCTTCCCGGCATGCCTTTCCGGCAAGTGCTCTTGATCCTGTGTGGGAGACAGATGTGCCTCCGTGTATCCCTGCCAACAGCTCCAGTCCATCCTCCCGAGAAATGCACTTGAGTTTCATGCCATTCACTCTCTTTCTGTATAGGATGTTGTCTACGAACTGGTACATATGAGACCGGCAGGCTACTTTCTCTGATTCCTCTTGTTCCTCAGGGAGTTCTCCTGTTTGAAGGAATTGGATAATGTGTTGTGCCCATGCTGGAGCCTGGGCTCGACAACAAGGACTAAAGGCGTATCCTCTGTCGGGGGAGCATTTGCCTTGACGGCAAGGGCCTGAGGGCCTGCCAGAGTCTGCTGCGCCCCGGCAAACCTGACGGGAGCGTATGCTTCTACAGCAAGAGCCAGGGGCCCTGCCGAACCATAGTGCTCACCGACAAGTCTGTCGTTCCCTCTGGCAAACTTCTCGCCGGCGGCTTTGGGGAGCTCTGCCGGGAAGTACTTGCTGGAACTTAACTTTCTTCTCTTCTCTTGTCCAGTTGATGGTGTCACGGAGGGTTGAGTTAGTTGGTGCACGAAAGTTCCTGGTTCCATAGGCAACTTAAGCGCAACACACTTTGATAGGCCAACAACGCTATTCTCTGCAGATGGAACTTGCTCCATTTGCAGGCCGTCAAAACATTCTTCCAACTTCCTCACTTCATCTACATACACTTCCATCAACAGGCTCTGGTAATCTTTGTTCACTTGCCAGACGACAAGTTGAGAATCACCTGTGACAATAAGTTTCTTGATCCCAAGGTCCACCGCGATCCTGTCACCGGAAAGGAGCCCTTCGTACTCCGCAGTGTTGTTCGTTGATCTCTCCCACGGAATGTGCATCTGGACCACATATCTGAGGTGCTCCTCAATGGGTGTGACAAGTAGCACTCCGACACCAGTGCCTTGTAGCGAGAAAGCTCCATCAAAATACATGATCCATTCTCGATCAGTCTCTTTGCTGGGGAGAGTTGACTCTGGAATCTCTTCATCAGGCGTTGGGGTCCATTCTGCAATGAACTCCGCCAAGGCCCTGCTCTGAATGGTCGAAGTGCTTTCAAACTTAAGACCAAAGCATGATAATTCCAGGGCCCACTCTATAATCCTCCCAGTATCTTATGGGTTTCGCAATATCCGCTATAGCAGGAAGCGGGTAACAACAGTGATATCATGTGCTTGGAAGTAATGGCGCAGCTTCCTTGAGGCCATAAGAAGGCCGAAGAGCAATTTTTGCATGCCACAATACCTTGATCTAGCCCCCTATAACAAGGAGCTGACAAAATAGACTGGTCGCTGCACCACTTTCTTCTGCTAGACTATCTCTTTCAACTTCACAACCTTCTTTGCTAGCACTAGATCCTGCCAGGAACGTCCTAGCTCGTTGCTTGGCATCCCTGTCGTTGTCATTGCTTCTTCGTCAACCTCTCTTTCAGCCACTAGTGTAGCACTCACCACTTGATTTGTTGACGCCAGGTACAGCAGCAACGACTCTTGTGGTTTTGGCACGACTAGGACTGGCGGAGAGGAAAGGTAGTTCTTCAAATCCTGCAGTGCCACCTCCACTTCTGGAGTCCATTTCATTGGACCTGCCTTCTTCAAGATTTTGAAAAAGGGCAGGGCACGCTCAGCAGATTTTGAGATGAACCTACTCAGAGCAGCAACATAGCCGACAAGGCGTCACACGTCCTTGACTAGTCTTGGTGCCTCAATTTGCTTAATTGCTTTGATCTTGTCGGGATTTGCTTCGATTCCTCGTTGAGATACAAAGAACGTGAGAAGCTTGCCGGATGGGACGCCGAACACACATTTCTCAGTGTTGAGCTTCATGTTGAACTTGCGCAGATTTGCAAATGTTTCTTCTAGGCCTGATATGAGCGTGGCCTTATCTTTGGTTTTCACCACTATGTCGTCCATATAAGCCTCCATATTTCTATGTAGCTTGGGCCCAAAACCAATCTTGACCACTCTTGCAAAGGTAGAACCAGCACTTTTCAACCTGAAAGGCATATGCAAAAAGCAATACATACCCCATGGGGTGATAAATGCGGTCTTCTTCTCGTCTTCTTTGGCCATGAAAATCTGATGATAGCCTGAATAGGCATCAAGGAAAGATAATAAGTCGCAGCTAGCAGTGGAGTCCATAGTCTGGTCGATGTGCGGCAAGGGAAAAGGATCTTTGGGGCAGGCCTTGTTGATGTGTGTGAAATCAATGCGTAGCCTCCACTTCCCGTTCGCCTTGTGCACTACGACTGCATTGTACAACCACATAGGATGGAGTACTCCTCTGATCAGGCCAGCTCCTTCTAACTTCTTGATTTCTTTGGCAATAAATTGTTGCCACTCCAAAGCTTTCTTCCGGACCTTCTACTTGATGAGCCACGCGTGTGGGCAGACGGCAAGGTGGTGCTCAATCACCTTCTTGGGAACACCAGGGATATTAGATGGTTGCCATGCAAACACATCGACATTCGCCCGCAGGAAGGTGATGAGCGTGCTTTCCTATTTGTCGTCAAGGGTGGAACTTATGGTGAAAGTTCCCCCGTGCCATCCTCCTTGGCGGGCACCTTCTTGGTCTCTGACGGGGTAGCCTTGGACTTTTTGCTCCTGCCGGTGGAGCTCTCTGGCACATCGTCAAAAGTAGCGAAACACCCCGAAGAGATGCACTTTCCGGACTGTGCACCAAAGGCCTTGCCGATCTTATTCCCCCGGGGAGCTTCAGCGGCAGGAGCAAGTGCCTTGGTGGCAGGTGCTATGACTACGCCCTGGTAGAGTTGGTCGGTGTAGATAAGCGTGCTTTTCTTGTCGGAGTTTATGGTAATAATGCTCATTGCCCGGGAATCTTCAGCACGTTGTAAGCGAAGTGAGTGGCCGCCATGAACTTGGCCAGCGTCGGGCGGCCAAGAATGCCATCGTATGGCGATGAGATCTTGGCGACGTCAAAAACGATCTTCTCCGTTCTGAAATTGATGTCACTACCAAACGTTACCGGCAGCGTGACCTTGCCTTTCGGCCGAGTCCTTCCCGAATTGACCGCATGGAGAGCGCCCGTCGGCTCGAGATCTTCATAAGGAATCTACGGCCTCTGAATGACATTAGGCGAGATCAGGTTCAGGCTGGCACCATTGTCAACTAACATCTTCGCCACCTTGAGGTTGCGGATTGTTGACGACCGTAGTTATGCGATCAGTGTGATCCTCGGTGTCGAAGTTGATAGGAGTGTTGGACCATTTCAGAGGTCTCTGTGGCCGATAGAGGGTGCTGCCACATTAATCTTGTGTGCCCACATAGAGGGTGCTGCCACATTAATCTTGTGTGCCCACAGTTTAAGTTGGTGGTGAGAGGAATGCGACGAGGCTCCTCCTTCTATGCACATCATCTCCGTAGCCTTGTGAAACTCATGCTCACTAGACTCGTCATCCTCTTCGACATCATCATCTTGTCGTTCTTGCTTGTCGCGACCACGGGCTGGCCGATCCTTGTGTTGCTTGGGCTTGCCACGGCGACCTCCTCGGCCAACATGCTTCTTGCCGGACCCCTCAGCACCATCCTGACCCTTCTCCTTATCTCGCCTCTCGTATTCGGCCCTCTGCTTCTCGACAAGCTAATCAACTTGCCTGCAATCTTGGAGGTCTTGGCCTCTGGTGTGATGGATCTTGCAATACTTCTTGCCGAAGTCTTCTGGCTTGCCAATAGCCGCTAGGGCATGGCAGGAGGCGCACCCGGCAACATCATTGCCGGATTCATCGACCTTGCCTTTCTTGGCGGCGTGGGGGTTGCCGGATGCCTCGACGTCAAGCACGGTCTTTCCCTTGCGCTTTTTGTTTCATCGCCAGCCCTTCTTTGTCAGGACAATAGTATCGTCATCTTCAGAGTCGACCTCAGCACCGGCATCTTTGCTGCGGAGGTTTCTCCCTTCTTCAGCTCAAGCGCACTTATCTGCCAATGCATAGCTCGGCGACGTCCCTGACTTTGTTCATTGCAAGCTCTCCCCGCATCCTGCGGTTGCGCACGTTCTAATGGAACGCGCTGATAATAGCGGCAAGGTGAACATCTGGGATGTTATGATGAACGTGGCTGAACCTCTGGATGTACTTGCACAGAGTTTCGCCTTCCTTCTGGGGGATGATGTGCAGATCACTCTCCTAGCCAGGAGCTTGATGACCTCCGGTAAAGGCGCTAACGAACTCCTAACATAGGTTCGCCCAGGAAGCGATGGACCCCTCCGGCAAGTGCATCAGCCATGACCTGACATTGGGCTTCAGCACCAACGGGAAGTAGTTGGCCAATATCTTGTCGTCGCGGCCCCCGGCAGCCTGCACTGCAATGGTGTAGACGCTCAGGAACTCTGACGGATGGGTCTTGCCGTCATACTTCTCCAGGACTTCTGGTTTAAACATGCGGGAGTTGGGCCACTGGACTTGCCGCAGCTCATGGGTAAACCCTCAATAGCCCACCTCATAAGGTAGGCTGATAGGGTACCTCGAGGCGGACTTGTCTACAGTGAGCCCTCCGCGCCTGTTTGACTAGAGACGCACCTCCCGTCGACACTCGATCACGGTTCGGGCGTTCTCCTTGCCGCGTTCTCGAAGATCGTGACACTGATCGCAGCACGTCCATGGGTCAGACGACGCCGTTGAGAAACCATCGTAGGTGTCGGTCTGTCGAGTCGGCGATCGGCGATGCTATCGTGGAGGAGAGTGCGCCGAGGTCGCGCTGACTCAGGGCACTTCACCACTGGTCTGAGGCGGTCCCATGGGCCAAAGCTTATCTGCGAGGCTGTGGAGTCTCTGAATGGTGGCTCTCCATTCATTGAGCTTCTCCTTAGCAGGAGGGAAGTTCAGGAGTAGCTGCGCCCGTGCCACCGCTTCCTCCGTCGTGGATGGAAGCGAGCGGTGCGAGAAATGCGAGGTGCTCTGACTCCTAACCGTGTTAGAAGGAGGAATGCCATGGTCCCGCATCAGCATGCCACTCCCGCTTGCATGCTGATGAGCATGTTGGTCTCGTGCATCTTGGGAAAGATGCAAGGAGCTTTTCCTTGGAACGTTGATAACTGTGGGCACCGTGGTGCGGCTCTCCACGCGAGTCCTAAGAAGGTCGCGGCATGGGCGCCGGCGTGGGTGCCTAGAAGATACGCTTCCATCCACAGAGTTTGCCGCACCACCCGCAGGCGGTACCGCTCCATCGTGAGACCCCGGGGCACGGGGGTTCCCACCGTTGCCATGGGTGTCTCCGTGGCGAGCATCGCCCCTTGCTTGGCCTTGGTCACCGGAGCATCACGGAAGTTTCGAACCTCCGCCTCCTCCTCCTCCACCTACGACTACAGCGTCCCCTGTCTGCGCAGATAAAGGGACGATGGACATGGATGGGCCAACTATTGTCAAGCCCTTCTTCTTGGGGGCCCTTCCTCTAGGGCACAGATTACCAGAACGGGTTCGCACCTCTCACGCCCCCCTACCTGGCGTGCCAAAGATGTCGTGGGAATGAACACCTATGGGATCACAAGGACCCCTTTCGGATTGGTAGGGGCGAGCTCGCACAAAGAGCCGGTCTGGTAAGCAGCGCACGGGGAGTTTTTACCCAAGTTTGGGCCGCATGGTTGCGTAAAACCCTACTCCTGCTTGGTTATATTGATTGTGTTCTAGGATTCTAGCTACAGGAGCACCATGAACGGCTGTTGCATGAGCTTGGTAACTTCCAGTTGTCTAAATGTCAAGCTGTCCGGTTGTCTAACTGCCCAACTGTTTGATTGTCTCTAGCCTTTTCTCCATCCAAAAAGCCCTTTCCTGTAACACTCTGGGCCTCCTTTTATATCTAAGGGGATCCCAACAGTGGCGCACAGTGTGCACACGGGATGCACAGTGCTACCGTGCTATTGTACCTAACTCTGACGGAGTAGGACAAAAGCATTCAATGCACCGTCAGGCGCCTCAGTCCGTCAATGAGACGGGACGGGTGCTCGTCCCATAGGCGCTACTTAGCTCCCTCCAACATCGACACCACGACACGCGCCCAGGTGAATTGACACCTGGCCTGTGTGCTGGCGGTGCTTGCCGGGGCCTTGCCTTGCCGGGACCTTGCCTTGCTGGGGGGCCTTGCTTCGCCTGGATACTCTATAGCCCTCCCCACAAGGTCTTGTGCTGGCGCTTGACAAGTCTTTGCTAGGCCTTGCCACCGGGGCGGCTACTACTACCCGTGCATGAGTAAAGGGGCACTAGATGGCCCAAAAACTCTAGTGCACCGACACTCTTGGTAGAAAATATTGATGGGCATGTTATTTACTACTGTGATGAAGCTGTTAGAATTGCCAAACCAGATGAAAAAGATAAACATAGACCCATTGTTGGCATGCCTGTTGTCTTAGTTAAAATAGGAGATCATTGCTATCATGATTTATGTGATATGGGTGCTAGTGTGAGTTCCATTCCTTTTAATTTATACCAAGAAATTATGAATGATATAGCACCTGCTGAAATAGAAGACATTGATGTTACTATTAAACTTGCTAACGGGGACACCATCACACCACTTGGGATTGTTAGAGATGTTGAAGTCTTGTGTGGGAAAACAAAATATCCAACTGATTTTCTAGTTCTTAGTTCCCCACAAGATGACTTTTGTTCCATTATCTTTGGTAGACCTTTCTTGAACATTGTTAATGCTAAGATAGATTGCCAAAAACAAACCGTCGGTGTAAAGTTTGGTCATGTGTCTCATGAGTTTAACTTTTCCAAGTTTAGTAGACAACCCAATAATAAAGAATTATGTAGTAAGGATGAAATAATTGGTGTTGCTTCTATTGTTGTTCCTCCTAGCGATCCACTAGAACAACATATTCTAGACGATGAAAATGATATGCACTTGTGTGAGAGAAAATAAATAGATAAAATTTTCTTTGAACAACAACCTCTATTAAAACACAATTTGCCTATTGAAACTCTAGGAGGTCCTCCTCCACCTAAAGGTGATCCTGCGTTTGAATTAAAACAATTGCCTGACACTTTGAAGTAGACCTGGCAATGGGCAGCCCGGCCTGGTCGGCCCAGCCCGACCCGGCTCGAAAAAGCCCGACCCAGCCCGGTCCGACCTTGCCTATGTGCCGGGCTCAGGTGGAGGAGGTCCTCCTCCACCTAAAGGTGATCCTGCGTTTGAATTAAAACAATTGCCTGACACTTTGAAGTAGACCTGGCAATGGGCAGCCCGGCCTGGTCGGCCCAGCCCGACCCGGCTCGAAAAAGCCCGACCCAGCCCGGTCCGACCTTGCCTATGTGCCGGGCTCAGGCTGGGCCCGGGCCGGGCCCGTCAAAGTATGCTTATCTTTTTGAGAAAAAGATATAACATGTTATTATTAGTGCTAACCTTTCAGAACATGAAGAAGAAACATTACTAAAAATTCTGAGGAAGCACCGGGCTGCTATTGGATATTCTCTTAATGATCTTAAGGGCATAAATCTCACTCCATATCAGCACAAGATTAATATGGAACCTGATGCTAAACCCGTTGTTCATCACCAACGACGGTCAAAGATGAATGAAGACGGAAGAGCAGAAATATTAAAGCTTCTGGAAGCAAGTATAATATTTCCCATAGCTGATAGTAGATGGGCAAGTCCCGTTCATTGTGTCCCTAAGAAGGGAGGTATTACTGTTGTTCCTAATGATAAAAATGAACTTATCCCACAGAGAAGTGTCACTCGGTATAGAATGGTAATTGATTTTATAAAACCAAATAAAGCTACTAGAAAAGATCATTATCCTCTTCCTTTCATTGATCAAACGCTAGAGAGATTATGTAAGCACACACACTTTTGTTTCCTGGATGGCTATTCTGGTTTTTCTCAAATACCCATGTCACAATGTGATCAAGAGAAAACCATTTTTACTTGTCCTTTTGGAACCTATGCTTATAGATGTGTGCCTTTTGGCTTATGCAATGCACCTGCTAGCTTTCAAAGATGGATGACTCCTATTTTCTCCGATTTTTGTGAAAAGATTGTGCAGGTTTTCATGGATGATTTTTCCGTTTATGGATCTTCTTTTGATGATTTGTTAAGCAACCTTGATTGAGTTTTGCAAAGATGTCAACAAACTAATCTCGTCTTGAATTCGGAGAAGTGGCAATTTATGGTTAATGAAGGCATTGTCTTAGGGCATAAAATCACCGAATGAGGTATTGAGGTAGATCAAGCTAAAGTTGATGTGATTGAGAAAATGACATGTCCTAAAGATATCAAAGGTATTCAGAGTTTCCTTGGTCATGCTGGTTTCTAAAGGAGGTTTAATAAAGACTTCTCCAAAATTTCTAGGACTCTTACTAATCTTTTACAAAAGGATATCCCATTTGTTTTAGATGATGATTGTGTCGAATCCTTTGAAACTCTTAAGAAAGCCTTTACTTCTGCACCTATTTTTCAACCACCTAATTAGAACTTGCCTTTTGAAATTATGTGTGATGATAGTGATTATGTTGTTGGTTATGTTCTCTCACAAAGAGTTTATAAGAAATTAAATGGTATCCATTATGCTAGCAAAACTCGAGACAGTGCCCAAATAAATTATGCTACTACTGAAAAAGAACATTTAGCAGTTGTGTTTGCTTGTGATAAATTTAGTTCATACATTGTTGATTCCAAAGTTGTTGTTCACACTGATCATGTTGCTATCAAATATTTTATGGAAAAGAAAGATGCTAAACCTAGACTCATTAGGTGGGTTCTCTTGCTTCAAGAATTTGATTTACATATCACTAATAGAAAAGGAGCTCAGAACCCCGTAACTGATAACTTGTTTAGGTTAGAAAATATTCTTGATGACCCACTACCTATTGATGATAGTTTTCCTGGTGAACAATTAGCTTCAATAAATCTTTCTCAAAACACTCCCTCGTTTGCTGATTATGCTAACTACTTTGTTGCTAAATATATACCACCAAGATTCACATATCAACAAAATAAAAAATATTCTTCTATGATTTAAGACATTACTTTTGGGATGACCGACATATTTATAAAGAAGAAGTAGATGCTATTATTATACATTGTGTACCTAAGCATGCACATGATCAAATCATACAAAAATGTCATTTCAAAGCCTATGGAGGACATCATGCAGGAGATAGAACTGCTCACAAGGTATTGCAATCTGCTTTTTTATGGGCCTACTCTCTTCAAGGATGCCTATAAGTTTTTCTTGTCTTTTGATGAATGTCAATGAATTGGTAATATCGGTAAGTGTCAAGAAATGCCTATGAATTATTCACTTGTTGTTTGACCATTAGAGGTTTGGGGTTTTGATTATATGGGACCTTTTCCTTCCTGTAATGGGTATACTCATATTTTGGTTGTTGTTAATTATGTTACGAACTGGGTAGAAGCTATTCCAACTAGTAATGGTGATCATAATAGCTCCATTAAAATGCTTAAAGAAGTTATCTTGCCGAGTTTTGGAGTCCTTAGATATTTAATGACTAATGGTGGTTCACACTTTAGTCATGGCACTTTCCAAAAAATGGTTGCTAAATACGATGTAACCATAGAATTGCATCACCCTATCATGTTCAATCTAGTGGTCAAGTTGAACTTAGCAATAGACAAATAAAATTAATATTACAAAAAACCGTCAATAGGTCTTGAAAGAATTGGTCTAAGAAACTAGGTGATGCACTTTCGGCCTATAGAATGGCTAATAAAAATCCTATGGGTATGTCTCCCTACAAAATGGTATATGGGAAATCTTGTCATTTGCCTCTAGAGTTAGAACAAAAATAATTTTGGGCAATTAAAGAAATCAACTATGACTTCAAACTTGCTAGGAAAAGAGGTTATTTGATATTAGCTCATTAGATGAATGGAGAACCCAAGCCTATGAAAATGCCAAACTATTCAAAGCACAGGTTAAAAGATGCCATGATAAAAGAGTCCAAAAGCAGCAGTTCAAAGTTGGAGAATATTTTCTTTTGTACAACTCTCGTTTTAGATTTTTTTGCAGGAAAACTTCTTTCCAAATGGGAAGTACCACATGTTATGGAAGTGGTTCATTGCTCTGGAGCTATCAAGATTAATAATGCCCAAATTTTGGAATGTTATATTAATTAATAGAATGATTGATTGTTAGAATGATTCTTTGAAATTGAGTGAAATTTGAAACTTAAAAAAAACTTTTGAATGAGAGGGAATAAAATGACTTCCCTTTGGTTTTGAATTCAAATTCCATCCAATGCAAAACAATGAGAGAGGATGACATGACTTCTTCGAATGATGGATTTGAAACTTTTGATTTGCAAAGACTTGTGAAATTTCCTATTTGAAATTCGTTGCATATTTGGTTCTATTTAAAATTTGAAAGAATTCAAATTTCAAATGCCCAAATTCAAAGATTTTGAGAGGAGGAACATGAACCTCCAAACCAGGGGTAATGTCATGAAATATTTGAACCATAAAATCCATGGGGTTATTTGAAAATTATTTGCAAAAGAAATAAAACAATATAGGAATATTCTGAAAAATAATTTTTTTAAATATTTATTTGAGCGTGGAAAAATGCCCATCGTGTTGCTTGTATTTTGCTGATATTTTTAGTGTGTAAATCTTCCATGTTTAGATTTGATTAGATTGCCCAAATCCTATTTTTTTCCTTTCTTATTTTTAAACAAAAGGAAAATGCTCTTTTATTAGGACAACCCCTGAGGCCCAATAGGAAATAGTCGGCCCGAATCCCTCTCGCTAGATCTGAATCAGTTTCGGAACAGTCACCTAATCGCTCTGCCCTCTCCCTCCTCTCTCTGACACGCGGGTCCCACTGGACGCTCGAACCCCGTTGCCCTTCTCCTTCCTTTATTCTTCCCCATCCTTCCTTCTTCGCCAAAGCAACGCCGGATCCGAGCCGATCTTCTCGATCCCCTTCCATCGCAGGCTCCTGACCCCCTGGCTATATAAGCCCGAACCTCCTCGACTCGTTCCCCTCCAAACCCCTCATGCTTGATCCCTGCCCTCACCGCCACTGCTCACCGAAGAAGAGCCCCATTGCCACACTATTGTCGTGCTGTCGCTCGCCTCCGGCCGCCTCGAGCTCTCCCACAGCAACCAACAACTTTGCTGTGCTCGCCTACACCTCCCAGTGCCCCCGCCTAAACCCTAGCCCCACCAAAGCACCGACGCCGACGACCACCCGAATGCCACCTCTGCCCCCGAACATCACCGTCGATGTCTCTGTCATCCCTGAGCTCCATGGAGGCCACCATCATGCTCGTTGTCCTCGACTGCATCGCCTGGTCTCATCCTCAATGCCGGAGGACCACCGGAGCAGCCGTCCGGATCGACCTCGCGGCCTCTGTCTTGCTGGAACATCTCCGGACCACCGCGGTGAGCTCGCAAACCTCCTGCACCGTTCGATCTTATTCCAACGGCGCAGATTAGAATCTGCCGTACCCCTTCGGTTTAGTTAAAAGAACCGGCCGATTTTTATTTTAGTCGTATCGTTTTCTCTATTTTGCGGTTGTTCGCCCGTTAGCCATCATAGCGCATGCCCGTAGCGAACCAGGAGCTACCACGTGTACACTGGCCGGCCTGTAGTTGTTTTCAATTTATTTTAATGTCTGTTTTAAAATCAGAATAGTTTTGTTTTTAGTTTTGATATATCTTATAGATTATTTGATGTTTTTGATTGATTCTTTTTGGAATGTGTCACAAATGTATTCTAGTTTCTGTAGATATCAAGTTTGATCATATTTGAAATTTGCAAATTTGAATTCATTTAAATTTGCTCAAATCACAAGAATTTGAATAACTTGAATTTAAAAAATGTATTTCTCATTGACTATTTTTACTACTGGTTTGTATTAGTTATATTTATCACCCTGTTCAATTGGAGAATTATTAGAATATTTAAATTTTGGGTTTCATGCAAAATAGTACTATTTTAGTTCTTTTTAGGTTTATTTCTATTTCTTTTGTTTTAATTGTTTTTAAATTTTTTTATTTTCGGTAACAAGTTTTATTTTGTTTTGTGTTAGTTAGTAGTAGTATTTCAACCAAGTTATTTTTAAGACAATTATTATTTTTATAGCATGAAATCAATTCTAGTTTCATAATAACTTGCAAATTGATTTCATTGCTAGTTTGATTTCCTATTTTGATTTTTTATAAATTGTTTTATAAGTTTCACTTTCTGTAAACTTCATTGTTTTATATTTTGTTTTCTCTTATTTTCGTATTTTATTGTTTTTCTTGTTGTTAAGTTTATTAGGCAAAACCTTATGTCGTTTAGTGTATTGTTTTCTTAGTTCTTAGTTATTCTTCAAAAGCAATTCTTTTTGCTAGTAAAATATTACTAGAATAATTTTTTTAGATTTTACTTTGGTTTATCTTGTTGCTATTGAAAATAGGATTATTTGTAATGAAAACTACTTTGGTTGTTTTGACGATGTTTTGTTGTTCTAACTTTTGTCTTAAGTATTTCCTGCATAACAACCTTGTTGTTTTTAGTTTTGTGATGCTTATTTGCTTGATAGTATTGATTGCAAGAAGTGTTTGCTTATGAATGCAATGCTTGACTATATAGGTTTCATCGGAGAGTGAGGAATAGTTATATCATGTTTTTTTTCTGTGAGTGATTATATCTTCATCAACCTTACCAGGCAAGTTCACATTGATAGTGTTATTACCTATGTTTTCAATTTTGCATTAGTTCTACCCTTCCACCCATTGCATGCAAACTAGGTACTTGGGAACTTGGTTACTTGAGTAGTATAATGTGGTAGGCACCCCAATACCCTTGTTACTTTGACTGGGACGTTATTTTTATTTTGCTATGCTTTCAGTAGACGGGGTTTAGTTGAGTGTTTCATGAGTGTTGAGAGACCTTAATGATCAAGACTCAAGACTCCAAAAACTATCAAGACCTCATTATGCGATATACCTCTAGGTGAATGATGGAAGAACGACACCTTGGAGAACTGAGTGGTAGCCTAGGTGATGCTGGAGAAGCACCAGTATGCACGCGGAAAGGTCCACCCAGGCACAAAGAGATGGATGGATACTTCAGGACCCAAGGCTTACACGCACAACCACAAGCCATTATGGGCTCTGGCTTGCTTGGACATTGTGGTGACTTTGGATAGCCGGTGCTACGAGATGTAGAAGAATGGTCGGAATGTATGGGCACTGACAGAGTCTCAGAGGAACCCTTTGAAAGACCATGTTTGGGTCATCCGTTTCTCAAACACCCTGAAGTGAGGGGAATTCAATGCAGGCGATCAAATCTTGTGAGGAACGTGTGCAAAACTCTGTAGAGTACTCAAACCTAATCGATTATCTATGTCCATGGTCATGCTCAATTTTATCCAAAGGAACTAAAACTATCAGGAAGTCTCAACAAAAATAATTATGTTGATGAGGGTATTATTGTTAACATGGTATGAGAATTGGTTGGTGGAACCATCTCATTAAATAACCAACATTCTAGTAATAATTTTTGCTTTGCTCCTCTCTTGTTGTAGGAAAAATTCACTTTACGCAAAACAAAAACATACAGCCCCCCTCCTGTCGTGGGAACGAACACCTATGGGATCACGGGGACCCCTTTCGGTTCGGCGGGGGAGCGAGCTCACACAAAGAGCCGATCTGATAAGAAGCGCACGCGGAGTTTTTACCCAGGTTTGGGCCGCATGGTTGCGTAAAGGACAAGAGCATTCAATGCAATGTCAGGCACCTCAGTCCTTCTGTGGGACGGGACGGGGCCCGTCCCATCGGTGCCGCTTAGCTCCCTCCAACGTCGACGATGCGACACGCGTCCAGGTGAATCGACACCTGGCCTGTGACCTGGCGGTGCTTGGAGGGCCTTGCCTTGCCAGGGCTTTGCCTTGCTGCGGGCCTTGCTTTGCCTAGGGGCTCTACAGCCCTCCCAGCAAGGTCTTGCCGGTAGTATTAGGTCTTCTATGCTGGTGTTTGATAAGTCTTCATGGGGCCCTGTCGCCTGGGCGGCTACTACTGACCCTGCACGAGTAAAGGGGCACTAGATGGCCCAAAAACTCTAGTGCACCGATAGGAGCCCCCGGGCCTGGGCCATACACGTCGCGAGGCGTTGTTGGGCGAGGCCCAACCAGTGCATGGGCACGCGTGTTAGGGCCTCGTAGTTGTGATCATTGTGCTCATTGCGCTTCCCCACAACGCCCATTGAATGCGGGTAGTGGGATACGTGTGCGGCACGGTCGCCGAGTTTTCAATTATCATGTGAGGTCTTTTCCGCCATGCGTGCCGCATGCATAGTGGGGTGCTAGCAACGAGCGCCCGTGATTTGAAGTCCCTAATAAAAGGCAGTAATAGCGGCGCCGTGGATTGGGGCAACGAGGCAGTTGTTGTTCACCCCGTGCTCGAGGGTGCTGCTATTGGAGGAGGTGGGCGGCGTCCCTTGGAGTGGGGGAGAGTGACCCCCGCACTTCCTCCTATAAATTGGGGACAGCGGGGGCGAAGCTCATCCATCCTACTTCCGCCATTTGAGTGAAAAACTCCGCAGTCCGCCTCCCCCCTTGTCTTCTCAATCTTTAGGCAGCGCCCGCCCTTCGCCATGCACAGGTGGCAAGGGCGACCACCTTCCCCAGTTGTGAGGAGGAGCTCTCGTCGGGATCGTGCTACCGCTTCGGCCGCGGAGGTAGAGGGAGGCTCGAGTTCGCGTGGTGGAGGAGGCAAGAGGAGACGTGGCTGCCGTGAAGGCCGAGGTCTGGGAGGCAAAGCGCTGCTCCACCCCCTCCTCCGATGCCAGGCATCTCCATCGAATAGGCCCACTCCGAGGGGACAGCGCTGAACTTTGTCCTCGAGCTGGGCGGTCCCCTCCCGAGCCATCTGCACCTCCCAAGCCTCTTCGCCAGGGCGACGGAGGACGACAAGCCGCCTTCCTATGGCTACGGATGGCGAGGTGTTGCAATGGCGCGACGCGGGTGGACGTTGAGTACCTAGTGCACCGCGTCATGTTCCTCAGGCATGATTGGAAGACCATTGCCCATGCCCCCAATCTCCAGGTGGGGAATTATTTTTCTTTTAAAATGATGGTGGCCGACACGCTCTCCATGAAGATTTATGGGAGATCCGGCATCCGCCTCAGCTATTGTGAAGAGAGCACGAGCTGCGCCGAAAGCCTATCCTTTGGCAAGAGTGACGGGGAGGACAGCGGCAAAGATAGCGACGATGACTCTGGTCTTCAGGCGGTCAAGTCGGAGCCCAAAAATTCGAGCTCGAACTAACCTCCGTCCACGCCATCATTGCCAGCTTCATGCCTCTCCCCTCCCGACAAGAAGTCCTTGCTGGGTGCTTCAGTCTGGGGCGCTACCTGATCTTCCAGCTGTGTCTTTCGGCAGGCCCATGGACTTCGGCTTCTGGGGTCCGTCTCCCTTTCCGCCCGCTCTGGCCCTCTCCTCTGCGCAATGCTGGTACAGGAGGGGCCAGGTTCTTGCCTTCCCAGGTGGCAGCCCTGCTCGTCCACACAGTGCTGGTCCAGAGGGGTCAGGCCGGGCTTGTGCTGGGGGCCTCTCGCCATCATTTTCTTCTTGTATCCCGCCTCTCCTTTCCATGCTTTTCTTCTTGTAATCTCCCATGGGGGAGAAATTCAAAGAAATATGTACTTAGAAAAAAGGCGATATCTTATGTAAATTTCACCCCATTTTGAATGAATGCATATTATGTTCCTATTTAGACTGTTTCTGTGTATGGAATTTTCCATTCGCCCTTTCTAGAAGAATCTTGCTGGCATGTGTAGCCCTACCACAAGCGCTTTAAGGAACGGGTCCTTAGCAGCCTGCTGGTGGTGCCACTACCGGCAAGATACCTTGGCATCCTTGGTGCGACCATTCAATGTGTCGGCCTTACTCAAAATGGGATAAGGGTGCGAGCACTGTCACTTAGATCGTTGAGCGGATTCGAAACGAAACAAGGAGCATGGGCGAGGCCACTTAAGACGTTGAGCGGTGACAAATGCAGTAAGGGCGCATCCAATCACGGCAAGGTTCCCTAGCGTGTAGGTTTTCCACACAGAAGTCGAAATGGCTCAAGGAAAATAACTTTACGACAAAGATCCACAAGGGGTTTTCGCAACTTATCTTTTTGTTGCCTTTCTCCTTTCGGCAAGCTTTTTTGGGGGACGGTGCTCATAGGTATCCGTACCATCATTCCCCACTGGCAAGGCTACATGCGAGGTATCCTTCCATCCTTTGAGAAAAACAAAGAAGAGAAAATTTGGATTTGGAACCTTGGAAGTTCGTTAATCCTTGTCGTGATTAAGCGCAATGCAACACTTCAGATAAACATGCACATAAGTAATCAGGAGAATTGAACAGGATTGTAGAACACTTATCTTTATTCAACTATGCATAGGGTCTGAGCCTAGCTTTGTACCATGGATTACATGCTTTGTTCGCAAGACTTGTATAAAAGGTGGTTGCCAGCGCTGGCTCAGCAACCGCGCCTCACGGGTAGAACTTTCGATGATGTTCGATATTCCAGGAGTTGCTTACCGGAACACCATCCTCGGTCTCTAGGCACACTGCGTCGGGCCTAGTGACTCGTACTACCCGATAAGGGCCTTCCCACTTCGGCATCAACTTGTTTGGATTCTTGGCGGACTGAACTTGCCGAAGAATAAGGTCGCCTTCCTCAAGACTTCTAGCATTGACCTTGCGGCTATGGTAGTGGTGCAAAGCTTGCTGGTAGCGCGTAGCTCTTACAACAGCCTGAAGACGGTCTTCCTCAAGGAGCGTAGCGTCGTCTTGCTGCAACTGCTCTTGATCGAGCTCATCATAAGCGAGCACTCGAGGACACCCATATATGAGTTCCGTGGGGAGAACTGCCTTTGCCCCATAGATAAGGGAGAAGGGTGTCTACCCGGTAGATCGATTTGATGTCGTCCCGGTTGACCAAAGAACCACCAACAACTCATCAATCTACCTCCTTCCACACTTGTGCAGCCTATCAAAAGTTCTTGTCTTGAGACCTCGTAGCACTTTAGCATTAGCCCTCTCCGCTTGGACGTTGCTCCTTGGGTGGGCAATGGAAGCAAAAAAGATTTTTCTACCAAGGTCTTGGACATACTTCATGAAAGTGCGGCTCACGAACTGTGTGCCATTATCAGTGATGATCTTGTTGGGAACACCAAAGTGGCAAACTAGTCCTTTAAAGAACTTGACAGCAGACTGTGCTGTCACCTTTCTCACAGCTTCCACTTCCAGCCACTTTGTGAACTTGTCGATTGCCACGTACAAGAGCTCAAATCCCCCGGTAGCGCGGGGAAAGGGGCCAAAGATATCGAGCCCCCAAACCAAAAATGGCCAGGAGAGAGGGATTGTTTGAAGGCTTGTGCTGGATGATGTAGTTTCTTCAATTGAAACTGGCATGCTTCACACTTGGTTACTAACGCAGTTGCATCCTGGAGGGCCGTGGGCCAAAAGAAACCTTGCCAGAATGCCTTTCTAGCAAGTGCTCTGGATCCTATGTGTGATGCACATATGCCTCTGTGTACCTCTGCCAACAGCTCCAATCCATCCTCCAGAGAAATGCACTTGAGTTTCACGTCATTCGATCTCTTTCTGTACAGGATGTTATCTATGAACTGGTACATATGAGACCGGCGGGTTACTTTCTCTGCTTCCTCTTGTTCCTCGGGGAGTTGTCCTGTTTGCAAGAATTGGACAATGTGTCGTGCCCATGCTAGAGCCTAGGGCTCGACAACAAGGACTAAAGGTGTATCCTCTGTCGGGTTAGCATTTGCCTCAACGGCAAGGGCCTAAGGACCTGCTGGAGTCTGCTGCGCCCCGGCAAGCCTGGTAGGAGCGTATGCTTCCATGGCAAGAGCCTGGGCCTCCGCCGGAGCAAGGTGCTCACCGACAAGCCTATCCTTATCTTCGACAACTTCCTCGTCGGCGGCTCCAAGAAGCTCTACCGGGAAATAGTTGCCGGAAGTTAACTTTCTTTTCTTATCTTGTCTAGTTGATGGTGTCACGAAGGGTTAAGTTAGTTGGAGCTTGAAAGTCCCTGGTTCCACAGGTAACTTAAGGGCAACACACTTTGACAGGCCATCGGCAACGCTGTTCTCTAAACATGGAACGTGCTCCATTTGCAGGCCATCAAAACGCTCTTCCAACTTCCTTCATCGACATAGGCCTCCATCAATGGTCTCTGGTAATCTTTGTTCACTTGCCTGACGACAAGTTGGTAATCACCTCTGACAATAAGTTTCTTGATCCCAAGGTCCACCGCGATCCTGAGACTGGCAAGCAGCCCTTCGTACTCAGCAGTATTGTTCATTGATATCTCCCGGGGAAAGTGCATTTGGACCACATATCTGAGGTGCTCTCCGGTGGGTGCGACAAGCACCATTCCAGCACAAGCGCTTGCGGGGAGAAAGCTCCATCAAAATACATGATCCATTCTCGATCAGTCTCCTTGCTAGGGAGAGTTGACTCTAGAATCTCTTCATCGGGTGTTGGGGTCCATTCTACAATGAACTCTGCCAAGGCCCTACTCTGCATGGTCGAAGTACTTTCAAACTTAAGACCAAAGCTTGATAGTTCCAAAGCCCACTCCAGAATCCTACCGGTAGCTTCTGGATTTCGTAATATCCGTTGTAGCGTGAAGCGGGTGACAAGGGTGATCTCATGTGCTCGGAAGTAATAGCGTAGCTTCCTCGAGGCCATAAGAAGTCCGAAGAGCGATTTTTGCATGCCGGAATACCTTGATCTAGCCCCCTACAACAAGGAGCTGGCGAAATAGACTGGTCGCTCCACCACTTTCTTCTTCTGGACTATCTCTGTCAACTGCGCAGATCCTTCTTTGCCGGTACCAAACCCTGCCCGAGACTGTCCTGGCTAATCGCTTGGCGTTCCTACCATTGTCGCTGCTTCTTCGTCTACTACTCTTTCAGCCACTAGTCCAGCACTCACCACTTGATTCATTGCCCCCAGGTATAGCAGCAACGACTCTTGTGGTTTTGGCGCAAGTAGGACTAACGGAGAGGAAAGTTACTTCTTCAAATCCTGCAGCGCTGCCTCCGCTTCTGGAGTCCATTTCAATGGACCTGCCTTCTTCAAAATTTTGAAAAAGGGCAGGGTGCGCTCAGCAGATTTTGAGCTGAACCTACTCAGAGTAGCAACACAGTCGGCAAGGCGTAGCACGTCCTTGGCTCGTCTTGGTGCGTCAATTTGCTCAATTGCCTTGATCTTGTCGGGATTCGCTTCGATTCCTCATTAAGACACAAAGAACCTGAGAAGCTTGCCGGATGGGACGCCGAACACACATTGCACAGGGTTGAGCTTCATGTTGATCTTGCGCAGATTTGCAAATGTTTCTTCTAAATACGATATGAGCGTAGCCTTGTCTTTGGTTTTGACCACTATATCATCCATATATGCCTCCATATTTCTATGAAGCTGGGGCTCAAAACCAATCTGGACTGCTCTTGGAAAGGTAGAACAAGTGCTTTTCAACCCGAAAGGCATATGCAAAAAGCAGTACATACCACATGGGCCGATAAACATGGTCTTCTCTTCATATTCCTTGTCCATAAAGATCTGATGATAACCAGAATAGGCGTCAAGGAAAGACAATAAGTCATAACCGGCGGTGGAGTCCACAATCCGGTCGATGCATGGCAAGGGAAAAGGATCCTTGGGGCAGGCTTTGTTGATGTCTAGGAAATCAATGCATAGCCTCCACTTCCCATTTGCCTTGCGCAATAAGACTGGATTGGCCAACCATGTAGGGTGGAGTACTCCTCTGATCAGGCTAGCTCCCTCTAACTTCTTTATTTCTTCGGCAATAAATTGTTGCCGCTCCAACGCTTGCTTCCGGACCTTCTGCTTCCCGGGCCGCGCGTGTGGGCAAACGGAAAGGTGGTGCTCAATCACCTTCCTAGGAATACCAGGGATATCAGATGGTTGACATGCAAACACATCGACATTCTCCCGTAGGAAGGCGACGAGCGCGCTTTCCTATTTGTCGTCAAGGGTGGAACTTATGGTGAAACTTCCCCCTGTGCCATCCTCCTTGGCGGGCACCTTCTTGGTCTCTGGCGGGGCAGCCTTGGACTTCTTGCTCTTGCCAGTGGAGCTCTATGGCACATCGTCGACGGGAGCGCAGCACCTCGAGGGGGCGCTCTTGCCGTAATGTGCGCCAGAGGCCTTGCCAGTCTTCTTCCCCCCGGGAGCTTCAGTAGCAGGAGCAAGTGCCCTGGCGACAGGAGCTACAGCTGCCCGTCGCTAGAGTTTGTCGGTGCAGATAAGCGCACTTTTCTTGTCGGACTTGATGGTAATGACGCTCATTGGTCCGAGCATCTTCAACATGTTGTAAGCGAAGTGGGTGGCCGCCATGAACTTGGCCAGTGCCGGATGGCCGAGAATGCCATTGTATGGCAACGAGATCTCGACAACGTCAAAAATGATCTTCTCCATTCTGAAATTGATGTCGCTGCCAAACGTCACTGGCAGCGTGACCTTGCCTTTCGGCTGAGTGCCTGAGTCCTTCCCAAGTTGACCCCTTGGAAAGCGCCTGTCGGCTCGAGAATCTGCAGCCTCTAAATGACATCAGGCGAGATCAGCTTTAGGATGGCCCCACTATCGACTAAGATCTTCATCGCCTTGAGGTTGCGGATTGTTGGTGAGACCAACAATGGTAGGCACCTGACCGCTGTTATGCGATCAGGATGGTCCTCGGCGTCGAAGATGGTAGGAGTGTTGGACCATTTTAGAGGTTTCTATGCGTTGATAGAGAGCTCTGCTGCATTAACCTCGCACACCCACTATTTAAGTTGGCAATGAGAGGAATGCGACGAGGCTCCCCTTCTATGCACATCATCTCCGTAGCCTTCTGAAACTCATGCTCGCTAGACTCGTCGTCCTCTTCGACATCATCATCATCATCTCCTTCTTGCTTGTTACGACCATGGGCTGGCCGGTCTTTCTATTGCTTGGGCTTGCCGTGGCGACCTCCTCGGCCAACACTCTTCTTGTCGGACCCCTTAGCACCATCCTGACCCTTCTCCTTGTCGTGCCTTTCATATTCGGCCCTCTGCTTCTTGGCAAGCTTCTCAACCTGCCGGCAGTCTTGGAGGTCATGGCCTTTGGTGCGATGGATCTTGCAATACTGCTTGCTGGAGTCGTCTAGCTTGCTGGCAGCCGCCAGGGCATTGCAAGAGGCGCATCTGGCAACATCGTTGCCGGGGTCATCGACCTTGCCTTTCTTGGTGGCGCCGGGGTTGTCGAATGCCCCGACGGCAAGCACGGTCTTCCCCTTTTCCTTCTTGTTTCGTCGCCGGCCCTTCTTTGCCGGGACAGCAGTACCCTCATCTTCAGAGTCGACCTCTGCGTTGGCATCTTCGCCGTGGAGTCTTCTCCCTTCTTCAGCCCGAGAGCATTTGTTTGCCAAAGTATAAAGCTCGGCGATGTCCCTAACTCTAATCATCACTAGCTTGATAGAGGTGAAGTTGTCCCTGTGTTTTGATGAGATGGTGGCTATCGTTTTTGGTGGCGTAGACTTTGACGATCCGACTACGAACGTGCGAGAAATCGCGCCTTAGCAATCGCTAAACCAACTCCGAGAGGTTATTGACCACACCGGAGCACGATCAACCTGACCATGAACGTTGGTTTCCTGCACACAAACAAAGAACAAGCAAGAAACTGAGATTGCAATCTAGATATTGTGAATATAAGAGGAAAGCTTTATTGATGAAGTGGGGTTCTATGATGCCTTTGTCTGGTCATGGAACACAAATGAAGAATGCGAACTTGCAGCTATGGCGAACTTGTAATCTAAACAAAACCCAAACCTAAAACGAAGCCCTAAGGGTTGTATATATGGGGGAATAGAGGGGAATTTCGTGGCCCCTTGGAGGAGGGGTCCGAAACTGACCCTAACTCAGTTTCCCCATACATATGGACTCTAAAAACAGCCTTTAATATGGTATTTCGAAATTACATGGCCCTGGCCCAAAAATAAGGTGGCGTAGCACCTATATTAGCCTATGGACGAATTTTAGAAAGTGGCATCATGCATATTTCGTCCAAGGCTTCCTGCTCCCATTATGGTGGCTTCAATGTGCGAAAATAATCACTAGAAGCTCTATTGTTCTTTCCCGCGCACACCTTCTCCTTCATGCTTGATCCCGCTCCAATGGTCATCCTTCTTGTCCATGCTAGGTCCTTCATTCTTAAGTAAAACAAAAGTATCTAATTTAGGCAGCATCATATGTTCATGAACATTAGAAGGATTTCCAAGAAATGAAAGTACCTAGTAATTCAATTGACGTGCGTGAGCTCTTGCAATTGGTCCTGTATGTATAGCAGTCAGGGTTGTGGGTGTAACATTAGTAGGGATGTCCTCATCATCCTCCCCTTCTTGAAATCAAGTCGTCCTCGACGGAAGCTCATCTTCCTCACCCAAATAAGGCTTCAAATCTGCAATGTTAAAAGTGGGGCTAACCCCAAACTCTACAGGCAACTCAAGTTTATATGCATTGTCATTTATTTTCTCTAACACCTTAAAAGGACCATCAGCACATGGCATTAGCTTTGACTTGCGCAAATCAGGAAATCTATCCTTATGCAAATGTAACCAAACAAGATCTCCAGGTGGAAAGAGAACATGCTTTCTACCCTTATCTCCAGCAAATTTGTATTTAGCATTCATACGCTCAATGTTTCCTTAGTTAACTCATGAATCTTTCATATCAATTCAGCACGTTCTTTAGCATCAAAATTAACCTTCTCCGAAGATGGAAGAGGCAACAAATAAATAGGTGCACGAGGTAAGAAACCGTACACAACTTCAAAAGGGCACATCTTACTGGTAGAATGTAGCGAACGATTTTATAAGAAAATTAGATATGAGGCAAGCATTCTTACCATATTTTCAGGTTATTCTTCAAAACAGCCCTAAGCATAGTAGACAATGATCTATTGACTACTTCAGTTTGGCCATCGGTTTGGGGATGACATGTATACTAAAAAGCAGTTTAGTCCCCAACTTAGCACATAAACATCTCCAAAAGTGGCTAAGAAATTTAGCATCACGATTTGAAACAATTGTATTTGGCACACCATGCAACCGAATAATTTCACGAAAGAACAAATCAGCAACATGAGCACCATCATCACTTTTATGACATGGTATAATGTGTGCCATTTTGGAAAATCTATCCACGACAACAAATATGCTATCCCTCCCCTTCTTTGTTCGAGGTAAACCTAGAACAAAGTCCATAGATATATCCTCCCAAGGAACACTAGGTACAGGCAAAGGCATATATAAACCATGAGGATTGAGTCATGACTTAGATTTTTGACATGTAGTGCAGCGACCAACAAAACGCTCAACATCCCGTCTCATCTTTGGCCAAAAGAAATGTGTAGAAAGTACATCATCCGTCTTCTTCATGCCAAAGTGTACTATTAATCCTCCTCCGTGTGCCTCCTGTAACAACAAAAGACGAACGGAGCAAGTTGGAATGCATAGGTTGTTAGCACAGAACACAAATCCATCATTAATAATGAACTTGTTCCATTTTCTCCCTTATTTACAATTCTGCAACACATCTCTAAATTCAGGATCATGTATATATTGATCTTTGATGGTATCCAAACCAAATTTTTTAAAGTCAAGTTGTGAAAATCTAGTATAACAGCGAGACAATGCATCAGCAATAACATTTTCTTTACCCTTCTTGTGTTTAATGACATAAGGGAAAGTCTCAATGAATTCAACCCATTTAACATGTCTACGGTTCAGTTTTGCTTGGCTTTTAATATGTGTCAAAGATTCATGATCAGAATGTATAAGAAATACTTTGGGCCATAAATAATGTTGCCATGTTTCCTAAGTCCGAACAAGAGCATATAATACCTTATCATAAGTAGAATAATTCAGACTAGGCCCACTCAATTTTTAGAAAAGTACGCAACAGGTTTACCATCTTGTAATAACACACCTCCTAACCCAATTCCACTAGCATCACATTCAAGCTCGAAAGTCTTATTAAAATCAGGAAGTTGGACTAAAGGAGCATGTGTTAACTTATCTTTTAAGACCATGAAGGCTTCTTCCTGTGTGGTACCCCAAGAAAAAGGCACGTCCTTCTTTGTAAGCTCATGGAGAGGCGCATCAATGGTGCTGAAATATCTCACAAAACGCCTATAGAAACCAGCGAGGCCAAGAAAACTCCTCACTTGTGTGACCGTTTTGAGCTGCGGCCAACTCTCAATAGCTTCAATCTTGGCTTTATCAACTTCAACTCACTATGGAGTAACAACATAGCCAAGAAAAGACACTCGGTTGGTGCAAAAGGTGCACTTCCCAAGGTTACCAAACAAATGTGCATCACGTAGAGCAATAAAAACAACACGTAAATGTTCCAAATGTTCCTCCAAGGATATCATCGGGAATTAAGTATATCATCAAACTATACTACCACAAATCGTCCAATGAAAGCATGTAAAACCTCGTTCACTAATCTCATGAAAGTGCTAGGTGAATTAGTTAACCCAAAAGGCATGACTAACCACTCATATAATCCGAACTTAGTTTTAAATGTTGTTTTCCATTCATCTCCCAATTTCATACGAAATTGATGGTATCCACTACGCAAATCAACTTTGGAGAAAATTGTAGAGCAACCTAATTCATCAAGCATATCATCTAGCCTAGGAATAGGATGACGATAACGAATAGTAATATTATTAATGCCTCTACAATCCACACACATACATGATGTACCATCCTTTTTCAACACTAAAATAATAGGAACAACACAAGGACTAAGGGATTCGCGTATATAACCTTTGTCGAGCAGCTCCTATACTTGACGCATAATCTCCTTCGTCTCCTCTGGATTGGTACGGTATGGTGCACGGTTGGGTAGCGATGCACCGGGAATTAAGTGAATCTGATGCTCAATCCCGTGAATAGGCGGTATCCCGGTGGCACGTCTTGTGGAAAGACGTCAGCGAACTCGCGCAAATGTTAATGACAGCAGGAGGCAAAGAGGGAGGCATGTCCTCGAATGAAAATAATACCTCTTTGCATACAAAAGCAAAACAAACAGACGTAGCAACATCCAAATCATTAATATCAGATTTAATAGCAAGTAAACAACCACTCTTCAATTTTATTTCGGATGCAACACTAGATGGTGGTTTATTAGGCTTATGGTGTTGCTCAAATTTGTGTGCTATAATTTGATTTTCACTCTTATTTTTCTCCTGTTTTGCTTTACTAGCTCTAGCAATGTCATCTTTCATACTATGTTCAGGAGACATAGGAAGCAAAGTGATATTTTGATCTTTATGAACAAGAGTATAATGATTTGTCCTACCATGGTGTACAGAATTTTTATCAAACTGCCATGGCCTACCAAGTAAAACAGAACATGCTTGCATGGGTACCACATCACAATCCACATAATCAGAATATGTAGCACTGCTAAAATGCACACGAACAATACGTGTTACCTTAACCTTGCCACTATTGTTGAACCATTGGATGTAATAAGGATGAGGATGTGGTCTGGTGGTTAGAGACAGCTTCTCCACCATCTCCATGCTAGCCAAGTTATTGCAACTCCCTCCATCGATGATGACGCGAACAGAACGCTCCTTCACAACCCCCTTTGTGTGGAACAAGTTGTGCCTCTCATTTTGCTTAGCCTGTGTAACCTGCACACTGAGAACACGTTGAGCAACTAAACTTTCATACCTGTTAGCGTAATCAGCAGCCATGTAGTGTGTCTCTAGTTCTGTATCCTCACCACCCTGTTCTTCACTCGCAATGAAAGCCAAAGTATCCTCATCATAATCACTTGCGGACGCATATCCACCATCCTCAGTAACCATCATTACACTCTTGGAAGGGCATTCTCTCACAAAGTGACCTCCACCCTTGCAACGACGAAATATAACCACATGTGTTTGCCCTGTGGAGGCAATAGATGAAGAAGAGCTCTGTGCAGACCCAGAAGGTGTGCTCTTCGCGGAGGGTGGAGTAGGAGCCTATTTCCTGGTATCTCGGTTGGAGTTGGAGGTTGAAGTAGGTGGTGTTGCAGAAGGACGTGCGGAAGTAGATGAGGTACGTGGCGTCCATGATGAAGTGTGACCTGTAGAAAAAGTAGTTCTTGCCATTGCCTGTCGATCATGCACTTCATGTTCAGCTTTGCAAGCAAGATCAAATAAACAAGTGATTGTGTTATACTCCTTATAATCTAGAATAGTCTGAATCTCTCTATTTAATCCACCCATAAAACTTGAAAGTATAGCTTCATTCTCTTCAACAATACCACATCTAATCATGCCAGTTTGTAATTCCGGATAGTATTCCTCTACAGAATTTTTTCCTTGTCTTAAACGCTGCAAATTTTGAAGCAATTCATGTTGATAATAAGGTGGCACCCAATGATTACGCATAGAGGTTTTCAAAGCAGCCCAAGTAGTTGGAATATTAGCATGGTGTATTCTACAATGTTCTGACCACCAAACACAAGCAAGACTAGTGAATGAACAAACAGCAGCAACAACACGTCTATCCTCAGGAAATTGTAAGCATGTAAAACGTTGTTCTGTTTCTAACTCCCATGTTAGATATATATTAGGAACATATCTACCCTCGAATGTCGGGATATGCAATTTAAGTTTGGGGAGATGGTCATGATCCCGTACCTGAGGGGGTGGTGCAGCCCTACCGTTATGGTTGTAGCCATGTGGTCGACCTAGTGTGTATGGTGGTGGTTGCCTCTGAGGCTGATCTGGAGCAACCTCTACTTCATCATCGTAATCACCATCATAATCCTCAACCTGCTCAATGACAGTAGCAGCAGGAGCCATAGAAGTAGTAGTAGTATCAACAATACCAATATGTTGGACTTGGCCGAGAGGCACACGTCGCGCTCATTGTTCGAGAGGGATAGGAGCTGCAGCTGGTGGTGGTAGACGGGCAAGCACCTCATTGAACTTGGCGTCCATCTTGGTGTCGAATGTCTTCTCCAAACCATCTAGCTTCTGCATGGCTTCTCCAAAGTTGGTCACGAAGTCTTGTACCTGGTCAGCCATCATTTGCCGAAATTTATCATAGAGCGCTTTGTTGGTCATGCTCTCCCAGTCGATCCCATCGTCATGTGATCCTAGCATGGTTACCAGAAATAGGAAACACACAAGAATATGAAACCTACAGAATACTGGGATGTGGTGGTGGTGGTGGTGTGTCAAAAATCCTTCCAGCGAATCTCAAATTCTTACCAGTTCTTACCCAGCAGCAGGCGGTGATCGGCAACCGTTGCAGTCAAAACTCTCAAAGCTTGGATGGAGCAATTGCGAGGTGGTGTCAACCACACATCGTAGATGTATGTGGAGCTTCGATGGCTTATAATATGGTAGCAAAAAGGGTGAGCAATAATCAGTTCAAAGATGCAAGGTTGAATAAATGCTCAACGATGGTGTTGTGCTGGTCCTAGGCTAGAGAGTACTAGAGACTCGAGCCTAAAACACTAACAAAATCACGACGCTACACGTAATCAAGGGAAGAGCACACTCTGATGTTTTTTGTTTTTTTGCGTTCTTTTTTTTTCCTCAAAAAATCACTACAATGGTGAGTGTCTCAAAACTCTTCCCAAGTCGTATAAGCAAGATAGGTACGAAATTTTTATGACTATTGTTTTTTCCTGGAGCGATTCGGGGGCTGCGACGACCAAAAATTTCGACAAAAATCACTATGATGGCAAGTGTCTCAAAACGCTCCGGAGAACCTAAAATCAAGATAGGGAAAAAATATTTCCACCCGAATTTTTTTGGGCCAAAACGTGCTCTGCAAAGCGTGCCAGACTCATGTAGCAAAACATGAATTTGAAATCAAAACGATCTCCAAACTAAACCTAAAAGGAGATGGACTCGGATTGGTGGCAGATTTGTGGTGGTATATATGGACACCAATGGATAGTGATGGTGGGTGGTGACATATGGCAGCGGTGATGATGGTGGTGGTATATGGCAACTATGAAGACGATGCGGTGGTGGCGTGACAACCTCTGAATAGAACTCAAAACTCTAAAGGACTAGACACTAAGACCAACAACTCGACACGACGATGTAAACGCAAATTCAACAAAGCAAAATACTGAAAAGACTATGAAAAGGCTCAGATTGGTTCGGATATGATGATCTAACCCTAAAACAATTTTGTGGCTTTTTCGTGGACTATAGGTATGAAGAACAGATGCGATCTAAACTACGAAAACTGGTAAAATCTCATCGAGCAACCTGGAAATCTGATACCACTTGATAGAGGCGAAGTTGTCCCTATCTTTCGATGAGATGGTGCTATCGTTTTTGGTGGAGTATACTTTGCCGATCCGACTACGAACGTGTGAGACGTCGCGCCTTAGCAATCGCTAAACCAACTTCGAGAGGTTATTGACCACACCGGAGCACGATCAACCTGACCACAAAGGTCTATTTCCTGCACACAAACAAAGAACAAGCAAGAACTGAGATTGCAATCTAGATATTGTGAATATAAGAGGAAAGCTTTATTGATGAAGTGGGGTTCTGTGACGCCTTTGTCTGGTCATGGAACACAAACGAAGAACGCGAAGTTGCAGCTATGGAAAACTTGTAATCTAAAAAAACCCTAAACCTAAAACAAAGGCCTAAGGGCTGGATATATGGCGGAGTAGAGGGGAATTTTGTGGCCCCTCGGAGGAGGAGTCCGAAACCGACCCTAACTCAGTTTCCCCATACATATGGACTCAAAAACAGCCTATAATATGGTATTTCGAAATTACATGGGCCTGGCCCAAAAATAAGGTGGCGCAGCACCTATATTTGCCTATGGACGAATTTTATAAAGTGGCGTCATGCATATTTCGTCCATGGCTTCCCGCTCCCATTGTGGTGGTTTCAATGTGCGAAAATCATCACTGGAAGCTCCATCGTTTTTTCTCGCGTGCGCACCTTCTCCTTCATGCTTGATCCCGCTCCAATTGTCATCCTTCTTGTCCATGCTAGGTCCTTCATTCATAAGTAAAATAAAAGTATCTAATTTAGGCAGCATCATATGTTCATGAACATTAGAAGGATTTCCAAGAAACGAAAGTACCTGGTAATTCAATTGACGTGTGTGAGCTCTAGTAATTGGTCCTGTATGTATAGTAGTCGGGGTTGTGGGTCTAACATTAGTAGGGATGTCCTCATCACAGCTCTTCTCGCATCCTGCGGTTGCGCACGTTCTGATGGAACGTGCTGATAACAGCGGCAGGGTGAACGTCTGGGATGTTGTGGTGCACGCAGGTGAACCTCTAGATGTACTTATGTAGAGTTTCGCCTTCCGTGTGGGGGGTGATGTGCAGATCGCTCTCCTGGCCAGGAAATTGATGACCTCTGGTAAAGGCGCCAACGAACTCGCGACACAGGTCCTCCCAGGAAGCGATGGAACCCTCAAGCAAGTGCATCAGCCATGACCTGATGGACCCGTCCGGCAAGCACCAATAGGAAGTAGTTGGATAATATCTTGTCATCGCGGCCCCCGGCATCCTGCACCGCAATGGTGTAGATGCTCAGGAACTCTCACGGATGGGTCTTGTCGTGATACTTCTCCGGGACTTCTGGTTTGAACGTGCGGGAGTTGGGCCACTAGACTTGCCGCAAATCATGGGTAAATGCTGGACAGCCCACCGCGTAAGGCAGGCTGATAGGATACCCCGGTGTGGACTTGCCTACAGTGGGCACCGCGCGCCTGTTCGATTGGAGCAGCGCTTCCCATCGCCACTCGATCGCGGTTCGACCGTCTTCCTTGCCACGATCCCAAAGAACATGACGCTGATCACGGCGTGTCCGTGGGTCAGACGACGCCGTTGAGTAACCGTCGTAGGCGTCGGTCTGTTGGGTCGGTGAACGATGATGGTGTTGCGGAGGAGAGTGCGCCGAGGTCGTGCCGACTCCGAGCACTTCACCACTGGTCTGAGGCAGCCTAGTGGGCTGAAGATTATCTGTGAGGCTGAGGAGGCTTTAAATGGTGGCTCTCCATTCGTTGAGCTTCTCCGCAGCAGGAGGGAAGTTCAGGAGTAGCTGCGCTCGCGCCATCGCTTCCTCCGCCGTGGGTGGCAGCGAGCGGCGCGAGGAACGCGAGGTGCTCTGACTCCTAACCGTGTTAGAAGGAGCACCGTCGCGGTCCCACGTCGGCATGCCACTCCGCGGCGAGCATCGCCACTTGCTTGGCCTTGGTCACTGGAGCGTCGTGGAAGTCCCGAACCTCCGCTTCCTCCTCCTCCACCCGCGTCTACACCATCTCCTGTCCGCGTAGATACAGGGATGGCGCGCGTGCATGGGCCAACTGCTGTCAGGCCCTTCTTCTTGGGGGCCATGGCGATGATGAAGCTGGGGCGCAGATTACCAGAACGGGTCTGCACCTCTCACACGCTCCACCTACCTGGCGCGCCAAAGATGTCATGGGAACGAACACCTATGCGATCACGGAGACCCCTTTTGTTTTGGCAGGGGAGCGAGCTTGCACAAAGAGCTAGTCCGGTAAGCAGCGCATGGGGAGTTTTTACCCAGGTTCGGGCCGCACGGATGTGTAAAACCCTACTCCTTGGTTGTATCGATCGTGTACTAGGGTTCCCGCTACAAGAGCACCATGAATGGCTGCTACATGAGCTTGGTCACCTCCAATTGTGTAACTGTCGGGCTGCCCAGTGGTCTAACCGTCTAACTGTCCGATCCTCTGATTATCTAACCTTCCAAAAGTCCTTATCTGTAATGCCCTGGGCCTCCTTTTATACTTAAGGGAATCCCAACAGTGGCGTCGGTGTGCACATGGGATGCACAGTGCTGCTATAGTGCTATCATACCTAACTCTGACGGAGTAGGACAAGAGCATGCAATGCACCGTCAGGCGCCTCAGTCCGTCAGTGGGACGCGACAGTGGCCTATCCCATCGGCGCCGCATAGCTCCCTCCAACATCGATGCCGCAACATGCATCCAGGTGAATCGACACTTGGCCTATGAGCTGGCGGTGCTAGATGGGGCCTTTCCTTGTCGGGTCTTTGCCTTGCCGGGGCCCTTGCTTCGCCTGGGGGCTCTACAGCCCTCCCGGCAAGGTTTTGCCAGTAGTCTTGGGTCCTCTGTGCTGGTGTTTGATAAGTCTTCACTAGGCCCTGCCGCCGGGGCTGCTACTACTTCTCGTGCACGAGTAAAGGTCCACTAGCCCAAAAACTCTACTGCACCGACACCTGACATATATGCATATAGTATAAATGATTAATTCTTTCACCCCCTCTTTTGTGACTTGTCGGCGTAATCAATATGCTGACCTACACAACTACAACCTCTCATATTGCAGATACTCTTCTACGACGAGTAAGAGTATGATTTAGGGTTACGGTCTTCACTCAACCTGGTGTTGGTGTTTATTGGGATTCCACTCCCGTTGACTGTTTCCGCTGAGATTTTAAGGTATATATTAGTTTTACAATAATTACATGTGATTGCACTTTGATATATACATTGATGTACTGTGTGGTCCTACACACTGATCTAGGGATGGCACAAAACACACAAAGGCTTGACCTTTTCAGGTTGGGTCGCTATAGAAATTGTATCAGAGCACATGTTGCCTATAGGACGTGACCCTAGGAAATGGCTTAGAAATAGGAATACCTTGACAGGAACAACTTTTGTTTTCGCTTCTCTCATAACTTCTAAATTCTTTTACTAAACCTCCCTGTTTCAAACAATAGATGGAGAGCTACACTTTAAATAAAAGACATGACTATGAGGATGTTCTCGGAGGCCCTTTCCTCGTGGAGCTGCTACGGATGGTGAATTTTCCGATACCTAAGATCAAGGTGACTAAGAGGAAGTTTCGATTTTGGGGTCTTCGAACTAAAATATTTGGAAGTAAAGAAAACTCCAAGACTGAAGACATCAACTATGTCACACTGAACCGTGAATGTGAGATGGGCATGAACACCGCCATCCATGATGCTATCGCACGTTTGAGCTATCGTCGTCGTGTTGAGTTAAGTGCCCACAACTATGAAATGCCCGGATGGCAGAAGCCTGATGGAGGACACATCATCCTTATAGATGAACAGAAGATGAAATTTTCACCTGTACTTGTGTACAATCAAGAACTCGAGCACTACATCAAGAACCTTCAAATGGACATTCTCTCAGAGTTATTTGAGAATGAAGCACTTTGTGAGAACCTAAAGAACTAGAAGCTGAAGGTAGCCAATCTGAAGAAACATGATCTCGAGATTCAGAAGCTTCAAGCAGACTTGAAGAACAGTCAGGCCATGGCCCATGCTGGTGATGTTAAAATTCAGAAGCTCAAGAACCAACTCCTGGAACTACATGGACAACATCGCAAACGCCGAGTCAATAGGGACAATCTGGCAGAAGAACTTGAGAAGATCAAGCACGACCAGAAGAAGCCCACTAAAGATGAAGACATGATATAAACTAGCCTAGTAGTAGCCCCACCATGAGAGAAATAAAGATAAATGTTTTGCGAATTGTGTGATCGACCATACCAACCTTATGTGGGTGGCGATACTATAGTATTGATTGAAATTTATGTGTGGAACTGAGTTTTTGATGCTTTGTGTTATTTATCTTCTCCATCTCTCTCTTACCGATCTCATCCACAAAACCTTGGACCCAATAGATGGTGTATGAAGCTAGACTTGTATTCTCTCGACCAATGACCCAGCTAGAGGCTGAGATCTGGATTCAGAACACGGAGAACCACTTTGGGAGATATTTGATTACAAAGAAGTATGAGGTTGCACACGCTCCTTAGTACCTTACCCAAAGTGCTGCTATCTGGTGGAGAATGCATCATGCCATACAAGGATTTAATGGAGAAAAAACTTGGGAAGTATTCAAGAAGACTATGTTAAGATCCCGTCACATTCAGAAGCACTATGCTAACCCGATGAAGAAGACTTGTGCATGCAAGATCTATGGAGAGATAGGACACACCCAGGAAGAACACAAGGATGGATGCCCTCATTGTGAAGAAAATCACCCAGCTGAGGAGTGACCAACTAGTCAGGTGACTTGTTTCGTGTGTGAAGGAACCATCCACTACCCAACTGAGTGCCACATTTATCCCAAGGTATGACGAGTTGTCAAGAAACAGAAAGAGGACCTCAGGGAAAACTTTTAGGAACCTCTCATGAGTATGCCCGTGCCAATGACGATAAAAGATGTACCATTTGGAGATACCTCAATAGAGAAATGCACCAAGTCATGGTATTCATGTGGAGAAGAAGGACATATCTGACAAGATTGTCCAAAGGAATATCTGGAAGAATTCCTAACAGAAATGTTTGGGTATGATCCTCAGGAAATAGAAGCTACGATCTATACGCAAGGGTCTAGGAAGAAGAGGAAGTGTATCAGGAAGAGACAAGCCCCTGAACAGAAGTACCTGAGTCATATGAGATGGTTCAATTGTAAGGATATGGGTCACTATTCCAATATGTGCCTAGGGAAGGAACCAAGAACCCAAGGAGAAAATGACAAACATCAAGAGGCCTCGAGACTTGTCAGAAGTCATCTATTTTCGTTCCAAGGAAGCATGACATTATGCTAATACATGTACAGAGGAGAAGAAAGCTAGACTGGAGTAGTTAAGTTTTGATGATGGCAATATGTATAACATGAAACACTCTTGTTTTCATGAGGTTACGGAGTTAAATATTGTAACGGGAGTCTCTGAGATTGTAATAACTCCATGAATCAATAAGATTTATTGTGTCGGGATTTTCCTATGTTGATTTGTATCAGTTGTTACTCTATGAACAATGATCTCAGACCATTTTCGAGGATATGAGAAAATATGGCCTATGCAGGCATATGTACATTTCATTTTAAGTGTGGTAGTAACCAGTAAAACCACACGATCCATGGAATAAGAAAGTGCCACATTGCCAAGGAGTCTGGATCAAATGAATATAGTTAAAGGTAATGTTGTACCATATCAAACTATGTGGATGACAACATTTGTAACAAAGTACTTTTGAAGTTGGACTCTTGGGAAAGGGAATGATTGTGATGAAACAATACCCAATGTAAAACAAACCAATGGAAAGGAAAATGAATTCCATAGATTGGAATCTAGACAAGAATAAGTCTGTGATTTATTACCTCAAGGGTATGATGGAGTGAACTGAAGGTAATGCTGGAATATGAAATGATAGTAACCCCAAGGGTGAGTTGAAGCTGTTCAAGTATTCAAGTGAGCCCACAACTCACACACCTCAAGATTGATAAAGATCAAGAACTACCTCTACGAAGGAAGAAACTTAGAAGAAGCCATGACTGATCAGCAAACGTTTTTCATAGGAGGATACGAAACCCCGCGAGATGTGAAGAAATGATACATGTTTTGTTCAGCTTGCGTACTCAATGGATTTATCCGAACTTTGTTTGTTGACAAGGAAAATTTCTACAACGCTTGTGAGGAAGCCCAAATGTTAGAATATGAGATTCACTAAACCTTATACAAGGTAATGATTTCAGTGTGACATGGCTTGGCCACCATGATGACTTACTCTTATCATTTCTCTTGCTATTCAGAATGGTAAATCTGAGTGACTTAGAATGGTATGAAGACGTTCTTTGAAGCTTTTGCTTAAGCCTTAGAATGGTATGATCAAAACCCCCTATACATGGCAGTTGCTGTCACACGTAGGAATTTTACGGTGAGGAATGAAGCGAAGACCCATTTCACTGCAGGATAACCACAAATGCTAGACCACCATGAGATCATCGATAAGTTATTTAGAATGTTCACGAGGCCTATCAATTAAGAAGGCCCAGTAACGGAAGGACTTTGTTTTGACCAAGGAAATACTGAAATTTGAAGGAAATATTATGACGAACATCAGAAAAGGAGTTACTGTGGAGAATACGATGAGGAAAATATTGCCAAGTACCCCAGAGGATTGTCATGAGATTGATGGCCCATTAACTCTCATTTTAAGTGTGGTAGCCCCCACACTTTCAGGTCAATGGATTTGCTAGAAGACCCCCAGCCACTAACCATTTCATTCTAGCCTCTTTGAATCTCGAGGACGAGATTCATTTTAAGTGTGGTAGGTTTGTAACATTCCAAATTTTGGAATGCTATATTAATTAATAGAATGATTGATTTCTAGAATGATTGTTTGAAATTGAGTGAAATTTGAAACTTAAAAAAAACTTTTGAATGAGAGGGAATAAAATGACTTCCCCTTTGTTTTGAATTCAAATTCCATCCAATGCAAAACAATGAGATAAGATGACAAGAATTCTTCAAATGATGGATTTGAAACTTATGATTTGATACTTGTGAAATTTCCTATTTAGAATTCATTGCATATTTGGTTCTATTTCAAAATTTGAAAGAATTCAAATTTCACTTGGCCAAATTCAAAGATTTTGAGAGGAGGAAGATGACCCTCCAAACCAGGGGTAATTTCGTGAAATATTTGAACCATAAAATCCATGGGGTTATTTGAAAATTATTTGCAAAAGAAATAAAACAATTTAGGCATTTTCTGAAAAATACCTTTTTCAAAGTATTTATTTGACCGTGGAAAAATGTCCATCGTGTTGCTTGTATTTTGCTAATATTTTTAGTATATAAGACTTCCATGTTTAGATTTGATTTGATTGCCCAAATCCTATTTATTTTCCTATTTTAAAGCAAAAGGAAAATACACTTTTATTAGGAAAACCCCAGAGGCCCAATAAGAAAGAATCGTCCGGAATCCCTCTCTCCAGATCCGAATCAGTTTCAGATCGGCCACCCGATTGCTCTGCCCTCTCCCTCCTCTCTCTGACACGCGGGTCCCACTGGCCGCTCGAAGCCCGTCGCCCTTCTCCTTCCTTTCTTCTTCCTCATCCTTCCTTGTTCGCCGGAGCAACGCCAGATCCAAGTCGATCTTCTCGATCCCCTTCCATCCCACGCTCTAGACCCCCTAGCTATATAAGCCCAAACCTCCTCGACCCGTTCCCCTCCAAACCACCCTGCCCTCACCGCCATTGCTCGCGGGAGCAGATCCCCACCGCCACACCATTGTCGTGTTGTCGCTCGGCTCCGACGGCCTCGAGCTCTCCCACCGCCACCAACAATTCGCCGTGCTCGCCTAGACCTCCTAGTGCCCCCGTCTGAACCCCAGCCCCACCAGAGCACCCAGGCTGACGACCACCCGAATGCCACCTTTGCCCCCGAACATCAATGTTGGCATCTCCGTCATCCCCGAGCTCCACGGAGGCCACCATCATGCTCGTTTTCCTCGCCTGCATCGCCTGGTCTCATCCTCGATGCCGGAGGACCACCGGAGCCGCCGTACACATAGAGCTCTCCGCCTTTGTCTCGTCGGAACATCGCTAGACCATCGCGGTCATCTCGCTAACCTCCCTCTCCATTCGATCTTATTCCAACGGCGTAGATTAGAATCGCTCGTACCCCTTCGGTTTAGTTAAAAGAACCGGCTGATTTTTATTTTAGTCGAATCGTTTTCTTTATTTTGCAGTTGTTCGCCCGTTAGCCATAATAGTGCATAACTGTAGCGAACGAGGAGCTGCCACATGTACACTGACTGGCCTGTAGTTGTTTTCAAATTATTTTAATGTCTTTTTTTTAAAATAGAATAGTTCTATTTTTAGTTTTGATATATCTCTTAGATTTTTATATGTTTTGATTCATTCTTTTTGCAATGTGTCACAAATTTATTCTAATTTCTACAGATATCTAGTTTGATCATATTTGAAATTTTCAAATTTGAATTCATTGAAATTTGCTCAAATCACTAGAATTTGAATAACTTGAGTTTAAAATGTATTTTTGAGTGATTCGTTTTGCTATTGGTTTGTATTAGTTATATTTATCACCCTGTTCAATTTGATAATTTTTAGAATATTTCAAATTAGGGTTTCAAGCAAAACAGTACTGTTTTAGTTACTTTTCGGTTTATTTCTATTTCTTTTGTTTTAATTGTTTTAAATTTATTTTCTTTTATTTTAGTTGACAAGTTTTATTTTGTTTTCTGTTAGTTAGTTGTAGTATTACAACCAAGTTATTTTTATGACAATTATTTTTTTTATTGCATGAAATTAATTCTAGTTTCATAATAACTTGCAAATTGATTTCATTGCTAGTTTGATTTCCTACTTGATTTTTTTATAAATTGTTTTATAAGTTTTACTTTTTGTTAACTTAGTTTTTTTATATATATTCTTTCTCTTATTTTAGTATTTTATTGTTTTTCTTGTTGTTAAGTTTATTAGGCAAAAACTCATGTTATTTAGTGTATTGTTTTCTTAGTTCTTAGTTGTTCTTCAAAAGTTATTCTTTTTGCTAGTAAAATATTTACTAGAATACTTTTGTTAGATTTTACTTTGGTTTGTCTTGTTGCTATTGAAAATAGGATTATTTGTAATTAAAACTACTTTCGTTGTTTTGACAATGTTTTGTTGTTTTAACTTTTGTCTTCAGTATTTCCTTGATCACAACCTTGTTGTTTTTAATTTTGTGTTGCTTATTTGCTTGATAGTATTGATTGCTAGAAGTGTTTGCTTATGAATGCAATGCTTGGCTATACAGATTTCATCGGAGAGTGACGAATAGTTCTATCAAGTTATTTTTTCAGCGAGCGGTCGTATCTTCATCAACCTTACCTATCAAGTTCACATTGATCATGTTATTACCTATGTTTTCAATTTTGCATTAGTTCTACCCTTCCACCCATTGCATGCAAACTAGGTACTTAGAAAGTTGGTTATTTGAGTAGTATCATGTGGTAGGCACCCCAAAACCCTTGTTACTTTGGCCAGGACATTATTTTTATTTTGTTATGAGTTTGGTTGAGTCTTTCATAAGTGTTGCGAGAACTTAATGGTCAAGACTCAAGACTCCAAAAAATTTCAAGACCTCATGATGCAATATACCTCTGGGTGGATGATGGAAGAACGACACCCTGGAGAACCCAGTGGTAGCCTAGGTGATGCTGGAGAAGCGCTATTTTTCACGGGGAAAGTGTTGGAAATATGCCCTAGAGGTAATAATAAAATGGTTATTATTGTATTTCCTTGTTCATGATAATTGTCTATTGTTCATGCTATAATTGTGTTAACCGAAAACCATAATACATGTGTGAATACATAGACCACAACATGTCCCTAGTGAGCCTCTAGTTGACTAGCTCGTTGATCAATAGACGGTCACGGTTTCATGACCATGGACATTGGATGTCGTTGATAACGGGATCACATCATTAGGAGAATGATGTAATGGACAAGACCCAATCCTAAGCATAGCACTAGATCATGTAGTTCGTTTGCTAAAGCTTTTCAATGTCAAGTATCGTTTCCTTAGAACATGAGATTGTGCAACTCCCAGATACTGTAGGAATGCTTTTGGTGTACCAAACATCACAACATAACTGGGTGGCTATAAAGGTGCACTACGGGTATCTCCGAAAGTGTCTGTTGGGTTGGCACGAATCGGGACTGAGATTTGTCACTCCATGTGACGGAGAGGTATCTCTGGGACCACTCGGTAAGACATCATCATAATGAGCTCAATGTGACTAAGGACTTAGCCACGGGATGATGTATTACGGAACGAGTAAAGAGACTTGTCGGTAACGAGATTGAACAAGGTATAGAGATACCGACGATCGAATCTCAGGCAAGTATCATACTGATAGACAAAGGAATTTGTATACGGGATTGATTGAATCCCCAACATCGTGGCTCATCCGATGAGATCATCACGGAGCATGTGGGAGCCAACATGGGTATCCAGATCCCGCTGTTGGTTATTTACCAGAGAGGTGTCTCGGTTATGTCTACGTGTCTCCCGAATCCGTAGGGTCTACACACTTAAGGTTCGATGACGCTAGGGTTATAGGGAAATGGTATACGTGATTACCAAAAGTTGTTCGGACTCCCTAATGAGATCCTGGACGTCACAAGGAGCTCTGGAATGGTTCGGAGGTAAAGATTGATATATAGGAAGTCCGGTCTTGGTCACCGGAAAGTTTTCGGGCTCATCGGTATTGTACCGGGAGTGTCGGGAGGGTGCCAGAGGACCCCCGAGAGGGGTGTGACGACCAAAGGACTTCGTGGGCCCTTAGAGGAGGTGTGCCAGCCCTTATTGGGCTGGCCAAGACCTTATAGAAAGGCCCATGCAGCTTGAGATCTGGAGATAAAGGGCAAAGGGTTTTAAAAGAGGAGATCCACCTCCCTTGTGGGAGGTCGACTCTATCCCCACTTCGGCCGAAGCCCTCCTCTTTGGAGGAGGGGCCAAGGCAGCCCTCCCTCTCCCTCCTCTTATATATACTTGAGGTTTTGGACTTTTGAGAATAGTTCTGAACTCTCTCTCTCTCACACGGCAAAGCCCTACCTCTCTTCTTCCTCCTCCGCAGTGCTTAGGCGAAGCCCTGCCGGAATACCTTGCTACTCCACCACCACCACGCCGTCATGCTGCTGTTGGAGCCCTTACCTAAACTCTCCTTCCTCCTTGCTGGATCAAGGCGTAGGAGACATCACCGGGCTGCACGTGTGTTGAACGCGGAGGCGTCGTTGTTTGGCGCTTAGATCGGAATCCACCGCGATCTGAATCGCTGCGAGTACGACTCCATCAACCGCGTTCTTGTAACGCTTCCGCTTAGCGACCTTCAAAGGTATGAAGATGCAATCTCTCCCCACTCATTGCTGGTTTCTCCATAGATAGATCTTGGTGACACGTAGGAAAATTTTGATTTACTACTACGTTTCCCAACAGTGGCATCATGAGCTAGGTCTATGCATAGAATCTATGCACGAGTAGAACACAAAGCAGTTGTGGGCGTCGATTTTGTTAATTTGATTACCACTACTAGTCTTATCTTGATTCGGCAGTATTGTGAGATGAAGCGGCCCGGACCGACTTTACACGTACGCTTACGTGAGACTGGTTCCACCGCCTGACATGCACTTGTTGCATAAGGTGGCTAGCGGGTGTCTGTCTCTCCCTCCTTAGTCGGATTGCATTCGATGAAAAGGGTCCTTATGAAGGGTAAATAGAAATTGGCATATCACGATGTGGTTTTTCCGTAGGTAAGAAACGTTCTTGCTAGTAACCTATAGCAGCCACGTAAAAACTTGCAACTACAAATTAGAGGACATCTAACTTGTTTTTGTAGCATATGCCTTGTGATGTGATATGGCCAAAGGATGTGGTGTGATGCATTGTGATGTATGAGATTGATCATGTTCTTGTAATAGGATTCACGACTTGCATGCCGATGAGTATGACAACCGGCAGGAGCCATAGGAGTTGTCTTATTTTATTGTGTGACCTGCGTGTCAATCATAAACGCCATGTAATTACTTTACTTTATTGCTAAACGTTAGCCATAGTAGTAGAAGTAATAGTTGGCGAGACAACTTCATGAAGACACAGTGATGGATATCATTATGATGGAGATCATGGTGTCGTGCCGGTGACAATGATGATCATGGTGCCCCGAAGATGGAGATCAAAGGAGCAAGATGATATTGGCCATATCATGTCACTATATTGATTGCATGTGATGTTTATCATGTTTACATCTTATTTGCCTAGAACGACGGTAGTAAATAAGATGATCTCTCACTAAAATTTCAAGAAAAGTGTTCACCCTAACTGTTCATCGTTGCTAAGGATCGTTGTGCCGAAGCACCATGTGATGATCGGGTGTGATAGGTTCTAACGTTCGCATACAACGGGTGTAAGCCAGATTTACACACGCAAAACACTTACGTTGACTTGACGAGCCTAGCATGTACAGACATGGCCTCGGAACACGGAAGACCGAAAGGTTGAACATGAGTCGTGTGGAAGATACGATCAACATGGAGATGTTCACCATGGATGACTAGTCCGTCTCACGTGATGATCGGACACGGGCTAGTTGACATGGATCATGTGTCACTTGGATGACTAGAGAGATGTCTATCTAAGTGGGAGTTCATTAAATAATTTGATTATGTGAACTTAATTATCATGAACTTAGTCTAAAATTATCTTTACAATCTATATTGTAGATCCAATGGCCAACGTGAATGTCACCCTCAATTTCAACGCATTCCTAGAGAAAACCAAGCTGAAAGATGATGGAAGCAACTATGCGGACTGGGTCCGTGGCTTGAGGATCATCCTCATAGCTTCCAAGAAATTGCGAACGCTTGGCATTCTCGTTGCGATGATTACTCCCTTGTTCAGTGCGGCATGCTTTACAGTTTAGAACCGGGGCTCCAAAAGCGTTTTGAGCAACACGGAGCATATGAGATGTTCCAAGAGCTGAAACTGGTTTTCCATGCTCATGCCCGGGTTGGGAGATATGACGTGTCCGACAAGTTCTTCAGCTGTAAGATGGAGGAGAATAGTTCTGTCAATGAGCACATCCTCAAGATGTCTGGGCTACACAATCGCTTGACTCATCTAGGAGTTAATCTCCCAGATGACTCGGTCATTGACAGAATCCTCCAGTCACTTCCACCTAGCTACAAGAGATTTTTGATGAACTACAACATGCAAGGGATGGAGAAGTCCATTCCTGAGTTGTACTCGATGCTGAATTGAGTAGAGGTCGAGATCAAAAAGGAGCATCAAGTGTTGATGGTGAATAAGACCACTAGTTTCAAGAAAGGCAAGGGTAAGAAGAACTTCAAGAAGGACAGCAAAGCTGTTGCCGCGCTCGGTAAGCAAGTTTTCGGGAAGAAGAAGAACAAGAATGGACCCAAGCCTGAGACTAAGTGTTTTTATTGCAAGGGTACCGGTCACTGGAAGCGGAACTACCCCAAGTACTTAGCGGATAAGAAGGACGGCAACTTTAAAGGTATATGTGATATACTTGTTATTGATGTGTACCTAACCAGTGCTCGTAGTAGCTCCTGGGTATTTTATACCGGTGCAGTTGCTCACATTTGTAACTCCAAGTAGGAGCTGCAGAATAAGCGGAGGCTGGCAAAGGACAAGGTGACGATGTGCGTCGGGAATGGTTCCAAGGCCGATGTGATCACCGTCGGGACGCTACCTCTACATCTACCTTCGAGATTAGTGTTAAACCTTAATAATTGTTATTTAGTACCAGCTTTGAGCATGAACATTGTATCTGGATCTCGCTTGATGCGAGATGGCTACTCATTTAAATCTGAGAATAATGGTTGTTCTATTTATATGAGAGAAATGTTTTATGGTCATGCCCGGCTGGTCAATGGTTTATTTTTGATGAATCTCGAACGTGATGTTACACATGTCCATAGTGTGAGTACCAAAAAGTGTAAGGTTGATAACGATAGTCCCACTTACATGTGGCACTGCCACCTTGGTCATATTGGTGTCAAACACATGAAGAAGCTCCATATTGATGGACTTTTGGAGTCTCTTGATTTCGAATCATTTGAGACGTGCGAACCATGCCTCATGGGCAAGATGACCAAGACTCCGTTCTCTAGAACAATGGATCAAGCAACTGACTTGTTGGAAATAATACATACCGATGTATGCAGTCCAATGAGTGTCGAGGCTCGTGGTGGCTACCGTTATGTTCTCACCCTGACTGATGACTTGAGTAGATATGGGTATGTCTACTTAATGAAACATAAGTCTGACATTTTTGAAAGGTTCAAGGAATTTCAGAGTGAGGTAGAGAATCAACGTGACAGGAAAATAAAGTGCCTACGATCTGATCATGGCGGAGAATATTTAATTCACGAGTTTGGCACGCACCTAAGGAAATGTGGAATTGTTTCACAACTCACGCCGCTTGGCACACCTCAGCGAAATGGTGTGTCTGAACGTCGTAATCACACTCTATTAGATATGGTATGATCTATGATGTCTCTTACCGACTTACCGCTATCATTTTGGGGATATGCATTAGAGATTGTCGCATTCACTTTAAACAGGGCACCGTCAAAATCCGTTGAGACGACACCGTATGAATTATGGTTTGGAAAGAAACCTAAGCTGTCGTTTCTAAAAGTTTGGGGATACGATGCTTATGTGAAGAAACTTCAACCTGAGAAGCTTGAACCCAAAGCGGAAAAGTGTGTCTTCATAGGATATCCCAAAGATACTATTGGGTATACCTTCTACCTACGATCCGAGGGCAAAGTCTTTGTTGCCAAGAATGGATCCTTTCTCGAGAAAGAGTTTCTCTCGAAAGAAGTAAGTGGGAGGAAAATAGAACTTGATGAGGTAATTGTACCTCCACTCGAACCGGAGAGTAGCGCAGCACAGGAAGTTGTTTCTGTGGAGCCTACACCGGCTGGAGAGGAAGTTAATGATGATGATCAAGAAACTTCAGATCAAGTTACTATTGAACGTCGAAGGTCCACTAGGACATGTTCCGCACCAGAGTGGTATGGCAACCCTGTCCTGGAGATCATGTTGTTGGACAACGGTGAACCTTCGAACTATGAAGAGGATGGCGGGCCCGGATTCCAACAAATGGCTTGCAGCCATGAAATCCGAGATAGGATCCATGTATGAGAACAATGTATGGACTTTGGTGGACTTGCCTGATGATAAGCGAGCCATTGAAAATAAATGGATCTTTAAGAAGACTGACGCTGATGGTAATGTGACCGTCTATAAGGCTCGGCTTGTCGCTAAGGGTTATCGACAAGTTCAAGGAGTTGACTACGATGAGAGTTTCTCACCCGTAGCGATGCTGAAGTCTGTCCGAATCATGTTAGCAATTGCCACATTTTATGATTATGAGATCTGGCAAATGGACGTCAAAACGGCATTCCTTAATGGCTTCCTCAAGGAAGAACTGTATATGATCCAGCCGGAAGGTTTTGTCGATCCTAAAGATGCTAACAAGGTATGCAAGCTCCAGCGCTCCATCTATGGGCTGGTGCAAGCATCTCGGAGTTGGAACATTCGCTTTAATGATGTGATTAAAGCGTTTGGGTTTGTACAGGTTTATGGTGAACCCTGTATTTACAAGAAAGTGAGTGGGAGCTCTGTAGCATTTCTCGTATTATATGTGGATGACATACTGATAATGGGAAATTATATAGAACTCTTGGAAAGTTTAAAGGCCTACTTGAATAAGTGTTTTTCAATGAAGGACCTTGGAGAAGCTGCTTACATATTAGGTATTACGATCTATAGAGATAGATCGAGACGCCTCATAGGTCTTTCACAAAGCACATACCTTGATAAGATATTGAAGAAGTTCACTATGGATCAGTCCAAGAAGGGGTTCTTGCCTGTGTTACAAGGTGTGAGATTGAGTAGGACTCAATGCCCGACCACGGCAAAGGATAGAGAAGAGATGAGTGTCATCCCCTATGCTTCAGCCATAGGCTCTATTATGTATGCCATGCTGTGTACTAGACCTGATGTGAACCTTGCCATAAGTTTTGTAGGGAGGTACCAAAGTGATCCCGAAGCGGAACACTGGACAACGGTCAAGAATATCCTGAAGTACCTGAAAAGGACAAAGGACATGTTTCTCGTATATGGAGGTGCCGAAGAGCTCGTCGTAAAGGGTTACGTCGATGCTAGCTTCAACACAGATCCGTACGACTCCAAGTTGCAAACTGGATACGTGTATATTTTGAATGGAGGGGCAGCCAGCTGGTGCAGCAGCAAGCAAAGCGTCGTGGCGGCATCTACATGTGAAGTGGAGTACATAGCTGCTTCGGAAGTAGCAAAGGATGGAGTCTCGATGAAGGAGTTCATCACCAACCTAGGAGTAATTCCAAGTGCGTCGGGACCGATGACTCTATTATGTGACAACACTGGAGCTATTGCCCTTGCGAAGGAGCCCAGGTTCCACAAGAAGACAAGACACATCAAGCGTCGCTTCAACTCCATCTGTGATTACATTCAGGAGGGAGATATATATATATTTGTAAAGTGCATATGGATCTGAATGTCCCAGATCCGTTGACTAAACCTCTCTCACGAGCGAAACATGATCAACACCAGAATGCTATGGGTGTTCGATTCATCACAATGTAACTAGATTATTGACTCTAGTGCAAGTGGGAGACTGTTGGAAATATGCCCTAGAGGCAATAATAAAATGGTTATTATTGTATTTCCTTGTTCATGATAATTGTCTATTGTTCATGCTATAATTGTGTTAACCGGAAACCATAATACATGTGTGAATACATAGACCACAACATGTCCCTAGTGAGCCTCTAGTTGACTAGTTCGTTGATCAATAGATGGTCACAGTTTCATGATCATGGACATTGGATGTCGTTGATAATGGGATCACATCATTAGGAGAATGATGTGGTGGACAAGATCCAATCCTAAGCATAGCACTAGATCGTGTAGTTAGTTTGCTAAAGCTTTTCAATGTCAAGTGTCGTTTCCTTAGACAATGAGATTGTGCAACTCCCAGATACCGTAGGAATGCTTTGGGTGTGCCAAATGTTACAACATAACTGGGTGGCTATAAAGGTGCACTACGGGTATCTTTGACAGTGTCTGTTGGGTTGGCACGAATCAAGACTGGGATTTGTCACTCCATGTGACGGAGAGGTATCTCTGGGCCCACTCGGTAAGACATCATCATAATGAGCTCAATGTGACTAAGGACTTAGCCACAGGATGATGTATTACCAAACGGGTAAAGAGACTTGCCGGTAACGAGATTGAACAAGGTATAGAGATATCGACGATCGAATCTCGGGCAAGTATCATACCGATAGAAAAACGGAATTGTATACGGGATTGATTGAATCCCCGACATCGTGGTTCATCCGATGAGATCATCGTGGAACATGTGGGAGCCAACATGGGTATCCAGATCCCGCTGTTGGTTATTGACCAGAGAGGTGTCTCGGTCATGTCTATGTGTCTCCCGAACCCGTAGGGTCTACACACTTAAGGTTCGATGACGCTTGGGTTATAGGGAAATGGTATACGTGATTACCGAAAGTTGTTAAGAGTCCCGGATGAGATCCCGGACATCACGAGGAGCTCTAGAATGGTCCGGAGGTAAAGATTGATATATAGGAAGTCCAGTTTTGGTCACCGGAAAGTTTTTGGGCTCATCGGTATTGTACCGGGAGTGCCGGGAGGGTGCCGGAGGACCCCCGGGAGGGGTGTGACGACCAAAGGACTTCGTGGGCCCTTACAGGAGGTGTCCCAGCCCTTATTGGGCTGGCCAAGACCTTATAGAAAGGCCCATGCGGCTGGAGATCTGGAGATAAAGGGCAAAGGGTTTTAAAAGAGGAGATCCACTTCCCTTGTGGGAGGTCGACTCTATCCCCACTTCGGCCGAAGCCCTCCTCTTTGGAGGAGGGGCCAAGGCAGCCGTCCCTCTCCTTCCTCCTATATATACTTGAGGTTTTGGCCTTTTGAGAACAGTTCTGAACTATCTCTCTCACGGCAAAGCCCTACCTCTCTTCTTCCTCCTTCGCAGCGCTTAGGCGAAGCCCAGCCGGAATACCTTGCTACTCCACCACCACCATGCAATCGTGCTGCTGTTGGAGCCCTTCCCTAACCTCTCCTTCCTCCTTGCTAGATCAAGGCGTAGGAGACGTCATCGGGCTGCACGTGTGTTGAACGCGGAGACACCGTTGTTCGGCGCTTAGATCGGAATCCACCGCGATCTGAATCGCTGCGAGTACGACTCCATCAACCGTGTTCTTGTAACGCTTCCGCTTAGCGATCTTCAAAGGTATGAAGATGCAATCTCTCCCCACTCGTTGCTGGTTTCTCCATAGATAGATCTTGGTGACACGTAGATTTACTACTAGTTTCCTGACAAAAAGGTCCACCCAGGCACAAAGACATGGATGGATACTTCAAGACCCAAGGCGTACCATCACAGCCACAAGCCATTATGGGCTCTGGCTTGGTTGGACATTGTTGTGACTTTGGACAGCCGGTGCTACAAGACCTAGAAGAATGGTAGGAATTGATGGGCACCGACAGAGTCTTAGAGGAACCCTTTGAAAGACCATGCTTTGGTCAGTCGTTTATCAAACACCCTGAAGTGAGAGGAATTCAACGGAGCCAATCACATCTTGTGGGGAACGTGTGCAAAACTATGTAGAGTACTCAAACCTAATCGATTAGCCCTGTCCACGGTCATGGACAACTTGAGACATAGGAACTGAAACTATCAGGAAGTCTCAACACAAATAATTATGTCGATGAGGGTATTATTGTTAACTTGGGTATGAGAATTGGTTGGTGGAACCATCTCATTAAATAACCGACATTGTAGTAATAATGTATGCTTTGCCGCTCTCTTGTTGTAGGAAAAATACGCCTTATGCAAAACTTAAGCTTACAGCCCCACCCGCCCTATATTCGTATAATATAGATGATTATTTCTTTCACCCCTATTTTATGACTTACCGACATATTAAATATGCTAACCTACACGCTTGTAACGTCTCATCTTGTAGATACTCTTCTATGACGAGTAAGAGTACAATTCAGGGTTACGGTCTGCACTGAACCTGGCATTGTTTTGTACTGGGACTTCAATCTTGTTGACTGTTTCCGCTGAGATTTTAAGGTATATATTAGTTTTATGACAATTACATGTGATTGCACTTTGATATATACATTGATGTATTGTATGTGCCAGCATACTGATCCAGGGATGGCACAGAACACACAGAGGCTTGACCTTTTCAGGTTGGGTCGCTACAACCCTAGAGGGTTGTGCCCCCCTTGGGAACCTTCCCGACTCTATTTTCCTTACATATGCTTGTTTCCCAAAAATAAAAATTCCCTCTATATATCCCCGATTGTTTTGACCACCGCATCATATAAATATTCTCTGTTCTTGTTTCGTGTTGTTTTCCTAGCAGATCTATCAAGCGAGGCATCATGTCTTCTTCCTCCTCCAATAACGTAGAATAAGATGCTTGCTTGATGAAGATGGAGCTAAAGAAAGAGGAGCCTAAAGAAGTCAAGAATGAAGACCAGAGCAAGTAAGCTATGAGGGATCAAGCTCAAGAAGAGGGACAATCCATGCCAATAGAAGAGGAGGAAGAAGAAGTTATCCTCCTACCTTATGAGGATCACCTCACCACTACTTAAATTGAAGCTTTTAGGGCCTTTGAAGCGGTTCGTATTCAGAATAAATTTCTCACTCGTGAATATATTTTGCTAGAGGAGCACATCATTACCCTTTGGAGCGTCATCTTTAAATTAGAGTACCTATTGAGGCTGAAGTGTGACACTTCATCACCACCACCATCTTCTTCATCTTCACCACCGAAGGAGACTTGAGTACACGAGTATGGGCACTCCCCTTGGCTCGATCCAAGCTTGGCGGAGATGCCAATACTTTTTATTTCGATCCATAGCTTTTTCTTGATTTAGTTGAATAAAAGTTTAGTATGATCTATTTTTGAGTGCTAGTTTTGTGATCTATCTATCTATGTAATCGAGTGAGAGTTATATAATAAACTTCAGTTTGAGATCTTGCTTTGTTGCTTTCTTGTTGCACTCATAATAAAAAATAAAATAAATGAAAAGGATCATATACTAATCTTATGGTGAGTAATGACATCACATAAGGAAAAGTATGAGTGGTCAAATTTATTGGAGATTGATAAACATGGCATTGGTCAATGATGCGACTCGTGAAAGAATTACTTAGGGAACAGAAGATTCACATGCAAATACACTATCTTCGACATCTTTTATGATTGTGAGCCTCCAATAAATAATATATGCCAAAATTGTTGATGTTGGACAAGGAAGACAACGTAATGATTTATGTTGGTTCATATTCACATAGAAGTTATATTGTCATAGATCCTTGAACATGTGGTGCTTGCTTAATATCTTTGCTAGCCAAAAAATTCTCACTAAGTAGAGATACTACTTGTGCATCCAAGTACCATAAACCCAAACTCATGTTTTGAGAGAGTAAATTGTCATTGGTGCACTAAGGCAATAAAAATTGCTTCTAAATGTGTTTCATCAACTAGTGTGACAGAAAATTGAGCATTGTGGGAACTTGTGATAGAAAAGCAATAAAAGCGATGGACTGCATAATAAAGGTTCCTATCACACGGGGAAATACAACGTGACGTTGTTTTGCACCAAAGTATTTGGCATACAAACGAAAAAGAACATGACAACCTCTGCTTCCCTCTGCGAAGGGCCTATCTTTTACCTTTATGTATTCACTTTTATGTAAGAGTCAAAGTATTCTTCCCTAATATTTTTAATTTTTCTTTTTGCAATCATCATATGGTGAGGAAAGATCTAGACATATATACCCAGTTGGATATGAATGAGCATGAATTATTATTGTGAATGCCACCCTTGAGGTTAATACGTTGGGAGGCAAAACTATAAGCCCCTATCTTTCTATGTGTACGGTTGAAATTTTTTGCTCATGGGAATGCTGTGAGTGTTAGCACTCATAGAATATTAAATGATGCTTAAGTACGTGGTCTGGCCAAAAGGCTCCGACACGAGACCCTTCCTAAAAATATGATGAATTGTAGTTGCAAAGTTGACTGAGAACATAGTTTATTGATTTCCAATAAGGTTTATGCTTTACTATGTTGGGATGAATTGTTACTTGTTCATGAGAATTTATATGATGATGTTATAGAATAAAAGTGTCATGAAAGAGAATTATTATAAAGTTTGTTGTTGTTATGATAGTAAGCATGATGCTACTGTGTCTGTGTTTTGTTTTTATCGACACCTCTCTCTCAAACCATGTGGACAGGGTTTTCGATATCGGCTTTCGCTCGAGTACAAGTCATGTATAAGCTTGGGGGAGTTGATACATCCATTATGCGTCATGATTTCCTACAGTTATTTATAATGTTTTATGAATAGTAATGCTTTATGAAGTAAATATAATGCCTTTTCTCTCATAATATTCAAGGTTTGCACAAAGAGGGAGAATGTGGGCAGCTGGAATTCTAGACCTGAAAAAGCATATCAGAGATACCTATTCTATACATCTACAAATGAGCTGAAACTTTCCGTACTATTATTTTGGAATACATAAAACAATACTGGAGCAAATAACTATCGGAGGGGGGCCACGTGGTGAGCACAAGACACAAGGGCGCGCCAGCACCCCCAGGCGTGCCCTGGTGGGTTGTGCTCAGACCGGCCCACCTCTGGTGCCCATCTTCTAGTATTTAAGGTGTTTTAACCAAGAAAAATAAGTAGGGAAATTTCGGGATGGAATGTCGCCATCTCAAGGTGGAACTTTGGGCAGGAGCACTTTTGCCATTCGGCGGAGCGATTCTGACGTGGCTTGAGACTGCCTCGGTATTTCCCTAAGAGGAAGGGGTGATGTGGCACAACTATGGTAAGTATTTCCCTCAGTTACGAAACCAAGGTATCAATCCAAGGAGGAAGACCACGCAATGCTATGTAAACTGTACCTGCACACAAAGAACATATGTACTTGCAACCCGATGCGTAAGAGAGGTTGTCAATCTCTCAACGGTAAAAAGATAGATTAGATTGTAATAGGTTGGGCCAATAGATCCCACAAGAACACAAAATAAAAGAAGTAAATAAAAAGTGCAGCAAGGTATTTTTGGGTTTTGGGATTAAGAGATATGAAAACAAAAGCAACAAAAAAATAGATCGAAAAGAAATATGTTGGAAAAGTAGACCCGGGGGGGCATAGGTTTCACTAGTGGCTTCTCTCATGAGTATAGCACACGGTGGGTAACCAAATTACTGTTGGGAAATTGATAGAAGATCAAATAATCATGACAATATACAAGGTAATGATAATTATATAGGCATTACATCCAAGATAAGTAGACCGAAATGATTCTGCATCTACTACTATTACTCCACACATCGACCGCTATCCAGCATGCATCTAGTGTATTAACTTCATGGGAAAATGGAGTAATGCAATAAAAACAGTGACATGATGTAGAAAATATCTATTCATGTAGGAATAGACCCCATGTTGTTATCATTAATAGCAAAGATACATGCGTGCCTCGCTGCCGCTTCTGTCACTGGGAGAGGACACTTGAAGATCGAACCCATCACAAAGCACCTCTTCCCATGGCAAGAAAAATTGATCTAGTTGGACTAAGTAAAGAAAATATTCGAATAAGAAATGCAAGGATATAAGTAATCATGCATATAAGAGATCAAAGAAGATTCAAATAATATTCATGGATAAAAATTGATCATGAACTCAAAATTCATCAGATCCAAACAAGCACACCGCAAAAAGTCATTACATCCAATAGATCTCCAAGACACCATTGTATTGAGAATCAAAAGAGAGAGAGTAATCCATATATCTAAGGCCTATGGACCTATAGGTCTATGGTGGACTACTCATGCATCATCGGAGAGGCACCCATGAAGAGGATGCACCCCTCCATGATGGTTTTAGACTGGCTCTCTCAGTTTTGTAACTTGCGGTCGCTGGAATTGTGTTTCTTCGACTCCCCGAGGGTTTTTGAATATTTTTGTATTTATAGAGCTGATAGGCGAAAGAGAGGCGTCCCGAGGTGGGCACGATACACCAGGCTGTGCGAGGGGCCTGTGGCATGCCCTGGTGTCTTGTGCTCTCTCGGCTCTCCTCCCTGGTACTTATTTCTCCACTAGATGTCTTCTGGCCCAAAAAATCTCCAAAAAGTTTCAATGTGTTTGGCCTTCCTTTGGTACTGATATTCTGTGAAGTAAAAAACAAGCAGAAAACAACAATAGTCTAGTTTTGACATGAAGACTTTAAGACTCAAGCATATCAACAAGCAACCATGTTTTACAAAATATCAACACTAAAGGAAGCTATTCCTAGCCCATCATTATCAACCATTGATCCATTCATGAAACACACCCAAATATTAGCTACAACCAATGCTTAAGTACGATCATAGTGCCCCCTAGTTGGTGCTTTATAAGAGAAGATGGAGACTCAAGTAAAAGTAAAAATTGCATAACGTAAATAGATAGGCCCTTCATAGAGGGAAGTAGGGATTTGTAGAGGTGCCAGAGCTCAAATTTTAAATTGAGAGAGAAAAATATTTTGGGTGGCATGCCTATCTTGTCAACGAAAATGACTAAGAGATTTCAATACCTTTCCATGCTAGATATATCATAAGCGATTCCCAAACTAGAAATAAAGTTTATTCCTTTTTCCACCATTCTTTCACAATCAATGGCTAGCCGAATCCATGGTTGCCTTCCATACCAACACTTTCCAAGGAATTTATTATTTGGCAACATAAAGGAAATTTCTTTTTCATTTTGGGACTGGACATCGCTATTACAGCCATACTCTCGTGCAATGACAAGTGAATGAACACTCATCTTGAGAATAACACATCTAGCATGGAAAAATATCGGTCACCCCCTTCCGATTCATGAGCAGTACAAGCAAACAAAAAGGAAAATTCATTTTGAAAATTAGAGATGGCACATACGAATTTGCTTCGAACGGCATGGAAATACCGCATATAGGTAGGTATGATGGACTCGTGTGGCAAAACTAGGTTTATGGATTTTTGATGCACAAGTGATATTTCTACTTACTACATGTGAAGGCTAGAAAATAGATTGAGAAGCAACCATCCAAGAATCAAAAATTCACATAAGCAAGTATTAAGCATAAACACTGAATAACACACCATAAGTAGGACGTAATTTCATTGCACAACTATTGACTTTCATGCTTGCATAGGGAATCACAAACCTTACCTCCAATATTCTTACTAAGCATAGTTACTCACCAACATAATTCACATATTACTATCATCATGTCTCGAAACTATTACAAGGAATCAAGTTTAATTTGTCCATGATCTTCATGTAAGTTTTTATTATATCCCTCTTGAATATCTATCAGTTTGGGACTAGTTTCATATATTGCCATTGCTTTTTGCAATCTCAAATAAATTTAAGTGAAGACTATGAGGATAAAAGTTTCATCTCTAAAAATAATATAAGTGAAGCATGATAGAATGTCTTCAAAGTTTTCTAACTCTGAAATAAATCTAAGTGACGCATGAGAGCATTTCTTCAAACATGTAAAGCACGTCGTCCTCAAAAATATATAAGTGAAGCACTAGACCAATTCGATGGCTCAAATTTTTTAAGTGAAGCATATATAGCAATTCTAACAAATCATAGAATAATTTCTGCTCTCTCAAATAGGTGTGTCTAGCAAGCATACTTGTGACAAAATAAAAAGAAAATCAAGCAAAGACTCATATAATACAAGACACTCCAAGCAAAAATCATGATATGTGATGAATAAAAATATAGCTCCAAGTAAATACTGATGGTCGGTAGAAGAAAGATGGGATGCCACTCGGGGCATCCCCAATCTTAGTTGCTTGTTCCTCTTTGGATGTTATCTTGTGGTGCGATGGGCATCCCCAAGCTTAGCCTCTTCTTACTCCATATTCCTTCATCCATCGTGATCTCACCCAAAACATCAATCACACAAAACTTAACAAAATCTTCATGAGATCCTTTAGTATAATAAAGCACATCACCACTCTATGTACTATTGAAAAACTATTCATATTTTATTATTGAATTATGTGTATTGTATTCTAAATTTACCACGACTTATAGCCTCCAATACAAGCCATAGGTTCATCAAAATAAGCACACAACACAACGAAAATAGAATTTGTCTGAAGCAGAACAGTCTATAGTAATATGTAGTCTAACCAAACTTTTGTAACTCTAAAATTCATAACAATTAGGAAACATAAGGAATTTCGATATGAATACTATTTTAAAATTTCAGCTCATTATCAAGATCTAGTAAAAAATGAAAATTCACGCACTATAGTCAAAGTTTCAGTTTCAGATTCAGCATTGTTTCTACTCATCTTATTAATCATCCTATAGGCTTTAATTGGCACAAACTCTAACTAAAACATAAAAAACGCAATCATAACAGAGGCATAATTGTATAAAAACTCAAAATTATAATGCAATCACAGCGCCTATAGTGTGTAAAAACAGTCTACCAAGTATGATGGGACAAGACAGATTGCAGTCAATATCAAGAACAATAAAATCAACAGGAAAATAGATCCTATTTGAAAGAATAAGAACATCATTAATTTTCCGCAAAGGATTTTTAATAGTAGAATCTGCCAAGTAAAAATTTAGAGAACATTCTTCAATATTGGTAAGACCAAGCACATCAGAAAGAGATTTCGGAATTGTGGAAACACTAGCACCCAAATCACATAAAGCAAAGCAATCATAATTTTTAATCTTGATTTTAATGGTAGTTTCCCAATCATCATGTTATTTTCTAGGATTTGGAATTTCTAATTCCATCTTTTGTTCTAAGGATTTCAACATTTCCCTTGGGCACACCGCTGCTGGGGTCGGGCAGCGGTCCAGAACCGTTCACCAGAACCCTGAGGAGGAGTACATTGCGGGGCAGACCCTGCTCAGGCACCTCGGGTTGGGGGCCATGCGTGTTAACACACGGCGGTAGAGGCAGTTCGCTGGTCGAGCCTCCCGCTCCTTGCGCCGGGGACTGTAGAGGAAGGTATGGAGCCAGGGCCCTCCTTGCGATAGTGACCAGCTCAACGATGTGGTCGGCCCAGGCATCGTAACCCCCTTCTGTCAGGCGATCATGAAGGAGCTCGCTTGCCACGAGCAGCGCCTCCTGCGCGTTCAGGTCCCCCACGTGGACAGAGGCCGCGGGAGGCACGACGGAGCGGATGCTTGGGCACTGTTGTGGGTGCGGGGGGCCTTGCTGCGCGCGAGAGATATGAGTGGTGGTGGTGACGGCGGCGATGTTGGTGCCCTGGTAACGGCCATCCGACACAGGAACCTAGGGTTGCACGCGTTCGGAGCTAGCCATGGCGGGAGCAGGAGGTGGCCGACTGTCGGCAAAGCAGGAGTCGACAGAACTGAAGGACGTCGGCGCACAACTACCTGGCGCTCCAAATGTTGGAATCAGGGCTTCGCAAACCCAATGAGGTTCAAACGTGGGGTGCGCACACCATCCAATACCACTCAACCCCGCAACCTCTCAATGACTCTTCGGGAAATGGCACATGGGGGACAATGAAGGCACGTGGTCCTTACGCAGGTTCAGGCCACCTTGCGGTGTAAAAGCCTACTCCTGCTTGTGGTGGATTGGCCTCACGAGGAGGCTAAGGATGAACTAGTACAGTGGTTGAGCAACCTCGAGAGGGCTCAAGGGTGAGGTTGGATTCCCCCCTCTATGGTGGAGGCCGGTCTCTATTTATAGTTGCCTTGGTCTTCTTCCCTTATCACACAGGCAGGAAGGGATAACACAATGGCCAAATTTGAAAGGGGAGAAGAGGTACGTCCTATCCTGACAAAAGGTGGTCTTCGCCTGCAAAACTTCCGGTGGTGATGCAGTGGTGGGCTCGGTGATGACATTTCTCCTTTCGAACTCGTGGTCTTGGTCTTGTTGTGTTGGAAGGGAAACATTTGGGGGATTCCTTGGGAACCCTCGTACGCCCTTGCCTCCTTAGCAAGAAAGAGGAAGTTATCCCCCTTTACGCCTGCTGGCGCCTGCCTCGCTTGGCCGCCAAAGCCCACGTCATACCGGCCTCATGAGGTCGGGTACCTGCATAGGAATCTCCGCTCCTGGAGGGATGTAACACCTATGGAGGCCTTGGCATTGTTCTCCTCACAAGGTTGAGGCTCTCGCGTGGTCTTTTACTTGGGTGGGGGGGCTTAGCAATGGGTCGTACCGGGCCGTTGAGGTGGGCCACGTGCGGGGCCGCACGCAGGTATGTCTGGGTACCTTTGGTCCTAGAACATCGACAAATTAGAACTTCATCCAAATGGGCTTGTTCACGCCGGCTTGTTGCAGAGCCTGCTTCATCTTCAGGAAGTACTCGTCATGGGACTTGGATCCTTGTATGGTGTTCTCCATGTGGCCGTTAACATGTTCCATGTAGGTGGAAGGAACAAATTCTCGCTGCATCGCTTTCTTCGTCTTGCACAAACTCATGTCAAAGTTCTTCGAATATGTGTGAAGACACCATGTCAACGCATCACCGTGGAAGTTTCTTGTGGCGCACTTCACTTGATCTTCGAAAGGGACATGAAGTAGCTTGAGGTAGTGGTCCATCTTTCACTCCCACTCGAGATACTCCTCGGGGTGTTAAATCCCAAAGAAAGTAATCCCATGGTTGATGTCGAGGTCATAGTATCTCATGGAAGTCGCGGACTTGATTTTGGCAGCTTCTCCTCAAGTGCTTGTCGGTGAATATGCCACATATCCAAAGGTGAAGATGACTTGAAGTCACTTGGCAAAGATTCCAAGGTAGGTGGTGAAGTCGTCGAGCGGTGGTTGGTGTCAAATTCATGACCTACACACTTGGTCTTCGTTGAAAGCCTTGAGGTTGGTGTCGTTATTTCTTCATGTGTTTGATGGTGTAGATGTTGATGTGATGTTGCCGAAGATGGTAGCTCGGAAGCATGTGCACTTGAGCGTCTTCTCTAAGATGATGAAGACCCCTCCTGGTTCTTGATGAGGACCTTGAGACCCTCCATTTGAGCATGCATCTTAGCATCGATGATGTTCTTCATGGCATCAAACATGTCGTTGTGATTGTAGACTAAAGGATATGTGTCGTCCCTATCCATTGGAACACTCGATAAGGTGTGAGAATGAGATGGAATGAACATACCAAAGTTACCTCTTTCCAAAGTTGTAGATGGATCTCAAAAGACCACAATGTATGGAAGGAGAGAGTGCACTCGGTGAAAAACCTTGTCCAATTAACACCACCTACACAAATGCCTTATAGTGGAGTGATACATCCATTTTTCATTATGATTTCCTACTGTTATTTATAATGTTTTTATGCATAATAATACATTATGGTGTAGTTCTAATGCCTTTTCCCTCATAACATGCAAGGTTTGCACAAAGAGGGAGAATGGCGACAACTAGAATTCTAGACCTGAAAAAGCATATCAGAGATAGCTATTCTGCACATCTTCAAATAAACTGAAACTATCCGTAGAATTATTTTGAAATATATAAAAAATACTGGAGCAAATAACTAGCAGAGGGGGAACATGGTGAGCACAAGACACCAGGGCGCGCCAGCCCCCAGGCGTGCCCTAGTGGGTTGTGCTTAGCCCGGCCCACCTTTGGTGCCCATCTTCTGGTATTTAATGTGTTTTGACCTATAAAAAATAAGGAGGGGACTTTCGGAACGCAACACCGCCGTCTCGAGGCGGAACTTGGGCAGGAGCACTTTTGCCCTCTGGCAGAGCGATTCCCTCAGGGGAACTTCCCAACCGAAGGCGGAAATCAAAGCCATCGTCATCACCAACAACCCACTCATATTTGGGAGGGCAATCTTCATCAACATATTCAACAACACCATCTCCTCTCATACCCTAGTTCATCTCTCATGTTCAATCTTTGTACCAGAACCTTAGATTGGTACCTGTGGGTGACTAGTAGTCTTGATTACATTACGTAGTTGATTACTATATGGTTTATTTGGTAGAAGATTTTATGTTTAGATCCATTATGATATTTATTAACCCTGTGATCATGAGCATGAATATCATTTGTGAGTAGTTACCTGTGTTCTTGAGGTCACGGGAGAAGTCATGTTGCAAGTAATCATGTGAATTTGATATGTGTTCGATATTTTGATGATATATATGTTGTGATTCCCTTAGTGGTGTCATGTGAACGTCGAATATATGAAAATTCACCCTCTTTGGGCCTAAGGGAATTCATTGTGGAGTAGTGATTAGATGATGGGTTCCTAGTGTGAAAGAATCTTAAACACTAGTTTATGCGCTACATCGTAAGGGGCTGATTTGGATCCACATGTTTAATGCTATGGTTAGATTTTATCTTCCTACCTTTCTCGTAGTTGCGGATGCTTGTGAGGGGGTTAATCATAATTGGGTGGTTTTTTCAAGTAATAATAATACCCAAGCACTGGTCCACCCACATATCAAATTATCAAAGTAACAAACGTGAATCAAGCCAACATAATGAAAATGACTAGATGAAATTCCCGTGTACCCTCAAGAACACTTTGCTTATCATAAGAGACCGTTTTGGCATGTCCTTTGCCACTAAAGGATTCGGCTACCTTGGTTCACTTGATTTACCATTATCGTTACTTGCTCGTTACGAATTATCTTGCTATCAAACTACATGTCACCTACAATTTCAGTGCTTGTAGAAATTACCATGCTAAAAACCGCTTGTTGTTTCTTTCTGCTCCTCATTGGGTTCGACGCTCTTACTTATCGAAAAGCCTACGATTGACCCACTACACTTGTGGGTCATCAAGACTCGTTTCTTGTGTCTTTGCCAGGGAGTGAAGCTCTTTTGGTAAGTGGAAATTGGTAAGGAAAACTTATACTACATGCTAAAATTTGTTGTCACTTGTTACTATGGAGAACATGGGTTTGTTCAGGGTATCTTCACCCATACCAGAACCACAATTAGTTTCCCCTCAACCTACTGCACCTACCGAAAATATTGGTTATGAAATTCCTTTGGGTATGATAGAACAACTACTAGCTAATCCTTATGTAGGAGACGGAACTGAACATCCTGATATGCACCTAATACAAGTGGATGAAATTTGTGGATTATTTAAGCTTGCAGATTTATTAGGAGATGAAGTTAATAAGAAGGTTTTCCCTTTATCTTTGAAGGGAAAAGCATTGACATGTATAGGCTATGTGATGATATAGGATCATGGAACTGCAATTGATTGAAATTGGAATTCGACCAAAAGTTTTATCCAAAGAATCTAGTTCATCATGATCGGAATTATATATATAATTTTTGGCCTCGTGAAGGAGAAAGCATTGTTCTATATTTGGGGAGTCGTAAGACAATGTTGTATTCATGCCCTAATCATGATCTTTTGATAGAAATTATTATTCAAAAATGTTATGCTCGGCTTTCTCATAATGATCGATCCATGCTCGATACTTCTTGTGCTAGTATTTTTATGAACAAGACTATTGAATTCAAGTGGGATATTTTAGAAAGAATTAAACGCAACTCTGATGATTGGGAGATCGATGAAGTTAATGAGTCAGGTATTAAGCTTGAGTTCGATTGTGTTAAATCTTTTATGAATACCGATGATTTTCACAAATTTACCACTAAATATGGACTTGACTGTGAGATAGTAGCCTATTTTTGTGAACCATTTGCTACTCATGTTGATCTCCCTAAATATAAATGGTTTAAATATCACCCCCTATAAACAAAGAAATCAAAGAACCGGTCATAGCAAAAATGGAAACTATCATTTACAATGTTGATCCAGTTGTGCCTATTGCTTATATTGAAAAACCACCTTTCCCTGTTAGGATAAAGGAACATGCTAAGGTATAAACTATGGTTCGCAAAAGGAAACTATGGTTTGCAAAAGGAATATTAAAGCACCTAAGCCCTCTGAACAAATTAAAGTAGAACCTAGTGTTGCTATGGTTAAATATCTCTTGGTAGAAAATATTGATGGCCATGTTATTTACTACTGCGATGAAGCTGCTAGAATTGCCAAACCCCATGAAAGAGAAAAACATAGACCCGTAGTTGGCATGCCTGTTTTCTTAGTTAAAATAGGAGATCATAGCTATCATGGTTTATGTGATATGGGTGCTAGTGTGAGTGATATTCCTTTTTAATTTATACCAAGAAATTATGAATGATATAGCACCTGCTGAAATAGAAGACATTGATATTACTATTAAACTTGCTAATAGGGACACCATCACACCACTTGGGATTGTTAGAGATGTTGAAGTCTTGTGTGGAAAAATAAAATATCCAACTAATTTTCTAGTTCTTAGTTCCCCACAAGATGACTTTTGTCCCATTATCTTTGGTAGACCTTTCTTGAACACTGTTAATGCTAAGATAGACTACCAAAAAGAAACCGTCAGTGTTAAGTTTGGTGATGTGTCTCACGAGTTTAAATTTTCCAAGTTTAGCAGAAAACCCCATAATAAATAATTATCTAGTAAGGATGAAATAATTGGTGTCGCTTCTATTGTTTTTCCTCATACTGATCCACTAGAACAACATCCTCTAGACCATGAAAATGATATGCACTTGTGTGAGAGAAAATAAATAGATAATATTTTCTTTCAACGACAGCCTCTACTAAAACAAAAAATTCCTACTGAAACTCTAGGAGGTCCTCCTCCACCTAAAGGTGATCCTATGTTTGAATTAAAACAATTGCCTGACACTTTGAAGTATGCTTATCTTAATGAGAAAAAGATATAACATGTTATTATTAGTGCTAACCTTTCAGAACATGAAGAAGAAAGATTACCAAAAATTCTGAGGAAACACCGGGCTGCTATTGGATATACTCTTGATGATCTTAAGGGCATTACTCCCACTCTATGTCAGCACAAGATTAATATTGAACCTGATGCTAAACCCGTTGTTGATCAGCAATGACGGTTGAATCCGAAGATGAAAGAAGTGGTAAGAACTAAAATATTAAAGCTTCTGGAAGCAGTATAATCTATCCCATAGCCGATAGTAGATGGGTAGGTCCCATTCACTTTGTCCCTAAGAAGGGAGGTATTACTGTTGTTCCTAATGATAAAAATAAACTTATCCCATAGAGAAGTGTCACTCGCTATAGAATGGTAATTGATTTTATAAAACCAAATAAAGATACTAGAAAAGATCATTATCCTCTTCCTTTCATTGATCAAATGCTAGAGAGAATAATAAGCACAAAAACTTTTGTTTCCTGGATGGATATTCCAGTTTTTCTCAAATACCAGTGTTACAATGTGTTCAAGATAAAACCATTTTTACTTGTCCTTTTGGAAACTAAGCTTATAGACGTATGTCTTTTGGCTTATGCAATGCACGTGCTACCTTTCAAATATGTATGACTACTATATTCTCTAATTTTTGTGAAAAGATTGTGGAGGTTTTCAAGGATGATTTTTCCATTTACAGATCTTCTTTTGATGATTGCTTAAGCAACCTTGATTGAGTTCTGCAGAGATGTGAACAAAGTAATCTTGTCTTGAATTGGGTGAAGTTCTAATTTATGGTTAATGAAGGCATTGTCTTGGGGCATAAAACCACTGAATGAGGTATTGAGGTAGATAAAGCTAAAGCTGGTGCGATTGAGAAAATGACATGTCCTATTGATATTAGAGGTATTCAGAGTTTCCTTGGTCATGTTGGTTTCTAAAGGAGGTTTAGTAAAGACTTCTCCAAGATTTCTAGGACTCTTACTAATCTTTTACAAAAGGATATCCCATTTGTTTTGGATGATGATTGTGCCGAAGCCTTTGAAACTCTTAAGAAAGCCTTAACTTCTGTACCTATTGTTCAACCACCTGATTGGAACATGCCTTTTGAAATTGTGTGTGATGCTAGTGACTACGGTGTTGGTGATGTTCTCTCACAAGGAGTTGATAAGAAATTAAATCGTATCCATTATGCTAGCAAAACTCAAGACAGTGCCCAAATAAATTATGCTACTAATGAAAACGAATTTTTAGCAGTTATGTTTGCTTGTGATAAATTTAGATCAGACATCGTTGATTCCAAAGTTATTGTTCACATTGATCATGCTGCTATAAAATATCTTATGGAATAGAAAGATGCTAAACCTAGACTCATTAGGTGGGTTCTCTTGCTTCAAGAATTTGATTTACATATCACTAATAGAAAAAGAGCTGAGAACCCTGTAACTGATAACTTGTTTAGGTTAGAAAATATTCTTGATGACCCACTACCTATTGATGATAGTTTTCCTAGTGAACAATTAGGTGCAATAAATCTTTCTCAAAACACTCCGTGGTTTGCTGATTATGCTATTTACATTGTTGCTAAATATATACCACCAGGTTTCACATATCAACAAAAGACAAAATTCTTCTACGATTTAGGACATTACTTTTGGGATCACCCACATATTTATAAAGAAGGAGTAGATGATATTATTAGACGTTGTGTACCTAAGCATGAACATGATCAAATCCTATGAAAATGTCATTTCAAAGCCTATGGAGGACATCATGCAGGAGATAGAACTGCTCACAAGGTATTGCAATCTGCTTTTTTTATTGGCCTACTCTCTTCAAGGATTCCCGTAAATTTGTCTTGTCTTGTGATGAATGACAAAGAATAGGTAATATCGGTAAGCATCAGGAAATTCCTATGAATTATTCACTTGTTGTTTGACCATTTGATGTTTGGGGTTTTGATTATATGGGACCTTTCCCTTCCTGTAATAGGTATACTCATATTTTGGTTGTTGTTGATTATGTTACTAAGTGGGTAGAAGCTATTCCAACTAGTAGTTCTGATCATAACACATCCATTAATATGCTTACAGAAGTTATCTTGCCAAGGTTTGGAGTCCCTAGATATTCAATGACTGATGGTGGTTCACACTTTAGTCATGGTGCTTTCCGTAAAATGCTTGCTAAATATGATGTTAACCATAGAATTGCATCACCCTATCATCTTCAATATAGTGGTCAAGTTGACCTTAGTAATAGATAAATAAAATTAATATTACAAAAAACTGTCAATAGGTGCTAAAAGAATTGGTCTAAGAAACTAGATGATGCACTTTGGGCCTATAGAACGGATTATAAAAATCCTATGGGTATGTCTTCCTAAAAAATGGTATATGGGAAATATTGTCATTTGCCTCTAGAGTTAGAACAAAAAGCATTTCTTGCAATTAAATAACTCAACTATGACTTCAAACTTGTCGGTGAAAAGAGGTTATTAGATATTAGCTCATTAGATGAATGGAGAACCCAAGCTTATGAAAATGCCAAACTATTCAAAGAAAAGGTTAAAAGATGGCATTATAAAATATTCCAAAAGCGGGAGTTCAAAGTTGGAGAATATTTTCTTGTGCAACTCTTGTTTTAGATTTTTTTTCTAGGAAAACTTCTTTCCAAATGGGAAGTACCATATGTTATTGAACAGGTTTATCATTCTGGAGCTATCAAGATTAACAATGCCAAAACTTTGGAATGTTATATTAATTAATAGAATGATTGATTGTTAGAATGATTGTTTGAAATTGAGTGAAATTTGAAACTAAAAAAACTTTTGAATGAGAGGGAATAAAATGACTTCCCTTTGTTTTGAAGTCAAATTCCATCCAGTGCAAAACAATGAGAGAAGATGACATGACTTATTCAAATGATGGATTTGAAACTTTTTATTTGCAAAGAATTGTGAAATTTCCTATTTGGAATTCATTGCATATTTGGTTCTATTTCAAATTTTGAAAGAATTCTAATTTCACTTGCCCAATTTCAAAGATTTTGAGAGGAGGAACATGACCCTCCAAACCAGGGGTTATTTCATGAAATATTTCAACCATAAAATCCATGGGGTTATTTGAAAATTATTTGCAAAAGAAATAAAACAATTTAGGCATTTTCTTAAAAATAGTTTTTAAAATTATTTATTTGATCATGGAAAAATGTCCATCGTCTTGCTTGTATTTTGCTGATATTTTTAGTATGTAAAACTACCATGTTTAGATTTGATTTGATTCCCCAAATCCTATTTTTTTCCTTTCCTCTTTTTCAACAAAAAGAAAATGCTCTTTTATTAGGAAAACCCCCGAGGCCCAATAGGAAAGAATTGGCCTGAATCCCTCTCGCTAGATATGAAATAGTTTCGGATTAGCCACCCGCTCGCTCTGCCCTCAACCTCCTCTCTCTGACACGTGGGTCCCACTGGCCGCTCGAAGCCCGTCGCCCTTCTCCTTCCTTTCTTCTTCCCCATCCTTCCTTCTTCGCTGGAGCAACGCCGGATCCGAGCCAATCTTATTGATCCCCTTCCATCCCACACTCCTGACCCCCTCGCTATATAAGCCCGAACCTCCTCGACCCATTCCCCTCCAAACCCCTCCCGCGTGAGCCCTGCCCTCACCACGATTGCTCGCCGGAGCAGAGCCCCGCCGCCACACCATTGTCATGCTGTCGCTCGCCTCCGACCGCCTCGAGCTCTCCCACCGCCACCAACAGCTTTGTCGTTCTCGCCTAGCCCTCCCAGTGCCCCCACCTGAACCCGAGTCCCACCAGAGCACCCACGCCGACGACCACCCGAACGCCACCTCCTCCCCCGAACAACACCGTCGACATAACCATCATCCCCAAGCTCCACGGAGGCCACCATCATGCTCGTTGTCCTCGCCTGCATCGCCTGGCCTCATCCTCGATGTCAGAGGACCACCGGAGACACCGTCCGCATCGACCTCGCCGCCTCTGCCTCGTCGGAACATCACTGGACCACCGCGGTGAGCTTGCAAACCTCCCCTTCCGTTCGATCTAATTCCAACATCGCAAATTAGAATCCCCCGTACCATTTGGTTTAGTTAAAAGAACCGGCTGACTTTTATTTTAGCCGAATTATTTTCTTTATTTTCTGGTTGTTCTCCCGTTAGCCATAATAAAGCATGCCCATAATGAACTAGGAGCTGCCACATGTACACCGACCGGCCTGTAGTTGTTTTCAATTTATTTTAATGTTTGTTTCTAAAAAAGAATAGTTTTGTTTTTAGTTTTGATATATCTTTTAGAGTTTTTGATGTTTTTGATTGATTATTTTTGCAATGTGTCACAAATTTATTCTACTTTCTATAGATATCAAGTCTGATCATATTTGAAGTTTTCAAATTTGAATTCATTGAAATTTTCTCAAATCACTAGAATTTGAATAAGTTGAGTTTAAAATGTCTTTTTGAGTGATTCTTTTTGCTACTCGTTTGTATTAGTTATATTTATCACCCTGTTCAATTCAAGAATTTTTAGAATATTTCAAATTAGGGTGTCAAGCAAAAATGTATTGTTTTGGTTATTTTTAGGTATATTTATATTTCTTTTGTTTTAATTGTTTTTCATTTATTTTGTTTTATTTTAGTTGACAAGTTTTCTTTTGTTTTCTGTTAGCTAGCAGTAGTATTTCAACCAAATTATTTTTATGACAATTATTATTTTTATAGCATGAAATTAATTCTAGTTTCATAATAACTTGCAAATTGATTTCATTGCTAGTTTGATTTCCTATTTGAATTTTCCTATAAATGTTTGATAGTTTTGACTTTCTGTTAACTTAGTTGTTATATTATTTTTTCTCTTATTTTAGTATTTTATTGTTTTTCTTGTTGTTAAGTTTATTAGGCAAAAACTTATGTTGTTTAGTGTATTGTTTTCTTAGTTCTTAGTTGTTCTTCAAAAGTAATTCAGTTTGCTAGTAAAATATTTACTAGAATACTTTTGTTAGATTTTACTTTGGTTTGTCTTGTTGCTATTGAAAATAGGATTATTTGTAATGAAAACTACTTTGTTTGTTTTGACGAAGTTTTGTTGTTTTAACTTTTGTCTTGAGTATTTCCTTCATCACAACCTTGTTGTTTTTAGTTTTGTGTTGCTTATTTGCTTGATATTATTGATTGCTAGAAGTATTTGCTGATGAATGCAATGCTTGGCTATATAGATTTCATTGGAGAGTGACGAATAGTTCTATTAACTTATTTTTTCTGCGAGTGATTGTATCTTCATCAACCTTACTAGGCAAGTTTACATTGATCATGTTATTACCTATGTTTTCAATTTTGCACTAGTTCTACTCTTCCACCCATTGCATGCAAAGTAGGTACTTGGAAACTTTGTTACTTGAGTAGTATCATGTGGTAGGCACCCCAATACCCTTGTTACATTGGCTGGGAAATTATTTTTATTTTGTTATGCTTTTAGTACATGGGTTTTGGTTGAGTGTTTCATGAGTTTTGCGAGAACTTAATGATCAAGACTCAAGACTCCCAAAAAATTGAAGACCTCATGATGCAATATAGCTCTGGGTGGATGATGGAAAAACGACACCCTAGAGAACCCAGTGGTAGCCTAGGTGATGCTGGAGAAGCGCTAGTATTCACACGGAAAGGTCCACCCAGGCACAAAGAGATGGATGGATACTTCAAGACCCAAGGCTTACCTGCACAGACACAAGCCATTATGGGCTCTAGTTTGGTTGGACATTATGGTGACTCTGGACAGCCGGTGCTACGAGATGTAGAAGAATAGTAGGAATGAATGGGCACCGACAGAGTCTCAGAGGAACACTTTGAAAGACCACGTTTTGGTCATTCGTTTATCAAACATCCTGAAGTGAGAGGAATTCAATGGAGGCGACCAAATCTTGTGGGGAACGTGTGCAAAACTCTACAGAGTACTCAAACCTAATCGATTAGCCGTGTCCACGATCGTGGACAACTTGAGCCATAGGAACTGAAACTATCAGGAAGTCTTGATACAAATAATTATGTTGATGAGGGTATTATTGTTAACTTGGGTATGAGAATTGGTTGGTGGAACCATCTCATTAAATAACCAACATTGTAGTAAAAAAATTGCTTTGCCCCTCTCTTGTTGTAGGAAAAAATCGTTTTACACAAAACTTAAACTTACAGCCCCACCTGCCATATATGCATATAGTATAGATGATTATTTCTTTCATCCCCTCTTTTGTGACTTGCCGGCATATTCAATATGCTGACCTACACGGCTGCAACGTCTCATGTTGTAGATACTCTTCTATGACGAGTAAGAGTTCGATTAGGGGTTACGGTCTGCACTCAACCTGCCGTTAGTGTTTATTGGACTCCACTCCCGTCAACTGTTTCCGCTAAGATTTTAAGGTATATATCAATTTAACTATAATTACATGTGATTGCACTTTGACATATACATTGATGTATTCTGTGTGCCAGCATACTGGTCTAGGGATGGCACTGAACACATAGAGGCTTGACCTTTTCAAGTTGGGTTGCTACAGCCCTGGAGGGTTGTGCCCTCCTCGGGAACCTTCTTGACTCCGTTTTCCTTACATATGCTTGTTCCCAAAAATAAAAATTCTCTATATATATCCCTGATTGTTTTGACCACCACATCGCAGAAATATTCTTTGTTCTTGTTTCATGTTGTTTTCCTAGCAGATCTATCAAGCAACGCACCATGTCTTCTTCCTCCTCCAATAACGTAGAAGAAGATGCTTGGTTGATGAAGATGGAGCTGAAGAAAGAGGATCCAAAATAAGTCAACAATGAAGACAAGGGCAAGGAGGCCGTGAGGGATCAAGCTCAAGAAGAGGGACAATCCATGCCAATAGAAGAGGAGGAAGAATAAGATATCCTCCTACCTTATTTGGATCACCTCACCACTACTGAAATTGAAGCTTTTAGGGCCTTCGAAGTGGTTTTTGTTCAGAATAAATTTCTCACTCGTGAAAATATTTTGCTAGAGGAGCACATCATTACACTTTGAAACGTCATCTGTAACTTGGAGTATCTATCGAGGTTGAAGTGTGACACTTCATCACCACCACCATCTTCTTCATCTTCACCACCAAAGGAGACTTCAGTACACGGGTATGGGCACTCATGTTGGCTTGAGCCAAGCTTGGCGGAGATGCCCCGGTATCGTATCACCATCACTTTTACCTTTACTTTTTATTTCGATCCTTAGCTTTTTCGTGATTTAGTTGAATAAAATTTTAATCTGATTTATTTTTGAGTGCTAGTTTCGTGATCTATCTATCTATGTAATCGAGTGAGAGTTATCTAATAAAGTTTAGTTTGAGCTCTTGCTTTGTTGCTTTCTTATTGCACTCGTAATAAAAAAGAAAATAAATGAAAAAGATCATAAGTTAATCTTATGGTGAGTAATGACATCACATAAGGAAAAGTATAAGTGGTAAAATTTATTGGAGACTGATAAACATAGCATTGGTCAATGATGCAACTCGTGAAAGAATTAATTAGGAAACAGAAGATTCACATGCAAGTTCACTATCTTGGACATCTTTTATGATTGTGAGCCTCCATTAAATAATATATGCCAAAATTGTTGATGTTGGACAAGGAAGACAACGTAATGATTTATGTCGGTTCATATTCACATAGAAGTTATATTGTCGTAGATCCTTGAACATGTGGTTCTTGCTTAATATCTTTGCTAGCCAATAATTACGCAGTAAGTAGAGATACTACTTCCTAATACCCCAAACCCAAACTCATGTTTTGAGACTCCACCATTCCTACCTACGGATTGAATAAAATCCTTCATGTAAGTTGTCGTCGGTGCACTAAGGCAATAAAATTTGCTTCTAAATTTGTTTGATCAATTAGTGTAACAGAAAATTGAGCTTTGTGCGAACTTGTGATTGCAAAGTAATAAAAGCGACGGAATGCATAATAAAGGTTGCTATCACACTCGGCCATACAACGTGACATTCGTTTGCACAAAAGGATTTGGCATACAAACGAAAAAGCACATGACAACCTCTGCTTCCCTCTGTGAAGGGCCTAACTTTTACCTTTATGTATTAACTTTTATGTAAGAGTCAAAGTATTCTTCCCTAATACTTTTTCTTTTTCTTTTTGCAATCATCATGTGGTGAGGAAAGATCTAGACATATATACCCAGTTGGATATGAATGAGCATGAGTTATTATTGCTAACGTCACCCCTGAGGTTAATATGTTGGGAGGCGAAACTACAAGCTCCTATCTTTCTATGTGTCCGGTTGAAACTTTTTGCTCATGGGTAAGCCGTGAGTGTTAGCATTCATAGAAGATTAAATGGTGGTTGAGTATGTGGACTTGACAAAACAAAGCGACACGAGACCCTTCCTAAAAATATGATGAATTATATTTGCAAAGTTGAATGAGAACATAGTTTGTTGATTTCCAATAAGGTTTATGCTTTATACTTCTATGATGTAATGAATTGTTACTTATTCATGAGAATTTATATGATGATGTTATAGAATAAAACTTGCATGAAAGAGTCTTATTATAAAGTTTGTTGTTCTTATGATAGTAAGCATGATGCTACTATGTCCATGTTTTATTTTTATCGACACCTCTCTCTCAAACCATTTGGACATGTTTTTCGATATCGGCTTTCGCTTGAGGACAAGTGAGGTCTAAGCTTGGGGGAGTTTATACATCCGTTATGCATCATGATTTCCTACAATTAATTATAATGTTTTTAGGAATAATAATGCTTTATGGAGTAATTATAATGCCTTTTCTCTCATAATATGCAAGGTTTGCACAAAGAGGGAGAATGTGGGCAGCTGGAGTTCTGGACTTGAAAAAACATATCAGAGATACCTATTCTATACATCTTCAAATGAGCTGAAACTTTCCAGGGTATTATTTTGGAATATATAAAAATACTGGAGCAAATAACTACTAGAGGGGGGCCACCTGGTGAGCACAAGACACAAGGGCGCGCCAGCACCCCCAGGCGCGCCCTAGTGGGTTGTGCTCAGCCTGGCCCACCTCTGGTTCCCATCTTCTGGTATTTAAGGTGTTTGGACCTAGAAAAATAAGGAGGGGAATTTCGGGATGGAACGCTGCCATATCAAGGCGGAACTTTGGGAAGGAGCACTTTTTCCATCTGGTGGAGCGATTGTGAGGTGGCTTGAGACTGCGTCAGTATTTCCCAAAGAGGAAGGGATGATGCAGCACAACTACGGTAAGTATTTCCCTCAGTTATGAAACGAAGGTATATATCCAAGGAGGAAGACCACGCAACGCTATGTAAACTGTACCTGCACACAAACAACATGTACTTGCAACCTGACGCGTACGAGAGGTTGTCAATCTCTCAACGGTAAAAGGATAGATTAGACTGTAATAGGTTGGGCCAATAGATCTCACAAGAACACAAAATAAAATAAGTAAATAAAAAGTGCAGAAAGGTATTTTTGGGTTTTGGTATTAATAGATATGAAAACAAAAGCGGCAAACAGATAGATCGGAAAGCAATATGTTGGAAAAGTAGACCCGGGGGCCATAGGTTTCACTAGTGGCTTCTCTCATGAGTATAGAACATGGTGGGTAAACAAATTACTGTTGGGAAATTGATAGAAGATAAAATAATCATGAAAATATACAAGGCTATGATCATTATATATGCATTACGTCCAAGATAAGTAGACCGAAACGATTCTGCATCTACTACTATTACTCCACACATCGACCGCTATCCAGCATGCATCTAGTGTTTTAACTTCACGGAAAAATAAAGTAATGCAATAAGAATAGTGACATGATGTAGATAAGATCTATTCATGTAGGAATAGACCCCATCTTGTTATCATTACTAGCAATGATACATGCGTGCCTCGCTGCCCCTTCTGTCACTAGGAGAGGACATTTCACGATCGAACCCATCACAAAGCACCTCTTCCCATGGCAAGAAAAATCGATCTAGTTGGCCTAACTAAACCAAATATTCTAAGAAGAAATATGAGGCTATAAGTAATCATGCATATAAGAGATCAAAGAATATTCATGGATAGAAACTGATCATGAACTCAAAATTCAACAGATCCCAACAAACACGCCGCAAAAAGTCATTAAATCCAATAGATATCCAAGAGACCATAGTATTGAGAATCAAAAGAGGGAGGGGAAGCCATATAGCTACTAGCTACAAACCCGTAGGTCTATGGTGGACTACCCATGCATCATCGGAGAGGCACCCATGAAGACGATGCACCCCTCCGTGATGGTGCTAGATTGGCTCTCTCGATTCTGGAACTTGCGGTGGCTGGAATTGTGTTTCCTCGACTGCCCTAGGGTTTTTTAATATTTGTGTATTTATAGAGATGATAGGCGACGGAGAGGCGTCCCGAGGTGGGCACGATACACCAGGCCGTGCCAGGGGCCTATGTGTGCCCTGGTGTCTTGTCCTCTCCTCGACTATCCTATTTGGTACTTCTTTCGCCCACTGGATGTCTTCTGGCCCAAAAAATCTCCAAAAAGTTTCACTGTGTTTGGGCTTCGTTTGGTACTGATATTCTCTGATGTAAAAAACAAGCAAAAAACAACAATAGTCTAGTTTTAACATGAAGACTTTAATACTCAAGCATATCAACAAGCAACCATCGTTTACAAAATATCAACACTAAAGGAAGTTATCCCTTACCCATCATGCTCAATCATTGATCCATTCATGAAACACACTCAAATATTAGCCACACCCAATGCTCAAGTACGATCATAGTGCCCCATAGTTAGTGCTTTATAATAGAAGATGGAGACTCAAATAAAAGTAAAAATTGCATAAAATAAATAGATAGGCCCTTCGCAGAGGGAAGTAGGGATTTGTAGAGGTGCCAGAGCTCAAAGTTTAAACTGACAGAGAAAAATATTTTGGGTGGCATGCCTTTCCTGTCATTCAAAACGACTAAGAGCTTTCAATACCTTTCCATGCTAGATATATCATAAGCGATTCCCAAACTAGAAATAAAGTTTATTCCTTTTTCCACCATTCTTTCACAATCCATGGCTAGCCGAATCCACGGTTGCCTTCCATACCAACACTTTCCAAGGAATTTATTATTCGACAACATAAAATAAATTTATTTTTCATTTCGGGACTGGACATCACTATTACCGCCATACTCTCGTGCAATAACAAGTGATTGAACACTCATCTTGAGAATAACACATCTAGCATGGAAAAATATCGGTCACCCCCTTCCGCTTCATGAGAAGTATGAGCACATAAAAAGAAAAATTCATTTTGAAAATTAGAGATGGCACATACGAATTTGCTTGGAACGACATAGAAATACCGCATATAGGTAGGTATGATGGACTCATATGACAAAACTAGGTTTAAGGATTATTTATGCACAAGTAGTATTTCTACTAATCACATGTGAAGGCTAGGAAATAGATTGAGAAGTAACCAACCAAGAAACGAAAATTCACATAAGCAAGCATTAAGCATAAACACCAAATAACGCACCATAAGTAGGATGCAATTTCATTGCACAACTATTGACTTTCGTGCTTGCATAGGGAATCACAAACCTTACCATCAATATTCTTACTAAGCATAGTTACTCACCAACATAATTCACATATTACTATCATCATGTCTTGAAACTATTACAAGGAATCAAGCTTAATTTTTCCAATGATCTTTATGAAAGTTTTTATTATATCCCTCTTGAATATCTATCAGTTTGCGACTAGTTTTATATATTGCCATTGCTTTTTGCAATCTCAGAAGAACTTAAGTGAAGACTATGAGCATAAAAGTTTCATCTCTCGAAATCTATACTTATACTAATTAGTCACTCTCAAGAAATTACCATGTTAATTAGAAAATAGGGACCGTTAATCTTGGTGGGGCCGAATTATTACGGTTTACATTTTATATTTAATCAAAAATAAGAGCCATTATCTGGTGGGACAGTGTTACTAGGTCTAGATCAACCCATATAACCTTCCATTTAAAAGGCACACGTACCTCTCAAAAGTGATCAGATCCTAACTACTATCTAATTCCATCTACTACTATTCCATCGATCCCTTATGTTTATGGTGTCTATTCTTTCTCTCTCTTCCGGATGGTAAGGATCTCCTTCCTCAAAAAATATTTACGCAGTATGTATCTTCGTATTCCTTCTCCCAATCCTGCGATCTTCCCGTGTCGATCCATCAATTCAATGTATTTACAACCAGAGCGCTCTCTCACCGCTTCTGATGTCCCCTCCCTCAAAACCTCGATATGTCTAGCTACGCTGAAAATACCATGGATATGGTGCCCCACGACCATGATCGGCCAACTGTGGTTGTAGCTGCGTCGCCTAAGTCGACATGCGAGGTCAAGATTAATCGTTCTACTTATTCGCCCTAAGCATCAAAGTTCCACACCAACGCTTCTGATCTAAATATGACAAATACCAAATCCATCGTCTACATAATCTCTTCGCCTTCCATGTTCTGAGCAGGCTGCAATCTAATGATGATGGTTAATGCAGGGCAGGATAAGGTGGTACTGATGCTGTTCTAAAGAAGATGGTGGTGCTGCTTTTGTGTGTGATGCATTGACAATTTGATAACCTGCTAGACGACTGGTCCATCTTCGTAGGCAAGTAACCTATCTGTAAATTCCTTGAATATATACTGCTTGTTTTTTCTCTAGCACTAAGACCACAACTCCTTTTTTTCATAAGAACACCATGATCAAATAACAAACATTTATTTCAAGGACGCTTAATCACATAGGTTAGCATAACAGGTTTGTTTTTCTTTATCAACGGGATATGTCTGAATGGTGAATTGGTTTGTTTTACTGCAGGTAGACAATTCCCAAGTGGTGGTTCGGACAGCATGTTGCCACTGTAGAAGAAAGGAATAACTAGGACATGTCGCCGTTCCATGTTTCAGATCCGACCGCGTCCTGTTCAGCTGCCAAGGTGTCCGTATCCTGCTTATCATGCCGCTGGTGGCAGCTAACCGACTGTGTCCAGATTGAAGCGGGGAAGTAGTAGTATATGATAAAGGAAATTGCCAAAGACCGACGGACGAATAAGGGCAGACGAAGTGGGAGATGCATACGCCAGTAGTACTACGGATATTGCATCTTATAATTAATCCTATGAAACTAACATGTTGCTTCAGGCTTAATACTTTGACGACTGGGGCAGAACCATGCCTTTGTTGCGGTTCAGCTGTACGTTTATTTTTCTCAAAGGAACCAATGATCCCCTTAGTATTCTTCTAACCAAACATTTTGATTCTCTATGAGAAGAAATAATCAATTTTGTACCCAGATGAGTTGCTGTTAGGTGGATTTCTTAAAGCATTCTGAATATATTTTGTTTCATCTTTTATAATATATGAGCGGGAGTAACAATGGTCGACACCAACTCGATGCTCTGTGATTCTTGGAATAGATGGAAAGAAATTAATATAGTATGTTGAAAAGGAATGTAATGCAAAATTCAGATGTATGCTATGTTTTGTTTAGAAAAAACCTTTAACGCATTTTTGGGGTCATATACAATATATAGTTTTCATACAAAAATCCCAGAAATATGCAGATATATTAGGAGAAGTGAAAATTGTAGTTTTGACCAGTTTTGCAAGTAGAAATAATATTTAATATGAAATAACATTCCACATATTTTGAAATTGCTTTGATCTAGGGACACAAGCGTACATGAACCAATATAACAGCGACACTGGCTAATTGATCTTTTTGGGTTGATGAAATAAGTCGTTGGGGCTTTTGTGCAACTTAATTATGGTAACACTATATAAAAAATAAATAGTGCAGTATATCTAAATAGATGGTATATAGTGAAAAAAGGCTCGACTACATCATATTGGCACTAAAAAAATGAATTAGTAGTTTGTACATCTTAATTCTAGCCCACGTTAAGTTGATGGCTTCTTTTGTGAGGGTACCATGTCTGTTTTCTATGCATTTCCCTGAAATTGTGTGTACACTAGCAAGTGAAGGTGATGCCTTACGAAGGAGCAATTGCATGTAGTATATCTAAATAGATGGTATATATATAGTGGACAAAGGCTCGACTTCATCATGTTGGTACTAAAAAATGAAATTGTAGTTTGTACATCTTAATTCTAGCCCCATTTTAAGTTGATGGATTCTTTTCCGAGGTACCATGTTTGTTTTCTATACGTTTTCCTGAAATGGTGCGTACACTAGCAAGTAAAGGTGATGCCTTACCACCAAATCAGCGTTCCTTACTGGTGAAACTATTTACTCAGGAGAAAAAAAGAACAATGGTCATTTCTGAGGAAACAAGGTACACTGAAATAAATATCGAAATTTCTTTTTAATAAACAAAGGGAATTTCGACTGGGAGATGTTGTTTAGAAAATTACTTTACGGTGTCAGACATGGAGAAGACGAAGATTGGTAAATTTCTGTCAAATATTTATGAATTCATGTATAGTTTTCATTACGTGGTCTTATGTGAATTCACACTTCCAAGGAAGTTTTGATTTCTACACATGTAAGCGGAAGCAATTGACACACTATTAGAAAAAAATATTTAATGAAGTATGCAAATAAAAATGACTTTAAATTGAAACATGCACAATGATGGACTTGAAACATAAATACAATAAACTTCTATATTGAACTCAAATCAATGAAAACCATGTTGATTTTATTTTTCTGAATATGAGACTATAGGGTTGTAGCAAAATCACTATGGAAAAAAAGGGAAGATTTTTGAAGAATGCAACAATCAAATAACAACAATGAACTCAAATCATAGCAATTCATCAATATCTTGTAGACTAGCCCGTGAAAATGCACGGGTTGACGTCTAGTAATATAAGTGAAGCATGAAAGAATTTCTTCAAAGTTTTCTAACTCTGAAATTAATCTAAGGGAAGCATTGGAGCATTTCTTCAAACATGTAAAGCACGTCATGCTCAAAAATATATGAGTGAAGTAGTAGAGCAATTCGATGGCTGAAGAAGTTTAAGTGAAGCATATAGAGCAATTCTGACAAATCATAGCATAATTTTGGCCCTCTCAAATAGGTGTGTGCAACAAGGATACTTGTGACAAAATAAAACGCAAATCAAGAAAAGGCTCATACAATACAAGACGCTCCAAGCAAAACTCATGATATGTGATGAATAAAAATATAGCTCCAAGTAAATACCGATGGTCGTTAGAAGAACGACTGGATGCCACTCGGGGCATCCCCAAGCTTAGTTGCTTGTTTCTCTTTGGATATTATCTTCGGGTGTGATAGGCATCCCCAAGCTTAGGCTCTTCTTACTCCTTATTCCTTCATCCATCGTGATCTCACCCAAAACTTCAATCACACAAAAGTTAAAAAAATCTTCGTGAGATCCTTTAGTATAATAAAGCACATCACCACTTTAAGTACTATTGCAAAACCATTCATATTTTATAATTGAATTATGGCTACTGTATTCTAACTTTACCACGACTTGTACCCTCTAGTACAAGCCATAGATTCATCAAAATAAGCACACAACACAACGAAAACAGAATTTGTCTGAAACAGAATAGGCTGTAGTAATATGTACTCTAACCATACTTCTGTAACTCTAAAAATTCATAAAAAATAGGAAAACGAAAGAATTTATATATGAATACTATTTCAAAATTTCAGCTCATTATCACCCTTTAGTAAAAAATAAAAATTCACGCACTAGAGTCAAAGTTTATGTTTCAGATTCAGATTTGTTTCTACTCATCTTATGAATCATCCTAAAGGATTTAGATGGCACAAACACTAACTAAAACATAAAATACACAATCATAACAGAGGCATAATTGTGTAAAAACTCAAAAATTTAAAGGAGAAGATAAAATATTTTTTATTCATTGGGATGCCTCCCAACAAGCACTATCGTTTTATGCCCCTAGTTAGGCATAACACATAGATTCAAGTATTGTCATCTCTAGTTTTTGCTTCATAGAAGGCTCTCATGATTGATTCATATGGTGGCTTAATTATTGTTTTAGGTAAGTATTACATACCCTTTCTAAGTGTAAATTTGAATTTAATATTGTCTTCTTTCATAGCAATCACAATGCCTATAGTGCGTAAAAACGGCCTACCAAGTATGATGGGACAAGACGGATTGCAGTCAATATCAAGAACAATAAAATCAACAGGCAAATAATTCCTATTTGAAAGAATAAGAACATCCTTAATTCTTCGCAAAGGCTTTTTTAATAGTAGAATCTACCAAGTGCAAATTAAGAGCACATTCTTGAATATTGGTAAGGCGAAGCACATTACAAAGAGATTGCAGAATTGTGGTAACACTGGCACCCAAATCACATAAAGAAAAGCATTCATAATTTTTAATGTTGAATTTAATGGTAGCTTCCCAATCATCATGTTATTTTCTAGGAATTGAAATTTCTAATTCCAACTTTTCTTCTAAGGATTTCATCATTTCCCTTGGGCACGCCGCTGCTGGGGCCGGGCGGCGGTCCAAAATCGGTCACCTGAACCCTAAGGAGAAGGAGTACTGCACGGGGCGGTCCCTTTCTCAGAAATTTTAATATTACTAAACAAGGAATCAATAGAACAAACACCAATTGTTTTAAGATCTTCATCATTTTTATGAAAGTAATCGCTAGAAAACGCTTTTTCTAAAAATTCTCTTTTAGCTCTAACCATAGCGGTTCTTTTCTTACTTTCATCCGTAGAAACATATAAAGCATTAATTGATTTTATACATCATGGGAAATTCTATCAATGCTTCTAGACATATCATCAATCTTATTCTACTATTCTTCTATCCTAGTATTGAAAGACTTTTGAGCATTGATAAATTCTTAAAATTAACCTCAAAATAAGAGGTGTTCCTATTATTATTGTAAGAATAATTACCATACGAATTACCATAATTATTAGAGCAATTTCTAGGAAAAGGCCTAGTATTAAAATTACCTCTATAAGCATTGTTATTAAAATTGTTTCCAGAGATAAAATTCACATCTACGGAATCATTGTTTTACTCAATCAAAGTAGACAAAGGACATCATTAAAATGAATAGGAGCATTTTTACTACCAACCAAGTTCATAAGAGCATCAACGTTTTCACTCAAAGTACTAATTTCTTCAAACGAATTAACATTTTTAGTAGTAGGTGCTCTTTCAGGATACCATTGTGAATAATTTGCCAAAATATTATGTAGAAATTTAGTAGCTTCACCCAAAGTAATTTATGTAGAAGTACAACCTGCAACGGAATCTAAAAGATTTCTAGAGACAAAATTCAACCCCACATAAAACAATTGTATGAACATCCAAAGATTTAAACCATTAGTAGGACAATTTCTTAGCATCAATTTCATTATTTCCCAAGATTGTGCAACATGTTCATGCTCAAGTTTCTTAAATTCATGATTTGAGTTCGAAGGGAAATAATTTTCATGGGCGTAAAATACTTAGTAATACAAGCATCCTTCCACTTATCCCAAGATTTTATACTATTGCGCGGCAAAGAACAAAACCAAAATTTTGCACGATCCTGCAAGGAGAAAGAAAATAATTTCAACTTCACAATATCATTGTCCACATCTTTTTTCTTTTGCATATCACACAATTCTGCGAATGCGTTTAGATGGGACGCGGCATCCTCATTAGGAGTATCAGAAATTGATCTTTCATGACAAGATTTAACGAAGTAGCATAGATATCACAAGACTCCGCACTAGTGGCAGGAGGTGCAATCGGAGTGCTAATAAAATCATTATTGTTGGTATTGGAAAATCACACAATTTGGTATTTTCTTGTGTCATCGTGACTACACAAACAAGATTGCAAGCAAGCAAGAGATCTGACAAGAAAAACGCAAACGAAAAAAGATGGCGAATAAAATGACAAATTTTTTGAAGTGGGGGAGAGGAAAATGAGAGGCAAATGGAAAATAATGTAAATTGCAAGGAGATGAAACTTGTGATTAGGAACGTGATAGATGTTGATGATGTCCGAAGTTGCCATAGATTACCACGCTAAAGAGAGACTGCTTACGCACCTCCTCCTTGGCAACAGCACCAGAAATTCCTTTGACATGGCTTGAGACTGCGTTGGTATTTCCCCAAAGAGGAAGGGATCACTAGTATAAAACATACCTTCCATTTCTACCTTTAGTCCCGGTTCCAATGGCTAGTAGCGGTCAAGTCATTAGTCCCGGTTCATTTGGGACATATAGTCCCAGTTTGTATCACCAACCAGGACTAAAGGAGTGGTAGCATGTTGGTGTCAGCCTGGGGACCCCACGAGCCCATTTAGTGTCACGCCCAAGATGCACGCCTATCCGTGTAAGGCACGGGGCCTCGCAAGTGATAGAGGCGCATCTTGCCATCAGCAAGAATAGTATCATTACAACATACAGTACTGAATGAGAGGAGTATACAAGTTGGCTTACACTCGCCACATGCTAACTTCAATGTCAATCAGATCATAGCATCAAGTTGAAAACAGGGTCCGTCTACGGACGAAATCAAACGATAAAAGAAGTTGCAAATGATACTATCAAGCTATCCCAAAGATCACGACCAGGTCCTCTACTCATCCGGATACATCACGTACATCCTGCCTCTCTCTTCATCATACTCCCACTAGAGCTGAGTAAGATCATCCTGCACGAACTCATCTGAACCTGCACCTGGATTGTTGTAGTAAACTGTGAGCCACAGGGGACTCAGCTATCATGTGCCCGGGTATCAAGGCTATTTAAGATTAAGGATGGAAGGGGTGATGTTTAAGTTTGCAGCAGCACTAAGCATTATTATGGTGGCTAGCTTACGCAACATGAAATAAATCCGAGTGGACTACGAAGAACGCTCGAATCTGGTATGATCTCTAAGAGATCCTGAACACTTGCTTACGTCAATCATAACCCCACCGTGTTCTCTCTCGGTTCATGTTCACGAGCAGAGACGATCATCGTTACTCACATAGTTGGTGTATTTTAATTAGAGTTTACTTCAAGTTTTCTATAACCGGGTGTTAAACAAATATCCAAGTTGCCACATAACCGCGGGCACGGCTTTCCAAAAGATTTAACCCTGCAGGGGTGCTCCAACTAGTCCATCACAAATAACCACACTCCATGGGAATTCCTCGACCACGGTCCTCGTGATCTTCATTGGTGATTCCAAAGGAGTTCCAACACCTCGAGTACACCCGAAGAAAGTCGGAGTCCGCACGCAAGACATTCGATAAGGTAAAACAAATCCAGCAAGATCACCCGACGTGTCGACAGACCCGATAGGAGCCGCGTATCTCGTTCTCAGGACACGACCGGATGAGCGCAGCGTACAGTGGCCTGATAGAAATCTCCCGAGTTGCCCCGGGTTGGCCCCGCACACGACTCTAGTTTGGACCAACACTCATGAGGAGCACTGGCCCGGGGTTGATTAAATTATCCACGGGGTTGCAAAGCCCTATGCAGGTTCATTAAGTTATTAGCAAATGTAGTACCAAAGTTGGGTCTTGCCGGACAAGTTTTAATCTCAACCGAATCAACAAGGGGGTCCCCATAACAACCCCAAGCGTGTTAGGAGCGCAAAATATGGTAACATAACACCGGTAACAAGGAACTAATGAGGGTACGAGCGGAACAAATCACTTAGCAAAAGGCCAAGCCTTCCACCAATACCAGATATATATGTGCATTAATTTAAATAACAGAATTTATGGTGATATCCAATCCATGTTATCATATGGAACAACCTGCAACTAAGAACGCTATAAGAGGGGCTGAGCAGCGGTAACTTAGCCAATCAATGGTTTGCTTGGATGTGGAGGTTAGAGGCTGTCATGGCAACATGGGGGCTGATATCATGTTGTAGGTAGCGCAATTGTAATGATAATAACGAGAAACTAGCAAGCAAAGATAGTATTGGGATCCGGGTACAATCATCTTGCCTGTTGGTTCTTCAGCGGAACAAGTAGCGGGATCCTCATAGTGGTACTCTCCAGGTTCCTCGAACTCAGATTCGACACTCGCGTCTACCCAAGAGAAACAGCAAATAAATAACCAAACAAGATGCAATGCACAATCAAGATGATGCATGATCATTTTAGTGAAGAATTTAACATGGCAATCCAATTCTAGTCAAGTTTCACATGCAAAGGTGGTGAATTAATGATTCTGGACAGAATCACATGTTAAGTTATTTAGACATGCATGAACATGGAAAATATGGATTCATCATGAAAAATCGATGGAAATGCATATAAAGATCGCGAGAAACGGAGCTACGGTCCTCGAGATACGCTCACGACAAGAAACGGAGGCAAAACACAAGATCATCAAAGACCTGGGCTAATTCTTGGCATCTCAAGGTATCCACTTGAAAGGTGTTGAAAAACCAATCACAATAGACTCAAGAATCACTCAATTCCATGGAGTATAGCTCCCACAACACACAAAACAACATAGCACTCAATCTGCCACAAAACAGCAACATAGCAATTTGAAAAGCTCACAACTATTTCTACAGGAACTCTACAGCCACAAACAAGGCATGAAAAGGTTCTACTCAACACCCACATCAATCCATCCAACTATAAAACCCACAAAAGAGCAACACATCACTATGCATGGAGCTGGCAAGTAGGCATGATGAAACAGATCTTTAGGGACTTGGTGAAAATTCCAGTTTTCTGGAATCTGGGTTAATAAAGTAGCAAGTTCACAGCACTGGTTAAATATGCTATAAAGATCCAACTGGCATAAAAATTAACAGGACAGTAGATGGCAATAACTACCCAAAATAACTAACACTGAGCATGGTCAAATTCACAACACATCACTAGATACAACCTGATCTTCCAGGGAAAACAAGAACAGCAGATTCTCCAGACTTAGCCATTTTCAGGCTAGCTGGACAGAAACAGAAAGTAGCCAACTAAACAGCATGGTTCTCAATTATCTGTCAACTTATCACGACTAAGAAAAATACTGGGATGTTCACAACAACTTTGAAAACAATCTCTAGTTGACAAGATCATGAAATCATGCATAGATTAAATCATATGAAAAAGACAAAAGGGGTTCACAGCATAAAAATGCAGTTTTCCCAAGTTGCCCCAAAGTCAAATCTGATTTCACAGGTGCATAGAGGGGTTGAAAACACCCCAAAATCATTACTCATACCTATATGATTTCATGGAACATGAGGGAGTAAAGGGGGGTCGAAATTTGACCCTTACTCCCATGTATGACTTATGACACAAGGTAACTTGACGCAAAAGGGCCTAAAATGACAAGTGCTCCATAGATACATGTAGGAAATGACTAAATGGCATCCTAGAATCATGTTAACATGGCATAGAATCAAGAACATTAGGGAAACTAGCTAGAATTGGAATCATGCTCATATGATGTCTTAGGTGACACTACACAAGGAACTACAAGATCATGGATGAGTGTATGTAGAACATACACACATCACCAACACTCACATAAAACCCATGCATACACTCTCATTTTCAATCCCTCAAGAAATGGGACATATGCACCGCATGGGTGTATATGCACATGTCACATACAACACCACTCACTACACATGGATATGTGCAAAGGCACACACACACACCACAAACCTACCTACACATGTATGTGTGTGTGAAACACACACATACACCCACATAGCACCACACTATGTTGTACTCACCCCCTAATACTCACATATGGGTATGTGCATGGCACATACACACTCATGCACTTACAAGCACACACACTACAAGCATAACATACAAGCACATACATGGGTGTATATGCACATAGTGCATACACACACACATATATGGGTATATGCACATGGGTGCATATACACACACACACACACAACACACTCTCATGTGTCATACAACACCCACATGTATGGGTGTGTATGCATATGGTGCATACACACACACACACTCAAAACATACATACATACATACATAACAGCACACACCCTCTGGTTTTAGCAAAAGAAAGAAAACAAAAGAAAAAAACAGAAAAGGAAAAAAAGGGGGGAAGAAGGGGATCAAACCCACAACCTCCCCGGCAACAACACACACGCGCTACCACTCGGCCACGGCTCGGTTCTTAACTAGTATAGGCGCCTCGGCCCTCTTATACACACCCGGCTATGCGAACCTGACAAAACTGAAGAAAAGAAGCAGAGCACCGCGGCGGCGACAGGACAACGGCGACGAAGGTTTCGGCGACTACAAGGCGTCTCTGGCGACGGGGAGCGGCGGAATCGAAAGCTGCATCTACGGGGAATGCATCCCTCACCACAGCTTGCGCTGAGGGGGATCTACGACGAGCGCACGCTCGGGCTTTCCAAGCGGCGGCAACAGAACACTACGGCGACGGCGGCAAGAGCTACGGCAAGGAAAGGGAGCTGCGAGCATGGGCAGCTCACCGAGGGTTGCACGGAGACGCTAGGACACGAGCGGAGTCGACGAAGGGGAAGGAGAGGCGGAGACGACTCGCGCGTAGAGGAAGAAGCTCCGGCGGCGATCCGGTGACGGGGAGGAAGGGGAAGAAGAGGTCCCGGTCCCTCCTAGCACCCGGAATGGAACGCCGGATCCACCAGGAACGCGGTGGCCATCTTCAACGCGACGAACCCCCACCGGAGGCGCAACAACGGCGAGCACCTCTCTCTGAACCTACCTGAAGCTCACCTGCGCTTCGACAGAGGAGTGGAGGAGGAGGAAGAAGAAGAGGGGGAAGAGGAGAAGCAGTGGTGGAGGGAGCAAGAAGAAACCCTAGCACGGGGCACGCACGCCAAGGCTTTAAATAGGAGGCCTCGATGTCTGAGCTAACGGCGGCGCGACGGCGACACTCCCTGTTGCTGCTCTGCTTGCTCGCACTCTGACGGAAAGGGGAAGACGGGGCAGGTACCCGTTACTGGCGCAATGGGCTAAGTGGGCCGGCCCCTGCCTCTCTCTCTCATTCACAGGATTAAATCCAGCATTTTCTTTTTAAAACCCAAAGCAGCCACAAACAAAATGCCTAAAGCAAAGAAAAGGATTCTTGGAGAAATCAAAATAGTTTTGAGAAATAAAGAAATAACCCTTGATTATAAAAATATTAGGTGGAATTATACAACAAGTTAATTTAATTATTTTAATAAAACAGCCCCTGTTTTAGGTAGTTTACAAAATCAATTCAAGTGCAAATACCAAGAACTATGCCTCCAATATCCCTAAGATTAATAGGGCCCCTTCATGAACATTTTTTCAAGATTTTTAAAACAACTTAATTCTGCCAAGTAAATAACACGGGAATAAAAGCATAAAGAGAGGGTTTTAGATGAGAAGAAAGAAGAGGGTTAGAAGAGGGAGACAAGCACAATCATATCACCACTCTCACACCAAAACCACACAAGGCACTTGATCCAATATCAAACCCACATCACAAGCAAAATCATGAAGGACATGAAGAACTAATGATGATGAAAAGATGGATGCATTATGATGCATGAATGATTGAATGCAAGAACAACACAAGAATGACAAGGATCAACCACCTCATAACTCATATCGCAAGGTCATACAATGGGTTACATGGCAAATAAAGGTAGGGACATCACTTGGGATTTCACAACTCTCCCACACTACAAGAGGATCTCGACCCGAGATCTAGGAACGAAAGAAGTCTGGAAATTCGGAACGGAGCAGGTTCTCACATTCCCAAGTAGCTTCTTTGTCGGAATTATGAGACCACTTCACCTTGAGGAACTTGATAGACTTGTTGCGAGTCTTACTCTCAGTTTCTTCAAGAATTGCCACTGGGTGCTGACGATAAGAAAGATCAGCTTGAAGATCGATGTCTTGGAGTTCAATGGTTCGCTCTGGAGTCTTGAAGCATCTCCGGAGCTGAGAAACATGGAAGACATCGTGCATGTTCGCGAAATTTGGAGGAAGCTCAAGTTGATATGCAAGACCATCTCTCTTGTCAACAACTTTGAATGGACCAACAAAACAAGGAGCCAACTTCCCTTTTATTCCAAATCGCTGCGTGCCTCTCATGGGAGAAACTTTGAGATATACAAGATCATCCACTTGAAAGGAAACATCCTGATGTTTGCTATCATAATAGCTCTTCTGACGGGACTGAGCTGCTTTGAGGTTCTCACGAATGACACGGCACATTTCTTCTGCTTCAGTGATCATGTCATTGCCCAATATCTGACGCTCACCGGTTTCAGACCAGTTAAGCGGGGTACGACACTTTCTGCCGTAGAGAATCTCGAACGGGGCCTTGCCTAAACTAGCTTGGAAGCTATTGTTGTATGAGAATTCAGCATATGGAAGACAGTCTTCCCACTTCATGCCGAACGATATCACACAAGCTCTGAGCATATCTTCAAGGATTTGATTGACTCTCTCAACTTGACCACTTGTCTGCGGATGGAACGCCGTGCTGAAATGAATCTTAGTACCCATAGCAGTCTGGAAGGACTCCCAAAACTTGGAAGTGAAGAGGCTTCCACGGTCAGAAGAGATGAGTTGAGGAATGCCATGCAAAGACACTATTCTTGACGTATACAACTCTGCAAGCTGAGCTGTCGAAATAGACTCCTTGACTGGCAAGAAATGAGCAACTTTTGACAACTTGTCGATAACCACAAAGATGGCATCGTTGCCCTTCTTGGACTTAGGGAACCCAGTTACGAAATCCATCTCCACATGATCGAATTTCCACTCTGGTATAGGCAAAGGCTGAAGAAGACCTGCTGGACGCTGATGCTCCGCCTTCACTCTGCGGCAAACATCGCACTCGTTGACAAACTGAGCAATCTCGCGTTTCATGCGAGTCCACCAGAAGGTTTGCTTGAGGTCCTGATACATCTTGGAACTGCCCGGATGAATGGATAGAAGAGAATTGTGTGCTTCGTCCATGATAACCTTTCTGAGATCACCTTTTGGAACCACAAGACGGTCCTCAAAGAACAAGGTATCTCTGTCATCGACACGAAAGCACTTATACTTCGGAATGCTCTTGGCCACACCTTTCTTCACTTTCTTCACCATAGCATCTAGCAGCTGCGCTTGGCGAACCTGATCTTCCAGAGTCGGAGAGACTTGAATATTTGCAAGAAATCCTTGCGGGATCATTTGAAGGTTGAGCTTGTGGAAGGCTTCACAAAGCTCGGGTTGAAGAGGCTTCAAGATCAGACTATTGCAGTACGCCTTACGGCTGAGCGCGTCTGCAATGACATTTGCTTTCCCCGGAGTATACTCAATGCTTGGATTGAAGTCTTCAAGCATTTCCACCCAACGAGATTGCCGAAGATTGAGATTTGGTTGAGTGAAAATGTACTTCAGGCTCTTGTGATCAGTGTACACCTCAACTGGTCTACCCAACCACAAATTCCTCCAAGTCATAAGATCATGCACAACTGCCGCCAACTCAAGATCATGAGTGGGGTAGTTCTTCTCGGCAGGCTTCAACTGACGCGAGGTATAGGCCACAATTTTCTTGTCTTGCATAAGAACACCACTAAGGCCTTGGAGAGAAGCATCACAGAAAACTTGGAAAGGCTTGGACTGCTCCGGAGGAACAAGAACTGGAGCTGAAGTCAGTCTCTGCTTGAGTGTATTGAACGCAGCATCACACTCAGGAGACCAAATATACTTGACACTCTTCTGGAGGAGATTAGACAAAGGCTTAGCAATTTGAGAAAAGTTCTCCACGAACCTTCTGCAATAGCTAGCAAGCCCGAGGAAACTCCGAAGCTGCTTGACATTCTGCGGAGGTTCCCACTTCAATATAGCTTCAACTTTGTCAGGGTGCACTTTAATTCCCTCGGCAGAGATGACATGCCCGAGGTACACCACTTCATCAAGCCAGAACTCACATTTGGAAAACTTGGCATATAACCTATGTTCCCTTAACTTGTCGAGCACGAAGCGGAGATGCTCTGCATGATCTTCTTCTGTCTCCGAGAACACCAGAATATCATCTAGATAGACCAATACAAACTCATTCTTGAAAAGAGAGAAGATGAAATTCATCATCCTTGAGAAGGTTGGAGGGGCATTCGCAAGACGAAACGACATCACGGTGTACTCATATGAGCCAAAACTTGTCCTGAACGCGGTCTTGGGAATGTCTTCTTCACGAATACGGATTTGATGATAACCCATTCGAAGATCCAACTTGGAGAAAACTTTGGCACCTTTCAGTAGTTCAAACAACTTGTTGATGTTAGGGAGTGGGTACTTGTTTCTGATTGTCCTCTTATTCAATGGTCGGTAGTCCACACAAAGACGATCCGTGCCATCCTTCTTCTTGACAAACAAAACACCACAACCCCATGGAGAAGAACTTGGTCTGATAAGACCCAGACGTTCTTGCTCATCTAGCTGCTTCTTCAACTCTTTCAGCTCTTCGGGGCCAAGTTTATACGGGCGCTTGCAAACTGGTTCAGTCCCGGGCTCGAGATCAATCACGAACATGACTGGTCGGTGCGGAGGCATTCCTAGCAATTCTTCTGGAAAAACATCTTCATACTCACAAACCACCGGATTTGAGAAATCGCCGAGATTTCACCCTTCTCATTAAGAGCAAAGAGACGGATTGTGTCATCGCGAGCTGCGAAAGTAATCACGTCTTCTGAAGGATGAGTCAACTTGACTTCTTTTGCTTTGCAATCAATGTGAGCCTTGTTCATAGCCAGGAAGTCCATGCCCAGAATGTGATCAATATCAGAATTCCCGAGAACAATTGGAGAAGCCAGAAAAGAATAATTTCCCATCTTGATAGACACATCCGGAACAACACGATTGGAATTCAATGTCTTACCGGGAGAAACCACAGACAGAGGCTTGGACAAATCTTTAAAATCAAACTCATGCTAGACAAAGAAAGGACGAGACATGAAACAATGCGATGCACCAGAATCAAATAACACTTTTGCAGGAATAGAATTAACTGAGAGATTACCCATGATCACATCATTGGACTGCTCTGCTTCAGCTGCATTCACCATATTCACTCTTGCGGTCTTGGGATTATGCTTCACCATAGCATTGCCTGGAGGCTTGAGAGGAGGAGGAGGCGAAAGACGCCGCTGGTTGCACTTGTTAGCATAGTGGCCCTTCTGACCACACTTGTGACAAGTCACCTCAGAAAGCGGACGAACATTGCCTGGAGGAGGAACAAGAACAGCCTTGGACGCCTGATTCTTCAGCTGGAAACCTAGGTTGGGTGGATGGGAAGAACCACGACCACCAAACTGCTTCTGCTGCTGAGGAGGACGAAAAGGAAGAGGATTTGGCACCCAATACTTCTGCTGCTTGGGGACACTCTGAGAGCTGGAAGAAGAATAATATGAATCCCGTGAACGCTTCTTGGAGTTCTCCAACTTGAGCTGAGCTGCTTCAATCTTCAAAGCCATGTTGTAGAACTGATCAAACTCACGAGGCTCTTGAAGAACAAGGCCTGGCAAAAGCTCATCCTTGAGACCACCTCTGAACTAATAGATCATAGCCTTATCATCAGGAACATCTTGCTTGGCATAACGAGCTAGATTTTGGAACTCAATGTTGTACTGGTAGACTGACTTGGTTTCCTGCTTCAGGTGCCTGAACTTCTCACGCATCTCCTCGACAAAGCTTGTCGAAATGTAATGAGCCCTGAAGTCACGACGAAAATCTTCCCAAGTAACAACACGATCGCCCCTGGAATCCTTGTACTGTTGCCACCAATCAGCTGCTTGACCCTTTAGCTGGAACAAAGCAAATCTGACAAAGTCCTCTAGCCTGACATTGCTGCACTCAAAATGCTTGCTCATATCATGAAGCCAATCATCAGCATCTAGAGGCTGCTCACAACAGGTGAAAGTCTTGGGCTGGTTGGCAAGGAACTGATTGAGAGTCACAAACTGCAATTGATTCTGAAAATTGCCTTGAAAACCTTGCTGGCCCTGCTCCCTTTCTTGCAACAGCCTGAGCAACACCTGGGTGTTTGCATTGGTCGCGGCCATCATAGCTTGCCAAGCTTCTGGAGGAGGAGGCGGAGGAGGCGGTGGCGGGGGTGGTGGTGGAACATCAGTCTGCTCCTCACCACGACCCGGATTGCTGCGAGTTGGTGGAGCCATCCTGAAGATGGACAAAACGCATTAGCCTCATTGATCAGATGAAACATGAGCTTCATCAAATGTTTGAAAGAATTGAACACACACATGGCCTTCCTACTGAAAAATTAGTAAGAATGCTTCTTCGAATCATGATAACATCATTGACATAAAGCTACTTGCAATAACACAACAAGTATTGAGCTAAGCGCTCGGAACAAATGTACCACCCAATACATCTGGAGAAGATGATCCTAGATGACTACAAGATTTCCCACCTATGAATTTCCAAAAACTTTCTTGTTTATGCGATTCGGGTTGCGGAATCAGGAACCTGCCCTAGACAATCAGCTGCGACTGCATTCGCAACCTTCCACGCCATAATTCAAGACATTTCACGAACTCGTCTAATCTCGAATCCTCGAACTCACAACGATACTAAACCATGGTGGTACCCCGGACGCCTCCCCAGTACTGGGTGACTCCGACCTTATCCCATCATGATAAGTATTGAAGCAATTCCGAACATTCTCCGTCCTGAGATATCAAGGAAGCTGAATGATAACGATGTGCCAACATTCCTCGGAGCTCAACTCCCCGAAAGAAATCAAGTCAGACAGGAGGCACCAAGACATAACCCTGTCACATCGGCATCATATAGATTCCAAAATACCCGCGTGATCCTAAAAAAATTTGAGCGAGAAGAGGAGTAGAATCGAAATTCCTAAGTCGGAAACCTCACCAGAGCATAGAAGAGGAGTAAAAAGAATCCTACTCTCCAATATAACTAGACTCAAAATAGTTTTACTAGACACAACTCGGCCAAGTTCGAACAAGCAAGGCTCCTATGGTCGTATGGCTCTGAATACCAACTTGTCACGCCCAAGATGCGCGCCTATCCGTGTAAGGCACGAGGCCTCGCAAGGGATAGAGGCGCATCTTGCCGTTAGCAAGAATAGTATCATTACAACATACAGTACTGAATGAGAGGAGTATACAAGTTGGCTTACACTCACCACATGCTAACTTCAATGTCAATCAGATCATAGCATCAAGTTGAACACAGGGTCCGTCTACGGACGAAATCAAACGATAAAAGAAGTTGCAAATGATACTATCAAACTATCCCAAAGATCACGACCAGGTCGTCTACTCATCCGGATACGTCACGTACATCCTGTCTCTCTCTTCATCATACTCCCACTGGAGCTGAGTAAGATCATCCTGCACGAACTCATCTGAACCTGCACCTGGATTGTTGTAGTAAACTGTGAGCCACAGGGGACTCAGTTATCATGTGCCCGGGTATCAAGGCTATTTAAGCTTAAGGATGGAAGGGGTGATGTTTAAGTTTGCAGCAGCACTAAGCATTATTATGGTGGCTAGCTTACGCAACATGAAATAAATCTGAGTGGCCTACGAAGAACGCTCGAATCTGGTATGATCTCTAAGAGATCCTGAACACTTGCTTATGTCAATCATAACCCCATCGTGTTCTCTCTCGGTTCATGTTCACGAGCAGAGATGATCATGGTTACTCACACAGTTGGTGTATTCTAATTAGAGTTTACTTCAAGTTTTCTATAACTGGGTGTTAAACAAATATCCAAGTTGCCACATAACCGCGGGCACGGCTTTCCGAAAGATTTAACCCTGCAGGGGTGCTCCAACTAGTCCATCACAAATAACCATACTCCGTGGGAATTCCTCGACCACGGTCCTCGTGATCTTCATCGGTGATTCCAAAGGAGTTCCAACACCTCGAGTACACCCGAAGAAAGTCGGAGTCCGCACGCAAGACATTCAATAAGGTAAAACAAATCCAGCAAGACCACGCGACGTGTTGACAGACCCGATAGGAGCCGCGTATCTCGTTCTCAGGACACGACCGGATAAGCGCAGCGTACAGTGGCCTGATAGAAATCTCCCGAGTTGCCCCGGGTTGGCCCCGCACACGACTCTAGTTTGGACCAACACTCATGAGGAGCACTGGCCCGAGGTTGATTAAATTATCCACGGGGTTGCAAAGCCCTATGCAGGTTCATTAAGTTATTAGCAAATTTAGTACCAAAGTTGGGTCTTGCCGGACAAGTATTAATCTCAACCGAATCAACAAGGGGGTCCCCATAACAACCCCAAGCATGTTAGGAGCGCAAAATATGGTAACATAACACCGGTAACAAGGAACAAATGAGGTTACGAGCAGAACAAATCACTTAGCAAAAGGCCAAGCCTTCCACCAATACCAGATATATATGTGCATTAATTTAACTAACAGAATTTATGGTGATATCCAATCCATATTATCACATGGAACAACCTGCAACTAAGAATGCTATAAGAGGGGCTGAGCAGCGGTAACTTAGCCAATCAATGGTTTGCTGTGATGTGGAGGTTAAAGGCTGTCATGGCAACATGGGGGCTGATGTCATGTGGTAGGTAGCGCAATTGTAACGATAAGAACGAGAAACTAGCAAGCAAAGATAGTATTGGGATCCGGGTACGATCATCTTGCATGTTGGTTCTTCAGCGGAACAAGTAGCAGGATCCTCGTAGTGGTACTCTCGAGGTTCCTCGAATCAGATTCAACACTCGCGTCTACCCCAAAGAAACAGCAAATAAATAACCAAACAAGGTGCAATGCACAATCAATATGATGCATGATCATTTTAGTGAAGAATTTAACATGGCAATCCAATTCTAGTCAAGTTTCACATGCAAAGGTGGTGAATTAATGATTCTGGAAAGAATCACATGTTAAGTTATTTAGACATGCATGAACATGGAAAATATGTATTCATCATGAAAAATCGATGGAAATGCATATAAAGATCGCGAGAAACGGAGCTACGGTCCTCGAGATACGCTCACGACAAGAAACGGAGGCAAAACACAAGATCATCAAAGACCTGGGCTAATTCTTGGCATCCCAAGGTAGCCACTGGAAAGGTGTTGAAAAACCAATCACAATAGACTGAAGAATCACTCAATTCCATGGAGTATAGCTCCCACAAAACACAAAACAACATAGCACTCAATCTGCCACAAAACAGCAACATAGCAATTTGAAAAGCTCACAACTATTGCTACAGGAACTCTACAGCCACAAACAAGGCATGAAAAGGTTCTACTCAACACCCACATAAGTCTATACAACTATACAGACAACAAAAGAGCAACACATCACTATGCATGGAGCTGGCAAGTAGGCATGCTGAAACAGATTTTTAGGGACTTCGTGAAAATTCCAGTTTTCTGGAATCTGGGTTAATAAAGTAGCAAGTTCACAGCACTATTTAAATATGCTAGAAAGCTCCAAATGGCATGAAAATTAACCGGACGGTAGATGGCAATAACTACTCGAAATAACTAACACTGAGCATGGTCAAATTCACAACACATCACTAGATACAACCTGATCTTCCAGGAAAAACAATAACAGCAGATTCTCCAGACTTGGGCATTTTCAGGTTAGCTGGACAGAAACAGAAAGTAGCCAACTAAACAGCATGATTCCAAATTATATGGGAACTTATGATGACTAAGAAAAATACTGGGATGTTCACAACAACTTTGAAAAGCAATCTCTAGTTGACAAGATCATGAAAGCATGCATAGATTAAATCATATGAAACAGACAAAAGGGGTTCACAGCATAAAAATGAAGTTTTCCCAAGTTGCCCCAAAGTCAAATATGATTTCACAGGTGCATAGAGGGGTTGAAAACACCCCAAAATCATTACTCATACCTATATGCTTTCGTGTAACATGAGGGAGTAAAGGGGGGTCGAAATTGGACCCTTACTCCCATGTATGACTTATGACACAAGGTAACTTGACGCAAAAGGGCCTAAAATGACGAGTGCTCCATAGATACATGTAGGAAATGACTAAATGGCATCCTAGCATCATGTTAACATGGCGTAGAATCAAGAACATTAGGGAAACTAGCTAGAATTGGAATCATGCTCATATGATGTCTTAGGTGACACTACACAAGGAACTACAAGATCATGGATGAGTGTATGTAGAACATACACACATCACCAACACTCACATACAACCCATGCATACACTCTCATTTTCAATCCCTCAAGAAATGGGACATATGCACCTCATGGGTGTATATGCACATGTCACATACACCACCACTCACTACACATGGATATGTGCAAAGGCACACACACACCACAAACCTACCTACACATGTATGTGTGTGTGAAACACACACATACACCCACATAGCACCACACTATGTTGTACTCACCCCCTAATACTCACATATGGGTATGTGCATGGCACATACACACTCATGCACTTACAAGCACACACACTACAAGCATAACATACAAGCACATACATGGGTGTATATGCACATAGTGCATACACACACACATATATGGGTATATGCACATGGGTGCATATACACACACACAACACACTCTCATGTGTCATACAACACCCACATTTATGGGGGTGTATGCATATGGTGCATACACACACACACACCTCCACATTACACACACACTCAAAACATACATACATACATACATTCCTAACAGCAGACACCCTCTGGTTTTAGCAAAAGAAAGAAAACAAAAGAAAAAAAACAGAAAAGGAAAAAAGGGGGGAAGAAGGGGATCAAACCCACAACCTCCTCGGCAACAAATACACACGCGCTACCACTCGGCCACGGCTCGGTTCTTAACTAGTATAGGCGCCTCGGCCCTCTTATACACACCCGGCCACGCGAACTTGATGAAACTGAAGAAAAGAAGCAGAGCACCACGGCGGCGACAGGACAACGGCGGCGAAGGTTCCGGCGACTACAAGGCGTCTCTGGCGACGGGGAGCGGCGGAATCGAAAGCTGCATCTACGGGGAATGCATCCCTCACCACAGCTTGCGCTGAGGGGGATCTACGAGGAGCGCACGCTCGGGCTTTCCAAGCGGCGGCAACAGAACACTATGGCGACGGCGGAGAGAGCTAAGGAAAGGAAAGGGAGCTGTGGCACGGGCAGCTCACCGAGGGTTGCACGGAGACGCTAGGTCACGAGCGGAGTCGACGAAGGGAAAGGAGAGGCGGAGACGACTCGCCCATAGAGGAAGAAGCTCCGGCAGCGATCCGGTGACGGGGAGGAAGGGGAGGAAGAGCTCCCGGTCCCTCCTAGCGCCCGGAATGGAATGCCGGATCCACCAGGAACGCGGTGGCCATCTTCGACGCGACGAACCCCCACCGGAGGCGCGGCGACGGCGAGCACCTCTCTCTCTGAACCTACCTGAAGCTCACCTGTGCTTCGACAGAGGAGTGGAGGAGGAGGAAGAAGAAGAGGGGGAAGACGAGAAGCGGCGGCAGAGGGAGGAAGAAGAAACCCTAGCACGGGGCACGCACGCCAAGGCTTTAAATAGGAGGCCTCGACGTCTGAGCTAACGGCGGCGCGACGGCGACACTCCATGTTGCTGCTCTGCTCGCTCGCACTCTGACGGAAAGGGGAAGACGGGGCAGGTGCCCGTTACTGGCGCTATGGGCCAAGTGGGCCGGCCCCTGCCTCTCTCTCTCGTTCACGGGATGAAATCCAGCCTTTTCTTTTTTAAACCCAAAGCAGCCACAAACAAAATGCCCAAAGCAAAGAAAAGGGTTCTTGGAGAAATCAAAATAGTTTTGAGAAAGAAATAAATAACCCTTGATTATAAAAATATTAGGTGGAATTATACAACGAGTTAATTTAATTATTTTAATAAAACAACCCCTGTTTTAGGTAGTTTACAAAATCAATTCAAGTGCAAATACCAAGAACTATGCCTCCAATATCCCTAAGATTAATAGGGCCCCTTCATGAACATTTTTTCAAGATTTTTAAAACAACTTAATTCTGCCAAGTAAATAACATGGGAATAAAAGCATAAAGAGTGGGTTTTACATGAGAAGAAAGAAGAGGGTTAGAAGAGGGAGACAAGCACAATCATATCACCACTCTCACACCAAAACCACACAAGGCACTTGATCCAATATCAAACCCACATCACAAGCAAAATCATGAAGGACATGAAGAACTAATGATGATGAAAAGATGGATGCATTATGATGCATGAATGATTGAATGCAAGAACAACACAAGAATGACAAGGATCAACCACCTCATAACTCATATCGCAAGGTCATACAATGGGTTACATGGCAAATAAAGGTAGGGACATCACTTGGGATGTCACATTTAGTCACGGTTTGTGATACAACCGGGACTATAGATGGACCTTTAGTACCGGTTTGTTTAACCAAACGGGACTAAAGGTTTCCCCATATAAACTCGTCGTCCAGCCCGACTCCATTTCTCCATTTTCTCCATTCAAACCTCCCCTCTCTGTTTTTCACCTAGCTTGATCTCATCCCTCCATTTTTTCCAAGATTTGTCAAGATTTGAGGCACCCCAATCCATGCAAGTGTTCACAAAGGTTAGCAACTTTGTCCTTTCATCTCTTATTGCTAGATCAGCCTATGCAATGCTTTATAGGTATAGTGATTTTTGAGTTTTAGTTTGGGTGTAATTATGTGATAGTTTTTTTGATTTGTATGCAATTTGATCTCGAATTAATTCCTTAGTTTGCATATGTGTAGGTGTGTTTTACTTAGTGTGCCTTCCCATCCCGGTCGTAACTAGCATCGATCTCCCACGCCAACCTGTCGCCGGCACCACCTAGGTGAGCCTCTTATTGTGTTATTATCCTTTTTATATAAAAATCATATTTGTATGATTTAGATAGTTACTTGCATAGTTTTCTTACTTGTGTGATTGTTGTTATATATAGTGCCATGGTTATGATATCTGTGCCTGTCGTCCCTCGTCCGGTTTACGATTCAGATGTGGTATATTCTCTTTTATAACTATTTGTTCCATTTCGTGTTAATGACAATTATGCCCATCAAGTTGACATAGATATTTTTTATCTAGGAGGTAGTTGAACCGGAAATGCCAACCGACCCTATTATCGAGAAGTTAAATTTAGTTGAAAAAGAAAACGATGATTTGAAAGGAAAATTGAAAAAGTTGAAGAAGAGAAGATGAAATTGGAGTTGCACGTTGCTGATGTCGTGGATGGTCACAAGATCAAGATGGATGCAATGCGCTTGAAGATTAGAAAGATTAGAAAATATGCCATTAATAAATAGGCTTGGTATCATTATGTTGTTGGTTCAATTTTTACCTTAGTTCCAATTTTGATTGTATTTGTTGTTGCATTTAAAATGTTTTGGATAGGTAGTTTTATGTTGTTTTATGAGAATAAGTGTGTATGAACTTTATGTTTGAACTTCATTTGTGGAGCTTTTAAATTTCAGGGGCATTTATCTCAAAACAATTCATTAAATGGATGAAGAACATCAAATGAAGTTAGAAAGGGTTCAAATTTGAGGATGTGGCTTAGAATGGTTCATATTGAATGCACAAAAAGTCTGGAGTTGAAATAACTTAAAAAAATGAAATTCCTTTGTAACATTTGAGTTTTCGTTCGAAACCCTCATACTTCTAAGGAGATGGTCCAGCTAGTACACGAAGTGCATCCCTTTTTCGTCGTAACCCTATCCACTTTTTACCACATGCTATCTGTGTGAAATGATGATACCATGCGAAGTTTTAACATTTTCAGAGTTCATTAATAGTGATTTTGATTAAAAGAAATGAAAGTATAAAACTAAAAAGAGTTAAACAGAATCTGGTTTCGATTAAAACACCTATTTAAATTATTCTAAAAATTCGAAAATTTAACAAATAAAACATACTAATATTAAACAACAACAAAAAAATCACTCGAAAATCTATTTTTAAACTAAAGTTAGTCACAAACTAGTGTTTCAGAAAAATTTAGAAAGAATTCAAATTTAAACTATTTAAATTTGAAAACTACTAGCACTAACAGAAAGTTTGTAATTGTTTTGACCTAAAGCAAAAAAGATTCATTAAAAACTGTAAATATTCTAACAGATATTGCAAATATAAAAACAATTATTCCAAATAAAAAAATAAAAAAATAAAAAAATGAGAAAATAGACCATTAGTCCCGGTTGGATCCACCAACCGGGACTAAAGGTCCCTTCCCGCGCGAATTTGGGCCGGCGAAAAGGCCTCTTTAGGCCCGGTTGGTATAACAAACTAGGACTAAAGGGAGGACCTTTAGTCCCCTTTAGTCCCGGTTGGATCCACAAACTGGGACTAAAGGTCCTCCCTATATAGCAACGTCTCCTTCTACCCCAAATTCACTCTGTCTTCACTCGCTTCGACGACGACGCTAGGCTGTCCCGCCCACGCCCTCGATCAACATCGTCGTCCGTCCACGCGCCGCCACCGCTCTCCTCCTCCATGTCGTCGCCCTTAGCTCCACCGACGCCGCTCCTCCCAGCCGCTGGCCGTCGCCCTCAGCTCTACCGATCCTCCCTCGGCTCTACTGACTCCGCCGCCGCTCTCCTCCTCCATGTTGTCGCACTCATCTCCGTTAGCGCCGCTCCTCCCAGTCACTGGCTGTCTACGGCTTTGATCCGTCTCCGGCACGACATATTAATTTGTAAGCCTGATCCATCCTCCGCCCTCCAAATTGATGTGTATGTGTATTTGTATGTGTATGTGTATGTGTAGGTGTTTGTGTATGTGTATGTGTATGAGTATGTGTATGTTAGATGTATATGTGTATGTGTATGTTAGATAAAATCAGGAATCCTAGGAGTTTATAGTATTTGTATGTTAGATATATTGATGTGTATATGTGTATGTTAGAAAAAATTGATAATAATAGAAGAATATGTCACTTTGACGCAATTAAAATAAATTATACATTTTATTAGTTTAAATTTTCCCCTAGGAGTTTATAGCATTGTACGTATGATCATAGGTACTAAAGATTTTACCGATCGTTGGGAGGGGGGCAGGCCCCTCCTCGCCCCCCTTGGCTCCGCCACTAGATAAAATGCATGTTATATTGTCGCATTGATGTATGTTTTAAATGTTTAAATGTAGGTATGTTTAAATGTATGTTTTAAATGCTTAGATGTTGCTGATTTTCTAATTGACATATTGCATATAAAGCATCTTTCCTAACCATCGAATCAATTGCATAGCGTAGCCATCGAGTCGACGATGCCCATCCCGCATCCTCGTCGTCGACCCGACAGCAACCACCGGCTTGAGAGGCGCCATGTCCAGGACTGGGCTCCGCCGGGCGGGCACTAGGAGGTGCTGCCTTCCGGGGCGTGATGTTTGGTGAGGAATGAGGGTCCTGTCATCGACCCGGAGGTTATTTAGTGGCGGTCGCGTGGGCCACTGTTGGTGCAGAGGGAGCCAGCCCCCGCGGAGGTGGTACATCGCCATGTTAGGGAGGAGGAGGAACACGCGCGACACTAAATGGCTGTGTTGAACGTCAGGTTCTCCAATACCTGGCAAGTTCTTCAGGGATGTCACTTGAGCTATGATCTTGTCATAGTTCCCTCTCTATGGGTGTCCATCGCCTACGCCGCGAGACGCCAACTATATCTGTATTAGTGGATACTATTCGATGATGTATTATTGATATTATTCGATGATGTATTAGTGATACTAGTTCGATGATGTATTAGTGATACTTTTATTCGATGATGTATTAGTGATATTATATGATCATATTGTTGTATTGCCTTGTATTGATTTGCATATCTCCGGTTCTGCTTATTAAATGCATTTTAATTGTTTTATATTTGTTCTGGATTAGTTAAGCTATGAACCATGATGAAGGGAATGCCATCTAAGACCTAATATGCTCTGGAAACAAAGAGAATGAAGTAGATGATGGCTCAAAATATCTTAAGCCATCCAGTGAGGGCATTGAGGAAGAACAACCAAGAGACGAAGTCGAACCAGCTGACAATGACGATGGCGAAGAATTTTTTGTCCATTTAACAGAGTCCGGCGAGGTATTAATTTGCCCTCTGGTGATCATCATATGTATTGATTGATTTGTATATATTAACGAATCTTTCTTCCTTTTAGCCCTCTGGATCAAGCAAATCTTCTACAAGGGTTAAACGTGGCCCGACAAGAAAGTTGAAACAAGGCGTGAAGTATAACATCGATGAAATCGGAGCAGATGGCAAAACGATTGCTCCTAAGGAGAATGCAAACAAATTAATACGTCAATGTGGATTTATCGTTAGGGGCCAAAACCCAATCACCACACAAGAATGGAATCAACCAAAGGATCACGGAGTTCCTTTTGTCAGCCAAAGAGCAAAAGATCTGCTTTGGGAGGAGCTGATGAAACATTTCACCCTACCAGAGGGTTTCATAGATATCCAACGGGAGAAAGTCAAGAAGTGTGCTCTTAAGAAGATGGCCACACAATTCTAGTCTTGGAAGAAAAAATTATGGAACAATTACTTGGAAGGAGGAGAAAGACTCTAGAATTCAAAGGAGAATATGTGAAGTTAGGAGATGACTGGGATGAATTTGTGAAGTTCAAGGAATTAGAAGAATCTAAGAAACGGTCGAGAATAAACAAGAAAAATGCCGACAAAAAAACATGGGGCCATAGCCTAGGCCAGGCGGCTACAAGTTTGGGTTGCCTAAGTGCAATGAATCTGAGCGAAACATGAGGGTTGCAGGGGCACTCCAGTAACAGATACTTGGCCCGAGAGGTGCAGGACTTGATTTTATGCACATGGGGGAAAGTTGGAACCAAAGACAAGCCAGGTTCTTGAACAGGCAAGTCTTACAGATGCCACTATCGAGATACTTAAAGCAATAGAAGAAGCTCGAGTGGGTGTGGACCAACCGGAGAGAGAGAGAGAGCGACGAGCTTTCTTGCGCCCTCAAGAATCCTGAACACCCGAGACGAACACGAGGCAAAGGCATGGTTTTGTGGTTTCTAGGGTTTGCGGATTGGAACGACAACTACACAAGTCATGACAGAAATAAGAAGCATGAAGTATATCGGATCCTGGACTTGGAACGCAAATATAACATGCAATAGGAGCAAATCAACAAACTTAGCCAGTAAGGTGCGTCTCAGCAGCAACAGCAACCCGATCTAGCATTGGATGGTACCATTCCATCATCCATGCCGAAAAGCAGAGTTGGTTCCACGGAGGTCTCGGCTGATGATGTACTACTGGCTTGCTACCCCGTGGATGATATCCTAGAGTCGACACCTTGTGAGCTACATGTGAATTTGAAGAACATATATATCCATGAAGGCGGCGGATGGCTTTGCTTTACCGTGTGGACCTAAAGAACCTTTCCATGGAAATCCGATTCCACCTAGCTATGCTCGTGTCGGGGTGGATCAAGTTGTGTTGGCATATGAATCACTAGATCTTGACTACCTTGGAGATGAAGGGGAGTGGACACTAGGAGAAGGCAAGCGTTGTGTCATTTTATGGAAAAAGGAATGCATCGTGTTTGCAAACTCGGTGCCAAGGCCACCGACTCCTCCTCCAAGTACGCCACATCAGCAGACTCCAACCCTCCCCGAGACGGAGCCCATGGTGAGTCTGCCATATCCATCTCCCCCGCGCGAGCCGAATCCATACCACCCCGAGACGGAGGGAATGCCAACTCCGCGATATCAAGCTCCGCCATGTCAGCATAGTCCAACCCACCCTGAGACGAAGCCTAGCGCAAAGAGTCTACGATATCGATATCTGCGATCTCCAAAGCGGAGGAGAACACAAAAGAAGAAACCTGAGCCTGCTGCCAGAAAGAAGTAAGCTTACGAGAAGACTAACGAGGAAATCAATGAACAAGTGGTTATCGAATTGAATGCCCGTTTTGGACCGAAACCGCCCTCGCCACCAAAGGAGAAAGTACCCGACGAGGTCGTATGACACTTTATTGATGTAGCTAAACCGGTGGAGAAAAGGCCGGTATCAGACTATGAATGATGTATCACCAAGTCCTTTGAATCCCGCAACAGACGGAAGACGTCGAGCGATAGCAGTAAATGCGGGAAAACTATTCCCCATCTCGGAGAATAGCCAGTCCAATCGATCAACCCGCTCAAGATGAGTGCCAATAAGGTGGTAATAACCGACGGTGATAGAGAGAATGGTAGATTGCTCGGTATCACCGTTGAACAACTCCTAGAGATCGAGGAATTTCCACCATTGGCTCCGAAGGAAATAGCATGGAAATATGTCCCCGGAAAACCTTTGGTCACTCCTGACGACGAGAAGCTTCTAACAACACAAATGCACAAGTTGCATAACTGGTACATGAGAGAAGTAAAGGTCGGGCAATCTAGACTCACGCTGAAAGTCGAGAAAAAGCATTACATCCATGAAAATGATTTGTGGATGGAAAATGCAGATTTTTTTCAGTTATTCAATCAAAAAGCACTCAACAAGTCTATCATCAGTTACTATTGTCTGTAAGTGATTTCTTTCTATAATTTAAGTCTCTAGCCCAGCTAGTTCATTGCCTATTATTATACACACGATATTCTTTTGTGTGGTATTATACAGAATGAAGTTTTTTGAATTGAACAGAGCTAGAGTCTATGGCATTGGGTTCGTTGACCCAAATACCGTTAATGAAGAAGAGTTGAGAAGGGACCCTAAAGACATGAAGAAAATGCTTCTAAAATTTTTGAAGGCCCTAAAGTACAAAGCAGAAATACTTTTACCTTGGAACTTCCAGTGAGTGTTATTCTCGTCTACTACAAATCCGTTAAGTGTAGTTGATGAGTTATATGGATGCCCGCTTATACAAATTGTGTGCGTAGCTACCACTGTATCCTTCTAATCATTAGAGTTGACGATGGAATTGTTGAAGTATTGAACTCTCCAAGTAAAGACCCTGAAGATTACATCAGCTTGCATTCGTTGCTCGGAAGGCAATTTCAATCATGGACGCACTATGTCGGCTTCTTTATTAGTTCATTTCCTGATATCAAGTAATTTGTAACTCATTTATTCATTTTGTTTGTCGAGCAGGGTTTGGAAATGTTTCATCAAAGAGGTCACCGGTGAATGGAAACCAGACTTGAGATGGCGAAAGCCCGAGGTAATTAAGTAGTACTAGCTACGTCGGCGCATCTCTTTAATTCTAGTTTAAATACCATTGTCATGCTTCATTATTATCTGATTGAATTATATTCTTGTAAAGTGCATGAGACACGCATAGGGGACTGGACTATGTGCATATCACATTTGCGAGAACATTCGTTTTATGACCGAAAGCAGCAAGAGTGCAAGAGATCTTTGGGTACATAAACACCATTCATATTTGTTTATCATGATCCAATACAAATACACACAACTAACATGCATATTCATATTGATCTTCTTTATATATAGATGACGCAGATGCGGGATCGGCTCCTACCAACAGACCGCATATGAGCAATTCAAGAGGAATTGCGGGATTTTTGTTTTAGCAAGTCATATCTCCTGACGGAGAATACCATTACCCGATCCCCAAATGATATGAAAATTGTACGATAAATTGTAGATACCAATTTGTATATATATATATGTATGCATGTGGTCGTACAAGAAAAAATTATGATATATGATTGGTTGTACGAGAAATTTTATGATATATGATCGATTCTACAAGAAATTCTATTATATATGCATAACGTGTATAGTATGTAGTAGCGTAAATATGTTTGAAATGAAAAATAATGAAATGCAAAACATAAAATGAAAAGGAAAAGTAAACAATAAACATTAAACCCCTAAACCTTTAGTCTCGGTTGGTGTTACCAACCGAGACCAAAGGTCCCATTGCCCTGGCGCGCTCTGCCGCCCACGTGACCAGGGTTTAGTCTCGGTTCGTAGCCAACCATGACTAAAGGCCTGGACCCTTTAGTCTCTATACTTTAGTCCCGGTTGGGGAACCGGGACTAAAGGCCCTTCCCAACCGGGACTAATGGCATGTTTTCTACTAGTGGATGATGCAGCACAGCTACGGTAAGTATTCAGTTATGAAACCAAGGTATCAATCCAAGGAGGAAGATCATGCAACGCTATGTAAATGGTACCTGCACACAAAGAACAAATACTTGCAACCCGACGCTTAAGACAGGTTCTCGACCTATCAAGGGTAAAAAGATAGATTACATTGTAATAGGTTGGGAAAATAGATCTGAAAGCACATTTGCTCCCTTGGTGGTTTTGGTAATTAATAACAACATATATGTCATTGAACTAATGTTTCCACTAAGTATGTTTTAGGAAAATTTCAATGATGGGTTGGTAAAAGGATTGTGGAATACCCCAAGATGCAAGGAATAGCATTGGCCAAGCTTAAAGCAAAGGACTCTACATTTTACATTTGTGAGAAATCACTTTGAGTCCGTAGGAAAGCCAATACTATTAAAAGGGGGTAAGGTTTTGTTGGTGTACAAAATGCTCATGCGTACACAAGTGATAGTCATGACATACACCCACAAGCTCTTCCACAAAAGTCTGTCCAAAGCCAAATACTCAAAATCGGTGCAACCAACATTCTACACTCGATGCCACCGATTCCAAACCCTAGACAGACTCAGCCAAACCCTAGCTTTTTGATGGAACCAATTCTGCATTCGGTGCCATCAAGTTAGTCTGCCAACCGTCTGTAACTCAAGTTCACAAATTCAGTCCCTCCAAGATTGTTGGATCTACGTCACCGAGATTGGACATTCTGACCGTTGGTCACCTTATCGGTGCAACCGAGATTCTGTCGGGGGAATCGACACCTATGGGATCGGAGGGATCCCTTTACAGTTCAGCGGGGAAGAAGGCTCGCAAAAAGAGCAGATCAGATGGCTAGCGTGCGGGGATTTACCCAGGTTCGGGCCGCAAAGATGCATAAAACCCTACTCATGCTTGGTTGTATTGGATGAGTTCTAGCTTAGGTTCTGGGAGCGCTACAGTACACAGCTGCTACTCATGCAGAATGGGCTAGAGGAGCTCCAATAGTCTAGTAGTCCGAAGGGTCGAAAAGTCCTCTACTGTATTGCCCTGGGCCTCCTTTCATACTATCGAAGGGGTCACCAGCAATGGCATATAGTACGTACACGGAGTGTACAATGCTACAGTGTTATCATACCTAACACTGACGGTGCAAGACAAATGCATTTAATGCTGCGTCAGGCGTCCCTGGCCATCTACGGGACGGGATAGGAGCCCGTCCCATTGGCACCGCTTAGCATCTCCATCACCGACGTCTCTACACATGCCCAGGTGAGGCGACGCCTAGACTCTGTGCTGGAGGGAGCTTGTCGGGGCTTCGCCTCTGCGCTGGCAGGATGGCAGGGCCTTGCCGGGTGGATTTCTTGCAGCGCCTCCGTAGGCCATCCCGGAAAGATCTTGTCGGGGTCCCAGCCTTCGGTCTTTGGTCTATTCAGTTGAATGCCTTCTCGATGTTGTTGTATTTTGCTCTTAGTTGCCCCTGGCAAGCCTTGCCGCTGGTAAGGCTACGACTGTCCGTGCACAAGTATGGGGTACTAAAAAGCCCATACTTTAGTACACCGATGGGAGCCCCCAGGCCTGGGCCATACACGGTGCGAGGCGTTCTTGGGCTAGGCCCAAATAGTGCATGGGCACGCGTGGCAGGGATTAACTGTTGTTGCAACCATTCCACTTACTGCGTCTCCCCACGATGCATGTTAAGTGCGTGACGTGAGGGTACATGCACGGAACGGTAATAATTATTTTTATGGTTGCGTCAGGTCGTTTCCGCCATGCGTGCCGCATGCATAGCGGATAGCCAGCAACAGGCGCCCATGACTTAAAGTCTTGGCTGTGGCAGAAACTTTAGCGTCGTGGATTGGAGCATGGGAGCGGTTCTTGTTCGCCCCGTGATCGTGGGCGACGCTGTTGTAGGAGGTGGGTGGCGGCCGTTGGAGCAGGGGAGAGCCAGCCCTCGTGCTCCCTCTATAAATTGAAGGTTTGCGAGGGCGATGCTCATCCATCCTTCCTCATCAAGTGCAAACCTCCAGAGCTCGCACTTCCACCTTTTCCAAACATTGAGTGGCGCCCGCCCTTAGCCATGACTAGGGACGAGGGCAGCCACCGTCCTCCACACCAAGGAGGAGTTCTCATATGGATCATGCCACCCCTTCCGCCGCAGAGGCAGAGGGTGATTCTGGTGCTCACGGCGGGAGAGGCGCGAGGGGTCGTGGTTGTCATGGAGGCCGAGACCGGGGGAGGCAGAGTGCTGCTCCATCTCTCCCTCCGATGCCAGGCCCCTTCCTCGTAGAAACCCATGCCGAGGGGATGGCATTGGAGTTCGTCCTCAAACTGCATGGTCCCCTTCGGGGCCATCTGCCCTCCCTCACCCTTTCATCGGGGCAATGGAGGTCGACGAATCGCACACATTGTGGTTACGGGCACATGGCTGCTGCAATGATGCCATGCGGGTGGACGTCGAGTATCCGGAGAGCTACACCATGTTCTTCAGGCGCAGTTGGAAATCCTTCGCTCGCGCCGACAACCTCCAGGATGGGCACGTCCTTCGTTTCAAAATGACGGAGGCCAATCTGCTCTCCATCAAGACTTATGGGCGCTCAGGTGTCCGTATTAGGTGCTGTGAAGAGAGCTCGAGCGGCGCCGAAAGCTCATCCTCGAGTGGAAGTGACAAGGAGGACGGTGTCGGTGAAAGCAACGACGAGTCTGAGCTCCAGGCCGTCAAGTCGTAATATGACGACCTAAGCTCTGACTGATCGGCGGCCGCACCATCATCGTCAGCCTCACACCTCTCCCCCTCCTGGCAGGACGATCTTGCCAGCGGTCCTTGTCCCGGGCGCTGCCTCATCTTCCAGCTGGATCTTCCAGCAGGCCTGAGGACTTCGGCTTCTGGGGCTCCCCTTCTCATCCGCATAGTGCTGGTCTTCTCCTCTGCAAAATGATGACCCTCTCCTCTGTGCATTGCTAGTCCAGGAGGGGCCAGGCTCTCATTGGAGGCCCCTTTCCATCTTTTTCTTCTTGTATTCTGCCTCGTCTTTCCATCTTTTTCTTCTTGTAATCTCCCGTAGGGGAGAAAGTCAAATAAAGATGTACTTAGGAAGAGGCGACATCTCATGTAAATTTTACCCTATTTGAAAGACTGTATACTATTCTCCTTGTTAGATTCCTCTTGGCATGGTGTTTTCCCTACGCTTTTTCAGAAAAAAAAACTTGCGGGCATGTGTAGCCCTACTGTGAGTGCTTCGAGGAGCGAGTCCTTAGCAGCCTGCTGGCGGTGCCACTACCGGCAAGATACCTCAATGTTCTTGGCGTGGCCACTTAAGTTGTTGAGCAGACTAGAAACAAAGTAAGGGCGCGAGCGCAGCCACTTGAGTTGTTGAGCGGACTCGAAGCGGAACAGGGGTGCGAGAGCAGCCACTCAAGCCATTGAGCGGACTCAAAACAGAGCAAGGTCACCATCAATCACGGCAAGGTTCCTTAGCATGCAGGTTTTCCATGCAAGAGTCGAAATCGTCCAAGGAAAATAACTTCATAGTAGGAGTTCACTTAGGGTTTTGCAACTTTTCTTTTCATTATCGTACTCCTTTCGGCAAGATGTTTTCCTCAAATGTCGCCTGTCGGTATCCATACCACCATTCCCCCCGGCAAAGCTACATGCGAGGTAACCTTCCGTCCTTTTGAGAAAAAGAATGAAGAGAAAATAGGCGTATGGAACCCTGGCGGTCTGTTAGCTCTTGTCGGTAGTAAGCACAATACAATATCTCAGACAAACATGTGTATAAGTAAACATGAGAATCAACAAGATTTGTAGAACATTTAGCTTTATTCAACTATGCGCAGGGTCTACGCCTAGCTTTGTACAAAGGATTACATGCTTCGGCCGCAAGATTCCATACAAAAGGTGGTTGCCGGGAGGCCCGGCAACCGTGCCTCATGGGTAGAACTTACGAAGATGTTCGATATTCCAGGAGTTGCTCACTAGGATGCCATCTTCGGTCTCTAGGCGCACTATGCCAGGCCTGGTGACTCGCACTACCCGATAAGGGCCTTCCCACTTTAGTGTGAACTTGTTTGAATTCTTTGCGGACTGAACTCGCCGAAGAACAAGGTCGCCTTCCTCAACACTTCGGGCATCACCCATGCTTTTATGATAGCGGCGCAAAGCTTGCTGGTAGCGTGCAGCTTGCACAACAGCTTCAAGACAATCTTCCTCAAGGAGTGTCGTGTCATCTTGCCGCAACTGCTCTTGCTCAAGCTCCTCATAAGCGAGCACTCGAGGTGACCCATTTGTGAGTTCCGTGGGGAGAACTGCTTCCACCCCATATATTAGGGAGAAGGGTGTCTCGCCAGTAGCTCGATTTGGAGTCGTTCTGATTGACCGAAGAACCACCGGCAACTCATAAATCCAACGCCTTCCGCACTTGCGCAGCTTGTCGAAAGTTCTTGTTTTGAGGCCTCGCAGGACTTCAGCATTAGCCCTTTCCACCTAGCCGTTGCGCCTTGGGTGAGCAACAGAAGCAAAACAAATCTTGCCTCCAAGGTCTTGGACATACTGCATGAAGGTGCGGCTCATGATCTGTGTGTCGTTGTCAGTGATGATCCTGTTAGGAACACCAAAGCGGCAGACCAGTCCTTTGAAGAACTTGATGGCTGACTGTGTTGTCACCTTTCTCACTGCTTCCACTTGTGGCCACTTTGTGAACTTGTCAATTGCAACGTACAAGTACTGAAAGCCCCCGGTAGCACGGGAAAGGGGACCAAGATGTCGAGCCCCCAGACCGAAAATGGCCAGGAGAGAGGGATTGTTTGAAGATCTTGAGCTGGTTGATGCATTTTCTTCGAATGAAACTGGCATGCTTCACACTTGGTTACTAGTGCAGTTGCATCCTGGAGGGCAGTGGGCCAAAAGAAACCTTGCCAGAATGCTTTACCGGCAAGCGCTGTTGATCCTATGTGGGAGCCACATATGCCTCCATGTATCTCTGCCAACAGCTCCAGTCCATGTTCCTAAGAAATGCACTTGAGTTTCACACCGTTCGGCCTCTTTTTGTACAGGACGTTGTCCATGAACTGGTACATATTAGACCATCGGGCTACTTTCTCAGCTTCTTCTTGTTCCTTAGAAAGTTCTCCTGTTTGAAGGAAATGGACGATGTGTTGTGCCCATGTTGGAGCCTGGGGCTCGACAACAAGGACTAAAGGCATATCCTCTGCCGGGGAAGCATTTGTCTCAACAGCAATGGCTCGAGGTCCTGCCGGAACCTGTTGCCCCTCAGCAAGCCTGGCGGGAGCGTGTGCTTCCACAGCAAGATCCCGAGGCTCTATCGGAGCGCGACGCTCACCAGCAAGCCTGGCGTTGTCCCTGGCAACTTCCTTGTCGGCGGCTTCTAGGAGGTCTGCCGGGAAATACTTGCCGGAACTCAACTTTCTTCTTTTCTCTTGTCCAATTGATGGTGTCACGGATGGTTGAGTCAGTCGGAGCATGAAAGTTCCTGGTTCCATAGGCAACTTAAGGGTAGCACACTTTGACAGGCCATCAACAACCTTGTTCTCTGCGTGTGGAACGTGCTCCATTTGCAGAACGTCAAAATGTTCTTCCAACTTTCTCACTTCATCTACATAAGCATCCATCAATGGACTCTGATAATCCTTGTTCACCTGCCTGATAACATGATGAGATCACCACTGATAATAAGTTTCTTAATCCCAAGGTCTGTCGCGATCCTGAGACCGCAAGCAGCCCTTCGTAATCTGCAGTATTGTTTGTCGACCTCTCCTCGTGAAAGTGCATCTGAATCAAATATTTGAGGTTCTCTTCAGTGGGTGCGACAAATAGCACTCCAGCACCGGCGCCTTGCAGCGAGAAAGAAATGTCAAAATACATGATCCACTCTCGATTGGTTTCCTTGCCGGGGAGAGTAGACTCTGCAACTTCTTCAACTGGCGTTGGGGTCCATTTCACAATGAACTCCACCAAGTCTCTGCTCTGGATGGTCGAAGAGCTTTCAAAGTTGAGACCAAAGCTTGACAGTTCCAAAGCCCACTCCACAATCCTGCCGGTCGCGTCAGGGTTCCGCAAAATCCAATGTAACGGGAAGCGAGTAATAACGGTGATCTCATGTGCCTGGAAGTAATGGCGCAACTTGCTCGAGGCCATAAGGAGGCCAAAGAGCAACTTCTGTATGCCAGAATATCTTGACCTAGCCCCTTCAAAAGGGAGCTAACAAAATAGACTGGGCGCTGCACCATCTTCTTCTTTTGAATTGTTTCATTCAACTGCGCAGATCCTGCTTTGTCGGCACCAGACTCTATTGGGGAATATTCTGGCTTGTCGCTTGGCAGTCCTACCGCTGCCGTTGCTTATTCATTAACTTCCCTTTCAACCACTAGTGCAGCACTCACCACTTGATTTGTTGCCGCTAGATATAGCAGCAACGACTCTTGTGGTTTTGGCATGACTAGGACTGGCGGAGAGGAGAGGTAGTTCTTCAAATCCTACAGCGCTGTATCCGCTTCCGGAGTCCATTTCCTCGGACCCGCCTTCTTCAAGATTTTGAAAAAGGGTAGGGCACGCTCAGCAGATTTTGGTATGAACCTACTCAGAGCGGCAACACAGCCGGCAAGACGACGCACATCCTTGACACGCCCTGGCGCTTCGATTTGGTCAATTTCCTTGATCTTTTTGGGATTTGCTTCAATTCCATGTTTTGATACAAAGAACCCGAGAAGCTTGCCGGATGGGACACCAAACACACACTTCTCAGGGTTGAGCTTCAAGTTGATCTTGCGTAGATTTGTAAAGGTGTCTTCTAGGTATGATATGAGCGTAGCCTTGTCTTTGGTTTGGACCACTATGTCATCCATATAAGCCTCCATATTTCTATGTAGCTGGGGCTCAAAACCAATCTAGACTGCTCTTGCAAATGTAGAACCAGTACTTTTCAACCCGAAAGGCATACGCAAAAAGCAATACGTACCACATGGGGTGATAAATTCGGTCTTCCCTTTGTCTTCCTCGGCCATGAAAATTTGATGGTAACCTGAATAGGCATCAAGGAAAGACAACAAGTCGTAGCTGGTGGTGGGGTCCACAATCTGGTCGATGTGTGTCAAGGGAAAAGGATCCTTGGGGCAGGCCTTATTGATATCTGTGAAGTCAATACATAGCCTCCATTTCCCATTCGCCTTGCGCACTACAACTGGATTGGCCAACCATGTTGGATGAAGTACTCCTCTGATCATGTTGGTCGCTTCTAATTTCTTGATTTCTTTGGCAATGAATTGTTGCCACTCCAAAGCTTGCTTCCTGACCTTCTGCTTGACGGGCCGCACGTGTGGACATAAGGCAAGGTGGTGCTCAAAATCACCTTCCCGGGAACACCGGGGATATCAGATGGTTGCCATGCAAACACATCGATATTCGCCCGCAGGAAGGCGAGCAGCCCACTTTTCTATTTATCATCAAGGGTGGAACTTATGGTGAAAGTCCCTTCCATTCCATCCTCCTTGGCGGGGACCTTCTCAGTCTCTGGCAGAGCTGCCTTAGGCTTCTTGCTCTTGCCGGTGGAACTCTCTAGCACATCGTCAACGGGAGCGCAGCAATCCGAGGAGGTGCGTTTGTAGGAATGTGCGCCAGAGGCCTTGTCGGGCTTCTTCCTCTCGGGAGTTTTAGTGGAAGGAGAAATGCCTTGGCGGCAGATGCTGCAACTCCCTCCCGGTAGAGTTGATCGGCACAGATAAGTGTGTCCTTCTTGTCGGATTTGACAGTGATGATGCCCATCGGCCCGAGCATCTTCAATACATTGTAGGCGTAGTACAACAACGCCATGAACTTGGCCTACACTAGACGACCAAGGATCCCATTGTATGGCAATGGAATCTTGGCGACGTCGAAAACAACCTTCTCCGTCCTAAAGCTCAGGTCTGTGCCAAATGTTACCAGAAGCATGATCTTTCCCTTGGGCTGGCTCCTTCCTAGATTGACCCCCTGATACGAGCCCGCTTCCTCGAGATCTCCATCAGGAATTTGCAATTTCTTGATCACCTCCGGCGAGATCAGGTTCAAGCCGGCCCGACCGTCAACTAAGATTTTCGTCACCTTGAGGTTGCGAATCGTTGGAGAGACCAACAACGGCAAACACCCGACTGCAGTTACGCGATCAGGGTGATCCTTAATGTTGAAAATGATAGCCGTGTTGGACCATTTTAAAGGCTTCCGGACACCGACGGATGGCTCAGTTGCATTAACCTCATGCTCCCACTATTTAAGTTGGCGGTGGGAAGAATGCAAAGAGGCACCTCCATCGACCCACATGGCATCTGTAGCTCTTTGGAATTCTTGCTCGTTGGACTTGTCGTCCTCTTCAATGTCATCATCATCCCCTCTTTGCTTGCCACGGTCGTTGGCGGGTCGGTCCTTCTGTGGCTTGGCCTTGCCGCGGCGACCTCCTCAGCCACCGCACTTCTTGCCAAATCCCTCCGCACCATCCTGACCCTTCTCCTTGTCTCGCCCCTCATACTCGGCTTTTTGCTTCTCGGTAAGCTGTTGAACTTGCCGGTAGTCTTGGAGATCGCGGCCTTTGGTGCGATGGATCTTGCAATATTACTTGACACAGCCTTCCGGCTTGTTAGTAGCCACCAAAGCCTGACAAGAGACGCACCCGGCAACATCCTTGCCGGGGTCATCGTCCGTGGCCTTCTTGGCGGTGCTGGGGTTTCCGGTTCCCTCGACGGCAAGCCCGACCTTGTCCTTGCGCTTCTTGTTACGCTGCCGGCCCTTCTTTGCCAGAGCGGCGGTGTCCTCATCCTCAGAGTCGACCCTGGCGCCAGCATCTTCGCCGGGGAGCCTCCTCCCTTCTTTAGCCCGAGCACATTTATCCGCCAGAGCATAGAGCTCGTCAACATCCTTGACCTTGTTCATTGCCAGCTCTTCCTGCATCCTACGGTTTTGCACGTTCTGATGGAACGCACTGATAACAGTGGCAGGTTGAACGTCTGGTATGTTGTGATGTATGCAGCTGAACCTATGGATGTACTTGCGCAAAGTCTCGCCGTCCTTTTGGGGGATGAGATGTAAATCACTTTCTTGGCCAGGAGCTTGATGACCTCCAGTGAAGGGGCCAACAAACTCATGGCACATATCTGCCCAGGAAAAAATGGATCCTTCTCGCAAGTGCATCAACCACGACCTGACGTTGGGCTTAAGCACCAGCCGGAAGTAGTTGGTGAGTATCTTGTCATCGCGAGCCCCGACAGCCTACACCACAATGGTGCAGATGCTCAAGAACTCTGACGGATGACTCTTGCCATCATATTTCTCTAGGACTTCTGGCTTGAACGTGCAGGAATTGGGCCACTGGACTTGCCGCAGCTCACTGGTAATTGCTAGACAGCCCACCTCGTAAGGCAGGCTGACAGGATACCCTGGCGTGGGCTTGTCTATAGTAGGTCCTGCGCGCTTATCAGATTGATGGCGTGCTTCCTGTCGCCGCTCCATTGTAGTTCAAGCGTCTTCTTTGCTTCGTTCCCAAAGAACTTGACGTTGATCGCGGTGAGTAACTGTCGTAAGCATCAATCCGTCGAGTCGGTGACTGGCGTTGTTTCTATTGAGGAGAGTGCACTATGGTCGCACCGCCTCCGGCCTTCTCGCCACTGGTGGGAGCCGGCTCAGTGGACCGAAACTTTTCAGTGAGGCTAAGGAGGCTCTGAATGGTGGCTCTCCATTCGTCGAGTTTCCCCGCAGCAGGAGGGAAGTTCAGGAGTAGTTGTGTCCGCGCGATTGCTTCTTCCGATGTAGTCGGCAGTGAACGTCGCGCGAAACGTGAGGTGCTCCGACTCCTAACTATGTTAGAAGGAGCTCCATCACGGCCCCACGATTGCTCGCCACTCCCACTAGCATGATGGTCACGCGCATCTTGGGAACGATGCACAGGAGCTTTTCCATAGGGACGTTGGGAACCACTGACACCGCGGCGCTACTCTTCGCACGTGTCCTGGGAAGGTCACGGCATACGCGTTGGCGTGGGTGCCTTGGAAGGTGCCCTCGTGTCCCCGGAGTTCACCGTACCGCCCGCAGGCGGTACAGCTCTATCCCGAGACCCAGCGGCACGGGGGTTTCCGCCGCTGCCATGAGCGTCTCTGTGGCGGGTGTCGTTGCTTGTTTGGCCTTGATCATCGAAGCGCCATGTGGGCATAGGGTCCCTGCTCCCTCCGCCTGCACCCACTCCGTCGCCCACTTGGGTGGCTACGGGCGCGGTGGACGTGGAGGGTTCCACCACCGTGAAACCTTTCTTCTTGGGAGCCATGGTGATGACGATTATGACGAGGGAACTGACGCGCTAGTCACAAGATCAGGTTCACGCGACCTTTACTCCTACCTAGTGCGCCAAAGATGTCAGGGGAATTGACACCTATGGGATCAGAGTGATCCCTTTATGGTTCAGCCGGGAAGAAGGCTCGCATAAAGAGCAGATCAGATGGCTAGCGTGCGCGGATTTACCCAGGTTTGGGCCGCAATGATGCATTAAACCCTACTCCTGCTTGGTTGTATTGGATGAGTTCTAGATCAGGTTCTGGGAGCACTACAGTATACAGCTGCTACTCATGCAGAATGGGCTAGAGGAGCTCCAAAAGTCTAGGAGTCCGAAAGGGTCAAAAAGTCCGCTACCGTAACGCCCTGGGCCTCCTTTTATACTCTCGAAAGGGTCACCAACAGTGGCGTACAATACGTACACGGGGTGTACAGTGCTAAAGTGTTATCATACCTAACACTAACGGTGTGAGACAAACGCATTTATTGCTCCGTTAGGCATCCCTGACCATCTGCGGGACGGGATAGGAGCTTGTCCCAACGGTACCGCTTAGCATCTCCATCTGCGGCGTCTCGACACGTGCCCAGGCAAGGAGACACCTGGCCTCTGTGTTGGCTGGAGCTTGTCAGGCTTCGCCTCTGCGCTGGCAGGATGGCGGGGCCTTGCTGGGTGCATTTCTTGCTGGGGCTCCGTAGGCCATCCCGGCAACATCTTGTCGGTGTCCCAGCCTTCGGTCTTCGGTCTGTTGACTTGAATGCCTTCTCGATGTTGTTATATTTTGCTCTTAGTTGCTCCCTGGCAGGCCTTGCCGCTGGTATGGCTACGACTGTCCACGCACAAGTACAGGCTACTAAAAAGCCCACACTTTAGTACACCAAAATATTCCTATATCGGTCTCACCAAGATTCAAAAGTTGCCACCTTTTGGTCACTTCGGTACCACCAAGATTAACACATCGGTGTCACTGAGTTGGTCATTTTGTGTGTAATGGTTGGATTTTTGGGGATGCCTATATATACCCCTCCACCACCACTCACTCGTAAGAGAAGCACTCAGAACAGGTCTCCACTCATACCTACTGATTTTCTGAGAGAACCACCTACACTTGTGTTGAGGTCAAGATCTTCCAGTCCAACCATATGGATGTTGATTTCTAGCCTCCCCAACTTGCTTTCCACCCAATCAATCTCTTCTACCAAGCAAAATCTATGAGAGAGTGATTGTGTGTTGAGGAGTCTATCATCTTAAAGCACAAGACCAAGGAGTTCATCGCATTACTGAGCCTATTACCTTTTGGAGGGCGATGCCTCCTAGATTGGTTAGGTGTCGCTTGGGAGCCTCCTACTTCGTGTTGTGGAGTGAACCAAGAAGTTTGTAAGGGCAAAGAGATCGCCTACTTTGTGAAGATCTACCCCGAGTAAGTCTAGTCCTTCGTGGACGTAGGCCATCATGGTATAGTCAAGGTTGCTTCTTCGTGGAACCCTCCGTGGGTAGAGCCCTTCGTGGACTCTCGTGATCGTTACCCTCCGTGGGTTGAAGACTCCATGAACGTGGATGTACGATAGCACCACCTATAGAAATCATGGGAAAAATCATTGTGTCACCAATTGCGTTTGCTCTTCCTACCCTCTCTTTACTTACATGATTTTCTTTACTTTCCGCCGCTATACTCTTAGACATGCATGTGTAGGGTGTACTTGACATACTATGAATGCTAAAATCTACGAAGAATTAAAATTGGGAAAAGGTAGATTTTTATTGGGTCAAGTAGTCTAATCACACCCCTAGACTACTTTCGATCCTACAAATGGTATCAGAGCATTGGTCTCCATTGCATTGGTCTCACAACGTAGGAGAGTATGGCGTCTAGTGAGGGAAATTGTCACCGTTGAGGTCTGTACTTTGATGGCATAAATTTTGCTAGTTGGAAGCACAAAATGAAAATGCATTTGCTTGGTCATAACCCTGCCGTTTGGGCTGTTGTTCGTGTTAGTATGCAAGGTGAATTCTTTGCGGAAGGAAGGGAACCCGATCGCTAAGAGACTGCGGATGAATTGAAGATGTTGCAACTCAATGCTCAAGCATGTGACATTCTCTTCAACTTCCTATGCCCCGAAGAATTCAACAAAATTAGCCGTCTTGAGAATGCAAAAGATATTTGGGATACTTTCATTGATATGCATGAAGGTACAGAATCTATGAGAGAATCCAAGTTGGATGTTCTTCAAAGTCAACTTGACAAGTTCAAGATGAAGGATGGTGAAGGAGTTGATGAGATGTACTCTAGTCTAGCTCTCATCACAAATGAGATTGCTGGCTTAGGAAGCGAATAAATGACTGAAAAATTCATCATCAAGAAGATACTTCGAGCTTTGGATGATCGATATGACACCGTTTGCACATTGATCAAAATGATGCCCAACTACAAAGATCTCAAGCCAACGGAAGTGATTGGTAGAATTGTTGCTCATGAGATGACACTCAAAGACAAGGAAGAGCTTCACCACAAGTCTAGTGATACTTACAAATACACAAGTGATGCTCCCGCTACCTCAAGCGACTATCTTGTCACAAATGAAGAGATTAGCCTCATGGTCAAGAAATTCAAAAAGTTCTACCAGAATAGAATCTAAGATCGAAGCTCCAGCTTAAGATTTGAAGAGAAGCATTCGTCAAGTCGTGACCGAAACTGCTACAAAAGTGGGAAGCCCGGACACCACTCCAATGAGTGCACGACTCCTTACAAAAGAAAAGAAGAGTCACCAAGAAGACGAAGCTCAAGAGACGAGTCACCTCTAAGAGAGAGAAGGAGTACAGATGATCGTTATGAACGAAGACCCTCAAGGAGAAGTAGGGACTCGGAGAAGAAGGACAAGTACACCAAGAGCTACTCAAGAAGGAAACATCAAGCTCATGTTGGTGAATGGGTTTCTGGCTCTGAATCCGACAACCACTCCAAGAGAAGCTATCACTCCAACTCCGACTATAGTCAAGATGAAGGTGTTGCCGGACATGCACTAGTGAGAACCGACTCCTATGACATATTTGATTCACCAAATGAAGGGAGTGGATGTTGCTTCATGGCTAAAGGCCCCAAGGTATCACACCCCGAGTATCTTGATTTCAATAGTGATGAAGATGACTTGTTAATTGAAGATGACTTACTATTTGACAAATCTAGTAATGTTCGTCAAAATGAACTTGCTAGTACTCACTCTAGTGTAGACAAGTCGTGTGATGATGATAAGTTGGAGATAGAAAGACTAACCCAAGAACTAGAAACTCTTAAGCTAGCTCACCAGTCAATTCTAGAAGATCATAGAGAGCTTGTAAGGACACACGAGAAGCTACGCTTCGAGAAGCTCAACTTAGAGCAAGAGCATGAGTTCCTTAAAGCTATCAATGACGATCTTCGAAAGAAGAATTCCTCTTATCAAGCCAAGTGACTGCTCTTATCTACATTCATGGCACAATTTAAGTCTAATAAAGCTAGTAACAAAGGAAAGAAAGGTACTTCAACTAGTAGCAATAAAAATGATAAACCCAATGATATTGCTTCTAGTAGTTCTCTTGATCCCACTAAATCTTCTCTTAGCCAAGTTACACTTGAGAAACAAAATGAACTCTTGAAAGGGATTATAGAGAAAGGTATCTACAAGAGTCTTGAAGGCTGCAAAAAATTTGAGGAGATTGTACCCAAGCATGGAGGATACCGGAAGAATCGTGGTGTTGCCTACTTCAAAGCTAATGGAGTTGAATGGGAAGAAGGCCAATACCCCAATCCCAAGTTTGTTCCTCAAAAGGAGAAGTATGAAAATACTCTCCCCAAGGGAATAAAAGCTCAAGATGACCTTCCACCACAAGACACCAAGCTCAAGGACAAGAACAAGATTCAAGAGGAAATTGATTCATATGAAGATGAATCCCAAGCTTTGGTGAAGTGGGTTCCCAAGGCTATACAAGCTCAACTTCTACAAGTGCTACTTCAACAACAAGGATCCCCATCAACTTGATGTGGATCCCCAAGAAGAAGAACTAGATAAGTTCTTGAGGGGTGACTCCGCCAATGAAATTCACCCACATTCATTATTGGCAAGAACTATTTGCAATCAACATCAACTTTATGCAATAGTTCAAGGAGTCACACATTCCCTCAAAGGTAAGCAAGGGACAAGGTAATCAACAAATCAATGGACATCATAACACATGCTTTGCACTCCATGTCCACAGATATCCTTGTATTTGTCTCTTGTGTGTTGGGACTAACCCATTTAGGTGAGAAGAGTAAGGAAACAACAAGGATGCTCCCAACTCTTGGTGGTCTTCATCATCTTTGAGCATCCACCACTACCTCACCAACATGAAGTCTTCATCGACAAAACCCAAGGTTAGTTTGTCCCTCCTATGGGGGGATGTCACATCAAGGTGGAGCTTTACTCTAAGACTTGAGTCAAAGCATCTCTTAGTATGTGACAACATTAAATGCTTTATGTAAAAGTGGTAACCCCACTTGTGCTTCAAAGATGAGTATGACCTATTATCAAGTATTCTTACTTGGCTCCTAAGTAAATATACTCATATATAGATGACTCCGTCATCGCCAAAGTGCTTGTTAGATGCTACTGTGTTTGTGCATGTTTGCCATGATTTCATTTGACATCTTATTGTGTGAGCATGTTAGTCTGCATTTATTTACTCATTCGAGGATATCCAATTTTTTCTATTTGGTTTTTCATTTCTATTTTGCAATTCGGTATGCAAGAATGCCTAGGACCACTCCTTTAGCTATCTATGCTTTCTCACCTCATACTCTATTCATGCCGCATCACAAAATTTTAACAAGTACTTTTTGATCTCTCTGTGTGAGAGCACTCGGAGTTCCATATCGTCAAGTACTGACAATTAAAACCTCCCAAGTGCATCTCGGTGGAACCAACCCACAATTCTCGGTCTCACCGAATGCCTAGGGTTGATCTGGTTTTTCAATCTCAGTACTACAGATTTCATATTCTTGGTTACACCGAGGTTCCCTGTCAGCTGACAGTTGTGAAACTCGGTGACACCGAAAATATCAACTCGGTGGCACCGACAGCGATGGGTATCTATTTGGTGGACCACCGATGCTTTGAATTTCATTCGTCAAACATTGCGCCTCCACAACCCTAGCTGCCGCCCGAAGACCCCGGTCATCGACTTGCCTTCCCCGAGCGCCTCTGCCGTTGGGAATCGCCGCCGTCGATGTTTTCTTCACCAATGTCGCCCCCGTAGCGGATCCATCGCCGCATTAGGGTATGGATTCGGCCCCCTCTCGCGCTCCTCTAACCAAATCTTGTGCATTAGGGCATATTTCCCATCTATCCACAGTTTCAGAGCCTTTCATCCAAAAGAAAATCCCGTAGAGTAGAGAATGATCGATTTTTAGGGTTTTGCGTCCACCAGCTGAATCTCGGCAGAACCGAAATTGGTGTCACCGATTTGCTTTTCTGCCACACTAAGAGAACCTCGATGGAACCGAGTGCTCATGTTTGGTCCGACCAAAAATGGTGCCAAGTTCTTGGAAAGGTAGGTGTATGTCTCAGTGTGACCGAAATGTTTGCCTCAGTTGTACCGAAATTCACTTGACAGAATGCAAAACTTGGAAAATCTGTTTTTCAAACTTTCAAAATTTCTGCATTTTGTGATGACTCGTCCTATTCCACTCTACTATACGCTATTCACAGGGTCAACATGTCAGGCGCAGATAGTCAGAATTTGCCAGAGCAGAACGTTGAGATGAGTTCAGGCACGAGTCTTGAGTCTAGTTCTTCCACAGATCTAGGCACTCCTAGTTCTCAAGGATTGCCTAAGGCTATCACTAGGACAAGGAAGAGACTCAACTCAGAGGAAGAGTATTCTGATTTTTTCCCGGAAGAGGTTCTTGCTAAGAAGCAAGAGAAGGCTGCTAGGAAGTCTGCCAATGAGGCCACCTCACTAGGAAGGTGGTCATCAAAATTTATGCTCCTGCAAAAACTTTCAAAGAACATGAGAGTGCTAGGGCAACCATGTCTGTTGAGGTTCCAAGGAAAGCTTTGTCAAAGAAGGCAGCCATGAAGAGGATCATCCTTGTGTAGGGTAGGCCTACCTCAATGTATGAGGATCCAAAGGAGGCTGCTGGTGCCGTTGAGGAGGAAGAGGAGGAACCTGGTGCTCAGGCCCCTCCTAAGAAGAAAGACAAGAAACTTTTGGTTAATGTTATGCCCAAGTCAGGCATCTACAAGATCACCAAGGCTAATTTAAAGAAAGGAGTTGCGCAAAGTCCAAGAGGACTACCAGGAAAATACCTGCTGCTAGGAAGAACAAGAAGTCCCCTTTCAGAGAAGCAGATGATGATGATGATGCTATGACTATTCTGATGAAGCTTAGACCTCACCTTCCAGTTCATGATGACATCCACCGAGTAGCTGAGGATATGAAGAAGAGGAAGGACTCGAGATTGAGGGCATGGAGAGCTATTGATCCATATGCCCAGAGGAGAAAGACTGTTGTTGACTATAGGTTTAATACCAAAGAACATCAAGACTTCTATGAGATAGTTTTGCTAGACAAGAGTCTAGCAGTCAGTGACATGAGATATATTGACTGGAAGTACAACAAGGATAATGTTGATTACTTTCCATGTGTCCAAGACAATTTCCACTGCATTGGACTTGACAAATTTGTTGGGAAGGAGTTCACCGCTTGGAATGACGAGATGATCATGCAGTTCTATTCCACTTCTCACTTTTATGGAGATGGAAAGATTGTTTGGATGATTGAAGGAGCAAGATATGAATCTTTTGTTGATGAGCGGGCTACCATCTTAGGAGTCCTAGAGGTTCAGGATGCAGATTTCGATGTCTACTCAGAATCCAAGGAGAGCCAAAATACTATGAAGGATATGTATAATCCTATCCTTGCTGATAAAGTGCAATCTCACAATCTTGGTTCTATCTACTTTCTCCAGCCAAGCCTGCGTACCATGAACACCATCCTAAGACATACCTTCATGCCCAAGTCTGGAGATGAGAAGATGATTCATGGATACTCCATCAACATGCTCATCCATCTTGATCGTCACACCAGGATTCGAGTGATGGACTTGATAGTAGAGACTGTGAAGAGGGTTGCTGCTGATCAGAAGCGCTCATGCTGCTATGCACCCTATATCCAAAAGCTTATCAATTCTAAGCTTGAGAAGCACATCTTTGCTTTGGACAGTCCCCATTTGCCACTTCAGCCGGATTTTGATGACAACATTGTGGTGATGGACCCAGACCATCCCACATCAGCTGCAGCTCAGGCACAAGTAGAGGCAAAAGCAGAGGCAGCTCGAGCCACTAGTGCTCGATTTCCCAGGTTCAGGAACGAGCAGATGGATCTTTTGATCACCACTGTCATGGACATGAAAAAGGACATCAAGATCATCATGGATACTCAGGAGATCCTTGCAAACATTATTGATGATAGAGTGAAAACTCTAAATGACAAGGTTGATGGGCTGACTAAGACAGTCAATGAGCTCAAGAAGGAGTTTGATGAAGCCCCAATCCATCGCACCTCTTCAGAGTTTGAGTCTTCTAATGATGAGGAGGATAGTGCACCTATCAGGACGACTTCCCAATTCACGACTAAGGCCAGGACTCTTACAGTACCAGCTCCAGAGATGAGGCCTTCATCTTCTGCTCCAGCCAAAGTATCTTCATCTCCAGTGCCTTCGGTATCTACTCCAGCTCCATCCAGGACTTCAGCAGAAGTCTTCGCCGACACAATTCTCTCAACTCCGCCATTGACAACCGGAGGAGATCAGCCGCAGAACGATTAGCTATATCTCTTCGAGCTTTTTGGTAACTTGTTGCCAAAGGGGGAGAAGTTGTATATAGATATTAGGCTTCGAGTGAGAGAGCATCTGTTTTTATCTGTTGTTTATCAAAACATTTGGTTCTTTGGTTTGATACTTTTGTGTGTGATCATACGTTGTTATCTATGTTGCTGCTATTTCCCACTCCCTCCGTTCCTAAATGTAATACCTTTTAGAGATTCCACTATAAGACTACATACGGAGCAAAATGAATGAATCTACACTCTAAAATATGTCTATATACATCCGTATGTAGTCCATAGTGTAATCTCTAAAAGGTATTATATTTAGGAACGGAGGGAGTACCATTTGATGATTATGTGATGATCACTCACTTTGCTTGATGTGTTGTGCTATGTTGTTAACTCTTATTACTCTCGCAAACCACCAAGTTGTATGTGACATGGAAGAAGTGCCCCATATACCTAATCGATTGTGCATTTGCATTCAAACACAAATTTAAAATAATGGACAAATTTAGGGAGAGCTCTTGCTTATCACATACTTCTCAAAGAAACGATTATATTCATTGATTACATCATATGTCAAAGCTTTGATCTATATGTTGTCATCAATTACCAAAAAGGGGGAGATTGAAAGCACATTTGCTCCCTTGGTGGTTTTGGTAATTAATAACAACATATATGTCATTGAACTAATGTTTCCACTAAGTATGTTTCAGGAAAAGTTCAATGATGGTTGGTAAAAGGATTGTAGAATACCCCAAGATGCAAGGAATAGCATTGGTCAAGCTTAAAGCAAAGGACTCTACATTTTACATTTGTGAGAACTCACTTTGAGTCCATAGGAAGTTCTACTTTGTCTTTGGAAGAATTGGAAGAATTGGACTCTAAGTTTAAAGTAGGAGTAGAGTCTTTTCCAGGGTGAAGACCTAGAGCTGGAGATAAGAACGGAAGAGGAGAAGGTGAGGCAAGCCATGCTATCAACAAATCCTACAAGCATGCGATCCATTAGCCCGGTCCGGTCCTTTGATTATCGATCTGGAAAAGAGAGAAGAACCAAAGATGGGGGCAGATCCTTCTAGAGATGGACGCGCTTTTTGAATTGAGAAAGTACTAATTAATTAATAGGGGCGCACTTGAGGTGCAAGTAATTTCTTGTTATGCTAGAGGAGAAAACGTGTCGACTGGCTCTAGTGAGTGGTCTTTAACAAACCTAGTCTAATCTTAGCCAACAGCCGGTCTCTCTTGATCGATCAATAGAATATGAGACCTCCGGGTCAGCATTTCTTGTATCTGGTTTCGGGAAAGCTAAGCTATTCGTTACAAAGGAAGCAAGTTAACCACGAATCGATGAGTGTGTACCACTTTGAGATGGAGAAAGCGACTTTCTTGCCTTCACTATCAATGAAGAAATTTTTAACTAATCTTGACATCTGCCTGATACTGGATGTGGTAAAAGCTTGAACGACCTTCAACCACTCCTACCTTCCTGCCAAAACTATTAAGCTGATAGGAATGAGAAACAAGCTGAGCTGAAACATTACGGGCAGCTACATCTAGGATTATAGTAAGCGAGTCAAACTCTCTCTTTAGTGGACACACACGACATGATAAATGTGATGGAAGGCTGGAGACATTGCTCCATCAGGAATTAGACAGAAGCCAGTGGTATCCAGAGTGTGCTACCTCGGCTGGACCAAAAAGCGATTGATACTACTTGCAAGTCGAAAATCCTATAACCGTGACCGCTACAATGAGCAAATGCATCATCAGTGTTGTATTTAAATTGTGTGCTATCCTTGAAAAGGGCTTCACATTTGGATGGAATTGCATAGGAAGGAGGAATGTGTTGAGATGCATATGCCTAAGAGAGATTAGCGAAGGACGTATGATAGCCGTGAGGATGTCGGTAAATGACAGAGTTGAAGGAGTTGTTTTTGAATTCAACATGGCATATTTCATTTTTAAATGAGAACGTCGTCTCCTTGCTTACCCGCCTGGCCAATGGAAGGAATTAATTACCTTGATCAGTCAGCGAAAGAAAGAATCTCACCAGTACATCATCCCAATCCTTCCTATTAGTTTCATTAATTAATTCAGCCCCAGAGTGTTGGCAATCAAGGGCCAAGAAAGAATCCCAAGTCTATCCTATCTCGCCACGGTCGAAAGCACAATCCCTTTCTCTTCCTATACCGAAATCATTGTTTCATTCCTCTCCAACTTCTATCAGGACATGATCCAATCTACCTTGCAAGACAGATTAAGATATAACTTAAGGCTTTCCCAAGCTGGCGCATAACCTCTGGTAGAGGCATTCACCCAGAGACAGAGAAGTGGGAAACCGCGGATGAAAAGAATACCGAGGTCTTTGATAGCAAAAATCTACGCGAGCTTTCTAACTAAAAGGAATCTCTTATTCATATGGCATAAAATGGAAAAACTTGATGGAGATTTCTTCTCAATTTCCATTGTATAGTCCCTCCTTTGCATGCTACAGTTCCATTACTTACTACCTGAATTTTCTATATACGAAATTCTGACATCTACGGTACTTTTCGTCTACTTCTGGTGGAAGCAATTCCAAAGGTGAAGATAATACTGAGCCGAATAGTAATGAGGGGAATGCAAAATCTAGCAAAGGTAAGAAGGGTCAAGGAAGAATAGCAGTGACTTATAAAAGGAAAGCACATAATAAAAGGAAGGAGATCCATCTTGATTTTTTGCATGTGGTCAATGCGTTTGCTGATTGATAACTGTCTAATCTTAAGATGGTTTTGTGGCACATTACAAACATACATATACAGTCGAATATAGTTGTGTTGAGTTAGGTTGAAGAATTTTTACCACATTTTTAAAATGATATATAGTGCTTTCTTTGTTCGGTAGGAGATTTTACACTTCATATTCTAGTTCCTCATTTGAGCGTTCTTTTGCTCTATTGGTGGGGCATAAACTCATAAATCATTTTTGTTTTTTCTTTAAATAATAGTAAAAGTATGCATTCAAGTAGAGGAAAACACGTAGTAAGTACGCTTGCTTTTTCGTAGGGATAGGTAGCTTGACAAGGGACGCCTGGGATAGCACATAGGAAAAGTATAGAAGGAAAGGCGGCGGGAAAGTAGCCATGGTCAAGGTAAACAAGAACTAGGTTTTTTCTTTCCGAAGAAAGTCAAAGACAACTAGGTCAGTCTGGGGGGGCAATCCTCTAGATCGATACTTCTCTTCCATAGACTAAACCAATTAATAAACAATTTACAGAATATTCTTGCATTCCTATCTGGTCTGCATCTCTCATTAAATTAGTCGAGTCATTCAGAGGATTGGGGAGATCATAGCGGAGAAGTCGAGACCTAACCCATTATCATTGCCATTGTAGCACGTGTGTGGCCCAGCCCATAAGGGCCATGCGGACTTGACATCATCCCCACCTTCCTCCAGTATCTCACTGGCAGTCCCTGGTGAGTGCGGCACTCACCTTTTTTTTTTTGGGCATGAGGCGCGTACTATTACCACTACGTACCACACCACCAGGCGGTTGGCCTTCATGCTGAGTCTTTCTCCGCCGCCAACTCGATGTCGTCATAACCAATTTCAACCAAACCTCCATGCTCACTCATACTTTGACGTCACTATAGGTAGGTCTCCATGGGTCTTGGGCAAGACGACTTCGGTTCACTTGTGAAATTGCTTCGAAAGCACCGGCTCCCAATGGTGAAATTCTTGTTGAAAGCACAGCTACGTGTTGGCACTCAATCAAGTAGTAGCGCTGGCACATCACTCGGCTCCGTGGCTCACTTCGGTGGCAATTTCTCCTTAGGTACATGTCTCAGCAACACAAAACGAGGGTTTCGCTTGTTATAGTACTTGACCAAACATCTCACGACACGAGCTGACGACAGCCATGCAACACACGTATGAAAGTCAGTACCATCCTGTTAAGGATAGGTTTTGTTGTTCATATGTCAAGGGCTGGTAAGGTTTTGCGCTTGTATCAAATTAAACCACATGCTCCACCGCTTGTGCAGGCCCTCGTCAATTCCTTTGAGTTTTGGTCTTGTGACCGTACTCCCCAGGCGGAGTGTTTCACGCGTTTGCTGGGCCTCTGATCCGCATAGACCAAGGGCAAACACTCATCATTTACGGCATGGACTACCAGGGTATCTAATCCTGTTCGCTCCCCAGGCTTTCGCACCACAGCATCGGTAGGGACCCATAGAGCTGCCTTCACTTTTGGCGTTCCTTCGCAAATCTATGGATTTCACCCCTACACACGAAATTCCACTCTCCTGTGTCTCACTCAAGTGAATTGGTTTCGAGAGCATTCCGCCACTTTTTGGCGACTTTCACTTTCAACCCGATTCACCGCCTATGTGCCCTTTATGCCCAGTCATTCCGAAGAACACTTGGCCCCTGGTTTTAGGTGTATATTAACCACTAATACGAATGAAACAGCAATAGCTCCTATATGAACTACTGGGGAGATCATAGAGGAGAACTCGAGACCTAACAAAATAAGTAAACCAGAAGTGTCGCAAAAGACTAGGATGGGAAACCAAACATAGTGTACCGGATTTTTAGCATGTACAATCATCAAACCAGAGACCAAAGCAGGGCTCGACAAAACAGAAAGTATCATGGTACGTCGTCATCCCTTGAAAGGAACTTGAATACTATAGCAAGAAGACACATTCAAGTCGATCTATTACAACCAGCGCGGTTGTTTGTATTTCATTTTCTTCTTCCAAGCCGATGCTCTTCCTATAAAAAAAGCACTCACTGAGTTACTTACTGAATCTCATCTTTCTCTTGGCACCGAGAAGTTTTTACGTGTCCGGGTCGATCAGAGGTTCGGCTTGCTTCTCCCCCACCCTCACCTATGAAATGGATAACCCTTGATGCCATAGCAGTAGGATATTAAGGGTTTTTGTTGAAGAGGAATAGGAGGAAGCCATGCATTCTTTCAAGAATCTCCAACCCCCCCTTTAGCTTCTCTTTCTATTCTATAAAAAGGCGAACATCTAATCTAGGCCCAGTCGCCTTTCTATGAAGGCGAGCAGTGTCACAACCCTAGTTTCTTTATGATTGCCTCTGCATTCATGCATGCATTTTTATCTTCAAATGAAAATGAAATGAGGGATGATCAAGCCTCAAAGTTTAATTTTTTTTCAAATAAGCATTATAAAAATTGCTTCAAACAATTCCAAGAAAATGTTCCTGGTTCTCTAATAAAATATTGGGTTGAGATAAAATTGTCAACCAATAGTTTGGGATCACAGAAATTTTTATATTGGGCATTTGAATTAATTTAACCCTATTTGCATTGGATTTATATTTATTATATATAAAATATAAGTTCAATAATTCTGAAATTAATTATGTGGCACTAATTATTTATACCTAGCTCATATAATAATTTCCAGGGTTTAATAAAATGGTTTGATATTTATTTTGAGCCAAAACATATGTCAGAAATAAAAACAAACCCAGAAAAAAAGAGAAAAAAAAAGGCAAAAAGGCTTACTTGGGCCTCTCTGTAGCAGAAGTGGCCCGGCCTAGGGGCAAAGTCGTCTTCCACCTCTACTAGTAGGTAGAGGGGAAGTCGAGCACGGCCATGGCACCGCGCCAGCTCCTGCTCGCGCTGGCGGCCTCCCCCGCATCCTTATCCGAGATAGAGGGCCACCTAGACCCCCTCGAGCTCATTCCCCCCTGCCGCTCTCTCTCCCCTCTTCCCCTGCTCTCTCCCCTCTCCTCTGCCCGAGCACTGCCGTTGCTGCTGCTCGCAGTCACCGTAGCCTCCGGCCTTGCCGAGCCCCCCTGCCGCGCCCCGAGCTCCGTCGTGACCCCCTCGACCTCTCCAGGAAGCCAGTCGTCGCCGGGAGCTCCTCATCGCCGTCCCACCGCCGTCTTCTCCACCTTCGGCCGCCTCTCCCTACAAGTCGATTAGCCCTGCCCGGAGCTCCTCCGACCCCGTCAGCGGCTCTACTACACCCGAGGTGAGCCCTACCCGTTTTCCCCCTCGCGCCACTGCTCTTTCCGCGCCCATAAGCCATAGCACCGCCGCGGTTGAGCTCCGGCCGCCGCGCGAGGTCGTCGCCGGCCTCACTACCGGCCACCACCTGACCCATGGGTGGGTCAGGTGGATGCGCGAGGCTGCGGGCTACCACCTTGTGGCCTCGGCTTGGCCATCCGCCGCTCGTTTGGTCGCTGGCGCCGCGTGCCGTTCACTGCAGCCCCGCCGTGGTCGCTGGCGTCAAGCTGATGACGTGGCCATCATTAGCACGACTAATTAGCTGCTAACCCCTCCATCAGCCACTCACATTTGGGCCCCATAAACTAAACTAACCACGGGTTTAACTAAATCCTTTTAATTAAAGCCACTGACGCTGACATGAGGGGCCCACACTGTCAGGTTTGACCTGGCCTAGTCCTTTGACCGGCTGACGCCATGATGACGTCATGCTGATGCAGTAATTATTTTTATAATAAAAATATTCCAGTAAATAATATAAACTTCAAAAAATCATAGAAAATAATCTGTAATCTAGATTAAAATAATTTATATATGAAAATTTATCAGAAAAATCCAATGAATCTAATGGTGGCATTTTCATGCATGTTAGTGCAAGTTAAGTAGGCAAACTTGGACATTTTGTTCAAAACACAATAGACCACTTCACATGTGGAGTTGAATTTGAACCTCAGGTTCAAACCATCTTCATTTAACATGTTGATAGATGCATTAGCTCAAACCAGTAACATATTGCCATGCTATTATCATGCATAATTATGAAGCATTTTCCTTGCTTAATTTGTACCTTGTTTGATCTTGTCGATAGACTTGCGAGACGTATTTATTGATGACATCAAAGAACAGCTGAGTTCTTCTGATAAACAGGCAAGAACCCCCCCCCCTTGAGCATATTCGATACAATCCTATATCTTGCTCTTGCTCTAATTTCAATGCATTAGGACAACGTGTTTCAACTGCTACTTGTGTTGAAATAGATGAACCCACTCCTTTGCATGACCTGTCATTGTCATAGTAAATAGCTAAACCAAGCAACCTAGCATACCTGGTAGATGCTTGAGCCATGTTTTGCTATAAGCCTATTATGCTTGCTATGCATAGAGTTGTGTCAGGTCTGATTCATCTAGGAGATGAACCGGAGTGAAATGAATGTGTCATGATGATGATAGTTAAGTGATGAACCTATTTTGGTAAAGGTAGGGATGAGAGGCCATGTGGGAGTACATGGTGGGTTGTCTCATTGAAACCGCTCATAGGAGCTGAGTTCTGTGTTTGTGTTCCAATACTAGCTACTACCGCACATTGAGCACCGGTAACTCGAGCTCTCTCGGCCTATTAACCTACCTTGTTCTCAGACCAGGAGTCGTAGTAGTTCGAAACGTTGATAGGTGTGGCACGGCCTACGAAGTGGATGAATGGCCCAATCAGGACCGGCTTGGGGCCCTGCTCGCAACGTTTGAGGCCATGTTGGAAACCTTGGCCGGACTTCCATTATGGTGTCCAACTCAGATAGGTGACTGCTTTGGACATGAGTCGTTGAAGGTTAACGTCCGTGGCTGACTCCCTCGTTGGGCTTCCGTTTGAAGGTTGTCGAGGTGCCTTTTTACGTGCAGACGGCGATAAGTGAAGGGAGCATGTGTGATGAAGTACACCCCTACAGGGTAATTTATCTATTCGAATAGCCCCGTCCGCGGATATGGACTACTTGGATACTTGCATTGTTCATAGACAACTTTAAGTGGAAACTCTAAAATGCATCAAACAAGTGTGAGTGCTATGGATGGCTTCTCGTAGGAAGACGAGAGATGATCCATAGTGGTGTATTGAGATGGTGAACATGTGGACTTGTGTGCGCTCTCTCGTAGGGAGACGAGAGAGCAGTGATACATTGGTTACTTTGTCGTAGGCTAGGATAGCCAAAGGTCAAAGCTAGCATTCTGCAGTAAACCCCACAATCTCGTTCATTGATACATGATGCATATGTAGATAGTTCTGATGTAAGACTTGTTGAGTACCTTCGTACTCACTATTGCTTATTTACATTTTTGCAGAGTTAGATGTTGTGTTCAGTTATGTTCTCCTGACGTTGACATCGACGGATTAGCTTAGTAATCCAGACAGAGGTCTGGCTCCTATGGTAGGGTCATTGTAGCTTTTCAGGCTCTTCTAGCCGCTTTGTAGATGTCTGTACTCAGACATGTAACTTCTGCTTGTTGTTTGTATGCTCTGAATGTTGGGTCTTGTGACCCCTTCTGTTTGTAACATTATACTATGTTGGCTCCTTGGATCCTTCTAAATAAATTTTATGTTGTAGAGTTTTGTTGTGATGCCATGTTGTATCTACGCATATCGTGCATAGTGCGTGTATGATTGAAATGCATTGGTATGCGTGGGATTCAACACCTAGTTGTGTGCCTTTAGTAGCCTTCTTTATAGGGAAATGCCTCTTTGTGCTTCCACCGAGCCTTGGTAGCTTGCTACTGCTCTGGACACATTGAATGGCCGACATGTATCCTTCTTTGCTGCTGTGTTTGTCCCTTCTGGGAAATGTCTCGCAGTGTAATGGAGTCCCTGTAGCCTGCTACGACTCATCTACGTGTAGTGATGACATTAATGTCCCATGGCGTAATGGAGTCCTTGTAGCTTGCTATGACTCGTCTACACACGTTGATGATCGACACCTGCATTGCTGGGTTACGTATGCCTATCCCTGTATGGTTGTCCCACTTGGGTCTATAACTAGTCATGTCGACCTGGGTTCTTTGATGTGTGAATGCTATCGACATGTTCATATCCGTGAGCTAAAAGGCACGAATGGTCCCGGCCAAGGTAAGGTGGCAGGCGTGGTTACCGTGCGTGAGGCCGCAAAGTGGTGTGACGTGTTATAGGCTGGATTCATACGTCTTAGGATCGGGGTCCCGACAGCGTTGGTATCAGAGCTGAACTGCATGTAGGTTTACGAAGCCAAACTGGTCAATGTTGAGTCTAATAATGCTTTAGTTATATAAGGGAATTGATTGTGGAAGGGAACGTAAGGATCTTTTACTCCTTTCCTCAAGTCACTCTATTCTGGGTCACTCTGCTCCTTTCTAGGGGGATTAAGAACTAGGTTTCTCTACCTATCTGCTAGGATGACGAGTTACTGGACCACAGACTCATAGAATGGTTGTTTGACAAGTTTTGTCCCATCAGAGTTATGAGAATTGATGCATATGTTCTCTCTGTGCCCTAAACCATGATGTTGAGCTGTTATGCTAGCCAAATCTTGTGCAGGTTGCCTTATATTTCATGCCCGTACAGCCGTTATGCTGTCCGAGTTCACCTAGGACTCATTGTGTGTTAGTATTCTCCCTTGATTCTGAACCCTGGTTGTTTCCTTCAGGATGTCGCTAGTCAATCGGAGATCTATTGGTCATAGTCAGAACCATGGAGATGGTAGGGATGAAGAAGATCCTCCCAACCCGCCCCTCTTAGTAGAGGTTATGCTAGAATTTGAAAGGAACAACCGTGCCACCAACCTTCTGTTGGAGCACATCGAGCAGAATATAGTGCATCGTCGCAATGAGCTAGTATCCATCAAAGACTTCATCAAGTTGCAACCCGCCCACCTTCCATCATTCCATTGAGCCACTAGACGCAGATGATTGGCTCCGAAGTATCAACAACAAGCTGTGTTATGCAAACATGGATGAAAGAGACAAGGTCACGTATGCCGCATATCACCTTGAAGGTTCTGCTAGTTTATGGTGGGAGAATTTCGAGGCCATGCGTCCTGCAGGCCAAGCTACATCATGGAAGGAATTTTGTGAGGCTTTTCGCAAGCATCATATTCCACAAGCCCTGCTAGATCGTAAGCAAGAACAGTTCTGTGTTGTGACCCAAGGCAAGATGGATGTGGATGCCTGTAGCCGTGAATTTGAACACCTCACACGCTATGCCCCAGAAAAAGTATCCAAAGATGCCAAGAAGCAAGCAAGGTTCAGGAAAGGCCTTAACCCGAAGCTTCGTCATGACCTCAGTCTGCATGAGTTCGTTAGCTTCCAAGTTCTTGTGAACAAAGCAATCCAAGCAGAGACGGGCAGGATGACCTATGAGGAATCTCGCAAGCACAACCATGATGTTGGATCATCTTCAACATCTACATCCTAGAAGCGTACGATATGGATCCCGAATGCCGCTCTTCCTGCGAGGTATGCATCGAGGCCATCCTATGTGGCGCCTCGTCTGTCGATGCCATGTGCTCCCCAGAAGAACCTAATCAACCGAGTGCTCAACCCAGATCCACATCCCATTCATGGGGCATGCTTCAAGTGCAGTCAGCCTGGACATTATTCGAAGAATTGCCCTTTGCGAGCAAATGTTCCACTTTCTTCAACAAGTGGTGTTGTTCATTGCAAGCCGCCAACCAAGAAGCCTAATGTCAGGTCAGTTGTTTATACTCGTGGATGTGTACACCATGTAACTGTAGAAGAAGCTAAAGATGATGCTAGTGTCATGCTTAAGACGCTTCTTGTCAATTCTCATCCAGCTTTAGTTATGTTTGCCTCAGGAACATCCCACTCCTTCATCTCTGAACGTTATGCCTCCTTGCATAACGTTGCTTTCGAGGTTATGCCCTCTCCATTAGTAATTCAAAGTCCAGGTTCCAAATGGAAAACTAATGCAGTAAGCCATGGGAACCAAATCCATGTTGATGGTTTAGTGTTTGTTGCCTCTCTAATAGCCTTAAAACTTCAGACATCAATATAATTTTGGGGATGGACTGGATGATAGCTCATCATGCCAAAATTGATTGTTTCTCTAGGTATGTTCAGCTTACCCATCCTTCTGGCCAGATAGTCAATATCCAAAACCGCATTCTAGAGGGTATGATTTATTCCCTCAATATCAATCCTCTTCCAGACCTTGAATACATTCCGGTAATCCGTGACTTCCCGGATGTGTTTCGAGAAGAATTGCCAGGTGTTCCACCTAACAGAGAAGTAGAGTTTGTCATAGAACTAGTTCCAGGAACTGCTCCAATTGCTAGAAGGCCCTATAAGATGTCTCCCCAAGATCTAGCTGAGCTTAAGACCCAACTCGATGAATCTTTGAAGAAAGGTTTCATCCATCCTAGTTCTTCTCCATGGGCTTGTCCTATCCTCTTTGTCAAGAAGAAGGATGGTACGGACCGGATGGTTGTCGATTATCGATTGGTTAATCTGGTCACGATAAAGAACAAATATCCGCTCCCCAGGATCAACGATCTGTATGATCAGCTTGCTGGATCCGTAGTATTTTCCAAGATGGATTTGAGATTAGGTTATCATCAAATAAAAATCAGGAATGGGGACATTCCAAAGACGGCTTTTGTCACTTCTTATGGCCAATACGAGTACACCGTCATGTCCTTCGGTCTAACCAATGCCCCGGCCACCTTCTCCTGCTTAATGAATTCGATCTTCATGGAGTATTTGGACAAATTTGTCGTGGTTTACCTCGATGATATCCTCATATACTTGAAGAACGAAGAAGAACATGTTGAGCAACTTAGGCTGGTATTGATGAAACTCCGAGAGCACCGCCTTTACGCAAAATTCTCCAAGTGTGAGTTCTGGTTGCTAGAAGTGACCTATCTGGGTCACGTAATCTCCGCGAAAGGTATTGCTGTCAATCTCGAGAGAGTTCAAGCTGTCCTTGATTGGACTCAACCTGAATCGGTGAAGCAAGTTAGGAGTTTCCTTGGCTTAGCGAGATATTGTCGCCGCTTCGTTGAGAACTTCTCCAAAGTTGACAAACCTCTAACTGAACTCCTCAAGAAAGATAAGAAGTTCGAGTGGACTCCAAAATGTGAGGAAAGTTTTTAGGAGTTGAAAAGACGACTGACTACTGCCTCGGTACTTGTACCCCCGTATTTCACAAAGGACTTTGTTATCTACTGTGATGCTTCGTGACAAGGTCTAGGTTGCATTCTTATGCAAGATCGTCATGTCATTGCCTACGCATCCCGACAGTTGCATCCACATGAGGAAAATTATCCAACACATGATTTGGAACTTGCCGCAGTAGTCCATGCACTAGTCACTTGGTGACATTACCTTCTGGGTAATCATTGTGAAATATTCAGTGATGACCAGAGTCTTAAATATATATTCACCCAACCGGATTTGAATCTTACGCAAAGACGGTGGATAGAGTTGGTTATGGAGTATGACTTAGGAATATCTTACACCCCAGGCAAAGCCAATGTCATGGCTGATGCACTAAGTCGTAAATCCTATTGTAACAACCTCTTGTTGCTACAAAGTCAACCACTTCTCGACGAGGAATTTCGTAAGTTAAACCTTCACATTGTTCCTCAAGGATTCCTTTCTACCTTGGTGGCGAAACCAACTCTTGAGGATCACATCATAGCTGCCCAGAAGCAGGATACGGGAATTTCTCGTATCAAGAGCAACATTGCCAAGGGAGTTGCTCGTTCTTTCTCGGTAAATGATTAAGGTGTTGTTTTATTTGAGGACCGCTTGGTGGTTCCCAAAAAGCAACAACATCGAGAACTGATTCTCAAGGAAGCTCATAAATCTCCTCTCACGATTCATCCCGGTAGTACTAAGATGTATCAGGACCTACGCCAGAGGTTTTGGTGGACCCGGATGAAGAGAGAAATTGCTCAATTCATTGCTAACTGTGATGTTTGTCGTCGCATTAAAGCAAAGCATCAAAGGCCTGCTGGCACCCTTCAGCCCTTGGCTAGTCCTGAGTGGAAATGGGATAAGGTCGGTATGGATTTCATCACCGGCTTTCCAAAGACTAGGAAAGGGAATGATGCCATCTTCGTGGTTATCGATCGCCTTTCAAAAGTTGCTCATTTCCTTCCAGTTCGAGAAAGTATAACTGAGTCAGTTAGTAGATTTGTATATTTCTCGAATAGTTTCTCTTCATGGTGTTCCTCTAGAGATCAATTCTGATCGTGGAAGTCTTTTCACTTCTCGATTTTGGGAAAGTTTCCGGAATGCTATGGGAACCCATCTCTCCTTTAGCACCGCTTATCACCCTCAGTCAAGTGGTCAAGTAGAAAGAGTCAATCAAATTCTTGAGGATATCCTCACAGCCTATGTTATCTCATTCGTAATGAACTGGGAGAAATGTCTTCCATTCGCCGAATTTCCTTATAACAACAGCTTTCAGTCTAGTCTGGGCAAAGCTCCTTTCGAAGTTTTGTATGGACGAAGATGTCGAATGCCATTAAACTGGTCAAAAACTGGTGAAAGACAATTCTTTGGACCAGATATGATCCAGGATGCAGAAGAGAAAGTCCGCATCATTCGTGAGAATTTGAAAACCGCCCAATCTTGTTAGAAAAGCCAATATGACCGTCGTCATAAGGATGTAAGTTATGAGGTTGACGAGAAGGTTTACCTTCGGGTGTCACCTTTCAAGGGCACCCATCGTTTCTGTATCAAAGGCAAATTGGCTCCTCGTTACATTGGTCCTTTTCGCATTCTCGCTAAACGAGGAGATGTTGCCTACCAATTGGAACTACCCCCACGGCTTTCCAAAGTTCATGATGTGTTCCACATTTCTCAACTCAGGCGTTGTTTCAAGGATCCTATCCGCGAAGTAGACCACGAAACGCTTGATCTTCAAGATGATCTCTCATATCGAGAATATCATATTCGTATTCTTGATGAAACTGAGCGTAGCACTCGATGTAGCAGCATCAAGTTTCTGAAGATTCAATGGTCGCATCATTCCGAGGATGAAGCAACCTGGGAGCACGAAGATCGTCTTTGGCTGGAGTACCCTGCATTCTTCCCGACTACTCCTGAATCTCGGGACGAGATTCTTGTTTAGTGGGGGTGAGTTGTCACAGCCCTAGTTTCTTTATGATTGCAAGTGCATTCATGCATCCATTTTTATCTTGAAATGAAAATGAAATGAGGGATGATCAAGCCACACAGTTTAAAATTTTGTCAAATAAGCATTATAAAAATTGCTTCAAACAATTCTAAGAAAATGTTCCTCGTTCTCTAATAAAATATTGGGTTGAGATAAAATTGTCAACCAATATTTTGGGATCAAAGAAATATTTTATATTGGGCTTTTGAATTAATTTAACCCTATTAGCATTGGATTTATATTTATTATATATAAAATATAAGTTCAATAATTCTGAAATTACTTAAGTGGCACTAAAAATTAATAGCTAGCTCATATAATAATTTCCAGGATTTTATAAAATGGTTTGATATTTATTTTGAGCCAAAACAAATGTCACAAATAAAAAAACAGAAAAGAAGAGAAAAATGGCAAAAAGGCTTACCTCGGCCTCTCTGTAGCAGAAGTGGCCCAGCCCAGGGGCAGAGTTGTCTTCCACCTCTGCCAGTAGGCAGAGGGGAAGCCGAGCACGGCCATGCCACCGCGCTAGCTCCTGCTCGCGCTGGCGGCCTCCCCCGCATCCCTATCTGAGCTAGAGGGCCACCTGGACCCCCTCGAGCTCATTCCCACCTCCCGCTCTCCCTCCTCTTCCCCTGCTCTCCCCTCTCCTCTGCAAGAGTGCTCCCGTCGCTGCCACTCGCAGCCACCGCAGCCTCCGGCCTCGCCGAGCCCCCCTGCCGCGCCCCGAGCTACGCCGTGAACCCCCCCCCCCCCCGACCTCTCCAGGAAGCCAGTCATCGCCGGGAGCTCCTCATTGCCGTCCCGCCGCCGTATTCTCTGCCTTTGGCCGCCTCTCCCCGCCAATCGATTCGCCTCGCCCGGAGCTCCTCCGACCCCGTCGTCGCTTTTGCTAGACCCAAGGTGAGCCCCGCCCGTTTTCCCCCTCGCGCCACTGCTCTTTTCGCGCCCCTAAGCCATAGCGCCACCACGGTTGAGCTCCGACCACCGCGTGAGGTTGTCGTCGGCCTCGCTATCGGCCACCCCTTGACCCATGGGTGGGTCAGGTGAATGTGCGCGGCTGTGGGCTACCAACTCGTGGCCTCAGCTTGGCCATCCGCCGCTCGTTTGGTTGTCGACGCCACCGTGCCGTTCGCTGCAGCCCCGCCGTGGTCGTCGGCGTCGAGTGATGACGTGGCCATCATTAGCCCGACTAATTAGCCACTAACCCCTCCATTAACCACTGACATTTGGGCCCCACAAACTGAACTAACCACGGGTTTAACTAAATCCTTTTAATTAAAGCCACTGACGCTGACACGAGGGCCCCACACTGTCAAGTTTGACCTGGCCTGGCCCTTTGACCGGCTGACGCCATCATGACGTCATGATGACGTAGTAATTATTGTTATAGTAAAAATATTCCAAAAAATAATACAAACTTTAAAAATTCATAGAAAATAATCTGTAATCCAGATTGAAATAATTTATGTATGAAAATTTATCCGAAAAATCAAATGAATCTAATGGTGGCGTTTTCATGCATGTTAGAGCAAGTTAAATAGGCAAAGTTGGACATTTCATTCAAAACACAATAGACCACTTCACATATGGAGTTGAATTTGAACCTCGGGTTCAAACCATCTTCATTTAACATGTTGATAGATGCATTATCTCAAACCAGTAACATATTGTCATGCTATTATCATGAATAATTGTGAAGCATTTGCCTTGCTTTATTTGTACCTTGTTTGATCTTGTCGATAGACTTGCGAGACGTAGTTATCGACGACATCAAAGAACAGCTAAGTTCTTCTGATAAACAGGCAAGCAACCCCCCTTGAGCATATTCGACACAATCCCATATCTCGCTCTTGCTCTCATTTCAATGCATTAGGACAACGCGTTTCAACTGCTACTTGTGTTGCAATAGATGAACCCACTCCTTTGCATGACCTGTCATTGTCACATTAAATAGCTAAACCAAGCAACCTAGCATACCTGGTAGATGCTTGAGCCATGTTTTGCTATAACGTTGTTATGCTTACTATGCTTAGAGTTGTGTCAGGTCTGATTCATCTAGGAGATGAACTGGAGTGAAATGAATGTGTCCTGATGATGAGAATTAAGTGATGAACCTGTTTTGGTAAAGGTAGCGATGAGAGGCCATGTAGGAGTACATGGTGGGTTGTCTCATTGAAACCGCTCATTAGAGCTGAGTTCCGTGTTTGTGTTCCAAGACTAGCTACTACCGCACATTGAGCTCCGTAACTCGAGCTCTGTTGGCCTATTAACCTACCCTAGTCTCAGTCCAGGAGTCGCAGTAGTTCGAAACGTTGATAGGTGTGTCACGGCCTACGAAGTGGATGAACGGCCCAATCGGAACCAGCTTGGGGCCCTGCTCGCAACGTTTGAGGCCATGTTGGAAACCTTGGTCGGACTTCCATTATGTGATGAGGACATCCCTGCTAATGTTACACCCACAACTCCGACTACTATACATATAGGACCAATTACTAGAGCTCGCGCACGTCAATTGAATTACCAGGTACTTTTGGTTCTTGCGAATCCTTCTAATGTTCATGAACATATGATACTGCCTAAATTAGATACTTTTGTTTTACTTATGAATGAAGGACCTGGCATAGACAAGAAGGATGACCATGGGAGCGGGATCAAGCATGGAGAAGGAGGTGCGCGCGCGGGAAAGAACAATGGAGCTTCAAGTGATGATTTTCACACTTTGAAGCTACCATAACGGGAGCAAATAGCCTTGGAAGAAATATGCATGATGCTACTTTATAAAATTTGTTCCTAGGCTAATATAGGTGCTGCGCCACCTTATTGTTGGGCCAGGCCCATGTAATTTCGAAATACCATATTATAGGCTGTTTTTAGAGTCCGTATGTATGGGGAAACTGAGTTAAGGTCGGTTTCAGACCCCTCCTCCAAGGGGCCAAGAAATTCCCCTCTATTCCCCCATATATACAGCCCTTAGGGCGTCGTTTTAGGGTTGGGTTTTGTTTAGATTACAAGTTCGTCATAGCTGCAACTTCGCGTTCTTCGTTTGTGTTCCACGACCAGACAAAGGCGTCACAGAACCCCACTTCATCAATAAAGCTTTCCTCTTATATTCGCAATATCCAGATTGCAATCTTAGTTTCTTGCTTGTTCTTCATTTGCGTGCAGGAAATAGACCCTCGTGGTCAGGTTGATCATGCTCCGGCGTGGTCAATAACCTCTCGGAGTTGGTTTAGCGATTGCTAAGGCGCGGCGTCATTACAAGTTCGTAGTCGGATCGTCAAAGTCTACTCCACCAAAAACGATATCCACCATCACATCGAAAGACAGGGACAACTTCGCCTCTATCAAGTGGTATAAGATTTCCACGTTGCTCAGTGAGATTTTACCAGTTTTCGTAGTTTAGATCGCATATGTTCTTCATTCCTTTAGTCCACGAAAAGCCACAAAAAAATTAGGGTTAGATCATCATATCCGAACCAATCTGAGCCTTTGCATAGTCTTTTCAGTATTTTGCTTTATTGAATTTTCGATTACATCGTCGTGTCGAGGTTGCTGGTCTTAGTGTCTAGTCCTTTAGAGTTTCGAGTTTTATTCACGGGTTGTCACGCCGCCACCGCATCGTCTTCATAGTTGCCATATACCACCACCATCATCACCGCTGCCATATATCACCACACACCATACCTATCCATTGGTGTCCATATATACCACCACAAATTCGCCACCAATCCGAGTCCAGCTCGTTTTAGGTTTAGTTTCGAGATCCTTTTGATTTCGGATTCGTGTTTTGCTACATGCGTACGTGTCAGGAAAAAAAGAGTCTGGCATGCTTTGCAGAGAACGTTTTGGCCCCAAAAAATTCGGCTAAAAATATTTTTCCCTACCTTGATTTTGAGACACTTGCCATCATAGTGATTTTTATCAAAATTTTTGGTCGTCGTGGCCCCCGAATTGCTCCAGAAAAAAAATTAGTCCAACAAATTTCGTGCCCATCTTGCTTATACGACGTGGGAAGAGTTTTGAGACACTCGCCATTGTAGTGATTTTTTGAGCAAAAAAAGAGCGCAAAAAAAAGAGGCGCCGAAAAAAATGAAAAAAATTCAGAGTGTGTTTTTCCCTTGATTACGTGTAGCGTCGTGAGTTTGTTGGTGTTTTAGGCTCGCGTCTCTAGTATGGTCTAGCCTAGGACCAGCACAGTATCGTCGTTGAGCGTTTATTCAACCTTGCATCTCTGAATTGATTATTGCTAACCCTTTTTGCTACCATATTATAAGCCATCCCGGCTCCACATACATCTACGTCGTGTGTTTGACACCACCTGGCAATCGCTCTATCCAAGCTTTGAGAGTTTTGACTACAATGGTTGCCGATCACCACCTGCTGCTGGGTAAGAACTGGTAAGAATTTGAGATTCGCTTAAAGGATTTGTGACACACCACCACCACCACCACGTCCCAGTAGTCTATAGGTTTCATATTCTTGTGTGTTTCCTATTTCTGCTAACCATGTTAGGATCACACGACGACGGGAGCGACTGGTAAAGCATGACCAACAAAGCGCTCTATGATAAATTTCAACAAATGATGGTTGACCAGGTACAAGACTTCGTGACCAACTTTGGACAGGCCATGGAGAAGCTCGATGGTCTGGAGAAGATATTCTACACCAAGATGGACGCCAAGTTCAATGAGGTGCTTGCCCATCTACCACCACCAACTACAGCTCCTATCCCTTTCGAACGATGAGCGCAACGTGTGCCTCTTGGCCAAGGCCAACATACTGGTACTGTTGATAATGCTGCTACTTCTGTGGCTCCTGCTGCTACTGTCGTTGAGTAGGTTGAAGATTATGAGGGTGATTACGATGATGAGAGAGAGGTTGCTCTAGATCAGACTCAGGGGAAACCACCACGATACGCACTAGGTCGACCACATGGCTACAACCGTAACGGTAGGGCTGCACCACCCCCTTGGGTACGGGATCTTGACCATCTCCCTAAACTTAAATTGAATATTCCGATGTTTGAGGGTAGATATGTTCCTGATATATATCTTACATGGGAGTTAGAAACAGAACAACGTTTTACATGCTTACAATTTCCTGAGGATAGACGTGTTGCTGCTGATGTTTGTTCATTCACTAGTTTTGCTTGTGTTTGGTGGTCAGAACATTGTAGAATACACCATGCTAATATTCCAACTACTTGGGCTGCTTTGAAAACTGTTGTGCGTAATCGTTGGGTGCCACCTTATTATCAACGTGAATTGCTTCAAAATTTGCAGCGTTTAAGACAAGGAATTTTTTTTGTGGAAGAATATTATGAGGAATTACAAACTGGCATGATTAGATGTGGTATTGTGGAGGAGAATGAAGCTATAATTGCACGTTTTATGGGTGGATTAAATAGAGAGATTCGGACTATTCCAGAGTATAAGGAGTATATCACTATCACTCAGTTATTTCATCTTGCTTGCAAAGCTGAACGTGAAGTGCAGGATCGACAGGCAATGGCGAGAACTACTTTTTCTACAGGTCGCACTTCATCATGGACGCCACATACCTCCTCTACTTCCGCACGTCCTGCTGCAACATCACCTACTTCCACCTCCAACTCCAACCACGATACCAGGAAACAGGCTCCTACTCCACCCTCTGCGAAGAGCACACCTTCTGGGCCTGCACAGAGCTCTTCTTCATCTATTGCATCTACAGGGCAAACACATGAGGTTATATGCCGTCGTTGCAAGGGTGGAGGTCACTTTGCGAGAGAATGCCCTTCCAAGCGTGTAATGATTATTACTGAGGATGGTGGATATGCGTCCGCTAGTGATTATGATGAGGAGACTTTGGCTCTCATTGCAAGTGAAGAACAGGGTGGCGAGGATGCAGAACCAGAGACACATGACATGGCTACTGATTACGCTGACAGGTATGAAAGTTTACTTGCTCAACGTGTTCTCAGTGTGCAGGTTACACGGGGTGAGCAAAATCAGAGGCACAACTTGTTCCACACAAAGGGAGTTGCGAAGGAGCGTTCTGCTCGTGTCATCATCGATGGAGGGAGTTGCAATAACTTGGCTAGCATGGAGATGGTGGAGAAGCTGCCTCTAACCACCAGACCACATCCTCATCCTTATTACATCCAATGGTTCAACAATAGTGGCAAGGTTAAGGTAACACGTACTATTCGTGTGCATTTTAGCATTGCTACATATTCTGATTGTGTGGATTGTGATGTGGTACCCATGCAAGCATGTTCTGTTCTACTTGGTAGGCCATGGCAGTTTGAAAAAAATTATGTACACCATGGTAGGACAAATCAGTATACTCTTGTTCATAAGGATCAAAATATCACTTTGCTTCCTATGTCTCCGGAACATATTATGAAAGATAACATTGCTAGCGCTAGTAACGCAAAACAGGAGAAAAATAAGAGTGAAAATCATATTGTAGCACAGGAATTTGAGCAACACCATAAGCATAATAAACCATCATCTAATGTTGCATCCAAAATAAAATTGAAGAGTGGATGTTTACTTGCTACTAAATCTGATATTAATGATTTGGATGTTGCTACATCAGTTTTCTATGCTTTTGTATGCAAAGAGGTATTATTTTCATTCAAGGACATGCCTCCCTCTTTGCCTCCTGTTGTCATTAACATTTTGCAGGAGTTCGTTGACGTCTTCCCACAAGACGTGCCACCGGGATTACCACCTATTCGTCGGATTGAGCATCAGATTGACTTAATTCCTGGTGCATCCCTACCCAACCATGCGCCATACCGTACCAATCCAGAGGAGACAAAGGATATTATGCGTCAAGTACAGGAGCTTCTTAACAAAGGTTATATACGTGAATCCCTTAGTCCTTGTGATGTTCCTATTATTCTAGTGCCTAAAAAGAATGGTACATCGCGCATGCGTGTGGATTGTAGAGGCATTAATAATATTACTATTCGTTATCGTCATCCTATTCCTAGACTAGATGATATGCTGATGAATTAAGTGGTTCTACAATTTTCTCCAAAGTTGATTTGCGTAGTGGATACCATCAAATTAATATGAAATTGGGAGATGAATGGAAAACAGCATTTAAAAGTAAGTTTGGATTATATGAGTTGTTAGTCATGCCTTTTGGGTTAACTAATGCACCTTGCACTTTCATGAGATTAATGAATGAGGTTTTACGTGCTTTCATAGGATGATTTGTGGTAGTCTATTTTGATGATATATCGATTTTTAGTAGATCCTTGGAGGAACATTTGGAACATCTACGTGTTGTTTTTATTGCTCTACGTGATGCACGATTGTTTGGTAACCTTGGGAAGTACACCTTTTACACCGACCGAGTATCTTTTCTTGGCTATGTTGTTACTCCACAGGGAATTGAAATTGATAAAGCCAAGATTGAAGCTATTGAGAGTTGTCCGCAGCCCAAAACAGACACACAAGTGAGGAGTTTTCTTGGCCTTCTTGGTTTCTATGGGCATTTTGTGAGAGATTTCAGCACCATTGTTGCGCCTCTCAATGAGCTTACAAAGAAGGACGTGCCTTTTTCTTGGGGTACCGCACAAGAAGAAGCCTTCACGGTCTTGAAAGATAAGTTAACACATGCTCCTTTACTCCAACTTCCTGATTTTAATAAGACTTCCGAGCTTGAATGTGATGCTAGTGGAATTGGGTTAGGAGGTGTGTTATTACAAGATGGTAAACCTATTGCATACTTTTCTGAAAAATTGAGTGGGCCTAGTCTGATTTATTCTACTTATGATAAGGAATTATATGCTCTTGTTCGGACTTTGGAAACATGGCAACATTATTTATGGCCCAAAGAATTTGTTATACATTCTGATCATGAATCTTTGAAACATATTAAAAGTCAAGCAAAACTGAACCATAGACATGCTAAATGGGTTGAGTTCATTGAGACATTCCCTTATGTCATTAAACACAAGAAGGGTAAAGAAAATCTTATTGTTGATGTTTTGTCTCGTCGTTATACTATGCTTTCACAACTTGACTTTAAAATATTTGGTTTGGAGACCATCAAAGATCAATATGTGCATGATGCTGAATTTAGAGATGTGTTGCAGCATTATAAAGAAGGAAGAACATGGAACAAGTTCGTTATTAATGATGGATTTGTGTTCCATGCTAACAAGCTATGCATTCCAGCTATCTCCGTTCGTCTTTTGTTGTTATAGGAGGCACACGGAGGAGGATTAATGGGACACTTTGGCATGAAGAAGACGGAGGACGTACTTTCTACACATTTCTTTTGGCCAAAGATGAGACGGGATATTGAGCGTTTTGTTGCTTGCTGCACTACATCTCAAAAAGCTAAGTCATGACTCAATCATCATGGTTTATATATGCCTTCGCCTATACCTAGTGTTCCTTGGGAAGATATATCTATGGACTTTGTTTTATGTTTACCTCAAACTAAGAAGGGGAGGGATAGCATATTTGTTGTCGTGGATAGATTTTCCAAAATGGCACACTTTATACCATGTCATAAAAGTGATGATGATGCTCATGTTGCTAATTTGTTCTTTCGTGAAATTATTCGGTTGCATGGTGTGCCAAATACAATTGTTTCATATCGTGATGCTAAATTTCTTAGCCACTTTTGGAGATGTTTATGGGCTAAGTTGGGGACTAAACTACTTTTTAGTACTACATGTCATCCCCAAACTGATGGCCAAACTGAAGTAGTCAATAGATCATTGTCTACTATGCTTAGGGCTGTTTTGAAGAATAACCTGAAAATGTGGTAAGAATGGTTGCCTCATATTGAACTTGCTTATAATCGTTCGCTACATTCTACCACTAAGATGTGCCCTTTTGAAGTTGTGTATGGTTTCTTACCTCGTGCACCTATTGATTTGTTGCATCTTCCATCTTCGGAGAAGGTTAATTTTGATGCTAAAGAACGTGTTGAATTGATATTAAAGATGCATGAGTTAACGAAGGAAAACATTGATCGTATGAATGCTAAATACAAAATTGCTGGAGATAAGGGTAGAAAACATGTTATCTTTGCACCTGGAGATCTTGTTTGGTTACATTTGCGTAAGGATAGATTTCCTGATTTGCGCAAGTCAAAGCTAATGCCACGTGTTGATGGTCCTTTTAAGGTGTTAGAGAAAATAAATGATAATGCATATAAACTTGAGTTGCCTGTAGAGTTTGGGGTTAGCCCCACTTTTAACATTGCAGATTTGAAGCCTTATTTGGGTGAGGAAGATGAGCTTCCATTGAGGACGAATTTAGTTCAAGAAGGGGAGGATGATGAGGACATCCCTGCTAATGCTACACCCACAACCCTGACTACTATACATATAGGACCAATTACTAGAGCTCGCGCACATCAATTGAATTACCAGGTACTTCTGTTTCTTGCAAATCCTTCTAATGTTCATGAACATATGATGCTGCCTAAATTAGATACTTTTGTTTTACTTATGAATGAAGGACCTCGCATGGACAACAAGGATGACCATGGGAGCGGGATCAAGCATGGAGAAGAAGGTGCGTGCGCGGGAAAGAACAATGGAGCTTCTAGTGATGATTTTCTCACTTTGAAGCCACCAGGAGCAACAAGCCTTGGACGACATATGCATGATACTACTTTATAACATTCGTCCCTAGGCTAATATAGGTGTTGCACCACCTTATTGTTGGGCCAGGCCCATGTAATTTCAAAATAGCATATTATAGGCTGTTTTTAGAGTCCGTATGTATGGGGAAACTGAGTTAACGCCGGTTTCGGACCCCTCCTCCAAGGGCCACGAAATTCCCCGCTATTCCCCCATATATACAACCCTTAGGGCGTCGTTTTCGGGTTGGGTTTTGTTTAGATTACAAGTTCTCCATAGCTACAACTTCGCGTTCTTCGTTTGTGTTCCATGACCAGACAAAGGCGTCATAGAACCCCACTTCATCAATAAAGCTTTCCTCTTATATTCGCAGTATCCAGATTGCAATCTTAGTTTCTTGCTTGTTCTTCGTTTGTGTGCAGGAAATAGACCCTCGTGGTCAGGTTGATCATGCTTTGGCATGGTCAATAACCTCTCGGAGTTGGTTTAGCGATCGCTAAGGTGCGGCGTCATCACACGTTCGTAGTCGTATCGTCAAAGTCTACTCCACAAAAAACGATAGCCACCATCTCATCGGAAGACAGGGACAACTTCACCTCTATCATTATGGGTTCCAACTCACATAGGCGACTGCTTTGGACATGAGTCATTGAAGGTTAACGTCCGTGGCCGACTCCCTCGTTGGGCTTCTGCTTGAAGGTTGTCGAGGTGCCTTTTTACGTGCACACGGCGATAAGTGGCGGGAGCATGTGTGACGAAGTACACCCCTGCATGGTAATTTATCTATTCGAATAGCCGCATCCGCGGATATGGACTACTTGGATACTTGCATTGTTCATAGACAACTTTAAGTGGAAACTCTAAAATGCATCAAACAAGTGTGAGTGCTATGGATGGCTTCTCGAAGGAAGATGAGAGATGATCCATAGTAGTGTATTGAGATGGTGAACATGTGGACTCATGTGTGCTCTCTCATAGGGAGACGAGAGAGTAGTGATATGTTGGTTACCTTGTCGTAGGCTAGGATAGCCAAAGGTCAAAGCTCGCATTCTGCAGTAAACCCCATAATCCCGTTCACTGATACATGATGCATATGTAGATAGTTCTGATGTAAGACCTGCTGAGTACCTTCGTACTCACTGTTGCTTATTTACATTTTTACATAGTTAGACGTTGTGTTCAGTTATGTTCTTCTGACGTTGACATCGACGGATTAGCTTAGTAACCCATACAGAGGTCTGGCTCCTATGGTAGGGTCGTTGTAGCTTTTCAGGCTCTTCTAGCCGCTTTGTAGATGTCTGTACTCAGACATGTAACTTCCGCTTGTTGTTTGTATGCTCTAAATGTTTGGTCTTGTGACCCCTTCTATTTGTAACATTATACTATGTTGGCTCCTTGGAGCCTTCTAAATAAATTTTATGTTGTAGAGTTTTGTTGTGATGCCATGTTATATCTACGCATATCGTGCATAGTGCGTGTATGATTGAAATGCATTGGTATGCGTGGGATTCGACACCTAGTTGTGTGCCTTGAGTAGCCTTCTTTACAGGGAAATGCCTCTTTGTGCTTCCACCGAGCCTTGGTAGTTTGCTACTGCTCCGGACACATTGATTGACCGGCATGTATCCTTCTTTGCTGTTGTGTCTGTCCCTTCGGGGAAATGTCTCGTAGTGTAATGGAGTCCCTGTAGCCTGCTACGACTCGTCTACGTGGAGTGATGACATTTATGTCCCATGGCGTAATGGAGTCCTTGTAGCTTGCTATGACTCGTCTACACACCCTGATGACCGACACCTGCATTGTTGGGTTACGTATGCCTGTCCCTGTATGGTTGTGCCACTTGGGTCTATAACTAGTCATGTGGACCCGGGTTCTTTGATGTGTGAATGCTAACGACATGTTCATATCCGTGAGCCAAAAGGCGCAAACGGTCCCAGCCAAGGTAAGGTGGCAGTCGTGGGTTACCGTGCGTGAGGTCGCAAAGTTGTGTGACATGTTACATGCTGAATTCATATGTCATAGGATCGGGGTCCCGACAAGCAGCCCAGGCCGCTTGTTAAAATTTGTATATTAAGGAAGCCGTATTTCGCAATAGCAGCTCCGAGAAGCTGGGCTTAGGGTGCGCCTCATGTGGTCGTTTTAGTGACTCAATTGGCTGGCTTCCCTCATCTCAGACTGGTATCGGCACCTCTCCCAGGACCGGAATGATTATCCCTGCCTGATGGGTCTACATTCATCCCTGAATGTCGTCGGGTACTCTTCACTTCCCCACCATTCTTGTAACCGTCACCTGTAAGCCACGCATGTGTGGCCGAACCCCCTAGAGTGGATGAGAAAGAAAGGGTTTTTTTCTCGGAGTAACCCCCTCGGTTCCAGACCCAGTAGTTCACTTTCCCGTATGAGCATCCGGTACATATATAAGTCAATGGAAGAGTCAAAGGGTCGCCACTACTGAGGATCTCCCCCTTATCTTAGAAGGGTCGTTTGAGAGTTCGCGGTGGTTCCTTGTTGTGCTAACACACTAGTCTACCCTTCTCCGAAAGCTCCGCGGGACCACCTATCACTAGTCTTCGGTCGGAGGGGTTTATTGCACAAAAAGGCCAGGATGCGGTCTCCCACAGAGGAAAGCCCAACGAATGTCAGATGCAAAGCCTCACACCTCATTAAGATCATATTGGCATACTCTCCTAAAAAAAGAGCACACCCCATTGAAGACGGGAGTGAGGTACAACAAGGCCATTTCCGTCCACCTTCTCACGCAGTCGTACGTGGACATTGCCGCTCATACAGCTCCCCAGCCAGCAAGCAGTTAGCTTTCCTCTAGAAGTGGTGGAAATGTGGATAAATAGACAGAAGGTTTTTATTTATTAAAAAACTGCCCTAACCGTCCTAAATATGGACGGAGAGTGGTCTCGAGTTTGTCGGGGTCCTCGAGATCACATTTTAGGTCAAGTAGAGATGCTAGGGAGTCTATGGGCTTCTGCCCTTGGCATTTCAAGATGGCCTCTATCGTCTTTTCGAGAGCCTCCCGTTTGCCCATCAAGGTGCATTTGACATCCAGAGACAAAAGCCGTCCCACACGAAACTGGGAATGTTCCCTAATGGACGTAACCAGCTCTGCTTTTGCATTCTCAAAAGGAGAAGCCCCGAACACTTGCAGTTGCTTTTTTCTCTTTATTCCTTCTAAGCGAGCCTCTAAAGACTCTACTCCTGCTTTAAAACTTAGAGTCTGATTCGTCCAATTCCTCCAAAGACAAGGTAGAACTTCGTTTTGAGGAGTTTGCCCCCCGTTCGCCGCCGTCCAGCCGAAGGGGTGTTTGTTGGTGAACAAAATGCTCATATGTGCACAAGTGATAGTCACCACATGCACCCACAAGATCTTCCACAAAAGTCTGTCCAAAGTCAAATACTCAAAATCGGCGCAACCAACATTCTAAACTTGGTGTCATGGATTCCAAACCCTAGACAGACTCAGCCAAAACCTAGCTTTTTGGTGCAACCAATTCTGCATTCAGTGCCACCGAGTTAGGCTGCCAACTTTCTCTTACGCAAGTTCACAATTTTGGTCCCTCCAAGATTGTTGGATCGGTGTCACCGAGATTGGACATTCCGACTGTTGGTCACCTTGTCGGTGCAACTGAGATTCCTATATCAGTCTCATCGATATTCAAAAGTTGCCATATTTTGGTCACTTCGGTACCATCGAGATTAACACATCGGTGTCACCGAGTTGGTCATTTTGTGTGTAACGGTTGGCTTTTTGGAGATGCCTATATATACCCCTCCACCACCACTCACTCGTAAGAGAAGTGCTCAGAACAGTTCCCCACTCATACCTACTGATTTTCTGAGAGAGAACCACCTACCCTTGTGTTTAGGTCAAGATCTTCCACTCGAACCATATGGATTTTGATTTCTAGCCTCCCCAACTTGCTTTCCACCCAATCAATCTCTTCTACCAAGCAAAATCTGTGAGAGAGTGATTGTGTGTTGAGGAGTCTATCATCTTGAAGCACAAGAGCAAGGAGTTCATCGCATTACTAGGCCTATTACCTTTTGGAGGGTGGTGCCTCCTAGATTGGTTAGGTATCACTTGGGAGCCTCCTATATCGTGTTGTGGAGTGAACCAAGAAGTTTTTAAGGGCAAGGAGATCGCCTACTTCCTGAAGATCTACCCTGAGTAAGGCTAGTCCTCCGTGGACGCAGGACGTCATGGTATAGTCAAGGTTGCTTCTTCGTGGAACCGTCCGTGGGTAGAGCCCTCTCTGGACTCTCACAACTGTTACCCTCTATGGGTTGAAGACTCCATGAATGAGGATGTACGATAGCACCACCTATTGGAACCACGGGGAAAATCATCGTGTCACCAATTGTGTTTTCTCTTCCTACCCTCTCTTTACTTACATGCTTGTCTTTAGTTTCCGCTGCTATACTCTTAAACATGCATGTGTAGGGTGTACTTGACATACTATGAATGCTAAAATCTGCCAAGAATTAAAATTGGGAAAACGTAGATTTTTATTTGGTCAAGTAGTCTAATCACCCCCCCCCCTCTAGCACTACTTTCAATCCTACAAGATCTCACAAAACACACACAAAAAGAAGTAACTAAATAGTGCAGCAAGGTATTTTTGGGTTTTTGGATTAATAGATATGAAAATAAAAGCGGCAAAAAGATAGATCGGAAAGCAATATGTTGGAAAAGTAGACCCGGGGGTCGTAGATTTCACTAGTGGCTTATCTCATGAGTATAGCACATGATGGGTAAACAAAATAATGTTGGGCAATTGATAGAAGATCAAATAATCATGCTGATACCCAAGGCAATGATCATTATATAGGCATCTCATCCAAGATAAGTAGACCAAAATGATTCTGCATCTACTATTATTACACCACACATCAACCGCTATCCGGCATGCATCTAGTGTATTAAGTTCATGAAAAAACGGAGTAATGCAATAAGAATGGTGACATGATGTAGACAAACTCTATTCGTGTAGTAATAGACCCCATTTTGTTATCATTAATAGCAACGATACATGCATGCCTTGCTGACCCGTCTATCAATGGGAGAGGACATCGCAAGATCGAACCCATCACAAAGCACCTCTTCCCATGGCAAGCAAAATAGATCTAGTTGGCATAACTAAACCAAAGATTCTAACAAGAAATATGAGGCTATAAGTAATCATGCATATAAGAGAAAAAAGAAGACTCAAATAATATTCATGGATAGAAACTGATCATGAACTCAAAATTCATCGGATCCCAACAAACACACCGCAAAAAGTCATTGCATCAAATAGATCTCCAAGGGACCATTGTATAGACAATCAAAAGAGAAAGAGGAAGCCATCTAGCTACTACCTACAGACCCGTAGGTCTATGGTGGACTACTCACACATCATCGGAGAGGCACCCATGAAGACGATGCACCCCTCCGTGATGGTCCTAGATTGGATCTCTCGATTTTGGAACTTGCGACGGCTGGAATTGTGTTTCTTTGACTCCCTAGGGTTTTTGGAATATTTGGGTATTTATAGAGCTGATAGGCGGTCGAGAGGCGTGCCAAGGTGGGCACGATACACCAGGCTATGCCAGGGGCCACTAGCGCGCCCTGGTGTCTTTTGCTCTCCTCAGCCCTCCTCTCTATTACTTCTTTGGACCACTGTATGTCTTCTGGTCAAAAAAAATCTCCAAACAGTTTTATGGTCTTTTGGCTTCGATTGGTACTGATATTATGCGAAGTCAAAAGAAGAAAAAACAACAACAACTGGCACTTGGCACTATGTCAATAGGTTAGTACCAAAAAATGATTTAAAGTTGAGATAAAATGATTGTAAAACATCAAAGATTGATAATATAACAACATGGAACAGTCAAAAAATAAAGATATGTTGGAGACGTATCAATTCTGCCAGGGGAACTTCTGTCTCAGAGGGGGAAATCGAAGCCATCGTCATCACCAGCAACCCTCTAATCTTTGGGAGGGCAATCTTCATCAACATCTTCAACAACACCATCTCCTCTCAAATCCAGTTCATCTCTTGTGTTCAATCTTTGTACCGGAACCTCCGATTGGTACCTGTGAGTGACTAGTAGTGTTGATTATATTACGTAGTTGAATGCTATATGGTTTATTTGGTGGAAGATTATATGTTCAAATCCATTATTCTATTTATTACCCCTCTAATCTTGAGCATGAATATCATTTGTTAGTAGTTACCTTACTCTTGAGGTCACAGGAGTAGTCATGTTGCAAGTAATCATGTGAATTTGATATGTGTTTGATATTTTTATGATATGTATGTTGTGATTCCCATAGTGGTGTCACGTGAACATTGACTACATGACACTTCACCATCTTTGGGCCTAAGGGAATGCATTGTGGAGTAGTTATTAGATGATGGGTTGCTAGAGTGACAGAAGCTTAAACACTAGTTTATGCGCTACTTCGTAAGGGGGTGATTTGGATCCACATGTTTAATGCTATGGTTAGATTTTATCTTAATACTTTTCTCGTAGTTGTGGATGCTTGCAAGGGGTTTAATCATAAGTGAGAGGTTTGTTCAAGTAAAAACAACACCCAAGCACCGGTCCACCCACATATCAAATTATCGAAGTAGCTAACACAAATCAAAGCAACATGATGAAAGTGACTAGATGAAATTCCCGTCTACCCTCAAGAACACTTTGCTTATCATAAGAGACCATTTCGGCCAGCCCTTTGCCGCAAAAGGATTGGGCTACCTTGCTACACTTTATTTACTGTTACTTGCTCATTAGCAGTTATCTTGCTATCAAACTACTTGTTACCTACAATTTCAGTTCTAGTAGAAATTACCTTGCTGAAAACCGCTTGTCATTTCCTTCTGCTCCTCGTTGCGTTTGACACTCTTACTTATCGAAAGGACTACGATTGACTGCCTACACTAGTGGGTCATCATGGAGCTCGGTGGGGTTAGTGGCACAAAATCAAGCAAAATGAAGTCCAAGATATTGTAAATATTGAAATAAATCCAATGGACTCAAAATGCAAAGCAAGTGATCACGAAATATAGATGAGGGCAATAGACAAAGACACGCGGTGGGATAATGGGTCTTGTGCAACTATAGGGATGAGCAAAGCTCGTGTTGCACAAACACAAGGAGAGATGCTAGCTTATTGTACATTTGGGCACTATTCACCACTTGGCACCAATCTTATTCATGCAAGCAAAATGTTGTGTATTCCATGTATCCTTATGCACAAGTATCGCTTTTCATCCTCAACTTTACGCTTATAAGCTTTTGATCTTTATTTCTTGCTTAGAAGCTTTTTTGTTTCTTCTCTTCCTTTCCACTATTCTTATTGACCTAAACCAACCATATGAGACAAGTATCAAAAGATATGCATGGGAGCAAGCAATTGCACTATATGATATTTCTAGTGATGCAACAATATGATATTGTATCATTATGGTGCACAAGTTTTCGTGAAGCTCGGCAATACTCGGATAGCTAGTCTCAATAGGTATGAAAGTAATCACAAAGATGGTTGGGCTATCAAGATGTAATGTCAAGGATGGAAAAGCATATGATGGAATGTATACCTTCGTCACACTTATCCTTTCACGAAGTCGGGGTAAACCGACCTTGCTTCTGGTTGAAGATGGTCTCAAAGGATGGATGGTCGTCGTTGATGTCAATCGCTGGTGGTCGATGTAGATGATGGACCGATAAAAGTCATCGGTGACTGATCAAGAAGTAACCATCCCTAAGAAGCCGAAACACTTAAGGAGACTCCATTCACAACTCAAGCAGCCACAAATGCAATGGTAACCAAAATGGGTTAGGTTGCGGAAGTCTATGCTGGTAATGCGGATGATATGGTGGAGGAACTTGGCAAACTTGCCAGAATTTGAATAATATGATGGTGTCAAATGATTGTGGGACTAATATTGTGGGATGGTGGATGTCAATAGCTACAAAACAAGCTAAAGTACGCCTACATCGGAGTCCGGATGAAATAGGTATGGCTGAAACGGTGAAACACGGAAGGTTGGAACATACACGGGTCGGACATCCGGTGGTTGGGCCAGAAATCCAGGGCCTGATGTCCAAAACCAAGTCTGTTTTGGTGTTCTAGTAGCCCGATGTCCGGCCGTTGGCCCGGATGTTCGTCTGGTGGGCCCGATGTCCGGCCTGATGCTTGGAAATTCGGGCTGTCAAATCCGGATCGCAATCCAGGGCTCGAAAACTCGACTTGGGGGGTGGGGGATTGGTGATTCCAAACACAAAATTGAAGGTGTAAAGGTGGAATTAGAGATAGGGATGCAAAGGGAGTAAGATCCACTTGCGAAATACTAGATCCACGGATCAAAATCAACAAAACTCATAATAACAACAAATCACCAGCAAACATTTGGGGCTCTTTTGTGGGGAATTTTCCAAATTGGGAAAATTCGAACTAAAGCAAGAAAAGTGGGGTGTCGGGCTCCAAATTCTTGGCAACGTTGCTCATGATAGCAATATGATACGAGGAAAACTCAAGAGTGGCTCGCTCTTCACGAATTGGAGGTGGATTCAAGGAAGAACACGGAGAATACGAGGGAAAAGCATGGAGAAATCAAAGGGAAAACACTCTATTGGACAAGATCCACACCAAGTACTCCTCAAATCAAAAGCAATACATGAGGTGCATCAAGATCCAAGAACAACAATGGAAATAAGGATACATGGGTAGTTCATCTAAATCTCTAGGAGAGATGGGCCTTGAAATCCGTAGAATGATATCCGGTGGAGACCTCGGTCTCCATGAGATAAGTAGAGGAAGGAGCAAATCTCATCGATGAATGAACTATCACATTGCTAACCATAGAAATGAGGAGGGGGTGGAGTATTTATAGTCCTAGCCACGAAGGGGTAAGTGAGAGGGGGAACATGGGCCTTCGGCCCATCTTTGTGCATAGGCAGGCGCCGGTTGTCCGGGTTGTGGGAAGGATGTTCGGGCTGGGAGGCCGGATGTCTGGTCGGAAGGCGCTCGATTCCGTGAGGTTCTGCACTCCTCACACCAGATTTCCAAGTAGGGAGTTGGATGTCCGGCTAGTCGATGGTGCGTCGGATGTTCGGGCTCTAGCCGGATGTCGGACCGTGGTAGCTCCTCCAGCCCTGCCTTGTTGGTGGTCGGGTCTCCATGCGCTGGATGTCCGGGCCCTTGGCCAGATGGCCGGCCATTGTAGCATCACCAGCTTCGTCTTCTTCCTTCGTCTCTTCCACGCTTCCCACGCGGATGGTCTAGTCGATCCTTGGCTCTTGAAGTCCTCCTCGTCATCCGTGATGCTCCAACAATACCAATGTATGACAACGGGAGGAGTGTCAAGTGGTATACGATCCTTGAAGGGGTCAAGTGAACACGTGTAAAGGAGATGATTCACCTTTTTGTATATGGAGTGGATGATGCATGGGTCACTTGCCAAACGGAGTCTTGTCATGGTGATGTTTGTAGGATGCTCCGCATTAGAAATACTTATATCTCTTGTACTGCATCACCCCTCCTCTTTGGGGAAAACCCAATGCAGTTTACATGTAGCACCCATGAATCGACATCAACGCGAGGAGTAGGGATTGCGATGCAACAGATGCACTTGACCTTATGAAATCTCAAATGAACTATGTGGGTGTGCATCCAACTTGCTTTCTCATGAAGACCTCGGGCATTTCAAGAAGCCTGTCATCATAATATGCATGCCAAGTTCTATAATGAAAAATTCCCAGTAGTATATGAAGGTGACAAATCCGGAGACTCTAAGAACATGGTTCTACTTTGAGGCACAAGTGTGGTAATTGGATAGTTACATTACCCCTTCTCTCTTTTTCTCTCTTTTTAGGTGGGATCTTTTCGCATCCCCTTTTTTTCTCCTTTTCTCTTTTTTATTAATTTATTTTTTATATATATAATTTTATGGCAGTCTCATTTGATCTCTCCCATTTTTCTCTTCTTATTTTTTTTATTTTCCGTCCGTAGTCTCATCCCAACTTGTGGGGGAATGGTAATCTCCATCATCATTTCCTCACTAGGACAATGCTCTAATAATGATGATCATCGCACTTTTATTTACTTACAACTTGATAAAAAACTATACAAGATGACTCTATATGAATGACATTGATAGTGTACGAGGATGTGCAATGATCAAAGATAGCAAAGATATCAACGGACAAGCATTGAAATATAATGCTAGCAATATTACGATCATGGAAAACAATATGAAAATGAATGTCATGTAAATGATGATGATGAAAAGTTGCATGGAAATATATCTCAGAATGTCTATGCAAATGGCATGATATGTAGGTATGGTGGTTGTTTTCAGGAAGATATAAGGTGCTTATGTTTGATAGAGCTTATCATATGATGGGGTTTGGATGCACTGGTGAAGTTTGCGCCAACTCTCGAGGTGAGAAAAGGACAATGCATGGTAGCAAATTATGGAAAGGTGGGAGTGCGTATAATCCATGGACTCACACTAGTCATAAAAACTCATATATTTATTGTGAAAGTTTTATTAGCTCTCTTCAATCGAAGTATTACCAGTGCACACCTAGGGAGGAGGTATGGAGGATTTAACCATCGCATGCCCCCGACTCAAACAACACAAGGATTTCAAAGAGGAATAAAAGTGCTCCAACATCCAGGTCACGCCATAACCGAAACTTTAATGAACATGATACCACAAACTTTAACATCGATATTGCTACTAAACCATGATCATCCACTAGTGCACCCACGTATTACTATCTTAATGTCGCAAAACTATTGCAAGGAATCAAACATATCATATTCAGTGATCTACAAGTTTTATGTAGGATTTTATGACCAACCATGTGAATGACCAATTCCTGTTAACTCTCTAAATAGGTATGAGTGAAGCACAAGAGTTTAAATCTTTCTACAAAAGACCTAGACATGCTCTAAGAAATATAAGTGAAGCAAAAGAGTATTCTACAAATAACGGTGTTCCCAAAGTAGAGAAGTGGTCATCCAAACTTCACAAGGTATAAGTGAAGCACACGAAACATTCTACAAAGCAATACTCAAAAGATATAAGTGAAGTGCCAAGATCATTCTATAAATAACCAATGACTATCCCATAAAAGCATGGTGAGTTGCTAAAATGAAAATAAAGAGAATACGTGTGGGATCACTAGAAGAGGCGTCTAAAGGGAGGTGAATAGACTACTTGACCAAATTGGTTGGCAAGTTTTAGCAATCTAGCAGGTCTTGCACGCCCTACACATGCAAGTCATCAAGTATGGAAGTGGTAAATAATACATGCATATGAAAGTAAGGAGTAGAGATAGGAAGATAAAATGCAATTGGAGACACGGAGATTTTTTTCATGATTCTGATAGGTGGTGCTATCGTAATCCACGTTGATGGAGACTTCAACCCATGGTGGGTGATACATATCCAACATATCCATAATTTATAAAGTATGCATGCCATATTCACCTATGTTACAATACTTTTATATGGCTTTGATGATTTTTTTATGATTTAATTAGAACTAACCCGAACTGACGTTGCTTTCTACATAATTACCGTGGTGTCTTTTTTGTGTAGAAAATTAAAGTTCTTAGAACCGCCCGAAAAATTTTGGTGATTTTTTTTTGGAACATATGAGCAAAATTGGAGCAAAGAACCACAAGAGGGGCGTCTGTTGGCCACAAGCCAATAGGGTGCGCCTAGGGGGTCAAAGGGGGCTGATGGCTTGTGGGCCCCTCGTAACTCCGTTTAGCGTGATTCCAACACAAAAAATCCTATATATACACAAACCCTTAGAAATAAACAAAGAACTTCCGCTTCACTGCCGTAACTCTCTATATCAACGAAAAACCCATCTGGAGCCTTTCCAGTACCCCGCCGAAGGGGGGAAATCATCATTCTGGCCATCTTCATCATTCGGGTATAGGCCATGAAGAGGAGGGAGTAGTTCACCCTCGAGACTGAGGGTATGTACCAGTAGATATGTGCTTAATCTCTCTCTCTCTCTCGTGTTCTTGAGATGGCATAATCTTTATGTATCACAGGCATTGTTAATATAGTTCGATCATATGGTGTTCTTCACTTGCATTCTTGTTGTGATGAATTGAATCTTTCCCTTTGATGTTTTGTTATGTCGGATTGAATATTTGGTTTGAGAACACTTGATGTATGTCTTACATACGGATGCCTTGGTGAAAATGGGGTATTCTATTTATTCACTTGATATATGTTATGGCATCAACTTGCGGATTCTGGTGACCTTGGGGACCTATGCATAGAGGTTGATTGCATGTTTTCATACTACTTCCTCCGATAGAAATCTTAGGGTGCTTGTCGAGGGAACGATTATACGGGGCACGCCCTTGAGTCCCGATTCTTTCACACTTGGAGGGGAAAGGGAGGGAAATCAAGAGGCAAATAAACACTCAAAGATGATCCTCAAGTCACACATCCACTAGATCCAACGAATCACGAGATACAAGGATCGAAATCAATGAACAGATACTAGTATCGGTAGCCTTCCCACTCCGAAGAGATCGGTCTTGATTTCCATGAGGGGATCATCCCTTGAGAGGGGCCTTGGCATCCGCTTCAAATCTTCTCACGTAGAGGTGTCTGTCCCCAAGACAGGAGGAAGAAGATGGAGCTATGCTCAACAATGGTCTTTGCTAAACATAAGCTAACCCTAACTCGAGGTGGAAGAGGAATTCTTATAGTCTAGGTCAAAATAGGGGCGAAGGGGTACATGGGCCCCTGGGCCGAGTCACTACGCGCAGGCACGCCGAAAGTTCTAGGCTAGGACGGAAGTTCCGGGTAGATTCCAGCTAGGGTTCGGGCTGGACAGAGTGTTGGTGCCGGGTCTTGAGGCATGGCTGGAGGTAGGCCAGAAGTTCTAGGCCGGCCGGAGGTTCCGGGCCAGGGTCCGGACAGGTTCTAGGTAAGCCAAAAGTCTGCACGCCCAGGCTGGCTCCTGGGTCAATTTGAGGCCGGCGGTTCCGGGTTGGTCGGAAGGTCTGGGCTAGCCAGAAGTTCTAGGCCAACCAGAAAGTTGCCCTTGGTGTTGGCTCCTTCTCCTTCTTGGCCTTGGTCTTGAGGGTGCTTCCTCGATTCTTTGTGGTCGACTTCCTCACACCAGAGGATGCACAGGTTTCATTATGAGGTAGCATGCAAGTCCCGTTGATATCCAAGTCTAGCTCGAAGAGGAGTGAGTTCACCTTAGCTTCCATGGCATGTGTGCAGGCTCTAGTCAAGGTACCAATTGGAGCTTGACGTGATGGTCTAAACTCCATGGTGTGATGCTCCGCATCAAACGAACCTGACAATAATACTAGGGGTACAAAAGAGGGGCGGAGTCTAAATACAACGCAGGTGTATCGCTCGGATTTAGCGAGTTTGGGCCCCTCTCGGAGGAGGTAAAGACCCTGTGTCCCATGCCCGAGGGCTAGTGTTTCCTTATGGGGTACGAATATAGTAGGGTGAGGAAACCCTGCTCAGGAGCCCGGGAGTGGCATATATAGAGTGCGCCACCACCGGTCGAGCGCCATTACAAGAGCATTTAATAATAGCAATTGCACGCGTTATAGGAAACTGCTACTTTAACTAGAGATGTTACAGGTAACATCAGTCTTCACAACACTTCATGTGAGTTATTAAGTCTCTCGAACGTTGTAGCTCTGATACGTCTCCAACGTATCTATAATTTTTGCTTGTTCCATGCTGTTATATTATCAACCTTGGATGTTTTTCAATCATTTCATAGCAACTTTATATCATTTTTTGGGACTAACCTATTGACATACTGCCAATGTGCCAGTTGTTGTTTTTGCTTGTTTTTTACTTCGCAGAAAATCAGTACCAAATGGAGCCCAAACGTTGTGGGTATTTTTGTGGATTTTTATGGACCAGAAGAAGATAGATGGGCCAAACAACACCAGAAGAGGGGGCCCAGGGTGGCCACCCTCCACCAGGGCGCGCGAGAGACCCCTGGCACGACCTGGTGAAGGGTGGGCACCTCGGGCACCACCCAACCGACTATCGAGCCTATAAATTCCCTAAAAATCCAAAAACCCTAGGGGAGTCGACGAAACACGATTCCAGCCACCACAACTTCCAAAACCTCAAGATCCAATCTAACACCATAACGGAGGGGATCATCTTCCTCATAGGTGCCTCTCCGATGATACGTGAGTAGTCCACCATAGACCTACGGGTCCATAGGCAGTAGCTAGATGGCTTCCTCTCTCTCTCTCTCTCTCTCTCTCTATGTTTCTCAATACAATGGTCTCTTGGAGATCTTGATGTAATGACTTTTGCGGTGTGTTTGTTGGGATCCGATGAATTTTGAGTTCCTGGTCAGTTTCTATCCATGAATATGATTTGAGTCTTCTTTGATCTCTTATTTGCATGATTACTTATAGCCTTGTACTTCATATTCGAATCTTTGGTTTAGTTAGGCCAACTAGATTGATTTTTGTTGCCATGGGAAGAGGTGCTTTGTGATGGGTTCGATCTTGCGGTATTCTTTCCCAGTGATAAAAAGGCCAGCAAGACACACATGTATCGCTGACATTAACGATAACAAGATGGGGTCTATTCCTACATGAATAGATCTTGTCTACATCATGTCACCGTTCTTATTGCGTTACTCCGTTTCTCCATGAACTTAATACACTAGATGCATGTTGGATAGCGGTCGATGTGTGGAGTAATAGAAGTAGATGCAGAGTCGTTTCGGTCTACTTATCTTGGACGTGATGCCTATATAATGATCATTGCCTGGATATCGTCATGATTATTTGATCTTCTATCAATTGCCCAAAAGTAATTTGTTCACCCACCGTGCGCTATACTCATGAGAGAAGCCACTAGTGAAACATACGGCCCTGGGTCTACTTTTCCAACATATTGCTTTCCAATCTACTATTTGCAAAAAAATCACATCTATTATTCCAAAAAAACCAAAAATACCTTGCGTTCATTTATTTTACAACTTTTTGTTTATTTATTTTACTTTGTGTTCTTGCAAGATCTATTTTTGAAAACTATCACTACCTAATCTATCTTATTACCATAGAGAGTGTGACAACCTCTAATGCAAAGCATCCCGTGAACTCCACCATGGACCCTTCTCCAACACCGCAGACACAAGATGAACATCCGACCGGCCTTGGACGACCGATGGGCCTCGCACGACCGACGCTTGGAGAACAGGTCAGCACACAGGCCGAACGGACTCCCCAACGCACGAACGACCGACACTGTCCGGACGACCGATAGGTCCCAGCAAACAGACTTCCAGGTCATCCCGGAAATCCAGCCGCCAAGGACCCGCTCCAAAACGTCAGAAGTCCGGAGCCTCCAGACTATCGAGCGTCAGACGTCCGAACGCGTCCGGAAATCTGGCCAAGCCGCGCCCGCATCGAACCCTCGGACTTCCGGCCTCCTCCAGACGTCCGGACCATTCTAAGTCGTCGGACGTCCGGACCCTGTTTGCACACAGGCCCACGGGTTTTGGCCCATGTACCCCTCTACCTCCTCTTAGACTATATATACCTCACCCCCTCCTCTTTCTAGGGTTATCTAATGTTTGCTCTTGAGCTTAGCTCCATTACTTGCCTCTCTTGAGGAGCTTGACCTCCTTTGGGAGTAGATCCAAGTGATGCCAAGGCCCCTCTGAAGGGAAGGCCCATGTGGATTCAAGGCCCCTCCGCTGGAGTGGGAGATCGCGTACCCCTACTTGTATCATTGGTTGATTTGGGATTTGTACCTCTTGTGTTGTTATGGGTCTAGTTCATATGTGATTGAGTTCCCTCTTGAGTGTTTCCTCTTGTTTCCCGTGTTCTTCGTGTTTTCCCCCTCCAATTCATGAAAGATCGACCACCACGGGTCTTGCCCCGTATCATATGGTATCATGAGAGACGTTATCATGAATTTGGAGTCTCCCCGCCGTTTGCTAGCCTAATTTTGCTTTGATTCGTCCTAACTTCGAAAATTCCCACAATAAAGCCCTACCCAAAATTTCTTGGATTTGTTCGATTTGATGAGATTTTTTGATTTGGATATGTGGATTGCGTAGAGGACAAGTGGATCAATCATTCCCCCATCATCCCCATCATTTTCATCTGCAAGATCGCATCAATTTTTCCCAAAAATTTTCTTTTGGTTCGAGTTCATCTGGTGAAACCCGCAGGCTCTGGACGACCGACAGCCGCCGGGCGACCGGACCACGGACGACCGACCGCGCCCGCATGTCCGAGCAAGTCTGTCGAAACTGAATTTCGCCCGAAAATTTTGGATTTCTTCCGCCATTTCTTTTGGAACCCATTTGCATTTGAGATTTTGAGTCGCAAGCCCCACCACTTCCTAAGGTGTTTTGGCTAATTAGGAGTGGTTCTTCAACGACATCGCCGCTCATCATCGCCCCAGATCATCGCCAACCAACTCTTCATTAACACTACACCGTAAGCAAGGAAGGTAACCGCTACGACACTCTTGAGTTATACCCTTGCCATTGCGTTGTTACCCCTAGACTCTTGTGTTACTTGCCCAACGAGACTAGCCATTGAGTATTGCTGGGTCATGTTACTTGTGCACATTAGTGATATATACTCCGCATAGCTACATTGCATGCATATACATCTTAGTATCATCTCTTGTGTTACAAAGTACCCGCATACATAATTGCTATCTTGGTGTGCACGTCCCGCATAGTGACAATTCAAATATCGTTGCTAAAGGAAAGAGAAGTGAAGATTTTAAGCAAGGACAAAATAGCAACAACATCGCCATTTTGCATATCATACTTGATCACCGTGGATTACTTGAGCGAGTGACTCGTGCCTCATGCATACATAGCAAGTCGGGAATAGGAAGGCGACGCATTTTGTTTCTTACTGGTTGTGCACAAGTTCTTATCACGCCCATTCGAGAAATCATGCTAGCGTCTCTCTAGAGTTGTGCAACATGAGCGTTTTCCGTGGATTCCACATTTTGAGCTCATTTCTTGGTTGCACAACCCCACTTTTCTATTCGCGTGTGTGTTTCCGAGTTCACTCATTGTTACTGATTCACCTTGCCTTACTTGCGAACTTATGAATCAATTTCAACTTTCTTGCATCATATTATCGAATTGCTTGAAATTTTGTGCCACCATCCTAACCAAGCTACTCCATAAGCATTACTTTTGTAGGTGTGATAAGGGCAAAATCGGTACCAATTCCATTATTTCCATGATTTCACATTGAATTATTGATCCTCATTTGAACCTCCGAAACGGTATTTGGCATTGTGTTTTCTCATTCTTCCACTTATATCTACTTGAGTACCATGGATAGGAACACTATGACGAACCCGGTATTCGAGGAGCACGACGACGACGCGAACAACTACGTCACCAAACTACATTTCTTAGCCGCACAAAAGGGAATGCGCCAAGCACATGATGTCATCACGGACCGCATCGAGCACCTCGCCACCAACATACGTGAATCCGAGGAGTGGACGCGGGACTTCATGACAACCCAAATGAACGAGCTCCGCGCCTTGATGGTGAACCGCTCATCATCCACTTCTACCTCAACTCAACGGCGCACCGCAAGTTGACACTCCTCCGAGGACTCCTTTAGCGAGAGTCGTCCTCCTCGAGCTCGACCACAACAACATCACACGTGTCGCCTCTCTCAAGACTCAAACAATCCTTTCCACAATGACGAACCTCAAGGTCGACATCGTGAGCGTGACCACCGTCACCAACAAGAGCAAGGCGCCTACGAGCAAGACCGCCTACGTCACCGCCATGAGGAAGACCAACGTCGTGAAGAGCAAGCATTTGAAGCACAACGAGAGCTTCCCGAATCAACACATGCCTTGCAAGAACGCAACTAACTAGCTCGCGAGGAACAAGAAGCTGTACGTCGAGAACGCCAAGAAGAAGCCGCACGTCAAGAGGAGCACCAAGAAAGCCAACAATGGATGTGACAATGACGTCAACAACACCCAAGTCAAGAGGAGCAACGCATTGATGATCTAGATCATAGGCAAGAGCAACATCAACATGACAACAATGCCCTTCCATGATAGGATGCGCGACATCAAGCAAATCTCGTTGACCATGTGGATGATCACACACCATGGCAAGGCCAACGTCAATAAGACAACTATGCTCCTCCATGACAAGGGTACCGCAATAACAACAACAATGAGGAAAATCGCTTTGGCAAGCTCAAGTTCACTATGCCTAAGTTCTCTGGAAGCAACTATCCCGAAGACTGCCTCTCTTGGGCACTCAAGGTCGACAAAATATTCCGGTTGCACAACTATGAAGAAGACAAGAAGATTGCCATGGCCTCCCTCGAGTTCCAGGATTATGTGCTCATTTGGTGGGAACAAGTGATTGAGCGAAGAAGAGAAAGAGGTGATCCTCCAATCACCACTTGGGAACAAATGAAAGATCTCATGAGAGCTCGATTCGTCCCAACACACTATAATTGCGATCTCTTCGAGAAGATACACCTACTCAAGCAAGGCACCAAGTCGGTGGCAGAGTACTACCAAGAGATGGAGATAGCCATGATAAGAGCCAATGTGAAGGAAGAGGAGGAGGAAACTATGGCACGTTTCTTGAATGGTCTCAATTACCAAGTCAAGAAAATTGTGGATTTCCAACCGTACTCCAACTTGCTCAAGCTAGTGCATCAAGCCACCAAGGCGGAACATCAAGTTCAAGAGGACTACAAGTACTCCAAGACCTCCTACAAGACCTTCTGTGCAACTAGCCAAGTTTCTCCAACTACGATATCGTCTACAAGAACCTCAACGTCCAAAGATGACAAGTCAAGCTACAAGGACAAGTCATCTTCATCACCCCGCAACGCCCCTACAAGCAACACAAGAGCGTCATCCTCTACACCAACACTGGATGATGTGAAAATGAGCTCCATCAAGTGTTTCACATGCCAAGGCCGAGGACACAAGATGTATCAGTGTCCCACAAGGCGGACTATGATCCTTCAAGATGACGGTTCATATGACTCAATGAGTGAAGATGAGATGGAAGCTTTCCAACAAGTGTCTATGCACCGACAAGTCAATGAAGATGAAGACTCTGAAATCTTTTGTGACAATGATCCGAGCCCCGCTCTCATTGTCTCAAAGGTTTTGACTCTACAACAACAACAAGATGAGGACTAACGTTGCCACATCTTCCACACCACGGCTGGTATCCAAGGGAGATCTGTCAAGGTCATCATAGACGGAGGGAGTTGTCACAATGTGGCAAGTGAGGATCTTTGCTCCAAGTTCCACTTGATCAAGAAAAAGCATCCTCGCCCCTACAAGGTCCCATGGCTAAGTGACTATGCCACAATACAAGTCGACCACACCATGCAAGTCTCCTTCAAGATTGGAGCTTACGAAGACACCATGGAGTGTGATGTGGTGCCCATGTCTGTTTGCCACCTACTCCTTGGGAGACCTTGGCAATTTGACCGTGGTGCCATACACAACGGGCACGCAAATCAATATAGCTTCAAGTTGAAGGGCACCGAATATGTGCTTCGCCCTATATCTCCTAGTCAAGTGATCGCCGACAAGCAAGCTTCGTCCCATCATGGAGAGAAAAGTGAGAGAGTGATCCACCTCAAAGCGAATGAGCACCACAAGCCAAATTTGAGTGACTCCACGATGAGGGACATGTGTGACCTAGTACTATTTGCCACCAAAAGAGATTTGAGGGATGTGAATGAGAACCCATCGACCGTCCGTCACTACATGATAGTGTGCAAGGATGTTGTTACCTGGCCTAACCCTTCACAACATCTTCCTCTTGTGCTATCTCAATTGTCATAAGAATTTCAAGATGTGTTCCCTGATGAGCTACCTCCGGGACTACCACCAAAATTAGAGATCGAACACTGCATCGACCTCATCCCCGACACACCACTTCCCAACAAGGCTCCCTACCGTGTCAACCCTAACGAAACAAAGGAAATACAAAGGCAAGTCCAAAAACTCCTACATAAAGGGCATGTTCTCGAGAGTTTGAGTCCTCGTGCGGTTCCCGTGATCCTAGTGTCTAAACATGATGGTAGTATGCACACGTGTTCCGATTGTCGCTGTAACACCCAAGATGCGATCATATCCTTGTTTTGGCTCGAGGGCCTTGACAGGGATAGAAGCGCATCTCGTCGTTTTGAAAGAATGGATATCATTACAAGTACATGGATAGAAGAGGTGAGTATATGGAATTGGCTTACACTCGCCACAAGCTACATCAAGATCACATCAATACAATAACATATTCAAATATCATACATAAGAGCAGGGTCCGACTACGAACGAAACCAAACGATAAAATGACATCCATCCTTGCTATCTCATGCTGCTGCTTGGAACCCATCCTAGATCAATGAAGAATAAGAAGAAGAACTCCAAATCAACAAGCATTGCTCTCACGTCAATTCATCATATTACAGTACCTGCCACTGTTGGTGTAGTAATCTATGAGCCACGGGGGCTCAGCAATCTCATTTCCAAGGGTATCAAGACTAGCAAATCTTAATGAGTGAGATATGGTTAGGTGGTGAGGTTGGAGCAAGAAACTAAACATTTATTTGAGTGCTAACTTACGAGTACAGAAACTAAAATGGGTGGTCTATGCATAATGGTTGTCAACTAGTAATGATCAGTAAGTGATGCTGTACACCTACTTACATCAAACATAACCCCACAATGTTCTCTCTTGGATAAGGACTCACAAAAAAAATCACAGTTACGCACAGAGTTGGTGTATTCTATTAGAGTTTACTTCAAGTTTGCTATGATCGGATGTTAAACAAAGTTTCCAAATTGCTACACGACCGCAGACACGACTTTCCGAAAGATCTAACCTTGTAGGGATGCTCCAACTCATCCATCACAAATTAACCACACCGCTTGGAATTCCCCAACCGCGTAATCACCCATAGTACTTGCGGAATCCTGATGGAAAATCTCAACTTTGAGATAGCTCGAAGTGTCATTGAAATCCTGCGCGCAAGACGTTCGAGAAATATAAAACAAATCCAATAAGGCCTCCCAGTGAGCCAAATTCGCATCTAGAGCCATGCACTCTCTATCTACGGGCATCATACGTCTATGCGAAGTGGACGGTAGCCTGAAAATGCCTCGAGTTGCCCCGAGGTGGCACCGCCGACTGCTAGGTACATGGATAAACACTCATGACGAGCACTGGCCCAGGTTGTTGATTAAAGATCCACGGGTAGCGGGTCACTATGCAATTTTAGTTATTAGGCAAATGATAAAACCAATGTTGGGCCTTGTCAGACGAGTTTTATCCCAAAACAAAAATCAAGGGGGTCCCCATAACCACCCCAAGCATGTTAGGAGCGCTTAGTATGAAACATAACACCGGTATACAAGTAACTAGGGTGGCAAAAATGGAACAAAACATCAAGCAAAAGACCAAGCCTTCATCCTTTTACCAAGTATATATGTGCATTAAATTAAATAACAATAATATTGTGATAACAAAAGAATGTCCATGTGGACATGGAAGCAATTGCACCTGTAGCTAGAAACGCTATAAGAAGGGCTAAGCAAGCGGTAACATAGCCAAACAAAGATTTATGGGATGTGAATGGGTTAGAGGCTTATCATGGCAATGTTGGGACGCTTGACAAACAAGTCATAGGTAGCAAGATATAATGATAGAAGCGAGACAACTAGCATAGCAATGATAGTAGTGCTATCCAGGAAAATATGTCATCTTACCTGAGATCCCGCTTGAAAGAATAACGAATCCATAAAGTAGACGAATGAATCCTCACACTCCGAATGCTTTCAGAACTTTATCGAAAAGGAGTAATCCGAAACAATAATCAACACGTGGTACACCACAACATATGCATGACATGATGCACAAACCAATATGATGCAGGTTCAGTTTTAATAGGCAAGGCATGGCAAATCACATCAAACAACTACTACGCATTAAAGTGAAGGCTCAATATGCAACAGGTTGCATATTGACAAAACTTCACATTTGAATTACTTAGTTCACTCCGGGTTAGGTACACAACAATATTAAATATTGGTAAATATGGCAATAGATGAAGCACAAACAACTACATCATCTAGGCATTTTAAATGAGGCCTAAAACAACATATAACACTTCCGAAATGACCTCATGTGCAAATTTTAAGTTTGATACAGATCTGTCCTAAGCATATTTTATATTTGTCAAACATCAAAATAAAGTAGGCCATGAGATTCTACACGTTTTTTAGTCAAGTTAGATATGTGGAACATTTTAAACGGAGTTACGGTTAATTAATTATGAAATAAGCCGTTTTGAAATGCCAATTGCGCAAATTAATGTAAACATCAAAGTTCAACATTTTTATCACATGTGAGAGTTGAAAATTGTAAATCTACACAAAATTCTAGTCATTTTACCTATATAAAGTTTTTACATATGACACACAGTTATTTAGTTATGAGCAGTGCAAAATAAAGGCATTTTGTAATTATGCATGTCCAGGTTTAATTGACAAAATCACACAGCAGAAAAAAAAACATTCACAGGCCTAAACTGGCTAGCCCAACATATTAACCGAGGGCAACACAAACTATACAACGCTCATGGGCTAGAGTTGGATGGCTGGGCGCTCACCTCGTGCTGGGCCTTGTGGGACAGCAGATCCAATGCGTTTGGCTGGAGGAGGCGTGCCGGTTGGGCCTTGGCGCTGGTTGCGGCTAGGCCTTGGAGCAAAGCAGACCCACACGACGGAGCGAAGCAGGCGCTCTCGGTCAATGCGAGCAGTTTGTCCCCGTCCTGTCGCTGGCTGAGGACGAGGCCGGATCGAGCTCGCGACGAGAAGGCCGGTCAGGGGCGGTGCGCAGGCGCGAAAGGCCACGAATAGGACGGGCACGATGGGATCCGGGGTAGAGGCGCCTGATCTGGTCGGGGAGGCGGGGCAGAGGCTGGCCGGGGTGGAGCTGCTGCTGTTCGTCCCGGCTGTCAACAGGATGACGCCGGCGAGGTTCGCCAACGGGCGCAGCACAGGGAGGAACTGGTCACGGGGATCTGGCTACGGCGAGTCCATTCCCGCCGGCGGTCGACGGATCCAAGCGAGGGCGGAGCAGATCGAGCGGCCGTGGTCTTGGGGCGGGGCTGTCCAGGCTTCCTGCGGGAGAGAGAGAGAAGCGCGGGGTGAGAGAGAGAACTGGAGGAGGGGTCGCGACGGTGCTGGCCTGGGGGAGGTGTTCGCGGGCGGCAACACTTCAGCGGTTTGGCTGGCGGAACGGCGTGGAGGTGGGGCGCGGAGGCGCGGGCTCGAGCTCCCGATCCCAATCGGGATCACGGGCAGCGACTGCAGGGTGCGAGCGCGGGACTGGGAGGCTCTCATGTCCGTCCGATCTGAGATCTGACGGCTCAGATTGGCGGCTGGGGCTGGATCAGATCTGGCTGGTGGTTGGTTCGGGATGGATGGAGGAAGGTGGCTGCTTTGGTTGGCTGCGCATGGAAAGAGAGGAGCGGCGGCGGCTGGGAATTAGGGTAGGCTAGGGTCTAGGGTTTGCATTGATTTAGCTAGGGTTCATCTGTTATAAATAGTAGGTAGCTAATAGGGAGGGATTTGATACCATATCGAGTCTTTCAATCATGACTGGATGGTTTCGGTTGTGGGGGAGGTTAGGGTTGGCTTAGGTGGGCTGGTGGGCTGTGTTAGAGGCGTGTTGGGTTAAGATGAGAGGGAAAATATACGGCCCGTGACAGAGGTTTTTAAAACACCGAAATGTCCGATGAATAAACCGATGACTGCGCTGTTAGGGTTGACCGTTCGGATATCAAACGACCTCTGATTGCGACGAAATTTGGCTGGCAGTTCACCTACAATAAAATAAGGCTACATGCCAACTTTCGATCCAATCTGAAAAAGTTTAATACATACTTTTGAAAACAATATTTTGCAACTCCGCGGACGCGTGCGTGTGTGGTTGGTCTCGAAACGGTCGACGACACGAACGGAAAGAATCGGCAAGTACGAACGGATGCAAGTTTTTGAAAAACGGGTGATGATGCTATGTAGATGATGCAAATGATGCAATGATGAATGCGACAAACAGACTAATCACACGAGAATAATGGAAACAAAAGGGGAATCTTCTCGAGCGTCGGTCCTGGGCTGTTACAACTCTTCTCCACTAAGAATAGATCTCATTCCGAGATCTTAGAATGAGAAGGGGAAGAGACAAAGCAAGAGGAAGAGGTAAAACATACTTGCTTCTTTGACCAACAAGTGAAACCACATGAACTTGAAGGATTGCAAGAGAAAAAGAATGATATGAGAAACAACCAAGAATTCAAAAGAAATTTCGACAGCACTTCGGTAGGAAAGAGAGGCAAAACTTGATAAGATGGAAAGAACTTGAAAAGATGGCACAACTCCGGTTGAATGGATAATCAAGGAAAGAATATGAACTTGATAAAACAAGATGATGGTTCAAATAGAGCAACATGACAACGCCTTCGAAAGAAAAGAATAGAAACTAGATCATTGGGAGGAAAAGAACGGAGAAGAAAATGACAACTTCTACCCCCATTGAACTTGAGAAGCATAGGTTAAGCAGAGTTGTTGAAAAAAACAACGAAAAGAGATTGTTGTGGGCTTATAGACAACATGTCACACCTTGTGCTTGTATCACCTTGTCTTGTTTGGATTTATAAAACTTGGAACCAACTAAAACTTTTTCTGAGGGTTTGTGCTTGTTTGAAATAATGTTTGTTTGCTTCATGATCGTGATTTATGGCACTCCTAGATTCTATTCCACTTCATATTCATCTTCCTTGTCCCAAACCTCTTGCCCAATGATCATGCCATGTGAATAGTGCCCAAAACTTTTTATCAAATTTTCTTTTAACCAAAAATGACTTATTCAAATTAGGTTTTCAAAACCCCCTGAAATGAGGTTTGCACTGCAAGTCCTCAAATTGGGTGGATTCTTCTTCCCCAAAGACTTTATTTCAAACCAAGCTTTTGAAATATTTCTATAAGAAATATTCTCAATAAATTCCAGGAAAGTTCCAGCAAGTCAACACTATCATAAGTGATGATCTTGCAAAGTTTCATCTCAACCCAAGTTGTTTTGGTTCATCAAACCATCCCAAAACCCTTCCTGTTCAGATTAAAATTTGAGCAACTTTACATTGGGAAGTTTCTCACCTTGGCCTCAAACTTTGTGGACATGTTCTAATCACCAAATGATGGTGCCACACTAAGTGGTGCATCAAGGGTTAAAGCCTAACATCACTAGATCTACAGAAACCTGATTCTGTTAGTTTCTAGGGTTTATCAAGTTTCCATTGTCAACTTTTCTCCCTTGGGCTCAAACTTGGTGAATCATCTCATTTTACCTAGCATTTGACCCTGGTAAATATCTCAGTAAGTTGGTAGATTTTTCTTGCCCAAAAACCTATCAAACACCTTTTGGTAAAATAGTAAAGTTACTATTTCTACCCCTTCCGCTTTTACCCTTGCCCCCAACTTTTTACCACAACCTCTTGTAGATACCTTGTACCTCCAGTAATTTCCTCAGGAGCCCAGCTCAATGATTTGGGGGGTAAAACCTTCATTTTTACCCCTGGGCAGCACCTATTCCTCCCTCTCTCCCTTTTTCTTCTACCTTAAGGCACCCCCAGATGCCTCCCTAAGTCCCCTAGGCTTTGTTTAACTCCCCTGGATCCCTCGGACACAGGTGGCCTCATAGAAAATGCAAAGGGCATGCCTTGGCATGCAAGGTTCGCGCTCTGGAGCGCGCTACAGTACGCACCCGCACTGTAGCCGCTGCCCAACGAGCGCTCCCGACAGCCTCAGGCCTCCCCATCTTGTCCCCCCTATCCCCCTCGATGCCCGCAACGCTCCACGCGGTCGTCCCTCTCCTTCCCCTCTCTCTGGCGCCCCCGCGTGCGTGCTCGGCGCAACGCAGCTCGGGCAACCAGAGGGCTCGCACGCGCGCCCCCGCCTCTCTCTTCTCTCCCCTGGCCTAGACCTCACCCACAAGCACCCTGCACACACTCTTTTCCTCCCCTGCAGCCTGTGGCGAGCACCCCGTGCTCACCGACGCACCGCGTCCACGGTGAGCCGGTGCCGGCCTATAAAGAGGGCCTCCCTGAGCCCCTGACCCCCTCTCCTCGCTCTCTCCTCCCCTATGAAGCTCCCTGGTGCCCAGCCCCTTCGCCCTCGTGGACGGGAACCCACGGCCGGAGCAAACCCTTGCCGTCGTCGGGCCTTCCCTCTCACCAGTGTTTCCCTCTCCCCAGGTGACCCCCTCGGCCACCCACCGACGCGCGGGAGCCCCCTGAGCGCGCCGGTGCCCTCCGCCTGGACCGCCGTGGCCGGAGACACCATCGGTGAGCGAGCTCCCGTCCCTGTCGTGAGGAGAGGGATGACAGGTGGGGCCCACCTGTCATCCCCTTGCCCCCTCCTCTCTCGCTGGCAAAGAGGGCCCGCGGGCAGGTTTAAAATTAAACCTACCATGTGCGGCGCCTCAGCCTGGGCCGAATCTCCCCCTGGGCTGGCTCGGCTCCGGTACTATGGCCCGAGAAGGCACAATACCCCTTTCTTTTTTTTCTTTTTCTATTTAAACTTCCAGAAATTCCACAAATTTGTATATTCATCTAAATCCAAATATTCTTCCACCTTAAATCATGAAATAATCCATAGAATTTACTAGTGCCATTTGTAAAAATGTTTGAAAACATTTTATGTATTTTTTAATTTAAAACCCCTATTTAGCACTATAAGCTCCTGCTTTGAATAGTTTTAAAAATCTTTTTAAGTTCAAAAACCTAGACAAATATTTTTAGTATAGGTTGTGGTATTTATCAGAGTAGGGTAGCATTTTTGATAGTAGTTTGTGTGCTCTGTTTTTATATGTTGCTTATTTTTATCGCTTTTATTCACGACGATAGATTGCACAGTTAACAAAGAAGTTGGACCCGAAGACTTCGAAGACCCCAGAGACTTTGTTGAGCCAGGCAAGCAGCCCTTTGACCATGTCAAGAAACCATTTTCATTGCATGCCATATAACACTTTACTTTTGTCATATTTGATCATGTGGAGTAGTGACCCCCCCCCGATGGGTTGCTTCCTAAACTTTTGCCATTGACACTTGCATCGTGCATGACCCTACGACCTTATGAGGGTTGTGCAGGTGGGAGTTGATAGGATGCTAGTAGAGGCTACGCAAATGGTTCAGGTTTTTTCATGGTGATGGAAAGAAAAGAAATGATTTCAAAGACTTTTCGAAAACCCTGTCGGGTGCCACTAATGCCCGAGGGAGATGATGAGGAGATGGGTGACCACTTGAGAAAGAAGTGTTATGCTGGAGCAAGTTGAGAATGTGTTTTCGAAAACGGATTAGATTTAAGATTTGTCGATTGTCCCAACCTTACATGCGCAACCACGATACCCCTTATCGGACGGGACTTTGTTGATTACCTTGGTGGGTACAGGCAAGGAGCCAGCATTACTAGTGGCGGGAGTGGCATGGTCACTCTCGATATGGGGTCATACCGGTATGTATGATCATGTGCTGTCTTTACAGGCACCGGGCACACCGTTGGTCCCCTCATGGATGGTACGATCTGGAGCGAGGCTCGTGTGATGTACATCATGAGGGCTGGGTACCAATCGAGTGGACTCTTTGTTTAGTATTGCTAGGGGAAAGGCATTGTTCGGGTGCTTTCCTCGGGTACGTTATATATCGCGAGTCGTGGATGACACGGAAGTTCCCCGAGTCTTGTGGGTAAAGTGTGCAACCTCTGTAGAGTGTAAAACCATTCGAATAGCCGTGTCCACGGTCAAGGATAGTTGGGTGGTGCTGCTTAGACTATGTCCGGATGTTTTCATGAAACTTGGTGTGAGTATGGATGTGATGGTGACAAAGATGTCACATGAGCTAAGTCCGATGACTTTGCATGGGAATTGAACTAAGTCCGATGACTTAGTATGATGAATGAACATGAGGTGTTCAACCCCTACATATGATGATATCTGTAACTTGTTCATATGGATATCTGCTAATTGTTGATGCATGCTAACTAGTTACTTGATCATGTCATTTGCATTCAAAATTAGCTTTCCGCAAAATTACCTACTTAGTGCTATATCATGTGTCATTGTTACCATGTTACACAACTTGGGTTGCTTGCCAGTACATTAGAAGTACTCATTGGCTTGCCACTGGTTATTTAATTGGCCAGGCATGGAAGAACATGAGTATGTTGAAGAGTTCGTCGGAGACGATCATGCGAACTAGGACGCTTCCCAGTCAGAATGCATGTAGGTTTAAGGCTAATGGCATGGGTTCACGCATTCGATCAAGATTTCCGTTGCTTGTTTTATTTAAGTATTTGGACCTTGTGTCCCTATCTATGTAAGACTAGACCTTCATGGTCTCTATTTGTGTAAGACGCTAAATGTGGATGTAAGACTCTTGTTATTCAGATTCTGTGTATTCAGTGAGCATTGATCTTTGGGATCACTGTACACGAGCATTCGGTGATCACGACTTATGAGTCGGGGTGCCCACACAACATCTCAAAATAATGAGGTGATAACCAGCCACTGACAAAACAAAGATTGCTTGGGAGCAAAAGAGATGAACAACGTCTTTCACGAAGAAGAGGAGGAGAAAACTTGGATCATTTATGACACCATGATAGCAATAATCCTTAGGAAATGCTTTAGGTGAAATCCAACCCAAGATAACTTCGAGAAGACAAGACGGGTTTAGTTATCTTATTCTTGACAATTTATTTCGAGACTCCTCATAATCAAGAATTTAATAACACCATCTCAAAAGACAATGGAGAAGGAATTGAATTAGAAATGCAAGAAAAGAATGGTTGAGCTTCTCCAACAAGAATCTTGAAGAACACTTCGAGAAAGAATTACATCCTTAGCAAACCACCATGAAGAAGCACCGGGATGACTCTGGAATGAAAGGATCATAGAAAAGAATTGAAGGTTGCAAAATGAACAAGATTGAGGCCTCTCTATGATATAGATGAATCTTCGAAAAGAGATATTTGAGCAACTGGAACTCCGGAAAAGAAAATAAGAACCACTTAGAATCGAGAATTAGATATCCTGAACAACTCCGGAAAAAGGATTGATATCTCGATGCAACAGGAATAAGATTTATGTTATGCTTATCCTTCATCAAGTTAAATAGATGACAAGCAACGGATTTGGCACACCAATTATTCTTCTTGCAAGGAATTGAAGAGAGAGAGAGAGAGATCACAAACTTGAAGAAGTCTTGACCAAGAACACCGGTAAGAATTCACAAATGAATAGTGACACTACTATTGAACGAAGATACATGGGAACAAAGAGATCATGGTCCACCTAATGGAAAACTTGAATGAAGCACCAGAATAATTGAGATACGAATGAAGGGACAACAATTGAGGAGAATTCAAGAACGAAAGCTAAAAGCTGAGAATGAAGAAATCTTATGAAATGATGGCCTTCGGAGGATCAAGAAACGAATACAAATCCAAAATGCTTCGGGTAGATATGGAAAGAATTACTCATGATTGAAAACAATTTGAGAGGATAGCAGGAAGTTGAAAGCATGAATCCCTAAGAATAGACCAAGATTTAAGAGAAACTCTCCTTCGCTCTTCAATGCTGAGAATGATGACGAGGAGCACATCATGAATTACTGAGTCACTCCGGAACAATGAATAAGGAAAGGTTGAGCCAATGATGAAAATTATTCGAAGTTATCTTAAAGATGAATATGACTAATGGAATTCATTCTCACGACATATTTGAAAAGAACTTGAGAACATCCCCGAAAAGATTGGAAGAGCCAGGATCTAACCTAGCTCTGATACCAAATTGTAATGCCCAAGATGCGATCCTATCCTTATCCTTATCGAGGCCCTCGAGCCAAAATAAGGATAGGATCGCATCTTGGGTGTTATAGCCGCCCTATTAATGCTATCACCATTCTCTACCGTCACCCTATCCGACGCTTAGATGACATGCTAGATGAACTTAGTGGTGCCACTATATTCTCCGAGATAGACGTGAAAAGTGGTTACTACCAAATTCACATACAAGAGGGTGATGAGTGGAAAACTGCTTTCAAAACTAAATTTGGTCTCTATGAATGGCTAGTGATGCCCATGGGCTTATCCGAAGCACCAGGTATGTTCATGCGCATGATGCATCATGGTTTGCACCCCTACATTGGATATTGTGTTGTGGTCTACTTTGATGACATCCTTGTTTTTAGCAAATCTTTAGAACAACACGCCACACATGTTAGGAACGTTTTGTAAACACTTTAGAAAGAAAAACATTATGCTAACATGGACAAATACATTTTTGGTGTGGAAAAAGTTGTTTTTCTAGGATTTGTGGTCTCATCAAAGGGTGTTCATATTGATGAGTCTAAGATTGAGGCAATTAAAAATTGGCCAACACCCACCAATTTGCAACACGTGCGTAGTTTCTTAGGACAAGCCAGTTTTTACCTCGGTTTGTGAAAGACTTTAGCACCATTGCCACTCCTCTACACACTTTGAGCAAGAAAAATGCATCATTTGTTTGGGGACCATCCCAAGACACCGCTTTCCATGAACTTGAGAATTTGCTAACTTATGCACCTTTGCTTGCCTTGCCTAATTTTGACAAAACTTTTGAAGTGCATTGTGACACTAGTGGTAATGGCATATGAGGTGTGCTTATGCAAGGAAAACGACCAATTGCGTATTTTTGTGAGAAACTTTCCGACGCTCAACTCAATTATCCTATATATGACAAGGAATTGTATGTGTTGGTGAGAGTCTTACTATCTTGGGAACATTATTTGTGACCGCATGAATTTGTCATTCATACCGATCATGAAACTCTAAAGTACCTCAAGGGTCAAACTAAGTTGAACAAACGTCATGCTAAATGGAGTGAATTTAGTGAGCCTTTCCATTATGTTATCAAATACATTAAGGGCAAAGAAAATGTTGTGGCAGATGCTCTTTCCCGCAAATGCATGCTCGTTACTCAACTTGAATTGAATGTTGTTGGTTTTGAGCACATAAAAGAATTGTATGAGCATGATGATTCTTTTGCTATTCCTTATGCCAATTGCAAAGTGAAGACCTGTTGGGAGAACTACTACATGAAAGATGGGTATCTTATGCGTGCTAACAAACTTTGCATTCCCAAGTCGTCTCTTCGTTTGTTGCTTTTACAAGAGGCACATGGTGGAGGACTAATGGGTCACTTTGGACGCGACAAGATATGCCACCCTCTCCGACAAGTTCTATTGGCCAAAGATGCTTCGTGATGTGGCACACTTCACCAGCCGATGATCTACATGCCACAAAGCTAAGTCAAAAGCTCAATCCCATGGTCTTTACATGCCTCTTCCTATTCCGTTCTAACCTTGGGAGGATGTTAGCATGTATTTTGTTCTTGGGTTGCCACGAATAAAAAATGGCCATGATTCCATTTTTGTCATTGTGGATCGTTTTTCTAAAATAGCTCATTTCATTCCTTGCCACAAGATCGATGATGCTTCACATATTGCCAATCTCTTTTGTAGGGACATATTACGCCTCCATGCATGGAGTACCAAAGACCATTGTCTCGGATCGTGACGTCAAGTTATTAAGGTGCTTTTGGAAGACCCTTTGTGCCAAGCTCGACATCAAGCTACTATTCTCTTCGGTGTACCATCCACAAACCGATGGTCAAACGGAGGTAACAAACCGGACATTTGGAACTCTCCTACACGTGTTGATCAAGAAGAACATCAAAGAGTGGGAGGATTGCCTACCCGTCACCAAGTACGCCTACAATGGAGCATAACACTTCACCACCAACAAGTCTCCTTTTGAGGTGGTCTACAGCTTCAACCCATTGCCCCATTGGACATCCTTCCTCTACACTCCAAGAGCGAGTCAACATGGACGTAAGTGCAAGGGCAAGCTACATCAAGAGGATGCACGAAGATACAAGAAAAACCATCGAGCTCCAAGTGGAACGCACCACCGCCAAACACAACGCCGACAAACACCCCATGGTGTTCAAGCCCAACGATCTTGTATGGGTGCACCTTCGCAAGGACCGTTTCCCCGCCGAGCGCAAGTCCAAGGTGCTAACTTGCGTCGATGGACCCTTCAAAGTGTTGGCACGTTACAACAACAATGCCTACAAGATATACATACCTCGCGACAAATACAGTGTGAGCGAAACTTTCAACATCATGGACCTATCCCCCTTCCATGGTAATGAAGATCTTGATCCGAGGACGGATCTTCCCCAAGGGGGGAGATGATGCGGAGCATCCCGTGAACTCCACCACGGACCCTTCTCCAACACCGCAAGCCACAATAGGACCCATGACGAGAGCCCGTGCACGCGCCATTGAAAACGAGGTGACATCTCTCCTTACTCAACCTACATGTGATCCACTCGAGACATTGCTGCTACCTCAGACGGAAGTGCTTTGTGTACTCAGGTACTCGGGAGAGTGACGTCAAGCTCGAAAGGACAAGGAAGGCCCCAATGAAAAGCTCCAACCTTTGGATGTCTGACCGGCCTCGGACGACCGATGGGCCTCGGACAATCGACTCCTAGAGAACAACTCAGCATGCAGGCCGTCCGGACTCCCTAGCGCACGGATGACCGAAGCCGCCCGGACGACTGACAGGTCCTAGCGAATGGAGGTCCGGGCCATCCCGGAAATCCAGTCGCCAAGCACCCGCTCCGAAACGTCGGAAGTCCAGAGCCTCTGGACAACCGAGCGCCAAACGTCCAACCTCGTCCGGAAATCCGACCAAGGCGTGTCTGCATCGAAACCTCGGATTTCTGGTCTCCTCCAGACATCCAGACTGTCCTGGGCCGTCGGACGTCCGACCCCGTCCGGGCGCCCGGACCATGTCTGCGCACAGGCCCACGGGTTTTGGTCCACCTGTACCCCTCTACCTCATCTTAGACTATATATACCTCACCCACTCCTCTTTCTAGGATTAGCTAATGTTTGCTCTTGAGATTAGCTCCATTGCTTGCCTCTCTTGAGCAGCTTGACCTCCTTTGGGAGTAGATCCAAGTGATTCCAAGGCCCCTATAGTTGGAAGATCCCCCGTGGATTCAAGGCCCCTCCTCCGGCGTGGGAGGTCGCGTACTGCTACTTGTATCATTGGTTGATTTGGTATCTTTTACCTCTTGTGTTGTTATGGATCTAGTTGATGTGTGATTGAGTTTGCTCTTGAGTGTTTCCTCTCGTTCTTCCACATGTTCTTCGTGTTTTCCCGCTACAATTCGTGAAAGATCGACCACCACGGGTCTTACCCCGTATCAACCTCACTTTCTCGTCAGGTTGCAAGTATTTGTCGTTTGTGTGCAGGTGTTGTTTATGTGGGTGTGTGATCTTCCTCTATGGATTGATACCTTGGTTTCATAAACAGAGGGAAATACTTACCATCGCTATGCTGCATCATCCCTTCCTCTTTGGGGAAATACCGATGCAATCTCAAGCCACGTCAAACGAATTTCCGGCGCCGTTGCCGGGGAGGAAGCAATCTCATCTACCAGGTTCCTAATCACAAATCTCATCTCCTTGCAATTACATTATTTTCCATTTGCCTCTCATTTTCCTCTCACCCACTTCACCAATTTGTTGTTTTAATTGCCCTCTCATTTTCATTTGACTTTTTTCTCGATGTATCTCTTGTTCGCTAGTCTCTTCACTATGACTAGCATCACAACTCCCTTGTCACCAGATTTTGAAGTACTATACTTCAAACAAAAACAAGGGGAAAACCTGAAAGATGCTTGGTATAGATTGATGGATTCATATCGTATTTGCAATCTAAAGGGAGATGCAAAGGTTTTGCTTCAAATTTTTTACATAGGATTAACTTTGCATCATAGAAAAGTTTTGGATTTGCCGCTAAAGGAAGCTTCACTGAACTTGATCCCAACGTTGCTTATGAAATTTTAGAAGGGATATTGGGAGTTCCTCCACCCAAAAAGGTTCCCTTTCTGACACAAGAAGGGGTTCAAATTCTAGTCAAATTGAGTGATTTATATAAACATTTGGTTGAGTTGCAAAAATATCACGAGCCACTTAAACATATCTAGGGAAACTTGAATATCATGAACACTTTGATTACTCTTTGCAATAAGCCTTAGGATATTTTAGATCTCAACATGGTTTCTTCTCTTGAAAATGTGGGAAGCGTAAAGAACCTCCCGGATTTGAGAAAGCCATCATAAAAGTGGCAAAAACTAAGGATGACAATACTTGAATCTATGCATTATGCCTAGCTAGGGGCGTAAAACGATAGCGCTTGTTGGGTGGCAACCCAATGAATAAATTATTTTATATTTTGCATTCTATTTTGAGTCTTTTGCAAAATTATGATCCTGTTAGGATTGTGTTTTTATGTTTTATTTAGTGTTTGTGCCAAGTAATGCCTTTAGGATGGTCCATAAGATAAGTAGAAACAATGCTGAATTTGAAACAGAAACTTTGTTCTTAGTGAACACAGTATTGCTATACAAATTCTTTACATTGTCTTAATTGTTCAGAACTTAGAGAGTTCCCTAAGTATGGGTAGAGTACAGATTACTATAGATTGTTCTGTCTGAAACATATTTTGTTTTCATTGCATTGTGTGCTTGTTTTGATGAATCTATGGCTTGTATTGGGGGTATAAGTCATCGTAAAGTTAGAATATAGTAGGTATAATGCAATAATAAAATATGAATCGGTTTACAATAGTAACTAAACAGGTAATCTGCTTTATTATACTAACGGATCTCACGAGAATTTTGTCAAGTTTTGTGTGATTGAAGTTTTCAAGTTTGGGTGAGATCATGATGGATGAAGAAATAAGGAGTTAGAAGAGTCAAAGCTTGGGGATGCTACATCACTCAAAGGTAATATCCAAAGAGTAACAAGAAACTAAGCTTGGGGATGTTATAAGTGCATCTAGTGCCACCCTTGTTTGGTTTGTGAGTATTGAAGACAAACGTGGTTGAGCGACTAATGTGTTTGTGAGAGTTCACAGGTTAACACACAGAGAAGTCACTCGAATTTTGGTTTGGCCGTTGAAGACGACCCCCAAAAAATGTCCGAAGACATTGATGACGCCTGAAGCCATTGGTGGTGGATGAACACATTCGTCCGAAGACAATGAAACGCGAAGACGAAGTCTTTTGCTAGTTTTGTTTCTTCTTTCCCGAGTCATAGGAACCGCCGTACTGTTAAGTGGGGTCGATGTGATCGAAGTCAGATGCTGACGTGATGCTCAACCCATACCTATGTCTTCGAGGCAAGACATTGAGAGGAAAACTCATCCACAACTAGTTGAGTCAGCTTTACTTGTAGCCCAAGTAAAGTTGTCGCGTGTGTTCAAAATCCGACCATTGTGATACGTGTCGGTTAGCCATTGACCCAGGGTCATTTTGGTCATATCAGGTCGGGTTACGCACTGGCTATAAATATCCCACCCCCTCCACCATAAGAAGGTGGCTGCTCAGAGAAAGATATGGCTGTTGTCGTTTTGGAGCAACACACCTCGAAGACTTTGAGAGATACACATCCTGCGAGGATACACCTAAACACCTAGAGCTAGAGTGTTTGAGCATCACCAAAGACTTTATGTTCTGAGTGAGCTGAAGACTTATTACACTTGAAGACTATGATCTTCCAGATGGTTAGGCATCTGGGTCTAGAGTGTCCAAGAGTCATTGTGGACTGCCGGGTGACCAAGTCTGTACGGGCTTCCGAAGTCTCCCCTGAAGACATACCTGAGTGATTGGGTGCTGTCTAAGTGACTTCTGCTCAAGGGGAATAAGGTGAAGAGGAGGTCTTGTGAGTTCAATCTCAGCCTCCCCAACCAGACGTACAGTTGTCACAACAACTCGAACTGGTCCAACAAATCCCGTGTCTTCGTCAAGCAACTGGTTCTATCCTTCACTCTCTTACATTCCCACTCTGAACTGTGAAGTCATTGCTTGAACATTCGTGAAGAATTCCTTACAAGACATTCATATCAACTATTTATCCTCATATCATCTAAGTTTGTCTTTGACTCATCTTAATATTCATTATGATTATGCTTAATTTGCTTGAACGTCTTCACTGGATTGCATGTCCTATCGAGATCCTTGACTGGATCCCTACATGATCCTGTTTACGTTTCCGCATTATTCGAATACATTCATTGTTTCGAAGACTTTCATAAAAATTGCCTATTCACCCCCCTCTAGTCGATTACTAGCACTTTCAATTGGTATCAGAGAAAGGTACTCCCTTGTTCTGTGTTTCCGTTTAACCACCATGGAGATTTAGCTATGTTGACTGCATGGACAATCAAGGTCTCTGTTGCGTGCCCTATCTTCGATGGCACCCACTACCCCTACTAGAAGAACAAGATGCACATGCATCTCGAAGCCATGGATAACGACCTATGGTATGTCTTCATGGCAGGCAGTCTGAAGTTGGTGAAGGTGTTACAACTGTTGATGTGAAGAGGTTAGCGCAACTCAACTCCACTACCAAGAACATCATCTGTGGTCATCTGAACAAAGGACAATATGGCCGCGTGAGTGCACTTAACACCTCCAGGCAAATCTGGGAATGTCTGTCCAAGGTGAACGAAGGCGTCTCATCTCACAGAGACTCCCGTGTTGATGTGCTTTGCAACTTGTTCAACCGCTTCAAGAAACTCGATAACGAAAATGTTCAGCTCACTTTTGATCGCCTCACTGACATCTCCAATGAGCTGAATGCACTCGACACCACTGATATCACCAAACATGAAGTCGTCAAGAAGCTACTCAGATTGCTTGATAGTTCCTTTGACACTCTCGCACTTATGATCCAAGAGCGCCCTGACTTCAAGAGTTTGGACCCAGCTGATATACTTGAGAGGTTGAACACCCACGAATTCCAACAAGTTGAGAATAGAGAGATCTACAGACCAAGCTACAGTCGCTCTCGTGCATTGAAGGCCAAAGCTGTGTCTTCATCTGAAGATAACTCTGAATGCAGTTCTGATGGTGCTGAAGACTTCAAAAAAGAACTTGCCTTTCTTGTCAGGAAGTTTCGGAATTTTTCCAAGTCAAAACACTATGCTAGATCTTCAAGACGTGATTCCAAGAGATTTGGAGATATTTCTTCAAAGGACAACAAGAAGCAAACCCGTCACAAGTGCAAGAAAACGGGTCACTTCATTGCTGATTTTCCTCAATGGGAAAAGGAATCCAAGAATAAGAAGGAGTATGCCAAGTCTTCATCACATAGGAAGAGTTCATCAGGAAAGGCCCATGCCTTCATCGGAAAGGAGAGGGATTCACATTCTAAATCTGGTTCTGAGGCTGAGGAAGCATCTGAGAAGGAATCTGACGCTAAAGTAGCTGGACTTGCAATGGCTTCGGTTTATCTTTCTACGTCTCTCTTTGAACTCGAAGACAATGGCTCCTTCTTCAACACCGAAGCCAGTGATGATGACACTACTCCAGCCTACTTGTGACATCCCAAGTGATGTCCCTACCTTTTATGGCATGTAACCCATTGTATGACCTTGTGACATGAGTTATGGTTGGAGTTGAACCTTGTCATTCATGTGTTGGTGGCATTCATGCATCATTTCATCCATCATCATCATGCATCATTCTCATTTCATTCCTTTTGCATGTTGGTTCTTGTGCATGCTTGTGTATGTGGTGTATGGTAGTGAGTGCTTGTATGTGGTGGAGCCATGTGTGCAAAACATCTTCATTCCCTCTCTCTTTTCCCTTTGCAAGTTTCCTCCTAAAAACCCCTTCTTCCTATTTAATTTTTAACATCAGTTTCAAGTTGTGTTTAAATCCTTTTTAAAATGTTCATGTGGTGGGCCATTAATTGCTATGAATGATGGACATGGTGTTTTGGGTGTTTGAAATATTTTGGTTCTCATTTCTTTTAAAATCAGGGGCTGTTTTATTAATTTACTAATAAAATAACATGCTCTATAAATCAAATTAATATTTTTATAAAATAGGTCTCATTATTTCATTCACCAAAAATATTTTGTTTTCTCCCAAACCCTTTTGTTTTTCTCTAGGCTTTTAGTTCTTGCCTCTGTCTATTTTAAATGAATAAAACTCTGATGTGTGTGTGTGAGCGAGAGAGAGAGAGGGCAGGTGGGCCGAGGCCCAGCCCATAGCCACAGTAACGGCAACCTGCCCCCGTCGTTCTCCTCCGTCCGTCAGCTTCAGAGAGCGCCCGCGCCCGCCGCTCCTTTCTGTCGCCGTTGCCGTCAGCTCCAGGGTATTTAGCCCCCCCTCAGCGTCCGTGTCCCCCCGCCTAGGGTTACTCTCTCTCTAGCCGCCGCCGCCGCTCCTCTTTCTTCCTCCATCGCTCTCCCCTCTCGCTTCGTCCCCCTGCCAGGTAGGTGATTCAGAGATAGCACTGAGCGTCCGCCCTCATCGCCGGAGCGGAGGCGATCTCCTTCCCCTCTGTCGCCGACACGTCCCTGAGCGGCTCCGTCCCCTTCTTCCCCTTCGTCGAGCTTGTCTCGCGTCGTTCGAGCCCAAGGTGAGCCGCCAACCCCCGTAGGTCTTCTCCTTCATACGCGTAGCTCGTTTCGGTCGCCGCCGTCACAGGATTGCCGCCGGTAGGTAGTGGAGCTCCTGCTGCTCGCCTCCGTCCCCCTCTTTGTGAGAAGAGACGAGGGATGGAAAGGCCGTAGTGCCCCGCTTCGATTCTGCCCATCCGCGTCGCCGAGGACCCTGTGTGCTCGCCGGAATGCTCGCCACCGTTGCTCTGTCGCCGCTGCTCTGTGTGTTTCGTCAGTTTCGTTAGTTAGGCCGTGCGTGTGTGTATTAGAGAAGTGTGACGCCCTTCCTGTTAAGAACCGAGCCGTTAGCCCAGTGGTAGAGCGCGTGTGTGTGGTGTAGGGGGTCTGGGGTTCGATCCCCTTCTTCCCCCCTTTTCTTTTCCTATTTTTCTTTTGTGTTTTTATTTTTGTTTTCTTACTTTTGCAAAACAGACAGTGTGTGTGTGCCATTATGTATGTACGTATGTATGTTTTGTGTGTGTGTAGGGTAGAGGTGTGTGTGTGTGTGTGTATGCACCATATGCATACACACCCATACATGTGTGTGTTGTATGATGCATGAGAGTGTGTGTGTGTTGTGTGTGTGTATATGCACCCATGTGCATATACCCACATATAGGGTGTGTTGGTGTGTGGAGAGTGTGTGTGTGCATGTTGCACATGCTCTTGTGGTGAGAGCAAGGAGAGTGTGAGTGTGTAGGCACTAAGTGCAAATGCACCCATGCTTGTGTGTGTATGTATGCTTGTGTGTATATATGGATGCTTGTGTGTGTATGTGTTCTTATGATAGGAATGCACTTGAGTGAGAGTGGTGTGTGTATGATCTACATACACCATCCATGTGCTTGAGTAGCTCCATGTGTAGGTTTCTCCCTATATGATCATATGAGCATGGATTCCTCTCTAGTTAGTTTCATTCTTGTTTTGATGCTAGAGTATGTTTTCATGTCCCTAACGTGTTAATTAATCACTTCTAACATGTATCTATGGAGCACATGTCCAGTTGGGGCATTTTCAAAAAGTTTCATAAGTGACATAAGTCACCCATGCCTAGTGAGGGTAGAATTTCGACCTAGCTTTTCTCCTCGGTGTTACATGCAAGCATATAGGTATGAGTAATGATTGTGGGGTGTTTTCAACCCCTATATGCACCTGTGAAGTCAGATTTGACTTTGGGGCAACTTGACAAAACTGCACTTTTATGCCGTGATGCCCTTTTGTCTTTTTCATATGAATTAATCCATGCATGCTTTGGAGTTCTTGTCAACATGAGTTTGCTAGTCAAAGTTGCTGTGAACATAAATGTATTTTTTTATTTGATCTAAGTCTCTAGATCAGTGGGAACCATACTGTTTATCTAGCTACTTTCTGTTTCTGCCAACCTGCTCTAGTAATGACCAAGTCTGGGGAATATGCTATTATTGTTTTGCCTTGAAGATCAGGGTGTAGCTAGTGTTGTGCTCTGATTTTGACCATGATCAGTGTTAGGTATTTGTAGCAGATATTGTCATCTACCATCCTGTTAATTTTCATGTCATTTGGAGCTTCCTAGAATAATTAACCAGTGCTGTATACTTGCTACTTTATTAACCTAGATTCCAGAAAACTGGAATTTTCACCAAGTCCCTAAAAATCTGTTTCATCATGCCTACTTGCCAGCTCCATGCATAGTGGTGTGTTGCTCTTTTGATGATTGCATACTTGGATGAATTGAGGTGGGTGTTGAGTAGAACCTGTTCATGTCTTGTTTGTGACTGTAGAGTTCCTGTAACAATAGTTGTGAGCTTTTCAAATTGCTATGTTGCTGTTTTGTGGCAGATTGAGTGCTATTTTGTTTTAGGTGTTGGGAGAGCTATACTCCATGGAGTTGAGTGATTCTTGAGTCTATTGTGATTGATTTTTCATCACCTTTCCAGTGGCTACCTTGGAATGCCAAGAATTAGCCCAGTTATTTGATGGTCTTGAGTTTTGCCTTCGTACCTCGTCGTGAGCGTATCTCGAGAACCGTAGCTCCGTTTCTCGTGATCTTTATATGCATTTCCATAGATTTTTCATGATGCATACATATTTTCCATGTTCATGCATGTCTAAATAACTTAACATGTGATTCTGTCCAGATTCATTAATCCACCACCTTGGCATGTGAAACTTGACTAGAATTGGATTGCCATGTTAAATTCTTCACTAAAATGATCATGCATCATCTTGATTGTGCATTGCACCTTGGTGGGTTATTTATTTGATGTTTCTCTTGGGTAGACGCGAGTATCGAATCTGAATTCGAGGAACCTGGAGAGTACCACTACGAGGATCCCGCTACTTGTTCCGCTGAAGGACCAACATGCAAGATGATCGTACCCGGATCCCAATACTATCTATGCTTGCTAGTTTCTCATTCTTATCGTTACAATTGCGCTACCTACCACATGATATCAGCCCCCATGCTGCCCTGACAGCCTCTAACCTCCACATCCTAGCAAAACCGTTGATTGGGTAAGTTACCGCTGCTCAGCCCCTCTTATAGCGTTCTTAGTTGCAGGTTGTTCCATGTGATAACATGGATTGTATATCACCATAAATTCTGTTATTTAATTTAATGCACATATATATCTGGTATTGGTGGAGGGCTTGGCCTTTTGCTAAGTGATTTGTTCCACTCGTGCCGCCATTAGTTCCTTGTTACCGGTGTTATGTTTTCCATATTTTGCGCTCCTAACACGCTTGGGGTTGTTATGGGGACCCCCCTTGTTTATTCGATGGAGATTAAAACTTGTCTGGCAAGACCCAACATTGGTACTACATTTGCTTAACAACTTAATTAATTGCATAGGGTCTTGCAAACCCGTGGATAATTTAATCAACCCTGGGCCAGTGCTCCGCATGAGTGTTGGTCCAACCCAGAGCAGCTTATTAACGCCGCCCGGGGCAACTCGGTGATTGGCGTGGTAACCATCGCTCATCTGTCGTGTCCTTAGACTGAGATACGCGGCTCTTATCAGGTTGTCCACACGTCGGGTGGTCTTGCTGAACTTGTTTTACCTGTATCGAATGTCTTGCGTGTGGACTCTGTATTTCTTCGGGGTTTTCTCGAGGTGTTGGAATTCCTTTTGGAGTTGCCTATGATGATCGCGAGATCCGCGTTCGAGGCTATTCCCACAGAGTGTGGTTATTTGTGATGGACTAGTTGGAGCACACCTGCAGGGTTAAATCTTTCGGAAAGTCGTGCCCGCGGTTATGTGGCATCTTGGATATTTGATTAACACCCGGTTATAGAAAACTTGAAGTAAACTCTAATTAAAATACACCATCGTGAACGTGAACCGAGAGAGAACACGGTGGGGTTATGATTGACGTAAGTAAGTGTTCAGGATCTCTTAGAGATCATACCAGATTCGAGCGTTCTTCGTAGGCCACTCATATTTATTCCATGTTGCGTAAGCTAGCCACCATAATAATGCTTAGTGCTGCTGCAAACTTAAACATCACCCCTTCCATCCTTAAGCTTAAATAGTCTTGGTACCCGGGCACATGATAGCTGAGTCCTCTGTGGCTCACAGTTTACTACAACAATCCAGGTGCAGGTTCAGATGAGTTCGTGCAGGATGATCTTACTCAGCTGTAGTGGGAGTATGATGAGGAGAGAGGCGGGATTTACGTGACGTATCCGAATGAGTAGAGGACCTGGTCGTGATCTTTGGGATAGCTTGATAGTATCATTTGCAACTTATTTTATCGTTTTATTTCGTCCGTAGTCGGACCCTGTGTTCAACTTGATGCTATGAATTGGGTGACATTGTAAGTTAGTATGTGGCGAGTGTAAGCCAACTTGTATACTCTTCTCATTCAGTATTGTATGTTGTAATGATACTATTCTTGCTAATGGCAAGATGCGCCTCTATCCCTTGCGAGGCCCTTGTGCCTTAAACGGACAGGCGCGCATCTTGGGCGTGACAAGTTGGTATCAGAGCCATACGACCATAGGAGCCTTTGCTTGTTCGAACTTGGCCGAGTTGTGTCTAGTAAAACTATTTTGAGTCTAGTTATATCGGAGAGTAGGATTCTTTTTACTCCTCTTCTATGCTCTAGTGAGGTTTCCGACTTAGGAATTTTAATTCTACTCCTCTTCTCGCTCAAAATTTTTTTAGGATCATGCTGGTATTTTGGAATCTATATGATGCCGATGTGACAGGGTTCTGTCTTGGTGCCTCCTGTCTGACTTGATTTCTTCCGGGGAGTTGAGCTCCAAGGAATGTTGGCACATCGTTATCATTCAGCTTCCTTGATATCTCAGGACGGAGAATGTTCGAAATTGCTTCAATACTTATCGTGGTGAGATAAGGTCGGAGTCACCCAGTACTGGGGAGGCGTCCAGGATACCACCATGGTTTAGTATCGTTGTGAGTTCGAGGATTCGAGATTAGATGAGTTGGCGAAATGTCTTGAATTATGGTGTGGAAGGTTGCAGATGCAGTCGCAGCTGATTGCCTAGGGCAGGTTCCTCATTCCGCAACCCGAATCGCATAAACAAGAACGTTTTCGGAAGTTCATAGGTGGGAAATCTTGTAGTCATCTAGGATCATCTTCTCCAGATGTATTGGGCATGTACATTTGTTCCGAGCGCTTAGCTCAATACTTGTTGTGTTATTGCAAGTAGCTTATTATGTCTAATGATGTATCATGATCCGAAGAAGCTTTCTTACTAATTTTTCAGTAGGGAAGATATGTGTGTTGTTCAATTCTTTCAAGCATTTGATTCAGCTTAGGTTTCATCTTATCAATGAGGCTAATGCGTTTTGTCCATCTTCAGGATGGCTCCACCAACTCACAGCAATCTAGGTCATGGTGAGGAGCAGACTGATGTTCCACCACCACCCCGCCACCGCCTCCTCCGCCTCCTACTCCAGAAGCTTGGCAAGCTGTGATGGACGCAACCAATGCAAACACTCAGATGTTGCTCAGGCTATTGCAAGAAAGGGAGCAGGGTCAGCAAGGGTTTCAAGGCAGCTTTCAGAGTCAGTTGTAGTTTGCGACTCTCCATCAGTTCCTTGCCAACCAACCTAAGACATTCACCTGTTGTGAGCAGCCTCTAGATGCTGATGATTGGCTTCGTGATATGAGCAAGCATTTTGAGTGCAGCAATGTCAGGCCCGAGGACTTTGTCAGGTTTGCATCGTTCCAGCTAAAAGGTCAGGCAGCTGATTGGTGGCAACAGTACAAGGATTCCAGGGGCGATCGTGTTGTTACTTGGGGCGATTTCCGTCGTGACTTCAGGGCTCATTACATTCCGACAAGCTTTGTCGAGGAGATGCGTGAGAAGTTCAGGCACCTGAAGCAGGGAACCAAGTCAGTCTACCAGTACAACATTGAGTTCCAGAATCTAGCTCGTTATGCCAAGCAAGATGTTCCAGATGATAAGGCTATGATCTATCAGTTCAGAGGTGGTCTCAAGGATGAGCTTCTGCCAGGCCTTGTTCTTCAAGAGCCTTGTGAGTTTGATCAGTTCTACAACATGGCTTTGAAGACTAAAGAAGATCAGCTCAAGTTGGAGAACTCCAATAAGCGTTCAAGGGATTCATATTCCTCTTCTTCTGGCTCTCACAGTGTTCCTAAGCAGCAGAAGTATTGGGCGCCAAATCCTCTTCTGTTTCGTCCTCCTCAGCTGCAGAAGCAGTTTGGTGGTCGTGGCTCTTCCCACCCACCCAACCCAGGGTTCCAGCAGAAAAATCATTCGTCCAAGGCTGTTCTTGTTCCTCCTCCAGGCAATGTTTGTCCGCTTTCTGAGGTGACTTGTCACAAGTGTGGTCAGAAGGGCCACTATGCTAACAAGTGCAACCAGCAGCGTCTTCCGCCTCCTCCTCCTATCAAGCCTCCAGGCAATGCTATGGTGAAGCATAATCCCAAGTCAGTCAGAGTGAATATGGTGAATGCAGCAGAAGCAGAGCAGTCCAATGATGTGATTATGGGTAATCTTTCAGTTAATGATTTTCCTGCAAAAGTCTTATTTGATTCTAGTGCATCGCATTCATTCATATCCAACCCTTTTGTCGCTATGTATGAGTTTTCTGTGGAGCATTTAGCTAGTCCGTTTCGTGTGGTTTCTCCTGGGATGCGCATGAGTTCGCATATGTTTGTTTCAGATGCTTCTATCAAGATGGGGAATTATTCTTTTCTGGCTTCCCCAATTGTTCTCGGGAATTCTGATATTGATCTCATTCTGGGCATGGACTTCCTGGCTATGAACAAGGCCCACATTGATTGCAAAGCAAAAGAAGTCAAGCTGACTCATCCTTCAGAAGACGTGATTATTTTCGCAGCTCGCGATGACACAATCCGTCTCTTTGCTCTTAATGAGAAGAGTGAAATCTCGGCGATTTCTCAAATTCCGGTGGTTTGTGAGTATGAAGATGTCTTTCCAGAAGAATTGCCAGGAATGCCTCCGCACCGGCCAGTTGAGTTTGTGATTGATGTCGAGCCCGGAACTGAACCGGTCTGCAAGCGCCCATATAAACTTGTCCCCGAAGAGCTGAAAGAGTTGAAGAAGCAGCTAGATGAGCAAGAACGTCTGGGTCCGATCAGACCAAATTCTTCTCCGTAGCGTTGTGGTGTTTTGTTTGTCAAAAAGAAGGATGGCACGGATCGTCTTTGTGTTGATTACCGGCCATTGAACAAGAAGACAATCAGAAACAAGTACCCACTTCCCAACATCAATGAGTTGTTTGAACAACTGAAAGGTGCCAAAGTTTTCTCCAAGTTGGATCTTCAAATGGGTTATCATCAAATCCGCATTCGTGAATAAGACATTCCCAAGACCGCATTCAGGACGAGTTTTGGCTCATATGAGTACACCGTTATGTTGTTTGGTCTTGCGAATGCTCCTCCAACCTTCTCAAGGATGATGAATTTCATGTTCTCTCCTTTCAAGAATGAGTTTGTGTTGGTCTATCTAGATGATATCCTTGTGTTCTCCGAGATAGAAGAAGATCATGCAGAGCATCTCCGCCTCGTGCTCGACAAGTTAAGGGAACATCGGTTCTATGCCAAGTTTTCCAAGTGGGAGTTCTGGCTTAATGAAGTGGTGTACCTTGGGCATGTCATCTCTGCCGAGGGAATTAAAGTGCACCCTGAGAAAGTTGAAGCTATATTGAAGTGGGAACCTCCGCAGAACGTCAAGCAGCTTCGGAGTTTCCTCGGGCTTGCCAGTTATTGCAGAAGATTCATGGAGAACTTCTCTCAAATTGCTAAGCCTTTGTCCAATCTCCTCCAGAAGAGTGTCAAGTATGTTTGGTCTCCTGAGTGTGATGCAGCCTTCAATACGCTCAAGCAGAGACTGACTTCAGCTCCAGTTCTTGTTCCTCCTGAGCAGTCCAAGCCTTTCCAAGTTTTCTGTGATGCTTCTCTCCAAGGCCTTGGTGGTGTTCTTATGCAAGACAAGAAGATTGTGGCCTATACCTCATGTCAGTTGAAGCCTACCCGGAAGAACTACCCCACTCATGATCTTGAGTTGGCGGCAGTTGTTCATGCTCTTACGACTTGGAGGCATTTGTTGTTGGGTAGACCAGTTGAGGTGTCCACTGATCACAAGAGCCTGAAGTACATTTTCACTCAACCCAATCTCAATCTTCTGCAATCTCGTTGGGTGGAAATGCTTGAAGACTTCAATCCAAGCATTGAGTATACTCCTGGGAAAGCAAATGTCATTGTAGACGCGCTCAGCCGTAAGGCGTATTGCAATAGTCTGATCTTGAAGCCTCTTGAACCTGAGCTTTGTGAAGCCTTCCGCAAGATCAACCTTCAAATGATCCCACAAGGATTTCTTGAGAATCTTCAAGTCTCTCTGACTCTGGAAGATCAGGTTCGCCAAGCGCAGCTGCTAGACGCTATGGTGAAGAAAGTGAAGAAAGGTGTGGCCAAGAGCATTCCGAAGTATAAGTGCTTTCGTGTCGATGACAAAGATACCTTGTTCTTTGAGGACCGTCTTGTTGTTCCAAAAGGTGATCTCAAAAAAGGTTATCATGGACGAAGCACATAATTCCCTTCTATCCATTCATCCAGGCAGTTCCAAGATGTATCAGGACCTCAAGCAAACCTTCTGGTGGACTCGTATGAAACGTGAAATTGCTCAGTTTGTCAACGAGTGCGATGTTTGCCGTAGAGTGAAGGCGGAGCATCAGCGTCCAGCAGGTCTTTTGTAGCCTTTGCCAATCCCAGAGTGGAAATTCGATCATGTTGAGATGGATTTCGTAACTGGGTTTCCTAAGTCCAAGAGGGGCAACGATGCCATCTTTGTGGTTATCGACAAGTTGTCAAAAGTTGCTCATTTCTTGCCAGTCAAGGAGTCTATTTCGGCAGCTCAACTTGTAGAGTTATACACGTCAAGAATAGTGTCTCTGCATGGCATTCCTCAACTCATCTCTTCTGACCGTGGAAGCCTCTTCACTTCCATGTTTTGGGAGTCCTTCCAGACTGCTATGGGTACTAAGATCCGTTTCAGCACGGCATTGCATCCGCAGACAAGTGGTCAAGTTGAGAGGGTCAATCAGATTCTTGAAGATATGCTCAGAGCCTGCGTGATATCGTTCGACATGAAGTGGGAAGACTGCCTCCCATATGCTGAATTCTCATACAACAATAGCTTCCAAGCTAGTTCAGGCAAGGCCCCGTTCGAGATTCTCTACGGCAGAAAGTGTCGTACCCCGCTTAACTGGTCTAAAACCGGTGAGCGTCAGATTTTGGGCAATGACATGATCACTGAAGCAGAAGAAATGTGCCATGTCATTCGTGAGAACCTCAAAGCAGCTCAGTCCCGTCAGAAGAGCTATTATGATAGCAAACATCAGGATGTTTCCTTCCAAGTGGATGATCTTGTCTATCTCAAAGTTTCTCCCATGAGAGGCATGCATCGATTTGGAATCAAAGGGAAGTTGGCTCCTCGTTTCGTTGGTCCATTCAAAATTGTTGACAAGAGAGGTGGTCTTGCATATCAACTTGAGCTTCCTCCAAATTTCGCGAACGTGCACGATGTCTTCCATGTTTCTCAGCTCTGAAAATGCTTCAAGTCTCCCGAGCGAACCATTGACCTTCAAGACATCGATCTTCAAGCGGATCTTTCTTATCGTGAGCACCCAGTTGCAATTCTTGAAGAAACTGAGCGTAAGGCTCGCAACAAGTCTATCAAGTTCCTCAAGGTGAAGTGGTCTAATCATTCCGACAAAGAAGCTACTTGGGAACGTGAGGACCTGCTCCGTTCCGAATTTCCAGACTTCTTTCGTTCCTAGATCTCGGGTCGAGATCCTCATGTAGTGTGGGAGAGTTGTGACATCCCAAGTGATGTCCCTACCTTTTATGGCATGTAACCCATTGTATGACCTTGTGACATGAGTTATGTTTGGAGTTGAACCTTGTCATTCATGTGTTGGTGGCATTCATGCATCATTTCATCCATCATCATCATGCATCATTCTCATTTCATTCCTTGTGCATGTTGGTTCTTGTGCATGCTTGTGTATGTGGTGTATGGTAGTGAGTGCTTGTATGTGGTGGAGCCATGTGTGCAAAACATCTTCATTCCCTCTCTCTTTTCCCTTTGCAAGTTTCCTCCCCAAAACCCCTTCTTCCTATTTAATTTTTATCATCAGTTTCAAGTTGTGTTTAAATCCTTTTTAAAATGTTCATGTGGTGGGCCATTAATTGCTATGAATGATGGACATGGTGTTTTGGGTGTTTGAAATATTTTGGTTCTCATTTCTTTTAAAATCAGGGGCTGTTTTATTAATTTACTAATAAAATAACATGCTCTATAAATGAACTTAATATTTTTTATAAAATAGGTCTCATTATTTCATTCACCAAAAATATTTTGTTTTCTCCCAAACCCTTTTGTTTTTCTCTGGGCTTTTAGTTCTTGCCTCTGTCTATTTTAAATGAATAAAACTCTGATGTGTGTGTGTGAGCGAGAGAGAGAGAGAGGGCAGGTGGGCCGAGGTCCAGCCCATAGCCATAGTAACGGCAACCTGGCCCCGTCGTTCTCCTCCGTCGGTCAGCTTCAGAGAGCGCCCGTGCCCGCCGCTCCTTTCTGTCGCCGTCGCCATCAGCTCCAGGGTATTTAGCCCCCCTTGGTGTCCGTGTCCCCCCGCCTAGGGTTCCTCTCTCTCTAGCCGCCGCCGCCGCTCCTCTTTCTTCCTCCATCGCTCTCCCCCCTCGCTTCTTCTCCCCTGCTAGGTAGGTGGTTCAGAGATAGCAGTGAGCGTCCGCTTCGTCGCCGGCGATCGGCTCGTCGTCTCCATCATCCCCCTCGTCGTCCATGGCATCCAGGGCCTCTGGTGTCGTGTCGCCATCCCGTTCTCGGAGCTAGGAGAGCCCTGGAGGCCCTCGTCTTCCCCCTCATTACCGGAGCGGAGGCGATCTCCTTCCCCTCCATCGCCGACGCGTCCCTGAGCGGCTCCGTCCCCTTCTTCCCCTCCGTCGAGCTTGTCTCGCATCGTTCGAGCCCAAGGTGAGCCGTCGGCCCCCGTAGGTCTTCTCCTTCATAAGCGTAGCTCGTTTCGGTCGCCGCCATCGCAGGGTCGCCGCCGGTAGGTAGTGGAGCTCCTGCTGCTCGCCTCCGTCCCACTCTTTGCGAGAAGAGACGAGGGATGGAAAGGCCGTAGTGCCCCGCTTCGATTCCGCCCATCCGCGTCGCCGAGGACCCTGTGTGCTCGCCTGAATGCTCGTCGCCGTTGCTCTGTCGCCGCTGCTCTATGCGTTTCGTCAGTTTCGTTAGTTAGGCCGTGCGTGTGTGTATTAGAGAAGTGCGACGCCCTTCCTGTTAAGAACCGAGCCGTTAGCCCAGTGGTAGAGCGCGTGTGTGTGGTGCAGGGGGTCTAGGGTTCGATCCCCTTCTTCCCCCCTTTTCTTTTCCTGTTTTTCTTTTCTGTTTTTCTTTTTGTTTTCTTTCTTTTGCAAAACAGAGAGTGTGTGTGTGCCATTATGTATGTATGTATGTATGTTTTGTGTGTGTGTAGTGTAGAGGTGTGTGTGTGTATGCACCATATGCATACACACCCATACATGTGTGTGTTGTATGATGCATGAGAGTGTGTCTGTTGTGTGTGTGTGTATATGCACCCATGTGCATATACCCACATATAGGGTGTGTTGGTGTGTGGAGAGTGTGTATGTGCATGTTGCACATGCTCTTGTGGTGAGAGCAAGGAGAGTGTGAGTGTGTAGGCACTAAGTGCAAATGCACCCATGCTTGTGTGTGTATGTATGCTTGTGTGTATATATGGATGCTTGTGTGTGTATGTGTTCTTATGATAGGAATGCACTTGAGTGAGAGTGGTGTGTGTATGATCTACATACACCATCCATGTGCTTGAGTAGCTCCATGTGTAGGTTTCTCCCTATATGATCATATGAGCATGGATTCCTCTCTAGTTAGTTTCATTCTTGTTTTGATGCTAGAGTATGTTTTCATGTCCCTAACGTGTTAATTAATCACTTCTAACATGTATCTATGGAGCACATGTCCAGTTGGGGCATTTTCAACAAGTTTCATAAGTGACATAAGTCACCCATGCCTAGTGAGGGTAGAATTTCGACCTAGCTTTTCTCCTTGGTGTTACATGCAAGCATATAGGTATGAGTAATGATTGTGGGGTGTTTTCAACCCCTATATGCACCTGTGAAGTCAGATTTGACTTTGGGGCAACTTGACAAAACTGCACTTTTATGCCGTGATGCCCTTTTGTCTTTTTCATATGAATTAATCCATGCATGCTTTGGAGTTCTTGTCAACATGAGTTTGCTAGTCAAAGTTGCTGTGAACATAAATGTATTTTTTTATTTGATCTAAGTCTCCAGATCAGTGGGAACCATACTGTTTATCTAGCTACTTTCTGTTTCTGCCAACCTGCTCTAGTAATGACCAAGTCTGGGGAATATGCTGTTATTGTTTTGCCTTGAAGATCAGGGTGTAGCTAGTGTTGTGCTGGGTTTTTGACCATGCTCAGTGTTAGGTATTTGTAGCAGATATTTTCATCTACCATCCTGTTAATTTTCATGTCATTTGGAGCTTCCTAGCATAATTAACCAGTGCTGTATACTTGCTACTTTATTAACCTAGATTCCAGAAAACTGGAATTTTCACCAAGTCCCTAAAAATCTGTTTCATCATGCCTACTTGCCAGCTCCATGCATAGTGGTGTGTTGCTCTTTTGATGATTGCATACTTGGATGAATTGAGGTGGGTGTTGAGTAGAACCTGTTCATGTCTTGTTTGTGACTGTAGAGTTCCTGTAACAATAGTTGTGAGCTTTTCAAATTGCTATGTTGCTGTTTTGTGGCAGATTGAGTGCTATTTTGTTTTAGGTGTTGGGAGAGCTATACTCCATGGAATTGAGTTATTCTTGAGTCTATTGTGATTAGTTTTTCATCACCTTTCCAGTGGCTACCTTGGAATTCCAAGAATTGGCCCAGTTATTTGATGGTCTTGAGTTTTGCCTTCGTACCTCGTCGTGAGCGTATCTCGAGAACCGTAGCTCCGTTTCTCGTGATCTTTATATGCATTTCCATAGATTTTTCATGATGCATACATATTTGCCATGTTCATGCATGTGTAAATAAGTTAACATGTGATTCTGTCCAGATTCATTAATCCACCACCTTGGCATGTGAAACTTGACTAGAATTGGATTGCCATGTTAAATTCTTCACTAAAATGATCATGCATCATCTTGATTGTGCATTGCACCTTGGTGGGTTATTTATTTGATGTTTCTCTTGGGTAGACGCGAGTATCGAATCTGAGTTCGAGGAACCTGGAGAGTACCACTACGAGGATCCCGCTACTTGTTCCGCTGAAGGACCAACCGGCAAGATGATCGTACCCGGATCCCAATACTATCTATGCTTGCTAGTTTCTCATTCTTATCATTACAATTGCGCTACCTACCACATGATATCAGCCCCCATGCTGCCCTGACAGCCTGTAACCTCCACATCTTAGCAAAACCGTTGATTGGCTAAGTTACCGCTGCTCAGCCCCTCTTATAGCGTTCTTAGTTGCAGGTTGTTCCATGTGATAACATGGATTGTATATCACCATAAATTCTGTTATTTAATTTAATGCACATATATATATGGTATTGGTGGAGGGCTTGGACTTTTGCTAAGTGATTTGTTCCACTCGTGCCGCCATTAGTTCCTTGTTACCGGTGTTATGTTTTCCATATTTTGCGCTCCTAACACGCTTGGGGTTGTTATGGGGATCCCCCTTGTTTATTCGGTGGATATTAAAACTTGTCTGGCAAGACCCAACATTGGTACTACATTTGCTTAACAACTTAATTAATTGCATAGGGTCTTGCAAACCCATGGATAATTTAATCAACCCCGGGCCAGTGCTCCGCATGAGTGTTGGTCCAACTCAGAGCAGCTTATTACCGCCGCCCGGGGCAACTCGGTGATTGGCATGGTAACCATCGCTCATCCATCGTGTCCTGAGACTGAGATACGCGGCTCTTATCGGGTTGTCGACACATCGGGTGGTCTTGCTGGACTTGTTTTACCTGTATCGAATGTCTTGCGTGTGGACTCTGACTTTCTTCGGGGTTTTCTCGAGGTGTTGGAATTCCTTTTGGAGTTGCCTATGATGATCGCGAGATCCGCGTTCGAGGCTATTCCCACGGAGTGTGGTTATTTGTGATGGACTAGTTGGAGCACACCTGTAGGGTTAAATCTTTCGGAAAGCCGTGCCCGTGATTATGTGGCATCTTGGATATTTGATTAACACCCGGTTATAGAAAACTTGAAGTAAACTCTAATTAAAATACACCAACTGTGTGAGTAACCGTGATCGTCTCTACTCGTGAACATGAACCGAGAGAGAACACGGTGGGGTTATGATTGACGTAAGTAAGTGTTCAGGATCTCTTAGAGATCCTACCAGATTCGAGCGTTCTTCGTAGGCCACTCATATTTATTCCATGTTGAGTAAGCTAGCCACCATAATAATGCTTAGTGCTGCTGCAAACTTAAACATCACCCCTTCCATCCTTAAGCTTAAATAGTCTTGGTACCCGGGCACATGATAGCTGAGTCCTCTGTGGCTCACAGTTTACTACAACAATCCAGGTGCAGGTTCAGATGAGTTCGTGCAGGATGATCTTACTCAGCTCCAGTGGGAGATGATGAGGAGAGAGGCAGGATGTACGTGACGTATCCGGATGAGTAGAGGACCTGGTCGTGATCTTTGGGATAGCTTGATAGTATCATTTGCAACTTCTCTTATCGTTTGATTTCGTCCGTAGTCGGACCCTGTGTTCAACTTGATGCTATGAATTGGGTGACATTGTAAGTTAGTATGTGGCGAGTGTAAGCCAACTTGTATACTCTTCTCATTCAGTATTGTATGTTGTAATGATACTATTCTTGCTAACGGCAAGATGCGCCTCTATCCCTTGCGAGGCCCTTGTGCCTTAAACGGACAGGCGCGCATCTTGGGCGTGACAAGTTGGTATCAGAGCCATACGACCATAGGAGCCTTTGCTTGTTCGAACTTGGCCGAGTTGTGTCTAGTAAAACTATTTTGAGTCTAGTTATATCAGAGAGTAGGATTCTTTTTACTCCTCTTCTATGCTCTGGTGAGGTTTCCGACTTAGGAATTTTAATTCTACTCCTCTTCTCGCTCAATTTTTTTCAGAATCACGCGGGTATTTTGGAATCTATATGATGCCGATGTGACAGGGTTCTGTCTTGGTACCTCCTGTCTGCCTTGATTTCTTCCGGGGAGTTGAGCTCCGAGGAATGTTGGCACATCGTTATCATTCAGCTTCCTTGATATCCCAGGACGGAGAATGTTCGAAATTGCTTCAATACTTATCGTGGTGAGATAAGGTCGGAGTCACCCAGTACTGGGGAGGCGTCTGGGGTACCACCATGGTTTAGTATCGTTGTGAGTTCGAGGATTCGAGATTAGATGAGTTTGCGAAATGTCTTGAATTATGTTGTGGAAGGTTGCGGATGCAGTCGCAGCTGATTGCCTAGGGCAGGTTCCTGATTCCGCAACCCGAATCGCATAAACAAGAAAGTTTTCGGAAGTTCATAGGTGGGAAATCTTGTAGTCATCTAGGATCATCTTCTCCAGATGTATTGGGCATGTACATTTGTTCCGAGCGCTTAGCTCAATACTTGTTGTGTTATTGCAAGTAGCTTATTATGTCTAATGATGTATCATGATCCGAAGAAGCTTTCTTACTAATTTTTTAGTAGGGAAGCTATGTGTGTTGTTCAATTCTTTCAAGCATTTGATTCAGCTTAGGTTTCATCTTATCAATGAGGCTAATGCGTTTTGTCCATCTTCAGGATGGCTCCACCAACTCACAGCAATCCGGGTCGTGGTGAGGAGCAGACTGATGTTCCACCACCACCCCCGCCACCGCCTCCTCCGCCTCCTCCTCTAGAAGCTTGGCAAGCTGTGATGGCCGCAACCAATGCAAACACTCAGATGTTGCTCAGGCTGTTGCAAGAAAGGGAGCAGGGTCAGCAAGGGTTTCAAGGCAGTTTTCAGAATCAATTGTAGTTTGCGACTCTCAATCAGTTCCTTGCCAACCAACCTAAGTCATTCACCTGTTGTGAGCAGCCTCTAGATGCTGATGATTGGCTTCGTGATATGAGCAAGCATTTTGAGTGCAGCAATGTTAGGCCAGAGGACTTTGTCAGGTTTGCATCATTCCAGCTAAAAGGTCAGGCAGCTGATTGGTGGCAACAGTACAAGGATTCCAGGGGCGATCGTGTTGTTACTTGGGACGATTTCCGTCGTGACTTCAGGGCTCATTACATTCCGACAAGCTTTGTCGTGGAGATGCGTGAGAAGTTCAGGCACTTGAAGCAGGGAACCAAGTCAGTCTACCAGTACAACATTGAGTTCTAGAATCTAGCTCGTTATGCCAAGCAAGATGTTCCAGATGATCAGGCTACGATCTATCAGTTCAGAGGTGGTATCAAGGATGAGCTTCTGCCAGGCCTTGTTCTTCAAGAGCCTCGTGAGTTTGATCAGTTCTACAACATGGCTTTGAAGATTGAAGTAGCTCAGCTCAAGTTGGAGAACTCCAAGAAGTGTTCAAGGGATTCATATTCCTCTTCTTCCGGCTCTGAGAGTGTTCCTAAGCAGCAGAAGTATTGGGCGCCAAATCCTCTTCCGTTTCGTCCTCCTCAGCAGCAGAAGCAGTTTGGTGGTCGTGGCTCTTCCCACCCACCCAACCCAGGGTTCCAGCAGAAGAATCATTCGTCCAAGGCTGTTCTTGTTCCTCCCCCAGGCAATGTTCGTCCACTTTCTGAGGTGACTTGTCACAAGTGTGGTCAGAAGGGCCACTATGCTAACAAGTGCAACCAGCGGCGTCTTCCGCCTCCTCCTCCTATCAAGCCTCCAGGCAATGCTATGGTGAAGCATAATCCCAAGTCAGTCAGAGTGAATATGGCGAATGCAGCAGAAGCAGAGCAGTCCAATGATGTGATTATGGGTAATCTTTCAGTTAACGATTTTCCTGCAAAAGTCTTATTTGATTCTGGTGCATCGCATTCATTCATATCCAAGCCTTTTGTCGCTATGTATGAGTTTTCTGTGGAGCATTTAGCTAGTCCGTTTCGTGTGGTTTCTCCGGGGATGCGCATGAGTTCGCATATGTTTGTTTCAGATGCTCCTATCAAGATGGGGAATTATTCTTTTCTGGCTTCCCCAATTGTTCTCGGGAATTCTGATATTGAGCTCATTCTGGGCATGGACTTCCTGGCTATGAACAAGGATCACATCAGATTCTTTGTGATATCCTGAAGAAGACAATACTGAACAAAAACCTTAGGAAAGAGGGTGTTGGTTTCGAAAGAAACCTCAATGTTGATGGATCATACTGGACACCTGAGCAGTACCCCAAAACCACATGGGTTGGTGTGAAAGGTCCTTCGGTTGATCCTTCCACATTATCTGGCTAGGACTGTGTGAATCCTCTCATCATAGATGAATCCTTTGGTTCCAACTATAAACTATTCAAATGCCAAAATGGTGAAATGTTTGCCAGATTTGTTGGTACTAACTGCAGGAATGGTTCTCCTTTGAAGAAGACCTGGGTTCCCAAAAGTCTTCTTGAGAAGCTTCATGTAAATGTCCAGACGACATCTCTCAAGAAGAAGACAAACCCCAGATCAGTGTCTTCGAGAAGACAAAGGTCTTCATATTATCACTCTAACAAATATGTTTCGCAGGGAAGGACTCAAATGACACATGAATATGTGCACTATGGCATGAATCGTTATCTTCATCCAACAAAAAATTTCTCAGCCTATTCATTTGAGTAAACTAACCCTCCTGTGAAACGTGCTATTAGGGCATCTTTGCCCAAATTCTCCGATGCTGCCTACGTCTTATTGCTTCTAAGCCACCCCTTAGGATGTGGGTGGTTAAGAAGAACTAATATCTTGCTACAGCATGGGGTCTCCAGATAGGAAGAAGCCTATCCCGAAGATTATCTCTGGAGACCCAAAATCTATCTTGTTTGGACGCAAGACAATTAGTGCGGATGTTATCATTCATATCGTCCAATGTCTTCACTCCACTATGCACTGCTATATCACTCATCAATGCATGTTACTGTTGCATACCTTGATAAACCATACTAATTCTCAATGCAGGAAGACAAATCCAATGCCACTGTATGGATCATGGACAGTGGTTGCACCATTCACATGGCTGGTGATCGAAGCCTATTGCTGGAGCAAACTCTTCGACCTCCAAAAAAACACCACATTGTCTTTGCTGACAAGAGCAGTAACAAAGTATTGGGACTAGGTAGAGTTGCTATCTCAAGGGACCGACACATGGAAGATGTCATGCTTGTCGAATCCCTTGGTTACAACATAATGTCTATCTCAATGCTATGTGACATAGATATGCTGGTCATTTTCAGAAAATTTCGATGTTTGTTACTGATGGCCTGTGACAAAACCAAAGTCTTTGAAGGTTTTCGAAGAGGTGATTTGTATATGGTAGACTTCTCTATAGGACCACGGGTTGCCTCATGTCTTCTAGCAAAAGCTTCGAAATGCTGGCTATGGCAGAGAAGGCTAGGACATGCTGGGATGAGGAACTTGCACAGACTCGCCAAGAAGAAGCTTATCATTGGCGTCGAGGTTTAAGTTCAAAAAGGACCACCTCTGTGGTGCCTGTGAAGCCAGGAAGATGACAAGGGCCAAACACCCCTCAAAGAATATTATGACAACTTCGCATCCCTTCGAGCTGCTACACATGGATTTATTTGGCCCTACTCATTATTCTACCTTCTCTACCACTACAAACCTATATAGCTTTGTGATAGTTGATGATTACTCTCGATTCACTTGGGTGCATATCATACTTTACAAAACAGAAGTGCAGGATGTCTTCAGGCACTTTGCAAATAAGTGCATGAACAACTACAACATCAAGATCAAGCACATCAGGAGTGACAATGGCACTGAATTCAAGAACACGGGCTTGGACATCTTTCTTGATACTCTTGGCATTACTCATGAGTTCTCTGCACCATACACCCCTTAGAAAAATGGTGTTGTGGAGCGGAACGAATAGGTCTCTTATTGAGATGGCTCGCACCATGCTTGATGAATACAAGACACCTAAGAAGCTATGGCCTGAAGCCATTGACACTACATGCCACATCATCAACAGAGTATATCTTCACAAGTTCTTCAAGAAAACATCTTATGAACTTCTCACTGGTAAGAAACCCAATGTAAGTTACTTGTCTTCGGTGCAAGATGTTGGATAAGAGATCCACACCACACTTCTAAATTTGCACTGAAAGCACATGAGGGTTTCATGCTTGGTTATGTAAAGGACTCACAGACCTATAGAGTCTTCAACATCTTTCACAATAAAGTTGTTGAAACAATAGATGTGCGGTTCGATGAAACTAACAGCTCGCAAAGAGAGCACCTGCCTCATGTGCTAGATGAATTACCTTCGGAAGAAGCTAATAGACTGATGGGCATTGGAGAAATTGTGCATGAAGAACCTGTGGTTGAAGAAGTCATCATTCCTCCATCCACTCAGTGCAAAGACAATGCTGAACTAGAACACAATGCTGCTGATGAAGACAATGCTCAGTAGCCAGAACAAACTCTTCGCCCTCCTCATCCATGTGTGGCAAATGAAGTTCAAATTGAGAGAATGCTAGGAAACATAAATGCACCAGGTCCACTTACATGCTCAAGAGCTACTCAATTAGCTAACTTTTGTGGGCACTTTGCTTTTCCATCTATCACAGAACCCACCAAAGTAGATGAAGCTTTCAAGGAATCGAAATGGATTCAAGCCATGCAGGAAGAGCTTCACCAGTTCAAGCTGAACAATATGTGGGACCTCGTAAAGCGTCCTGATCCGAGGTAGCACAACATCATCGGTACCAAGTGGATCTTTCGCAACAAGCAAGATGAGTCTGGCCAAGTCGTCAAAAACAAGGCATGACTGGTGGCTCAAGGTTACACTCAGGTCGAGGGTATTGACTTCAGTGAAACCTTTGCACCTATAGCTAGACTCGAAGCCATTCGTATATTGCTTTCTTATTGATAAGGGGCGGTCCGATCTTCTCAATGAGCGAATGATGTTGATGATGAACTTGCTGGATAACTTGTGAGATGCTCTCGAACTCTCAGGCTGTTTCCCCGTTGCCAATGCAACAGATCTTCAACCCTATGGATATTCACAGCACCACACACTTGCGCACGTAGCCGCCGACCATGAAGCGGTTCTGCAATCTCCCAATTCCCAATGGAACGACATATAGCACTTGACTTTCAGTAGCCAATACACCCTATCGATACGAATTTGGTGTAGGTAAATATTCCTAATCGATGCAAAGAGGAATATGAATACAGAGGAATGCTTAAAGCAATTCGGTCTGGTATGAGTTTAATCAAAACGTGGTCTAACCCTAAAAGCCACGACTTACAAGGGCATATAAAGACTGCTGGACGTCCAACTTAGGGTTGGGGTCGAAAACAAACCTATCTCCAACTTTCCTAACTTAAACAAACTCTATTTGGAAAACTGGCAGAAAACAACCGTCGTATTGTTTTGACGACTGCGACTCGCTCGGAGCGAACCGTGGGCTGCGGGTATACAGTTTGGAAAGCACACGACTCAAGCTTTCCAAATTGTATTTACACGTCTTATTTGGAGCACGGACACGGATTCTGCACGTATATCAATTCCGGGCCACCTGGCAGTCAATCCGAGTACGGTTCTAATTTTCCTTCTTTTTTTGTTGTGCACCGGCCTCCCTCTCCTCCCTCGTGCACTTGCTGATATTAGACATCAGTAGGCATTCTTCTCGCCGCAACTCTTTATCTCCACATGCCAAGCTTGTCTTCTTTTCAAATCTGATCATACAAATATGCAAATACTTAGGCAGTATAAAATTCTCATTAACATAAATGTCAGATTCAACTAAGAGTGAATTCACCTGTTGTTCTAGTAGCTTTGCACGTGCTCTTGTGATTGGTCCAATTCTGATTTCATCGGACTTGTCTTGTGCAACAACATCATCAACAGAAAAAGATGGTAAAGGATTAGGAATGTCCTCATCATCCTCCCCCCATGAAAAGGCGTCGACCTCGACGCGTTAAGGTCTTCTCCAGCATAGGGCGCCAAATCAGCAACATTTAATGTATTACTCACGCCAAACTCATTTGTAGGAAGATCTATCGTGTATGCATTATCATTGATCTTGGCAAGCACTTTAAATGGACCAGCACCTCGTGGCTGCAACTTGGACTTGCGCTGTTATGGAAATCTGTCCTTGAGAAAATGTACACATACCATGTCACCTGGCTAAAATAGCACCTCCTTTCTCATCTTATTAACACGATCAATAGTGTACTTGCCCTTCTTTTCAATTCCTTCTTTAGTATTCTCATGGATCTTCCTCACAAAATTTTCCCTCTTGGATGCCTCCATGTTAATTCTCTCTTGAATGGGAAGGGGAAGAAAATCAAATGGTGTAATGGGTTTAAAACCATATACCACCTCAAATGGACACAGATGCGTTGTTGAGTGTACCGCCCTATTATATGCAAACTCCACATGCGGCAAATAGTCCTCCCACACACGCAGGTTCTTCTTTATCATGGATCATAGCAACGTTGAGAGTGAGTGATTTACCACCTCCGTTTGACCATCTGTTTGGGGATGACAAGTAGTGCTGAACAATAACTTTGTCCCCAGCTTTCCCCATAGTGTCTTCCAGAAATAGCTCATAAACTTCACGTCACGATCACAAACAATCGTCTTTGGGACTCCATGTAAGCGTACGATGTCCCTGAAAAACAGGTTAGCAATATGCGACGCATCATCGCTTTTGTGACAGGCAATAAAATGTGCCATTTTGGAAAATCTATCCACTACCACAAAAATGGAATCATGTCCACTCCTGGTTTTAGGAAATCCTAACACAAAATCAATGCTTATATCTTCCCATGGAGAGTAGGTGCAGGAAGAGGAGTATACAAACCGTGAGGTTTCAGCTTTGACTTCGACTTATTGCAAGTGATACATCTCTTCACAAATCTGTCCACATCACGCCTCATCTTAGGCCAACAAAAATGATCAGCGAGCATAAGCAAAGTCTTCTCACGGCCAAAGTGGCCCATCAAACCGCCGGCATGTGATTCCTGCAACAATAGCAAACACACGGACGATTCTGGAACACATAGTTTATTAGCTCTATACAAATAACCGTCATGTATATGATATTTTTCCCATGCTTTCACATCAGAGCACAAGTTATATGGTGCGGAAAAATCAGGATCAGTAGCATATAAATCACGCAAACTCTCTAAACCAGGAACTTGAACAGCCAGTTGTGTCAACAACATGTTTTTCCTAGAAAGAGCATCAACAACAACATTATGTTTACCCTTTTTATACTGAATGATGTATGGGCAAGACTCAATAAATTCAACCCATTTAGCATGACGTTTATTCAGATTGGATTGGCTCTTCAAAAATTTCAAAGCCTCGTGATCAGAATGTATGATAAATTCTTTTGGCCACAAATAATGTTGCCAAACCTCAAGAACACGAACAAGAGAATACAATTCTTTATCATAAACAGGATAGTTCAATTGTGCACCATTCAATTTTTTAGAAAAATATGCAACCGGTTTACCCTCTTGCATCAACACACCTCCAATACCAATTCCACTAGCATCACATTCAATCTCAAATTGTTTAGTGAAATCAGGAAGTACAAGTAAACGTGCAGCAGTCAAACGGCGTTTCAGCTCATCAAATGCATTATCTTGGGCTGCGCCCCACACAAATTCAACACCCTTTTTAGTAAGCTCATTCAAAGGTGCAGCAATGGTACTGAAATCTTTCACAAAACGTCGATTGAAACCAGCAAGACCGTGAAAGCTTCGTACTTGACTAACATTCAGTGGAGTAGGCCAATTTTTAATAGCTTCAATTTTAGATTCATCTACCTCAACTCCATGCTTAGAAACAACATATCCCAGAAATATGATCTTATCTTTGCAAAATGTTCACTTATAAGATTACCAAAAAGCTTAGCATCACGCAACACTTGCAAAACTTGTCGAATATGATCACTATGCTTAGATTCATTGCGGATGTAAATAAGTATATCATCAAAATATACAACCACAAATTTACCAATAAAATGCCTCAAAACATGGTTCATTAATCGCATAAAAGTACTAGGTGCATTAGTTAACCCAAAAGGCATGACTAACCACTCATATAATCCGAACTTAGTTTTAAAGGCTGTCTTCCATTCATCCCCTTCTTTCATCCTAATTTGATGATAACCACTATGCAAATCAATTTTAGAGAAAAAAGCAGCACCACTCAATTCGTCTAGCATATCTTCCAAACATGGAATAGGGTGACGATATCGAATAGTTATGTTATTTATAGCTCTACAATCTACGCACATGCGCCATGTACCATCTTTCTTAGGGACTAAAATTACAGGAACATCACAAGGACTTAAGCTCACACGAATATAACCTTTGTCGACAAGCTCTTGTACTTGTTTCTGAATTTCCTTTGTTTCCTCGGGGTTGGTGCGGTATGGTGCTCTATTGGGCAGCGATGCTCCTGGTATCAAATCAATTTGATGCTCTATACCTTGCAATGGTGGTAAACCAGCGGGTACCTCCACCAGAAACACATCACTAAATTCCTGCAATACATTAGAAACACCAATAGAGAGAGGGGGCATGTTGTTAGAAACCAAAATTTGACCCTTGCACAGGAGCACAAGTGGTACAACAGTGGGATCCTCATGAAACTCTCTCAAATCAAATTTGGTGGCTAACATAACTAATGAATTCACTCCCTCACTTTTATTTTTACCACTCAGATTTGGCTTGTGGCTCTCACTCACCGGAAGTGGAGGCTCTCGCCTATCTAATCTCTCACTCTCTTTTTCAAGATTCATTTCAATTTTTTAACGAGACTCATTTACAATTTGTTGCGGTGTCATAGGCCTCAAAGTCACCTCCTTGCCATGCCAATTTAAATGATATGTGTTGGCTCTCCCATTGTGACGGACATCTCTATCATGCTGCCATGGGCGTCCCAACAACAAGTGACACACGGTCATAGGAACCACATCACACTCAGTGGTGTCTTTGTATGGTCCGATCTGAAATTCCACACGCACCATGTGGCTGATCTTCATCTCTCCACTATTACTTAGCCACTGAATAAAATATGGATTGGGGTGCGGTAAATATTTCAATTTCAGCTTTTGGCATAAGTCCTTACTAGCCAAATTGTGACAACTACCACCATCAATTATAATCTTGCACACCTTACCAGGACCAACAATAGCCTTTGTTTGAAACAAATTGCACCGTTGTTCTGCAGGACTAGGAGTAATACTTAGCACTTTGGGCAAGCAAACAATTGTAGGATAGTGTGTAGCATAGGCATCTATTGAACCATGTACATCTTCCTCCCAAATTTTAGAATCAGGGTCAGCTTCATCACCGGTTTCATATTCTGCTATATCCTCATTAATCAACATAACCTTTTTGTTGGGACAATCTCTCTTAAAATGACCCCTTCCACCACATGTATGATAGATCATGTCACTATTTCTTGCTGTAGAATTAGTAGAACCAGCAGCACTAGCAGCAGGTTGCACCGATTTCTTTGCATTAGAGATAACCGAATCTGGTTTGGAAGAAGTATTACCACGAAAACTAGAAGTGGAACTAGGAGCAGGCTCCATAGTAGGTGTTGTTCGTGGTGGAAAACGACCTCTACTCGCTTGTGTGCGAGACGTAAACTGAGCATCCTCAGCCACTTGCAATTTAGCCTCACGTGCTTGGTGTGACAAATCTTTCATGTCATAATACTGGTGAAGACGAACAATACGCTTGATGTTATAGTTCAGACCAGAAAGAAATCGCTGCATTGTTTGTTCAGGCTGTTCACGCACTCTAGCATGCTGCATAATAAGCTCCATCTCCTAAAAATATTCATCCACGGAAGAAGTACCTTGCCTCAAATTCTGTAATCTGTCATAGAGAGAACGCATATAATTGCGTGGAACAAAGTGAGCACGCATCTCTTCCTTCATAGCTCTCCATGTAACAATGGGATGTTCACTATCTTCAATTCTGGACTGTACAATATTATCCCACCAGAGCAAAGCATAGTCATCAAATTCAGAAGATGCAAGTTTTATTTTTCTATCCTCGGTGTACTCATGCATACGCCATAATTTTTCCACCTTTAGCAAATTGAGGTACTCTTCAACATCAATAAAACCAACAAACTTGGGGACGGTGAACTTTGGTTTGCCCAGTCCATCATCATCACGGTTGGCTGGTTGTGCACAAGCATCATCATCAAATCGACGGCACGCACCAAAAGGAGCAAATCCACGGCCGGCGGCCATGACACCAGCACGGCCACCACCACGGCCTCCATTACCATGACCACCATCTTGGCCAGCAACAACCGGCTCGTGTGGAGCTTGCCGGTCGCGATTAGCTTGCTGGAATTGTGCACAATGTGCTGCAGCACCTTGACCATTGGCAGCATTAGCAACTGCAACACCATCATTACCAGCTTGAATACTAGCTTCACCATCATCGTCATCACGCTGCTGATTTTATTGGCGGTCAACGGACTGTTGCAACGCAGCCACAACTTGCTGCAAGGCAACTAGAGTCTCCTGAATTTCAGTAACTTGCTGTTGTGTTGCTGTGATGGTTTCTGTGGCATCCTTCAGGTCCAACTCCATGTTCTGCACATTCTCATTTATAGGATCGGTTGCACACTGAATTTGTCACTGAAGATGATCACGAAGAGTTTCATATTCATTCCAATGCACCATGGATTTAGGATCCTTTTTCTGCTGTACATCAAAAGACTCGTTGGACATGATTAGGTGATTAGTACGCACTGAAAATATAGTGTATGTGGAAAACTCTCAACTCACACAAACTGAAAGAAACAATGTATCTTACCGTTCCAAAGCGAATGAGAAAAGCTTACCAACTTGTATGGGCAGAGCGTGCACGGATGTGATGTAGCGAATACCGAGGGTGAAAACTATCGCACAACAAACCAGGGTATATGGTGGAGCTTGGTTGGGATACCTAACAACACCAATTTACAAAACCTATTTGCTGTTTGTGTGCTACCAAAACTCACCAAGGAAACACACACAATTATGGAGACAAATGTGGCAAGCAACTATATGGAGGAATTTGTTGCAATACACTAGAAAGACACTAGCAATTAGCTCAAAGAAAATAGGCACAAGATTTCTCAAAATACTAGTGCAAACATCAATATGAAATAGCTCCAAACTTGCAGCAACTATCACCAATTTCTGGGCCTGTTTGCTCTCTCTCTCTCTCTTTTTTCTTTTTTTCACTCTTTTCTCTCTTTTTGTAATTTGATATATATCTCACCAACAGTAAAAAAACTTTTTCTCTCCCCTCTTTCTCTCTCGGCCACAATATGTCGCACCGCAGAGCAAATTTTGTTTCAGAAATACAGTGCCGTGCAACAATCCTATTGAGCAGCCTGTTGAGCAACAATGTTAGCTAGTCTTATGGGTAAGGTACCTAAATTATTGCTGTAGAGAGGCTGTGTCTAGGGCTTCAGAAAGATCAGATTGAAAACCTAATGAAAATTGCAAAGAAACACAGAAATAAGACACTAGGAATGGATCCGAGTCCAACTCGCACTAGGCGCGGCAGCGGTGTCGGTTTCACTGTTTTTGTGCCGCGGCAGAAGTGGAGTCCGAGTTTGAGTAGGACTAGGAAAAAAACTTGGGTAACCACTTTTTTGATATAGACGCAGAATAGCAAATAACAAGAACTCGAACTAGACTTATAACCCTAAACCTAACCTAAACCACACGACTCAAAAACAGAAAAGGGAACGCAAAGACCAACACAAAACAACAACTAGGTATGCAAAATTGGGCTGATCTAGGCTATGGAAAGAATCTAACCTAATATTTTTGTGGGGATTTTTCTGTATAGGATGAAAAACAACTAATCTATGGGATGGAAATTGCTCACCGAGTAAACCCAGTAATCTGATACCAAGATGATAAGGGGCGGCCCGATCTTCTCAATGAGCGAATGATGTCGATGATGAACTTGCTGGATAACTTGTGAGATGCTCTCGAACTCTCTGGCTGTTCCCCCATTGCCAATGCAATAGATCTTCAACCCTATGGATATTCCCAACATCACACACTTGCGCACGTAGCCGCCGACCACGAAGCGGTTTTGCAATCTCCCAATTCCCAATGGTACGACACATAGCACTTGACTTTCGGTAGCCAATACACCCTATCAATACGAATTTGGTGTAGGTAAATATTCTTGATCGATGCAAAGAGGAATATGAATACAGAGGAATGCTTAAAGCGATTCAGTCTGGTATGAGTTTAATCAAAACATGGTCTAACCCTAAAAGCCACGACTTACAAGGGTATATAAAGACTGCTGGACTTCCAACTTAGGGTTGGGGTCGAAAACAAACCTATCTCTAACTTTCCTAACTTAAACGAACTCTATTTGGAAAACTGGCAGAAAACAACCGTTGTATTGTTTTGACGATTGCGACTCGCTCAGAGCGAATTGCGGGCTGCAGGTATACAGTTTGGAAAGCACACGACTCAAGCTTTCCAAATTGTATTTACACGTCTTATTTGGAGCACGGACACGGATTCTGCACGTATATCAATTCCGGGCCACCTGGCAGTCAATCCGAGTCTGGTTCTAATTTTCCTTCTTTTTATGTTGTGCACCGGCCTCCCACTCCTCCCTCATGCACTTGCTGATATTAGACATCAGTAGGCATTCTTCTCGCTGCAACTCTTCATCTCCACGTGCCAAGCTTGTCTTCTTTTCAAATCTGATCATACAAATATGCAAAGACTTAGGGAGTATAAAATTCTCATTAACACAAATGTCAGATTCAACTAAGAGTGAATTTACCTGTTGTTCTAGTAGCTTTGAACGTGCTCTTGTGATTGGTCCAATTCTGATTTCATCGGACTTGTCTTGTGCAGCAACATCATCAGAAGAAAAAGATGGTAAAGGACTAGGAATGTCCTCATCACTTATGCTAACCATCATGATATATGCTTATATCAAATGGATGTCAAATGTGCATTCCTTAATGGTAAGATTGAGGAAGAAGTATATGTTGCTCAGCCACCAGGGTTTGAAGATCCAAAGCATCCTGACTATGTCTTCAAGCTCAACAAGGCACTCTATGGCCTCAGGCAAGCACCAAGAGCTTGTGATGAGTTTGCTTATATGATGCAAGAGAAGTATCAAATGTGGATGATGGGAGAACTGAAGTTCTTTGTAGGGCTTCAGATTCGACAACAACCAAATGTCATCTTCATATCTCACAAGAAGTACCTCAAGGAATTCCTCAAGAAAGTTGGCATGAATGAAGCCAAAGGCTTCAAGATGCCAATGCCTACCAACGGACACCTTTGCACAGACCAAACTGGTAAAGATTTCGACCAGAAGGTATATCGCTCAATGATTGGATCTTTGTTGTACTTATGTGCATCTAGGCTAGATATAATGCTTAGCATTTGCATGTGCGCCCGATTTCAAGCAGAACCAAAGGAGTCGAATCACCTTCTTGTTAAGCGAATACTTAGATATCTGGCTCACACCCCAACACTAGGATTATGGTATCCAAAGGGTTCGAAGTTTGAGCTGATTGGCTACTCAGATTCTGACTTCGCTGGCGACAGAGTTGATCACAAGTCTACATCAGGTACTTATCACTTTCTTCGATGATCTCTTGTATGTTGGTCTTCAAAGAAGTAGAACTGTGTCTCACTCTCCACTGCCGAAGCCGAATACATTGCTGCTGGTGCATGCTGCACTCAGCTTCTCTAGATGAAGCAAACACTAAAAGACTACGACATCAACCTGAAGGATGTGCCTCTCTACTGCGACAATGAGAGTGCAATCAAGATCTCCTACAATCCAGTACAACACTCGAAGACGAAGCACATTCAGATACGACATCATTTTCTTCGGGATCATGTGATGATGGGTGACATCAACTTCAAGCATGCAGACACTGAAGGTGAACTGGCAGATGTCTTCACAAAGCCTTTCGATGAGAAGAGGATTTGCAAGTTGTTGTGTGAGCTAAATATCTTAGAATCCTCAAATGTCCTTTGAAATGGGAATACATCCTAATAAGGCTTATGCATGTTGACGACTTTGATGCATAACACATGATGTAACGTATGTCTTCAACTCATGAACACTTACAATCTGAATGTGAATACATTAACGAAGAATATGACTTTAGAGCATCATGATAATTGTGTTCCGTATGTGAGTCAAACATTCTTATACGATGGGTAACACCACCAACCAATCTTGAAGACATTGCTTTTATCTCATCCTTTTTATCTTTCTTCGAGAGTCGAATGTCTTCAGAACATAACTTTATTGTTTGCACGTGTGTTTCAGTTGAAAACTATTTGCAGATCTACATTTGGATTAGAGATTTGTCATATATAGCATTTGTCCTATATATTTTTCTTAAACTTTTTCCTAGGCAAATGTGATCAGACCCGATATTCTCCTCTGTCCTTACCTCATCTAATCTATTCTATCAGGTCAATGCATTCTATGTTGACACCCGTTGACTGTCTTTGCTGCATCCTTGTCAGTCGAAGACAAATTAACCACATATTTAATTCTCAAATATAAACTGTCTTCGTGTTTTTAGCAACAACACCCGCGTCGCCGCTTCGATCATGGTAGTGGGTTGTCAGGTGGTTTGCATGCATGCCACGTGTCCCACTTTAACCGAAGAGTCAGGGGTATATTCATCATATTGGTTCGAATTCCTCCACCTTTATAAATACGAGTTACCCTCTTTCCATTATTACTTTCCTCTTCCTCCGACACCCCACGTGCTCAAAACCCTAGTGTTCTCGCTCCAATCCATCATCGTGGGAGACGAAGTGCTTCGCTGCCACGACTTCTCCCTCGACATACTCACACGGACCACGTTCATCCCCTGCTCGTCGCCACCGTAACTGTCTGCCTCCACCAAGTTAGGGTGAGGCAAATCGAACCACTTATCTTCTTCATCTTGTCGAGTAGTTCGTCTCGTTATTCATCACGGTAATTAAAAATCTATTTTTACCCTGCGTTTTGATCCAAAATTATTACTGAAATTTGTCGGTTGTTGTTTCTTCACTTTCCACTCAACCGAATCTAGATCTAGATCTATTCTTGCCAAATATATTCATTTTGGTCTGAAACTTGGTTTGATTCCTCAGTTGTACGAATCTTTGGACTTGTACAAATCTAAAATCACCATATTCTCTATTCAAGTGAATGTCTTCAATATAAGGTCAATGTCTTCAAAACTCAGTTTTATCTTCAAAATCTTTTGAGAATGCATATGACCTCTCCTCTTCCCTCGCGTCTCTAACTCTTTCACAGGTGCATGTCCGCAGCAGAATCGCTTGGATCTCATAGTCTGAATTCGTTATAGACTACTTGTAGATACATTTGGAATCTTCTGATGTGTGGTCATACTTGTGCACTCTTGAGAAACCTTTGCTGAAGTCAATGGCAGACGACAAACCAGTCAAGAAGGGAGGGAAGCAGAGACGCAACAACACTGCTAAGGATGTTCCCCCAGATCTTTATGAGCTGTAAAAATCTGATAAAGAGGAAACTTACACCAAACACAAGAATCACCTCCAATGGATCCGAAGATATTGCAGTGTGGAGTGGTTTTACTACCGCTTTGTCACTGATGAGTATGCTGAGAAGTGTGCAGAGAATGCACCTTGGACGTACATCATATATACAATTCTTCATCTGAAGACAAAGGCTAACGCCATCAAGATGGGATTCTATCCATGTATGTTACGGCCCCCAATGCAGATGATCCCGATCCATCAAGCATCCTTGGTATCCTAGATCCCACTGAGTCAGATGCTAAAGTTGAGCAAGAAGATGCTCCTCAACAGCCGCCGAAGCCTTTGGAAGATACAAAGTCTTCTAAGTCGAAGTCTTCTAAGCCAAAGTCTTCCATGGATCCACCTCCAGCACAGTTTTCACCACAAGCTTCACGGTCTCCTTCCACAAATCCCAAGGAACCAGAATCTGAAGGTCGACTAAATAGGCATATGAAGAGAAAAGTTGTTGCTTCTCGTGGCCCAAAGCCTACCTTGTCTTTGATGGATGCAACCAACATGGTTGAGCTGTCAGATGATGAGTTTGATGACGAAGCCTTGGCTAGGCTTATTTAGCAGAAAGAAGAGGAAGCCAAGTGGCTTGAAGACTTACCTCTGATTGACCCTGTCATGTTCGAACATTTCATCGATGAATGGTTCATTGACCCCTCCATCAACATTGATGCTCTTCAACTCCCAATTGGCCTGAATGTCACGTTCCAAGGACTTGTGAACGAGGAACTGACTGTAGCACAGAAGGCCAAGCATACCAGGGCCAAGATCAGCCATGAGAAGGAGCTCTTCAAGCAAAATGTGCATAGACTCGATGCCGAGCAGATCGAATGTTATAGGCTGATGATGGCAAATCTCAAGGCTGTGTTTGTGAAGAGATGTGATTTTGTCAAGGGTGCCCATGCACGCCTCAAAACAAAGACCACCATCATGGTGCAAGCTCATAATGACATGCTGAAGAGAAAGGTGCTTGATCAACCTGCACTTGCGCTCGAAGTCCTTGCTCGCTCACGTCAGGCTTCAATATCTTTGGAACAGCGTGCCCTGAACGGTCTGAAGATCATGGCATAGTCTTCCCCGCTAACTTTGCCAACCCACGTCCGTGCCCCTCTAACATTGCTTTGTCTAGCAAGAAAATAAAGCAAGCTAAAGCCGAAGCTAAGAAGCACAAGGCGACTGCCTCTAAAGCCCAACCTTCGAAGAGATTGAAGACAAGGAAATCCAAGCCTTCAAAACCAGTGCAAGACCCAGCACCGGAACCACCCTTTGTTCCATCATCAACACCTGCTCCTCCTCAAGAGCCCCTGCTCGTTATGCCAATTTCTGTGGCACCCTTGGATCAGAAAACTTGGAAAGACAAGTTGTACTGCACGAGTCTGCTTCCACAGAGACTCAGAAACCTGAAGAGATTCCAGCTGCCGAAGACACTGCCGCAGCTGAAGTCAATGCTCATGAGGACATTGGTCTTGAAGACAATGTCGAGCGAGAACATGTTCCGCAAGTGGATGCTCCAATGGTGCACTCTCCTCAACCAACCAGTGATTTCGTGGACATTGGAACTCCTCTCCATCCGGATGTACCTCAAGCTGAACCTGGTAGACCATCACCTCCGTTCTTCCCTCCTGTGTCAGCCTCACCTGAATCTTCGTTTGCCCCAGAGGAGATTGAAATCACCAACCGCACCTCCCCACTCGAACGACTTTGTCGAGGACCTCGTACCCTCATGTCCCCTATTCAAGAGGACAAAGTGCGTGTTTCACCGACTACAGCAATCGAAGATGTGCTGCGGATTGAAGATGTTCCTCCCAGCCAACCTGCAACAGAAATCATGGCAGTCGAAGACAATGCTGCCGATGCCACCATTGGCAAAGCCAATGCCCCATCCCCTAATGGACCTCCTGTCCCTGCCATGCCATCCACTGAAGACAATGAAGATAACATTGTGTTGGCTCAGAATTGGGAAGGAGAGATGGTCCCTACAAGATGGCCTCACATTGTTGCACCACCAAGGATGGGGCCTTAGTATGAGTTCGACCTGAATCGCCGCCCCAATGTCATGAACCCTATGCCTCGACTTCCAAGTCTTCGACAGTCTGGCCCAGCAAGACCTTTGGTCTTCGAGTTGGAAAGATTCAGGCTGAACAACACATTCTTTGACTACGACCACAATCCGTACAAGAGAGCGAAGATACAGTGTGACCGGTTTTGGAGTGCTCCACAACGTCAGTACTACATGTGTGCTCTATGGCCAGAACATGATCTTTCCCCATGAGCATCTCAACTTTGAAGCTATGAAATGTCTTCCCTGTTTTGACCATGCACTGGGTTCTCTTCGAGATGTGGGTTTGTTGCCCTTCTGCACAGATCATGAAGATTGGAATGAAGAACTCATCCTCCAGTTCTACGCAACCCTTCACTTCTCTGGCTTCGGTCGTGATTTGAACACTTGGCAGATGGAATTCATGATAAGGGATGAATACATCGCTGCTTCACCATTGGACTTCTTTCCTACAACACCTCTTGATGCCTCTGGTGAAGACTTTGATCCTCGCTGTGAGGCCTATGCAGCTGCAACTCGAAGCCTATTCCATGTGCGAGAACCCAATATGACTGAGATGTTGACACTAATGCAGCCCTTGGCTCTAGATACATAATTGCCTACTTTATTCTTTGTAGATGATCTTTAGTACTTGTGCAGGATACTCTACCACATTATTCGGCACACCATTCGGCCAATCAAAGGGCACAACTCGTCACACAAGATTGAAGGACCTTTGAAGACTTTGCTCTACAACATTGTATATGGCATTAGGTTCAATCTTGAAGACTTGTTCCTTCGTAACCTTGCTTCCAATGGCTTCAATGTCCTCGAGCCGAAGATTTATGCTCCTTGGATCATGCGCTTCATCAAGTATAGAACCAACACTAGGATTCTTCCCTCTGCTCACAACCAAGGCATTTATCTTCAAGATATTGAAGTTGTGCCAACAGACTTGTATCCATCCAAGAGAAAGAACCTAATTATTGAGGGCACAAGTGGCATTGCTGATCTTAAATGTCTTCTCATTCCTTCTGATCCTTCAAGGGCGAGACCGATTGGTGCTCTTCATCAACCAAGGTCTGTTGCTACCAACACTGAAGCCACTTATAGCATTGTGCCTCATCAACGCCCGCCCCAGAGAGAATGTGCACTCACTGATCGTGAACTTCTAGTTTCACTGATCCAGAAGCAAGATAAGCATCATGAGTGGACTCGATGACATATGCACTCAGTTGTGCAAGAGCTCAACCATGTTCGCAACTTAGCTACCAAAAATGCCTTTGTTGCTTATTCAACCAGTCGTCGCTCATGGAAGACCCTGACTATCCTAGTACTCGAGCATGAGCTTCGTGAAGATGGATTTCACCCTCGCTATAGATTTTGGTGCACCACCTCCCAGTGTGGAGAAGTGGAGCCAGACCCCATCTCTCGAAGACAGTGTCTACTCCTCGTCAGCTCCTTCTGTCAATGTTAGGCTTGCAGATGAAGCTGATGATGCAACTTCTTTACCTCCATCGACTCGGCATCACGGCACATCAACAAGATCCTCTACACCAGCACCTCAAGACCCCTCTACACCGTCTTCATCAACACCTACTGGGGACATGTAGTTCTCAATGTCTTCATACCTTTTTAGTCATTCAATGATAAAAGGGGGAGACGCATTGGGTGATAGTCTTCAAATGGGTCTACTTATAAGGGATGGGTGTTATTTTAGCTAATTTTACAATTCTCGTTCTGAACATTTGCTGCTTTGGGTTGTAAAACTTAAGTCCTGATGGACGTTTGCACTTTATGTTTACCGTACTTTTTCATGCTTCTTCAAGTTATTTTATATGCCCGGAGCCATTCTACACACGCTCATTTTTCATTGTGCATATCATTATCTTTGTTATATCCATTAAATTCATAGTGATTAGATTACAAGATATAGGGGGAGTTCTCCACAAACTACAACATGCCATGTGCATTTGCATTCCAAGCAAAATCTTCATATGCACATCCTTAGGGCGAGCTCTCTATATCTTGCAATCAAAATCTTCTAAACCTTATCTTCACATACTTTTAGTCCCCGTTGAAAACTTCAACCAGTTTTTCATCAATCACCAAAAAGGGGGAGATTGTAAGTGCATCTAGTGCCACCCTTGTTTGGTTTTGGAGTATTGAAGACAAACATGGTTGAGGGACTAATGTGTTTGTGAGAGTTCATAGGTTAACACAGAGAGAAGTCCCTGGAGTTTTGTTTTAGCCGTCAAAGACGACCGTCCAAAAATGTCCAAAGACATTGATGACGGCTGAAGCCATTGGTGGTGGATGAAGATATTTGTCCGAAGACTATGAAACGCGAAGACAAAGTCTTTTAGTAGTTTTGTTTCTTCTTTCCTGAGTCAAAGGAACCACCGTACTGTTAAGTGGGGTCGATGTGATCGAAGTCAGATGCTGACGTGATGCTCAACCATTACCAATATCTTAGAGCGAAGACATTGAGAGGAAAACTCTTCCAGAGCACGTTGAGTCAGCTTTACCTGTAGCCCAAGTAAAGTTGCCGCATGCGTTCAAAATCCGACCATTTTGACACGTGTCGGTTGGCCATTGACCCATGGTCATTTCATTCATATCAGGTCGAGTTGCCTGCTGGCTATAAATAGCCCACCCCCTCCACCATAAGAAGGTGGCTCCTCAGAGAGAGATATGGCTGCTGTCGTTTTGGATCAACCTACCTCAAAGACTTTGAGAGATACACATCCTGCAAGGATACACCTGAACACCTAGAGCTAGAGTGCTTGAGCATCACTGAAGACTTTCTATTCTGTGTGAACTGAAGACTTATTACACTTCAAGACTGTGATCTTCCAAATAGTTAGGCATCTTGGTCTAGAGCGTCCAAGAGTCATTGTGGACTTCCGGGTGACCAAGTTTGTACGGGTTTTGGAAGTCTCCCCTGAAGGCTTACCTGAGTGATTGGGTGTTGTCTAAGTGACTTAGGCTCAAGGGGAATAAGGTGAAGATGAGGTCTTATTAGTTCAATCTGAGCCTCCCTAACGAGACGTACAGTTGTCACAACAACTAGAACTGGTCCAACAATTCCTGTGCCTTCGTCAAGCAACTGGTTATATCCTTCACTCTCTTACATTCCCACTCTAAACTGTGGAGTCATTGCTTGAACATTCGTGAAGACTTTCTTAGAAGACATTCATATGAACTATTTATCTTCATACCATCTAAGTTTTTCTTTGACTCATCTTAGTATTCATTATGATTATTCTTAACTTGCTTGAATGTCTTCACTGCATTGCATGTCCTGTCTAGATCCTTTATTGTATCCCTAATTGATCATGTTTACATTTCCAAATTATTCGAATACATTCATTGTTTCGAAGACTTCCATAAAAGTCGCCTATTCACCCCTCCTCTAGTCCAGAACTAGCACTTTCAGATGCCCCGAGTGCCATCCCCTCTTTCTTCTAACAACCATCGGTATACTACTTGGAACTATATTTTTATTCGTCACATATCATGAGTTTTGCTTGGAGCGTCTTGTATCTTTGCTTGCTTTTCTTTTTTGCATTTTCATTAGTATCCTTGCTGGACACACCTATTTGAGAGAGCAAAAATTATGCCATGTGTCACACCCTTGGTTTGTATCACATTGTTATGTTTGGGTTTATAAAATTTGGAACCAACTAAAACTTTTTCAAAGTGCTTGTGCTTGTTTGCAATGTTGTTGCTTGCTTGATGATTGTGATTTATGGCACTCCTACATTCCATTCCACTTCATATTCATCCTCCCTATCCCAAACCTCTTGCCCAATGATCATGCCATGTGAATAGTGACCAAAACTATTTTTGTCAAATTTTGTTTTAACCAAAATGATTTATTCAAACTAGGTTTTCAAAACCCCCTGAATTGAGGTTTGCACTGCAAGACCTCAAATTAGGTGGATCCTTCTTTCCCAAAGGCTTTATTTAAAACCCACTATATATAATACTTCCCAAAACCACAAAAACAATATTTTAAAGATTATCTTTATGTTTTATTTAAAGTCTTTTTCTTAAGGCCAAAATGGGTTTTCATAGGGAAAAATTATTTAAATGCTTTGAAAATATTTGAGAAAATTTAGGGAAACTCACTGGACATATATTTTCCATATATGTGTGTTTCAACACAAGGGCATGATCATATCATAGGAAAAACCCCTCAAAACCCTTTCTATTCAAATCAAACTTTTGGAATATTTCCATAAGAAATATTCTCAATAAATTCCAGGAAAATTGCAGCAAGTCAACACTACTACAAGTGATGTTCTTGCAAAGTTTTATCTCAATCCAAGTTGGTTTGCTCCATCAAACCATCCCAAAACCATCCCTGTCCAGAATCAAATTTGAGCTACTTTACATTGTGAAGTGTCTCCCCTTGACCCCAAACTTTGTTGGCATGCTCTAATGACCAAATAGTGATGATATAGTAAGTGGTGCATCATGGGTAAAAGCATAGCATCAATAGATGTTCAGAAACCTGATTATGCAAATTTCTAGGGTTTAACAAACCTCATTGTCAACCTTTTCCCCTTGATATCAAACTTGGTGAATCCTCTCATCTTTACCTAGCATTTGACCCTGGTAGATATCTTAGTGAGTTGGAAAACCTATCTTGCCCAAAACCATACCAAACACCTTCTGGTGATTTAGTAAAATCACTATTTCTACCCCTTACCCTTTTACCCTTGCCCCCAAAATTTTACCAGAGCCTCTTTTAGTCACCTTTCACCTCCAGTAAAAAACCCAAGTCCTCAAGTCACTGGTAGGTGGGGTAAAACACACATTTTTACCCCTGGCAGCATCTTTTTCTACCCCTCTCACCCTTTTCTTCTGCCCCAAGGCTTCTCTAGAGCCCTTCCTAGCACCTCCTAGCCGTTGGGCATCTTCTAAAGCCCCAAGAAAAAAGTGGACACGCAGTGGGCTTAAAATATGCTCAGGCATGCCATTTGGGCTCTCTAGAGCATGCTACAGTGCGCTGCCGCACTGTTGCTGCCCCTGCCTGGCGCCGCCCGACAACATTGAGCCTCCCCCGCGTGTCCCCCTGGTCGGCCTCGGCGCCCACGATGCGGCAGGCCGTTGGCCCCCTCTCTCCCCTCTCTCTCGCGCACGCATACGGCACCGCCCGAACCGGCCAGTGGCCGTGCTCGCACACGCGCACCACCGCCACCCCTCCTGGCTGCCTTCCCTTCTCCTGGGCGCGGACCGCGTCCATGAAGCCCCCAGACACGCCCTGGCTCGCCCCCGTGGCTCTTCCACCTTAAATCTTGAAATAATCCATAGAATTTATTAGTGCTATTTGTAAAAATGTTTGAAAATATTTTTAGCACTATTTTATTTTAAAACCTATATTTAGGCACCTTTTTGCCTCTGTTATTTAGTTTCCAAAATGTTTTGCACAACAAAACCCTAGGAGAATATTTTTAGTATGCCATTTAGTATTTATCAGAGTAGGTTAACATTTTTTATAGTAGTTTGAGTGCTCATTTTTTGTGTGTTGCCTATTTTTATCGCTTTATTTCGCGACGATAGATTGCGGGGTTGACGAAGAAGTTGGACCCGAAGACTTCGAAGACCCGGGAGACTTTGTTGAGCCAGGCAAGCAGCCCTTTGACCATGATAAGAAACCATTTTTATTGCATGTCATATAGCACCTTACTTTCATCATATTTGATCATGTGGAATAGTGATCCCCTCGATGGTTTGTTTCCCACACTCTTACCATCGACACTTGCATCATGCATGACCCTACCACCTTATGAGGGTTATGCGGGTGGGTGTAGTTAGGATGCTAGTAGATGCTACGCAAGTGGGATCAGGATCTATGCATAGTGATGGAAGGGAAGAGATGATTTCAAAGACTTTTCGAAAACCCCATCGGGTGACACTAATGCCCGATGGAGATGATGAGGAGTTGGGTAACCACTTGAGAATGAAGTGGTATGCCGGAACAAGTGAGTGTGTGTGTGTTTTCGAAAGCGGATTAGATTTAAGGTCTACTGACCGTCCCAACCTTACATGCGCAACCACGATACCCCTTATGGGACGGGGCGTTGTTGGTTATTATGGTTGGTACTAGAAAGGAGCCCGCATTACTGGTGGCAAGAGTGAAGTGGTCACTCTTGAGACGGGGTCATCCCAGAGTGGAAGGTCATGCGCTCTCTTTACAGGTACCGGGCACACTGTTGCGTGCCCTCATGGATGATACGAGTGATGTATATCATGAGGGATGGCACCGACGAGTGGACTCTTTGTTTAGTATCACCATGAGAAAAGCATTGTTCGGGTGCTTACCTCGGCTATGTTATATACCGTGAGTCATGGATGACACGAAAGTTCCCCGAGTCTTGTGGGTAAAGTGTGCAACCTCTGTAGAGTGCAAAACTATTCGAATAGCCGCGTCCGTGGTCATGGACAGTTGGAGGTCCTTCTTAAACTATGTCCGGGTGTTTTCGGGAAACTTGGTGTGAGTATCTATGTGACGATGACAAGTTGGTACTTGAGCTAAGACCGATGACTTAGCATGGGAAGTGGTCTAAGTACGATGACTTTGAATGAGGAATGAACACAAGGGTTCAACCCCAACTTATGATGATATTGGTATCTTGTTCATATGGATATCTGCCCGGTGTTGATGCATGGTTACTGGTTATTTAATCATATCATTGCATTTAAATATAGCTTTCCGCAAAATTACCTATTAGTGCTATATCATGCATGATTGTTACCTTGTTCCACAACTTGGGTTGCTTGCGAGTACATTCAAAGTACTCATTGGCTTGCCACTGATTATTTAATTGTCCAGGCATGGAAGAACAGGAGTATGTCAAAGAGTTCGTTGGAGACGAACATGCGAACTAGGATGCTTCCCACTGAGAATGCATGTAGGTTAAGGCAGATGGCATGGGTTCACGCTTTCGACCAAGATTTCCGCTGCTTGTTCTATTTAAGAGTTTAGCTTTCATGGCCCTATCTATGTAAGATTAAGACCTTCATGGTCATTATTTGTGTAAGACGTTAAGTATGGATGTAAGACTCTTGTTATTCAGCTTTTGTGTGTTCAGTGAGCATTGATCTCTGGGATCACTATACACGTGCATTCGATGATCACGACTTATGAGTCGGGGTCCCCACAGAGCTGGTATGAGAGCCATCCTGACTGTAGGGAGCCCTTAGTTAGCATGAACGTTACCCAGGATAAAACCGACTTTCAAAACTACACCTAGCATTTGTACTTAGGAATTCTGCACTGTTTACCTCTTCTCATCTTCAGACAACACTCTGCTGACTCTCCTCCTTTCAAACCTTTGTAGATGGCCGTCGTACCCGAAGCCTTCCTGACGTCCGGCTTTCCCTTACTCCTCGAGGATAGCTTGGAGAAGTGCGAGTTTTGCCAACCACCCATTTTCCTCTACCACGAGCACTGGGTCGACACCGTCACGAAGGAGTACCACATAGATGTGGTCGTGAAGGAAAATGACTCCCCGGCCAGTTCGTTTATTGAAGGACCACAGATGGAGACAGTTGCACGCAAGGCACTCCTACACCTTCAAGACATCATTCCAGAGATGGATGACGAGCCGGATACTCGCTACCTTCCCTTTAGGAAGGATGACCTTGGCGAGAGTTGGATGCTGATTCTGACCAAGGAGGATGGCACACCACTCAGGTTCTAGACCTACTTCAGCCTCTCCGCCAATAGCCTAGTTCATAACCTGATGAAGGAGTCCGTGAAGCTCCGCAAGGAACTTCATTACACCCGAGAGCTACTTCGGCAAGCCAAGACGAAGCTAGACAAGATCAAGAAGGATGGAGCCCCCGAGGGACTGCCAGCTGTCGCGTATCGAGAAGTACCCCTAGCTAGTGATGCACCCACACATCGTTGCCGCATGAGTGCGAAGGAGTACTGTGAGCTCTTCACCGACCCGCCTACAAAGCATCATCGGGATGGACCTCCTCATTCCCCGACCCCTTCGACCGGGAACGATGTCCGTTCAGATGATGAACAGGAGGAAGACCCAGAGGAGCGTGACTACGAGACTGAGCACTCCACCACCTGAGTCCGAGAATCCTAGGGTAGGATCAATCATGTATCCCTCATGCGAAGTCGAGTCCGTGTAATGGTTCATATGAAACCATGTGTGCTTGTTGTTTGTGATCCTATGCAAGTCACGCTTTTGCCATAGGCAACGTGTAAGCGACTCTGTCGTCTATCTTAATATATGTTGTTGGTCTTTCGACCTTTGTTCTAACACACTTGCACTCGACCAACGCCCTTAGGCGCGCTTTTCCATTGTTGCGTTTCCTCTCGTCTATCCCAGCTGTTTGACTTGGCTGCTCCAAACAGGATGGTGGCTACTACCCGCAACAGCTCCTTCACCAATCCTGAAGCAGGCAACTCAAGCCAACAACAGGGAGCTAGTGGGGCTGCTCACGCTGGAGGACACCAGGAGCAGCCACACGACAATATTCCCCTGCCACCACCTCCACCGGAGAACATGACCATAGCTCAGTTTCTCCAAGTTCCCCGGGAGGAGCACCAGGCCGACAATGCTGCTAACCAGCAGATGGCTCAGGCCCTTGTGAACAACAAGCAGCAAGGCAGGAACGGCAATGGCCGCTCCATAATGTCTGAGTTCATGAGGAACTCGCCCCCAACCTTCACTGAGACTGTTGAACCTTTGGATGCTGATGACTGGATCCGCACCATCGAGGAACTCCTTGCACTGGTCAATTGCAATGAGAATCTTGAGAAGGTGCTTTATGCCTCTCACTGCCTCAGAGGTACCACCCGAGCTTGGTGGGATGGATTCAAGGTCATGCCAGGAGAACGCGTGATCACATGGAATGACTTCAAGGAAGGATTCCGCACCGCCCACATTCCTTCTGGGAGCATGGCTATCAAGAAGAGAGAGTTCCGAGCGCTGAAGCAAGGAAGTGGCTCTGTCAAGGAGTACTTGTAGAACTTCAACCTGCTGTCAAGGTATGCACCTGAAGATGTCAGCACAGAGGCTGCCAAGAAGGAACGCTTCATGGAAGGACTACAACAGGTCTTGCAGTACCAGCTCATTGTTTGCGACTGTCGTACCTTCTTCGACTTGGTGAACAAGGCCCTCATGCTGGAAGACAAGCGTCATGCCATAGACGACACTCGCAAGCGCAAGATGACTAGCAAGGGTATCTCAAGCAACCAGAAGCCTCACCCCTAGCAGCCAGCCCCAGCCAAGCCAACCTATTAGCCAAAGCAAGCTAGACCTCCTGCACCTCGTCCGAGCTACCAGCCTCAGCAGTATGCCAATCCCAGGCCAGCTTACAATCCCAACCCCAATAACAACTCCGGTGGTAGGAACTTCAACAACAACCCTGGGCAAGTCACTTGCTTTGGATGTTGTCAGTCCGGTCACATCTCCAATCTTTGCCCAACCAGGAAGCCAGATGCATCGCGCCCCAATGCACCAAACCAAGGTCAAGCCCGTGGAGCACCACCAAGGAACCCAGCTCCTCGCAACCAGCCCAACAATGGCAAGGGTCGTGTGAATCACGTCACCGTAGAGGAAGCCTAGGAAGACCCGGACTTCATACTAGGTACGTTCCTCATCAACTCAACCCCAGCAATAGTATTGTTTGATTGTGAAGCTTCGCATTCTTTCTTCACCCAAAAGTTTGCTTTAGAGAGTGGCATGAAACCTACACCCCTGGGTAGTCGTATGTTGATACAAACCCTGGGTTCAGTTATGAAGTCCGGGATAGGGTGCAAAGGAGTGAAGATTGACATCAACGGGGTAGACTTCCTAGTAGATCTTATAGTTCTAGATTCACCCAGCTTGGATGTTATCCTTGGCATGAATTGGTTGACTAAGCACCAAGGCATGTTAGACTGTGCCAAGGGGATTGTCACCATGACCAATAGCCAAGGAGTGGAAGTCAAGTATGTTCCCAACCCTGCCTCCACTCAAGCTCCTCAAGCTAACTGCCTATCAGGAGTTGAGTTGGATCAAGTGCCAATGGTATGGGAGTACCCAGATGTGTTTCCTAATGAGCTGCTCGGAATGCCTCCTGACCGTGACATTGAGTTCATTATTGAGCTTATGACTGGATCAAGGCCCATATATAAGGAGGCCTACAGGATGGGATCCGAAGAGTTGGCTGAATTGAAGAAGCAACTGGCAGAGCAGCTCAGAAAAGGATTTATTCGCCCTAGTGCCTCTCCTTGGGGATCGCCTGTTCTATTTGTGTCAAAGAGGGACGAAACTATCAGACTCTATGTCGATTACCGTTCTCTCAATGAGGTCACGATAAAGAACAAGTACCCACTCCCCAAGATTGAAGACCTGTCTGATCAGTTAAATGGAGCCAAGGTGTTTTCCAAGATCGACCTCAGGTCTGGGTACTATCAGCTGAAGATCAGACCCCAAGACATTCTGAAGACAGCAGTTGTGACCCGGTATGGCCTGTATGAGTACACGGTCATGTCATTTGGTTAACCAATGCCCTTGCCTACTTCATGTACCTCATGAATAAGGTCTTCATGGAGTACTTGGAGAAGTTCATTGTTGTCTTCATTGATGACATACTCGTCTTCTCCAAGTCTGAAGAAGAACATGAGGAACACTTGAGATTGTTCCTAGAGAAGCTTCGAGAGTACCAGCTTTATGCCAAATTCAGCAAGTATGAATTCTGGCTGCATGAATTTGGATTCTTGGGTCATGTGTTGACTGCCGAAGGATTGTCAGTAGATCCTACCAAGATTGAAGCCATGACGGAATGGCAAACCCCAACCACCATAAAGGAAGTCAGGAGCTTCCTCAGACTCGCGGGATATTACCGTAAGTTAGTGGAGGGGTTCTCAAGCATTGGCCGACCCATGACCCAGATTTTGAAGAAGGACAAGAACTTTGAATGGATAGCTAAGTGTAAGGAAAGCTTCCAGGAGCTCAAGAAGAGATTGACCATAGCCCCAGTTTTGTCCATCCCCGATATTCACAAGGAGTTTGTGATATATTGAGATGCATCAAGAACCGGGCTTGGAGGTGTTCTGATGCAAGAAGGCAGAGTCGTAGCATATCTATCCAGATAGCTACATCCTCATGAAGAAGATTATGCAACTCATGATCTCGAGTTGGCAGCCGTGGTTCATGCCTTGAAGACATGGCGACATTACATTCGAGGGAAGCGATGTGAGATATTCACAGATCACAAGAGTTTGAAGTATATCTTCACTCAAAGGGAATTGAACATGAGGTAGCAAAGATGGTTGGAATTGATCAAGGATTACAAGCTTAGTGTTCAATACCACCCCAGAAAGGCCAATGTAGTGGTAGACGCCTTAAGCAGAAAGGCTTGTTCCTTGAATGCTATGATTAAGGAAAGGCTACCCGCCTTGCATGAAGAACTTGAGAGCTTCATCCTGGAACTGGTTGCACTAGGATTCCTCGCCAGCCTCTAAGCAAAGCCTAACTTGATGGATGATATCAAGGACGCTCAGAAGGGGCATGAGAGCATTGAAGGCATCAAGAGGAAGATCGAGGCAGGCAAGGCCCCAGGATTCTCGGTTGATGAACAAGGAGTTGTATGGTTTGGGACTCGCATCTGTGTACCCAACAAAGTGGAGCTCAAGAACCTGATCTTGCAAGAAGCTCATGACACTCCCTACTTCATCCATCCTGGAGGAACCAAGATGTATCAAGACCTTAAGACAAGATTCTGGTGGCATGGCATGAAACGGGAGATATGCACGTTCATGGCTAAGTGTGATATATGCCAGCGAGTTAAAGCTGAGCATCAGTGACCCGTTGGGCTATTGCAACCTCTCAAAGTGCCTGAATGGAAGTGGGATAAAGTCGGGATGGATTTCATCACCGGTTTACCAAGGTCAAGTAAAGGACATGATTCCATTTGGGTCATTGTTGACCTCCTGACCAAGGTAGCCCATTTCATTCCTGTCAAGACCACCTACAACGGTAACAAGCTAGCCCGTCTCTACATCGAGCGTATTGTGAGCCTTCACGGAGTTCCCAAGGAGATCGTGTAGGATCGAGGCACCCAGTTCACCTCAAGATTCTAGAAGATGTTTCAAGAAGCTATGGGAACCAAGCTCTCCTTCAGCACTGCTTTTCACCCCTAGACCGGTGGACAAACGGAACGAGTAAATCAGATACTCGAAGATATGCTCCGCGCTTGTGTTTTGTCATATGGAGCCAAGTGGGAAGATTGCCTACCGTTCGCCGAGTTCTCCTACAACAACAGCTATCGGTCGAGTCTTTAGATGGCCCCATTTGAGGTGTTGTATGGACGTAAGTGCCGTACTCCCCTCAACTGGTCAGAGACCAGAGAAGGATTAGTTTTTGGACCAGACATCCTCCGTGAAGCTGAAGAGCAACTTCAACTCGTTCGAGAGCGACTTGAGACCGGCAAGTCAAGACAAAAGAGTTGCGCCGACTCTCACCGCCGAGATCTGAGCTTCAACAACACAGACCATGTTTATCTTCAAGTCACACCTCTTAAAGGAACCAAGTGTTTCCACGTCAAAGGAAAGCTTGCACCTAGATACGTTGGCCCCTTCAAGATCACCGCAAAATGAGGAGAAGTTGCCTACCAGCTAGAGCTGCCTTCCGAACTGTCGGATGTGCACAACGTCTTTCATGTGTCACAACTCCGAAGTGTCTGCAAGTTCCGAACCGCCCCGACCTCTACAAGGATATTGACCATCAAGCCATGAATCCTCAGCCAGATCTCACTTATCGTCAAAGGCCAGTTCGCATTTTGGATGAAGCCGAGCGCTGCACCCTAAGCTGCACCTTCAAGTACTTCAAGGTCAAGTGGAGCAACCACACTGAAGCTGACGCAACCTGGGAGCGTGAAGATTATCTTAGATCGGAGTTCCCTTATCTTTTTAGCGCTTAGCCTTGGAATCTCAGGGACGAGATTCTTGTAAGGGGGGAAGGTCTGTCACAAACTATGTTTGTATCACATTGTTATGTTTGGGTTTATAAGATTTGGAACCAACTAAAACTTTTTCAAAGTGCTTGTGCTTGTTTGCAATGTTGTTGCTTGCTTGATGATTGTGATTTATGGCACTCCTAGATTCCATTCCACTTCATATTCATCCTCCCTATCCCAAACCTCTTGCCCAATGATCATGCCATGTGAATAGTGACCAAAACTATTTTTGTCAAATTTTGTTTTAACAAAAATGATTTATTCAAACTAGGTTTTCCAAACCACCTGAATTGAGGTTTGCACTACAAGACCTCAAATTAGGTGGATCCTTCTTTCCCAAAGGCTTTATTTCAAACCCACTATATATAAGACTTCCGAAAACCACAAAAATAATATTTTTAAAGATTATCTTTATATTTTATTTAAAGGCTTTTTCTTAAGGCCAGAAATGGGTATTCATAGGGAAAAATTATTTAAATGCTTTGAAATTTTTTGAGAAAATTTAGGGAAACTCAGTGGACATATATGTTCCATATATATGAGTTTCAACACAAGGGCATGATCAGATCATAGGCAAAACCCCTCAAAACCCTTTCTGTTCGAATCAAATTTTTGGAATATTTCCATAAGAATTATTCTCAATAAATTCCAGGAAAATTCCAGAAAGTCAGCACTATTATAGGTGATGTTCTTGCAAAGTTTCATCTCAATCCAAGTTGGTTTGGTCCATCAAACCATCCCAAAACCATCCCTGTCTAGAATCAAATTTGAGAAACTTTACATTGTGAAGTGTCTCCCCTTGACCCCAAACTTTGTGGGCATGCTCTAATGACCAAATAGTGATGATACACTAAGTGGTGCATCAAGGTTAAAAGCTTAGCATCAATAGATATTCAGAAACCTGATTCTGCAAATTTCTAGGGTTTAACAAACATCCATTGTCAACTTTTTACCCTTGATCTCAAACTTGGTGAATCCTCTCATCTTTACCTAGCATTTGACCTTGGTAAATATCTCAGTGAGTTGGAAAACCTATCTTGCCCAAAACCATACCAAACAGCTTCTGGTGATTTAGTAAAATCACTATTTCTACCCCTTACCCTTTTACCCTTGCCCCCAAAATTTTACCAGAGCCTCTTGTAGTCACCTTTCACCTCCAGTAAAAACCCCAAGTCCTGAAGTCACTGGGAGGTGGGGTAAAACCCCCATTTCACCCCTGGGAGCATCTTTTTCTACCCGTCTCACCCTTTTCTTCTTCCCTAAGGCTTCTCCAGAGCCCTACCTAGCACCTCCGAGCCGTTGGGCATCTTCTAAAGCCCCAAGACACAAGAGGACACACAGTGGGCTTAAAATATGCCTAGGCATGCCATTTGGGCGCTCTGGAACGTGCTACCGTGTGCTCCCGCACTGTAGCTGTCCCTCCCCGGCGCCGCCCGACAGCATTGGGCCTCCCTCGCGTGTCCCCCTGGTCGGCCTCGGCGTCCGCGACGTGGCAGGCGGTCGGCCCGCCTCTCTCTGCTCTCTCTCTCTCTGCTCTCTCTCTCACTCTCTCTCTCTCCCTCTCTCTCTCCCACGCGCGCGTGCGCACGACACCGCCCGAACCGGTCAGTGGCCGCGTTCGCACACATGCACCACCGGCCCCCCTCCTGGCTACCTTCCCTTCTCTTGGGCGCAGACTACGTCCATGAAGCCCCCAGACATGCCCCGGCTTGCCCTCGTGGCCCCTGGCGATGCCCTGGTCCTCGCCGGTGCACCATGACCATGGTGGACCGATGGCCCCCTATTTAAGGCCCTCCCCGAACCCTCTCTCCCCTTTGTCCGCTCTCTCCTATCCCTAGTAACCCCCTACGCGCTCCGGAAACCTCCCACAACCCCTGCGCTCGTGATCGAACCGAGGACCACCGAGGCAACCTCTCCGGTCCACATTTCTCTCCCATTGGTCCTCCCTTGCCCTCTTGACACGTTTACCCCTCTCCCCTATCATGTTTGCAGCTGGAAACAGCCTCGGTGAGCTGTCCCGAAGCGCCCTCCGCCGCAGGAGTTCGTCGCCGGTGACTCCGTCCGCCCCAGGTGCTCCTTCGACCTCTAGAGGAACGGCGGGTCAATGCTGAGCTCAGCCCCGCCTTCGCCTGCCGTCACCGTGCCCTACATCATCATCGGTGAGCACGTCGGCCACCTTGTCGTGAGAATGAAGATGACAGGCGAGGCCCGCCTGTCATCCTCACCTCCCTCCCCTAGCCTTTGGGGCCCAGGCGTCAGGTTCGAACGCGTGCGTGCGCGCCGATTCGCCTGGGTTGGTTGACCTCTAGGCCGGCCCAGTTGCTAGCCGCCTCCGGCTAGGGCATGATGCCCACTTCTTTTTCCTTTTTCCTTTTTCTGCGACTTCCAACAATTCCACAGATCTGAATAATTTTCCAATGCCCATAGTTCTTCCACCTTAAATCTTGAAATAATCCATAGAATTTATTAGTGCTATTTGTAAAAATGTTTGAAAATATTTTTAGTACTATTTTATTTTAAAACCTATATTTAGGCACCTTTTTGCCTCTGTTATTTAGTTTCCAAAATGTTTTGCATAACAAAACCCTAGGAGAATATTTTTAGTATGACATTTAGTATTTATCAGAGTAGGTTAACATTTTTGATAGTAGTTTGAGTGCTCTGCTTTTGTGTGTTCCTTATTTTTACCGCTTTATTTCGCGACGATAGATTGCGCGGTTGACGAAGAAGTTGGAAACGAAGGCTTCGAAGACCCCGGAGACTTTGTTGATCCAGGCAAGCAGCCCTTTGATCATGATAAGAAACCCTTTTTTATTGCATGTCATATAGCACCTTACTTCCATCATATTTGATTATGTGGAATAGTGACCCCTTCGGTGGGTTGTTTCTGACACTCTTACCATCGACACATGCATCGTGCGTGACCCTACCACCTTATGAGGGTTATGCGGGTGGGTGTAGTTAGGATCCTAGTAGATGCTATGCAAGTGGGATCGGGATCTATGCATAGTGATGGAAGGTAAGAGATGATTTCAAAGACTTTTCGTAAACCCCGTCGGGTGACACTAATGCCCGAGGGAGATGATGAGGAGTTGGGTAACCACTTGAGAAAGAAATGGTATGCTGGAACAAGTGACTGTGTGTGTTTTCGGAAACGGATTAGATTTAAGGTCTGCTGACCGTCCCAACCTTACATGCGCAACCATGATAGCCCTTGTGGGACGGGGCTTTGTTGATTACTATGGTTGGTACTAGCAAGGAGCTTGCATTACTAGTGGCAAGAGTGAAGTGGTCACTCTTGAGAGGGGGTCATCCCAGAGTGGAAGGTCATGCGCTGTCTTTACAGGCACCAGGCACACCGTTGCGTGCCCTCATGGATGATATGAGTGATGTATATCACGAGGTATGGCACCAACGAGTGGATTGTTTGTTTAGTATCACCATGGGAAAGGCATTGTTCGGGTGGTTACCTTGGGTATGTTATATATCGTGAGTCGTGGATGACACGTAACTTCCCCGAGACTTGTGGGTAAAGTGTGCAACCTCTGTAGAGTGTAAAACTATTCGAATAGCCGCGTCCGCAGTCATGGACAGTTGGAGGTCCTTAAACTATGTCCGGGTGTTTTCGGGAAGCTTGGTGTGAGTATGTATGTGACGGTGACAAGTTGGTACTTGAGCTAAGACCGATGACTTAGGATGGGAAGTGGTCTAAGTCCGATGACTTAGCATGATGATTGAACACGAGGGTTCAACCCCAACTTATGATGATATTGGTATCTTGTTCATATGGATATCTGCCCGGTGTTGATGCATGGATACTGGTTATTTGATCATATCATTGCATTTAAAACTAGCTTTCCACAAAATTACCTATTAGTGTTATATCATGCATCATTGTTACCTTGTTCCACAACTTGGGTTGCTTGCGAGTACATTCAAAGTACTCATTGGCTTGCCACTGGTTAATTAATTGGCCAGGCATGGAAGAACAGGAGTATGTTGAAGCGTTCATTAGAGACGAACATGTGAACTCGGACTCTTCCCAGTTAGAATGCCTGTAGGTTTAGGCAGATGGCGTGGGTTCACGCTTCCGACCAAGATTTCCGCTGCTTGTTCTATTTTAAGTGTTTGGCCTTCATGGCCCTATCTATGTAGGACTAAGAGCTTCATGGTCATTATTTGTGTAAGACGTTAAGTATGGATGTAAGACTCTTGTTATTCAGCTTCTGTGTGTTCAGTGAGCATTGATCTCTGGGATCACTGTACACGTGCATTCGGTGATCACGACTTATGAGTCGGGGTCCCCACACCATGATTTGTTAGAATGGATCTTTATGCTTCACTTAAAACTTTTGAGCAAAGGAAATGCTCTAGGGCTTCACGTATATCTTTTTGAGATTTATTAATTTTTACATGTTTGAAGAAACACTCTCATGCTTCACTTATATTATTTTGAGATTTATTAATTTTTAAGAAATCCTCTCATGCTTCACTTATATTATTTTGAGAGATGAAACTTGTATGCTCATGTTCTTCACTTATATCCATGTGAGCTTATCATAAGCAATTGCCACATATGAAACTAGTTCCATAGTGATAGATATTGAAGAGGGATATAATAAAAACTTTCATGAAGATCATTGGAAAAATTAAACTTGATTCTTTGTAATAGTTTTAAGACATGACAATAGTGATATGTGAGTTATGTTGATGTGTAATTATGCTTAGTAAGAATATTGGTGTTAAGGTTTGTCATTCCCTATGCAAGCACGAAAGTCACTAGTTGTTCTACGAAAGTACATCCTACTTATGGTCCATTATTTAGTGTTAATTATGCTTAATGCTCGCTTATGTGAATTTTCGTTTCTTAGTTGGATGCTTCTCAATATCATGGTAGCCTTCACTTGTACTAAGTAGAAATACTATGTGTGCATCCAAAACCCTTAAACCAAGTTTTGCCATATGAGTCCACTATACCTTCCTATATACGGTATTTCCATGTGGTTCCAAGAAAATCTGTATGTGCCATCTATAAAGTTTCAAAATAATTTTTCCTTTTTGTGTTCGTACCGCTCATGAAATGGTAGGGGGTGATCGATATATTTTCATGCTAGAGGTGTTATTTTCAAGATGAGTGTTTATACACTTGTCATTGCATGAGAGTATGGCGGTAATTGGGATGTCCAGTCCCAAATTGAAAAAGAAAAAAAATACTTTATGTTGTCGAATAATAAATTCATTGGAAAGTGTTGGTATGGAAAGCAACCGTGGATTCGGCTAACCATGGAAAGTGAAAGTAAGGTGGAAAAAGCAATAAACTTTATTTTTTGTTTGGGTACCGCCTATGATGCATCTAGTGTGGAAAGATATTGAAATATCCCAGTCATATTCCTTGACAAGAAAGGCATGCCACTCAAAATATTTTTCTCTATTAATTTAAACACTTGAGCTCTGACACCTCTACAAATCCCTACTTCCCTATGCGAAGGGCCTATCTATTTACTTTATGCAATTTTTATTTTTCAATTTGAGTCTTCATCTTCTCTTATAAAGAACCCACTAGGAGGCACTATGATCGTACTTGAGAATTAGGTGTAGCTAATAATTGAGTGTGTATTGTGAATGGATCAATGATTGAGCATGATGGGCTAGGGATAACTTGCTTTAGCACTGATATTTTGAAAGACATGGTTGCTTCGTCGGGACCCCGATCCTAAGTCATAAGGATCCAGCCTTTAACACATCACATCACTTTGTAGCCTCATGCATGGTTATCTCCATGGCTGCCACCTTATGTAGGTCAAGACCGTTTGCATCTTTTGGCTTACGTACGCGAATATGTCGCTAGCATTCAAACAACAGAGAACCCGGGTCGACATGACTAGTCATAGAACCCAAGTGGCACATCTGTATATGGATAGCCATAGATAACCCAGCAATGAAGGTGTCGGCCTCAAGCGTGTGTAGACAAGTCATAGCAAGATACAAGGACTCCATTACGTCATGGGACATAAATGTCATCACTGCATGTAGACGAGTCATAGCAGGCTATAGGGACTCCATTACACTGTGAGACATTTCCCCGAAGGGACAGACACAACAAGAAAGAAGGTACATGCCGGTGAATCAATGTGTCCTGAGTAGTAGCAAGCTACCAAGGCTCGGTGGAAGCACAAAGAGGCAGTTCCCCGTAAAGAGTACTACTAAAGGCACATGACTAGGTGTCGAATCCCATACATACCGTTGCACGTCACTCGTACGCACGACATGCCCGATATACATAAATACAACTATGGCATCACAACATAACCATACAACAACACAACTTTTATGTAGGAGGCTCAGAGGAGCCTTGAATAATATATTCATACAGGTAGGGGTCACATGGCCCGACACTCAAGTCATACAAGCAAGTTCATACAATGTAACATCCCAAAATTTCATGTTGGAATGTTATGAAATATAGCTATGCATCATCATCACATTGTTTGAATGAAATGAATTGTTGAAGTTCTTCTTTTGGATTTCTAAAAGGCCACTTTCATTTTCTCCACATACTTGCTTCTACTATTTGAAAATCTCTGGAATTATTCAAGAAAAAAGGGAGGAGTAACATGACACTCCACACCAAGGGCATCTTGGTGAATTATTTGAAAAATAAAACCAGGGGTTTATTTGAAAGTTTATCTCAAAAGAATTTAAAATCAATTAGGCATTTTCTGAAAAATAATTTTCTGAAAAATGTTCATTAAATAGAATTTAGTCCCCTGATCATTCTGATATATATATATATTCCCTATGTTTGGAAATGATTTGAATGCATTAAAGGGTTTTAAACGCTCTGGAAAATAGAAAAGGAAACGAATTAAAGCGTTTAATTAGAAAACCGGCCGGCCCACAACCTTTAAGCCCCGAGATCCTTTCGGATCGGTCACCGACGCGTAGATCCCGCTCCCATTCTCACTAACACGCGAGACCCACCATCCGACAGTGCCATCAGCGCGCTCGTCACCCTCCTCATGCCATCGACGTCGCCGGAGATCCATCCTCCGCTGATCTCGCTCCTCTCTCCCTCTCCCGACCCCGCACCTGGCCTATAAAAGCCCCTGTCTTCTCCGCTCTCCGTTCCAACCCCGAGCTCCCCTGCCCACGCCCACAAACGCCACCGCTCCACCTCACCGGAGTTCGGTCAACGACCGAAGCTCTCCGAGCACCAGACCGTCGCCTCCGTCGTCCCCAGCCTCGTCCGATGCCATCAATCGACGCTGGAGCTTCGCCGCCGTCGGCTGAGCACTTCGGACGCCGCCCCGACCACCTTCGACGTCCGCCCACCGTCAACCTCGCCGGAAAACCTCGACCCCCCTCTGTAAGCCACCGCACCCCCGTAGCCGTCAGATCTAGATCCAACGCGCCAGATTAGAAGGATTAAAATGCCGAAACATTTTCTTCTAAGTTTCGGTCGTCCGCCCACAAACACCCACGCGCACGTGCTAGCAACCAATAGGAAGCCGCCACGTAGCCCCGTCCGTTCGCTCGGAATTTTTGTTCTTTTCTTTTTTGTTTTAGAAAACATAATGTTTTTTGTTTTTGTTTTAGTTGCAACTTTTAAACTAAAAAGTTTTTTTAATTGATTCTTTTTGCATTAGGTCACAAATTTCATGTTTATTCATCCTGTAGTCTTAGATTTTAAATTTGAACTTTAAAATTTGAATCTAACCAAATTTGCTTAAATTACTAAATCCGTATAACTAGAGTTTAAAAATATATTTTTGTATGAATCTTTTTGCCACTGGTTTGTATTAGTTAGACCTATCATCCTACATAGTTTGAGAATTTTTAGAATGAATTTGGTTAGGGTTTTTAACAAAAACAGAATCTGTTTAGTTCTTAATAGAGTTTAGTTAGTTTGATTTTAGTTTAGTTTGAATCTGAGTTAGTTTAACTTTTGTTTTTAGTTTTCATTAGGTTCTCTTGTTTCAACATTAGGTGAAATAACTTGCTATTAATAAAAATAATTGTTTAATTTTATACCTTATTGTTATAGCAAATCCTTATTCCTTCTCATTAGGTATAGTTTAATAAAGCAAGTTAGTTTTACTTTTCACAAAACATTTTAGGAGATTTAATTCTGTTTTCTAATAAGGAATCTTAGTAATTCTTTTCTATTAAGTAATGTTCTGTTTATACATAATAATAATAATAATAATAATAATATTTTTTCATACTCTAATGTTATAGGAAACTCTAGTTATCTTCATTAAGTGGTCTTTAATAAAAATTAAAATTTTAGTAGCATTTCTTTTCACAAAAGTTTTAGTGGATTTAATTATGTTTAATAATATAAATTTTAGTATTTATTTTCTGTCAACTATTGTTTTGTTATCAAAAATAGTTGTTGGTCTTATTTTATATTAGTAGTACCTTTGACACTAAATCTTTTTTGTGAGTCAAATATTGGTTTTGATTTTTTTTCTTGGTTGTTACTATTGAATTGTTTTAGTTTAATCTTGCTGTTTGTGTGAGTTGTATTATTAGTTGTATGCTTATTGTGTGCTTTGTTTGATTCATTAGATCATCCGGAGTGCGAAGCTTGTTATCTAGAGTCACTTGAGTACGAGGATCGTCAGCAAGGCAAGTCACTTTGATCATGTTTACCCATGTTTTATTGCATTAGTTCTACCATCTCCCCAGTTGCATGCAAAGTAGGTAATTTGGAAACTTGGTTACCTGATGTAGTATCATGTCGTAGGCACCCCTCAACCCTTGGACACATTGGCCCCAGGAAACGTTGATTTAATTTTGCTATGCTATTAGTAGACGGGGTTGGTTGTGTGATTCATGAGAGTTGTGAGATAATAAATTCAAGACCTACAAGATGATCAAGACTTCAAGACTCCGAGTTTTCAACATACCTCTGGGTGGATGATGGTTGAATGGCGCCTTGGGGAAACCAGTGGTTAGCCTAGGTGTTGCTGGAGAAGTGCCAGTATTCACGCGGAAAGGTCCACCCAGGCACAAAGAGATGGATGGATGCTTCAAGACCCAAGGCTTACCTGCACAGCCACAAGCCATTATGGGCTCTGGCTTGGTTGGATATCATGGTGACCCTGGACAGGCGGTGCTACGAGATGTAGAAGAACGGTAGGAAAGGATGGGCACCGACAGAGTCTCAGGGAAACCCTTTAGAAGACCATGTTTTGGTCATCCGTTTCTCGAACACACTGAAGTGCGAGAAATCCAACGGAGGTGATAAAATCTTGTGGGGAACGTGTGCAAAACTCTGCAGAGTACCCAAACCTAATCAGTTAGCTGTGTCCACGGTCATGGACAACTTTAGCCAAAGGAACTGAAACTATCTGGAATTCTCAACACAAATAATTGTATTGATGTGGGTATTAATGACAACTTGGGTATGAGAATTGGTTGGTGGAACCATCTCATTAATCAACCAACATTGTAGTAATAATATTTTGTCCCTCTTGTAGTAGAAAAAAATTGGCTTTATGCAAAACTTACTACCCCACCTGCCAAATATGCATATAGAATAGATGATTTACTTTACACCCCCTCTTTTGTGACATGTCCGGCATATTCAATATGCTGACCTACACGGCTGCAACATATCATGTTGCAGAGTATTTTTCTAACCAGGAGTGAGGACACGCTCTATGCTCGGTGAGATGCCCTTGGAGTTAGATGGACTCAACTACCTTTGAAGCTTCCGCCAGATTAGTTATTCTCATGAGTTGGCCTTCAGACACTTTATTGTAATCCTTATTGTAATAAAGGACTCGATATGAGATTTTGATTAATAAAGCTGTGTGATTTCCCTTTGATATATACATTGATGTACCGTGTGTGTACCAGCATGATCTTGGGATGGTACGGAAACACCGGAGATTCGCCCTTTCAGGTCGGGTCGCTACAGAAATGGTATCAGAGCACACGCTGACCATAGCACGTAACCTCTAGGATTGGAAAAGCCTTAGGAAAAAATCACTTTTCTATTGTCTTTCAAATTCTTATATTCTCATTTGCTCGTTTCTGACTTCCCTCTGATTTATTTCAAAATTTATAGACGGCCACCTTCACTCCTTTTTTTATCATGGAGTTTTGCCAGCCTAATGCGACGATGCCCTTTGGCAAGGAGCTGGTGAAGATCGTCAGGGATGTAAGGATCGCTTTTCCAAGCATCGGGACTCCTATCATGTCTTTTCCACAAGACGGTCACTACACGATCGAGGTGCACATCCCCGGAAAGACCTTTGGAAATCGTAAGGAACCCATCGACTTCAAGTTCGTGGCACCAAGCTGGATTCTTGGGAGGGACATGGTGATTCACCAAGCCCTTGGACGTATTCAGGAGGAATACAGGGGTGGCCCCATTTCGCTAAGCCTTCGCATGGTTTGTGGCAGGGATGCCAATGGAAATACCATAAATACCCCCACTGGAGACTCCACCATTTCCTATATCCAGACTTTGGAAACTCACATCAGGACTCTGGAGCTTCGGGTACGTGCAGACACGAAGACGATCAAGAGGCCGATGAACCGCGAGATTGACCTCGAAGCTGACCTACGAGAAGTCAAGTATGAGCATGAGAATGAAGTGCAGGATTTATTAGAGAGGATCGAGAAGCTGAACACTCGCATTGCAACTCTGGAGGAACAGCTGGACATGGGAGAAAATCTTCACCCAGAGGGAGACATGGCTCCTTTGATCAGCAACGATGATGACTATCAGGAGAGCATCACCGGAGAACCGACGACCATGTACTTTTTAGGAGAAATTTAGTCATGCCCCCCATGTATCTTTCATTTTCAACGTTAAAGCATAGGTCGATGCTTAGTTTGATTTGAGACTTGTCTCTCATGTTTGAACCTTGAGTTGAATAAATAAACGAGTGTTTGATGTGATATGTTTGTTGCATTGCATATGGGTAGTGAAATTTTCTTTTAGGCCCTTGTTCTATTCTAATTCTCATCCCTCTGAAAACAGCAAGATGCCTCCGCGACGTGAGCCCGATTTCACCTTCCCGCCGGAACTCACCCAACTTCTCCAGCAGCAGAATGCACTGATGGAGTTGTTGATCCAGAACCAGACCAACAACCATAACAACCACCCTCCACCTCAGGGCGACAATCTCACCCGTTTTCTGAGGCTGAATCCACCAACTTTCTCTAGCAGCACTGAGCCCATTGTGGCAGATGATTGGCTCCGCAAGATGGAGAGGGAACTCACCACCGCTGGATGCACTAAGGCTGAAAAGGTGCGCTTTGCCGCCCATCAACTGGAGGGACCAACAACTTCATTGTGGGAGAACTACACCACCACGTACCCCATTGATGGTGTTAGTTGGGAGCAGTTCAAGCTAGCTTTCCGCACCGCTCATGTCTCAGCTGGAGCCATGAGTCTGAAGAAGCGTGAGTTTCACAACTTATGCTAGGGGAACCACTCCGTGGCCGAGTATGTGGATGAATTCAGCATGTTGGCTCGTTGTGCACCAGGAGATGTGGCCAATGATGCAGCCAAACAGGAGAAGTTCCTAGAAGGACTCAACGATGAGTTGAGCGTGCAGCTGATGGTGGCTACTTTCAACAACTACCAGGAGCTGGTAGACAAGGCCCTCATCTTGGAGGGGAAGCAACAACAAATTGAAAACCGCAAGAGGAAGTATGGACAGGGGAAGTCTAACTATGGAGCTCAACAGAAGACCTGCTACTCCCCGTACTCAGGGAATACCAGATCAGGGACCGGTAAGTATGGAGGACACACTCATCACGTGCACAACCATGGAGGCCACAACCATGGAGGAAATGGGAATAATCGTCCCAACAATGGCAACTTCAAGAACGGCAATGGAAGTGGGAATGGCAACCAACACCGTCCCGCTCCAACTTAGAAGGATCTGAACCATATCACCTGCTTCAAGTGCCAGAAGACAGGGCACTATGCCATTGAATGTCCCCAGAACAAGCAAGGAAATGGAAACGACAACAACAATGGCAACCCATCAGCTAAGAAGCCAAATCCTTTTCCCCGTGCTCAAGTGAACCGCATTGATGTGGAAGAAGTCTATGATGAACCCGAGACTGTGGTTGGTAAGTTTTTATTGCATTCATGTCCAGTTATGGTACTTTTTGATTCTGGTGCAACTCATTCATTCATATCAAGGGTAGTTGTGGAAAAGTATGGATTACCCACCAAAACCCTTAGTTAGCCCATTAAGGTCAATTCCCCAGGAGGTATGATGATGGCAGGGATAGGATGCCACGCATTGAAACTCCATATAGGAAACCATGTTTTTCCCACCGACCTCATCGTCTTAGAATCCCAGGGATTGGATGTAATCCTAGGCATGGATTGGATGACAAAGTATGAAGGAAACCTTGATTGCCCCAGCAAGTCTATTTTGCTCACCACCCCAGAGAACAAGAGGATTAAGTATGTATCCCGACGCACACAGATGAGTGCTCGCTTAAATTCTCTCACAGGAGTTGTTCAGGAGGAAGTGCCGATGGTACAAGACTTTCTAGATGTATTCCTGGAGGAATTACCAGGCATGCCACTAGATAGAGAGATTGAATTTCTAATAGAGTTACTACCAGGAATAGCCCCAATTTCCAAGAGACCATATCGGATGCCCGCAAATGATTTGGAGGAAATCAAGAAGCAGATTAAGGAGTTATTGGACAAAGGGTATATTCGCCCAAGTTCTTCACCTTGGGGAGCCCCAGTTCTTTTGGTGGAGAATAAAGATAAAACCTTGAGGATGGTAGTCGATTATCGTGCATTGAACGACTTGACTGTCAAGAACAAGTACCCTCTACTGATGATTAATGACTTGTTTGATCAGCTAGTAGGAGCCAAAGTATTCTCAAAGATCGATCTTCGATCAGGGTATCACCAATTGAAAATTTGTGAACAGGATATATCCAAAACTGCCTTCACCACAAGGTATGGATTATATGAGTATATAGTCATGTCTTTTGGTTTGACTAATGCTCCTTCCTACTTCATGAATATGATGAACAAAGTGTTTATGGAATATCTGGACAAGTTTGATGTGGTGTTCATTGATGACATTTTGATATTCTCCAAGAGCGAGGAAGAACACAAGGAACACTTGCTCTTAGTTCTGGAGAAGCTTAGAGAGCATCAGTTATATGCCAAGTTCAGTAAATGTGAATTCTGGCTGACGGAAGTCGGATTCCTTGGACATGTTATTTCCGGAGAAGGAATAGCAGTAGACCCCACTAAGGTTGAAGCGGTCACTGAGTGGAAGTTACCCACCTCAGTTAAGGAGATCCGCAGTTTTCTCGGACTTGCCGGATATTACCGGAGGTTCATTGAGAATTTCTCAAAGATTGCCAAGCCCATGACAGAGTTGTTGAAGAAAGAGTCTAAGTATATTTGGACTGAGGAATGTGAAGCTAGTTTCCAGGAGTTGAAGAAGCGTTTGGTCGCAGCCCCAGTGTTGATTCTGCCAAATATTCGGAAGGACTTCCAGGTTTATTGTGACGCATCACGTCAAGGACTTGGAGGAGTACTCATGCAGGAGGGAAAAGTTGTAGCCTATGCATCCAGACAGCTACAACCCCATGAGTTGAACTATGCCACCCATGATTTGGAACTAGCAGCCGTAGTGCACGCACTCAAGACCTGGAGACAATTCCTTATCGGAAATAGTTGTGCTGTTTACACTGATCATAAAATCCTGAAGTATATCTTCACACAGAAGGAGTTGAACCTCAGACAGAGGAGATGGCTAGAGTTAATCAAGGACTATGACATGAGAGTGCATTACCATCCAGGAAAGGCAAATGTTGTAGCAGATGCTTTGAGTCGGAAGAGTTATGTGAACACACTCATAGCAGGAGGATTACCCCAGGAGTTAGCCGATGATCTCAGAGAGCTCCGGCTAGAGATAGTTCCAAAAGGATATGTTGCCACAATAGAGATCCCGTCCACCTTGACCGAAAGAATTCATGAAGCCCAGAAATCAGACAGGGAGATAGCTAAGATAAAGCAGAGAATGAAGGAGGGAAAAGCTAACAACTTTCGTGAAGATGAACAAGGTACTCTATGGTTTGAGAACCGAATCTATGTGCCCAATGACCCAGAGCTCAGGAAGTTGATACTTCAAGAAGCCCACGATTCACCCTACTCGATACACCCAGGCAACACCAAGATGTACCTGGATTTGAAGGAAAGTTACTGGTGGACAGGTATGAAGAAGGATATTGCCGAACATGTTGCGGTATGTGATGTTTGTCAGCGAGTAAAGGCGGAACATCAGAAACCAGCAGGGTTACTTCAACCTTTGCCAATACTTGAGTGGAAATGGGATAAGCTTGGTATGGAATTCATCACAGGATTACCCAGGACCCGTTCAGGTTATGATTCCATCTGGGTAGTTGTCGATCGCTTGACCAAGGTGGCTCATTTCATTCCAGTGAAGACCACTTATACTAGTGCTAAGTTAGCCAAGATATATATGACCATGATCGTATGTCTGCATGGAGTTCCGAGGAGTATGGTGTCAGATAGAGGAACACAATTTACCTCAAAGTTTTGGCATCGGTTACATGAAACTTTGGGAACAAGGCTGGAATTCAGTACAACTTTTCATCCACAGACCGATGGACAGACCGAGAGAGTCAACAAGATCTTAGAGGACATGTTGGGAGCTTGTGCGCTAGACTATGGGTCTAGTTAGGATGACAACTTACCTTACACAGAGTTCTCGTACAACAACAGTTATCAGACGAGTCTGAAGATGGCCCCTTTTGAAGCTTTATACGGAAGGAGGTGCAGAACACCATTGATGTGGGATGGTGTTGGAGACCGAAAACTTTTTGGTCCAGATCTTATCCGAGATTCTGAAGAAAAGGTCAAACTGATTCTGGACCGACTCAAGATAGCCCAATCCAGGCAGAAAAGCTATGCTGATAGCAAACGCAAGGAGGTGACGTATGAAGTGGGAGACCGAGCATACCTTCGTGTGTCCCCACTTCGAGGAATCAAGAGGTTTGGTGTTAAAGGAAAGTTAGCACCCAGATTCATAGGCCCCTACCAAATACTTGAACGTAGAGGCGAAGTTGAATACAAGATGGAATTGCAGGAAGGATTGTCTGGAGTTCATGATGTTTTCCTTGTTTCCCAGCTGAAGAAATGCCATGCTGAGATGGCAGATATTCCTTTGAGAGACATACTGCCCCTAGAGGCCATACAACTTGACAGTGACCTGACCTACGAGGAGAAGCCTGTCAGAATCCTCGAGACTACCAACAGAGTTACCCGTAGCAAGACCATCAAGTTTTGTAAGGTTCTGTGGAGTCACCACACCGAGGAAGAAGCCACCTGGGAACGCGAAGAAGATCTTCGTAGAGATCACCCGCACCTATTTTCTAGCCAACCCGAATCTCGAGGGCAAGATTCATCTTAAGGTGGGTAGGTTTGTAACATCCCAAAATTTCATTTTGGAATATTATGAAATATAGCTATGCATCATCATCGCATTGTTTGAATGAAATGAATTGTTGAAGTTCTTCTTTTGGATTTCTAAAAGGCCACTTTCATTTTCTCCATATACTTGTTTCTACTATTTGAAAATCTCTGGAATTATTCAACAAAAAAGAGAGGATTAACATGACACTCCACACGAGGGGCATCTTGGTGAATTATTTGAACAATAAAACCAGGGGTTTATTTGAAAGTTTATCTCAAAAGAATTTAAAATCAATTAGGCATTTTCTGAAAAATAATTTTTTTAAAGTATTCATTTTGACAGACAAAACATGTTCATTAAATTGCATTTATTCCCGTGATCATTCTGAAATATATATTCCCTATGTTTGGAAATTATTTTAACGCATTAAAGGGTTTTAAACGCTCTGGAAAATAGAAAAGGAAACGAATTAAAGCTTTTAATTAGAAAACCGGCCGGCCCATAGCCTTTAAGCTCCGAGATCCTTTCGGATCGGTCACCGACACGCAGATCCTGCTACCACTCTCACTGACACGCGGGACGCACCGTCCGACAGCGCCATTAGCGCGCTCGTCTCCCTCCTCGCGTTGTCGACGTCGCCGGAGATCCATCCTCCGCTGATCTCGCTCCTCTCACCCTCTCCCGACCCCGCACCTGGCCTATAAAAGCCCCTACCTTCTCCGCTCTCCGTTCCACCCCCGAGTGCCCCTACCCACGCCCACAAATGCCACCGCTCCACCTCACCGGAGTTCGGTTAACGACCGAAGCTCTCCGAGCACGAGGCCGTCGCCTCCGTCGTCCCCAGCCTCATCCGACGCCATCAATCGATGCTGAAGCTTCGCCACCGTCGCCTGAGCAATTCGGACGCTGCCCCGACCACCACAGCCTCGCCTCCGACCACCTCCGACGTTCGGCCGCCGTCGACCTCGTCGGAAAACCTCGACCTCCCCCCTTTGTAAGCCACCGCACCCCCATAGCCATCAGATCTAGATCCAATGCGCCAGATTAGAAGAATTAAAACACCGAAACATTTTCTTCTAAGTTTCGATCGTCCGCGCAGGCGCTAGCAACCAATAGGAAGCCGCCATGTAGCCCTGTCCGTTCGCTAGGAATTTTTGTTCTTTTCTGCTTTGTTTTAGAAAACAGAATGTTTTTTGTTTTTGTTTTAGTTGTAACTTTTAAACTAATTGTGTTTTTAATTGATTATTTTGCATTAGGTCAAAAAATTCATGTATTTTCATCCTGTAGTATTAGATTTCAAATTTGACCTTTAAAATTTGAATCTAACCAAATTTCCTTAAATTACTAAAATCTGTATAACTAGAGTATAAAAATATGTTTTTGTATGAATGTTTTTGCCACTTGTTTGTATTAGTTAGAACTATCATCCTACATAGTTTGAGAATTTTAAGGATGAATTTGGTTAGGGTTTTAAACAAGAATAAAATCTGTTTAGTTCTTAATAGAGTTTAGTTAGTTTGATTTTAGTTTAGTTTGAATCTGAGTTAGTTTAAGTTTTGTTTTTAGTTTTCATTAGGTTCTGTTGTTTCAACATTAGGTGAAATAACTTGCTATTAATAAAAATAGTTGTTTAGTTTTATACCTTATTGTTATAGGAAATCCTTATTCCTTCTCATTAGGTATAGTTTTATAAAGCAAGTTAGTTTTACTTTTCACAAAACATTTTAGGAGATTTAATTCTGTTTTCTAATAAACAATCTTAGTAATTCTTTTCTGTTAAGTAATGTTCTATTTATACAAAAAATTTAATAATAATAATTTTGTTTCATACTCTAATGTTAGAGGAAGCTCTAGTTATCTTCATTAAGTGGTGTTTTATAAAAATTTAAATTTTAGTAGCATTTCTTTTCACAAAAGTTTTAGTGGATTTAATTCTGTTTACTAATATAAATTTTAGTATTTCTTTTCTGTTAACAATTGTTTTGTTATCAAAAATAGTTGTTGGTCTTATTTTATATTAGTAGTAGCTTTGACACTAAAAAATTTTTGTGAGTCAAATATTGGTTTTGATTTTTTTTTCTTGGTTGTTACTATTGAATTGTTTTAGTTTAATCTTGCTGATTGTGTGAGTTGGATTATTAGTTCTATGCTTATTGTGTGCTTTGTTTGATTCGTTAGATCATCCAGAGTGCGAAGCTTGTTATCTAGAGTCACTTGAGTACGAGGATCGTTAGCAAGGCAAGTCACTTTGATCATGTTTACCCATGTTTTATTGCATTAGTTCTACCATATCCCCAGTTGCATGCAAAGTAGGTAATTTGGAAACTTGGTTACTTGATGTAGTATCATGTGGTAGGCACCCCTCAACCCTTGGACACATTGGCCCCGGGAAACGTTGATTTAATTTTGCTATGCTATTAGTAGACGGGGTTGGTTGTGTGATTCATGAGAGTTGTGAGATAATAAATTCAAGACCTACAAGATGATCAAGACTTCAAGACTCCAAGTTTTCAACATACCTCTGGGTGGATGATGGTTGAACAGCGCCCTGGAGAAACCAGTGGTTAGCCTAGGTGTTGCTGGAGAAGTGCCAGTATTCACGCGGAAAGGTCCACCCATGCACAAAGAGATGGATGGATGCTTCAAGACCCAAGGCTTACCTGCAAAGCCACAAGCCATTATGGGCTCTGGCTTGGTTGGATATCGTGGTGACCCTGGACAGGCGGTGCTACGAGATGTAGAAGAACGGTAGGAAAGGATGGGCACCAACAGAGTCTCAGGGAAACCCTTTAGAAGACCATGTTTTGGTCATCCGTTTCTCAAACACACTGAAGTGCGAGAAATGCAACGGAGGCAATCAAATCTTGTGGGGAACGTGTGCAAAACTCTACAGAGTACCCAAACCTAATCGATTAGCCGTGTCCACGGTCATGGACAACTTGAGCCAAAGGAACTGAAACTATCTGGAATTCTCAAGAAAAATAATTGTATTGATGTGGGTATTAATTACAACTTGGGTATGAGAATTGGTTGGTGGAACCATCTCATTAATCAACCAACATTGTAGTAATAATATTTTGCCCCCTCTTGTAGTAAGAAAAATTGGCTTTATGCAAAACTTACTACTCCACCTACCAAATATGCATATAGAATAGATGATTTACTTTACACCCCCTCTTTTGTTACATTGACGGCATATTCAATATGCTGACCTACACGGCTGCAACGTATCATGTTGTAGAGTATTTTTCCAAGCAGGAGTGAGGATACGCTCTACGCTCGGTGAGATGCCCTTGGAGTCAGATGGACTCAACTACCTTTGAAGCTTCCGCAAGATTAGTTATTCTCATGAGTTGGCTTTCAGCCACTTTATTGTAATCCTTATTGTAATAAAGGACTCGATATGAGATTTCGATTAATAAAGCTGTGTGATTTCCCTTTGATATATACATTGATGTACCGTGTGTGTACCAGCACGATCTTGGGATGGTACGGAAACACCGGAGATTCGCCCTTTCAGGTCGGGTCGCTACATACAAACCAAGCAGAAGATTAAAGTTGTTTGAGTACAGACAGATGAAAGGGTAAAAGGGCACAAGGCCTGACTATCTACAGCCCATCCCAGGGCATCAGATCATAGCTAAGGTACCAGCTAGTCATCATCGACGACGTCTAGGTAGAACCCACCATATGGGTCATGAGTCCCATCTACAACATTTATTAAGCAAACATGAGTACAAACGTACTCAACTAGTCTTTAATGCAGACCTAGTCTATTCATGCTCATGTATCAACAAGGGGAGTGGTGGACTTTTATGCCGCAATGCCACCTTTGACTCTTGGCTAACCTATACTACAAATATTAGTTCTTTGTACAAGTTTTAGATATCGCACACGAGTCCACTAACACCACTTCAATACACCACCATGGATTCATTTCCATCACCTACGAGAGTGCCATCCATGGTACTCACACTTCTCTTGATATTTTATGAGTAACCATCAAGTTGTCTATGAACAACATAAGTTCCCAAAGTAGTCCATATCCGAGGATGCGGCTATTCGAACAGATTCATACCCAGTAGGGGTGTACTCCTTCACACACGCTCTCGCCACTTATCGCTATGTGCACCTAAAAAGGCACCTCAGCAACCTTAAGGCGGAAGCATAGCAAGGGAGTCAGCCACGACTGTCAATCACACAAGACCTCTAGTCCAGGCTATCGCCTATTTGAGACTAAACCCACACGGAAGTTCAGTCGAAGTTTCCGCTACAGCCCCAAACGATGTGCATAGGGTTCCCAAGCCCACCATTCGGGAGACCCTTTGTACACCGTACCACTTCCTACCATGCCATATCCCACCCTAGGGCCAGCACTATGCACGGCCTCCAGCATAGCTACAAACACCAGCACTACTTGCAACTCTTGGACCAAGGACTAGGCGGTTGATAAATCGAGAGGGGTCGAGTTACCAAAACCCAATATATGGTAGTAACTAGTCTTGGATCACAACACGGAACTTAGTTCCTAAGAACGGTCCCAATGAGACAATCCACTATGTACTCCTACACAACCTCTCATCTCTACCTTTACAAAATCAGGTTCATCATTTAGCTCATCACATCAGGACAACACTATTTCACACCAGTTCATCACCCAGATGAATCAGACCTGAACAACTCTAAGCATGGAAAGCATAGCAAAGAAAGCAGGTAAAGCACATCAAGGCTCAAGCATCTACCATGTATGCTTGGTTGGAAGGTTTAGCTATTTACTGTGACAATGACAGGTCGTGCATAGGAATGGGTTCAACTACCACAAGTGGCAGACAATTCAACGTTTGTCCTAATGCAATAAACAAGAGCAGGAGCGAGAGAATGGGATGATATCGGAATGATCAATGGGGTTGCTTTCCTTGCTGGTTGGCGGGAAGGTACCCTCCTTCAGCGGGATACTCGCGAGTATCCTCAGAAGTAGGACCTACCACGATACAGATAAGTAACATTCTATACACGGCAAGTGCAGCAATATGATGCATGATCATGACATGGCAACATGACTGAATGAGCTAATGCAACTATCATTAGAGTTAGATGGAGTGGATTTGAATATAGGTTCAAAATCGTTCTCCATATGATATTCCATACATTGTCCTATTGCAAAATGTCAATGTTCTCCTATTTAGGTTTCTCTAGCATGCATGATAATAGCACCATTGGATTCGTTGGATTTTTTGATAAATTTTCATGTATAAATTATTTTAATCTGAGTTACAGATTAATTTCTATGATTTTTCTAAGTTTTTAGAATTTCCTGGGATTAAATTAAATCAGAAATTCTTTACTGCGTCAACATGACATCAACATGACATCAAGAGGTCAGCTGGCCGTTGTCAGGTCAAACCTGACCAGTGGGGTCCACTCATTAGTGACCCAGGCACTAACGGAATTCAGATTAACTATAATTACTAATTATTAGGTTTGGGCCCACCTTCTAGTGGGTCATTATCTTAATTAAACTTTTTAGTTAATTTTAATCTAACCTAAAACTAAGTAGGGGCAGGGCCCCACTTGCCAGTGACCCAGGGGGGTCAACCCCGTGGTCAAACTGGTCGGGCTCATTGGTGTTGAGCCGCCTCCGACCACAGAGACAGCGGAGGGTGTCGGGTTTCGCCCTCCGGACACCAAAACAACGTCAGAGAGGCTCTTTCTACCGCCTGCACTCATGCGCATCTAAATGAACCAAGCCCATGGGCTAAAACTTCTCGGAGCATCGCCGGTGATGAGGTTCATGGCGGAGCTGCTCGGGCATCGATGCAAACCGGAGCTACAGCAAGCTAAAGCCATGGGGAAGAGGGGGATGGATCCTACGGCTCACGAGGGTTGCATTGGCGTCGAAGGCTTGCTCGGGGATGACCTAGAGAAGACGAATCGACGGTGTTGATCTCCGGCGGCCAAAGGAAGAAGGCGAGCTTGGGGCGGCAATGGAAAGCTCCTGGCGATGCAATGCTTGGAGGGAAGCAGCGGCAGGTCGAGGCGGGGCTGATGAGTGGCTCGGGGGCGAGGGGGAGTGGCTAGAGCGAGCACTACGGTGGCGAGGCTGCAGTGGCCATGGCGGCAGAGGGGAGAGGAGAGCAAGGCGGAGAACTGGAGAGGAGCTGGCTTGGCAGGGTCCTTCGGGGAGCTCCAGGAGGGCCTCCACGGTAGGCAGGCAGGCAGGAGGTGGCTAGGAGCGATAGTGCGCTCGCCATGCAGCTGCCTGGTCCTCCTGGCAGGAGGTGTAAGAAGACCCCCTTTCCCCTGGTGGGCTAGGCTCGGTCTTCTCCTTCTTGGGCCAGGGGGAAGCGGGTTTGAATCTTTTTTCTTTTCCTTTGTTTTTTGTTTCCTATTTCTATTATTTTTTATTTTTCTTTGGCCTCAAAACCTAGCACAAAATATATTGAAATATTTTGCATAGCATAGTTTGAATATTTCAAACCTCCACAAAAAGTTTAAACAATTTTGGAAGACTAAAATAGTTTAGTGCTTTATTTTCCATTTCACTAGCATTGTTAATTATTTTTAAAATGCTATATATGTTTTCAAAATTAAAATGTCCCCTAATATGTTGTTGCCAACATTTATCAGACATGGGGGCATTTTTGATGGGCATTTTGGATTCGTCGAAAAATCACAAAATTTGAATTGGTTTATTTCAGTGAGGTGCTCGGGTTTTCTGTTGATCCCCATTTCATCTTGATGCATAAAAAATATGATGCACACACATGCTAGCAAATGGCAAAGCTAACTAGGGATGTGACAACTCAGCCCCACACAAAAGAATCTCGTCCCGAGATTTGGAAGTCGTCGGGAAAAGCACGGGGTACTTTAGTCGAAGACGATCCTCCCTTTCCCATGTGGCTTCCTTCTTGGAATGGTGTGACCACTGAACCTTGAGAAACTTTATGTTTCAACGTCGAGTGGTACTCTCATCTTGATCAAGAATACGAACAGGGCATTCTCGATATGTAAGGTTATCTTGGAGATCAAGTGTTTCGTGGTCTACTTCGCGGACAGGCTCCGAAAAGCAACGCCTGAGTTGTGAGACGTGGACGACATTATGAACCTTGGAAAGATGTAGTGGCAGTTCCAATTGGTAGGCAACTTCTCCTTGTTTGGCAAGAATGCGAAAAGGACCAATGTAACGAGGAACCAACTTTCCCTTGATACCGAATCGTTGGGTACCCTTCAGAGGTGTAACCTAAAGATAAGCCTTCTCCTCAACTTCATTGGTCATAGCCTGATGATGGCGATCATATTGGCTCTTCTGACAAGATTGGGTTGTTTTCATCTTTTCACGAATAATGCAAACTTTCTCCTCCACATCGTGGATCATGTCTGGGCCAAAGAGTTGTCTCTCTCCGGTTACTAACCAGTTAAGAGGTGTTCGATACCTTTGTCCATAGAGAACTTCAAAAGGGGGCTTTGACCAAGCTTGACTGATAACTATTGTTATAAGCTAATTCGGCGAATGGAAGACATTTCTCCCAATTTATACCGAAAGATACAACACAAGCTCTGAGCATGTCTTCTACGATTTTATAGCTAAGAGTTGAAAGGTGCTAGCAGGCCTTTGATGTTCTGCCTTAACAAGACGACAAACATCACATTTTGCAACAAACTGAGAAATTCTCTCTTCATTCTCATCCACTAGAACCTCTGGTGTAGGTTAGGATACATCTTGGTACTACCAGGATGAATCATGAGAGGAGAGTCATGAGCCTCCTTAAGGACCAGCTGCCCCGAATGTTGCTTCTTCGGGGTCACCAAGCGGTTCTCAAAGAAGACAACACCCCAATCATCTACCAAGAAGCATTAAACATTACCCCTTTTAATGTTCTTCTTGATCCAAGATATCCTGGTATCATACTTCTCGGCTTCTATGATTTGATCCATATGGTTGGGCTTCGCCACCAAGTTGGAAAGGAATCCTTGAGGAACAATGTGAAGGTTTAGCTTCCGAAATTCCTCACAGAGAAGTGGTTGACTTTGTTGTAACATAAGGTTGTTACAATAATACTTATGACTTAGTGCATCGGCTATGACATTGGCTTTCCCTGGGGTGTAAGTTATCCCACCGTCTTTGCTTGAGATTCAAATCTGGCTAGGTGAAGATATATTTTATACTTTAGTGATCAGTGTATATTTTGCAACAATTACCCAGAAGGTAATCTCGCAAGGTTTTCAGTGCATGGACTACAGTTGCAAGCTCAAGATCATGTGTTGGATCATTATCCTCATGTGGATGCAACTGTCAAGTTGCGTATGTAACCACATGACAATCTTGCATAAGAATGCAACCTAATCCTTGTCGCGAGGCGTCGGAATAGATAACAAAGTCCTTAGAGAAATCTGGTGGCACCAGTATGGGAGCAGAGGTCAGGCATCTTTTTAGTTCCTGAAAAGAGTGCTTGCATTGTGGAGCCCACTCCAACTTTTTATCTTTCTTGAGGAGTTCAGTCAGAGGCTTCGCAACCTTGGAGAAGTTCTCGACAAAGCGGCGACAATAGCTTGATAAGCCAAGGAAACTCTGAACTTGCTTAACCTATTCAGGTTGAGTCCGATCAAGGACGGCCTGAACTCGCTCGAGATTGACAGCAATACCTTTACCAGAGATCACGTGCCCTAGGTAGGTCACTTCTGGTAACCAAAATTCACACTTGGAGAATTTGGCATATAGACGATGCTCTCGAAGTTTCGTCAATACCAGCCTTAGATGCTCAGCATGTTCATGTTCATTCTTCTGGTAGATAAGTATATCCTCGAGGTAAGCCACGACGAATTTATCTAGGTCCTACATGAAGATCGTATTCATCAAGCGAGAGAAAATGGCTGGGGCATTGGTTAAACCGAAGGACATGACGGTGTACTCGTATTGGCCATAACGAGTAACAAAAGCGGTTTTTTGAATTTCCACGTTTCTAATTCTGATTTGATGGTATCCCAACCTCAAATCCATTCTGGAAAAGATTGAGGATCCGGCAAGTTGATCATTCAAATTGTTGATCCTGGGGAGCGGATACTTGTTCTTTATGGTGACCAGGTTTACTAGCTGATAATCTACCACCATCTAGCCCGATCCATCCTTTTTCTTGATGAAGAGGACGGGACAAGCCTAAGGAGAAGAACTAGGACGGATGAAACCTTTCTTCAACGCCTCATCGAGTTGTTTCTTAATCTCGGCTAGTTCTAAGGGTGCCATATTATAGGGTCTTCTGGCTATTGGGACAGTCCCTGGGACGAGTTCTATCACAAACTCTGCATCCCTAACATGTGGAATTCCTGGCAGTTCTTCTAGAAAGACATCCGGGAAGTCACGGACTACCGGAATATCTTCTAGTTCTAGAAGAGGGCTAGCATTGAGGGAATGGAGTTGGCGCTTCGCACCTCGAGTTGAGACATTAACTATCTCACCCGATGGATGTGTAAGCTGAACATTCCTAGTATGGGTATCAATCTTAGCATAATGGGCTTTCATCCAGTCCATACCCAAGAAGATATTAATGTCCGAAGTCTTGAGGGCTATCAATGAAGCTAAGAATACTAGCCTATCCACAAGGATTTCATTGTCATGGATCACTCTAGAAGTTTGCCATTTTTATCCAGGAGTCTGAACTACTAAAGGAGTAGGCATATCACAAAAATACATGTTATGCAACCATGCATAACTTTCTGAGATGAATGAATGAGATGCTCCAGTATCAAAGAGAATAGGCATGTTATGAAACTATTAAGAAGGAGCGTACCTAGGATAACATCAGGATCCTCAAGAGCTTCTTCATAGGGACATGATTCACACGTCCACGAGCAGGAGTCGGCTTCACATAGAAAGCCTTTCCCGGCTTCGCACGTCCAGCAGGCTTGGCATTGTTATGGGGGCACTCATGGGAATAGTGCCCTGGTTCTCCACACTTGTAGTAGATGACAGTGGTAGAACAGGGAGTAACATTGGCAGCAACACCTCCAAAAGTCCTGGCTGGGGGGTTGGTCTGAGTAAGGCGAGGTGCCTCATAGGATGGCCTCACGGTGTACCTTGGCGGCAGGGCAATGTTGGGCACCCACACCCGACATTTGTTGGAGCCTAAGCCGGATGAGGATCTAAAGTCACGGGTGTGCTTCTTAGTTGCCTCGTAATTGGTTTGGCTGGTCTTCGTGTTGATAGCCTTGTTGACGAGATTCTGGAAGGTAGCGCACTCATGCAGGCGCAGGTCTCGACGAAACTCAGGACTAAGTCCCTTACGGAACCTAGCTTGCTTCTAGGCATTGGTCGACACCTCCTCTAGTGCATAATGGGCAAGGTCTATAAGCATCCACTGTCATCCTACCCTGAGTAAAGGCACATAATTCCTCTCTCTTGTGGTTCATCAGCCCTTCTGGGATGTGATGGGTAAGGAACACTTCACTCAATTCCACACAGGTTGTTCCAGGGCCAGCGGGACACATGGCCTCACAATTTTCCCACCATAGGATGGCGGGTCCTTCCAGAAAGTAGGTGGCGAAGTCACCTTACTGGCTTCAGATACATTAGCAACACAGATTTTGCGATACATGCTTCTGAGCCAATCATCAGCGTTGAGTGGGTCGACGGAGTGATAGAACTTGGGTGGGCACAACTTCACAAAGTCGTTGAGAGACACACCATCATTGCGCTCCTTGTAGGGAGGACGTGTTGTATCCTGGTCAATACGTTCCAACAGCCTGTTGGTCTCTGTTTTATTCCACTCAGCTTCGAGCATCACCTCCGCCAAAGAGGGCGGCTATGGCAGGTTCTCTTGTCTGGCCTTCCTTCCCTAGCCCTACTCAAAGGCAGGCGCGGGGTTATTCCTAGTTGACACCATCCTCGGAAAACAGACCCACAACTTAGACAAGGAAGACATCAACTCTAGGATATGAGATGCGGAATGTACTGGACAACATGGCATAAACACCTGAACAACATGGTAATAAGGAAACTGCCATCTGAACACGATGATTCATACACACCATGACATAGTTCAGTACAAGCCCAACCTGAAGTACAAACTACTAAGATATGATACAACTCATCGGAGGCATTACAAACTTCCTATACATTATCTATTCACACCTCCGTAACTCAACTCACACCTCAGTCATATCCCACAAGACACGCAGGACTGTGGCAATACAACTGCTACAGTACTAATACTAACATACACACACTCAAGCGTCGCCACAGAACACCTCATATAGGTTACCCCCATGACCCGGGAGTTGAACCTGAGGGTCTGGGAACACCCTGGCCCGCGATCCTTGGAAACCGTAAGGAAACGGATGTGGCCTAGGTCCCTTAGTTCGTGGCAACAACGGCCCTCGAAGTGGAGTGGTGCCTCCAACATCGGGCCAGTCTACGTGAGCTGGAAGATGAGTCCGTGATGGGTTTAGCATCTCCAAATATCCATAGCCTCTCTGCACGACAGGTGCTAGCTGCATCAAGGCTGTCCAAAGACGTGCACGTGTAGCATAAAGCTCCATGCGAAGAGCACGTGCATCACGATCCCTATTCTCCAACATCTGAGCAGTCACCTGAAGCCTAGGGTCCTCATGACAGTGATCATAGTAGGCTGCACTAAGATATTCATCCTCTCCTCCTAGTATCGCTGGAACATAACAGCACTTAGTGTTTTGTAGCAGTCCATGGTGAGATCTCATGATAGTCAACATCGTGTAGGCGGCCTCCTGAACTTCCATATCTATGGTAACACTTGATCCATAAGTCCAATGAAGCGGCTCTGTAGCTCCATGATATGACGGATATATACTAACAGTACACAGATACTGGCTCTGGTTGAAGTCACGAAACTGTTCCTCCACTATATACTCCGGAAACGAACGCTAAACAATCTCCATCGTAACTCTGACTAACATGGTCGTGTGACCTGGTACATTGATGCACCTGGTCAAATGGACCACCTGACGAGAAGGACGAGGGGGCATCTCAAACAGAGAATAATGCAAAGGCAATAGAGATCCTAGCAGAAATTGGACAACATAACGGTTGTAATTGCTCAAAAAGGATTTTGAGACAACCTACAAAAGATTTGATAGCATAACCTCTCAACTTTCTAGTCCCAAGTTTCTAATCCAATTGATTGTCATAGAGAACAAGACTTGAATATCGGAGTTCAGTTATGATACGGGTTAAGCCTGTGTGTGTTGATCTTGCATGAATTGGAGGGGGATTCAATGAAAAACACGAAGGACACGGGTAAGAACGAGGAGAGATCACAAGAGGAAACACTCAAGAACAAGTACAATCACACATCCATTAGACTCAACACACACAAGATCCACAAAGGTACATGAACAACAAAGGGAAATAGGATACATGGTAGAGTTCATCCCAAATCCCATGGGGAGATGGGGCCTTGATATCCTAGAGGATCTTCCCTCATGAGGGGCCTTGACATGCACTAGGGGATCTTCTCTCATAGAGGCATCTACTCCATGGGAGAGGTAGTGGAAGGAGCTAGGCTCAACTTAGTAAGAGCAAACCCATAGCTAACCCTAGAATGGAGGTGGGAGAAGAGTATATATAGTCATAGTCACGAAGGGGTAAGTGAGACGGGGGATACATGGGCCTCGGGCCCGTCCATGCGCGTAGGCAGGCCGGCTGTATCGGAGGTTGGAACGGTTGTACAGGTCTAGAGACCTCAACTGGAACAACCGGGGTAGTACCAGTCTTGAACCGCACCAGAACAGAACCTTGGCCACGGTTGGAGCGGTTGTTGGCGGTGGTGGACCGGTTGTATTGGGGAAGCGGTGGTTGACCGGTGGTGGACCGGTTGTACCCCTAGTTCCTGGTCTGTTGCAAGTCATCTTCTTCCTTCTTCTCTTCCAGGCTTCCCTCGCGGATGGTGTAGTTGTACGTTGGTGCTGGCACTCCTCCTCATCATCCGTGAAGCTCCGTCAATACCTATGCATGTACACGGGAGGAGTGTCAAGTAGTATACCATCCTTGAAGGGATCAAGTGCACACATGTAAAGGAGATGATTCACCTTTATGTATGGGAAGTAGTCGTGGCACGTGGCACTTGTCGAACAGACTCTTGTCATGGTGGTTTCCATAGGATGCTCCGCATCATCCCTCCCCATAGGAAAGATCCGCCCTCGGATCAGGATTCAAATAACCATGGTAAGGAGATGGTGTCGCCGTGTAGAAGTGGGCGATCACCAAGCACTCATCATCATCAAGATCGCAATGGGCGCTCTCAAGTGTCACACCATCTAGTAATTCCTTCAAAAGAAGAAAACACGACAAATACTTGGAAAAACAAATGTGGTTAGCGTTAGTGCAAAACCAAGCATTCAAGTGGTGAATCACCATACAAGTATTGTCATCATGCATAACATATGGTTTGACAAGAGATTGTGTCATGGCATGGAAGCATACAAATGGAGCGCAAGCAATGTATTCATGGAAACAAGTATGCAAAGTTGAGGTAGGGATGTAAATATGAGTGACAATATAATGAGCATCTACCTCAAGGTCATAGCACTCATGCACACAGTAATTAACGAAAGGTCTATGGTAGGTGAAGGAATCATTCACAACACCAAATAAAATGACATGTCTAGACACATGGGGTAAGTGCAAGACAATCCAAGCATAATGTGCAAATGGTGTAGTGCAGATAGTGAGGCATGCAACACGATAGAAAGAGCAAGTGTTCAAAATGTGTGAGGCAATCAATTCAAGAATGTAGTAAGCAATGTGGCATGGCAGTTGTGAAGAATGGACATTGTTGCAACCAAGCATATGATAAGGGCAAACAATCCACAAGTTGGATGCAACACACGAGGCATATAAGTCATGAGGCATGGAATGATGGCAATCATGAGTGAAAGCAATATCACTAACATGTGTGCAAGTAAGTGGTCGAAGATGACCAATATATGTCATCCTACAAGCAACACAAGTAGGATGAGCCAAAATATCCATGCGCAAGAAGGATGTCACCTTGAAGGTGTGACCTTGTGTGTCCGTCACAATGCCGATGCACAATCAAGTGCGATGTAGAAACTTGTTGGTGTAGCAAGGCGCGCTCTCAAGAGCTTGAATCGTCAACTCATGTGAAGTGGAAGTCACAAGTCATCGAAGTATCCTCCGCATACACACAACAAAGCAAAGAATGTATGTGCATGGTAGATAAACACATCATCCATCATGATGGTTCTCCTCTCTTGCACATAACTATTAGGTTCAAAAGTGCATGAACAATATGATGCAACAATGGCTACATTCATGGCACTAGGCATATGGTGCAAAGAAGGAAGACAAGCATGCTTCACATGAAAGATGTCAAAATATCCAATAATATGTGAGAAAGCTATGGGAGCAATCTCATTAGCAAGAGTAGAATCATTGTTGCACTCAATACATGGCAAATCATATAGCAAGAAAGAATCAACACATGGAGATATGTGACAATATGCAATGTCAATCATGTGCAAAGCATGGCAATGGTTGTCATCAACCACATAAAAGGAGCACGTCGGTGATGCAACATAAGCAAGCATAGTGATCATGGCGTGCAAACTAGTAGTGCTAAGATGCAACATAGTACAGGAAATCATGGTGACCATGTCATTTGAGAAAATAATAGGCATAGACAATGCACATGACATAACACAAGCATGGGAACAAAACATGATGAATATATCGTCATAGGCATAGGGCACAAAGCAAACATGGCAATAGCAAGTATTATCTCCACCAAGCTCGCAAATGCATATACAAATAGGAGAATCAAGTGACATGTGAGATGCAAGGCATGTGTCACGAATGCATGGTAAAGACATAGAAATGAGCATATCATGCAAAGTGAACATGGCAATATGGGCATAATAAGTGTAATGGGAAATAAGCCATAGCCATGTGAGAGCCAAGTAGAATAGGTGCACATAGTCCTTGTGCGAGGGGAATGGTTGGAGACACATTTCGGTGCATCCCAAAGCATCGGTGCTCTCAAGAGCTCGTCTCGTCAACTCATGGGATTGCGAGGTTGACGAAGAATCATGTCTACCTACACAACAAAGAGACATATCAAACAAGGTGTGTGCATAGTAAATATACACATCATCCATCATGATGTGTATGTGCACGTGAGAGTTAGCACAAGATAAGCAATGCTCAAAGAAATTTGATGCATGGTATTGGAACATGTCATCCATCATGAAAGAATAGTCATTGTGTATAATACGATGGGGACATAAATTGAGCATGCAAATATATGGCGCAACAATAACATCCATATTCATGTGGAGAATATCGTGCACATGAAATCACAACATGCTCCCTTGGTGGTTTTGATAATTCATGACAACATACATTGTCTCTTGGACTAACACCTCTATCTAGTATATTTCAGATATTATTCCATGAAGAATTGAGTTGAAAAAAGGGGGTTTAGGAGATCGTGGAATTACCCCAAGATGCAAGGAAATAGGTTGGCCAAGATTCAAGCAAGAGGACTTTACATTTCACATTTGTGAGAAATCACTTTGAGTCTATAGGAAAGCCAATACTATTAAAAGGGGGTAAAGTTTTGATGGTGAACAATATGCTCAAACGTGCACAAGTGAGAGTCACCAAAACATCCACATACTCTCCCACCAAAGTCTTTCCTAAGCCAAATATGCCAAATCGGTGCAACCAACATTCCTATGACGGTGCCACTGAGTTCCAAACCCTAGACAGACTCAGCCAAACCCTAACGCTTCGGTCCAGCCGACACTGCACTCGGTGCCACCGAGTTGGGTTGCCAACTTCCTGTTATGCAAGTTCTCATTTTCGGTCCGACCAAGAATGGTGAATCAGCGTCACTGAGACTGGTAAATCTGACCATTGATCACCTTGTCGGTGCAACCGAGAATTGTATATCGATCCATCTAAGATTCAAAAGGTGCCACTTTTTATCACTTCGGTACCACCGAGATTTACACATCAGTGTCACCGAGTTTGATTTATTGTGTGTAACGGTTGGATTTTTGGGGATGCCTATATAAACCCCTTCACCACAACCCAATCGAAAGAGAAGCACTCAGAACTATTCCATACTTATCCTACTCAGTTTTCTGAGAGAGAACCACCTACCATTGTGTTGATTTCTAGCGTCCCCAAGTTGCTTTCCACCAATCCCATCTCTTCTACCAAGCCAAATCTATGAGAGAGATTGTGTGTTGAGGAGTCTATCATCTTGAAGCACAAGAGCAAGAGTTCATTGTCATTACCGAACCTATTACCTTTTGGAGGGTGGTGCCTCCTAGATTGGTTAGGTGTCTCTTGGGATCCTCCTACTTCCTATTGTGGAGTGAACCAAGAAGTTTGTAAGGGCAAGGAGATCGCCTACTTCATGAAGATCTACTCATAGTGAGGCTAGTCCTTCGTAGACGGAAGCCGCATGGAATAGTCAAGGATGCTACTTCGTGGACCCTTATGGGTGGAGCCCTCCGTGGACTCTCGCGACCGTTACCCTCCGTGGGTTGAAGACTACATAAATATGGACGTACGAAAGCACCACCGATCAGAACCACGGGAAAAATCCTTGCGTCTCCTATTGCGTTTGATCTTCCTATCCCATCTCTTTACTTACATGTGCAATGTCTTTACTTTCCGCTGCCATACTTGTAGATATGCATGTGTAGGGCTGTTTGACTATCTAGACTTGTTAAAAACTATTAAAATCTGCCAACCAATTAACTTGGACAAGGTTAGGTTTTAAATTTCTGCTAGTAGTCTATTCACCCCCCTCTAGACATGCCTCTCTCGATCCTACATCACATAAGTATGGGGATCATGCAATGGATGGGGTGGAACCAAATCTCCTAGAATGTATGAGAAAACTATGGGGGTGTCCTCATGTGCACTATCGGTAGCATAATATGGAGAATGTGGACAACATCCAAAATAATGCATATCCGAAGCAAGGTGGTCATGGCATGTCATATGGGAGCAATTGTGCAAATGATGCAAAGGGAGCATGACAATATCATCACAAGAAAAGCAAATGCCAATAACCATGGGTTTTTCATCTATGACATATGAGAAAATTGGATTAATTTTTATGGCATATGCATAGTTACTATGGTGAGATTGCAAAGATGCAATATGGGAAATTTCACTCATAGCATATGACAAGTGAAGAGGATTGTCAAACATGATGTGACCTATAGAGTTCTCACAAGAAATCCTAAGCAACATGGCATCACAAGTAATAGACTCCTCATGAGAATCATCAAGCACATCATAAATGGCCAATTCATCACATGAGAAAGTCGCATAATCATTAAGCATGGCAATAGGTGGATCGACATCATGCAAGCGATCAATGTAAAGATAGCCCACTAGTGGGACAAGATCATCACCTTCACCTATTTTACATTCCTCATTAGACTCATGTGGTGTAGGTGAGGTGCGAGAAACCAACTTGTGGTCATCATCATGATGGAACCTTGTGGGGGGGGGGTGAATCATCATCATCATCCAACCATCATCTTGTCCAAAGGAAGGACGAAGTCGTCGAGGATCGGCACGTCATCGTGTATGGGACCTAGAACCAAATGAGAAGACACAATAGAGGTAGTGGTTAAGTTGTTAGAAATCATAGTGGCCTCACAATCTATCTCACAAAGAGGGATGGTGGTGAAGTCAGACTTGGGAGCGTCGTCTTGGAGCTCGTCGACTTGGACATCTTGGTGGTACCATCCTCATGCTTGCCGTCTTAGAGCTTGGTCGTCGTCAAGTGTGCGCGGGGTTGAGTAGGCTTGGCCTTGAGGTCTTGTGCCGCCTTGAGGGCACCAATGTAGAGTTCGTCGAGATACACGTAGTTGTTGTCGAAGATAGGCTTGGCGATGTCGTTGTTCAATCCCATCATGAAGTAGAACTTCATCCAGATGGGGACGGTCATGCCGGCTCGTTACAAGGCTTTATTGATCATCATGAAGTACTCGTTGATGGACTTGGATCCTTGTATGGTGTTCTCAAATTGGCTTTGAATATGTTCCGTGTAGGTGGAAGGCACAAACTCTCGCCGCATCACTTTCTTCGTCTTGGACCAACTCGTGTTGAAGCTCTTCGAAGATGTGTGAAACCACCATGTCCATGCGTCGCCGTGGAAGTTTCTTGTGGCACACTTCACTTGATCTTCGGAAGGGACTTGAAGTAAATTGAGGTAGTGGTCCATCTTGCGCTCCCAATCGAGATACTCCTTGGGGTCTTGATGTAACAGCCCAAGAGCATTCCTTGCCTTATTCGTAATATATTTCTCATGTGTGACCTTCTATGGATGTTATCAATGCTATCATGAGTTTGAGTTCTATTTGCCATTTGTCATTTCATGCATCATGCCATCATGATCATCATATCAAATGCATAATAATCCTTTCCATGTTTGCATTATGAATGGGGTGAGGATGTGAGTGTATGTGTTGTTGATGTGAGTGTGTGTGTGCTTTGATGTGCCAAAACTTTGGGATGAAGCCTATCCTCATTTCTATAAAACTATGCCATATCTCTCTTTATTCAAATAGTGCATCATATGAATGTTTCACTTGCTGTTTTGACTCTTACAAAATGTTGCTCTTCCTCTAAATATTATGTTTGGTTTTGTCAAATAGATCTTGCGCAAGTTTGTTGCACCCTTGCCGCCCTTTCAAAAAGGTCAGCATGCTAAAATAATGTTTAGTGAATTAATTTGTTTTCTCTAAAAATGCCAACTCCATTTTTATAAAATAGAGTATAATTTGCTGGTTACAAAACTATATTTTTCTTCCTCCTAAATACTGTTTCAAACTTGCTTGGTTTTTTTCCTTGTGTGTTGTTTTTTTAAAGGAAAAACCCCCTGTTGTTTTGGCCTGCGAGGAGAACGCAAACTAGGCCTCTTCTCCTCCAGCGGCCCATCAAGCCCTGTAGCTAGAGCTCTCCCGCAGCCCAGCCGCGCTCCCACACGTGTTCGTCCCCCTCCTCTGTATGACAGAGCATCCACCACAGCCACGTCGCTACGCCGATTGATTTGACGACCGGGGGTGCCCCTAGATCCCTTTAAATCATGCCCTAGACCTAGCCCGGAGTCTCCTCTCTCTCCATTCCTCCCCTCTCCTCGCCGTTCCGCTACCAGGTAAGGTAGCCAAGCCCCTTGCCATCGCCCTGTCCACCATGTTCTAGCCGAGCGAGAGCTCGACCTTGGGGTAGTGCTCCGCCTCGCCTCTGACCTCCTCGACCGCATGGATTGTACCCAGAGAGCCCCTATGTCTTCTTCCTCTTCGTACGCGCCGTCTCCGAGCCAGGAGCCCCCTCCCTCGCAAGTTCGTCTTCCTCCTCGCCTCGGATCCGAACGTCGATGGCGTTCTTCGCCTCGTTGCTGTCACTTCGCTACGTCCTCGACCTCTTCTTCTTGTCCAAGGTAGTGAAGGTATATCCAGATCCTCCTCCATGCCTTCTTTGTCATCACTCGTTGCCCATAGACCTTGCTGTTTGCTTGCAATTGCCATGTTTTGCGTGCCCTTGCTCTCTGAACTTCTCTGTCAGAGAAGCTTCACACCCCACGCAGGGAGGGTTGGCCGCGAGTAGTTGTCGCGCTCTAGGGCATCTTGCGCGCTCGCCATAGACCTCGCCTTAGTCTCGCCGCATGCCAGCCGCTCCGCTTCACCTCTGCTTGCGGTGCAACACATGCTCGAGCCGAGCATGAGCTCATGCTCGAGATCCTCGCTGCCACACGCGTAGGCGTTAGATGACCTCGAGACTGGATCCCCCCTCCGTTTATGCAGCGCCGCCGGTGCTCATCTTCTGTGGTGGTTGCCGGAGTGGCCACCGGTGCCGTCGTATTGTTCTCTGCGTAGGGAGAGAAAAGGTGGCGCCTTTGTTTCTATTAGAATTGCAGCGCCCCTATTCTATCAGTTGCCCGCTCCAAGCCCAATGGTCGCCCCTCGCTGGGATGACCAGGAAGTCCAGGGTTTGATCCCTTGGCCCTTTTTATTTTTCAAATTCTGCTGTGTGTGTTGGGATCCCGTGTGACTATGTGTGGGATCCCGTGTGCATGTGTAGGTGGCTGTGTGTATGTGCCCCTATGTGTTCTTGTGTGTGTGTGTGACAGGTGGGCCAATGGGGCCACCTTGTCATACTCACAGGGGGGCCTGGCTCACTACCAGGTGGGTCCCCTCCTTTATTTGTTTTTTTGTTATTTTTTTCTAAGATTATGAATATTCCATTTTGGGATATGTCCAGATCTGGACACTGCCATATTTGGCAGCAGCCAAATAGGGCAACTTTTGACTTAAAAGTCATGTGTGTGTTGTGGGCTTTTGAAATATTGGATTTGTGAGCATTTTGTCTACAACAACAGATGAGTGTGATATATGATTTTGGGGTAGAAAAATGCCAGGAACTCAGTGGTGCCATTAGTTTTGTCATTGGAGCAGCTTTGTGAAAATCTTAATTTTTGATGAGGTGGCATTTTGTTATTTTTTGTATGTTTTAATCCTTGCATGATTTGGGGGACTTGCCAACATGTTATATGTTCATTTGGCTATGCTCTAGTACTTGGTATTTTTGCTTGCCATGTTAGTTCACGTGATGAGTGGAAAACCTGATGCAAACATGCCACTAAAATTCCGCCTTCACATGCCATAATTTTGCTAAGTGTTGGAAATCTGTTAGCATGATAGCATATTGTCCGGATGATTCCCATGAACATAGTTTTCCTCTGGGGTTGGTCCAATGCCATGAATTGTTGTGCTTATCACCCTCTGCCATTTGGTGTTTTTTACTTTTCCTTAGGGTTGCCTCATCTGGTAGTTATGTCCTGTCAAAGATGCTATGTCGAAATAAACTGTTGTTATTCTCTTGGTGAAATTTGCCTAAGTCTATCAATATGTAGTTATTTTCATGCCATGTTTAGGGGATGCTACCAAGTGTTCTGTGATGTTTCAGCTCAAGGTCAGTGCTATTGTTTTGTAGTAGATGTTGTCCTTTGTCAGCCTGACAAGTTACATGCCATGAAATGATCTCTAGAATAATTGTTTGCTGCTGTCAAGTTGCTACCAGCTTAACTCAAATTCCAGAAAACTAGAATTTTCACTGTCCCTGAAATCCGTTTCAACATGCCATCTTGTGGGCTTCATTGCTAATGATCCATGCTTTCTGTTGAGTTTCTTATATAGATGATTTGTCAAGCTTGTTGTATATTTCCTGGTCATGCTTTGGGTGTGGTCTATAGATTTTTGTAGCTCTTGATAGATGTGTTACAAGATGACAAGTTGTTGTTTGTGGGAAGATTGTGTGTGGAGTTGTTTTGTGAGTTGTGGGACTTATACTCCATTGTTTTGCATGTTCTTTAGATCTATTATTGCTAGATTTTCATTTCCTTTCCAGTGGCATCCTTGGAATACCAAGGAATAGCCCAGGTCTTTCTCCATCTTTGCATTTATCCCCGTTGATATTCGTAACTTGCCATGAGCGTACCGTGAGCTATGTTACTCCGTTTACAACGTTCTACATATGCATTTGCATCGATTTTGCATGACGCATTCATATTTGACATGTGCATGCATGTTAAATCTACTAAACGTGAGATTCTGTCCAGCATACTAAATACCTTAATATCTGCATATGAAACATGACTAGTATAAGATTGCCATGTTATTGCATCAAAATTATCATGCATCATCTTGTTTGTGCATTGCACTTGGTATGTATGTTTATTTGGTATCGTTTGTCTTTGGGTAGACCCGGTTGTCGAGACTGAGTACGAGGGTCCCGGAGACCCATCAGGCAAGATGACATATTTCCCTGGATACCACTACTGTCATTGCTATGCAAGTTGTCTCGCTTCCATCATTACGTATCGCTACCTACCACTTGTTTTTCAAGCCCGCAACATTGCCATGATAACCTCTAACCCCTTCACATCCCAGGAAACCTTTGTTTGGCTATGTTACCGCTTTCTCAACCCTTCTTATAGCATTTTTAGATGCAGGTGCAATTGCTTCCAGGTGTCAACATGGACATTCTTTTGTTATCACAATATTATTCCTAATTAATTTAATGCACATATACACTTGGTAAAGGGTGGAAGGCTTGGCCATTTGCTTAGTGTTTTGTTCCAGTTTTGTCGCCCTAGTTACTTGTGAACCGGTGTTTTGTTCCATAATTGAGCGCGCCTAACATGCTCAGGGTTGTTATGGGGACCCCCTTGATTTTTGTTTTAGGATAAAACATGTCTGGCAAGGCCCAACTTTGATACTACATTTGCCCAACATAATAATACTGATCACGTTATTGAAGCATAGAGGGTCGATCCCTCGTGGATTAATTTAACATAATACAGGGAGGGCCAGTGCTGCTAGTGCTTGTCCAAAACAGAGCCGTGTCCAGGGCTAACCCGGGGCAATTCAGGAGATTTCTATCAGGCCACTATACGATGTGCTTATCCGGTCGTGTCCTGAGAGCGAGATACGTGGCTCTTTTCGGGTTCGTCGACACTTTGGGTGGTCTTGCTGGACTTGTTTTACCTTTCTCGAATGTCTTGCGCATGGGATTTTGACGACACTTCGGGCTATCTCGAAGTTGAGATTTTCCATGAGGATTCTGCAAATACTATGGGTGGTTCCGCGGTTGAGGAATTCCAACATGGTGTGTGGTTAATTTGTGATGGACTAGTTGGAGAACCCCTACAGGGATAAATCTTTTGGAAGGCCATGCCCGTGGTTATGTGGAAACTTGGAAACTTTGTTTAACACCCATTCATAGCAAACTTGAAGTAAATTCTAATAAAATACACCAACTGTGTGCATAACCATTACTGTCTCTTCTCGTGAGCCCTTATCCGAGAGAGAACACGATGGGGTTATGTTTGACATAAGTAGGTGTTCAGGATTAGTTAATGATCATTACTAGTTCACATCTGTTATGCGTAGACCACCATGCTTTACTTTATGTATTCGTAAGTTAGCCACTCAAATAAATGCTCTGTTGCTTGCTGCAGCCTCACTAGTTAACCATGCCTCACCCTTTAAGCTTTAATAGTCTCGATACCCTTGGAAATGAGATTACTGAGTCCCTGTGGCTCACAGATTACTACAACAGAAATTGTAGGTACAAGTAATGCAATGCTTTGACGTGAGAGCGATGCTTGTTTGATTTGGAGTTCTTCTTCTTCTTCTTCATCAATCTAGGGTGGGTTCCAAGCGGCAGCCTCGGATAGCAATGGTGGATGTCATTTTATCATTTGGTTTCTTCCGTAGTCGGACCCTGCTCTTATGTATGTTGTTTGAATATGTTGTTGTATTGAGGTGATATTGATGTAGCAAGTGTAAGCCAATTCCATATACTCATCTCTTGAGTTCATGTACTTGTAATGATACCCATTCTTGCAAAACGACGAGATGTGCTTCTATCCCTATCGAGGCCCTTGTGCCAAAACAAGGATAGGATCGCGTCTTGGGCATGAAAAGTTGGTATCAAAGCCTGTACCGACCTAGGAGCCCCCCTGATTGATCGAACCTTGCTAAGTCGAGTCTAGTGAAAAACTATTTTGAGTTTAGTTATATATCAGAGAGTAGGTTTCTTTTACTCCTATTCTATACTCTGGTGAGGTATTCGACTTAGGAATTTTTAGTTTTACTCCTCTTCTCTTTTTCACTCAATTTTTTAGGATCACGCAGGTATTGTTGGGATCGTTCCGATATCTTTGTGATGGGAACATTGTTCTTGGTGCCTCCTGACATTTCGGGGTTGTGGCAGTGTCCCAGGGAGTTGAGCTCCGAGGTGTTGTCATCACATTTGTATCGTTGCAGTTCCAGAATACCAGAGGTCGCCGACATCGAAAACGCTTCTATACTCTTTTGGTGAGGGTAGTTAGCGCCACCCAGTACTAGGGAGAGCGATCAGTTGTATTGACACAAGTAGTATATCAGATGTTTTTTGAAGGTCTGAGGTACACAATTTCCGAGGTTTTCTTGGTTATGTGTTGACGGTTGGATACAGTTGGAGTGTAGGGCTTGTTAGTTGTGTGAGATATATTGCCTCCCTGTATCCCCAACACCAGATTTCATAACCAGAAAGTTCGGGAGTTCTTAGGTGGGAATTCAAGTAGGTACCTAGTATTGTCTTTCCAACAAGTGTATAATGGGTATGTACTTGTTCTGGCTTGTTTCGTAAGCCTCATCCTTTGTTTTTTTGTATATGGTAATTCATGGTGCTTCGATGTCAACTGGTGATTTCATATCTTTTCTTAGTAGTGTTCTCATATTTTACAGGAATGTTAATCCTTTTGTTCAATTGGAGTTGTCTTGAAATTCTTTCCAACCGGTGCGCTCCTCTTCAATATATTCAATCATCTCCAATATTTGCAAGATCAATCCTCAAGTTTCTTTCCGAAGTTCTTTTCATCCGTCCTAAGTTGTCTTTGTCTTTCCCCACCCTCCCGCCCTTTTTCTTTAATGATTAAATTCTCATCCAAATGCCTTTCTTTATTGATGCTTCTGCTATCTTTCCTTTTATTTTGTTTCCGGTGATTCATTGTGAAGTTCCTCGAGTGATTCGACTTCATCATTTCATTATTCTTGTTTTCCTTCTTGGCGCAATCGATTCAAGATCTCGGTGTTCTTCATATCCTTTTCAATGGCTAAATGCTTACCCATGTCAGAAATTCTGTCCAAGTATCTCTTGTTTTTTTGTCTCAATCTGTTCTACCCGGAGTGTTCAAGATATCTCAGAAGTTCCATGCTACTATTCAATAATCCTTCCAGATTATTTCGAGGGTTCACACCTCATCAAGTTTTCATTTGTACCGGTGCAATCTCTCTTTCTAAGCAACTATTTCAACAGTGGTTTCCTTTTGGTGGGCCCATAACCCACAGGTTTCCCCCAGGATCTTACCTGTCTCTTCTATTCTTTTTGGTGATCTCAAATTCTTTTCAATATGACATAAGAAGGATTTTCATCAGTCGCATTTCTTCTCCAAGATCGCTTCTAAATATATTTTTCATCATTGGCCCAACCTCTCTTTATTCATTGTCCTGGAAAGCCTCAGTTATTCATGGTGTTGTTTCTCTTCATCATTCTCAACGTGGAAGATCTAAGAAGTGTTTCTCTTAAATCTTGGTCCATTCTTGGAGATTCATGGTTTCAGCTTCATGATGTCCTCTTAATTGTTTTCGATCAAGAGAATTCCTCCCATATCTATCTGATGCATTCAAAGTTGTTTCATTCCTCGATCCTCCGAATGCCATCATTTCTCAAGATTTCTTCGTTCTTAGGTTTTCGCTTTCATTCTCAAATTCTTCTCAATTTTTGTCTCTTCGTTCGTATCTCAAGTATTCCGGTGCTTCATTCAAGTTTTCTGCTAAGTGGATCATGATCTCTTCTTTCTCAGGTATCTCCATTCATTCGTGGGATCCTCATTCACTTGTGAACTCTTACCGGTGTTCTCGTGCAAGACTTCTACAAGTTTGCGCTCTATCTCTGTCACTTCAATTCTTTTATAGAAGAATAAGTGCTATGAATAATGTGTTGCTTGTCATCAATTTAACTTGACGAGGGATAAGCATAACATAATTCTTATTCTTGTTTCATCAAGGTGATTTCAATCCTTTTCTGGAGTTTTTCATCATATAAAATTCTTGGTTTCAAGTGTTCATCTTTTCTTTTCCGGAGTTCCAAGTTTTCTCAAATATCTCATCACAAAGCTTCATCTAAATCATGGCAATGCATCAATCTTGTTCATTTGCAACCTTCACTTCTTTTCTATCATCCTTTATTTCCGGTGTTCTTCAAGAGGTCCTTCATGGTGGTTTGGTAAGGATGTCATGCCCAAGATGCGGTCCTATCCTTATTTTGGCACGAGGACCTCGACGGGGATAGAAGCGCATCTCGTCGTGTTACAAGAAATGGATATCATTACAAGTACATGTACAGAAGAGATGAGTATATGGAATTGGCTTACACTCGCCACAAGCTACATTAGAGTCACGTCAATATAACAACATAGGAAAACATCATATATAAGAGCAAGGTCCGACTACGGATGAAAACAAACGACAAAATGACATCCATCCTTGCAATCCCAGGCTGCTGCCTGGAACCCATCCTAGATCGATGATGAAGAAGAAGAACTCCAACAAACAAGCAACGCTCTCACGTTCAAGCATCTCATTACCTGCACCTGCAACTGTTGTTGTAGTAATCTGTGAGCCACCGGGACTTAACAATATCATTTCCAAGGGTATCAAGACTATAAAAGCTTAATAGGTGAGGTATGGTTAAGTGGTGAGGCTGCAGCAAGCGACTAAGCATTTATTTGAGTGGCTAACTTACGAATACAGAAAATCAAGTATGGTGGTCTACGCATAATGGGCGAGAATTAGTAATGATCACTAACTGATCCTGAACATCTGCTTACGTCAAACATAACCCCACCGTGTTCTCTTTCGGTCAAGAACTCACAAAAAGAGATAGTCACGGTTACGCACATAGTTAATGTATTTTATTTGAGTTTACTTTAAGTTTGCTATGATCGGGTGTTAAACAATGTATCCAAGTTTGCCACATAACCGCGGGCACGGATTCTCAAAAAGATTTAACCCTGTAGGGGTGCTCCAACTCATCCATCATAAATTAACCATACACCGCGGGAATAACCTCGACCATGAATCTCATGATCTTCCTAGGAAATTCCATAGGAAATCCGCCACCTCGAGATAGCTCGAAGAAAATCGGAATTCCTCACTCAAGACGTTCGAGAAAGGTAAAACAAATCCAGCAAGGCTGCCTAGCGTGTCGACAATCCCGATAGGAGCCACGTCTCTCATTCTCAGGACACAACGGATTATCCAAACTTCCGGTAGGCCAGTCGCAGAGTTGCCCCTGGTAGCCACCGGCGGTTGATAGGTTGGACCAACACTCATGACGAGCACTGCCCCGGGATGTTGATTAAAATCCTCGGGTTAATTACTCCCTATGCAGGTTTATTAATTATTAGGCAAATGTAGTACCAATGTTGGGCCTTGCCAGACAAGCTTTATCCTAAAACGAAAATCAAGGGGGTCCCCATAACAACCACGAGCATGTTAGGAGCGCTCAATTGTGGAACATAACACCGGTTCACAAGTAACTAGGGTGGCAAGAGCGGAACAAAACACCGAGAAAAAGGCCAAGCCTTCCACCCTTTACCAAGTGTATAAGTGTATTAAATTAAATAGCAATAATATCGTGATAACAAAAGAATGTCCATGTTGTAACATGGAAGCAATTGCACCTGCAGCTAGAAACGCTATAAGAAGGGTTGAGCAAGCAGTAGCATAGCCAAACAATGGTTTTCTCGGATGTGGAGGTATTAGAGGATTTCATGGCAATGTTGGGAGGCTTGACAAACAAGTGGTAGGTAGCAAGACATAATGATAAAAGCGGGACAACTAGCATGGCAATGATAGTAGTGGTATCCAGGGAAATGTGTCATCTTGCCTGAGATCCTGCTCGGAAGAAGAATGAGTCCATGAAGAAGACGTGCCAATGTAGTCGAACGAATCCTCACACTCCGAACGCTATCGGAACTCTATCGAGAAGGAACAATCCGAAACAACAATCAACACACGAGAAATACCACAACATATGCAAGACATGATGCGCAAACAAATATGATGCATGTCCGGTTTAATTATGCAAGGCATGGCAATTCACATCAAACAACTACTACACATTAAAGTGAATCTCAATATGCAATGAGTTGCATATTGACAAAACTCCACATTCAAATTATTTAGTTCACTCTCGTTTAGGTACTCATCAATATTAAATGTTCTTTAACATGGGTGGTCATGGCATAAGACGAAGATGGAATTAAGCAATTTGAAATGGAGAGGGACAACATACATATAACAAAATAAAAACTCTTCATATTATGAGAAAGTGGTTAATGTTGTTTATCATGGAAAGAGGTGAAGCATGAACAACTATATCGTCTAGGCATTTTAAATGGGGCTGGAAGCAACATATAGCATTTCCGAAACATCCCCATAAGCATAACATGAATTTGGTCCAGATCTGTAGTAAACATGTTTTAGAGTTGGTAAACAGCAAAATAAATGTCACCATATGATTCTACATGTTTTTCTAGACAAGTTTCATATGCGGAGCATTTTTATCGGAGCTACGGTTTATTAGTTACGATATAAATCATCTTCACATGGCAATACACGCAAAACAATGAAAAAAACAAGTTTAAACAATTTTTATCACATGTGAAAATTGGATATTGTGAATCTACATAAAATTCTAGTCAAGTTTCATATATAAAGTTTCTTAATCCGATGCACGGTTGTGAAGTTATGAAATGCATGAAGATTAGGGGGTTTTCTGCAAATCTGTAATTCCAGGAATAATAGACAAATTCGCCGAACGTGAAAAAAAACTACAACGGGCCAAATCTAAGATCTGGTGCAATAGCATATGGGTGCACAATAATAAAACACGCCCTCGAGCGTTTGACAGGGAAGGAGAGCTGGGCTGGGAAGCTCACCATGGGCCCGTGGCCGGTCGGTGGCGCATCTGGGCCTGCATAGCCCACGATAGTTGGCAGCCCAGGAGGCGATCAACGGGCTCGCGCTGTTGTCGTCTTCCTCCTTGATCCCTCCAGGATCGAGCGAGGCAGGGCCAACGGCGAGCGTCAGGAGGCAGGGCCAACGGCGGGCGTGAGGAGGCAGGGCGCCGGCGGGGAGGAAGCAGGGGTCATGGGGACGGGCGTCGGGGCCGGATCCAGGGATGTCTAGTCCGTTCGCGACTGCGGTGATGATTGGTGGCACGGGGCAGAGCCAGGTCGTGGCAGTGGCGGGGCTGCGACTGGAGCTGGTGGGCGGCGGGAGCGAGGTGCATCGTAGGCAGCAACGAAGTGGCGGCACGGCTTGGCGACGCGGTGGGGCTCGCCGGCGACGGCTGCATGGGCTGCCCTGGCCCAGGGCGCATAGGAGCTGGCAGGAGACGGGAGGCTGCAAGCGCTCAAAGGCATGGGCGATGGCGAGCATGTTGGAAATATGCCCTAGAGGCAATAATAAATTAGTTATTATCATATTTCCTTGTTCATGATAATCGTTTATTATCCATGCTATAATTGTATTGATCGGAGACTTAAATGCATGTGTGGATACATAGACAAAACCATGTCCCTAGTATGCCTCTAATGGACTAGCTCGTTGATCAAAGGATGGTTAAGGTTTCCTAGCCATGGACATGAGATGTCATTTGATAACGGGATCACATCATTAGGAGAATGATGTGATGGATAAGACCCAAACTACAAACATAGCATATGATCGTGTCAGTTTATTGCTACTGTTTTCTGCATGTCAAGTATATGTTCCTATGACCATGAGATCATGCAACTCACGGATATCGGAGGAGTGCCTTGTGTGTATCAAACGTCGCAACGTAACTGGGTGACTATAAAGGTGCTCTACAGGTATCTCCGATGGTGTTTGTTGAGTTGGCATGGATCGAGACTGGGATTTGTTACTCCGTGTGACGGAGAGGTATCTCAGGGCCCACTCGGTAATACAACATCACAACAAGCCTTGCAAGCAATGTGGCTAAGTGTTAGTCACGGGATCTTGTATTACGGAACGAGTAAAGAGACTTGCCAGTAACGAGGTTGAACTAGGTATGGAGATACCGACGATCGAATCTCGGGCAAGTAACATACCGAAGAACAAAGGGGACGTTATACGGGATTAACTGAATCCTTGACATAGAGGTTCGACCGATAAAGATCTTCGTAGAATATGTAGGAACCAATGTGGACGTCCAGGTCCCGCCATTGGTTATTGACCGTAGAGGTGTCTCGGTCATGTCTACATAGTTCTCGAACCCGCAGGGTCTGCACACTTAAGGTTCGGTGACGTTTCGGTAGTGGAGAGTTATGTATGGTGGTGACCAAAGGTTGTTCGGAGTCCCGGATGAGATCCCGGACGTCACGAGGAGCTCCGGAATGGTCCGGAGGTAAAGATTCATATATAGGAAGTCCCAGTTTGGTTTCCGGAAAGGTTTCGGGCTCATCGGTAGTGTACCGGGAGTATCGGTATTGTACCGGGAGTGCCGGTAGTGTACCGGAGGACCTCCGGGAGGGGTATTTCGACCCCAAGAGGTCCATGGGCTGTGGGAGAATAATAACCAGCCCTTAGTGGGCTGGGAAAACAGCCACAAAGGCCCATGGCGCAGGAGAGAAAGTCCTAAAGCAAAAAGTGGAAAATCAGCCAATAGGAGGCAATCCTACTCCAACTAGAATTGGAGGTGAAGTAGGATTGCTCCCACCTCCTATTTCGGCCGACCCAAAGGCCTTGGCTGCCTCTCCTCTCCTCTCCTCCTATATATACTAGTGGATTGGGTGGTTTTTGGACAGAATTTCCGGCCACGTGCTACCCGTTTCACCGGTGCACAGTTTCTCCTCTAGATCGGATTTCTGCAGCGCTTAGGCGAAGCCCTGCCGGAATTGCTCCACCACCACCATCACCGGAGCGCCGTCACGCTGCCGGTGAACTCTCTCTCCTCTCCACCTCCTCTTGCTGGATCAAGATGGTGGAGATCGTCATCAAGCTGCACGTGTGCTGAACGCGGAGGTGCCGTCCGTTCGGCGCTAGATCGGAAGGACCGTGATCGAGATCGCGAGACGGTTCGTGATGTGATCACGGAACGGATCGTGATGAGTTCGCGGGACAGATCGTGATCAAGATCGTGAGACGGATCGTGATGAGTTCACGGGACGGATCATGATGTGTTCGCGGGACGGTTCGTGATTGGATCGCGGGACGCTCGGCGATTTGGATCGCGAAGAAGTTCGACTACACCAACCGCGTTTCTTAACGCTTCCCGCTTAGCGATCTACAAGGGTACGTAGATCCACTCTCCCTCTCGTAGATGCTCATCACCATGGATAGGTTTGCGTGTGCGTAGGAAAATTTTGTTTCCCATGCGACGTTCCCCAACAGTGGCATCATGAGCTAGGTTGATGGTTCGATGAGATCTCGAGTAGAACACAAAAGGTTTGTGGGCGTTGATGCTTAGATTGCTTCCTCCCTTGGTCGTATTTTGGTTCAGCGGGATTGTGAGATGAAGCGGCCCGGACCAACATTACTCGTACGCTTACGAGAGACCGGTTCCCTCGACGCAATTTGTTGCCTAGATGGCTTGCGGGTGACAGTTTCTCTCACTTTAGTTGGATCGGATTCGACAAAGGCGGTCCTTGAGAAGGTTGAAAAGCAAACTAGTGTATCACCGTTGTGGTTTATGCGTAGGTGAGAATCGTTCTTGCTAGATACCCATAGCAGCCACGTAAAACATGCAACAACAATTAGAGGACGTCTAACTTGTTTTTGCAGGGTATGTTGTGATGTGATATGGCCAATTACATGATGAGATATATGTGATGTATGAGATGATCATGTGATGTATAGAATTTCACGACTTGCATGTCGTTGAGTACGGCAACCGGCAGGAGCCATAGGGTTGTCTTTAATTATTGTATGACCTGCGTGTCAATCATTAAGCGCTATGTAATGCTTTACTTTATCGCTAAGCAGTAGCAATAGAAGTAGAAGCAGGGCTGGCGCCACAACCCCAATGGCAACACATTGATGGAGATCAAGATGATGGAGATCATGGTGTTGTGCCGGTGACGATGGAGATCATGCCGGTGTTTCGAAGATGGAGATCTTAAACACAAGTTCATGGCCATATCATGTCACTTATGAATTGCATGAGATGTTAATCCTTTTATGCACCTTGTTTTGCTTAGTACGGCGGTAGCATTATAAGGTGATCCCTCACTTGAATTTCAAGATGAACTGTGTTCTCCCCGAGTGTGCACCGTTGCGAAAGTTCGTCGTGTTGAGACACCACGTGATGATCGGGTGTGATAGACTCTACGTTCACATACAACGGGTGCAAGCCAGATTTGCACGCGCAGAACACTCGGGTTAAACTTGACGAGCCTAGCATGTACAGACATGGCCTCGGAACACGAGAGACCGAAAGGTCGAACATGAGTCATATAGTAGATATGATCAACATAATGATGTTCACCATTGCAGCCACCTCAACTCACGTGATGATCGGACTTGAGTTGGTGAATTTGGATCATGTATCACTCGAATGATCGGAGGGATGTCAATTTGAGTGGGAGTTCTTAAATAATATGATTAATTGAACTCATTATCATGAACATAGTCAAAGTGTCTTTGCAAATTATGTTGTAGATTACTAGCTCGCGTTGTGGCTCCCTTGTATTTTTATATGTTCCTAGAGAAATAGAATTGAAAGATGTTGGTAGCAATATTGCGGACTGGGTCCGTGATCTGAGGATTGTCCTCATTGCTGCACAGAAGGCTTATGTCCTTAATGCACCGCTCGGTGCGCCACCCCCTCTAGCGTCGTCTATAGATGTTGTGAACATCTGACAGGCACGTTTCGATGACTACTTGATAGTTTTGTGCGTCATGCATTACGGCTTAGAATTGAGGCTCCGAAACGTTTTGAACGTCACGGAACATATGAGATGTTCTAGGGGCAGAGATTGTGATCTCAGGCTCGTGCCTGTGTTGCGAGATATGAGATCTCCAACAAGATTCTTTGCCTGTAAGATGAAGGAGAATAGCTCAATCGTTGAGCATGTACTCAGATTGCCTGGGTACTACAATCGCTTGAATCAAGTGGGAGTTGATCTTCCAGATAAGATAGTGATTGATATAGTTCTCCAAGTCACTGTCACTAAAGCTACTAGAACTTAAGTGATGAACTATAATACACCAGGGATAGAAGTATTGATCCCTGAGCTGTTCGCGATGTTTGACACCGCGAAGGTAGAAATCAAGAAGGAGCATCAAGTGTTGATGGTTAATCAAACCACTAGTTTCGAAAAGGGCAAGATCAAGGAGGGAAACTTCATGGATAGCAAGTCAGTTGCTGCTCCAGTGAAGCAACCCAAAGTTGAACTCAAACCCGAGACTAAGTGCTTCTATTATGAGGTGAGAGGTCGCTGAAGCGGAACAACCCTAGATACTTGGTAGATAAGAAGGCTGGCAACATTGATAGAAGTATATTTGATATACGAGTTACTAATGTGTACCTTGCTAGTACTCTTAGTAGCACCTGGGTATTGGATACCGGTTCGGTTGCTAAATGTTAGTAACTCGAAATAAAAGCTACGGAATAAACGGAGAACTAGCTAAGGGTGAGGTGACGATATGTGTTGGAAGTGTTTCCAAGGTTGATGTGATCAAAATCGCACGCTCTCTCTACCTTCAGGATTAGTGACGAACCTAAATAAATGTTATTTGGTGTTTTGCGTTGAGCATGAACATGATTAGATCATGTTTATTGCAATACGGTTATTCATTTAAGTTAGAGAATAATGGTTATTCTGTTTACATGAATAATACCTTCAATGGTCATGCACCCAGTGAGAATGGTTTGTTGAAATCTTGATCGTAGTATTACACATGTTCATAACATTGATGTCAAAAGATACAAAGTTAATAATGATAGTACCACATACTTGTGGCACTGCCGCTAAATGTCATATTGGTATAAAGCGCATGTAGAAACTCCATGCTGATGGATATTTGGACTCATTCGATTTCGAATCGGTTGAGACATGCGAACCATGCCTCTTGGGCAAGATGACTAAAGGACCCCGTTGGATGGAGCGGGCAAGTGATTCATTGGAAATGATACATGTTGATGTATGCAATCTAGTGAGTCTTGTAGTGTGCAGTGGATATCATTATTTTCTTACCTTCACTGATGATTTGAGTAGATATAGTGTATATTTACTTAATGAAACACAAGTCTGAATCGTTTGAAAGGTTCAAGCAAATTCAGAGTGAAGTTTAAAGATCATCGTGACAAGAAGATAAAAATGACTGCGATATGATCGTGGAGGTGAATATCTGAGTCACGAGTTTGGCATACAACTTAAGACAATGTGAAAGTTGTTTCACAACTAAACGCCACCTGGAACACCATAGTGTGATGGTGTGTCCGAACATCATAGTTATGCTCTATTGGACATGGTGCGTGCTATGATGTCTCTTGTCGTTTTACTACTATAATTTTGGGGTTATGCATTAGAGACAACTACATTCACTTTAAATAGGGCACCATCTAAATCCGTTGAGATGACACCATATGAATTATGGTTTGATAGAAACCTAAGCTGTCGTTTCTTAATACTTGGGGCTGCGGCACTTGTGTGAAAAATGTTTTCACCTAATGAGGTCGAACCCAAGGCGGACAAATGCATCTTCATAGAATACCCTAAGATCAGTTGGGTGAACCTTCTATCTCAGATCCGAGTGCAAAGTGGTTGTTACTAAAACGGATCCTTTCTCGAGGAAAGGTTTCTCTCGAAAGAATTGAGTGGGAGGAAGATAGAACTTGATGAGGTTGTTAAACCTTTGTTCAACCAGAGAGTAGCGCAGCGCAGAAAGATGTTTCTGTGAAGCCTACGTTAGTTGAAGAGGAAGTTAATGATGATGATCATGAAGCTTCAGGATCAAGTTACTATCGAACTTCGTGGGTCGACAAGGATGTGTACTGCTCCTAAGCGGTACGACAACCCTGTCTTCGAGGTCATGTTGTTGGACAGCGATGAACCTACGAGCTATGGAGAAGCGATGATGGGCCCGGATTCCGACAAATGGTTAGAGACCATGAAATCCGAGATAGGATCCATTTATGAAAACCAAGTATAGACTTTGGTAGACTTGCTCGTTAGACGGCAGGTCGTTGAGTACAAATGGACCTTTAGAATGAAGACAGACACTGATGGTAAATGTCACCATTTGTAAAGCTCGACTTGTTGCAAAGTTGTTTGTGACAAGTTCAAGGAGTTGACTGCGAGGAGGCTTTCTCACTCGTAGCGATGCTAAAAGTCTGTTGGAATTATGTTAGCAGTTGCTGCATTTTCAATTACGAAATCTGGCAGATGGATGTCAAAACGTCGTTTCCTTAACGGTTTACTTAAGGAAAGGTTGTATGTGATACAACCAGAAGGTTTTGTCAGTCCTAAGGATGCTAAAAGATGAGAGAGCTTCAGTGATCCTTCTATGGACTGAAGCAAGCATCTCGGAGTTGGAATATACACTTTGATGAGGTGATCAAAGTTTTTGTAGTTTATACAAAGTTTACGAGAAACTTGTATTTGCAATAAAGTGAATGGGAGCACTATAGAGTTTCTGATAAGTATATGTGGTTGACATATTGTTGATCGGAAATAATGTAGAATTTCTGGAAGGCATAAAAGGTTGTTTGAAAAGTGTTTTTCAAATGAAGACCTGGATAAAGCTACCTAATTGTTGAGCATCAAAATCTATAGAGATAGATCAAGATGCTTGATGAGACTTTCAATGAGTGCATACCTTGACAAGATTTTGAAAGAGTTCAAAATGGATCAGCCAGAGAAATAGTTCTCGTCTGATTTGTAAGGTGTGAAGTTGAGTAAGACTCAAAGCTCGACAACGGCAGAAGAAAGAGAAAGGATGAATGTCGTCCCCTATGCCTTAGCCATAGGCTCTATATTATGCCATGCTGTGTACCGCACCTATGTGTGCCTTGCCACGAGTCTGTCAGGGGGTACAAGAGTGGTCCAGGAGTGGATCACTGGACAGCGGTCGGAATTATCCTTAGTAACCAGAGGACTAAGGAAATGTTTCTTGATTATGGAGGTGATAAAGAGTTCGTCGTAAAGAGTTACGTCGATGCAAGCTTTAACACCTATCCAGATGACTAGTAGTAGCAATCTGGATACGTATAGTGGAGCAGCCATTTGGAAATAGTACCAAGTGGAGTGTGGTAGCAGTGTTTACGGTTTGACATAGAGATTTGCAAAGTACACACGGATCTGAATATCGCAGACCCGTTGACTATAAGACCTCTCTCACATGCAAAGCATGATCGAGCCCCAAAACTCATTGGGTGTTAGATTCATAACAATGCGAATCACATGGTGATGTGAACTAGATTATTGACTCTAGTGCAAGTGGGAGACTGTTGGAAATATGCCCTAGAGGCAATAATAAATTAGTTATTATCATATTTCCTTGTTCATGATAATCGTTTATTATCCATGCTATAATTGTATTGATCGGAGACTTAAATGCATGTGTGGATACATAGACAAAACCATGTCCCTAGTATGCCTCTAATGGACTAGCTCGTTGATCAAAGGATGGTTAAGGTTTCCTAGCCATGGACATGAGATGTCATTTGATAACGGGATCACATCATTAGGAGAATGATGTGATGGATAAGACCCAAACTACAAACATAGCATATGATCGTGTCAGTTTATTGCTACTGTTTTCTGCATGTCAAGTATATGTTCCTATGACCATGAGATCATGCAACTCACGGATATCGGAGGAGTGCCTTGTGTGTATCAAACGTCGCAACGTAACTGGGTGACTATAAAGGTGCTCTACAGGTATCTCCGATGGTGTTTGTTGAGTTGGCATGGATCGAGACTGGGATTTGTTACTCCGTGTGACGGAGAGGTATCTCAGGGCCCACTCGGTAATACAACATCACAACAAGCCTTGCAAGCAATGTGGCTAAGTGTTAGTCACGGGATCTTGTATTACGGAACGAGTAAAGAGACTTGCCAGTAACGAGGTTGAACTAGGTATGGAGATACCGACGATCGAATCTCGGGCAAGTAACATACCGAAGAACAAAGGGGACGTTATACGGGATTAACTGAATCCTTGACATAGAGGTTCGACCGATAAAGATCTTCGTAGAATATGTAGGAACCAATGTGGACGTCCAGGTCCCGCCATTGGTTATTGACCGTAGAGGTGTCTCGGTCATGTCTACATAGTTCTCGAACCCGCAGGGTCTGCACACTTAAGGTTCGGTGACGTTTCGGTAGTGGAGAGTTATGTATGGTGGTGACCAAAGGTTGTTCGGAGTCCCGGATGAGATCCCGGACGTCACGAGGAGCTCCGGAATGGTCCGGAGGTAAAGATTCATATATAGGAAGTCCCAGTTTGGTTTCCGGAAAGGTTTCGGGCTCATCGGTAGTGTACCGGGAGTATCGGTATTGTACCGGGAGTGCCGGTAGTGTACCGGAGGACCTCCGGGAGGGGTATTTCGACCCCAAGAGGTCCATGGGCTGTGGGAGAATAATAACCAGCCCTTAGTGGGCTGGGAAAACAGCCACAAAGGCCCATGGCGCAGGAGAGAAAGTCCTAAAGCAAAAAGTGGAAAATCAGCCAATAGGAGGCAATCCTACTCCAACTAGAATTGGAGGTGAAGTAGGATTGCTCCCACCTCCTATTTCGGCCGACCCAAAGGCCTTGGCTGCCTCTCCTCTCCTCTCCTCCTATATATACTAGTGGATTGGGTGGTTTTTGGACAGAATTTCCGGCCACGTGCTACCCGTTTCACCGGTGCACAGTTTCTCCTCTAGATCGGATTTCTGCAGCGCTTAGGCGAAGCCCTGCCGGAATTGCTCCACCACCACCATCACCGGAGCGCCGTCACGCTGCCGGTGAACTCTCTCTCCTCTCCACCTCCTCTTGCTGGATCAAGATGGTGGAGATCGTCATCAAGCTGCACGTGTGCTGAACGCGGAGGTGCCGTCCGTTCGGCGCTAGATCGGAAGGACCGTGATCGAGATCGCGAGACGGTTCGTGATGTGATCACGGAACGGATCGTGATGAGTTCGCGGGACAGATCGTGATCAAGATCGTGAGACGGATCGTGATGAGTTCACGGGACGGATCATGATGTGTTCGCGGGACGGTTCGTGATTGGATCGCGGGACGCTCGGCGATTTGGATCGCGAAGAAGTTCGACTACACCAACCGCGTTTCTTAACGCTTCCCGCTTAGCGATCTACAAGGGTACGTAGATCCACTCTCCCTCTCGTAGATGCTCATCACCATGGATAGGTTTGCGTGTGCGTAGGAAAATTTTGTTTCCCATGCGACGTTCCCCAACAGAGCAGCGCTCGTGTCACGCCCAAGATGCGGTCCTATCCTTATTTTGGCACGAGGGCCTCGACAGGGATAGAAGCGCATCTCGATGCATTTGCAAGAATGGATATCATTACAGGTACATGTACAAAAGAGATGAGTATATGGAATTGGCTTACACTCACCACAAGCTACATCAGATTCACATCAATACAACAACATACTCAAACATCATACAGAAGAGCAAGGTCCAACTACGGACGAAATCAAACGATAAATGACATCCACCCTTGCTATCCCAGGCTGCTGCCTGGAACCCATCCTAGATTGATGATGAAGAAGAAGAAGAACTCCAAATCAAATCAAGCAACACGCTCACATCAAATCATCACATTACCTGTACCTGCAACTGTTGTTGTAGTAATCTGTGAGCCACAGGGACTCAACAATCGCGTTTCCAAGGGTATCAAGACTACTAAAGCTTAATGGGTGAGGTATGGTTAAGTGGTGAGGCTGCAGCAAACGACTAAGCATTTATTTGAGTGGCTAACTTACGAGTACAAAAAGTAAAGTATGGAGGTCTACACGTAACGGACGTGAACTAGCATTGATCACTAACTGATCCTGAACACCTACTTACGTCAAACATAACCCCACCGTGTTCTCTTTCGGATAAGAACTCACGAGAAGAGACAGTCACGGTTACGCACACAGTTGGTGTATTTTATTAGAGTTTACTTCAAGTTTGCTATGACCGGGTGTTAAACAAAGTATCCAAGTTTGCCACATAACCGTGGGCACGGCTTCTCGAAAAGATTTAACCCTGCAGGGGTTCTCCAACTCATCCATCACAAATTAACCACACGCACCAGGAATAACCTCAACCATGGATTTCGTGATCTTCCTAGGCAATTCCAAAGGAAATCCGACACCTCGAGATAGCTCAAAGAAGATCAGAGTTCCTCACTCAAGACGTTCGAGAAAGGTAAAAAAAATTCAGCAAGGCCGCCCGACGTGTCGACGAACCCGATAAGAGTCGCATATCTCATTCTCAGGACACGACGGATGAGCGATGGTTACCACGCCAATTACCGAGTTGCCCCGGGCGGATTTAATAAGCTGCTCTAGGTTGGACCAACACTCATGCGGAGCACTAGCCCGGGGGTTGATTAAATTATCCGCGGGTGCCGGCGGGTCCCTATGCAATTTATTAGTTATTAGGCAAATGTAGTACCAATGTTGGGCCTTGCCAGACAAGTTTTATCCTAAAACGAAAATCAAGGGGGTTCCCATAACAAACCCGAGCATGTTAGGAGAGCTCAATTATGGAACATAACACCGGTTCACAAGTAACTAGGGGCGGCAAGAGTGGAACAAAACACCGAGCAAAAGGCCAAGCCTTCCACCCTTTACCAAGTGTATATGTGCATTAAATTAAATAGCAGCAATAATGTGATATAACAAAAGAATTTCCATGTTGATACATGGAAGCAATTGCACCTGCAGCTAGAAATGCTATAAGAAGGGCTAAGCAAGCGCTAACATAGCCAAACAAAGGTTTGCTGGGATTTGGAGGGGTTAGAGGCTTTTCATGGCAATGTTGGGAGGCTTATCAAACAAGTGGTAGGTAGCGCAACATAGCGATAGAAAACGAGACATCTAGCATGGCAATGATTGTAATGGTATCCATGGAAATGAGTCATCTTGCCTGAGATACCGCTCGTAAGAAGAACATGTCCATGAAGAAGACGAGCCAACGTAGTCGAACGAATCCTCACACTCCGAACGATTTCGGAACTGTATCGAGAAGAAGCAAACCGGAAACGACAATCAACACAACAAAAACACCACAACATATGCATGACATGATGCGCAAACAAATATGATGCATGTCCGGTTTAAATATGCAAGGCATGACAAATCACAACAATCAAATACTAAACATTAAGTGAAGCTCAATATGCAATGAGTTGCATATTGACGGAACTCCACGTTCGAATTATTTAGTTGACTCTTGTTAGGTACACGATAATATTGAATGTTTTTAAACATGGCAAGAGGTGAAGCATAAGGAAACTTTATATCTAGGCAACTTAAATGAGACCGGAAACAACTTATAGTATTTCCGGAACGACCTCATATGTTAATTTCGAAATTGGTCCATATCTGAACTAATCATATTATATATTTTTTTAAAAATGAAATAAATGTCACCATGTGATTCTACACATCATTCCAGTCGATTTACATACATGGAACATCTCAAACGGAGCTACGGTCTAAAAGATACGAGCAACGCAAGATGCACATGTCATGAATGCAAATGCATGGAAAATACCATCACAAACATTTCAAATCATGAATGCAGCAATTTATTATGAAACTACATAATATTCTAAGCAGGTTTCATATGCAACATGTTCAAAACGGAGCTACGGTTCAACAATTACAACCAACACAAGTTTTAGTTGAAATCTGCCCAAAGCAGCAACTTAGCATTTTGCACACATGAAAAAAACAAGTTACAATATTCTAAAATGCACAAACTAATCATGGGGCTGTAGTATATAACACACACCTCATTTCATCTTCACATATCATAATTAAAACATGCATGGAACACATGGTAGGAAGCTCTCAAGATGGCTACTTGAAAACAGTTTCAGACTTGGTGAAAATACCAGTTTTTGACAGTGCAGTTTTTATCAAGAAGGCATATTGACATCAGTAAAACTATTGCTATAGGGCATATGGCATGAAACTTAACAACATACTAAAGGACAATATCAACTACAAATTACTCCATAACACCTACCACAAAAGGGTTCTACATCACTAGCAAATCACATGGGAAGACAACAACAAAATATTACAGATTCCAGACTTAGAAATATTTTGGACCCTCAAAATAGCAGAATTTTATAGCAAGTTGACAATAACAAAATAACACCTATACATGCATTTCTATGACAAGCAAAATGTCCAGGGGCTAGGACACATATCAAAGGGCATATCTCATGTTCAAATTATTTCAAAACATGCATGGATTAAATCCCACAAAATTAACAAAAGGGCATCACGGCATAAATGACATGCACACAAAATACTCAAATGGCTATACTGAATGCATAGGTAAATACTATGAATTTCTCTACCCCGAAAACATATATAATTAGCATATGTTCATGTAGGAAATTAATCACAATTAATAATGTAATCATATGGCATAAACATCTTATAGAAAGTCATTGATGCAAAATAAATGCAAACATGATGCCAACATTTTTATCATACATGTAAATGCGATGTCGATGAGATGAACATTTTTAATATGTGATTTGGGTTAAATCCCAATGCACGTTTACTTATATGTGCAATGCAAAATCATGTCAATGATGCAAAAACAATAACAGACATGCATGTTAAATATTTTTAGCATGGATGCAACTGGCATATTACTAAACTACACATTATTCTACACATTTTGCCTATATAAAATATTTTATTTCGACATGCGGTTTATTAAATATGGCATTTCTAAAATATACAATGGGCCAAAAACATAAAATAAAAACGCAAAGGGGGGGGGCTGGGCTCACCCTGGCCACTTGGGCCGGTCGGTGGGGAGCGGCTGGGCCTTGGCCCACGTAGGCGCTGCGGGGTCAACGGGGCACGGGCGCAGCGCTTGTCCTCCTCCTCCCGAGCGGAGGAGGCGAGCCAGGACGGCGGCGGGCTGCACCGGCGGCGGGGCTGGCACGGATCCGGCGGGGGGAGCCAAGGACGGGCAGATCCGGCGACAGCAGACCCATTCCCGGCGGCGGGGAGGCAAGCGGCGGCGACGGCGCTTAGATCGGGCGACGGCGCGGGTTCCTGCCAAGAGAGGGAGAGAGCGAGGTGAGAGAGAGAGGAGCGACGAGGAGAAAGGAGAGGGAGAGGGCGGCGACCTCCGGCGAGGGCAACCGGTGGCGGTGCGGCGGCTCCGGAGTGGGGCACGGGCCCTCCGGTGGCTGACGACGATGGGAACCACGGGAGTTGCGCCATGTGATGAGCTCGGGGAGCTCGGGCATGGCAACGGGCGCGCTCGGGTCCAGATGGGCTCGGGCGGGCTCAGATGGGCTTGGGCGGGCCTGGCGGCTGGAGAAGGGAGAAGGGCTGGTTTGGCACGGGGAACGAGGGGGATTAGGATTGGCTGCCCAATTAGGAAGGGGAGGGGACTATATATAGGTCTCGGGGCTAGGGTTGACGGTCTGTGTCCGTTTTCGGACCACCGGATGTCGATTCGACGGTCCGGAAGTGGAGGGGGGCTACGGTGGCTATGCAGATGGGCTAGGGGGAGATGCGAGGGAGGTACGGCCCGTGACACGAAGTTTATAAAACACCGACAAACGTCCGATAAACCAATGACCGCACTGCTACGACTGACCGACGAGGCATCAAACGTTCTCGGAACGCGATGAAATTCGATGGGCGGTCTACCTACGATATAACAAGACCATACGCCAAGTTTCAACACAATCCGAGAATATTTTGCGCGCACTTAAAACGTTTTTATTTAAACGATGTCACGGGTGCGTGCGTGTGTGGTTGGTCTCAACGGGCCACGGCAAGAATGGAGAGAACCGACAACTACGAATGGATTGAAGTTTAGAAAACGAGAGACGATGCTATGCAGATGATGCGAATGATGCGATGATGAATGCAACAACCAGACGAACACCAACGAGAAAGGAAATAAAAGGGGAATCTACTGGAATCTTCTGGAGCATCGGTCCCGGCTGTCACAACTCGGCCTAGATCGGGCCCGGGCAGGCTCAGATCTAGGTTCAGCGGGCCGCGGCTGGTGGGAGGCTGCAGGGGGCGACGCTGGGAGACAGGTGGCAGGCGCCGGTTGGTGGAGGGCGGCTCGGGTGCCTACGTGGCGATCACGGGTTGGCTACAGGAGCTTGGTAGCGACGCCAAGTGGCGAAGGAGGGCTGGCTGCGGATGGATTTCGATGCTAGAGGCTATGGCTGGAGGTTAGGGACGACTAGGGCTTTCAAAATGGGAGGGGAGGTGTTTAAATAGGGATGAGGGCTAGGTTAGGGGGGGGGGGTTGCATCGATTCGACCCGTGCGATCGCAATCGGACGGCTCCGGTCGTGGGGTTGGGTTAGGTGGGCTAGGTGGGCCATGTAGATGGGCTATGAGGAGATGAGAGGGAGGTATGCGTCCCGTGACACGAGGTTTTAAAACACTGAAAAACATCCGACAAATAACGGATGACCCTACTGCTACGACTGACCGTTCGGGTATCAAACGAACTCGGAATGCGACGAAATTTGGCAGGCGGTCTACCTACGCTATAATAAGACAGCACGCCAGGTTTTGACCCAATCCGAGAAAAAAATTCGCATGCTTTAAAAATGGTTTTTTCAAACAATGCTACGGGCGCGTGCAAGTGTGGTTGGTCTCAACACGGTTCACGACACGAACGGAGAGAACCGGCAACTATGAACGGATGCAAGTTTTGAAAATGAGTGACAATGCTATGCAGATGATGCGAATGATGCGATGATGAATGGAGCACCCAAACGAAACACAAAGGAGAACGGAAAAAAAATGGGGAATCTTCTGGAGCGTCGGTCCCGGGCTGTTACAAAGGATGTAATTCTTCTTGAAGTGTTCTTCATGATTCTTGTTGGACATGCTCAAGTGTTCTTTATCTTCTATTTCTAAGTTCAATTCCTTCTCCATTGTCTTTGAGATGGTTTTATTAAATTCTTGATTATGAGGAGTCTCAACGGAAAATTCTCAAGAATTAAATAAGTAAACCCATCATTTCCCTTCTCGGAGTTATCTTGGATCGGGTTTCACCTAAAGTGTTTCCTATTGATTGTTGCTGTCATGGTGCATATCAAGTCCCAAGTTCTCAATGTATCCTCTTGGTGAAAGAAGTTTTGCATATCTTGTTGCTTCCAAGTAATCTTTGTTTCCGTAAGTGACCGGTTGTCACCTCATCATTTTGAGATGTTTTCCATAAGCCCACAACAAGCTTTCTTTCGTCGTTGCTTTTCCAACAACCTTGTTCAGTCATTTCGTTATATGGATGCTTTCCAAATTCGATTGTGGTAGAATTATCATTTTCTTCTCCGTTCTCTTCTCTCCAAAGATCTAGCTTCTATTCTCTTGTTCCTGAGGCATTGTGATTTTGCTCTCTTTGACCCATCATCTCATTTGTCAAGATCATGTTTTTCCTTGCTCTTCCATTTAACCGGAGTGTTGTGTTATCTTTTCAAGTTCTCTCCATCTTATGAAGTTTTGCCTCTCTTCCCTACTGAAGTGTTGCCCAAATTTCTTGTGACTTCTTCCTTGTTCCCTGTGTGATCCTTCATCTCGTTAAGACCTTCAATGATCATTGGTTTCACTCGTTGTCAGAGAAGCAACTAAGTTTACCTGTTGATCTTTCTCTTCCCCTTCTCATTCTTTTATCCCAGGACGAGATCCTCGTGTAGTGTGGGAGAGTTGTAACAGCCCAAGAGCATTCCTTGCCTTATTTGTAATATATTTCTCATGTGTGACCTTCTATGGATGTTAGCAATGCTATCATGAGTTTGATTTCTATTTTCCATTTGTCATTTCATGCATCATGCCATCATGATCATCATAGCAAATGCATAATAATTCTTGCCATGTTTGCATTATGAATGGGGTGAGAATGTGAGTGTATGTGTTGTTGATGTGAGTGTGTGTGTGATTTGATGTGCGAAAACTTTGGGGTGAAGCCTATCCTCATTTCCATAAAACTATTTCATATCTCTCTTTATTCAAATAGTGCATCTTTCAAATGTTTCAGTTGCTGTTCTGACTCTTACAAAATGTTGCTCTTCCCCTAAATATTCTGTTTGGTTTTGTTAAATAGATCTTTCCCAAGTTGGTTGCACCCTTGCCTCCCATTCCAAGAGGTCAGCATGCTAAAATAATGTTTACTGAATTAATTTGTTTGCTCTAAAAATGCCAACTCCATTTTTACAAAATAGAGTATAATTTCCTGGTTACAAAACTATTTTTTTCTTCCTCCTAAATTCCTTTTCAAACTTGCTTGATTTAATTTTTTTTTCTTGTGTGCAGTTTTTTTTAAAAACCCTGTTGTTTTGGCGTGCAAGGAGAACGCAAACTGGGCCTCTTCTCCTTCGGTGGCCCAGCAAGCCCAGCAGCCAGGGCGCTCCCGCAGCCCAGCTGCACTCCCGTAGGCGTTTGTCCCACTCCTCTGTACGACAGAGCATCCACTACAGCCACATCGCTTTGCCGATTGATTTGAAGGCCGACGGTGCCGTTAGATCCCTTTAAATTGTGCCTTAGACCTAGCCCGGAGTCCCCTCTCTCCATTCCTCCCCTCTCCTCACCGTGCCGTCACGAGGTAAGGTACCCAATCCCCTTGTCGTCGCCCTATCCGCCACGCACCGGCCGAGCTCGAGCTCGAGCTCGGGGTAGTGCTCCACCTCGCCTCTGACCTCCCCGACCGTGTAGATCGTACCAAAGAGCCCATACGTATTCTTCCTCTTCGTCCGCGCCGTCTTAGAGCCAGGAGCCCCCTCCCCCGCAAGGTCGTCTTCCTCCTCGTCTTGGATACGAACGTTGTCGTTGTTCTTCGCCTCGTCGTCGTCACTTCGCTGTGTCCCCGACCTCTTCTTCTTGTGCAAGGTAGTGGAGGTATATCCAGATCCTCGTCCATGCCTTCTTCGTCATCGATCGTTGTCTATAGACCTCGCCACAGCAAAGAAGGATACATGCCGGTCAATCAATGTGTCGTGAGCAGTAGCAAGCTATCAAGGCACGGTGGAAGCACAAAGAGCCAGTTCCCTGTAAAGAGTACTACTAAAGGCACATGACTAGGTGTCGAATCCCATAATACCGTTTCCCGTCACACGTACGCACAACATGCCCGTTATGCATAGATACAACTATGACACGACAACATAACCATACAACAACACAACTTTTATTTAGGAGGCTCAGAGGAGCCTCGTATAATATGTTCATCCAGGTAGGGGTCACATGACCGGGCCCTCAATTTATACAAGCAAGTTCATACAAACCAAGCAGAAGCTTAAAGCTATCTGAGTACAGACAAATGAAAGGGGAAAAGGGCACAAGGCCTGACTATCTACAGCCCATCCCAGGGCATCGGATCGTAGCTGAGGTACAAGCTAGCCGTCGTCGCCGACGTCTAGGTAGAACCCACCAGATGGGTCCTGAGTCTCATCTGCAACATTTATTAAGCAAACATGAGTACAAACGTACTCAGCAAGTCTTTAATGCACACCTAGTCTATTCATGCTCATGTATCAACAAGGGGAGTGGTGGAGTTTATGTAGCAATGCCAGCTTTGACTCTTGCCTAACCTATACTACAAATATTAGTTCATTGTTAAAGTTTTAGATATCGCACACGAGTCCACTAACACCATATCAGTGCACCACTATGGATTAACTTCCGTCACCTACGAGAGTGCTATCCATGCTACTCACACTTGTCTTGATATTTTATGAGTAACCATCAAGTTGTCTATGAACAACATAAGTTCTCCAAGTAGTCCATATCCATGAACGTGGCTATTCGAACATATTCATACCATGAATGGGTGTACTCCTTCACACACGCTCTCGCCACTTATCGCTATGTGCACTTAAAAAGGCACCTCAGCAATCTTCAAGCGGAAGCCTAGCGAGGGAGTCGGCCACGACCGTCAATCACACAAGACCTCTAGAACAGGCAATTGCCTATTTGAGACTGAACCCGCACAGAAGTCCGGTCGAAGTTTCCGCGACGGCCCCAAACGATGTGCGTAGGATTCCCACGCCCACCATTCGTGTGAACCTTGATACCTTGTGCCACTTCTACAGTGTCATAGCCCGCCCCTAGGGTCAGCACTACGCACGACCTCCAGCATAGCTACAAACACTAGAAACTACATGCAACTCCTGGACCAAGGACTAGGCGGTTGATAATTCGAGAGGGGTCAAGTTACCAGAACCCAATGTGTGGTAGTAACTAGTCTTGAATCACAAACACAGAACTCAGTTCCTAAGAACGGTCCCAATGAGACTATCCGCTATGTATTCCTACATAGCCTCTCATCGCTACCTTTACCAGATCGAGTTCATAATTTAGCTCATCACATCAGGACAATACTTTTTCACTCTGGTTCATCACCTAGATGACTCAGACCTGACAGTACTCTAAGCATAGCAAGCATAACAAACAAAGCAGGAAAAGCACATCAAGGCTCAAGCATCTACCAAGTGTGCTAGGTTCCAAGGTTTAGCTATTTACTATGACAATGACAGGTCATGCAGAGGAATGGGTTCAACTACCCCAAGTGACACACAATTGAACGTTTGTCCTAATGCAATAAACAAGAGCAGAAGCGAGAGAATGGAATTATATCAGAATGATCGGTTGGGTTTATTGCCTTGCTGGTTGGCGGGAAGGTACCCTCCTTCACCGGGATACTCGTGGGTATCCTCAGAAGTAGGACCCACCGTGATACAGATAAGTAACAACCAATACACGACAAGTGTAGAAATATGATGCAGGATCATGACATGGCAACATGATTGAATGATATAATGCAACTATGGTTAGAGTTAGATGGAGTGGATTTGAATTTAGCTTCAAAATCGTTCTCCATATGATATTCCATACATTGTCCTCTTGCAAAATGTCAATGTTATCCTATTTAGGTTTCTCTAGCATGCATGATAATAGCATGATTGGATTCATTGGATTTTTGTGCTAAATTTTCATATATAAATTATTTTAATCTGAATTATAGATTAATTTCTATGATTTTTCTAAGTTTTTAGAATTTCCTGGGATTAAATTAAATCAGAAATTATTTACTGCGTCAGCATGACATCAACATGACATCAGCAGGTCAGCTGGCCGTTGCCAGGTCAAACCTGACCAGTGGGGTCCACTTGTCATTGACCTAGGCACTGAGAGAATTTAGATTAACAGCTAATTACTAAATATTTGGGTTGGTACCACCTATCAGTGGGTCATTAGCTTAATTAAACTTTTTAATTAATTCTAATCTAACCTAAAACTAACCAGGGACTGGGCCCCACTTGCCAGTGACCCAGGGGGTCAACCCTGTGGTCAAGCTGGTCACGCTCCCGGGCGTTAAGCCTCCGGCGACCACAGTGACGGTGGAGGGGGTTGGGTTTCGCCCTCCGGCGACCAAAATGACTATGGAGAGCATCTTTCGAGAGCCCGTACTCGTGAGCATCTAAAGGGACCAAGCCCACGGGCTAAAACTGCTCGGAGCATCACCGGCGGCGAGGTCCCCAGCGGAGCTGCTTGGGGGTCAATGCAAACCGAAGCTACTGCGAGCTAAAGACATGGGGAACAGGGGGAATGGATCTTGCAGTTCACGGGGGTTGCAGTATTGTTGAAGGCTTGCTCGGGGATGGCCTAGAGACGACGAATCGACGGTGTTGATCTCCGGTGACCAAAGGAAGAAGACGATCTCGGGGCGGCGATGGAGAGCTCCTGGCGATGCGAGGCTTGGTGGGGAGTAGCAGCTGCTGGAGGCATGGATGATGAGCGGCTCGGGGCAAGGGGGAGCAGCTGGAGCGGGCACTACAGCGGTGAAGCTGTGGCGGCCATGGCGGCAGAGGGGAGAAGAGAGCGAGGCGGCAAACTTGAGAGGAGTTGGCTCAGCAGGGGCCTTCGGGGAACTTCAGGAGGGCCTCCACGGCAGGCAGGAGGTGGCGAGGAGCAACGGTGCGCTCGCCACGTAGCTGCCTGATCCTCTTGGTAGGAGGTGGAAGAAGACCCCCTTGCCCCTGGCGGGCTGGGCTAGGTCTTCTCCCTCCTGGGCTAGGGGGAAGCAGGTTTGAATCTCTTTTTTCTTTTCCTTTGTTTTCTGTTTCCTATTTCTGTTATTTGTTTTATTTTTGTTTGGCCTCAAAACCTAGCACAAAACACATAGAAATGTTTTGCAGAGCATAGTTTAAATATTTCAAACCTCCACAAAAAGTCTCAACATTTTTAGAATACTAAAATAGTTTTAGTGCTTTATTTGTCAATTTCAGTAGCATTGTTAATTATTTTTAAAATGCTATATATGTTTTCAAAACTAAAATGTCCCCTGATATGTTGTTGTAAACATTTAGCAGACGTGGGTGGCATTTTTGATGGGCATTTTGGATTCGCTCAAAAATCACAACATTTGAATTGGTTTATTTCAGTGAGGTGCTGGGGTTTTCTGTTGATCCCCATTTCATCTTGATTCATAAAAAATATGATGCACACACATGCTAGCACATGGCAAAGCTAACTAGGGATGTGACATGCTTGTTGATATGCTTGAGTATTAATGTTATCATGTCAATACTAGACTAGGCTATTAGGAAAAGAATATGTGATGAACATGATAAGAAACTTTCCACATCAAAAATTGTGTTTTTATCATTTACCTACTTGAGGACGAGTAGGAATAGCTTGGGGATGCTAATATATCTCCAACGTATGTATAATTTTTGCTTGTTCGATGCTATTATATTATCAATCTTGGATGTTTTACAATAATTTCATAGCAAATTTATATCATTCTTTGGGACTAACCTATTGACATAGTGCCAAAGTGCTAGTTGTTCTTTTTGCTTGTTTTTACTTCATAGAAAATAAGTACCAACGGATCCAAAACGCTGTCGGGATTTTTGTGGATTTTTTATGGACCAAAAGAAGAAAGATGGGCCAAGAAACACCAGAAGAGGTGGCCCAAGGTGTCCACCCTCCACCAGGGTATGTTAGAAGCCCCTTTGCGCAGCCTGGTGGAGGGTGAGCACCTGGGTACCCCCAATCGACTATCGATCCTATAAATTCCTTAAAAATCCAAAAACCCTAGGGGAGTCGACGAAACACAATTCTAGCCGTCGCAAGTTCTAGAACCTCGAGATCCAATCTAACACCATCACGGAGGGGTTCATCTTCCTCATAGGTGCCTCTCCGATGATGCATGAGTAGTCCACCATAGACCTGCAAGTTCGTAGGTATTAGCCAGATGGCTTCCTCTCTCTCTCTGTCTATGCGTCTCAATACAATGGTCTCTTGGAGATCTATTTGATGTAATGACTTTTGCGGTGTGTTTTTTAGGTTCCGATGAATTTTGAATTCCTGATCAATTTCTATCCATGAATACGATTTGAGTCTTCTCTGATCTCTTATTTGCATGATTACTTATAGCCTCGTATTTATTCATCGAATATTTCGATTTGTTAGGCCAACTAGATCGATTTTTCTTGCCGTGGGAAGATGTGCTTTGTGATGGGTTTGATCTTGCGGTGTTCTTTCCCACTGACAGAAAATGCAGCAAGACACTCATGTGTCGTTTCCATTAAGGATAACAAGATGGGGTCTATTCCTACATGAATAGATCTTGTCTACATCATGTCACTATTCTTATTGCATTACTCCGTTTCTCCATGAACTTGACACACTAGATCCTTGCTGGATAGCGGTCGATGTGTGGAGTAATAGAAGTAGATGCAGAATCGTTTCGGTCTACTTATGTTTGATGTGATTCCTATATAATCGTCATTGGCTGCATATCGTCATGATTATTTGGTCATCTATCAATTGCCCAATAGTATTTTTCTCACCCACCGTGTGATATACTGATGAGAGAAGCCACTAGTGAAACCTACGCCCCCGGGTCTACATTTCCAACATATTGCTTTCCGATCTACCATTTGCAACTTTTGTGTTATGATCTATTATTCTAAAATACACAAAAATACCTTGCTGCACTATTTGTTTATTTATTTTACTTTGTGTTCTTGTGAGATGTATTTGCCAAAACTATCACTACCTAATCTATCTTATTACCGTAGAGAGAGTGACAACCTCTCTTTCGCGTCAGGTTGCAAGTATTTGTTGTTTGTGTGCAGGTGCTATTTACGTGGGTGCGTGATCTTCGTCTAAGGATTGATACCTTGGTTTCATAAAATAAGAGAAATACTTACCCTTGTTGTGCTGCATCATCCCTTCCTCTTTGGGGAAATACTGACGCAGTCTCAAGCCACGTCAAGCTCCTATGACCTCCAAGCTTCCTCACTCTCGAGTGTTTGATGCTTGTCTGACTAATGGAATGACGTCCAATTGACTTGAAGGATCCGAGTGGATCTCTGTATAGATCCAAATGCATCTTTATTCCAAGGACTTTAATCATAATATGGGGGTCCTGGTGGGCCTTAGATGTCAGGTACGTGACCCTACCTCTAGTAGGTGACCTCATTAGTAGTTTATTAGGGATTCTAGCAACACGTGAAGTCTGATGACTAAATGTTTAAATGAAAAAATTCTCTAATATATTTCTTGAAACATATTTGAGACCTATCTAGAATTAGTAGTAGCCAGAGTGCATCTCCACCAATAATATCTTTGAACTTATTGAGTACCTCTTGTACTCATCCCTTGTACTATTTCCCCTTTAGGTTGTGAATATTTGGAGGAGCAGCTGAGGATACCAACGTTGCCGTAGAATGCTTCTACGAGGAACCAAACCTACCTGAAGGAGTTGAAGGAGTCGACTACATCATTGCCTACGGAGCCAACAACAATGGAGCAGACCCAGTGTAGGGACCCCGATCCTAAGTCATAGGAATCCAGCCTATAACACATCACATCACTTTGCGGCTTCACGCACGATAACCCCATGGCTGGAGCCTTACCATAGCCGGGACCATTTGCGACTTTTGGCTCATGTATGTGAATATGTTGCTAGCATTCAAACGACACAGAACCCAGGCCGACATGACTAGTCATAGAACCCAAGTGGCACATCTGTATGGGAACAGGTCTACATCACCCAGCAATGCAGGTGTCGGTCTCAAGCGTGTGTAGATGAGTCATATCAAGCTACAAGGACTCCATTACGTCGTGGGACATAAATGTCATCACTACATGTAGACGAGTCATAGCAGGCTACAGGTACTCCATTACACTATGAGCCATTTCCCCGAAGGGACAGACACAATAGCAAAGAAGGATACATGCCGGTCAATCAATGTGTCCGGAGCAGTAGCAAGCTACCAAGGCTCGATGGAAGCAGAAAGAGGCAGTTCCCCATCAAGAGAACTACTAAAGGCACATGTCTAGGTGTCGGATTCCATACATACCGATGCACGTCACACGTACGCAAAACATGCCCGATATGCATAGATACAACTATGGCATCACAACATAACCATACAACCACACAACTTTTATTTAAGAGGCTCAAAGGGGCCTTGCATAATATGTTCTTATAGGTAGGGGTGACATGACCCTACACTCAAGTCATACAAGCAAGTTCATACAAACCAAGCGGAAGCATAAATCTATCTGGGTATAGACAGATGAAAGGGTAAAATGGCACATGGCCTGACTATCTAGAGCCCGCCACAGGGCATAAGGTCATAGCTGGGACACTAGCTATTCGGTGTCGTCGACATCTAGGTAAAACCCACCTGATGGGTCCTGAGTCTCATCTGCAATATTTATTAAGAAAATGTGAGTACAAAGGTACTCAACAAGTCTTTAAAACCGACCTAGTCTATTTATGCTCATGTATCAACAAGGGGAGTGATGAAGTTTATGCAGTAATGCCAGCTTTGACTCTTGGCTAGTCTATACTACACATATTTATTCTATGTTCAAATTTTAGACATCGTACACGAGTCCACTAACTCCACAACAATACGCCACCATGGCTTCACTTCCGTCATCTACGAGAGTGCCATCCACGATACTCACACTTGTCTTGAGATTTTTATGAGTATCCATTAAGTTATCTATGAACAACATAAGTTGTCCAAGTAGTCCATATCCGAGGACGTGGCTATTCGAATAGATTCATACCCTGCAGGGGTGTACTCCTTCACACATGCTCTCGCCACTTATCACTGTGTGCTCATAAAACCATGCACCTCGGCAACATTCAAGCGGAAGCCCAGCGAGGCAGTCGGCCACGACCGTCAATCACACAAGACCTCTAGTCCAGGCTATCGCGTATTTGAGACTGAACCCAGACGGAAGTCCGGCCAAAGTTTCCGCTACGGCCCCAAAGGATGTGCGCAGGGTTCCCAAGCCCACCATTCGGGTGACCCTTGGTACACCATGCCACTGCATACCGCGTTGTAACCCACCCCTAGGGTCAGCACTATGCATGGCCTCCAGCATACCATAAACACCAGAAACTACTTGCAACTCCTGGACCAAGGACTAAGTGATTAATAAGTAGAGAGGGGTCGAGTTACCGGAACCCAATGTGTGGTAGTAACTAGCCTTGGATCACAAACACTAAACTTAGTTCCTAAGAACGGTCCCTATGAGACAACCCGCTATGTACTCCTACATAGCCTCTCATCGCTACCTTTACCAATCAGGTTCATCATTAAGCTGATCACATCAGAACAATACTGTTTCACTCCATATCATCACCCAGATGAATTAGACCTGACACAACTCTAAGCATAGCAAGCATAGCAAGCAAAGGAGGTAAAGGACATCATGTCTCAAGCATCTACCAGGTATGTTAGGATGCAAGTTTTAGCTATTTACTGTGACAATGGCAGGTCATGCAGAGGAATGGGTTCATCTACCGCATATGACATGCAATTGAACATTTGTCCTAATGCAATAAAAAAGAGGAGGAGTGAGAGAATGGGATGTTATCAAAATGATTAATGGGGTTGTTTGCCTTGTTGGGAAGCGGGAAGGTATTGTCCTTCGTTGGAATACTCGGGGGTATCCTTGGAAGCATGGCCTACCGCAATGCAGATACGTAATAATCAATACACGGCAAGTGCAACAATATGATGCATGATCATGACATGGCAACATGATTGGATGAGCTATTGCAACTATTATTCAAGTTGGATGGAGTGTATTTGAATATAGGTTCAAAATCGTTCTCCATTTCACATTCCATATATTGTCCTATTGCTCAATGTCAATGTTCACCTAGATGGGTTTCTCTAACATGCATGATAATAGCACCATTGGATTCATTGGATTTTTCTGATTAATTTTCATATATAAATTATTTCAATCTGAGGTATAGATTAATTTCTTTGATTTTTCTAAGTTTTAACTATTTTTTGGAATTAGTTTAAATCAGAAAATCTTTTAATGCATCAGCATGACGTCAGCTGGTCAAATTGCCGTTGACAGGTCAAACCTAACAAGTGGGGTCCACTGGTCAGTGACTCAGCCACTAACAAAGTTAATTAAATCACTAACCACTAATTAATTAGTAGAGGGCCCACTAGTCAGTGGGTCATTAGGTTTATTAATTTTATTAATTAATCATTGTTAAATTAAACTCGATTAATAGGGCCGGGCCCACATGCCAGTTGACCTTGGGGTCAAACCCCCATGGTCAAACTGGTTTACTCGCCGGTGTTGAGCCGCCGACGTTGAGCCGCCAGCGTTGTTAGGGACGGTGAAGGGGATCGAAATCCCTCCTCCGGCGACCAAATGGACGGTGGAGGGCACCGATCAGCCCTGCATGCTCATGCGCGTCGGAACCAACACCTCCCAGGGCCTAGGACAACCGGGATCGGCGCCGGCATTGAGCACGGCAGTTGCCGGAGCTCGGGCGAGCACGGGCTCCTCGAGCCGGAGCTCGAACGGACCAACTGAAGGCTCCTATGGCTACCTGGGACCCTCCTGAGCACGCCTACGTGCTCAGGTGCGATCTTGGGCCGCCGCAGGGACGACCACGACCTCGCCAGCGGTGAGGAGCTCTCGGGCCTGAGGTGGATCGGCGTTAGAGCGCGCTAGAGATGGGGGAAAGAGGGGGAAAAGAACCGGGGGCTCACAGCGGTTGCGACGGTGTCGAGAGCGGGCTCGGGGAAGCTCTACTGGTGGACGGACGGATAGCAGTGGTCTCCGGTTCCCAAGGAGGAAGAAGACGACGGGGTCAATGCTGGGGGCCTCCGGGCTCGATTCCATCGGCGGAGAGGACCAGCGCATCGAGGCGGAGTGAATGGGGGCTCAGGAGCGAGGGGGAGTGGCAGCTATGGTGGAGAGAAGGCGGCGGCCATGGTGGGGCAAAGGGGGAGACAGAGCTGCGGTCGAGGGAGAGAGAGAGAGCAATGGGGATGGCTCTCAGAGCTTATCCCCATCGCGCTGGTGAGGGGAGGCAGGCAGGCTGGGACCTGCATGGCAGCTCCGACGCGGGGGCACTGCGACCACGTGTTCGTTCTCCTGGCCGCCAGGAGGACGACGACCTCCTTGGGCTAGGTGGGCCAGCCTGGCCTGGGCCTAAGGTAAATTCCTTTCTTTCTTATTTCCTTTCTATTTTGCATTTTCTGACATTTGTTTTATTTTGTTTTAGGCACAAATGCTAGGCACAAAATACTCAGATATTTTATAGAGCTTAGTTTGAATATTTCAAACCTCTACAAAAAGTTTCAGAATATTTTGAATATCTAAAATAATTATAATGCTTTATTTGACATTTTCAGCAGCTTTAATATTTATTTTTGAAATGCTATATAAATTCAGATATTTAGAATGACCCCTGATATATTGATGTCAACATTTATCAGACATAGGGGGCATATTTGATGGGCATTTTGGATTTGTTGATTTTTCACATCTTTTGAGTTGGTTTGATTCAAGTGAGGTGATAGGGTTTTCTGTTAATCCCCATTTCCAGTTGATGCATAAATGGAAAGATGATGCACACTCATGCTGACCTAAGTAAGCTAACTAGGGATGTCACAACTCACCCCCACTCAAAAGAATCTCGTCCCGAGATTTGGAAGTCGTCGGGAAGGGCGTGGGGTACTCTAGTCGAAGACGATCCTCTCTTTCCCATGTGGCTTCCTTCTAGGAATGGTGTGACCACTAAGCCTTGAGAAACTTGATGTTCTGACGCCAAGTGGTACGCTCAGCTTGATCAAGAATACGAACAGGGTATTCTCGATATGTAAGGTTATCTTGGAGATCAAGCGCTTCGTGGTATACTTCGCAGACAGGATCCAAGAAGCAATGCCTGGGTTGCGAGACGTGCAAGACATCATGAACCTTGGAAAGATGCGGTTGAAGTTCCAATTGGTAGGCAACTTATCCTAGTTTAGCAAGAATGTGAAAATGTCCAATGTAACGAGGAGCCAACTTGCCCTTGATACAAGTTTAGCAAGAATGCGAAAAGGTCCAATGTAACGAGGAGCCAACTTGCCCTTGATACCAAATCGTTGGGTACCCCTCAGAGGTGTAACACGAAGGTAAGCCTTCTTGTCAACTTCATAGGACACAACCTTATGATGGCGATCATATTGGCTCTTTTAACGAGATTGGGCTGTTTTCAACATTTCACGAATGATCCAAACTTGCTCCTCTGCATCCTGGATCATATCCGGGCCAAAGAGTTGCCTCTCTCCGGTTTTTGACCAGTTAAGGGGTGTTCGACACCTTCATCCATAGAGAACATCAAAAGGGGCTTCGCCCAAGCTTGACTGATAACTATTGTTATAAGCAAATTCGGCGAATGGAAGACATTTCTCCAATTCAGACCGAAGGATATAACACAAGCTCGGAGCATATCTTCGAGGATTTGATTGACTCACTCAACTTGACCACTTGACTGCGGATGAAAATCAGTGCTAAAGGATAGATGAGTCCCCATAGCATTTTGGAAGTATCCCAGAATCGGGAAGTAAAGATACTTCCGCGGTCCGAGTTAATCTCCAAAGGAACACCATGAAGAGAAACTATTCGAGAAACGTATAGCTCCGCTAGCTGGCTAGCAGTTATACTCTCTCGAACAGGAAGAAAATGAGCCACTTTGGAAAGACGGTCTATGACCACAAAGATAGCATTATCCCCTCTCTTGGTCCTAGGAAATCCGGTGATGAAATCCAAACCGACCTTATCCCATTTCCATTCAGGAATAACTAAGGGTTGAAGGGTGCCAGCAGGCCTGTGATGTTCTGCCTTAACGTGACGACAGATGTTGCAGTTAGCAACAAACTGAGAAATTTCTCTCTTCATCCTAGTCCACCAGATCCTCTGGCGTAGGTCCTGATACATCTTGGTACTACTAGGATGAATTGTGAGAGGACAATCATGAGCCTCCTTAAGGATCAATTGTCACAGATGTTGCTTCGAGACCACCAAGCGGTTCTCAAAGAATAAAACACCCCAATCATCTTCCGAGAAGCATCTAACATTACCCTTCCTAAATTTTTTCTTGATCCAACATATCCTGGCAACATGCTTCTAGGCTTCTATGATTTTATCCGTAAGAATAGGTTTCGCCACCAGGTTAGACAGGAATCCTTGAGGAACAACGTGAAGGTTCAACTTCCGAAATTCCTCATAGATAAGTGGTTGACTTTATTGTAACATCAGGTTGTTACAATAAGACTTACGACTTAGTGCATCAGGCATGACATTGGCTTTCCCCGGGGTGTAAGTTATCCCTAGGTTATAATTTGTAATCAACTCAACCCACCGTCTTTGCCTGAGATTCAAATCTGGCTTGGTAAAGATATTATTCAGACTTTGGTGATCAGTGTAAATTTCGCCACAATTACCCAGAAAGTAATGTCGCCAGGTTTTTAGCGCATGGACTACAGCTGCATGCTCAAGATCATGTATTGGATAATTATCCTCATGTGGACACAACTGTCGAGATGCATATGCAATCACATGTCGATCTTGCATGAGAATGCAACCTAATCCTTGTCGCTAGGCATCGCAATATATAACAAAGTCCTTTGAGAAGTCTGGTGGTACCAGAACGGGAGCAGAGGTCAGGCGTCTTTTCAGCTCCTGAAAACTGTGCTCGCATTGTGGGGTCCACTCGAACTTTTTATCTTTCTTGAGGAGTTCAGTCAGAGGCTTCGCAACCTTGGAGAAGTTCTCGATAAAGCGGCAACAATAGCTCGCTAAGCCAAGGAAACTCCGAACTTTCTTAACCGATTCAGGTTGAGTCCAATCAAGGACAGCCCGAACTATCTCGGGATTGACAGCAAGACCTTTACCAGAGATCACGTGGCCTAGATAGGTCACTTCCGGTAACCAAAATTCACACTTGGAGAATTTGGCATACAGATGATGCTCTCGAAGTTTCATCAAAACCAGCCTTAAATGCTCGACATGTTCCTGTTCGTTCTTCGAGTAGATGAGTATATCGTCGAGGTAAACCATGACGAAATTATCCAGATACTCCATGAAGATCAAATTCATCAAGCGATAGAAGATGGCAGGGGCATTGGTTAAACCGAAGGACATGATGGTGTACTCGTATTGGACATAATGAGTAACAAAAGCAGTTTTTGGAATGTCCCTGTTTCTAATTATGATTTGATGGATCCCAACCTCATATCCATCTTGGAAAAGACAGAGGATCCAGGGAGTTGATCATAGAAATCGTTGATCTTGGGGAGCTAATACTTGTTCTTTATGGTGACCAGATTCACTAGCCGATAATCCACAACCATCCGATCCAATCCATCCTTCTTGTTGACGAAGCAGATGGAGCAATCCCAAGGAAAAGAACTAGGACGGATGAAACCTTTCTTCAAAGCCTCATCAAGTTATGTCTTAAGTTCAGCTTGTTCTAAGGGTTCCATCTTATAGGGTCTTCTGGCTATTGGGACAATCCCTGGAATGAGCTTTGCCACAAACTCTACATCTCTTACAGGAGAAATTCCTGGCAGTTCTTCCGGAAAGACATCCGAAAAGTCACAGACTACCGGAATATCTTCTAATTCTGGAAGAGGGCTAGCATTAAGACAATAGAGTTGCCGTTTGACAGCTTGAGCGGAGACATTAACTATCTCACCCGATGGATGTGTAAGCTAAACATTCCTGGTATGAGTATCAATCTTAGCATAGTGGGCTTTCATCCAATCCATGCCTAAGATGATATTGATGTCCGAAGACTTGAGGGATATCAAAGATGCTAGGAAGACTAGCCTATACACAAGAATCTCATTGTCATGGCTCACTCTAGGGGTTTGCCATTTTGAACCAGGAGTCTAGACTACTAAAGGAGTAGGCATATCACAAAAAGATATGTTATGCAACTGTGCATAACATTCTGAGATGAATTAATGAGACACTCTACTATCAAACAGAACAGATGCTGGATGACTATTGACAAGGAGCATACCTAGGATAACATCAGGATCCTCAAGGGCTTTTTTAGCAGAAACATAATTCACTCGTCCACGAGGAGGAGCTGGCTTCACATAGAAGGGTTTTCCCGTCTTCCCACGTCCAGCCGGCTTGGCATTGTTTTGGGGACACTCACGTGAATAGTGTCTTGGTTCTCCACATTTGTAGCAGACAATGGTGGCACGGGGAGCAAAATTGATAAGGGACCTGGAAATGTCCTGGTTGGAGGGTTGGACTGAGCTGGGCGAGGCGCCTGGAGGGATGGCCTCGTGGTGTACCTTGGTGGCAGAACTGTGTTGGGCACCCACACCGGCGTTTGTTGGAGCCCGAGCCAAATGCAGGGCTGAAGTCACGGGTGTGCTTCTTAGTTGCCTTGTAGTCAGTCTGTCCGGTTTTGGCGTTGATAGCCTTGTTGACGAGGGCCTGGAAGGTAGTGCACTCATGCAGACGCAGATCTCGACGGAGCTCAGGATTAAGTCCCTTATGGAACCTAGCCTGTTTCTTGGCATCAGCCGACACTTCCTTCAGAGCATAACGAGCAAGATTTCTGAACTCGTGGCTATAGGCATCCACTGTCAGTCTGCCCTGGGTAAAAGCACAAAATTCCTCTCTCTTGCGATCCATCAGCCCTTCCGGGATGTGATGGGTACGAAATGCCTCACTGAAATCTGCCCAAGTTGCTGTGGGGCCTGCGGGTCGCATGGCTTCGTAATTTTCCCACCATAGATTGGTGGGTCCTTCCAAGAAGTATGCAACAAAAGTCACCTTGTTGGCCTTAGATACATTGGCAGCTCGAATTTTGCACGACATGCTGGTCAGCTAGTCATCAGCGTCAAGAGGATCGATCGAGTGATGAAACTTAGGTGGACATGACTTGATGAAGTCATTGAGGGACACACCATCATTACAGTCATTGTGGGGAGGACGCGCTATATTTTGCTCAATACGTTCCAACAACCTGTTGGTCTCCCTTTTATTCCGCTCGGCTTCGAGCATCACTTCTGCCAAGGAGGGCGCCTGTGGCAGGTTCGCTTTCCTTGGCTGGCTCCCCTCGCCCTGCTCGAAGGCAGGCACGGGGTTATTCCTAGTTGACACCATCCTGGGAAAACAAACCCACAGCTTAGACAAGTAAGACAACAACTCTAAGACATGAGAAGTGGAATATACTGAACAACATGGCAAGCATGGGTAAACACCCGATCAACATGGTAATAAACAAACTACCATCTGAACACCATGATTCATACACACCATGAAATAGTTTGGTACAAGCCCAAGTTGAAGTACAAGCTACAAAAAGATGATACAACTCATCGGAGGCATTACAAGCTTCCCATACATTATCTATATACACCTCTGGAACTCAACTCACACCTCTGTCATATCCCACAAGACACACAGGACCATGGCAATACAACTACTACAACACTAGAGCTAACATACACATACTCAAGCATCGCCGTAGAACACCTCATATAGGTTACCCCCATGACACGAGAGCTGAACCTAAGGATCTGGAAACACCCTAGCATGCGATCCCTGGAAGCCGTAAGGACACGGATGTGGCCTCGGTCCCCTGGTTGGTGGCAGCAACGGTCCTCGAAGAGGAGTGATGCCTCCAACATCGGGCCAGTCTACGCGAGCTGGGAGATGAGTCCGCGATGGGCTCAACATCTCCAAAATTGATAGCCTGTCTGCACGATAGGTGCTAGCTACATCAGGGCTGTCCAAAGATGTGCACGGGTAGCATATAGCTCCATGCGAAGGGGACGTGCATCATGATCCCTGTTCTCCAACATCTGAGCGGTCACCTGAAGCCTAGGGTCCTCATGAGAATGATCATGATAGGTTGCACTAAGATAACCATCCTCTCCTCCTAGAGTAGCAGGAACATAGCAGAACTAAGTGTTCTGAAGCAGTCCATGGTGAGATCTCATAATAGTCAACATGGTGTAGGCAGCCTCTTGAACTGCCATGTCTATGGTGACACTTAATCCATATGACCAACGAAGCGGCTCTGCAGCTCCGAAATATGATGGATATATCCTAACAGTACACAGGTACTGGCCCTAGTTGAAGTCTTGATACTGCTCCTCCTGATGAGGACATCTCGGCTAATGCTACACCCACAACTTCGACTGCTATACATACATGACCAATTACTAGAGCTCGCGCACGTCAATTGAATTACTAGGTACTTTCGTTTCTTGCAAAGCCTTCTAATGTTCATGAACATATGATGCTGCCTAAATTAGATACTTTTGTTTTACTTATGAATGAAGGACCTGGCATGGACAACAAGGATGACCATGGGAGCAGGATCAACCATGGAGAAGAAGGTGCGCGCGTGGGAAAGAACAATGGAGTTTCCAGTGATGATTTTCGCACTTTGAAGCCACCATAATGGGAGCAAGAAGCCTTGGACGAAATATGCATAATGCTACTTTATAAAATTCGTACCTAGGCTAATATAGGTGCCACGCCACCTTATTGTTGGGCCAGGCCCATGTAATTTCGAAATACCATATTATAGGCTGTTTTTAGAGTCCGTTTGTATGGGGAAACTGAGTGAAGGTCGTTTTCGGACCCCTCCTCCAAGGGGCCACAAAATTCCCCTCTATTCCCCCATATATACAACCCTTAGGGCGTCGTTTTAAGGTTGGGTTTTGTTTAGATTAAAAGTTCGCCATAGCTGCAACTTCGCGTTCTTCGTTTGTGTTCCACGACCAGACATAGGCGTCACAAAACCCCACTTCATCAATAAAGCTTTCCTCTTATATTTGCAATATCCAGATTGCATTCTTAGTTTCTTGCTTGTTCTTCGTTTGCGTGCAGGAAATAGACCCTCATGGTCAGGTTGATCGTGCTCCGGCGTGGTCAATAACCTCTCGGAGTTGGTTTAGTGATTGCTAAGGCGTGACATCATCACATGTTCGTAGTCGGATCGTCAAAGTCTACTCCACCAAAAACGATAGCCACCATCTCATCGAAAGATAGGGACAACTTCGCCCCTATCAAGTGGTATCAGATTTCCAGGTTGCTCGGTGAAATTTTACCAGTTTTCGTAGTTTAGATCGCATCTGTTCTTCATACCTTTAGTCCACGAAAAAGCCACAAAAAGAATTAGGGTTAGATCATCATATCCGAACCAATCTGAGCCTTTGCATAGTCTTTTCAGTATTTTGCGTTGTTGAATTTGCGATCACATCGTCGTGTCGAGTTGCTGGTCTGCGTGTCTAGTCCTTTAGAGTTTCGAGTTCTATCCACAGGTTGTCACATCGCTACCGCATCATCTTCATAATTGCCATATACCACCACCATCCTCACCGCTGCCATATATCACCACCCACCATCACTATCCAGTGGTGTCCATATATACCACCACAAATCTGCCACCAATCCGAGTCTAGCTCGTTGTTTGAGATCCTTTTGATTTCGGATTCGTGTTTTTCTACCTGTGTAGGTGTCAGGAAAAAAAGTCTAGCACGCTTTGCATAGCACGTTTTGGCCCCAAAAAAATTCGGCTGATTTTTTTCCCTATCTTGGTTTTAGGTTCTTAGGAGCGTTTTGAGACACTTGCCATCATAGTGATTTTTGTCGAAATTTTTGGTCGTCGCAACCCTCGAATTGCTCCAGAAAAAGAAAAAAAATAGTCCAAAAAATTTCGTGCCCATCTTGCTTATACGACGTGGGAAGAGTTTTGAGACACTCGCCATTGTATTGATTTTTTGAGCAAAAAAAAGAGCGCAGAAAAAGAGGCACCAAAAAAACGAAAAAAAATTCAGAGTGTGCTTTTCCCTTGATTACGTGTAGCGTCGTGATTTTGTTGGTGTTTTACGCTCGCGTCTCTAGTACGATCTAGCCTAGGACCAGCACAGTACCATCATTGAGCGTTTATTCAACCTTGCATATCTGAATTGATTATTGCTAACCCTTTTTGCTACCATATTATAAGCCATCCCAGCTGCACATACATCTACATCGTGTGTTTGACACCACCTGGCAATCGCTCTATCCAAGCTTTGAGAATTTGACTACAATGGTTGCCGATCACTGCCTGCTACTGGGTAAGAACTGGTAAGAATTTGAGATTCGCTTAAAGGATTTCTGACACACCACCACCACTACCACCACGTCCCAGTAGTCTGCAGGTTTCATATTCTTGTGTTTTTCCTATTTTTTCTAACCATGTCAGGATCACACGACGACGAGAGCGACTGGGAGAGCATGACCAATAAAGCGCTCTATGATAAATTTCAACAAATGATGGTTGACCAGGTACAAGACTTCGTGACCATCTTTGGAGAAGCCATGGAGAAGCTCGATGGTTTGGAGAAGACATTTGACACCAAGATGGATGCCAAGTTCAATGAGGTGCTTTCCCATCTACCACCACCAGCTGCAGCTCCTATCCCTTTCAAACGACGAGCGCGACGTGTGCCTCTCGGCCAAGGCCAACATACTAGTACTGTTAATACTGCTGCTACTTTTGTGGCTCCTGCTTCTACTGTCGTTGAGCAGGTTGAACATTATGATGGTGATTACGATGATGAGGGAGAGGTTGCTCCAGATCAGCCTCAGGGGCAACCACCACGATACGCACCAGGTCGACCACATGGCTACAACCGTAATGGTAGGGCTGCACCACCCCCTTAGGTACGGGATCATGACCATCTCCCTAAACTTAAATTGAATATTTTGAAGTTTGAGGGTAGATATGTTCCTGATATATATCTTACATGGGAGTTAGAAACAGAACAACGTTTTACGTGCTTACAATTTCCTGAGGATAGACGTGTTTCTGCTGCTATTTGTTCATTCACTAGTTTTGCTTGTGTTTGGTGGTCAGAACATTGTAGAATACACCATCCTAATATTCCAACTACTTGGGCTGCTTTGAAAACTGCTATGCCTAATCATTGGGTGCCACCTTATTATCAACGTGAATTGCTTCACAATTTGCAGCGTTTGAGACAAGGAAAAATTCTGTAGAAGAATATTATCAGGAATTACAAACTGGCATGATTAGATGTGGTATTGTTGAGGAGAATGAAGCTATGCTTGGATGTTTTATGGGTGGATTAAATAGAGAGATTTAGACTATTCTAGAGTATAAGGAGTATAACACTATCACTCGTTTATTTCATCTTGCTTGCAAAGCTGAACGTGAAGTGCAGGATCGACAGGCAATGGCGAGAACTACTTCTTCTGCAGGTCGCCCTTCATCATGGACGCCACGTACCTCCTCTACTTCCGCATGTCCTGCTCCAACACCACCTACTTCCACCTCCAACTCCAACCGCAATGCCAGGAAACAGGCTCCTACTCCACCCTCTGCGAAGAGCACACCTTCTGGGCCGGCACAAAGCTCTTCTTCATCTATTGCATCCATAGGGCAAACACATGAGGTTATATGCCGTCGTTGCAAGGGTGGAGGTCACTTTGCGAGAGAATGCCCTTCCAAGTGTGTAATGATTGTTATTGAGGATGGTGGATATGCGTCCTCTAGTGATTATGATGAGGAGACTTTGGCTCTCATTGCTAGTGAAGAACAGGGTGGCGAGGATGCAGAACCAGAGACACATTACATGGCTGCTGATTACGCTGACAGGTATGAAAGTTTAGTTGCTCAACGTGTTCTCAGTGTGCAGGTTACATAGGCTGAGCAAAATCAGAGGCACAACTTGTTCCACACAAAGGGAGTTGTGAAGGAGCATTCTGTTTGCGTCATCATCGATGGAGGGAGTTGCAATAACTTGGCTAGCATGGAGATGGTGGAGAAGCCGTCTCTAACCACCAGACCACATCCTCATCCTTATTACATCCAATGGTTCAACAATAGTGGCAAGGTTAAGGTAACACGTACTGTTCGTGTGCATTTTAGCATTGCTACATATTCTGATTATGTGGATTGTGATGTGGTACCATGCAAGCATGTTCTGTTCTACTTGGTAGGCCATGGCAGTTTGATAAAAATTCTGTACACCATGGTAGGACAAATCAATATACTCTTGTTCATAAGGATCAAAATATCACTTTGCTTCCTATGTCTCCGGAACATATTGTGAAAGATGACATTGCTAGAGCTAGTAAAGCAAAATCGGAGAAAAATAAGAGTGAAAATCAGATTGTAGCACAGGAATTTGAGCAACACCATAAGCATAATAAACCATCATCTAATGTTGCGTCCAAAATAAAATTAAAGAGTGGATGTTTACTTGCTACTAAATCTGATATTAATGATTTGGATGTTGCTACATCTATTTGCTATGCTTTTGTATGCAAAGAGGTATTATTTTCATTCGAGGACATGCCTCCCTCTTTGACTCCTGCTGTCATTAACATTTTGTAGGAGTTCGCTGACGTCTTCCCCAAGACGTGCCACCAGGATTACCACCTATTCGCGGGATTGAGCATCAGATTGACTTAATTCCCGGTGCATCCCTACCCAACCGTGCGCCATACCGTACCAATCCAGCGGAGACAAAGGAGATTATGCGTCAAGTATAGGAGCTGCTTGACAAAGGTTATATACGTGAATCCCTTAGTCCTTGTGTTGTTCCTATTATTCTAGTGACTAAAAAGGATGGTACATCGCGCATGTGTGTGGATTGTAGAGGCATTAATAATATTACTATTCGTTCTCGTCATCCTATTCCTAGACTAGATGATATGCTTGATAAATTAAGTGGTTCTACAATTTTCTCCAAAGTTGATTTGCGTAGTGGATACCATCAAATTCGTATGAAATTGGGAGATGAATGGAAAACAGCATTTAAAACTAAGTTTGGATTATATGAGTGGTTAGTCATGCCTTTTGGGTTAACTAATGCACCTAGAACTTTCATGAGATTAATGAACGAGGTTTTACGTGCTTTCATTGGACGATTTGTGGTAGTCTATTTTGATGATATATTGATTTTTAGTAGATCTTTAGAGGATCATTTGGAACATCTACGTGTTGTTTTTATTGCTCTACGTGATGCACGTTTGTTTGATAACCATGGGAAGTGCACCTTTTGCACCGACCGAGTATCTTTTCTTGGTTATGTTGTTACTCCACAGGGAATTGAAGTTGTTAAAGCCAAGATTGAAGCTATTGAGAGTTGGCCGCAGCCCAAAACGGTCACACAAGTGAGGACTTTTCTTGGCCTCGGTGGTTTCTATAGGCGTTTTGTGAGAGATTTCAGCACCATTGTTACGCCTCTCAATGAGCTTACAATGAAGGACATGCCTTTTTCTTGGGGTACTGCACAGGAAGAAGCCTTCATGGTCTTGAAACATAAGTTAACACATGCTCCTTTACTCCAACTTCCTGATTTTAATAAGACTTTCGAGCTTGAATGTGATGCTAGTGGAATTGGGTTAGGAGGTGTGTTATTACAAGATGGTAAACCTGTTGCATACTTTTCTGAAAAACTGAGTGGGCCTAGTCTGAATTATTCTACTTATGATAAGGAATTATATGCTCTTGTTCAGACTTTGGAAACATGGCAATATTATTTATGGCCCAAAGAATTTGTTATGCATTCTGATCATGAATCTTTGAAACATATTAAAAGGCAAGCAAAACTGAACCGTAGACATGCTAAATGGGTTGAATTCATTGAGACTTTCCCTTATGTCATTAAACACAAGAAGGGTAAAGAAAATGTTATTGCTGATGCTTTGTCTCGTCGTTATACTATGCTTTCACAACTTGACTTTAAAGTATTTGGTTTGGAGACCATCAAAGATCAATATGTGCATGATGCTGAATTTATAGATGTGTTGTAGCATTGTAAAGAAGGGAGACCATGGAACAAGTTCGTTATTAATGATGGATTTGTGTTCCGTGCTAACAAGCTATGCATTCCAGCTATCTTCGTTCATCTTTTGTTGTTACAGGAGGCACACGGAGGAGGATTAATGGGACACTTTGGCATGAAGAAGACGGAGGACGTACTTTCTACACATTTCTTTTGGCCAAAGATGAGACGGGATGTTGAGCGTTTTGTTGCTCGCTGCACTACATGTCAAAAAGCTAAGTCACGACTCAATCCTCATGGTTTATATATGCCTTTGCCTGTACCTAGTGTTACTTGGGAGGATATATCTATGGACTTTGTTTTAGGTTTACCTCGAACTAAGAAGGGGAGGGATATCATATTTGTTGTCGTGGATAGATTTTCCAAAATGGCACACTTTATACCATGTCATAAAAGTGATGATGCTGCTCATGTTGCTACTTTGTTCTTTTGTGAAATTATTTGGTTGCATCGTGTGCCAAATACAATTGTTTCAGATTGTGCTGCTAAATTTCTTAGCCACTTTTGGAGATGTTTATGGGCTAAGTTGGGGACTAAACTACTTTTTAGTACTACATGTCATCCCCAAACTGATGGCCAAACTAAAGTAGTCAATAGATCATTGTCTACTATGCTTATGGCTGTTTGGAAGAATAACCTGAAAATGTGGGAAGAATGCTTGCCTCATATTGAATTTGCTTATAATTGTTCACTACAGTCTACCACTAAGATGTGCCCTTTTGAAGTTGTGTATGGTTTCTTACCTCGTGCACCTATTGATTTGTTGCCTCTTCCATCTTCGGAGAAGGTTAATTTTGATGCTAAAGAACGTGCTGAATTGATATTAAAGATGCATGAGTTAACGAAGGAAAACATTGAGCGTATGAATGCTAAATACAGAATTGCTAGAGATAAGGGTATAAAACATGTTGTCTTTGCACCTTGAGATCTTGTTTGGTTACATTTGTGTAAGGATAGATTTGTTGATTTGCGCAAGTCAAAGCTAATACCACGTGTTGATGGTCCTTTTAAGGTGTTAGAGAAAATAAATGATAATGCATACAAACTTGAGATGCCTGTAGAGTTTGGGGTTAGCCCCACTTTTAAGATTGCAGATTGGAAGCCTTATTTGGGTGAGGAAGATGAGCTTCCGTCGCGGGCGACTTTAGTTCAAGAAGGGGAGGATGATGAGGACATCCCTGCTAATGCTACACCCACAACTCCGACTGCTATACATATAGGACCAATTACTAGAGCTCGCGCACGTCAATTGAACTACCAGGTAGTTTCGTTTCTTGCAAATCCTTCCAATGTTCCTGAACATATGATGCTGCCTAAATTATATAGTTTTGTTTTACTTATGAATGAAGGACCTAGCATGGACAAGAAGGATGACCATGGGAGCGGGATCAAGCATGGAGAAGAAGGTGCGCATGCGGGAAAGACCAATGAAGTTTCCAGTGATGATTTTCGCACTTTGAAGCCACCATAATGGGAGCAAGAAGCCTTGGACGAAATATGCATGACGCTACTTTATAAAATTCGTCCCTAGGATAATATAGGTGTTGCGCCACCTTATTGTTGGGCCAGGCCCATGTTATTTCGAAATACCATATTATAGGCTGTTTTCAGAGTCCGTATGTATGGGGAAACTGAGTTAAGGTCGGTTTCGGACCCCTCCTCCAAGGGGCCACGAAATTCCTCTCTATTCCCCCATATATACAGCCCTTAGGGCGTCGTTTTAGGGTTGGGTTTTGTTTAGATTACAAGTTTGCTATAGCTACAACTTCGCGTTCTTCGTTTGTGTTCCACGACCAGACATAGGCGTGACAAAACCCCACTTCATCAATAAAGCTTTCCTCTTATATTCGCAATATCCAGATTGCAATCTTAGTTTCTTGCTTGTTGTTCATTTGCGTGCAGGAAATAGAACCTCGTGGTCAGGTTGATCGTGCTCCGGCATGGTCAATAACCTGTCGGAGTTGGTTTAGCGATTGCTAAGGCGCGGCGTCATCACACGTTCGTGGTCGGATCGTCAAAGTCTACTCCACCAAAAATGATAGCCACCATATCATCAAAAGACAGGGACAACTTCGCCTCTATCACCTCCACTGTATACTCTGGGTTCCAACGGTAACTAGTTTCCATCATAACTCCAACCAACATGGTCATATGACCCGGTACATCGATGCACCTAGTCAGACAGACCACCTGACGGGAAGGACGAGGGGGCATCTGAAACAGAGGATGATGCAAAGGAATTAGAGATCCTAGTGGAAATTGGACAACATAATGGCTATAATTGCAAAATATTGGATAGCATAACCACTCAGGTTTCTGGACTCAAGTTTCTGATCCAACTGATTGTCACACCAAATAATAATTGAATACTGAAGTTCACTTGCGAACAAGCTAGCTACTAGTCCATGGTTAGAAACTCGTCATCCTAAGAAATAGATAAGAAGCCTAGCTCTTAACCCCGTAGAAAAGATGAGGGTGACTCAGAATAGAATAACTCGGGAAGAGGAGTAAAAAGAGCCTTCGTTCCCTTCCACAATCACTTCCCTTACATTTCTATAGTGTTTCTAGACTCAACTTTGACCGGTTTGGCTTGGTAGTCCTACAGTCAGTCAGACTCTGATACCAATGCTATCGGGACCCCGATCCTAAGTCATAGGAATCTAGCCTGTAACACATCACATAACTTTGCGGCCACACGCACGGTAACCCCACGGCTGCAGCCTTACCTTAGCCGGGACCGTTTGCGACTTTTGGCTCACGTATGGGAATATGTCACTAGCATTCAAACGATAGAGAACCCGGGCCGACAAGACTAGTCATAGAACCCAAGTGGCACATCCGTACGGGAACATGCATACATAACCCACCAATGCAGGTGTCGGTCTACAGCGTGTGTAGATGAGTCATAGCAAGCTACAAGGACTCCATTACGTTGTGGGACATTAATGTCATCACTGCATGTAGACGATGCGTAGCAGGCTATAGGGACTCCATTACACTGCAAGACATTTCCCCGAAGGGATAGACACAACAGCAAAGAAGGGTACATGTTGGTCAATCAATGTGTCCGGAGCAGTAGCAAGCTACCAAGGCTCGGTGGAAGCACAAAGAGGCAGTTCCCCGTAAAGAGTACTAATAAAGGAACATGTCTAGGTGTCGGATCCCATACATACTGTTGCACATCAGACGTACGCATGACATGTCTGATATGCATATATACAACTATGGCACCACAACATAACCATACAACAACACAACTTTTCTTTAAGAGGCTCATAGGGGCCTTGCATAATATGTTCTTACAGGTAGGGGTCACATGACCCGACACTCAAGACATACAAGCAAGTTCATACAAATCAAGCGAAAGCATAAAGCTGTATGGGTATAGACAGATGAAAGGAAAAAACGCCACATGACTTGACTATCTACAGCCCGCCATAGGGCATAAGGTCGTAGCTGGGACACCAGCTATTCGGTGTCATCCACACCTAGGTAGAACTCACCTGATGGGTCCTGAGTTTCATCTGGAACATTTATTAAGCAAACGTGAGTACAAACATACTCAGCAAGTCTTTTAAAATGGACCTAGTCTATTTATGCTCATGTATCAACAAGGGGAGTGATGGAGTTTATGCAGCAATTCCAGCTTTGACTCTTGGCTAGTCTATACTACACATATTAATTCTTTGTTCAAATTTTAGATAACGTACACGAGTCCACTAACTCCACAACAATACACCACCATGGATTCACTTCCGTCATCTACGAGAGTGCCATCCATGATACTCACACTTGTCTTGAGATTTTTATGAGTATCCATTAAGTTATCTATGAACAACGTAAGTTCTCCAAGTAGTCCATATCCGAGGACGCGGCTATTCGAACAGATTCATACCCTGCAGGGGTGTACTCCTTCACACACGCTCTCGCCACTTATCTCTTTGTGCTCATAAAACCACGCACCTCGGAAACTTTCAAGCGGAAGCCTAGCGAGGGAGTCGGCCACGACCGTCAATGACACGAGACCTCTAGTCCATGCTATCACCTATTTGAGACTGAACCCGCACGGAAGTCCGGCCGAAGTTTCCGCTACATCCCCAAATGATGTGCGCAGGGTTCCCAAGCCCACCATTCGGGTGACCCTTGGTACACCATGCCACTTCCTACCATGCCGTAACCCATCCCTAGGGTCAGCGCTATGCACGCCCTCTAGCATACTATATACACCAGAAACTACTTGCAACTCATGGACCAAGGACTAAGCAATTAATAAGTCGAGAGGGGTCGAGTTACCGGAAGCCAATGTGTGGTAGTAACTAGCCTTGGATCACAAACACGGAACTTAGTTCCTAAGAATGGTCCCAATGAGACAACCCGCTATGTACTCCTACATAGCTTCTCATCGCTACCTTTACCAATCAGGTTCATCATTAACCTTATCACATCAGAACAATACTGTTTCACTCCATATCATCACCCAGATGAATCAGACCTGACACAACTCTAAGCATAGCAAGCAAAGTAGGTAAAGCACATCATGGCTCAAGCATCAACCAGGTATGCTAGGTTGCGAGGTTTAGCTATTTACTATGAAAATGACAGGTCATGTAGAGGAATGGGTTCATCTACCGCATATGACATGCAATTGAACGTTTGTCCTAATGCAATAAACAAGAGCAGGAGCAAGAGAATGGGATGTTATCGAAATGATCAATGGGCTTGTTTGCCTTGCTGGGAAGCAGGAAGGTATTATCCTTCGTTGGAATACTCGGGGGTATCCTTGGAAACAAGGCCTACCGCAGTGCAGATAAGTAATAATCAATACACGGCAAGTGCAACAATATGATGCATGATCATGACATGGCAACATGACTAGATGAGCTAATGCAACTATTATTCAAATTGGATAGAGTGTATTTGAATATAGGTTCAAAATCATTCTCCATTTCACATTCCATATATTGTCCAATTGCTAAATGTCAATGTTCACCTAGATGGGTTTCTCTAACATGCATGATAATAGCACCATTGGATTCATTGGATTTTTCTGATTAATTTTCATATATAAATTATTTCAATCTGCGTTATAGATTAATTTCTATGATTTTTCTAAGTTTTAACTATTTTCTGGAATTAGTTTAAATAAGAAAATCCTTTAATGCATCAACATGATATCAGCATGACGTCAGCTGGTCAAATTGCCGTTGACAAGTCAAACCTGGCCAGTGGGGTCCACTGGTAAGTGACTCAGTCACTAACAGAGTTAATTAAATCACTAACCACTAATTAATTAGCAGAGGGTCCACTGGTCAATGGTTCATTAGGTTAATTAATTTTAATGAAACTCGATTAACAGGGTCGGGCCCACTTGCTAGTTGACCCTGGAGTCAAACCCCCATGGTCAAACTGGTTGACTCGCGAGCGTTGGGCCGCCGGTGACGTCAGGGACGGTGCACGGGATCGGAATGCCTCCTCCGGTGACCAAATGGACGGCGGATGGCACCGATCAGCCCTGCGTGCTCGCGCGCGTCAAAGCCTACACCTCCTAGGGGCTGGGACGGCTGGAGTCGGCGCCGGCGTTGAGCGCGACGGCTGCTGGAGCTCGAGCGAGCATGCGCTCATCAAGACGCATCTCGAACGGGCCAACTAAAGGCTCCTATGGCTACCTGGGACCCCCTGAGCATGCCTACATGCTTATGTGCGAGCTTGGGCCACCGCAACGATGGCCACGTCCTTGCCGGCGGCGAGGAGCTCTCGGGCCAAAGGTGGATCGGCGTTAGAGCGCGCTACAGATGGGGGAAAGAGGGGGAAAGAACCGGGGGCTCAGAGCAGTTGCGACGGCGTCGAGAGTGGGCTCGGGGAAGCTTGCTGCCAGGGGACGGACGACGGATGTTTCCGGTGACCGAGGAGAAATAAGACGACGGGGTCGACGCTGGAGGGCCTCCAGGCTCGATTCCTTCAACGGAGAGGACCAGCGCGTTGAGGCGGAGCGAATGGGCGGCTCAGGAGCAAGGGGAGCAGCTAGAGCGGCAGGTACGGCGGCGGCCATGGCGGGGCAGAGGGAGAGAGAGCTGTGGGCAAGGGAGAGAGAGAGTGATGGGGACAACTCTGAGAGCTTATCACTGTCACACTAGCGAGGGGAGGCAGGCAGGCTGGGAGCTGCATGGCAGCTCCAGCACAGGCGCATGGCGACCACATTCTCGTCCTCCTGGCCGCCAGGAGGACGATGACCTCCCTGGGCCAGGTGGGCCGGCCTGGCCTGGGCCTAAGGTAAATTCCATTTTTTTCTTATTTCCTTTCTGTTTTGCATTTTTGGACATTTGTTTTATTTGGTTTTAGGCACAAATGCCAGGCACAAAATACTCAGATATTTTATAGAGCTTAGTTTGAATATTTCAAACCTCTACAAAAAGTTTCAGAATATTCTGAATATCTAAAATAATTATAATTCTTTATTTGGCATTTTCAACAGCTTTAATATTTATTTTTAAAATGCTATATAATTTCAGATATTTAGAATGACCCCTGATATATTGTTGTCAACATTTATCACACATAGTGGGCATTTTTGATGGGCATTTTGGATTTGTTGTTTTTCCACATGTTTTGAGTTGATTTGATTCAAGTGAGGTGATAGGGTTTTCTGTTAATCCCCATTTCCAGTTGATGCAAAAATGGAAACATGATGCACACTCATGCTGACCTAAGTAAGCTAACTAGGGATGTGACACCCAGAGCAGCAAGAGTAGTGTATGAGTAGTAGTTCCTTCTAGACCGATTATGTGAGACATGATCTGAACTCAATAAGTGATCACTGGATCTATAGTGGTACCCTGCATTTCGGTATCAGTAGTTTGAATCGTCTCAATGTTGGATCTTTGTTTGAATAAGTTTGTAATACAATGATGGTTTGGATCCGCTATGGTCTGTTGTACACTCTGAGGGATATAAGGTTCACCAAACGTTGTCTTGTTAGCGTTATATCAACGACATGCATACTACATCATGCAGTGGTATGCTGGGTCACTGCATTTTTCCTTGGACGAGTAGCTTGTCCACCGGGATTCCTTATCCTAAGCATCGTGTTATCACGGTGTGAGATTTTTTCGTCGGATGCGTGTGCTGAATTATAATGGACTACTTGGAGCACTCGTGCATGGTTAATTTTTTTAGAAAGTCATACCCACGGTTATGTGGTGACTTGGAGATTTATAATATCCGGTTGTACAGAACATGACACTAAATCTAAATAAAATATATCAACTGTGTGCATAACCATGATTCTCTCTTCTTGTGAGGTTTGAACCAAGAAGATAACACGATGGCGTAAGTAGGTATTCAGGCCAACTTCTTGATCATAACTAGTTCATGTCCGTTATGCGTAGATAATTCTCCATATTCTTGTACTCACAAGTTAGCTAGATAAAATGCTTAGTGCTTTTTGCAGCCTCACCAATTAACCATACGTCATCCATTAAGCTTTGTTAGTTTTGATACCCATGGTAATGAGATTGTTAAGTCCCGTGGCTCACAGATTCCTATAGCTAAAGATGCAGGTACATGTAATACAATTATTTTATGTGAGGGCAATGATTGTTTTGTTTGGAGTTCTCCTTCTTCTTCATCGATCATAGGATGGATTCCAGATCAACAGCCTGGGATTAACAAGGGTGGATGTCATCTTTTTTTGGTTTCATTTCATTCTTAGTCGGATCTTGCTCTTAACTATGATGATTGTGATGTATTTTTGTATTAAGATCTTTATCTTGTAGCATGTGGTGAGTGTAAGCCAACTTCGTATACTCATCTCTTCTTTACATGTATTGTGATAATTTCTATTCTTGCGAAGCAACCAAAATGCGCTTCTATCCTTATCGAGGCCCTCGAGCCGTCGCGAGGATAGTACCACATTTGGGGTGTGACACTATATGCTAGTGGCAATCTCTAATCAAATAGCCAAATCCTGTTAAGCATGTTATTATGAAATAACCACAGACAATAACCAGGGCCCAGGCACACCTCTCTAATAGGTGTTCTCTTCCTGTCCTATCCTTCTGCCACAATGAATCACCTGGGGCCGTCGGGAACCCATGCCCATATCTACATGGTATCACATGTCCCTTTAGCTCCCATTTCGAATAGTAGCATAAGTATTGTAGTAATAAATAGTATATATGTGGTCACGGCCCGAGGAGATCATAGTATGATAATATAGCATGGCACACGGACAAGTGTGAATTGCCACTTATGAGACTCTAGCATATCTATACTAAGTGGAACATCCCGAGACAAGTGCTCCAGAAGACTGCTGTTTTATTTCCATTGTTGTCGTGTGATTCGCTTGGTTTTCACATTCATCATCGCATCATATGCATAGTATCATCAATCATTTTTCAAAACTTGCATGCATTCGTAGTTGCCGGTTCTCTCCGGTGTGTATCAAACTTTCTCAGAATGGGTCGAAACTTGGCGAGTGGTCGAAATGTGTTGTAGATAGACCACCAACCAAATTTCATCCCAATCCGAGGTCGTTTGATACCCCAAAGGTCAACCGTAGCAGCACCATCATCGGATTATTTATCGGATGTTTCGGTGTTTTAAAACTCGTGTCACGGGCCATAGTCTTCCCTCTCATCTCAGCCCAACTACTCTACGTAGCCCACTACCCACCTAGCCTAAGCCTCCTCCGCTCGGAGCCATCCGATCAAGATAGAAAGGCTCGAAAACGGAGCAAAAAACCCTAACCCTAGCTCCATCCTACAAAAGGAAGGCCTCCCCTTCCAAATATAGCTCTCTCTCACCTCTTCCTCAAAATCCACGCCCTCCTCTCCACAGCCACCGGCACCTCGCTCTGTTTTCTCCACCGGCGACCTAGCGCCACCACTTGGCGTGCAGCCATGGGCCAGCCACCACCTATGCTGCCACCTGTGCTGCCACCTAGAGCGACCCGGAGGTCACCACATCGCCTCGCATGCCCACCAGCACGCCAGCCCTCCCTGCACCCCGCTGGGCCCGGCCGCAGCCCGCCCCCATGCCCAAGGAGGTACCCGAGCCGAGCATCGCCTAACTCCCATGCGCCACCACTCTACCTCTTCGCCGTCGAGCCCTGGCCTTGCCTCGTGCCCTGCCGCAAGTCACCGCCGCCTCACCAACCTTCCCGCCTCGCCGCTTCACCGAGCGTCCTCACTGCCCCGCCGCCATGACCTACCTTGGCGCCTCTCGTGCCATGGCCACGCAAACACCCGCAGCTCGCCACCAGTCGCCCTCCGGCTAGATCTGGGGCCCTGCAGGTCAGATCCAGGATCCCGAGCTCCTTGCACTTCCACCCTCCTTCGATATGGACGTTGGCGCCAGCAACATCCACCATGACCTGCCTCAGCCTCGTCCCTGCCGCGGGCCGACCCCATCCCATATCGCCTGAGCCCATGGTCCAAACGCCGACATGGTCCTCGCACCACTTCGTCCACTTTCACCGAGGTCTAATTTTCTCTAAATGCTTTTTTAAATTGTCTGAAAATCATAATGAGATTGCATTTTGCAAGGATTATATTTTTTTAAATCGTGCATCCAATGAGTATGAGCTACATATGAAAATTGTTCTACTCTTCGTGCTCTACATTATGGTGCCATTTGCATGTGCATTAGGATTCAATTGCGTGCTCAAAAACTTGTTGCAAAAGTGCATCTCATCGTAATCGTAAAAATTGTTATCTTATTCGATTTTGCGTGGATGATTGCATGAAATCCGTGGGTCTATTGCATGTCGTATCTTCATGAGTATTGCCCTATGTGATGTCTTATTTGATAGCATGCCTTTGGTTGCTATGTCAAACATCATTGACATGTCAATTTGTTGCTCTCAAGTTGTTATCATGACAAAACTTTAATCTGTTAATGATAAGTTTCATTTTGCAAGGCTCATATTAAGCCATCCATGCCTCCTTTGAACATGTGCCAATGGATTATTTTCAAGTGCGTCATGTCTACTTGCTGCTAGTATTCTTTTCATGCATATATATGATTGCCATGCCACTGTTATTGCCATGTCAAGATGCCTAGTAAAACTGCAGTTTTAGGAGAAGTCAAATTTCACCTAGTCTGGAATCTGGTTATTTTATTGCTATGTTTCCATGATGATTGCCATGAATTTGTAGGTCCTTTGTGGTTCGCACAATGGAATGAATTGTTGAGCATGTTATACTTTGTTAGTATATCCTAACATTTTGCAGTTATAGGTGTCGCATCCTAGTTAGATTTGTTGTCAAACATGTTGTTGGGGTTCGATGCACTCGATCACCTATGGGGCCATGGGCCCCTTTGTGGTTTGGCAGGGGTGAGGTTGCATGCACAAAGAACGGAAATAGTGAGGCAGCACGACGATGAGACACTGGTGCTTTACCCAGGTTCGGGCCTCTTAGAAGCATAAAACCTTACTCCTGCTTTGGTGGATTGATTAGAGGAACACGAAGCACGTACAACACTCAAACCTGGCAAGGGTTGCCTTCGGGAGAGCTGCTAAGCGAGTACAAGTCTACAAATGTCTGAATCTTTTGCTAGGTTGCCTTGGGCCTCCTTTTATAGCTCAAGGAGCAACCACAGTGGCAAAACAGACATTACATAGTGATTACATAGCCAACATTGCTATCATACCTAACTCTGGCACTTTAGGACAGAATGACATAAACGCTAGTCTAGGTGGCATGCGGGGGTGCATTCCCGGTAGGCTTCTACCACCGCTTTAGCTAACTATTGCACCACATCTTGACACGCCTCTGGACGGGTGTAAAGGGGGCATAATTTGCCTTCTAGTGTGTCGCCACGTGCTTAGCGAGAGCCACTTGGCCACCTAGGGGCTCGACACTGCATTGACAAGTAACTGGCATTGAAATGCGGTGGAGCGGTGGCCAATCGGCTCGCATATGTCGGGGTATGGCTTGCCGGGTCATCCTGAAGGTATGTGCGCCTCAGTCCCCGGCAGGCATCGGGGATGTGGTTGGCACGGTTTGGGCCCGTCTTGGGCCATTGCATTGACTTGCCGTCGTTCCTTAGCCTGCATAGGTCGCTTCTGTCGAGGTCTTGGTCTTGGATGTTGGTTTTGTTTCCTTACGTTGACGGGTTCTGCTACTACTGCCTGTGCGTAAGTCAGGGGCAATGGGTATCCTAGTCCTAGTGCACCGACAGGAGCCCCGGGTCTGGCCCAAATGCTCTCTTCAAGCGTTGTTGGGTCAGGCCCAAAATGTATGCAGATGCACGCAATGTGAGGAAGTAACTGCCAACTTTCAAGCCTATACTCACCCACTACCTCAGTCGTTTCCGCCACGTGCGCGGCATGCATTGCGGGGAGTTTGCAGTGGATGTGCATGGCTTAAAGGTGTGGGAGTGGTAGAAACTCCAACGCTAGGGATTGGAGCAATGGGGCGGTTACCTGTTCGTCCGTGATTATGGGTAGTGGGATTGGTGGAGATGGGCGGCCGCCTTAGAGCGGAGGAGATCCATCCCACGTGGCCTTCCATATAAATTGGGGGGTCACAATGGGCATTATTCATCCATCCCCTTCTCCTCATGTCTTTGGACGCACCATCCATCACCATGACCAGGGGGCGAGGATGACCCATAGCTTCCATCGTGGGGACGAGAGCCTCCCTTCGGTATCATGCCGACGCTTGAGCTGCAGTGGCGGCGGGTGGTTCCAGCGTGCGCAAGGGAGTGCTGGAAGAGGCCGAGGCCGACGTAGGGCTCGCGGCCGAGGCCGGGGGTGGCCGAGTGCCACAACCGAACCTCCTCTGCCGGCGCATCCTCTCCCGGTGGTAGCACATACTGAAGGTACAACACTGGAGTTCATCGTCATGCTGCATGGCCATCCTTGCAGCCATTTCCGACTTCCTCGCCCTTTCGCTAGGGTGATGGAGGTCAACAAGCCGCATGTGATGTGGTTGCGGGTGCATGGCTGTTGTAATTGCGCCGTGCAGGCTGATGTCAAGTTTCCGGCACGCCACGTCATGTTGCTCAGGCATGGGTGGAAAACCTTCATGCATGCCCATAGCTTCACGGGTGGGCATGTCCTCCGCTTCAAGCTGGTGGAGGCCGACATGTTCTCTATCAAGATCTATGGGTATTCAAGCACTCATCTTGGCTGCTGCGAAGAGAGCTCGAGCGATGTTGAAAGCTCCTCCTCGAGCGATAGCTATGAGGAAGACAATGTCGGTGAAGACGACGACAGCGAGCCCTCAGTCGTCAAGTCGAAGTACGACGACCCGGGATCCAGCTGACCGTCGGTCACACCATCACCGTCAGCTAGACCATGGAAGATTGATTTGCCAAGGGTTTTCGACTTGGGTGCCTCCTTCTCCCCAGTCGGATCTTGGTAGGCTCGTGGACTTCGGCTTCGTCTTCCCTTCCGGTGGTCCTGCCGAGCCGCGCCCCGCTGTGCCTGATGGGGTCAGGCTGGGCTTTTGCTGAGTCCCTCCTTTCGTCCTTTCTCCCTTTAGTAGCTTGTTCCTAGGGGAGAATGTCAAATAAAGGGTTATTAAAGAGGTGTCCTCTAATGTAATCTTTATCCATTTTGTACCAAAAATGAATGAAAGAATGCAATTTCTCTTCCTTAAGTACTATCCCTTTTCCCCTTGTTTATACTGAGTCAACATGTTTATCCTTGCCGCATGGAACTATTTGCTGGATTAGTACTAACCGTGAGCGGCAAAGGGGGAGCGAGCCCCCGACAGTAGGATGGTATCGTTCCCCGACAATTCTCCTTGTCGGTATTGGCACAACCCCCAGCACTAAAAAGCGACAGGAGCTGGGGGATGGCTCGTTCGGAAAATGGTTTCCATTGCGTGAATGACTCCATTGTACATAGTCCAAAGTATAGCAAGGGTTTCCTTCAGGGAGGAAATGACATCGAGCTTGGGATATGCGATTAGTTTTACCTTTTCAAGCAGTATTCCTTTCTGGAGTACGATGCCCGTCGTCCTTGTTTCTTTGCCCTCCTTCCTTGTTTTCCAAGTGGTCAAATACGTAGGCTAAGAGGCCTCTGTCATCCGAAGAGAGAATGCAGGAACAAGGATTACAGGCTCATCAAGTAGTCTAGCAAATTTCTAGAACTTAAAAGCAATAACAATGCAACATAAAAATGCATACTAAACATGCAATACAATGGTATGATGCAATTCTTAACTTTATTATTTCTTGCATAGGGCACGCACCTAGCTTTGTACAAAGGGTTACATGCGACTGCGGCAAGGCTAGTACAAAAGATGGTTGCCGGGGACTGAGCCCGGTAGCCGTGCCGTATGGGTAGAACTTATGAAGATGCTCAATATTCCATGAGTTAAGCATTTTCGGTCTCCAGACAGACTGTGCCAGGTCTAGTGACTCGTCCTACCCGGTAAGGGCCTTCCCACTTCGGTGTGAACTTGTTGGTACAGATTGAATGCGCCTAAGGACAAGGTGGCAATCCTCAAGGATCCAGGTGTGAACCCTATGACTGTTATAGCGGTGCAGGGCTTGCTGGTAGCGTGCAACATGCATAGTGGCCCGGAGATGATCTTCCTCAAGGTGCATGGCATTGTCATGCCGTAGCTGCTCTTGGTCTACTTCATCGTAGGTGAGTACTCGAGGTGACCCGTATATGAATTCCATGGGGAGAACTACTTCCGTCCCATACACTAGGGAGAAGGGCGTCTGGCCGGTAACTCGATTTGGTGTCACTGCGAGGGACCAAAGAACCACCGACAACTCATCTATCTAGCGCTTGGCGCTTCTTCGTAGTCTATCTAAAGTTCTTGTATTGACTCCTCACAGCACTTCAGCATTCATCATCTTGACTTGCCCTTTGCTTCTTGGGTCGGCAACAAAGGCAAAGGACACATTGCTTCCAAGGCTTTGTATGTATTTCATGAAGGCGCGTCTCGTGAACTGGGTGCCGTTGTTGGTGATCACTCTATTGGGCACACCAAAATGGCACACCAGTCCTTTCATGAACTTGATAGTTGAATGCACGGTCACTTTTCTGACTGGTTCCAGCTCAAGCCACTTTGTAAACTTGTCAATTGCTCTGAACAAGAACTCAAAGCCCCTGATGGCGTAAGGAAAGGGCCCATAATATCGAGCCCCTAGACAGAGAATGGCCAGGATAAAGGGATCGTCTAGAGAGCTTGTGCTGGTTGATGGATGTTCTTGGAGTGGAACTGGCAGGCTTCACACATGGTAACTGGCTCAGTTGCATCCTGGAGGGAAGTGGGCCAATAGAAACCATGCCAAAAGGCTTGTCCGGCAAGGGCCCTTGATCCAATGTGAGACCCACACACGCCGACGCGAATCTCTGCCAACAGCTTCAGTCCATCTTCCCGACAAATGTACCTCAATTTCACACCGTTTGGTATTTTTCTGTACATACTTGACTGATGGGCTACTTTTTTGGCTCCTTCTTCCTCTTCGGGAAGTTCTCCTGTTTGAAGGAAGTGGACTATATGTTGTGCCCAAGCTGGAGCCTGTAGCTCGACAACGAGGACTAAAGGCATATCCTTGTTCGTGGGAGCGCTTACCTCGAACACAAGAATCTGGGTTTTGCAGGAGGGAGCTGCTCACCAACTAAAATGGGAATGCCCTCAGCAGCCTCTCTAACCGCAGCTTTGGGAAGCTCTGCCGGGAAATGCTTGCCGAAGTTTAGCTTTTTCCTTTTCCTAGTCATCACTGACGGGAATATTGATGGATGAGTGAGGTGGAGGACAGAAGTTCCTATTTCCACAAGGAGCTTCGATGCGACGCACTTTGATAGATGATCAATGATGCTATTTTATGCACGTGGAAAATGCTCTGCTTGCAGTCCATCAAAGTGCCCCTCCAGCATCCTCACCTCTTCCATGTATGTTTCCATCAATGGACTCTCATAATCTTTGCTGACTTGTTTCGCCACGAGTTGAGAATCACCTCGGATGATTAGTTTCTTGATTCCCAACTCCACTACAATTCTGAGTCCGAGAAGGAGCCCCTCATACTCAGCAGTGTTGTTGGTGGCATTCTCTCTGGGAAAGTGCATTTGAACCACATATTTGAGGTGCTCTCCGATGGGGGCAATTCGGAGCATGCCTGCTCCTACGCCCTGGAGCGAGAAAGCGCCATCAAAATACATGATCCATTTCTTAGGCGCTTGTTTGCTGGGGGAAATTGTCTATGGAACCTCTTCATTTGGAGTGGGTGTCCATTCTACAATGACCTCTGCCAACGCCCAGCTCTGAAATGTGGAAGAGCTCTCATACTTCAAACCAAAACTCGACTGCTCTAGCGCCCACTCAACTATCCTGCCAGTGGCTTCGGGGTTCCACAATATATGCTGCAGCGGGAAGCGGGTGACAATTGTGATCTCGTAGCCTTGGAAGTAGTGGCGCCATTTCCTTGAGGCCATGATGAGGCCGAAGATCAGTTTTTGCACTCCAGAGTACCTTGACCTAGGCCCTTGTAACAAGGAGCTAACAAAGTACACTCATCACTGCACCACTTTCTTGTTCGCCACTTCCTTGAAACTGCATTCACTTGCTTGCTAAGGTTCCCCTTGACTTACATCAGGTCCTGCCGCAAATGCTTCGTTTTTGCCCCTGGTAGCATCAATAGCAACGGCTGCATCTTCATCCACTTCTCCCTGCGCCACCAGCGCTGCACTTAAGCACTTGATTCTTTGCTGCCAAGTATAGCAACAACGGCTCTTGCAGTTTAGGAACAACCACGGTGCGAGCCGAGGAAAGGTAATCCTTCAGATCTTGCAGCGTTGCTTTTGCTTCCGTGGTCCACTTCATCAGGACAGCCTTTTTCAGAATCTTTTAAAACGGCAAGGCGCATTCAGCAGATTTGGAGATGAACCTACTCAACATGGCAATGCATCCGGTCAACCGTCTTATATCCTTGACAGACTTGGGTGCTTGTATATATTCAATTGCTTTAATCTTGTCGGCATTGGCTTCTATTCCTTGCTGAGATACAAAGAACCCAAGCAACTTGTCAGATGGGACACCAAACACACACTTCTCAGGGTTGAGCTTCAGATTGATCTTGCGCAAGTTCATTAAAGTTTCTTCCAAGTCATGTATGAGAGTTTCTTCATCTTTGGTTTTCACTACTATGTTATCCATGTAAGCTTCCACGTTTCTGTGCAACTGAGGTTCAAATCCGATCTACATGGCCCTAGCAAAGGTGGAACCAGTGCTCTTTAACCCGAAGGGCATACATATAAAGCAGTATGTGCCACATGGAGTTATGAACACAGTCTTTTCCTCCTCTTCCTTGGCCATAAATATCTGGTGGTGTCTGGAGTATGCATCCAAGAAGGAAAGCACGTTAGACCAGGAAGTGGAATCAACAATCTGATCGATGCACGACAAGTGAAAAGGGTCCTTCAGGCATCCTTTGTTTAAGTCAATGAAATCAGTGCAAAGCCTCCATTTCCCATTCACCTTGCGCACCACTACCAATTTGGCTATCCAAGTTGGATGCATCACTCCTCTGACCAAACTAGCTACTTCGAGCTTCTTGGTTTCCTCGGCGATGAAATATTGTCACTCCAGGGCTTGCTTCCTCACTTTTTTCTTGACGGGTCTGGCATGAGGGCAGACAACAAGGGGGTGTTCAATTACCTCCTTTGGAACACTGGGGATATAAGATGGTTTCCAAGAAAACACATCGACATTCGCTCGCAAGAAGGCAACGGGCGTACTTTCCTATTTGTCTTTAAGGGTGGCACTGATGGTGAACGCACCACCAATGCCATCATGTCCTGTCGGGATCTTCTTCGTCACAGGATAAGTGACCTTGGATCTTTTGCTAGTGGAACTCTCCGGCAGATCATCGACGGGTGTGGCGCACTCCAAAGAGGTGCGCTTCCTGGAGTCCTTGTCGGTGTCCTTGCTAGACTTCTTCGCCTTCTTTAATTCCTTGGAGGGAGCTGGGTTTTTTGCGACCTCAGCTGCTACCGTGTCTCGATACATCTTGTCCACACATATAACTGCATTCTTCTTATCAGATCGGATGGAGATGATTCCCACGGGCCCTGGCATCTTCAAAGTGTTGTAAGCATAGTGGGATGCTGCCATCAATATTGCCACAGTTGGGGGACCAAGAATTCCATTTTAAGGCAGAGGGAGTTCGACCACATCAAATACCATCTTCTCATTCTGGTAGTTCAACTCCCCGCCAAACATCATAGGCAAAGTAATATTTCTCTTGGGTTAGCTCGTGCCGGGGTTGACTCCTTGCAACGTACCCATAGATTTGAGCTCTTTGTCTGGGATCTTTAGCCTTTCAAACACCTTAGGGGAGTTCAACATTTCCTTAGTCTTTTAGTTACTAAGGATCCTTTCTCTTTCTTCTGCCGTGGTCGAGCTTTGAGTCTTACTCAACTTCACACCTTACAAATCACGCAAGAACTCTTTCTCTGACTGATCCATTTTGAAATCTTTCAAAATCTTGTCAAGGTATGTACTCATTGAAATTCTCATCAAGCATCTCGATCTATCTCTATTGATCTTGATGCTCAACAATTAGGTAGCTTTATCCAGGTCTTCCTTTGAAAAACTCTTTTCAAACAACCATTTATGCTTTCCAGAAATTCTACATCATTTTCGATCAATAATATGTCAACCACATATGCTTATCAAAAATTCTATAGTGCTCCCACTCACTTTATTGTAAATACAAGTTTCTCATAAACTTTGTATATACTCAAAAACTTTGATCACCTCATCCAAGCGTATATTCCAACTCCGAGGTGCTTGCTCTAGTCCATAGAAGGATCACTGGAGCTTGCACACCTTTTAGCATCCTTAGGACTAGGAAAACCTTCTGGTTGTATCTCTTACAACCTTTCCTCAAGGAAGGAAACGATGTTTTAACATCCATAAGCCAGATTTGATAATTGAAAAACGCAGTAACTGCTATCATAATTCCAACAGACTTTTAGCATCGCTACGAGTGAGAAAGTCTCATCGCAGTCAACTCCTTGAACTTGTCAGAAACTTCTTTGCGATAAGTCGAGCTTTATAAATGGTGACGTTTACCATCAGCGTTCATCTTCATATTAAAGGTTCATTTGTACTCAACGACCTGCCGTCCAACGAGCAAGTCTACCAAAGTCTATACTTTGTATTTATACATGGATCCTTTCTTAGATTTCATGGACTCTAACCATTTGTCGGAATTTGGGCCCATCATCGCTTCTCCATAGCTCATAGGTTATTGTTGTCCAACAACATGACCTCTAAGACAGGATTCCCATACCACTCAGGAGCAACACCCATCCTTTTTGGCCTACGAGGTTTGATAGTAACTTGAGTTGAAGCTTCATGATCATCGTCATTAACTTCCTCTTCAACTAACGTAGGCTCCATAGAAATATCTTTTTGCATTGAGCTACTCTCTGGCTGAAACAAAGGTTCAACAACCTCATCAAGTTCTATAACTCAGTTCTTTCGAGAGAAACTCTTTCCCGAGAAAGGACTCATTTTAGCAACAAACACTTTGTGCTGGGATCTGAGATAGAAGGTATACCCAACTATTCTTAGGGTATTCCATGAAGATGCATTTGTCCGCTTTGGGCTCGAGCTCATTAGGTGAAAACCCTTTGTCACATAAGCATCGCAGCCCCAAACATTAAAAAAATGACAGCTTAGGTTTCTATCAAACCATAATTCATACGGTATCATCTCAACGGATTTAGATGGTGCCCTATTTAAAATGAATGTAGTTTTCTCTAATGCATAACCCCAAAACGATAGTGGCAAAATGATAAGAGACATCCTAGTACGCACCGTATCCAACAGAGCACGACTATGACGTTCGAACACACCATGACACTATGGCGTTCCAGGTGGTGTGTGTTGAGAAAGAACTTCCATTTTGTCTTAAGTTGTATTCCAAACTCGTAACTCAGACATTCACCTCCACGATCATATCGCAGACATTTTATCTTCTTGTCACGATGATCTCAAACTTCACTCTGATTTTGCTTGAACTTTCAAACGATTCAGACTTGTGTTTCATTAAGTATTAAGTAAATATATACTATATCTACTCAAATCATCAGTGAAGGTAAGAAAATAACAATATCCACCGCACACTACAACACTCATTGGATTGCATACATCAACATGTATCATTTCCAATAAGTCACTTGCCCGCTCCATCAAATCGGAAAACGGGGTCTCAGTCATCTTGCCTAATAGGTATGGTATGCATGTCTCAACTGATACGAAATCGAGTGAGTGCAAAGACCCATCAGCATGGAGTTTCTTCATGCGCTTTACACCATTACGACCTTTAGCAGCAGTGCCACAAGTATGTCGTACTATCATTATTAACTTTGCACCTTTTGGCATCAATGTTATGAACATGTGTATTACTATGATCGAGATTTCAATAAACCATTCTCATTGGGTGCATGACCATTGAAGGTATTATTCATGTAAATAGAATAACCATTATTCTGTATCTTAAATTAATAATCGTATTGCAATAAACACGATCCAATCACGGTCATGCTCAACGCAATCACCAAATAAAATTTATTTAGGTTTATCACTAATCCCGAGGGTAGAGAGAGCGTGCGATGTTGATCACATCAACCTTGGAAACATTTCCAACACACATCGTCACCTCACACTTAGCTAGTCTCCATTTTTTCTGTAGTTTTTATTTCGAGTTACTAACATTTAGGAACTGAACTGGTATCTAATACCCAGGTGCTACTAGGAGTACTAGCAAGGTACACATCAATAACATGTATATCAAATATACTAATGTCGATGTTGCCAGCCTTCTTATCTACCAAGTATCTAGGGTTGTTCCACTTCAGCGACCATTCTCCTCATAATAAAAGCACTTAGTCTTGGGTTTGGGTTCAACGTTGGGTTTCTTCATCGGAGCAGCAACTGTCTTGCAATCCATGAAGTTTCCCTCTTATCCCTTGCCCTTCTCGAAACTAGTGGTTTCACTAACCATCAACACTTGATGATCCTTCTTGATTTCTACCTTCGCGGTGTCAAACGTCACGAACAGCTCAGGGTTCATCATTGCCATCCCTGGCATAATTATAGTTCATCACGAAGTTCTAGTAGCTTAGTGATAGTGACTCAGAGTACTATATCAATCACTATCTTATCTGGAAGATCAACTCCCACTCGATTCAAGCCATTGTAGCACCAAGACAGTCGAGCACATGCTCAACGATTGAGCTATTCTCCTTCATCTTGCAGGAAAACGATCTTGTTGGAGATCTCATATCTCACAAGACGGGCACGAGCCTGAGATTCCAATTTCAGCTCTTAGAACATATCATACGTTCTGTGACATTCAAAACGTTTTGGAGCCTCAATTCTAAGCCGTAATGCATGATGCACGAAACAAACAAGTAGTCATCGGAACGCGCCTGTCAAATGTTCACAACATCGATAGACAACGCTAGAGGAGGTGGTGCACCGAGCGGTGCATTAAGGACATAATCCTTCTATACAGCAATGAGGACAATCCTCAGATCACGGACCCAGTCCGCAATATTGCTACCATCATCTTTCAACTCTATTTCTGTAGGAACATATAAAAATTCAAGGGAGCTACAGCGTGAGCTACAACATAATTTGCAAAGACACTACTAACTATGTTCATGTTAATGAGTTCAATTAATCATATTACTTAAGAACTCCCACTCCAATTGACATCTTTCCGGTCATTCGAGTGACACATGATCCAAATTCACCAACTCAAGTTCGATCATCACGTGAGTTGAGGTGGTTTCAATGGTGAACATCATCATGTTGATCATATCTACTATATGACTCATGTTTGACCTTTCAGTCTCTTGTGTTTAGAGGCCAAGTCTATACATGTTAGGCTCGTCAAGTTTAACCCGAGTGTTCTACATGTACAACACTAGCTTGCACCCGTTGTATGTGAACGTAGAGGCTATCACACCCGATCATCACGTGGTGTCTTGACATGACGAACTTCCGCAACAGTGCACACTCAGGGAGAACACAATTGATCTTGAAATTTTAGTGAGGGATCACCTTATAATGATATCGTCATCCTAAGCAAAACAAGGTGCATAAAAGGATTAACATCACATGCAAATCATAATTGACATGATATGGCCATGAACTTGTGCTTTTCATCACCATCCTTAAAGCACCGGCATGATCTCCATCATCATCGGCATGACACCATGATCTCCATCATCTTCATCTCCATCAATGTTTCACCATCGGGGTCGTAACGCCCACCATGCTTCTACTACTATTGCTGCCGCTTAGCGATAAAGTAAAACATTACATAGTGCTTAATGATTGACACGCGGGTCATACAATAATTAAAGACAACCCTATGGCTCCTGTCGGTTGCCATACTTATCGACATGCAAGTCGTGATATTCTACACAATACATGATCATCTCATACATCACGTATATCTCATCATGTAATTGGCCATATCACATCACAACATACCCTACAAAAACAAGTTAGACGTCCTCTAATTGTTGTTGCAAGTTTTACGTGGATGCTACGGGTATCTAGCAAGAACAATTCTCACCTACGCAAAACGACAATGGTGATACATAAATTGCTTTTCAACCTTCTTAAGGACCGCCTTTGTCGAATCAGATCCAACTAAAGTAGGAGAAATAGACACCTTCTTAAGCAATTTATGTATCACCGTTGTCGTTTTGCGTAGGTGAGAATTGTTCTTGCTAGATACCCGTAGCAGCCACGTAAAACATGCAACAACAATTAGAGGACGTCTAACTTGTTTTTGCAGGGTATGTTGTGATGTGATATGGCCAATTACATGATGTGATATATGTGATGTATGAGATGATCATGTGATGTATAGATTATCACGACTTGCATGTCGATGAGTACGGCAACCGGCAGGAGCCATAGGGTTGTCTTTAATTATTGTATGACCTGCATGTCAATCATTAAGCGCTATGTAATGCTTTACTTTACCGCTAAATGGTAGCAATAGTATTGCAAGCATGATGGGCGCGACAACCCCGATGGTGACCGACAACCCCGATGGTGACACGTTGATGGAGATCAAGATGATGGAGATCATGGTGTCGTGCCGGTGACGGTGGAGATCATGCCGGTGCTTTCAAGATGGAGATCTAAAGCACAAGTTTATGGCTATATCATGTCACTTATGATTTGCATGTGATGTTAATCCTTTTATGCACCTTGTTTTGCTTAGGACGACGGTAGCATTATAAGGTGATCCCTCACTTAATTTCAAGATAAATTGTGTTCTCCCCGAGTGTGCACCATTGCGAAAGTTTATCGTGTTGACACACCACGTGATGATTGGGTGTGATATACTCTACGTTCACATACAACAGGTACAAGCCAGTGTTGCACATGCAGAACACTCGGGTTAAACTTGACGAGCCTAGCATGTACAAACATGGCCTCGGAATACAAGAGACCGACAGTCGAACCTGAGTCATATAGTAGATATGATCAACATGATGATGTTCACCATTGAAACCACCTCAACTCACGTGATGATCGGACTTGAGTTGGTGAATTTGGATCATGTATCACTCGAATGACCGGAGGGATGTCAATTCGAGTGGGAATTCTTAAGTAATATGATTAATTGAACTCATTATCATGAACATAGTCAGTAGTGTCTTTGTAAAATTATGATGTAGATTACTAGCTCACGCTGTAGCTCCCTTGAATTTTTTATATGTTCCTAGAGAAATAGAGTTGAAAGATGATGGTAGCACTATTGCAGACTAGCTCCGTGATCTGAGGATTGTCCTCGTTGCTACACAAAAGGCTTATGTCCTTAATGCACCACCTGGTGCACCAACCCCTCTAGCGTCGTCTGTAGATGTTGTGAACATCTGATAGGCACGTTCTGATGACTACTTGATAGTTTAGTGCGTCATGCCTTACGGCTTAGAATTGAGGCTCCGAAACGTTTTGAACGTCACTGAACATATGAGATGTTCTAAGAGCTGAAATTAGGATCTCAGGCTCGTGCCCGTGTTGCGAGATATGAGATCTCCATCAAGATTCTTTGCCTTCAATATGAAAGAGAATAGCTCAATCGTTGAGCATGTGCTCAGATTGTCTAGGTGCTACAATCGCTGGAATCGAGTGGGAGTTGATCTTCCAGATAAGATAGTGATTGATATAGTTCTCCAAGTCACTGTCCTAAGCTACTAGAACTTGGTGATGAACTATAAAATGCCAGGGATAGAAATAATGATTCCTGAACTGTTCGCGATGTTTGACACCGCGAAGGTAGAAATCAAGAAGGAGCGTCAAGTGTTGATTGTTAGTCAAACCACTAGTTTCTAGAAGGGCAAGAGCAAGGAGGGAAACTTCATGGATAGCAAGTCAGTTGCTGCTCCAGTGAAGCAACCCAAAGTCTAACCCAAACCCAAGGCTAAGTGCTTCGATTATGAGGAGAGCGATCGCTGAAGCGGAACAACCCTAGATACTTGGTAGATAAGAAGGCTGGCAACGTCGACAGAAGCATATTTGATATACGTGTTATTGATGTGTACCTTGCTAGTACTCTGGGTAGCACCTGGGTACTGGATACCATTTCGGTTGCTAAATGTTAGTAACTCGAAATAAAAGCTATGGAATAAACAGAGAACTAGCTAAGGGTGAGGTGACGATGTGTGTTGGAAATGTTTCCAAGGTTGATGTAATCAACATCGCACGCTGTCTCTACCTTGGGGATTAGTGACGAACCTAAATAAATGTTATTTGGTGTTTTGCATTGAGAATGAACGTGATTAGATCGTGTTTATTGCAACACGGTTATTCATTCAAGTTAGAGAATAATGGTTATTCTATTTACATGAATAATACCTTCAATGGTCATCCACCTAGCAAGAATGGTTTGTTGAATCTTGATTGTAGTAATACACATGTTCATAACATTGATGCTAAAAGATAAAAAGTTAATAATGATAGTACCACATACTTGTGGCATTGCCCCTAAATGTCATGTTGGTATAAAGCGCATGAAGAAACTCCATGCTGATGGATCTTTGGAATCATTCGATCTTTAATCGGTTGATACATGCGAACCATACCTCTTGGGCAAGATGGCTAAGGACCCCGTTTTCTGGTTTGATGGAGCGGGTAAGTGATTTATTGGAAATGATACATGTTGATGTATGCAATCCAATGAGTCTTGTAGCGTGCGGTGGATATCGTTATTTTCTTACCTTCACTGATGATTTGACTAGATATAGTGTATATTTACTTAATGAAACACAAGTCTGAATCGTTTGAAATGTTCAAAGCAAATTCAGAGTGAAGCTTAAGATCATCGTGACAAGAAGAAATGTCTGCGATATGATCATGGGGTGAATATCTAAGTTACGAGTTTGGCATACAACTTTAGACAATGTGAAAGTTGTTTCACAACACACGCCACCGGGAACACCATAGCGTGATGGTGTGTCCGAACGTCATAGTCGTGCTCTATTGGATATGGTGCGTGCTATGATGTCTCTTATCGTTTTGCTACTATAATTTTGGGGTTATGCATTAGAGACAACTACATTCACTTTCAATAGGGCACCATCTAAATCTGTTGAGATGACAAAGTGTGAATTATGGTTTGATAGAAACCTAAGCTGTCATTTCTTGATGTTAGGGGCTGCGACGCTTGTGTGGAAAAATGTTTTGACCTAATGAGCTCGAACCCAAAGCGGACAAATGCATCTTCATAGATTACCCTAAGAATAGTTGGGTGAACTTTCTATCTCAGATCCAAGCATAAAGTGTTTGTTGCTAAAACGGGTCCTTTCCCGAGAAAAAGTTTCTCTCGAAAGAATTGAGTGGGAGGAAGATAGAACTTGATGTGGTTGTTGAACCGTTGTTTCAACTAGAGATTAGCGCAGCGCAGAAAGATGTTTCTGTGGAACCTACGTTAGTTGAAGAGAAAGTAATGATGATGATCATGAAGCTTCGAATCAAGTTATTATCGAACCTCGTAGGTCGACAAGGATGCGTACTGCTCCTGAGTGGTACGACAACCCTGTCTTGGAGGTCATGTTGTTGGACAACGAAGAACCTACGAGATATGGAGAAGAGATGATGGGCCCGGATTTCGACAAATGGTTAGAGGCTATGAAATCTGAGAAAGGATCCATTATGAAAACCAAGTATAGACTTTGGTAGACTTGCTCGTTGGGCAACAGGTCGTCGAGTACAAATGGACCATTAAAATTAAGACATACGCTGATGGTAAATGTCAACATTTATACAGCTCGACTTGTCGGAAAGAAGTTTCTGCCAAGTTCAAGGAGTTGACTACAATGAGGCTTTCTCACTCGTAGCGATGCTAAAGTCTGTTGGAATTATGTTAGCAATTGCTGCATTTTTCAATTATGAAATCTGGCAGATGGATGCCAAAACATCGTTTCCTTCCTTAAGGAAAGGTTGTATGAGATACAACCAGAAGGTTTTGTCAGTCCTAAGGATGCTAAAAGGTGTGCAAGCTTCAGTGATCCTTCTATGAACTAAAGCAAGCATCTCGGAGTTGGAATATACACTTTGATGAGGTGATCAAAGTTTTTGAGTCTATACAAAGTTTATGAGAAACTTGTATTTGCAATAAAGTGAGTGGGAGTACTATAGAGTTTCTGATAAGTATATGTGGATGACATATTGCTATGCGGAAATTATGTGGAATTTCTAGAAAGCATAAATGGTTGTTTGAAAAGTGATTTTCAAAGGAAGACCTGGATAAAGCTACCTAATTGTTGAGCATCAAGATCTATAGAGATAGATCAAGATGTTTGATAAGACTTTCAATGAGTACATACCTTGACAAGATTTCGAAAGAGTTCAAAATGGATCAGTCAGAGAAAGAGTTCTCACCTGATTTGTAAGGTGTGAAGTTGAGTGAGACTCAAAGCTCAACAACGACAGAAAAAAGAGAAAGGACGAACGTCGTCCCCTATGCCTTATCCATAGGTTCTATATTATGCCATGCTGTGTACCGCACCTGGTGTGTGCCTTGCCATGAGTCTGTCAAGGGGTACAAAAGTGATCCAAGAGTGGATCACTGGACAGCGGTCAAGATTATCCTTAGTAACTAAAAGACTAAGGAGACGTTTCTCAATTATGGAGGTGATAAAGAGTTCGTTGTAACGAGTTACGTTGATGCAAGCTTTAACACCAATCCGGATGACTCGTAGTAGCAATCTGGATACGTATAGTGGAGCAGCCATTTGGAATAGTACCAAGTGGAGTGTGGTAGGAATGTTTATGGTTTGACATAGAGATTTGCAAAGTACACACGGATCTGAATGCCGCAGACCCATTGACTATAAGACCTCTCTCACATGCAAAGCATGATCGAGCCCCAGAACTCAGTGGGTGTTTGATTCATAACAATGAGAATCACATGGTGATGTGAACTAGATTATTGACTCTAGTGCAAGTGGGAGACTATTGGAAATATGCCCTAGAGGTAATAATAAATTAGTTATTATCATATTTCCTTGTTCATGATAATCATTTATTGTCCATGCTATAATTGTATTGATCGGAGACTTAGATGCATGTGTGGATACATAGACAAAACCATGTCCCTAGAATGCCTCTAATAGACTAGCTCGTTGATCAAAGATGGTTAAGGTTTCCTAGCCATGGACATGAGATGTCATTTGATAACGGGCTCACATCATTGGGAGAATGGTGTGATGGACAAGACCCAAACTACCAAACATAGCATATGATCGTGTCAGTTTAATGCTACTGTTTTTTGCATGTCAAGTATGTCTTCCTATGACCATGAGATCATGCAACTCACTGACACCGGAGGAGTGCCTTCTGTTTATCAAACATCACAACGAAACTAGGTGACTATAAAGGTACTCTACAGGTGTCTCCAAGGGTGTTTGTTGGGTTGGCATGGATCAAGACTGGGATTTGTTGCTCCGTGTGACGGAGAGGTATCTCAGGGCCCACTCGGTAATACAACATCACAACAAGCCTTGCAAGCAATGTGACTAAGTGTTAGTCATATGATCTTGTATTACCGAGGATCGAATCTCGGGCAAGTAACATACCGAAGAACAAAGGGAACATCATATGGGATTAACTGAATCCTTGACATAGAGGTTCGACCGATAAAGATCTTCGTAGAATATGTAGGAACCAATATGGGAATCCAGGTCCCGCTATTGGTTATTGACCGTAGAGGTGTCTCGATCATGTCTACATAGTTCTCGAACCCGCAAGGTCTGTGCACTTAAGGTTCGGTGACGTTTCGGTAGTATAGAGTGATATATGGTGGTGACCGGAGGTTGTTCGGAGTCTCGGATGAGATCCCGTACGTCATGAGGAGCTCCGGAATGGTCCAGAGGTAAAGATTGATATATACGAAGTCCTATTTTGGTCGTCGGAAAAGTTTTGGGCTCATCGGTAGTGTACCGGGAGTGACGTAGTGACCGGGAGACCATCGGGAGGGGTATTTCGACCCAAGAGGCTACATGGGCTGTGGGAGAGTGAATACCAGCCCTTAGTTGGCTGGTGGAAGTCCCACAAAAGGCCCATGCGGCTGGGAGAGAAAACCCAAAGAGATAAGGTGCAGAAAGGCAAAATAGGGAGGTATCCTAGTCCTACTAGGATTGGAGGAGGATTCCTCCTCTCCCACTTGGTTCGGCCGAACCAAGGGCTGGCCCCTTGAGGGCCAGGCCTCCTCCTCTCTTCCTCCTATATATACTGGAGGTTTTAGGGTTTTTGGCACCACATTTTTAGCCACGTGCTACCCGTTCCTCTAGTCCATAGTTTCTCCTCTGGATCGGATTTCTGAAGTGCTTAGGCGAAGCCCAGCCGGAATAGCTCCACCACCATCGCCGGAGCGCCGTCACGCTTCCGGAGAACTCTTCTACCTCTCCGCTCCCTCTTGCTGGATCAAGAAGACAGAGATCGTCATTGAGTTGTACGTGTGCTGAACGTGGAGGTATCATCCGTTCGGCGCTACATCGGAAGGACCGTGATCAAGATCGCGAGACGGATCGTGATGAGATCACGAGACGGATCGTGATGAGATAGCGGGACGGATCGTGATGAGTTCGCGGGACGGATTGTGATTGGATTGCGGGACAGATGATGATGAGATCATGGGACGCTCGGCGATTTGGATCGCGAAGACGTTCGACTACACCAACCGCGTTTCTTCACGCTTCCCGCTTAGCGATCTACAGGGGTATGTAGATCCACTCTCCCTCTCATAGATGCTCATCACCATGGATAGATCTTGCGTGTGCGTAGGAATTTTTTTGTTTCCCATGCAACGTTCCCCAACAATCTACATACCCTTGTAGATCGCTAATCAGGAAGCATTAAGAAACGCGGTTGATGTAGTCTAACGTCTTCGCAATCCAAATTGCCGAGAGTCCCGCAATCCAGTCATGATCCGTCCTGCAATCCAATCACGATCTGTCCTGCGATCCAATCATGATCCGTCCTGCAATCCCATCATGATCCGTCATGCGATCTAGCACCAAACAGACGACGACTCCGCGTTCAGCACACGTACAACTCGATGACGATATCCGCCTTCTTGATCCAGCAAGAGGGAGCGGAGAGGTAGATGAGTTCTCCGGCAACACAATGGGGTGCTGACAGAGGTGGTTAACTAATCCTGCAGGACTTCGCCTAAGCACCGCAGAACTAATCTAGAGGAGAAATAGATCTAGAGGAAGAAGAGGGCAGCACGTGGCAATTAGGGTTAGGGCTGTCCTCAAAACCTCTAGTATATATAGCAGGAGGTGAGGGAGAAGACTTGGCTCCCAAGGAGCCAAATCTGGTTCGGCCAAAGTGGAGGGAGGAGTCCTCCTCCTCCACTCCTAGTAGGATTAGGACTCCTTCCTTGTTAATCTTTAGCTCCGGACCATTTCGGAGCTCCTAGTGACGTCCAGGATCTCATCCGGGACTCCTAACAACCTTCGGTCACCACCATACGTAACTATATACTACCGAAACGTCACTAAACCTTAAGTGTGCAGACTCTGCGGGTTCGAGAACTATGTAGACATGATCGAGACACCTCTACGGTCAATAACCAATAGCAGGACATGGATGCCCATACTGGTTCCTACATATTTTACGAAGATCTTTATTGGTTGAACCTCTATGTCAAGGATTCCGTTAATCCCGTATGTTGTTCCCTTTGTTCTTTGGTATGTTACTTGCCCGCGATTCAATCGTTGGTATCTCTATACCTAGTTCAGTCTTGTTACCAGAAAGTCTCTTTACTCGTTCCGTAATACAAGATCCCGTGGCTAACACTTAGTCACATTGCTTGCAAGGCTTGTTTGATGTTGTATTACTGAGTGGGCCCTGAGATACCTCTCCATCACATGGAGTAACAAATCCCAATCTTGATCCATGCCAACCCAACAGACACCCTCGGAGATACCTATAGAGCACCTTTATAGTCACCCAGTTATGTTGCAACGTTTGATATGTTGGGAGACGTAGTAGTAAACCAAAAATTTCCTACGATCACCAAGATCTATCTATGGAGAAACTAGCAACGAGTGGGGAGAGATTGCATCTTCATACCTTTGAAGATCGCTAAGCGGAAGTGTTACAAGAACGTGGTTGGTGGAGTCGTACTCACGGCGATTCAGATTGCGGTGGATTCCGATCTAAGCGCCGAACAACGGCACCTCCGCATTCAACACACATACATCCCGGTGACGTCTCCCGCACGTTGATTCGCACATGACCGAGACTCCTCTCCGGTCAATAACCAACTGCAGGATCTTGATACCCATGTTGTCTCCCACATGCTCCATGATGATCTCATCGGATGAACCACGATGTCTGGGATTCAATCACTCCCGTATACAATTCCCTTTGTCTACCGGTATGATACTTCCCCGAGATTCGATCGTCGATATCTCTATACCTTGTTCAATCTCATTACCGGCAAGTCAGTTTACTCGTTCCGTAACACATCATCCCGTGGCTAACTCCTTAGTGACAGTAAGCTCATTATGATGATGTCTTACCGAGTGGGCCCAGAGAAACCTCTCCGTCATACGGAGTGACAAATCCCAGTCTCGATTGGTGCCAACCCAACAGACACTGTCGGAGATACCCGTAGTGCACCTTTATAGCCACCCAATTACGTTGTGACGTTTGGCACACCCAAAGCATTCCTACGGTATCCGGGAGTTGCACAATCTCATGGTCTAAGGCAATGATACTTGACATTGGAAAAGCTTTAGCAGACGAACTACACGATCTTGTACTATGCTTAGGATTGGGTCTTGTCCATCACATCATTCTCCTAATGATGTGATCCCGTTATCAACGACATCCAATGTCCATGGTCATGAAACCGTGACTATCTATTGATGAACGAGCTAGTCAACTAGAGGCTCACTAGGGACACGTTGTGGTCTATGTATTCACACATGCATTCTGGTTTCCAGTTAATACAATTATAGCATGAACAATAGACAATTATCATGAACAAGGAAATACAATAATAACCATTTTATTATTGCCTCTAGGGCATATTTCCAACAGTCTCCCACTTGCACTAGAGTCAATAATATAGTCACATTGTGATGAATCGAACACCCATAGCATTCTGGTGTTGATCATGTTTTGTTCGTGAGAGAGGTTTAGTCAACGGATTTGCGACATTCAGATCCATATGTACTTTACAAATATCTCTATCTCCCTCCTGAATGTAATCACGGATGGAGTTGAAGCGGCGCTTGATGTGTCTTGTCTTCTTGTGAAACCCGGGCTCCTTCGCAAGGGCAATAGCTCTAGTGTTGTCACAGAACAGAGTCATCGGGCCCGACGCATTGGGAATCACTCCTAGGTCGGTGATGAACTCCTTCATCCAGACCCCTTCCTTTGCTGCTTCCGAAGCAGCTATGTACTCCGCTTCACATGTAGATGCCACCACGACACTTTTCTTGCTGCTGCACCAGCTGACTGCCCCTCCGTTCAAAATATAGAAGTATCCGGTTTGTGACTTGGAGTCGTCCGGATCTGTGTCGAAGCTAGCATCGACGTAACCCTTTACGATGAGCTCTTCGGCACCTCCATATATGAGAAACATCTCCTTGGTCCTTTTCAGGTACTTTCGGATATTCTTGACCGTTGTCCAATGTTCCGCTCCAGGATCACTTTGGTACCTCCCTACCAAACTTATGGCAAGGTTCAGATCAGGTCTGGTACACAGCATGGCATACATAATTGAGCCTATGGCTGAAGCATAGGGGATGACACTCATCTCTTCTCTATCCTTTGCCGTGGTCGGGCATTGATTCGTACTCAATCTTACACCTTGTAACAAAGGCAAGAACCCCTTCTTGGACTGATCCATATTGAACTTCTTCAATATCTTGTCAAGGTATGTGCTTTGTGAAAGACCTATGAGGCGTCTCGATCTATCTCTATAGATCTTGATGCCTAATATGTAAGCAGCTTCTCCAAGGTCCTTCATTGAAAAACATTTATTCAAGTAGGCCTTTACACTTTCCAAAAGTTCTATATCATTTCCCATTATCAGTATGGCATCCACATATAAGATGAGAAATGCTATAGAGCTCCCACTCACTTTCTTGTAAATACAGGGTTCTCCATAAACCTTTACAAACCCAAATGCTTTAATCACCTCATTAAAGCGAATGTTCCAACTTCGAGATGCTTGCACCAGCTCATAGATGGAGCGCTGGAGCTTGCATTCTTTATTAGCATCTTTAGGATCGACAAAACCTTCTGGCTACATCATATACAGTTCTTCCTTGAGGAAGGCATTAAGGAATGCCGTTTTGACGTCCATTTGCCAGATCTCATAATCATAAAATGCGGCAATTGCTAACATGATTCGGACAGACTTCAGCATCGCTATGGGTGGGAACGTCTCATCGTAGTCAACTCCTTCAACTTGTCGGTAACCCTTAGCGACAAGCCGAGCCTTATAGACGGTCACATTACCATCCGTGTCAGTCTTCTTCTTAAAGATCCATTTATTTTCAATGGCTCTCTTATCATTAGGCAAGTCCACCAAAGTCCATACTTTGTTCTCATACATGGATCCTATCTCTGATTTCATGGCTTCATGCCATTTGTTGGAATCCGGGCCCGCCATCGCTTCTTCATAGTTCTAAGGTTCACTGTTGTCCAACAACATGATCTCCAGGACAGGGTTACAGTACCACTCTAGTGCAGAACGTGTCCTGGTGGACCTTCAATGTTCAATAGTAACTTGATCTAAAGTTTCATGATCATCATCATCAACTTCCTCTCTAGCCGATGTAGGCTCCACAGAAACAACTTTCTATGCTGCGCTACTCTCCGGTTCGAGTGGAGGTACAATTACCTCATCAAGTTCTATTTTCCTCCCACCTACTTATTTCGAGAGAAATTCTTTCTCGAGAAAGGATCCATTCTTGGCAACAAAGACTTTGCCTTCGGATCTGAGGTAGAAGGTATACCCAATAGTCTCTTTGGGATATCCTATGAAGACGCACTTTTTTGCTTTGGGTTCGAGCTTCTCAGGTTGAAGTTTCTTCACGTAAGCATCGCATCGCCAAACTTTTAGAAACGACAGCTTAGGTTTCTTTGCAAACCATAATTCATACGGTGTCTTGTCAATGGATTTTGACGGTGCCCTATTTAAAGTGAGTACGACAGTCTCTAATGCATATCCCCAAAAATGATAGCGGTAAGTCGGTAAGAGACATCATAGATCACACCATATCCAATAGAGTGCGATTACGACGTTCAGACACACCATTTCGCTGAGGCGTGCCAGGCGGCGTGAGTTGTGAAACAATTCCACATTTCCTCAGGTGTGTGCCAAACTCGTGACTTAAATATTCTCCACCATGATCAGATCGTAGGCACTTTATTTTCCTGTCAAGTTGATTCTCTACCTCACTCTGAAATTCCTTGAACCTTTCAAAGGTTTCAGACTTATGTTTCATTAAGTAGACATACCCATTCTGCTCAAGTCATCAGTGAGGGTGAGAACATAACGGTAGCCACCGCGAGCCTCGACGCTCATTGGACCGCATACATCGGTATGTATTATCTCCAACAAGTTAGTTGCTCGCTCCATTGTTCCGGAGAACGGAGTCTTGGTCATCTTGCCCATGAGGCATGGTTCGCACGTGTCAAATGATTCGAAATCAAGAGACTCCAGAAGTCCATCAGCATGGAGGTTCTTCATGCGTTTGACACCAATATGACCAAGGCGGCAGTGCCACATGTAAGTGGGACTATCGTTATGAACCTTACACTTTTTGTACTCACACTATGGACGTGTAACATCACGTTCGAGATTCATCATAAATAAACCATTGACCAGTGGGGCATGACAATAAAACATTTCTCTCATATAAATAGAACAACCATTATTCTCAGATTTAAACGAGTAGCCATCTCGCATCAAGCGAGATCCATATACAATGTTCATGCGCAAAGCTGGTACTAAATAACAATTATTGAGGTTTAAAACTAGTCCCAAAGGTAGATGTAGAGGTAGCATGCCGACGGCGATCACATCGACCTTGGAACCATTCCCGACGCACATCGTCACCTAGTCCTTTGCCAGTCTCCGCTTATTTCGCAGCTCCTGCTTGGAGTTACAAATGTGAGCAACTGCACCGGTATCAAATACCCAGGAGCTACTACGAGCACTGGTTAGGTACACAGCAATAACAAGTATATCACATATACCTTTAACGTTGCCGACCTTCTTATCCGCTAAGTACTCGGGGCAGTTCCGCTTCCAGTGATCGGTACCCTTGCAATAAAAGCACTCAGTCTTAGGCTTGGGTCCATGCTTGTTCTTCTTCCCGGCAACTTGCTTACCGGGCATGGCAACAACTTTGCCGTCCTTCTTGAAGTTCTTCTTACCCTTGCCTTTCTTGAAACTAGTGGTCTTATTTACCATCAACACTTGATGCTCCTTTTTGATCTCGACCTCTGCTGATTTCAACATCGAGTACAACTCAGGAATGGACTTCTCCATACCCTGCATGTTGTAGTTCATCACAAAGCTCTGGTAGCTAGGTGGAAGCGACTAGAGGATTCTGTCAATGACCAAGTCATCCGGGAGATCAACTCCCAGCTGACTCAAATGGTTGTGCAACCCAGACATTTTGAGTATGTGCACACTGAGGGAACTGTTTTCCTCCATCTTACAACTGAAGAACTTGTCGGAGACATCATATCTCTTGACCCGGGCGTGAGCTTGGAAAACCAGTTTCAGCTCTTGGAACATCTCATATGCTCCGTGTTGCTCAAAATGCTTTTGTAGCCCTGGTTCTAAACTGTAAAGCATGCCGCACTTAACAAGGGAGTAATCATCGCAGCATGACTGCGAAGCGTTCATAACGTCTTGATCTGCTGGGAAAATGGGTGCGTCACCTAGCGGTGCATCAAGAACATACAATCTTTTGGAAGCTATGAGGATGATCCTCAAACCGCAGACCCAGTCCGCATAGTTGCTTCCATCATCTTTCATCTTGGTTTTCTCTAGGAACGCGTTGAAGTTGAGGGTGACATTAGCGTTGGCCATTGGATCTACAATATAGATTGTAACGAAATTTTTTAGACTAAGTTCATGATAATTAATTCACATAATCAAATTATTTAATGAACTCCCACTTAGATAGACATCTCTCTAGTCATCCAAGTGACACATGATCCACGTCAACTAGCCCTTGTCCGATCATCACGTGAGACGGACTAGTCATCCATGGTGAACATCTCCATGTTGATCGTATCTTCTATATGACTCATGTTTGACCTTTCGGTTTTCCGTGTTCCGAGGCCATGTCTATACATGATAGGCTCGTCAAGTCAACCTAAGTGTTTCACGTGTGTAAATCTGGCTTACACCTGTTGTATGCGAACGTTAGAACCTATCACACCTGATCATCACGTGGTGCTTCGCAACAACGTTCCTTAGCAACGGTGCACAGTTAAGGTGAACACATTTCTTGAAATTTTATTGAGAGATCATCTTATTTAGCTACCGTCGTTCGAAGAAACTAAGATGTAAACATGATAAACATCACATGCAATCAATATAGTGACATGATATGGCCAATATCATCTTGCTCCTTTGATCTCCATCTTCGGGGCACCATGATCATCACTGTCACCGGCACGACATCATGATCTCCATCATCATGATCTCCATCATCGTGTCTTCATGAAGGTGTCTCGCCAACTATTACTTCTACTACTATGGCTAACGTTTAGCAATAAAGAAAAGTAATTACATGGCGATCTTGATTGACACGCAGGTCATACAATAAAATAAGACAACTCCTATGGCTCCTGCCGGTTGTCATACTCATCGACATGCAAGTCGTGAATCCTATTACAAGAACATGATCAATCTCATACATCACAATGCATCACATCACATCCTTTGGCCATATCACATCACAAGGCATATGCTGCAAAAACAAGTTAGACGTTCTCTAATTTGTAGTTGCAAGTTTTTACGTGGCTGCTATAGGTTTCTAGCAAGAACGTTTCTTACCTATGCCAAAACCAAAACATGATATGTCAATTGCTATTTACCCTTCATAAGGACCCTTTTCATCGAATCCAATCCAACTAAGGTGGGAGAGAGAGACACCCGCTAGCCACCTTATGCAACAAGTGCATGTCAAGCGGTGGAACCAGTCTCACGTAAGCGTACGTGTAAAGTTGGTCCGAGCCGCTTCATCCCACAATACCGCCGAATAAAGATAAGACTAGTAGTGGTAAGCAAATTAACAAGATCGACGCCCACAACAACTTTGTGTTCTACTCGTGCACAGATTCTACGCACAGACCTAGCTCATGATGCCACTGTTGGGAGACATAGTAGTAAATCAAAAATTTCCTACGATCACCAAGATGTATCTATGGAGAAACCAGCAACGAGTGGGGAGAGATTGCATCTTCATACCTTTGAAGATCGCTAAGTGGAAGCGTTAAAATAACGCGGTTGGTGGAGTCATACTCGTAGCGATTCAGATCGCGGTGGATTCCGATCTAAGTGCCGAACAACGGTGCCTCCGTGTTCAACACACGTACAGCCCGGTGACGTCTCCCGTGCCTTGATCCAGCAAGGAGGAGGGAGAGTTTGGGGAAGAGCTCCAACAGCAGCACGATGGCGTGGTGGTGGTGGAGCAGCAAGGTATTCCGGCAGGGCTTCGTCTAAGCCCTACGGAGGAGGAAGAAGAGAGGTAGGGCTGCGTCGTGGGAGAGAGATTAAATATTGTCTCAAAACAGACAAAACCTAAAGTATATATAGGAGGAGGGAGAGGGAGGGCTGCCTTGGCCCCTCCTCCAAGGAGGAGAGGTTCGTCCGAAGCCTGGGAGGAGTCCACCTCCCACAAGGGAGGTGGATCTCTTCCTTTTGAATCTCCTTTAGCCTTATGTCTCTATCCCTAGCTGCATGGGCCTTTCTGGAAGGACTTGGCCAGCCCAATAAGGGCTGGTACACCTCCTATAACAGCCCACGAAGTCCTTTGGTCGTCACACCCCTCCCGGGGTCCTCCGGCACCCTCCCGGCACTCCCGGTACACTACCGATGAGCCCGAAAACTTTCCGGTGACCAAAACAGGACTTCCTATATATCAATATTTACCTCCGAACCATTCCGGAGCTCCTCGTGACGTACGGGATCTCATCCGGGACTCCGAATAACCTTCGGTAATCAAGTATACCATTTCGTTATAACCCTAGCGTCATCGAACCATAAGTGTGTAGACCCTATGGGTTCGGGAGACACGTAGACATGACCGAGACACCTCTCCAGTCAATAACCAACAGCGGGATCTAGATCCCCATGTTGTCTCCCACATGCTCCACAATGATCTCATCGGATGAACCACGATGTCGGGGATTCAATCAATCCCGTATACAATCCCTTTGTCTATCGGTATGATACTTGCCCGAGATTCGAGCGTCGGTATCTCTATACCTTGTTCAATGTTGTTACCGGAAAGTCTCTTTACTCCTTCCGTAACACATCATCCTGTGGCTAACTCCTTAGTCACACTGAGCTCATTATGATGATGTCTTACCGAGTGGGCCCAGAGATACCTCTCCATCATACGGAGTGACAAATCCCAGTCTCAATTCGTGCCAACCCAACAAACACTTTCGGAGATACCCGTAGTGCACCTTTATAGCCACCCAGTTACGTCGTTACGTTTGGTGCACACAAAGCATTCCTACAGTATCTGGTAGTTGCACAATCTCATGGTCTAAGGAAATGATACTTGACATTGGAAAAGCTTTAGCAGACGAACTACACGATCTTGTACTATGCTTAGGATTGGGTCTTGTCCATCACATCATTCTCCTAATGATGTGATCCCATTATCAATGACATCCAATGGCCATGGTCATGAAACCGTGACCATCTATTGATCAACGAGCTAGTCAACTAGAGGCTCACTAGGGACACGTTGTGGTCTATGTATTCACGCATGCATTCTGGTTTCCGGTTAATACAATTATAGCATGAATAATAGACAATTATCATGAACAAGAAAATACAATAATAACCATTTTATTATTGCCTCTAGGGCATATTTCCATCGTGATACACACAAGGTACTCCGCCCGTGTCAGTGAGTTCCATGGTCTCATGGTCATAGGAACAGATACTTGACATGCAAAAAACTATAGCAATAAATTGACACGATCATATGCTACGTTTATAGCTCCATCACATCATTCTCCTAACGATGTGATCCCATTATCAAATGACATATCATGTCCATGGCTAGGAAACCTTAACTATCTTTGATCAACAAGCTAGTCCATTAGAGGCATACTAGGGACATAGTGTTGTCTATGTATCCACACATGTATCTGAGTTTCCGGTCAATACAATTCTAGCATGGATAATAGACGGTTATCATGAACAAGGAAATATGATAATAACAAATTTATTATTGCCTCTAGGGCATATTTCCAACAAAACAACACCTGCACACAAACAACACTAGGCACAAAAGAGAGGTTGTCACACTCTCCACGTTAATAAGATAGATTAGGTAATGATTGTTTTGGCAAATAGATCTTGCAAGAAAAGAAATTAAAATAAATAAACAAAAAGTGCAGCAAGGTATTTTTGGGTTTTTGTATTAATAGATCTGAAAACAAAATATGCAAATAGTAGATTGGAAAGAAATATGTTGGAAAAGTAGACCCGGGGGCCGTAGGTTTCAATAATGGCTTCTCTCATGAGTATAGCGCACCATGGGCGAACAAATTACTGTCGGGCAATTAAAAGAAGATCAAATAATCATGAGATATCAAGGCAATAATAATTATATAGGCATCACATCCAAGATAATTAGACTGAAACGACTATGCATCTACTTCTATTACTCCCCACATCAACCGCTATCCAGCATGCATCTAGTGTATTAAGTTCATTGGAAAATAGAGTAATGCAATAAGAATAGTGACATGATGTAGACAAGATATATTCATGTAGGAATAGACCCCATCTTTTTATCCTTAATGGCAATGATACATGCTTGTCTTTTCGCGCCTTGTGTCACTGGGAAAGAACACCGCAAGATCGAACCCATCACAAAGCAACTCTTCCCATGGCAAAAAAATCAATCTAGTTGGCTAACGAAACTGAAGATTCAAAGAAGAAGTATGAGGCTATAAGTAATCATGCAAATAAAAGATCAAAGAATACTAAACTCATATTCATGGATAGAAACTGACCATGACCTCAAAATTCATCGGATCCCAACAAACACACCGCAAAAGTCATTACATCAAATAGATATCCAAGAGACCATTGTATTGAGAAACATAGAGAGAGAGAGGAAGCCATCTAGATATTGCCTTGGGACCCGTAGGTCTATCGTAGACTACTCACGCATCATTGGAGAGGCGCCTATGAAGAAGATGAACCCCTCCATGCTGGTGTTAGATTGGATCTCTAGATTCTGGAACTTACGACAGCTGGAATTGTGTTTCGTCGACTCCCCTTAGGATTTTGGATTTTCTAGGAATTTATAGGCTCAATATTCGGTTGAGGGGGTGCCTGAGGTGCCCACCCTCTACCAGGTCGTGCCAGAGGTCTCTAGTGCGCCCTGGTGGAGGGTGGCCACCCTGGGCCCCTCTTACGGTATTGTTTGGCCCATGTGCTTCCTTTTGGTCCATAAAAAATCAACAAAAATCCCCGCAGCATTTGGGCTCCGTTTGGTACTGATTTTCTACGAAGTAAAAAACAAGCAAAAACAACAATAGGCACCTTGGCACTATGTCAATAGGTTAGTCCCAAAAAGTGATATAAATTTGCTATCAAATGATTGTAAAACATCCAAGGTTGATAATATAACAGCATGGAACAATCCAAAATTATAGATACGTTGGAGACATATCAGCATCCCCAAGCTTAATTCCTACTCGTCCTCGAGTAGGTAAATCATAAAAACAGATTTTTTGATGTGGAATGCTTCCTATCATATTCATCACATATTCTTTCCTTTATACCCTAGACATTTGGACTTTTCATATGGTTCAAAGCAATAGTCTAGTATTGACATGAAAACTTTAATACTCGAGTATATCAACAAGCAACCATGTCTTTTAAAATATCAACGCTAAAGCAAGTTATCCCTAGACCATCATGCTCAATCATTGATCCATTCACAATACACACTCAAATATTAGCTACACCTAATGCTCAAGTACGATCATAGTGCCCCCTAATTGGTGCTTTACAAGAGCAGATGGAGACTCAAATTGAAAAAATAAAAATTGCATAAATTAAATAGATAGACCCTTCGCAGAGGGAAGTAGGGATTTGTAGAGGTGCCAGAGCTCAAGTGTTTAAATTGATAGAGAACAAATATTTTGAATGGCATGCCTTTCCTCTCAACAGAAACGATTGCGAGATTTCAATATATTTCCACACTAGATGCATCACAGGCTGTTCCCAAACGGAAAATAAATTTTATTCATTTTTCCACCATACTTTCACTTTCCATGGCTAGCCGAATCCACGGTTGCCTTCCATACCAACACTTTCCAAGGAATTTATTATTTGACAACATAAAGTAGATTTATTGTATTTTGCATTTTAGGATTGGGCATCCCTCTTGCCTCCATACTCTCGTGCAATGACAAGTGAATAAACACTCACCATGAGAATAACACATCTAGCATGAAAAAAATATCGGTCACCCCCTACCATTTCATGAGCGATACGAGCACACAAAAACGAAAATTTATTTTCAAAGTTTAGAGCTGGCACATACAGATTTGCTTGGAATGGCATGGAAATATCGTATATAGGTAGGTATAGTTGTGACACCCCATTACGCCTGGCGGGATCTAGACTGGCCCCAGAGACCAACACTAGTCTTTCCTACACACTTTGTCCTCACTCGTGCGCACCCGGGACCAACTTCCCGTCGGTCACCCATCCTAGAATCGCTCAAAGCCAAGCACACTTAACTCTGGAGTTCTTTTGGAGTGGGCTCCCGGAAAAGAAGGAATTCCTTGATGATATGAGTAGTCTATCATTCCTATTAAGCCAGGCTCTCACATACACCCGCACTCAAAGGAACCGACGTCCTCGTCGGCCCATCAGGAACGTTCCCTTTTGGCACACGTATGCACGTCTAGTCCGGCACATGTGCCATGTTGTGTGCCACGACGAGCCACACACGCCATGCGCCACATGGCCGTGCATCTGACCCGTGCATGTCCGTGTAACAGAAAGGGTCGGCTCTAATACCAATTGTAACACCCCGTTATGCCTGGCAGGATCTAGACTGGCCCCACACACCAACACTAGTCTTTCCTACGCACTTTGTCCTCACTCATGTGCACCCGGGACCAACTTCCCGGTCGGTCACCCATCCTAGAATCGCTCCAAGCCAAGCACGCCTAACTTTGGAGTTCTTTTTGAGTGGGCTCCCAGAAAAGAAGGAATTCCTTGTTGATATGAGTAGTCTATCATTCCTATTAAGCCAGGCTCTCACAATAGTGGACTCATATGGCAAAACTTGGTTTAATGATTTTGGATGCACAAGTAGTATTTCTACTTAGTACAAGTGAAGACTATCAAGAGAGTGAAGAGCATCCAACCAAGAAACAAAAAATCACATAAGCGAGCATTAATCAAAACTAACACTAAATAATGCACCATAAGTAGTATGTAATTTCATAGCACAACTATTGACTTTCGTGTTGCATAGGGAATCACAAACCTTAACACTAATATTCTTACTAAGCATAATTACTCAGCAACATAACTCACATATCACTATTGTCATGTCTCAAGTTTAATATGTCCAATGATCTCCATGAAATTTTATATTATATCCCTCTTGAATATCTATCACTTTGGGACTAGTTTCATATATTGCAATTGCTTTTGATAAGCTCATTTGTATATAAGTGAAGAACATGAGCATACAAGTTTCATCTGTCAAAAGTGTATAAGTGAGGCATGAGAGGATTTCTTCAAAATTACGAACTCTCAAATTAATATAAGTAAATCATGACAACATTTCTTAAAACATGTAAAAGCTCGTCGTGCTCAAAATAATATAAGTGAAGCACTAGAGAAATTCCTTTGCTCAAAAGTTTTAAGTGAAGCATAACGAGCAATTCTAACAAACATAGCGTATTTTGGCTCTCTCAAATAGGTGTGTGTAGGAAGAATAAAAGCAAACAAAGAAAAGATACAATACGCTCCAAGAAAAACTCATGATATGTGGCGAATAAAAATATATTTCCAAGTAGTATACCGATGGTTGTTAGAAGAAATAGGGGATGCCGCCCGGGGCATCCAGGGCTTAGTTGCTTGTTACTCTTTGGATATTACCATGGGGTGCTGTAGCATCCCCAAGCTTTGAATCTTCAACTCCTTATTCCTTCATCCATCGTGATCTCACCCAAAACTTCAAAACTTCAATCACACAAAACTTAACAAAATTCTGGTGAGATCTGTTAGTATAATAAAGCAGATTACCGCTTTTAGCTACTGTTGTGAAACCATTCATATTTTATTATTGCATTACACCTACTCTATTCTAAATTTACCATGACTTATAACCCCCGATACAAGCCATAGTGTCGGGACCCCGATCCTAAGTCATAAGAATCCAGACTGTAACATATCACATCACTTTGCGGCCTCACGTACGGTAAGTTCCATGGCTGCAGCCTTACCTTAGCCAGGACCGTTTGCGTCTTTTGGCTCACGTATGTGAACATGTTGCTGGCAATCAAACGATAGAGAACCCGGGCCAACATAACTAGTCATATAACCCAAGCGGCACATCCGTACGGAACAGGCACACATAACCCGGCAATGCAGCTGTCGGCCTCAAGCGTGTGTAGACGAGTCATAGCAAGATACAAGGACTCCATTACATCGCGAGACACGAATGCCATAACTACACATAGACGAGTCATAGCAGGCTACAGGGACTCCATTCGCCGCAAGACATTTCCCCGAAGGGACAGACACAACAGCAAACGAGGATACATGCCGGTCAATCAATGTGTCCGGAGTAGTAGCAAGCTACCATGGCTCGGTGGAAGCACAAAGAGGCAGTTTCCCGTAAAGAGTACTACTAAAGGCACACGACTTGGTGTTAGATCCCATACATACCGTTGCACGTCACACGTATGCACGACATGCTCGGTATGCATAGATACTACCATGGCATCACAACATAACTACACAACAACATGACTTTTATTTTAGAAGCTCGGTTGAGCCTTGCATAACATGTTCTTACAGATAGGGGTCACATGACCCGACACTCAAGTCATACAAACATGTTCATACAAACCAAGCGGAAGCCTAAGCTGTCTGAGTATAGACAGATGAAAGGATAAAAAGGCACATGGCCTGACTATCTATAGCCCGACACAGGGCATAGGTCGTAGCTGGGACACTAGCTATTCGGCATCGTCAACGTCTAGAAAGAACCCACCTAATGGATCATGGGTCTCATCTGCAACATTTATTAAGCAAACGTGAGTACAAACGTACTCAACAAGTCTTAAAACAGACATAGTCTATTCATGCTCATGTATCAACAAAGGGGGAGGTGGAGTTTATGTAGCAATGCCAACTTTGACTCATGGCTAACCTACACTACTAAATTTTAACTCTTTGTTTACATTTTAGATATCGCACACGGGTCCACTAACTCCATAGCAATACACCACCATGGATTCACTTCCCTCTCCTGGGAGAGTACCATCCACGGTACTCACACTTATCTTGATATTTTTATGAGTGTCCATTTGATTATCTATGAACAACATAAGTTCTCCAAGTAGTCCATATCCGAGGACGCGGCTATTCGAATAGTTTCATACCCTGCAGCTGTGTACTTCTTCACACACGCTCTCGCCACTTATAGTTGTGTGGTCATAAAACCACACACCTCGGCAACCTTCAAGCGGATGCCCAACGAGGGAGTCGGACACGACCGTCAATCACATAAGACCTCTAGTCCAGGCTATCGCCTATTTGAGACTGAACCCGCACGGAAGTCCGGCCGAAGTTTCCGCTACGGCCCCAAACGATGTGCGTAGGGTTCCCAAGCCCACCATCCGGGTGACCCTTGGTACACCATGCCACTGCCTACCACGTCGTAACCCACCCGTAGGGTCAGCGCTACGCACGGCCTCCAGCATGCTATAAACACTAGAAAGTACTTGCTACTCCTGGACTAAGGACTACGTGAATGATGAGTCGAGAGGGTCAATTAAGTATCCCAACGTGTGGTAGTAACTTGTCTTGGATCACAAACACGGAACTCAGTTCCTAAGAACTGTCCCAATGAGACAACCCGCTATGTACTCCTACATAGCCTCTCATCGCTACCTTTACCAAATCGAGTTAATCATTATATCAGCACATCAGAACAACATCGTCTCACTCAGTTCATCACCCAGATGAATCAGACCTGACCCAACTCTAAGGATAGCAAGCATGGCAGGCAAAGTAAGCTAAGCACGTCATGGCACAAGCATCTACCAGGTATGCTAGGTTGCAAGGTTTGACTATTTTCTGTGACAATGTCAGGTTATGCAGCAGAATAGGATCATCTACCGTGTATGACTGACATGTGATCGACTGTCCTAATGCAATAAACAAGAGTAGGAGCGAGAGAGTAGGATGTTATCGGAATGATCCAAGGGGTTGCTTGCCTTGTTGGGTACGGAAATGTTCTCTCCTTCGTCGGAATACTCGGGGGTATCCTCAGAAGCAGGGCCTACCGCAATGCAGATAAGAAACGATCAACACACGCAAGTGCAACAATATGATGCATGATCATGGCATGATAGCATTTATGGATGAGCTAATGCAACTAGTGTTCAAGTTAATTTGAAATGAGTTTGATTATAGGTTCAAAATTGTTCTTCATTTCAAATTCCATATATTACCCTATTAGTAAATGTCCATGTCCACCTACATAGATTGTTCTAACATGCATGACAATAGCACCATTGGATTCATTGAAATTTTCTGATAAATTTTCATATATAAATTATTTTCATCTGAATTACAGATTAATTTTTATGAGTTTTTGAAGTTTTGAATAATTTCTGGAATTATTTTTAAACTAGAAAATGAAATAATGACATCAGCCTGACGTTAGTGTGACGTCAGCTGGTCAGCTGACCGGGCCATAGTCAAACCTGACATGTGGGGACCACATGTCAGTGACACAATCAATTAACTGATTAATTGAAACTAATCCTAACTAATTAACACATTTGGGCCCACATGTCAGTGATAGATTAGGTTAATTAAACTAACTAATTAATTTTCTTAATTAAGATTTGACTACTGGGGCCCGGCCCCACCTGTCAGCGACCTATTGGTCAAACCCCTGACGGTCAGACAGGTTGACTCGCCGGTGTTGAGCCACCGGCGACGTCAGGGATGCCGGAGGGGGTCGGAATCCCTCCTCCGGCGACCAAATGGACGGCAAAGAGCGCTAGGAGAGCCTACGCTCGATCGTGCTTCGATCTAGCCCCAAACTAGAGGCTGGGTTGTCGGGATCGATGTCGGCGTCGAGGGCAGCGGCGGCCGGAGCTCGGGCAAGAAGGGTGCGGCTTCTACAGGGCAAGGGAGAGAAGGGAGAGAAGGGGAGGAGCACCAGCGGCTCACCGCGGCTCCAGCAAAGGCGACGGTGAGGTCCGAGGAGGTCCGGACAGGGCAGAATGTCGGGGCGGAGCTTCGGAGACCGGCATGGAGGAATGGCGATGCCATGCGTAGAGGGGCTCCCGGCGCCTTCTAGGATCACAGGGAAGATGAGGGGGAAGCGGCGGTTCTCGGGGGTTAGCTAGCGAGGCGAGGGGGCCAGCTAGCGCGACGGCGGCGAGCTCAGGCAGAGCTCGACTATGGCGGAGTAGGGGAAGAGAAAGAGAGAGAGAGGGAGAGCTCGCAGGGGGGAGAGAGAGAGGACAAGGAGGCCACAGCAAGGGCCTCGTGCTGGCGCCCTCCCAGCCGTCCAAGGCAGCAGCTAGGCAGGGAGGAGGTGGCCGGCGTGTGGCGACCATGCGTCGGGCGTCCTTCTGGCCAGAGGTGGAAGAAGACCAGTTCGCCCCTGGTGGGCTGGGTCGGCTTCTTCCCTAGCCTAGGTAGGCTTTCCCCCTTTTCCGTTCTTTTATTTTCTGTTTTCTATTATCTGTCATTTGTGTTATTTTAATTTCAAGCACATAAGTTATTTTAAAATATCCCAAATATTTTATCTATTGAAGTTGGAATATTTCAAACTTTTCTCCAAAGTTTCGGGATATTTGAAAACTAAAATAATGATAAATGATTTATTTAATATTTTCAAAGGCTTTATCATTTATTTCTAAATTGCTTTAGGTGTTCAAATAATTAAAATGATCCCTGTTATAACCATGTCCAAATTTACCAGACATAGGGAACATTTTTAGTGGGCATTTTGGATTTGTTGAATTTTCACCAAATTTGAATTGCTTTGATTCAAAGTGAGCTTGGGTTTCTTTTGGTCCCCATTTCATGTTGATGCAATAGAATGAACATGATGCAAGCACATGCTATACTATGACACCTAGCTAGGGATGTGACAACTCACCCCCACGCAAAGGAATCTCGTCCCAAGATTTTGAAGTCGTCGGGAAGAGCATGGGGTATTCTAGTCGAAGACGATCTTCTCTTTCCTAGGTGGCCTCCTTTTCAGAATGGTGTGACCACTGAACCTTGAGAAACTTGATGTTCCGACGCCGAGTGGTACACTCAACTTGATCAAGAATACGAACATGGTATTCTCGATATGTAAGGTTATCTTGGAAATCAAGCGCTACGTGGTCTACCTCACGGACAGGGTCCGAGAAGCAACGCCTGAGTTGCGAGACGTGGAAGACATCATGAACCTTGGAAAGATGCGACGGAAGTTGCAATTGGTAGGCATCCTCTCGTCGTTTAGAAAGAGTGCGAAAGGGTCCAATGTAACGAGGAGCCAACTTGCCCTTGATACCGAATCAATGGGTACCCTTCAGAGGTGTAACCCGAAGGTAAGCCTTCTCGTCAACTTCATAGGTCACAGCCTTATGATGGCGATCATATTGGCTCTTTTGACGAGATTGGGCTGTTTTCAACTTTTCACGAATAATGCGAACTTGCTCCTCTGCATCCTGGATCATATCCGGGCCAAAGAGTTGCCTCTCTCCGGTTTCCAACCAGTTAAGAGGTGTTCGACACCTTCGTCCATAGAGAACTTCAAAAGGGGCTTTTCCCAAGCTTGATTGATAACTATTGTTATAAGAAAATTCGGCAAACGGAAGACACTTCTCCCAGTTCATACCGATAGATATAACACAATCTCGGAGCATGTCTTCGAGGATTTGATTGACTCGCTCAACTTGACCATTTGTTTGTGGGTGGAAAGTAGTGCTAAAGGATAGATGAGTCCACATAGCGGTTTGAAAACTTTCCCAAAATCGGGAAGTAAAGATACTTCCACGGTCTGAGTTAATCTCCAAAGGAACACCATGAAGAGAAACTATTCGAGAAACATACAACTCCGCTAGCTGACTAGCAGTTATGCTCTCCCGAACAGGAACAAAATGAGCCACTTTGGGAAGATGGTCGATGACCACAAATATATCATTATTCCCTCTCTTAGTCCTGGGAAATCCAGTAATGACATCCATACTGACGTTATCCCATTTCCGTTCAGGAATAGCTAAAGGTTGAAGGGTGCCAGCAGGCCTGTGATGTTCTGCTTTCACGCGACGGCAATTGTCGCAGTTAGCAACGAACTGAGCAATTTCTCTTTTCATCCTACTGCACCAGAACCTCTGGCATAGGTCCTGATACATCTTGGTACTACCCGGATGAATTGAGAGAGGAGAATCATGAGCCTCCTTAAGGATCAGTTGTCTTAAGCGTGTGCTCCTGGGAACCACCAACCGGTTCTGGAAGAAAACAACACCTTCATCGTTCTTGGAGAAATCTTTAGCATTTCCGCTAGCAATATTCCCCTTGATCCGGGATATACCTTTATCATTTTTCTGGACAGCTACTATTTGATCCTTAAGATTAGGTTTCGCCACCAGGTTGGATAGGAATCCTTGAGGAACAAGGTGAAGGTTTAACTTCCGAAATTCCTCATGGAGAAGTGGTTGACCTTGTTGTAACATCAGATTGTTACAATAAGACTTATGACTTAGTGCATCAGCCATGACATTGGCTTTCCCCGGGGTGTAAGTTGTCCCTAAGTCGTAATCTGTAATCAACTCTAACCACCGTCTTTGCCTGAAATTCAAATTTGGCTCGGTGAATATATTTTTCAGACTTTGGTGATCAGTGTAAATTTCGCAACGATTACCCAGAAGGTAATGTCGCCAGGTTTTCAGTGCATGGACTACAGCTGCAAGCTCAAGATCGTGTGTTGGATAATTATCCTCATGTGGACGCAACTGTCGAGATGCATATGCAATCACATAATGATCTTGCATGAGAATGCAACCTAATCCTTGTCGCGAGCCGTCGCAATAGAGAAATCAGGTGGCACCAGAACGGGAGTGGAGGTCAGTCGTCTTTTCAACTCTTGAAAACTGTGCTCGCATTGTGGAGTCCACTCGAACTTTTTATCTTTCTTGAGGAGTTCAGTCAGAGGTTTTGCAACTTTGGAGAAATTCTCGACCAAGCGGCGACAATAGCTCGGTAAGCCAAGGAAACTCCAAACTTGCTTAACCGATTCAGGTTGAGTCCAATCAAGGACGGCCTGAACTCTCTCGGGATTGACAGCAATACCTTTACCAGATATCACGTGGCCTAGATAGGTCACTTATGACAACCAAAATTCAAACTTGGAGAATTTGGTGTACAGGCGGTGCTCTCGAAGTTTCATCAATACCGGCCTTAGATGCTCGGCATGTTCTTGTTCGTTCTTCGAGTAGATGAGTATATCTTCGAGGTAAACCACAATGAATTTATCTAGATACTCCATGAAGATCGAATTCATCAAGCGAGAGAAGGTGGCTGGGGCATTGGTTAAACCGAAGGACATGACGGGTTACTCGTATTGGCCATAACGAGTAACAAAAGCCGTTTTTGGAATGTCCCCATTCCTATTTCTGATTTGATGGTATCCCAACCTCAAATCCATTTTGGAAAAGACAGAGGATCCAACGAGTTGATCATACAAATCGTTGATCCTGGGGAGTGAATACTTGTTCTTTATGGTGACTAGATTCATTGGCCGATAATCCACAACCATCCGATCCGAACCATCCTTCTTCTTGACGAAGAGGACGGGACAAGCCCAAGGAGAAGAACTGGGATGGATGAAACCTGTCATCAAAGCCTCATCGAGCTGGATCTTAAGTTCGGCTAGTTCTAAGGGTGCCATTTTATAGGATCTTCTAGCTATTGGGACAGTCCCTGGGGTGAGCTCTATCACAAACTCAACATCTCTGACAGGAGGAATTCTTGGCAGTTCTTCTGGAAAGACATCCGGAAAGTCACGGACTACCAGGATATCTTCTAACTCTAGAAGAGGGCTAGGATTGAGGGAATAGAGTTGGCGCTTGGTTGTTTGAGTGGAGACATTAACTATCTCACCCGATGGATGTGTAAGTTGAACATTCCTAGAATGAGTATCAATCTTGGCATAGTGGGCTTTCATCCAATCCATACCTAGAATCATATTGATGTCTGAAGACTTGAGGGCTATCAAAGATGCTAGGAAGACTAATCTATCCACCAGAATCTCATTATCATGGCTCACTCTAGAAGTTTGCCAGTTTGAACCGGGAGTCTGCACTACTAAAGGAGTAGGCATATCACAAAAAGATATGTTATGCAACTACGCATAACTTTCTGAGATAAAAGAATGAGATGCCCCGGTATCAAATAAAACAGATGCTGGATGACTATTGGTAAGGAGCGTACCTAGGATAACATCAGGATCCTCAAGGCCTTCCTCAGCAGACACATAGTTCACTCGTCCACGAGCAGGAGCTGGCATCACAAAGAAGGCTTTTCCTGGCTTTCCATGTCCAGCGGGCTTAACATTATTCTGGGGACTCTCACGGGAGTAGTGTTCTGGTTCTCCACACTTATAGCAAACCACGGTGGCACAGGGAGCAACATTTGCAGACGGTCCTCCAAATGGCCTGACTGGAAGGTTGGGTTGAACTGGGCGAGGCGCCTGGAAGGATGGCCTCACATTGTATTTTGGCGGCAGAGCTGCGTTGGGCACCTAGATCTGGCGTTTATTGGGGCCCGAGCCAGATGCGGGGTTTATGTCACGGTTGTGCTTTCTCGTGGCCTCATAATCAGTCTGTCCAGTCTCGGCATTGATAGCCTTGTTGACGAGAGCCTAGAAAGTGGTGCACTCATGTAGGCGCCGATCTCGGCGGAGCTCAGGGTTAAGTCCCTTGCGGAACCTAGCCTGCTTCTTGGCATCAGTAGAAACTTCCTCAGGAGCATAGCGAGCAAGGTTTCCAAACTCACGGATATAAGCATCAACTGACAGTCTGCCCTGGGTGAAGGCACAGAATTCCTCTCTCTTATGATCCATCATCCCTTCCGAGATGTGATGGGTATGAAAAGCGGCACTGAACTTTGCCCAAGTTGGTGCAGGGCCTGCGGGATGCATGGCTTCAAAATTCGCCCACCACAGATTCGTGGGACCTTCCAGAAAGTAAGTTGCAAAGCTCACCTTGTTGGCCTCGATCACATTGGCAGCCCGGATCTTGTGATACATGCTAGTCAGCCAGTCATCCGCGTCGAGTGGGTCGACCGAATGATGATACTTGGGTGGGCACAGTCTGATGAAATCACCAAGAGATACGCCATCATTGAGGTCATTGCGGGGAGCACGTGCTGTGTTCTGCTCAATTCTTTCCAATAGCCTGTTGGTCTCCCTCTTGTTCCTTTCGGCTTCAAACATTACTTCCGCCAAGGAAGGCACATGTGGCAGATCCTCTTTCCTTCGTTGGCTTCCCTCGCCCTGCTCTGGGGCAGGCACGAGGTTATTCCTAGTTGCCACCATCCTGGAGAAACAAACCCACAGCATAATCATAGGGAGAAACAACTCTAAGACATAGGATAAGGAATATACTGGACAACATGGCATGCAGGGTAAACACCAATCAATATGGTAAAACAACTTCCTTATGAACACCATGATTCATACACAACATGGCATAGTTTAGTACAAGCCAAGCTGAGATACAACTACAGAGAGATGACACAACTCATCAAAAGCATTACAAGCTTCCTATACATTATCTATCTACACCTTTGGAACTCAACTCTCAACCCCATCATATCCCACAAGACACGCAGGACTGTGGCGATATGATTACTAGCATGCTAGAACTAACATCCACATACTCAAGGATCGCCGTAGAATGCCTCATATAGTTACCCCCATGACCCGGGAGCTGAACCTGAGGATCTGGAAACACTCTAGCATGTGATCCCTAGGATCCATAAGGACATGGATGTGGCCTTGGTCCCCTTGTCGGCGGCAACAGTGGTCCTCGAAGAGGGGTGATGCCTCCAACATCGGGCCAGTCTACGTGTGTTGGCAAATGAGTCCGCGATGGGGTCAGCATCTCCAAATCTCCATAGCTTGTCTACATGACAGGTGCCAACTGTGTCAGGGCTGTCCAAAGAGATGCACGGGTGGCATATATCTCCATGTGAAGGGCACGTGCATCATGATCCCTGTTCTCCAACATCTGAGCGGCCACCTGCAGCCTAGGGTCCTCATGGGAATGATCATAGTAGACTGCACTAAGATAACCATCCTCTCCTCCCATAGAAGCAGGAACATAGGAGAACTCGGTATTCTGAAGCAGACCATGGTGGAACCTCATGATAGTTAGCATGGTGTAAGCGGCCTCCTGAACTGCCATATCTATGGTGACACCTAATCCATAAGTCCAGTGAAGCGGCTCTACAGCTCCAGGGTATGAAGGATAAATCTTGACGGTACACAGATATAGACTCTGGTTGAAATCTCGATACTGTTCCTCCACTGTGTACTCGGGTACCAACGGTATCCAGCCTCCATCATGACTCTAACCAACATGACCATGTGACCCGGTACATCGATGCACCTGGTCAGACGGACCACCTGACGGGAAGGACGAGAGGGCATCTGAAACAGAGAATGATGCAAAGACATTAGAGACTCTAGCAGAAATTGGATAGCATAACGGTTGTAATTGCTCAAAAAGGATTTTGAGAGAACTGCAAAAGATTGGAAAAGCATGACCACTCAACTTTCTAGACTCAAATCTCTTCTCCATCTGTTTGTCACACCAACAATACTTGACTACCCACATTCACTTGCAACAAGCTAGCTAGTGGTCCATGGTTAGTAACTCGGCATCCTAAGCAATGGATGAGTAGCCTAGTTCTTATCCCCGGAGAAAAGATGAGAATGACTCAGCATAGAATAACTTGGGATGAGAAGTAAAAAGATCCTTACATTCCCTTCCACAATCAATTCCCCTACTTTTCTATAGTGTTTCTAGACTCAAGTTCGACCACTTTGGCTTGGTAGTCCTACAGTCAGTCAGGCTCTGATACCAACGCTGTCGGGACCCCGATCCTAAGTCATAAGAATCCAGACTGTAACATATCACATCACTTTGCGGCCTCACACACGGTAAGTTCCACGGCTGCAGCCTTATCTTAGCCGGGACCGTTTGCGTCTTTTGGCTCACGTATGTGAACATGTCCCTGGCAATCAAACGACAGAGAACCCGGGCCAACATAACTAGTCATAGGACCCAAGTGGCACATCCGTACGGGAGCAGGCATACATAACCCAACAATGCAGCTGTCGGCCTCAAGCATGTGTAGACGAGTCATAGCAAGCTACAGGGACTCCATTACGTCGTGAGACACGAATGCCATCACTGCACGTAGACGAGTCATAGCAGGCTATAGGGACTCCATTACATCGCGAGACATTTCCCCGAAGGGACAGACACAACAGCAAAGAAGGATACATGCCGGTCAATCAATGTGTCCGGAGCAGTAGCAAGCTATCATGGCTCGGTGGAAGCACAAAGAGGTAGTTTCCCGTAAAGAGTACTACTAAAGGCACACGACTAGGTGTCGGATCCCATACATACCATTGCACATCACACGTACGCATGACATGCCCGATATGCATAGATACAACCATGGCATCACAACATAACTATACAATAACATGACTTTTATTTAAGAGGCTTGGATGAGCCTTGCATAATATGTTCTTACATATAGGGGTCACATGAACCGACACTCAAGTCATATAAACATGTTCATACAAACCAAGCAGAAGCATAAGCTGTCTGAGTTTAGATAGATGAAAGGCTAAAAAGGCACATGGCCTAACTATCTATAGACCGCCACAGCGCATAGTTTGTAGCTGGGACACCGGCTATTCGGCATCGTCAACATCTAGAAAGAACCCACCTAATGGGTCCTAGGTCTCACCTGCAACATTTATTAAGCAAACGTGAGTACAAACGTACTCAGCAAGTCTTGAAAACTGACCTAGTCTATTCATGCTCATGTATCAACAAACGGGGAGGTGGAGTTTATGCAGCAATGCCAGCTTTGAGTCATGGCTAACCTACACTACTCAATTTTAAGTCTTTGTTTACATTTTAGATATCGCACACGAGTTCACTAACTCCATAGCAATGGACCACCATGGATTCACTTCCCTCTCCTGGAAGAGTGCCATCCACGGTACTCACACTTATCTTGATATTTTTATGAGTATCCATTTGATTATCTATGAACATCATCAGTTCTCCAAGTAGTCCATATCCGAGGACGCGGCTATTCGAATAGTTTCATACCCTGCAGGGGTGTACTTCTTCACACACGCTCTCGCCACTTATCGCTGTGTGCCCATAAAACCACGCACCTCGGCAACCTTCAACCGGATGCCCGGCGAGGGAGTCGGCCATGCCCGTAAATCACATAAGACCTCTAGTCCAGGCTATCGCCTATTTGAGACTGAACCGGCACGGAAGTCCGGCCGAAGTTTCCGCTACGGCCCCAAACGATGTGCGCAGGGTTCCCGAGCCACCATTCGGGTGACCCTTGGTACACCGTGCCACCGCCTACCGCGTCGTAACCCACCCCTAGGGTTAGCGCTACGCACGGCCTCTAGCATGCTATAAATACCAGAAACTACTTGAACTCCTAGACTAAGGACTACGCGAATGATAAGTCGAGAGGGTCAATTAAGTATCCCAAGGTCTGGTAGTAACTAGTCTTCGATCACAAACACGGAACTCAGTTCCTAAGAACGGTGCCAATAAGACAACCTGCTATGTACTCCTACATAGCCTGTCATCGCTACCTGTACCAAATCGAGTTCATCATTATATCACCACATCAGAACAACATCGTCTCACTAAGTTCATCACCCGGATGAATCAGACCTGACCCAACTCTAAGCATAGCAAGCATGGCAGGAAAAGTAAGCTAAGCACGTGATGGCACAAGCATCTACCAGGTATGATAAGTTCCAAGGTTTGACTATTTACTGTGACAATGTCAGGTTATGCAGCAGAATAGGATCATCTACCGTGTATGACTGACATGTGATCGACTGTCCTAATGCAATAAACAAGAGCAGGAGCGAGAGAGTAGGATGTTATCAGAATGATCAAAGAGTTTGCTTGCCTTGCTGGGTAGTTGAAAGGTTCTGTCCTTCGCCGGGATACTCGGGGGTATCCTCAAAAGCAGGGCCTACCACAATGCAGATAAGAAACGATCAACACACTCAAGTGCAACAATATGATGCATGATCATGGCATGATAGCATGTATGGATGAGCTAATGCAACTGGTGTTCAAGTTAATTTGAAATGAGTTTGATTATAGGTTCAAAATTGTTCTTCATTTCAAATTCCATATATTACCCTATTAGTAAATGTCCATGTCCACCTACTTAGCTTGTTCTAACATGTATGACAATAGCACCATTGGATTCATTGGATTTTTCTGATAAATTTTCATATATAAATTATTTTCATCTAATTTACAAATTAATTTATATGAATTTTTGAAGTTTTGAATAATTTCTGGAATTATTTTTAAACTAGAAAATGAAATAATGACATCAGCCTGACGTCACTGTGACGTCAGCTAGTCAGCTGACCGGGGCAGAGTCAAACCTGACATGTGGGGACCACACGTCAGTGACTCAATCAATTAACTGATTAATTAAAACTAATCCTAACTAATTAACATATCTGGGCCCACATGTCAGTGACAGATTAGGTTAATTAAGCTAACTAATTAATTTTCTTAATTAAGATTTGACTACTGGGGCCCAGCCCCACATGTTAGCTACCCAGGGGTCAAACCCCTGACGGTCAGATAGGTTGACTCGCCGGCGTTGAGCCGCCGGTGACGTCAGGGATGGCGGAGGGGGTCGGAATCCCTCCTCCGGCGACCAAATGGACAACGGAGAGGGCTGGGAGAGCCTACGCTTGACCGTGCTTTGATCTAGCCCCAAACCAGAGGCTGGGGTGGTCGGGATCAAGGCCGGCGTCAAGGGTAGCGGCACCCGGAGCTCGGGCAAGAAGGGCATGGCATCTACGGGGCAGGGAAGAGAAGGGGGAGAAGGGGAGGAGCACCAACGGCTCACCGCGGTTCCAGCAAAGGCGATGGCAAGGTCGGAGGAGGTCCGGACGGGGCAGAATGTCCGGGCGGAGCTTTGGTGACCGGTGGGGCGGAACGGCGATGGCACGGCATAGAGGGGTTGCCGACACATTCTAGGATCACGGGGAGGACGAGGGGGAAGCGGCACTTCTCGGGGGTTACCTAGCGAGGCGAGGGGGCGGCTACCGCGATGGCGGTGAGCTCGAGCAGAGCTCGGCTATAGCCACGGCTATGGCAGAGCTCGAGCAGAGCTCGGGGGAAAGAGAAAGAGAGCAAGATGGAGAGCTCGTAGGGGGGAGAGGGAGAGGATAAGGAGGCCAAGGTGAGGGCCCCGCACTGGCGCCCTCCTAGCCCTCCAGGCCAATAGCCAGGCTGGAAGGAGGTGGCCGGCGTGTGGCGACCACGCGCCGAGCGTCCTTCTGGCCAGAGGTGGAAGAAGACCGGTTCGCCCCAGGTGGGCTAGGCCGGCTTCTTCCCTGGCCCAGGTAGGCTTTCCCCCTTTTCCTTTCTTTTATTTTCTGTTTTCTATTTTCTGTCATTTGTGTTATTTTAATTTCAAGCACATAAGTTATTTGAAAATATCCCAAATATTTTATCTATTGAAGTTTGAATATTTCAAACTTTTCTCTAAAGTTTCAGGATATTTGAAAACTAAAATAATGATGAATGCTTTATTTAATATTTTCAGAGGCTTTATCATTTATTTCTAAATTGCTTTAGGTGTTCAAATAATTAAAATGATCCCTATTATAACCATGTCCAAATTTACCAGACATAGGGAACATTTTTAGTGGGCATTTTGAATTTGTTGAATTTTCACCAAATTTGCATTGTTTTGATTCAAAGTGAGCTTGGGTTTCTTTTGTTCCCCATTTCATGTTGATGCAATATAATGAAACATGATGCAAGCACATGCTATACTATGACACCTAGTTAAGGAAGTGACACATAGATTCATCAAAACAAGCACACAATGCAATGAAAACAGAATCAATTTGAGATAGGACAGTCTGTAGTAATCTGTACTCTAACCAAACTTTTGGAACTATAAAAATTCTCAAATATTAGGACAAAGTAACGAATTTTTATAGAAATACTGTCTTGAAATTTCAGATCAGTACCACATTCCTATAAAAACATATTCGTGCACTGGGAACAAAGTTTCTGTTTCAGATTCAACATTATTTCTACTCATCTCACTGATCATCCTAAAGGAATTACTTGGCACAAACACTAAATAAAACACAAAAACACAATAATAACAGAATCTTAATTGTGAAAAACTTACAAAAACAAAAAGCAAAAGATAAAAATAATTTATTCATTGGGTTGCCTCCAAACAAGCGCTATCGTTTTACACCCCTATCTAGGCATAACACATAGATTGAAGTATAGTCATCCTTAGTTCTTTGCCACTTTTATGAGGGCTTTCTCAAATCCGGGAGGTTCCTTACGCTTCCACATATTTTCAGGAGAAGAAACCATCTTGAGATCTAAAATATCCAAACGCGTATTGCAAAGAGTAATCAAAGTGTTCATGCGATTCAAGTTTCCCCCAACATGTTTAAGAGGATCATGAAAAATTTGCAACTTGACCAAATGTTTGTGTAAATCTCTCAATTTTCCTAGAATTTGAACCCCTTCTTGTGTGAGAGAGGGAATCCCTTTTTGGGTGGAGTAACTCCCAATATCCCTTCTAAAACTTCATAACCAGCGTTGGGATCAAGTTCAGTAAAGTTTCCTTTAGCGGCAAAATCCAAAAGTTGTCTATGATGCAAAGTTAATCCTATGTACAAATTTCTAAGAAAAACCTTTGCATCCCCCTTTAGATAGAAAATATGATATGACTCCATCCATCTATACCAAGCATCTTTTAGATTTTCCCCTTGTTTTTGTTTGAAGTATAGAACTTCAAAATCTGGTGACAAGGGGGTAGTAATGCTAGTCATAGTGAAGAGATATGTGAACAAGAGATCTGACGAGAAAAAGGAAAACAAAACAGAGAGGGCGAAGAAAATGGAAAATTTGTGTAGTGGGGTAGGGGAAAACGAGAGGTAAATGGAAAATAATGTAAATTGAAAGGAGATGAGATTTGTGATTAGGAACCTGGTAGATGAGACTTTTTCCTCCCCGATAAGAGCGCCAAAAATTCCTTTGACGTGGCTTGAGACTACGTCGGTATTTCCCCCAAAGAGGAAGGGATGATGTAGCACAGCGAAGGTAAGTATTTCCCGCAGTTATGATATCAAGGTATCAATCCATTAAGGAAGAGCACATACCCATGTAAACAGCACCTTCACACAAACAACAAATACTTGCAACCCGACGCGAAAGAGAGGTTGTCACACTTTCTATGGTAATAAGATAGATTAGGTAATGATAGTTTTGGCAAATAGATCTCGCAAGAAGATAGACTAAAATAAATAAATAAAAGTGCAGCGAGGTATTTTTGGGTTTTTTGCATTAATATATTTGAAAACAAAAGATAAAAATAGTAGATAGGAAAGTAATATATTGGAAAAGTAGACCCGGGGGCCGTAGGTTTCACTAGTGGCTTCTCTCATGAGTATAGTGCACGGTGGGTGAACAAATTACTGTTGGGAAATTGCTAGAATATCAAATAATCATGACGATATCCAAGCAATGATCATTATATAGGCATCACGTCCAAGATAAGTAGACCGAAATGAATCTGCATCTACTTCTATTACTCAACACATCGACCGATATCTAGCATGCATCTAGTGTATTAAGTTCATGGGAAAACGGAGTAATGCAATACGAACAGTGACATGATGTAGACAAGATCTATTCATGTAGGAATAGACCCCATCTTGTTATCCTTAATGGCAACGATACATGCATGTCTTGCTACCCCTTCTGTCATTTGGAAAGAACACCACAAGATCGAACCCATCACAAAGCAACTCTTCCCATGGCAAGAAAAATCGATCTTGTTGGCGTAACTAAACCGAACATTTGGAGAAGAAATACGAGGCTATAAGTAATCATGCAAATAAGAGATCAAAGAGGACTGAAATCATATTCATGGATGCAAACTGAACATGAACTCAAAATTCATTGGATTCCAACAAACACATCGCAAAAGTCACTACATCAAATAGATCTCCAAAAGACCATTGTATTGAGAAACATAGAGAGAGAGGAAGCCATCTAGCAACTGCCTATGGACCCGTAGGTCTATGGTGGACTACTCACACAACATCGGATAGGAACCTATGAACAAGATGAACCCCTCCGAGATGGTATTAGATTGGATCTCGAGATTCTGGAACTTGCGGCGGCTGGAATTGTGTTTCGTACACTCCCCTTGGGTTTTTGGATTTTATGGGAATTTATAGGCTCGATAGTCAGTTGAGGGGGTGTCCGAGGTACCCACCCTCTACCAAGCCGCTCTAGGGGCATCTGACGCACCCTGGTGGAGGGTGGCCACCCTGGGCCCCCCTCTTCTGGTGTTGTTTGGCCCATGTGCGTCCTTATGGTCCATTAAAAATTCACAAACATCCCCACAGGATTTGGGTTCCATTTGGTACTGATTTTTTGCAAAGTAAAAAACGAGCAAAAACAACAACTGGCATTTTGGTACTATGTCAATTGGTTAGTCCCAAAAAATAATATAAAGATGCTATAAAATGATTGTAAAACATCCAAGATTGATAACATAATAGAATGGAGCAAGTAAAAAATTATAGATACGTTGGAGATGTATCACGATCAAACTTTGGATGGTGTCTCTCCACCCGTCCATCTTGTCAGTCGCTGGCAGGAAGTTTAACGGCAGTTGGGCCTGCGCCATTGCTTCCGCTCATGTCCGGCATGGGTAGAGAGGCAGAACGCGACGTCCTTCAACTCTTGGTGGAACCAGGAGGGGCATCACCGCATTCTTGTCGTCGTGCGCTACTCGCTGGGGCAGTCTAACGTAGAGGAAGACGAGCTTGTGGGTCTATGGCCCTGCTCGGCGCTCCATCTTGCTCTTGGCGAGGCGTGCGCCCAGTAGCTATGCTGGTGACGGGCGCATCTAGGAGATAAATTGGGCACCTCTGTTCCGCCATGACCACCAGTGTGGCGGGGAGGTGGAGACTGATCGTTTCCTCCGCTGAGCTTGCCAGGATGTTGTTGTAGTTGCTCCTCTCTGGCGCTCCCCGCGTCAACTTCGGTCACAGGGGACATGACGGTGGAGTCACCTATGCCAGCCACGTCGCCTATGACGCCCACCTCACTCGCTGCTGCTGTGATGCCAATGGCATCCGCAGCTGCGTGCGAGGGGGCCTTCGAAGTGGAAGGATGTGCGGTCGCGCCGGGCTTCTTCTTGGGACCCATGGATGAAGAAGACAAAGATAAAGAATGACACGCTTCTCACGATCTCAGGTTCGCACAAATGACGCACCCCTACTTGGTGCACCAATGATGTTGGGGCTTGATGCACTTGATCATGGGGCCACGGGCCCCTTTGTGGTTCGGCAGGGATGAGGTCGCATGCACAAAGAGCGAAAGTAGTGAGGCCCGACGATGAGATCCTGGTGTTTTACCCAGATTCTGGCCGCTTAGAAGCATAAAACCCTAGTCCAGCTTTGGTGCATCGATCATAGGAACACAAAGCACGTACTAAGCTTGAACCCGACAAGGGTTGCTTTTGGGAGAGTTGCTATGCGATTACAAGTGTCCAAAGGTCCGAATCTTTCGCTAGGTTGCTTTGGGCCTCCTTGTATAGCTCAAGGGGCAACCACAGTGGCAAAACAGACATTGCATAGTGATTAGATATCCAACAGTGCTATCATACCTAACTCTGGGACTTAGGACAGAATGCCATAAATGCTAGTCTAGGTGGCATGCGGGGGTGCATTCCTGACAGGGTTCTACCATCGCTTTAGCTAACTATTGCACCACATATTGACACGCCTATGGACAGGTGTCATGGGGGCATATTATGTCTTCTATCCCATCGCCACGTGCTTAGCCAGAGCCACTTAGCCACCTAGGGGTTCGACACCGCATCGACAAGTCTGAAACTGTTGATTTGTGGGTTGCAATATGCTATGTTGTTGTTTTGGGCAGACTATAACTAAAACTTGTGTTGGTTGTTGTGGTTGAACCGTTACTCCATTTTGTACATGGCATATATAAAATTTGCTTATAATTTCATGTAGTATCATATTATAATGTTGTATCCATGTTTTGAAATAATTGTGGATGTCATTTTCATGCATTTTGCATTCATGGCATATTCATCTTGTGTTGGTCATATCTTTTAGATCGTAGCTTCGTTTTAAACGTTCTAGATATGTAAATCGCCTAGAATGATGTGTAGAATCACATGGTGCATTTTGTTTCTCTGTTTCACAAATATAAAACATGGTTAGTTCAGATCTGGACCAATTTCTCGATTAACATATGGGGTCTTATCGGTAATACTATATGTTGTTTCCGACCTCATTTAAGATGCCTAGATAGTGTTGTGTTCATTATGCTTCACCTCTTGCCATGTTTAGCAACATTTCATATTGTTGTGTACCTAAAGGGGAGTGAACTATGTAATTCAAATATGGAGTATTGTGAATATGCAACTCGTTTCATATTGAGCTTCACGTAACGTGTAGAAGTTGATTGTTGTGCTTTGCGATGTCATGCATAACATGCATCATATTTGATTGTGCATTATATCATAAATATGACATGGTGTTATCATGTGTTGATTGGTTGTTTTAGGATTGCTTCTTCTCAATAGATTTCCAGATGCGTTCGGAGTGTGAGCATTTATTCGACTACGTCCCATTTGTCTACTTCACAGATTGGTTCTTCTTCCAAGCGAGATCTCAGGCAAGATGAATATTTCCTTGCATACCACTACTATCATTGTTATGCTAGTTGTCTCACTTCTATCATTAGGTCTCATTACCTACCACTAGTATATCCAACCTCCCAATATTGTCATGAAAAGTCTCTAACCACTCCACATCCTAGCAAACCTTTGTCTGGCTATTTTACGGCTTGCTCAGCCTTCTTATTGCGTTATTAGTTGCACGAGCAGTTGCTACCATGTGTCAACATGGATATTTTGTTTCAGATATCACCTTGGTAAAAGGTGGAAGGGTCGGCCATTGCTCGGTGCTTTGTTCCACGTTTTCCACTTTAGCTAATTATGTACCGGTGCTATGTTCCATATTGAGCGCTCCTAACATGCTTGGGGATGTTATGGGGACCCCCTTTATTTTTGTTTTGTGATAAAACTTTTCTGGCAAGGCCCAACATTGGTACTCCATTTGCCTAATAACTAATAAAATTGCATAGGGACCTGGCGGCACCCGTGGATAATTAATCAACAAACCGGGCCAATGCTCCTCATGAGTGTTGGTCCAAACTAGAGCCGCTTGCGGGGACACCCAAGGCAACTCGAGGGATATAACCGACCACCGTACGTAGTGCTCATCCGGTCTTGTCTTGAGAACGAGATACACGACTCCTATCGGGTTCGTTGACACGTCGGGTGGTCTTGCTGGATTTATTTTACCTTTCTCGAATGTCTTGTGCATGAGATTTTGAGGAAACTTCGGGCTATCTCAAGGTTGAGATTTTCCATCGGTATCCCACAAATACTATGGGTTATCCCGCAGTTGAGGAATTCAAATCCAACTTGTGGTTAGTTTGTGATGGATGAGTTGGAGCACCCCTCTAGGGTTAAATCTTTCATGAGCGATGTGCCCACGGTTATGTAGCAACTTGGAAATTTTGTTTAACATCCAGTCATAGAGAACTTGAAGTAAACTCAAATAAAATACGCCAACCATGTGCGTAACCGTGACTGTCTCAGCTCATGAGTTCTGAACCGAGCGCGAACATAATGGGGTTATGTTTGAATCGTGAGTAGGTTTTAAGCATCACTTAGTGATCATCACTAGTTCACGTCCGTTTATACGTAGGCCACCCCTCTTATTCTTGTACTCGTAAGTTAGCCACTCAAATAAATGCTTGGTGCTTGCTGCAGCCTCACTACTTAACCATATCTCACCCATTAAGCTTTGCTAGTCTTGATACCCTTGGAAATGAGATTGCCGAGTCCTTGTGGCTCACAAATTACTACAAAAATAGTTGCAGGTATAGGTAACCCGATGATTTGACGTGAGCACGATGCTTGTTTGATTTGGAGATTTGCTTCTTCTTCATTGATCTAGGATGGGTTCCAGGACGGCAGCCTGGGATAGCAAGGATGGATGTAATTTTATCGTTTGATTTCGTCTGTAGTCGGACCCTACTCTTATATATGATGATTGAATATGATGTTGTACTTATGTGATCTTTATGTAGCTTGTGGAGAGTGTAAGCTAATTTCACATACTCATCTCTTCTTTACATGTACTTGCAATGATATCCATTCTTGTGAAACGACGAGATATGCTTGTACCGTTGTCGATGCCCTCGAGCCAAAAACTAAGGATAAGATCGCATCTTGGGCATTAGAAGTTGGTATCAGAGCATGTAACCGCCTAGGAGCCCCCTTGCTTGATCGAACTTGGCCGAGTCGAGTATAGTAAAAAACTATTTTGTGTCTAGTTATATATTAGAGAGTATGATTCTTTTTACTCCTTTTCTATGCTCTAGTGAGGAATCCTAACGTAGGAATTTTAATTCTACCCCTCTTCACACTCAAAAAAATTAGGATCACGCGAGTATTTTGGATTCCCTATGATGTCGTTCTGACCGGAATTTTGTTCCTGCTGCCTCCTGTCAATTTGGGGTAGAAGTGTCCCGAGGAGTTGAGCTCTAGGGGATTCTTGTCACACTCACTACCGTTCAGTTTCCCTAGTGTCTCAGGACGTGGATGTTCGAAATTGCTTCAATACTCTTTGTGGCGAGAGGAGTTTGGCATCACTGAGTACTAGGGAGAGCATCCAGATGTACTGTCATATTTATTATCGTTGTGATTATGAGGGTTTGAGGTACATGAGTTTCCAAGACCTCTGGTTACACGTTGATGGATGTGTTACATTGGAGCGTAGTATCATGCTAGGAGTTGAGTGATGGATTTTGCTCCTTGTATCCATGGACCCGATTGCATAATAGGAAGATTTCGGGAGTTCCCAGGTGGGAATTCAAGTAGTTACCTAGGCTATCTTTCAACATATGCATGATGTGAGGTTGGGGTTTGACATCTAGTGGTTCGGTTGTTCACGGTCATTCTTACAACGGTCCTCCTTGTGTCTTAAAGAGTAATTGTATCTTGTTACGACTCGGGGATGCTTCGTATGTCGTGTGCACCACCTTGTACATGATGGCGACTATAAGATCGAGCATGTGCGAGCCTTACCACAAAAATATCAAATGAAATCTCTGTTATGAATTTATTCCAGCTTAATTTGAAAGCCTCCTCTATTGTGTTGTTGGAGTATGGTAATTCGAGTTGCTTTGATGTCAAGTTTTGATTTCTTACCTGTCATGAGCGATGTTCTCATATTTCAATGGGAATGCTAACCGTTTGATCAACCGGAGTTGTCATGAAATTATTTTCAACCAGCATGCTTCTCTTCAAGTGAATTCAATCCTTCCAATATTTGCAAAATCAATCCTCATATTCTTCTCTGGAGTCTGTGTCATCTGTCGCAAGTTTTCTTTGTTTTTCCCCAACCTCCCGCCCTTTTCTTTAATAATTAAATTCTAATCAAAGTGCCTTCATTTTCATTGATGCTTCCACTATTGTTTCTTCTGTATCATATCTGGTGAGTCAGCTTGAACATGCTCAGGAGTTTCAATTGCATCAATGTTTTCCCATGTTCTTGTTTTTTCCCCGGTGTATTCGATTCAAGCTCTCGGTGTTCATGATATCCTTTCCATTCGTTCAATGTTTTCCCATGTTGGGAATTCTTATCCTAGCCTCTCTTATTTATTCACCTCTTTATTCTATCCGGAGTGCTGAAGATATCTCAGAACTCTTGTGTTTTCATTCAATCCTTTCAAATCATTTTGAGATTTTCAACATCATCAAGTTTACAATTATTTAAATGTGCAATCTCTTCTAAGCAATCATTTCACCGGTGTTTTCTTTTAGCGGGCACATAACCCACATGTCTTTCCCAGGATCTTACCTGGCTCTTCTATTTTTCTGAAGATGACATCATGTTCTTTTCAATGTGACATAAGAATGAATTCCATGAGTCATATTCCTTCTCGAGAATCACTTCGAATTATTCCACCGTTGGCTCAAACTTCCCTTATTCATCATTCTGGAGTATCTCAGTAATTTATGGTGGAGTTTCTCAGCATTATTCTCTGTGTTGAAGACCAAAGAAGTGTTTTCCTTGTCTATTCTCTTGAAGATTCATTGTTTCAGCTTGTTCTTATCCTCGTAAATTGTTTTCGATCATGAGTAATTCTTTCCATATCTATCCAGAACGTTTATCAGTTGTTCTATTTCTCGATCCTTCGAAGGCCATCATTTCGGAAGATTACTTTGTTCTCCCCTTTCGGCTTTCATTCTCAAAGTCTTCCCAATTGTTGTCTCTTCGTTCGTATCTCATTTATTCTAGTGCCTTGTTGCAGTTTTTTATTAGGCAGATCATGATCTCTTTGTTTTGAAGTATCTTCATTCATTCATAGTATCCCCATTCATTTACAAATTCTTACCGGTGTTACGTTGAAGACTGTCGGTGTCAAAACTGGCGGATCTCGGGTAGGGGGTCCCGAACTGTGAGACCGGGATCGATGGTAACATGAGACAAGGGAGACAAGGTTTACCTAGGTTCAGGCCCTCCTATGGCGGTAATATCCTACGTCATGCCTGATTGTATTGATGATATGTGGGTTACAGAGTTGATCTACCTCAGAATCGAATAGCAAAACCCTAGATGAGTTGTTCTATCCCTACAACCTAAAACCCTCCGGCTTATATAGATGCCGAGGATATCTAGGGTTTACACATGGTCAGTTACATGCCAAAGAGATAAACATGCCTATTCACTACATTAAACATGGAGGAAAAGCCACGATTCTCGAAGCTTCCTTCTTGGAGACAGGGTCTTTGATCGATCCAATGTTCGGCAAGCGGCCCATACAGTCTAGTCCATAAGAAACAGGTTGACCTCTCGAGGACCCCTTAATCCAGGACTCGCTTAGTAGCCCCCGAACATGCCTCCAATGACAAGGGTCCTAGCTTCAATTTCTTCGTATAATCAGAGTCTTTAGCTTGCGAGATGAGTTCTTCCCGCTGAGTTTAATTCAGCCTCCGATGACATGGAGTTTTCCGAATAGAGGCGCGTCTGAACACCATGAATAGGTCAGCCCAAAGGCCAAACGTCAAGGGGGAAAATAACGTCCCATGACGAAACCTCTGACGAAAGGTCACGGCCCACCATGATCGCTAAGATAGTTGCCGAAACTCGATTCGCGATTTGAGGCCGTTTTTCATCAACACGTTCTATCAATGCAAAGATTGTGTCCCGTTTCATACGAGATACGTTTAATCATGCGGGTGAAACATCACACATGTCTCGGGAAGAGGACGGATTCACGGCATGGCAATGGGAGGCCAAACAGCGATAAGCCTCATAAAAGGGAAAGAAAACCCCAAGGCTTAACCATGCTCCCCAATTGCACCCTCTGCTTCCCCATCCTTCTGAGCTTCCACAATGCAGATCTAGGTCTTCCACCACACCTCCTCCGAGCTAACCCATGGTGGGGTCCAGATCCAGTGGCAAGTGGGAGGCCTCCACGGTCACCAACCAAGACATCCGGGACCTTAAGGCCGCCGGCTACCTCCTCGCCAACATCTTCCACCGCGCGTCAGAGAAGGACGAGGTGATCCCCAGCCCCAAGCTAGGCGAAAGGGTGGTATTTATTCCGCACTTCATCCGGGGATTGAGCTTCCTGCTCCAACCCTTCGTTAGGGGGCACATGTTCTTCTACGACCTCGACTTCCACGATCTCCCGTCGAACTCCTTCATGCATATATCGGCCTTCATCTTCGTCTGCGAGGCTTTTCTGCGGGTCGAGCCACACTTCGACATTTGGCTCAATGTGTTTAACATCAAGATAAAGTGTGTCGTGGGCTAACACGGAGACTGTGGTGGGGTTGTCATCAGCAAGCTCACCCGCATTGTATGGCCCTCCGATACATTCATCGACACCATCAAAGTATGGCAAAAGGAGTGTTTTTACATCATGGAGCCGAGGGAGGAGGGTCAAGCTGCCCCAATCGAATTCAGATCCGGTCCCCCCACTAGACTAACATCGTGGTTCCAAAAGGGCCTCAACTGGGGGTCGAGCAAGGAGGTGAGAAACCCGCAGAAGTGCATCGGCTCCATGATCAATAACGACATCGCGCTGACCAACGTGGTCCAGGTCATGCTCCGATGTCACATCTCCCCTGTCAGCGCTGGGATACTCCCCTGTGGGCTCCTCAGCTCGATGATGAACCCATGATTCGACACCTCTTCCGCACTACTCGAGAGAAGCTATGGAAGGCGCTCTTCAATTGCAGAAGGATTGGTCGGCCGAAGCTGAGGATCGGGGTCTACACACCGCCAAGCCTTCCTCCAAGGTATAGCATAGCTCTGTTTGATCGGATCTATTTCTTGTAAAGAAGTTTCCAAAACATCCTTCCGATCATTCTTTGCAAAAATGGCTGAGCAAAGCCACGGGCATCGACTGCCCGGCGCCTCAGCCCGAACACAACAGGTCCGGGCTATTAGCGGAGATGCTCGTAGAGGCACCTTGCGAGGCACCTGCGTAGAACGAGAAGAAGAAGAAACCAGGCCAAGAAGGCCTGTGCCTCATGGACCAGCTAGAGGCTATGTCTGGAGAAACCCACGCCTCCTTGAATCAAGAGGATCATGAGGATGAGGACGAAGGCGAGGGGGAGGGCGATTCCCCTCCCAAGGAAGTGATCGGTGTCATCGGACCCTAGATAGGAGGTTCCCCCTCCCATCGCAAAGAAAGCGCGTCGGACACAGGTAATCCCGTTTGACAATAGTTCGGATTCAGATACCGAGTCCGATGACTTCGAGAAGGTTCCATGAAGGAGCCTAAGGGTCAAGCCCCCTACACGAAGGTGAGGATCCAAAGACTCCTTTAGGTGTCAATGATAAGTTTATAGTTTAATAACATGCAAGCATTTATTGACTTTGCAACCCACCGCGGGTGCTCCCACCCGACCAAGTTTCGGAGGGAGACCCCGCCCGCGGAGGTAGCGGAGAGCGGGAATGCATTACATCCTACCCCTCCGAGCGTCGTGAAGGACACCGCGAAGGTGGTGTCCCAGCATGCTCCTATGGAGCCGGGCACCAGCGGCAGCGTAGACGACTTCATGGCCGAGGCTAACACCTCGGTCACTGAAGACTGGGGGCGGTACCCCACCCGAATACTGAGGAGGCCGGACAAGTGGCCGCTCAGTCCACTCTGAGGGCATCTCCGGAGCGCACCATGCCTCCGGAGGTACTGCTTCAGTCCCCGGTTGGTGATTGGGTTGTCCGATCACCACCGGTACCATCGACCAGTGGTTGGCCGGTCATGAGGGAGGCTCTATCAAGCGCCTCCATCTCCGAGGAGAACCACACCCTTATGGGTGCAGTATTGCAGAGCATTCAGTCCGTCGACAACAGACTAAAGGAGGCCTTCAAGGTTCTTCTAACGGGATTTCAAGTAAGCCACGCGACACTCTTATTTGCAAAATGTTTATATATTTTCATGATTATATACATGGCAACCCCCGAGCCCTACGTGAGTTTGAAAAAAGTTACCTAGGGGTCAATCATGGATCCGTTCGCGAACTATATACAAAAATGTATGTTTGGAACATTCGAATAACCCCTAAGAGGTCCGGACATATGATCAGATGGACGATAGTTCGGATGTATTCAGCCCATGTAACCTGACAAGGATTTGTGTGTTACAGGCTTCATCATCGGCGGTAGCTATGAATGGCGCCAAGCTGGACGAGCTGAATCGAAAGCTCAAGAGCTCCAAGGACGAGCTTCACGCTCTCAACAAGAGGTTCGACGAGGCGTAAGGTAAGCTTAAGTCAATACCCTGAACCTTCAATCGCAATACTGTCAATGCAGTTTTTCATATTGTTAATGAACACACAGCCTCGGCGAAGGAGGTAGAGAAGCTCAAGGCCAAGTTGCGGCAGCCGAAGGATGAGGCGGCGGTGGAGAGGGCGGACGAGCAAGCAGCCACCACACTTTCTGCCTTGAGAGCCACCAGCAATAAACACAAGGCTTGGGTGCAGGAGATCCAACAGGAGCTCAAGGATGCCAGCCACAAGTGTGAGGCCGTTGAGCTAAAAGGCAAGGAGCAGGTCACCGAACTATCCACCCTCAAAACCGAACTCCAAAAAGAGCGGGTGGATAGGAGGTACATCGAGGAGCAAGTCCACCAAGCGAAGATTTTAACGGATGGTAAGCCATACTTATTGTAGTGTGTCTTCGGGGATAGCAAGTTCAAGTTGCTTACCCAGGTGTGGCATTCCTCAAGTGCGTGCTCCGACCTCCAAAAGAGTGTAGCAGACGCGAATCAGCTATATGCTTCACGGGAAGGAGATGAAGGTCACCTATTCTGGTCGCAATTTGAAGCCCCCAAGCGCTCTCCTTTTGTCGAGCAGTTGTCGAAGGTGATGGAGCTGCACCGGATGGCGAAGCTAGTCATGAAGGACCTCTACATCGGTTATGGCCCAACGAGCGATTGTCAGGTAGCTACTTCGGCCTGGTGCAGAAACTGATTAACGTTGCGCCCCGCCTTGATGCTAGGAAGCGCTCCTCCTGCATCGAGGGAGCTCGGATGGCCTTCGCAAAGTCCAAGGTGCACTGGCCAGGGCTGGATCTAATGAAGATAGCAACTGCCCCGCCGCCTCCTAGGAAGGAACATAGGCGCCCCGAGCTGTACTTCGCCGGAGTAATGGAGGGTGCTCGGGCGATAGAGTCATAGTGCTCGAAAGAGAGCATGTATGATTAGGTTGTAATATGTCCGAAGACATTTTAATGTTTTAATGTTATAATTTTATCATGCTTTCAATGTTTTGCGTTCCTTTCTAACTCCTGTGTGGCCATTGAAACTGAAAGCTGCAAGCCGTCGGCTTCAGCCCCCCATGTAGATACTACATGGGGTGTGTGTGCCAATGCACTATATCCCTCAGCCCAGTTATCGGAACCCAAAGGCGGTAGAGTGCGGTAGACCAGGCAATTAGACCATAGTGCTTTATTGCTTTCACTTAGCCGTAGGGGCGTGGAAAGGACTGCGGGAGGGCGATGACTAGCCCCCGGAGTGTTGTGATGTTCGGATGAACCATGGATAAGGCCAGCATCACGTGGTTTGCATGAAGAACAAACCCATCATATAACACGGAATATCCTCTGGCGAGGATTTAAGTATAACACTTTAAGCTCAGATTCACAGATCGGCTCTCCCATACTATGATAGTGAGTGTTCGGCTTTCTCCCCTGAGGTGCTTGACAAGACTATCCGGAAACACAATCGCAGGGATTCTCCCTTTGCCCTTTTAGCCGAACGAGCGGAACGTAAAGGGGAAAGCACAGGAGCCGGGCAACCCAACTATTGACCCGAGACATAGTTCGGAACCAATGCATATAATGTGAATTCCAAGACGCCGAACGCATAATAAGTTGTACATAAGGCAATTTTTTAAACTTGAGCCCCTGGTCTATTAATCGGTTGCATCGCAACATACCGAACAGTTTCACGAGAAGAGGGAGAAAGAAAATATATGCCAAAAAGGACAACAAGAAAAACATATATACTATTGCTATATTTTTCTCAAGAACTCTTATTTCTCGGATTGTCGAAGCAACTGCTTACAGGTATGTGAAAAAAGAAGAAATTCTACAGGAGTGGTTGTACCAGGGGTCTTCGATTAGTGACCCTAAGTCCTCGTTGTGCCCCGCCGCTTGTGTACTCATGTGCCTTGGTGCACCTCAATGGGTGGTACTGTTCGGCGAACGGGTCTTGCAAACAAGGTCATGAGAAGTTGCCGAAGTGTGGATGAGATTAACGCCTTGTGCAGTCCCTTTGATAGTGCATGCATTATGTCCAAAGACTCCCTAATGGTAATAGTTTGGTCCAGCTAGACGCTTACCCTTTTTCCCCACCACCGCCCATGGAATTTTGAGTGCGAAGTGTGCCTCCTTGGCACGTACTTTTCTGGTCCTAGGGTTGTGCGATGGGGGGAGAATCCTTATTTAAGGGGAGGGGAAGGTTCTGAGAGTTCGGACTGAAACCGTGCTCGCTTCCCCACCTTGCGTGCCTTTACGGCAGATGTCGGAGTTTGCCGATCATTGTTGTAATTAAATTTGGCCGCCATGGCCAGCGCATGCTCCTCAGTTCGTAGAGAGCACTCCGTGTTGCCATTAATAGTAATGACCCCCTTGGGGCCGGGCATCTTGAGCTTGAGGTATGCATAATGCGGAGCGGCATTGAAGTAAGCAAATGCTGTCCGGCCGAGCTGGGCATGATAGCCGTTGCGGAAGGGTACAATGTTGAAGATCAAGTCTTTGCTGCGAAAGTTATCCGGCGAGCCGAACACTACTTCCTGGCTGACATAGCTCGTGCATCGGGCCTCAACACCTGGGATCACTCCTTTAAAGGTAGTGTTTCTGGGTTCGATCCTTGATGGATCTATTCTGATATTTTTCATAGTGTCTGAGTAAATCAGGTTAAGGCCACTTCCTCCATCCATTAGGACTTTTGTGAGTTGATACCCATCTATGATGGGGTCTAGGACGAGTGCGGCCGAACCCCCATGACCGATACTGGTCGGGTGATTGTTGGGGAATGTTGCATGGGAAACAAAAAATTTCCTACGAGCACGCAATATCTATCCATGGTGATGAGCATCTACGAGAGGGAGAGTGTATCTACATACCCTTTTAGATTGCTAAGCGGGAAGCGTTAAGAAACGTGGTTGGTGTAGTTAAACATCTTCGCGATCCAAATCGCCAAGCGTCCCACGATCTCATCACGATCCGTCCCATGATCCAATCACGATCCGTCATGCGAACTCAGCACGATCCGTCCCGCGATCTCATCACGATCCGTCCCGCGAACTCATCATGATCCGTCCTGCGATCTCATCACGATCCGTCCCGCGATCTCGTCACGATCCGTCTCGCAGTCTTGATCACAGTCCTTCCGATCTAGCGCCGAACGGACGACACCTCCGCGTTCAGCACACATACAACTTGATGATGATCTCCGCCTTCTTGATCCAGCAGGAAGGAGCGGAGAGGTAGAAGAGTTCTCCGGTAGCGTGACGGCACTACGGCGATGGTGGTGGAGCTATTCCGGCAGGGCTTCGCCTAAGCACTGCAGAAAACCGATCTAGAGGAGAATCTATGCACTAGAGGAATGGGTAGCACGTGGCTAAAAATTCTGTGCCAAACCCTAAAATCCTCTAGTATATATAGGAGGAGAGGAGGAGGAGGCTTGTCTGCCAAAAATCCAGCCCTTGGGTCTGCCAAAGTGGGGAGGAGAGGAGGACTCCTCCTCCAATACTAGTAGGACTAGGATTCCTCCTTTTTTGGCCTTTTTCCACATTTTTCCTTTTGGGATTTTACTCCTAGCCGCATGGGCCTTGTGCGGGACTTCCACCAGCCCACAAAAGGATGGTATTTACTCTCCCATAGCCCATGATGCCTCTTGGGTCAAAATACCCCTCCCGGTGGTCTCCCGGTACACTACCAGTACTCCCGGTACATTACCGATTAGCCCGAAACTTTTTCGGCGACCAAAATGGGACTTCCTATATATCAATGTTTACCTCTGGACCATTCCGGAGCTCCTCGTGACTTCCGAGATCTCATCCGGGACTCCGAACAACCTGCGGTCACCACCATACATAACTCTATACTACCGAAATGTCACCGAACCTTAAGTGTGCAGACCCTGCGGGTTCGAGAACTATGTAGACATGACCGAGACACCTCTACGGTCAATAACCAATAGCGGGACCTGGATGCCCATATTGGTTCCTACATATTCTACGAAGAACTTTATCGGTCGAACCTCTATGTCAAGGATTGAGTTAATCCCGTATGATGTTCCCTTTGTTCTTCGGTATGTTACTTGCCCGAGATTCGATCGTCGGTATCTCCATACCCAGTTCAACCTCGTTACCGGCAAGTCTCTTTACTTGTTCCGTAATACAAGATCCCGTGACTAACAGTGAGTCACATTGCTTGCAAGGCTTGTTGTGATGTTGTATTACCGAGTGGGCCCTGAGATACCTCTCCGTCACACGGAGTAACAAATCCCAATCTTGATCCATGCCAACCCAACAGACACCCTCGGAGATACCTGTAGAGTACCTTTATAGTCACCTAGTTACGTTGTGATGTTTGATACACACAAGGCACTCCTCCGGTGTCAGTGAGTTGCATGATCTCATGGTCATAGGAACAGATACTTGACATGTAGAAAACAGTAGCATCAAACTGACACGATCATATGCTACGTTTGTAGTTTGGGTCTTGTCCATCCCATCATTCGCCATCATTCTCCTAATGATGGGATCCCGTTATCAAATGACATCTTATGTCAATGGCTAGGAAACCTTAACCATCTTTGATTAACGAGCTAGTCTATTAGAGGCATACTAGGGACATGGTTTTGTCTATGTATCCACACATGCATCTAAGTCTCCGATCAATACAATTATAGCATGGATAATAGACGATTATCATGAACAAGGAAATATGATAATAACTAATTTATTATTGTCACTGGGCACATTTCCAACAGTGATCACGTCGATCAAAGGGGATTGGATATGCCGACCATGGGTTATACTTCAGGGCTACAGGCTGTACAACGTAGACCTCTCGAAAGCACGCTTCCTCTCCTTCTTAGGTATATGGGTGTCCTATATCATGTTTACTGTTTTGACCTCTAGAGGGAATTTCTTTTATTCACCACCAATTGGACCCCTAGGCTCATCCTCATCCTCGTTGTGATGGTTCTTGCCTTGATCCTCTGGTAGGAGCTTGCCGGCCTGTTTGAACATCCAACAATTGTGGTGTGTATGATTGGCAGGCTTCTCTTGAGTCCCATGGATTTGGCAAGGCCCTTCCATGATCTTCTCCAGCAGGGTCGGTCCGTCTCGATTGCCTTTAGGGGGCTTTTTCCGCTTCCCAGGTCGGGAGTTGTGGAAACCGGCGTTAACGGTCGTGTCATCGGCATCACTAGTATTGTGTCGGCGTTTTTTTGTTGCGTTTTGGTTTCTTGATATCGTCCCGAACATCAGAGGTTCCGGAGTCTTCAAAGTTGTGGCTGCATCTGGCTGGCCAATTATCTTCGCCTGCGCAAAAGCGGGTCATAGTCCGAGGTTTATCCTAGATTTTTTTAAAACTTGCACCAAAAATACACCAAATTTGGATAAATATACCCATTTCAAAAAAATATCAAAAATAGCACCCCGTCGGCCACCACCAGGCCGAAGAGGGGCCCGTCGGCCGCCACCAGGCCAAAGAGCCCCCTATCGGCCAACACCAGACCGAAGAGCCCCCTGTCGGCTAATTAGAGGCCCAGGAGAGGCCTGTCGGCCAATCAAAGGGCGGGGAGAGTCCTGTCGGCCAGAGGGGGCCAAAGAGCCACCTGTCGGCCTATGGGAGGCCGATGGCCCCCTGGATAAGGCCCAGGAGTTCTTTCTTCCTCCTCTAACCACTCGTTTCACCCTCCCCCATCCTGTAGCCTGCCCCTCTCCACCTCACTCCCGTTGCTCTCTAGCGCTTCCACCGCCTCGCCGATCTCTTTGCTCGACCACCCATTTTGTTATCCAACCCGCGTAAACAATTGATTAGGGCGCTATCCACCATCCTACGGTATTCTTTTTAGCTTCCAACTTAATCGTAGGTAAATGGATTTAGTTCTCATTGGTCACCGTCCATCTGCAGGTAAATGGCTTGCCCATTTTGCCGAGCTCTAGGTGGCCCTTGTGGTGTCGTTGATTCTGGTGCGTCTGTATTTACTGTGGTACTGGATCGTCGATGTTCAAGACGTGTTGTAAGATTCTATGTCTTGTTTATGTGACTGTGGCATATTCGAATGCCTTTGTTTATATGATTATGATGTTTGCTTCCATTCTTGTTGTAGTATGTTCCACGCAGTGTTAGATCACATCTTGCTCGGAACATTGAGGAGTGCAAAGCTTTAGCTATTCAGAGAGGTGACACATATATTGATCCTGCTCTGCACAATAGTGAGGGTAACTTATACCATGTTATTCTTAGACATGGTAGGATGAGTAGTAAATTCCATGGTCCTTCTTGGGAGGAACTTGTGAATGATTATGGTGTCTTCCATAGTGACATGATGATGTTATGCTTGAGCACTATGGAACTTATATTAGTGTCGAATTTCATCGGGATGGTGTTATGTTGTTTCCTTTACCCCATGTTGGTAAGTTATTTGTTCTACTGATTTTCAGTTTTGTTTCAGCTTATATGTTTTGCTGTTCTGCTCACTTTGTGAAATCATTTTTTGTAGCTCTTGAGGATCTGAGTGAAACTCAGAGGGAACTTGTTGACAACTGTTTTTATAGTCGCGGTGTCACTCCGAATTATCATCAAATGTATGTCATGTCGCGGCAGCTCTTTGATGACAACTACATGCTGTGTACTCCTTTTTTTCATAGGATCGCATGAATGTTATTTCTCAACATATGGTAAGCTTTGGTTTCTGTTTTTTTTAATTTATTTGTTCTTTGCTGGTTCATAGGATGGATCATATAACTTGCCTGTTTTTTGTCAGGTTATTCCTACCATGGTTGTGAGGAGTTTGAAGGAATTTGTGTCTATTCCTATGACTGGTTCTTTAACTCTTGAAATTACTTTGATTCAGAAGATGATGATATATTTGTGAGCATTCCTTGTTCCTACTTCATTGGCTTGGGTGATAGACTGGTGTTGAAGAAAGAAGGTTTCCGTAATTTTCTGCTGGCATCGTCTATTGAAGTCAACAATTTGGTGCTCATAACCTTCAAACAACGTGAACATGAGCTAGCTGTTGTTTTCAGCTATCTGCCATAGTGATCATATTGTCTCGCCCTACTATTCCTCTTTTTATTTTCCCGCCCTACTATCCCGCCATACTCTGCCGCCATATTTTTCCCACCATTCTCTCCCGCCACTTTCCTTCCTGCCATTCTCTCCTGCCATTATCTCTCCTGCCATTCTCTCCCTCCATTCCCTCTCACCATTGTCTTTCCCGTCTTTATCTCACGCCAATTTCTTTCCTGCCTATGTAAGGACATCTGCAGTAAGGAGGGTCAGCAGGCCTTCCTTTCCCTTTCACTCTGCCATCCTTCCGCTCTTGCCATCCTTTGGTGGAGATGTCTCATCCTCCTCATCCTCACTATCCTTTTGATGGTAGTTTTCACTCTGGTATGTCCGATCGTCTTCTCTGTCTAGCTGCCAATTTCAAGATGAATGTTAGAGTAGTTCCATGGGAGGAACTCATTAGTAGTGACTTCATAATGAATGAGTTGGCTCACTCATTAGCTAGGAGTGGGTGGCATCCCAGGACTTTTGAGGATATCTGGAAAGAACTTCTCAGGTTGCACGCCAGATGGCAAAAGAAACTGCACAAGGGTGAAGCTTACCTCAGGATTGCTGTGAATAATTCAGGTTTATGGTCAGCAGAAAGTGAGGACGAAGACGAACTCTTCATGTCGAGCACCAAGGTGAAGAGTTCTACATCGACGAAGGGCAAGAGTTCTGCATCATGAAGGGGAAGAGGTCTACATCGACGGAGGACGAAGACGACATCTTCATGCCGAGTACCAAGGTGAAGATGGCTGCATCGTCGAAGGGCAAGAGTTCTGCATCGACAAAGGGCAAGAGATCTACATCGATGGAGGATGATGATGATGCATTCATGTAGTATGTTTTTCATGTAGTATTGTTTTTTGTAGTGGTGTTTTCTGTAGTGCTGTTTAATTAAGTTGTAATGTTTAATTCAGTTGTACTGTTTAATTAAGTTGTAACACTGAATTCAGTCGTAACATTTAATTCAGTTGTACTGTCTAATTCATTTGGATGCATTTGGTTCGCAGTAGTTAAGGATCCGGGATGTATACTCTATCACCATCGTTTACCTTGTTGAAATTTCCGATGACTCTAAACCCTATCATCTCACCTGTCCAGACATTGAGTACTGCCTCTTTTGAATAGTACGCTGACACGATGGAGATAGCGTCCAACTGAATTTGGCCATAGGCAGCCAACACATGTGAGCAAGGCAGGTGCAATAACTGCGGTTTGTTGCATGTACACTCACAAGTTGGATAAAATTCTGCTCCAATTTTAACCTCATGCGTCTTCACCTCATTTGAAGAACCAAAACCATCAGTAGGAAGCTGAATCTCATACCTCCTTTCCTAATTACCTATGAGTGTGACAGTGTGCTTTTTTGCTTTCTTTATTTTCTCAACCATGTACTCCATGACACGGCTACAATAAGGAGTGTTATGATTATTTGCAATATGCTTCTTTGCTAACTCATGCCTTTCTCTCTGAAATATCTCATAGTGCCACGGAATACACCCTCCACAATAGCTGCCAGTGGCAATGCTCTATTCCCTCTGAGTACAAAGTTATAGATATCTGCAAGATTGGTTGTCATGTGGCCACACCTAGATCCATGGGTGTCATGCAGCAAAGACCAATTCACTGGAGGCTCTTTCTCTATCCACTCACAAAAATTCTTTATTGCCCTGTCCTTCTTTCTCTTCATATTAGGAGGGTCAATTGCTAGGAAGTCACAAAGATCAACTGGCTCCTCAAGCTCCTCAATGAGTGCTGTTAATTTAACCTGGTCTTTTTCCATTTTATTCCTAGCAAGGACCTGCTTCTTAGTGAACTCATCTAGTTTTGACCAGATAAAATCGTATTTGCGCCAATGGTTCTGCTTGCATAACTTTTTGAACAAGTTCATCAACCGTTTGTTGTTGAACTGTGAGAAAATATTTGCACCCAGATGGCGCATGCACCACCGGCTTTGCTAGTCCTTCCAAGGTGTTGGCTCGTCAACAGTTGGATTACTGAGTGTCTTCACGACCTTCAATATGCCGGGATGTCTCTCATGAATGAGACACACATTTGATCGGTCCTTCACGATCGCAATTCTAACTTGCCGGAAGAACCATACCTAGCTCGGAAAGTTCTCATCCTCCACAAATGCCATGGCTAGTGGGATGATTTGATTGTTCCCGTCCACACCAATAGCCGTCAGGATTTGCCCTTTGTACTGACCAGTCAGGAATGTACCATCCACAAAAATCACAGGTGGACAATGCCTGAAAGCTTCAATGCACATACCAAAAGAGAAGAATACTCGTTTCAACACCTTCTAATCTGGTATACTATCCAACCTCATGTGTTGAATGTTAACATAAGTGTCGGGATTCCTCTCCTTCAGTATGTCAAGGAGACGGACAACATTATCATATGAGTCGAAGAACGTCCCAAACCTTTCCTCCATAGGCTTCTTCTTAGCCCCTCAAGCATTCCCATATGGAATGTCATAATTCCATCTGACCTTCACTGCTGTCTGGATGTGTTTTGCTTCCATTTCTTCCTTCTCCACTATCTCAGTATACATGAGTTGCGTTATGAGAGTTGAAGTAAGGTTTGGATGACGAACCAACATGTTTTTCCTCACACAATTATGTGGGACAACATTTGTCACAACCCAGTGGATGTTATACTTTGGCACGTGGCCATGCACCTTCGCAGGACAACCTGATTCAACACACTTCATGGTATATTTCGTTGGACTAGATATGTGTGTCCAGAAAACCCTCTGCGTAGACATAGCCGACTTTATCACCGCATACTTCATTTTTAATCTTTGTGTCAAACATAGCCTGATCTAGACTTGGTTCATATTATATTGCCATGGAGTCTCATGGCCATCGTTGATAGTAAAGCCGGTGGATATGTCCTGCTCCCATGCAGCAGGAATTGGTACCTCCTCCTCATCCTCGGAATTTTCAGAATCAAGTTCCTCTGCAATCCCATCCTCGTCCTCTTCCTCCATCACCCTCTGCATTTCATCGCCTTCCTCATCCCCATCAGCAACACCAGAGGTAGCTAATACTATCGACTGAATACTCTGCCCAGCAACATGACCACTAACATTGTGTGGCACATAATCTGACTCTTTCTCGGCTTGTCTAGCATTCACATCCAGTGGCTGTGACCTGGATACATAAATCTCGTTAGGCACTTGACTACTCTTTCCTGGTTCATACCCCACGTTGGGTGGTACGATATTTTCCTCCTTCGCCACTGGTTGCATTAGGGCATACGGATGGATTCTTCGGTCTCTGGATCGACTTAACAGAGAAAACCAATGCTAGCTCCTATCTATCGGAATCAACTCCCACTTGACTTTTTTACAAGATTTGGTCCACAATGCATGAATACTGACGGAACAAACTTCAGGATCCAGGACAAAACTAGTAGTCAACCAGTGCTTCAACTGCCTAATGTCCAGTCTGTCCGGGTCTGAAAGTGTCATCTCGCCTTTTTTAAACTCGCTAAGATCAACCCCCAACTCATTATATCGAACATTACCAGGGACGTAATACACAGTGAAATTTACGGATTCAGACATTTTCACCTGTCACACATTGCCAGCTTCTCATTATTCGCAATGAATAAATCTACACTAAAATAAACATACACTAAAATATGCCTACGTATACTAAATAAACCTACACTAAAATGAACTTCACTAAAATAAAACTACACTAAAATATACAGGTGAGAGACAGGCGAGAGACAGGCGAGAGGCGGAGATAGAGGCAACCCGTCCAGAGCCGGCGCTTTCCGTCTCAATGGGAGTAGGTAGTACCAGAGCTGTAGGGGTGCCATGTTTAACTCCGGCTCTGAGAAGTGAACGACTACCGAAAGATTTCAAGGGGCCTCGAAAAGTTCCGAATTACACAACTGATCTACCCCCTATGGTGTGGGTTGAAAGTTATGAGCTGGCCATGGAGATGCTGGATATCAGTGAGGCGGTATGCGCAAAGTATTTCATCATGATGCTTGAGGGTTCGGCTCGTAGCGCCTAACAAGATAAGCTCATGGGCGGAGCTGAGAGTGAAGTTTATTAAGAATTTCCAGGGGACCTGTAAGCAGCCTATGACCATTGTCGACCTGGACCATTGTGTTCAACAGGAGAGTGAGTCGGCCCATCATTGGGTCCGGCGGGTATCGACCATTATTCACTCTTCAGAGCAGATCATGGCGTCTCAAGCGGTGCTTATTTTAGAAAAGAACTTTCATTTTGTTCCATTGAAACAGAAGCTCGGCCGGCTCAAGCGCACGTGTCAGGATGTGGGAGTGCTCATCACGGCCTTGACGAAGTATGCCGACTCGGATAACACCAAGGATCCAGGCTCGGATGATGAGAAAGCCAATCAAGGGAAGAAAAACAATCAAGGAAAAGGTTTTGTGAACAATGGGAATCAGAATAAGCGGAAGAGTGCTGATAGCGGGTCACAGGTAGTGGCAAAACCAACACGGGACAGAACCATCCCAAGGGGAGTGGAAAATTCAGGCCAAGGAACAGAGGCCCTTTTAATTTAGAGGAAGCGCTTAGGAAGCCTTGTCCGGAGCATAGCACGCCTGACAAGCCGGTGTTGCATGCGTGGGGTGATTGTTTTATCATGCAGAGATTCAAAAACCAGCATTCCCAACCACGTAATAATCAGGGCGGTGGCCCGCCTGGCGGATCACGGCACGGCGGGTCAGAGGCTGGATTCGGCGCCGGCGGTTCAGGAAACGGGCATCCGGGTCAGAATAACCAAGGGGGGCACCAACAACATCCTGGCAACAACAACAATAACAACAATCAGCAGTAGCGCAATCAGTCCGGGTTTCAGAGTAATCCGAAGCAGCTCAGTTCTGGACAGTATCACGTATTCACGACTGGTCACAATAAACGAGACGAGAAGTTACGGAGGCGAGCAGTTAATGCGGTTGCTCCGGCTCTCCCGCGATATTTACCATGGTCTGAGTATAACATAATGTGGAGCCGGGAGGATCACCCGCCATGGGTAGATGACCCGGGCCGGCTGGCTCTAGTTATGAATGGTGAGTTACATAAGTGTAGTGTGACGGGTGTCTTTCAGTGCTGTGTCTCACTGGAGGAGGGCCGGCAGATCTTGAGTGAAATTCATGCTGGCGACTGTGGACATCACGCCGGGTCAAAATCTTTAGTGGCCAAGGCTTTTTGACATGGGTTTTTCTGGTTGACGGCTCACAAGGATGCAGAAGACTTAGTCCGTAACTGTGATGGCTGTCAGAAGTTTGGCCGGCGTGCTCACGTTCCGGCTCAAGAGTTGAGGATGATACCAATCACTTGGCCATTTCCGGTCTGGGGGCTCGATATGGTAGGACCTTTCAAGAGATCCAAGGATAAGAAGACACACCTTCTGGTGGCGGTTGATAAATTTACTAAGTGGGTAGAGGCAGAGCCGGTCAGCAAATGTGACCCAGCTACAACGGTTCAATTTATTAAGAAGCTGATCTATCGCTTTGGTTACCCGCACGGTATCATTACGGACAATGGAACAAATCTATCCAAAGGAGCTATGAAAGCGTTCTGTGAGAAGGAGCATATCCGGCTCGATGTTTCAGCCGTGGCACATCCACAGTCTAATGGTCAGGCGGAGCGAGCCAATCAGGAAATTTTAAGAGGAGTCAAACCACGGCTCATGGTTCCTTTGAAGCGGACACCCGGATGTTGGGTTGAGGAGTTATCTTCTGTCTTATGGAGCATCAGAACTACCCCTAACAGATCTACATGTTTCACGCCTTTCTTCATGGTGTATGGTGCTGAGGCGGTTCTACCCAACGATATCCGACATGACTCACCAAGGGTGGTGGCTTATGTTGAGAAGGACAATGAGGTAGCACGCCAAGATGCGTTGGACGCCTTGGATGAAGCACGAGAGTTAGCAGCAACCAGGTCGGCAATTTATCAACAAGACCTGCGATGCTATCATAGCCGCATGGTGAAGACCCGGATGCTCCAGGAGGGTGACCTGGTGCTCCGGTTGATTCAAGACCAATCTGGAATGCATAAGTTATCTCCACCATGGGAGGGGCCTTTTGTGATCAGTAGGAACCTTAAAAATGGGTCATATTACCTCATTGATATCCGAGATGAATCGGAAACCACGGGTTAACAGACGTTGCGGCCATGGAATATCGCACATTTGCGACCATACTTTACTCAGCAGGCATTGAAAGCCGCTATCATTGTATATATCATGCTTACATGAGTAAAAGCTAGCATCCCCACAAAGACAGGGGCCTCCGCTCTTATGTAAACCTTTGTGCAATCAAGATGAAATTTTTCCGGCTCAAAAATTTGAGTTAAAGTGGTTTATTCGCCGTCAAAATGGCTGATCCGGCTTTATGCCTTATCAAGCGCTATAGCAGGGAGGCTTCTTGCCTTCGGGTATAGCTCACATCTCCCCTGCCCAGTCGGCTTTTACGCTGTTGCAAGGAGGCTTCTTGCCTTCGGGTATAGCTCACATCTCCCTTGCATGGCCGACGTTATGCCCAATTAAGCACTATTGCAAAGAGGCTTCTTGCCTTCGGGTATAGCTTACTTCTCCTTTGCACAGCCAACTGTTATTAAACTGTTGCAAGGAGGCTTCTTGCCTCTGGGTATAGCTTACATCTCCCTTGCACAGTTGGCTTTATGCCTAGTTTGGTTACATTGAGCGCTGTTGTTGACGGAGGCTTCTTACCTTTGGTATAGCTTACATGACCCTAAGACAACAACATGTACACCAAATTCCAGTTGCTTCTCAACTGCAACCATCGAAGGGGGCTTCTTACCGACGGGTATCGCTTATCTCACCCTAATGGCCGGCTTTGTGCCACTTTCGGTTACTTATTAACCGCGGTTGTCGAAGGGGGCTTCTTACCGACGGGTTTTCTTATCTCACCCTAACAACCGGCGTTTATGCCAAAACTCAGTTGCTTAGGCTTCTTACCTTCGGGTATAGCTTACATCTCCTTTCAAATAGCTGGCTTTATACCGTCTTAGGCTGATTATTAGCCGCGGCTGTTGATGGAGGCTTCTTGCCTTAAGGTATAGCTTACATCTCCCATCAACAGCCGGCGTTCGCACATACAACATTTGCTGTTAAAAGGAGGCTTCTTACCATCAGGTATGGCTTACATTACCCTTCATACAGCCGGCTTTAAGACGGTTCCGGTTCATAAATAGCCACAGTTGTCGATAGAGGCTTCTTAGTGTCAGGTATAGCTTACATTATCCTATGACAATAGGCTCCTTAATGGATTCATCCGACAAGAATCGGAGCCATGTCGCTCCGGTTGACAAAAATTGAGTTTTCAAAGAGGTTATCCGGCTCTAATATTCTAGAGAAGGAATGGCATCTTCAAAGATAGACACCCCTCATCAAAAAATCTCAAGGTATATCCATGGAGAGTCGGCAACACATTACATTGAAACACAGAGAGAAGGAAAGTGCACACAGAGAGGTGAAAAATATATGCAGCCGCCAAACGGCAGAGTCATGCTTACTCTATTACAAAAATTACTCTCAGAAGGAGCAGAAGGCATTGTCAACCGCTCACGGCGGGTCATTACATGAGTCTGTGCTCAGAAAGGTTAAAAGAATAAAGTTCAGTTATTGGCCGGCTCATCCTGCTCCGGGTCTTCTGCTGGCTTTATCTGGAGATTTCCTAAGTCCCAATTACAGTCAGCCAGAGCAGCAAAAGACCCTTCAAGGAAAGGGGACGTGTCAAGCTCACAAGGGAAGAGATCCTTACTGCGGGAGGGTGTCAAATCTTTCCACTCGTAGAGAGGCCTGTAGATCCTCTTCTCCTCTGCGTCATAAGCCGCCTGATAAGTGCTCAAGTCAGCTTCATCCGCCAGTACAAAGGCCAGATAACATGACTCTTTGACACATCTGATGTAGTCTTCTTCGGTGAATTCTGAGCCGTCATCTCTTTTGGACGGGTAACCATCCATCATTCCAACCGGCGTTAGCTCGGGGGCAAAGGCCAGAGCCCGGCTCAATCCAGCGATGGCTCCTTGGCGGAAGGCGGACTTCTTCAGCTCTTCTATCTGCTTGGGCATTGTGGAGAAGAGTTCCAAGACCCCTTTCAGAGCGGTGGGGATCTTCTCCTTATATTGAACACTCTTGATCGTAAAGATGGCGCCATAGTATAGTTGTTCCGCAAAGGTGTAGATGGCCTTCAGTGGCAGAAGGCTATCAGAAGCCAACTGCCGGCTCCTGGGACCTAGATAAGCCGGATAAAACTGAGGAGTCGCCAGTTTTTTAATAGCAATGTTAAAATACAAAGTAAAACAGAAACTTACCAAATAGGGCGGCTGACATCTTCGCTATGTGCCGCTTCAGGCCTTGGAGTTCCTCCGCCACGGCTATAAGCCGCTGGTCGGTGTCGTCCGCCCGTTTGATCAGAGCGGCCTTTTCAGATTCTATCGTCTCTTTCAAAGAGGTAAGCTCAGCAGTGACATTGGTCAGCTCCTCAGAGAGAAGCTGCCATTTTCGTCAGCAATGCTTCGGGCTTCTTGCTGAGCCGCCAGGTTGGCTTTCAGCCGTCAACTGAGAACCGGCTTCATTTAAAGCTTCCTATAATACATCAAAATACAGGATAAGTCACCAAAATACAGGACGAGTGTTAAAGGCAAATTTATGCAAGTCTCAAATAGATTGCAAGCAATATATTTGACACTTGGGGGCTAATGTATATTTGATCTTTCAGTATGCAATGCTTTTCCGGTTCATCTCCTTCGAAGCTAATCCGGAACTTGGCAGATACACTATGGCTCTTCAATGTACTAATAATAGAAGCACCGACTCAACTGGATCAAGTTTGAGCCGGCCCTTGGGGGCTATGATTAGATCTTCAAGCTGTCTACATTAAAGACCCGACTCAAATATAATCTGAGACGGCCCTTGGGGGCTACGATTGGCGGTTCACTTTATCTACAGTACTAGGCTAAAGCAATTCTAAGGAAATTTGGCATGACAATATCTACAGAGGTCACAGAAAGACCCGGCTCAACGATTGAGTACGTTAAACCGGCTCTTGGGGGCTAAGTAAGGATATGGTAAGAAGGAAAAGTACCTCATACTTTGTCTTCATTGAAGAGACCAACCAAAGTTCCAGATCCCGGCTGGTGGTAACCCGTTTTATATAGCCGGCGTGGAGCTCTTCCACTGTCATCTTCTCGCACGAAGAGCCAAAGTTCAGCTTCTTCGAGGCTTCAGTCGGCTCTGTATGTTTGGTCAACACATGAGCCGGAGGCGTTTGATGACCAGACCCGGTGATAACAACATCTGGAGTTTCAGGGGTCTTGGGAGGAGTCCCCGGCTTTGAAGGAGCCCTTGGAGGGCTCTCCATGATGACATCTTCAGCGGACGGCTCCGTGGAGGCAGCCGGCGGGTTTTCTTCTAGTTGAGTCTCCTTCGGTTGCTCGGGCTCCGGCTCTTCGATAACTGGGACAGAGGAGGGCTTGTTGGTCTTGTGACGTTTAGCTTGAGCATTGCAAAATAGAAGGATCAGCGGTTGAAGATGTTGCTATCATATTAATAGCCAGATATCCAGATATCATAGTAAGGAATGCTTACAGCGGATTAATCTTGGGCGGTGGTAGAATGGACGCCAAAGAGTCACCGGAGGAAGGAGATTTCTAGAAAGAATAAAATAGAAAGGTGAAGAGAGTATCAAGTCTACAAAGGAGAGTTAAAGGAAAAGAAGAGACTTAAACCTCGTCGGGGCGTTTCTTTGGAGCCAGAGAGTTTGTTAGCCCGGACATGAGCTAAGTAGAGCCGGTGCTTCGAGTCTGTCAACGCTCGACTTGCTGTTGCTTTTTAAGAGAAAATCAGGAGCCAGATAAGCAACAGGGTGAGAAAGAGGAACTTTTCTGATAACCCGCCGCGGCTTTCGGGGGACAAAACATTCTGAGACGGAAGAAACGTAATTTACCTGAAGAGCATTGGCACGGCTGGTTTCCACTTCATCCCGCGAGTAAAACAAGCATTAATAAAGCAGAAAGGTAAAAGATCAAACAAAGTAGTTAAAATTTTACCTCTGAGCTGGATGATGGTGGCGGGTCAAGCAAATTATCTTCCGGGGCATCTTTTTTAGCCCTCTTAGTCGTGATCTTCTTCCTAGATTTCTTCGGAGGGGCAACATATTCTTTCTTCCAGAAGTATGAGTTGGCCTATAGGAATGACCCGGAGAGTGAGTACCAAATCAACAAAGTACAAACGACGTCTAAGAGACGGATGGGAAGAGATTAACTTACATCGGGTGCCGGATTATTGACGCAGAAAGGCGCTAGGCCGATGGCCCTGCATGAGTCGGAGGCCTCGTGGACAAGGCTCCGGATGATAGTGGTAATATCGTCCTCTGGCAGTGTTGATTCGCTGAAGCACAATGAGCTATCATATTTGCCTTCATACTCGCACATAAGCCGACCTCTGCGGCTTAAAGGCATGATCCGCCAGGAGATCCAGCAGCGAATCAAATCCAATCGTATTAAGCCGTTGGCCAGGAGCGCTTTGATCTTGGCATGGAACGACTCATATCTGGCACGCTCCGAGGCTGAGAGCCGGCCGGGAAGCTCCGAATCTGTCCTAAGCCAGGAGGCTTGGTAACCCCCCAATGAGCGCTCTTTTTTAGGAGAGGTCACTCGGCAATAGAACCATGTCTTATTCCAATCTTTTGGGTGACTCAGCATTGGAGTAGCAGGAAAGATGATGTCTCGGCGACGTTGAATAGAAATGCTGCCCAGCTCCAGACTCGGGCCACCCTTCATTTCAGTTTGGCGGTTGGCGTAGAAGAATTCTTGAAAGAACCCCATAGACGGCTTACTTAGCAGATAAGCTTTGCAGAGAACTTGGAAGTTGCAGATGTTGGAAACAGAGTGGGGTGCCAAGTCTTGAGGATGCAGCTTATAAAAATGAAGGACGTCCCGGAAAAACTTAGAGCCGGGCGGCATGAACCCTCGCTCGATGTGATCAGCAAAGACTACTATTTCTCCTTTTTGGGGAGAAGGCCAGGTCTCGTTGCCCGGAACCCGCCAATTGAGAACCTCTTTGGGAGGAAGAGCACCCGATTCAATGAAGCCTGCTAAGTACTCCTCGGTAACGCAAGAACCAACCCAGTTGCATGAGTTGGACGCACGAGACATATTGGCGGCTTAAGTTTTGTGCAAGATAAAAGGCTGCAATGAGTAAAAGCGCAAGCAAATATTTTTGACGGCTTAAAGGTTTAAGGGTTCTATGGATAAAGTGGAAAGACCCGGCTGATGAGAGCTGGAGAAGCTTGGCGACTCAACAGAAGGAAGGAAGATTGAAAAATCAACTAAGTCCTAAAACCAGATTTCGCAAACTATCGCTATGGCTACGAATCTACAAAAGCGGCGAAAAAGGATTTAATCCAGACCTAGCGATGAACAGCAAAAGAAAGAAAACGGAGCGGGGCTATCGCGGTCAACGCATTATGCGCGGCCGGCCCGCGTGCGGCGGCGGGACGAGAGCGCGATCTAAAAGTAACAACGGCGTCGAGATATGCTCGTGGCGGCGATGCCGGAGCCCGGCTACGGCAGAGCCCCACTACGGCGGAAACCCTACTAGGGCGGTGAGCGATCTAAAGAGAAAGGAGAACTCACCAGAGATGTTGCGGCGGCGGCGGAACAAATCTGCTCCATATCAGGGTGATGCAGCAGCTCAGTTGGTGCAGAAGCGAAGACGGCGCCAGACGACGAGGATGCTAGAGCGGCGACGATAGGAGGAAGAAGAAGAGGCACGAGCGAGAGGATGGAAAACTCCGACCTGCACAGGTCATATTTAAAAAGGGGTTAACGAAGGCGCAAAAATCCAGGTGACGACACCGTTTGACCGAAGCAGACGCCTCGATTCTCGGGATGACAGTTAATGAAAGATTTGGTGGTACATCAGCAGATCTCATGACGTCACGCCGGGTCATTTCCGAGCGACTCCCCAAAAAACGAAAGAGAAGGATGAAATGAGCAAGCTCAATTCAACCTGGGGCCTAATGTTGGGGATACGACCCCACGATATGATCCGCCCCGGAGGCTCTGGGTCATGTTGCTGGCTCGGGAGCCGGCCCAAAGGTGAGCCGTAAGACTGGTGGCCCAGGAAGATAGGCAGCTCAAGGTGTGGGCCATACAAACGGCCCGGACGTAGAAGACCCGGGCGTGCAAGCCTACTCATAGACGGCTTGGACAGGAAGATAGAAAGAGACTCGATTAGCAATTGTAACGACCCGGTGGTCTTGACCTCTTATATAAAGGCTGACCCGGGGCGACTTAGGGGTAGGTGATCGAGAACTAGGTCAAGCTTCTAGCTCCTTGTAATCGATACACAAGCAATACAAACACAAGCAGGACGTAGGCTATTACCTCAACTCGAGGGGCCGAACCTGGGTAAATCCATGTCTTTCTTCCCAGCTAACCCCTTTGAGTCCACCCCGTTAAGCGATGGCCTCGAATCCAAGTCCGTTCACTCGGACATTTGCCGTGATAAAACCACGACACCTGGGGCGAAGCTGTCGATGCAGCCTAGATGGCCGGTCTGGTCGGCGTGTAGTACAAGGCTGCCAAAGGCGAAGATCTGTCCGGGGACGAAAGTCTCCATGTTGTGGACCTCCTCATTGATGACAAGGCGAGACATCGATTCCTTGGGTGATCATAGCGGAACTCTCAATGAAAGCACCTATATCATTGTCAAAACCGGCGGATCTTGGGTAGGGGGTCCCAAACTGTGAGACTGGGATTCATGGTAACAGGAGACAACGGGCACAAGGTTTACCCAGGTTTGGGCCCTCCTATGGAGGTAGTACCCTACGTCCTTCTTGATTGTATTGATGATATGTCAGTTACAAAGTTGATCTACCTCGAGATCGAATAGCTAAACCCTAGATGAGTTGTTCTGTCCCTACAACCTAAAACCCTCTGGCTTATATAGATGCCGAGGGTATCTAGGGTTTACACATGGTCGGTTACACGCCGAAGAAATAAACATGCCTACTCGCTACATTAAATGTGGAGGTCAAGCCATGATTCCCGAAGCTTCCTTCTTGGAGATAGGGTCTTCGACCGATCCAATGTTCGGCAAGCGGCACATACAGTCCGGCCCATAAGAAACAGGTCGGCCTACCGAGGACCCCTTAAACCAGGACTCCCTCAAAGACCTCATCAAGCTTGTGATATCTCTCTTCAATATTCTCAAGAAGAATAAGTGGTATGCCAATCTGTTGCTTGTTATCAATTTAACTTGATGAAGGAGAAGCATAACATAATTATTATTCTTGTTTCATCAGGGGATTTCAATCCTTCTTTCGGAGGTTGTTCATTATATAAAATTCTAGATTCTAAGTTGTTCATATTTTCCTTCCGGAGTTCAAGTTTTTCTCGAGTATCTCTTCATGAAGCTTCATCAAAATATTTAAAAGTCATAATATTATTCTTTCTAGCCTTCATTTCTGGTGATCATTCTTTTGCAAGGATTTAATTCCTTCTCAAAGTTTTCTTCAAGATTCTTGTTAGAGAGGCTCAAGTATCGTTCGCCTTGTCTTCCGAAGTAGAATTCATTCCTGCTTATCTTTGGTATTATACCATTCTTAACTCATGAGGACCCTCGAAGATAATTTATCAATAATGACACATTTAAACCCATCATTCCTTTCTCGGAGTTACCTTGGCATCGATTTCACCTAAGGCATTTCCTAAGGATTGTTGCTATCATGGTGATTATCAATGCCATGTTCTCAATGTATTCTTTTGGTGACAGAAGTTTTCATCTCTTTGTTGCTCCCAACCAATCAATTGTTTCTGCTAGTGGCCGGTTCTGTCCTCATAATTTTGAGATGTTCTCCATAAGCCCACAACAAGCTTCTTCTCTTCATTGTTAATGTTCCAACAACTCCGTTCTATATCTCCTTTGTAATCAATTGTGGCAGAAGTTTTCATTTTCTTCTTTGTTCTTTTATTTTCAATTATCTAGTTTCTATTCTCTTGTTAAGGATGCTTGTGATGTTGCTCTCTTCAATCTACCATCTTGTTTTTTAAAGATCATGTTCCTTCTTTGATTATTCATTTAACCGGAGTGTTGTGTCCTCTCTTCAAGTTCTTTCTATCTTATGAAGTTTCGCTCCTCTTTTCTACCAAAGTGTTGTCCAAATTTATTTGGAATTCTTGCTGTTCCTCATGCCATTCTTCATCTCTTTGCAACCTTCAAGAATCGTTGTTTTCACACGTTTGTCAAAGAACCAACTAAGTTTTACCACTTCCTCTTACCTTTCTCTTCCCTTCTCATTCTAAGATCTCGGGGCGAGATCTCTTGTTAGTGGAGGAGAGTTGTAACAGCCAGAGATCGACCCTCTAACAGATTCCTGTTTTATTTCCATTCTTGTCGTGTGATTCATTTGGTTGTCACATTCATCATCCCATCATCTGCATAGCATCGTCACTTGTTTTTGAAATCTTGCATCCATTTGTAGTTGTCGGTTATCTCCGTTCGTGTAATCGACCGTTTTAAGACCGACCACACACGCACGCGCCCGATGAACTGATAAAAATATTGTTTTCAAAAGTGTGTATAAAACTTTATCAGATTGGGTCAAAACATGGGGAGCAGTTGTAATGTGTTGTAGGTAGACCACCTGCCAAATTTCCTCGCAACCAAAGGTCGTTTGATACCCCAACGGTTAATTGCAAAGGCATCGTCATTGGTTTATTTATAGAATGTTTTGGTGTTTTCAAACTCGTGTCATGGGCCGAAAACTTCCCTCTCATCTCAGCCCAACTACTCTACACCGCCCACTACCCACCTAGCCTAAGCGCTCTCCGCTCGGAGATGTCCGGTCGAGATTGTAACGCCCCGAACACACCTGTCGATAGTTGTTACTCCTGGCGGGATCTAGACTTGGCCTCACAGATCAATACTAGTTTTTTATGCACACTTTGTCCTCACTCATGCTCACCCGGGACCAACTTCCCAGTCGGTCACCCATCCTAGAACTACTCCAAGCCAAGCATGCTTAACCTAGGAGTTCTGTTCGAATGGGCTCCCGGAAAAGAAGGAATTCCTTATTGATATGAGTAGTCTATGATCCCTAATAAGGCAGGCTATCACATACAACGTCACTCAGAGGAACTGACGTCCTCGTCGGGTCATAAGAACGTTCCCTCTTGGCACAAATGTCTGTGCTTCCAGTCCGATACATGTGTCATTCCATGTGCCACGATGGGTCACCAACTTCGTGAACAACATGACCGTGCACCTATCGACAAACATCCATGTAACCGCGAGGGTCGGCTCTGATACCAACTTGTAACCCCCTGGACACACCTGCCGGTACTCGTTACTCCTGGCAGGATCTCGACTTGGCCTCACAGATCCATACTAGTCTTTTCTGCACACTTTGTTCTCACTCATGCGCACTCGGGACCAACTTCCCGGTCGGTCACCCATCCTAGAACTAATCCAAGACAAGCACGCATAACCTAGGAGTTCTGTTCGAATGGGCTCCCGGAAAAGAAGGAATTCCTTATTGAGATGAGTAGTCTATGATCCCTAATAAGCCAGGCTATCACACTCCCCTTCCAAATCCGGCTCTCTCTCTCACCTCTTCGTCAAAATCTGAGCCCTCCACTCCATAGTCACTGCCACCTTGCTTTGTTTTCCACGCAGGCGACCTAGCACCACTACTTGGTGCATAGCCATGGGCCAGTCGCCCCCTGTGCCACCGCCAGTAGCCACCCGGAGGTCGCTACGTCGCCTCGCATGCCCACCACCGCCGCCAGCCCTTCCTGCGGCCCGCTAGGCCTAGATGCAGCCCGACCGGCCTTGCGCGTCCGCCCTCGCGCTTGATCAGGCAACCGAGCCGAGCACCGACGGACTCCCTTGCACCACCACACCCTCGCCTCGCCTCCCGTCCTACTGCCGGTCCCCACCGCCTCGGTCACCTCGTTGCCTCACCGAGTGCCCTCGCTGCCCCACCGCCATGCCCTGCCTCGCCGTCTCCCGCGTCATGGCAACATCGGCACTAGTAGGTCGTGGCCAATCGCCACCAAGCCAGATATAGGGCCTTGTAGGACGGATTTGGGGGATCTTCCCTCCACCGACAAGGACTCCCATGTCGGCAACCTCAGCCATGGCTGGCCTCGGCCTCGTCCCTGTCGCGGGACCGCCCCGTCCCGGATCGCCCGAGCCCGCGGTCCAAACATCGGCCATGTCCTCGCACCGCATTGTCCACTTTCACCGCGGTCTAATTTTCTTCAAGTGTTTTTTTAAACTGTCTGAAAATCATCATGAGATTACATTTTGTGAGGATTATAGTTTTTAAATCATGCATCTAATGAGTATGAGTTATATATGAAAATTGTTCTACTCTTAGTGCTATACATGATGGTCCCATTTGCATGTGCATTAGGATTCATTTGCATGATCACTACCTTGTCACAAAAGTGCATGTCATCGTAATCGTAAAAACTGATATCTTATTTTATTTTGCCCGGATGATTGCATCAAATCCGTGGGTCTTTTGCATGTGGTGTATTCATGAGTATTGCCCTATGTGATGTCTACTTTGATGCCATGCCTCTGGTTGCTATGGAAAACATCATTAACATGTCAATTTCTTGCTCTCAAGTTGCTATCATGATAAAACTATAATCCGTTAACGATAACTTCCATTTTGCGAGGCTCATATTAATCGACCCATGCCTGGTATGAGCATGTGCCAATGGAGTATTTTGAAGTGTGTCATGTCTACATGCTACTAGTATTATTTTCATGCATATATATATATGATTTATATGCCACTGTTATTGCCATGTCAACATTCCTAGTCAAACTGTAGTATTAGGAGATAGTCAAATTTCACTAAGCCTAGAATCTGGTTATTTTATTGCTATGTTTCCATGATGATTGCCAAGAATCTATAGGTCCTTTGTGGTTGGCAAAATGGAATGAATTCTTGAGAATGTTATACTTTATTAGTGTGTGCCAATAGTTTTCAAATATAGATGTTTCATCCTAGTTAGCTTGGTTGTTAAACATGTCAACATGATAAAACTGCTCTGCCGTACACCTCGATAATTTTCACTGTGTGAAAATGTATTCAAGTAGCCATCTTGCGAGCTCATTTCCTATTGATCCATGCCTCTACTCAATTTGTTTGTATGAGATGAACTGTTTTGCATCATGTAGACTACATGAACATGTCTTTGTTGTGCATTTTAGGTGGATGAAGCTTGTTGATTTGTAGGTTGCAATATGCTATGTTGCTGTTTTGGGTAGATCATAACTAAAACTTCTATTGCTTGTTGTTGTTAAACCGTTGCTCTGTTTTGAACATGCCATATATGAAACTTGCTTAGTATTTCATTTAGTATCATATTATCTTGTTGTATCCATGTTTTGAAATGCTTGTGGTTGTCATTTTCATGCATTTCGCATTCATGGCATATTCATCTTGTGTTGGTCATATCATTTAAACCATAGCTCCGTTTTAAACGTTCTATATATGTAAATCGCCTAGAATGACGTGTAGAATCACATGGTGCATTTTCACTTTTAAAAAAAATATAATATATGGTTAGTTCAGATCTGCACCAAATTCGAAATTAACATATGGGGTCGTTTCGGAAATACTATATGTTGTTTCCGACCTCATTTAAGATGCCTAGATAGTGTTGTGTTCATTATGCTTCACCTCTTGCCATGTTTAACAACATTTAATATTGTTGTGTACCTAAACAGGAGTGAACTATGTAATTCAAATATGGAGTTTCGTCAATATGCAACTTGTTGCATATTGAGCTTCACCTAACGTGTAGAAGTTGATTTTTCTGCTTTGCCAGGTCATGCTTAACATGCATCATATTTGATTGTGTATCATAACATGAATATGTCGTGGTGTTATCATGTGTTGATTGGTTGTTTTCATCTTGCTTCTCCTCGATAGAGTTCCAAAAGCATTCAGAGTGTGAGGATTCGTTTGACTATGTCCCATTCATCTACTTCACGGATTGCTTCTTCTTCCAAGCGGGATCTGAGGCAAGATGAACATTTCCCTAGATACCACTATTATCATTGCTATGCTAGTTTTCTCTCTTCTATTGTTATGTCTCTTTACCTACCACTTGTATGTCCAGCCTCCCAACATTGTCATGAAAATCCTCTAACACCTCCACATCCCAACAAACCTTTGTTTGGCTATGTTACCCCTTGCTCGGCCATCTTCTAGCGTTGTTAGTTCCAGATGTAGTTGCTTCCATTTGTCATTTGTGGCATTCTTTTTGAGATATCACGATATTATTGCTATTTAATTTAATCCACATATATACATGGTAAAAGGTGGAAGGCTTGGCCTTTCAGCAGCTCATAGCAAATCAATATGAAAAGATCATACAACAACAACTCATAGAAAATCTAGGTGAAAATTAGTTATAATAAAGAACCTCTTATGTGGCACAATCAGCACATCCATATCACAATTAGTTTTATCATATATAAGCAGTACCTCATAGAAAATAAATATGAATACATCATACATCATTAATGTCTCATAGCAAATATAGATGAAAATTTTGAAAACAACATACATCAACAGCTCAATCTTGTTGGCCGAACTCATGCTGACGATCGCGGGTTGGGTGTAGAGCAAGCGGATGGGGGTCCTTTGTTGGTGTGGGTCGTCGGCCAGAGTGAGGCACCATCCGACGGAGCGGAGCTCCTACTGCTATGTCACGGAGGAGGGCGGGGTTGTGCTAGAGGAAGGGAGGGGTCATCCTGGAGGGAGGAGAGGAGCAGCGGTGGGAGGCCTCCCTGCTGGCCAAGTCACCGGAGATGGTCACGTCTAGGATCTTGGGACCAAAAGCGGGTAGCTAGAGAAATCTAGAGATGGCCGGGGGCATTCGGTGATGCAGGGGGCAAGGACCACCAAGATAGGGGCAACCGAGGATAGGCCTGGGAGTAATGGAGACAGAGGGAAGGGTCGGGAGTGGTGGCAGCACTGGAGGATGGGGACTTGAACAGTGGAGGTAATGGCTGCATCAGGTGTGGAACCCTAGCTTTCATGGTGACGAGGGTTTGGGCTCAATTCATTTTTTCCTGGTGTGACGAGGAGACAGTAGCCAAAATAGCACTAGTCTGAACCGAACTTGCCAAAATACCACTATGAAAAACCGACTTGCCAATATAGCACTCCAAGCTCAATTGTCAAATGTTTTCTGTTAGTCAAACTATTAGGGAGTCATCAGTTTTTTGAGTATTCCAAATTTACCCCCATAGAAGCTAACCCTATCCATGTTTCCTCTCCAACCCCTCCCGCACCCAGTAGAGATCCATGGCAGCACCTCACTACAGCCCTCGCCAATGCCTCCCTCCAGCCCCCCTCTCCCTCCAACCCTCTCCAGCACTGACCCTGCAGCATCTTCGCTCGTCGATTTCCTCCCTTCGCACGTGGCCGGGAAGCCCGGTGCCCATCAATCCTGCCCGTGGGTGCGTGGCCAGGAATCTCGACGCCCGTTGGTCCTAACCGTGGGCGCTTGACCGAGCCACCTGCCGCTTCATCTCTGGCACCAATCGACCCTGCTCTGCCTCGTCTTGCCTCCTTGCTGCTTGCCTACCTCCATTGGTGCCCGCTGCCTCCATTGGTGCTCGATGCAGGAATCCTAACCTGCTCAGCTGCCCTCTTCTTGGCAGTGGCCATATCAGCTTGACCAGTTGCTCTGTCTACACCAACTTCTCAGTGAGCTTCTGCAGGAAGTTACCCTTCCCCATCTTTTTCCAATGAAAGGGAGACCCCAGTGGAAATTAGATAAACCCTTTCATACAAAACGAGTTCTCTTGAGATTATGACTTATTTTTACAATAAGCTGTGGCAAGCTACAAAAGAACTAGCCCTAAGCAGTTTGAGAAGATATTGTTCGACTGAGATTTAGAGGAGAGCTACTATAAGGAGCACAAAACTATAGCAATCATTAAAATCTCTGTCATTATGTTGTCTATTTTCTAATGATGGTCAATGTAGTAACATTTTCTCGTTGATTACATCCCATCAGGTTTGAGTGGTGCTGAAGATCAACTGGCCTATTGAACGATGGATGCGGCAACAACAACACACAAAATGGAGGTGGCTTTGACAACCCACAAAATGGTGTTGGAGGAAGCTCTTTGTGCCCGCATAGCTGAGAAAAGGTGAAGGAATGTGATGCTCGGGATGGGAAAGATCAAAGCAAGGAGGACGGTGCCATGGTCGGACTGCCCCTCGAGGAGGAAAAGGAAGAGGACGACAATGGATCAGACAAGTCGGGCCGTGAGCACATCTGTCCCCATCCATTATGTGTCTTTGAACGCTACTGCGGCATGAATGCTGAGAAGGGAAAAGTAGGTTGTGGATGAGATTCTTCCATTGTCGCTTCTATCGTAGTTAGTATAGCACATCATTTTTTTGTAGTCTGATGCATGTGTTTATCTACATATGTACATTATATCAGAGCAATATATGTATTGATGGATCTAGTGGTGAAGGACAAAAATTATGTTTTATCTGGTCACCGTATGCAAATGCACCCGGATGTGTCCGTGGGTGTTTGAGGGCCAGAATTTGTTACTTATGGTCATAGATCCTCTTAGAGCATCTACAGACGTACTTGGAAACTCTGGCCCTTCAAACGCCCGGGGATAGTGACCAGTCAAGCCTCAAATAATGCATTCTACAACCTATACCTCAAATTAGAAGCATCAAAAGAATACTATTACAGCTCGTCCGTCTTTGCCGTGCCCATGTCTGGCCGCCAGCTACACTCCCTAGAGTGATGGTTCGGTCACTAACGAGGTAGAGTAGGACTGGGACAGTAGCCGGCTCATGAGAGTTGAGCTCCCACCTTCTCCCATGGCCTACTCTTCCTCGTTGGAGGCCGCAAACCATACGGTGACCGTGGATGTGAGATCAAAGGATCCGACGACGACCACGCGCACTTGTTCACCATATGGTGCCCCAGAGATGCAACTCCGCCTCGCCAATGTCCATTGTGGTGAGGGCTTCTGCTACCACCCACGCCTGTGGCCTCGCATGTCGGGCCGCACCATGCCCATGGTGCCTCCTCTAGCCTGGCGCGCCGACAGAGGGTTTGCGTGTCTGCCCTCATGTTCGAGCGCCAGACGGACCGCATTGCATCCGGAGAGGCAGCGATGGTGGATCCATGCACTGGTTGTGTGGACGCAATGGATCCCCAACAGAAGTAGTTTGAGCTATCGTGAGACGGTCACCTACCAGGAGTGTTAGAGCGCAAGCCAGAGGGCCATCTCCTCCCCAGGTCCGTGTGAGATGAGAGTCGTCCATGGATGTTAGCTAAGCTAGCTACCAGTACAAAAACAGATCGATCCACCTACATGCATGCTTATCTAGGCTAGCTTTGTACGTATATGTATTTTGGTGAAACCACCTCTAAATACACCCACATACTTGCAATTTAGGTGTGGGCAGAAAGTACTTGGACGGCTCGACAACCGGCTCGACAATCACGACAGTGCTCTTGACAAAAAGAACTTGTCTATGAGAGGGCTACAAAGGATCTCAACCAACAACGAGTGAGAAGTGACCTCTAATGAAAGGACTGAAGAAGCAAGGTACATGTGAATTGCCATGGAAACTTGATCCACATATGTTATGATTGCTCTTTGCTGGAAAAAACATGTTTTATTGATGGTCCATAAAATGAACTATGAAGCTCGTTCACTTGCCAAATACTCTGCTTTCAAGGGGTGTTCTTAGTGGCTAATTTCTCTGCATGACTCCTCATGTATTCTCATGAACATCCACATTGATCAATAAGGGTTGGCAATTCTCAAAAAAAATACAGAATAATGATGCACATCATCACATGTCTAATTGGCCAACCAGTTCACACTTGAATCTAAGAAGAACCAATGGCTTCCAAATTATCGTTTCATGTAACAAACATTAGTTCATATAATTGACACTATGAGTCACGTATGTTTTTAACTTTTCACGCATATTTGTCTTTCTGTTTGAAGACCCCCCCCTGTGTTGCATGTCACACTCTGCCACTAGATACAAGGATGGGTTCTCTGCCACTACAACCGTGCACAGTGATGAATACATGGTCGTATATACAAAGGAATTGAAAAACGATATACTCTTAAGTCTCAAATGCAGTTTGATGATCCATATGGGTGTGCATGGTCCACATATGCATAGCACATGACGTCGGGTATAGAAGCAACTTTTCGGTGATCCATTGCCTCTCTAGCCTATTTTTTCGAAAAAGAGGCAAGAGCTTTGCCTCATCCATTAAATCTTTACCTAATAAGAAAACATAGATTACTACTACCCGTTCACCATCATTAAGTTATTCTAATATTTGCAAACAATTACCCATCATGCCATCTATAAGTAACAAACAAAATCTATGAAAACACGATTCTTAAGAATGTCTCAATCTGGATCCACAAAGAATTCGCTGATATAACAAGAAAGGCTCGGGTGGAAATCTGCGGCGGGGCATGCATCCTCTAGGACGTTGACATGAGGCTCGTTGCTGGCAAGCTAGAGGAGGGTGGACCTCTTCTTGTGGGGCCAATGCTGGATGCGAGGGGCATTGATGGCGGCCACGTCAGCCTTGTGGTGGTTCCTCATGTTGCATGTTTCTTTCTTCCTCAGCATAAGGAACACGCACAAGCGCAACTTTTTTGGGGAACCGGAAGGAGCATTGTCTCTTCATATTAGATAGCGAGAAGAGAGTAATATGTACAGAGCTGATACTTTTTTTGAAAATGGGAAATCTAACAAAACCCTAGCTAACACATGCAATTTTAGAGTTAACCAATGACGGTCACCACAGGTACATGGCCGGAAGCAAGACACATTTGCTTTATGTCGTCGAATGCAATGGTCGCGACTTCGAGGTGGGTTAGACGAGTACCCATGAAGATTCGTTTGTTGTGCTCCTTCTAGATGTTCCAGATGAGGCGCACACTATGCTGTCAACGTGCATCTTTTGACAGAGCATCATTGAGTAGGTCCCACCAGTCATTCATGCCCATTGTAGGTGGCATCATGGGCATGGCTCCTGGGTCCTCACCGGACCAGACATTAACGTGGGACCAAACAGCAATGGCAAATGGGCAATCTTTGCAAAGGTGTGTTGCCATTTCTGGGGCTTGGAGACAGAGCGGTCACATCAGGTCATGTGCCCATCCACGAAGGGCCAGCATGTCCGGCATAAGGATCTTCCCATGGAGTACCAACCATGCGAAGAACTTGCACTTTGGTTCAGCATGGGCTTCCCAAATCTTAGCCGGAGCGAATCTAGGAAAGGAACCAATGATTGGGCCGCGTATGCCAAAGCGGTGGAATAGGTCCCACTGGGGGACCACTGCCAGGAGATGGAGTCCTCCTGACCCGGGGTTAGATGCACCATGGAGACGGCCAAAGCGAGTGCAATGAGCTCTTGAAGTTGAGGTGGGGTCATCAGGCGGCAACAAATCTGATCAAGTTGTCCTCCTGGAGCTCCTTCATGATAGAGCATTGTTTTCTAGTGGCGATCTTGAAGAGACCCGGCAACATCAGTCGCAAAGAACCACGGCCGGTCTAGTCATCATGCCAGAACAGAGCTTTACCACCGTTGCCCAAGGAGCTGATCGTGGAAGCTCAAAAGAGCGCCACGTCAATGTCGTCGCAGGGGATAGCAGAGCCCGCCCATTGGTGATCCGGGTCATACCACATTATCCAGGGCCACCAGAGTCAACTAGCCCTTCCAAACCACTCAAGGTCGATGATCACAGGCCCACCCAGGGCCTTAGGCCGGCAAACAGTCTTCCAGTTGATTAGTGAGTGGCCGCCAGACGCATTCTTGTAGTCATCACCGCACCAGATGAAATTGCGAATAATCTTGTTGAGCTTCTGGTTGGCCCAGGCGAGGGGCAGCAACGCCGTGAGGTGATGAGTTGCAATTACGCATAGTACGGACTTTGCCAGGGATACCCTCCTAGGCCGTGCGAGATTTTTCCCTTTCCAGCTTGGCAACCTACCTACAGTTTTGTCGATGAGAGGATGCCGGTCAACCCTCTTGACACATCTGGTATGTAGTGGGAGGCCGAGGTATTTTCTTGGGAAGGAGGAAATCTTTGTCGGGAAACCGAGAAGGATGTCGGGTAAATCAACATCGCGGCAGCAGATAGGGAACACCATGGTTTTGCTGACGTTGTTGATTAGGCCCAAGGCCTCCCCGAAGCAGGTTAGAATCCTAGCGATGGCGTCAATCTCCTCTTTGACAGGGTTGGCGAAGATTCCTGCATCCTCCGCATAGAGGGATACCCTGCAGGAAGCCGAACGCGACTTTATGGGCTTTAGAATCCCATCCGAACACTCGCCTGGAGCATGAGTTGTAGATGATCAATGGCAAGAATGGAGAGCATTGGCAAAAGAGGGTCTCCCTCGCAAAGACCTTTGGCATGTCTGAATGGTGATCCAGGTTAACCATTGAGTAACACCCTATAGGAGGAGGAGGTGAGGGACAAGCAGATTCAGTCCCGCCACCGTTGGCCGAAACCCTTATTTTGAAGCGCTGCTAGAAGGTAGGCTCAGCCCACCGAGTCGAAGGCCTTGGAGATGTCTAGTTTGAGGAAGAGGCCAGGCATTGAGGAGCGGTGAAGTTCTTTGATCAAGTTTTGCACATGGAGGAAGTTGTCATGGATGCATCTCTTCTAGATGAAAGCGCTTTGGCACTTGGAGATCAATGTTGGGAGAAGCGGTGCAAGACGGTTTGCTAGCATCTTGGAGAAGATCTTGGAGATGCTATGGATCAAACTAATTGGGCGATAGTCGCCAATCGAAGAAGCATCAGCCTTTTTCGGGAGGAGAATGATGTTGGCCGAGTTGATGAGAGCAGCGCAGTCTCCTGGTAGGTTCTCCATTTGCCGCATAGGATCCACGACGTCAACTCTAATGATCTCCCAGCATGATTTGAAGAAGGCACCGATGAAGCCGTCCGATCTAGGGGCCTACACCGAGGGCAGGGAGAAAGTGGCCTCCTTTTCTCTGCCTCATCGAAGGGGGCGTCCAGTAAAGAAAGGTTGTGGCATTGCATACCAATGCTCACCCAGGCGATGCTCTTAGAGCGAACAGCAGGCGATCCAAGGTTGCCCTGGAAGTGGTCAAGGATAACCTGCTCCTTGTCTAGCTTCGTAATTTCCAGGCCAGAGCTGATTCTTAACGTCTGAATGAAGTTTTTATGCCTTCGGTCATTTCTAGCATGGAAAAACTTGGTGGCGGCATCCCCTTGTCACGCCCAAGATGCGGTCCTATCCTTATTTTGGCACGAGGGCCTCGACGGGGATAGAAGCGCATCTCGATGCGTTCTCAAGAATGGATATCATTACAAGTACATGTACAGAAGAGATGAGTATATGAAATTGGCTTACACTCGCCACAAGCTACATCAGAGTCACATCAATACGATAAAAAACTCAAACATCATACATAAGAGCAGGGTCCGACTACGGACGAAATCAAACGATAAAATGACATCCACCCTTGCTATCCCAGGCTACCGCTTGGAACCCATCCAAGATTGATGAAGAAGAAGAAGAACTCCAAATCAAATCAAGCAACGCGCTCACGTCAAATCATCACATTACCTGTACCTGAACTGTTGTTGTAGTAATCTGTGAGCCACAGGGACTCAGCAATCTCATTTCCCAGGGTATCAAGACTGTTTAAGCTTAATAGGTAAGGTATGGTTAAGTGGTGAGGCTGCAGCAAGCGACTAAGCATTATTTGAGTGGCTAACTTACGAGTACAGAAAGTAGAGCATGGTGGTCTACGTATAACAGAAGTGAGCTAGTAATGATCACTAACTGATCCTGATCACCTACTTACGTCAAACAAAACCCCACCGTGTTCTCTTTCGGATAAGGACTCACGAGAAGAGACAGTCGCGGTTACATACACAGTTGGTGTATTATATTAGAATATACTATAAGTGTGCTATGACCGTGTGTTAAACAAAGAATCCAAGTTTGCCAGATAACCGCGGGCATGGCTTCTCGAAAAGATTTAACCCTAAAGGGGTGCTCCAACTCATCCATCACAAATTAACCACACACAGCGGGAATAACCTCAACCACGGATCTCATGATCATCCTAGGCAATTCCAAAGGAAATGCAAAAGCTTGAGATAGCCCGAAGAAGATCAGAGTTTCTCACTCAAGACGTTCGAGACAGGTAAATCAAATCTAGCAAGGCCTCCCGACATGCTGACAATCCCGATAGGAGCCGCGTATCTCATTCTCAGGGCACGGCAGATGAGCTACGCATACAGTGGCCTGATAGAAATCTCTAGAGTTGCCCCGGGTTGGCCCTGCACAGTGCTCTAGTTTGGACCAACACTCATGGGGAGCACTGGCCCGGGGGTTGATTAATTATCCACGGTGTCCGGAAAGCCCCTATGCAAGTACATTAGTTATTAGGAAAATGTAGTACCAATGTTGGGCCTAGCCAGACAAGTTTTATTCTAACCCGAAAATCAAGGGGGTACCCATAACAACCCCGAGCATGTTAGGAGCGCTCAATTATGGAACATAACACCGGTTCACAAGTAACTAGGGTGGCAAGAGTGGAACAAAACACCGAGCAAAAGGCCAAGCCTTCCACCCTTTACCAAGTGTATAAGTGCATTAAATTAATTAGCAGCAATATTGTGATATAACAAAAGAATGTCCATGTTGACACATGGAAGCAATTGCACCTGCAACTAGAAACGCTATAAGAAGGGCTGAGCAAGCGGTAACATAGCCAAAACAAAGATTTGCTGGGAATTGGAGGGGTTAGAGGCTTATCATGGAAATGTTGGGAGGCTCGACAAACAAGTGGTAGGTAGCGAGACATAGCGATATAAAGACGAGAAAACTAGCATGGCAATGATAGTAATGGTATCCAAGGAACTCAGCTATCTTGCCTGAGATCCCGCTAGGAAGAAGAACGAGTCCATGAAGACGAGCCAACGAAGTCGAACGAATCCTCACACTCCGAACGCTTACGGAACTCTATCGAGAAGAAGCAATCTGAAACGAACAATCAACACAAGATACACCACAACATATGCATGACACGATGCGCAAACCAATATGATGCATCTCCGGTTTAATTATGCAAGGCATGAAAAACACAACAATCAACTACTACACATTAAGTGAAGCTCAATATGCACGAGTTGCATATTGACAAAACTCCATGTTCGAATTATTAAGTTCACTCTATTAGGTACTCATCAATATTAAATGTTGTTAAACATGGCAAGAGGTGAAGCATAAGTAAACTATCTATCCAGGAAACTTAAATCAGGCCGGAAACAACTTATAGCATTTCCGAAATGACCTCATATGTTAATTTCGAAATTGGTCCAGATCTGAACTAGTCATATTTTATATTTTTTAAACAATAGAATAAGCATACCATGTTATTCTACACGTCATTGTAGTCGAATTACATATATAGAACATCTCAAACGGAGCTACGGTCTAAAAGATACGAGCAACACAAGATACACATGTCATGAATGCAAATGCATGGAAAATACAATCACAAACATTTCAAATCATAAGTGCAGCAAGTTATTATGAAGCTACATGAGATTCTAAGCAAGTTTCATATATGGCCTGTCCAAAACGGAGCTACGGTTCAACCACACTCAACAAAACAAGTTTAGTTGAAATCTGCCCAAAACAGCAACTTAGCATCTTACACGCATGAAAACGTCAAGCTACAAGATTCTAAAATGCATAAACTAAGCGTGGGGAAGTAGTATATAACACACACTTCATTATTTCTTCACATCTCATAAACAAAACATGCATGGATCACATGGTAGGAAGCCCACAAGGTGTCTACTTGAAAACAGTTTCAGACATATTGAAAATAGCAGTTTTTGAAAGTGCAGTTTTTATCATGAAGGCATATTGACAGCAGTAAAACTATATGCTACAGGTCATATTATGGCATGAAACTTAACAAAATTCCAAAAGACAATATCAACTACAAATAACTCCATTACACCTATCACAAAAGAGTTCTAGATCACTAGCGAAACACATGGCAAGACAACAACAAAATATAATAGATTCCAAACTTAGAAATATTCTACCATCTCAAAACAGCAGTATTTTATAGCAAGTTGACAACAACAAAATAACACCTAAACATGCATTTCTATGACAAGCAAAATGTCTAGGGGCTAGGACACATATCAAATGGCACTTCTCATGTTCAAAATTATTTCAAAACATGCACAGGTTAAATCACACGAAAATGACAAAAGGGCATCATGGCATAAATGACATGCACACAAAATTCTCAAATGACAAAACTAAATGCACAGATAAATTCTATGGATTTTTCTACCCCGAAAACATATATAATATGTATAGGTTCATGTGGAAAATTAATCACAATTAAATATGCAAGTATGGCCTAATCATCTTATAGCAAGTCATTGATGCAAAATAAATGCAAACATGATGCCAACATTTTATCATGCATGAAAAATGCGATGCCGATAAGATGAACATTTTAACATATGGTTGTATTAATTCCGATGCACGTTAAAAGAATATGTCAATGCAATATCATGTCAAATGTGCAAAATGACAGAAAATGACATGTTAATTATTTTAGGCATGGGTGAAAATGACATATTAATAATCTACACATTTTACTAAGCATTCTACATGTATAAAATGTTTTAATATGACTTACGGTTAAATTGATATGGCATTTTAAAAACATGCAATGGTTCTATACACGAAAATGAAAATAAAAAACGCAAAATGGGGGGCTGGGCTGGCTCACCTTGGGCCATCTTGGGCCGGTCGGTGGTAGGGAGCTGGCGTTGCGCTGGGCCGCTAGGAGGCCAAGGCCCACGAGCGGGCGTTGGCGCTCGGGTCAACGGGCAGCGGGCGCTCGCGCTCGTCCTCGCTCGAGCCGGAGCGGAAGGAGCGGCGGCGCCCTACAACTCCGACGACGCGGCACCTGCAGGACGGCGGCGAAGGGCTAGGGCGGCCCAGATCTAGCCGATGGCGGACCGGATCCGGCGCGGAGGTGACCGCCGGTGGCTTGGGGCGACGAGCTCGAGCCATGGCGGTGGCCTACGGGACAGAGGCGAGGCGGGGGAAGGAGAAGCAGAGGGTGGCGGGGCTGTAGTCCAGCAAGGCGGCTCTGGCGACCCGGCAAGGCTGCGGCGGCTCCGGCGACCGGCTGGCCATGGGGCTGCGGGAGGAGCTATGCCATGGAGCTCGGACAGGAGCTCGTGAGCTCAGGGACGGCGATTCAGGCCCGGATGGGCTCGAGCGGGCCCAGATGGGCTTCGGCGGGCTTGACGGCTGGAGGAGGGAGAAGGAGAGGTTTGTCATGGGATTCTAGGAGGGATTAGGGTTAGCTGCCCAATTAGGAAGGGGGAGGGACTATTTATAGCCTAGGGGCTAGGGATGACGGTCTCTGTCCGTTTTCGGACCGCCGGCTGACGATTCGACGGTCCGGAAGCGGAGGGAGGGCTATGGTGATAGTGCAGAGGGCTATGTGGGGAAGAGAGGGAAGTGCGACCCGTAACACGAAGGTTTTTAAAACACCGACAAACGTCCGATGAAATACCGATGATGACACTGCTACGGTTGACCGACGGGGTATCAAACGAACTCGGAACACGATGAAATTCAACATGTTGTATACCTAGAACATAGAAAGACCGCACGCCAAGTTTCGACCCAATCCAAGAATATTTTTGCATGCACTTAAAAACGGTTTTATTTAACGATGCCGCGTGCGCGTGCATGTGTGGTTGGTCTCGAAACGGGCAACGGCAAGAACGGAGAGAACCGGCAACTACGAACGAATGCAAGTTTTGAAAACGAGTGACAATGCTATGCAGATGATGCGAATGATGTGATGATGAATGCAACAAGCAAACAAAACACAGACGAGAATGGAAACACAAGGGGAATCTTCTGGAATCTTTTGGAGCGTCGGTCCCGGGCTGTCACACCCCTAGGCGGATCCAGTTTAAACGCGTGGGCTATCTCGGCTTGATCTTCTGAATGGCAAGTATACCTAGGTACGAAGCCTTTAGCTACGTCTAGAGATCTCGCTCCTTGCTAGAAAGAGGGCGAACTTCTTCGGAGATGTCAAGATGCCAAATGATCTCCTTGGCCACCGCGATCTGGTTGTTGAGCATGCCGACCTTCTCCTTTTGCCACTTCTTAAGAGCTTTTGTCGTTCGGCGGAGTTTAATGTGAATAGAGCGGATCGCATCTTGAGCCTTATAGGCTTACTCCAAGCCTGGTTGATGACATCATGGAAGCCCGAAAGACGCAACCTGAATTCCTATAATTTGAATGAAGGCTTTCGAGGGGTGTTCAAGCACCCCTGAATGAAGAGCGGAGCATGGTCGGAGCAGGCCATGGTGATAGCCTGAAGGTGGGCGTTGGGGAAGAGCATATCCCAGTCATCGGAGTGGAAAACATGGTCGATCTTGGTGAGAACTAAGTTTTCCTGCGCATTTGACCACATGAACCGACGTCCACACAAGCGTAGCTCTTTAAGCTGCATGAAATTCAGGGCGCCGCGAAATTTCCCGACAAGGTGGCGGTTGATGTGGGCATTGCTCTTGTCGTCTGCTTTGGTGATCAGATTGAAGTCACCGAAAAGAAGACACTCGCTCTTGGCCATGGTCTTTATGGACCGTAGTTCCTTGATGAAGGCCAGCTTTTCTTGCTCGCCCTGCTGTCTGTAGACACAAGAGATGGTCCACGCGAGGCGCTCATTAAGCATTGTGATTGTAGCAGAGATAGACCCCAGAGTCACTTGGAGATCTGAAAAGGCGAAGAAAAGGTCGGAGGCGGCCATAATCATGCCTCCACGGGTGTCAGATGCAGGCAGGACGTGGTAGTTGGCGACAAAAATTGGACCGAGCATGCCGTGAATGATAGCATCGTCGACGAGCTGATGCTTTGTCTCGTGTAAACAGACAATGGAGGCATGTGATTCACGGACGATGTCAAGGACGGCGTCACAGTGAACCCAAGAGTTGAGACCATGGACATTCCAGCAAATCATGTTGACGTTAGGTTGTGCCATTGGGGAAACTCAAATTTAGCACAGTTGAGGAAGACGAGCCTTGCAGAGGGGTCGTGGGAAGTCGTACAAGGGCGGACGAAGCAAACATGATGAAAATAGCCGACAACCACATGCGATTGTGGATAAGAGACGATAGGTGTCCTCTAGCCGCGGTGATGCATAACATCTGAAGACTAACGGTTTTGCAAATAAAAACTATGATACGTCATGTAGGGCAACCCGATCATCCCGAACGGCCGGTTGGCACCTAGGCAACTACACATTTGCAACCTGAGACTCCACGATGTCGGCCGCCTTGCTTTCCTTCTTGCCCTTCTTCATCTTCTGTTGGAATATTGTCTTTGCGTGTGCAACCAACCCACAGATGGCTTGAACGACTGGGGCGGCCAGTGTAGTGGAGAACATGGCCAGGTTGGCCTGCTTGGCCTTGTCATTGACACAAACCGTCGGGTCCAAGATGCCACAAACCTATGCAATGATCTCTTGGACTGCATCCAAGCCGGCGCCCAGAAGAGGTTTGGGCTTCTTTCCAAGCAGACATTTCTCCTAGCTATGGCACTGATGACGCTGACTTTGGCTTTGCTGGGAACCGGCAGATACAGAAGCGGTGCACGAGCTTCCACGACGACAGAGTCGAGGAAAAGGTTCAGGTCAGCATTAGTAGCCAAGCCATCAGGCAGCGTAGCTACGCCGGACAGCTGAGCATCAGAGAGGGAATCTTGAGGGGCTTGTTCAGCTTCGGCACTTGAATAGCAGCAGACACAACTTCAGGTGTTGGGACAACAACAAGTACCACAACTGTTGATTCAGCAGGATGGGCTGCAGGCAACCGAACCGGAGCAGTAGCGTGTGCAACGTGTGTAGTTTCAAGCACGAAGGCAGGCACCACCGCATGCACCAGTGGTGGATGGATGCAGCCTAGGGGAGATAGCAGAGCGGCTGCGACCAAAGGAGGCGAGTCCACAGCCGGCAGGTCCGCCAGCTGAATGGACTAGGCTTCATTCTCTCTCGTATCGTGGCTAGGTATTGGCGGCTCCAGCGCCAGCCCCGACAAGTAGGCAGCCAGCGGCAGGGTGTCATCTAGCCCCAAGCATGCCGGCGACACCACAGCAGAGACACACGGAAGGGAGGAGAAGGCCGACACTCCTATCTTGATCAAAAGTCCCTCATCCTTGTCTACCAGACCAACGAAACTCCATTGCAAGTCCAGGAACTTGGAGCACAGCGGCGATAGCGCTGCTTTAATCACCATGGCCATTGCCGCAGGAAGCAAGTGGAGAAGTAGATGTGAAGCAGGGATGCTAATACAAATAAGGATGTTTTGTGCTCTGTAAGAAAACTCCTGGATAGAAAACTTCATGGGTCTTGCTGCATCATTAGTAAGGGGAAATCATAATGGTGTTTTGATATCTACAGTTCAGCTCTGCATGGAATTGTGTAAAGCCAACATAATGGAGTACCTGAGGAAGAACTGCATCAAAGGTCTGGTACGAATACTTAGAGATGTCTTCACTGTTCATACGCTCGCGAGAATGATCTTGTTGGCATTTTAGATCCTTTCTAGCATATTTTAGTTCCAAACTTAAAAGGGAGAATTTCATACCGCAAACAAAGAAAGTTACATCAATTAAATTCAGCACAAGGTCATATGATTTCAGAAATTTGAGAGAAATCCATTCATAGGCAAATTTTAGTGATGATCTGACAGCTAGGACAAGTTCGTTCATTATTTCAAAATTATGGCATGGAGCAGTGCATGTGGGTCCAGTGACATACTAGAAATGACATCACATGTTCCTTCGAAAACTATGCTAACACAATAGCCTTGAAATATTTTCATATAACTATTGGTTACTCCTTTCTGAACGTTGGACCAGCTAAAATTTGATAATCCATTAATCAGTGTATTTATTTGCAGCTGCCCCATACAAAGGTATGCGCATAGCTGCCCTTGGAAACACATGATCATTTTTGTAGGATTTTTTGTTACTTGAATAACCTAGAAAACATAGAGTTGAGTAGTGTTGTTGTGGCTATGGATGTGTAAGTTAATGTTCTAAAGTTTTATGGTAGAACAAATACATTTATGATAGCAATGATGTCCTATGGGATTTCATATTATTTATCAGGTGACACATATTACCTAAAAGGAAAAACAGATAGAACCCATAAGAATTCGTTAAAAATGATTTTTGAGAGATCCAGAAGATCCCATCTGTATTTAATCGAGAAAAGGATTTGTCTATACATATTGGTGTAATATAAAGGATCATTGTTTCCCATGCTATTTCCACATCAATATTTTTGTTTTGTCCTTAAGCTACTTTATACACAAAATGTGTTTGTCGTTCTAAAAGTTCTTTGTTACATGTGAACCAAGGAGGAAATTTAGAGATAGTAAATATTTTTTCCTGAAACTAATGAAAGAAATAAAATAGACCTTTGATCTTCTTCAAAAGATGCACATAAGTGTTACAGCTTACAAGTTTTTAGTATTGATAGTATGACATTAGTGGCATGGACACATAGTTCTTATCAGTTACTAGAAACGGGGCTGCCATGTAAGCTATATATACAAGCCCCACAAGATTAAAATATTAGGCAAGTAAGGCAAGCGGCACAAATCTCAACTTCAATCTCAATAAGGGCACGCGACAACACTTCATCATGCACGAGTATGAGTTTAATTATCACCGCCGCTCCCAGACACCATAATCACCAATGAACCAGTAGTTTCGCTCGAGTTACAACGTCGGTGTGATGGCAAGCAGCAAGCTCTTATTGAAAATCTATCGAATGGAAGTAAATGGATCTTTATATAGCAAGTAGCGACATTTTATCTCCTTGATTTTTTAGCCTCTTACCTAGCTTGGTTCGTCTTCGGAATGCTTTGTTTTCTAATATTTCTACTCTTTTCGATCCAAAAAAAGTGTCGTGGCATTGAGATAAGGTTTAACTAAGCTTAGTTGAAAGTTGCGACACTTTTTCGATGGGGTGAGTATAACAATCCTTGGCACCATCATCATTGCATGTCAAGAAGTAGTAGTAGTAGAAGAAAAGCGATTTACTAGTGAAAGAAGTCAATGATACTATCTGTTGTGCATGAGGGGCCTAAAGGTACATATTTGAAATGATTGGTTGCATCACTAAGAAATCTATGTCACCTAACCTGATTTTTTTCTACATTGCATTCTCCCGTTGCAATGCACGGGCATTTTTACTAGTAATTTAGAAAAGAGTTTGTTAAAAAACATCGAAAGAATAGGGCATGTGGATTACTCGCATGGGATAAAACACCCTAATTTCTTAGCACCAGCGGCGACCCAAAGGTTGGCCTCGGTAGAGATGGAGAGATGGAGGAGAGCAAGATTGGCGGTGGAGTACTCCTATTTTCAAAAGCTCTTATGTTTTCTTGTTCCAAATTGTCCATGACACAAGAATGGTGAGGGAGGCCTTGGCTTGGCGGTTTGATGTTGTCACGCCCTAGACACACCCGCCTGTAGTCGTTACACCTAGCGGGATCTAGACTGGCCTCACAGATCAATACTAGCCTTTTTTGTGCACTTTATCCTCACTCATGCGCACTCGAGACTAACTTCCCGGTCGGTCACCCATCCTAGAACTACTCCAAGCCAAGCACACTTAACCTGGGAGTTTTGTTCGAATGGGCTCCCGGACAAGAAGGAATTCATTATTGATATGAGTAGTCTATCATCCCTAATAAGCCAGGCTATCACATACACCACCACTCAGAGGAACCGACATCCTCGTCGGGTCACAGGAGCATTCCCTCTTGGCACAAATGTCTGTGCTTCCAGCCGATACATGTGTCATTCCATATGCCATGATGGGTCACTAACTTCGTGAACAACATGACCGCGCACCTGTCGGCAAACATCCGTGTAACCGCGACAGTCGGCTCTGATACCAACTTGTCATGCCCGGGACACACCCAACGGTAGTCGTTTCTCCAAGCGGGATCGGGACTGGCCTCACAAATTAATACTAGCCTTTTCTACGCACTTTGTCCTCACTCATGCGCACCCAGGACTAACTTCCCAGTCGGTCACCCATCCTAGAACTACTCCAAGCCAAGCACGTTTAACCTGGGGGTTCAGTTCGAATGGGCTCGCAGAAAAGACCTTATTGATATGAGTAGTCTATCATCCCTAATAAGCTAGGCTATCACAGATGTTCCCTCGGCGCAAGTGCTTGTCCACCACTCCTCCATTGAGTCGAACAAGGGCCAAGCGAAAGTGTCAAGACCGTGAATGAGTAATTTCTCAATGACTAAATATCAAAGATGTCGGTTGTAGGGACACTTGTAGAAGAGGTGAGAGCCGCATTCTTGCACCCTCTAACAAAGAGGGAAAATATCACAATTTGGCCACCCAGCTTTGCCTATCTATCAACCGTCCTAATTCTATAATCAAGGGGCAACCAAGCGAAAAAATTGACTTTTGGGGGTGCCTAAACTTTCCAAACCATTTTGTCCAAGGGAGAAACAACCATTCCTAGGAATTGCACCATGTATGTGGAGGCCGTCGAGTATTTCCCACTAGTCGTGTGCTTCCAAATTGTAGCATCCTCGTTGAGCTCGTCGAGTTGGACCTTTCTCCCTAATTTCAGCCTAAACACCACATATAATATTTATAGCGATTCCCCTTAGATTATTAATTTCCAAGACCCAAATATGTTTATTTCTTCAAGTCGGCAGAGAATGGGAAGCCACTAGCCACATAAAATTATGCACAGTTGGGGGTACCTCTTTAGACCATATGAGATTCCAGCAGGACCGACGCCCATTCGGCCACGAACTCGAACCAGTCGTAGTATCTCTATTGGCATCATCAAAACCGAACTAGTATGCACTCTTAACTGAGAAGGCTTCATACTTCCATGGACCTCAAGCCAGTGTATCCTTAGCCAAACGCCGTGATGCCCTAATTTTCAATATCTCCACAATGTCCGCTAGCACAAAGTATTACTAAAGCAATGCCAAGTTCCATGAGCTGTTCTCATTCACCAATTCGGACACAAATCTTATTCTACCTAAGCCTTTCACTTTTATGGATCTATAAGAATAGGGCCTCGGAATCCAGTTGTCATACCATACCTGTATGCTCCTTCCATTACCCACTCTCCGAATTAGTCCATTCTTCAGCAGATCTAGACCATATGCAACACCTTGCCATGAAGAAGAAACAATACCCGAGAATACAGTATGCTCAAGCTTACCATGCAGAAAATATCTGGACTTTAAAACTTGGGACAATTGCATTTTTGCCCCTAGTTGGAACCTACCCACAAAGTTTGCCCTTACTTTTCGACTCTGCTCAATTTTTCCCTTAGATTTGCCTCCAAGGTCGCCTAAACGCCCTTTGACCATTTGACCAATACTTTGAAAATTCATAACAAATTCATATGAACTCAAGAAAATACAAGTGAGACATCAAAATGTTCAAAAAAACGTTACCTTTATGTAAATGTAATTTTCATTTAGGACAAAACTACCATTTAAACTACCCATGGTTATTAATGTTATTAACATTATTAAAAATAAAAGGTATAAACTATAATGTTTTCATGAATAAAATTCAGATTATGTCATGTTACCTGACCATAAAGATCCAATGACAACTTAACTTTCTCGGCGTGTGCATGTGATGCCTCAAAGAAGAGCATAGTGTTATCGACAAACAAGATATGCGAGATCCCTGGGGCTCTTCTGAATAACACCGGTGGAGGAATATCACCTGACGACACATAATGCTTAAGTAACGCAGATAAGCCATCATCTACAAAATGAACAAAAGGGGGCACAGAGGATCGCCGTGCTGAAGACCATGCGATGGTTCAAATGAATCGAAGAGGGTCCCATTAAGTTTGATAGAATATGATGCGGAGAATCCCTCACTCATCCCCACGAAGCCTACACCATCTCCACAAGACACAAATGGTCCTATGACAAGAGCTCACGCACGCGCAATAGAAGCTAAGGTGAACTCTCTCCTATTTGAGCTTGATATGAATGCTAATGGAACTTGGATGCTACCTCACCTCGGGACACTCTGCATCATTAGGTACGAGGAAGACATCCAAGGCTAAGGGGAGTAACCATGAGGAAGCAAGGAAGACGGAGACGCTACTGCAGACAAGAAGTCCATCTATAGACGACCCCGTGCACACTGTCTCCCTGGACCCCATGTGCACGAGGGTAACAGAGTAACTGAAGACCCCGTGCGCACGGGCCCAGAAGACCCCATGCCCACGGGACTCCCAGGAGCTACAGCAGCCACCCCGTGCGCACAGGCCCAGAAGACCTCGTGCACACGGGCCTCCCAGGAAGCTACATCGGCGACCCCGTGCGCACAACTGTGTACCATGCCCATGGGACCCCCCCATGCGCACAGAGATCACATAGGTCGTGTGCACGAGCCTCCCAGGCCAGCCGACCCATCCGACCACTTCGACCTCTCCTCGTCCGGTACCTCTAGCTGGCTATATCTAGGACCCGTGGATCATATGTTAGGCTTAGCTATTGTTTTGCACTTGTGAGCGTAGCTCCATTACTTGTCTCTCTTGAGGATCTTGTCCTCCTCTGGGAGTAAATACAAGTGATGCCAAGGCCCCTCTAGAGAGAAGATCCCCCGTGGATTCAAGGCTCCTCCTTCGGAGTGAGAGAACACTATGCTACTTGTATCATTGGCTGATTTTGGGATCTTTGTAACTCTCGTGATGATCATGGATCTAGTGGTTGTGTCATTTGAGTTTGCTCTTGAGTGTTTCTCTTGTTCTTCCTCGTATTCTTAGTGTTTTCCCCCTCCAATTCGTCAAAGATCGACTCCCACGGGTCTAGCCCCGTATCATATGGTATCATGAGCCACGTTGAACACGAATTTGAGTCTCCCCACCATTTTCTAGCCTATTTTTGCTTGATTTCATCGTAATCCAAAAATCCCCACAAAAATAGCCATATCAATTTTTTTGCAATTGTTGAATCTTGTGAGTTTTCTGTTGGTTTTGATCTGTGGAATAGATGCCTAGCAAGTGTATCTATATTTCTATCCCAAAGATTCCCGATTATTTTTTCTGAAATTCACCAAAATCGTGATCTACCCGAAATTTTCTCCCCACCCCCGTGTCCACGGCCCTGGACCCCATGCGCAGGAGCCCTCGCAAACTTCCTGGCCTCCCCGTGAACACGGGCCTCAAAAGACCCCGCGCACACGGGTCCTACAGAACAGTAGCATTTTTCCCATTTTCAGCTTTGTCACCCCCACCCTTTTCCTTCTCCTCCATTGCCATTTCCTTCATGATTTTGAGTTTGTGGCTTCCGTGTCCTAAGGTGTTTCATGTAGTTAGGCACGGGACGTCATCACCACCACCATTCATCATCACCTATCTCGACTTCAACTTCGGCCACCTTTAACCATAAGCAAGGACGGTAACTTTGACGACATCTTTGTCCATTCCCTTCCATTGCATTGATAGCTCCCACCCTATTTGCGTACCTTACCCATCGAGACTAGCAAGTTCAGAATTGCCGGGCCACGTTACTTGTGCACCATAGTGACATTCATATGCCGCATAGCTAGTTTAGCGTGCACCTCACTTATTGTCTACATTGTGCCATAAGTCTCTCCCGTGCATATCCATCATACATGTCTCATATCTTGGTTCGAGCATCAGGCATATAGAAAAAAAGTGAAGCTTTTAAGCGAAGAGAAAGATCCAAAGAGCTTGTAAGCAATAGCCATAGCATCATATCCTCTTGCATACATACTAGATTCTTGGGATTGAAGACGGCACAGTTACTCTCATAGGTTGGTGCACAAGGACATATCTAGGCCATTAGAGAAATCGACCTAGTTCTCTCTTGTATCCATGCAACACGAGCCTTGCAGAGATTTCATATTTCTCGTTCATTGGTTGCGCGTATCCCATTATATCTATTCGTGTGTGTGTTCCTAGTTCCTAGTGCCTTGAAAGCTATTGGTCTATTTGCTTTGTCTTGCTATTTTGCGAATCTTACTCAACATTGACACCGTCTTGGTTTGCATTTGCTCAAATTTTGTTCCACTCATCCTAACCAAGCTACACTTCAAAGCATTACGTTGTGTAGGTGTGAGAAGGGTGAACTTCGATACCAATTCTACTATTTCCACGATTTCACATTGAGTGATTGATCCTCTTTCAACCTTCGAAACGATATTTGGTATTGTGTTTTATCATTCTCCCACTTACATCTACTTGAGTGCTATGGATAGAATTACTATAACGAACCCGGCCTTTGAGGAGCATGACGACAACACGAACAACTACGTCACCAAACTACAATCCTTTGGTGCACAAAAGGGTGCCAAGAACACGATGTCATCAAGGACCGCATCGAGCACCTCGCCACCAACATACACGAATCCGAGGAGCAAACGCGGCACCTCCTTACAACCCAAATGGACGAGCTCCGCTCCTTGATGGTGAACGACACATCATCAACTTCTACTTCAACTTGTCGGTGAACAGCAAGTCGCCACTCCTCCGAGGACTCCTCTGGCGAGAGTCCTCCTCCTCGAGCTCGACCACAACAACGTGATGTTCGTTGCCTCTCTCAAGACTTACGCAACCCCTTCCATGACAACGAGCCTCAAGGTCGACATCACGAGCGTGACCACCGTCACCAACAAGATCAAGATGCATACGAGCAAGAATGCCTATGTCACCGTTGTGAGGAAGACCGGTGCCGTGAAGAGCAAGCAAATGAGGCACATCGCGCGCTTCACGAATCAACATATGCCTTGCAAGAACGAAGCTGACAAGCTCATGAGGAAAAAAAAGCTCTACGTCGAGAACGCCAAGAGGAAGAAGCACATCAAGAGGAGCACCAAGAACGCCAACAACCGATGCGACCACAACATCAACAATACCCAAGGCAATAGGAGAAACACATTCATGGGCTTGCTCCATGGCAAGGGCAATATCAACATGACAACAATGCCCCTCCATGACAAGAAGAGCAAGCTCAAGCAAATCCCGTTGACCACGTGGATGATCAAGCTCCAAGGCATGGCCACCGTCAGCAAGACAACTATGCTCCTCCACAACAAGGATACCGCCATCACGACAACAATGATGAAAATCCCTTTGGCAAGCTCAAGTTCAATATGCCTAAGTTCTTCGGAAGCAATGACCCCAAAGACTATCTCTCTTGGGCACTCAAGGTTGACAAGATATTCTGGTTACATAACTATGAAGAGGACAAGAAGATTGCCATGGCCTCCCTCGAGTTCCAAGATTACATTCTCATTTGGTGGGAACAAGTGATTGAGCAAAGAAGAGAAATAGGTGACCCTCCAATCACCACTTGTGCACAAATGAAGGACCTCATGCGAGCTTGATTCGTACCAACACACTACAATCAAGATCTCTTCAAGAAGGTACAACTACTCAAGCAAGGCACCAAGTCAGTGGAAGAGTACTACCAAGAGACGGAGATGGAAATGATAAGAGCCAATGTAAAGGAAGACGAGGAGAAAACTATGGCACATTTCTTGAATGGTCTCAATTACCAAGTCAAGAAAATTGTGGATTTCCAACCCTACTCCAACTTCCTCGAGCTAGTGCATCAAGCCACCAAGGTGGAACGTCAACTTCAAGAGGACTATAAGTACTCCAAGACCTCCTACAAGACCGACGGTGCAACTACTTAAGCTTGTCCAACCACGACACTTTCCTCTACAAAGACCTCCACGACAAAAGATGACAAGTCAAGCTACAAGGACAAGTCATCTTCCTCATCCCGCACCGCTACAACAAGCAAACCAAGAGCATCATCCTCTACATCAACACCGAATGCTGCGAAAACAAGCTCCATCAAGTGTTCCACGTTCCAAGGTCGAGGTCACAAGATGTACGAGTGTCACACAAGGTGGACCATGATCATTTAAGATGACGGCACCTATGACTCCATGAGTGAAGATGAGATGGAAGCTTTGTAGCAAGTGGCCATGCACCGACAAGTCAATGAAGATGAATATTATCAAATCTTTTGTGACAACGTCCGAGCCCCGCACTCGTTGTCTCAAAGGTTTTGACACTACAACAACAAGACGAGGACCAACGTTGGCACATCTTCCACACCAAGGCCGGTATCCAAGGAAGATCCGTCAAGGTCATCATCGATGGAGGAAGTTGCCTCAATTTGGCAAGTGAGGAACTTTGCTCCAATTTGCACTTGGTCAAGAAAAGGCATCCTCGCCCCTACAAGGTCCAATGGCTAAGTGACTCCGGCACAATACAAGTCGACCACACCGTGCAAGTTTGCTTCAAGATTGGAGCTTAGGAAGAAACCATGGAGTGGGATGTGGTGCCCATGTTCGTTTGCCACCTACTCCTTGGGAGACCTTCACAATTCGACCGTTGAGTCATACACAATGGGTAGACAAATCAATATAACTTCAAGATGAAGGGCACCGAATATGTGCTTCGCCCTATGTCTCCAAGTCAAGTGACCGCCGACAAGCAAGCTTCGTCCCATCGGAGAGAGAGAAGTGAGAGACTGATCCACCTCAAAGCGAGTGAGTGCCACAAGCCAAAAATGAGTGACTCCATGATGAGGGACAAGAGTGACCAAGTACTTTTTGCCACCAAAAGAGATTTGGGGGATGTGAGTGAGAGCCCATCGGTCGTCCTTCACTATGTGATAGTGTGCAAGGATGATGTCACCCGGCCTAACCCTTCACAACATCTTCTTCTTGTATACACTCAACTGTTGCAGGAATTTCAATACATTTTTCCTGATGAGCTACCTCTAGGACTACCACCAAAACAAGGGATAGAACACCGCATCGACCGCATCCCCGGCACATCGCTCCCTAACAAGGCACCCTACCACGTCAACCCCAACGAAACAAAGGAGATACAAAGGCAAGTTCAAATTCCTAGATAAAGGGCATGTACGTGAGAGGTTGAGTCCTTGTGCAGTTCCCGTGATCCTAGTACCTAAGCAAGATGGAAGTATGTGCATGTGTTCCGATTGCCGACCTATAAATACTATCACCATTAGATATCGCCACCCTATCCCTCGCTAAGAAGACATCCTAGATGAACTTAGTGGTGCCACTATATTTTCCAAAGTAGACCTAAAAAGTGGTTACTACAAAATTCGCATGCAAGAGGGTGATGAGTGGAAACGTCTTTCAAAACTAAATATGGTCTATATGAATGGCTAGTGATGCCCAAAGGCTTATCCGAAGCAGCAAGTACATTTATGCGAATGATGCATCATGTTTTGCGCCCCTACATTGGATATTGTGTGTGGTCTACTTTGAAGACATGCTCGTTTTTAGTGACAATCTAGAACAACACGACACACATGTTAGGGACGTCTTGCAAACTCTTCAAAAAGAAAAACTTTATGCGAACATGGACAAATGCATTTTTGGTGTTGAAAAAGTTGTTTTCCTAGGATTTGTGGTTTCGTCCAAGGGTGTCCATGTTGATGAAACTAAGATTGAGGCCATTAAAAATTTGCCCACACCCACCAATTTGCAACAAGCGCATAGTTCCTTAGGACTAGCCGGTTTCTACCGTCGGTTTGTGAAAGACTTTAGCACTATTGAAACTCCTCTACACGCTTTGAGCAAGAAAATGCACCTTTTGCTTGGGGACCATCCCAAGACACCACTTTCTATGAACTTAAAAATTTGCTCACTCATGCGCCTTTGCTTGCCTTGCCCAACTTTTATAAAACTTTTGAAGTGCATTGTGACGCTAGTGGTAATGGCATAGGTGGCGTGCTTATGCAAGAAAAGCGCCCAATCACGTATTTTAGTGACAAACTTTCCAGTGCTCAACTCAACTATCCTATATATGACAAAGAATTGTATGCATTGGTGAGAGTGTTGCATGTTTGGGAACATAATATCCACCCACATGAATTTGTCATTCATACCAATCATGAAACTCTCAAGTACCTAAAGGGTTAAACTAAGTTGAACAAATGTCATTCTAAATGGAGTGAAGTTAATGAGTCTTTCCGTTATGTCATCAAATACATTAAGGGCAAAGAAAACGTTGTGGAGGATGCTCTTTCCGGAAAATTCAATCTCGTTAATCAACTCGAATTGAATGTTATTGGTTTTGAGCACAGAACTTGTATGAGCACGATATTTCTTTTGATATTCCATATGCCAATTTCCAAGTGAAAACTTGTTGGGAGACCTACTATATGGAAGATGGATATCTTATGCGTGCTAGCAAACTTTGTATACCCGAGTCTTCTCTTCGTATGTTGCTTTTGCAAGAGGCTCACGGTGGAGGACTAATGGGACACTTTGGACGCGACAAGACAGATGCCACACTCTCCAACAAGTTCTATTGGTTAAAGATGCTTCGTGATGTCGCATGCTTCACCAACCGATGCTCTACATACAGCAAAGCTAAGCCTAAAGCTCAATCCCATGGTCTTTACATGCCTCTTCCTATACCGTTCCACCCTTGGGAAGACATTAGTATGGATTTGTTGGGAGACGTAGTAGTAAATCAAAATTTTCCTACGTTCACCAAGATCTATCTATGGAGAAACCAGCAACGAGAGGGGAGAGATTACATCTTCATACCTTTGAAGATCGCTAAGTGGAAGCGTTACAAGAACGCGGTTGATGGAGTCGTACTCGCAGCGATTCAGATCGCGGTAGATCCGATCAAGTGCCGAACGGACGGCACCTCCGCGTTCAACACACGTGCAGCCCGGTGACGTCTCCAACACCTTGATCTAGCAAGGAGGAAGGAGAGGTTGGGGAAGGGCTCCAACAGCAGCACGACGGCGTGGTGGTGGTGGAGTAGCAAGGTATTCCGACAGGGCTTCGCCTAAGCGCTGCGGAGGAGGAAGAAGAGAGGTAGGGCTTCGCCGTGAGAGAGAGAGATCAAATCCTGTCTCAAAACATCCAAAAGCTCAAGTATATATAGGAGGAGGGACGTGGAGGGCTGGCTTGGCCTCTACTCCAAAGAGGAGATGGCCGGCTGAATTAAAGGGAGAGTCCACCTCCCACAAGGGAGGTGGATCTCCTCCTTTTAAATCCTTTTTGCCTTATCTCCTTATCTCCAGCCGCATGGGCCTTTAGCAAAAGTCTTGCCCAGCCCAATAAGGGCTGGCACACTTTATCTAACAGCCCATGTGGTCCTTTGGTCGTCACACCCCTCCCGGGGGTCCTCCGGCACCCTCCCGGCACTCCCGGTACATTACCGATGAGCCCGAAAACTTTCCGGTGACCAAAACTGGACTTCCTATATATCAATCTTTACCTCCGGACCATTCCGGAGCTCCTCGTGACGTCCGGGATCTCATCCGGGACTCCGAACAACCTTCGGTAATCACGTATACCTTTTCCCTATAACCCTAGCGTCATCGAACCTTAAGTGTGTAGACCCTACGGGTTCGGGAGACACGTAGACATGACCGAGACACCTCTCCGGCCAATAACCAACAGCGGGATCTGGATACCCATGTTGGCTCCCACGTACTCCACGATGATCTCATCGGATGAACCACGATGTCAGGGATTCAATCAATCCCGTATACAATTCCCTTTGTCTATCGGTATGGTACTTGCCCGAGATTCGATCGTCGGTATCGCCATACCTTGTTCAATCTCGTTACCGGCAAGTCTCTTTACTCGTTCCGTAACACATCATCTCGTGGCTAACTCCTTAGTCACATTGAGCTCATTATGATGATGTCTTACCGAGTGGGCCCAGAGATACCTCTCCGTCACACGGAGTGACAAATCCCAGTCTTGATTCGTGTCAACCCAACAGACACTTTCGGAGATACCCGTAGCGTACCTTTATAGCCACCCAGTTACGTTGTGACGTTTGGCACACCCAAAGCATTCCTACGGTATCCGGGAGTTACACAATCTCATGGTCTAAGGAAATGATACTTGACATTGAAAAGCTTTAGCATACGAACTACACGATCTTGTGCTATGCTTAGGATTGGGTCTTGTCCATCACATCATTCTCCTAATGATGTGATCCCGTTATCAACGACATCCAATGTCCATGGTCATGAAACCGTGACCATCTATTGATCAACGAGCTAGCCAACTAGAGGCTCACTAGGGACATGCGATGGTCTATGTATTCACACATGTATTACGGTTTCTGTTTAACACAATTGTAGCATGAATAATAGACAATTATCATGAACTAGGAAATACAATAATAACCATTTTATTATTGCCTCTAGGGCATATTTCCAACAGTCTCCCACTTGCACTAGAGTCAATAATCTAGTTACATTGTGATGAATCGAACACCCATAGCGTTCTGGTGTTGATCATGTTTTGCTCGTGAGAGAGGTTTAGTCAACGGATCTGCGACATTCAGATCCGTATGCACTTTACAAATATCTATGTCTCCCTCCTGAATGTAATCACGGATGGAGTTGAAGCGGCGCTTGATGTGTCTTGTCTTCTTGTGAAACCTGGGCTCCTTCGCAAGGGCAATAGCTCCAGTGTTGTCACACAGTAGAGTCATCGGGCCCGACGCATTTGGAATCACTCCTAGGTCGGTGATGAACTCCTTCATCCAGACTCCCTCCTTTGCTGCTTCCGAAGCAGCTATGTACTCCGCTTCACATGTAGATGCCGCCACGACGCTTTGCTTGCTGCTACTCCAGCTGACTGCCCCTCCATTCAAAATATACACGTATCCGGTTTGCGACTTAGAGTCGTCCGGATCTGTGTCGAAGCTAGCGTCGACGTAACCCTTTACGACGAGCTCTTCGGCACCTCCATATATGAGAAACATGTCCTTTGTCCTTTTCAGGTACTTCAGGATATTCTTGACCGCTGTCCAGTGTTCCGCTCCGGGATCACTTTGGTACCTCCCTACCAAACTTATGGCAAGGTTCACATCAGGTCTGGTACACAGCATGGCATACATGATAGAGCCTATGGCTGAAGCATAGGGGATGACACTCATCTCTTCTCTATCCTTTGCCGTGGTCGGGCATTGAGTCGTACTCAATCTCACACCTTGCAACACAGGCAAGAACCCCTTCTTGGACTGATGCATATTGAACTTCTTCAATATCTTTTCAAGGTATGTGCTTTGTGAAAGACCAATGAGGCGTTTCGATCTATCTCTATAGATCTTAATACCTAATATGTAAGCAGCTTCTCCAAGGTCCTTCATTGAAAAACACTTATTCAAGTAGGCCTTGATACTTTCCAAGAGTTCTATATTATTTCCCATTATCAGCATGTCATCCACATACAGTATAAGAAATGCTATAGAGCTCCCACTCACTTTCTTGTAAATACAAGGTTCTCCATAAACCTGTACAAACCCAAACGCTTTAATCACCTCATTAAAGCGAATGTTCCAACTCCGAGATGCTTGCACCAGCCCATAGATGGAGCGCTGGAGCTTGCATACCTTGTTAGCATCTTTAGGATCGACAAAACCTTCCGGCTGCATCATATATAGTTCTTCCTTGAGGAAGCCATTAAGGAATGCCGTTTTGACGTCCATTTGCCAGATCTCATAATCATAAAATGCGGCAACTGCTAACATGATTCGGACTGACTTTAGCATCGCTACGGGTGAGAAAGTCTCATCGTAGTCAACTCCTTGAACTTGTCGATAACCCTTAGCGACAAGCCGAGCTTTATAGGCGGTGACATTACCGTCCGCGTCAGTCTTCTTCCTAAAGATCCATTTGTTTTCAATGGCTCGCTTATCATTAGGCAAGTCCACCAAAGTCCATACTTTGTTCTCATACATGGATCCTATCTCGGATTTCATGGCCTCAAGCCATTTGTTGGAATCCGGGCCCGCCATCGCTTCTTCATAGTTCGAAGGTTCACCGTTGTCCAACAACATGATCTCTAGGACAGGATTGCCGTACCACTCTGGTGCGGAACGTGTCCTGGTGGACCTTCGAATAGCAACTTGATCTGAAGTTTGATGATCATCATCATTAACTTCCTCTCTAGCCGGTGTAGGCTCCACAGAAACAACTTCCTGTGCTGCGCTACTCTCCGGTTCGAGTGGAGGTACAATTTCCTCATCAAGTTCTATTTTCCTCCCACTTACTTCTTTCGAGAGAAACTCTTTCTCGAGAAAGGATCCATTCTTGGCAACAAAGACTTTGCCTTCGGATCGTAGGTAGAAGGTATACCCAATAGTCTCCTTGGGATATCCTATGAAGACGCACTTTTCCGCTTTGGGTTCGAGCTTCTCAGGTTGAAGTTTCTTCACATAAGCATCGCATCCCCAAACTTTTAGAAACGACAACTTAGGTTTCTTTCCAAACCACAATTCATACGGTGTCGTCTCAACGGATTTAGACGGTGCCCTATTTAAAGTGAATGCGGCAGTCTCTAATGCATATCCCCAAAATGATAGCGGTAAGTCGGTAAGAGACATCATAGATCGCACCATATCCAATAGAGTGCGATTACGACGTTCAGACACACCATTTCGCTGGGGTGTGCCGGGCGGCGTGAGTTGTGAAACAATTCCACATTTCCTAAGGTGCGTGCCAAACTCGTGACTTAAATATTCTCCGCCACGATCAGATCGTAGGCATTTTATTTTCCTGTCACGTTGATTCTCGACCTCACTCTGAAATTCCTTGAACCTTTCAAAAGTTTCAGACTTGTGTTTCATTAAGTAGACATAACCATATCTACTCAAGTCATTAGTGAGGGTGAGAACATAACGGTAGCCACCGCGAGCCTCGACGCTCATTGGACCGCATACATCGGTATGTATTATTTCCAACAAGTCAGTTGCTCGCTCCATTGTTCCGGAGAACGGAGTCTTGGTCATCTTGCCCATGAGGCATGGTTCGCATGTGTCAAATGATTCGAAATCAAGTGACTCCAAAATTCCATCAGCATGGAGCTTCTTCATGCGTTTGACACCAATATGGCCAAGACGGCAGTGCCACATGTAAGTGGGACTATCGTTATCAACTTTACACTTTTTGGTACTCACACTATGGACATGTGTAACATCACGTTCGAGATTCATCAAAAATAAACCATTGACCAGCGGGGCATGAGCATAAAACATTTCTCTCATATAAATAGAACAACCATTATTCTCGGATTTAAATGAGTAGCCATCTCGCATCAAGCGAGATCCAGATACAATGTTCATGCTCAAAGCTGGTACTAAATAACAATTATTAAGGTTTAAAACTAATCCCAAAGGTAGATGTAGAGGTAACGTGCCGACGGCGATCACATCGACCTTGGAACCATTCCCGACATGCATCATCACCTCATCCTTGGCCAGCCTCCGCTTATTCCGCAGCTCCTGCTTGGAGTTACAAATGTGAGCAACTGCACCGGTATCAAATACCCAGGAGCTACTACGAGCGCTGGTCAAGTACACATCAATAACAAGTATATCACATATACCTTTAATGTTGCCGTCCTTCTTATCCGCTAAATACTTGGGGCAGTTTCGCTTCCAGTGACCGGTACCCTTGCAATAAAAGCACTCAGTCTCAGGCTTGGGTCCATTTTTCTTCTTCTTCCCGGCAACTTGCTTACCGGGCGCGGCAACAGCTTTGCCGTCCTTCTTGAAGTTCTTCTTACCCTTGCCTTTCTTGAAACTAGTGGTCTTATTCACCATCAACACTTGATGCTCCTTTTTGATCTCGACCTCCGCTGATTTCAGCATCGAGTACAACTCAGGAATGGACTTCTCCATACCTTGCATGTTGTAGTTCATCACAAAGCTCTTGAAGCTAGGTGGAAGCGACTGGAGGAATCTGTCAATGACCGAGTCATCCGGGATATTAACCCCCAGCTGAGTCAAGCGGCTGTGTAGCCCAGACATCTTGAGGATATGCTCACTGACAGAACTATGCTCCTCCATCTTACAGCTGAAGAACTTGTCGGAGACATCATATCTCTCGACCCGGGCATGAGCTTGAAAAACCAGTTTCAGCTCCTGGAACATCTCATATGCTCCGTGTTGCTCAAAACGCTTTTGGAGCCCCGGTTCTAGACTGTAAAGCATGCCGCATTGAACAAGGGAGTAATCATCGCAGCGTGATTGCCAAGTGTTCATAACATCTTGTTCCGCTGGGAGAACGGGTGCGTCACCTAGCGGTGCATCTAGGACATACAATCTCTTGGAAGCTATGAGGATGATCCTCAAGCTACGGACCCAGTCCGCATAGTTGCTTCCATCATCTTTCAGCTTGGTTTTCTCTAGGAACGCGTTGAAATTGAGGGTGACATTCGCGTTGGCCATTGGATCTACATCATAGATTGTAAAGACAATTTTAGACTAAGTTCATGATAATTAAGTTCATTTAATCAAATTAATGAACTCCCACTTAGACAGACATCTCTCTAGTCTTCCAAGTGATACATGATCCATGTCAACTAGCCCGTGTCCGATCATCACGTGAGACGGACTAGTCATCCATGGTGAACATCTTCATGTTGATCGTATCTTCTATACGACTCATGTTCGACCTTTCGGTCTTCCGTGTTCCGAGGCCATGTCTGTACATGCTAGGCTCGTCAAGTCAACCTAAGTGTTTCGCGTGTGTAAATCTGGCTTACACCCGTTGTATGCGAACGTTAGAACCTATCACACCCGATCATCACGTGGTGCTTCGGAACAACGATCCTTAGCAACGGTGCACAGTTAGGGTGAACACTTCTCTTGAAATTTTATTGAGAGATCATCTTATTTACTACCGTCGTTCTAAGCAAATAAGATGTAAACATGATAAACATCACATGCAATCAATATAGTGACATGATATGGACAATATCATTTTGCTCCTATGATCTCCATCTTCGGGGCACCATGATCATCACTGTCACCGGCACGACACCATGATCTCCATCATCATGATCTCCATCATTGTGTCTTCATGAAGTTGTCTCGCCAACTATTACTTCTACTACTATGGCTAACGCTTAGCAATAAAGTAAAGTAATTACATGGCGTTTATGATTGACACGCAGGTCATACAATAAATAAGACAACTCCTATGGCTCCTGCCGGTTGTCATAATTATCGACATGCAAGTCGTGAATCCTATTACAAGAATATGATCAATTCATACATCACAATGCATCACATCACATCCTTTGGCCATATCACATCACAAGGCACATGCTGCAAAAACAAGTTAGACGTCCTCTAATTTGTAGTTGCAAGTTTTTACGTGGCTGCTATAGGTTACTAGCAAGAACGTTTCTTACCTACGTCAACACCACAACGTGATTTGCCAATTGCTATTTACCCTTCATAAGGACCCTTTTCATCGAATCCGATCCGACTAAGGTAGGAGAGACAGACACCCGCTAGCCACCTTATGCATCTAGTGCATGTCAGGCGGTGGAACCGGTCTCACGTAAGCGTACGTGTAAAGTTGGTCCGGGCCGCTTCATCCCACAATACCGCCGAATCAAGATAAGACTAGTAGCGGCAAGCAAATTAACAAACTCGACGCCCACAACTGCTTTGTGTTCTACTCGTGCATAGATTCTACGCATAGACCTAGCTCATGATGCCACTGTTGGGAGACGTAGTAGTAAATCAAAATTTTCCTACGTTCACCAAGATCTATCTATGGAGAAACCAGCAACGAGAGGGGAGAGATTGCATCTTCATACCTTTGAAGATCGCTAAGTGGAAGCGTTACAAGAACGCGGTTGATGGAGTCGTACTCGCAGCGATTCAGATCGCGGTAGATCCGATCAAGTGCCGAACGGACGGCACCTCCGCGTTCAACACACGTGCAGCCCGGTGACGTCTCCAACACCTTGATCCATCAAGGAGGAAGGAGAGGTTGGGGAAGGGCTCCAACAGCAGCACGACGGCGTGGTGGTGGTGGAGTAGCAAGGTATTCCGACAGGGCTTCGCCTAAGCGCTGCGGAGGAGGACGAAGAGAGGTAGGGCTTCGCCGTGAGAGAGAGAGATCAAATCCTGTCTCAAAACATCCAAAACCTCAAGTATATATAGGAGGAGGGACGTGGAGGGCTGGCTTGGCCTCTACTCCAAAGAGGAGATGGCCGGCTGAATTAAAGGGAGAGTCCACCTCCCACAAGGGAGGTGGATCTCCTCCTTTTAAATCCTTTTTGCCTTATCTCCTTATCTCCAGCCGCATGGGCCTTTAGCAAAAGTCTTGCCCAGCCCAATAAGGGCTGACACACTTTATCTAACAGCCCATGTGGTCCTTTGGTCGTCACACCCCTCCCGGGGGTCCTCCGGCACCCTCCCGGCACTCCCGGTACATTACCGATGAGCCCGAAAACTTTCCGGTGACCAAAACTGGACTTCCTATATATCAATCTTTACCTCCGGACCATTCCGGAGCTCCTCGTGACGTCCGGGATCTCATCCGGGACTCCGAACAACCTTCGGTAATCACGTATACCTTTTCCCTATAACCCTAGCGTCATCGAACCTTAAGTGTGTAGACCCTACGGGTTCGGGAGACACGTAGACATGACCGAGACACCTCTCCGGCCAATAACCAACAGCGGGATCTGGATACCCATGTTGGCTCCCACGTACTCCACGATGATCTCATCGGATGAACCACGATGTCAGGGATTCAATCAATCCCGTATACAATTCCCTTTGTCTATCGGTATGGTACTTGCCCGAGATTCGATCGTCGGTATCGCCATACCTTGTTCAATCTCGTTACCGGCAAGTCTCTTTACTCGTTCCATAACACATCATCCTGTGGCTAACTCCTTAGTCACATTGAGCTCATTATGATGATGTCTTACCGAGTGGGCCCAGAGATACCTCTCCGTCACACGGAGTGACAAATCCCAGTCTTGATTCGTGTCAACCCAACAGACACTTTCGGAGATACCCGTAGCGTACCTTTATAGCCACCCAGTTACGTTGTGACGTTTGGCACACCCAAAGCATTCCTACGGTATCCGGGAGTTACACAATCTCATGGTCTAAGGAAATGATACTTGACATTGAAAAGCTTTAGCATACGAACTACACGATCTTGTGCTATGCTTAGGATTGGGTCTTGTCCATCACATCATTCTCCTAATGATGTGATCCCGTTATCAACGACATCCAATGTCCATGGTCATGAAACCGTGACCATCTATTGATCAACGAGCTAGCCAACTAGAGGCTCACTAGGGACATGCGATGGTCTATGTATTCACACATGTATTACGGTTTCTGTTTAACACAATTGTAGCATGAATAATAGACAATTATCATGAACTAGGAAATACAATAATAACCATTTTATTATTGCCTCTAGGGCATATTTCCAACAGGATTTCGTGCTTGGTTTGCCACGAACGAAAAATGGCCATGATTCTGTGTGTTGTTATGGATTGCTTTTCTAAAATGGCTCATTTCATTCCTTGTCACAAGATAGACGATGCTTCACATACTGCCAATCTCTTTTGTAGGGGCATCTTACGCCTACATGGAGTACCCAAGACCATTGTCTCGGATCGCAGGGTCAAGTTCTTGAGCTACTTTTGGAAGACCCTTTGCGCCAAGCTCGGTATCAAGCTACTATTCTCATCAGCATACCACCCACAAACTGATGGCCAAACTGAGGTGACGAACTGGACGGTTGGAACTCTCCTCCACGTGTTGATCAAGAAGAACATCAAGGAATGGGAAGATTTCCTACCCATCACCGAGTACGCCTACAATCGCGCACGACACTTCACCACCAACAAGTCTCCCTTCAAGGTGGTCTATGGTTCACAACTTTGTCCCCATTGTACATTTTCCCGCTACCACCCCAAGAGCGCTACAACATGGATGCAAGTGCAAGAGAAAGCTACATCAAGAAGATGCACGAAGATACAAGGAACACCATCGAGCGCCAAGTGGAACGCCAAGCGCAACACCAACAAACACGCCAAGGTGTTCAAGCCCGGCGACCTTGTGTGGCTACATCTCCAGAAGGACTGTTTTCCCAATGAGCGCAAGTCCAAACTACTACCTCGAGCCGATGGACCATTCAACAATGCCTACAAGATCGACATTCCATGCGGAAAGTACAACGTGAGCGACATCTTCAAGGTCACCAACCTCTTCCCGTTTCATGTTAATGAAGATCTTGATCCGAGGACGGATCTTCCCCAAGGGGCAAGATGATGCGGAGCATCCCTCACTCATCCCCATGAAGCCTACACCATCTCCACAAAACACAAGTGGTCCTATGACAAGAGCTCGCACACGCGCAATAGAAGCTAAGGTGAAGTCCCTCCTATTTGAGCTTGATATGAATGCTAATGGAACTTGGATGCTACCTCACCTCAGGACACTCTGCATAATTATGTACCAGGAAGACATAGAGAGGCCAAGGGGAGGAACCATGAGGAAGCATGAAAGACGGAGACGCTGCTACAGACAAGAACTCCAGCTATAATCGATCTCGAGCGCACGAGCTCCGTGTACCCCATGCGCACGAGGGTAACAGAGTAACCGAAGACCCCATGTGCATGGGCCTAGAAGACCCAGTGCACACGGGCCTCCTAGGAGCTACAGCAGCCACATCATGCGCATAGGCCTAGAAGACCCCGTGCACACAGGCCTCCCAGGAAGCTACAGGGCGACCCCGTGCGCATGGCGGTGTCCCGTGCCCATAGAACCCCGAGTGCACACGTGGCTCACTTAGGCCGTGCGCACGGGCCTCCCAGGCCAGCCGACCCATCCAGCCCACTTTTACCTCTCCTCGTCCAATACCTCTTGTTGGCTATATCTAGGGCCCTTAGATCATATGTTAGGGTTAGCTATTGTTTTGCACTTGTGATCATTGCTCCATTACTTGTCTCTCTTGAGGAGCTTATCCTCCTTAGGGAGTAGATCCATGTGATGCCAAGGCCCCTCTAGAGGGAAGATCCACCATGGATTTAAGGCTCCTCCTCCGGAGTGAGAGAACACTATCGCTACTTGTATCGTTGGTTGATTTGGGATCTTTGTACCTCTTGTGATGATCATGGATCTGGTGGATGTGTTATTTGAATTTTTCTTGAGTGTTTATCTTCTTATTCCCCGTGTTCTTCGGGTTTTCCCCCTCCAATTCATGAAAGATCGACTCCCACGGGTCTAGCCCAGTATCAGAATATATCACCAATGTGACACAAGACGTTATCTAGTTAACCCACCGTTGAGAGAAACCCAACTTTTCCATCACCTACTTCAGGAGCTTCCAATCCACCCTACCATAAGCCTTAGATAGATCAAGCTAATTGGATCATTTTCTTGTTTGATATGGTGAATATATTTTAATGCTACAAGATCATTATCCATGATCGTTTGACCTGGAATAAAAGCACTCTGTTATGGAGAGACAATATCATTAACAAGAGGCCTCAGATGATTCACCAAAAATTTAGAGATAACTTTGTAGACAATGTTACAAAGACATATAGGCATGTAACGGGATGAGCTAGTAGGGTTAGGAATCTCAAGAATAAGAAGAATAGAGGTAGACTTTACCCCTGCCGGCATGTGTTGGGAAACGTTGCATGGGAAACAAAAAACATTCCTACGAAACACCCAAGATCTATTCTATAGAGATGCTAGCAATGGGAGAGAGATGTGTCTAAATACCCTTGTAGACCAAAACGTTAATGATCTAGAGATCGTGGTTGGCATAGTCGTACTCGCATCGCGATCCAATCCGATCTGAGCAACGCACGTGCGGTACCTTTGAGTTTAGCACACGTCCGGATCGGTGATATAACTCCTTGATCCATCATGAGAGGGATAACAGGTATATGATATCTGAACCAACACGAGCACATGGTGGTGGTGGTGGCCCCAGAATTCTGGCAGGGCTTCGCCAAGTGGGCACCGAAGAAATGTGGGAGGGGTTGGGAGAGACAATGGCCAAGGGTGAAGGGTTGGATGCCCCCATGCACCCCTCGTCTATATATAGGATAGAAGGCAACAAAGGGCGTCCAAAACCCTCCTAGGGCAGGCCAGAAGGGAGAAAACCCTTTAAACATGGAAGATAACATCTTATCTCTAGGTTCAACCTTTTAAATTAAGAGATAAGATCTTATCCCTAAATTTAAACGACATGTGCCTTGGAGAATGGTGCATCCATCCCATGTGGGATGTATCCCCACCCCTCGGTCCATGTGGGCCCTTCCCAGGTCATTGGGCCCCACGATGGAACCACCATAACCTTCTAGAACCTTCCTAGTACTCTACTGAAAAATTATCGAACTTTTCTGAAACCCTGAATATGACTTCCCATATATAAATCTTGACCTCCGGACCATTCCAGAGCTCCTCGTGATGTTGAAAGCACATTTTCTCCCTTGGTGAATTTGGTAATTAATAACAACATATAAGTCATTGAACTAATATGTTCACCAAGTATATATTAGGAAAAGTTCATTGATGGGAATGGCAAAAGGATTGTGCAATTACCCCAAGATTCAAGGAAATAGGTTGGCCAAGCTTCAAGTAAGAGGACTCTACATTTTACATTTGTGAGAAATCACTTTGAGTCTATAGGAAAGGCAATACTATTAAAAGGGGGTAAAGTTTTGATGCTGGACAATATTCTCAAATGTGCACAAGTGACAGTCACCAAAACATCCACATACTCTCCACCAAAGTCTATCCTAAGTCAAACATGTCAAATCGGTGCAACCAACTTTCCTATCCCGGTGCCACCGAGTTCCAAACCCTAGATAGACTCAGCCAAACCATATCACTTCGGTGCAGCCGACAGTGCACTCGGTGCCACCGAGTTGGGTTGCCAACTTTCTGTTACGCAAATTCACATTTTCGGTCCGACCGAGAATGGTGAATCGGCGTCATCGATACTGGTAAATCTGACCGTTGGTCACCTTGTTGGTGCAACGGAGAGTTGTATATCGGTCCCTCCGAGATTCAAAAGTTGCCACTTTTTGTCACTTCCGTACCACCGAGATTTACACATCGGTGTCACCGAGTCTGACTTATTGTGTGTAACGGTTGGATTTTTGGGGATGCCTATATATACCCCTTCACCACCACCCACTCCAAAGAGAAGCACTCAAAACTATTCCATACCTATCCTACTCAGTTTTCTGAGAGAGAACCACCTACCCTTGTGTTGAGGTCAAGATCTTCCACTCCAACCATATGGATCTTGATTTCTAACCTCCCCAAGTTTCTTTCCACGAGTCCCATCTCCTCTACCAAGCCAAATCTGTGTGAGAGAAATTGTGTGTTGAGGAGTCTATCATCTGGAAGCACAAGAGCAAGGAGTTCATCGTCATTACCGAGCCCATTACCTTTTGGAGGGTGGTGCCTCCTAGATTGGTTAGGTGTCGCTTGGGAGACTCCTACTTCGTGTTGTGGAGTGAACCATGAAGTTTGTAAGGGCAAGGATATCACCTACTTCTTGAAGATCTACCCATAATGAGGCTAGTCCTTCGTGGACGGAAGCCGCGCGGAATAGTCAAGGTTGCTTCTTTGTGGAACCCTCCATGGGTAGAGCCTTCCATGGACTCTCGCGACCGTTACTTTCCATGGGTTGAAGACTCCATTAACGTGGACGTACGATAGCACCACCTATTGGAACCACGGGAAAAATCATTGTGTCATCACTTGTGTTTGCATTCTTAACCCTCTCTTTACTTACATGCGCAATGTCTTTATTTTTCGCTGCCACACTCTTAGACATGCATGTGTAGGGTGTTACTTGATATGCTATGAATGCTAAAATTGCCAAGAATTAAAATTGGGAAAAAGGCAAAACTTTTATTAGGTCAACTTGTCTAATCACCCCCCCTCTAGACCTACTTTCAATCCTACAAGTGGTATCGAAGCTTGGGTCTCGATTGCGTTGGTTTCACAACCTAGGATAAGTATGGCATCTAGTGAGGGAAATTATCACCGTCGAGGTCCGTACTTTGATGGCACAAATTTTGCTAGTTGGAAGCATAAAATGAAACTGCATTTGCTTGGTCATAATCCTGTCGTTTGGGATGTTGTTCATGTTGGCTTGCAAGGTGAATTCTTTGCGGATGGAAAGGAACCGAATCGTGAAGCATGTGCGGATGAATTGAAGATGTTGCAACTCAATGCTCAAGCATGTGACATACTCTTCAACTGCCTATGTCCTAAAGAATTCAACAAAATCAGCCGTCTTGAACACGCAAAAGAGATTTGGGATACTTTGGTTGATATGCACGAAGGAACTGAGTCCGTGAGAGGATCCAAGTTAGATGTTCTTCAAGGTTAACTTGACAAGTTCAATATGAAGGATGGTGAAGGAGTCATCGAAATGTACTCTAGGCTAGCTCTCATCACCAATGATATGCCGGCTTAGGAAGCGAAGAAATGACTGACAATTTCATCATTAAGAAGATACTTCGAGCTTTGGATGAGAGATATGACACCGCGTGCACATTGATCCAAATAATGCCCAACTACAAAGATCTCAAACCAACGGAAGTGATTGATAGAATTGTTGCTCATGAGATCTAGCAGTGCTTACAAAGCCACAAGTTATGCTCCCGCTACCTCAAGTGAAAACCTTGTCACAAATGAAGAGATAAGCCTCATGGTCAAGAAATTCAACAAGTTCTACAAGATTAGAAGCAAAGATCACAGCTCTAACTCAAGATATTAAGAGAAGCGTTTGTCAAGTCGTGACCGAAACTGCTACAATTGTGAGAAGCCAGGACACTACTCCAATGAGTGCTCGGCTCCCTACAAACGAAGATAAGAGTCACCAATAAGAAGAAGCTCAATAGATGAATCACTTAGAAGAGAGAGAAGGAGTAGAGATGACTGTTATGAGCGAAGACCCTCAAGGAGAAGTAGGGACTCGAAGAAGAAGGACAAGCACACCAAGAGCTACTCAAGAAGAAAGCAGCAAGCTCATGTTGGTGAATGGGTTTCCGGCTCTGACTCTGACAATCACTCCGAGAGAAGCTATCACTCCAACTCCGACTACAGTCAAGATGATGGTGTTGCCGGAATTGCACTAGTGAAAACCAACTCGTATGATCTATTTGATTCACCAAATGAAGCAGGTGGAAGTTGCTTCATGGCTAAAGGCCCCAAGGTATCACACCCAGAATATCTTGATTTCGATAGTGATGAAGATGATTTGCTTTACAATGATGACTTGCTATGTGATCAAACTAGTGATGTTAATCATAATGAACTTGATATTTCTCATACTAGTCAAGATAAGTCAATTGACGATGATAAGATGAAAATAGAAGAACTAACTAAAGAACTCAACACTCTTAAGTTAGCTCATGAATCTACTCTTGAAGATCAAAGAGAGCTTGTAAGAACTCATGAGAAGCTACGCTTTGAGAAGCTTAATTTGGAGAAAGAACATGAATTTCTTAAAGCTATTAATGATGATCTCCGAAAGAAGACTTCATCTTATATAGCCAAACGACTAGTCTTGTCTACATTCATGCCACAAGTCAAATCTAAGCAAACTAGTAACAAAGGAAAGAAAGGTTCTTCATCTAGTAGCAACAATAAAAATACTAAACCCAATGATATTGCTCCTAGTAGTTCTATTGATTACACTAATGATGATTCTCTTAGCCAAGTTACAATTGAGCAAGAAAATGCTTTATTGAAAGGAATTATTGATAAAGGTATCTAGAAGAGCCTTGAAGGGTACAAACAATTTGATGAGATTGTACGCAAGCACGGAGGATACGGAAGAATCGCGGTGTTGGCTACTTCAACGCTAATGGAGTTGAATGGGAAGAAGGTCAATATCCCAATCCCAAGTTTGTTCCTCGAAAGGAGAAGTATGGAAATACTCTTCCCAAGGGGACAAACACTCAAGATGACCTTCCACCACAAGACACCAAGCTCAAGGGCAAGAACAAGCTCCAAGAGGACTTTAACTCTTATGAAGATGAACCCCAAGCTTTGGTCAAATGGGTTCCCAAGGCTACTACAAGCTCAACTTCTACAAGTGCTACTTCAACACCAAGGATCCCAATAAACTTGATGTGGATTCCCAAGAAGAAGAACTAGAAAGTTCTTGAGGGGTGACTCCACCAATGAAATTCACTGACATTCATTATTGGCAAGATCTATTTACAATCAACATCAGCCTTATGCAATAGATCAAGGAGTCACACATTCCCTCAAAGGTAAGAAAGGGACAAGGTAATCAACAAATCAATGGACATCATTACATATGCTTTGCACTCCATGTCCATAGATATCCTTGTATTTGTCTCTTGTGTGTTGGGACTAACCCATGTAGGTGAGAAGAGTAAGGAAACAACGAGGATGCTCCCAACTCTTGGTGATCGTCATTAACCTTGAGCATCCACCACTACCTCGCCAACATGAAGTCTTCATCGACAAAACCCAAGTTTAGTTTATCCCTCTTATGGGGGGTGTCACATCAAGGGGGAGCTTTACACTAAGACTTGAGTCAAAGCATCTCATAGTATGTGACAAACGTTAAATGCTTTATGTAAAAGTGGTAACCCCACTTGTACTTAAACGATGAGTATGACCTATGATCAAGTACTCTTACTTGGCTCCTAAGTCAAATACTCATATATAGATGACTTCGTCATCGCCCAAGTGCTTGTTAGATGCTAGAGTATATGTGCATGTTTTCGATGATTTCATTTGACATCTTATTGTGTGAGCATGTTGGTCTGCATTTATTTTCTCATTCGAGGATATCCAATTGTTGCTATTTGGTTTTTGATTTATCTTTTGCCAATTGGATATAAAAGAATGCCTATGACCACTTCTTTAGCGATCTAAGCTTTCTCCCCTCATACTCTATACATGGCATCACAAAATTTGAACAAGTGCTTTTTGATCCCTCTATGTGTGGAGCACTTGGAGTTCCGTATCGACAAGGACTGACCATTAAAACCTCCCAAGTGCATCTCAATGGAACCAACACCAAAATCTTGGTCTCACCGAATGCCTAGGGTTGATCTGGTTTTTCAATCTCGGTACCACTGATTCCATTTTCTTGGTTACACTAAGTGTCCCTGTCAGCTGACACTTGAGGCACTCGGTGACACCGAAAACTTAGAATCGGTGTCACCGATAGTGGTGGGTATATCAAGCTGGACCCCGACGCTTTAAAATTCTATCTTCAAACGTCGCGCTCCAAAATCCTAAGTTGCCACTCCGAAGACCCCAGGTAGTCGCCCTTGTCTCCCTGCGCTCTTCCGCCGCTAGGAATCGCTGTCGCTGACGAAATCCAATCCCTCGTCGCCGCCGTAGAGGATCCATGCCAAGTTAGGGTACAAATTCGATCTGTATTGCACTCCACGTCCGAATTCTTGTGCATTAGATCCTTATTTTTCATTGATATACCCTTTGCACCTGTTTCCATCCCCTCAAATCCCCAAAATATCACGATAGATGAATTTTCTAGGGTTTTGCCGTCCTCTCGATAAATCCCGATGGAACCGACGGAAATATCGGTCCCACGATATGCTTTTGTGTGAGGTTGATAACTGACTCGGTGGAACTGAGTTGCTCTTTTCGGTCTGACCGAGAAGGCTACCAAGTTTCGGTTAGAGAGTCAGTCAGTCTCGGCCCCACCGGAATTTCTGTTTTGGCTGCACCGATATATATCTATTTGACAAAATGCAAAAGTCTTGAAAATTCATTGCTCAAATTTCAAAAACCAGCCCCATTTTGTGATGAACCATCTTATTTTGCTCTCCTATACTCTATTCATAGGGTCAGTATGTGAGGCTCAGAGGACAGTCAGAATTTGGAAGAGCAGAGAGTTAATATGAGTTCTGGAACAAGCCAAGAAGCCAGTTCTTTCTCAGATCTAGGCACCCCCAGCTCTCATGGGTTGCCCAAGGCTGGCACCAGAACCAGGAAGAAGCTCAACTCTGATGAAGAAGATTCAGATTTCATTCGTGAGGAGACTCTTGCTAAGATGCAAGAAAAGGCTACCAAGAAGTCAGCAAATGAAGCTACTTTCTCTCGAAGAGTTGTCAACAAAGTTTATGCACCTGCTGAAACATTCAAAGCTCATGAGACTGCTAGAGCAACTATATCTGTTGAGGTCCCCAAGAATGCTATGCCTAAGAAGGCAGCGGAGAAGAATTCTAGGAAAAGGATTGTCCATGCTATTGGCAGGCCTACCTCTATGTTTGAAGATCCAAAGGAGGTTGTTGGTCCTACTGTTGAGGAGGAGGAGGAAGAGCATGCTAAGATAGTCCCTCCCAAGAACAAAGCGAAGAAGCTGATGGCTGATGCTATGCCAAAAACCGGCACCTCCAAGAGCACCAAGCCTACATCTAAGAAGCCTGTTGCATAGAAGTCCAGGAGGACTATGAGGGACATTCCTTCTTCAGTGAAGAACAAAGGGACTGCCTCCAAAGTGGAAGATGATGATGACTTGACTACTTTGATGAAGCTCAGACCACATCTTCCAGTGCATGATGCCAGCCACTTAGTTGCTGAGGACATGAAGAAAAGGAAAGACTTAGGCTTGAGAGCCTGGAGAGCCATAGATCCTTATGCTCAGAGAAGGAAGACTGTTGTTGACTACAGGTTCTACACCAGAGAGCAACATGATTTCTATGAGACCGTTCTGCTTGAATAGAGCCCAGCTGTTAGCGACATGAGGTATGTCGATTGGAAGTTCATCAAAGATAATATGGACTACTTCCCAAGTGTCCAAGACAACTTCCATTGCATTTGTCTGGACAAGTTCATTGGCAGAGAGCTTACTGCATGGAACGACAAGATGATCATGCAATTCTACTCCACTGCTCACTTTCTACGGAGATGGTAGAATTGTATGGGTGACTGAAGGTGCTAGATATGAATCCACTATTGAGGAATGGGATGCTCTACTGGAAGTTCCAGAAGCTTAGGAAGGAGATTGGATGTATACTCTAAACTCAAGGCAAGTCACAATGCCATGAAAGACATGTATACTCCTATCCCGCAGACAAGGTGCAATCACACAAGCTAGAATCCATCTATTATCTGCAAGTAGGCCTCCAGACTATAAACACCATTCTCAGGCATACCTTGATGTCCAAGTCAGGAGATGACAAGATGATCTAAGGCTACTCCATTAATATGCTGATCCACCTTGACAGGAACACCGGGATTAGAGTAATGGATCTGATTGTTGAGACAATCAAGCGGGTTGCTATTGACCAGAAGTGCTCATGCTGTTATGCACCCTACATCCAATTGCTCATCAAATCTCAGTTGGAGAAGCACATTTTTTCTCTTGATCGCCCACATCTGCCCCTACAACCAGAGTTCGAGGATAACATTGTGGTGATGAACCTAGATCATCACACATCTGCTACAACACAAGCAGAGGCAGAAGCTGTTCGAGCTGCTAGTGCTCAAACCCCCAGATCCAGGAACGAGCAAATGGATCTTCTGATCACAGTCATCCAAGGCATGTAGAAGGATATCAAAGGGATTCTGGAGAACCAAAACAGCCTTGTAAGGATCTTTGAGTCAAGGATCAAAGTGCTTGGTGACTAGGTAGACAAGGTTACAAAGACAGTGATAGTGCTCAAGAAGGAAGTTGACTCCATGCACATTCCTCGGGTGTCTTCTACTTCTTCTGATCATGAGGAGGAGGAGGAGGAGGAAGGATCACCTCTCACGACGGGCACCCAGTTCTATACTCAGACTAGATCAACAACAATGCCTGCTCCAGACTCGAGGCCCTCTTCCTTAGCTCCTGCTACTGTCAACACAACTCCTGCTCCATCAGCTCCAGGTCTAGTAGTGTCTACTCCAGCTCCTTCGACGACATCTGCAGAGATCTTCACCGAAGCCATGCTCTCGACTCCTTCATCGACAAACGAAGGAGATCAGCCCAAGAATGCTTAGATAGATACCTTTGAACTTTTTGGTAACTTGTTTCCAAAGGGGGAGAAGTGTATATAGATCATTAGGCTTCGAGAGAGAGAGAGCGTTTGGTGTTTACTGCTTTTTCAAAACAATTGCTTTTGGTTGCCATGATACTCTTTTATCTTGCTTGTGATACACGCTGGATGATATTTGATCATACGCTTTAATGTGTGATTCTACTATTTCCTATGATCTTAAATGCTTATGTGATGATCATTCATCTTTTGGTCGATTGTGTTGTGCTATGATACCCATTTCAATTACTCTCGCACACCACCAAGTGGTGTGTGACATGTGAGAAGTGAGCCATGTACCTAATCAATTGTGCATTTGCATTCAAACACAAATTCAAAATAATGCACAAATTTAGGGGGAGCTCTTGCTTATCACATACTTCTCAAAGTGACGACTATATACATTGATTATATCTTTGTTGAAGCTTTGATCTATATGTTGTCATCAATTACCAAAAAGGGGGAGATTGAAAGCACATTTGCTCCCTTGGTTGTTTTGGTAATTAATAACAACATATAAGTCACTGAACGAATATCTTCACCAAGTATATTTCAGGAAAAGTTCAATGATGGGAATGGCAAAAGGATTGTGGAATTACCCCAAGATTCAAGGAAATAGGTTGGCCAAGCCTCAAGCAAGAGGACTCTACATTTTACATTTGTGGGAAATCACTTTGAGTATATAGGAAAGCCAAAAGGGGGTAAAGTTTTGATGGTGAACAATATGCTCAAACGTGCACAAGTGACAGTCACCAAAACATCCACATACTCTCCACCAAAGTCTGTCCTAAGTTAAACATGTCAAATTGGTGCAACCAACTTTCCTATCTCGGTGCCACCGAGTTCCAAACCCTACACATACTCAGCCAAACCCTAACACTTCGGTGTAGCCGACACTACACTCGGTGCCACCGAGTTGGGTTGCCAACTTTCTGTTACGAAAATTCACATTTTCGGTCCGATTGAGAATGGTGAATCGGCGTCACCGAGACTGGTAAATCTGCCCGTTGGTCACCTTATTGGTGCAACCGAGAGTTGTATATCGGTCCCTTCGAGATTCAAAAGTTGCCACTTTTTGTCACTTCGGTACAATCGAGATTTACACATTGGTGTCACCGAGTCTGACTTATTGTATGTAACGGCTGGAGTTTTTGGGATGCCTATATATACCCCTTCACCACCACCCACTCGAAAGAGAAGAACTCAAAACTATTCCATACCTATCCTACTTAGTTTTCTGAGAGAGAACCACCTACCCTTGTGTTGAGGTTAAGATCTTCCACTCCTACCATATGGATCTTGATTTCTAGCCTCCCCAAGTTGCTTTCCACCAATCCCATCTCTTCTACCAAGCCAAATCTGTGTGAGAGATTGTGTGTTGAGGAGTCTATCATCTTGAAGCACAAGAGCAAGGAGTTCATCGTCATTACCGAGCCTATTACATTTTGCAGGTGGTGCCTCCTAGATTGGTTAGGTGTCGCTTGGGAGCCTCCTACTTCATGTTGTGGAGTGAACTAGGAAGTTTGTAAGGGCCAGGAAATCGCCTACTTCGTGAAGATCTACCCATAGTGAGGCTAGTCCTTCGTGGACAGAAGCCGCATGGAATAGTCAAGGTTGCTTCTTCGTGGAACCCTCCATGGGTAGAGACCTCCATGGACTCTCGCGACCATTACCCTCCGTGGGTTGAAGACTCCATGAACATGGACGTACGATAGCACCACCTATCATAACCACGGGCAAAATCATCATGTCATCACTTGTGTTTGCATTCTTAACCCTCTCTTTACTTACATGCACAATGTCGTTATTTTTCGCTGCCACACTCTTAGACATGCATGTGTAGGGTGTTACTTGATATGCTACGAATGCTAAAACTTGCCAAGAATTAAAATTGGGAAAAAGGCAAAACTTTTATTAGGTCAAGTAGTCTAATCACCCCCCCTCTAGACCTACTTTTGATCCTACAGATGTCCCGGATCCCATGCATGGACTCCGAATAATATTTAGAAATTCCACTATTAATATCTCAACGTTTCCCTAGCACTACCTAACGTTAGACGTGCGACCCTACGGGTTCGAGAATCATGTAGACATGACCGAGACACCTCTCTAGTCATAACCAATAGCAGGACATGGATAACCATATTGGTTCCTACATATTCCATGAAGATGTTGATCGGTTGAAACACGATCTCAAGGATTCAGTTAATACCATATGCAATTCCCTTTGTCTAGTGGTATGTTACTTGCCTGAGATTCGACCGCCGGTCTCGCATACCTAGTTTAATCTCATTACCGGAAAGTCTCTTTACTCATTCCGTAATACAAGATCCTATGACTAACTCCTTAGTCACATTGCTTGCAAGCTTCTTGTGATGTTGTATTATCGAGAGGGCCCAGGGATACCTTTGTGTCATATAGAGTGAAAAATCTGAGTCTTGATCCATGATAACCCAACATACACCCTTGGAGATACCTGTAGTGTATCTTTATGATCACCCGGTTATGAAGTGACGTTTGTACACACAAGGCATTCCTCCGGTCTCAGGGAGTTGCATGATCTCATGGTCTTAGGAATAGATACTTGACATGAGGAAAGAAGTAGCAATAAACTAAGTGATATGATAAAATGCTATACTTACGGTCGGGTCTTGTCCATCACATCATTCTCCTAATGATGTGATCCCGTTATAAAATGACAACTCATGTATATGGTTAGGAAACCTTAACCATGACTGATCAACGAGCTAGTCTAGTATAGTCTCACTAGGGACATGGTGTTGTTTATGTATCCACACATGTATCTGGTTTTCCAGTCAATACAATTCTAGCACCGTTTATTATGAACAAGGAAATTTGATAATAACCAATTTCTTATTACATCCAGGGCATATTTCCAACAATCTCCCACTTGCACTAGAGTAAATAATCTAATTCACATCGCCATGTGATTAACACTCAAGGAGTTATGGGGTTTGATCATGTTTTGCTTGTGAGAGAGGTTTCAATCAACGGCTCTGCAACATTTAGATCCGTGTGTACTTCGCAAATCACTATGCCGTATTGTTGATGCTTCTACCACACTCCACTTGGAGCTATTCCAAATAGCTGCTCCACTATATGTATCTGGTTTGCTACTCAGAGTCATTCATATTAGTGTCAAAGCTTGGGTCGACGTAATCCCTTACGTCAAACTCTTTATCACCACCATAACTGAGAAAAATTTCCTTAGTCCTCTCTAGGTATCCAAGGATAATTTCGACCGTTGTCAAGTGATCCACTCTTGGATCACTCTTGTAACCCCTTGCCAGACTAATGTGAAGGAACATATCACATGCAGTAAACGACATGGCATATAGTATAGAGCCTATGGCTAATCCATAGGGGGTGACTTTCATTCTTTCTCTTCCTTTTGTCATGGCGAGCTTTGAGCCTTACTCAACTTCTCACCTTAAAATTCAGGCAAGAAGTCCTTGTTTGACTCATCCACTTTGAACTCCTTCAAAATCTTGTCAATGTATGTGCTCTGTGAAAGTATTACCAAGCATCTTGATGTATCTCTATAGATCCTGACGCACAATATTTAAGCAGCTTTATCCAGGTCTTCCTTTGAAAAACTCCTTTAAAAGAATCATTTATGCTTTCCAGAAATTCTACATCATTTCCGATCAAGAATATCTGGTGTTGTGATATGTCATCAACATATACTTATCAAAAATACTATAGTGCTCCCACTCACTTTCTTGTAAGTGCAATTTCTTCATAAACTTTATATGAACCCAAAAGCTTTGATCACCTCATCTAAGCGCATATTCCAAATCCGAGATGCTTGCACTAGTCCATAGAAGGATCGCTGGAGCCATAGCTTTTTGCATCCTTAGGATCGACAAAACTTTTTGGTTGCATCATATACAACTCTTCCTTAAGGAAACCGTTAAGGAGCGTTGTCTTGACATCCATCTGCCAAATTTCCTAATCAAAAAATGTAGCTATTTTTAACATAATCCTGACGGACTTAAGCATCTCTACAGAAGAGAAAGTCTCATCATAGTCAAGTCCTTGAACTTGTGAAAGCCCTTTTTCAACAAGTCTTCTTTATAGACGATGACATTACCATCTGCATTCGTGTTTTTCTTAAAGATCCATTTGTTCTGAATGACCTTACGATCATCAGGTGATTCCTCCAAAGTCCATAATTTGTTCTCATACATGGATCCTATCTTGGATTTCATGCCCTCTAGCCATTTGTCAGAATCTGGGCTCACCATCGCTTCTTCGTAGCTTGTAGGTTCATTGTTGTCTAACAACATGACCTCCAAGACAGGATTGTCATACCACTCAAGGGAGGTATGTGTCCTTGTCGACCTACAAGGCTCAGTAGTGACTTGATCTGAAGCTTCATGATTATCATCATTAGATTCCTCTTGAATTGGTGAAGGTGTCAGAGAAACATCTTTATGTGTCGTCCTACTCTCCAACTAAAGTGACGGTTCAACAACCTCATCAAGTTCTACCTTCCTCCCACTCAATTCTTTTGAGAGAAACTCCTTATCTACAAAGGATCCATTCTTGGTAACAAAGACCTTGCCTTTGGATCTGAGATAGAAGGTGTACCCAATTTTTTGCTTAGAGTATCCTATCAAGACACACTTCTATGCTTTGGGTTCGAGCTTATCAAGTTGAAGCCCTTTTACATAAGCGTCAAACTTTAAGAAACAACAGCTTGGGTTTCTTGCCACACCATAATTCATACAATGTCGTCTCAACGGATTTACATGGTGCCCTATTTAAAATAAATGTAGTTGCCTCTAATGCATAACCCCAAAACTGCAGTGGCAAATCGGTAAGAAACATCATAAAACGCACCATATCCAATAGAGTACAACTACGACATTCGAACACACCATTACATTGTGGTGTTCCAGACGACATGAGTTGTGAAACAATTTCCACATTGTCTTAAGTCCATACCAAATTTGTAACTTGGATATTTACGTCCATGATCATATCGTAGACATTTTATCTTCTTGTCATGACAATTTCCAACTTCACTATAAAATTGCTTGAACTTTTTCAAAATTTCAGACTTGGGTTTCATCAATTAGAGATACATGTATCTACTCAAATCATTTGTGAAGGTAAGGTGATAATGATATCCATGGCGTGCTTCAACACTCATTGGACTGCATACATCAATATGTGTTATTTCCAATAAGTCACTTGACCGCTCCATCGTACCGGAAAACAAGGTCTTAGTCATCTTACCCATGAGGCATGGTTCACATGTCTCAAGCGATTCAAAATCGAGTGAGTCCAAAGATCCATCAGCATGGAGTTTATTCATGGGCTTTACACCCATATGACCTAAGAAGTAGTGCCACAAGCATGTGGTACTATCATCATTAACTTTGCATCTTTTGGCATCAATGTTATGGACATGTGTATCACTACGATCGAGATTCAATAAACCATTCACACTGGGTGCATGACTGTAGAAGGTATTATTCATGTAAATAGAAAAACCATTATTCTTGAACTTAAATGAATAACCATCTCGCAATAAACAAGGTCCAATCATGGTCATGCTCAACACAGAAACCAAATAACATTTATTTATGTTTAACATTAATCCCGAAGGTATAAGGGTGTGCGATGGTGATCACATCAACCTTGGAGACACTTCCAACACACATCGTCACCTTGCCCTTAGCTAGTCTCTGTTTATTCCACAACTCCTATTTCGAGTTACCAATACACAGGCGCTACTACGAGTACTAGTAAGGTACACATCAATAACATGTATATCAAATATACTTTTGTTGACATTGCCCGCCTTCTTATCTGCCAAATATTTGGGGCAGTTCCACTTCCAATGACCGTTCGCCCTTACAATAGAAGCACTTGGTCTCGGGTTTGGATTAAACCTTGGGTTTCTTCACTGGAGCGGCAACTGGCTTGCCATTCTTGAAGTTTCCCTTCTTGCCCTTGCCCTTTTTCAAACTAGTGGTCTTATTAACCATCAACACTCGATGCTCCTTCTTGATTTCTACCTCTGCAGCCTTAAACATCACGCATAGCATATGGATCATTCTCACCATCCCTTGCATGTTATTGTTCATCACGAAGCTATAGTAGCTTGGTGGCAGTGACTTGGAGAACTTTTTCAATCACTATCTTAACTAGAAGACTAACTCCCACTTATTCAAGCGATTCTAGCACCCAGACATGAGAAGCACATGCTCACCAATTGAGCTATTCTCCTCCATATTGTAGGCACAGAATTTCATCTATTGGAACATCTCATATGCTCCATGTCGTTCAAAACGTATTTGGAGCCTTAATTCTAAGATGTAATGCGTGACGCACTGAACTATCAAGTGGTTAACAGAACATGTTTGTCATATGTTCACAACACCCACATACGAAAATTGAGGGGGTGGCGCATCGAGCGATGCATCAAGTACATAAGCCTCATGTGCAAAAATGAGGACAACCCTCAGATCATGGACACAATCCACATAATTTCTACCATCATCTTTCAACTTAGTTTTCTCTAGGAACGTATCAAAATACAGGGGAGCTACAATGTGAACTATTGATCTAAAACATAATTTTCAAAGACATTTTTAATATGTTCATGATAATTAGTTCAATTAATCAAATTACTAATGAACTCCCACTCAAATCGAAATCCCTCAGGTTGTCTAAGTGTGACGGGATCCAAATCCACCAACCAACACTGGTGCAGTGACGTGCTACACAAACGGTTTTTAACCCCTTTACCCGATGTACTTTGAAATTGTCGCCTTGCATGTGTAGGCAATAGGGGGGTCCATTTCACATGGCATGGAAAACCTGTCAGCGATGGTGACCAACGAGCACAAATGATCTACCAAATGTAATCGTGTGCGGTGTAGGAATATATCGCATGTGCTATATTTTGGGTGTAACGTCCAATTGCACATGGAAAACAAATGATCGAGGTGCTCTTAAGCACACGTACAAGTGGTGCAAATATTTTGTGATTTCTTATGTATCACAAACGTTACAATTTATATCTCGTGTGCATTTCCTGTAGATCACACGCGGTTGCGCTATGAGTTGCATTGTGATAGCCTGGCTTATTAGGGATGATAGACTACTCATATCAATAAGGAATTCCTTCTTTTCTGAGAGCCCATTCAAATAGAACTCTTAGGTTAAGCGTGCTTGGCTTGGAGTAGTTCTAGGATGGGTGACCGACCGGGAATTTGGTCCCGAGTGCGCATGAGTGAGGACAAAGTGCACAGAAAAGACTAGTATTGATCTGTGAGGTTCCACTATGAGTTACATGTTCTTTCCATTTCGTATCGCAGACGCTTAGTTGCTTGAACCGTGTGCGACGAAAAAGCCAGCTTATTGTAAAATATCGCATTTGAATCACCCTGCAAATAGCACATTTCCCGCAATATTCAATCGACAAATAGTGTCCACATGAAGAACATTCATCATAATTTGGCACAATATGCAATTGAACGAATAATGTCCACGGGAAAAACATTAATCATAGCTCGTGACAATATGCAATTGAGAAAATGCTAGCTAAATTCCACATATTTAAGACAGACATATGTAGTACATAATCATAGTGTACGAAATACGAAGACATAATCACATGGAAAACAATGCATCCATCTGTATATGTTTAGATGATAACACTATATGAATGTGTACTTATTATTGGGGGTTACGAATCCTGAAATCTTTGAAGTCTTTAGAGGGCTTGATCTGGAGTTTCACAAAGAAGGTCCTGATAAATTTCCTAACATGCGACAATTCATCTGCGGCGAGCAGTTCAGAAGTCAGCGGTCCCAAGACCAAGACTTTTAGATCAGAATTGGACATTCATGTGGAGTAGAAGATAGTAATTAAGAAATAGGCTTACTTGTTCTATTTTGTCAACATAGGTTCATCATGTGTGCGCAAACGTAGTATCCACATAGGTTGGTCCCTTGTTGTTGTTGAGGACACTGTAATTTATTATATAGTATTAGTCGTGTAGCCCTGTTAGGAACAACCTAACCAGTGTAAGTTGTTCTTTTTGTTCTTTGGAAAGGAATAGAAAGAGGTTTACTTATAAACTTAAACTATGACAAGCATTTTCTGAAAATAACGGATTTCGTTGTCTCACCGGAGAAACGATCACGTGTTGCAGATGTGGTTGGGGGTCGAACCGTCTCCCTCCTAAAGTTATGGTCCTAAACAATACATTACGAATGAAGATGAATTTTCACATACTCAATTCTTGAACCAAATATGAACACAGCTTATTAACATCAAAGAATTCACTACCTATCCATGAAATCCTAAAGATGACTTAGATCTTGAGGAGGATTTGACTCTCTCAGAGAATGCAAGTAGTAAATTGTGTTGCATTTTGGAATAATGACCACCAAGATCGAGTGATCTCTACAATTTAAGAAAACCTTAAACTTACGAACTATGTCAAAAACTAAAAGACGATCAATGTATCCATGGTTGTATATTTAACTTACCCTTCAATACACGGCCACATGAAGAATTCTCCTATCAGTAACACCCACAATATCATGGCGACAAGCAAGATGGAATACTCGCGTGTGTCATCCATACTTAACAAAATGTAGTTTGCTAAATCAGGATCTATGAAATGCCAATGCACCCTTATCGACTCTACGCCGTCATCCCTAAGAGGAATACAATACAATTAGCTTTTTTCATTTATAGCCTTGTATCGAGAAGTTGACCGGAGTTTGTGAAGTACTTAGAACATCAAGCATTTGACAAGAGTGGTAGCAAGCTTATTGAAGTTCAACAAGAGATGAAAGTGCTCGAATTCCACACTGATGGTACCTACATCGTGAGACAATAGGTGACAGTCGTACTACAATTCCACGTTGTTATGATATTCCCCTTTTGACATTATGTCCATGCAATATTTATGTAACTTGCGACAACTAAAACTTCACTCACCAAAGTATTCGCCAACAAGAAATGGCTGGACATGCTTGTACTTGCGTGCTTCAAATGGGTCTACTTTCTAAATAGAAAGTAGATTTACAAATTCTGCTTTAGACATTTCGTCAAAACCAGGATTACATGGGTCTTCATCGGCCAGGCCATGGTTTTCCTCAAAGAATCTTCATAGTAGGATGCTCTGGTACTCTTCCTTCCTCTATTTCTGTCATGTGTGATAACAAATTGCCAATTTTACTAGAAAGCTAAATATAAATGTAACAGTGTTTGTAGTATAGGATGCACATCGGCAGTGTTTGAATGAAATCAAATTAGTAGTGACACGCATGTACATTCTGCTGTGGAACATTCCAATTTGTTAAAAAATATTGTCTTGCACCCTATTTTTTCACTAGGTGTGAGAATTTGTTTATTTCAGATTGCCATGTTGTGTTGATGCTAGCCATGTTTATGTGCATAATTAGACCTTGCTTGTGCTTTAGCTTTACTACCTTGCCATAAATTTTCATGCAATTTAATTCATGTAGCATATAGTTTTCTTGTTGTCAACTAGGACAGTGTCTTAATCACATCCAGAATCAAATACAAGATGGGAACCGTCTGAATCACACCTAATATAAAAAATTATTTCTAATAACGAGAGTTAGGCTTACCTTATTTGCATGTCCCAACAACTTCCTCCCACTATACCCAGATTCAAAAGCTTGTAACTTCACGGATTGAAATTGATGTTGATGATGAACAGGGAGGTCTTCAGCTACCCCTCTCCATTCCTTGGAAGTAATTGTCCAAGGGAGATAAAAGACAAAGAAATGGCAAAAATCATCATGTTGCTTTAAAATCCTCAATACCAAAACAAAACCCTAAGCCTAGTTGAGCTAGAGAGAAGAGAGACGAATGGCTAGATGGTGAGAGATCCGTCGTCGTCGGAGATACCGCTTGAGGATCCACTCTAGGAGACCATGGCGTGTCTGCGAGGGTCGGATGCTAGAGGGAGAGAAGTGGGCCGCGGCTCGCAGGGGGGTGGGGGGAGAGGTTGTACGGCAAATGTGGTCCTTTGGTGGGGGTAGGCAGATATTTTGGCGGTCGGCGAAACTTTTCACTCGTTGCAGGGAATCTTGGTGTGCAAAGATTCACTAGACACGGTGTTTCTTATTTTATCGTGTGCGATGATACAGAACATCCAGAATTCCGCTCCTATCCGCGTATTCCCTGGTTATATTGCACATCCATGTCATTGCATAATTTAACATCAACTGCTAACTTGGGTATACAAAGTAGCGAATACACATAGCTCACAGTTACTAAACCGAGAAAGTTCATTAAATAATAAAGATTCTTAACTAGACATAGGTCTTAAAAAAGACCGGTTCTCTGAACAAAGGCTATTAGTAATACGCATAATTTTAACAAATACGCCGACGAGTAACCCTATGCCTCGGCGATGTTCGATGAGATGTCGACGACTTGTCCGGGTGACATTCCGCCGGTGCTGGACTTCGCGTCCCCAAGGCTGACTTCGACCGCAGCGATGTGCTCATCCTCGGCATTGCCCTCGTCATTGGTGTCGCCCTCATATTTGTTGTATTGTTCTTAGTGGTGCTGACGTAGCTTGCGTTGGTACTCCATCGCCGATTCATCGACGGACAGGTCCATCTCGACCTCCTCCTAAGCCACGCGCAACTCCTCCCAGCACTCCTCCCAGCTCTCGCATGTCTAGCTCTCGCTCGGAGATCTCATGCAGAAGGGGCTCCATGGCCTCTATCGCCGCATCGTCAACATGCATCTAGGCATCCGCTGTAGCCACCTCTTCGGACGTTTGGTGCATGCCGGATTTCGGCAAAGCCTAGAGTATCTTCGCATGCGTGTTCTCGATGATATAGGCTTGTACGGCCTGGACCCGGGCCAGGGTGTCCCCCACGGGATGGCACGCTGCTTGAGTGCTCTTAGCATTTGCAGCCGTCATCGTAGCAGCTGCAGCTGCCGTCTTTGATGCTATAGATGCCCTTTCGGCCGCCATAGTAGCCCTGTCTGCCACCGCAAAGGCCCTTTCAGCGGATGCGGCTGCTTTTAAGGTGGATGTGGTTGTGCTCTCAACCGAGGCGGTCGCGTTCTTTCCAGAGGCGGGATCACTCGGGACTGAGGGGGTGGTCCTACGCACCCTTACGAAGCATTCCCTTACGAAGGGTTTGTTGGGGAATGGGGATCGAGGGTGAACAGAATCCGAGCTAGACGAAGCCGACGAAGCTTCCCTCGTAAGACATAAATAGGTCTGTGAATTTTCATCGCAAACGGTTCCTGTATGGAACTGTGTGTACGTAGTTCCCTTTTTGTATTGAATTGTAAAACTATTTTTGGGTACTGCGGTAACGGATATTGTTTAAATTGTAAGAAAAAGGTCCCTACCATCAAAATCCACTAATGGCAGCCTAAAATTAGGAAATATTCGGGGTTCAATTGGCATTTCTATACATTAAGTTAGTTTCTAGAAATTTTACAGCCATATTTCAAAATTGTAACACAGGAACATGCAATATGAAGCGAAAACTGCTGGAAAAATCATATTTATGTACTACTTGCTTCCCTATATATGCCTCTTGCAATAAATTTTAAGGAGTTCCAAACATCTTGGGTAACGGTTTGGACACACATGCACACACTAGGAATCTAGGTTTTAAAATGAAAAAAATGCTCTGAAGTACATGATAATAATCTGCATTGTTTGTTCACATGGGGACAAGATGTCGTGGTCAAAGTAACGAATTGTTCGATATAAGGTTTGACACATTCCTCTCACAAAACGGGGCATCACACGAAGGTCATGGTTCCGAGAGGGAACATGGTGCTTGTTTGATCATGAACTGCTAGTTATTGTCTCATTTGGCCTAGCTTTTTTTGAATTCGTTACAATGCATGAATACGTCTGGCATCCTTAAACTTGGACATTATCGAGATTCAATGAGCATTTTTATACATGAAGTTAGTTTCTAGATATCTAATGGCCATAATTCAAAATTAAACACATGAAAATGTGCAAGATGAAGCGAAAACTGCAGGAAAAATCATATTTATGCACTTGTGCTCCCGTTTATATGCCACCTGCAATAAATTTGAAGGAGTTTCAAACATCTTGAGTAACGGACACAAGCATTGAGAATAATCTAGGTTTCTAAATTCAAAAATAAATAAAAAATGCTATGAAGTACATGTAAATCTCCATGATTTCCCGCCATGGGGCCAAGATGTCGTGGTCAAAGTAACGGCTTGTTCAAGATAAGCCTTGACACATGCCTCTCACAAACCGAAGCATCACATGCAGGCTCATATAGTTCCGAGACGGAACATGAGGCGTTTTGTGATGACGAACCGGATTGCTGCCTCATTCGTCCTAGTTTAATCGTTACAATGTACAAATACGACCGTCATCTTAAAATCTGGAAAAAATCAACGTTCAATAGGCATTTTTATACATGAAGTTAGCTTCCATAAATTTAATGAACATAGTTTAAAACTGAAACACATGAACAAGCAAGATGAAGCAAAAACCACTGGAAAATCATATTTATGTACTACTTGCTTCCGTATATATGCCACGTGCAATAAATTGGAAGGAGTTCCAAACATCTTGAGTGATGGTTTTGACACAAAAGCATTGTGACTCTAGGTTTTTAAATTCAAAAATGAAAAAATGCGCCGAAGTACATGAAAATATGCATGATTTCCTCACATGGGGCCAAGATGTCATGATCAAAGTAATAGCTTGTTCGAGATAAGCTTTGACACATATCAAGCTGGCAATGGTTAACTGTTACCCGCATCCCCATGGGTAATTACTCTACCAGGGAACGAGTGCTAGCTTGAATGCCCATCTGGAAGTTGGTGGGTCAAATACCTTATCGAGCGTGCAGGACGGGGATGGGGATGGGATAGCATTACCCGCCTTACCCATGAATTGAAGTACTTACATGTGGGCTCTAAAATTAGTAGACCCCACATAACTTGTGGTCTCAAACACCCAAATTTACAAAAATCCCACCCCTTTGGCCCAAAATCCCCTAAGAAATCCCAAACCTAGCCACAACATATTGTTTATTGCATTGAAATACTATTTTTTCTACTGAAATACGCAAAGGTTGTTCTTAAATGCATGGGTGGGTTTCCCCACGATGATAAAAACCCGGTGGGGATGTGGATGGGAAACTTTGTATCCCTGCTCACGGGTACGTAGACGAGGATGGGGATGGAAGGACGGTGATGGGGATGGAGATGGGACTCCAATACCCGCCTGAGTAATCCCTAGCTTGAGACACATGCCTCTCACAAACCGAGGCATCACACGAAGGCGCATGGTTCCGAGACGAAACATGGGGTCATGTGTTATCATGAACCGCCAATCGCTGTCTCATTCGACCTAGTTTTTTTCGTCGATATAATGTACGAATACGATCGGCATCCAATTTTTTTTTAAAAATGGCATTCTACTGGCATTTTATACATTAAGTTAGTTTCTAGAAATTTAATGGCCATAGTTCAAAACTGAAACACATGAACAAGCTAGATGAAGAAAAACCCGCTAGAAAATTATACCTATGCACTACTTACGTATATATGCCACGTGCAATAAATTTGAAGGAGTTCCAAACATCTTGAGTGGCGGTTTGAACACAAAATCATTGAGAATCTAGGTTCTAAATTGAAAAAAATGAAAAAAAATGCTCGGAAGTACATGAAAATACGCATGATTTCCTGCCATGCGGCCAAGATGTCGTGGTTATTTTTCTCGAACTTGCTTTCTTAACACAAATGACACGCATGCATTACATTCATATAGAAAATGTAAATATTTGGCAAGACAAACGGGTCCGACATGATTTGCACTTTGTTTCGCATTTCAAGTTTTGGAAGCCAATTTTTGTGGGCTATTAATCACACGTGGTCATGCATTGGGAACCGTCGGTGATGTTAAGTCACACACAACTGTTCACTAGGAAATCGTGTGCAAGCACTACTGGTGGCGATCAAGATTCCAAGTGCCTATAAATGCTGCCCCCGAGACGTCATCCCTCATGCATTCTCTTGTCTCTCTATCCCACCCCTCGCACAAAAATCTGCCATGGTGCGGCCGGTCTATGCACAAGCAGAGGAGGAGGCTCCACCCCGCAAGGATAGGGGAAGATGCAGCTACGAGGAGTACCCCTTCACGCCCCGAGACGAGGTCGCACCAGACCCCCCAACTGAAGATTGGTTTTGAGGCCAGTACAATGTGGATTCGTGGAAGGCGTTGCCGCTGGCTGAGATAGCCAGGCAGGTGACATTCAAGAATGAGTGGGCTGAGGAGCGCGCCAAGAACCTCACGACTGCAATGTCCTTAGTGCCGCAAGGGAAAAGGAGGAGCTGGAGCTTTGGTGGCAGGAGAGTCGACGAGCGATGGAGGTATACGAAGACGACCAGTAGCACGCAATGAAAGCTAGAGGCGCTAGTCGCCTCATTGTTGCATGCACGTGGGCCGATAAGTTCGACCGTGTCACCGCCAAAGAGCACCGGTGGGCGCCCAGTGAACTGTCCTACATGGTCATGCGCCTCCACCAACAAGAGGTTGGTCGGCATGTCGAGCGTTGCAAGGCAGAGGAGGCAGCAAACTCTATCCGCTTTGGGAAGCCACCACGCACCAGGGAGCTACTGGCAACAGGATGCCGCTTTACTGCTACCACCTCAAGGAAGGGTCATTATTAGTTTTGTTTTTATTCATTATACGTATCAGTTCAGTACTATCATCACGTATATGTGATGATATATAATGTATATGTATCATGTCTTCAATGAACTATTCAACAATTAATATATATTATTAGTTCCACATTTCTATTTGTTTTCATACTAATTTTCTGGCTCTAGCTGTTAGCCGTTTACACAAATTGAAACATAACAATAGAACATAAATCATTCACACATCAAAACATATCAATACTGTGATTGTTGTCCTGACATTGGGATCGAAATCTAAATGATTCAACAAAATAAAATGCGTCCATGAATAACTCTAACCTACGGAAGCTCTTGGCTGTGCCTAAACTCAGTCAAGCATTCCTCTGTGTGGTTTACATGCTCGTGGTATAGCTGGAGCATGGTTTCAAGCTCCAAGTTAGCTATTTCTTTGGGGAATACCATCTCGAGGATGCGACAACCATTTTCTTCTACTGCTCCTCAGTGGACACCTGGGACAAGGAGGCTCTCGAGCCTACCGACAAGCCCGTTGGAACCGAGGGGGTTTCGGACAAGGCGAACAACGTGACCTATGCAAACGGTGCGTCTGGCATTCGTTGCATGTACAGTGCGACAGGGTTCTGGTGCAAGCATGGTACAGACGGCCGCTGCCCATTCCTGGCGAGAAATATGGCTACAGACGTGCCTTGGACACAACCGCAACATCATGTCAGGTGGGATAGCAGGCAAGCAGGGATGGAACCGCTCTTGCTCTGCTGCGCGCCGCGCCTTGCCCTCTAGGTGCGGATGCGCATGTTTTTTCTATGGAGCACTACCGGTGATCTCCTTGTGCGGCGTGCTGTAGTCTCTCGGCAGTGAGGAGGATATGTTGCTCAGTGATGCTGCCACGCCCTGCACCAAGGGTATGTTCAACCCTTGCGACGACGCGCAGCACATCGTTGTCCAGCGTGTCGTCGTACACGCCATCGGCCTCGACAGGCCATTGCACCTGCACCGGATCGTCTTCATCATCGAAGAGGTTGATGGTAGAGGTGTCACTTGGTCGGGTTGGCATGCTTCATAGATGGTCTAGCTTGCACTAGGTGTGCATCCTCGTGTGTTGCATGCTGGCTCTTGTGCTCATTTGCTTCTGGCGGGAAACCGATGGGGAAGCTTGCACGGGACAATGCGTGGTTCCACACAGGAACATGGCCAAAAGAAACGACGGTGCGGTGCCGAAGTGTGCACAGGAATCCTCGGGCGAAAATGCGATGACAAGACGTGAGACGGGAAGAAGAGGTGATGCAGAGTCGAAGTGGTAATAATAATAAAATGTCTGTGATATTAATAGTTTCATAAGAATAAATTGTCTCTCGTGGATCGCACACGCAACTATTTTCTAAATCGTATTTGATGGATCCACCATCGCACACAGTTCGTGCCATTGGTGACGGAGCTTGAACTATATCGTTTGCGATTGGCGGATCGCACACAATTTTTCGAAGGGTCTCTGATTGATGTGTCATCTTTGTACCATCCTACAGTACTTCAAGTCTGATCATCACGTGATCTGAGGTGGTTTCAATGGTGAACATCACCATGTTGATCATATCTACTACATGACTCATGTTCGACCTTTTGGTCCCCTGTGTTCTGAGGCCATGACTGTATATGCTAGGCTCGTCAAGTTTAACCCAAGTATTCTGCCTGTTGTATGCGAACGAAGAGTCTATCACACCCGATCATCACGAGGTGCTTCGAAACGATGAACTTTCGCAATGGTGCATACTTGGGGAGAACACAATTTTATATTGAAATATAGTGAGGGATCATCTTATAATGCTACTTTTGTCCTAAGGAAAATAAGATGCATAAAAGATAAACATCACATCCAACTCAAATAATTGACATGATATGGCCATCATCATCTTGTGCTTTTGATCTCCATCTCGAAAGCACCGGGATGATCTCCATCGTCACCGGCATGACACCATGATGTCCATCACCGTATTGTCATGTGGTTGTCTCGGCAACTCTACAACTGTTGGTAACGCACAGCAATAAAGTAAAAGAAATTACATAGCGTTTAGTGATTGACACGTAGGTCATCAATAAAATAAAGACAACCATATGGCTCCTGACGGTTGTCGTACTCATCCACATGCAAGCCATGATAACTATTACAAAACATGATTGTCTCATACAAAAGAATATATCAAATCACGTCTTGGCCATATCACAACACAACATGTCCTGCAAAAACAAGTTAGGCCTCCTATACTTTGTTGTTGGAAGTTTTACGTGGCTACTATGGGCAACTAGCAAGAACTGTTCTGTGGGAACCCCAACTCATAAGTCGTGATTACCGAATGCACGTGTACAATGAGCCAAGAGATCAATGCTCACTGAACACACAAAAGATGAATAACAAGATTCTTACATCCATACTTCACGTCTTACACAAATATTGACCATGAAGGTCTTAGTCTTACATAGATAGGGCCACGAAGGCCAAACACTTAAAATAGAACAGGCAGCGCTAATCATGGTCGAAAGCGTGAACCCATGCCATCTGCCTTAACCTACAGGTATTCTGACTGGGAAGCATCCTAGTTCGCATGTTCGTCTCCAACGAACACTTCAACATACTCCTGTTCTTCCATGCCCGGCCAATTAAATAACCATTGGCAAGCCAATGAGTAATTTGAATGTACTCGCAAGCAACCCAAGTTGTGGAACAAGGTAACAATGATGCATGATATATCACTAATAGGTAATTGCGGAAAGCTAGTTTTAAATGCAATGATATGATCAAATAACCAGTAAGCATGCATCAACACCGGGTAGATATCCATATGAACAAGATACCGATATCATCATAAGTTGGGGTTGAACCCTCGTGTTCATTCATCATGCTAAATCATCGGACTTAGACCACTTCCCAAGCTAATTCATCGGTCTTAGCTCAAGTACCAACTTGTCACCGTCACATACATCCTCACACTAACTTTCCCGAAAACACCCGGACATAGTTTAAGAAGGACCTCCAACTGTCCACGACCGTGGACGTGGCTATTTGAATAGTTTTACCCTCTGCAGAGGTTGCACACTTTACCCACAAGACTCGGGGAACTTACGTGTCATACACGACTCAGGTATATAACATACCCGAGGTAAGCACCCGAACAATGACTTTCCCATGGTGATACCAAACAAAGAGTCCACTCGTTGGTGCCATCCCTCATGATATACATCACTTGTATCGTCCATGAGGGCACGCAACAGTGTGCCCGATGCCTGTAAAGATAGCAAATGACCTTCCACTCTGGGACGACCTCGTCTCAAGAGTGACCACTTCACTCTTGCCACTAGTAATGCAGGGTCCTTGCTAGTACCAACCATAGTAATCAACAAAGCCCCGTCCCATAAGGGGTGTCCTGGTTGCGCATGTAAGGTTAGGACGGTCAGCAGACCTTAAATCTAATCCGTTTTCGAAAACACACACCCACTCACCTGTTCCGGCATACCACTTCTTTCCCAAGTGGCTACCCAACTCCTCATCATCTCCCTCGTGCATTAGTGTCACCCGACTGGGTTTTCGAGAAGTCTTTGAAATCATCTCTTCCCTTCCATCACTATGCATAGATCTTGATCCCACTTGCATAGCTTCTACTAGCATCCTAACTACACCCACCCGCATAACCCGCATAAGGTGGTAGGGTCATGCACGATGCAAGTGTCAATGGTAAGATTGTCGGAAACAACCCACCGAAGGGGTCACTACTCCACATGATCAAATATGATGAAAGTAAGGTGCTATATGACATGCAATAAAAATGGTTTCTTCTCATGGTCAAGGGCTGCTTTCCTAGCTCAACAAAGTCTCCGGGGTCTTCGAAGTCTTTGGGACCAACTTCTTCGTCAACCGCGCAATCTATCGTTGTGAAATAAAGAGATAAAAATAAGCAACACACAAAAACAGAGCACTCAAACTACTATCAAAAATGTTAACCTACTCTGATAAATATTAAATGTCATACTAAAAATATTCTCCTAGGGTTTTGTTGTGCAAGACATTTTGGAAACTAAATAACAGAGGCAAAAAGGTGCCTAAATATAGATTTTAAAATAAAATAGTACTAAAAATATTTTGAAACATTTTTACAAATGGCACTAATAAATTCTATGGATTATTTCAAGATTTAAGGTGGAAGAAATATGGGCATTGGAAAAATATTCAGATCTACGGAATTTTTGGAAATTGCAGAAAAAGGAAAAAGGAAAAAGAAGCGGGCACAGTGCCTTGGTCGAAGGCGGCCAGCAACTGGGCCGGCCCAGAGGCCAACCAGCCCAGGCGAATCGGCGCACACGCGCGCGTTCGAACCTGACGGCCGGCCCCCAAAGGCCAGCGACAAAGAGAGGAGGGGGAGGGAGGATGACAGGCGGGCCCCACGTGTCATCTTCAACCTCCCGGTAGGGAGGCCGACGTGCTCACATTGACCTATCGTTCAGCATTGACCCGTCGTTCCTCTGGAGGTCGAAGGAGGACCTGGGGTGGACGAAGTCGCCGGCGATGAGCTCTTGTGGCGGAGGGTGCTTCGGGAGAGCTTGCCGGGGTTGTTTCCAGCTGCAAACATGACGGGGGAGAGGGGGAAACGCGTCAATAGGTCAAGGGAGGACCAATGGGAGAGAAATGGGGACTAGAGAGGTCTGCTACGAGGAGATTGGCGATGAGGTCGCCGCGGCGGTCCTCGGTTCTATCACGATCGCAGGTGTTGCAGGGGGTTTCTGGAGTGCGCAGGGGGGCTACTAGGGATAGGAGAGAGCGACCAGAGGGGAGAGAGTGTTCGGGGAGGGCCTTAAATAGGGGGCCATCACGGGAGCGAGTCGGGGCATCTCTGGGGGCTTCATGGACGCGGTCCATGCCCAGGAGAAGGGAAGGCAGCCAGGAGGGGCCGGTGGTGCGCGTGTGCGAGCGCGGCCACTGGCTAGTTTGGGCGGTGCCGTGCGCATGCAAGATAGAGAGGGGAGAGAGGGGGCCGACCGCCTGCTGCGTCGCGGACGCCGAGGCCGACCAGGGGGAGACGCGGGGGAGGCCCAATGCTGTCAGGCGGCGCCAGCCAGGGGCTGCTACAATGCGGGAGCGCACTATAGCACGCTCCAGAGCGCCCAAATGGAATCCCTGGGCATATTTTAAGCCCACTACGTATCCTCTTGTGTCTTGGGGCTTTAGAAGATGTCCAACAGCTAGGAGGTGCTAGGGAGGTCTCTGGAGAAGCTTTAGGGCAGAAGAAAAGGGTGAGAAGGGTGGAAAAAGATGTTGCCAGGGGTGAAAATGGGGGTTTTACTCCACCTCCCAGTGACTTGAGGACTTGGGTTTTTTACTGGAGGTGAAAGGTGACTACAAGAAGCTCTGGTAAAAGTTTGGGGCAAGGGTAAAAGGGTTAGGGGAAGAAATAGTGATTTTACTAAATCACCAAAAGGTGTTTGGTATGGTTTTGGGCAAGATAGGTTTTCCAACTCACTGAGATCTTTACCAGGGTCAAATGGTAGGTAAAGATGAGAGGATTCACCAAGTTTGAGAACAAGGGGAAAAAGTTGACAATGGAGGTTAGTTAAACCCTAGAAATTTGCAGAATCAGGTTTGTGAACATCTATTGATGCTAAGCTTTTACCCTTGATGCACCACTTAGTGTATCATCACTATTTGGTCATTAGAGCATGCCCACAAAGTTTGGGGTCAAGGGGAGACACTTCACAATGTAAAGTTGCTGAAATTTGATTCTGGACAGGGATGGTTTTGGGATGGGATGGTTTGATGGACCAAACCAACTTGGATTGAGATGAAACTTTGCAAGAACATCACCTATAATAGTGTTGACTTGCTGGAATTTTCGTGGAATTTATTGAGCATATTTCTTATGGAAATATTCCAAAAGTTTGATTTGAACAGAAAGGGTTTTGAGGGGTTTTGCCTATGTTCTAGTCATGCCCTTGTGTTGAAACTCAAATATATGGAAAATATATGTCCACTGAATTTCCCTAAATTTTCTCAAATATTTGCAAAGAATTTAAATTATTTTTCCGTATGAAAACCCATTTCTAGCCTTAAGAATAAACCTTTAAATAAAATATAAAGATAATCTTGAAAAATATTGTTTTTGTGGTTTTGGGAAGTCTTATATATAGTGGGTTTGAAATAAAGCCTTTGGGAAAGAAGGATCCACCTAATTTGAGGTCTTGTAGTGCAAACCTCAATTCAGGGGGTTTTGAAAACCTAGTTTGAATAAATCATTTTGGTTAAAACAAAATTTGAAAAAAATAGTTTTGGTCCCTATTCACATGGCATGATCATTGGGCAAGTGGTTTGGGATAGGGAGGATGAATATGAAGTGGAATGGGATCTAGGAGTGCCATAAATTACAATCATCAAGCAAGCAACAGCATTGCAAACAAGCACAACCACTTTGAAAAAGTTTTAGTTGGTTCCAAATTTTATAAACCCAAACATAACAATTTCATACAAACACAGGGTGTGATAGACCTTCCCCCCTTACAAGAATCTCGTCCCCGAGATTCCTAGGCTAAGCGCTAAAAAGATAAGGGAACTCCGATCTAAGATAATCTTTAGGCTCCCAGGTTGCTTCAGCTTCAGTGTGGTTGCTCCACTGGACCTTGAAGTACTTGAATGTGCAGCTTCGGGTGCAGCGCTCGGCTTCATCCAAAATGCGAACTGGCCTTTCACGATAAGTGAGATCTGGCTGAAGATCGATGGCTTGATGGTCGAGATCCTTGTAGAGGTCGGGTCAGTTGGGAACTTGTAGACACTTCCGGAGTTGTGACACATGAAAGACGTTGTGCACATCTGACAGTTCGGAAGGCAGCTCTAGCTGGTAGGAAACTTCTCCTCGTCTGTGGTGATCTTGAAGGGGCCGATGTACCTGGGTGCAAGCTTTCCTTTGACGTGGAAACGCTTGGTTCCTTTAAGAGGTGTGACTCGAAGATAAACGTGGTCTCCGTTGTTGAAGCTCAGATCTCGGCGGTGAGAGTCGGCGCAACTCTTTTGTCTTGACTTGGCGGTCTCAAGTTGCTCTCGGATGAGTTGAACTTGCTCTTCAGCTTCGCGGAGGATGTCTAGTCCAAAACCTAATCCTTCTCCGGTATCTGACTAGTTGAGGGGAGGACGACACTTACGTCCATACAACACCTCAAATGGGGCCATCTGAAGACTCGACTGTTAGCTGTTGTTGTAGGAGAACTCGGCGAACGGTAGGCAATCTTCCCACTTGGCTCCATATGCCAAACCACCAGCGCGGAGCATATCTTCGAGTATCTGATTTACTCGTTCCGTTTGCCCACCGGTCTGGGAGTGAAAAGTAGTGCTGAAGGAGAGCTTGGTTCCCATAGATTCTTGAAACATCTTCTAGAATCTTGAGGTGAACTGGGTGCCTCGATCTGACATGATCTCCTTGGGAACTCTGTGAAGGCTCATGATACGCTCGATGTAGAGACGGGCTAGCTTGTTACCATCGTAGGTGGTCTTGATAGGAATGAAATGGGCTGCCTTGGTCAGGTGGTCGACAATGACCCAAATGGAATCATGTCCTTTACTTGACCTTAGTAAACCGGTGATGAAATCCATCCTGATTTTATCCCACTTCCATTCAGGCACTTTGAGAGGTTGCAATAGCCCAACAGGTCGCTGATGCTCAGCTTTAACTCTTTGGCATATATCACACTTAGCCATGAACGTGCCTATCTCCCATTTCATGCCATGCCACTAGAATCTTGTCTTAAGGTCTTGATACATCTTGGTTCCTCCAGGATGGATGGAGTAGGGAGTGTCATGAGCTTCTTGCAAGATTAGGTTCTTGAGGTCCACTTTGTTGGGTACACAGATGCGAGTCCCAAACCATACAACTCCTTGTTCATCCATCGAGAATCCTAGGGCCTTGCCTGCCTTGATCTTCCTCTTGATGCCTTCAATGCTCTCATGCCCCTTCTGAGCTTCCTTGATATCATCCATCAAGGTAGGCTTTGCTTTGAGGCTGACAAGGAATCCTGGTGCAACTAGTTCCAGGACGAAGCTCTCAAGTTCTTCATACAAGGCGGGTAGCCTTTCCTTAATCATAGCATTCAAGGAACAAGCCTTTCTGCTTAAGGCGTCTGCCACTACATTGGCCTTTCCGAGGTGGTATTGAACACTGAGGTCGTAATCCTTGATCAATTCCAACCATCTTCGCTGCCTCATGTTCAATTCTCTTTAAGTGAAGATATACTTCAAACTCTTGTGATTTGTTAATATCTCACATCGCTTCCCTAGAATGTAATGTCGCCATGTCTTCAAGGCATGAACCACGGCTGCCAACTCGAGATCATGAGTTGTGTAGTTCTCTTCATGAGACGTAGTTGTCTAGATAGATATGCTATGACTCTGCCTTCTTGCATCAGAACACCTCCAAGCACAGTTCTTGATGCATCGCAATATATCACAAACTCCTTGTGAATATCAGGGGTGGCCAAAACTGGGGTTGTGGTCAATCTCTTCTTGAGCTCCTGGAAGCTTTCATCGCACTTAGCTGTCCATTCAAACTTCTTTTCCTTCTTCAAAAGTTGGGTCATGGGTCGGGCAATGCTTGAGAACCCCTCCACGAACTTGCGGTAATATCCCGCGAGTCCAAGGAAGCTCCTGACTTCCTTCACGATGGTTGGGGTTTGCCATTCCGTCACGGCTTCAATCTTGGCAGGATCTACTGACAATCCTTCGGCGGTCAACACATGACCCAAGAATCCAATTTCATGCAGCCAGAATTCACACTTGCTGAATTTGGCATAAAGCTGGTGATCTCGAAGCTTCTCTAGGACCAATGTCAAGTGTTCCTCATGTTCTTCTTCAGACTTGGAGAAGATGAATATGTCATCAATGAAGACAACAATGAACTTGTCCAAGTACTCCATGAAGATCTTATTAATGAGGTACATGAAGTAGGCAAGGGCATTGGTTAACCCAAATGACATGACCGTGTGCTCATACAGGCCATACCGGGTCACAAATGTCGTCTTCGGAATGTCTTGGGGTCTGATCTTCAGCTGATAGTACCCAGACCCGAGGTCAATCTTGGAAAACACCTTGGCTCCATTTATCTGATCAAACAGGTCTTCAATCTTGGGGAGTGGGTACTTGTTCTTTATCATGACCTCATTGAGAGAATGGTAATCGACACAGAGGCTGATAGTTCCGTCCCTCTTTGACACAATCTAACATGCCTTGGTGCTTCGTCAACCTCTTTGACACAATCTAACATGCCTTGGCTATTGGTCATGGTGACAATCCTCTTGGCACAGTCTAACATGCCTTGGTGCTTCGTCAACCAATTCATGCCAAGGATAACATCCAAGCCGGTGAATCTAGAACTATAAGATCTGCTAGGAAGTCTACCCCGTTGATGTCAATCTTCACTCCTCTGCACCCTATCCTGAACTTCATAATTGAACCCAGGGTTTGTATCAACGTACGACTACCTAGGGATGTAGGTTTCATGACACTCTCTAAAGCAAACTTTTGGGTGACAAAAGAATGTGAAGCTCCACAATCAAACAATACTGTTACTGGGGTTGAGTTTATGAGGAACGTACCCAGTATGATGTCCGGGTCTTCCTTGGCTTCCTCTGCGGTGACGTGATTCACACGACCCTTGCCATTATTGGGCTGGTTGCGAGGAGCTGGGTTCCTTGGTGGTGCTCCACGGGCTTCACCTTGGTTTGGCACATTGGGGCGCGGTGCGTCTGGCTTCCTGTTGGGCAAAGCTTGGAGATGTGTCCGGACTGACCACATCCAAAGCAAGTGACTTGCCCAGGGTTACTGTTAAAGTTCCTGCCACCGTTGTTGTTATTGGGGTTGGTGTTGTAAGTTGGCCTGGGATTGGCATACTGCTGAGGTTGGTAGCTCGGACGAGGTGCAGGAGGTCTAGCCTGTTGTGGCTGATAGGTTAGCTTGGCTGGGGCTGGCTGCTAGGGGCGAGGCTTTTGGTTGCTTGAGCTACCCTTGCTGATCATCTTGCGCTTGCGAGTGTAGTCTATGGCACGACGCTTGTCTTCCAGCATGAGGGCCTTGTTCACCAAGTCGAAGAAGGTACGACAGTCGCAAACGATGAGCTGGTACTACAGGACCTGTTGTAGTCCTTCCATGAAGTGTTCCTTCTTGGCACCCCCGTGCTGACATCTTCAGGTGCATACCATGACAGCAGGTTGAACTTCTATAGGTACTCCTTGATAGAGCCACTTCCTTGATTCAGCGCTCGGAACTCTCTCTTCTTGATAGCCATGATCCCGGAAGGAATGTGGGCGGTGCAGAATCCTTCCTTGTAGTAATTCCACGTGATCATGCGTTCTCCTTGCATGACCTTGAATCCATCCCACCAAGCTCGGGCGGTACCTCCGAGGTAGTGAGAGGCACAAAGCACCTTCTCACGGTCCTCATTTCAATTGACTAGTGCAAGGAGGTCCTCGATGGTGCGGATCCAATCATCAGCATCCAATGGTTCAGCAGTCTTGGTGAAGGTTGGGGCGAGTTCCTCATGAACTCAGACAGCGTGTAGCAGCCATTGCCATTCCTCTCTTGCTGCTGGTTGTTCACAAGGGCCTGAGCCATCTGCTTGATAGCACCATTGTTGGCCTGGCGCTCCTCCCGGAGAACTTAAAGAAACTGAGCTATGGTCATGTTCCCCGGTGGAGGTGGTGGTGGGGGAATATCGCCGTGTGGCTGCTCCTGGTGTCCTCCAGCGTGAGCAGCCCCACTAGCTCCCTGCTGCTGGCTTGAGTTGCCGGCTTCAGGGTTGGTGAAGGAGCTGTTGTGGGTAGCAGTCACCATCCTGTTTGGAGCAGCCAAGTGAAACAATTGGGATAGATGAGAGGAAAAGCAACATTGGAAAAGCACGCCAAAGGGGGGTGGTCGAGTGCAAGTGTGTCAAAACAAAGGTAGAAAGACCAACAACATATCTTAATATAGAGGACGTAGTCGCTTACACGTTGCCTATGGCAAAAGCGCGACTTGCATCGGATCACGAACAACAAAACAAACAACAAGCACACATGGTTTGATATGAACCATTACACGAACTCGACTTCGCACGAGGGATACATGATTGATCCTACCCTAGGGTTCTCGGACTCAGGTGGTGGAGTGCTCGGTCTCGTAGTCATGCTCCTCTAGGTGTTCCTCATGTTCATCATCTGAACGGGCATCATTCTCAGTTGACGTGGTCAGGGAACGAGGAGGTCCATCCCGATGACGCTTTGTAGGAGGGCCGGTGAAGAGCTCACGGTACTCCTTCGCACTCATGCGACGACGACGTGTGGGTGCATCACTAGCTGGGGGTACTCCTCGATAAGCGACAACTGGCCGTCCCTCGGGGGCTCCATCCTTCTTGATCTTGTCTATCTTCGTCTTGGCTTGCCGAAGTAGCTCTCTGGTATGATGAAGTTCCTCGCGGAGCTTCACGGACTCCTTCATCAGGTTATGAACCAGGCTATCGGCAGAGAGGCTGAAGTAGGTCTAGAACCTGAGTGGTGTCCCATCCTCCTTGGTCGGACTCAGCGTCCAACTATCTCCATGTTCATCCTTCTTGAAGGGAAGGTAGCGAGTAGCCGGCTCATCAGCCATCTCTGGAATGATGTCTCGAAGGTGTAGGAGTTCCTTTCGTGTAGCTGTCTCGACTGTGAGTATCAAGGTCTCCATCTGTGGTCCTGCAAATAACCAACTGGTCGGGGAGTCGTTTGCCTTCACGACACATCTACGTGGTACTCGTCCGTGACGGCATCAACCCAGTGCTCGTGGTAGAGGAAAATGGGTGGTTGGCGAAACTGGCACTTCTCCAAGCTATCCCCAAGGAGTAAGGGAACGCCAGACGTCAGGAAGGCTTCGGGTACGACGGCCATCTACAAAGGTTTGAATGGAGGAGAGTCAGCAGAGTGTTGTGTGAAGATGAGAAGAGGTAAATAGTGCTGAATTCCTAAGTACAAATGCTAGGTGTAGTTTTGAAAGTCTGTTTTATCCTGGCCAATGTCCATGCTAACTAAGAGCTTCGTACAGTCAGGATGGCTCTCATACCAGCTCTGTGGGGACCCCGACTCATAAGTCGTGATCACCGAATGCACGTGTATAGTGATCCCAGAGATCAATGCTCACTGAACACACAGAAGCTTAATAACAAGAGTCTTACATCCATACTTAACGTCTTACACAAATAATGACCATGAAGGTCTTAGTCTTATATAGATAGGGCCACGAAGGCCAAACACTTAAAATAGAACAAGCAGCGGAAATCTTGGTCGAAAGCGTGAACCCATGCCATCTGCCTTAACCTATAGGCATTCTGACTAGGAAGCGTCCTAGTTCGCACGTTTGTCTCCAACGAACTCTTCAACATACTCTTGTTCTTCCATGCCTGGCCAATTAATTAACAAGTGGCAAGCCAATGAGTAATTTGAATGTACTCGCAAGCAACCCAAGTTGTGGAACAAGGTAACAATGATGCATGATATAGCACTAATAGGTAATTGTGGAAAGCTAGTTTTAAATGCAATGATATGATCAAATAACCAGTAAGCATGCATGAACACCGGGCAGATATCCTTATGAACAAGATATTGATATCATCATAAGTTAGGGTTGAACCCTCGTGTTCATTCATCATGCTAAGTCATCGGACTTAGACCACTTCCCATGCTAAGTCATCGGTCTTATCTCAAGTACCAACGTGTCACCGTCACATACATACTCACACCGAGTTTGCCGAAAACACCGGGACATAGTTTAAGAAGGACCTCCAACTATCCATGACTGCAGACATGGCTATTCGAATAGTTTTACACTCTACAGAGGTTGCACACTTTACCCACAAGACTCGGGGAACTTCCGTGTCATCCACGACTCACGGTATATAACATACCCGAGGTAAGCACCCAAACAATGCCTTTCCCATGGTGATACTAAACAAAGAGTCCACTCATTGGTGCCTTCTCTCATGATATACATCACTCATATTATCCATGAGGGCACGCAACGGTGTGCCTGATGCCTGTAAAGATAGCGCATGACCTTCCACTCTAGGACAACCCCGTCTCAAGAGTGACCACTTCACTCTTGCCACTAGTAATGCGGGCTCCTTGCTAGTACCAACCATAGTAATCAACAAAGCCCCGTCCCATAAGGGTTATGGTGGTTGCGCATGCAAGGTTAGGACGGTTAGCAAACCTTAAATCTAATCCGTTTTCGAAAACACACACCCACTCATCTGTTCCACCATACCACTTCTTTCTCAAGTCGCTACCAAACTCCTCATCATCTCCCTCGGGCATTAGTGTCACCCGACGGGGTTTTCGAAAAGTCTTTGAAATTATCTCTTCCCTTCCATCACTATGCATAGATCCCGATCCCACTTGCGTAGCATCTACTAGCATCCTAACTACACCCACCCACATAACCCCCATAAGGTGGTAGGGTCATGCATGATGCAATTGTCAATTGTAAGAGTGTCGGAAACAACCCACCGAAGGGGTCACTACTCCACATGATCAAATATGATGAACGTAAGGTGCTATATGACATGCAATAAAAATGGTTTCTTATCATGGTTAAAGGGCTCCTTGCATGGCTCAACAAAGTCTCCGGGGTCTTCGAAGTCTTCGGGTCCAACTTCTTCGTCAATCGCGCAATCTATCATCACGAAATAAAGCGATGAAAATAAGCAACACACAAAAACAAAGCACTCAAACTACTATCAAAAATGTTAACTTACTCTGAAAATACTAAATGTCATACTAAAAATATTCTCCTAGGGTTTTGTTGTGCAAAACATTTTGGAAACTAAATAACAGAGGCAAAAAGGTGCCTAAATATAGATTTTCAAATAAAATAGTACTAAAAATATTTTCAAACATTTTTACAAATAGCACTAATAAATTCCATGGATTATTTCAAGATTTAAGGTGGAAGAAATATGGGCATTGGAAAATATTCAGATCTGTGGAATTTTTGGAAGTTGCGGAAAAAGGATAAAGGAAAAATAAGCGGGCATAGTGCTCTGGCCGAAGGCGGCCAGCAACTGGGCCAGCCTAGAGGCCAACCAGCCCAGGCGAATCGGCGCGCGCGTGCGTTCGATCCTGACGGCTGGGCCCTGAAGGCTAGCGACAGAGAGAGGAGGGGGAAGGAGGTGAGTATGACAGGTGGGCCCCGCCTGTTATCTTCAACCTCGCGGAAGGGAGGCCGGCATGCTCACCGGCGATGATGCAGGGCACGGCGACGGCAGGCGAAGGCGGGGCTAACCTCAGCGTCGACCCGTCGTTCCTCTGGAGGTCGAAGGAGCACCTGGGGCGGAGGGCGCTTCGGTAGAGCTCGTCGGGGCTGTTTCCAGATGCAACATGACGGGGGAGAGGGGGAAACGCGTCAAGAGGGCAAGGGAGGACCAATGAGAGAGAAATGGGGACCGGAGAGGGCTGTTACCAGGAGATCGGCGATGAGGTCGCCGCGGTGGTCCTCGGTTTGATCCTGAGCGCAGGGGCTGTAGGAGGTTTCCGAAGCGCGCAGGGGGGCTACTCAGGATAGGAGAGAGCGACCACAGGGGGGAGAGGGTTCGAGGAGGGCCATAAATAGGGGGCCGCCGGTCCACCGTGGTTGTGGTGCACCGGCGAGGACCAGGGCGTCGCCATGGGCCACGGGGGTTAGCCGGGGCGTGTTTGGGGGCTTCGTGGACGCGGTCAGCACGGTGGGGGCGGTGATGCGCGTGTGATGGGAGGGCAGCTAGGTGGGGGCGGTGATGCGCATGTGCGAGCGCGGCCACTGGCTGGTTCAGGCGGTGCCGGGCGTGCGAGAGAGAGAGAGGGGACAGAGGGGGCCGACCGCCTGCCACGTCGCAGATGTCGAGGTCGACCAGGGGGACACGTGGGGGAGGCCCAATGCTATCGGGCGACACCGGTCAGTGGCGGCTAAAGTGCGTGAGCACTCTAGCGCGCTCCAAAGCGCCCAAATGGCATGCCTGGGCACATTTTAAGCCCATTGCGTGTCCTCTTGTGTCTTGGGTCTTCAGAAGATGCCCAATGGCTAGGAGGTGCTAGGGAGGGCTCTAGAGAAGCCTTAGGGCAGAAGAAATGGGTGAGAGGGGTAGAAAAAGATGCTGCCAGGGGTGAAAATGGGGGTTTTACCCCACCTCCCAATGACTTGAGGACTTGGGGTTTTTACTAGAGGTGAAAGGTGACTACAGGAGGCTCTAGTAAAAATTTGGGGGCAAGGGTAAAAGGGTAAGGGGTAGAAATAGTGATTTTACTAAATCACCAGAAGGTGTTTAGTATGGTTTTGGGCAAGATAGGTTTTCCAACTCACTGAGATATTTACTACGATCAAATGCTAGCTCAAGATCAGAGGATTCACCAATTTGAGATCAAGGGGAAAAAGTTGACAATGGAGGTCTGTTAAACCCTAGAAATTTGCAGAATCAGGTTTTTGAAGATCTATTGATGCTAAGCTTTTACCCTTGATGCACCACTTAGTGTATCATCACTATTTGGTCATTAGAGAATGCCACAAAGTTTGGGGTCAAGGGGAGACACTTCACAATGCAAAGTTGCTCAAATTTGATTCTGGACAGGGATGGTTTTGGGATGGTTTGATGGACCAAACCAACTTGGATTGAGATGAAACTTTGCAAGAACATCACCTATAATAGTGTTGACTTTCTGGAATTTTGCTGGAATTTATTGAGAATATTTCTTATGGAAATATTCCAAAATTTTAATTTGAACAAAAAGGGTTTTGAGGGGTTTTTCCTATGATTTGATCATGCCCTTGTGTTGAAACTCATATATATGGAAAATATATGTCCACTGAGTTTCCCTAAATTTTCTCAAATATTTTCAAAGCATTTAAATATTTTTTTCCTATGAAAACCTCTTTTTGGCCTGAAGAAAAAGCCTTTAAATAAAATATAAATATTAATCTTTAAAAATATTATTTTTGTGGTTTTGGGAAGTCTTATATATAGTGGGTTTGAAATAAAGCCTTTGGGAAAGAAGGATCCACCTAATTTGAGGTCTTGCAGTGCAAACCTCAATTCAGGGGTTTTTGAAAACCTAGTTTGAATAATTCATTTTGGTTAAAACAAAATTTGACAAAAATAGTTTTGGTCTCTATTCACATGGCATGATCATTGGGCAAGAGGTTTGGGATAGGGAGGATGAATATGAAGTGGAATGGAATCTAGGAGTGCCATAAATCACAATCATGAAGCAAGCAACAACATTGCAAACAATCACAAGCACTTTGAAAAAGTTTTAGTTGGTTCCAAATTTTATAAACCCAAACATAACAATGTGATACAAACATAGGGTGTGACATGTTCTTACCTACACAAAGCCACAATAGTGATATTCAACTTGCCTTTTAACCTTCTACAAGCATCGCCTCTATCAAATCTGATTCAACTAATGTGTGAGAGACAAGCACCCGCACCAACCACCTTTATGCAAACAAGTTGCAGGCAATCGGTGGAACCCGTCTCTTGTGCATGGACAAGTAAGGTTTGATACGTGGTAGAACCTGTAGGTGTCAATGTTTCATGAATTGGAGGGGGAAACCTCAAGAACATGAAGAACACAGGGATGACGAGGAGAAATCACAAGAGGAAACATTCAAGAACAAGTCCAATCACAAATCCACTAGACTCACCACACACAAGATCCACAAAGTTACATGAACAACAAATGGAAAGAAGGATACATGGTAGGGTTCATCCTAAATCCCATGAGGAGATGGGGCCTTGAATCCACTAGGGATCTTCCCTCGCAAGGGGCATTAACATCCATTAGAGGATCTTCTCACATGGGGGTCTCATCTCTATGGCAGAGGTAGTGGAAGGGGCTATGCTCAACTAACTATAAGTTAAACCATTGCTAACCCTAGAAATGATAAGGGGGAGAGTATATATAGTCCTAGCCACGAAGAGGTTAGTGATGGGCAAAATGGGAAAGATACAAGCCAATTGGCCAAGTCTACACGAGTAGGTCGGAAGTTCCGGGGACGGCTAGAAGTTTCAGGCTCCGTAGGTTCCGAGAAAGGTCCGCACAGGGTCCGGGCTATCGAGAGAGTTGGCACGCCTGGGAGCTGTGCTGGTCACCAGATGCCGGAAGGTCCGGTCAGGCCGGATGGTCTGGGGTCCGGAGGTTCCGAGCAGACCGGAAGGTCCGAGCCTTCGAAAAGTTGTTCTTTCTTCTTCTTTCTTGTATTCCAATCTTCCCTTGCGGATGGTGTAGTTGTTTCTTGGCACACACACTCCTCCTAGTCATCCGTTAAGCTCTGACAATACCTATACATGCACACGAGAGGAGTGTCAAGTAATATACCATCCTCGAAGGGGTCAAGTGAGCACGTGTAAAGGAGATGATTCACCTTTGTGTATGTGGACTAGATGTGGCACGTGTCACTTGCCAAATGGACTCTTGTCATGGTTATGTCTATAGGATGCTCCGCATCATGCCATCCCCCTTGGTAAAGATCCGTCCTCAGATCAAATTCCAAATCACCATGGGAAAGAGGTTGTGTCGCCGTGTAGAAGTGGACAATCGCCAAACGCTCATCATCTAGAAGGTCTAAGAGGGCCCTCTCCAATGTTGCAACGTCATGTAATTCCTTCAAAAGGAGCAAGGACAACAAGCACATAGAAAAACTAATATGGTTAGTGTTAGTGTAGGACCAAGCATTCAAGCGGTTATTCACCAAACAAGTGTTGTCATCATGCACATATGGTGTGACAAGGGATTGTGTCATGGCATGTAAGAATATAAACTGAGAGCAAGCAATGTAATCATGGGAAGAAGAATGCAAAGGTGAGGCAGGCATGCAAATATGTGTGACAATAGAATGAGCATCTACCTCAAAGTCATAGCACGCATGCACAAAACAATCAACAAAAGGTCTATGGTAGGCATACAAATCATTCACAACAGCAAGTAAAATGAAGTGTCTAGACACATGGTGCAAGTGCAAGACAATCCAAGCATAATGTCCACATGGTGTAGTGAAGATAGTAAGGCTCTCAACACAATAGAAAGAGCAATTGGTCATCATGTGTGAGGTAACCAAGTCAAACATGTGGTAATCAATGGAGCATGGGAAATGTGCAGAATGGACTTTCTTGCAAGCAAGCATATGATAATAGAAAGTAATCCACAAGTTGGATGCAACACATAAGGTATATATGTCATGAGTCATGGCAATGCGGAAATCATGAGTAAATGCAATATCACTAACATATGTGCAAGTAAGTGGTCCAAGATGACCAATATATGTCATGGTACAAGCAACACAAGTAAGATGATCCACATTATACATGCTCAAGAAGGATGTAAGCTTGAAAACTTGACCATGCATGTCCTTCACAATGCTGAGACACAAGCAAATGCGATGTAGAAACATGGTGTAGCATGGTTTGCTCTCAAGAGCTCGAATCATCAACTCACGTGAAGTTGAAGTTGACATGTAGTCAAAGTATCCTACACATGCACAAACAAAAGCAAAGAATGTATATGCATAGTAGATAAACACATCATCCATCATGATGATTCTCTTATCTTGCACATAACCATTAGGATCACAAGTGCATGAATAATATGATTCAACAATGGCAATATTCATGGAACTAGTCATATGGTGCAAAGAAGGAAGACAAGCATGCTTCACATCAAAGATATAAAAAGCTCCAACGATGCGAGAAAGCTATGGGGGCAATCTCATTAGCAAAATTAATAGCATTGTTGCACTCAATACATGGCAGCATCAGAAAGGAAACAATGGAGACATATGACAACATTCAATGGCAATCATGTGTGAAGCATGGCAATAGTTGTCATCAACCGCATGAAAGTAGCTAGTAGTAATCATCGATGATGCAACATAAGCAAGCATAGCAATCATGACATGAGAACTAGTAGTGCAAAGATGCAACATACTAGAGGAAATCATGGAAAGCATGTCATGTATGCAAATAGTGGGCATACATACCGACGGTCGAAAGCCGGCTAGCCAGATGTGGCCAGAGCCAGTGAGCCAGGGGCGGCTGAAGCCGGGAGCCCGACGGCTAGATGGAGGTGACCGTGTAGGAGCGGTGGGGCCGGTTGTGATGGTGCAATCCCGGTCAGAGAAGTGTCGCGACAATCGATGCAGGGTGACGGGTGAGCAGACGCGCGGCCGGCGGGCATGAGGGGCCGCCACGTCATGCGACGTCACGTGGTCGGTGTAGAAAACTGGGTCGCGCCGATGTCGGAGATTAGGCGCTGTGGTCAACTGCGGTGTTGGGCAACGCAAACCGATCTTAGACCGGAAAACCAAAAAGAAAATGCCGATCAATGCGATCGGCGGAAGAGAGAAAATCCGAATCAACAGGTCGGGAAAAAAGACTCTCTAGGCTAGTCGGTCAACACGATCGGTGGACGAACCCTAGGTACGGGTGGCGCAACCCCGGTAGCAGTCATGGAGGCCGGCCGCCCTAGGGGCGGTGCGCGGGGCGGAAGCGGCGGCTACGGTGCACGGTGTGGAAGTTGTGGCAGCGGCTAGGGTTGGATCGATTAGGCTGATACCATGTTGGAAGAGAGCGAGGGATTGGTAGAATATTGATGTAGAATATAATGGGTGTGTTATTGAGCCTCATGGGCGAGTATATATTAGATACAAGACTTCAAGGGCAAGAACCCTCTCCTAGAGACAAGGTATAAGTCAGATTACAAATCCTAGACTACCAAATACATGTACATCAAATATATCTCTAACAGAGTCAAACCTGGTTACTATGATTCTTATTTGCATGATTATCATAGCTCTGCAATGCTCTCCGCTCTATTGAGATAGTTTGGCCAACTAGATTGATATTTCTTCGGTGGGAGTGGTCATTGTAGTAGGTTCAACCTGATGAGTTTCTATATCCAAATGACAGAAGGGGACAAGTTGCGTCTTTGTGTTGTTGCTACTAAGGAACGATGGGGTTTATTTTTATTAGTTGAGTTTATTTGTCTACATCATGTCATCGTTCTCCAAGCATAGAAGCACTCTTGAAGTGGAGCAATAGTAGTAGGTGTAGGCACGAGTCGTCCAATTTGCTTATGGACGTGATTATTATATGCACATGATCATTGGTGTGAACATCACATAATTATTTGCTTTTCTATCAATTCGCCAACAAAAGTTTGTTTACCCACCGTATGCTTTGCTTATCCACTAGAGAACTCCACGGCCCCCGGGTCTATTCAATTTTAAATTCAGAAACGCTATCATTACCTTGCTATTATTTATTACCTTTTATTTTATTTTGCACTTTACTATTATCTACAATTATCTACACAACTCACTTGCTTGCAAATAACAAGATAAAGGGGATTGACGACCCTCTTACCAGCGTTGGGTGCAAGTTGTTTGTTCTTTTGTGTGCAACCGCTGAAGACGATTGAGGATTGGTATTACTATTGGTTTGATAAACCTTGGTTTCATAACTACGGGAAATACTTACCCACTTTCTGCTACGATTACCCATTCCTGTTCACAAAAACCCAACGCAGATCACGAGTATCAATCATGAAATTCCAACCCGCAATAAAACATCAAACCCTTCATGAAGGGGTGGAGGGGGAAGCTGAGGCCCCGGAGGAAGTGAGGGATGAACACAACCATCTCGCCTTCTGTAGGTGTGGGGATGACCTAGTTCTTCTCTAGAGCATGATGGGCTATGTCCGCAGACAGGTAGCCGATGAGCTTCAACTCCAAAATGTCCTTGTTGGTGACAATGGAAGCCTCCCACTTGCCCTTGGATCCCACGCCGACCATGGCCAAAGAAGGGAAGGGATTAAATAAATTGGGTGGAAAATAAACTTGGGAGCTCGGAGCTCGGAAGTTAGAAAGGACAATGGTGATATGTGATCTGGAATGCATATGGAGGCCATTGTGGCAGTTTTCCTTCTTATAGTCGATGTAATACCAAGAGCCCCTCGGTTGCGCTGCCGAGCTCGCCACTTCCCGATAAATTGTGCAGTTATGGGTACATGGGATTACCCAAATCATGAACCATACCCCTTAAAAAGAGGGGACGATCACCATATTGAGGGGACGTGCCAAGGCTGCCTCGAACCACGCATCAAGTTTTCTGTAAACCTGTTAGTATCTTTAATCCGTTGTGACTTTTCATTGAAAAGTTGTCAGGAAGAAACACTATCCACACTCGAATGGTTGGCCTTCGAGGCTAAGTTATATATTCGAAGTTCAGGAAATATTCGGTTGTTGAATTGTCGTCGGTAGAATTTGAGTTCAAGGCCGAACTCACCTCACAAGCCAAATACTTTGGACATACAAATGCTAATATGACACCGCAGCATTGGAGGCTAGTTCTGGGGATACTAAGGGAGTCCGAGATTAAGGGGTCCTCGGGTTGCCAACCTATCTCTGCGGTCCAGACAGTGGGCCACCTTGTGATTATCAATGAAGGTCCGGACACCATAACCAAGACGGAATCTCTCAGGAAATGACGTGCACTCGAAGTACAAGATGATGGGCTCAACATATTCCTTTCCTAATGTAACCGACATTGTGTAAGCTGAGATACCCCTGTGTTGGGTTCTACCGTAGGTGCATTGCATGCAAATTAAAAATTTCCTACACATAGAACATCCAAGAACATGCTACAGAGATGGATCACATATCGTTACCACTAGATGCAAAGTGTCGTGCAGCGAAAGTAGAGTTGGGGCAGCGCGTTTGCGTGGTCCATCTCCACCTTGTCTGATCTCCCTCGAACCAGCAATTGCTGGATCCTCTCTCGAAAAGTCAGTCGCCAGATCCTGCGTATAGGTTTGCCGAAGCGGCACAAGTGCAACACCTCTAATGGTATCCGTGCGTGCAGGGGAACACTGTGTAGCGGACTACTAGGTCTGATGACACATTCGACGGCAGGTGGAGGTGGGTAGTTGCAACACTTGCAAATACCTAATGACGGCACCGAAGCGATCAACCAGATGGTTGTGCCGCACATCCACTATATATAGGCATCCGTTGCGGGCTCAACTCTTGGCCCTCACTTGGGTTCGAAAGCCCACATGTTTCTTCCCTTAAGCGCCCGACCCCTTAGGTTCTTGTTCACTTGGTCGCAAGTAAGATCACATCCGGCTTGACCTGATTTTTTTAATCTTATTTAGCTCTTGTTCTGCTTTACTATCTCTAGCAATGTCATCTTTCATAATATGTTCAAGATACATAAGAAGAAATGTTATATTTTGAACCTTATGAACAAGAATATACTGATTTGTCCTACCATTGTTTACAGAATTCTTATCAAATTGCCATGGTCTACCAAGTAAAACAAAACATGCTTGCATGGGTAACGCATCACAATCAACATAATCAGAATATGTAGCAATGCTAAAATGCACACAAACAGTACGTGTTACCTTAACCTTGCCACTGTTGTCGAACCATTCGATGTAATAAGGATGAGGATGTGGTATGGTGGTTAGAGAGAGCTTTGCCACCATCTCCATGCTAGCCAAGTTGTTGCAACTCCCTTCATTAATGATTATCCAAACAAAATGTTCCTTCACAACGCCCTTTGTATGGAACAAGTTATGCCTCTAATTTTGCTCCATCTGTGTTACCTCCACACTTAAAACACGTTATGCAACTAAACTTTCAGACCTCTCGGCATAGTCAGGAGCCATGTAGTGTCTCCTGTTCCATACCATTGGCACCCTGTTCTTCATCGATTGCCAGGTGTTTGTCAAACGCATGATGTAGATGTATGTAAAGCTGGGAAGGCTTACAATATGGTCGCAACAAAGGTCAGCAATAAGCAATTCAGAGATGTAAAATTGAAAACATGCTCAACGATGGTACTGTGCTGATCCTAGGCTAGACCGTACTGGAGACGCGGGCCTAGAACACCAACAAAATCACGACACGGAATCAAGGGAAGAGCTACTCTGATTTTTTTGCGCTCTTTCTTTTCACTTCTTTTTTCAAAAATGCACTATAATGGTGAGTGTTTCAAAACTCTTCCCAAGGCATATAAACAGGATAGGAATGAAAACAATTTGACTTTTTCTGGACGATTCGGGGCTGCGATGACCAAAAATTGCGACAAAAAATCACTATGGTTGTGAGTGTCTCAAAACGCTCTGTAAAGCATAAAACGGAATAGGGAAAAATATTTTCACCCACCAAAGTTTTGGCCTAAAAACTGCCCGAGGTCTCCAGATTTTTTTTCGAGACCTACTTAGGCAAGAAAACACGAAACCGAAAAGAGATCAAACTTGAAAACAAACCTAATAACTGAAGAATTTGAATTAGATGCCGATATGGGGTGGTGATATATGGCAGTGGAGGTGATGATGGTGGGTTGTGATATATGGCCGCTGAGATGATGGTGATGGTGATGGTATATGGCAGCGGTGAGTTTGGTGGTGGGTGGCAGCAAAGTTGAAGATGGTCCAGTGGCAGCGTAATAACTTGTGAACAGAATTCAAAACTCTAAAGGCCTGTACCCTAAGACCAACAACTTAACACGACGATGTAACTGCAAATTCAACAAAGCAAAACATGAATAGAAAATTGCAAAAGGCTCAGATTGGTTCGGATATGATGGACTAACCCTAATTTTTTTGTGGCTTTTTCGTGGACTGTTGGTATGAAGAAGAAATGCGATCTAAACTATTAAAAACTGGAAATTCTCACCGATCTGATACCACTTCATAGAGGCAAAGTTGTCCATGTCTTCTGATGAGATGTGGCTATCGTTTTTGGTAGATTCGACTTTGACGATCTGACTACGAACGTGCGAGGATGTAATGCCTTAGCAATCGCAAATCCAACTCCAACAGCCTATTGACCACGTCGGAGCACGATCAACCTGGCCACGAGGGTCCGTTTCATGCACGCAAATAAAGAACAAGCAAGGAACTGAGATTTGAATCTAGATATTGCGAATATAAGAGGAAATCTTTATTAATGAAAGTGGGGTCCTGTGATGTCTTGGTCTGATCGCGGAACACAAACGAAGGACGCGAAGTTGCAGCTATGTCCAACTCGGAATCTGTACAAAATCCAAGTCTAAACGGCGCCCTATGGCCTGTATATATGGGCGAATAGAGAGGGATTTTCGTGACCCCTTGGAGGAGGGGTCCAAAAACGACACTAACTCGGTTTCCCCACACATACGGACTTTAAAAACACACTATAATGTAGTATTTCCAAATTACATGGGCCTGGCCCAAAAAATAAGGTGACTCAACACCTATAATAGGCTGTGGACGATAATTATGAAGTGGCATCTTGTATATTTCGTCCAAGCCTTCATGCTCTCCTTGTGGTGGCTTCAAAGTGCGAAAATCACCGTGGGAAACTCAATTGTTCTTTCCCACATGCACGACTTCTTCTCCATGTTTGATCCCTCTCCAGTGGCCCATCTTTCTTGTCCATGTTAGGTCCTTCATTCATAAGTAAAACAAAAGTAACTAATTTAGGCAGCATCATATGTTCATGAACATTAAAAGGATTTCCATGAAACGGAAGTACGTGATAATTCAGTTGGCGTGTGCGAGCTCTAGTGATTGGTCCAATATGTATAGCAACAGGGGTTGTGAGTGTAAGAATGGCATTGATGTCCTCATGAGTATGTTTCCCCAACAACTGGTGTAACACCACACTTGTCAGACCTCGCCTGATTATGGCCCCGTCTACCCCTCGCGGTGATCTACTCCTCGCACCGGCCCGATGGGCCCGCGGGCTATCATATACTCAATAGGATCGGAGTAACCAGGAGCCCGAATACAAGCTCAACCACTACAAATAGTTGTTTGGCTCACAAAGCACCTAAAAGAAGATGGGAAGCTTGGAGGGAATTCAAATATCCTTTATAGACAAACACACCCGAAGAACAAGATAAGTGTTCATACGGACATCAAGAACTTGTACAAACAAACAACTCCCAAAGGACCTACGCTTCAAAGTCACAACTTCACCTAGCGATCCCTCGGGAGGCATTGCGTCTCCCAAGACACCCTCCTCGTCAGCAAGAGCGAAGGCGCTCACAAGTTCATCAACAAAGCTGACGACTGTAGCCCTCGAGGCCTTGGCTCTCCTACCCTACCCAAGGGGCTTCACCAAGTCTGCAAACGTAAATGCGTGGTTTGTAACATGAAGATTCGTGAGAACGCTTTCTCTAGCTAGTGCTACAAGGTCACGGGCCTCGGCCTCCATCGCTTACCAGAACTCTACTGCGAAGGTTCCCAACCTAACGACAAAGTCTTGGAAAAACAAGGCATAGCTACCCACGCCATCAACATGGAATTTAAGGGACCCTGGAATATCCGTCTATAGCTCGCAGGCGACCTCGAAGATGCGGTCGCGGACCCCCTTGAAGACATCTTGCGCTGAACCTAAAGTCGGTCCATCTCTTTGCCCTGCTTCGCAAAGTCGCTCACCAGCTGGGCTTTTTGCCTCTCAAGGTGTGACAGCTTTGCTTGGTAGTCGAAAATCCTCTGCAGAGCCTTGTCCTAGGTTTTCTCATTAAGGGCTGCCAAGGATTTAGCTTCGCCAACATACTCCTTCAGCGAGGCTAGTTTCCTTTCTAGGGCCGGGTGTTTGGTGTCAAAGGACTTTCTTTTCTCCAAGAAACGGTTCTCTGGAGGGTCACGTGCCACTATTTACAGCGGGCCTCTTCTTTCTACTAAAAAAGAGTGTCAGCAAGAGATCGGTGTCCTACTTCTCACGTAAGTCCCTCGAATAGACATCAATGGCTTCCACATTGGCTTGATAGGTAGCCTCCCTGTCCGAAATAGCCTCTTCTCGTGTCTCCAGCTTGACCTCTCAGGCATACAATACTTCTTGAAGCAGCTCCAGCCTCTCCCTCTCACCAGGAAGATTTGATGTCATATTCTTGGCCTCCCCATTATGGATTGTTATGTCATCTTCCGGTCCAGACCAGACCACCTCCTGAGAACCCATGGTGTCTGTCGGAGGTGGGATTTCAGGACTAAGGACTACGAGATTTCCCTCGACGGATTGTTTCGGAGGCCTCGCAGCGTTCTTCGTGGTGTGAATCCTGCTCGTATGGATGGCGTCAACCTCTTGACGGGCACATTCGGATCAGAGGAAGTGGATATTCCAAGTTTCACGGATGAGACAATGTCCTTGCGACAAGGGATCTTTCTAGGACACCATACGAAGCCAAGAAGATCAATCGCTACATGCGCCGCCTTTGAGAGATCATCACGCGACAAACCCATGTTGCCACTACTGCAGCCGCTGAGGGCCAAGGATTGACCATGAATCCGGCCGAGCGAGGATGCCAACGACGGTGGGAGAGGTTCCGATATGGAGCAAACCCGAGGGTGGCCCGATCTTCGCAAATTGGAGGTGTATTTGAGGAAGAACACGAAGAACACGAGGGGAAAACATGGAGAAATCAAAGGGGGAAACAGTCTATTGGACAAGATCCACACCAAGTACTCCTCGAATCACAAGCAATACAAGAGGTACATCAAGATCTAACAACAACAATGGAAATAAAGGATACATGTGTAGTTCATCCCAAATATCTAGGAGAGATGGAGCCTTTAATCCACTAGGGAACTTCCCTCGCAAGGGGCCTTGACATCCTCTATGAATCTTCTCTGATGGAGGCCTTGATCTCCATGGGAGAGGTAGAGGAAGGAGCAAAGCTCAACTATGAGCTATCACTTGCTAACCCTAGAAAGGAGGTGGGGACGAATATCTATCGTCTTGGCCACGAAGGGGTTAGTTGAGAAGGGGTACAAGGCCCAAGGCCCGCAGTTACACACACAAGCGTCGAACGTCCAGAGGGCATCGTTCGTCCCGAGCATGCCGGTCGTTCTTGGCTCGGTCGTCCGGAGGTCTTCGGACTTCCGTCATTTCGGCGTGGGTGACTTGTCACCGGATTTCCGAATTGGCTCGGACGTCCGGGCATTGGAGTCTGTTAGACGTCCGAACGCTGTAGATTCTCCTCGTTCTCTGGTGGGGATGGAATCCAGGCGTCGAACTTCGGGAGGCTGCCGGACGTCCAGCGGTTGTACACTCCGCAGCTCCATCTTCTTCTGTCTCCGCTTCCAGGCTTCCTTGAGAATGGTGTAGGCGTACGTAGGTGCCGGCACTCCTCCTCGTCGTCCGTGAAACTCCGACCATACATATGCATGCACACGAGAGGAGTGTCAAGTAGTATACCATCCTCGAAGGGGACAAGTGAACACGTGTAAAGGAGATGATTCACCTTTATGTATGCGAAGTAGTTGTGGCACGTGTCACTTGCCAAACGGACTCTTGCCATGGTGATTTTCATAGGATATTCCACATCAGGTTTCCAAATGGGCATCTCATCCTGACGGGTGTGATCCTTGGAGAGTAAGGTGGTAGGACACGCCTTTGACGCACCCTTGGTCAGGGCAAAGTTCGGCGGGCCCTGAGTCAGGTGAACCTCGTCGATGTCAACAAGCTTAGGGGCCTCCAAGGCTCAACCACTCTCCCCACTGACGTCTCCATGAATGCCCGCCCAAGGGCTTCAACCATTAGGACCACCAACGGCTCCTCTTCAGCAGTCCATGCGGCAGCGCATGTATAAAGGACAAAGTCTACTTAGTAAGAATCAAACACGCGACAGAAATGAAGGCCTAACTAACACAACCAGGGCAACTTGTTTCCTCGGGCCCTCGGAATGGCTTGCTCCCGCCAAATCGCTTACCAGCGCTCAGATCACCTATAGGCACATCCGTCCTAGGAAAAGAAATTCCTTGTTCGGCTGCCTCAGACTCCTCCATCCTTCCGATGTTTGCCCCTGGAGACGAAACCATAGGCCGGGGACTATGCACCAAAGGAAAGTTAGAAATCCATACAAAGATTATACAACATCAGGGGCTAAAGCGAACACTCACAAATATGTGGTCCGCCACTGGCACCTTGGCAGGCATCATGTGGAATCGAAGCTCGGGCCACCCTGTCGGCGGGAGGTTCAGGCAAATCCAATGTCTCGAACACCAACATGTACCCATGAATAAGCACACCAAAGGATGGTGGGAGGCCCACATGTTCATCGCTCTGACCAGCCAGACTATTGGCTGAATGGCGTCCCCATTTGAGTTGCCTGAACGATTCCACGCTAACTCGGGAGGGAGATCCTCTTTTCCTCCCAGACACTGCGAACACACATGAGTATTTATTGGGTATGTTATCATTCTAGGATACTTTTCTGGTATTTACTTACCAATTTATAATATTTTTGAGCACTAACCTATTGACCCAGTGCCAGTTGTTGTTTTCTGCATGTTTTTGGCTTTTCAGGTTTACTGTACCAAAGGAAGTCCAATTGCCACAAAACTTTTTTATGATTTTTTCTAGACCAAAAGAAGACCTGGAAGCTTCGGAGGGAGGCCGGAGGAGCCACGAGGACACCACAAGCCAACAGGGCACGCCACTAGGGGGTGCGGCCTGATGGCTTGTGGCGCCCTCGGGCGCCTCCTAATGCCCCTCTCTGGTCTATAAATTCACAAGTACCCTAAAATCTTCGAGAGTGCTCCCTAAACACCTTTTCCGCTACCACAAGTCTCTGTTCTGATGGGAGGCCATCCGCACCTCCATTTCGGCACCCTGTCGGAGGGAAGACCAATCGTGGAAGGCCTCTTGATCAACCTTACTTCCCTCACCATGATGTGTGAGTTGTTCACCATAGACCTACAGGTCCGTAGGTAGTACCTAGATGTCTCTCTCTCTCTCTCTCTCTCTCTCTCTCTCTCTCGCACGCGCGCTCTCTCGATTTTCAATACAATGTTCATCGCATCTTTGTCTTGTTGTAACCAATGTAATCCCTTTGTATGGTGTGTTTGTTTGGATCCGAAGAATTGTGAGTTTATGTTCAGATTATTCATGAAAAGTATTTGAGTCAAATCTTAATACTATGATTCTTATTTTCCTGATCATCATAGCTTCGTAATGCCCTCCGATCTATTGAGATAGTTTTGCCAACTAGATTGATATTTCTTCGGTGGGAGTGGTGCTTTGTAGTAGGTTCAACCAGACGAGTTTCTATATCCGAGTGACAAAAGGGGACAAGTTGCGTTGTTGTGTTGCTGCTACTAAGGATAACACGATGGGGTTTATTCATATTTATTGAGTTTACTTTGTCTACATCATGTCAATGTTCTCCAAGCATTACTCTGTTTTACTTAATACTCAAGATGAATGGTGGATGGCGGTCGATGGGTGGAGTAATTATAACAGGTGTAGGCAGGAGTCGGCCTATTTTCTTCTAGACGTGATGCATATATACACATGATCATTGCCGTGAAAATCGCATAACTATTCACTTTTCTATCAATTTCCCAACAATAATTTCTTTACCCACCATATGCTTTGCTTATGAGAGATGCCACTAGAGAACTCTACGGCCCCAGGGTCTATTCACTTATATATATATTCACATACTCTATCATTACCTTGCTGATATTTATTTACTTTTATTTTATTTTTCAATTTACAGTTATCTACGCAACTCACTTGCTTGCAAATAACAAGATCAAGGGGGATGACAACCCTCTTGTCGGCATTGGGTGCAAGTTGTTTGTTCTTTTGTGTGAAGCTGCTAAAGATGATGGAGGATTGGCTTCCTATTGGTTCGGTAAACCTTGGTTTCATAACTCAGGGAAATATTTACCCACTTTGTGTTGCGATAACTCGTTCCTCTTCATGGAAATCCCAAAGCAGATCATGAGTATTAGGAAGGATTTCTGGAGCCATTGCCGGGGAATACCATCACCAACTATCAAGTAACTTCGCACAAAATTTCAATCAGTTGTTCATCTTTCTATTTGTTGTTATATTTAGTGTGTCTCATAAAAACAAAAAATCAAAAATATTTATCTTTGCTTGTTACTAGTTTTCTTGTTTGAAGTCATGGCTAGTTCTTCTTTTATACGTGCCACTGCTAATGGTGATGTTATCAAATTTACACAAAGGGACGGATAGAGTTTGAAGGATGCATGGTATAGGATTTTCCATGCTCAAAATAAAGAAACTAATAAGCTATCCACCACCAATTTTCTTCATAATTTCTAGGTTGGTGTGACAACTTGGTATAGGTTTGTCCTTGACACCATCACCGATGGGAACTTCTTAATGTGTCATACATTGGATGCTTATAATGCAATTGAAAATCATGTTGGAACACCACCCCTTATCGTTAATGAAACCAATTTGACATTGCAACATGTTATGCAAAGGCTTGATGCTATTGAGAATATCACTAGTGAACCAATTGAGGAGAATATCACATGTTATGCATAATCATATCACTCAATTTGGGTCACGGGTAGGAATAACTTTGAAAACTTTAAAGGAAAAAGCTCAAAATTTGGGTCACATGTTATGCATAATCATGTTAAAAGTGGGGCAAACCCCAAACTCTGCAGGGAGCTCAAGTTTATATGCATTATCATTTATTTTCTCTAACACCTTAAAAGGACCATCAACTTTGACTTGTGCAAATCAGGAAATCTATCCTTACGCAAATGTAACCAAACATGATCTCCAGGTGTAAAGACAGCATGTTTTCTACCCTTATCTCCAGCAATTTTGTATTTAGCATTCATACGCTCAATGTTTTCCTTCGTTAACTCATGCATCTTTAATATCAATTCAGCACGTTCTTTAGCATCAAAGTTAACCTTCTTCGAAGATGGAAGAGGCAACAAATCAATAGGTGCATGAGGTAAGAAACCATACACAACTTCAAAAGGGCACATCTTAGTGATAGAATGTAGCGAACGATTATAAGAAAATTCAATATGAGGCAAGCATTCTTCCCACATCTTCAGGTTATTCTTCAAAACAGCCCTAAGCATAGTAGACAATGATCTGTTGACTACTTCAGTTTGGCCATCAGTTTGGGGATGACATGTAGTACTAAAAATTAGTTTAGTCCCCAACTTAGCCCATAAACATCTCCAAAAGTGCCTAGAAATTTAGCATCACAATATGAAACAATTGTATTTGGCACACCATGCAACCGAATAATTTCACGAAAGAACAAATCAGCAACATGACCAGCATCATCACTTTTATGACATGGTATAAAGTGTGCCATTTTGGAAAATCTATCCACGACAACAAATATGATATCCCTCCCCTTCTTTGCTCGAGGTAAACCTAAAACAAACTCCATAGATATATCCTCCCAAGGAACACTAGCTACAGGCAAAGGCATTTATAAACCATGAGGATTGAGTCGTGACTTAGCTTTTTGACATGTAGTACAGCAAGCAACAAAACGCTTAACATCCCATCTCATCTTTGGCCAAAAGAAATGTGTAGAAAGTACGTCATCTGTCTTCTTTACGCCAAAGTGTCCCATTAATCCTTCTCCGTGCACCTCCTGTAACAACAAAAGACGAACGGAGCTAGCTGGAATGCATAGCTGGTTAGCATGGAACACAAATCCATCATTAATAACGAACTTGTTCCATGTTCTCCCTTGTTTACAATTCTGCAACACATCTCTAAATTCAGCATCATGTGCATATTGATCTTTGATGGTCTCCAAACCAAATATTTTAAAGTCCAGTTGTGAAAGCATAGTATAACGACGAGACAAAGCATCAGCAAAAACTTTTTCTTTACCCTTGTTGTGTTTAATGACATAAGGGAAAGTCTCGATGAATTCAACCCATTTAGCATGTCTACGGTTCAGTTTTGCTTGACTTTTAATATGTTTCAAAGATTCATGATCAGAATGTATAACAAATTCTTTCGGCCCTAAATAATGTTGCCATGTTTCCAAAGTCTGAACAAGAGCATATAATTCCTTATCATAAATAGAATAATTCAGACTAGGCCCACTCAATTTTTCAGAAAAGTACGCAACAGGTTTACCATCTTGTAATAACACACCTCCTAACCCAATTCCACAAGCATCACATTCAAGCTCGAATGTCTTATTAAAATCAGGAAGTTAGAGTAAAGGAGCATGTGTTAACTTATCTTTCAAGACTGTGAAGGATTCTTCCTATGCGGTACCCCAAGAAAAAGACACGTCCTTCTTTGTAAGCTCATTGAGAGGTGCATCAATGGTGCTGAAATCTCTCACAAAACGCCTATAGAAACTAGCGAGGCCAAGAAAACTCCTCACTTGTGTGACCGTTTTGGGCTGTGGCCAAATCTCAATAGCTTCAATCTTGGCTTTATCAACCTCAATTTCCTGTGGAGTAACAACATAGCCAAGAAAAGATACTCGGTCGGTGCAAAAGGTGCACTTCCCATGGTTACCAAACAAATGTGCATCATGTAGAGCAATAAAAACAGCACGTAAATCTCCCAAATGTTCCTCCAAAGATCTACTAAAAATCTATATATCATCAAAATAGACTACCACAAATCATCCAATGAAAGCACGTAAAACCTCGTTCATTAATCTCATGAAAGTTCTAGGTGCATTAGTTAACACAAAAGACATGACTGACCACTCATATAGTCCATACTTAGTTTTAAATGATGTTTTCCATTCATCTCCCAATTTCGTACGAATTTGATGGTATCCACTATGCAAATCAACTTTGGAGAAAATTGTAGAACCACTTAATTCATCAAGCATATCATCTAGTCTAGGAATAGGATGACGATAACGAATAGTAATATTATTATGTAGCGATCCGACTCAAAATGAGTCAAGCCTCTGTGTTTTCTGTGCCATTCCTGGATCAGTATGCTGGCACACACAGTACATCAATGTATATATCAAAGTGCAATCACATGTAATTAACGTAAAACTAATATATACCTTAAAATAGCAGCGGATACAGTCAACGGGAGTGGAGTCCCAATAACACCAACGGCAAGTTGAGTGCGAACCGTAACCCTGAATCGTACTCTTACCCGTTGTAGAAGAGTATCTGCAACATGAGACGTTGCAGCCGTGTAGGTCAGTACATGGAATGTGCTGGCAAGATGACCATAGAAGAACAGAAGAATAAGGACTATTCTATATGCAAAGGCCTTGTGGCTCTGTGTCTAAGTTTTTGCGTAAAAGCTGAATTTATTTTCCCTACAACAAAGGAATGTCAGGAATTTCACTATAGAGTTACCTATCATGACATGGTTCCGCCAACCAATGTCTCAATGCCCATAAGTATCATAAGTTGCCCACAATTAGTTATCAGTCCAGTGTTGAGAGTTTAGAGATAGATCCAAGTCTAGAAGCTCAAATTGTCCGTAACCGGGGACACGGCTAATTGATTAGGTTTAACTCTGCAGAGTGTTGCACACGTTCCCCACAAGATTTGGTCGCCTCCGTTTGATTTCTCGCACTTCAGGGTGTTTGAGAAACGGATGACCAAAACATGGTCTTCCAAAGGGTTTCCCTGCGACTCTGTCAGTGCCCATCCTTTCCTACCATTCTTCTACATCTCGTAGCACCGCCTGTCTAGGGTCACCACGATATCCAACCAAGCCAGATCCCATAATGACTTGTGGCTGTGCAGGTAAGCTTCCGGGCATGAAGTATTCATACTTCCCTTTGAGTCTGGGTGAGGCTTTCCGCGTGATACTGGCCATCTCCAGCAACACCTAGGCAAATCCACTGGCTTCTCCAGGGTACCATTCCAACCATCCCTCACCCAGTAGTGTGTATTGAAAAACTTGTTTCTTGAGTCTCTAAGTCTTGAGGTCTTGAATATGCAGGTCTTGAAGAAGCCTTCATGAAGTCGTCGTTTTGACGTGGAGTCCTTCACACCACTCACAAACACTCATACCCGACCCCGTCTACTTTAGCATAGCATTGCACTAACTAGCGTTCCCGGGGCTTTAGTAACGGGTGGTGGGTTCCTACCTCATGCATTCTACTCAACTACAAGAATTTCAATAACACTACGGGAGGGATTTGTTGAAATGATGTCACTATATGCAATAAAACATAGGTATGAAAAGATGGTCAAAGTGAACTTGCCTGTACTGTTGATGAAGAAATAATATTGCTCTCAGAAGTAACTTGATAAAACTATACGTCACTCTCCGATGAAATCTATATAACAAACATTGCATTCATATAAGCAATCATACTAGCAATAAATTCTAACAATCACAAGGCAACACCAAACCAAAAGCAACATGGTGGTGATGAAAGGAAATACTTAAGACAAAACTCAAATGACAAAAACTACATCAACACAACTAAGGTGGTGATGAAGGAAATACTTAAGACAAAAGTTGAAATCAACAAAGTTTTCATAAACACCACTAGAGTGGTTTTCCACTACAAACAACTATTTACAAACAAAACAAAACAAAGTAAAATATAACAAAAGGACTTTAGTAAATATTTTACTAGCAAAAAGAATTACTTTTGAAGAACAAGTAAAACTATGAAAACGACATCCTAAACATCATAAGTGTTTGCCTAATAAACTTAACTACAAGCACAACCATAAACTAAGAGAAAACAAATTATGAAACAACTAAGTTAACAGAAAGTAATTAATAAAAATCTTTATTACAAAACAGAATTAGATCATCTAAAACTTTTGGGAAAAGAGTTTCTATTAAAACTAAATTGTTTTATAACACATTACCTAATGAAAAATAATCTAGTGTTCCTATCATAATAGAGCAAAACTAAATTATTTTTTATTAACAAAACATTTCTTAACAGAAAGGAATTACTACAAATTTTATTTGAAAACAGAATCTAATTACTTAAAACTTTGTTAAAATTAACTATTACTAACTAGTTTGTTTTTATCAAACTATACCTAGTTACAAACTATAATGTCCCTATAACAACATAGTAATAAACTAAGAAAATTATTTTATTGTATTAACAGCAAGTAAACTCCTAAAGTTGAGACAATAGAACCTACTAAAACAAAATATAACTAACTCAGATTTAAACTAACACAACAAAACTAATTAAACTATATTAACAAACTAAACAGATTCTGTTTCTAGTTAAAACCCTAATCAAATTTATTGTAAAAATTCTCAAACTTTACCTAATTATAACTAAGATCACTAGTGACAAGTAGCAAAAATAATCAATAAAAAAAATATTATAAAACTCAAGTTATTCAGAAAACAAAATTTAAATCAAATCTGTTTAAATTCAAATTTAAATTTCCAAACATGCACAAACTTGGCATCTACAGAAACTAGAATAAAATTGTGACCTAATTCAATAAGAATCAAGTCTAAACACTTAAAAACATAAAAGATATACTAAAAACAAAATCAGAACTATTTCTGTTTTCTAAAACAAAACAGAAAAAAGAAAAACTAATACTAACGGACAGGGGGGTGACGTGTCGCTTCCTGATTGGCTACGGGTGTGTGCGTGCGGGGCAAATTGAGCGGACGGCCGAAGTTTAACAGAAAACGGTTCGGGGCTTAATTCCTTCTAATCTTATGCGTCCGATCTAGACCCTACGGTGGAGAGGGGGTGGAGAGGCTCACCGTGGTTTTGACGGCTCCGGCGAAGTTCCGGCGACGGTGGCAGCTCGGGATCGAAGCGGGCGACGGCTCCAGGGGGTCTCCGGCGACGGCGATGGCACTGGTCGACGCGGGGAAGCACGGCGATGGCGATGGTGGCGTCGGTGAGGCTCGGGGGTGACGGAGGCGACGGGCACGAGCTCCTTGAGCTTCGGGTAGTGGCCTGCTCCGGCGAGGTCGATGGTGTGGCGGCTCTGGTGGGTCTCCGGTGAAGGCGAGGGGATGGGGAGGTGCGAGCGAGTGAGAGAGAGAGGTTGGTGGGCTCGGAGGGGTGCGGGGGAGGCAGGGTGGTGCGGTGGCACAGAATTGGTGCGGCGGTGGCGCTCGGCTCCGATGAGCTATTCCGTCAAGGGGAGGGGGTCCGACAAGGGGGAAAGGGGTGGAACGAGTTGTGGAGAGGCAGGGCTTTATATAGGAGGGGTCAGGGTCGTCCGAAAGGAAAGGAGGAGAGAATCACGGCGAGGGTCGCCGGCGATGTTTGCTCGGGGGGGGGGGGGAGGAAGGAGGCGACCGCGGGATTGAGAGGGAGCGGGCGGTGGGGTCCACCACACAGTGAGAGGGAGGCGAGGTTTGCGGCAATGGGCGACCAATGCGGAGCATTTTCGGGGAGGCTAAATAGGTAAGTGGGCCGGCGGGCTTTAAAAGCCTTTAAGGATTTCCTATTTTATTTTAACAGCATACCAAAACCATTTATTGACCATAAATACTTGCCTAAAAAATAAAAAGTTTTATACCGAAATTATCAAGAGAATAAATGACATTTAATGGACATTTTTCCCTGGCCAAATTAAAATTTAAAAAATCATTTTTCAGAAAATGCCTTAATTGGCTTTATTTACTTTTGCAAATATTTTTCAAATAACTTTTTGGGTTTGATGATTCAAAAACTTCACAAATTACCCCCTAGCTTTGGAGTGTCATATTACTCCTCTCAAATATCTTTGCAAGGGGTTTGGATGCTTGCAAATTCAAAATAGGGAATTTAAATGAAAGTGAAACTCCATATGAGAATTATGTCAAATAATTTTCAACTTCAAAATTTTAAACTTCCAACTCATATTTCATATGATTTGAAGAAGTCATATTATCCTCTCTCATGAAAATCATTGAGTTGCATAAAGTTTTCTGAAATTGAAATATTTTCAAATGGAAGTCAAACCAGTTTCAAATCCTGTTTCATTTCTTAAAATGGAAGAAGTCATGTCATCTTCACTCTGGGGTTTTGTGATGAAATGAATTTGAATTCCTGGTGATTAAAATGCAGAGTGAAAGTTTTGGGAAAGTCATTTCATTCCCTCTCATCAAACTTTCAAAAGTTTCAAAAAGTTTCAAATTTCACTCACTTTCAATCACTCAAACAAACAAACAATCATTCTAATAATTATTATAACATTCCAAAGTTTGGGATGTTACATATTAATGCCTCTACAATCCACACTCATGCGCGATGTACCATCCTTTTTATGCACTAGAATAATAGGAATAGTACAAGGACTAAGGGATTTGCGTATATAACCTTTGTCAAGCAGCTCCTGTACTTGACGCATAATCTCCTTTGTCTCCTCTGGATTGGTACGGTATGGCTCACGGTTGGGTAGGGATGCACCGGGAATTAAGTCAATCTAATGCTCAATCCTGCGAATAGGTGGTAATCCCAGTAGCATGTCTTATGGAAAGACGTCAGCGAACTCCTGCAAAATGTTAATGACAGCAGGAGGCAAAGAGGGAGGCATGTCCTCCAATAAAAATAATACCTCTTTGCATACAAAAGCATAGCAAACAGAGGTAGTAACATACAAATCATTAATATCAAATTTAGTAGCAAGTAAACATCCACTCTTCAATGTTATTTCGGATGCAACACTACATGATGGTTTATTATGCTTATGGTGTTTCTCAAATTCCTGTGCTACAATCTGATTTTCACTCTTATTTTTCTCCTGTTTTGCTTTACTAGCTCTAGCAATGTCATCTTTCATAATATGTTCAGGAGACATAGGAAGCAAAGTGATATTTTGATCCTTATGAACAAGAGTTTACTGATTTGTCCTACCATGGTGTACAAAATCTGTATCAAACTGCCATGGCCTACCAAGTAAAACAGAACATGCTTGCATGGGTACCACATCACAATCCACATAATCAGAATATGTAGCAATGCTAAAATGCACACAAACAGTACATGTTACCTTAACCTTGCCACTATTGTTGAATCATTGGATGTAATAAGGATGAGTATGTGGTCTGGTGGTTAGAGACAGCTTCTCCACCATCTCCATGCTAGCCAAGTTATTGCAAGTCCCTCCATAGATGATGACGCGAACAGAACGCTCCTTCACAACTCCGTTTGTGTGGAACAAGTTGTGCCTTTGATTTTGCTCAGCCTGTGTAACATGCACACTAAGAACACATTGAGAAACTAAACTTTCATACCTATTAGCATAATCAGCAGCCATGTAGTGTGTCTCTGGTTCTGCATCCTCGCCACCCTGTTCTTCACTTGCAATGAGATCCAAAGTCTCCTCATCATAATCACTAGCGGACGCATATCCACCATCCTCAGTAACAATCATTACACGCTTGGAAGTGCATTCTCTCGCAAAGTGACCTCCACCCTTGCAACGACGGCATATAACCTCATGTGTTAGCCCTGTGGATGCAATAGATGAAGAAGAGCTTTGTGCAGGCCCAAAAGGTGTGCTCTTCGCGGAGGGTGGAATAGGAGCCTGTCTCCTGGTATCGCGGTTGGAGTTGGAGGTGGAAGTAGGTGGTGTTGCAGCAGAACATGCAGAATTAGAGGAGGTACGTGGCGTCCATGATGAAGTGCGACCTGCAGAAAAAGTAGTTCTCGCCATTGCCTGTTGATCCTGCACTTCGCGTTTAGCTTTGCAAGCAAGATGAAATAAACGAGTGATAGTGTTATACTCCTTATACTCTAGAATAGTCTGAATCTCTCTATTTAATCCACCCATAAAACATGCAAGCATAGCTTCATTCTCCTGAACAATACAACATCTAATCATGCCTGTTTGTAATTCCTGATAATATTCTTCTACGGAATTTTTTCCTTGTCTTAAACGCTGCAAATTTTGAAGCAATTCACGTTGATAATAAGGTGGCACCCAATGATTACGCATACCAGTTTTCAAAGCAGCCCAAGTAGTTGGAATATTAGCATGGTGTATTCTACAATGTTCTGACCACCAAACACAAGCAAAACTAGTGAATGAACAAATAGCAGCAGCAACACGTCTATCCTCAGGAAATTGTAAGCATGTAAAACATTGTTCTTTTTCTAACTCCCATGTAAGATATATATCAGGAACATATCTACCCTCAAATGTTGGAATATTAAATTTAAGTTTAGGGAGATGGTCATGATCATGTACCTGAGGGGGTGGTGCAGCCCTACCATTACGGTTGTAGCCATGTGGTCGACCTGGTGCGTACAGTGGTGGTTGCCCCTAAGACTGATCTAGAGCAACCTCTCCCTCATCATCGTAATCACCATCATAATCTTCAACCTACTCAACGACAGTAGCAGCAAGAGCCACAGAAGTAGCAGCAGTATCAACAGTACCAGTATGTTGGGCTTGGCCAAGAGGCACACGTCGCGCTCGTCGTTCGAAAGGGATAGGAGCTGCAGCTGGTGGTGGTAGACGGGTAAGCACCTCATTGAACTTGGCGTCCATCTTGGTGCCAAATGTCGTCTCCAAACCATCTAGCTTCTCCATGGCCTCTCCAAAGTTGGTCACGAAGTCTTGTACCTGGTCAGCCATAATTTGCTGAAATTTATCATAGAGCACTTTGTTGGTCATGCTCTCCCAGCTGATCCTGTCGTCATGTGATCCTGGCATGGTTAGCAGAAATAGGAAACACACAAGAATATGAAACCTACAGACTACTGGGATGTGGTGGTGGTGATGGTGGTGGTGTGTCACAAATCCTTTAAGCAAATCTCAAATTCTTACCAGTTCTTACTCAGCAGCAGGCGGTAATCGTCAACCGTTGTAGTCAAAACTCTCAAAGCTTGGATAGAGCGATTTCCAGGCGGTGTCAAACACACGACGTAGATGTATGTGGAGCTGGAATGGCTTATAATATGGTAGCAAAAAGGGTTAGCAATAATGAATTCAGAGATCGACGGTTGAATAAATGCTCAACGACGGTGTTGTGTTGGTCCTAGGCTAGACAGTGCTAGAGACGTGAGCCTAAAACACCAGCAAAATCACAACGCTACACGTAATCAAGGGAAGAGCACACTCTGAATTTTTTTTTCGAGGCCTCTTTTTTTTGCGCTCTTTTTTTGCTCAAAAAATCACTACAATGGCGAGTGTCTCAAAACTCTTCCCACGTCGTATAAGCAAGATGGGCACGAAATTTTTTGGACTGTTTTTTTTCTAGAGCAGTTCGGGGACTGCGACGACCAAAAATTTCGACAAAAATCACTACGATGGCAAGTGTCTCAAAACGCTCCGAAGAACCTAAAATTAAGATAGGGAAAAAATATTTTCGGCCGAAATTTTTTGGGCCAAAATGTGCTCTGCATTGCATGCCAGATTTTTTTCCCGACACCTACACATGTAGCAAAACGCGAATCCGAAATCAAAAGGATCTCGAAACTAAACCTAAAACGAGCTGGACTCGGATTGGTGGCGGATTTGTGGTGGTATATATGGACACCAATGGATAGTGATGGTGGGTGGTGATATATGGCAGCGATGATGATGTGGTGGTACATGACAACTATGAAGACGATGCAGTGGCGGCGTGACAACCTGTGAATAGAACTCGAAACTCTAAAGGACTAGACACTAAGACCAGCAACTCGACACGATGATGTAACCGCAAATTCAACAAAGCAAAATATTGAAAAGACTATGCAAAGGCTCAGATTGGTTCGGATATGATGATCTAACCCTAATTTTTTTGGCTTTTTCGTGGACTAAAGGTATGAAGAACAGATGCGATCTAAACTACGAAAACTGGTAAAATCTCATCGAGCAACCTGGAAATCTGATACCACTTGATAGATGCGAAGTTGTCCCTGTCTTTCAATGAAATGGTGGCTATCATTTTTGGTGGAGTAGACTTTGACGATCCAACTACAAACATGTGCTGATGTCACGCCTTAGCAATCGCTAAACCAACTCCGAGAGGTTATTGACCACACCAGAGCACGATCAACCTGACCACGAGGGTCTATTTCCTACACGCAAACAAAGAACAAGCAAGAAACTAAGATTGCAATCTGGATATTGCGAATATAAGAGGAAAGCTTTATTTATGAAGCGGGGTTTTGTAACGCCTTTGTCTGGTCGTGGAACACAAACGAAGAACGCGAAGTTGCAGCTATGGTGAACTTGTAATCTAAACAAAACCCAAACCTGAAACGACACCCTAAGGGCTGTATATATGGGGGAATAGAGGGGAATTTGGTGGCCCCTTGGAGGAGGGGTCCGAAACCGACCCTAACTCAGTTTCCCCATACATACGAACTCTAAAAACAGCCTATAATATGGTATTTCGAAATTACATGGGCCTGGCCCAACAATAAGGTGGCGGAACACCTATATTAGCCTAGGGATGAATTTTATAAACTGGCATCATGCATATTTCGTCCAAGGCTTCTTGCTCCCATTATGGTTGCTTCAAAGTGCGAAAATCATCACTGGAAGCTCCATTGTTCTTTCCCGCGCGCGCACCTTCTTCTCCATGCTTGATCCCGCTCCAATGGTCATCCTTCTTGTCCATGAAAGGTCATTCATTCATAAGTAAAACAAAAGTATCTAATTTAGGCAGCATCATATGTTCATGAACATTAGAAGGATTTGCAAGAAATGGAAGTACCTGGTAATTCAATTGATGTGCACGAGCTCTAGTAATTGGTCATGTATGTATAGCAATCAGAGTTGTGGGTGTAGCATTAGTAGGGATGTCCTCATCATGTTTTCTACTTTTTTCTCTTTTTTCTCTCACTTTTTTTCTTCTCTCCAACAAACCAGATAAGATGCAGATTGGATCGAGCGTAGATGTGAACGACCTCAAGTGTGATAATGACAATGGCTAATCGGAACAAGTGGTGGAAATAGATGGATAGTAGTGGGCGACAATGGAAGGGATGATCGCAGTGTGGTGATGGTATATGGTAGCAGTGATCAAGATGGAGCGGCGGCAGCGTGACAACTTGTGAACAGAACTTGAAACTCTAAAAGACTAGACGCTAAGACCAGCGACTAGACACGATGATGCAACCGCAAATTCAACAAAGTAAGACACCTAACAGAAAATTACAAAAATGCTAAGATTGCTTCAGATATGAGGATATAATCCTAATAATTTTTTGGTGGACTTTTCGTGGACTATACAAATGCGATCTAAACTACGAAAAAATGGTAAAATATCACCGAGCAACCTGAAAACTGATACCACTTGGTAGAGGCGAAGTTGTCCCTGTGTTTCGATGAGATGATAACTATCGATTTGGTGGAGATGACTTTGACGATCCGACTACAAAGGTGCATGATGTTGCTCCTTAGCAATCGCTAAACCAACTCCAAGAGGTTATTAACCACGCCGGTGCACGATCAACCTGAATAGGAAGGTCTATTCCTGCATGTAATCAAAGAACAAGAAAGAATATGATAATTCAATCTGAATATTGTGAATATAGATGAAGTATTTATAAGGGTGGGGTTCCCAAAGCAGTCTTCGTGTGGTCATTGGACACAGATGAAGCACACGAAGTTGCAATGGCTAACTTTTAACTAAACAAAACTCAAAGAAAAAGCTACTAGATTGATCTACTTCTATTGGAGCAAGGGATGGTGGCCAAGGAGGTGGGAGGATGTACCAAGGCAGCCTAAAACTAAGCCTAGGTCATACAAGGCCCATGGGCCCAAGTGGAGGTGATGCAACACATGCGGACTTGTAGTTTGACTCGGATTCAACTACAACGTCAGATTGTTTCATCATTATCTCCATGCTCCAGACGAATTTTAAGGTGATTCCAATTGTGGTGGAACACATATGAAATCTAATTTCTAACAAAATAGGAATCACCCACTTAGGAGTTCGGATAAAAACGTTCTTGGCGTTTTGAGATAGGTGTGTTTGTGCAGTCCGAATCTGAGTTCAAAACGTGAGAGACTTGAACTCTATCTTCTCTTGGGCTAAAAGTGACGTGAGAGAACTTCTTGAACAGCACCTAATTACTTCCTTTTACGTTAGAGGACCTCTTGAATAGCACCAACCATTTCCTCTTCCTTTTTTATCACACGTGGTTCATACAAGTGTTCGGCCATTCTGCATTTTGGCAAAAATTAAAAATAGGTGAAGTATTTTTGTTCTGGATAACATAAATAAATTATTGCATAATTCTTATAAGAAATAACCTCACAAATATCACGTATGCAATATTTTTTGGTTGTATCCAAGGTAGTTATATCCTCATCAAAGAGCCTAAGCTTGGGGATGCCCAAGGCACCTCAAGTACAATTCTAAGGAGACTCAAGCGTCTAAGCTTGGGATGCCCCGGAAGGCATCCCCTCTTTCATCTCAATCCATCAGTATGTCACTTGGAGCTATATTTCTATTCATCACATCATATGTGTTTTGATTGGAGCGTCGTTTGCTTTTGTTTGATTTTACTTTCAATTTGTCACAATCATCATTTGCTGGACACACCTATTTGAGAAAGACACACCTTCATGATAATTTGCTAGAATACTCTATGTGCTTCACTTATTTCTTTTTAGCTTTGCAGTTGCTCAATATTTCACTTATATCTTTTTGAGCACGGTCGTGTGTATATTTAATAGAAATAATATGCTCGTGTTCTTCACTTATATTTTTTTGAGAGCTGACTAAATAGTGACGATAATTTGCATGGGTCATAAGACTAGTCAAAAAATATTAGGTCTTACATGAATGATAATCAAAACCATCATGTAGCACAGATAGAGAAGTTGTGGGTTAATGACATTGATGTGGTAATATGAAAAAGGTGTAAGTCCATAATGGTTGACTTGTAGAAGTGTCAAGATTAAGAGGTGTTAACTTGTTATTCATCTAAAAATTAAAGAGATATGATGATGATGTGTGAGCATTTATATTCCTCATTGAAATCCTAGTGTTGTTTTGAATCGAGGCGCGCGATGGTTAACTCCTACCAACCTCCTCCCTTGGGGCATGCAAGGAGTACTTTGATTTGTGATAAAACTAATAAAACTTTTCAATAAGTTTGTGTGTTCTTTATGACTAATGTGACACCGTGGACATATGCATCTTCACCTTCTCATATTTGCTAGCCTCTTTGGTACCGTGCATAGTCCATTTCACCTCGAGGATCGGTGCAACTTTCCTCGATGCATCCAAACCCCGCGACATGATACACTCTGTTGCACATAAGCCTCGTTATATCTTCCTCAAAGCAGCCACCAAACCTAACTATTATGGCATTTCCATAGCCATTCCAGGATATATTGTCATGCAAATTCCATTGTCACTTCACGTGACTAGTTCATTCATCATCATAATTTTTTCCATGATCATATAGATCTGACATAGTATTTGTGGCAAAGCCACCATTTATCATGTTTTTTATACATTCCATGCTAGAGCATTGCACATCCTGGTACACTGCCAGAGGCATTCATATTCAGTCATATCTTCCTATCAGTTCTTCATGTTGAGTTGTAAGTAAATAAAAGTGTGATGATCATCATTATTAGAGCATTTTCCCGGTGAGGAAAGGATAATGAAGACTATGATTCCCTCACAAGTCGGGATGAGACTCCGGATGAAAAATGAATTAAAAATGAGGGAGGCCAAATGAGCCCACCATATAAAACAAAATTAAATGCAGGAGGCAAAAAGAAAACAAAAAGAGAAAAGCCCACCATAAAAATGAGAGAAAAAGAGAGAATGGACTTTGCTATTATCCTTTACCACACTTGTGCCTCAAAGTGGCACCACGTTCTTCATATAGAGAGTTTCCTATGTTGACACTTCCATATGCTAGTGGTAATTATCTTTTCATATAATAAACTTGGCTTGTATATTCCGGTGAGGGGCTTCCTCAAATATCCGAGGTCTTCATGAGCAAGCAAGTTGGATGCACACCCATTTAGCTTCAGTTGACCTTTCATACACTTATCGCTCTAGTGCATCATTTGCATGGCAATTCCTACTCCTTGCATTGAAATCTATCGATGAGCATGTCCATAGCTCATTGGTATGCCTAGTTGATGTGAGACTATCTTTTCCACTTTTTACCCCTTTGATATCTACCATCATATTCTATACCACCAATATGCTATGTCCAATGGTTCACATTCATGTATTGCGTGAAGAATAAAAATTTGATGCATATTGAAAAATTATGATCCAATTGCCTGACTTGGACACCGTGGTGCTTAACATTTGTATCTGTGTGGTGAAGACGGAGTCATGCCTTGCTAATATAATAAGATAAGTAGGGGTAAATATTCTTTTAGGATCGTATACTTTGAAAAATCAATGATTTTGTTTCCTGTACTTATAAATATTACTATGTTGTTGTTTGTTAATTCATCATTTCTCAATGAGCATACATACACAAGATTACATAATGGGTAGCATGTCAAATCAAAAATTCTTATCATTTACCTACTCGAGGACGAGTAGGAATTAAGCTTGCGGCTGTTGATATGTCTCCAACCTATCTATAATTTTTTATTTTACATGCTAATATATTATCAATCTAGGATACTTTTTGGGTATTTATTTACCAATTTATAATATTTTTGAGCACGTTACTATTGACCCAGTGCCGAGTGCTAGTTGTTATTTTCTGATGTTTTTGGCTTTTCAGGTTTAATATACCAAACGAAGTCCAATTGCCACGAAACTTTTTTATGATTTTTTCGGACCAAAAGAAGACCTGAATGCTTTGGATGGAGGAAGGAGCAGCCATGAGGGCCACTAGGGGGACATAGCCCGATAGCTTGTGGCCCCTCGGGCGCCTCTCGATGCTCCTCTCTGGCTTATAAATTCACAAATAACCTAAAACCTTCGAGAGCGCTCCCGAAACACTTTTTCCGCCACCGCAAGTCTCCGTTCGACGGGAGGCCATCTACACCTCCACTCTGGTACCCTACCGAAGGGGAGATCGATCACGGAGGGTCTCTTCGTCAACCTTGCTACCCTCACCATGATGTGTGAGTCATTCACCACAGACCTACGGGTCCATAGGTAGTACCTAGATTGCAATCTCTCTCTCTCGATCTTAAATACAATGTTCATTGCATCTTTGCCTTGATCTATCCAATGTAATCCCTCTGTACGGTGTGTTTGTTGGGATCCGATGAGTTGTGAGTTTATGTCACATTATTCATAAAAATTTGAGTAAAATCTGAATAATATGATTCTTCTTTGCATGATCATCATAGCTTCTTAATGCTGTCTAGTCTATTGAGATTATTTGGCCAACTAGATTTATATTTCTTCGGTGGGAGTGGTGCGCTATAGTAGAACCTGACGAGTTTCTATATCCCAGTGATGGAAGGGGACAAGTTGCGTATTTTTGTTGCTTCTACTAAGGATAAAACGATGGGTTTTATTCATATTGATTGAGTTTAGTTTGTCTACATCATGTCAATGTTCTCCAAGCATTACTCTGTTTTACTTAATACTCTAGATGCATGCTGGATAGCGATCGATGGGTGGAGTAATTGTAATAGGTGCAGGCAGGAGTTGGCCTATTTTCTTATGGACGTGATGCATATATACACATGATCATTGCCGTGAAAATCGCATAACTATTCACTTTTATATCAATTGCCCAATAGTAATTTGTTTACCCATCGTATGCTTTGCTTATGAGAGATGCCACTAGAGAACTTTACGACCCCCGGGTCTATTCACTTATATATTCACAAACTCTATCATTACATTGTTGTTATGTATTTTATTTTATTTTATTTTTCAACTTACAATTCTCTACAATCATCGAGACAACTCACTTGCTTGCAAATAAAAATATCAAGGGGATTGACAACCCTCTTGTCGGCATTGGGTGCAAGTTGTTTGTTCTTTTGTGTGCAGCCGCTGAAGGTTGATGATTGGTATTCCTATTTTTTTATAAACCTTGGTTTCATAACTGAGGGAAATACTTACCCACTTTGTGCTGCGATAACTCGTTCTTCTTCATGAAAAACCCAACGCAGATCACGGGTATCAAGGTTCTCTAGGAGGGCCTCACGAGTCCTGTCAGCATGTTGGGGCAAGGAGGGTATGGGAAGATCCTTTGTCCTCAGCATTGAACTAAACATTCATTAGCCACTTGGGACTCGTTTCGTCAAGGGTGTAGGTGTGGAGTCGCCTGGGATCCTAGGTCCCTAATACAACCATTAAGGAGTCGACTGCTCTTGCAAAGGGGCTACCCGCATTCGGGTGAAACTCAAAGCCACTACATGAATGTCAAGACCACCTTCTACAAGACGCTTAAGGCATTCGAGCATGGGGATAAGTACACCTCCCACAAGACGACTGGCCCAGCTGTCATCTTCTTCTGTCGGAGTAGCCAATGAAGATAGCCAGATAGACTCTTGTCGAACATTAAATAGTGCCCAATTCTGTCGCCACTCATATAATGGGTCAAGAAGATTCAAAGGAATAAAATCGGCCTCGACTTCCTTCCCCGCAAGATGGAAGGGCACACAGCTGGAGATCTAACAGTTAGAACCTCTGCGCTCCATGAAAAAATGGCGAAAGAGTTCCAAAGAGGAACACACGCCCACGAATCCTTCGCGTAAGTGGGAAAAGATCGCCAAGATCAACACGACATTGGGATGAAGGTGAAGCATGTGGAGTTGAAATTGTTCAATGAGGAGGACATAAATACCATTGTTACACCCACACCCCCTGTCGCTATGCCTACTGTACCAATTACTAGAGCTCACGCACGCCAATTGAATTACCAGGTACTTCCGTTTCTTGGAAATTCTTCTAATGTTCATGAATATATGATGCTGCCAAAATTAGATACTTTTGTTTTACTTATGAATGAAGGACCTAGCATGGACAAGAATGATGGACATTGGAGCAGGATCAAGCATGGAAGAGAAGGTGCGCATGCCGGAAAGAACAATGGAGTTTCCATTGGTGATTTTCGCACTTTGAAGCCGCCATAAGGAGAGCATGAAGGCTTGGAAGAAATATACAGGATGCCACTTCATAAATTTCGACCATAAGACAATATAGGTGATGCGTCACCTTTTTTTTTTGGGCAGGCCCATGTAATTTAGAAACACCACTTTATAGGTTGTTTTTGGAGTCCGTATGTGTGGGGAAACAGAGTTACGGTTGGTTTCGGACCCCTCCTCCAAGGGTTCACGAAATCCCCCCTCTATTCCCCGGTATATACAACCCTTAGGGCATTGTTTACACTTGAGTTTTGTTTAGCTTAAAAGTTTGCCATAGCTGCAACTTCACGTTCTTTGTTTGTGTTCCACGACAAGACCAAGGCATCATAGAACCCCACTTTGATCAATAAAGCTTTCCTGTTATGTTCGCAATATCCAGATTGCAATCTCAATTTCTAGCTTGTTCTTTGTTTGCGTGCAGGAAGCAGACCCTCATGGTCAGGTTGCCCGTGCTCTGGCGTGGTCAATAACCTCTCGGAGTTGGTTTAGTGATTGCTAAGGCGCGGCGTCCCCGCACTTTTGTAGTCGGATCGTCAAAGTCGACTCTACCAAAAACGATAGCCACATCTCATCAAAAGACAAGGACAAATTCACCTCTATCAAGTGGTGATTACGATAATGAGGAGAGTTTGATACAAATTATCTCCATGGGTAACCACCGGCACAAGCACCAGGTCGTCCACATGCATATAATCGCAATGGTAGGGCTACACGACCCCCTCAGGTACGGGATCATGACCGTCTCCCTAAAATTAAATTGAATATTTTGACATTTGAGGGTAGATATGTTCGTGATATATATCTAACTTGGGAGTTAGAAACATAACCATGTTTTACATGCTTACAATTTCCAGAGGATAGATGTGTTGGTGCTGACGTTCGTGAATAAAACATGATAATATCCCTACTACTTGGGTTGCTTTGAAAACTACTATGCATAATCATTGGGTTCCACCATATTATCAACATTAATTGATTCAACATTTGCAACGTTTAATAAAAGGGAAAAATATGTAGAGGAATATTATCAAGAATTACAAACTAGCATGATTAGATGTGGTATTGTTGAGGAGAATGAAGCTATGCTTGTACGTCTTGTGGGTGGTTTAAATAGAGAGATTCGGGCTATTCTAGAATATAAGGAGTATAACACTATCACCCATTTATTTCATCTTGCTTGCAAAGATGAACATGAAGTGCAGGATCGACAGGCAATGGCGAGAACTAATTTTTCTGCAGGCTAAGCTTCATCAAGGACACCACGTACATTATCTACTTCCACACGTCCTCCTACAACACCATTTACTTCAGCCGCCAACTCCAACAGAGATACAAGAAAACAGGCATTACTACTAGCCTCGAGCAAGTGCACACCTTCGGGGCCTGCACAGATCTTTTCTTCATCCATTGCATCTACAGGGCAAACACACGAGGTTGTTTGTCATCGTTGCAAGGGTGGAGGTTACTATGCGAGAAATACCCATCTAAGCATGTGATGATTAGTACTGAGGATGGTGGATATGTGTCCGCTAGTGATTATGATGAGGATATTTTGGCCCTTATTGCGAGTGAATAACTGGGTGTCAAGGATACTGAACAAGAGACACACCACATGGCTGCTGACTACGCTGACAGGCATGAAATTTTAGTTGCTCAACGTGTTTTGAGTGTGCGGTTAACACATGCTGAGCAAAATCAGAGGCATAACTTGTTCCATACAAAAGGAGTTGTGAAGGATCGTTATGTCTGTGTTATGATGGAGGGAGTTGCAATAACTTGGCTATCATGGAGATGGTGGAGAAGTTGTCTCTCACCACCAGACCACATCCTCGTCCTTATTACATCCAATGGTTCAACAACAGTGGTAGGGTTAAGGTAACATGTATTGTTCGTGTGCATTTTAGCATTGCTACATATTTTGATTATGTTGATTATGATGAGGTACCAATGCAAGCATGTTCCGCTTTACTTGGTAGACCATGGAAATTTGATAGAAATTATGTACACCATGGTAGGACAAGTCAATATACTCTTCTTCATAAGGATCAAAATATAACTTCCCTTCCTATGTCTCCTGAACATATTATGAAAGATGACACTGCTAGAGCTAGTAATCCAAAACAGGAGCTAAATAAGAGTGAAAATCAGATTGTAGCAAAGGAATTTGAGCAACAGAATAAGTGCAGTTGAAATAAAATTGAAGAGTGGATGTTTACTTGCTACTAAATCTGATATTACTGATCTAGATTTTACTACATCTGTTTGCTATGAATTTGTGTGTAAAGAGGTATTATTTTCATTCGAGGATTTGCCTCCCTCTTTGCCTCCTACTGTCACTAACATTTTACAGGAGTTCGCTGACATCTTTCCACAAGACGTGCCATCAGGATTGCCACCTATTAGAGGGACTGAGCATTAGATTTATTTAATTCCCGGTGCGTCGTTACCCAACCGTGTGCCATATCGTACCAATCTAGAGGAGACGAAGGAGATTATGTGTCAACTACAGGAGCTGCTTGACAAAGGTTATATGCGCGAATCCCTTAGTATTTGTGTTGTTCCTATTATTCTAGTGCCAAAAAGGATGGTACACCGCGTATGTGTGTTTATTATAGAGGCATTAAGAATATTACTATTTGTTGTCGTCATCCTATTCCTATGCTAAATGATATGCTTGATGAATTAAGTGGCTCAACAATTTTCTCCAAAGTTGACTTGCGTAGTGGATACCATGAAATTCTTATGAAATTGGGAGATGAATGGAAAACAACATTTAAAATAAAGTTTCGATTATATGAGTGGTTAGTCATGCATTTTGGGTTAAGTAATGCACCTAGTACTATCATGAAATTAATGAACGAGGTTTTACGTGCTTTCATTGGACGATTTGTGTTAGTCCATTATGATGATATATTGATTTATAGTACATCATTGGAGGAACACTTGGAACATTTATGTTTGTTTGGTAACCTTGGGAAGTGCACCTTTTGCACCAACCGATTATCTTTTCTTGGCTATCTTGTTACTCCATAGGGAATTGAAGTTGAAAAAGCCAAGACTGAAGCTATTGAGAGTTGGGCGCTGCCCAAAACGGTCACACAAGTGAGGAGTTTTCTTGGCCTCACTGGTTTCTATCGGCATTTTGTGAGAGATTTCAGCACCATTGTTGCACCTCTCAATGAGCTTACAAACAAGGATGTGCCTTTTGTTTGGGGTACCGCACAAGAAGAAGCCTTCATGGTATTGAAAGATAACTTTTCACATGCTCCTTTACTCAACTTCCTGATTTTAATAAGACTTTCGAGCGTGAATGTGATGCTAGTGGCATTGGATTAGGAGGTGTGTTATTACAAGATGGTAAACCTGTTGCATAATTTTCTGAAAAATTGAGTGGGCCTAGTCTAAATTATTCTACTTATGATAAGGAATTATATGCTCTTGTTCGGACTTTGGAAACATGGCAACATTATTTACGGCCCAAAGAATTTGTTATACATTCTGATCATGAATCTTTGAAACATATGAAAAGTCAAGAAAAAATTGAATAATAGACATGATAAATGGGTTGAATTCACTGAAACATTTCCTTATGTCATTAAACACAAGAAGGGAAAAGAACATGTTATTGTTGATGCATTATCTTGTTGTTATAATATGCTTTCACTACTTGACTTTAAAATATTTGGTTTGTAGACCATCAAAGATCAATATGTGCATGATGTTGAATTTAAGGATGTGTTATAGAATTGTAAAGAAGGGTGAACACGGAACAAGTTCGTCATTAATGATGGATTTGTTTTCCGCGCTAACAAGCTATGCATTCCAGCTAGCTCCGTTCGACTTTTGTTATTACAGGAGGCGCATGGAGGAGGATTAATGGGACACTTTGGCATGAAGAAGATGGAGAACATACTTGCTACACATTTCTTTTGGCCAAAGATGAGATAGGATGTTGAGCGTTTTGTTGCTCGCTGCACTACATATCAATAAGTCACGACTCAATCCTCATGGTTTATATATGCCTTTGCCTATACCTAGTGTTCTTGGGAGGATATATCCATGGACTTTGTTTTAGGTTTACCTCGAACAAAGAAGGGTAGGTATAGCATATTTGTTGTCGTTGGTAGATTTTCAAAAATGGCACACTTTATACCATGTCATAAAAGTGATGATGTTGCTGATGTTGCTGATTTGTTCTTTCGTGAAATTATTTGCTTGCATGGTGTGCCAAATACAATTGTTTGAGATCATGATGCTAAATTTTGTAACCACTTTTGGAGATGTTTATCGGCTATGTTGGGGACTAAACTGCTTTTTAGTACTAAATGTCGCCCCCAAACTGATGGACAAATTAAAGTAGTCAATAGATCACTATCTACTATGCTTAGGGTTGTTTTGAAGAATAACCTGAAAATGTGGGAAGGATGTTTGCCTCATATTGAATTTTCTTATAATCGGTCGCTCCATTCTACTTCTAAGATGTGCACTTTTGAAGTTGTGTTTGGTTTCCTACCACCTGCACCTAATGATTGGTTGCCTCTTCCTTCTTTGGAGAAGTTACTTTTGATGATAAACAACATGCTGAATTGATCTTAAAAATGCATGAGGTAACTAAGGAACTCATTGAGCGTATGAATGTGAAATACAAACTTGATGGAGATAAGGGTAGAAAACATATTGTCTTTGCACATAGAGATCTTGTTTGGTTACATTTGCGTAAGGACAAATTTCCTAATTTGCGAAAATCAAAGCTAATGCCATGTGTTGATGGTCCCTTTAAGAAGGTAGAGAAAATAAATGATAATGCATATAAACTTGAGCTGCCTACAGAGTTTGGGATTAGTCCCACTTTTAACATTGCATATTTGAAGCCTTACTTGGGTGACGAAGATGAGCTTCCATCGAGGATGACTTCATTTCAAGAAGGCGAGGATGATGAGGACATCAATACCATTGTTACACCCACAGCCCCTATGTTCAACAACTGCTAAGAAGTTTGAAAAATACGGAACCAAACCCGCGGCCAGGAAGTTGATGAAGATGGGAACCATGGAACCACCCTTCGTCTCCTCGCTGGCCGTGATAAGCTCTATCGGTCCCCAGGAATAATTGGCACCTCCGACAAAGAGCCTGTACTTTCTCAAATTACGGGTATCCAAGAAAACAGATTTGGGAAAGATCGGCAGGTGACCCTCGCGGGCTACATCTTTTCCCTCTTCTCTCATATATGCTCCAGCGGGGACACCCGGGTTAACAAAGAAGGAGTGATAACCCACAAGTGTATAGGATCATTTGTAGATAAAGGTAGAATTAACATTCTCGCAAGTTCTAATGACCACCAATACAACCCTACGTATGATTACGCTTAGTTTACCTAAAACAAGTATGAAACTAATTTGTAGGTGTAAATATAAATTCACAAGAATAAAACTATGTGTGCTTAACTAGAATAAAACTATGGATACTTTGCAAGATAATAGACAACTTTTTTAACACAAGAGAAAGATTTGTCCCTGGGCAACCGATAACTAGACCGGTAATCATTATTGCAATTTTATATCAGGGAGAGGTCACTGCTAGCATGTCATTCCGTACTTGGAATTCTATGCACTTATGATTGGAACTATTAGCAAGCATCCGCAACTACTAACGTTCATTAAGGTAAAACCCAAGCAAAGCATTAAGATCTATTTGTCCCCCTTCAATCTCGTATGAATCAATTTCTATGGTCTGAAGAAGCTTATGTCAGTCTTGCCCTCCAATGCATAGCCCTATCAACATGCAACTAACCAAATGTTGTGATCGACGCACATTTATCATATGATGGGCACCAAAGGACAGTACCAAAAAAACATACAACTCAAACCAATCATGATCATTAATTAACCCAAAGGACAAAACAAATCTACTCAGACATCATAGGATAGCCACACATCATTGGGTAATAATATATAGCATTAAGCACCATGTTTAAGTAGACATTATAGAGGGTAAAAGAGGAGTTACACCACTGCATACAGGGGGGAGAGTTGGTGATGATAGCGGCAAAGTTGTTCGTGTAGATTGTCATCACGATGGTTGCCCCGCCGGCTTTCCTGTGCCACCGGGATAGAGAGGGGGAGATCGCCCCTCCTTCTTCTTCTTTTTCTACTTCTTTGGTATACCCCTAGATGGTAGGAGAGTTTCCCCTCTGGTCCATGGCCTCCATGGCTCTCGGAGGGCAAGAGCCCCTCCGAGATTTGGTCTCTCTTTTTGTTTCTCTCCTGTTTTCGTGAATTTTTCTGACCCTTCATCGTTGCTTAAATATACGGAGATTCGTAACTCCGATTAGGCTACAATTTTTGAGCAGATTTTCTTGGGAAATTATCTTTATTGTAGAGAAAGAAGGGGCCCAACCAACTTACGGGGTGGTCCCAAGCCATCAGGGCATGGATACCCCCCTAGTTGTGCCTTGTTGGCTTGGGAGCACCTCGGGCACCATCTTGAATTGATTCTTCTTCCCAAAATTCACATATATTCAAAACAAATCTATATAATTTTTGTAGTGTTTGGACTCGGTTGGATTTTATGCAAAACATGCCAAAAACAACAAGAACTAGCACTAGGCACTACATCAGTAAGTTAGTCCGAAAAATATTATATAATGTTGCCAAAAGTATATGAAAGTTGTAGAGTATTGGCATGAAACAATCAAAAATTATGGATACGACGAAGACCTATCAGCATCCGCAAGCTTAATTCTTGCTCGTCCTCGAGTAGGTAAATGATTAAACGATAATTTTTATGTGGAATGCTACCTAACATAATCAACGAATGTCTAATCATGGAATGAATATTAAGATACAAGTGATTCAAGGTAATAGTCTATCATATGATAAAAAGACATCCATATTCAGGTTTACTTGCAAACAATATTGTCCTTTCAAAATAACAATCCTAAAGAATGCTATCCCTACAATATCATATAGCCTATCATGCTTAGTCTTCCTAGCATAAAGTATAAATCATGAGCACTGCGGTGTCAAACCAAGCAATTGACTCGTACTTCTAACACACTTCAGCATTTTCAACTCCCGCGCAATACATGAGCATGAGGCATGGATATAGCATATAGGTGGAATAGAGTATCATGGTAAATATAAAATGACTAAAAGTGGAAAGAAAGTCTCACATCAACTAGGCAGATAACAGGGCTATGGAGATAAGCATCAATCGATATCAATGCGAGGAGTAGGGATTACCATGGAACGGATGCCCTAAAGCTATAAGTGTGTGAAAGCTCAACAGAAGCCAAGTGGGTGTGTATCCAACTTGCTTGCTCATGAATACCGCAGGTATTTAAGGAAGCTAGTCATCATAATATGCAAACCAAATTGTATAATGAATAATTCTCACTAGCATATGAAAGTGACAACTCATGAGAATCTCTATATTGAGAACATGGTGCAACTTTGAAGCACGTGTATGGTAAAGGATAGTAGCAAAATCCCTTCTATTTATCTCTCTTTTTTATTTTTATTTTTCTTTTTTTACTTCTTTTTTATTTTCTATTTTTTTCTTTTTTCTTTTGTCTTTTTTTCATTTTCATTTTTCATTTTTTGTTTGGAGTTTCATCCCAACTTGTGGGGGAATCATAGTCTCCATCATCCTTTCCTCAGTGGACTATGCTCTAATAATGATGATCATCACACTTTAATTTTATTACAACCTTATATAATGATAAATCTATACAACATGACTCTATAGGAATGCCTATGGTAGTATCAGGATGTGCAATGATCTTACGTAACATGTACATAATGATAAACGATGGCTTTGCCACAAATACTATGCCAGCTATATTATCATGCAAAGCAATATGATGATGGAAATATATCTTGGAGTGTCTATGGAAATGTCATGATAGGTAGGTATGGTGTTTGTTTGGAGGAAAATATAAGTTGGCTTATGTGTGATAGGGTATATCATATCACGGGGTTTGGATGCACCGGCGAAAGTTGCACTAATCCTTGATCTAAGAATGGACAATGCACGGTACCGAAGAGGCTAGAAATATATGTAAATATGAGTGCGTGTACATACATGGACTCACATTAGTCATAAAGAACTAATATGCTTATTGTGAAATTTTTATTAGCTCTCTCGAAGCAAAGTACTAGTTGCATGCCCCTAGGGAGGAGGTTAGTAGGATCAAATCTCATCATGTCCTGATGTAACATTATTGTAATTATAATCAAAAATTAACTATTGTATTCTATCAAAACAAGTCAATGGGGCTCAATAGGATTTCAAACATAAGCATATAAATCAACTATAACAGCAACCTGTGAAAAACAGGATGGTCTCTAAAGATGCAGTTGAAACCTATACTTATGTAACTCAAAAAATGCTGAAAATTTAGGATATAATAAAAATTTACATAACAGTATTGTGTGAAAAATTCAGAATTTTTTCACGCTCCAATAAAATATCACAATTCAAACAGTACAGCAAAAGGTTCTATTTTCACACAAAACATATCAAACAAGTGTAGTGACCCGACTCAAAAAGAGTCAAGCCTCTGTGTGTTAGTGCCATCCCTAGATCAGTATGCTCGCACACACAGCACATCAATGTATATATAAAGTGCAATCACATGTAAATAGCGTAAAGTTGATATATACCTCTTAAATCACAGCGGAAACTGTCAACGGGAGTGGAGTCCCATTAAACACCAACAGCAGGTTGAGTGTAGACCGTAACCCTGAATCGTACTCTTACTCGTCGTAGAAAAGTATCTGCAACATAAGAAGTTGCAGCCGTGTAGGTCAGTACATTGAATGTACTAGCAAGATCACCATAGAAAGAATGGTAAAGGCTATTCTATATGCAAAAGGCTTTGTGGCTCTGTGTCTGAGTTTTTCGAAAAAGCTTGTTTTATTTTCCCTACAACAAAGGAGTCAAGCGAAAAATCAGTACAAAAGTTGGCTTTTTCATGAGATGGTTCCACCAACCAATTCTTATGTCCCAAAATTATTAACAAAACCACTCATCATAAAATTTATGAATTGTATTGAGAATGGATGATAGTATCATCTCCGGTACTCATGTAGTCCGTAACCGGGGACACTCCTAATTGATTAGTTTGACACTCTGCAGAGGTTTGTACACTTTACCTGCAAGAATCGATCCCTCCTGTTATGTCCTCGCACTTCCTGGTGTTTGAAAACGGGACGATCAAAACATGGTCTTCCATAATGATCCTCCGATAGAAAGTCAGTGCCCATCCAAATCCTACCGTTCTTCTACATCTCATAGCAACTGACCTACCGGAGTCACCACTAGGGTCAACCAAGCCAGAGCCCATATTGACTTGCGGTTGCACACATAAGCTTTCCGGCCTTGAAGTATCCATCCATCTCTTTGAGCATGGGTGGCATTCCGTTGGGATGATCATAGGTAGATACCAGGATTCCCGACATAAACATGATAGATATCAGGCTGCCAAAATGCATGTCCAATCCACCCAGAGGTATATTGAGTCATTGAAGTCTTGATCATCATGCAGGTCTTGAAATAATTAATTAACCTCACAACACTCCTAAATCTCACAACAAACCCCATCTACTAAAGCGTAGCAATTGTGAAGTAACGTCCCTTCCCGGGCAATGGTAATAGGGTGTTGGGTTTCTCCTACCTCATGATACTACTACAAGTTCAAGCTCAATATCATACTTGATGTATGATTAAAAGATTGATTCTAATGCAAATAAAACATAGGTAATGTAAGATGATCAAAGTGAACTTGCCTGGTAAGGTTGATGAAGATAGAATCGCTCTCAGAAAATAACTTGATAGAACTATTCATCACTCTCTGATGAAATCTATATAATCAAACATTACACTCTTATAAGCAAACATATTCTAGCAATCAATACTATCAAACGATAAGGAACACAAAACTAAAAGCAACAAGATTGTGATGAAGGAAATACTTAAGACAAAAGTTAAAAACAACAAAACATCATCACAACAACCAAGAATAGTTTTAACAAAAAATAATTCTATTTTCACATGGAAAATAACAAAGTAAAGCCTAACAAAAGTATTCAAACAAATATTTTACTAGCAAAAAGAATTACTTTTGAAGAACAACTAAGAACTATGAAAAGCTTTTGTCAAACTCATCTTATGACATCAACAATGTTAACCTTGAATTAAACGACAAAAAAATTCAAATATAATACAAATTGCTTCTGGTCTACTAAGGTTAAAAAAAATAAAACTACAAAACAATTTATAAAAATATTTTCAAATAGGAAATAAAACTAGCAATGGAATCAATTTGCAAGTTATTATGAAACTAGAATTGATTTCATGCTATGAAAATAATAATTGACATAAAATAACTTGGTTGAAATACTACTAGTAACTAACATAAAACAAAATAAAACTTATCAACTAAAATAAAACAAAATAAATTTAAAACAATTAAGACTAAAGAAATTGAAATAAACCTAAAAAGAACTAAAACAGAATCTGTTTTGCTTGAAACCCTAATATAGATATCCTAGAAAATTTCTCAAATTGAACATAGGGATAAATATAACTAATACAAACTAGTAGCAAAAAGAATCACTCAAAAATATATTTTTAAACTCAAGTTATTCAAATTCTAGTGATTTGGGCAAATTCAACAAACTTCAAATTCACAATTTTCAAATATGGTAAAACTTTATATCTACAGAAACTAGAATAAATTTTTGACACAATGCAAAAAGAACATTGAAAAACAATTAAAACCATAGTAGATATAAAGAAAACAAAAACAGAACTATTGTCGAATTGAAATTAAAACATAAAAGGAATAAACGTTTCTAACGGACACGGGTACACGTGGCATTATTCTATTAGCCGGAGGGTGTGCATATCAGAACTAAACGGGCAGATGACCTATCCTTAAAAGAAAAAAGTTTGGTATTTAAATAAAATTATACATTCTAATCCTAACTATTGGTCCAAGATCGAACGGTGGTGGGGTCTCCTGTGACTTACAAAGGAGGTGAGATGAACTCCGCCGAGGCTCCGGTGGAGCAGAGGCGGCAAGGTTGAAGGGGAGGCGTCTATGATGGTCCTCCGGCGATGGCGTCGGCACCAGAAGATGCAGGCGAGTGCGGCGATGACGTAGGTGGCCTTTGAGGGGCTTGGGAACGGCAAGGTGGAGCGAGGCGTGGTAATGGCGATGCTGGTGACGCTCGGGCTCCAGCGAGCAATCACGACGAGAGGAGAGGGTCGGGCGAGGGGGATTCGGGTGGAATGGGGTGTGGAGAGCTCGGCTTTTATGGCCAGGGGGTCGGGGTGAAGAATAGGCAAGGGGAGAGGAAGATCGCGGCGGATCCGAGGTGAGCTAGGGTTCGTCGACGACAGAAAGGAAAGAGGAGCAGGAGAAGGAAGGTGACCGGGGGAGAGATGTGGTCGGGCTATGGGACCGGGAGGTTAGCGGGAGAGAGGGATGCACGAGGGGATCGGGCCTCCGATCGGAAAAGATTCAGATCTGGTGAGGTGGAATCCTGGGCCAGAACTATTCCCAATGGGCCACACCTTTTCTATTATCAGAGATTTTCCTTTTTATCAACAAAAAGAGAAAAAAAAAGTTGAATAAAAAGAAAAATAAAATACTTTTATATAGACATATTATATATCAAAATGACATAAAAATATTTCCTATATCATGAACATATTTTCACTGTTAAATAAAATCCTACCTAATTTAAGTAATTCAAAAAGTGCTACAGTTGCATATGAAATGCAAAGAAAACATTTTGAAAATACCACAATGACTCCAAATTCATTTATCTCCAGTTTTATATTGAAGGGAATCATTTTACCCTATTTTCCATATATTTTATTTACGGAGAAAAATAAATTTGGAAAATCACTTCAAGAATGGCTATGAATTTGAAATTCAAACAATTTCCAAATAACTTTCTAAGTTTTATGAATTCAAATATAACTCCAATTGCCCCTGGTTGGGAGTGTCATATTGCCCCTCTCAAGATGTTGAATTTGGGTAAGGGAATTTGAATTCATTCAAATTTTGAAATAGAACCAAATATGAAATTGATTTCCAAATAGAATATTTTAGAGATTTTCAAAATCCACTTTTCAAATCCTTTTATTTGAAGAAGTCATGTTATCTTCTCTCACTGAATTGAATTGTTTGAAGTTGAATTCAAAAACAAAGGGGAAAGTCATTTTATTCCCTCTGATTCAAAAGTTTCAAAAAGTTTCAAATTTTCACTCAAATTCAGTCACTCAATAAAACAATCAATCATTCTATTCATTAATATAACATTCCAAATTTGGGGATGTTACAAACCTACCACACTTAAAAATCAATCTCGTCCCCAAGATTCGAAGAGGATAGCAAGAAAAGGTTGGGGTTTGGGGGTCTTCTAGCAAATCCATTGACAATGAAAGTGTGGGGTCTACCACACTTAAAATGAGAGTTACTGGTCCCTTAAAAGTTATGACAATCCTCTAGGGACTTTGGCAATAACTGTCTCTTCACATTCTCCACATTAACTCCTTTGGTGATGCTCTTCTGTTATATTTATAACATTTTCTTCAGAATCCAGTGTTCTCATATCAAAGCAGATTTCTTCCATTACTGGGTCTTCTTAACTGATAGTCCTCGTAACCATTCTAAATAACTTATCGAAGATCTCATGGTAGTCTACCTTTAGTGGTTATCCTGCAGTGAAATGGGTCTTGGCTTCATTCCTCACCGGAAAAAAATTCTACGTGTGGCAACAACTGCCATGTACAAGGGTTTTCATCATACCATTCTAGGGCTTAAACAAAAGCTTCAAAGAACGTCATCTCTTTACTATGGGTAAGTCACTCAAATTTACCATTCCGAATTAAAAGAGCGAATGATAAGAGTAAGTCGTCATGGTGATCAATCCATTCTGCACCCAAATCATTACTTTGTATAAGGTTTAGTGAATCTAGTATTCTAACACTTGGGCTTCCTCACTGGCGTTGCAGAAATTTCTCTTGTCAACGAACGAAGTTTGGATAAATCCATTGATTCTGCAAGCTGACTAAAAACATCTATCATTTCTTCACATCTCTCAGGCTTGCGTATGCTCCTAAGAAAACGTTTGCTAATCAGTCGTAGCTTCTTCCAAGTTTCTTCCTTCATAAAGATAGGGCTTGATCCTTATCAATCCTGAGGTCTGTGGGTTGTGGTCTCACTTGAATACTTGAACATCTTTAACTCACCCTTGGGGTTACTAGCGTTTCATATTCCAGCATTACCTTCAGTTCACTCCAGCATACCCTTGAGGTAATAAATCAAAGACTTATTCTTGTCTAGATTCCACTCTATGGAATTCATTTTCCTTTCCATTGGTCCATTTAACCTTGGGTATTGTTTCATCACAATCGTTCCTTTTCTCAAGATTCCAACTTCAAAAGTACTTTGTTACAAATATTTTCATCCACATAGTTTGATATGGTACAACATTACCTTTAACTGTATTCATAGTCCGGACTCCTTGGCAATATGGCACTTTCTTATTCCATGGATCATGTGGTTTTATCGATTACTACCACACTCAAAATGAAAAGTACATATGCCTGCATAGGCCATATTTTCTCATATCCTCAAAAATGGTCGGAGTTCTTTGTTCATACAGTTACAACTCATATATACCAACATGGAAAAATTGGTACACAATAAATTTCATTGATTTATGAAGTTATTACAACATCAGAGACTTCCGTTACAAAATAATCTCATGAAAACAGGAGTGTTTCATGTTACACATATTGCCATCCTCAAAACATAACTACTCCATTCTAGCTTTCTTCTCCTTTGGGCATTCACTAGCATAATGTCATGCTTCCTTGCAACAAAAATAGATGATTTCTGACAAGTCTCGGGGATTCTTGATGTTGGTGTTTGCTCCTTGGGTTCTTGGTTCCTTTCCTTGGCACTTCCTAGCATAGTGGCATGTGTTCTTACACTCAAAACATGTAATATGACTCTTATCCTTTGTTGGGCTTTGGTTGTTCTGAGAATGCACCCTCTTTCTCTTCTTGGTCTTCTTCATTTTGATCAATTCTTATATTTCATGTGGATTAACCTCCACGTTTTCTGTCAGAAAGTCCCCTAGATTCTCTTGACTTTCCTTCGTGCAATCCTGGGAAAAATGTCCTTTTTCCCCATAGGAGTAGCAGGTATTGGAGAAGAATCTCGTTAAGCCTTGTCCATCAGGGTCTTCGAAATCTTCCTCCATAACAGGTTCTTCAAAATCCCCTTGAATGTTTCTTTCATTCCTTCTTTCTGTTGCTTGACAACTTGTTGTACCTTAGGGTAAAGGTGACACTCAGCTGGGTAGTGGGAGGTTCCTTCACATAAGAAACAAGTCACCTGACTAGTTGGGCATTCCTCGGCTGGATGATTTGCTTCAAAATGAGGGCATCCATCTTTGTGTTCTTCCTAAGTGTGTCATATTTCTCCATGGATCTTGCAAGCACAAAGCATCTTTATAAGGCTATCATAGTGCTTTCGAATGAGACGGGATCTTAACAGAGTTTTCTTGAATTCCTCCTAGGATTTTGCTCCATTACATCCTTGTATGGCTTGATGCATTTTCCACCAAGTTGCAGCACTTTGGGTAAAGTACTGAAGAGCGTATTAAACCTCATACTTTTTTTCAATCGAGTTGCTCCCGGAGCTATTCTCCATGTTTTGAATCCATACTTCTGCCTCCAGCTGGGTCATTGGTCCAGAGAATTCAAGTCCAGCTTCATTCACCATCTATTGGATCCAAGGGTTTTAGGATGATATACTAGGGAAATAGAGGGAGATACACACAATACAAACAATAGTTTTGAAAATATGTTTTATTTGTAGCTGTCAAAAAAGGCACACATATGACAGCTCACACATCACCCTATCTAACGTGAGTATGCAACAGGGGTTTGGTCTTCTAGGGGGCATAAAATCTTTGAAAATTCTTCATGGTCTTCAATTTCTTCACGTCCTTATATTCTTCAATATTTTTTTGTATCTCTTTCCATAGTGAAATACATCTTTTTTTGAGTTGGTCATCAGTTGTCCGATATCTTGTCCTGGTTGACGTGACAATTAGTTGATTCCTCTGAGTGGTCAAAGGGACAAGGATATTGTTTAACTATTTTGGGTAAGAGGAATATTTGATAAAACTCAGAAGGATAAGAAGAAAAAGATCTTTTTGAGAGTTTTGAGAGATCTCCTGTCCTATGGGTCCAGTTTCAAGGGTCACGTCCTACAGTTAACATGTGCTCTGATACCATTTCTGTAGCGACCCGACTCAAAACGAGTCAAGCCTCTATGTGTTAGTGCCATCCCTAGATCAGTATGCTCGCACACACAACACATCAATGTATATATCAAAGTGCAATCGCATGAAAATAGCATAAAGTTGATATATACCTCTTAAATCACAGCGGAAACAGTCAATGGGAGTGGAGTCCCATTAAACACCAACGGCAGGTTGAGTGTAGACTGTAACCCTAAATCATACTCTTACTCGTCGTAGAAAAGTATCTGCAACATAAGACATTGCAGCCGTGTAGGTCAGTACATTGAATATACCGGCAAGATCACCATAGAAAGAATGGTCAAGGCTATTCTATATGCAAAAGGCTTTATGGCTCTATGTATGAGTTTTTGCAGCAAAGCTGGTTTTATTTTCCCTACAATAAAGGAGTCAAGTAGAAAATCACTACAAAAGTTGGTTGTTTAATGAGATGGTTCCACCAACCAATTCTCATGTCCCAAAATTATTAATAGACCCACTCATCATAAAATTTATTAATTGTGTTGAGAATGGCTGATAGTATCATCTCCGGTACTCATGTTGTCCGTAACCGGGGACACGGCTAATCGATTAGTTTGACACTCCGTAGAGGTTTGTACACTTTACCCGCAAGAATCAATCCCTACCATTATGTCCCCGCATTGCCTGGTGTTTGAGAACAGGATGATTGAAACATGGTCTTCCATAATGATTCTCCGATAGAAAGCCAGTGCCCATGCAAGTCCTATCGTTCTTCTACATCTCGTAGCAACTGACCTACCGGAGTCACCACTAGGGTTAACCAAGCTAGAGCCCATAATGACTTGCGGTTGCACACCTAAGCTTTCCGGCCTTGAAGTATCCATCCATCTCTTTGAGCCTGGGTGGCATTCCGTTGGGATGATCACAGGTAGATACCAGGATTCCCGACATAACCATGATAGATATCAGTCTCCAAAATGCATGTCCAATTCACCTAGAGGTATATTGAGTCCTTGAAGTCTTGAAGTCTTGATCATCATGCAGGTCTTGAAATAATTAATTAACCTCACAACACTCCTAAATCTCACAACCAAACCCTGTCTACTAAAGCGTAGCAATTGTGAACTAACGTCCCTTCCCGGGCAATGGTAATAGGGTGTTGGGTTTCTCCTACATGATGATACTACTACAAGTTCAAGCTCAATATCCTACTAGATGTATGATGAAAATATTGATTCTAATGCAAATAAAACATAGGTAATGTAAGATCATCAAAGTGAACTTGCCTGGTAAGGTTGATGAAGATAGAATCGATCTTAGATGAAATCTATATAATCAAACATTACACTCTTATAAGCAAACATATTCTAGCAATCAATACTATTAAAAATAAGGAACACAAAACTAAAAGTGACAAGGTTGTGATGAAGGAAATACTTAAGACAAAAGTTAAAAACAACAAAACTTCATCAAAACAACCAAGAATAGTTTTCCCAAAAATGAATCCTATTTTCAAATGTACGACAACAAAGTAAAGCCTAACAAAAGTATTCTAACAATTATTTTACTAGCAAAAAGAATTACTTTTGAAGAACAACTAAGAACTATGAAAAGCTTTTGTCAAACTCATCTAATGACATCGACAATGTTAAACTTGAATTAAACCACGAACAAATTCAAATATAATACAAATTGCTTCTGGTCTACTCAGGTTAACAAAAATAAAACTACAAAACAATTTATAAAAATATTTTCAAATAGGAAATAAAACTAGCAATGCAATCAATTTGCAAGTTATTATGAAACTAGAATTGATTTCATGCTATAACAATAATAATTGACATAAAAATAACTTGGTTGAAATACTATTGGTAACTAACAAAAAACAAAATAAAATTTATCAACTAAAATAAAACAACATAACTTAAAAGCAATTAAGACTAAAGAAATAGAAATAAACCTAAGAAGAACTAAAACAGAGTCTATTTTGCTTGAAACCATAATATAGATATCCTAACAAAATCTCAAATTGAACATAGTGATAAATATAACTAATACAAACCACTTGCAAAAAGAATCACACAAAAATAAATTTTTAAACTCAAGTTATTCAAATTCTAGGGATTTGGGGAAATTCAACACAATTCAAATTTAAACATTTTAAATATGGTAAAACTTTATATCTATAGAAACTAGAATACATTTGTGATATAATGCAAAAAAATCATTGAAATATAATTAAAACCATAGAAGATATAAAGAAAACAAAAACAGAACAATTCTGGAATTGAAATTAAAAAAGAAAAAAGGAAAAACTATTACAGGGGTACACGTGGCGTTATTCTATTGGCTGGAGGGTGCCCATCCCAGAGCTAAACGGGCGGACGACCTGTCCTTAAAAGAAAACAGTTCGGCATTTAAATAAAATTATACGTTCTAATCCTAACCATTGGTCCTAGATCGAACGTTGGTAGGGTATCCCGTGACTTATAGAGGAGGTGAGATGAACTCCGGCAAGGCTCTGGCGGGGCAAAGACAGCGAGGTTGATGGGGAGGCGTCTACGGTGGTCCTCCGGTGATGGCGTCGGCACCAGAAGATGCAGGAGAGTGTGGGGATGATGTAAGTGGCCTCAGAAGGGCTCGGGGAGGGCAAGGTGGAGCGAGGCGTGGTAATGGCGATGCTGGCGGCGCTCGGGCTCCCGCAAGCAATCACGACGAGAGGAGAGGAGAGGGCGATGGGGATTCGGGTGGAATGTGGTGTGGAGAGCTCGGCTTTTCTAGCTAGGGGGTCGTGTGAAGAATAGGCAAGGGGAGAGGGAGATCGCGGTGGATACGAGGTGAGCTAGGGTTCGCTAGCGACAGAAAGGAAAGAGGAGCGGGAGAAGGAAGGTGATCAGGGGAGAGATGTGGTCGAACAGTGGGACCAAGAGGTCAGCGAGAGAGAGAGATGCGCGAGGGGATCGGGCGTCTGATCAAAAAAGATTCAGATATGGCGAGGTGGAATCCTGGGCGAGAACTATTCCCAATGTGCCGCACCTTTCCTATTAGCAGAGATTTTCCTTTTAATAAACAAAAACAGAAAACAAAAGTTGAATAAAAGGAAAAATAAAATACTTTTATACACACATATTACATATCAAACTGACCAGAAAAAGATTTCCTATATCATGAACATATTTTCACTGTCAAATAAAATCCTACCTAATTTAAATAATTCAAAAGGTGCTATTGTTGCATATAAAATGCAATGAAAACATTTTGAAATACCACAATGACTCCAAATTCATGTATCTCCATATTTATATTAAAGGGAATCATTTTACCCTACTTTCCATATATTTTATTTATGGAGAAAAATAAATTTGAAAAATCACTTCAAGAATGGCTTTGAATTTGAAATTCAAATAATTTCCAAGTAACTTTGTCAGTTTTATGAATTCAAATATATTTCCAATTGCCCCTGGTTTGGAGTGTCATATTGCCCCTCTCAAGATGTTGAATTTGGGTAAGAGAATTTGAATTCATTCAAATTTTGAAATAGAACCAAATATGAAATGGATTTCCAAATAGAATATTTCGGAGATTTTCAAAATCCACTTTTCAAATCCTTTTATTTCAAGATGTCATGTTATCTTCTCTCACTGATTTGAATTGTTTGAAGTAGAATTCAAAAACAAAGGGGAAAGTGATTTTATTCCCTCTCATTCAAAAGTTTCAAAAAGTTCCAAATTTTCAATCAAATTCAGTTAGTCAATTAAACAATCAATCATTCTATTCATTAATATAACATTCCAAATTTTGGGATGTTACAACAACAAATTTAAACATCCTATAGATAAGTCTTAGCACATTGTTTTTATAATACGATGGATTTGTACAAGGTGATAATTATTTTTGTTGAAAATTTGTTTTAATCAAGATTTAAAATGTTTCCATGGGCATGAACAAAAGTTCAAGGATGACCACTACTTCAACAATGCTCGTCTTTCTCACTTTCACTTTTCTTTTTGAAAACTATTTTAAGTTCACCACTTTATTTTTTTGTTAATTATTTTAAAAACACACAACATAAATAGATGACTCTCTAAAACTTCCGGGTTGTCTCCTCGCGAGTGCTTTCTTTAAAGCCATTAAGCTAGGCATATAGTGCTTAAGTAATTGATCCACCCAGATCCCAAGGTATATCAAAGCCAATTTTAATTAACAATGATTTATAATTAAATAGTGATCACAAAGTAATATATATTATGTAACAACAAAGTCTAACCCTTTTCTTATGCATTGCCATGTCATAAAAGAACAATTCATGCACATTAAGTAAAGGCCAATACATAGCATAAGTAGTTTCTTTCAATTTTATTGTATTGGAAATATGGAGAGGTGAAGATTTGGTTCCTCTTTCATAATAATTGCAAGGAGGAGTAGCAAGCACATGCATATAATATTCATCAAAATCATCATGTGTGGGTGCAATAGCAACATTTTCATGATTAACATGAGGAACTACGGCAAGTTCATCTCCATAAGCATAATTCATATTAGCATCATGGCCACAAGCATAACAAGCATCAAGTTCATCAAAAGGGGTATTTCAAACGTATCCCAGGGTCATAGCAATCATCCTAGCATTCATCCTTCAGTAAGCATGAAGGGAAACTAAACAATGTATGAGTCAAAGAGTTACTCTCATTAGAAGGTGGGTACAGGTACCTAATCTGCTCTTCCTCCTTTTGTTCTTTGCTCTCCTCCTCGTCTTTTTCATCTAGTGAGCTCATGGTTTTAGAAATTTTCTTCTTCCATAGGTATCTACAAAATATTAGTCTCTTACAAGGCAGCAGACATTCGCTTAATAAATTCATCAATATGGGCATTGTATTCATAATTCTCATAGCAATATTTAATTATGGCAAAAAATTCAGATTTGTAAATAATAGCATCATACTTTTCAATCAAGCAATTTCATATGCACCCTTAAAAGTAAAAAAAATCTTCTATTTGTTTAACATCATAGTAATCATAAACACCATTAGCATAAAACCAATGTTTCATTAGCATTAAATTCACATTGGAAGGGAAGGTGTGGAGCCTCCATCTTAGAGCAACAAGTATAATCACATCTCAAGCATAAATTCCAAGCATACCAACGCAGCATTTGAATATAATCCCGTAAGTTTTACCCTTTTGAGTCAAGTGATAATTCCAAAGTACTCACGTTGATCCAACGTGTCTCCCATTATCAAGTTGAATGGGGAATTATCAGGATTAACAAAGTAGTATTTAATGTTTTTCACATAACCAGATTCGTGGGTTTTAGGAGGTTCCACATCTCCATAAGTAGTAAGTACAACTAATTTTTTGGTGTTTTTTGTTCCATGTCCATAACTAAAGATATAAAACAACTTAGAACAGAAAATAAAATCTACTTAGTGATAAAGCAAACGGGGACACACGAGAATATCAACCCCACACTATTGCTCCCCGGCAATGGTGCCCGAAAAACGTCTTGATAACCCACAAGTGTAGGCAATAATTTGTAGCATGTTTTATAAGTAAGAGTGTCAAACCCAACGTGGATCTAAAGGTAGAATTGATATTCTCTCAAGTTCCATCGACCGCCGATACAACTCTACGTAGGCTAGTGCTTACTTTACCTAGAACAAGTATGAAACTAATTTGTAGGTGTAAAGATAAGTTTGCAAGGATAAAACTAGGAGTACTTAACTTGAATAAAACTACGAATAATTTTCAAGATAATAGAAAGCTTTTGTAACACAAGAGAAAGATTAATCCCTAGGCAATCGATAAGTAGACCAGTAATCATTATTGCAGTTTTAGATGAGGGAGAGGCCATTGCTAGGATGCCATCCCTTACATGGAATTCAATGCACTTACGATTGGAACTATTAGCAAGCATCCGCAACTACTAACGTTCATTAAGGTAAAACCCAACCATAGCATTAAGATATATTGGCCCCCCTTCAATCCATTATGAATCAATTTCTATGATCGGAAGAAGCTTTTGTCACTCTGGCCCTCCAATGCATAAACCTATCAACATAAAACTAACCCCATGATGTGATCCGCGCGCACTTATCATGTGATGGGCAACAAAGGATAACACCAAAATAAAACATACAACTGAAACCAATCATGACCATCAATTAACCCATAGGACAAAACAAATCAACTCAAGCATCATAGTATAGCCACACATCATTGGTTAATAATATATAGCATTAAGCACCATGTTTAAGTAGATATTACAGCAAGGAAACAAGGAGTTAGCCCGCTGCATAGAGGGGAGAGTTCGTGGTGACGGCAGCGAAGTTGTTGGTGTAGATCGTCATCACGATAGTTGCCTCGATGGTGTTCTAGCGCCACCGGGAGCGAGGGGAGAGAGCCTCCCTCCTTGTTATTCTTCCTTGGTCTCACCCTCGATGGAGGCTACTTTCCCCTCTGGTCCATGGAAGCCATGGCTCCCGGAGGGCAAGAGCCACTCTGACATTAGATCTATCTTTCTGTTTCTCTCCTCTTTTCTCGAGTGTTTTCTGACCCCTTCATCGTTTCTTCAACATCAGGAGATCCATAACTTTGATTGGGCTTAAATTTGGAGACGATTTTTCCCAGTAAATTATATTTCTTTTGGAGAAAGAAGGGCCTCGACCAAGTTACGGGATTTTCCCAAGCCATCAGGGCACGACAACCCCCTGGTCGCGCCCTATTGGCTTCGGAGCACTTCGGGCACCGCCTTGTGTTCATTCTTCTCACCAAAATTCACATATATTCCGAAAACAATATCCATAAATATTTATCATGTTTGGACTCCATTGGATTTTCTGCAAAACATGCAAAAAATAGGAACTAGCATTGGGCACTAGATCAGTAAGTTAGTCCCAAAAATATTATATAATGTTGCCAAAAGTATATGAAAGTTGTATAGTATTGGAGCAAAACAATCAAAAATTATAGATACAACTGAGACGTATCAAGGAGGAGCAGGAGGAATATGTGTGTGCGGCGACGATACCGTGCTAATGGAGGAAGGCAATGGATACATCACTGTTTATTTCCCCTTTAACTAAAGAGACACACAAGGTGGTAGCGGTCCCCCCTGACGCGTGCCATTTTGAAGCAAGGCAAGGGTATGTAGAGTGTCATAGAAACCAAGGAGATGGCACATCTCCTCGCAGAGGCACTCGATTAACCAATGCTCTTATGACAGAGCCAAGTCTGAATTCATTGGTCGTCTAAGAGAGGTTTTTCCCGCTGTCACATGTCACCTCCTGGGTCTGTTTTAAGGTCCCATCTCCGTCTTCGCTAACAATCTTGGGCAAGAGGAAAATGGGACCCGGGACTATGTCGGGGTAAAGAAAACTAGGCTAGTGACAGCCTGGCGGACAGGACTATGCGAGCAAGTTAGAAGGCTTCTCATAAGACCAGAGGATAGGACATGAAGACTTCCTTTGTATCCATCGGGTATCATTCGACCTCCTTAATCCAAGTGGCATGCTCCTGAGGATATGCCTTCCTTTCAGGAGGTTCGTCCGGGGAGGTGCCTGGGTGCCTTCGGGAAGAAGAGGTCCCTATCATGGCCTGGGGTGAAGACCCTTGTTGTGCATGTTTCCTCATATTGCTTCCTTATGGTCGAAGCCATCGACTATTGGTACGGCTAGATTCACTCGTCGCTTACATTGCTATAGTCTCGAAGAGGCAGGACAATAAGGAATTATCTGGTGGGTATTTACCTGGCCTAGAAGGACTGCATCATTCCTCATACAGGCATGCTCCAGACAGCCATACATCCATACTACTGCCTTCCCTGGCCCACTGGGGTATACACCCGACCAATAGGAACCTCGAGCGAGCCCTCTCTAGACACTATAAATAGGGGAGTTCGGGACTTCTCTGGTGGTCGATATTTCACACAAGCAAAGGAGACAAAGGTCAAATCCACCATTGTAAAACACATTGTCGATCTCTACCATTCCAATACAACAAAGGAGGAGTAGGGTATTACACCATCAAGGTGGGCCCAACCTGGGTAGTTCTTCTTGTTCATCCACCATACATCATTCATATCTTAGGACTATTTGACGTGTTCGGTCCTTGGCCAAACTCTCGAAGGTTGTAGATCGCATCTCATATGTCATAAAGACATCAATACCATTGTTACACCCATAACCCCTACTGCTATACATAGTGGACCAGTCACTAGCCTCGTGCATGCCAACTGTATGAGGTACTTTTGTTTCTTGGAAATCCTTCTAATGTTCATGAACATACGATGCTTCCTAAATTAGATATTTTCGTTTTACTTATGAATTAAGGACCTAGAATAGACAAGAAGGATCGCCATTCGAGAGGGATCAAGCATGGATAAGAAGGTGTTCATGCGGGAAAGAATAATGGAGTTTTCAATGGTGATTTTTGCACTTTGAAGCCATCATAAGGAGAGCATGAAGGCTTGGACGAAATATACAAGATGTCACTTCATAAATTTCGTCCATAGGCTATTATAGGTGTTGTGTCACCTTATTTTTGGTCTAGGCCTATGTAATTTTTAAATACTACATTATAGGCTATTTTTAGAGTCCGTATGTGGGGAAACCAAGTTAGGGTTGTGTGTGGGGAAACCAAGTTAGGTTTGTGATACGGGGAAAACCCGTGGGTGTCGCTATTTTCACTTTTGGAGGGGGAAAGCGAGAAATCACGAGAGAAAACATGAACTCAAGAACGATCTCCGATCACACATCCACTAGAATCACACAAACACATGAGATACATAGATCCACAATCAACAAGAGGATACAAGTAACCGGTAGTCTCTCGCTCTGGTGGAAGGGCCTCGATATTGCGTGGGATCTTCCCTTGATAGGGGCCTTGGCATCCACTTCGGATCTACTCTCAAAGAGGGTAGTCAACTCTATGGGAGAAGGAAGTAGATGGAGCTATCATCAACAAAGTCAAGTGCTATACATAAGCTAACCCTAAAACGGGGGTAGAAGAAGAGTATTTATAACCATGGGAGAAGGAAGTAGATGGAACTATGCTCAACAATGTCAAGTGCTAAACATAAGCTAACCCTAAAACGGAGGTAGAAGAAGAGTATTTATAGACTAAGTCGAAATAGAAGGGCGAAGGGTTACATGGGCCTCAGGCCCGAGTGGCTGCACGCACGCAGGCCGGAAGTTCTTGGTCAGGTCGGTAGTTCAGGGATCCAGAAGTTTCGGGAAGGTTCCGGGTTTTCCAGAGAGTTTTCACCGTCTTTGATGGCTGGGCTGAGGACGGGCCAGAAGTTCTGGGCCGGCCGGCAGTTCCAGGCCGGGGTCCGGGCAGATTCTGGTCTAAACCGTAAGTCTGCACGCTGGGGTTGACCCTGGATTGCTGGGTGGCCGGAGGTTCCGGGCTGGTCTTGAGCTTCATCTTGGAGCTTGCTTCCTCTTCTTCATGTGGTTCCCCTCCTTGCACCCTCGAGCTCCAGTTATGGTCGAGGTACCTAAGAATAATAGTATCTCCTCTTGAGGTAGCATACAAGTTCCATGAGCATCAAAGGGAGAGTCGCCTAGGAGAGATGTCACCTCAGTTTCCATGGGATGTGCACGGGCTCTTGTCATGGGAACCATTGGAGCTTTGGGTCTTCGTGATGGGTTCATGCGGCTGACCATGGGATGCTCCGCGCCATCTCCCACCCCTTGTGAGAGATCCATCCTCAGATCAAGATCTTCATCACCATGGAAAGGAGATAGGTCTGTGACGTTGAAGGTGTCGCTCATGTTGTACTTGTCGCGTGGAATATCGATCTTGTAGGCATTGTTGCTATAGTGTGCCAACACCTTGAAGGTTCCATCATCTCAATGAAGTAGCTTGGACTTGCGCTCCACGGGGAAATGGTCCTTGTGGAGGTGTAGCCACACAAGATCACCGGGCTTGAACACCATGGGGTGCTTGTTGAGGTTGCGCTTGTTGGTGACGTGTTCCACTTGACATCGATCGTGTGCCTTGTATCTTCGTGCATCTTCCTGATGTAGCTTGCCCTGGCACTAGCATCCATGTTGATGCACTTTTGGAGTGGTAGTGGAAGGATGTCCAATGGGGACAAAGGGTTGAAGTCATGGGCCACTTCGAAAGGAGACTTGCCGATGGTGAAGTGACACACGCGATTGTAGGCGTACTCAGCGATGGGGAGGCATTCTTCCCACTCCTTGATGTTCCTCTTTATAAAGAAGGTAGGAGCATAGATAGCATCTGGTTCGTCACTTCTGTTTGGCCATCGGTTTATGGGTGATATGACGAAGAAAATAGGAGCTTGATCCCGAGCTTGGCGCATAGAGTCTTGCAAAAGTGGTTAAGGAACTTGATGTCGCGGTCCGAGACGATCTTATGACATGGGATGAAATGAGCCATTTTGGAAAAAATGATCCACAACGAAAAAATGGAATCATGGTCATTTTTAGTTCATGGCAAACCAAGCCAAAAATGCATACTAATGTCTTCCCAAGGTTGGAAATGTATAGGAAGAGGCTTGTAAAGACCATGAGATTGAGCTTTTGACTTAGCCTTGCAACATGGAGAGCATCGTATGGTGAAGCATGCAAAATCACGAAACATCCTTGACCAAAATACTTGTTGGAGAGGGTGGCATATGTCTTGTCGTGTCCAAAGTGGCCCATAAGTTCTCCACCGTGAGCTTCTTGCAAAAGCAACAAACAAAGAGAAGACTCGTGTATACAAAGTTTGTTAGCATGCATAAGATAGCCATCTTTCATGTAGTAGTTTTCCTAACAAGGTTTCACTTGGCACTTAGCATATGGAGTAGAAAAGAAAACATCATGCTCATACAAGTCTTTGATATTCTCAAAACCAATGACATTCAATTCAAGTTGAGTAACTAACATGCATTTGCGGGATAGAGCATCCATCACAACATTTTCTTTGCCCTTAATGTAGTTGATGACATAAGGGAAAGACTCAATGAATTCACTCCATTTAGCATGTCATTTGTTCAGCTTAGTATGACTCTTAAGATACTTGAGAGTTTCATGATTGGTATGAATGACAAATTCATGTGGGTGGATATTATGTTCCCAAACATGCAACACTCTCACCAAAGAATATAATTCCTTATCATATATGGGATAGTTAAGTTGAGCACCAGAAAGTTTCACACAAAAATATGCAATCAAGTGTTTTTCTTGCATTAGCGCACCACCTATGACATTACCACTAGTGTCACAATGCACTTCAAATGCTTTATCGAAGTTGGGCAAGGCAAGCGAAAATGCATGAGTAAGCAAATTTCTAAGCTCAAGGAATGTGGTGTCTGGCGTTGCTCCCCAAATGAAAGGTGTGTTCTTGTTGCTCAAAGCATGTAGAGGAGATGCAATCGTGCTAAAATCTTTAACATAGCGATGTTAAAAGCCGGCTAGTCCAAGGAAACTACGCACTTGTTGCAAATTGGTGGGCGTGTGCCAAGTTTAAATAGCATCAATTTTAATTTCATCAACATGAACATCCTAAGAAGAAACCACAAATCCTAAGAAAACAACCTTATCATCACCAAAATTTCATTTTTTCATGTTTGCATACAACTGTTCATTCCTAAGAACTTTTAATACTTCCCTAACATGTCTAGCATGCTCCTCGAGAGATTCACTAAAAACTAGAATGTTGTCAAAGTATACCACAACGCAATCACCAATGATATGTCGTAAGACATGATGCATGACTCTCATAAAAGTTCTTGGTGCTTCGGATATGCCCATAGGCATCACTAGCCATTCATAGAGACCAAACTTAGTTTTGAACACTGTTTTCCACGCATCGCCCTCTTCTTTGTGTATTTGATAGTAACCACTTTTCAAGTAAATTTTGGAAAATATAGTTGCACCAATAGGTTCGTCTAGTATGTCATCAAGGTGAGGAATAGGGTGGCAATATTGAATGGTTATAGCATTGATAGGGCGGCAATCCGAGCACATGCACATACTACCGTATTTCTTAGGTACTAGTATCACTGGAACCGCATAAGGACCTAAGCTCTCATGTACATGCCCTTTATCTAGGAGTTTTTGGACTTGCCTTTGTATCTCCTTAGTTTCTTCGGGATTGACGCGGTTGGGCGCCTTCTTTGGAAGTGGTGCTCCGGGTATGAGTTTGATATGGTGTTCTATCCCTCATTTTGGTGGTATTCCCGGAGGTAGCTCATGGGTAAAAACGTCTTGAAATCCTACAACAAACGGGGTAACACAAGAGGAAGATTTGGTGAAGGGTTAGTTTGAATGACGTGATCATTGCATACAAACACATAGTTAAGAATGATCAATGAGCTCTCACTCATCATGGACTCAAGGCTCTTTTTGTGGCTAAAAGAACTAGACTTGTGGCGCTCATTCTATTTTAGGTGGATCGCTCTCTCACTTTTATCTCCATGATGGGATGAAGCTTGCTTGTCAGCGAACACTTGACTTGGAGACATTGGTCAAAGCACATATTCCTTGCCCCTCACTTTGAAGCTATAGTGTGGTCGGCCGTTGTTGAGGATCCCACGGTTGAAGTGCCAAGGTCTCCCAAGGAGTAGATGGAAAACGGACATGGGAACCACATCACACTCCAAGGTTTCTTCATAAGCGACATAGTGAACGAAACTTGCATGGTGTGGTCAACTTGGAGAGTGTCGGAGCCGCTAAGCCATTGGAACTTGTAGGGATGAGGGTGCTTCCTCTTGAACAATTGGAGCTTGGAACAAAGGTTCTCACGTGCCAACTTTTGCCAACCATCGATGATGACCTTGGAGGATTTTCCTTGGATGCCCTCCTTGGTAGGGGAGATGTGGCAACGTTGGTCCTCATCTTGTTGTTGTTGAAGTGTCAAAACCTTGGAGACAATGAGAGCGGGGCTCTCATCGTTGTCACAAAACATTCATGAATCTTCATCTACATTGACTTGTCGATGCATGGCCACATGCTGCAATGCTTCCATCTTGTCATCGCTCATAAAGTCATAGGTGTCTTCCTCGTGAAGAATCATGGTGCGTCTTTTTGGACACTCGTAGGTCTTGTGGCCTCAGCCTTGGCACGTGAAACACTTGATGGAGCTTGACTTAGTGATGGCATCCGTTTTTCGAGTAGAGGATGAAGCTATTGGCTTGTAGTCACTTGAAGAAGGAGGGCGGCTTGATGAAGTCATATTGTCCTTGGCATTTGACTAGTAGGGTAGGTGTTGTAGATTTCGTAGTCGAAGGCTTCATGGTCATAGAAGCTTGTGCACTTGAGTTGTAGGTATTGGAAGAGAACTGGGAGTACTTATAGTCATCTTGCACTTGAGGTTCCGCCTTGGTTGCTTCATGGACTAACTCGAGTAGATTGGGGTATGGTTGGAAGCCCGCGATTTCCTAGCCTTGATAGTTGACACCATTCAAGAAGCGCGTCATTGTTTGCTCGTCACCTTCCATGACATTGGCTCGGATCATAGCAATTTCCATTTCTTGACAGTATTCTTGTATGGATTTTGTGCCTTGCTTGAGTAGTTGTAACTTCTTGAAGAGATCATGGTTGTAGTGGGTTGGCACAAAACGAGCTCTCATGAGGTCCTTCATTTGGGAACAAGTGGTGATAGGAGGATTACCTCTTTCTCTCCTTAGCTCAATCACTTGTTCCCACCAAATGAGAACTTAGTCTTGGAACTCAAGGGAAGCCATGGCAATCTTCTTCTCTTCCTCAAAGTTGTGTAAACGGAATATCTTGTCAACTTTGAGTGCCCATGAGAGATAGTCTTCGGGGTCATTGCTTCTAGAGAACTTACGCATGGTGAACTTGAGCTTGCCAAAGCGTTGTTCTTCATTGTAATTGTTTTGGCGATGTCGTCGTTTTCTCACGATAGATGCCATGGGTAGGCTTATCGAAGGTGGTTGGGGCCGGAGGACGTCGACAGGCTCTGGGAGCGGTATTAGGCACAAGCAACGGTGGACGCACAATGTACCCAAGTTTAGGGCCCTCCGTGGGAGGTAATACCCCTAATCCTGCTTAGTCTAGGTTGATAGACGAGGGAGGTTACAATGGTGCTCCTGGAGCTGTTTGTCTAGAGGTGGAAGAAGGAGCAGTCGGCTCCTCTTCCCTTGCTACGTGGGTGGATATGGGGCGAAGTGTTCCTTCGTGTGTGTGTGTGCGTAAATCTCTCCGTCCCCTTTGCATGGGGGGCTCGGGGGGTTTTACAGGTCAACCCCCGGCTTACAATATTTCTAAAGTACCGGTCATGGGGACCCGGCTGGCAGCCTATCCGATCGGATAGGGGGACCCCCTGTCGAGCCGTCTTGTCGTCGGTAGGGACCAACGGCCGCGCGGTCCCAGCACCCTCTAGGGCCTCCCGGCCGGCTCCGCGATTGGCCCGCGCTCACCTGCACCGGCACGGGTTGCCCCAAGTGGCGTCGCCTAGCGCCAACCGGCCGAGGTCTCCGGTATGGCCGGCAACACTGTAGCCACACGGAGGCAGGTAATGGAGTAGATTAAAGCATGCTGGCACTATTGCCCCGCTCGATCGCGGTTAGACGAGGTCAGCGGTATGACCGGCTGCACTGTAGCCATGTGCACCCTCGTGTCAGCGATCGTTGTGACCACGTCGGGGCTCGTCGTGGGGGTCTTGTCTTGTCGCCGTACCCGCACTCAGAGAGATGGGACGGGGGCATATTCGCTCGAGGGTCAACGGAAGAGCCGGCCTGGAGGCGGCCGGGCAGGGCCGAACCGGCTCCTTCGTCAGCCGGCCATGAGCGAGCCAACCACACGCCAGCCGGCCGTGGGACAGCCGGCAACATGCCCGCTGGCCCAGGACGAGCCAGCAACATATTTTTTCTTGAAGCGGGGGGGGGAGAGAACCCCGTTGCTTTGGCCTACCTAGGGGTAATAACCACATCAGTAGTCCCCGAAGCCGGCGGGGGCCCACGTCTGCCAAGCGAGGGGGAGCCGTCGGCTTCCCACACGCGACGCTCGCCTCCTACACGGAGCCAAACGGCTGGTCAAGCCAGCGGTTGCCCCCAATGCCTCGGGTTCCACCACGCTGCTCTGGTTCCCTGTTGGCCCGCGGTGCGCCACGCAGGGTGTGATGATACCATGGGGCCCGCACCCGTGGGCAGACGGGACGTCGCCCTGGGCCTAGCCTGCTAGGCCGTGAGTAGGCCTCGGGTCGCAGGCCAAGATCTTCTACGCCCAGAATGCGGTGGTTGCAGCCCGAGACGCCCACGAACGCGCGGATATCCCGGGGGAGTGGGCGCAGTTAATCCCAACCTCCCTCGGGCATCTCCCCTTATTTAAAGGGGAAGGGCGAGGGGCGGAGGCAGACGCGCTCCACTTGCTCCCCTCGTCTTCTTCCTCTTTGCCTTCTCCGCTCCTTCTCGCATCGCTTCCCATTTCGCTTGCCACTTCGACCGCTCATCTCCCCGTGTCTTCCCAATGTAGCGATGGCTGACGGCCCCTCCGAAAGCTGGGTTGGCTCTGTCGTCACGGAGGAGAGCATCGCGAAGCTCCGTTGCACCCGTATGCTGCCGTAGGAGGAGCGCATGGTCGCTCGCACGTCGAGCGACGAGGTGGTGCCCGAGCCATGGGCGGGGGAGCACGTCGTCTTCGCCTGTCACTTCTCGCGTGGCTCTAGTCTGCCAGTCAGTCTCTTCTTCCGTCTTCTGATGGATACCTTTGATCTCCAACCGCACCACCTCAGCCTCAATGCCATTCTCTACACCGCGGGCTTCGTGACCCTGTGCGAGGGCTATCTTGGGATGCTTCCTTATGTGGAGCTCTTCAAGAAGCTCTTTTATCTCAAGGCTCTGAAGAATGGCGAGGAGTCGTACGCCTGCGAGGGCGCAGTGGTGTGCTGTTGTGGCTCGTGTTTTCCCCACTTCAGCCTCATCGAATCCGTCAAAGGGTGGAACCGGACATTCTTCTATGTGAAGAACGGCAACCTACAGCAGGACTACATCTGGCTGTCGGCATTCGTCAATGCCCCGTCCACCGGAGTGAACTAGTCGGGGTCCGCCCCGCATGGGGCCGCACTTGAAGAGTTGGGCCGGCTCCAGGTCATGAGGAGTGGGGAAGGGCTGGTTGCCTCTGACCTGGTGGCTTCCTTCATCGCACACCGGGTCATGCCTCTCCAGTTGAGGCCGCACCGGATCTGTGATATGTTTGGCCGTCGGGACCCCTACCGGTGGTCGACCGTTGAGTTGATGCCGGCTCGAGTGGCGGGGCGGGTGAACGCCATCACGACCTTCAGGATGGCACTGGGGACTTGGTCCTTCGGCAAGGACCCGTACGACCGACAAACCTCGACACCCCTGGTACGCACCATCGAGTTGGTTTTTCTTTTTTCTCCGAATCCTTCCGTCCGGCTCCCGATCTCACTTGTCGTGCTGACCGCAGCTTTTCGTTCGATAGAACACGTCGGATGGTCCGCACCCCTAGATCTTCAAGGCGGAGCATGCCGAGTCCGACTCCAAGGACTACGAGCTGGGAGGCGGACCCGAAGAGGGGGTCGACTCCTTAGGAGAGGCCAAGGCGGCTGAGGCGGCTGGTGGCCCGGGAGCCAACGGATCTAAAGTGGCTGGTGAGTTCCCCTCCGGCCCCACGATCAAAGATTGGATCGATGATGACAACGTGATGATGATGACGTGCAGATCCTGAACGCGCCTCCCCCCACAGCTCAGCAGGGCTTGCGTGGGCAGAGCAAGGAGCGGTCGGCGTGTTCCTTGGCGGCCGGGACCTCCAGCCGGGGGAAGAGGCCGGCTCGAGACGAGCCGGCTGCCCAACCGCCAGCTCGCAAGCGAGCGAAGGCGGTCGCGTCGAAGCCGCCGGCGCGTGCCAAGCGGGCCCTGCCCATTCTCGTCGGGTAAGTGTTTCATTTCTTGTGTAGGTTTCTCTCTTGGAGTCATGTGAAGGTGAGCATTTGAGTATTTGCTTGCTCCAGGGACCCCATCGAACTCCGTGATGTGGAGTCGGTAGCCGGCCCGGTGGAGGCGACCAGCTGGCTGGCTCAGGAGCACGCAGCCACGTTGCGTGAGGAGAAGAGGAGGCTTGCAAAACTGCAAGCCTCAAAGTCAGGAGCCCAGGGCGGACCCTCATGCTCTTGGGCTCTGAGTGGCGGGAGGCGGAGGAGGTCCGCGGACACCGCTCGGGCATCGGACTTGGCGGTGGAGTCGACTCGCATGTTGGGGCCTCCGTCGAGCGAGCCACGAGGGCCGGCTATGAGGACAGTCGGAGGCAACCCGGCCGAGGGAAGCAGCCCCCGAGCCGGCCCCTGAGGAGCCCCGGTAGGTGGAGCTGGCGGCGGCGGCGGCCGTCACCGAACCGGCCCCGGTCAACGTGCCTGAGGCCCCGGTGGCACTGGAGGCGGCGCTAGAGGTGTCTGCCACAGAGATGGAGGTGCCAACCATTGTGATCATTGCGGCGAGTCGGCTGGGGGAGGAGGCAGCAATGGCGTTGCGACGGACGCCAGAAGGGGTGGCGGGGGGAGCAGGTCCCGGAGGTCCATTCTGGACGTGATCCAGGACTAGGAGGCCATGGCTCGTGTCCCCGTCGTCCCACCTCCGTCGGTCGGCGGTCCGGTCCTAGCACTTGGGGAGCTGGGGAGCGTCTTGGCGTGGTGCCACGAGGAGTTGGCCAGGTTCGCCGAGGCGGCCGACAATGCCCTGCAGCGTGCCTAGGTAAGCCTTGTTTGTCTTCGTCAAATTTTTCAATCGGGGTGTGCGAGCGCACCCACGGGGTGTAGCCCTCGAGATGCGGGCTGGCTGACCGGCTGCGGGGCAGCCGGGCCGGATCTCCTTTTGCATGCTTTTGCTTGCTTTCGTTTTTCAGTGGGGGCGCGCGAGCGCACCCACTGGGTGTAGCCCCCGAGATGCGGGCCGGCTAACCGACTGCGGGGCAGCTGGGCCAGATCTCCTTTTGCATTCTTTTAATTCTGGCCCCCTAGAGCAGGCGGGGAGCACCCAGCGGTAGGGTGCTTTGAAAGTGCGTTATATCGACTAGAGGGGAGGTGAATAGGCAATTTTTACAAATTCATCGCTTGAGGAATTTCAACTTGAGGAATTTGAAATGTTAGGAATGGAATAAGTAATCAAGTGCATGAGAAACATAGCAATAGCATAGTAATCATGATGAAATGAAACATGCACAGATTACAGGTAGCGTGATACAGGATAAGTAGGTAAGGAACAAGGTAACTTGAAGAATTTGAGGTGAGGAATGGTGAAAGTCTTCAAACAGTAAGGATCAATTTCATCAATGGGTATATAAGGAAATGAAAACATTGAGGAAATAGAACCAGGTAGCTAGATGGACACAATGGTTTGATGACCCAGTTCCAACTGTTGTGACAGTCGTATGTCTGGTTTGGAGTGGTCTGGTATTTAAACCAGAGGACACACGGTCCTTACCGTATTCTCCTTGAGCTAAGGTAACAAAATGCTCGGCCAACACTCATGGTAAGTCTTCAGGATAGACTTCCAAAACCCTCACAAATTGGTCACCCAGCGATCCACAATTGACTGTTGGATGCTTTAGACCAAGGTCGCTCCGTGATCCCCAATTGACTGCAGGATGCACTAGACCATGACGCCTAACCATCTGGAAGATACACAGTCTTCAAAGGTAACAAGCATTGATTCCACACAGGAACAATCTCTTTAGTGATGCTCAATCACTTTGGGTTTGATGGTTTGGATTTGGGTTTTTCCTCACTGATGATTTTCCCTCAAAGTCCTCAGAGGATGGGTTGCTCTCAAATGACAAGTGTCAGTTCTCTCTTAGAGCAGCCAACCAACTAGTGGTTGTGGCAGCTGGCTATTTATAGCCAGGGTGCAACCTGACATGATAAGACATAAATGCCCCCAATTATATGACCGTTATGTGGATAAGATGATTGGGGACAGCTGGCGCTAAGCATAGCAACGGTTGGAATTTCGAACTATGAAAGTCCTAAGGCTTATCATATTCCTCACTTGTAGGCAATTCGCATTGGCAAAATCCTAACTCCTCAGTCAGACCAATTTCCTCAGAGACCAAAAGAACTTCGTCTCTCTCACTGAAGAACTTGACTGAATTGTAAGAGATTTCCAAAAGGCTTCACTCGAAGGATTGGATAGGTTGAGGCTTTTGAGTTGAGCATCAGTTGGAAATTTTCCTTAGTATTGCCTCGGGGCCCTTTAACAGTACGGTGTTTCCTATGACTCAAAGAAAGGAAAAGAAACTACGAAAACAAAAGTCTTCACGCTTCATAGTCCTCGCTCATATCTTCAAGGTCACACCAACTTCTTCATTTTGAAAGTCTTCAGGGAATACCAAAGTCTTCAGTTGAAGACATACATTTTTAGGGGTCGATAATCTCTGAATATATGAAACTCCTCATCGACTTATAGAGCATGTGTACACTCACAAACACATTAGTTCCTTAACCTATAAGTCTTCAATACACCAAAATCACTAAGGGGCACTAGATGCACTTACAATCTCCCCCTTTTTGGTGATTGATGACAAATCGGTTAAGTTTTCAACGGGGATAGAAATATGGAATGTAGGTACTAAGTTTGAGGAATTTGATTGCAAGATATAGAAGAGCTCCCCGTGAAGATGTGCATATTTGATAATTTGTTTTGGACTGCAAATGCACATGGCAGGTTAAAAAACATGGAGAACTCCCCCTATATCTTGTAATTCACACATGCATTTAACATATGATATGAAGGATTTAAAATGCATGACGAAAAATGGTGTCTGACGAAATTCAGCATGCATGCATTAAGGTAATTTGAGGAAATAGCATGCGGAAAGCAGTTCAAAAGAGTCAGACCACCATCGGACTTAAGTTTAGAACTCAACCAACAAAAGCTTCAGAAGAGCGAGAGTTGTAACTAAAACTAAAACAACCCATATATAGAGACCCGCTTGAATACTAACTCAAACTTTCTCCCCCTTTGTCATCGAAGACCAAAAGGGACAAAAACTGAGGACTAACGCCCCTTGAAGAATTTCATCTTGAGGGAGATGAAGGAGCGCCCGCGTTGTCGGGGTCATTTGTCGATGCAGGGCCCGCCGTAGTGTCGTCGATATCCTCAGCTTCATCTGTCTCGCGTGATGAAGAATATGAACTTGTAACCAGCTGAGGAACTTGAAATTTCTTGAATTTCTTCTGAGGAGGACGAGCCCATTCGAGGTTCTGCTCAAGATTCATCTCCTTCAATTCTTCAGGAGTCTTGAGGTGAGACAGAATGGCCCAAGTGTGGTTGAAGACTTCATGAAGGTAGTATTGGTTCTTCCTCACAGTGTTATGCGTGATAGTCATGTCTCGAAGAAGTGAACCAAACTATCGCTTGACCCATTTGTGGTTCCCATCAACCTTCTGATGAAGAATTATGAGAAGCTCACGATCAGTCATCCAATGAGGAGCCGACTCTTGAGGCTTTTGCACTGAGGCTTTTGCAGCAGAGTCTTGGGTAGCAGTGTCATCATTGGTGGAGTAAGACGCAGCTTTGCGGAAATGACCATCCAATGGACGAGTACCTTCATCAATGACATCTTTGCCTTTTCCTTCAACTGAAGCAATTGTGTGCTTGAGGACTTCAATAGGAGGCAGAATGCCGAAGTGATTCAGAAAGTCCACCTTGAAGGGAATTGAAGACCTTGATCTGATGAATTTTATGATCCAGGGAGCATAAGGCTTCAGTTCAAATGGGGTTAATGCTGCATTGGCCAAAGTCCTCATGAAGAAATCATGGTAGTTGATGGGAATTCCATGAATCATGTTGAATAGCATGTTCTTCATGACTCCCTCCGCTTCTTCTTCTTCAGAGTAGTGGCCCTTCTGAGGACTGAGGGTGTTGGTAAGAATGTGATAGACTGTCCTGGGCATGTAGAGCAAATCCTTCACAAGGAAGGTAGTCCTTTGAGGTTTTCTAGGAACCAATGGCTTCATCAGTACTTGCATCATGTGATTGGGCAATGCAGGTTCATCAAATAGGCATCTTGCTCCTTCTGAGGGAATTGGAACTAGGATTGATCAAAGCAATTCTGATGCAGGTGCAATGTAGTGAGTAGATCCAGTCATCCAGTCCAATACCCTTGAGCTGATGTCAAAAGCATCACATGTGATGTGCATGGTGCCATAAAATTGAAGAATCAGCTCTTCATTCCAATCACAGATATCCACACAGAACGGAAGAATTCCAACATCATGAAGAAGTGCGAGCACCGGTGTGAAGGATGGAATAGTTTCCATATCCGCATGAGGATTTTGATGATGCTCAAAGACTTTCTTCTTGTCAAACAGTACTGGTGCATAGTAGTTCATCTGTGTAGTTATCCATAATTTGGTGCGGCCGTCTCTTGCAGAGTCATATGGATTTGGTCTAGTGAAGAAAATGTGCTCATTGAAGAAATTGGTCTTGATGAATTTGGGGCGCTTTGAGCCTTTGAATGGCCTCCTAGGCTTCGACTGAAGGTTTGGTTTTAAGCGGCCCACAATTTCCTTAGGCATTGGTGGAACTTCTTCAGACGGAGGAATTTGCACAGCAGGTTACTCAGTGGCAGTTGGAGCAACAATTTCCTCACCTGATGCAGCTGAAGTATCTTCAGTGACAGTTGAATCCAAGTCATCAGATCCTGTCTGAATTTCTTCGGTCTGGGATGGAGACTAAGGAATTTGTGACAGAGAGGTCATTGGTAAATTTTGGTGTACAGCTTCCCAATATTCATCATTGATCAGAGGTGTTGTGTTTCCAATTTCCACCTCCTCTTCCATTTCTTCAATGTCAGCCTCTTCAACTGTCAACTGAGGCTGGGGCGATGATACCAATGAAGTTGAAGCATTTGCTTCCACTTCAATTTATTCATCAATCTTCTCTGAGGTAGCAGCCGACTGATCCTTTTCTTCTTGATCATCATTTGGGATGGCATAGTCAACACCAAATGGTACTAGTTCATAGGCTGGCACAATGCTGATAGGAGTTGCATCAAACGGCTCTGATGAGGAACTTCGAAGTGTCTTCAGTTTCTTCACTGCTGAGGAATTTGAAGTTGATGCTTTTCTCTTCAATGCCTTTTTCTCCGCAGCCTTGGTTTTCTTCACTTCTGATGCAAAAGGAAGGTTCTTGTTCTTCACCCTTGAGGATTTTGCAGTTTCTGCACATGCTGAAGGAGGAACATTTTCTTCAGGCATGACTAATGCAGTCGCCCTTGTGATCTCAATTTCATGAGGCACGGCAAAAAAATTAGTTGTCCTAGCAATTTCTCCAGGCGCAACAGTGGAGGTTTCCCTAGCAGGTTATTTAGCAGCATGAATTTCTTCAGCTACAGGAGCAGTTTCTTCAGCAGGCTGAGCAGATTCTTCAGCCTAAGGAATTTGAGGTTGTGATCGAGCTGTAACCCTTTTGTTGTGGTCCTTGATGGCTTTATGATCCACATTGACGAAATGAACTTTGGCGCCTTGCCAATCAGCATAGTATTTGTTGAAGTTATCACTGAGGTCTTTGATCTCAAACTGCATCTTCACCAGTTTCTCAGGAGAAAGCTTCAGAACATTATTCTTCAAAAAGTTTTCTTTCTTGCACTGAGCTTTCTTGGTTTGTCTGGCCTTTTCATACTTCCACTTTTCTTCATCTATGAAGGCAGTGAGGACATGATCTGGACCAGGAGGCAGCTTCAAATTGTCAATTGGAGTGTTGGGATCCTTGTGCCAGATATCAATGAAGTACAACACCATTTTTGGATCCAGCCATAGAGGAATCTGAGTGCCCTTTGCTTAAGCCACTCATTCTTGCTTGTTTCTGATGATTGCAGCCAGTTCCTCATCATCAGCTTCATCTGAAGAATCTGATGGTATTTTGAGCACCACCTTCTTCAATTGAGGACTTGGTCGATTGCCTCATCTAGCAGTAGCTTTCATCTTCATTAGTGAAGGACTGGTTGAGGGTAGTGCTTGGGCTGAGGAACTTGCAGAATCCCTTGAAGCAATTGAGAAGCCCTCGATCCTCTGACATGTTGCAAGATGTACAGGTGTTGAGGACTTTGCGGCAGCAGCAGAGGATTGTGCAGCTACTGAAGGCATTGCAGAGGCCTTTGAAGACATTGCTTGAGGATTCCGCGGTGAGGATTTTGAAGTTGAAGACTTTGACTTCACAACAGACTTCTTCCAATAGATTTCTTCGGAACACTAGCAGAGGCTCTAGCTATGGCAGCAGCAACAGAGTCTTCATTGAATTTCTTCGCAGCCTCTTTTTCCTTCTTTGCCAGCTTGGCTTGCTGTCTTTCCCATTCTTGAGGAAAGTCATCACCAGCTTTGAGACTAGCGGGATCAGCAGTTTGGTTTGGAGCCAAAGGTGGCCTGTTGCACGAGGGTTTAACAGCGAATTTATTCATGTACTTCGGAGTGACATACCGATATTCTTTCCATTCTCGTGCCCATCTCCTCTCAATTTTCTAACCGCGAATATTTTGTTGCTTTGTAGTTTCCTTGTTTGGAGTGCAATATTCCTCATACAGTTCATCGGGTATCTCAAAAGCAGTTTGTACTTCAGGTTTCTTTCCACCTTTCTGTGGCTTTTTTTCATCAGCCATTTTCTTTGGCTGAGGATTCTGAACTTTGGAGGATTCTAAGGAAGTGTGCAAATTATCTTCAAGGAACACTACAAATGAGTTAAGTTGATGAGAACCTAGTGATTCATCAGCAGACATTTTGTACCTGTGAACAGAGTATAGGTGCGAGGAATTTGAAGAGGTCATATGCGTTCTCAGAAATTTTCAAAATACATCAAGTTGAGGAATTTTTAAAATATATGTCTTGAGGAATTTCACTAAGTGTTCTTGTCTTAGGTTCCAGAGTTGTGCAAATTGTGAGGATCCACACAATTGAGGAATCTTGAAGAAAGTCATAACTTACGAAAATCATCATGGGAATGAACGTGTAAGGTGCTTTGGAATATGATTCTTGAAGAATAAACACCTTTGAGGAAATTGTGGAAAATTTGAAGATCAAATAAGGGGAGTAAAATTAGATTTTAATTACCCTGATGAAGAACACGACGAATAGTGAGATGAAATCGGGGAAGTTCGTCCGTCCAGATCTCCCACGCCCTAGCTTGGCTGAGGGAGACATCTACAGCGGCGGCGGAGTGAAGGTTTCCGCGGCCGATGCGAGAACAGCGACGGCAAGGTCAAGGCAGTGAAGGTCTTCCACACCGGCGTCGATGATTTTGGTGGTGGCGCTAGGTTTGAGCTCGGGAGAGAGTAGGAGTGAGGAGTAACTGAGCACAGTGAAAGGGAAGGGGGTACTTATAGCGGAGGTGAAAACAAATTTGTCCGAAGATTTTGGACCAGATTGGCCCTGACCCTTGCTCTCCATGCGACATGTGTCACCCATGTTCTCAGTAGTGGAGATAGTGGGGGATCGTGGGTTATCCAGTCATGGGAATCGGGATGGTTTGAACGGGACGCGCAAAAAAATTGATAGTAAAAAATTTAAAGTTTCCGTTCGCAAATTCTTCAGCTGTCAAGGACATAGTGAAGACTTTGAACGATTTTCAAAGTAGAACGCATATGAATAATTTGTGAACAGACTGGGTTGAGTTTAGCATAGAGGGGGAAAGGGTCCGATCACATTCACTTAGATGAAAATCAACTTGAAGAATTAGCAATAAGTGAATGCTGGTGACGACATTGAAAACTCCTATATATATATATATATATAGGGTCCCGCTACTTGTCAACCTGGGTGAGGAATATATATAGGAATAGTTATTCTTCACCCTCCCTATATTTTAACACCAATGCAGCGTATTTTTTATGTCCCATAATTTTTTTCTTACTTCATACATAAAAAGAGAACGTAAGAAAATATTAGATCACCATAAAAAATATTTTATGTCACGTAAAATTACGAACTTAAAAAATAGTGTAAAATACACATAAAACGAATTTTTTATGGTCTTATGACCAATAATTTTGTTTTCTTATGCCAAAATTTTACATAGTGAATCAATCTATTTGTATACCAAATGTAATTTATTCGTAAAATGATCAAAAGATTACGTGGATGAAGAGTAACTTATTCTGCACCCTGGGTGATGAATAGTATTACCATATATATATATACACATCTGGGCTATTCTATATCGCGTAACAGAATATTATTCTGTTACCCTACTTGAACTGACGTATTTTACCGATTGGACTGACGAATTCGAGCGGATGGAACTCTAACAAATTCGAGCGGTCTTCTTCTCCCACAGCGACACCAGCTCATTGTGCGACAGCGTGTTAGCCGGCGGCTTGATGTACAACACCTTGTTCTCCGCCCGGGGGTCTCTGCCGCAAGGACCGTGTACGTGTTGATGTCCGCCTCGTCGACGAAGACGACCTTGGTCTCGCCGTCGCCGAGGATGCCGACCCTGTTGGTCGGGGGCGCGAGGGAGAGGACCAGCCCGATGCTGGGCAGCGAGTACCCGACGAAGTAGTTGGCCACCACGTAGGTGTAGGGGATGCCCTGGGCTATGATGGCACGACGGATGCTCGCCTTGAGGGCGAAGATGGACTTGACCGGCTCCACGGTGTTGGTACGGTCCACGTCCAGCCCGAACTCCGACGAGAAGAACCTCTACACACGCAGAGTACTGCAATGTGTGAGGAAAAGCAAGAAGTCATACGTGCACGGATGTGAATAGTTAATTAATTAACCAAGTGGAGTCTGTGGTCAGCTGAACTGCACAAGATGGATAGTACCTTCATGTTGCCGGCCTCATTGATGGCGGCGATGAGCTTGGTCTGGTCGGCGATCTGCATCGTGCCAAGCATGGAGATGACGACATCAACCGCCTTGACGGCGCTCACCAGGTTGTTGTGGTCATAGAGATCGCCCTTGAGGAGCGTGACGCCCGAGTCCTGGAAGGTCTTGAGCAGCTGCGCCTCGGCCGGGTCGGAGGGGGCGGCGTCCCAGACGAGAGCCAAGGTGGGGTGGCCGAGCCGCGTGATTGCCGCCATGCGTTCCTGTCGATGTACCCCGTTGTGCCAATCACAAGGATCTCTCTCTTGCCATCCGACGCCATGATCTTCCTCGTACCTTGGCAGTTGTAAGAACCGATCGCCTTGGCTTGCTTGCTCTCTCTTGCACTACCACGACTTTAAACATGAATTACTCGTACTGATAAATGTGTGCGTTTGTACTGAGTGTTTTTCATTGAACGTACTTTACTCTATTTTTTGTATTGTTTTTGTTAGAAATTTTTAACCATTTTTCAGAGTTGAGCGAATTATATTATTCTGTTAGTATTCCCAAACTGACGACTTGGAGCAGTTGTACTGACGCTTTTCCGTCTCGTCGAACTGATCGTCAAGCTACGGCGTCGCGCGGGGCCGGCGGGATAGGGCGGCGCGACGACTGCCTCTAGTGGTAGGAGGTGGGTCATGGTAGGGTGGGTCACAGCAAAGCCCAGCCTCGTACTGACGCTTTCCATCTCGTCGAATAGATCGTCGATCAAGGGTGGCACGCGGGGCGACGGGATGGTGCGGCGCGCGGGGCCGGCGAGCTGGGGCGGCGCGACGACTGCCTCCGGTGGTAAAAGGCAGGTCGGGGTGGGCCGGGTGGCAGCAAAGTCTAGCCTCGTACATGTTGGACGTGTCGCTTCCTATATAGGGTCGGGGGTAACAAAATAATATTCTATTACTAGTAACAGAATAGCCCTGGCCTATATATATATATAGTCAATGAAGAACGTTGGTTTCATAGTTTTGAAGAATTTGAAAAGTTGAGGAATTTGCAGACTTGAGGAATATGAAAAATTGAAGAATTTGCAAAATGACAAAAAACTCAACTTTGAAAATTTTCAACTATGGTTGGTGGTGTCACCCATCGTATAAGAATGACGATTTTAGACGTCGCGTACAATTGTCGTAGGGTTCTGACAATCAACTTCTTCATTAATTTCTTCACACTTAGAGGGTTATTATTCATTGATTGAAGAAAAACGTTACTTCACGTGTTGCACATCTAAGTCATCAATTTTGCATAAGTTCTATGATGTGTGTCTTTTTCAAAGAACATTCGAAGATTCTAAGATATTTAGCTCACACCGCAACTTGCAAAATCTCTTTTCATCCAAGGGATTTGTGAAGATATCAGTCAGTTGTTCTTCGGTGGGGATGTGGTCGATGGAGATGTCGCCCTTGAGTACATGATCTCGAAGAAAATGATGACGAATCTAGATGTGCTTGGTCTTGGAATGCTAAACTAGGTTGTAAGCAATCTTGATAGCGCTCTTGTTGTCGAAGTAGAGAGGCATATTCTTCACCTTGATGCCATAGTCCTTGAGGATTTACTTCATCCATAGCAACTAAGCACAACATGAACCAGCAGCAATGTACTCAGCTTCAGCAGTGGATAGTGACACACAGTTCTGCTTCTTCGAGGACCAGCAGACTAAGGATCGTCCGAGGAAATGACATGTGCCTGAGGTTGACTTTTGATCCACACAATCTCCAGCATAGTCAGCATCTGAGTATCTGACAAGGTGAAGATTTGAGCCCTTGGGATACCATAATCCAAGCGTTGGTGTGTGGGCTAAGTATTGAAGAATATGTTTCACAGCCTTATGGTGTGATTCCTTCGGTGTTGCTTTGAATCGGGCACACATGCAAACACTCAGCATAATATCAGGCCTAGATGCACATAGATACAATAAAGAGCCAATCATGGAGCGATATACCTTCTAATCAAAATCTTTACCATTTTTGTCAATGCAGAGGTGGCCTTTTGAAGGCATTGGAGTTTTGACGCCTTTGCAGTCTTGCATGTCGAATTTCCTCAGAGCATCCTTGAGGTATTTCTCTTGAGAGATGAAGATGCCATTGTCTTGATGACGAATTTGAAGACCTAAGAAGAATTTCAACTCTCCCACCATAGACATTTGATATTCTTCACTCGTCATATAGGCAAATTCATCACTGTAATGTTTGTCAGTACAACCAAATATAATATCGTCTACATATATTTGGCATATGAACAGTTCATTGTCATAGGATTTTGTGAAAAGAGTTGGGTCGAGTGAACTGGGTTTGAAGCCTTTCTTCGTCAGGAATTCCTTCCGAGTGTCGTACCACGCCCGAGGGGCCTGCTTGAGGCCATAGAGGGCCTTGTTGAGTCTGGAGACTTTGTTAGGATGCTTAGGGTCTTCAAAACCTGGGGGTTGAGCAACATATACTTCTTCCTCAAGCTTACCATTGAGGAATGCACTTTTCACATCCATTTGATATAAGATGATATCATGATAGTTAGCATAAGCAAGCAGTATGTGAATAGCTTCAAGTCTAACAACAGGTTCCTTCAACCTATGTGTAGCCTTGTGCTACCAGACGAGCCTTATTTCTTACCACAAGGCCATTTTCATCTTGCTTGTTGCGGTAGATCCACTTGGTACCTATGATGTTGTGCTTGCGAGGATCTGGCCGCTTGACAAGTTCCCACACATTGTTGAGCTTGAATTGATGCAATTCCTCTTGCATAGCTTGAATCCACTCAGGCTCCTTGAATGTTTCATCAACTTTGGTGGGCTCTATGATATAGACAAAAGCAAAGTGCCCACAAAAGTTAGTCAAATGTGAAGCTCTTGAACGAGTGAGGGGACCTGGTGCATTGATGTCGTCGATGATTTTGTCAACCTGCACTTCATTTGCAACTCTTGGATGAGCAGGTTGGCGTGGCTGAGGATTTTCTTCAACACCATTATTTTCAGGTGTATCAGCATGAATGTCTTCATTGGTTGGAATGAGTTCTTCAGTGGGTATGACATCTTTAGTAGCATTATTCTTAATGGATTCCTCAAGATACTGTTCATCTAGCACAAAAGGCAGGTGCTCTCTTTGCGAGCCATCAGTTTCATCAAACCGCACATCTATAGTTTCAACAACCTTTTGGTGGAAGGTATGGAAGACTCTGTAGGTGTGCGAGTCCTTTCCGTAACCAAGCATAAAACCTTCATGTGCTTTCGGTGCAAATTTAGAACTATGATCAGGATCTCTAATCCAGCATTTTGCACAGAAGACTTTGAGATAACTTACATTGGGTTTCTTGCCAGTCATGAGTTCATATAAAGTCTTCTTCAAGAATTTTTGCAGATATACCCTGTTGATGATGTGGCAAGCTGTATCAATTGCCTCAGGCCAGAAGCAACGAGGAGTCTTGTATTCATCAAGCATGGTGCGAGCCATCTCAACAAGAGTCCTATTCTTGTGCTCTCCGACGCCGTTCTGCTGAGGAGTATATGGGGTAGATAAGTCACGAGTAATACCAAGTTCACGAAGATATTATTCAAGATTGGTGTTCTTGAACTCAGTCCCATTATCACTCCTAATATGCTTGATCTTGACGCCGAAGTTACTTGAGGCCCTTGAAGCAAATCATCTAAAGACATCCTGCACTTTGGACTTGTACAAAATAATATGCACCCATGTGTAACGAGAGTAATCATCAACAATGACAAAGCCATACAAACTTGAAGAATTTGTTAGTGTGGAATAATGAGTGGGGACAAAGAGGTCCATATGAAGTAATTCAAAAGGTTGAGTCGTGGTCATGATTGTCTTCGAGGGATGCTTCGATCTGGTCATCTTCCTAGATTCACATGCACCACAGAGGTGATCTTTGAGGAATTTGACACCTTCAATGCCAGTGACGTGTTTTTTTCTTCACGAGCATGTGCAAATTCCTCATACCAGCATGTCCAAGTCATCGATGCCACAGCCAGCCTTCTGAGGACTTTGCAAGGAGGCATGTGGCAGGCTGAGGACCTGTAGAGAAATCAACAATATACAAGTCTCCTCTCCTAAAGCCTTCAAATATTTTGGAATTGTGAGATTCCATGATGACAACACAATGATATTTTCCAAAGACGACAACCATATCAACATCACAAAGCATTGAGACAGACATAAGGTTGAACCCGAGGGATTCGATAAGCATCACCTTGTCCATGTGTCGGTACTTTGAGATTGGAACCTTACCTAGACCCAATACCTTGCTTTTTCCTTTGTCAGCGTAGGTGATCTGCTTCAGATGAAATGGAGCAAGTGGCAAATTCATCAGTACATCCTTGTCACCAGTCATGTGGTTTGTACATCCACTATCGAGGACCCACTCAGTAGCTTTTGGAGGTTCATTCTACAGATGAATTAGTACAACTTACAAACTCGTATGCTTCAGAGTGAAGAATATGACATCAAATTCATCAGGCGGAATTTCATCACACAATATGGTAAGTAAAGCAGTGTGAGGACGTGAGAAATGAGGAATTCATTTCTACATGATTAGCTTGCGTCCTTTCAAGCATTTCCTCATGTCTCCAGCAAATTCATCAAATGTTCAAGTTCATCTGGAGACCTGATCCTGCATAAGAGATTAGTTCAATTTCTTCACCACCCACATCTGGAGGGGTGGCAAAGAGTTCATCATTCTACGAGCACCAATGAGAAGGGAGGCATTGAAGCTAGTGCGCTTCGTTTCACATGACGAGGGTTAGTGTACTCATATGAATAAGTAGAGAAATTCTTTGAGGACTTATGAACATAATGATTTGAAGAATAATGCACACATTCACAACTCTTAGATTTTCCCTGCGAAACAGATGCATTACTACGAGAATGATATTTTTGACCATTTGAGGAATTTGGTCCGAGTGAACACTTTCGTCCATATGAGGAATTTTATCTGGGGTTCCTGTTCTTCATGAGTGGTGTCATGAAGACATTCACTTGATGATTTTGTAAGAAGCTCTTGGGAACCAAGATTTTCTTCATAGGTGAACCGTTCCTGCAGCTAGTTCCAACAAATCTGGCAAATACTTCATCTTTCTGTTTTTTGAAGAATTTGTAGTTAGAGTCAAGTGACTCATCAGAGGAATATGAAGTTTCACAAGTAAAGCCAGATAAAGTGTATGGATCTACAGGAGGTCCTTTTGTAGCAACCCATGAGGTTTTGGGGTACTGCTCAGGTGTCAAGTAGGATCCATCAGCATTGAGTTTCCTCTCAAATGCAATACCCTCTTTCCTAGGGTTCCTGTTCAGAATCTACTTTTTGAGGACATCGCAAAGGGTTTGCCCTTTGAGACTTTTGTACATGCCTGTCACATACAATTCTTTCAACCCTGCATTTTTGTTAGTGATACTTGTGGTATCCTCAGATGAGGAATTTGTGACCATGAGAATAGTTGAAGAATTTGCAGCAATAGAAGCATTTGAACATTCAGGTGAAGAATTAGCAATTTCACGTTCGATGCATTTCAAACAAGGTGGAACAAATTCTTCCTGAGAGGTACTGATCTGTTGAGCTAGTAAGGAATCGTTTTCCCTTTGGAGATCCTCATGAGACACTCTTAGTTTCTCAAGATCTTGCTTTCTTTGAAGAAATTCACAAGAAAGCTTCTCGTGATCGGCTAAGAGAGCATTATGATGACTCTGAAGGTTATCATACCTTGTCTGAAGACTTTTGAGATCGTCGGGCAGAGTTTGAGTCCGATCCACTTCCTCATTCAACAGATCATCGCTTTTGTCTAGCAGTTTCTAAAGCTTTTCAAGTGCACTTTGTTTCTTAGTGGCAATATTACCAATTTTGGCATAGCTAGGTTTCACATATTCATCAAATTCACCATCACTTGATTCAGAGGAGGAGTGATGCTTGTGTACCTTGGAACCTTTAGCCATGAAGCAATAGGTGGCAGCATAATCATCATTGCTGACATCAGAGTCGTTGGAGTAGTCATTTTCTTCATCGTTGCACATGGACTTGCTGACGAAAGCAGTGGCAAGAGCAAGGCTAGCAACACTAGATTCAGATTCCACCTCAGATTCTTCCTCTCCTTCATATTCTTCAGATTCTTCTGCTGAGTCCATTTCCTTGCCAATGAAAGCCCAAGCCTTTCTGGAGCCATTCTTCTTGTGTGTTGAGGACTTTGAAGATGAGGACTTTTAAGATTTCTTCTTTTTCTTCGAGTCATCAGAACTTTCGCCCTTGTACTTCTTCTTCTTCTTCTTTGATTCTTTTTCCCAAAGAGGACAGTCAGTGATAAAGTGACCTGATTTCTTGCATTTGTGACAAGTACTCTTCTTGTAGTCACTTGATGAAACTGATTTCCTCAAGCCACTTTTAGATGACTTTCCAAATCCGCCTCTCCTTGAGAACTTCTGAAATTTCCTCACAAGCATTGCCAGCTCCTGACTCAGTTCTTCAGGATCACCAAGGCTACTATCAGAATCTTCCCCTTTGGATGAGGAAATTGCTTTCGCCTTCGGAGCACGAGATCTTCCATAGCTTGGCCCATAGAGGTCTCTCTTCTTAGCTGGTTGGAATTCATGAGTATTGAGTCTCTCAAGAATATTAGCAGGATCAAGTAACTTGTAGTCTCCATGCTCTTGAATCATGAAAGCCAGAGTATCGAATGAGGAATCAAGAGATCTTAGTAGTTTCTTCACCGCTTCATGGTTGGTGATGTCAGTGGCACCCAGTGCTTGTAGCTCATTGGAGATATCAGTGAGATGATCAAAAGTTTGCCAAACATTCTCATTGTCGAGTCTTTTGAAGCGGTTGAAGAGATTGCGAAGAACATCAACACGAGAGTCACGTTGAGTGGAAACACCTTCGTTGACTTTGGACAGCCTATCCCTGATAAGCTTAGCAGATTCCAAAGCACTCACTCTGCCATACTAAACTTTGCTCAGATGGCCACAGATGATATTCTTTGCTTGAGAATCGAGTTACTTGAACCTCTTCACATCAACAGTAGTGACCATGGGAGTAACAAAGGGAACACCACTTTCCACAACGTACCAGAGATCGTTGTCAATTGCCTCAAGATGCATGCGCATCTTGTTCTTCCAGTATGGATAGTCCGACCCATCGAAGGTAGGACAACCTACGGAAACCTTGATCATACCTGTAGTCGACATAACTAGAACACTACACGATTAAACTAAAATCACACAGAACAAGGTAGTACCTTGCTCTGATACCAATTGAAAGTGCGTTATATCGACTAGATGGGGTGAATAGGCGATTTTTACAAATTCATCACTTGAGGAATTTCAACTTGAGGAATTTGAAATGTGATGAATAACTAGCAGCACAATAAGTAATCAAGTCCATGAGAAACATATTAATAGCATAATCATCATGATGAAATAAAACATGCACAGATTAGAGGTAGCATGGTATAGGATAAGTAGGTGAGGTACAAGGTAACTTGAAGAATTTGAGGTGAGGAAATTGTGAAAGTCTTCAAACAGTAAAGATCAATTTCATCAACAGGTATATAAGCAAATGAAAGGGTTGAGGAAATAGAACCAGGTAGCTCGATGAAGACAATGGTTTGATGACCTAGTTCCAACTGTTGTGACAATCGTACGTCTGGTTTGGAGCAGCCTGGTATTTAAACCAGAGGACACATAGTCCCAGGACACACAGTCCTTACCGTATTCTCCTTGAGCTAAGGTCACAAAGTCCTCGCCCAACACTTGTGGTAAGTCTTCAGGGTAGACTTCCAAAACCCTCACAAACTGGTCACCCGGCGATCCACAATTGACTGTTGGATGCTCTAGACCAAGTCACTCCGTGATCCCCAATTGACTGCAGGATGCACTAGACCATGACACCTAACCGTCTGGAAGATACACAGTCTTCAAAGGTAACAAGCATCGATTCCACACAGGAACAATCTCTTCAGTGATGCTCAATCACTTTCGGTTTGATGGTTTGGATTTGGGTTTTTCCTCACTGATGATTTTCTCTCAAAGTCCTCAGAGGATGGGTTGCTCTCAAATGACAAGTGTCAGTTCTCTCTCGGAGCAGCCAACCAACTAGTGGTTGTGGCGGCTGGCTATTTATAGCCAGGGTGCAATCTGACATGATAAGACATAAATGCCCCCAATGATATGACTGTTATGTGGATAAGATGATTGGGGATAGCTAGCACTAAGCACAACAATGGTTGGAATTTAGAACTATGAAAGTCCTCAGGCTTATCATATTCCTCACTTGTAGGAAATTCGCACTAGCAAAATCCTAACTCCTCAGTCAGACCAATTTCCTCAGAGACCAGAAGAACTTTGTCTCTGTCACTAAAGAACTTGACTGAACTGTAAGAGATTTCCAAAAGGCTTCACTCGAAGGATTGGATAGGTTGAGGCTTTTGAGTTGAGCATCAGTTGGAAATTTTCCTTAGGATTACCTCGGCCACCTTTAACAGTACGGTGTTTCCTATGACTCAAAGAAAGGAAATGAAACTACGAAAGCAAAAGTCTTCACATTTCATAGTCCTCGTTCATATCTTCAAGGTCACATCAACTTCTTCATTTCCAAAGTCTTCAGGGAATACCAAAGTCTTCACCAAAGTTTTTAGTTGAAGACATACATTTTTAGGGGTCGATAATCCCTGAATATATCAAACTCCTCATCGACTTACAGAGCATCTGTACACTCACAAACACATTAGTTCCTTAACCTATAAGTCTTCAATACACCAAAATCACTAAGGGGCACTAGATGCACTTACAAGCTTTTTGATGAAGTGGTCGCATCACAACCGCGACAAGCGCGGCTTCTACCGGCTGGAGGAGGAGCTGAAGAGGACCCACGATATGCTTGATCCAGTGGGGGCACTCTAGCACACCCAGTGGGGGTAGCCCCCAAGAGTCGGGTCGGCTGCTTGGTAGCCGGGCCGGGTCTTGTGCATTTTTAGTAATCGTCGCTTGTTGGGGATATAACCCCGTGGTGAGACCCGCCCAAGTGGGGACATAAGCCTAGACGTATGGCGGCTCTCTAAGATGGGCCAAGGTGAGGCCCAAACAAAGAAGGCAAAGAAGACCCGGGCGAATAAGCTGCCTGGAGACACCTTGCTCAGGAAGGCAAGACGGCATAGATTTCGAGTCGGACATGTCGTAAGAGTCGGTATGAGACTTGTGTAACCCGTGATCTTGACATCCTACATAAGGGCAAGACCCGAGGCGACTTAGACAGAAAACCAACTAGTCGAGAACTAGGTCAAGCAAGTCCGCTCCCTTGTAATCAATATTCCAATCAATACAACACAAGCAAGATGTAGGCCTTTACCTCTTCTCTAGGGGCTGAACCTGGGTAAACTCGTGTCCTTCGTCCCAACCAACCCCTTTCAGTCCATCACCTTAGCGATGGCCTCGAATCTAAGTCCTCGGACATCTGCCATGACAAAACCATGATAGTTGGCGCCCATCTTGGAGCTAGCGCTTGGTGGTGTTGAGTTCTCAAAGGGCTCTCTTCCAGGGTTCGAGGGATACGTGATCGAAAGGATGAACAAAAGTCACCATGGCCAGCTTTACATCGACAGTGCCGGTTGGGGTCCCAACGCTGACTCGATGGAGTACGGGTTCCGAGTTCCCTTCGGCGGAATCCACGTCTTCATCGGCAAAATTGGCGGATCTACACCCGGGCTGGACGTCTTCGCCAACATCGTCAAGCCGGCTCGGTGCGTGCAGCCCGATTGACACGTGCAACCCGCCCGTGTTAACCCGGGCAGGAAACATGTTTTCATTGGCTTCACTCAAGGTATGGATCTTGAGGTGTCTAAGTTGCAGGAGACCCTCATCTTTTTAGAGGATGGATCTTCGAGCAAAGAGGCGGAATCAATCTACCAACTTCACGATGGCGGGCTCGGGGGCTACAACGATGAGCTTTACCCCGAGTCAGAGCGGTCTGAGCCGGACGATCATACGTTGCCGACTCATGCAGCCGTGTTCATGGCGGGGACAGAGCCGAGCACAAGCGGTGCGGCCGCCGGGGCAGCAGACATGGGGGCTGACCCACCGCCGGCTCAGGTTCTCTTGGATCTGATGAACGAGCTCACAGCCTTGATGGCAACTAAAGTCACGCCTGACAATCAAGCAGCCCAGAATCTGGAGATCATGAGACTGAAGAATCAGATGGCGGAGGTCCAATAGAGGATCGGCGCGTTAAAAGCTCAGATGGACACGAAGGCAGAACGCCTTAAGACGGATGCCTTCCGCCTTGAACTGGAACAGCAGTCGATGGCCGCGGTGCGGCGGACGAGGCATCAATCCCGTCTGCCAGAGCAATATGAGTCTCGAAACCTATTTAACACGCCAGGAACGGGTCGGACAATGGAAGCACCTGGAAGTCGCCTGGCGGCTCGATAGTAGCTTAACCCGCCTCGACGACACCAGACCTCACCAATGGCTTTCCCAATGCTGGCAGGTCATTACTCAACCCGACAAAGAACATGGTGGCGGCGGCCACCCATCTTGAAACAATTCCTATTCCTGACGAGACACCTTACACTGAGGAGATGTGGAACGCCATTGGATATCTACAGACGGCGATGGCCCAGCAAGAGAAGTATACCCACAGCCGGAGTCGCACGCATTCAACCCCCCTCCCCAGCCGTAGCTTTAGCCGGCGCTATGGGTCGCTAGCGGTTTCTAGCAGTGATTGGCATCGGGGCCCACCACAAGACGACGAGGAGGCTTTGGATGCTTAGGCACTCGTAGATCGGGCGAGGGCACAACATGAGGTGGCGGCTCTGGCAGTGGCATCTCATCAAGATCCTGCGCCTTCCGTCTCAGTTGGAGCAGGAGTAACCACCAGGGCCGTGGGTGTACCGTGCTTGGTGCCAGCTCTGTGGAATGAGCGTCTGCCAAAGGACTTCAAGGGCCCTCGCAAGGTCCTGAATTACACGGCTAACCTGCCTTCGGAGGCCTGGATTGAAAGTTATTAGCTGGCCATGGAGATGTTGGACGTCAACGACGCGGTATGCGCGAAGTATTTCATCATGATACTAGAAGGGCCGGCTCGCACGTGGTTGAAGTGTTTGCCACCCAATACCATCAATTCATGGGCCGAGTTAAAGGCAAGGTTCATCAAAAACTTCCAAGGGACGTGCAAGCAGCCCATGACGATTGTGGATTTGGACCATTGTGTACAGCGGGAAAATTACTCGGCTCATCATTGGGTCCGACAAGTTTCGACTATCATCCACTCGTCTGAGCATATTACGGCGGCTCAAGCGGTCTTGATTCTGGAAAAGAATTGCCACTTTACACCTTTGAAGTAGAAGCTCGGTCGACTCAAGCGCACGTGTCAAGACATGGGGGAGCTCATGGCGGCTCTCACAAAATATGCCGACTCCGATAATACGAAGGATCCGGGCTCTAAAGAGAAACCTGGTCAGAGTAAGAAGAGCGGCAATGGAAAGGGTGCGGCAGGCAATGGTAACCAAGGCAAGAGGAAGAACCCGGACAGCAGGTCAGAACTGGTGGCCAATGCCAGCACTGGCAATAATCGTGTTAAGGGCAACCGGAAGTTCAAACAGTCTTTCAATAAAGGTAAGGCTCCTTTGAATTTGGAGGAGATGCTCAATAAACCTTGTCTAGAGCATAGTCGGCCCGACAGACCGGCATGTCATACGTGGGATAATTGCCACGTTATGCAAAATTTCAAGGATTATAGCTTACGACAGCATAACAACAATGATGGCCCGCCTGGTGGCTCAGGGCCAGGTGGGTCAGGAGCCGGGTTTGGGTCCGGCGGTTCAGGATCCGGTCATCACATCCAGGGCAACCAAGGAGGACATCATCCGCACTCTGATGGCAATAATTAGCAACAGAATAACCAGTCTGGATATTAGAGTAATCCAAAGCAGCTCAGCTTGGGTCAGTATCATGTTTTTACAACCAATCTTGACAGGCGCGATCAAAAGTTGCGCAAGCGGCAGGTTAATGCGATCAGGCCGGCTCTACCACAATACCTGAAGTGGTCTGAGTATGATATAACTTGGAGCCGGGAAGATCACCTGCCGCGTGTTGATGACTCGGGACGGCTGGCGTTGGTAGTTTCTCCCCAAGTTGGAGGCTACGTGTTTACCAAGGTGCTTATGGATGGTGGCAGTAGCATCAATATCTTGTACTACAACACTTTCCGCCGGATGAAGTTACTTGATAAGGATCTTAAGCCGTCGTCAACAGTTTTTCATGGCGTGGTGCCGGGCAAGTGAGCTTATCCAGTGGGGAGCCTTCGGTGGAGAATACAGTTACAGGGTGAAGACCTTGTGTTTTGAGGTGGTCAAGATAAAAAGTCCATATCATGCTCTGTTTGGATGTCCGGCTTACGCCAAATTCATGGCTAGGCCTTGTTATGTGTACTTACAGCTCAAGATGTTGGGTCTCAAAGGTACGATTACGGTGCACGGGGATCAAGAGACGGCTATTGAGTGTCAAGAAGGAGATGCAGCTTATGCAGAATCCAATTGTGTCGAGGCGGAGCTCAAGTTTTATAGGGGAAACATCCACCCAGGGGACATGACCCCGCTGAAAAAGCCTACCACAGAGGTTGAGCCGCCCAACAAATTTTCGGCGGATGATACCAAGTTAGTGGATTTCAAGCCGGGTGACTCATCTCAGCAGTTCACTATCGGAGCTAATGTGGATCCCAAATAGGAAAGCACACTCATCAAATTCATCCGTGAGAATCGAGACATCTTCGCATGGAAACCTTCTGACATGTTGGGTGTTTTGAGAGAGTTCGCTGAGCACCACATTAATGTGGATCCTAGATTCAAACCAGTCAAGCAATTTCTATGAAGGTTCAACAAGGAGAGACGCAAGGCCATTGGGGAGGAGATAGCCCGGCTTTTGGCGGCGGGTTTCATCGTTGAGGTCTTTCACCCAGAGTGGCTCGCTAACCCGGTGCTAGAGCTCAAGAAAAACGGCATGTGGCGTATGTGTGTGGACTACACGGATCTTAACAAAGCATGTCCGGCTAACCCATTTGCTCTCCCTCGCATTGACCAGATCATCGATGCACCAGCGGGTTGTGAGAGTTTATGCTTCCTGGATGCCTATTCTGGTTATCATCAGATCAAGATAGCAGTCAAGGCCTAAGAGAAGACAGCTTTCATCACGCCTTTTGGTGCTTTCTGCTATGTGTCTTTGCCTTTTGGGCTCAAGAGTGCCCAGGCGACATACCAGCATTGCATACAGAACTATCTTCACAGCCAAATTAGACGCAACGTTCATGCGTATGTGGATGATATTGTGATCAAGTCAAGAAAGAAGGAGACTCTGCTTGATGACTTAAAGGAGACTTTTGACAACTTACAGGTCTACAAGATGATGCTTAACCCCGCTAAGTGTGTCTTTGGCGTTCTAGCAGGCAAGCTCTTGGGATTTCTAGTATCTGAGCATGGCATCAAGGCTAACCCGGATAAAATCAAGGCTATCACCTCCCTATCTGAGCCGACATGCATCAATAATGTTCAGCGCTAGGTGGGACGGATTGCTGCGTTAAGTTGGTTTATAAACCACCTTGGTGAGAAGGCTATCCCTTTGTATCAGATGATGAAAAAGACAGATAATTTCGTCTCGAGTACGGCGGTAGGTGAAGCATTTGAGGCACTCAAGAGGCAGCTCACGGAGCCGCTGGTCTTAGCTGCTCCGGTTGAGAAAGAACCTTTGCTCTTGTACGTGGCGGCTAATAATAGGGTTGTCAGCACCGCAATCGTTGTTGAGTGTAAAGAGTCGGGGAAGGAAAATCCGGTTCAGTGGCCGGTTTACTATATCAGTGAGGTCCTCACAGAATCCAAGCAGAGATATCCACATTGGCATAAGCTGGTGTATGGGGTGTTCATGGCCAATCGCAAGCTAAAGCACTAATTCCTGGGGCACCAGATTACAATGGTTAGCTCTGCCCCGTTGGGAGATATAATTCAAAACAGAGAAGCCACTGGCAGGATCGCTAAGTGGGCTTTAGAGCTTGGACCTCTCAATTTGAGATATGTGCCTCGCACGGTGGTTAAGTCACAAGCTTTGGTGGATTTCATCAACGACTGGACTGAGTGTCAGGCGCCCGAGGAAAATCCGGATAACACATATTGGACAATCCACTTTGATGGATCCAGGCAGTTGGAAGGATCAGGGGCAGGGGTTGTCTTAACTTCCCCCAAAGGTGATAAGTTCTGTTATGTGCTAAGGTTGATGTTTCCTTGTACTAACAATGCAGCTGAGTACGAAGCTCTGCTTCATGGCCTCCGAGTGGCTAAGGAGATGAACCTAAGCCGGGTTAGATGCTTCGGCAACTCAGATCTTGTGGCCCAGCAAGTTTCAGGCACTTGGGAATCCCAGGACCCATGGATGGCGGCTTACCGCCATGCGGTTGATATCATTGCTGGTCACTCAAGGGTTATCAGGTGGATCATATCGAACATCGCAAGAACAAGGCGGCTGATGCTCTATCAACGTTGGGTTCCCAACGAAAGCCGGTGCCACCTAACGTTTTCTTTGATGTGCTACATCACCCATAGGTTAAGTTACCTTCAGAGGAAGACTTGGCTATTCCAGACCCGGAGGGGCAGCTGGTGGCGGCTCTACATGCTATTCCTAACTGGATTGTGCCTTATTTGGCATACTTAACTCATGGCGAGTTACCTGATGATGCAAATCTTGCGAGACAGATCACCAGGCAGTCTAAGTTCATGACGATAGTCAATGGAGAGTTACATAAATGCAGCAGCATCGGCGTGTTTCAACGTTGTGTCTCACCTGAAGAGGGCAAGGAGATCTTAAATGAAATTCATGCTGGCGATTATGGTCATCATGCCGGCTCAAAGTCTCTGGTGGCCAAGGCCTTTCGACATGGCTTCTTCTGGCTGACGGCTCATAAAGATGCGGAAGACTTAGTCCGCAAGTGAGATGGTGAGGGATCACTACAAGAGTGTCTAGAGGGGGGTGAATAGACTACTAGCAGAAATTTAAAACCTAACCTTTTCCCAAGTTAATTGGTTGGAAGATTTTAACAGTTTTAGCAAAGCTAGCAAGTCTAACAGCCCTACACATGCATGTCAATAAATATGGCAGCGGAAAGTAAAGACATTGCATATGAAGTAAAGAGTTGAGATAGGTAGATCAAACGCAGTTGAAGACACGATGATTTTTCTCATGGTTCCGATAGGTGGCGCTATTGTACATCCATGTTTACGGAGTCTTCAACCCATGGAGGGTAATGGCCGTGAGAGTCCACGGAGGGCTCCACCCAAAAGGGTCCACGAAGTAGCAACCTTGACTATTCCATACGGCTTCCGTCCACGAAGGACTAGCCTCACTATGGGGTAGATCTTCATGAAGTAGGCGATCTCCTTACCCTTACAAACTTCTTGGTTCACTCCACAACACGAAGTAGGAGGCTCCCAAGCGACACCTAACCAATCTAGGAGGCACCACCCTCCAAAAGATAATAGGCTCGGTAATGATGATGAACTCCTTGCTCTTGTGCTTCAAGATGATAGACTCCTCAACACACAATCTCTCTCTCATGGGTTTGGCTTGGTAGAAGAGATAGGATTGGTGGAAAGCAACTTGGGAAAGCTAGAAACCAAGATCCATATGATTGGAGTGGAAGATCTTGACCTCAACACAAGGGTAGGTGGTTCTCTCTCATAAAATATGATGGCCAAGTATGGAATAGTTCTGAGTGCTTCACTTTCGAGTGAGTGGTGGTGAAGGGGTATATATAGGCATCCCCAAAAATCCAACCATTACACACAAAATGACCAACTCGGTGACACCGATGTGTTAACCTCGGTGGTACCAAAGTGACCAAAAGGTGGCAACTTTTGAATCTCGGAGGGACCGATATACAATTCTCGGTTGCACCGATAAGGTGACCAACGGTCAGATTTCCAATATCGGTGACGCCGATACAACATTCTCGGTGGAACCGAAAATGTGAATTTGCATAACAGAAAGTTGGCAACCTAAACTCGGTGGCACCAGTATCGAATCGGTTGCACCGAAGTGGCTAGGGTTTGGCAGGGTTTGTCTAGGTACTGGAATCGGTGGCACCGAAGTGGGATAGTTGGTTGCACCGATTTTGAGTTTTGGGTATAGAATAGACTTTGGTGGGAGAGCTTTGTGGATGTTTTTGGCGACTATCACTTGTGCATGTTTGAGCATATTGTTCACCAACAAAACTTTACCCCCTTTTAATAGTATTGGCTTCCTATGGACTCAAAGTGTTGTCCTCTTGCTTGAAGCTTGGCCAACCTATTTCCTTGCATCTTGGGGTTTCTCCACAATCTCCTTTTCGCCAATCCTCTCGTTGAACATTTCCTAAAATATACTTAGTGGAAACATTAGTTCAAGAGACAAAGTATGTTGTCATGAATTATCAAAACCACCAAGGGAGCATGTTGTGCTTTCAATCTCCTCCTTTTTGGTAATTGATGACAACATACAATCAAAGCTTCAAATAAAGATATGCATGGTTATACTGAAGACTTTGAGAGACACATGACTTAGACTTGCTCCCCCTAAATGTGTGCAGTTATTTAAAGGATAGTTGCTTTTGAATGCATGAACACACATAAGGTAGAAGGGATATAACAGGTCATGTGTATCTTGGCTATATGCATCAAATATATATGAATGAGATGTATCTTTGTGCAAGGCATCACTCTTGCAAACAATATGTGCAAGAAGCAAGAGATCATCTTGACCAACGATATGATGCATATACTTACCTTGAGTTCTTGACCATCCTGGTAATAGAAACACACTTGAGAAAATAATGTTAGGAAACACAAGAGTATTCTACCAAACAGCAAGACAACAGAACTCAAAATTTCCAAGATATGGAGGACATAAAAAAATATTCCTCAGAATTGATATGTCTCCAAAATCATTGAGAATTTTCTCACGTAGATATGGAAATGGATTATCCTCTCCCCCCTGAAACTTAGCATGTAGATATTAGGATTGGGTAAGGTGAGAAAGGTAACAATTTTCTTCTCCCCCTACTTTGATATTCTCCCCCTGTTTATAAAGATATGAGTATTGATGTTGGCTCTCCCCCTTGATCATATCTCCCCCTTTGCATAAGCATGTATCTCCCCTTTAGCATGAAGCTTTGGTCTTCTCCCGAAATGGTTGAAGCTTTGATCTTCTCCCCCATTGGTGTTAATTTCCAAAAAAGCAAGGGCAAAGAACAAAAACAGGGATAGATACAGGGATCATTAACTGAGAAGGGATCCTTGAGAACAAGGGTCATCGAAATGTAGGATTCATAGAAATGAAAACTGACAGTGTCATGAAAAATGATTTGTTCTTCTCCTCCTTTCTTCATTGAAGATAGGGATCCTTGAAGAGAGAAATTCGGTCCTCAAGACTAACTTTAGTTCTTCTCCCCCTAAGCAATACAAGGGGTTTTTTATGAGGGGTCATCGAAGTAATAGAAGTATTACAAGACAGTTTACTAAGAAAACACACAATTGCAAAAATGAATTCAAATGAACCAGAATGAAAATCGGTGACCCCGAGATAGATAGATTGGTGGTACCGAGATGTTGTAGTGCAGCTTGTCTGCAATTTTGGTAGAACCGAGATATCTGGGTCAGCGGCTCCGAAAGAGAAAACAAGTCTCTGTTTTCATAGAGTCAAGAAAAACATTTGCAATGAAATATACAAGGAACATCAACGAGAGAAGATTTGAGTGGTTATGCAAAATCATGCAATAGAGAGAAAACCACACCAGATTCTTAACTAGATGATGGGCGGTGACTAGGTCACCTATATTAGAGTATATCGACTTAGGAGCCAAGGAAGAATACTTGATCATAGGTCATACTCTACGTTAAGCTCAGAATGGGGTTGCCATTTTTCAATTAAGCGTCTTAATGTCTTCATGTCGCTTGAGTTGCTTTAGCTCATTTCTTGGAGTAAAGCCTTTTCAAGGACATGAGTTCATACCTTTGAGTGATGTTGATGACGTAGCTTGTAGATGAACTTGTTGAGGATGCTCGAGGTTGATGAAGATCATCTTGAGTTTTGAGAAATCCTTCTTGTTCTAGTTTACTGGTTACCTACAAAGATTAGTCATGCAAGGAAGAACAATAGATATATCCAATTGACATGATACAAATTGAGAGTGTGCAATTTTGATCAAGTATATGTCAAGGATATGGTTGAGTGGCCTTGTTCCTTGCATCATCAAGAGGGGTTGTGGATACTTGGTAATGACAAGATTGCTTATGACTGGAGTTGATGGCAATCTTGTGGAATGAAGTTTTTCCAAGTACCTACAAGAGATTAGATGCAATACAAGGGAGCATAGAATTCCATGGCATAAGATGAATGTTAAGATACATGGAAATATCAAGAAAGCTCATGCCCTTGCATGGAACCGAGTGAGTCTAGCTCAAGTTTGAAGCATTGATGATGTTCAACTTACTCCTCAAGTGACAAAATGTCTTCTCATCAAGTGGCTTAGTAAAGATATCGGCTAATTGCTTGTTAGTGCGAACATGCTTAAGATTAATATCTCCTTTTGCAACATGGTCACGAATGAAATGATGTTGAACTTGAATATGCTTAGTTCGAGAATGTTGCACGGGATTATGACCAGTTTTAATAGCACTTTCATTGTCACAAAGTAATGGAACATTTTTAACATGAATTCCATAATCCTTAAGTGTTTGTGTCAACCAAAGAAGTTGCGCACAACAAGATCCAGTAGCAATATACTCAGCTTTGGCAGTCGATAGAGATACCGAGTTTTGTTTCTTAGAGCACCAAGATATAAGAGATCTGCCCAAAAATTGACAAGTACCTGAGGTGGATTTTCCATCAACCTTGTCACCGGCATAGTCCGAATCAGAATAGCCAAGAAGGTCAAAAGAAGATCCCTTGGGATGCCAAATGCCAAAATTTGACGTTTGTATCAAGTATCTCAGAATGCGTTTAACAGCTAAAAGATGACATTCTTTTGGTGCAGCTTGATATCTAGCGCACATGCAAACACTCAGCATAATATCGGGATGAGATGCACATCGATATTTAAGTGAACCAATCATAGATCGATAAACTTTTTGATCAACCGGCTCATCCTCTCTAGTAACATCAACATGTCCACTAGTAGGCATAGGGGTTTTCATACCTTTGCATTCCTGCATGTTGAACTTTTTGATCAAATCCTTGGTATACTTAGTTTGGGAGATGAAAGTTCCTTCATTCGATTGTTTGATTTGCAACCCAAGAAAGAATTTCAGCTCACACATCATAGACATCTCATACTTCTTAGACATCAACCTTCCAAACCTTTCACTAAATTGAGGGTTAGTGGAACCAAAGATAATATCATCCACACAAATTTGGCACACAAATAGTTCACCATTAACTCTCTTAGTGAATAAGGTTGCATCAATTTTACCAATTTCAAAACCTTTTTCAATAAGAAACTTCGTTAAACATTTGTACCAAGCACGAGGGGCTTGCTTAAGTCCATAAAGAGCTTTATGAAGCTTCTAAACATGATTAGGTTTCTTAAGATTAACAAAGCCGGGTGGTTGCTTAATATAAACCTCTTCTTCAATCTCACCATTTAAAAATGCACTTTAATATCCATTTGATAAAGCATGATATCATGGTGGTTGGCATAAGCAAGAAGAATGTGAATAGATTCAAGTCTAGCGACAGGGGCGTAGGTCTCATCGTAGTCCATACCTTCGACTTGCGTATATCCTTGAGCTACGAGGCGAGCCTTGTTGTGCATGACTTGACCATATTCGTCTTGCTTGTTTCAAAAAAACCATTTGGTTCCAATGATGTTGTGTTCATCCTCGGGCTTCTCCATGAGTGTCCACACTTTGTTCCTTTGGAAGTTGTGAAGCTCTTCATGCATAGCGTTCACCCAATCCGCGTCTTTAAGAGCTTGTTCTACCTTCAAAGGCTCAATGCTAGAAATGAAACAATAATGCTCACAGAAGTTTGCTAGACGAGTTTTCGAGCGAGTGATTCTCCCTGTTTGTATATCACCAAAGATTTGATTTAGGGGATGGTTCTTGGTCACTTGTGCTCGAACTCGGGTCAGCTTCCGATTGTTGGTTGATGGAGCTTATTCTTCATCATCATCTCCTTCATCTTTGTTGTTGTTGAAGGTGTCGTTCCCTTGAGGTGGTGGTGAAGGAGGTTGTGGTGGATCTTCATGATGTACTTACTCCTCTTCATCATCTTGCCGTGTACCGCTTGTGGATGCCTCCATGTCATGTTGTGGTTCACCTTGTCGTGAGGTAGGGGCTTCCACTTGAGTTGATGAAGTACTTTCCTTCACCTCCATGGGACGAATCTTGACGATGGGTAAATCTAGGATAGATTCCGAAGGGTTCTTATCACCTGCATCATTTGGCAATTGTTCGACTTGCGAACCATTAGATTCATCGAACTTCACATCTACCGTCTCTTCAACTTTTCGACTGAAGTTGTTGTAGACACGGTAAGTGTGAGAGTTCGATCCATAACCAAGTAGGAAACCTTCATGAGATTTAGGAGCAAATTTAGTACGATGGTGCTTATCAAGAATGTAGCACTTAGAGTCGAATACCCGAAAGTATCCAAATTGGGGTTTGTTATCGGTGAGTCGCTCGTATGCCGTTTTATCGAGAAGCTTGTGCAAGTAGAGTCGGTTTGTGGCATGGCATGTTGTTTCCACGGCTTCTGCCCAAAAGTGCTTTGGCGTCTTGTATTTGTCAAGCATCGTTCTTGCCATCTCAATGAGTGTCTGGTTCTTCCTCTCAACAACTCCATTTTGTTGAGGTGTGTACGTAGCCGAGAACTCATGTGAGACACCTTCTTCGTCAAGAAAGGTATCCACATGGGTGTTCTTGAACTCAGATCCGTTATTGCTCCGAACCTTCTTGATCTTCACTTCAAACTGATTTTGTGCTTTGCGAGCGATGTCCTTGAAGATCTTTTGAACCTGCGACTTATCATCAAGAAAGAATACCCACGTAAATCTTGAAAAATTATCAACTATAACTAGACCATAGGAATTTCCACCGAGACTCTTGTAAGCATTGGGACCGAAGAGATCCATGTGAAGTAACTCGAGTGGTCTCCTAGTAGTCATGATATTCTTAACAGGGTGACTTCCACCTACTTGCTTTCTAGCTTGAAAAGCACTACAAAGTCTATCTTTGTCAAATATAACATCTTTAACACCAAGTATATGATCACCTTTGATAAGTTTGTCTAAATTACGCATACCAACATGTCCTAATCTTCTATGCCAAAGCCACCCTTTAGAAGATTTAGCAATTAAACAAGTGCGAGGTTTGGATCTTTTAGTCAAATCGACAATGTATAGATCACCTCTACGGATACCGGTAAAGACAATTTTATGATTATCTTGACGAAACACTTGGCAATCTACTTTTCTGAATGGAACATTGAAAATGAAATCAGCAAGTCTAGACATAGAAAGAAGATTGTAACCAAGAGATTCGACAAGCATAACATTTTGAATAGAACTATCATGGGATATGACCACCTTACCAAGTCCAAGTACCTTACCCTTAGAGTTGTCTCCAAAAGTCACGTACCATCGAGGACCATGATTAGGCGTGATCTCTTGGAACATGTCTTTATCACCAGTCATATGATCCGTACATCTGCTTTCGAGAATCCACTCTTTTCCTCTGGACATGTAATCCTTAAGGTTTGCCATAAGACTTAGATTCTTCATGATCTTCTCATACTAGATGTCAAACAACTCATCTTCTTCATAATAGCCATGTTCCACATTGTCATCATCAAGTGGGAAATCCTCGTCATACAGAACAAGAGATTCATTAGAATAGTGATCATGACAATGTTCAAGTTTATGAGTGTGAATGTCTTCAAAGATAATGTTGTTGATAGTGGAGACATCTCCTTTAGCACGCATAAGATCACGGAGTTCAAATAGGCATTTATCAAAGTTTGGATCACTAGGCTTTATTTTGTGAAAAGCAATGGCTTTATGAAGAATTTCATATAGATCTCGTAAGGAAAGATTTGGATATTGTTTCTCCAAATCAGTCCATAAGGTATATGCACATGCAAAGTTCTTCATTTGAGAAAGAACGAATCTTGGTAAACCTCTAATGTTAAGATTGACAGTTCTTAGGTTACCAAGAATGTTGATTTCCTCTTCATGTGTGGGATGCAATTCATTAATAGCAGGCTCATAGTGGCGCATAACATATTTGCTCAATTGAAATTCATTAAACAGCTCAAGCATCAAAGACTTCCATTGACTATAGTATTCTCCATCAAGAAGGGCACTCTACAACTCAAACTCCCGATACTAGACACATCCATCTTCCTCCTCGATGATTAAACCGAAGCAATAGAGACCAAAGCTCTCATATCAATTGAGGGATCACTAGAAGAGTGTCCAGAGGGGGGGTGAATAGACTACTAGCAGAAATTTAAAACATAACCTTTTCCCAAGTTAATTGGTTGGCAGATTTTAACAGTTTTAGCAAAGCTAGCAAGTCTAACAGCCCTACACATGCATGTCAATAAATATGGCAGCGGAAAGTAAAGACATTGCATATGAAGTAAAGAGTTGAGATAGGTAGATCAAACGCAGTTGAAGACATGATGATTTTTCCCATGGTTCCGATAGGTGGCGTTATCGTACATCCATGTTTATGGAGTCTTCAACCCACGAAGGGTAACGGTCGTGAGATTCCACGGAGGGCTCCACCCAAAAGGGTCCACGAAGTAGCAAACTCGACTATTCCATACGGCTTCCGTCCATGAAGCACTAGCCTCACTATGGGGTAGATCTTCACGAAGTAGGCGATCTCCTTTCCCTTACAAACTTCTTGGTTCACTCCACAACACGAAGTAGGAGGCTCCCAAGTGACACCTAACCAATCTAGGAGGCACCACCCTCCAAAAGGTAATAGGCTCGGTAATGATCATGAACTCCTTGCTCTTGTGCTTCAAGATGATAGACTCCTCAACACCCAATCTCTCTCTCACGGGTTTGGCTTGGTAGAAGAGATAGGGTTGGTGGAAAGCAACTTGGGGAGACTAGAAATCAAGATGCATATGATTGAAGTGGAAGATCTTGACCTCAACACAAGCGTAGGTGGTTCTCTCTCAGAAAATCTGATGGGATAGGTATGGAATAGTTCTGAGTGCTTCACTTTCGAGTGAGTGGTGGTGAAGGGGTATATATAGGCATCCCCAAAAATCCAAACGTTACACACAAAATGACCAACTCGATGACACCGATGTGTTAATCTCGGTGGTACCGAAGTGACCAAAAGGTGGCAACTTTTGAATCTCGGAGGGCCCAATATACAATTCTTGTTTGCACCGATAAGGTGACCAACAGTCAAATTTCCAATCTCGATGACGCCGATACAACATTCTTAGTGGAACCGAAAATGTGAATTTGCGTAACATAAAGTTGGCAACCTAAACTCGGTGGCACCGGTATGGAACCGGTTGCACCGAAATGGCTAGGGTTTGGCAGAGTCTATCTAGGTACTGGAATTGGTGGCACCGAAGTGGGATAGTTGGTTGCACCGATTTTGAGTGTTGGTTATAGACAGACTTCGGTGGGAGAGTTTTGTGGATGTTTTTCATGACTATCACTTGTGCACGTTTGAGCATATTGTTCAGCAACAAAACTTTACCCCCTTTTAATAGTATTGGCTTTCCTATGGACTCAAAGTGATTTCTCACAAATATAAAATGTAGAGTCCTCTTGATTGAAGGTTGGCCAACCTATTTCCTTGCATCTTGGGGTTTCGCCACCATCTCCTTTTTGCGAATCCTCTCATTGAACATTTCCTGAAATATACTTAGTGGAAACATTAGTTCAAGAGACAATGTATGTTGTCATGAATTATCAAAACCACCAAGGGAGCATGTTGTGCTTTCAGATGGATGTAAAAAGTTTGGCTAGCATGCTCATGTCCCGGATCAAGAGTTGTGCATGGTTCCAATCACTTGGCCATTCGTAGTGTGGGGGCTTGATATGGTGGGGCATTTCTAGAGATCCAAGGACAAGAAGACCCACCTCTTGGTGGCGTTAACAAATTTACCAAGTGGGTAGAAGCTGAGCCGGTTGGCAAGTGTGACGCGGCTACAGCGGTTTAGTTCATTAAGAAGTTGATCTACCGTTTTGGTTACCCTCATAGTATAATCACAGATAATGGTACAAACCTCTCTAAGGGGGCCATGAAAGCGTTCTATGAAAGTGAACACATCAGACTTGATGTTTCTACAGTTGCTCACCCACAATCAAATGGACAGGCCAAGCGTGCTAACCAAGAAACCTTGAGAGGTATTAAGCCGCGGCTTATGGTTCCTTTACAGCAAACGCCGGGTTGTTGGGTGGAGGAGTTGTCATCTGTCTTATGGAGCATCAGAACCACCCCTAACAGATCAACAGGTTATACACCTTTCTTCATGGTGTACGGTGCAGAAGCTGTGTTACCAAGCGATATCCGTCATGACTCGCCACGAGTGGCGACTTACGTTGAGGCGGACAATGAAACGGTGCGTCAAGACACATTGGATGCCTTGGAGGAGGAACATGATCTGACGGCGGCTCGATCGGCGATTTATCAGCAAGACCTGCGCCGCTATCATAGCCGCAGAGTCAAGACACGGACGTTTCAAGAAGGTGACTTAGTGCTGCGGTTGATTCAAGATCACACAGATGCACACAAGTTATCTCCTCCATGGGAAGGGCCTTTCATGGTCAGCAAAAATCTCAACAACGGGTCATATTACCTCATTGACGTCCGAGACGACTCATACACTTCTAGGCAGGAGACCCGCTGGCCGTGGAACATAGCGCATCTGCGGCCTTATTATACTTAAGTTGTCAAGACTTGACATTGTACACCTTCATTGTACATATCATATAGATATATGAATAAAGTTGGCATCCCCATAAGCGGGGGCCTCTGTCGTTTCACATATTTCAATCTATGCTAAAATGGTCAATCAGGGGGCTTCTAACCCACCAGGTTTAGCTTATCAGACCCTATTGAATGGCTTTCAAGCCAAATAGTTGACTCCATCGAGGGGGGCTTCCAACCCACCGGGTTTAGCTTATCACACCCTATTGGTCGGCTCTCAAGCCAAACAGTTGATTCCATCAACAAAGGTCACTTGGGGGCTTCCAACCCACTGGGTTTAGCTTACACACCCTCTTAATCGCTCTTAAGCCAAACAGGGTTAAACCTGCCTGTAAACTGATGCTCGCTCCGCTAGGTGATCCGTCGAACTCTTACCAGTTAATATAGCCTGGAGACCCTGAGTCGGCTCAAATGAATTGATGGTCAATCTCGATAGAGACCATGTACTGATTAAAGGTTAAAACGGCGGCTCTTGTCACGTGAGGGACGGCTTACGGAAAGCAAGGATAAACTCTCCCATCTGCTGCCGACTCTCCACTATGTGGTCCGTTCGTACTCTTAAGACAGTTAATCCTTAAGGACCCTGCACTGTTTAAGGTTAAAACAGCGGATTTATGTCACGTGAGAGGCAATTCATGGGCTATCTGGGTACTCATGCCCTACCGAGTCTCTTCTGGGATGTCACACTTCCTGTCAGTTAATCTCTCTTAGAGACCCCGAGCCGCTCAAATGAATTAACGGCCAATCTTGATAGAGACCCTGTACTACTAAGGAGTTTTAAGTGGCAAGTTAGCCCAGTAGAACCGGCACATGAGTTATTACAAAAAAGGAAAGTTAGGAAAGATACAGCATCTTTTGGGTTGCGCCATTCTAAGCCGCCCTCCTAACAATGCGAAGATTATTTTATTTTTGCAGGTTGGTTAATTACCAAGAGCCGCCATAACATCTGATATGAGTTAAACCCACAAGGCAGATGTCATATGTTAAGACGGCCAATTTCATATGTGCACGATGGCACAGTTCAGGCAAAACAAAGTTTACTATAAGCCAATTACAATACTCACTGCGGAGCTCAAAAGTGAGGACTCAAAGTTTTTTACACCGCACTATGGTGGGTCACAAGGCCGGCTAATCCATGGCGTTACCAAGGTTGTCAGTTGGATGGCGGGTCACTCTGCGGTGGGTCTTCGACCTCCATGATCTGAAGATTGTCCATGTCCCAGTTGCAGTTGGTTAAAGCCGCAAAGTTTGCCTCTTCAAAGAGGGGGGGATGGGTCAAGATCAGGAGCAAAGAGATGCTTACGACGTGCAGGCGTTAAGTCCTTGGCTTCATAAGTTGGGCCATGTATTCTCTTCTGCTCGGTGTCATAAGCCGCCTGGTATGTTGACAAGTTCACTTCATCTGCTAACATGGAGGCAAGAACTTTGGAATCCTTCATGCACCAAGCATAGTCAACCTCCGTGAATTCTGAGTCGTCATCCTTCTTGGATGGAAACCCATCCATCATGTCCTCAGGAGTCAACTCTGGGGCGAAAGCTAACGCTCGGCTTATGGTTGCGATGGCTCCCTTTCGGGCGGCTAATTTTTTAAGCTCTTGGATTTGTTTTGGCAGAGTGGACATCAACTCGATGACTCCCTTCATAGTTGAAGGGATGTTGTCCTTGTAGAGCACCACCTTGATGGTGTAGAGATCCCTGCAATACAGCTGCTCTGTCAAAGTGTAGATGGCTTTTAATGGTAGCAAGCTGTCAGTAGCAAGTTGCCGACTCCTTTGACCTGCATAAGACGGATTCTCGGGTATAAGCCGCCGGTAAGGTATTCATACAAGAAGTATTGGTTAAACATTTGGTACTTACCAAATATGGCGGCATACATCTTCTCAATATGGCTCTTTATGGCTTGAAGCTCGTCAGATACAACCACGACCCACTGGTCTGCGTCGTCAGCAAGTTTCGCCAGGGCAGCCTGATCGTCTCAGCAGACTTCTTGAAGGCAGCAAATTTAGCTTGAACTTTTGTAGGTTCCTCAATGGTGAGCCGGCACTTCTCATCTGCTTCGCCTCGGGCGGCTTGCTAGGTGGCCAGATTGCTCCTTAAGCCGGCCAATTCAGACCCGGCCTCGTTTAAAGCCTCCTGTGACATATCAAAAACAAAATGAAGGATAAGTCACCAGGATGGTATATTACCAGATGGTTAAGAGTAAGACAATATAAGACAAGTTTCAAGAAGATTGCAAGCAATATGTTCGACACTTGGGGGCTAATGTCTATTTGTTCTCCAAGGGTACAAGAAAGTCCCGGCTCATCTTCATTAAAGTTAAGCCGGCCCTTTGGGGATACATATGGCTCATTGCTCTACCTAAAAGGAAGTTCCGACTCATCTTCATCGAAGTTAAGCCGACCCTTGGGGGCTACATCGGGCTCTCTGGTCTATCTATACCAAAGTCCCGGCTCATCTTCATCGAAGTTAAGCCGACCCTTGGGGGCTACATCGGGCTCTCTGGTCTATCTATACCAAAGTCTTGGCTCATCTTCATCGAAGTTAAGACGACCCTTGGGGGCTACATCTAGCTTTCTGGTCCATTTACACCAAAGTTCTGGCTCATCTTTTATCAAGACAAACCGGCCCTTGGGGGCTACATATGGCGCTTCAAACAACTACTTATGCATCAAAACATCGGCTCATGCGTTAAGTCTTAACCTTATAATTGAAGACTACAGGCTAAGTATTTCTACTTATATCAAGATGCAAAGACCCGTCTTACCATTGGCCCAATATTAAACCGTCCCTTGGGGGCTACGTAATGGTATAAGGGAAAGAAAGCGAGAGTACCTCATATTTCGTCTTCATCAAGTTCACAAGCTTGAGCTCCATATTCCGGCTTGTAGACAGGCGGTCCAGATAACCAGCATGAAGTTCATCAGCTGTCAACTTCTCTAGCGGCGGGAGCTCAAACTCCAACTTCTTCGAGGCTTTAGTCTCCTCAGTGTGATTTGTTAACACATGAGGTTGAGGAGAGTGAAAGCCGGTGCTAGTAATGGTGACGTCCGGAGTACCCGAATTGTCAGCAGCTGGTGAAGGGCTTGGCGGCTTAGAATTGGCCCTCGGAGGACTCTCAGGAATTATATCATTGGCTGCCGACTCAGCAGAGCAACGAGCTTCTTCAGGCGTGTCCTTGGAGGCCGCAGAGGGCTCAGTGCGGTGCAGGAGAATCCAGTTTGGCAGGCTTCGGCTCTCGAGCCTTGGGAGCAGGGGTAGATCCGCTGGTCTTCCTTTGTTTTGCTTGGGCCCTAGAAAACACAAAAGATCATGGTTTGAGATTTACAGATAATACAAGTTTGAACATAAGCATGAAAGGCACGTACTCTGGATTGATCTTCAGAGGCGGCAGAGCAGTTCCGGTAGAGTCGCCAGATGAAGGAGGTGAGTCCTGAAAGCAGTTAAGACAATATAAGACAATGCTGAGTTGTAAAAGCAAGGTTGATAAAGCAAAGCCCGGTTGAATAAATACCTCAGCCGGCTGTTTCCGTTGAGCCAGAGAGTGAGATAACCCGGCCATAAGGTCATTAGAGCCGGTGCTCTGGGTCTGGCATCGGGAGAGTTGATGTTGCTTTTTCAAAAGAAAGTAGTGATCTAAGTAAGCAAGAGGATGAGAGAGTGGGACCTTTCGGACGACCCATCGTATCTTCTGAGGTGCAAGATGTTCTAAGTTGGATGAAATGTAAGTTACCTCGGGAACGTTGGCATGGCTTGTCTCCGTTTCGTCCAGTGGATTGTTATTGTCAATAAGGTGCATGAAGAGACGACCAAGAGAGTGAAGTTCTACCTCAGAATCATCAGATTCTAGTTGTTCTTGAGGTGCGGTTTTCTTCTTTCGGCAGTCAGCTTTGTCCTTTGACTTCTTCGGAGGAGGAACATACTTCTTTTTCCAGAAGCCAGAGTTGTCCTAAAAGTGTAAGCCGACAGAGGTCAAAAGATTGTTAAGGATATATGCATAGCTAACGTAGGAATGAGGAGATAGAGAGTCGCCCTTACGTTTGGGGCCGGGGTTGCGGCACAGAAAGGCGCTAACCCGGTGGCGCGGCAAGCTCCTTAAGATTCATGGAAAAGGCTCTTGATGGCGGCCACAACGTTATCTTCTGATAACGTGGTAGAGTTAAAGCAAAGGGGGTCATCAGACTCACCCGTATACTCACACATGAGACGGCTTCGCCGACTCAGGGGCATGACCCTCCAAGAAATCCAGCAGTGGGTTAGATCCATTCCCGTTAGCCCATTGTCCATAAGGGCTTTAATCTTTCCATGAGCCAGAGCATACTTTGCCCGCTCAGCGGCTGACAGACGACCATGGAGCTCAGTTGTTGTCTTGAGCCGAGATGAACGATAACCCGGCAAGGAATGCTCTCCTTCTGGAGAGGTGTCTTTGCAGTAAAACCAGGTTCTACTCCAGTCTTTAGGATGACTTGGCATCCGAACAGCCGGGAAGGTCACATCCCGTCGCCTCTGAATGAAGATCCCGCCAAGCTCTAGTCTTGGACCAGCTTTCACCTCCGTTTGGTGATTCGCGTAAAAGAACTCAAGAAAGAGACCAATGGACGGCTCTTCTTATAAGTAAACTTCACTGAGTATTTGGAAGTTTCACATATTGGAGACAGAATTGGGAGCGATGTCTTGAGGGTGCAGTTTAAAGAAATGAAGAACGTCTCAGAAAAACTTTGAGCCGGGTGGGCTAAACCCACGCACGAGGTGGTCCGCGAACACAACTACTTCACTCTCTTGGGGAACAGGTCTCAGCTCGTTGCCTGGAACCTGCCAATGGATGACATCTTTGGCTGGTAAAGTCCCCGCGTCTACAAAATCCATCAGGAATTCTTCGGTGAGAGCAGAGCCGACCCAATTGCAAGAATTGGATGCACGAGACATGGCGGCGGCTTAAAACTGTGCAAAGTAACAATGTGTGGCGAGTTAGAAGGTGACAGACAACTAAGGGCGGTTAAAAAGCCTAAGTTTTATAAAGTTAAGTCACCGGAACAGTTTTGATGAAAGTCGAAAAGTCACTGGCGAGTCAAGTTTGCAAGGAAACGAGGAAAAATTTACTAAGTGTGGAAAAACAGGTTTCACAGACTATCTATGCAGTTACGGATCTACAAAATAGAGAAAAATCGGGTTTATTCCAAACCTAACGACGAACAGTTGAACCAATGATGTTTGAAGAGAGTGAACAGAACAACTGTAGATCTCGCGTGGTGCTATTATCTACTTCCTACGATCTACAGCACTAGAAAGGGGGGCATTTCCAAGCTCACTGATCTACCTACTATCAGACATTGCAAAGAGCTCGTGTTCTAGTGGCGGAGGAACTCCATGAAAACCCTATCGAAAGCTACAGATCTCGGAGCGGAGAAGAACTCACCGGAGATGACGCAACGGATGGGGGCGGTGTTCTGGTCCGATCAAGTTGATGCAGCGGACTGGCGTGATGATGGCGTGGAAGCTTCACCGCAGCGGAAGAACGCTGGAGCGACAGCATCGGGAGGAAGAAGAAGAGGCACGAGCAGGAGAAGGAAATGAAACTGCCCTTTGCGGTCCTATTTAATAGGCAAAAGGGGGAGGCGAGAATCCAGGCGATGGAAATTAATTGACTGAGATGGATGCCTCGATTCTCGGGCCGTCAGTTTAATAATGGGAAGATCCGTTGCGGTTGTCAGGGAATCTTTTTGATATCTCTGGCATGACGTCATGGCGGGTTACATTGTCTAACTTCGAGGTGATAATGAGCAAGACTCGCCGCCAAGTGAGATGGAAGATTGAGCAAGACTCGTCGCCAAGAGAAACGGAAGATTGAAATGAGCAAGCTCAAATCAATTTGGGGCCTAATGTTGGGGATATAACCCCGTGGTGAGACCCGCCCAAGTGGGGTCGGGTCGCACCTGGAGGCTCATAAGCCAAACCAAGGATGTGCCTCGAGACATAAGCCCAGACGTATGGCGGCTCACTATGATGGGCCAAGGTGAGGCCCAAACAAAGAAGGCAAAGAAGACCCGGGCGGATAAGCCGCCCGGAGACGGCTTGCTCAGGAAGGCAAGACAGCATAGAGTTAGAGTCGGACACGTTGTAAGAGTCGGTATGAGACTTGTGTAACCCGTGGTCTTGACATTCTATATAAGGGCAAGACCCGAAGAGACTTAGACAGAAAACCAACTAGTCGAGAACTAGGTCAAGCGAGTCCGCTCCCTTGTAATCGATATTCCAATCAATACAACACAAGCAGGACGTAGGCCTTTACCTCTTCTTGAGGGGCTGAACCTGGGTAAACTCGTGTCCTTCGTCCCAACGACCCCTTTGAGTCCATCACATTAGCAATGACCTCGAATCTAAGTCCTCAGACATCTGTCGTGACAAAACAATGACATCGCTGGTTTTATTTTGCAGAGGAGTTGAAAGCCCTCCAGGGGAAGGAGGACTGGTTGGTCTCCGAGCGGGACCGGCTAGTGCAGAGCGTCCATGAGATCAACTCGGAAAGGGACCGGATGGGCGCCCTGTTGGTGGACGGACAGGCGGCCCAAGAGCGCTTGAGGGCAGACGGGCAGCGGGAGGTGGCGGCTAGGGAGGACACCACAAAGCAGGCAGCTGATGCCACCAAGTGAACTGCCGCTCTCCAAGGCATGGTGACCTGCCTCAAGAAGGCACTTGAGGCGCGCGGGGTTAAGCTGGAGAGGGAGCAGGACTCATCACTGAATTTTGCCCTCGAACTGGACGACTCCTTCCAACGTGAGTCTTGATTTTCCTTTTCAACTGGCTGTGTTTTTCTTGCCCTTGAGTTGTTTTTTCTGATTCCCCTTTCTCTTTTCTAGAGCGCATCCCGGAAACCCAATGCCGCACTGAGCGCGTCGTGGCAGAACACGAGGAGTATCTATGGGAGCGCGGGCGTGAGCTTGTGGAGAACGCCGGTTGGGACGTCGCGGAGCTTGGGTTGGCCATGGAGAATCGGCTAATCCACCTTCAGCGCAGCGTGGAGCAGCTAAAGACTGCCGGCAAGGAGGTGGTCGCTGCCTTGTGGCTGGGTCATGGGGCCCCGTATAGCCGTGTGGCGCTATGGCTGGAGAATGTCGTGGCCTGACTCCAAACCTAGAAGGCATCGGCGGCTCAAGCCAGTGCACAGATGGCACTCCGGTTCGTCACGTCATGGTATCGCGGCGTCGACCTAGACCGGTTGGCCACCATGTGGGACGTGCTAGAGGAGGAACAAGCGGCTCATGAAGGCGCCCTTGTCCGTCGGGCCAACGAGCTTGCCTCGTACGTCGACCTGGACGAACTCCTGCTGGCTCTCAGCGATGATGGTGAGCCGGTCGCCGAGGACTCCTTCAGAAACCCCCAAGGCCCGGAGGACAAGGAGGACATAGATGAGAGCACCGCCTCTAGCACTGATAGCGGAGCCGAGGCCACGGAGATCACGGATGCGGACCCGAATGCCACAGCTTCTTTAGGGCGAAACGTCGAGCCGGTTGGCGACGTGCCGGCAGCCTGAGCTGCCCCGCGTATTTTACTTGTTTCTTCCTTCGCTACAGTACTGTTTTAAGACACATTTCCACCCACTGGGGGTGTATTGTAATGAACCTATGGCCGGTGGCCTTTATCGTTTTAACTTGTGCTTTTGGTTGTTGCAATGTTTTGTATGCGTGCCGGCTCGTCCCTACCCCTTTTCCCCTCTTGGTTCCATCTTCTCAAACCCTTATCCCCCTCGGTTTCAGCCCCACCAGCCCGACAGCCGGGAGCCGGTCTGTAATTGGGACGGGGCGTCCGCCTCGAGGGAGTCCGTTCTGAGTTTGGAAACCGCAAGAATTTTTTGGCTAAGGCAAGTGACAGAGGTGAGGAAGAGCTCCAACTAGACCTAGCCGGCGATCCCCTTGCGATCGATTTTGCGTGTGCACTAAGTTTTGATGCCCCGAGGACCCGTTAGCCGGACAGTCGGGAGACGGTCTATAGCTGGGAGGGGTGGGAGGGCTTGTTTAGTTCAGAATACTTGATCAGTTTCGGGGGAGGATGCCTAGGACTAACCGGCGAGCCCTAGGGACCGGGAGCCGTGTCCGGGAGCCAGTGAATCAAGCAAACTTTGGAAGGAAACAAAAGGGGCGTGTCCCAAGAGCTGGCTTGGGGTACCCATTGCATTCATGAGCCCAAAAAAGGAAGGATACATACATACACTAGTTTTTTAGCAGTAAAACGGGCGGAGGAGCGCCGCGTTCCACGGGTGCTCCGTCTCCTTGCCGGAGGCGTCCCTCTTGCGCTTCTGTAGCTTCTGGGCGTCTATCAAGTAGTACACGTTGTTGTGCAGCGCTCTGATGATGATGAATGGGCCCTCCCATGGGGAGGACAGCTTGTGCTGGCCGGTAGTTCTTTGGATCTGCCTCAGCACCAAATTTCCTTCGCGGAAAGAGACTGGCTAGATTCGCTTGCCGTGGTAGTGCCGGAGCTTCTGATGGTATATGGCCGCCGGCTCAGAGCCAGCTCACATGCTTCTTTGAGTAGGTCAACGCCGTCTTCCCTTGCCTCCTTCGCGTCCTTCTCTATGTACAAGGCGACCCAAGGCGAATCGAATTCGATGTCAGTGGGGATGATTGCCTCGGACCCGTATATGAGGAAGAAAGGGGTGTAGATGGTCGACCAGTTAGGCATAGTCGTGAGGCTCCAGAGGACAGCTGGTAGCTCTTCGATCCAGCAGCCGACCGACCTGACCAGCGGTGCCACGAGTTGGGGCTTGATGCCAGACAGGATCAGGTCGTTCGCCCTCTCGACCTGGCCGTTTGACTGTGGATGAGCGACGGTTGCCGGGTCGAGCCGGATGCCCTGCTTGGCGCAGAGATGTGCTAGCGCGTCGGTGTAGTTTGTGCCTTGTCAGTGATGATGTTGTGGGGGACGTTGTAGCGGACCGTGATGTCTTCGATGAATCGGATGACTGTGGGGCCATCCAGCTTCTTGATCGGCCTGGCTTCGATCCACTTGGTGAACTTGTTGACGGCTACTAGCAAATCCGTCATGCCGCCTCGTGCAGTCTTGAAGGGCCCCACCATATCCAGCCCCAAAACGGCAAAGCGCGACTAGAGGGGGATGGCCTGGAGGGCCGTAGCCGGTAGGTGGCTCTACGTGCTGAAGCGCTAGTAGCCCTCGCACTTGTCGACCAGCCGCTTGGCCTCCTCTAAGGTTGTCGGCCAGTAGAAGCCATGGCGGAATGCCTTGGCCACCAGGGTCCTGGAGGTGGCACGATGCCCGCACTCGCCCTGGTGGATGTCGAGGAGGATCTCTTGTCCAATCTCTGGCTCGAAGCATCATTGAAAAACACCGATGGTGTTTCGATGAACCAACTCGCGGTTGATGATGTTGTTGGCTGGAGCCTGACACTGAATCTGCCTCATCGTGGCCTCATCAAGAGGGAGCTCGCTGCACAGGAGGAACGCTAGGATGGGCTAGGCCCATGAGGGAGCCGAGACGGGGGCCGGCTCGGGAGCCCTCGGGCCTAGGTGATCAGCCCCCAGGACCAGCTCGCCAATCCCCAGGGCTGAGGCAGTGGGAGGGGCGTCGATCTCCATCATGACAACTGTGTCGTCGGAGCCGGTGGCTTCGGATGCGGCCGGATCGATAGTTGGAGCTGGCGACGCCCGCTGGGCAGCCAGCGCTAAAGGTGCCGGTGTGGCAGCCGAAGCCGGTGGGGCCGGTGGTGCAGCTGGTGGCGATGGTGCCGACAGAGCAGCCGGAGCCACCGATGGGCTGGCAGCATTGGCCGGCACGAAGATGGACTCCGATTCGGGGGAGGGCTTCATCGACGGGTTGAGCAGCCGTTCAAGGGAGACGCCGGCTGGGAAGGCCTGCCGGGTGGAGCCGATTTTTTCCAGCGTATCGGCCGCCTCGTTGTCCGCCCAGGGGACGTGGTGCGACTCATAGCCCTCGAAGGAGCCGGTGATCTACTGGACGAGGAATCGATAGCTGTCCATGTTGGCGTCTCTGGTGTCCCATTCGCCAGAGACCTGCTGCACTACGAGGTCGGAGTTGTCAAAACATAGGATGCACCTGATGCCAATCTCCTTGGCGAGCCGGAGGCCGTAGACGAGCGCCTCGTTCTCAGCCACGTTGTTGGAGGCAGCGAAGTGGATCTAAAGAGCGTAGTTGATTTGATCTCCCTTTCGGGAGGAGAGGACGATGCTGGCTCACAGGTCGGTCCTCATCTTCGAGCCGTCGAAGTGCATGCACCAATGAGTGGAATCTGGGAGAAGCAGCACAAACTCTGTCTTCGCCCAGTCGACGAGGAAGTCGGCCATGGCCTACGACTTGATGGCGGTGCGTGGTTCGTAACGAATCTCATGGTTGGCGAGGGCGATGACCCATTTGGCTATCCGGCCGGTGGAGTCCCGGCCTCTCATGATCTCGTCGAGCGGGGCCATGCTCACCACGGTGATGGTGTGCTCTTGGAAGTACTACTTGACCTTCTTAGCGGCGAAGTATATGTCGTAGCACATCTTCTGGTAGTGGGGGTATTTCTAGTTGGAGGCGGAGAGGACCTCGCTGAGGTAGTAGACGGGGCACTGGACTGGCAGCATCATGCCTTCCTTCAGCCGGTCGACCACCAGGATGACACTGATGACGCGTGTGGTCGCCACGATGTAGGCGAGCAAGGGCTCCTACTCAGCCGGCAAGGACAGGATGGACGCGCTAGTGAGGGCCCTCTTGAGTCTTCAAAAGGCCTCGTCCGCCTCGTCGGGCTAGACGAACATGGTCGGCTTCTTCATGGGGGCACGGCTCGGCTCGGCCAGAGCTGTCTTCCGTAGGAGCCCATAGAGGGGCAGAGCGTTCTCTCCTAGTTGGCTGATGAACCGGCTGAGCAAGGCGAGGCAGCCGATGAACTTCTAGACATCGCAGATCTGGGTTGGCTTGGGCATACGCTCGATCGCCCTAATCTTCTCTGGGTTAGCTTCGATGCCGCGAGCGGACATGAAGAAACCCATGAGTTGGCCGGCTGGGACGCTAAAGACGCACTTCTCCGAGTTGATCTTGATCTTGTACTTGTGCAAGTTCGCGAATGTCTTCCGGAGGTCGTCGAGGAGGCTGAAGTGCTTCTTGGTCTTGACGATGATATCGTCGATGTAGACATGGATGTTCATGCCTATCTGAGGCAGGAGACATTTCTACATGCAGCGCTGGAAGGTGACGCTTGCATTCTTCAGGCCGAAGGACATGGTGATGTAGCAGTAGGCCCCAAAGGGGGTGATGAAGGAGGTCTTGAGCCGGTCGTCCGAGTCCAGCTTGATCTGGTGATAGCTGGAGTAGGGGTCTTGGAGAGACAGCAGGTCGCAGCCGGCCATGGAGTCAATGACTTGATCGATCCGCGGCAGGGCGAACTGGTCCTTGGGGCATGCCTTGTTCAGCTGGTGTAGTCGATGCACATGCGCCAGGTCTTGTTCTTCTTCAGCACCAGGACTGGGTTGGCCAGCCAGTTCGGGTGGAAACCTTCCTCGATGAAGTCGGCTACGAGCAGCCGGGCGATCTCTTCTCCTATAGTGCGCCGCTTCTCCTCGAAGAAGCGGCGTAGGGGTTGCTTGACCGGTTTTGCGTCCGGTCATACGTGAAGCTTATGCTCGGCGAACCTCCTCGGAACACCCGGCATGTCCGTGGGGGGCATGCAAAGATGCCCGATTCTCACGGAGGAAGTCGACGAGCTCGCTTTCCTATTTCTTGTTGAGGTGGGAGCTGATGGTGACGCACTGCTCGAGGTTGGTCGGGTCGAGCGAGACCTACCTGGTGTCCTTAGACGGCTGGAATGAAGCCTCGCAGACCGACTGCGAGGGAGGAGCCGGCACGGCCGGCTGGCTGGAGGCGAGGGCCACAAGCCGATCGATCTGCCGCTTCTCCTCTGATATCTCCAGGGCCTCGGCCAGCCGGCTGCCGTCTCGCGCGCACTCGATGGACATCTTGTAGTCGCCAGCAATAGTGATGATCCCCTTGGGACCCGGGATCTTGAGCTTGAGGTATGCGTAGTGGGGGACCGCCATGACTTGACGAGAGCCGAACGGCCCAGCAGCACGTGGTAGGGACTGTCAAGGTCCACCACCTCGAACCATATCGGCTCGTGGTGGAAGTGGCCGGGACTGCCAAAGAGGATGTCGAGCTTGATCTTGCTAATGGGGGTGTAGGACTTTCCCGGCATGATGCCGTGGAAAACGGTGCGGCTCGTCTGCAGATCTTCTGCCTTGAACCCTAGCTTTTGCATCGTGTCGAGGTAGAGGATGTTGATGCTATTGCCGCCATCGATTAACACCTGCGAGAAGCGACAAGTGCGCCTCTTGGAGGCGATGGTGGGGTCTAGGACCAGGGCGTAGCTGCTAGGATTTGGCATCACGTCCGGGTGATCTGCCCGACTCCAGGTAACCGGCTTCTCGGACCAGTGCATGAACTAGGGAGTCGCAGGCATCATGGCGTTCGCCTCGCGGTGGAGCAAGCGCTAAGCGTGCTTGTTCGTCTCTTCACTGGTGAAGACGACGTAGGAACCATCTCGGCTAGGGAACTAGTCGAGCAGGCGACCGTCGTTTTGGGCCGGAGCTGGAGCCGGTGCCGAAACCGTCATTGGGGCTCGGGTAGGCGACATGGGGGGAGCTGGAAGGTCGTCCCCCCGGGCCAGCCACTATGAGAATCTACACTGCCGGAGTGTGTGCGTGGAGGGGTTGGCTCCATAATGATTCTTGCAGGGGAGGTCAAGCATTTGCTCGAACGTGAGCTTGGGCTGCTAGGCAGCCTTGCCGGTGCGCTAACGCTAGCCGGAAGGCTGGGCAGCCGGCTCCTCTTCCTCGATGATGGCGACCTGCCGGCACCCGTAGCGGGGGTTGGGCTGGTCGGACTTGCGCTTGTTGTTTTGCGGCTGCCGGTTGTCGGTAGCCGTTTGCAATGTAGCCGGCGTCGGTGCCGCCTTGGCAGGCATTCTCGTCTTGACCCGAATTGCGGAGTCAATCGTGGCGTACTTGTCCGCCTTGGCCATGAGTTCCGCTAGCATAGCCGGCTCGGAACACAGGGGCTTGTGCTTGAGGTAGGTGCCGTCGTGGCAACCTTCAATGAAGTACTGGATGTCCTGTATCTCGTGCACCCCTTCGCAGGAGTTGCAGAGCTCGGTCCATTGGGCGAGGTAGTTGCGAAGGGCCTCGTCCAGCCCCTGAACTCACATGGCTAGTTCGTGGGGGCGGCCAGGCCACTTGTAGGTGTCGGTGAACTTGTGGACGAATGCTTCTTTGAAGTCGGTCCAGGTGTTGATGTTGCCGGCCCCCAGGCTGTTGAGCCAGGTGCGAGCTGAGCCGATCAACATGAGGGGAGCGTAGTGGACGGCTACGCGCTTGTTCCCCTGGCGATGCCGACTGCGGTGGTGTAGTCGATCATCCAGTCCTCGGGCTTGGCGTCCTTGTTATACTTTGGGGTATCCCGAGGGAGAGTGAAGCCGGTCGGGAACGGCTCGTTACGGATCCGGGCGCCGAAACATGCCGGACCAATCGATCCCTCCTCCTCGAGGAGGGCCGACTGCGCCACTCGGCCGAGACGGAGGCGTGCATCATTATCGTTGTGGGGGGCCCGTGGTCCAAGCCGGGCCGCGAGCTTTGGGCGGACGGCCGGCAGGACTGACCGCGTCGGCTCTTGCCGTGGAGGTGGCGCGTGCCCGCGGCTGCACCGGCTACCGCCAGTCGACGCCTTGTTGCGGCGGTTGCTGCGAGCCAGATTGTTGTTGTGTCGGTTGTTCACAGTCGGCTGCTCGTTCCCCCACAGCTGGGAGCGCTTGGGGTTGCTTGCCTCGACCCGCCGGTTGGAGACACAAGGGGAGCAGGAGTGCTAAGCCAGCTGACGGCCAACAGAGCCAACGCCCTTGCCCTTGGGACGGGGACCTTCAAAGGCGGCTCCACCGGGGGTGAGCAAGAGCTGCTACTCGTTGGAGGTGTCGATGTGGTCTTTGATGTGTCGCTCACGCGAGGCGCGTTCTTCGCCTACCAAGGTAGCCAAGTCATCGTAGGCTACCTTGGCGGCCCACAAGTTGGTCATGGGGGTGTCGTAGACGGGCAGGTTGTTGCCAAGAATTTTCGCGAACATGCGACCGCGATCGCGCACAGCCCCACGCCGGCTGGGCTCGATGCCAGCCGGGGGTGAGACCGTAAGCGGAGGCGTACTCCTGCTGAGCGGCCTTCATACGGCGCCGCTCAGCCATGAGGGCGCTGGCATCCTCGAATAACAGGCGCCGAGCCGCCTCCAGCTCGGCTGTGATGGAGTTTGGGTTCGCCGTCGAGGCAATGGGAGTGCTCAGCCCGCTAAGGGTAGCGCCGAGTGGATCCGAGGTGCATGCGCGAACAGCGACCACGTGGGCCTCGGCCCGCGCATGGCCGGAGGACGTGGATGAAGCAGTGACCATCACTCCCATGCGAACATGGGAGCCGTTCGACTCGACCGGGAAGAGGGCCCCCAACGGACGAGGGCAGATCGGTACAGCAAAGCACCTGGCTAGGATAGTCATCGGTCGTTGGCTCATCGGCGAGAGTCAGCTTGCCGAAGCGCTCGGTGAGCGCGGCGATGTCAAGCGCAAGGTCGTCGTAGAGGCGTCTATCGGGGAAACCAACTTCATTGCCTGTAGGGCCTATCGGAGCAAGCCCCACGCGCCTGCGGTTCCATCCGGACGCGGAGCGACCGGAGGAGGTGGTGAAGGGTCCTGCCCGGAACGTGACCCCGGCCGGCTCCGCATATGGCCCCACGGTGGGCGCCAACTGTCATTGTTTTCTCATGACAAATGCCATGGTTAGGCTTATCGAAGGTGTTTGGGCAGGAGGACGCCGACGGGCTCCGGGAGTGGGATTAGGCACAAGCGGCGGTGGACGCATGATGTACCCAGGTTCAGGGCCCTCCATGGGAGGTAATACCCCTAGTCCTTGGTCTAGGTTGATAGACGAGGGAGGTTACAATGGTGCTCCTGGAGCTGTTGTCTAGAGGTGGAAGAAGGAGCAGTCGGCTCCTCTTCCCTTGCTACGTGGGTGGATATGGGGTGAAGTGTTCCTTCGTGTGTGTGCATAAATCTCTCCGTCCCCTTTGCATGGGGGGATCGGGGGGTTTTATAGGCCAACCCCCCTGCTTACAATATTTCTAAAGTATCGGTCATGGGGACCCGGCTGGCAGCCTCTCCGGCTGGCTAGGGGGACCCTCCGCCGAGCCGTCTTCTCATTGGTAGGGCCCACCAGCCGCACGGTCCCATCACCTTCTGGGGCCTGCCGGCCGGCTCCATGATTGGCAAGCGCTCACCTGCCTAGCGCCAACCGGTCGAGGTCTCCGATACGGCTGGTAGCACTGTAGCCACGCGGAGGCAGGTAATGGAGTAGGTTGGAGCGTGCTGGCACTGTTGCCCCGCTCGGTCGCGGTCAGCCGAGGTCAGCGGTACGACTGGATGCACTGTAGCCATGCGCACCCTCGTGTCAGCGATCGTTGTGCCATGCTAGGGCTCGTCATGGGGGTCTTGTCTTGTCGCTGTACCCGTGTGCAGAGAGATGGGACGGGGGCCTATTCGCTCAAGGGTCAACGGAAGAGTCGGCCTGGAGGCAGCGTGCCGTGGTCCAGCCGGCCAGGGCCAAACCGGCTCCTTGGTCAGCCGACCATGAGCCAGGGCCGAACCGGCTCCTTGGAGAATCCCATTGCTTTGGCCTACCTAGGGGTAATAACCCCATCAAGCGATGTCCTTGACATGGAGGATGTGCATAATTGTTGTTGTCGAGTTGACGTTGTGGTTGCCTTGGGGCGTCATCATCATTGTGCTCGAACCCAAGACCTCCTGGTCTCACCCCACGGCCACTACCACTGCACTAGCGAGTCGACTGTTAATAGAGGGAGGCCTCTGCACCTCTAGTACACACACACGCATATGCTATCTGACGAAACTGAAGAAAAACAGAGCACACGGCGACAGGGCAACTCCGACGAGCAACGGCGGTGACCTACGGCGACTCTGGCAACACTGACTGCACTCACACGCATGGGAACAACCCGAGAGCCCATTCCCGCGCTCACCTTGCGGCGAGAGGGACGGAGGCGAGCTCAAGTCCGAGCTTTTCCGGCTGGCGGCGACGAGCACCACGACAACGACGCTACGCGCTACGGCGAGGAAAGGGGTAACGAGGACCGGCGGCTCACCTTGGGGGCAAGGCGATGACAAGCCAGTCATGATGGAGGCGACGGAGGGGAAGGAGAAGGCCGGAGACGCGACGACAACGCAAGGGAAGCAGAATGCTTGGGGACGGCGACGCGGCACCGCAGAGGAGGAGCTCCTCTCCTCCTAGCGGCGAGGATGGAAGGCGGGCGACGGCGGCTTGCTCCACGCCATCTCCACCGGCGTCGAGGACCACGGATACGGCAGCGATGACGAGATCTCTCTCTCTCTCTCTCTGAACTTACCTGTCGGCTCTCTGACAGAGAAGGAAAAGGAGAAGGGAGAAGGAGGAAGAAGGAGGAAGAGCGGCGGCGGCGAGGGGAGAAGGAAGAGGAACCCTAGGCGCGGAGGGGCACGCATGCCGAGGGCTTTATAGCCCCCAGGCTGACGGCGATGGCGACGGAAAGGAGCGGCGGAGCTGCACGCTCTCTCTGAACCTGACGGAGAAGGGGACGGGGGCAGGTTGCCGTTTACTGTGCGGCTGGGCCGAGCCAGTGGCTCTCCTGGGCTGGAAGCTCAGTGCCGACCTGCACCCTCTCTCATAGAAAAAGGGGAAGATCTAGGAATGAAAGAAGTCCGGAAACTCGGAACGGAGAAGGTCCTCGCGCTCCCAAGTAGCTTGTTTGTCGGAATGATGAGTCCGCTTCACCTTGAGGAACTTGGTAGACTTGTTGCGAGTCTTATGCTCAGTTTCTTCAAGAATAGCAACTGGGTGCTCACGATAAAAAAGATCTGCTTGAAGATCGATGTCTTGGAGTTCAATGGTTCACTCAGGAGTCTTGAAGCATTTCTGGAGCTCAGAAACATGGAAGACATCGTGCACGTTCGTGAAATTTGGAGGAAGCTCAAGTTGATATGCCAGACCACCTCTCTTGTCAACAACTTTGAAAGGACCAACAAAACGAGGAGCCAACTTCCCTTTGATTCCAAATCGCTGTGTGCCTCTCATGGGATAAACTTTGAGATAGACAAGATCATCCACTTGGAAGGAAACATCCCGATGTTTGCTATCATAATAGCTCTTCTGACGGGACTGAACTGCTTTGAGGTTCTCACGAATGACATGGCACATTTCTTCTGCTTCAGTGATCATGTCATTGCCCAATATCTGATGCTCACCGGTTTCAGACCAATTAAGCTGGGTACGACACTTTCTGTCGTAGAGAATCTCGAACGGGGCCTTGCCGGAACTAGCTTGGAAGCTATTGTTGTATGAGAATTCAGCATAAGGAAGGCAGTCTTCCCACTTCATGCCGAACGAAATCACACAGGCTCTGAGCATATCTTCAAGGATCTGACTGACTCTCTCAACTTGACCACTTGTCTGCGGATGGAACGCAGTGCTGAAACGGATCTTGGTACCCATAGCAGTCTGGAAGGACTCCCAAAACTTGGAAATGAAGAGGCGTTCACGGTCAGAAGAGATGAGTTGAGGAATACCATGCAAAGACACTATCCTTGACGTATACAACTCTGCAAGTTGAGCTGCCGAGATAGATTCCTTGACTGGCAGGAAATGAGCAACTTTTGACAGCTTGTCGATAACCACAAAGATGGCATCGTTGCCCCTCTTGGACTTGGGGAACCCAGTGATGAAATCCATCTCAACATGATCGAATTTCCACTCTGAGATAGGCAGAGGCTGAAGGAGACCTGCTGGACGTTGATGCTCTGCCTTCACTCTGCGACAAACATCACACTCTTTCACGAACTGAGCAATTTCACGTTTCATGCGAGTCCACCAGAAGGTCTGCTTGAGATCTTGATACATCTTGGAACTTCCTGGATGAATGGATAGAAGAGAATTGTGTGCTTCGTCCATGATAACCTTACTGAGATCACCTTTTGGGACCACAAGACGGTCCTCAAAGAACAAGGTATCTTTGTCATCGACACGAAAGCACTTATACTTAGGAATGCTCTTGGCCACACCTTTCTTCACTTTCTTCACCATAGCGTCTAGCAGCTGCGCTTGGCGAACCTAATCTTCCAAAGTCGGAGAGACTTGAAGATTGGCAAGAAATCCTTGCGGAATCATCTGAAGGTTGAGCTTGCGAAAGCCTTCACAAAGCTCGGGTTGAAGAGGCTTCATGATCAGACTATTGCAGTATGCCTTACGGCTGAGCGCGTCTACAATGACATCTGCTTTCCCAGGAGTATACTCAATGCTTGGGTTGAAGTCTTCAAGCATTTCCACCCAACGAGATTGCCGAAGATTGAGATAGAGTTGAGTGAAAATGTACTTCAAACTCTTGTGATCGGTGTACACCTCAACTGGTCTAACCAACAACAAATGCCTCCAAGTCATTAGAGCATGCACAACTGCCGCCAACTCAAGATCATGAGTGTGGTAGTTCTTCTCGGCAGGCTTCAACTGGTGCGAGGTATAGGACACAATCTTCTTGTCTTGCATAAGAACACCACCAAGGCCTTGGAGAGAAGCATCACGGAAAACTTGGAAAGGCCTGGACTGCTCAGGAGGAACAAGAAGTGGAGCTGACGCCAGTCTCTGCTTGAGCGTATTGAACGCTGCATCACACTCAAGAGACCACACATACTTAACACTCTTCTGGAGGAGATTGGACAAAGGCTTGGCAATTTGAGAGAAGTTCTCCACGAACCTTCTGCAATAACTAGCAACCCCGAGGAAACTCCGAAGCTGCTTGACGTTCTGAGGAGGTTCCCACTTCAATATAGCTTCAACTTTCTCAGGGTGCACTTTAATTCCCTCGGCAGAGATGACATGCCCGAGGTACACCACTTCATTGAGCCAAAACTCACACTTGGAAAACTTGGCATACAACCGATGCTCTCCTAACTTGTCAAGCACAAGGTGGATATGCCCTCCATGATCTTCTTCTGTCTCCGAGAACACAAGGATATCATCTAGATAGATCAAGACGAACTCATTCTTGAAAGGAGAGAAGATGAAATTCATCATTCTTGAGAAGGTTGGAGGAGCATTCGCAAGACCAAACGACATAACGAGTACTCATAAGAGCCAAAACTCGTCCTGAAAGCGGTCTTGGGAATGTCCTCTTCGCGAATGCAAATCTGATGATAACCCATGCGAAGATCCAACTTGGAGAAAACCTTGGCACCTTTCAGTTGCTCAAACAACTCATTGATGTTGGGAAGTGGGTACTTGTTTCTGATTGTCTTCTTGTTCAATGGCCGGTAGTCCACACAAAGACGATATGTGCCATCTTTCTTCTTGAAAAACAAAACTCCAAAACCACATGGAGAAGAACTTGGTCTGATCATACCCAGACGTTCTTGCTCATCTAGCTGCTTCTTCAACTCTTTCAGCTCTTCGGGACCAAGTTTATACGGGCGCTTGCAGACTGGTTTAGTTCCGGGCTCGAGATCAATCACAAACTCGACTGGCCGGTGCTGAGGCGTTCCTGGCAACTCTTCTGGAAAGACATCTTCATACTCACAAACCACCGGAATTTCAAAAATCGCCGAGATTTCACCCTTGTTAAGAGCAAAGAGACGGATTGTGTCATCGCGAGTTGCGAAAATAATCACGTCTTCTGAAGGATGAGTCAGCTTGACTTCTTTTGCTTTGCAATCAATATGAGCCTTATTCATAGCCAGGAAGTCCATGCCCAGAACGAGATCAATATCAGAATTACCGAGAACAATTGGGGAAGCAAGAAAAGAATAATTCCCCATCTTGATAGAAACATCCGGCACATGCAATTGGAATTCATTAACTTCCCAGGGGACACCACTAGCACAGGTCTAAGGAGATCTTGACAAGCAAACTCATGCATTGCGAAGAATGAACGGGACATGAAACAATGCGATGCACCAGAATCAAACAAAACTTTTGCTGGAATTGAATTAACTGAGAGATTACCCATGATCACTTGAGAAGAATCCTCTGCCTCTGCTGCATTCACCATATTCACTCTTGCGGACTTGGGATTATACTTCACCATAGCATTGCCTGGAGGCTTGACAGGAGGAGGAGACGGAAGACGCCGCTGGTTGCACTTGTTTTCATAGTGACCCTTATGGCCACACTTGTGACAAGTCACCTCAGAAAGCGGACGAACATTGCCTGGAGGAGGAACAAGAACAGCCTTGGACGCCTGGTTCTTCTGCTGGAAACCTGGGTTGGGTGGGTGGGAAGAACCACGACCACTGAACTGTTTCTACTGCTGAGGAGGACGAAACGGAAGAGGATTTGGCGCCCAATACTTCTGCTGCTTGGGAACCATCTAAGAGCCGGAAGAAGAAGAATATGAATCCCTTGAACGCTTCTTAGAGTTCTCCAACTTGAGCTGAGCTGCTTCAATCTTCAAAGCCATGTTATAGAACTGATCAAATTCACGAGGCTCCTGAAGAACTAAGCCTAGCAGAAGCTCATCCTTGAGACCACCTCTGAACTGATAGATCATAGCTTTGTCATCAGGAACATCTTGCTTGGCGTAACGAGCTAGATTCTGGAACTCGACGTTGTACTGGCAGACAGATTTACTTCCCTGCTTCAGGTTCCTGAACTTCTCACGCATCTCCTCGACAAAGCTTGTCGGAATGTAATGAGCCCTGAAGTCACGACGGAAATCGTCCCAAGTAACAACACGATCGCCCTGGAATCCTTGTACTATTGCCATCAGTCAGCTGCTTGACCCTTTAGCTGGAACGATGCAAATTTGACAAAGTCCTCTGGCCTGATATTGCTGCACTCAAAATACTTACTCATATCACGAAGCCAATCATCAGCATCTAAAGGCTGCTCACAACAGGTGAAAGTCTTCGGCTGGTTGGCAAGGAACTGACTGAGAGTCGCAAACTGCAGTTGATTCTGAAAATTGCCTTGAAAACCCTGCTGACCCTGTTCCCTTTCTTGCAACAGCCTTAGCAACATCTTAGTGTTCACATCGGTCGCGGCCATCACAGCTTGCCAAGCATCTAGAGGAGGAGGCGAAGGAGGCGGTGGCGGGGGTGGCGGTAGAATATCAGTCTGCTCCTCACCACGACCCGGATTGGTGCGAGTTGGTGGAGCCATCCTAAAGATGGACAAAACGTATCAGCACCTCATTGATAAGATGAACATAAGCTGAATCAAATGCTTGAAAGAAATTGAACAACTAACAACATAGCGTTCCTACTAAAAAATTAGTAAGAATGCTTCTTCAGATCATGATAACATCATCGATATAATAAGCCACTTGCAATTAACACAAAAGTATTGAGCTAAGCGCTCGGAACAAATGTACATGCCCAATACACCTGGAGAAGATGATCCTAGATGACTACAAGATTTCCCACCTATGAACTTCCGAAAACTTTCTTGTTTATGCGATTCGGGTTGCGAAATCAGGAACCTACCCTAGGCAATCAGCTGCAACTGCATCTGCAACCTTCCACACCATAATTCAAGAAATTCCGCAAACTCGTCTACTCTCGAATCCTCGAACTCACAACAATACTAAACCATGGTGGTACCCCGGACGCCTCCCCAGTACTAGGTGACTCCAACCTTATCTCACCACAATAAGTATTGAAGTAATTCTGAACATTCTCCGTCCTAAGATATCAAGGAAGCTGATTGATAATGATGTGCCAACATTCCCTGGAGCTCGACTCCCCGGAAGAAATCAAGTCAGACAGGAGGCACTAAGACAGAACCATGTCACATCGGCATCATATAGACTCAAAAATACCCGCGTGATCCTAAAAAAATTGAGCGAGAAGAGGAGTAGAAACAAAATTCCTAAGTCGGAAACCTCACCGGAGCATAGAAGAGGAGTAAAAAGAATCCTACTCTCCGATATAACTAGACTCAAAATAGTTTTCACTAGACACGACTCGGCCATGTTTGAACAAGCAAAGGCTCCTATGGTCGTATGGCTCTGATACCATCTTCTCACGCCCAAGATGCGCGCCTATCCATTTAAGGCACGAGGCCCTCGCAAGGGATAGAGGCGCATCTTGCCGTTAGCAAGAATAGTATCATCACAACACACAATACTGAATGAGAAGAGTATACAAGTTGGTTTACACTCGCCACATGCTAACTTACAATGTCACTCAAATCATAACATCACGTTGAACACAGGGTTCATCTACGGACGAAATCAAACGATAAAAGAAGTTGCAAATGATACTATCAAGCTATCCCAAAGATCACGACTAGGTCCTCTACTCATCCGGATACGTCACGTACTTCTGCCTCTTTCCTCGTCATATTCCCACTGGAGCTGGGTAAGATCATCCTGCACGAACTCATCTAAACTATGCAATCAGAAAAAGAGTCAAACATCAATATGCATGGATCATGCAAATTGGCATGAAGAATCGGGTTTTTAGGGACTTAGTGAAAATTCCAGTTTTCTAGAATCTGGGTTAATAAAGTAGCAATTTGACAGCACTGGTTAAATAATCTAGAGAGCTCCTATTCACATGAAAATTAACAGGATGGTAGATGGCAATATCTACTAAAAATAACTAACACTGAGCATGCTCAAATTCACAACACATCATTAGCTACACCCCACTCTACATGGCAAAACAATAACAGTAGAATCTTGAGACTTAGGCATTTTAAGCAGGTTGGCAGAAACAGAAAATAGGCAACTTAACAGCATGGTTCCCACTCATCTAGTGACTTAACATGAATAACAAAAATACTGGGACATTCCCAACAATTTGACTAAGAAACTCATGTTGGCAAGAACTTAAAAGCATGCATAGATCAATTCATATGATAAAGATAAAAGGGCATCACAGCATAAAAATGCAGTTTTGTCAAGTGCCCCAAAGTCAAATCTAACTTCACAGATGCATTCATGGGTTGATTCTACCCCAAAATCATTACTCATACCCCTATGCTTGCTTGGAGCGAGTGGGAGAAAAGCTAGGTCGAAATTTGACCCCCTAAGTCATGGTTGACTTATGACACAAGTGCATACTCAAATAAAAGGCATAAAAATGACTTGTGCTCTACTGTTACATGTTGTAAAGGGGTTAATTAGCATATTAGAGACATTATAACATGGCATGGCATCATTGCCAAGATGAAATTATCTAGAAGAGGAACTATGCTTGTAATGCACATAAAAGAGAACATCTACACTTGTGGCTACACATGCACCTACACTCGTTGCTCCACACTAGCACCTCAACCTACACATGCACTTCCAAAGCCACACACACTCACACAAGTGTGTGTATGTATAACATACACACACCACTACACTAGCACCCACACACACTACACCAAGGCATACCCCACCTACACACACAACCATGCATATGTGCATGATCACATGCACATACACTCCACAAGGCACACCACCTTCACATACACTTATGTATGGAGGTAAAAGCATCACACCACACTCACAAGCACATACCTACACTAGTGGGGGGTATGTATGAAACATACACACACTCACACAACACACACACAAGCACATGGCACAAGTATGTGTATGGATCACATACATACACACACACTACACCACTACACCAAGCACACACATATGTGTGTGTGCAAGAAGCACACACACATACACATATATCACTACACCACAATAGAAATATCAAAAGAAAAGGACACAAGTCATGCACATACATACATACATACATACATATAAAAGAAAAAATAAAACAGAGCAAAATAAAAAGAAAACAAAAAGAATGGGGGTAGGGGATCGAACCCAGGACCTCCTAGTCTCACCCCACGGCTACTACAACTGCACTAGCGAGTCGACTGTTAACAGAGGGAGGCCTCTGCACCTCTAGTACACACACACACGCATATGCTATCTGACGAAACTGAAGAAAAACAGAGCACACGGCGACGCAGGGGAAGCAGAACGCTCGGAGACGGCGGCGCGGCACCACAGAGGAGGAGCTCCTCTCCTCCTAGAGGCGGGGATGGAAGGCGGGCGACGGCTCCTTGCTCCACGCCATCTCCACCGGCGTCGAGGACCACCGGATACGGCGGCGACGACAAGCTCTCTCTCTGTCTCTGAACTTACCTGTTGGCTCTCTGACAGAGAAGGAAAAGGAGAAGGGAGGAGGAGGAAGAAGGAGGAAGAGCGGCGGCGGCAAGGGGAGAAGGAAAAGGAACCCTAGGCGCGGAGGGGCACGCATGCCGAGGCCTTAATACCCCCTAGGCTGACGGCGACGGCAACGGAAAGGAGCGGCGAAGCTACAAGCTCTCTCTGAACCTGACGGAGAAGGGGGACAGGGGCAGGTTGCCGTTTACTGTGCGGCTGGGCCGAGCCAGTGGCTCTCCTGGGCTGGAAGTCCAGTGCCCACCTACACCCTCTCTCACAGAAAAAAGAGGGGGGGGTTCTGAATATTTTTAAAATAACACACTCAAGAAAATCCATAGAGAAAATAAAAGAGGTTTTAGTGAAAAATAAAAATACTTTTGCAGAGGAAATAATGTGCTCATATTATTAAAAATATCAGGTTGATTTATTGCAAAGATATTTTAATAATAAAATAAATAACAGCCCCTATTTTTAAAACAACCCAAAATCCAAACAACCCCAAATAACAAAGGCAACACTCACATCATTCATAAGAATATTAGGGCCACCTTTTGAACATTTTTAAACTAATAAAATAGCAAGTAAAATCTGGTCATATAATTTAAATGAAGAGATGGGAAGATGGGAGGTGATGTTGAAAGGAAGAAGAGAGGGGAAGAAGAGGTGGCACACATGGATCCAACCACACACTCAAACACCAACACCACACAAGTGACGCTCACATACAATCACAACACATGAGACACAAGAAAGCAAGCATGCAAGATGGATGGTATGATGGATGTCATGATGGATGGATGCAACAACACAATGATACAAGGTGCAACTCATACATAAACTCATGACACAAGGTTCATACAAGGGGGTTTACATGCCAAATAAGGTAGGGGCAGCACCTGGGCTGTCACAACTCTCCCACACTACAAGAGGATCTCGACCCGAGATCTAGGAACGAAAGAAGTCCAGAAATTCGGAACGGAGAAGGTCCTCACGCTCCCAAGTAGCTTCTTTGTCGGAATGATGAGTCCATTTCACCTTGAGGAACTTGATAGACTTGTTGCGAGTCTTACGCTCAGTTTCTTCAAGAATAGCAACTGGGTGCTCACGATAAGAAAGATTTGCTTGAAGATCGATGTCTTGGAGGTCAATGGTTCGCTCAGGAGTCTTGAAGCATTTCCGGAGCTGAGAAACATGGAAGACATCTTTCACGTTCTCAAAATTTGGAGGAAGCTCAAGTTGATATGCAAGACCACCTCTCTTGTCAACAACTTTGAAAGGACCAACAATGTAACATCCCAAAATTCCATTTTGGAATGTTATGAAATATAGCTATGCATCCATCATCATCATTGCTTGAATACATGTATTGTTGAAATGTTCTTTCTAAATTTCCGAAACCCCTTTCTACTTTCAATGTGTTGCTTTCACCTATTTGAAATCTTGGTAAAATGTTCAAAATAAGAGGGGAGTAACATGACACTCCACACCAGGATCATCTTGGTGATATATCTGAACAAAAATAACCAGGAGTTATTTTGAAAATATTTGCAAAAAGGATTTAAAAACAATTAGGCAATTTCTGAAAATATTATTTTTTCAAAGTGTTCATATGACAGAATAAAAATGTTCATTAAATAGAATTTATTATTCTGTTAATTTTGATATATAATACCCCTATATTTATAAATGGTTTGAATGTTTTAAAAGCTTTTGAATTTCGCTGGAAAAACATTAAACAGAAACCGGTAACGGTTACTGTATTAAACGGGCCGGCCCACGGGCAGTTACTCGCGAATGGATTAAAAGTCGGCCGACCGACGCGCATTCAACGCGCTCTCGCTCACTGACACTGGACCCCACCCCGACCGACCGTTTCTACCGCGCGGTCATCCCTCTCCTTTCGCCCGACCTCGTCGCCGGCAGTTACTCTCCCCGGATCTCTCTCCTCTCTCTTCCCCCGCACTCCCCAGCGCCCCTATATAAGCCGGCCACCCTCCGCTCCTCGTTTCCCCCCAAAGCCCCCTCCTACCTTGTCGGGACGCTGCCAAACGAGCTCGCCGGAGTCCCTGCAACCACCGAAACCCTTCGGACCTCCTCCCGTCGCCACACCCCACCCCAGCCCCCACCATTGCCTCCAATCGACGCCGGACGACCGCCGTTGTCGCCTGGACCTCTTTGCTGCCTCCCTCGACCACCGAAGCTACCTCCGGCGACGTCCTCGACCACCAGCCTCCGTCACCACTCGCCGGAGATCCTCTCTCTCCGGTAAGTCATCGGATCTATCCTCACCCCTCGGATCTACAATCCACGGCCGAGATTAGATTGGATTAATATCCGAACCGGCATCCTCTACCGACCGGTCGCCCGCCCGTAACCTCTCGCGCGCATGCGCCCGCAACCAATAGGAAAGCGCCACGTAGCCCCTCGCCGTCCGGTAGATTTTTTTCCTTTTCTGTTTTTGTTTTAGTTAACAGAGTGAATCCAAATTTTGTTTTGCTTATAAATTTTAATCTATTAAATGTTTTGAGTTGATTCTTTTTGCAATAGCTCAAATTTTTCATGTAGTTTCACACTGTACTGTTAAATTTCAAATTTGAACTATAAAATTTGAATTGAATCAAATTTGCTCAAAATCTTCAAATCTGAATAACTAGAGTTTGAAAATAGATTTTGATATGAATCTTTTTACTACTGTTTGGTATTAGTTAGGACTACCTCCATGTTTAGTTTGAGGATTTTTAGGATGCTTTTGAATAGTGTTTTAGCTATAAACAGAATCTGCCTAGTATTATAGTATAGTTTTATTTACTTAGTTTTAGTTAGTTTAACTTAGATTTAGTTTTAATTTGTTTGGTAGGTTCTGTTGATTTAAATATTTAGTGTTTTACTTGTTGTTAACAAAAAAAAATATAATTGTTTAGTTATTTCTTTCTTAATATAGGAATCACAATTTCTTTTCAAATAGGTTTATTTTGACTAAAACAACTAGTTAGTAATAGTTTTCTTTCAACAAAGTTTTATATAATTTAATTTTGTTTTCTAAAACAAGTTTATTTTAAATTCTTTTCTGTTAAGAACATGTTTTGTTAATAAATAATAAGTTTTGTTTTGCTCTTTTGATAGTAAAACTATAGTTGATTCATATAGTGTTTATCAAAACTTTTACAAACTTTACAAAAGTTTTCTCAACAAACTTAAATTGATTTTCTTCTGTTTATTAATAAAAATATTTTACTGTTTCCTTGCTGTCAACAATTGTTTTGGTTATTTCAAAATAGTTTTATTATGTTAGTAGTGTTTTATCAATCACCTCCTAGTAAACAAAACTTTGTGTGTTTTCCTTACTTGTGATTTGTGCATTGTTTTGTCTTGACTGTTTACTAGTTCTTGATTGATGTTTGTGGGTTACAATATTCTATTGTATGCTTATTGAGTGCTTGTTTGCATCGTTAGATTATCCGGAGTGCGAAGCTTGTTACTTAGAGTCCCACAAGTACGAAGATCATCAATCAGGCAAGTCACTTTGATCATGATTACCCATGTTTTATATGCATTAGTTCTATCATTTTCCCCAATTGCATGCAAGATAGGTTAGTTGGAAACTTGGGTACATTGTAGTAGTATCATGTGGTAGGTACCCCCCTCAAACTCTTTGACACATTGGCCCCGGGAAACGTTGTTTTACTTTTTGCTATGCTATTAGTAGACGGGGTTGGTTGTGTGATTCATGAGAGTTGAGAGAGTTAATAATTCCAAGACCTACATAATGATCAAGATTTAAGACTCCGAGTTTTCAACATACCTCTGGGTGGATGATGGTTGAACGGCACCCTGGAGAAACCAGTGGAATTGCCTAGGTGATGCTGGAGATGGCCAGTATTCACGCGAAAAGATCCACCCAGGCACAAAGAGATGGATGGTTGTTTCAAGACCCAAGGCTTACCTGCATAGCCACAAGTCATTATGGGCTCTGGCTTGGTTGGATATCGTGGTGACCCTGGACAGGCGGTGCTACGAGATGTAGAAGAATGGTAGGAAAGGATGGGCACTGTCAGAGTCGCAGGGAAACCCTTTGGAAGACCATGTTTTGGTCATCCGTTTCTCAAACACCCTGAAGTGCGAGAAATTAAACGGAGGCGACCAAATCTTGTGGGGAACGTGTGCAAAACTCTGCAGAGTACTCAAACCTAATCGATTAGCCGTGTCCACGGTCATGGACGACTTGAGCCAAAGGAACTGAAACATTCGGAATTCTCAACACAATTAATATGATGATGTGGGTATTAACAATTTGGGTATGAGAATTGGTTGGTGGAACCATCTCATTAATCAACCAACTTAGTAATATTTTTGCTTATCCCTCTTGATGTAGGAAAAATTGGCTTTACGCAAAAACTTACCACCCCACCTGCCATATAAGCATGTAGATTAGATGATTATCTTTTCACCCCTCTCTTGTGACTTTGTCGGCATATTCCATATGCTGACCTACACGGCTGCAACGTATCATGTTGCAGAGTACTTTTCCGACCAGGAGTGAGGACACGTTCTACGCTCGGTGAGATGCCCTTGGAGTCAGATGGACTCATCTACTTTCATCGCTTTCGCAAGATTTAGATATTCTCATGAGTTGGCCTTCAGCCACTTTATTGTAATTTTATTGTAATAAAGGACTCGATATGAGATTTCGATTAATATAATGCTGTGTGATTTCCCTTTGATATATACATTGATGTACCGTATGTGTACCAGCATGATCTTGGGATGGTACGGAAACACCGGAGATTCGACCTTTCAGGTCGGGTCGCTACAGAAATGGTATCAGAGCACACGCTGACCGTAGGACGTAACCTCTAGGATTGAAAAGCCTTAGGATTGTATCTCTTTGTCTTTAAAATTCTTATACTCTCATCTACTCATTTTTGATTTCTCTCCGATTATTTCAAAATTTATAGATGGCCACCTTCATCCCAGTGTTGATCACGGAGTTTTGTCAGCCTGACGCAACGATGCCTTTTGGTAAGGAGCTGATGAGGATCGTCAAAGACGTGAGGATTTCTTTGCCGAGCATAACCGGGACTCCTATCATGCATTTCCACAAGATGGACGCTACAGGATCGAGGTGCACATCCCAGGGAAGACCTTTGGGAATCGGAAGGAACCCATCGATCTCAAGTTCGTGGCACCCAGTTGGATACTTGAGAGAGACATGGCCATTCATCGTGCCCTTGGACGTATTCAGGAGGAATACAGAGGTGGAACCATTTCACCAAGACTCAGCGTGGTTTGTCGCAGAGATGCCAATGGAAACATCATAACTCCTCCCACTGCAGACACCACTATTTCCTATATCCAGACTCTGGAGACTCACATTAGGACTCTGGAGCTTCGAGTTCGTACTGATACGAAGAAAATCAAGAATCTGATGAACCGTGAGATTGACCTTGAAGCTGACTTGCGGGAAGCCAACTATGAGCATGAATATGAGGTGAAGGATTTCTTAGGGAGGATCGACAAGCTGAACACTCGCATTGCCACTCTGGAGGAACAGATGGACATGGGAGAAAATCTTCATCCTGAGGGAGACTTGGCTCCTTTCATCAGCGACGATGATGACTATGAGGAGAGCACCACTGGAGGAGACTCAGTCACCATGTACTTCTGAGGCAAACTTTAGTTATGCCCTCCATGTATCTTTTATTTTCAACGTTAAGAGCGTAGGTCGATGTGTAGTTTGATTGAGTTTTGTATTCCCGATGTTTGACATTGATTGAATAAATGAATGAGTGTTTGGTGTGATATGTTTGTTGCATTGCATATGGGTAGTGAATTTCTCCTTTTAGGCCCTTGTTCTATTCTAATTCTCACCCCTCTGAAAACAGCAAGATGCCTCCACGACGTGACTCCGACTTCACCTTCCCGCTGGAACTCACGCAACTCCTTCAGCAGCAGAATGCACTAATGCAGCTATTGATCCAGAATCAGACCAACAACCAGAACAACAACAACCACCAACATCCACCCCAGACTGACAATCTCACCCGTTTTCTGACGTTGAACCCTCCAACTTTCTCCAGCAGCACTGAGCCCATTGTGGCAGATGACTGGCTCCGTAAGATGGAGAGAGAACTTGTCACCGCTGGATGTACTGATGCTGAGAAGGTGCGCTTTGCCGCACATCAACTTGAAGGACCAGCAGCTTCATGGTGGGAGAATTACATCACCACCTATCCTATTGCTGATGTAACTTGGGAGCAATTCAAGCTTGCTTTCCGCACCGCACATGTTTCAGCTGGAGCCATGAGTCTGAAGAAGCGCGAGTTTTGTAACTTGCGCCAGGGAAATCGATCTATGGCCCAGTACGTGGACGACTTCAACACATTGGCACGTTATGCACCAGGAGACGTGGTCGATGATCCGTCCAAGCAAGAGAAGTTTCTAGAAGGACTCAACGATGAGTTGAGCATGCAGCTGGTAGTGGCTACTATCAACAACTACCAAGAGCTGGTGGATAAGGCCCTCATCTTGGAGGGAAAGCAGCAGCAGATTGAGAATCGCAAGCGGAAGTACACTCAGGGGAAGTTTAACTCTGGAACTCATCAGAAGCCCCGCTACTCCCCATACTCAGGAAATACCGGATCAGGTACCGGTAAGTTTGGAAGGCACACTCATGTTGTGCACAACCATGGAAGCCACAACCATGGAGGAAATGGGAATGCTCGACCCAACCATGACAAGTTCAAGACTGACAATGGGAATGGGAACAACAATCAGCACCGTCACGTTCCTACTCAGAAGGATCTGAGTCACATCACCTGTTTCAAGTGCCAGAAGACAGGACATTATGCTACTGAGTGTCCCCAGAGCAAGCAGGGAAATGGAAACGGCAACTCCGCAGCCAAGAAGCCAAACCCTTTTCCTCGTGCCCAGGTGAACCACCTCGACGTGGAAGAAGTCTATGATCAACCCGAGACTGTGGTTGGTATGTTTTTATTGCATTCACATCCAGTTAAAGTACTTTTTGATTCCGGTGAAACTCATTCATTCATATCAAGGGTAGTTGTGGATAAGTATGGTTTGCCCAGCAAAACCCTTAAACAGCCCATTAAGGTCAGTTCCCCAGGAGGTATGATGATGGCAGGAATAGGATGCCATGCCTTGAAACTCAATATAGGAAACCATGTTTTTCCCACCGACCTCATCGTCTTAGCATCCCAGGGATTGGATGTAATCCTAGGCATGGATTGGATGACCAAGTATGAAGGAAATCTTGATTGCCCTAGCAAGTCTGTTTCACTCACCACTCCGGAAAACAAGAGGATTAAGTATGTATCCTGACGCACACGTATGAGTGCTAGGTTAAATGCCCTCACAGGAGTTGTTCAGGAGGAAGTACCTGTGGTAAAAGATTATCTGGATGTATTTCCGGAAGAATTACCAGGCATGCCACCAGATAGGGAGATTGAGTTCCTAATAGAGCTACAGCCAGGGACAGCACCAATTTCCAAGAGACCCTATCGGATGCCCGCAAATGATCTGTTGGAAATCAAGAAGCAAATTAAAGAGTTATTGGACAAAGGTTATATATGCCCAAGTTCTTCACCTTGGGGAGCCCCAGTTCTTTTGGTGGAGAAGAAGGATAAAACCCTGAGAATGGTAGTCGATTATCGTGCCTTGAACGAGGTGACTATCAAGAACAAGTACCCTCTGCCGATGATTAATGATTTGTTTGATCAGCTAGTAGGCGCCAAAGTATTCTCTAAGATCGATCTTCGATTAGGGTATCATCAGCTGAAGATTCGTGAACAGGATATACCCAAAACGGCTTTCACCACAAGGTATGGCTTGTATGAGTATACTGTCATGTCCTTTGGTTTGACTAATGCTCCTGACTACTTCATGAATTTGATGAACAAAGTGTTCATGGAATATTTGGACAAGTTTGTCGTGGTGTTCATCGATGACATTTTGATATTCTCCAAGAACGAGGAAGAACACAAGGAACATCTGCGTTTAGTTCTGGAGAAGCTGAGAGAGCATCAGTTATATGCCAAGTTCAGCAAATGTGAATTTTGGCTGACGGAAGTCGGATTCCATGGACATGTTATTTCCGGAGAAGGAATAGCCGTAGACCCCGCTAAGGTTGAAGCCGTCACCGAGTGGAAGTCACCCACCTCAGTTAAGGAGATCCGTAGTTTCCTCGGACTTGCCGGATATTACCGGAGATTCATTGAGAATTTCTCAAAGATAGCCAATCCCATGACAGAGTTGTTGAAGAAAGAATCCAAGTATGTTTGGACTGAGGAATGTGAAGCCAGTTTCCAGGAGTTGAAGAAACGTTTGGTTACAGCCCAAGTATTGATTTTGCCCAATATTCGGAAGGACTTCCAGGTTTATTGTGATGCTTCACGTCAAGGACTTGGAGGAGTACTCATGCAAGATGGAAAGGTTGTAGCTTATGCATCCAGGCAACTACGACCTCATGAGTTGAATTATGCCACCCATGATTTGGAACTAGCAGCCGTTGTGCATGCACTCAAGACCTGGAGACATTTTCTTATAGGAAATAGTTGTGATGTTTACACCGACCATAAGAGCCTGAAATATATTTCCACTCAGAAGGAGTTGAACCTCAGACAGAGGAGATGGTTAGAGTTAATCAAGGACTATGACATGAGATTACATTACCATCCAGGTAAGGCTAATGTTGTAGCCGATGCCTTGAGTCGGAAAACTTATGTGAACACACTCACAGCGGGAGGATTACCCCAAGAGTTAGCCGATGATCTCAAAAAGCACAAGCTAGAGATAGTTCCAAGAGGATATGTTGCTACACTGGAGATTTAGTCCACCTTGACCGAAAGAATTCGTGAAGCCCAAAATCGGACAAGGAGATAGTTGAGATAAAGCAGAGAATGGAAGATGGTAAGGCTAAAGGTTTTCGTGAGGATGAACACGGAACTTTGTGGTTTGAGAACCGAATTTATGTGCCCAATAACCCAGAGCTCAGGAAGCTCATACTTCAGGAAGCCCACGATTCACCTTACTCGATACACCCAGGCAATACCAAGATGTATCTGGATTTAAAGGAAAGTTATTGGTGGACAGGTATGAAGAAAGATATTGCGGAACATGTTGCAATATGTGATGTTTGTCAGCGAGTAAAGGCAGAACATCAGAAACCAGCAGGGTTACTCCAACCTCTGCCGATACCCAAGTGGAAATGGGAAAAGCTTGGTATGGACTTCATCACAGGATTACCCAGGACCCGTTCAGGTTATGATTCCATCTGGGTAGTGGTAGATCGCTTGACCAAGGTAGCTCATTTCATTCCAGTGAAAACCACCTATACCAGTGCTAAGCTAGCCAAGATATATATGACCAGAATCGTATGTCTGCATGGAGTTCCGAGGAGTATCGTGTCAGATAGAGGAACACAGTTTACCTCAAAGTTTTGGCATCAGTTACATGAAACTTTGGGTACAAGGCTAGAGTTTAGTACAGCTTTTCATCCGCAGACCGATGGACAGACTGAGAGAGTCAACCAAATTCTGGAAGACATGTTGAGAGCTTGTGCGCTATATTATGGATCTAGTTGGGATGACAACTTACCTTACGCAGAATTCTCGTACAACAACAGCTATCAGACCAGTCTAAAGATGGCCCCTTTCGAAGCATTATACGGAAGGAGATGCAGAACACCGCTGACGTGGCATGGTGTTGGAGACCGACAACTTTTTGGTCCCGACCTTATCCGAGATTCTAAAGAGAAAGTCAAGTTGATTCGTGACAGACTCAAGATAGCTCAGTCTCGACGGAAGAGTTATGCTGACAGCAAACGTAAAGAAGTTATGTATGAAGTGGGAGACCAAGCCTATCTTTGTGTATCCCCACTTCGAGGAATCAAGAGGTTTGGTGTTAAAGGAAAATTAGCACCCAGATTCATAGGCCCCTACAAAATTCTTGAACGTAGAGGCGAAGTTGCATACAAACTGGAATTGCCGAAAGGATTATCCGAAGTTCATAATGTGTTCCACGTGTCCCAGCTGAAGAAATGTCATGCTGAGATGGCTGATATTCCTTTGAGAGATACAGTGCCCCTAGAGGCCATACAACTTGACAATGATCTGACTTACGAGGAGAAGCCTGTCAGAATCCTCGAGACTGCCTACAGAGTTACCCGCAGCAAGATCATCAAGTTCTATAAGGTTTTGTGGAGTCATCACACCGAGGAAGAAGCCACTTGGGAACGCGAAGAAGATCTTCGTAGAGACCAACCGCACCTATTTTCTAGCCAACCCGAATCTCGAGGGCGAGATTCATCTTAAGGTGGGTAGGTTTGTAACATCCCAAAATTCCATTTTGGAATGTTATGAAATATAGCTATGCATCCATCATCATCATTGCTTGAATACATGTATTGTTGAAATGTTCTTTCTAAATTTCTGAAACCCCTTTCTACTTTCAATGTGTTGCTTTCACCTATTCGAAATCTTGGTAAAATGTTCAAAATAAGAGGGGAGTAACATGACACTCCACACCAGGGTCATCTTGGTGATATATTTGAACAAAAATAACCAGGAGTTATTTCGAAAATATTTGCAAAAAGGATTTAAAAACAATTAGGCAATTTCTGAAAATATTATTTTTTTCAAAGTGTTCAAATGACAGAATAAAAATTCTCATTAAATAGCATTTATTATTCTGTTAATTTTGATATATAATACCCCTATATTTATAAACGGTTTGAATGTTTTAAAAGCTTTTGAATGTCGCTGGAAAAACATTAAACAAAAACCGGTAACGGTTACTGTATTAAACGGGCCGGCCCACGGGCAGTTACTCGCGAATGGATTAAAAGCCGGCCGACCGACGCGCATTCAACGCGCTCTCGCTCACTGACACTGGACCCCACCCCGACCGACCGTTTCTACCGCGCGATCATCCCTCTCCTCTCGCCCGACCTCGTCGCCGGCAGTTACTCTCCCCGGATCTCTCTCCTCTCTCTTCCCCCGCACTCCCCAGCGCCCCTATATAAGCCGGCCACCCTCCGCTCCTCGTTTCCCCCCAAAGCCCCCTCCTACCTCGCCGGGACGCTGCCAAACAAGCTCGCCGGAGTCCCTGCAACCACCGAAACCCTTCGGAGCTCCTGCCGTCGCCACACCCCACCCCAGCCCCCACCGTTGCCTCCAATGGACGCCGGACGACCGCCGCTGTCGCCTGCACCTCTTTGCTGCCTCCCTCGACCACCGAAGCTACCTCCGGCGACGTCCTCGACCACCAGCCGCCGTCACCACTCGCCGGACATCCTCTCTCTCTCCGGTAAGTCATCGGATCTACAATCCACGACCGAGATTAGAACGGATTAATATCCGAACTGGTATCCTCTACCGACCGGTCGCCCGCCCGTAACCTCTCGCGCGCACACGCCCGCAACCAATAGGAAAGCGCCACGTAGCCCCTGGCCGTCCAGTAGATTTTTTTTCCTTTTCTGTTTTTGTTTTAGTTAACAGAGTGAATCCAAATTTTGTTTTGCTTATAACTTTTAATCTATTAAATGTTTTGAGTTGATTCTTTTTTCAATAGCTCAAATTTTTCATGTAGTTTCACACTGTACTTTTAAATTTCAAATTTGAACTATAAAATTTGAATTGAATCAAATTTGCTCAAAATCTTCAAATCTGAATAACTAGAGTTTGAAAATAGATTTTGATATGAATATTTTTACTACTGTTTGGTATTAGTTAGGACTACCTCCATGTTTAGTTTGAGGATTTTTAGGATGATTTTGAATAGTGTTTTAGCTATAAATAAAATCTGCCTAGTATTATAGTATAGTTTTATTTACTTAGTTTTAGTTAGTTTAACTTAGATTTAGTTTTAATTTGTTTCGTAGGTTCTGTTGATTTAAACATTTAGTGTTTTACTTGTTGTTAACAAAAAAATATAAAATTGTTTAGTTATTTCTTTCTTAATATAGGAATCACAATTTCTTTTCAAATAGGTTTATTTTGACTAAAACAACTAGTTAGTAATAGTTTTCTTTCAACAAAGTTTTATATAATTTAATTTTGTTTTCTAAAACAAGTTTATTTGTAAATTCTTTTCTGTTAAGAACATGTTTTGTTAATAAATAATAAGTTTTGTTTTGCTCTTTTGATAGTAAAACTATAGTTGATTCATATAGTGTTTATCAAAACTTTTACAAACTTTACAAAAGTTTTCTCAACAAACTTAAATTGATTTTCTTCTGTTTATTAATAAAAATATTTAATTGTTTCCTAGCTATCAACAATTGTTTTGGTTATTTCAAAATAGTTTTATTATGTTAGTAGTGTTTTATCAATCACCTCCTGGTAAACAAAACTTTGTGTGTTTTCCTTACTTGTGATTTGTGCATTGTTTTGTCTTGACTGTTTACTAGTTCTTGATTGATGTTTGTGGGTTACAATATTCTGTTGTATGCTTATTGAGTGCTTGTTTGCTTCGTTAGATTATCCGGAGTGCGAAGCTTGTTACTTAGAGTCCCACGAGTACGAAGATCATCAATCAGGCAAGTCACTTTGATCATGATTACCCATGTTTTATATGCATTAGTTCTACCATTTTCCCCAATTGCATGCAAGATAGGTTAGTTGGAAACTTGGGTACATTGTAGTAGTATCATGTGGTAGGTACCCCCCTCAAACTCTTTGACACATTGGCCCCGGGAAACGTTGTTTTACTTTTTGCTATGCTATTAGTAGACGGGGTTGGTTGTGTGATTCATGAGAGTTGAGAGAGTTAATAATTCCAAGACCTACATAATGATCAAGATTTAAGACTCCGAGTTTTCAACATACCTCTGGGTGGATGATGGTTGAACGGCACCCTGGAGAAACCAGTGGAATTGCCTAGGTGATGCTGGAGATGGCCAGTATTCACGCGAAAAGATCCACCCAGGCACAAAGAGATGGATGGGTGCTTAAAGACCCAAGGCTTACCTACACAGCCACAAGTCATTATGGGCTCTGGCTTGGTTTGATATCGTGGTGACCCTGGACAGGCGGTGCTACGAGATGTAGAAGAACGGTAGGAAAGGATGGGCACCGTCAGAGTCGCAGGGAAACCCTTTGGAAGACCATGTTTTGGTCATCCGTTTCTCAAACACCCTGAAGTGCGAGAAATTAAACGGAGGCGACCAAATCTTGTGGGGAACGTGTGCAAAACTCTGCAGAGTACTCAAACCTAATCGATTAGCCGTGTCCACGGTCATGGACGACTTGAGCCAATGGAACTGAAACATTCGGAATTCTCAACACAATTAATATGATGATGTGGGTATTAACAATTTGGATATGAGAATTGGTTGGTGGAACCATCTCATTAATCAACCAACTTAGTAATATTTTTGCTTATCCCTCTTGATGTAGGAAAAATTGGCTTTACGCAAAAACTTACCACCCCACCTGCCATATAAGCATGTAGAATAGATGATTATCTTTTCACCCCTCTCTTGTGACTTTGCCGGCATATTCCATATGCTGACCTACACGGCTGCAACGTATCATGTTGCAGAGTACTTTTCCGACCAGGAGTGAGGACACGTTCTACGCTCGGTGAGATGCCCTTGGAGTCAGATGGACTCATCTACTTTCGTCGCTTCCGCAAGATTTAGATATTCTCATGAGTTGGCCTTCAGCCACTTTATTGTAATTTTATTGTAATAAAGGACTCGATATGAGATTTCGATTAATATAATGTTGTGTGATTTCCCTTTGATATATACATTGATGTACCGTGTGTGTACCAGCATGATCTTGGGATGGTACGGAAACACCGGAGATTCTACCTTTCAGGTCGGGTCGCTACAAACAAAACGAGGAGCCAACTTCCCTTTGATTCCAAATCGTTGCGTGCCTCTCATGGGAGAAACTTTGAGATAGACAAGATCATCCACTTGGAAGGAAGCATCCCGATGTTTGCTATCGTAATAGCTCTTCTGACGGGACTGAGCTGCTTTGAGGTTCTCACGAATGACATGGCCCAATATCTGACGCTCACCGGTTTCAGACCAGTTAAGCGGGGTACGACACTTTCTGCCGTAGAGAATCTCGAATGGGGCCTTGCCTGAACTAGCTTGGAAGCTATTGTTGTATGAGAATTCAGAATAAGGAAGGCAGTCTTCCCACTTCATGCCGAACGAAATCACACAGGCTCTGAGCATATCTTCAAGGATCTGATTGACTCTCTCAACTTGACCACTTGCCTACGGATGGAACACAGTGGTGAAACGGATCTTGGTACCCATAGCAGTCTGGAAGGACTCCCAAAACTTGGAAGTGAAGAGGCTTCCACGGTCAGAAGAGATGGGTTGAGGAATACCATGCAAAGACACTATCCTTGACGTATACAACTCTACAAGCTGAGCTGCCGAGATAGATTCCTTGACTGGAAGGAAATGAGAAACTTTTAACAGTTTGTCGATAACCACAAAGATGGCATCGTTGTCCCTCTTGGACTTGGGGAACCCAGTGACGAAATCCATCTCAACATGATCGAATTTCCACTCTGGGATAGGCAAAGGCTGAAGGAGACCTGCTGGACATTGATGTTCCGCCTTCACTCTGCGACAAACATCACACTCGTTCACGAACTGAGCAATTTCACGTTTCATGCGAGTCCACCAGAAGGTCTGCTTGAGATCTTGATACATATTGGAACTGCCTGGATGAATGATAGAAGAGAATTGTGTGCTTCGTCCATAATAACCTTTCTAAGATCACCTTTTGGAACCACAAGACGGTCCTCAAAGAACAAGGTATCTTTGTCATCGACACGAAAGCACTTATACTTCGGAATGCTCTTGGCCACACCTTTCTTCACTTTCTTCACCATAGCGTCTAGCAGCTGCGCTTGGCGAACCTGATCTTCCAGAGTCGCAAAGACTTGAAGATTGGCAAGAAATCCTTGCGGAATCATCTGAAGGTTGAGCTTGCGGAATCCTTCACAAAGCTCGGGTTGAAGAGGCTTCACGATCAGACTATTGCAGTACGCCTTACGGCTGAGCGCGTCTGCAATGACATTTGCTTTCCCGGGAGTATACTCAATGCTTGGGTTGAAGTCTTCAAGCATTTCCACCCAACGAGATTGCCGAAGATTGAGATTGGGTTGAGTGAAAATGTACTTCAAGCTCTTTTGATCGGTGTACACCTTAACTGGTCTACCCAACAACAAATGCCTCCAAGTCATTAGAGCATGCACAACTGCCGCCAACTCAAGATCATGAGTGGGGTAGTTCTTCTCGGCAGGCTTCAACTGGTGCGAGGTATAGGCCACAATCTTCTTGTCTTGCATAAGAACACCACCAAGGCCTTGGAGAGAAGCATCACGGAAAACTTGGAAAGGCTTGGACTGCTCAAGAGGAACAAGAACTGGAGCTGACGTCAGTCTCTGCTTGAGCGTATTGAACGCTGCATCACACTCAGGAGACCACACATACTTAACACTCTTCTAGAGGAGATTGGACAAAGGCTTGGCAATTTGAGAGAAGTTCTCCATGAACCTTCTGCAATAACTAGCAAGCCCGAGGAAACTCCGAAGCTGCTTGACGTTCTAAGGAGGTTCCCACTTCAATATAGCTTCAACTTTCTTAGGGTGCACTTTAATTCCCTCGGCAGAGATGACATGCTCGAGGTACACCACTTCATTGAGCCAGAACTCACACTTGGAAAACTTGGCATAGAACCGATGCTCCCCTAACTTGTCAAGCACAAGGCGGAGATGCTCGGCATGATCTTCTTCTGTCTCCGAGAACACAAGGATATCATCCAGATAGACCAAGACAAAGTCATTCTTGAAAGGGGAGAAGATGAAATTCATCATTCTTGAGAAGGTTGGAGGTGCATTCGCAAGACCAAATGACATAACGGTGTACTCATAAGAGCCAAAACTCATCCTGAAAACGGTCTTGGGCATGTCCTCTTCGCGAATGCGAATCTGATGATAACCCATGCGAAGATCCAACTTGGAGGAAACCTTGGCACCTTTCAGCTGCTCAAACAACTCATTGATGTTGGGAAGTGGGTACTTGTTTCTGATTGTCTTCTTGTTCAATGGCCGGTAGTCCACACAAAGACGATCAGTGCCATCTTTATTCTTGACAAACAAAACTCCACGACCCCATGGAGAAGAACTTGGTTTGATCAGACCCAGATGTTCTTGCTCATCTAGCTACTTCTTCAACTCTTTCAGCTCTTTGGGACCAAGTTTATACGGGCGCTTGCAGACTGGTTCAGTTCCGGGCTCAAGATCAATCACGAACACGACTGGCCGGTGCGGAGGCATTCCTGGCAACTCTTCTGGAAAGACATCTTCATACTCACAAACCACCGGAATTTGAGAAATCGCCGAGATTTCACCCTTGTCAAGAGCAAAGAAACGGATTGTGTTATCGCAAGCTGCGAACATAATCACGTCTTCTGAAGGATGAGTCAGCTTGACTTCTTTTGCTTTGCAATCAATATGAGCCTTATTCATAGCCAGGAAGTCCATGCCCAGAATGAGATCAATATCAGAATTACCAAGAACAATTGGGGAAGCAAGAAAAGAATAATTCCCCATCTTGATAGAAACATCCGGCACCATGCAATTGGAATTCATTAACTTCCCATGGGACACCACTGACACAGGTCTAAGGAGATCTTGACAAGCAAACTCATGCATTGCGAAGAATGAACAGGACATGAAACAATGTAATGCACCACAATCAGAAAAAACTTTTGCTGGAATAGAATTAACTGAGAGATTACCCATGATCACTTGAGAAGAATCCTCTGCCTCTGCTGCATTCACCATATTCACTCTTGCGGACTTGGGATTATGCTTCACCATAGCATTGCCTGGAGGCTTGACAAGAGGAGGAGGCGGAAGACGCCGCTGGTTGCACTTGTTTGCATAGTGACCCTTCTGGCCACACTAGTGACAAGTCACCTCAGAAAGCGGACGAACATTGCCTGGAGGAGGAACAAGAACAGCCTTGGATGCCTGGTTCTTCTGCTGGAAACATGGGTTGGGTGGGTGGGAAGAACCACGACCACCGAAGTGCTTCTGCTGAGGAGGAGGACGAAACGGAAGAGGATTTGGCGCCCAATACTTCTGCTGCTTGGGAACCATCTAAGAGCCGGAAGAAGAAGAATATGAATCCCTTGAATGCTTCTTAGAGGTCTCCAACTTGAGCTGAGCTACTTCAATCTTCAAAGCCATGTTATAGAACTGATCAAACTCACGAGGCTCCTGAAGAACTAAGCCTGGCAGAAGCTCATCCTTGAGACCACCTCTGAACTGATAGATCATAGCTTTGTCATCAGGAACATCTTCCTTGGCATAACAAGCTAGATTCTGGAACTCGACGTTGTACTAGTAGACAGACTTACTTCCCTGCTTCAGGTGCCTGAACTTCTCACGCATCTCCTCGACAAAGCTTGTCGGAATGTAATGAGCCCTGAAGTCACGACAGAAATCGTCCCAAGTAACAATACGATCGCCCGTGGAATCCTTGTACTGTTGCCACCAGTCAGCTGCTTGACCCTTTAGCTGGAATGATGCAAATCTGACAAAGTCCTCTGGCCTGACATTGCTGCACTCAAAATGCTTACTCATATCACGAAGCCAATCATCAGCATCTAAAGGCTGCTCACAACAGGTGAAAGTCTTGGGCTGGTTGGCAAGGAACTGATTGAGAGTCGCAAACTACAGTTGATTCTGAAAATTGCCTTGAAAACCTTGCTGACCCCGTTCCCTTTCTTGCAACAGCCTTAGCAACTTCTGAGTGTTCGCATTGGTCACGGCCATCACAGCTTGCCAAGCTTCTGGAGGGGGAGGCGGAGGAGGCGGTGGCGGGGGTGGCGGTGGAACATCAGTCTGCTCCTCACCACGACCCGGAATGCTACGAGTTGGTGGAGCCATCCTGAAGATGGACAAAATGCATCAGCACCTCATTGATAAGATGAACATAAGCTGAATCAAATGCTTGAAAGAAATTGAACAACTAACAACATAGCCTTCCTACTGAAAAATTAGTAAGAATGCTTTTTTGGATCATGATAACATCATCGATATAATAAGCCACTTGCAATTAACACAAAAGTATTGAGCTAAGCGCTCGGAAAAAATATACATGCCCAATACACCTAGAGAAGATGATCCTAGATGACTAAAAGATTTCCCACCTATGAACTTCCGAAAACTTTCTTGTTTATGCGACTCGGGTTGCGAAATCAGGAACCTACCCTAGGCAATCAGCTGCAACTGCATCTGCAACCTTCCACACCATAATTCAAGAAATTCCGCAAACTCGTCTACTCTCGGATCCTCGAACTCACAACGATACTAAACCATGGTGGTACCCCGGACGCCTCCCTAGTACTAGGTGACTCCGACCTTATCTCACCACGATAAGTATTGAAGTAATTCCGAACATTCTCCGTCCTGAGATATCAAGGAAGCTGAATGATAACGATGTGCCAACATTCCCTGGAGCTCGACTCCCCGGAAGAAATCAAGTCAGACAGGAGGCACCAAGATAGAACCATGTCACATCGGCATCATATAGACTCCAAAATACCCGCGTGATCCTAAAAAAAATTTGAGCGAGAAGAGGAGTAGAAATAAAATTCCTAAGTTGGAAACCTCACCAAAGCATAGAAGAGGAGTAAAAAGAATCCTACTCTCCGATATAACTAGACTCAAAATAGTTTTCACAAGACACGACTCGGCCAAGTTCGAACAAGCAAAGGCTCCTATGGTCATATGGCTCTGATACCAACTTGTCACGCCCAAGATGCATGCCTATCCATTTAAGGCACGAGGGCCTCGCAAGGGATAGAGGCGCATCTTGCCGTTAGCAAGAATAGTATCATCACAACACACAATACTGAATGAGAAGAGTATACAAGTTGGCTTACACTCGCCACATGCTAACTTACAATGTAACTCAAATCATAACATCAAGTTGAACACAGGGTCCGTCTACGGACGAAATCAAACGATGAAAGAATTTGCAAATGATACTATCAAGCTATCCCAAAGATCACGACCAGGTCCTCTACTCATCCGGATACGTCACGTACATCCTGCCTATTTCCTCATCATATTCCCACTGGAGCTGGGTAAGATCATCCTGCACGAACTCATCTGAACCTGTACCTGGAGTGTTGTAGTAAATTGTGAGCCACAGAGGACTCGACTATCATGTGCCCGGGTACCAAGACTATTTAAGCTTTAGGATGGAAGGGGTGATGTTTAGTTTGCAGAAGCACTAAGCATTATATGGTGTCTATCTTACACAACAATAATGTAAATATGAGTGGTCTACGTTAACCGATCGAACCTAGCATAACCTCTATGAGATCCTGAACACCTGCTTACGTCAATCATAACCCCATCGTGTCCTCTCTCGGATCATGTGCACGAGCAGAGACAATCACGGTTACTCACACAGTTGGTGCATTTTTACTTAGATTTTACTTTAAGTTTACTAGAACTGGGTGTTAATCAAATATCCAAGTTGCCACATAACCGCAGGCACGACTTTCCGAAAGATTTAACCCTGCAGGGGTGCTCCAACTAATCCATTATAAAATTAACCACACTCCGTGGGAATGCCTCGATCGTGGATCTCGTTATCATCATAGGTAATTCCAAAGGAATTCCAACACCTCAAGTAAACCCAAAGAAAGTCAGACTCCACACGCAAGACACTCGATAAGGTAAAACAAATCCAGCAAGACCACCCGACATGTCGATGAACCCGATAAGAGCCGTGTATCTCGTTCTCAGGACACGACGGATAAGCACAGCGTACAGTGGCCTGATAGAAATCTCCCGAGTTGCCCCGGGTTGGCCCCGCACACGGCTCTAGTTTGGACCAACACTCATGAGGATCACTGGCTCGGGGGTTGTTTAATTATCCACGGGTTTGCAAGACCCTACGCAGTTTTATTAAGTTGTTAAGAAAATGTAGTACCAATGTTGGGTCTTGCCAGACAAGTTTTAATCTCAATCTAATAAACAAGGGGGTCCCCATAACAACCCCGAGCATGTTAGGAGCGCAAAGTATGGAAAACATAACACCGGTAGCAAGGAACTAATGGCGGTAATAGCGGAACAAATCACTTAGCAAAAGTCCAAGCCTTCCACCAATACCAAGATATATATGTGCATTAAATTAAATAACAGAATATTGTGATATTCAAATCCATGTTATCACATGGAACAACCTGCACCTGCAACTAAGAACGCTATAAGAGGGGCTGAGCATCGGTAACTTAGCCAATCAACGGTTTGCTGGGATGTGGAGGTTAGGGGCTGTCATGGCAACATGGGGGCTGATATCATGTGGTAGTTAGCGCAATTTTAATGATAAGAACGAGAAACTAGCAAGCAAAGATAGTATCGGAATCCGGGTACGATCATCTTGTCTGTTGGTTCTTCAGTGAAACAAGTAGCGGGATCCTCATACTGGTACTCTCCAGGGTCCTCGAACGCAGTATCGATACTCACTTCTACCCAAGAGAAACAGCAAATAAATAACCAACCAAGGTGCAATGCACAATCAAAATGATGCATGACCATTTATGAAGAGTTATATCATGGTAATCCAAAACTAGTCATGTTTCATGAGCAAAGTTGTTATTAATGAATCTGGAAAGAACCTCATGTTAAGTTATTTAGACATGCATGAACATGGCAAATATGGATGCAGCATGCAAAATCGATAGAAATGCATATAAGGATCGCAAGAAACGGAGTTACGGTTCTCACGATACACTCACGACAAGGTACGGAGGCAAAACACAAGACCACCATATACCTGGGCTAATTCTTGGCATTCCAAGGTATCCACTGGATAGGTGATGGAAAATCAATCATAATAGACTCAAGAATCAAGCCATTCCATGGAGTATAGCTCCCACAAGTCACAAAACAAAAATCACACCAAATCTGTCACAAACAGCAACATAGCAACTTGAGAAGCTCACAACTTGAGCTACAGGAATCCTACAGCCACAAACAAAATATGGACAGAATCTACTCAACACCCACATAAATTTATCCAACTATGCAATCAGAAAAAGAGGCAAACATCAATATGCATGGATCAAGCAAGTTGGCATGAAGAATCAGGTTTTTATGGACTTAGTGAAAATTCCAGTTTTCTGGAATCTGGGTTAATAAAGTAGCAAGTTGACAGCACTGGTTAAATACGATAGAGAGCTCCTATTCACATGAAAATTAACAAGATGGTATACGGCAATATCTACTACAAATAAATAACAATGAGCATGATCAAATTCACAACACATCATTAGCTACACCCCACTCTACATGGCAAAACAATAACAGCAGAATCTCCAGACTTAGCAATTTTAAGCAGGTTGGCAGAAACAGAAAGTAGGCAACTTAACAGCATGGTTCCCACTCATCTAGTGACTTAACATGAATAACAAAAATACTGGGACATTCCCAACAACTTTGACTAACAAACTCATGTTGGCAAGAACTTAAAATCATGCATAGATTAATTCATATGAAAAAGACAAAAGTACATCACAGCATACAAATGCAGTTTTGTCAAGTTCCCCAAAGTCCAATCTGACTTCACAGATGCATTCATGGGTTGATTCTACCCCAAAATCATTACTCATACCCCTATGCTTGCTTGGAGCAAGTGGGAGAAAAGCTAGGTCAAAATTTGACCCCCTAAGTCATGGTTGACTTATGACACAAGTGCATACTCAAATAAAAGGCATAAAAATGACTTGTGCTCTATTGTTACATGTTGGAAAGGGGTTAATTAGCATATTAGTGACATTATAACATGGCATAGCATCATTGCAAAGATGAAATTATCTAGAAGAGGAACTATGCTTGTAATGCACATAAAAGAGAACATCTACACTTGTGGCTACACATGCACCTACACTCACTACTCCACACTAGCACCTCAACCTACACATGCACTTCCAAAGCCACACACACTCACACAAGTTTGTGTATGTATAACATACACACACCACTACACTAGCACCCACACACACTACACCAAGGCATACCCCACCTACACACACAACCATGCATATGTGCATGATCACATGCACATACACTCCACAAGGCACACCACCTTCACATACACTTATGTATGGAGGTAAAAGCATCACGCCAAACTCACAAGCACATACCTACACTAGTGGGGGCGTATGTATGAAACATACACACACTCACACAACACACACAAGCACATGGCACAAGTATGTGTATAGATCACATACATACACACACACTACACCACTACACCAAGCACACACATATGTGTGTGTGCAAGAAGCACACACACATACACATATATCACTACACCACAACAGAAATATCAAAAGAAAAGGACACAAGTCCTACACATACATACATACATACACATACATATAAAGGAAAAAAGAAAATAGAGCAAAAGAAAAAGAAAAGAAAAAGAAGGGGGGTAGGGGATCAAACCCAAGACCTCCTGGTCTCACCCCACGGCCACTACCACTGCACTAGCGAGTCGACTGTTAACAGAGGGAGGCCTCTGCACCTCTAGTACACACACACACACATATGCTATCTGACGAAACTGAAGAAAAACAGAGCACACGGCGACAGGGCAACTCCGACGAGCAACGGCGGTGACCTACGGCGACTCTGGCAACACTGACTGCACTCACACGCATGGGAACAACCCGAGAGCCCATTCCCGCGCTCACCTTGCGGCGAGAGGGACGGAGGCGAGCTCAAGTCCGAGCTTTTCCGGCTGGCGGCGACGAGCACCACGACAACGACGCTACGCGCTACGGCGAGGAAAGGGGCAACGAGGACCGGCGGCTCACCTTGGGGGCAAGGCGACGACGAGCCAGTCATGATGGAGGCGACGGAGTGGAAGTAGAAGGCCGGAGACGGGACGGCAACGCAAGGGAAGCAGAACGCTTGGGGACAGCGACGCGGCACCATAGAGGAGGAGCTCCTCTCCTCCTAGCGGCGAGGATGGAAGGCGGGCGACGGCGGCTTGCTCCACGCCATCTCCACCGGCGTCGAGGACCACGGATACGGCGGCGATGACGAGCTCTCTCTCTCTCTCTGAACTTACCTGTCGGCTCTCTGACAGAGAAGGAAAAGGAGAAGGGAGAAGGAGAAAGAAGGAGGAAGAGCGGCGGCGGCGAGGGGAGAAGGAAGAGGAACCCTAGGCACGGAGGGGCACGCATGCCGAGGGCTTTATAGCCCCCAGGCTGACGGCGACGGCGACGGAAAGGAGCGGCGGAGCTGCACGCTCTCTCTGAACCTGACGGAGAAGGGGACGGGGGCAGGTTGTCGTTTACTGTGCGGCTGGGCCGAGCCAGTGGCTCTCCTGGGCTAGAAGCCCAGTGCCTACCTGCACCCTCTCTCATAGAAAAAGGGGGGGTTTCTGAATATTTTTAAAACAGCACACTCAAGAAAATCCATAGAGAAAATAAAAGAGGTTTTAGTGAAAAATAAAAATACTTTTGCTGAGGAAATAATGTGCTCATATTATTAAAAATATCAGGTTGATTTATTGCAAAGATATTTTAATAATAAAATAAATAACCGCCCCTGTTTTTATAACAAACCAAAATCCAAACAACCCCAAACAACAAAGGCAACACTCACATCATTCATAAGAATATTAGGGCCACCTTTTGAACATTTTTAAACTAATAAAATAGCAAGTAAAATCTGGTCATATAATTTAAATGAAGAGATGGGAAGATGGGAGGTGATGTTGAAAGGAAGAAGAGAGGGGAAGAAGAGGTGGCACACATGGATCCAACCACACACTCAAACACCAACACCACACAAGTGACGCTCACATACAATCACAACACATGAGACACAAGAAAGCAAGCATGCAAGATGGATGGTATGATGGATGTCATGATGCATGGATGCAACAACACAATGATACAAGGTGCAACTCATACATAAACTCATGACACAAGGTTCATACAAGGGGGTTTACATGCCAAATAAGGTAGGGGCAGCACCTGGGCTGTCACAGTAGTAGCTTGGTTAGGATAGAGGCACAAAATTCAAGCAATTCGAGAATAAGATTCAATGATGTTGAAAGAGATTCGCAAATACACAAGACAATGTAGATCAATAGAAATGAGTATACACGGAAATAGACACACGGATAGAAAAGTGGGGTCATGCGACCAAGGAATGAGAACCAAATGTGGAGTCCATGGAAAACGCTCTTGTTGCACAACACTAGAGAGATGCTAGCACAATTGCTCAAATGGGCATGATACAAACTTGTGCATAACCTATAAGAAAGAAAATGTGTCGCCTTCTTGCTATGTATGAGCCACCTATCACTCACTCAAGTGATCCAAGATGATCAAGTATGATATGCAAATTTGGTGATGCTATTGCTTTTGTTCTTTTGCTCTTGCTTAAAAGCTTTGCTTCTCTTTCTTTTGGTGATGATATTTGTATGGTCACTATGCGGGACGTGCACACCAAGATAGCAATTATGTATGCAGGTACTATTTGTGACAAAAGAGATGATAGTAAGATATTGCCATGCAATTGGAGCTATGTGGAGTATGTATCACTAAGGTGCACAAGTAGCGTCGCCCGGCAATACTCAATGGCTACTCCCAATAGGCAAGTAACGCAAATAGGCTCAGGGTCACAATTGAGTGGCAAGGGTATATGTCAAGAGTGTCATCGCGGTTACCATCCTTGCTTATGGTGTCGTGTCAACGAAGAGTTGGTCGGCGACGATCCGGGCGACGATGAGCAGCGATGATGATGTAGAGCCACTCCTAAGTAGCCGAAACACCTTAGGAAATGGCGACCTCGCGACTCAAAATCTCAAATGCAAAAGGTTGCGAAAGAAATGGTGGTGGGTTGCAGAATAACCAAAATTGCTGCTAAGGCTGGAAGGTCTGGGTGGACCGGAGGTTCAAGTGACCGGAGGGTCCGGTGGCTGGAAGTCTAGGTGGAGCTGAAAGACCCGGGGTTCAAGAAAATTCGGACGAACGCTAATTTCAGATCTGAGACTTGGGCCGAAAATCGGGAGGAGAAACCCAAATCTAGCGGTGAAAAAGAAAAATTGGTGGGATTTGGATGGATGGAAAGCTAGATCCACTCGTCCACAACGTAATCCACGGATCAAAATCAACAGAATCTCCTTAAATCGAACGAATCCAAGAAATTTTGGTATGGCAATTTTTGTGGGGATTTTCAAAATTAGGTCAAAACAAAAAAAATTGGCTAGAAAATGGAGGGAGAGACTCCAAGGTGTGAATCAATGTGGCTCATGATACCAATATGATACGGGGAAAGCCCGTGGGTGTCGGTTTGTTCATACTTGAAGGGAGAAAAGGAGAAATAACGAGATAAAACACGAACTCAAGAACGATCTCCGATCACACATCCACTAGAACCACACAAACACATGAGATAGATAGATCCACGATCAACAAGAGGATACAAGTAACTGATGGTCTCCCACTCCGGAGGAGGGGGCTTGATATCCCATGGGATCTTTCCTTGATAGGGGCCTTGGCATTCACTTTGTATCTTCTATCAAAGAGGTAGTCAACTCTGTGGGAGAAGGAAGTAGATGACACTATGCTCAACAAATTCAAGTGCTAAACATAAGCTAACCCTGAAACAGAGGTAGAAGAAGAGTATTTATAGTCTAGGTCAAAATAGAAGGGTGAAGGGTTACATGGGCCTCGGGCCCGAGTGGCTGTGCGCAGGCAGGCCGGAAGTTCCGGGTTAGGACGGAAGTTTTGGGAGCCGATGATGTGCCATTAGTGCCAAAGCTACTGTTTTGTCTCTAAAAATATTTCACGCTATTTCATGTGCTACACAAAAGAAAACAGACTTGGACCATGCTACTTCGACACGACATGTTTTACTTGGTTCTTCGTTGCTCGAGATGCCTCCACCACAAGATGAGATCAGACCAACTTTCAGAACTCCACCGAATTCGTGGTTCTCCCACAAGCTGACAGCTAATCTACACAGAAGATCTCTAGGGTCGTCGTTCCTACCAGCTCAGCTAGCTACCCCGACAACATCGTAAATTCCTAGAGATGTCTTGAGGAGATAACTAGACCGCCGGAGTCACCACCGCCCCTGCGGTGGTCGGCGACGTTCTCGTTGTCTCCTCTCGACAGCAGGACGGACTGCCGCCCCAGATCTCTCTTCCTCGACCAGCCGCACAACTTTTTCTTCCTACGGGATGATGGCGGCAAGATCGTAGAGGGAAGACTACTGCGAGAGAAGGACTGGATCTCGCTTGGAACTGAGATGGTGCTATTGGATTGCCTCATTCTCATTGGCCATCGGGTGTTCCCGGCACGGCGCAGGCTGACCTTGGCGCCAGGGGGCTTTGTTCATGGTTCGTCGGCAATGTTGCCCACTGAAGGATCACGTTTTCAACCCCTGGCCATCGAAGAAGTCGCTGATCTGCCCGAAGCGTAGGGGTGGCGGTCCAGGCGGCGAATATGGTCCTTCCTCAAGCACATCATGATGCAGAGGGAGGTCCTTGGACTTCCGTGTCTCTCCAGAAGAAATTGAAAGAGGAGCTTGTGCAAGAGTTTTGGAACAATGTCGGTTTTCCGACGTCGGCATCGCGAGTATGGGAACGTCATCGTGTCTCTGGAGGCATCGGCCGGCATGGAGGGCCAGGTTTCGTCTCAGGAGCCGACCGCCTGGTTAGATGGACCGCCAAAATCGCCATGACCATCGCCGGTGACATCGACACAGCATCGAGGGATTTGCATCAAGCCTTGGAGAGGTCCATTCCCCCGTCAGCAGATCACGCCGCCAGTGGCGCTGGCTGCATTCATGCCGGATGTGCTAGCCGATCCATCATCTTCGGCGGAGCAAAGTCAAGGGACAGTAACGCTCGCGGCAACACATGCATGCAATGATCATGCATCTAGTCAAACAACGCTTGATCCCTTGGGCCTTTTGCATGCTGAAGGGCCCAACAAGGGCCTAACGGCTCGTTTGGGTCGCACTATCAAAAGAGCTGACGTACATCTTCGCCAAACGCAAATGCATCTACACCCTAATACTGGCTCCGTCTATGCATACTCTCAGACGGTGCCGCCATCGTCGTACACTGTTGCCTTGCAACAGCCAGCACCACAGCTGATGGATGGCTGGAACGGTAATGCGCCTAAGGTCCCTCCTCTAGCGGGAATTGCGACGAATCCCGGGCCATCCACCGGCTTCGGTGCTGCTGCCGGACCCTTCCGATTCGATGCGTCCTCTTCGTCGACTGCCATCCATCTGGCCAGCGGGCTGCTCCGACTCTGCCGGCACTGGTGGTCTTCGGGGCTTGCAACACAACAGCGCTAGAGGCTCCTACTCGCTGCAACAAGAACAAGCGCAAGGGGGGCATGATGCTGTTGTTGTCGGTGATGTCCCCCGGCTGCGTGACCTCCACCGATATTCCCGCCGTTTGCTGTAGTACCCGGCCCCGCCACACGTGTTCTCGAGGCCCAAAATACTGCACAGTTGGATGTGCACTCCGCTGAAGCCACTGGACGTGGGCCAAAAGGAAAGTGAACTGGTCTTTGGTGTTTCAAATGCCATTCAGATGATAATCTTTCCAAGGACTACACGGTGATTCATTTATGTCACATTTGTGACAATATCAAGCACCCTTTGCATCGGTGCCCTGTTCTCAAACAATCGAGGCCCACTGCATCGCTTGGTGGATGTGGTTTAGTTAATGCTATGTTCCTACAATTACCAGACTTGCTATTCAAGGAGCACCTTGCACCTCCAACACTGTAGACTGCTTTGGTTACGATCCTCGGTGGGTCATTGTCCGCTACTGTGGTGGAGGTAGAGGTCGCCAAGATCGCATCTGTTCAGACATCCTGGAAGTGGGAAGCCATACTCCATGAAGACAATGCTTTCTTAGTTTGTTTCCCGTCCGTGAAGTTCTTGAAGCACGTGACATCTTTTGAGTATAATGTCAAATCACAAAATGTGAAGATTGCTTTTAGTGAATGGAAAGTTGAGGAGGTTTCATCGATTTTCCCTTTGCAGTCTGTTTGGGTTCATGTCACACGTGTACCACTATCTCTCCATCATTTTCTTGGTTTGTGGGCGGTAGGATCAGTCATTGGCACCATGCAAGATGTAGACTTGGTTTCCTTGCGCCGTCATGGTATTGTGTGCATCCAGGTGATGGTCCACTCTTTGGATATTTTCTTCAAAAAAGATGGTTCTGAAAAAGCTTAATGGATATGCATTTTGGTTTGTACTCGAGGAGGAAGACTTCATCCCCGATGTTGAGTTTATTCCATGGATCTGGGAAAACCATGATGACGGACATGATGACGGTGCTAACCAAGATGAGGATATGCCTGATGAGGATGCTAGCAAGAGGTCAAAGAGCATCCAACCAGCTGATCCAAATTCAGCGTCAGGGTCTCAAGTAAGTGATGCGGTTCCCATGCAAGCTACGCGGCATTCATGCATACTAGTGCTCAAGTGTCCTCTGTTGCGAGGCCTCCAGAGGTTACGTGTACACACACGTACGTACAGGTGGTGCAGGAGTCCACGGATGCATGCATGTCCATGCAAGACGAGTTGGAGAAGGGGCGGTCCACAGTTCGCACCGTACTGCACTAAACGGATGCTGCACATGGGTTGCTTGCCCACGTACAGGCAATACCTATGGTGTAGGGGTCAGCGACGCCGTTGCACAGTGCCGCATCCGTTTCTGCATGCAGCGCAAGGCTTGATCATGCCTTGGCTTCGGCACTGCTCCAGCCAACCGTGCGTCCGGCCGCTGCGCCCGCCGCATGCAATATTGTGCATGCTGCTACCCCGGATTCGACGTTGTTGCAGCCGGCCTTCGGTCCAGCCGCGAGTGCAGCTCTTCCTGCTTCGATGTCGCCAGCGGTGGAATCTCCAGTGCGTGCGGCCGTCGTTGTGGTTCCACCTGGCCAAGCGGCGGATCGTGCTAGAGGATCTTCTTTGGCACCCGTTGCGGTGGTTCCGATGGTACCTGCGACGCGTCCCTCTTCACCAACATTTGGGACGCTTCGGATGCCACCTGCTTTGTAGAGGACTTCATCTACTCCGCTGAAGACAATGATGGGGACTATGTCCGAAGGGTTGGCTTCGCCCCTTTGACATAGTAACTGTCACTTCCTCGATGTTGATGGCTCTTCCTCGACCGATGAGCACTTTCTTACGAAGGCTATGCATCGCCAAGCTGTGAGGAATTTGGACCTCACAACAGGTACCTCGTCCGTTCAGTCATTCCTTTCCTTTTCCGACAATCACATTTCTACTAGTTTAAATAAAGTCAGAGTATCTATGGGAAAGACCGATAATGAAATTAATTTGTCAATACGGGTGCTTAAACATATGGAGACCGACCGTGTAAAGGTTTCTTCAAAGTCTAAAACCACCATACATGACCCAGAAACCGAGGAGGAGGATGAAGCAGATGCCAAATATGATGGTCTGCTTTTATCCCACTTGGTTGGGGAGGTTACCGAGGTTGAATTGGATGACGCAAGACCTGGGTCCATGTTTTGTGACATCATGGCATCTTTGCGGAAATCTAAACCGCACTCGTCTAAAAAGAAACAAAAACTGCCTAAGAAGGCGAAGAATTCAACACAAACCCGAGTTTCCACGTGAGAGGCATGTTTTGGAATAGTCGAGGTCTCTCAGACTTGGTAAACATAAACATGTCGGTGATTATGTGCGAGAACATGGTTTGGATTTTGTGTCAATTTCCGAGGCTAGCAAGTGTGACTTTCGCATGTATGTCCTCGATCACCTATCAGGTGGTTTCGACTACACATGGCATAGTCTACCAGCTCATGGAAGTTCTGGCGGAAAACTTCTTGGGATAATGACGACAGTCATGGACTTGTTGGCTTTTTCGACCGGTGAATTTCATATAAAATTTCACCATAGAAACAGAGTTGATAATTTCACATGGACTCTCGTTGCTGTCTATGGAGCTGTCCAAGATGAGCATAAATCTTCTTTCCTTTGGGAATTTGTAAACTTAGCTAAGAATAACCCGTATCCAATGCTTATTGGAGGGGACTTTAATATTTTTAGGTACGAAGAAGAGAAAATAATCATCGTTTTGACACTCATTGGCCTTTCCTATATGAGAGGCCAATATGTTGGGGCGTCAATTCACTTGGGCCAACAACCGATCTGTGCCGACATACGAAAAGCTCGATAGGGTACTCATGGATACCAAATGGGAACTAAAATTTCCTCTGGTAACCGTTCGAGCCCTAGAGCATATCGAGGCCTTATCGGATCATCCACCCATCATTCTGGATTCTAACTCTACGAACCCGACGACCCGACGCCCTTTAAAATTTGAATTGGGATGGCTGCATAGGGACGGATTCATAGACATAATCAACAATGTTTGGGAAAGGTCCGTCGTTGGTCGTACACCTATTCAGAGATGGAACTTTAAAATAAGAGCCATTAGGCGACACCTCTCTGGATGGGAAAAACACACCAACGGAATTTATAAAAAAGAAAAAGAAAGGCTCTGTACCATCATTGATGACCTCGATAAAACCGTAGAGACGCGCACATTATCTCAGCAAGAGATTGAATTGAAAAATAAATCTAATGAGATGGTTGCCTGCCTTCTACGAGAAGAGGAGATCAAATATTACGAGAGATTCAAAGCTGATTCATTTTTGATTGGTGGTAGTAATACAAGATACTTCCAACTGGTTGCCAATGGGCGGCATAGGAAGAAATGTATTTACAGTCTCCGACAAGATGAGGGGCAGATCGAAGGTCGGGAGGAGCTCAAAAAGTATATCACCAAGTACTACAAATCTCTGTTCGGAGCGTTGTCTGAAGGAAAATTCATGCTTGAAGAGACCCAAACAGATGATATTCCACAAGTCACGGCAGACGAAAACGATTTCCTCGTGGCACCATTCTCAGAAGATGAGGTGAGAGCTGCGGTGTTTCAAATAGAACATAACAAAGCTCCAGGCCATGATGGTTTCCCCGCAGAATTCTATCAGAATTTCTGGGATATAATCAAGTCTGAACCTTTTGGAGTTGTTCAATTGTCTTCATGCTGACCGACTTGACCTATTCAGACTTAATTTTGGTGAGATTGTCTTGTTGCCGAAGATTAAGGAGGCCAATCGGATCCAACAGTTTAGACACATATGCCTCCTTAATGCTTGCTTCAAGATTTTCACCAAAGTGGCGACGAATAGGTTAAACTCGGTAGCTAACCATGTTGTTCAGCCATCTCAAACGACTTTCATGCAAGGAAGGAATATACTCGATGGCGTAGTAATCCTGCATGAGACCGTCCACGAGATGCACCGGAAAAACATGAGTGAAGTAATATTCAAAATTGACTTTGAAAAAGCCTATGACAAAGTGAAATGGTCTTTCCTCCAACAGGCCCTAAGGATGAAAGGTTTCTCCGATCAATGGCGTCAGTCGATCTAAAATTTTGTAGCTGGAGGTAGTCAATGATTATGTCGACCATTACTTTCAGACCAAAAAAGGACTACGGCAGGGTGACTCCATGTCCCCAATATTATTCAACATTGTGGCTGACATGTTGGCTATTCCGATTGAGCGCGCTAAGCAGGACGGCCAGATTGCAAGAGTAGTGCCACATCTAGTGGATGGTGGCCTCTCGATTCTGCAATATGCCGATGACACAATTATCTTTATGGGTCATGACCTGGACAAGGCTAGAAACCTGAAACTCCTATTGTCAGCATTTGAGCAAATATCAGGTCTTAAGATTAACTTCCATAAAAGCGAATTGTTCTGCTTTGGAGAAGTCGTTGAGGCGGCGGCCGATTATGCTGACCTATTGGTTGCGCACATGTCCAATTCCCAATTAAATATCTGGGAATACTGATTCATTATCGGCGTCTCACCATTGCAGAGTGGAAGAATGTAGAGGAGCATCTTGAGAAACGCTTGAGCGGTTGAAAAGGTAAGTTGCTCTCGGTTGGAGGACGACTGGTTTTGATAAACTCTGTGCTCACAAATATGGTTCTCTATATGATTTCGTTCTTCCATCTCCCAAAAGGGGTCTAGCAAAGACTGGACTATTTTAGCTCCAGATTCTTTTGGCAAAGAGACGGTGAAAATAAAAAATATAGGCTGGCCAAATGGAGTGTGGTTTGTAGGCCGAAAGACCAAGGTGGTCTTGGTATTCATGGCCTGCAGGTCAAGAATGATGCCCTACTTAGTAAATGGATGTTCAAACTTCTTACTGAGGATGGTGTTTGGCAAACCATGTTGTGCAACAAGTATATAGGCCAAAAAGCGATGTCTCGGGTATATTGGAAACCTGGAGACTCGCTTTTTTGGTCTGGCCTAATGGCGGCAAAGAAACATCTGTTTTGCTTCGGTCTTTCGCGATAAAGGAAGGGTCGGAGATTTGATTTTTGGAAGACATATGGCTAGGCAATGCTAGTCTTCGAGAACAATATCCGGCCTTCTACAACATAGCATGCGATAAGAATAGTACTATTGCGCAGGTGCTCAGTTCATCCCCGCCAAATATTTCTTTTCGGCAGGACTTGATTGGCACTTGACTTATGCCATCGCATAATCTCTTGTCCCGTCAGGATTCGATTAACCTGACACAAGGCCAGGATGTGTTTCGCTGGAACCTTACTACATTGGGGTCTTTCACAGTAGACTCTATGTATCGTGCACTCACGCATTCTAGGGTACCAGTGAGCAATAACAAAAAAAATTGGAAAGCAAAGATACCACTTAAAGTTAAAATCTTCATGTGGTATCTCCGTAGGGGAGTTGTGCTAACCAAAGATAACCTCGCACGATGCAACTGGCGAGGAAGTAAGAAGTGTTTTTTTTGTACTCATGACGAGACAATCAAACACCTTTTTTCCAATGTAAGTTTGTGCGTTCTATGTGGTCAGTCATCCAAATAGCGTCAAATTTGTTTCTGCCCACAAGTGTTGCCAATATTCTTGGTCAATGGCTGGACGGTATTTCAAATAGGTACAAAACGCTAATAAGGGTGGGAGCGTATGCCTTATTATGGTAGCTTTGGTTATGTAGAAATGATGTTGTTTTAATGACAAAAATGCTTCTCCTTTGCAGGTGGTTTTCCGTTGTACGCACTTGCTTGGTACGTGGTCTACGCTACAATGTGCGGAGTATCAATCGCTGTTCAAGGTGGTGTGTACGTAGTTGGAGTAGGTGGCTACGGAGGTGTTTACCCAACATGGATGGCAACATAATCTCCGGATTGGTCCACCATCCCTTTCGACGTAAGCATAGTATCAGTCTATAGGACTCTACTATTGCCGAATTGTCGATATTTTACCTTTCTCTTTGTCAGACTGCTGGTAGTTGGTTGTGTGCATTCTGGTCATGCAGAGGCCAGGTGTTACTCTTAATGATTTGTATCCGCTTGATGCTACATTTTGAGAAAATAAAATCATCCTTTATTGGAAAAAAGAACTCCACCGAACAGGTTGTGTTCTGATCTATGACAAGAAATAAGCAAGCAACTATTTTTTAGGGGAATGTCGTAGGGCACACTTTAATAATAAACTCAAACCACTATTATATCAGAGATAATGTTTGGAATGATGATACTAGATGGAGCCCCTTCCCAGCATATCATAGTTTTGGAATCATAAACATGTCTATCCAAATTATGTGTGACCCTATTTGAATACTTAGGACAGTGTTTGAAACTCATTGCACCTATTCTTCTCACCTTCTCAAAACAATCTGCAAGCATTGCCGTATATGGAGTCCATACGTCAATAATACCACTACAGGCTTGGATCAACTCTAGAGAATCTGACTCCATTATCACTCCTGTACATCCAAGATCTTCTAGTAAGCACAGCCCCTTCTGCATTGCTATTGCTTCAGCCATGGTAGCATCAAGTATATTATTTAGAATCCAGGACCCCCTGCTACCGCTTCACCTTTATGGTTTCTAAGTACTGCCACTGCTGAGCGTGATTCATTTTGTATGTACATTGCATTGGTTTGGCAACTAAACCATCATCAAAGAAAGATGCATCCACATTCATTTTGTATGTACCTTGCATTGGTTTGGACCACGGGATCTTATGCGAGTGTTTGTCAACTACCGCTGCTTGGAAGTTTGATGCGATGGCATTGATTGCAAAAGCAGTTCTTACTAGAGTATTAACCTGTTTTCCCTTCATATCTCACGTCTTTGCCACCATATGTACCAAGCTCCAACCACTACTGATTCTGCAACACCCAGGCACGGCATATTCATATTTCTCATCGCTTCTGGCACAATATCCCCTCCAAAACAACACTACCAGACCGGTTAACAATGAGGGTTTGAGTGATGATCTCATGGAGACCCAGGGCTCGCCACACCTCCTTTGCCCTTCTGCATGTAAACATCATGTGTCGTAGGTCTTCTGCACCAGCTGAGCAAATTGGGCACTAAGGAGATACTTTAATATGTCTATTTGCCAAAGTTTCCCTAACAGAAACAGTGCCATGCAAAGCTTTCCAAGCAAAAAAATTGACCTTACTTGGGACATATAATTTCCAAAGGTTCTCCCAAACTGGGTTCAGCCTTGATGATCCCTGGCCGTCACTATGCCTTATTCTAGATCCAAACTGATGTCTCCATTCAGAATAGTAAGCCAATCATACTCAGAAAATATAATTTTTGGTGAGATTCCATGCCATGAAATCCTCCATCAAATGAACATTCAATGGGATCTTCAAAATCTGTTCTGCATCAATCGGGAAGAAAATGTTCCTCATAAAAAATTCACCCATTCACTAGAGTAGAGGCCAATTAATTCTTCCACTTTGGTTAACAAGCATTAGCCTCTTGGCGTCAAAACCTTTCTTGAGGGGTTGTTAGGCACCCAATAATCATCCCATATATTGATATTTTCCCCTGTCCCTACTCACCAAATGTGGCCTCGCAAGAACACTTGCAGGCCCTCAACTATGGATTGCCAAGTGAAAGAAGAGCCTTCTTTATTTCCAGCCTTAAGAAGGTTACCATCTGGATAGTATTTCGCGTGAAGCACTTGAGCACATAATGTATCTGGTCTTGTAACCAACCTCCAACTCTGCTTAGCCAGCATTGCAAGATTAAAAGCATGAAGGTCATAGAAGCCCATACCTCCTTCCTTTTTAGGGATGAACATATGCCACCATGCCCACCAGTGCATCCTCTTTTGCTCCTCTTCATCACCCCACTAGAAGCCTGACATCGCATCAATAATTTCCTTGCAGACTTTCTTTGGAATATTAAAAACTCCCATAGAAAGAACAGGCAAAGATTGGATAACTGTTTTAATAGAATTTCTTTTCCTCCCAAGGAGAGCCTTCTTTCCTTCCATCCCTTCAAACGGTCTATCACCCTCTCAATCAAATAAGTAAAGCTATCTCTTCTGTCAGCCCCAATCATAGTTGGCAGTCCAAGATATCTATTTGATAAAGCTTCTATCATGATGTTTAGTTGCACACACATATCTGCCTTGGTTTCCACATCTACACAAGGACTAAAGTAAATACTGCATTTTGCTTCACTCACCAATTGTCCCAAGCTTGCGCAATATTGATCAAGTACTTGTCTCACTGTGGTTGCATTATTCAAAGTTGCCTTCATAAGGATCAAGGAATCATCAGCAAATAATAGATGCGAAACTGATGGTGCACCCCTACACACCTTAACTCGTTCAATGCCACGAACCTCCTCTTGGTGAGCCAGTGAACTCGATAAACCCTCTGCATGGATCAAAAATAATAAGGTGATAAGGGGTCCCCTTGACAGAGCCCCTTGTAGGGATAAAACCTTCCGTCTCCTGATCATTATATCTCACTTTATATCTCACCGACTCCACACATGCCATGATCAGATTAACAAAATCAATGTTAAACCCAAGTCTTGTCATCATTTGTTGAAGGAAACTCCATTCAACTCGATCATACGTCTTGTGCATGTCCAGCTTCACTGCACAATATCTTGTCTTTGCATTCTTAAAAATTTTAATCTTATGCATGCACTCATACGCAACCAAAATATTGTCTGTAATGAGCTTCCCATGTACAAAAGCACTCTGAACCGGAGATATAATCTCATCCATTACTCTCTTCAGCCTAAAAGCAATCATCTTTGAAATAACTTTATAGAGAACATTACAAAGGCTATTAGGTCTATATTGCGTAATCAGTTCAGGAATATCAACTTTAGGAATAAGAACTAGGACAGTATCATTCCACCCTTCTGGTATTACCTTGTTATTGATAGCATCTAGAACCTCTTCGGTTAACTTATCTCCAAAGACATGCCAGCACTTATTAAAGAATAGTGCGTGCAGCCCATCCGACCCCAGGGCCTTAAGATCCCCAATGGAGAACAAAGCCTTTTTAACCTCCTCATGTGTATACTCCTATAATAATGCATCATCCATGATATTTGAGACCTTAGGGACTACCCTGTCAACACCTCAGGGTCAGGCTCGTCTATCTCCGTGGCAAACAGCCCCGCAAAGTAACCCGTGATGAAGGGGTTGAGGTCCGCGGTATTTTCCCTCCAGATCCCATGTTCATCCTTAAGCTTTTTAATCTTGTTTCTCTGCCTTCTAGACGAGGCCTGATTTTGAAAATAGTTAGTGTTCCTGTCACCAAACTTTAGCCAGACGATCTGACTTCTGAGTGCCCAATACATCTCATCTTGTTCTCTTGTTGCTTGGCGAGGTTATCATCATTCATGACATCTCTGGTCACTCGCTCCAGTTCCCTCTGTACCCCCCTTAGCTTTTTTCTTGAGCTTTTCAAAACCGTTCTATCCCAATGGTGTAACTGATGATGGACAGACGCCAATTTAGTTGCCAAGCTACCATCCTTATTAGCTATATTAGCTTCAGCCCTTGTTGCAGCCACGGTTTCCTGGAAACATGATTCTTTCGACCATTGAGATTCGAAACGGAGAACCTTCGGCCCAGCAGGCTCAACCAGAGATGGATCAAGTGTTAACAGCAACGGCATGTGATCCGATCTATAGAATTCTAGGTGTTCCACCATCGCCCCACCAACTTTTGATTGCCACCGATCGTTTGCAAGGGCTCTGTCAAGTCTAGCACGTATTTTCCCACGCTTCCAAGTGAATTTATCCCCAATAAAACCTAGGTCAGTGAGGCCACAGTCCTCCACCGCATCCCGAAAAGCTTGCATGTAATTTGGTGGTCTAGGATTACCCCCTTCCTTTTCAAAAGTATACATGATTTCATTCAAATCTACGATAATCATCCAGGCCCTATTACTGTTCACATACAGATCCGCATTCGTTGCCATGTCAAAAATTTGTCCTCCCACTTCGGCTCATCGTACATACCGGTTAATCGCCAAATATTTTCTTGACCTGATCCAATGTCCACATCAATAAAATTACCTATTTTAAAACACAATGTCAGCTCCACCTCCTTCCTCCAGTACATCAAGAGTCCACCGCTCCGCCCATTACTCACTACAAATTCTTTGAAATCCATCTTTAGTCTCCTCTTTAGGCATTCTGCTGGGTAATCTTCCAGGTATGTTTCTAACAAGAAAATAATGTCCGCCTTGCTATGCTTCTGGACTTCCAGAAGCGCTCGCACTGCCGCTGCCTGCTGCAGATCACGGTAATTCCAACTTAAAAGTTTCATTGCCTCTGGTCAGCCTCCTCTCGGGAGACCGCCGATATCTTGTCAATTAAGTTTGAAGCTATCTCATTCTCTCATGTCCTCTGTTTCTTCCTGTTTGTATTTCCTTGGGGAGTTACAGCACCCCCGTCTACAGCTAAGTTACCATCAACCAACTGTTGTGTCCCCTCAAACTTGTCCACATAAAAATCACCTTTGAAGATCCATTTGTATGTACGGCAAAAGATGGCCCAACTGGAACAGAACCAGTGAAGGCACCAAGTCTGTAGTAGGTGTGATGACATCATTCTCACATGAAGTACAAACTTCATTCACAATAGTACCATCAGAGGCATTTCTCTTGCCCAGAATGTTTTTATTTTTCTTAGCCATCGCCAAATCTTGTTTCTCAGTCAGATTATGTTGCGCTGCCAATCCTTCATCCCTTGTTTTCCCACTATTTACGTTTCTCTGATTTGCACAATTCCATCTCCAACTGTCATTATACCAGTTTTCATTCTGTCGCCCTCCATTATCATTGCGTAGCTACGTCATGTGTTCTTTCTTCCATAGTCCGGCCGCATACATGTGTGGCATTTTTCTTAGGCGGGTATACAACTAGTAATAGTTACGTGTCACGTTCTAAGTCTGATTCGGTGCTACATGATCAAGGTAGCCGGATAATTAGTTAGGAAAATATTTTGTTAGTTTAAACGGAGAGTCTGTATCAGATTTCTTTACCAGTTTGTTTGTGAGTCAGTTTGAAATGACTTGGTGTGCCGCCTATAAAATGGGTTGGCTCTATCCATTGTTCGGAGGTCAACTTTTCCGGAGTTTAGACAGTATCATGTATGGATTATTAAGCGGCCATCTTTAGGTTGTGTTACTTATTTTGTGAGAATTTTTTGCATGAAAATTGCACTTGGCTCAAGGTTCGTCATGCTTGACGAGATGCGCGCTGGTTACGTCTACTTTGGTGGGAGGTTCCTCATGTGTCGAGGGATTGTCTGTTGCTCGTTGTTACCCCTATTTCAGGTTACTCGTACTGCTCGTATAATTGGGAGTATTTTTTATCGGTGAATATTGAAGGTTATTGCATCGTAAAAGATCGGGCAAAATCAGTGGCATATCTAAGGTCGTGCTTTTATCAAGTGGTATCAGATTACTAGGTTTATTACAGTCCAATTTTCTGCCTATAATTGGTTCATACAGATTATGCAACCATAATGAGGTCGGAATACTATTTTGATGGTGAGATGTCTCAATGTGAGAAGGATCCATCACGTGCCCTTTCTTGGTTCCAGATCTACACAAGGGTGAAGGTTGGAACAATTTCTTATGCTACAATGATGGATCGTCGTTTAGAAATAAATCTGACGAGTCAAATAGTGGTTGATGCTTTGAAGTTGTCGGTGATAGAGCATCCTCACCCATATAAGCTCTCGTGGCAAGGAAAATTGTTAATTATCAAACATCAAGTGAAGGTGCGCTTCAAGTTATGTGGGTTTACTGACTTGGTTGTTTGTGATGTTCTTCCTCACCATATACACGTATGCTCTACAATTTTGGGCCAGCCATGGACAAAAGAGAAGGATTTGCGGATTGATAAATCTGGCACATTTTCTTTCAAAAAAATTAAGTTTTTTCATGAAGGACAATGGACTTGTTTTGAAGCATACTCCTCCGAACAATATTTGGATGATCGTAAGAGAAGAGACCATGCACATGCTGCAATTGAGGCAAATACACAAGATAAGAGGATTTGCTTGAAAAGAAAAAGACTGGGGATAGTCTCATTGGAAATAAAAATATTTATTCACATGAGAAGAACAAAGAGAAACCAACAGTACCAACGAGTGGGATGAATGTGCAACTTAAGAAGGTACATGATGGAGGTGACTTGACAATGGATAGAGGTCAGCGCATGAGTTTATTTCAAACTCAGTGTGACATTAAGGGCGTGGCATGCAAGTTAACTATTTATGGAGGAAGTTACACTAATGGCATTAGCAAGATGTTGGTGGAGAAACTTGGTATGTCGGCATGGCGATATGATGAACCGTATCATTTAGAGCGGTTAAACAATTGTGGGAAGCTCAAAATTACACATAAAGTGCGTGTACCATTTTCAGTTGCACAGTATGTTGATGAGGTGGAATGTGATGTTTTGCCGCTGGTAGTTTGCAGTTTACTACTAGGCCGACCTTGGCAGTATGACCGTAGTGTGCAGCATGCTAGAAGGACCAACACATACACTTTTATTCATGATGGTGCACAAAGTACACTTAAATCAATGACTGGAAAATTAATCCGCTCGGATGTGGCATTGACAGTGAGAACGAGGGCTCCCAGGAAAAACATGAAACTGAAGATGGTTTGTCTTCAGGTGAAGGGGGTGATATTCTTTCAGTAAAGAAGAAGGTCCCTGAAGCTACCATGAAGTTGAGGACGACTTCGTTTCAAGGCGGAGAGGATGATGTGGCCATTAGTGCCAAAGCTATTGTTGAGTCTCCGAAAATATTTCAAGCTATTTCATGTGCTACACAAAAGAAAACAGACTTTTTTCACGGGAAAGCTTACTTTATTAATCAAAGAAGGGAGATATCGTCTGCCAACAAACTTACAATGAAATCAGGCGGGGCATCAATCCAACGAGATGGATTATTAGCACGTCCCCATCTAGCCAGCTCATGAGCTACATAATTTGACTCTCTAATACAATGCTCAATAGTAAACCTTCCAAAATCTACTAGATAACTACGACATTCATCAAGAACCGGCGCTGCCACCATAGAATAACCTCCATTGAATCTAAGTGCATCCACCACCGTAATATTATCTGATCTCACCACCAAGTTATTTCATCCCGTATCTCTTGCTAGCTTCAGTCCTTCAAGCAGAGTTGTCGCTTCAGCCGTGAACACATCAGCTACATGTTCTAATCTCGCCGTGCGCGCCGACATGAAAGATCTCCGGTGATCATGGATGACAGCACCACAAGACCCTACATAATCGCCCTCTGTGAATGAAGCATCGACATTAAGGACAAGTTGTCCTGCTAGGAACGTCGGCCACCTATTAATCTTGGGTGTAGATTTAGCTTGTGCTCCGCGCACATAATTAATCGCTAGGGCAACCACCGCCGTCACTGTTCGTTCTGGAGTCAATATTTCTTCCCCTCGCACGAACTATCTTCTTTGCCACCATAAGAACCAACAAACTGTTGATATGAGCTCTGGTAGCTCGACCAATCCAGAATATTGTCGCCGATAGGAATCATCACATAAAATGAACTCCAAGACTGCTGAACCTGATTGATCAGTCAAACAAGCAAAGTTAATATCTGCTGCAATTCCCAAAGCTTCCCAAACTGCTTGCGCCCTTGCACACTTAAACAGCATATGGGCTAAGTCCTCTGCACCATCTGTATAGTATGGGCATTGGGACAAGTTTCCAGCATGTCGATTCATAAGAGTGCTTCGGCATGGGATGGCATTGTGCAAACATCTCTAGATATAAATTTTAACTTTCGCTAGCACTCTCAAACTCCACAACTTCTTCCAAACTGGATGGGGCGCCATGGAGAAGCGGGCCAGACCGCTGTCATCTGTATCATAATTCACTTCCCATTTCTTATAATAGGCAGAACGTACTGAAAAAACGTCGCTCCTTGTGAGATGCCATGCAACATAGCCCTCTATCTCCACATGGAATAATGGAATTTGTAGTATGCGTTCAGCATCAATGTGCCAGAAATTCTCCCGAATTAACATCTCATCCCATTCTCCCGTGATTGGGTCCATTAACTCATTTACTTTAGTAAGTACTTGATTCCCCCTTACTATTAAAACTTTTTTGGAGGCACTGTTAGGGATCCAACAGTCATTCCATATATTAATCTTTTCTCCATTGCCTACTCTCCAAATGTAACCCTTCTTGAACGTTTGAATTCCATACCAAATGCTTTGCCACACATAGGACGACCCCTTCTTCAGTTGACAATTCAGGATATCTCCTGTAGGGTAGTACTTGGCTCTTTGAACTCGTGCACATAATGAATCAAAGTTCTCAATTAGTCTCCAACACTGCTTTGCCAACATTGCCAAGTTAAAGCTATGAATATCCCGGAATCCCATACCTCCTCTCTCCTTCTGAATACACATCTTCCACCATGCAAACCAATGCATCCTTCATTGGTTCTCCTCATCACCCCACCAGTATTGCGACATTGCATCAGTGATTCCCTTGCAAATTTTCTTCGGGAATTTAAATACGCCCATCGCATAAGTTGGGATGGCTTGGGCCACCGCTTTCAGCAAAGCCTCTTTGCCTCCGAATGAGAGAGTTCTCTCTTTCCGTCCATTCACCATTGCTTGAAGTCTTTCTATTATGTGTTTAAAGCAATCAACACGGTCCACCCCTACCATGGATGGTAGACCCAGATATTTGTCTGAAATAGATTCCGTCATAATATTCAGAATTTAACATACTTCTGCCTTCACCTCCACATTTGTGTTAGGACTGAAAAATATAGAGCATTTTGATTCACTCACCAATTGACCTGAGGCTGCACAGTATTCATCTAAAATCCCACGCAGGGTGTTTGCATTGTGGGCGTCTGCTCTCATGAGAATAAGAGAATCGTCAGCAAAGAGTAAATGAGAAATCATTGGCAAATCTCTACACACCTGCACACCATTCAAGTTACCAGCATCTTCCTCATGAGCAATAAGGGCCAACAGTCCTTCGGCATATAAGAGAAACAGATATGGGGATAGGGGATCCCCCTGTCTCAAACCTCTCGTTGGTGAAAAAGGCAATGTTTCATTTGAGTTGAACCGCACCCTATACTCAACCAACCTTACGCAAGTCATCACCATTTCAATACACTGAGCATGAAATCCCAATTTGGTGAGCATGGCCTCCAAGAATACCCACTCAACTCTGTCATATGCCTTGTGCATATCTAACTTGATTGCACATGTTCCAAACTTCCCCTTCTTTCTCTTCTTCACCGTATGTAAGCACTCATATGCCACTATGACGTTATTAGTTATGATGCGCCCTGGCACAAACGCACTTTGTGTCTCACTTATTATATCTGGAAGAAAAACCTTCAGGCGTGCTGCGAGCATTTTTTAGATCACCTTATAAATCACATTACATAAACTGATAGGCCTAAATTGGGTGATTATCTTTGGGTTGTCCACTTTCGGGATCAACACGATAGTAGTAGAGTTCCAACCTTCTAGGATCGTACCTGTATTGATAGCCGCAAGAACCTCCTTCATTAGATCTCCTCGGAGCAGGTGCCAAAACTTTTTATAAAAGATAGCATGTAATCCGTTCGGTCCCGGTGCTTTCAAATCACCAATACTGAATAAAGCTTTCCTGACCTCCTCCTCTGTGTACGGAGCCATAAGTGACTCATTCATATAATCCGTAACACACCTCTTAATTTTATTTATAACATTCATCGCTGGTACATTAACTTCAGCAGAGAAGAGATGCTGAAAGTACTTAGTAATTAAACTTCGCATAGCTTCATTGTTCTCTTTCCATACACCTGAGTCATCAAGCAAGCGTTTAATGTAATTTCTTTTCTTCCTAGCCGATGCAAAATTATGAAGGAAACTAGTGTTCCGATCACCAAATTTTAGCCAGTTTGCACGGCTATGTTGTACCCAATAGATTTCTTCCTTCTCCAAATTTTCTTCTATCTCCATTAGCAATATTCTCTGCCTGTCTCCCACCTTGTTAGTGAGAGGGCCTGACCGCAGCAATTCCAACTCTGCCTTCAGCTCCTTCCAACGCCGATGGGGAGCCTTCAAGATCGAACGATCCCATTCATGCATGGTGGCGTGTACATTTGTTGTGCGCTCTCCAATGGGTGGCAACGGATTGGTTCGATCCCAAGCTTTAGACACAATTTGCATAACATTCTCCTCTTGCAGCCACCTAGATTCAAAACTCCTCTGATGGGTTCGCTGATGATCCCCCTCTACATCTCCCTCCGTATCAATGAATATCGGTCTGTGGTCAGACTTGGTGTGTGCAGCATTAGTAATCTTTGCCTCAGGAAAAAGCCCATGGAACTAACCCTTACATACCGCTCTATCGAGGCGTTCTCTAAGCCTCCTCCTCCTCCAAGTATATAAATCACCACTACAACCCATGTCCTCCAATTCGCAATCAACAAGGGCATCTCTGAATTTTTGCGTCATGTGCATTGGCCTTGGTGCACCGCCCTCCTTCTCGTGGGAGTATAAGATCTCATTAAAATCCCTAGCTATCAACCACGAGAGGTTTATTCATTGATGTAGATCACGCAAACATGACCATGACAGATGTTTATCTTCCCACTTCGGCTCACCATAAAACCCTGTAAACCTCCAAACCTCATCTGTGCCATCCCCCACGGTTACATCTATGAAATTTTTATCCTTATCTCTGAGTTGAATTGCCAATGGTCTCCGCCAAAACAGAAGCAAACCACCACTCGCCCCATTACTTTCATGCACCTCCATGTTGTCCATCTTTAACTTTTTTCGGAGTTTTTCTGCATTAGCTTTGTTCAGATGCATCTCAGACAAAAAGACGACATCCGGCCCCCATTGCTTCTGGACGTCCAGAAGCGCTCTTTCTACCGTGACACTAGCCATGCCATGGCAGTTCCAACATATGAGTTTCATTATTCACGACGATCACCCACCAGTCTAACAAGCCAAAACGCCGTACGTCCAAACACTAACTCGCAAGGAGCAGAATAGACGGAAATCAAGACTCCATGAACCTTGCCGAGGGATCGACCAGAACTACAGGACAGAAAAACAATCATTGCCGAAAACAACACCGGGACAAAACACCACTCACTGCCGAAGTCAACGCCGGGATAGAAAACTTGGATGAACTTGAAATTGTCTCCTGATCTAGTCAGCAACCAAGTTCCTGATGCATAAGCACCAGAAGAACCAAACGCAACAACATCGTGGTAGTAGTCATCATGACCAAGAGAGACCCATGATCCCTACCGGGGCAGACACAGGGATAAGCAGCAGCCGCCGTTGGCGGTGGCGGCGGCGGTCCAAACCCTAGATCGGGGTTGAACGGTTGTGTGTTGTGCAACTTTTCTTGGAGCATGGCACTTCGACGAAACATGTTTTATTTGGTTATGTGTTGCCCCAGATGCCTCCACCACAAGATGAGATCAAACCAACTTTCCGAACTCCACCAAACAGGTTGTGTTCTGATCTATGACAAGAAATAAGTAAGAAACTAGCTATGTGATGTGTTCTTTCTTCCATAATCCGGCCGCATACATGCATGGCATTTTTCTTAGGCAGGTATACAACTAGTACTAGTTACGTGTCACGTTCCAAGTCTAATTCGGTGCTACATGATCAAGGTGGACGGATAATTAGTTAGGAAAATATTTTGTTAGTTTAAACGGAGAGTCTGTATCAGATTTCTTTACTAGTTTGTTTGTGAGTCAGTTTGAAACGACCTGGTGTGCCGCCTATAAAACGGGTTGGCTCGGTCCATTGATCGGAGGTCAGTTTTTCCGGAGTTTAGACAGTATCATGTATGGATTATTAAGAGGCCATCTTTAGGTCGTCATTATTTATTTTGTGAGAATTTTCTGGGTGAAAATTGCACTTGGCTTGAGGTTCGTCATTCTTGACGGGTTGCACGCTGGTTACGTCTACTTTGGTGGGAGGTTCCTCGTGTGTCAAGGGATTGTCCGTTGGTCGTCGTTATCCCTACTTCAGGTTACTCATACTGCTTGCGTAATTGGGAGTATTTTCTATCGATAAATATTGAAGGTTATTGCATCGTAAAAAATCGGGTAACATCAGTGTGGCACGTCTAAGGTCGTGCTTTTATCAGCCGGAAGTTCCGGGCCGATTCCGGGCTTTCTAGAGAGTTGTCACCGTCTTTGGTGGCTGGGCTGAGGAGGTGTCGGAAGTTCCGGGCCGGTCGGAAGTTTTGGGGGCCAGAGGTTCCGGGTCGGGGTCCTGGCAGGTTCCGAGCTAAACTAAAAGTCTGCACGCCCAAAGTGGAACTTCAGCTTGGAGCTTGCCTCCTCTTCTTCATGTGGTTCCCCTCCTTGCGCCCTCGAGCTCCAGTTATGGTCGAGGTACCTAAGAATGCATAGTGTCTCCGTTTGAGGTAGCATACAAGTTCCATGAGTATCAAGGGAGAGTCGCATAGGAGAGATGTCAACTTGGTTTCCATGGCACGTGCACGGGCTCTTGTCATGGGACCCTTTGAAGCTTTAGGTGTTGGTGATGGGTCCATGGGGATAACTATGGGATGCTCCGCATCAGGTTGTTCTCGGACCCCTCCTCCAAGGGGTCACGAAAATCTCTCTCTATTCCCCCATATATACAGCCCTTAAGGCGCCGTTTAGACTTGAGTTTTGTTTAGATTACAAGTTCGCTATAGCTGCAACTTCGCTTCCTTCATTTGTGTTCCACGATCAGACCAAGACGTCAGAGAACCTCACTTTAATCAATAAAGCTTTTGTAAGAGCATATTTCTCCATGTGTGGTTTTGGGTAATTGATGACACCCCTATGGACTAATGGTTTCCTTGAGTTATATTCGAAGGATTTGTCCATAGGCACTTCTTGAAGTCCATCTATTGGGTTTCAAGGAGTTTATATGGTGACCAAGGTGGTATTCAAGGTTTATCCAAAGATTGGTCATGTGGGAGTTGAGCTTATTGCAAGCATGTCTTGAAGAAGAAGATTGTGTAAGCATTCAACGTTTACCTTCAAGACATCATCTTTATGAAGAGAGAAGCTAAGATATAAGGTTGATCAATACTAAGTCAAAAAAGTGAATCAAGTTGATCAACACACAAAGCGTACAAGATGTATTGAGAGGGATCAAGTGATCCCATGGTGTGGTAAGCATTGTTCATTACGCTTTGTGTACTAACCAATGGTCTACGTGAGAGTTCTTTGTGGGGTTAGGTATATTTCCATGGGCTTGCATCAAGAGGCAGATCCCATACATCCCATGGAAGATGACATCAAGTGGAGATCGTCATCAAGGTTGTGATGTGCAAGATCAAGTGAAGCATCACGGAGAGATCATGCTTGAGGCTCGTCATTCATTGTGGTGACAATGGACTTGTGAAGATGTGCTGAAGAGTGGCTCACCCATAGTGGAGTACGGGGGAGCAATCATCTAGTATTCATCAAGCCAACACAATCAAGAAAGGTGGTCCATCTTGAGGAAGTCAAGATCGTCATCATCTAGCTCAAGTGGACTATGCGCAAGGCTAAGGTTTGACCTTCATAGGGTTTTATATTTTACAAGTCTCATGGTGGTAGTTGAGAGACCGGTTTATAGGATCGATTGTCGTACTATCAGGGGGGGCTCTCAAGTGAGTAGCTTGATCGTATCATTCGTTGAGAGCTCAAACCATTGCAGTCTTGGCATCGTCATATTTCTTGGTTCTTGGTTGGCTTTTCTCTATGTGGGTTCTTGATCTTGTGGTTATCTTCGTGACAAGCTCTAGTTCATCGAAAACAGATTTCATATGCTTCGTCTATTGCATTTTCGGTGTTGGAAGTTTTACCGGTCTTATTCGAGGAAGGGTTCTCACCATTTTCTCATGGGACTTTTCTCATTTGCTTCTTATTGATATTTCAATCAATATTGTGTTAGCCCATGTTGTTAGCTTTCCAACAAACTTTGTTTCATCGAATTCGGAGTCCGTTTGCAAAAGTTGTGGCAGTTTTGGTGTTCTTAAAAGGCTACAGCGATACTACCGCGGCTAGAGCGGATGTAATTTTTTACTACCGCTCCAGAGCGGTACTACCACGGCTCCAGGAGCGGTACTACCGCTCCGGACCAAAATCTCGTGTTATTTACAGCCGTGGTAGGCACGGATGTAAATTTTCAATACCGCTCGCAAGCAGTAGTACCACTACCCGTAGCGGTAGTACCACTATCCATAGCGGTAGTACCGTGAGGACGAGCGGTAGTACCGCTCCGGCGGTTCTACTGGCTTTTTGCCTCCTTGGTGTTGTTTTTCAAAGGGGTACTACCTCCCTAGCGGTAGTACCGCTCCTTGGAGCAGTAGTACCGCTTTGTGCGGGCTGTGAGGATAACGGTTGGATTTTTCCCCACCTATAAAAGGGGGTCTTATTGTCAAATGGACCTCATCTCTTGAGCTCTTGTTCTTCCACCATTGTTGACCTTCTTCGAGCTTGCTAACTCTCAATCCCTCCAATGATTCTTGCTAGTTCTTGAGGGAAAAGATAGAGGAGATCTAGATCCACATTTCAACCAACACTTTCTCCTCTAAGTGAGGGGAACCCCTTGGATCTAGATCTTGGAGTTCTTCATGTTCTTCTTCGTTCTTCCTCTCATTTCCCTCCCTAGCATTAGTTGTTTTGGTGGGATTTGGGAGAGAAGGATTTGGGCACTCCGTGTGCCCTTGCCATTGCATTTGGTGCATAGGTTTGAGTTCTCCACGGTGATACGTGGAAGTGAGAAGTTGAGAAGCTATTACTCTTGGGTGTTTGAGCACCCTAGAGCTTGTTCCTCTTGGGTGCTTTGGCGCCCTAGATGGTTGGTGGTGCCTCGGAGCTCAATCATTGTGGTGCAAAGCTCCGAGCAAGCTTCGCGGTCTCCAATTAGGTTGTGGAGATTGCCCCGAGCATTTGAGGTCACCTCGGAGCCACAATCCATTGTGGTGAAGCTTCGTGGTATCGTTGGGAGCCTCCAATCAAGTTGTGGAGATTGCCCCAACCTTGTTTGTATGGGTTCGGTGACCACCCTCAAGGGTCCCTTAGTGGAATCATGGCATCTTGCATTGTGCGAGGGCGTGAGGATATTACGGTGGCCCTAGTGGCTTCTTGGGGAGCATTGTGCCTCCACACCGCTCCGAACGGAGATTAGCATCCGCAAGGGTGTGAACTTCGGGATACATCATCGTCTCCACGTGCCTCGGTTATCTCTTACCCGAGCCCCTTTACTTATGCACTTTACTTTGTGATAGCCATATTGTTTCTTGTTATATGTCTTGCTATCACTTAGTTGTCTATCTTGCTTAGCATAAGTTGTTGGTGCACACAGGTGAGCCTAGTTGTTTTAGCTTTTTTGCTTGACTAATTAAAAGATAGTTTTATTCCGCATTTGTTCAAGCCTAAACCGTAATTATTTTAAAGCGTCTATTCAACCCCCCCCTCTAGGCGACATCCATGCCCTTTCATCTTTCCTCTTATATTCTCAATATCCAGACTGCAATCTCGGTTTCTTGTTTGTTCTTCATTTGCATGCAGGAAACAGACCCTCGTGGTCAGGTTGATTGGGCTCCGGCGTGGTCAATAAGATCTCGGAGTTGGTTTAGCCAATGCTAAGGCATGACGTCCTTGCACGTTCATAGTCGGATCGTCAAAGTTGACTCTACCAAAAACGATAGTCGCATCTCATCGAAAGACAGGGACAACTTCGCCTCTATAAAGTGGTATCAGATTTCTAGGTTGCTCGGTGAGAATTTCCAGTTTTTCGTAGTTTAGATTGCATATGTTCTTCATACCTACAATCCATAAAAAAGCTACACAAAAAATTAGGGTTAGTTCATCATATCCGAACCAATCTGAGCCTTTTGCAATTTTTTGTTCGGTGTTTTGCCTTGTTGAACTTGCGGTTACATCATCGTGTCGAGTTGCTGGCCTTAGGGTATAGTCCTTTAGAGTTTCGAGTTCTATTCACATGTTGTCATGCCGCCACCGCACCATCTTCATTGCATGTGCAATATACTACCACCGTACCATCTTCATCGCATCTGTCATATACCACCACCGCACCATCTTCATCGCATCTGCCATATATCACCACCCACCTGTTGGGGAACATTGCATGGGAAACAAAAAAATTCCTATGCACACGCAAAATCTATCCATGGTGATGAGCATCTATGAGAGGGAGAGTGGATATACATACCCTTGTAGATCGCTAAGCGAGAAGCGTTAAGAAACGCGGTTGGTGTAGTCGAACGTCTTCGCGATCCAAATCGCCGAGTGTCCCATGATCTCATCACGATCCATCCCGCGATCCAATCACGATCCATCCCGCGATCCAATCGCACGCGCCCGTGGTACCGTTAAATAAAACCGTTTTTAAGCGCGCGCAAAAATATTCTTGGATTGAGTTGAAACTTGTCGTGCGGTCTTGTTATATTATAGTTAGACTCCCTGTCGATTTTCATCACATTCTGAGTTCGTTTGATGCCCCGTCGGTCGTCCGTAGCAGTGCGGTCATCGGTTATCGTCGGACGTTTCTCGGTGCTTTGAAACCTCTGTGCCACGGGTCACCATTCTTTCTCTCTTCCCCCTAGCCCCTCTGCATAGTCGCCGTACCCCCGAGCCTCCGCTTCCGGATGTCGGATAGTCATCCGGCAATCCAAAAACGAACAGTGCCGTAAACCTAGCCCGAAACATATATATAGCCCCCTAGCTCCACCTAGTTCCCCATGCAACCCTAGCAGCCCTTCTCCCTCCTCCAACCAGCCCGCCGAGCCCATCTGGGCCCGTTCGAGCCCATCCGGGCCCGAATCGCGTCCGGAGCTCTCCCGGAGCTCCTCCCGAGCTCCCATGGTGGTTCCTCCCGATCCCGTGGCTTCCCGCCGCCGCAGCTCCACCAGCCCTCGCCGGAGTGGCCCCTGGCCGGAGCCGCCGGAGCCGGACTTTGCCGGACCACCGGCCCCCTCTTCCTCTCCTCCTTCCCCTCCTTCCTCTCCTCACCTAACCCTCCTCTCTCTCCCTCTGTTGCAGCGCCATGGCAGCCCGAGCCGTCGCCCTGCCCCTCGCCGTCGGGATTGGGACCCCCGCGGCCGGATCCGCCGCTGCCCGGCCTGGCTCGGCCCATCCCCGCCCCCTCCGCTCGCCACCGCCCAGTCGCCGCCAGCCATCGCAACCGCCGCCGCTGCTCTGTGCGAGGACGAGCGCTCGAGCGCGCGTTGACCCCGCCAGCCTCCGCGCATGGGTCGGCCCAGCCGGTGCCCTAGGCCCAGCTCCCCTGCCTGCCTGCTCCGATTGGGCCCAGGTCAGGCTCAATGGTGAGCCAGCCCCCCTTGTTGTTTTTATTTATTTATTTTAATTTTGCGTATTTAAAAACGTGATAGAAATTAAAACGTAAGTCGGATCGAAATGTTTTATATATGAAAAGTGGTTAGAAAAATATATAGATTAATATTATGCCATTTGTATCCCTGTTTAAAATAATTAACATGACATTTCCTGCATTTTTGCATATATGTCATAATATTGCATTTTCATAATTAATAAACCGTGCATCGAAATTAATAAAATCATATATTAAAAATGTCCATCTCTTTTGCATCGCATTTTCATGCATGAGATAATTGTCGGTATCATGTTTGAATATTGTTTGCATTATCGAATTGCTTTTCCGTGAATAGGCCTAATACCCGCATATTTAATTGTGATTAATTTCCTACATGAACCTATGCATATTATATATGTTTTCGGGGTAGAAAAACTAATAGGATTTATCGGTGCATTTAGTTTTGCCATTTGAGCATGTTGGTGTGCATGTCATTTATGCCGTGTTCCCCTTTTGTCTTTTTCGTAGGAATTACTCCGGGCATGATATGAATTAGTTTTCAACATGAAAGTTGCTCATTGGTATGTGTCCTAGCCCATGGACATTTTGCTTGTCATAGAAATGCATGTTTAGGTGTTGTTTTGGTGTTGTCAACTTGCTATAAAAATCTGATATTTTGAGGGTCCAAAATATTTCTAAGTTTGGAATATGTTATATTTTGCTGCTGTCTTGCCATGTGATTTGCTAGTGATCTAGAAATCTTTTGTGGTAGGTGTAATGGAGTTATTTGTATTTGATACTGCCCTCTAGCATGATGTTAAGTTTCATGTCATAATATGGTTTGTAGCATATAGTTTTACTACTGTCAATATGCCTCCGTGATAAAAACTGCACTGTCAAAACTGCTATTTTCACCAAGTCTGAAACTGTTTTCAAGTAGCCTTCTTGTGAGCTTCCTACCTAGTGATCCATGCATGTTTTGGTTATGATTTGTGAAGATGAAATTAAGTGGATGTTGTATGCTATTGACCCATGCTTATTTGTGCATTTTGGAGTATTGTAACTTGTTGTTTTCATACGTCCAAAATGCTAAGTTGCTGTTTTTGGCAGATTTCAACTAAAACTTGTTTTGTTGATTGTGGTTGAACCGTAGCTCCGTTTTGGGCATTCCATATATGAAACTTGCTTAGAATCTCATGTAGTTTAATAATAACTAGTTGCATTCATGATTTGAAATGGTTGTGGTGATTTTTTCCATGCATTTGCATTCATGGCATGTGCATCTTGTGTTGCTCATATCTTTTAGACCGTAGCTCCGATTGAAATGTTCCATATATGTAAAACGACTAGAATGACGTGTAGAATAACATGGTGTGCTTTATTCTGCTGCTTAACAAATATAAAATATGATTAGTTCAGATCTGGACAAATTTCGAAATTATCATATGGGGTCATTTCAGAAATGCTATAAGTTGTTTCGGACCTCATTTAAGATGCCTAGATAGATAGTTTACTTGTGCTTCCCCTCTTGCCATGTTTACCAATATTTAATATTTTCGCGTACTTAACGGGAGTGAACTAAATAATTCGAATGTCGAGTTTCGTCAATATGCAAGTCGTTGCATATTGAGCTTCACTTAATGTGTAGCATTTGATTGTTGTGAATTGTCATGTCTTGCATATTTAAACCGGACATGCATCATATTTGTTTGCACATCGTGTCTTGCATATGTTGTGGTGTATCTTGTGTTGATTGTTTGTTCGGATTGCTTCTTCTCGATAGAGTTCCGAAAGCGTTCGGAGTGTGAGGATTCGTTCGACTATGTGGTTCGTCTTCTTCATGGATTCGTTCTTCTTCCTAGCAGGATCTCAGGCAAGATGACACATTTCCCTGGATACCATTACTATCATTGCCATTCTAGTTGTCTCGTCTTTTATCGTTATGCCTCGCTACCTACCACTTGTTTGATAAGCCTCCCAACATTGCCATGAAAAGCCTCTAACCTCTCCACATCCTAGAAAACCTTTGTTTGGCTATGTTACCGCTTGTTCAGCCCTTCTTATAGCGTTGCTAGTTGCAGGTGCAAGTGCTTCCATGTGGAAACATGGAAATTCTTTTGTTATATCACAATATTGCTGCTAGTTAATTTAATGCACATATATACTTGGTAAAGGTGGAAGGCTTGGCCTTTTGCTCGGTGTTTTGTTCCACTCATGTCGCCCCTAGTTACTTGTGAACCGGTGTTATGTTCCATAAATGAGCGCTCCTAACATGCTCGGGGTTGTTATGGGGACCCCCTTGATTTTCGGGTTAGAATAAAACTTGTCTGGCAAGGCCCAACATTGGTACTACATTTGCCTAAAACTTATAAAATTGCATAGGGACCCGCCGGCACCCGCGGATAATTAATCAAACCCCGGGCCAGTGCTCCTCATGAGTGTTGGTCCAAACTAGAGCATTGTGCAGGGCCAACCCGAGGCAACTCGGGAGATTTCTATCAGGCCTCCGTACACTAGCTTATCCGGTCATGTCCTGAGAACGAGATACGCGGCTCCTATCGAGTTCGTCGACACGTCGGGCGGCCTTGCTGGATTTGTTTTACCTTTCTCAAACGTCTCGAGTGAGGAACTCTGATTTTCTTCGGGCTATCTCGAGGTGTTGGATTTCCTTTGGAATTGCCTAGGAAGATCTCAAGATCCGTGGTTGAGGTTATTCCCGCTGAGTGTGGTTAATTTGTGATGGGCGAGTTGGAGCACCCCTGCAGGGTTAAATCTTTTCGAGAAGTCGTGCCTGCGGTTATGTGGCAAACTTAGATACTTTGTTTAACACCCGGTCATAGCAAACTTGAAGTAAACTTTAATAAAATACACCAACCATGTGAGTAACTGTGACTGTCTCTTCTCATGAGTCCTTATCCGTAAGAGAACACGGTGGGGTTATGATTGACGTAAGTAGGTGTTCAGGATCAGTTCGTGATCATTTCTAGTTCTCGTCCGTTATGCGTAGACCATCATACTTTACTTTCTATATTACTCGTAACTTAGCCACTCAAATAAATGCTTAGTCGCTTGCTACAGCCTCACCACTTAATCATACCTTACCTATTAAGTTTTAATAGTCTTGATACCCTTGGAAATGAGATTGCTGAGTCCCTGTGGCTCACAGATTACTACAACAATAGTTGCAGGTACAGGTAAGGCGATGAATTGACCTGAGCACATTGCTTGATTTGATTTGGAGTCCTTCTTCTTATTCTTCATCAATCTTGGATGGGTTCCACGCGGCAGCTTGGGATAGCAAGGGTGGATGCCATTTTATCGTTTGATTTCGTCTGTAGTCGGACCCTTCTCTTATGTATGATGTTTGACATGTTATTGTATTGATGTGACTCTGATGTAGCTTGTGGCGAGTGTAAGTCAATTCCATATACTCATCTCTTCTATACATGTACTTGTAATGATATCCATTCTTGCGAACGCATCGAGATGCGCTTCTATCCCTGTTGAGGCCCTCGTGCCGAATAAGGATAGGACCGCATCTTGTGCGTAACAAGTTGGTATCAGAGCCTGTACTGACCTAGGAGCTCCCTTGATTGATCGAAGTTGGCCGAGTCGAGTCTAGTTCAAAACTATTTTGAGTCTAGTTATATCGGAGAGTAGGTTTCTTTTTACTCCTCTTCTATGCTCTGGTGAGGTATTCGACTTAGGAATTTTGATTCTACTCCTCTTCTCACTCAAAAAAATTAGGATCACACAGGTATTTTGGAAACTATATGATGCGATGTGACGGAGTTCTGTCTTGGTGCCTCCTGTCTGACTTGATTTCTTCCGGGGAGTTGAGCTCCGAGGGATTCTTGACACATCGTTATCATCCAGTTTTCTTAGTATCTCAGGACGGAGAATGTTCGGAATTGCTTCAATACTTATCGTGGTGAGATAAGGTCGGAGTCACCCAGTACTGGGGAGGCGTCCGGGGTACCACCATGGTTTAGTATCGTTGTGAGTTCGAGGATTCGAGATTAGACGAGTTTGCGAAATTTCTTGAATTATGGTGTGGAAGGTTGCGGATACAGTTGCAGCTGATTGCCTAGGGCAGGTTCCTGATTCCGCAACCCGAATCGCATAAACAAGAAAGTTTTTGAAAGTTCTTAGGTGGGAATTCAAGTAGTTACATAGAACTATCTTTCCTACAAGTGCATAGTGGGTATGTATTTGTTTTGGCTTGTTTCGTAAGCCTTATCCTTTGTTTTGTTTTGAATATGGCAATTCGAGTTGCTTCGATGTCAAGTGGTGAATTCATATCTTGCTAAGTAGTGTTCTCATATTTCTGTGGGATTGCTAATTCTTTTGCCCAATCAAGATATCATTTCAATTCTTTCCTACCGGTGTGCTTCTCTTCAAGATATTCCATCCTCTTCATATTTTCAAGATCAATTCTTATTTTGTTCCGGAGTTGTCCCATCTGTTCCAAGTTTTCTTTGTTTTTCCACCCTCCCGCCCTTTTTCTTCAATGATTAAATTCTCATCCAAGTGTCTTTACTATTCATGTATTGCTTCCGCTATCTTTTCTTCTATCTTGTTTCCGGTGACTCTTTCTGAATATTCTCAAGAGTTTCAATTTCAAGATCTATCCTCATATTCTTTGTTCTCGTTGTTATTCTTCTCCGGTGGATTCAATTCAAGTTCTTGGTGTTCATCGTGTCATTTTCATTCCCTATTTGCTCTCCCATGTTGGAATTCTTTATCAAGCATTTCTGGTTTATTCATCTCTATCTATTCTATCCGGAGTGTTGAAGATATCTCAGAAGACATTCTTTTCCATTCATAATCCTTTCAAATTATTTCAAGGGTCTCATATCATCAGTTCTTAATTAGTACCGACGCAATCTCTCTTTTAAGCAATTGTTTCAACGGTGGTTTCTTTTCAATGGGCCCATAACCCACAGGTTTTTCCCCAGGATCTTACCTGACTCTTCTATTCTTTCCGGAGATGTTCTCAAGTTCTTTTCAATATGACGTAAGTATGAATTTCATCAGTTATATGCCTTCTTGAAAGTCGCTTCTAAATCATTTTCATTGTTGGCTCAACCTTTTCTTTATTCATTCTTCCGGATTGTCTCAGTAATTCATGGTGTGTTTCTCGTTATCATTCTGTGCTCAAAGATCGAAGGAGAGTTTCTTTTAAATCGTTGCTCGTTCTTCCAAAGATCCATGGTTTCAGCTGATTGTTGTCATCTCAAATTGTTTTGATCATGAGTTGTTTCTCCCATATCTATCTGGTGCATTCCAGAATTGTTTTCATTTCTTGATCCTCCCAAAGGTCATCATTTCAGAAGATTTCTTCGTTCTCAGCTTTCAGCTTTCGTTCTCAAATTCTTCTCAATTGTTGTTCCTTCGTTCGTATCTCAATTATTCCGGTGCCTTTTTAGTTTCTATTAGGCAAATCTTGCTCTCTTCATTCTCATGTTATAGCATTCGTTTTCATTATCCTCTTTCGTTTTGAATTCTATCCGGTGTTCTCATGCAAGATTTCTTCAAGTTCGTGATCTATCTCTCTCTCTTCAATTCTTTGCAAGAAGAATAAGTGGTGTGTGAAATCCGTTGCTTGTCATCAATTTAACTTGATGAAGGATAGGCATATCATAATTCTTATTCTTGTTTCATCCAAGTAATTTCAATCTTTCTTCCGGAGTTGTTCATGATATCAAATTCCTTATCCCGAGTGGTCATCTTTCTTTTCCGGAGTTCCTAGTTTTTCTCAAGTATCTTGTCGCTAAGCTTCATCTAGTTCATAGCAAGGCCTCAATCTTATTCTTTGCATCCTTCAATTCTTCCTATCATCCTTTCGTTTCTGAGTTCTTCCGGAGGTTCTTCATGGTGGTTCATCAAGAATCCTTTCATTTTCAAGTGTTCTTCAAGATTCTGGTTGGAGGTGCTCAAGTGTTCCTTATCTTGGTTTTCTAAGTTCAATTCCTTCTCCATTTTTCTTTTAAAATGGTGTTATTAAATTCTTGATTATAAGGAGTCTCGAAGGAAAAGTCGTCAAGAATAAGATAAGTAAACCCATCATTCCTTTCTTGGAGTTATCTTGGGTTGGATTTCACCATGATAGCAACAATCCTATCATGGTGTCATAAATGACTCAAGTTTTCTCCTCCTCTTCTTGGTGGAAGAAGCTTTGCATATCATGTTGCTCTCTTTAAATCTATTGTTTCTGGTGTGGCAGGTTGTCACCTCATTATTTTGAGATGTTTTTTATAAGCCCACAACAAGCGTGTTCTTTCCGTTGTTGGTATTCCAACAACTCCATTCAATCTCTTCTTCCTAAATATGCTTTCAAATCCATTTGTGCTAGAAGTTGTCTTTTTCTTCTCAGTTCTCTTCTCTCAAAGATCCAGTTTCTATTGTTTCAGAGGCCTTGTGGTGTTGCTCTCTTCAATCCGTCGTCTTGTTTATCAAGGTCATTTTCTTTCTCGCTTATTCATTTAACCAGAGTGCTATGAAATCTTGCCATGATCCTTCCATCTTTGAAGTTTTGATTCTAATCCAGCCAAAGTTTGGTGTATCTCTTCCAATTTCTTTCCATCATATCAAATTTTTCCTCTCTTGCCTACCGAAGTGCTGCCGAAATTTCCGGTGAATTCTGGCTTCTTCTTCATTCTTCATCTCTTTGCATCCTTCAAGATTCATTGGTTTCGCTCGTTTGCCAGAGAAGCAACTAAGTTTTACCCTTTTCTCTTTCTCTCCCCCTTTTCATTCTAGATCTCAGGACGAGATCCTCGTGTAGTGGAGGAGAGTTGTGACAGCCCGAGACCGACGTTCCAGAAGATTCCCCTTTTATTTCCATTCTCGTCATGTGTTCGTCTGGTTGTCGCATTCATCATCGCATCATTTGCATCATCTTCATAGCATCGTCACCCGTTTTCGAAAACTTGCATCCGTTCGTAGTCGCTGGTTTTCGTCGTTCTTGCCGTTGCCCGTTTCGAGACCAGCCACACACGCGCGCGCCCGTGGTACCGTTAAATAAAACCGTTTTTAAGCGCGCCCAAAAATATTCTCGGATTGAGTTGAAACTTGTCGTGCGGTCTTGTTATATTATAGGTAGACTACCTGTCGATTTTAGTCGCGTTTTGAGTTCTTTTGATGCCCCGTCGGTCGTCCGTAGCAGTGCGGTCATCGGTTAGCGTCGGACGTTTCTCGGTCCTTTGAAACCTCTGTGCCACGGGTCACCATTCTCTCTCTCTTCCCCTAGCCCCTCTGCATTGTCGCCGTACCCCCGAGCCTCCGCTTCCGGACGTCGGATCGTCATCCGGCAGTCCAAAAACGGGCAGAGCCGTAAACCTAGCCCGGAACCTATATATAGCCCCCTAGCTCCACCTCGTTCCCCGTGCAACCCTAGCAGCCCTTCTCCCTCCTCCAGCCAGCCCGCCGAGCCCATCTGGGCCCGTTTGAGCCCATCCGGGCCCGAATTGCGTCCGGAGCTCTCCCGGAGCTCCTCCCGAGCTCCCATGGTGGTTCCTCCCGATCCCGTAGCTCCCCGCCGCCGCAGCTCCACCAGCCATCGCCGGACCGCCGGACCCCTCTTCCTCTCCTCCTTCCCCTCCTTCCTCTCCTCACACCCTCCTCTCTCTCCCTCTGTTGCAGCGCCATGGCAGCCCAAACGACCACCCTGCCCCTCGCCGCCAGACCTCTCGCCGCCGGGATTGGGACCCCCACGGCCGGATCCGCCGCTGCCCGGCCTGGCTCCGCCCATCCCCGCCCCCTCCGCTCGCCGCTGCCCAGCCGTCACCAGCCATCGCAACCGCCGCCGCTGTTTTGTGCGAGGACGAGCGCTCGAGCACGTGTTGACCCCGCCAGCCTCTGCGCATGGGCCGGCCCAGCCGGTGCCCTAGGCCCAGCTCCCCTGCCTGCCTGCTCCGATTGGGCCCAGGTCAGGCCCAATGGTGAGCCAGCCCCCCCTGTTGTTTTTATTTATTTATTTTAATTTTGCGTATTTAAAAACGTGATAGAAATTAAAACGTAAGTCGGATCGAAATGTTTTATATATGAAAAGTGGTTAGAAAAATATATAGATTAATATTATGCCATTTCTATCCCTGTTTAAAATAATTAACATGTCATTTCCTGCATTTTTGCATATATGTCATAATATTGCATTTTCATAATTAATAAACCGTGCATCGAAATTAATAAAATCATATATTAAAAATGTCCATCTCTTTTGCATCGCATTTTCATGCATGAGATAATTGTCGGTATCATGTTTGAATATTGTTTGCATTATCGAATTGCTTTTCCGTGAATAGGTCTAATACCCGCATATTTAATTGTGATTAATTTCCTACATGAACCTATGCATATTATATATGTTTTCGGGGTAGGAAAACCCATAGGATTTATCGGTGCATTTAGTTTTGCCATTTGAGCATGTTGGTGTGCATGTCATTTGTGTCGTGTTCCCTTTTGTCTTTTTCGTAGGAATTACTCCGGGCATGATATGAATTAATTTTCAACATGAAAGTTGCTCTTTGGTATGTGTCCTAGCCCATGGACATTTTGTTTGTCATACAAATGCATGTTTAGGTGTTGTTTTGGTGTTGTCAACTTGCTATAAAAATCTGATATTTTGAGGGTCCAAAATATTTCTAAGTCTGGAATCTGTTATATTTTGTTGCTGTCTTGCCATGTGATTTGCTAGTGATCTAGAAATATTTTGTGGTAGGTGTAATGGAGTTATTTGTAGTTGATATTTCCCTCTAGCATGCTGTTAAGTTTCATGCCATAATATGGTTTGTAGCATATAGTTTTACTGCTGTCAATATGCCTCCGTGATAAAAACTGCAGTGTCAAAACTGCTATTTTCACTAAGTCTGAAACTGTTTTCAAGTAGCCTTCTTGTGAGCTTCCTACCTAGTGATCCATTCATGTTTTGGTTAAGATTTGTGAAGATGAAATGAAGTGGATGTTGTATGCTATTGTCTAATGCTTAGTTGTGCATTTTGGAGTATTGTAACTTGTTGTTTTCATATGTACAAAATGCTAAGTTGCTGTTTTTGGTAGATTTCAACTAAAACTTGTTTTGTTGATTGTGGTTGAACTGTAGCTCCGTTTTGGGCATTCCATATATGAAACTTGCTTAGAATCTCATGTAGTTTAATAATAACTTGTTGCATTCATGATTTGAAATGGTTGTGGTGATTTTTTCCATGCATTTGCATTCATGGCATGTGCATCTTGTGTTGCTCATATCTTTTAGACCGTAGCTCCGTTTAAGATGTTCCATATATGTAAAACGAATAGAATGACGTGTAGAATAACATGGTATGCTTTATTCTGCTGTTTAACAAATATTAAATATGATTAGTTCAGATCTGGACAAATTTCGAAATTATCATATGGGGTCATTTCAGAAATGCTATAAGTTGTTTCCGACCTCATTTAAGATGCCTAGATAGATAGTTTACTTATGCTTCCCCCCTTGCCATGTTTACCAACATTTAATATTGTCGTGTACTTAACAGGAGTGAACTAAATAATTCGAATGTGGAGTTTCGTCAATATGCAAGTCGTTGCATATTGAGCTTCACTTAATGTGTAGCATTTGATTGTTGTGAATTGTCATGCCTTGCATATTTAAACCGGACATGCATCATATTTGTTTGCACATCGTGTCTTGCATATGTTGTGGTGTATCTTGTGTTGATTGTTTGTTTGGGTTGCTTCTTCTCGATAGAGTTCCGAAAGCGTTGGGAGTGTGAGGATTCGTTCGACTACGTGGTTCGTCTTCTTCATGGATTCGTTCTTCTTCCGAGCGGGATCTCAGGCAAGATGACACATTTCCCTAGATACCATTACTATCATTGCCATGCTAGTTGTCTAGTCTTTTATCGTTATGTCTCGCTACCTACCACTTGTTTGATAAGCCTCCCAACATTGCCATGAAAAGCCTCTAACCTCTCCACATCCCAGCAAACCTTTGTTTGGCTATGTTACCGCTTGTTCAGCCCTTCGTATAGCGTTGCTAGTTGCAGGTGCAAGTGCTTCCATGTGGCAACATGGTCATTCTTTTTTTATATCACAATATTGCTACTGGTTAATTTAATGCACATATATACTTGGTAAAGGTGGAAGGCTTGGCCTTTTGCTCGGTGTTTTGTTCCACTCTTGCCGCCCCTAGTTACTTGTGAACCGGTGTTATGTTCCATAAATTAGCGCTCCTAACATGCTCGGGGTTGTTATGGGGACCCCCTTGATTTTCGGGTTAGAACAAAACTTGTCTGGCAAGGCCCAACATTGGTACTACATTTGCCTAAAACTAATAAAATTGCATAGGGACCCGCCGGCACCCGCGGATAATTAATCAACCCCCAGGCCAGTGCTCCTCTTGAGTGTTGGTCCAAACTAGAGCACTGTGCGGGGCCAACCCGGGGCAACTCGGGAGATTTCTATCAGGCCTCCGTACACTAGCTTATCGGGTCATGTCCTAAGAACGACATACGCGGCTCCTATCGGGTTTGTCGACACGTCGGGCGGCCTTGCTGGATCTGTTTTACCTTTCTCGAACGTCTCGAGTGAGGAACTCTGATTTTCTTCGGGCTATCTCGAGGTGTTGGATTTCCTTTGGAATTGCCTAGGAAGATCACAAGATCCGTGGTTGAGGTTATTCCCGCTGGGTGTGGTTAATTTGTGATGGACGAGTTGGAGCACCCCTAGAGGGTTAAATCTTTTCGAGAAGCCGTGCTATAAGTAGGGGTTCAGGATCAGTTTGTGATCATTTCTAGTTCTCGTCCGTTATTTGTAGACCACCATACTTTACTTTCTATACTCGTAAGTTAGCCACTCAAATAAATGCTTAGTCGCTTGCTGCAGCCTCACCACTTAATCATACCTTACCTATTAAGCTTTAATAGTCTTGATACCCTTGGAAATGAGATTGCTGAGTCCTTGTGGCTCACAGATTACTACAACAATAGTTGCAGGTACAGGTAACGCGATGAATTTACGTGAGCGCCTTGCTTGATTTGATTTGGCGTCCTTCATCTTATTCTTCATCAATCTTGGATGGGTTCTAGGCGGCAGCCTGGGATAGCAAGGGTGGATGTCATTTTATCGTTTGATTTCGTCTGTAGTCGGACCCTGCTCTTATGTATGATGTTTGAGATGTTATTGTATTGATGTGACTCTGATGTAGCTTGTGGCGAGTGTAAGTCAATTCCATATACTCATCTCTTCTGTACATGTACTTGTAATGATATCCATTCTTGCGAACGCATCGAGATGCGCTTCTATCCCTGTTGAGGCCCTCGTGCCGAATAAGGATAGGACCGCATCTTGGGCGTGACAGTAGAAGAGTTATCCGGCAGCGCGACAGCGTTGCGGCGATGGTGGTGGAGCTATTCCGGCAGGGCTTCGCCTAAGCACTGCAGAAAACCGACCTAGAGGAGAAACTATGCACTAGAGGAGAGGATAGCACGTGGCAGAAAATCTAGTGCAAAAACCTAAAACCTCCAGTATATATAAGAGGAAGAGAGGAGGCTTGGCACAAGGGCCAAGCCCTCTAGGCTTCGGCCGAAGTGGGAGGAGAGGAGGAATCCTCCTCCAATCCTAGTAGGACTAGGACTCCTCCTTATTTTGGTCTTTTTGCCTTTTTCCACCTTTTTCTCTTTAGGATTTTCTTCCCAGCCGCATGGGCCTTGTGTGGGACTTCCACCAGCCCACTAAGGGATGGTATTCACTCTCGCACAGCCTATGTAGCCTCTTGGGTCGAAATACCCCTCCCGATGGTCTCCCGGTACACTACCGGCAATCCCGGTACACTACCGATGAGCCCGAAACTTTTCCGGCGACCAAAATAGGACTTCCTATATATCAATCTTTACCTCCGGACCATTCCGGAGCTCCTCGTGACGTCCGGGATCTCATCCAGGACTCTGAACAACCTTTGGTCACCACCATGCATAACTCTATACTATCGAAACGTCTACGAACCTTAAGTGTGCAGACCCTGCGGGTTCGAGAACTATGTAGACATGACCGAGACACCTCTACGGTCAATAACCAATAGTGGGACCTGGATGCCCATATGGATTCCTACATATTCTACGAAGATCTTTATCGGTCGAACCTCTATGTCAAGGATTCAGTTAATCCCGTATGATGTTCCCTTTGTTCTTCGGTATGTTACTTGTCCGAGATTCGATCGTCGGCATCTCCATACCTAGTTCAACCTCGTTACCAGCAAGTCTCTTTACTTGTTCCGTAATACAAGATCCCGTGTCGACACTTAGTCACATTGCTTGCAAGGCTTATTGTGATGTTGTATTACCGAGTGGGCCCTAAGATACCTCTCCGTCACACGGAGTAACAAATCCCGGTCTTGATCCATGCCAACCCGACAGACACCCTCGGAGATACCTGTAGAGCACCTTTATAGTGACCGAGTTACGTTGCGACGTTTGATACACACAAGGTACTCCTCCGGTGTCAGTGAGTTGCATGATCTCATGGTCATAGGAACATATACTTGACATGCAGAAAATAGTAGCAATAAACTGACACGATCATATGCTACATTTGTAGTTTGGGTCTTGTCCATCACATCATTCTCCTAATGATGTGATCCTGTTACCAAATGACATCTCATGTCCATGACTAGGAAACCATAGACATATTTGATCAACGAGCTAGTCTATTAGAGGCATACTAGGGACATGGTGGTGTCTATGTATCCACACATGTATCTAAGTTTCCAATTAACACAATTGTAGCATGGATAATAAACGATTATCATGAACAAGGAAATATGATAATAACTAATTTATTATTGCCTCTAGGGCATATTTCCAACAGTCTCCGACTTGCACTAGAGTCAATAATCTAGTTTACATCACCATGTGATTCGCATTGTTATGAATCTAACACCCAATGAGTTTTGGGGCTCGATCATGCTTTGCATGTGAGAGAGGTCTTATAGTCAACGGGTCTGCAACATTCAGATCCGTGTGTACTTTGCAAATCTCTATGTCAAACTGTAAACACTGCTACCACACTCCACTTGGTACTATTCCAAATGGGTGCTCCACTATACGTATCCAGATTGCTACTACGAGTCATCCGGATTGGTGTTAAAGCTTGCATCGACGTAACTCTTTACGACAAACTCTTTATCACCTCCATAATCGAGAAACATCTCGTTGGTCTTTTAGTTACTAAGGATAACTTGACCGCTATCCAGTGATCCACTCCTGGATCACTCTTGTACCCCTTGATGGACTCATGGCAAGGCACACACAGGTGCGGTACACAGCATGGAATACTATACAGAGCCTATGGCTAAGGCATAGGGGATGACCTTCGTCCTTTCTCTTTGTTCTACCATGGTCGAGCTTTGAGTCTCACTCAACTTCACACCTCACAAATCAGGAGAGAACTCTTTCTCTGACTGATCCATTTTGAACTCTTTCAAAATCTTGTCAAGGTATGTACTCATTGAAAGTCTCATCAAACATCTTGATCTATCTCTATAGATCTTGATGCTCAACTATTAGGTAGATTTATCCAGGTCTTCCTTTAAAAATCACTTTTCAAACAACTGTTCATGCTTTCCAGAAATTCTACATTATTTTCGATCAACAATATGTCATCCACATATACTTATCAGAAACTCTATAGTGCTCCCACTCACTTTATTGCCAATACAAGTTTCTCATAAAATTTGTATAGACTCAAAAACTTTGATCACCTCATCAAAGTGTATATTCCAACTCCGAGATGCTTGCTTCAGTCCATGGAAGGATCACTGAAGCTTTCTCACCTTTTAGCATCCTTAGGACTGACAAAACCTTCTGGTTGTATCACATACAACCTTTCCTCATGTAAACCGTTAAGGAAATGATGTTTTGACATCCATCTGCCAGATTTCATAATTGAAAAATGCAGCAACTGCTAACATAATTCCAACAGACTTTAGCATCGCTATGAGTAAGAAAGTCTCATCGCAGTCAAGTCATTGAACTTGTCGTAAACTTCTTTGCAACAAGTCGAGCTTTATAAATGGTGACATTTACCATCAACGTCTGTCTTCATCTTAAAGGTCCATTTGTACTCGACGACCTGCCGTCCAGCGAGCAAGTCTACCAAAGTCTATACTTGGTTTTCATACATGGATCCTTTCTCGGATTTCATGGCCTCTAACCACTTATTGGAATCCGGGCCCATCATCGCTTCTCCATAGCTCGTAGGTTCATCGTTGTCCAACAACATGACCTCCAAGACAGGGTTGTCGTACCACTCAGGAGCAGTACGCATCCTTGTCGACCTACGAGGTTCGATAGTAACTTGATCCAAAGCTTTATGATCATCATCATTAACTTCCTCTTCAACTAACGTAGGCTTCATAAAAACATCTTCGTGCGCTGCGCTACTCTCTTGTTGAAACAAAGGTTCAATAACCTCATCTAGTTCTATCTTCCTCCCACTCAATTCTTTCGAGAGAAACTTTTTCTCGAGAAAGGACCCAGTTTTAGAAACAAACATTTTATGCTTGGATCTAAGATAGAAGGTTCACCCAACTGTTCTTAGGGCATATTCTATGAAGATGCATTTGTCCGCTTGGGTTCAACCTCATTAGGTGAAAACATTTTCCACACAAGCGTCGCAGCCCCAAACATTAAGAAATGATAGCTTAGGTTTCTATCAAACCATAATTCACACGGTGTCATCTCAACGGATTTAGATGGTGCCCTATTTAAAGTGAATGTAGTTGTCTCTAATGTATAACCCCAAAATTATAGTAGCAAAACGATAAGAGACATCATAGCACGCACCATATCTAATAGAGCATGACTATGACGTTCGGACACACCATCACACTATGGTGTTCTAGGTGGCGTGAGTTGTGAAACAACTTTCACATCGTCTAAAGTTGTATGCCAAACTTGTAACTCAGATATTCACCTCCACGATCATATCGCGGACATTTTTATCTTCTTGTCACGATGATCTTTAAACTTCACTCTAAATTTGCTTGAACCTTTCAAACGATTCAGACTTGTGTTTCATTAAGTAAATATACACTATATCTACTCAAATCATCAGTGAAGGTAAGAAAATAACGATATCCACCGCACGCTACAAGACTCATTGGATTGCATACATCACCATGTATCATTTTCAATAAATCACTTGCCCGCTCCATCAATCCGGAAAACGGGGTCCTTAGTCATCTTGCCTAAGAGGCATGGTTCGCATGTCTCAACCGATTCGAAATCGAATGAGTCCAAAGATCCATCAGCATGGAGTTTCTTCATGCGCTTTATACCAATATGACATTTAGCGGCAGTGCCACAAGTATGTGGTACTATCATTATTAACTTTGTATCTTTTGGCATCAATGTTATGAACATGTGTATTACTACGATCAAGATTCAACAAACCATTCTCACTAGGTGCATGACCATTGAAGGTATTATTCATGTAAACAGAATAACCATTATTATTCTCTAACTTAAATGAATAACTGTGTCGCAATAAACACGATCTAATCATGTTCATGCTCAACGCAAAACACCAAATAACATTTATTTAGGTTCGTCACTAATCCCGAAGGTAGAGAGAGCGTGCGATGTTGATCACATCAACCTTGGAAACATTTCCAACACACATCGTCACCTCACCCTTAGCAAGTTCTCCGTTTATTCCGTAGCTTTTATTTTGAGTTACTAACATTTAGCAACCGAACCGGTATCCAATACCCAGGTGCTACTAGGAGTACTAGCAAGGTACACATCAATAACACGTATATCAAATATACTTCTGTCGATATTGCCAGCCTTCTTATCTACCAAGCATCTAGGGTTGTTCCGCTTCAGCATCCGCTCTCCTCATAATTGAAGCACTTAGTCTCGGGTTTGGGTTCAACTTTGGGTTGCTTCACTGGAGCAGCAACTAACTTGCCATCCATGAAGTTTCCCTCCTTGCCCTTGCCCTTCTTGAAACTAGTGATTTTACTAACCATCAACACTTGACCCTTCGCGGTGTCAAACATCGCGAACAGCTCATGGATAATTATTTCTATCCCTGGCATTTTATAGTTCATCACCAAGTTCTAGTATCTTAGTGACAGTGACTTGGAGAACTATATCAATCACTATCTTATCTGGAAGATCAAATCCCACTCGATTCAAGCGATTGTAGCACCCAAACAATCTGAGCACATGCTCAACGATTGAGCTATTCTCTTTCATCTTGTAGGCAAAGAATTTCGTTGGAGATCTCATATCTCGCAACACGGGCATGAGCCTGAGATCCTAATTTCAGCTCTTAGAACATCTCATATGTTCCGTGACGTTCAAAACGTTTCGGAGCCTCAATTCTAAGACATAATGCATGATGCGCTAAACTATCAAGTAGTCATCAAAACATGCCTGTTAGATGTTCACAACATCTATAGACGACGCTAGAGGGGTTGGCACACCGAGTGGTGCATTAAGGACATAAGCCTTCTGTGTAGCAATGAGGACAATCCTCAGATCACGGACCCAGTCCGCAGTATTGCTACCATCATCTTTCAACTCTATTTCTCTAGGAACATATAAAAATTCAAGGGAGCTACAACGTGAGCTAGTAATCTACAACATAATTTGCAAAGATACTACTGACTATGTTCATGATAATGAGTTCAATTAATCATATTACTTAAGAACTCCCACTCAAATTGACATCCCTCCGTTCATTCGAGTGATACATGATCCAAATTCACTAACTCAAGTCCGATCATCACGTGAGTTGAGGTGGTTTAAACGGTGAACATCATCATGTTGATCATATCTACTATATGACTCATGTTCGACCTTTCGGTCTCTTGTGTTCCGAGGCCATGTCTATACATGCTAGGCTCGTCAAGTTTAACCCGAGTGTTCTGCATGTGCAACACTGGCTTGCTCCTGTTGTATGTGAACGTAGAGTCTATCACACCCGATCATCGCGTGGTGTCTCGACACGACGAACTTTCGCAATGGTGCACACTCGGGGAGAACACAATTTATCTTGAAATTAAGTGAGGGATCAACTTATAATGCTACCGTCGTCCTAAGCAAAACAAGGTGCATAAAAGGATTAACATCACATGCAAATCATAAGTGGCATGATATGGCCATGAACTTGTGCTTTTGATCTCCATCCTTAAAGCACCGGCATGATCTCCATCGTCACCGGCATAACACCATGATCTCCATCATTGTGTCGCCATCGGGGTTGTCGCGCCCACCATGCTCATACTACTATAGCTACCGTTTAGCGATAAAGTAAAGCATTACATAGCGCTTAATGATTGACACGCAGGTCATACAATAATTAAAGATAACCCTATGGCTCCTGCCGGTTGCCGTACTCATCAACATGCAAGTCGTGATATTCTATACAACACATGATCATCTCATACATCACATATATCTCATCATGTAATTGGCCATATCACATCACAACATACCTAGCAAAAACAAGTTAGATGTCCTCTAATTGTTGTTGCATGTTTTACGTGGCTGCTACAGGTATCTAGCAAGAACAATTCTCACCTACGCATAAACCACAACGGTGATACATAAGTTGCTTTTCAACCTTCTCAAGGACCGCCTTTGTCGAATCCCATCCAACTAAAGTAAGAGAAACAGGTTACACGTCAGTTGATGGAACCGGTCTCTCGTAAGCGTACGAGTAAGGTTGGTTTGGGCCGCTTCATCCCACAATACCGCTGAACCAAAACACGACCAAGGGAGGAAGCAATCTAAGCATCAACGCCCACAAACTCTTTGTGTTCTACTCGAGATCTCATCTACACATAGACCTAGCTCATGATGCCACTGTTGGGGAACATTGCATGGGAAACAAAAAATTCCTACGCACACGCAAGATATATCCATGGTGATGAGCATCTACGAGAGGTAGAGTGGATCTACATACCCTTGTAGATCGCTAAGCGGGAAGCATTAAGAAACGCGGTTGGTGTAGTCGAACGTCTTCGCGATCCAAATCGCCGAGCGTCCCACGATCTCATCACGATCCGTCCCACGATCCAATCATGATCCGTCCTGCGATCTCATCACGATCTGTCCCGCGATCTCATCACGATCTGTCTCGCGATCTTGATCACGGTCCTTACGATCTAGCGCCGAACGGATGGCACCTCCGCGTTCAACACACGTACAACTTGATGACGATCTTCGCCTTCTTGATCCAGCAAGAGGGAGCGGAAAGGTAGAAGAGTTCTCCGGCAGAGCGACGGTGCTGCAGTGATGGTGGTGGAGCTATTCCGGCAGGGCTTCGTCTAAGCACTGCAGAAAATCGATCTAGAGGAGAAAGTATGCACTAGAGGAGAGGGTAGCACGTGGCAGAAAATCTAGTGCAAAAACCCTAAAACCTTTAGTATATATAAGAGGAAGAGAGGAGGAGGCTTGGCGCAAGGGCCAAGCCCTCTAGGCTCCGGGCGAAGTGGGAGGAGAGGAGGAATCCTCCTCCAATCCTAGTAGGACTATAACTCCTCCTTATTTTGGTCTTTTTACCTTTTTCCACCTTTTTCTCTTTGGGCTTTTCTTCCCAGCCGCATGGGCCTTATGTGGGACTTCCACCAGCCCACTAAGGGCTGGTATTCACTCTCCCACAGACCATGTAGCCTCTTGGGTCGAAATACCCCTCCCGATGGTCTCCCAGTACACTACCGACACTCCCGGTACACTACCGACGAGCCCAAAACTTTTCCGGTGATCAAACTAGGACTTCCTATATATCAATCTTTACCTACGGACCATTCCAGAGCTCCTTGTGACGTATGGGATCTCATCTGGGACTCGGAACAACCTTCGGTCACCACCATGCATAACTCTATACTACCAAAACGTCAACGAACCTTAAGTGTGCAGACCCTGCGGGTTCGAGAACTATGTAGACATGACTAAGACACCTCTATGGTCAATAACCAATAGCGGGACCTGGATGCCCATATTGGTTCCTACATATTCTACGAAGATCTTTATCGGTCGAACCTCTATGTCAAGGATTCAGTTAATCCCGTATGATGTTCCCTTTGTTCTTCGGTATGTTACTTGCCCGAGATTCGATCGTTGGCATCTCCATACCTAGTTCAACCTCGTTACCAGCAAGTCTCTTTACTCATTCCGTAATACAAGATCACGTGGCTAACACTTAGTCACATTGCTTGCAAGGCTTATTGTGATGTTGTATTACCGAGTGGGCCCTAAGATACCTCTCCGTCACACGGAGTAACAAATCCCAGTCATGATCCATGCCAACCCGATAGACACCCTCGGAGATACCTGTAGATCACCTTTATAGTCACCTAATTACATTACGACGTTTGATACACACAAGGTACTCCTCCGGTGTCAGTGAATTGCATGATCTCATGGTCATAGGAACATATACTTGACATGCAGAAAATAGTAGCAATAAACTGACACGATCATATGCTATGTTTGTAGTTTGGGTCTTGTCCATCACATCATTCTCCTAATGATGTGATCCCATTACCAAATGACATCTCATGTCCATGACTAGGAAACCATAGCCATCTTTGATCAACGAGCTAGTCTATTAGAGGCATACTAGGGACATGGTGTTGTCTATGTATCCACACATGTATCTGAGTTTCCGGTCAACACAATTATATCATGGATAATAAAAGATTATCATGAACAACGAAATATGATAATAACTAATTTATTATTGCCTCTAGGGCATATTTCCAATCATCACCTCCACTGCCATATATCACCACCCACCATCATCACCTCCACTACCATATATCACCACCCCATATCTGCCTCTAATCCAAATTCCTCGGTTATTAGGTTTGTTTTCGAGTTCTATCTGTCTCCGGTTTCGTGTTTCCATGCCTGAGTAGGTCTCGAAAAAAGAGAGTCTGGAGACCTCGGACAGTTTTTTGGCCAAAATTTCGGCGAGTGAAAATATTTTTTCCCTATCCTGTTTTCAGTCTTCGCATAGCAATTTGAGACACTTGCCACCATAGTGATTTTTTATCGCACTTTTTGGTTGCCGCGGCCCCGTATTGTTTCAGAAAAATAAAAAAAAATTAGTCAAAAAAATTGTGTTTATATGCCCTCGGAAGAGTTTTGAGACACTCGCCATTATAGTGATTTTGTAAACAAAAAAAGAGCGCAAAAAAGCGATGAATTTTTGGAGTGTGGTGTTCCCTTGATTATGTGTAGTGTCGTTATTTTGTTAGTGATCTAGGCTCGCCTCACTAGTACGGTCTAGCCTAGGACCAGCACCGTATCATCGTTGAGCGTGTTTTAAACTTTTCATCTCGGAACTAATTATTGCTGACCCTTTTTGCTACCATATTATAAGCCTTCTCACCTCCACATACATCTACTTTGTGTGTTTGACAAATAACTTGCAATCGCTCTATCCAAGATTTGAGGGGTTTTGACTACAACGGTTGTCGATCATCGCTTGCTGTTGGGTAAGAACTGGTAAAAATTGAGATTTGCTTGACGGATTTGTGACACACAACCACCGTCACCACTTCCTAGTATGTAGGTTCATATTCTTATGTGTTCGTATTGCTACTAACCATGCCAGGATCACAAGCCGACGATATCAACTGGGAGGGCATGACGAACATGGACCTCCACGATAAATTCCAGCAAATGATGGGTGAACAGGTGCACGACTTGGTGACGAGCCTTGGAGAGGCTATGGAGAAGCTAGATAGTTTGGAGAAGATCGTCGATGCTAAGCTTGATGCTAAATTAAATGAGGTGCTTGCACGTCTACCTCCAGCAGTTGTACCTGTCGTACCTCGGCAACAACAACAACAACAACAACAACGCCCAAATTTCGCAAGACGAGCGCGACATGTGCCTATCGACCAAGGCCAAAATTCTGGTGTCATTGCTACTGCTGCAGCTTCGGTGGCTGCTGTTGCAGCTGCTACTGTCGTTGAGCAGAATGAGGATTATGATGGTGATTACGATGATGAGGGAGAGGTTGCTCCAAATGAGCTCCAGGGGCAACCACCAGCACAAGCACCAGGTCGTCCACATGTATACAATCGCAATGGCAGGGTTGTACCACCCCCTCAGGTACGGGATCATGACTATCTCCCTAAACTTAAATTGAAATTCTGGCATTTGAGGGTAGATATATTCCTGATATATATCTTACTTGTGAGTTAGAAACAGAACAACGTTTTACATGCTTAAAATTTCATAAAGGTAGACGTGCCGCTGCTGTCGTTTGTGCTTTCATTAGTTTTGCTTGTGTTTGGTGGACTATATTTATTCGTAAACACATAGGAAATATCATCATACATGATTGCCTCTGGGGCATATCTCCAACAATCTAATTAATGCATAGGGATTTAGTGCCACCCACGGACTTTAATTCCACAGAAGCAGGTGGGCCAATGCTAATGGTTTTAGTCCAAAATAGACCACCTTGCGGCACCCCCTAGGAAACCGAAGCCCCAACTAACCATAAGCTTCGTTCATCCGTCCGTGTCCTCACTACGAGATGCGCGTGCCACCAATCGGATTGTCGACACGCCAGGAGGTCTTGTTGAACTAGTTTTACCTAAGATGAAGAACCTGTGCACCAGATTCGGCGATGCATTGGGCTATCTCGTTGTTGAGGTTTTCAGTGTTGCATGTGGTAATTTTGTAATTGGACGCGTTGAAACACCCCTACAGGGTTAAGTCTTTCAAAAAACGGTGCTCGCGGTCATGTGGCGACTTGGGAATTTATAACCTCTTGTTGTAGAGAACTTGTAACTAAATAAATTAAAATTTGCCAACTGTGTGTATTACAGTGATCGTCTCTTGTTATGGATCTAGGATCAAGAAAGAATACAGTGGGGTTATGATTGATTAGTAGGTTGGTGTTCATATCACTTCTTTATCATTCTACTTGTGCCCACTTATGTGCAAGATTTATCTTATCTTGTTCTAATACCCGTATGCTAGTTTGTTTGCAAATGCTTAGTGCTTGCTGTAACCTCACCACTTAACCATTCCATACCCATTAAACTGTTGTTAGTTCTTATACCCATGGTAATAAGATTGCTGAGTCAGATACTACAACAACAGATGCAGGTACAGGTAAAGCGATGTTGTAGCATGCGAGCGGTGTGTTCTTCTATTTGGAGTTCTTATTTCTTCTTCGGTGATGGTCATAGAATTGATTCTCGGTTGGTAGCCTGGGATTAGTAGGGTGAACGTTGCTTTCTTTTATTTGGGGCCTCTTAGGCCAATTTGCTTTTTATCTCACTTTGACCCTATCTTATGGTATGATGCTTGTGATGTATTGGTCGACTATATTAATTATATTGTAGCTATCTTTATTGTGGCAAGTGTAAGCCAACTTATATGCTCATATCTCATCTTTACTTGTATCGTATTATGTTGTGATGTCCACCTTGTTACCGACATGGGACACGTCACATGTTGGAACGACTCCAATATGCGCTTCTATCCTTAACGAGGATCACAAGTCTTCGTGAGGCTAGGACCGCATATTGGACATTACACTTGTGCACGGCTTCGAGCTGGCTCGGGCTTCGAGTGTTCTTCAGGGGTCGGGCGGTCTAGCAAGGAAGGCTGACAGTCTGGCGGGTCGCCTAACAAAAAGTCAGAGAGCACTTTTGTTCGACTTAAGTTTTAGGTTCTAATGTGTCATGGTGCTTGTGTTGGACAGTCCGGCTATCTAGCCGGACAGTCTGTCCGCTAGACTTCAACGTGTTTTCTCTTTCTTCTTCCTTCTCGTGTGTGGCTTGGCTTTCTACCCTCACTTTTCATGTATGATACCTTGTTACCTGAGTATGCATAGGGTTTCATATTAGGGTGGCAACAATGTTTCACTTAATGCATAGGGAATTTTAAGAGGAATGAGGTCACCTCGCTTTCATATGGCACATGCTCATGATCTAGTCATGGGTCCAATTGGCTTTTGTGGTGTTGGTTTAGGATTTATCCTGATGTCCATAGGCTGCTCCACACCAACAACACTAGGCTAATTTTCATGTTGCGGCGTCTCTGGCTTCTTCTATCATACGTGCTGAAGCTAAAGTTTTGAGCTAAGTTTTGAAATAGTCAAGGCGTTCAACCTTTACAAACCAAATTTCAAACAAAATTTCTTAACAGTTAACTAAGTTTTGCAAGAGACAGCAGCAAGACTCCCCTGAAGAAAACCCAGACCACTAGACAATCAGACCTACATGCAATACATTCATCGATGACACTCAAAGGAGTCTTCAAGATCAATACGATAAACAATGTAGCACATAGGCAAGCTCGGGATGGTTACAACTTTCAAGATGTTGGAGCTTGTATTTCGACTTGTGTTGGTGTTAGACATGGCAAGGCTTCGTGTAATCTCATAGCATGTAGTATTGCTAACCTCAATGTGCAATCCTACACATTGCTCTGTGACTTGTTTATAAGTAGAAGTAAATCCATTAAATTCTTAGAATAAACTGAAAAGGACTGAATGTGTATGCTTTACATTTAAATAAATCCCTTTTGCAAGTTTACTATTCTTTTCATATCGATGTATAAGTCATCTCTTACATCGTGCACCGTGACCAAGGCAGAGAAAAAAACAATGTACGCAATAAACTGACCATTGCATAAACAATGTACGCAATAAACTGACCATTGCATGCCTTGTTAGGTAGTTTCAAGTCATTAAAAACATACACTTGTCACGTCTCTTATTAATTGATTCCTTTATTCATGTCAAGAAATAAAAAACAAGGTGAAAGTTAACGCATGTCTACATGTTTTGAGATTATTTAATTTTCGTATACCAATACGGAGGGAGTAGCAAAAACCTTGAGTTGCTGCTTTTTGCTAATGATACAAGACCTTGACTTGGAACACATAGATTATCATTGGATAGCAAGTAGACAGCAAGCATGCATACACTGTATAGTGAATTGTTCCTATTGTTGAATGACAGGGTCCATTTACATATTTCCTTGGATGCCACCGGGAGGGAGAGAATAAAAACTTTGAATGGACTAAAATTTTGTCAACAAATGAAATGAATAGCTCAAGGTCAGGCACAGGTAAGACTCGAAAGGAAAAGAGTCATCCAGCACTATATACTTGGTTCGGATCATTTTAAAGGCATCTGCATGGATGTATACATCGAGGGCTCAAGTGGAACCATATGGAATTCATTGGAATCTGGGCAACCAAACTGATTTGGCTTTGTGGAAAGGCCAGGATTTGCGATGTGCTGTGACGCTTGTAAATTTGATGCACTCCTAGTACTGGTGGTTTGGTTCTCTTCCTGTGAAAGCCTTGCAGCGGCTTCCGAAGCTTTTTGTTTCTCCCTTTCTTCTGTCTCCTTGAGCAGAAAGTCCACCCAGAGATCTGCAAAGGACTGCAGATATTTGGAACTTAGGGTATTGGAAAACAAGAAGTGCACTAAGTTATAATTTAACCAAACTTAGAATGTCATTTGTTTCTGACTTTTATGTGGCTGCCATATTTTGAAGCAACAGAGATAGGATCACATCATCATGGGAAGAACAAAGTACGGACAAAAAGATCACACCTGGTTATCCTGGGGTGAATGTGTAGATTTGCCTGCTGAATTTCCACCAACAATTCCTCCAACTAGGCGCCCAGGAAGACCCAAAACACCACGGACAACAACCTTACCAACATTGCTCTGTGCAGAACTAATTCTTTGCTTGTCCTCCTCAGAGAAGCCAAGCATGCGAACCATAAGATCCAATACCTGGATGTACCCGATATTTGGATATTAATTTATGAGAATTTTCTAGTTGATAAGTTTCATGATACCATAAAAAAATTGAAGGAGCCAATCACCTCTTTGCTGTGATTCCGTTGGAAGTATGTAACTAGTAGTTTGATCACAATTCGTCTGCAAGAGAAATTCACTTATTATATATCCACGTAGTTCACACGAAAATAAAAGCACATACAGGCATATACATCCAGTTGGGACATCCTGTGAGATAGAAAACTTTAGCATAAATATGATCACCGTTTTCAGATATGTTTGACATTAACAGATGTCACAATATGGCCACCAAATAGCCAGCAGACAAGTGCCAAATGCCAAACACTAATTATTGGTTATTCCACCTTTCATATTTATTTTTTCTAAAAAGGATTGAGCCCAAAAATTTATTGGTGGGATTTACTGTGTACATGATTGTTCTGCAAAATTCTGAATGTTTTTAAGGTATACATAGTAGGCTTCCACCCAGTATGTAGTATGCCAGACCCTGTTTCAATGCATAAAACAAATATCATCTGTGTGTGCACATATGTATTCATCAAAACCATCAGAGGGGGCAACAGTCAGCACCTGTCAACGGAGTTATCTGAATCAAGTGACATCCTATTGACTGTTGTCATGCTTTGTTCTAGCGCACGCCTTAATCTTGAATTGTCATCCTCAAGCTTCTGCATGGAGTGCTTCCCATCAGCTAACATCGTCTCAGCTTGAGAAAGTTTGGCAACTACCTCGTCCTTTTCCCTTCTTGAAATTTCAATTCCTTGATTTGCCACCTGTAAAATCTAAGAGCTTTAGTGATGACATTCAGAAATGGCGGCATAACATACTTACACTGCTTAGAAATCAAAGTACACGCACTCAGAAGCATATTTTCTTTACTACAAAGGCCTTCACTCAATAGCATGTTACGAAGTTGAGAAATGCTTGCTAAAGCAAAGTGGAGGTATTAGCAGTTCTTACCTTCAGTGACTCAGATAATTTAGCCAATGCTTCTCTAGCCATAGCTAAATCACCCCCAAGTCGTTCCTGTACCATACGTAAAAGTGCACAAAAATCAAGCTGAAATCTTGCAAATATGAAACATTAGGCTTCAAAGAAAGGATAGTATGAAACATTCCAATCACCTTTGTTTCACTTTCGGCATAGTACTGTCCAAGGGCAGTCTGCAGATTAAGCAGTTCCTGATTTTTTGATTCAAGTGCATTCATAGAGTTTGCAAGCTTGTATTGCAGATCTTCTATATGTTCGTTTGACCTCAAGCGTTCATCATTTATGGTCTTCTTACTCTCCTCCTGCTTTGTCATCTCAACCTTTAATGCCCTTTCTAACTGCACTATATGAGCTCTTTGCTGCTCACAGATTGCCCGCAACTCTTCAATGACTTTGCTATCTTCATCCATCTTTTCTTGGTCTTCAAGGTCCTTTGAAGAATAACAACTTTGCTATTAAGAATGTTACTGCTACGTCATTTTATTTCTTTTTAAGCAGATGAGTTTTTGCATAAAGCAAGTAACATGCTACATCGTTCAAATGAAGTTACGTGGAATAGCTGATGCACAACCTAATCCTCTCTCCATCTTATTAGGTAGCTGAATTGCATGTGTGGGAACTAAAAACTGAGACTACGGTGTTACCTTATCTAACAAATGCTTCTTCAGCCGAGACAAATTTTGTAATGCTCTGTCTCGCTCATGAGAAGCACCCTGCAAAGCTTTCTTCAATGAAGCCATCTCTTCCTTAACCTTCATAGTGGAACTACAAGCATATTAGTATTTTTGTTCTCTTGACAATTTATATTTAGTAATACCGCACACTAACAAATCATATGTTGCAGGTCCATAACTTGGGTTAGAAGGTATCCATAGTGAAATGTACAGCCTATTACTTTTGACAGTGTAAGATTGCTCTCTTACTAGCTAAATTGTACTCCCTCCGTCCCAAAATAAGTGACTCATCTTTGTACTAACTTTGTATTAAAGCTAGTATAAAGTTGAGTCACTTATTTTGGGACGGAGGGAGTAGAAACTTTACTTTAACAAAGTACAAAATTGGGACTTTGGGAGTATACATTAAGGTTATAATTTCACTTCAAAGTTCTGAACCTAACAAATAAAGCAATAGCACTCTATCTCATGTGTCTTCTGGATGAGCTACAACATTCTAAATTACATGTGTAATATGTGTAAATCATAACTTAAGAATATTTTACCTTTTCCACATCCGAAAAATTGTCAACATCAGAAGTACTATTGTCAACTTTTTGTGTGGTACTTTCCATGTTAACGAGCTCTTTGTCAAGCCTGCCCTTCACTACCTACAGAAGCAAAAGACTCTGCTGTCAGATTCCAAAGCCACATAATGAGTCCAGTTACAGTTATGGCATAACAATATTCGTAAACCTGCAGTAGATATATATCGCTTTTAAGCATTATACTTAAACATTTACGCAATTGCTGCATTAATTTAGACCTTCAAATCTGAATTCTCCTTCTGTAGAGCCATCACCATACTTCGAAGGCTCTGAAGAGATGCATCTGATGCACGCTTATTGTCCCTTGAACTCAACTCATCTTGCAGGCATCTCAACTCTGCTTTCTTCTCACTTAATTCCTTATGTAACCCTTCAGTTGTAGTTGCTACCTGTGAAGGTGTAAATACAGCACGTTCATTATTCCATACGTAGCCAGCAATGTTCTTATGGCGGTAAGGCATCCTACAGCAGGCAGACAGCACCTCGCCTAGGCGCATAAGGTGGGTAGAAATCTAAGGCGCTGCCAGGGGGCCTTGCTGCCTAAGCGTCCAAGACAGGACGCCTTAAAAACATGGGTAACCAGATAAATTTAACCATGGAGTCCTATCTGTCATCTAAATGCAGGACAGGAATTCCAATGGTAGAGAAGCATATACAGGCCCAAGGAGCAGATAATTAATGTATCCATTTCTCTTGCATTTATATTAACTATGAACTTACCATCTCTCTATTGACCTTCAGTTCATTTAGCTGTTGCTGAAGAAATTCGTTCCTCTTGTTTTCATCTGAGGGGAAATAATATATTTCAACAAAAAAAAAACACAATACAAGATGTTGTGCAAACTACTTCAAGTTGGATCAGCTTAGGTTTTCCATTGACATACCTTCTAACCTCCTTTTTGTTTCATCTTCTTTGTTCGAATAGCGCCTGAGTTGCTGTTTTAATTGTTTAATTTCATTTTCAAGACTTGCCTGTTTAGCAGCAAAATATGCTCTTTCTTCCTCCAGTACATCTCCCTGTAACATAATATACATTCATTAAAGAGTAATAGTTGTTTCTAGCAGCATGCTGTTCTTAACAGGTAATGATAGAACACAACACAATCTTGTCAATGAGTTCCAAAGAGGAGTGAATCGTGAACACAAGTGAAATTATAAATTTATAGATTAATAATGTCGTGATGACACTGCTTATAGCTATACCTTATAATGGCCTGGCAATGGGTGCGGACCATTTTTCTGTATAACCTGTGAAGCACCACCACCATACCCATTCTGCTTTAAGACACTCAATGTTTCTTCTTGATCTGTGTTCCTTTGCATTCTGCTAGGTGATCTTTGCAAAGTACCCTATAAAAACTGAAGTTGGTGACGTGGCATACAGCATGCTAAGTGATCAGTACTAGATTTGGATATCAAATTACTCGATTACATTAGAATTGCCTGAGACTGCCTTATATTTAGAGCACTCCATACTTCTTCTCAATGAGCCATTTTCTTCACGAAGTTTTACCAGTTGCTCCTGTTATAACATATGCACTGCTGGCTGCTCAGAAATATTGTGAGCCATACTGTCACCGAGTTGATAAATATTTTGTATGCTTTCAAATGTCATCACCAGTTTACCATTAAACGAATTAACTGGTGTACTGGCACTAAACCGCCAAAGAAGCTCAATGCATGCGTCTAGCATCTAAAAAACAATGCTTTCAGCATCAGCAATCTGATTCTGATAAATGATAGGGTGTGGGGTGGGGGGCTTCCAATCATGCATACCTCCTTTTCCTTCAACATGGCAGCATAATTGAAGGACAAAGCCTTTATTTCAGCCTCAGAAGCTTGAATTTTTTCAATATCTTCCTTGAGTTTAGAAATCTACAGCAAAAAAATGTTATTTCATCAGGGGGCACTGCACTGATACTGCTCTACTTCCACAGTTAGCCACGTAGAAATACAACACGAATATTTATTCAGAACAAGTTCAAATCATGCAACCATGCATTAAAGCCTCGCCCAACCATACCAAATAATAGTTTGCTACGCAATCCAACATTTGGAGGGTGATGGAACATCAATAACATCTAACAAAATCTCTCTTGTAAACTTACAATAAATCAATAAACTTCTGGTAGCAACATATACTTCACTTGCATCACATAGATTTTGTTTGACTAAGATGCACAGTTAACATATCACAACATACCAAATTCATTTGGAACATACCTTCTCTTCAGACGTGGTTCACTTGCCAATACCTTTAGCTAACCACTAGCCTAACCATTTTATTTCCCTTATTCAGTGAACTTCCAAGGAAAGTATCTGCTAACAGACTAAAACTTCAGCATCGCACAAACTAGTCAAATAGCAAGGGTTAGATCATCATCACGAATTGCCTTCTAATATCAGGCGTGTGCGGGCTAGGCCATTTATATACATATCTAACAAGCCTACGCGCTCAAACTAAGGAACAGCATCGGGCAAACAAGAACATGTCTCGTGGGAGCCTCTACTCGGACCATTTTAACACGAGACGAGACGTGCGTGGGCAGAATAAGGGCCCGTTACCTCGCCCGGCTCGGCGGGGTCCGGGCAGGTGTACCGCCTCCGCCGCCCGGACGACGGAGGCGTAGAGGCGTGGTCTCCGCGCCGAGATGGCCACGGCGCGGGGATCTCTTTTAACACGAGACGAGACGTGCGTGGGCAGAATAAGGACCCGTTACCTCGTCCGGCTCGGCGGGGTCCGGGCGGCTGTGCCGCCTCCGCCGCCCGGACGACGGAGGCGAAGGGGCGTGGTCTCCGCGCCGACATGGCCACGGCGCGGGGATCTCATCTGCCGTGGCGTCGTCGACCTCGCCGGCGAGCCGGGAGAGGCTCTCCCGATAGGTCGCTATAGAGCTCCGCATCGACGATGGCGCCACCACTTGATGGCCGGTTGGATCCTACGGAAGCGCGCAGGGTTAGGGTTCGGGGGCGGAGTGGCGGAGTGGCGGGTTCAGGCGAGGAGATCCGTGAGAGACGAGAAAATCGGCTATTTGTCACTTTGCTTCGCAAAATTGCCACTTTTATCATTGGCTTCGTAAAAATGTCAGCTCGTGTGCATTTTGAATAACATGCTATTTTCCCTTTTTTTTCATTGTTTTCCTTTTTCTTCTCCATTTTCTAGCACCTCAAAATACTCATGGTTATATCTACTAGTATCTTCACCAGATCAGAGCGCTTGATCGCCTGGTCGTCTTGCTTCAAATGCTGGACGCCACCCATTTTCTGTCTTTCATGGTTATTCAGTACGTATAATCGATGACATACATGATTATTCCTGCCGTTCAATTGAACCCGACAGTGAAACTAACCTGTTTTTTTATGTAATTGCCAAATTACAATCCAAGATCAAGTCAAATATTAGACAAAACATCATTTAGAGGTTGCTTGCATTCTCCAGCTTCACAAACTTGCACGCACGCATCTGTCTCCTCCTCCGGTTGCTACTGCCAACGCGCTAAGGACAAGGCGAGCTGCGCTGGCGCGCGCATAGGCGTGGGCGAGCACCGATGGTGAGGCGAGTGGCCTCGCGCAGGCATTCGCGAGGCTGCGTTGGCGCGTGCACAGGCGTGGGCGAGCACCGGCGGCGAGCCGAGTGGCCTCACGCAGGCATTCGCGAGGCTGCCCTGGCGCGTGCACAGGCATGGGCGAGCACGGGGCGAGCCGAGTGGCCTCGCGCAGGCATTCGCGAGGCTGCGCCGGCCCGTGCAGACCTGGACGAGCACGGCGGCGAGCCGAGTGGCCTCGCGCAGGCATTCGCGAGGCTGCGCCGGCCCGTGCAGACCTGGACGAGCACGGCGGCGAGCTGCGGGCATTAGCACGACAAGGGCAAGCACCGGCAATGGTCAAGCTAGGCCGGCGAGCCACGATGCCGCACGCAGTCGTGTGCTAGCAACGGCAGCCTGCGGTTGCTCACACGGGCATGGTCAAGCTAGGGCGGCGAGCCGCGATGCTGCACGCAGCCGTGTGCTAGCAACGGCGGTGACCTGTGGTTGCTCACACGGATGTGGTCTAGCTAAGACGGCGAGCCGCGGTGGCGCACAGAGGCATGGGCTAGCAATGGCGGCGACCAGCGCCTGCTCACCCGGGCGTGGTCCAGCTAAGGCGGGGAGCTGCGCTGGCTCGGGCAAGCATCATGCGGCGAGCAACACGACAAGGATGAGCCAGCCTCGAGCAATCTCCATGCAAACCAGGCAACAAACACATTGGATAAGGCTGAAAGATCCAAGGGCATTTTGATCCTTTCAGGTGCCAGAAAATGGAAAAGAGAAAAGAAAATAAATGGAAAAAGAAAAATGGCATGTTAATCAAAATACACACGAGCTGAGTGGCATTTTTACGAAGTCAATGTTGACAGTGGCAATTTTACGAAGCCTCGTATTGAAAGTGGCAAATAGCCGATTTTCTCGTGAGAGGTGGGAGGAGTAAATAACGGTAAAGGGTCAAAGGTTAGAGATGAAGACATGTTTTCTTTTCGAGTAAATTGGTCAAAACCATTGTATTTGTGGCTAGGGTATTTCAAACCTATCATTTTTGTCAAAAATAGCAACTCCAATAGGCGTGCAACGGCGTGGCACCCTAAAAAACTTTTGCAAAGCCGAAATCCTTTTTTTACGCGCGGTGAGGCGTCCGCTCCAGCACGCCCTGGAAAAACGGGCACGCTCATGCCGCTCCAACAGGCACTGCAAAATGAAGCGGACGAGCTGTCGGTGCGAGGGCTCAGACGCTTGTCTGGTGGCGCGCGCGAGCACAGGGCGCTATGAAAAAAATTCAAACGTTTAAAAAATATGCATTCAGGCAACTTTTAGCATAGTTCAATAGATGGCATAGTTCAAAAGCTTCCAACAAAGATCATGACAAATATAAAAAGTTCACACACAACGCATCCCACATCTTCTTCCTCCTATTCTTCCAACAATCATCCCTCATCTTCTTCCGCCTCTTCGTCGTCCTCTTCTTTGCCCGAGGACGAAGACGATTCTTCCTCGTCGTTCTGAGACATGTGTCCATCCATGCCATCTCCAACGGCATCCTGCGAAGCAACGTTCGGCATACCGGAAACCATACATGCACCCATGTCAACCAGAGGAGCTCCCATGCCTCCCATGAGAGAACCAAAACTCATGCCTTCCATGGTATCTCTAAAGCCACCAATGCCTCCCGTAGATGCTCCTATGCCTCCCATGCCTCTCATGATAGCTTCGAAGCCACCAATGCCTCCCGTAGATGCTCCCATGCTTCCCATGCCGATCATGGTAACTCCAAAGCCACACATGCCTCCCATGCTTGTTCCCAATCCTCCCATGATAGCTCCCATGCCTATGAAGCCTCCCATGATCATGGATCTTTTTTGGACCAAGACTTCATCACAGGAAAGATTGATGAACTCCTTTTGCCTATCATCCAAGGTAGATGTGTCCATGAAGAACAAGTGTTTCTCCCATTCCAATAATCTAGCTCGCTCATCAATGACCAATTTCTTCTCCTTCAATGCCACCTTCCTCTCCTCGGCCACCACCCTCCTCTCTTCGGTCGCCAACCTTCTCTCCTCCGCCATCGCATCTTGGCTCCTTGCCATCCTCCTCACCTTGGTTGCTTTCTTTCTTGCATTCACTAGAGCATCCATAGACTTCAATAGTTCATCATCTCCTCTCTTCTTCTTCTTCTTCTTCTTCTTTTGTTTTTGCTTCTACTTCCATTTGGTTTACTTCCATTTGGTTTTTTTGGACTTCAATAGCTTCCTCTTGCCATCATCAGTTGATGCCTCCTCCTCATCATCATCATCCAAATCAATACTACCCTTTATTTTCTCTTGGTCTACGGGGCTTCCATTTCTCTACATCCTTCGACACTTCGTGGCAATGGGCCAACGCAAATGCACTCCCTTTCTTGATCTTCCGTTTCTTGTTCTTCTTCTCTTCTCCTCGAATTAGGTTTTGTGCGATAGTGAGCTACAAACAAAAGAACAAGTTAGCACTTGAAACATGAAAGAAGCATGAGCATGGAACACAAATAAACTTCACTTAGCCTATCTCTATCATTAGTGCCACTTGGGTTTATGTTGTCAACCGACTTCATTGTCGTCGCCCACCTTTGACAATCTTTGTTGATTGTCGACCACTGGGAGCGAGGAGATCTATTGGTTCGCTCAATCCCACTATTGTTTCGCTCATCAAAGTGTTCCTCGATTCGGTCCCAATATGTATCTCTACTTTGGTCCCCTCCAAAAGTTGCATCCATTGACACATCCAACCATGCCTTGCATAGCAAGATATCTTCGTTGGTGGTGTAGTTGCCTGCTCTTCCTTTCGGTGCCCCGATGATACCCTCACCATTCCCATCCATCTCATAATCATGATCATCTTCATGCACTTCATTGGTTTGAGACCAATGAGAATTGTTGGAGCCAACACCCATAGTTGACATATATGTGTCATTATCGAAACTACAAAGCATGTACAAGAATACTAAGGTAACCATTTATATATAAAACAACAACAAAATAAAGGGTGAAATCATACCTTGTGGGCATTTCATCAAGCACCTTGTTCGCGGCGACCGTCGGCGGAACAAATTGCGAGCACTCTGATGCTTCTTCAGTGCACGAAGCCGCGGCTGGACACCTTGCAAGTTTCTTCTTCGTCCTCTTACTTGGGTTGTCCGCTACCTTCTTCTTTCGAGACGTCTCCACCATCGCGGCCACCGCATTCGATCGCGGGACGGGGGGTCGTGGCTTGACGGCGGCCGACGACGGGACGACACCCAGCACGCTTGGCCGTGGCGCCATGAACATGACGTGTGCGAGGTCGTAGCTTGGAGGAGCGGCGTCGGCGGCGCCGGCGAAGCTCAGCACCACGCTAGGATTTGCAGGGGCGGCGGCGAAGGTGGCGGCAGCGAAGGCCATGGGGGAGGGGTCATGGGTGTAGGGAGGGGTGAGAGGGATGTCGTCGGCACGCTCCATCGGGCGATTTTTCCGGCGACGACGCAGGGCGAGGCGCAGGCGGGGCGGCAGGAGCGGGAGGGGTGTTGCGCGCATGCTTGTCTTTCAGTTGTCCCGAAATAAACAGCGTGCGATGGCGTTTCGCTCCGTGCACGCAACCGATTTTTCAGCGCACGCGATTTTTGCGTGTCCGTTGGAGCGACCAACGTGGGTGCGCGTGCACTAAAAGCGTTGTTTTTCCAACGCGTCGCTCCGATAGTGCGCCTGTTGGAGATGCTCTAAATAACCACCACTTATGTGGCAAGTGAGTAACAAAAAATACTAAACCAGCTATGTTGGGGATATTCCCCACAGTTTGACCCGGACAGGAGGTATGATATGACCCATCCTTTGGCGGCTCATGGGTCACCTCGCTTACCGGGTCGACCTTGACGACGAGGCCTAAGGCACAGTGTGCAACCCAGTGGAAGGCGGCTTATGGAGAGGCCTGGAGGTCCAGCTCGAGGAGTAGGACTCCAATTAAGGGAAGCAAGACCCGAACTAGAATTCATCTTGTAATAGAAGAGAGACTACTCCTAATGCAAGTAGGACTCTGTATGTAAGCCTGCCCCTTCAACTTATATAAGGAGGGGCAAGGCACCTTAAGAGGGAGAAGTTAAGTCATTAGAGATAGACAGATTAGAAACCCTCGAGACTAGAGGTAGGGAAAGAGCACCCTTGTAATCAAGATCATCATCATCATCAATAACAATCAAGCAGGATGTAGGCTTTTACCTTCACCGCGAGGGACCGAACCTGGGTAAAACTCGCGTCTCTCGATTTCAAACAACCCCTTCAAGCCGTCACCTAGTTGCGACTGCCTTAACCCTAAGTTCTCTCATGAGGACATCTGCCATGACAAAATCACGACAGTTGGCGCCCACCGTGAGGCTGTCGCACGATGGTATTATGTTCTTGGCAGGATCTTTTCGGGGATCGAGAAGTTCATGATTGATCGAATGAAGAAGAGCCGGCACGGAACAATCGCGTGCGATAACCCGTCATGGGACAACCTTGTCACCGTGGGGCAACATGCGCCATGGATTCAGATTTCGGTACGCCCAATTTTCTTCAACAAACGAAAATGACTCGACATCGCAAACAGCCATGCGACTCATGTGCATGGACATCTTCAATGGCGCGTACGTGGAGGCTCAACATCAACAAACACCTCTCACGTGCACACTGCAGGGCAGTAGTAACACTAATCCGATCTACAAAGCTGCAACAACTGCTGCATACGTTCGCGACGATCAAAATCATGATAGTTCTTGATCAACCACCAATTAGTAGGTGCGTGAGGCCTGACGAGACCAAATAACAGTAGCGACGAATATGGTTCACGGGAGGCAGACGATCAGCTGTAATAATTGTTTCCTCGAGATACAAAAGTTGAGCACAAAAAAGGTGTGCAACATCAATCACCATGGGAACGAAGACTGAGGAGAAAAGAAATCAAACTTCAGTCGTCAATAAGAAGAAGAAAAGGCGATCCATCCAGGCAATGGTCACGTTAGACTACACACAATGGAAGTAACATAGGTAGTAACATAGATGCCATCTAAGCAAAAATATGATGTAGAAGCTAATTAATGAGAAGAGGGAAATTGAGGAACATACTATGTTAGTACTAGTATGAGTAACATAACACATATCAATGCAAGATGAGTCCATAAGCTTATAAATGAAAGGCTCAATGCTACTATCCCTATATTACTACCCATTGTGGAGATAGTAACATAGACTAGTAACATATGCATGTTACTTCCCATTATGGACAGTCTTAGGGAGTGTTTGATTGTAAAGGACTAGACTTTTTTAGTCCTAGGGACTAAAGAAAAGAAAAATCCAATAGAGTATTTTTCTAGTCCCTTAAAAAATCCCTCAGATTTGGTTACATAAAGACTTAAAGAAACTTTTTCTAGTCTAGTCCCTCTAACCTTAGGCGCTAGAACGTGCAGCCGGCTGGCTTCACTGGCCCGAGAGCGCAGGCGGCCGACGCAAGTGACAGGACCGGGAACTCCAACTCCAAAGGCGAGCCGCGCATGTGCTGCAGCAGGTCAAGACAAATGGAAAAACGAAATCCCATATGGAGAATTCATCTACCTCGCGTAGGAATCAAGGGTAATCGCTACTCTTTCGGTAATAGTACTACTACTAGCACTCTGGCTCGAAATCAAAACCATTCAAGGGAGCCTCCCTGGAATAATAATGGCAGAGGCGAATCAGATTCGGACTACATGAAAAAATTGGTTGCACGAGTACTAGAGGCCAGAAGGTCCGTTTGGTTGGCGATTAATTTTGTCAAACCAAAGTGTGGCAAGCCACAAATTGTGGCTAAAAAACGAACGTCAAATTTGAATAAAAGTTGACAAAAAATGATTCTATGACAAATGGATCACAGGAACAATAAAGTGTGGCATGCCAAACTATGACAAAAACAACATATGCCAATAGAATTATGACTGTCAAATTTTGTCTTGATAAAGTGTGGCTAGAAACCAAATAGACCCTAAGGATCGCCCCCTCTCGTAATTTGCTGCTACTACTTACTGATGTAAAAAATAAAGACAAAGTACTACTTCAACTAAACTAGTACATGACGAGAAGGCCAAGTGAAGTAGTAGCTCAGAATTTTTAATTCTTTACCTATTACGTCCGCATACAAGAAAATACCTGAATTCGCATCGACGTCATCGTGCAACGGCGTTTTTATGTATCGTGTTACCTGATGGACAGGCATGCAGACTGTCGTCTTTCTGGTCCAGTCTATGATAAACACTCAGAGGATGCACCATCGTCCACCTGCACGAGCTGCTCAACGAATGTGCATACATCTAACACCCTAAGATTCGGCGTGCCTCGGTATGCAAGACAAAAAAATGGATTGTCCGTCCCGGTTTCCACCGCTCCGGCCAACTCTGCATTTGTTGCGGTTTCCATCGCTCCGGTCGACTCATGATTCGCTGCTGTTTTCACCGCCCTGGCCGACCCCACGTCCGCACCGGTTTTCAAAATCCCGGCTGAAAATATCACCGACGTCCGCCCATTCTACCTCATCAATTAGACATGTCGACGGACGTTGCACACGGATCATCGTTCGTCCAAAATGCTTCAGGTGAAATCCATCCAGTTCATTTTTATCAATACATATTATCTCCTTCAAGAACAACTACTCTGTCCTACGACATTTTTATACGCGGGATAACTATTCATTACAAAAGTGGAGTTATATCGCGAATACGGAGCTCGGCCAACATCATCATACGCCAGCGTCCGTCCATCTCGCACTGCCCAACGGACGCGCGCAAGCCGCCGCTCCTGCAGTTTGGTCTACATCAACACGCCGGGGCCACTACTGGAATCAGGATCTTTGTCGTCAGCCAGCTCTTTGCCGTCTGCTAGCTGACGACAAAGAAGGTCTTTGCCATCAGCTTAAATAAACTGACGGCAAACAAAGAGCTGACGGCAAAGATCATGTTTGCCGTCAGCCATCTCATTGCCGTCTGCTACTAGACGGCAGAGAAGCTTTGTCGTCAGCTAGCAGACGGCAAAGAGGAAGGGTGGCCCACTAACGAGAACGAGCTAACGACCACTTTCTTTGTCGTCTACTAGCAGACGACAAAGCTTCTTTACCGTCTGCTAGCTGACGACAATGAAAGTGGTCAACTAACGTCCGTTCCCCACGGCCCCACCCCACTAACTAGGCTCTTTGTCGTCTGCTAGCAGACGGCAAAGAGTTTTAACCTATATGTCAACGCGCCCCACCCCTCTCTCTCTCCCCTCACCTTACCCCCGCCGCCCCCGTGCCCGTGCCGTCGCCCCCCTCCCCCCCGTGCCACCGGCCTACCGCCCCTACCGCCCCCGTGCCCGAGTCCCTGCCGCCGGCCGCCCCCGCCGCCGTCTAGGCCGCCCCTGCCGCTGGCCGCCCCCCGCCGCCGTCCAGGCCGCCCCAGCTGCCCCGGCCATCGTCACTACCTCCGGTGAGTACCGGTCGCCCCCTTTTTCTGTGAATTATTTAGTTAGGTAGTTAATTAGTTTAATTTATTAGGTTATCTAGGTTAGTTTATTCAATTAGTGTTAATTAGGCTACTGTTAATTAGGTTAGTGTTAGTTTAGGTTTATTAGGTTAGTGCAAAAAGAAGAAGAAGAAGAAGAAGAAGAAGATGAGGAGAAGAGGAGAAGAAGAAGAAGAAGAAGAAGAAGGAGAAGGAGAAGAAGAAGAAGAAGAAGAAGTAATAATAATAATAATAAGAAGAAGAAGTGCCCCCGATCCCTAACGCCACTAACCCCCAACCTCCGACACAACCGACCCTCGACCCCCGATGCCACCGACCCCCAACCCCCGACACCACCGACCCGCGACGCCCCGGACCCCCGACCCCGACCCCAACCACCGACACTATCGCCTCCCGACCACCGACACCACCGACCCCGACCCCCGACGCCATCGACCCCCGACCACCAACGCCACCGACCCCCGAATACCGACACCACCGACGCCACTGCCCCCTGATGCCACTATCTCCCGATGCCACTGACCCTCGACCACCGACACCTATTCGGCCTCCTGTTGACCAAAAAGGTGCTCTTAGGCCTTCGTGAGGCCGAGGAGATCATAGTTTTGTAAATTATGACCTAGGTCACATATTTTCCTATTTTATTATAAAAACATCATATTTTGTGTTGATCAGGTGAATTTCAATGTGCAGTTGTTCGACGACCTCCCCGTGCATTTGATGAGCTCCCCTGCTGCGTTCGTTGCTGAGCACAAATCACATTTGAGTTGCATCATGCTAACGCGACATTGCAAATGATCTTTGGTGCAGCGTGCCTCCCGAAAAGCATCGACTGATCCTTCTGCGTCTGCCGCAACCCCGACCGGTCCTTCTCCATCTCACACTGGCGCAAACCCGACCGGTCCTTCACCTCCATGATGATGGTAAGTTTTCCCAAGTGTTTTGCTTAACAAATACATACTTAGCTTAAGAAATGACCTATCTAGCTCCAAAATGACCTATACTTTGCTTAGTTTCCTCGAAAATAACATAATAACCTTACTTAGCTCCAAAATGACATATTTTACCTAGGATAGCTATAAAATGACCTATACTTAGCATTTTTCCCTCAAAAATGACTTAATATGCTTGGTTAGCTAAAAATGTCATAGCTACCTAGGATAGCTCAATAATGATCTATACTTAGCTTAGCTAGTTCATTTATGACATAATTAGCTTTCTTAGGTAAAAAATGGCATAATAACCTTGGTTTAGCACCAAACTGTCATATCATTAGTTTGTTTTCCTCCAAAATGACAAAATAACCTTACCTAGCTCCAAAATGACAGATTTTAACTAGGATAGCTCAAAAATGACCTACACTTACCATTTTGTCCTCCAAAATGAATAAATATGCTTAGTTAGCTCAAAAATGGCTTAACTACCTAGGATAGCTCAATAATGATCTATACTTAGCTTAGCTAGTTCATTTATGACATAATTAGCTTACTTAGGTAAAAAAATGGCATAATAACCTTGGTTTAGCTCCAAATTGTCATATCATTAGTTTATTTTCCTCCAAAATGACAAAATAACCTTACCTAGCTCCAAAATGACCGATTTTAACTAGGATAGCTCAAAAATGACCTACACTTACCATTTTGTCCTCCTAAATGAATAAATATGCTTAGTTAGCTCAAAAATGACCTATACTTAGCTTCTTTAGTTCATTTATGACATACTTAGCATACTTAGGTCAAAAATGGCATAATAATCTTGGTTACCTCCAAAATGACATTGACTTAGCTTATTTTCCTTGAAAATGACATAATAACCTTACTAACCTCCAAAATGACCTATTTACCTAGCTTAGCTCTAAAATGACCTACACTTAGTATTTTTACCTAGCTTAGCTAAAAAATGGCATAATTACCGAAGTTACCTTCGTTAGAAGAAGAAGAAGATAAAGAAGGGGAGAAAAGGAAAGAGAAGAAAAATTCTTCTTCTTCTTCTTCTTCTTCTTCTTCTTCTTCTTCTAACTTTCTTCTTTCCCAATTTGCAGATTTGCTTTATATCACGGAAGCTTGCGTTCATGGAGTCTACTCTTCTCCTTGTCCTTCCTTTTTGTTTCGGTTTTGTAGAATGAAAATTGTGAAACTTGCTACCTATATATGTATGTATGGATGAAACCATTGTATGCTTGTTGTTGGATATATGTTGGCTATATACATATGTTGGATATGGACTTTTGAGTTGGTATGTATATGTGTTGGATGATCATATCCATATGGCAGGGATATGTATGCTTGTTGAAAGTATTTTCATATATATATATATATATATATGAAATTGATTGAATTTAAGAAAAAATAGAAAAACAGGGGTAGTACAGGCACTTTGCCGTCCACTAGAGGACGGCAAAGAGCTTTGCCGTCAGCCAGCAGACGGCAAAGCTGCCACGTGGCAGCTACCTGTGCAACCTGGGGTGGCACTGGGCTGGCCTATGTGGTTGCTTTGCCGTCTGCCGGCACACGGCAAAGAACTTTGCATCTTTGCCGTCTGCCAGCAGACGGCAAAGCACGCCGTTACCCCCTTAACGGACTTAAGCTGCCACGTGTGCCGTCCACGCCCTTTGTTGTCTGCTCGCTGACGGCAAAGACCTTTGCATCTTTGCCGTCAGCCAACAGATGACAAAGTGCCCTTTATCGTAGCTTATTTTGCCGGATGTGTTGCCGTTTGTTGGCTGACGGCAAAGGCCTTTGCCGTCCGTCGTGCATGCCTTTGCCGTCAGCCATGGCAGATGGCAAAGTTGCTGATTCCAGTAGTGGGCCGCGCTCGCCCGTAAGAGCCGCCCAATGGACGAGCGCAAGCCGCCGCCCCCGCGGTCCGGTCTACATATACACATCGGGGCCGCGCTCGCCCGTACGAGCCACCCAATGGACGAGCACAAGCCGCTGCCCCCGTGGTCCGGTCTACATCAAAATGTCGGGGCCGCGCTCGCCCATACAAGCCGCCCAACGGACAAGCGCAAGACGCCGCCCCCCGCGGTCTGGTCTACATCAACACGCCGAGGCCGCGCCCGCCTATACTAGCCACCCAATGGACGCACGCAAGCCGCCGCCACCGCGGTCTGGTTTCCACCAACAAACATTGGAGCAAAGGTTAACGTTTGGAATCATGTCTTACGCAAGGTTGCAAAAGCCCGCGCTAGCCCCCACTCGTACCAGGTTGCCCAATGGATAGGCGCATTGGCTTGCCATTCTCGATCCGATCTACTTCAACACATCGACGAAATAAGAGTCAGACGCGGAGGAAACATTCATGGAGAAGCTACAGTTTGAGCCGGCCACTATTAAGCCGGCAATTCAAAGCCACCAGCAAAGAAAAAAATGTCCATGGAAGAGCCACGAGAGCCGTACGAAGAGAGAATAACAACTTATGGGTCTAGAGGCGTATGAACTCAATTTGGGCAAAAATGGCTTTGTTGAATGAGATATGCCGAAGACATATGATGAGCAGCGAGAAGATCATCAAGTCGCCACATCGTCTCCAATTTCAATAAATCCCATCATTCAACCGTCAACCTTATGCCGGTTTATGCCACAACCAAGTATGAAGACTCTTAAGCCGCCTCCCTTAGTCGCTTAAGACTCGAAGCTACACAGACATGGCTCAACATATTTGGTCGTTTTCAACAAATACAAGAACCACGGGTCATGGCAAGGAATATAACCTGGTCCCAAGGGATGCTGCCTTATTGGCGAAAAATTAAAGGCCACCCAAGAGGACTAGTTGCCACGATGCGTTGTTCAAACATGGGTGTCGTGCCTTATTGGCGAAAAATTAAAGGTTGCCAAAGAGGACTAGCTGCCATGATGCGATGTTCGAACATAGGTACCCTGGCTTGTTGGCTCTTTCATATTATGATCAATGGAATTAAGCTGGCTTATTTGGACCCCGGATGTTTTGCATTAGTAGCATTGTCTCATGTATATCCTATACTAAGCTTTTCCATGATCATTAAGTCACTTGGGGGCTTCCAACTCAACAAGTTAGCTTTTAGAAACCCTATCGACTCGGCTACAAGCCAATACAAATAATGGTTAAACCTGCCTGTTTGCAAGATGCTACTCCGAACAGGTAACCCCGCGTACTCTCAATAAGTCAATCCATTCAGACCCTTAACTTATCAAGGTTAAAAGACCAGCTTGAGTCACATGAGAGCCGACTTATAGAGGACGAGGATAAACCATGGGTTATCACACCCTCTTCATTGAAGCAAGACTCGAGCCTCGAAAGTCGGTCTTTATGTCGAGCCTCGAAAGCCGGCATTTTTATACTCTGTTATCATATACATACATCATCCTGCATTGCACCATTGCACAATACATCACACATACATATCTATATGTGAATATGTTGCGAAAAGCCGGTCTTCAAACCGGGTTACATCATAACTTCTCTAGGAACAAATAAATCCTTGATAGCCAAAATGACCGGATCTTCTCATGGTTTTACATAACCAGTATTAAATGATTAGGGATTCCAAGCCAACTCAAAAGAAATGATTACTCTCAAAGAGCTGGTCTATATTGTTGAGTGAGCTTATCATATAATGCCGGGTCATTTAATTGATCGACTCTTAGATTTCTTCAACTTGTGCTCTGTAGTAAACTACATCACTTACGAATTTCTCAAACATATATTTGCCGGGTTGCATCGCAACCACGGACAGGGATTTCATTTCAAGCACAAATGCATTATTCCAGGATACTCATACAAATCATAAATTACCGGGTTGCATTACAACCAAGGTCAAGGATTCATTCAATTCAGATCAATATAGTTCAAGAGGACTTCCGAAGGTTATATTCTTCTCACACAGTCCCAAGTCGCTGCAGGCATACGACCCGACACTTGGGGGCTACATCATATGAAGTTTTTCCTTTTCAAAGGAGAAGTACATGTAAGACCCGAGTCGCTGTAGGCAAACGACCCGACACTTGGGGGCTACACTACTTAGATCAAAATTTCTAAAGTCCCAAGTTGGTGCAGGCATGCGACCCGGCCCTTGGGGGCTACGCTAGCTGAAGTTTTAAGTATAAGATAACTACAAGTCCAAGGCTGCTGCACGCAAGACAACCTAGCACTTGGGGGCTACACAGTCAAAATATTATTCCACGCAAAAGCACCAAGTCATCTTAAACTGATAATCTCGGAGCTTGGGGGCTATAGGTAATATGGATATATAAAAAAACACTTTCAAGCTGTCAATTGTGAGCGAGACTTGTCTCATTTCTTGATGGAGGTTTACAAGATCATCTTCTCCAAATTATTCATAAAAAGGTCTAGAAGTCGGCTCAACATCAAATGGATCTTTTATTTCCAATAATTTTATCTAGCCAAAGAATTGAAAGATGACTCAACATCACATGGATTTCTTTATTCCTAGAAATTTCATCAACTTAACTGGAGTCCAGTTGTATGACCTAGCAGCGCCAACCATCATGACCCGCCATCATCAATGGTCATAACCCGACAGAGTCTATATATGCAACCTAGCTTCACAAGTTGGCAATTTCTACATCCATAAATCAACAATATTTTCATCCTCATCCAGCATCCACTATGTCCAATGAGACATAATTTTTCTACAAAGAAACCACATCAACAAGTGGATTGTGAAGCCGACCCAATGCTATGACAAAGAGAGACCTAGATTTTCGAGGAGCCACTTCATTGAAATAAGTCGGGCAATGGAGCAAGCCGATCCCTTGGCATATTCGTTATTCTTATTTCGGGAGCTTACCATGAATAAATTCAAGCTAACCCGGGGGGCTAATGTTGGGGATATTCCCCATGGTTTGACCCGGCCAGGAGGTATGACCCTACGGATCATTTGGCGGCTCATCGGTCACCTCGCTTACCGGGTCGACCTTGACGACAAGGCCTAAGGCTCAGTGTGCAACCCTGTGGAGGGCGGCTTACGAAGAGGCCTGGAGGTCCGGCTCGAGGAGTAGGACTCCAATTAAGGGAAGCAAGACCCGGACTAGGATTCATCTTGTAATAGAAGAGAGACTAGTCCTAATCCTACTAGGACTCTATATGTAAGCCTGCCCCTTCAACTTATATAAGGAGGGGCAGGGCACCCCAAGAGGGAGAAGTTAAGTCATTAGAGATAGACAGATTAGAAACCCTCGAGACTAGAGGTAGTGAAAGAGCACCCTTGTAATCAAGATCGTCATCATTGAAAGGACGTGGATGTCGCCTAGAGGGGGGTGAATAGGCTCTTTAAAATAATTATAGTTTAGGCTTGAACAAATGCGGAATAAAACTATCGATTAATTATTCAAGCACAAAACCTAAAACAACTAGGCTCACGTATGTGCACCAACAACTTATGCTAAGCAGGATAGGCAACTAAGTAATATAACAAGAAACAATATGGCTATCACAAAGTAAAGTGCATAAGTAAAGGGTTCGGGTAAGAGATAATCGAGGCTCGTGGAGACGACGATGTATCCCGAAGTTCACACCCTTGCAGATGCTAATCTCCGTTTGGAGCGGTGTGGAGGCACAATGCTCCCCAAGAAGCCACTAGGGCCATCGTAATCTCCTCACGCCCTCGCACAATGCAAGATGTCGTGATTCCACTAAGGGAACCTTGAGGGCGGTCACCGAACACATACAAATGGTGACCCTTGGGGGCGGTCACCGGTACCCGTACACTTTGGCAACCCTTGGAGATGGTCACCAGTACCCATACAAATTGCTCGGGCCAATCTCCACAACCTAATTGGAGAACCCGACGCTTTCCCGGAGCTTTACACCACAATGATTGAGCTCCGAGACACCACCAACCATCTAGGGCACCAAGGCACCCAAGAGGAACAAGCTCTAGGGTGCTCAAACACCCAAGAGTAATAAGCTTCTCAAACGTCACTTCCATGTATCACCGTGGGGAACTCAAACCTATGCATCAAATGCAATGGCAAGGGCACACAGAGTGCCCAAGTCCTTCTCTCCCAAATCCCACCACAACAACTAATGCTACGGTGGAATATGAGAGGAAGAATGAAGAAGAACACCGAGAACTCCAAGATGAAGATCCAAGGGGTTCCCCTCACAAAGAGGAGAAAGTGATTGGTGGAAATAAGGATCTAGATCACCTCTCTCTTTTCCCTCAAGAACTAGCAAGAATCATTGGAGGGATTGAGAGTTAGCAAGCTCGAACAAGGTCAACAACAGGGGATGAACACGAGCTCAAGAGATAAAACCATTGGGGAAGAAGACCCCCTTTTATAGGTGGGGGAAAATCCAACCGTTACCCCCACAGCCCGCGCACAAGCGGTAGTACCGCTCAGGGGAGCGGTACTTCCGCTTATACCTGTCCTGGAACAATAGAGCGGTAGTATTGCTCTGGAGGCGATACTTCCTCTCACATAATACCAAAATGCCAGAAGAAAAACTTAGGCGGAAGTAGCCACGGAACCTCAGGGCGGTAGTACCGCTGGAGCGGTACTACCGCTCTAGGGAGAGCGGTACTTCCGCTGTAAATGGCCAGAGCCCCCCGTAGGCACAAAAGGCAAATACAAACGGTAGAGACAGCGTTAGTACATATAGGAGGTACCGCCCAAGTGGTACTACCGTGGTACTGAGCGGTACTACCACCTATTCAGAGAAAAACAACTCTGGCACTAGAACTGCCATAGTTTCGCATACGAGCTCCGAATTGAGCAAACTCAAGTTTGTTGGATAGCATATGACAAGCACTATCCAAACATTGGTTGATTATCATAAGAAGAGGCATTATGAAAATGCTAATGGTATAGAGATGTGAAACCTCTATCAATGAAGAACCGACAAAAACTCCAACACCAAAAACATCATAGAAGATGCATACAGACTCCGTTTTCGATGAACTTGAGCTTGTCATGAAGCTGACCATAAGCTCAAGAACCCACAAAGAGAACATGATGATGCAAGGATGCAAATGGTTTGTGCTCTCAACGAGCAATACGATCAAGCTACTCACTTGAGAGCCCCCTTGATAGTAGGACTATCAATCCTATAACCCGGTCTCTCAACTACCACCATGAGACCGGTAAATAGAAAACCCTACCAAGGTCAAAACTTTTCCTTGCGCATAGTCCTCTTGAGATAGATGATGACGATCTTGACTTCCTCAAGATGGACCACCTTTCTTGATTGCGCCGACTTGATCAAGATTAATAGATTGCTCCCCCATACCGCACTATGTGTGAGCCACACTTCGGCACATCTTCATAAGTCTATTGTCACCGCAATGAACGGCGAGCTTCAAGCATGATCTCTCTGTGATGCTTCACTTGCACACCACAACCTTGATGACGATCATCACTTGATGTCATCTTCCATGGGATGTATGTGATCTTCCTATTGATGCAAGCCCATGGAGATATACCTAACCCCACAAAGAACTCTCACATAGACCATGGGTTAGTACACAAAGCATAATGGACAGTGCTTACCATACCATGGGATCACTTGATCCCTCTCGGTACATATTGTACGCTTTGTGTGTTGATCAAGTTGGTTCACTCTTTGACTTAGTCTTGATCAACCTTGTATCTTATCTTCTCTCTTTATAACGATGATGTCTTGAAGGTAAGCATGAATCCTCACACAATCTTCTTCTTCAATACATGCTTGCAATAAGCTCAACTCTCACATGACCAATCTTTGGATAAACCTTGAATACCACCTTGGTCACAATATAAACTCTTTGGAATCAACAGATGGACTTCAAGAAGTGCCTATGGACAAATCCTTCGAATATAACTTAAGGTAACCATTAGTCCATAGGGATTCTCATCAATTATCCAAAACCACACATGGAGAAATGTGCTCTTATGATCATCATTATCAATAACAATCAAGCAGGACACAGGCTTTTACCTCCACCGCGAGGGGTCGAACCTGGGTAAAACTCGCGTCTCTTGACTCCGACCAACCCCTTCAAGCCGCCACCTAGCTGCGATGGCCTCACACCTAAGTTCTCTCATGAAGACATCTGACGTACAAAACCATGACAAGCTGCGAGCCACGACTAACACAAAAGCTGACATGCCTGGCCCACTCGTCGAAGCCACGTGGACTCGGACAGACGACTGTTACTGCCTGTATGTTTAGGTCATTGTCCCTCCCAAGAGCCAACCGTTCTTTCTTGTTCTTCTGCTCGTTCTTCTCTTGTGCCATAGCTGCCGCTGCCGTAGCAAGCTTTTGCACCGTCGACGGGAGGGTCATGGTTTCTTGGGATGACCTACCAACCTCGTTTGAAGATGATTTTATGACAAGCCAGGTTAGCATTTGCTCCCTTCTCACATCTAGGGTTAGGGTTTGAGGGAGAAAGGGCAATTTCTTTTCCTAATCGAAATTGAATGCATTTTGCTTTTGTTTAGTCACCCACTACCATGGAGTGCAAGGAATGGAGCGGCCTTGCTTTGAATCATGTTACCATGTGTGAGCATCGATCTCCCTATGAAAAGTTTCTGGCATTTCAATCGATTGACAGTGGCAGGAGGTTTCTAGGTTGTGCAAAAAGGTTAGTGAATTATTGCTTTGTTGTTTGGATGATTTTGTGAAATCTATGAATTGTTTAGTTCTTAGTTGACTCATAGAATTATTATGCTCTAGTATAGTGTTGTGTCTTAACCATAAGTCTTGATATTAAAGTAGTGGTCACTATAGAAGTTGTCAAAAACTATTCTTTAGTCTTGATATTGCTCTGTATTTTTATGGGTCTGGTATTATAGTAGTTGTAGCTACAGTAGTAGTATTTAGAAAATAAATGTATAAATAGATCAGTAGCTGAATTAAATTGGTCTAGTGGTTTTGAATCTATTTCATTTATGTGGTTATGGATTGGTTTGAATGCAATTTGTTTAAGTTTGCTGGTTATTCATTGGTTTGAATGTAATTTGCTTATTTTTTCTATATTCATAGGATGTACCCAGGTGTAACTATGTGGAGTGGGTTGATCCTAAGTGGCCAATCTCATTGAAGCAATGTCTAGATAGTATCCGGACTATGTATGAGGAGGAGGTGACCCTGAGGTTGAGACATAATGTAGTAAATGTTGAAGAAAACTTCAAGGTCATGCAAGATAAGAGGAAGATTGAAAATGACCTGAGATTTTTTAAAGTTGACTTTGCTAGAATGGTGGCTGATAAGGAGGATGAACTTGCCTAGTTAGGCAATAAACGAATAGCTCTTGATGACCTTAAGGAAGAGTTTGAGAAAAATAACTTGGCTGACAAAGCAGACACTAACACCCATCAAGTGTTAACGACAAAAGCAGAGAAAGAAAGAGACCAACTGAAGGAAGAGAAGGTGAAGTTGGAGGAGGAGATGTACAAGATGAAGCAGGAGAGGGACATGTTGGTGAATGATAGGGAGAAGTTCAAGCAAGAAAAAGGAAGCAGGAGTACACCATAGGTGATCTGTTCAAAGAGAAGGAGGCCACCAAGGGGAAGATCAGGAAGATCAAGGAGATAGTTTATGAATGATTTATTGTTGTTGTAATGTTGTATGTTATTTGTAGCACTAAAATTGCAAGAGATACATTGCAAGACATTTTAGTGATATTGTGCTTGTGCTGAATTTGTTTGTGATACTGAACTGGGAGAGATAAGAACTATTTGTGTTATTAATGCCTCATTTGTGTTTGATGAATGTCCCATATTTTCCCACATGTTAAATTGTGTTGAATTATGTTGAATGCTATTAATAGTTGAATTATGTTATCCAAAATGAGTTTTTAGGCAAGGGTGAATAGTTGAATTTGTTGTCAAGTGATCGATGACCCCCATTGTAGGCTAGGGTTGGTAGGGTTGTTGTTGAGTGATCAATGACCCCTATTGTAGGCTAGGGTTGGTAGGGTTGTTGTCAAGTGGTCGATGACCCCTATTATAGGCTAGGGTTGATAGGGTTGTTGTCGGGGGGTCAACGGCCCCTATGTAGGCTAGGGCTCATAGGGTTGTTGTCGAGTGGTCGATGGCCCCTATTGTAGGCTAGGCTTCATAGGGTTGTTGTCGAGTGCTCGATGACCGTAGGCTAGGGTTGGTAGGTTTATAGTCGAGTGGTCGATGACCCCTGTCGTTGGCTAGGGTTTATAGGGTTGTTGTCGAGTTGTCGGTGAACCCTCTTGTAGGCTAGGGTTGCTAGTGTTGTTGTCGAGTGGTCGATGCCCCCTGTTGTAGGCTATGGTTGGTTGGACTTTGGTCATATATAAAAGAATTTGGCAAGATTTGATGGAATTTAGGCTTGATCACAAATGACAACAATGAGGCAAAAATAGGTCCCATAAGTTCAGCCTGAATAAAATCAAACATAGGTTCACATTACTGAAAGAAACATTGGTTCTCAAGACAGATACATGAGTTGCTACAAATCCCAAAAGATTCAAGCGTTAACAGAGTTCAGGTTTCACACATTTCCACTAGTTGTGAAATAGCTCTTCAGCCTTGCATATTTCTGAGCTTTCTTCCTTGTACCTGTTCCAGCACTAGCTCCTCCACCAACTCTTCCACCTCTCACTGATCTCATTTTTGCAGGAACAACAGAAGTAGATGTAGGAGTAGAAGAACTACCTTATCCACTTGGTGGCCTTGGTGCTGAGAATGCATCCCTAGCTGACGTGGTACTTGGAGCTGACCTAATACTTGGAGCAGCATATGGTCCAGTATGTATAGCAGCACAAGCCATGGGTGTAACAACGGTATTATTGTCCTTATCATCCTCCCCTTCTTGAAATGAATTCGTTCTCGACATAAGCTCATCTTCCTCATCCAAATAAGGCTACAAATATGCAAAATTAAAAGTGGGACTAACCCCAAACTCTGCAGGCAGCTCAAGTTTATATGCATTATCATTTATTTTCTCTAACACCTTAAAAGGACCATAAACATGTGGCATTATCTTTGACTTGCGCAAATCAGGAAATCTATCCTTACGCAAATGTAACCAAACGAGATCTCCAGGTGCAAAGACAACATGTTTTCTACCCTTATCTCCGGCAAGTTTGTATTTAGCATTCATACACTCAATGTTTTCCTTAGTTACCTCATGCATTTTTAATACCAATTCAACATGTTGTTTAGCATAATAAATTAACCTTCTCCAAAGATGGAAGAGGCAACAATCAATTGGTGCACGAGGTATGAAACCATACACAATTTCAAAAGGGCACATCTTAGTAGTAGAATGCAGCAAACGATTGTAAGCAAATTCAATATGAGGCAAGCATTCTTCCCACATTTTCAGGTTATTCTTCAAAACAGCCCTAAGCATGGTAGACAATGATCTATTGACCACTTTGGTTTGTCCATTAGTTTGGGGGTGACATGTAGTACTAAAAAGCAATTTAGTCCCAAACTTAGCCCATAAACATCTCCAAAAGTGGCAAAAAAGTTTAGCATCACGATCTGAAACAATTATATTTGGCACACCATGCAAGTGAATAATTTCACGAAACAATAAATCAACAACATTAGCAACATCATCAATCTTATGACATGGTATAAAGTGTGCCATATTTGAAAATCTATCAACGAGAACAAATATGCTATCCCTCCCCTTCTTTGTTTGAGGTAAACCTAAAAAAGTCCATAGAGATATCCTCGCAAGGAACACCAGGTACAAGCAAGTGCATATATAAACGATGAGGACTGAGTCATGACTTAGCTTTCTGACATGTAGTGCAACGAGCAACGAAATGCTCAACATCCCTTCTCATCTTTGGCCAAAAGAAATGGGTAGCAAGTACGTCCTCCGTCTTCTTCATGCCAAAGTGTCCCATTAATCCTCCTCCATGCGCCTCCTGTAACAACAAAAGACGAACGGAGCTAGCTGGAACGCATAGCTTGTTAGCACGGAACACAAATCCATCATTAATGACGAACTTGTTCCATGTTCTCCCTTCTTTACAATTCTCCAACACATCTTTAAATTCAGCATCATGCACATATTGATCTTTGATGGTCTCCAAACCAAATATTTTAAAGTCAAGTTGTGAAAGCATACTATAACGACGAGACAATGCATCAACAATAACATTTTATTTACCCTTCTTGTATTTAGTGACATAAGGGAAAGTCTCAATGAATTCAGCCCATTTAGCATGTCTACGGTTCATTTTTGCTTGACTTTTTATATGTTTCAAAGATTCATGATTAGAATGCATGACAAATTTTTTGGGCCATAAATAATGTTGCCATGTTTCCAAAGTCCGAATGAGAGCATATAATTCCTTGTCTTAAGTAGAATAATTTAGACTAGGCCCACTCAAATCTTCAGAAAAGTATGCAATAGGTTTACCATGTTGTAATAACACACCTCCTAATACAATTCCACTAGCATCACATTCAAGCTCAAATATCTTATTAAAATCAGGAAGTTGGAGTAAAGGAGCATGTGTTAACTTATCTTTCAATACCGTGAAGGCTTCATCCTATGTGGTACCCCAAACAAAAGGCACATCCTTCTTTGCAAGCTCGTCAAGAGGTGGAGCAATGGCGTTGAAATCCCTCACAAAATGCCTATAGAAACAAGCGAGGCCAAGAAAACTTCTCACTTGTGTGACCGTTTTGGGATGTGGCCAACTCTCAATAGCTTCAATCTTGGCCTTATCAACTTCTATTCCCTATGGAGTAACAACATAGCCAAGAAAAGGTACCCAGTCGGTGCAAAAAGTGCACTTCCCAAGGTTACCAAACAAACGTGCATCATGTAGCGCAATAAAAACAACACGTAAATGTTCTAAGTGTTCCTCCAAAGATCTACTATAAATCAGTATACCATCAAAATAGACTACCAGAAATCATCCAATGAAAGCACGTAAAACCTCGTTCATTAATCTCATGAAATTACTAGGTGCATTAGTTAACCCAGAAGGCATGACTAACCACTCATATAAACCAAAGTTAGTTTTAAATGTTGTTTTCCATTCATCTCCCAATTTCATATGAATTTGATGGTATCCACTATGCAAATCAACTTTGGAGAAAATTGTAGAGCCACTTAATTCATCAATCATATCATCTATCCTTGGAATAGGATGATGATAACAAATAGTAACATTGTTAATGCCTCTACAATCCACACACATACGCGTTGTTCCATCCTTTTTCGGCACTAGAATAATAGGAACATCACAAGGACTAAGGGATTCACACATATATCCTTTGTCGAGTAGCTCTTGTACTTGACGCATAATCTCCTTCATCTCCCTGGATTGGTACGGTATGGCGCACAGTTGGGTAGCGATGCACCGGGAATTAACTCAATGTGATGCTCAATCCCTTGAATAGGTGGTAATCCCGATGGCACGTCTTGTGGAAAGACATTAGCAAACTCTTGCAAGATGTTAGTGATAGCAGGAGGCAAAGAGGGAGGCATGTCCTTGAATGAAAATAATACCTCTTTGTATACAAAAGCATTGCAAACAGATGTAGTAACATCCAAATTAGTCATATCAGATTTAGTGGCAAGTAAACAACCACTCTTCAGTTTTATTTCAGATGCAACACTAGATGATTGTTTATTAGGTTATTATGTTGCTCAAATTTCTTTGCCACAATCTGATTTTCACTCTCACTTTGCTCTTGTTTTGCTTTACTAGCCTAGCAATGTCATCTTTCATAATATGTTCAGGAGACATAAGAAGCAAAGTTATATTTTTATCCTTATGAAGAAGAGTATATTGAGTTGTCCTACCATGGTGTACACATTTTTTCATCAAGTGGTGGTGGTGGTGGTTTCACAAATCCATCAAGCAAATCTCAAATTCTTACCAGTTTTTACCCAGCAACAGGTGGTGATCGGCAACCATTGTAGTCCAAACTCTCAAAGCTTGGATAGAGCGATTGCCAGGTGGTGCCAAACACACGACGTAGATGTATGTGGAGCTGGGATGGCTTATAATATGGTAGCAAGAGGGGTCAGCAATAATCAATTCAGAGATGCAAAGTTGAATAAACGCTCAATGACGGTATTGTGCTAGTCCTAGGCTAGACCGTACTAGAGACGCGAGCCTAGAACACCAACAAAGCAATGACGCTACACAAAATCAAGGGAAGAAGACACTCTAAAAAATTCTCTTTTTTGGCGCCTGTTTTTTTGGCTTTTTTTATTTTTCTAGAAAATCAATGGAATGGCGAGTGTCTCAAAACTCTTCCCAAGATGTATAAACATGATAGGCACAAATTAATTGACTATTTTTTTCGGCGGCAATTCAGGGTTGCGACCAAAAATTGCGACAAAAAATCACTATGATGTCGAGTGTCTCAAAACGCTTTGAAAAGCCTAAAACCAATATAGGAAAAATATATTTTCACCCACTAAAATTTTGGCCTAAAAACTGTCCAGGGGTCTCTAGGCTTTTTTTCCAAAACCTACTCAGGCAAGGAACACACGAAACTGAAAACAAAGAGATCTTGAAATCAAACCTAATATGTGATGGACTCACATTGGTGGCGGATCAACGGTGGTATATATGGACATAGATGTATGGTGATGGTGGGTGGTGATATATGGCAAGGATGACAACGATAGTGGGTGATGGTATATGACAGCGGTGATGATGGTGGTGGGTGATGGTATATGGCAGCAGTGAAGATGATGCGGTGGCGGCATGACAACTTGTGAATAGAACTCAAACTCTAAAGGACTAGACTCTAAGACCATCAACTCTACACGACAATGCAACCACAAATTCAAAAAAGCAAAAACACATAAAAGATTATGCAAAGGCTCAGATTGGTTCGGATATGATGAACTAACCCTATTTTTTTGCGTGGCTTTTTCATGGACTATAGGTATGAAGAACAGATGTGATCTAACTACGAAAAACTGGTAAAATCTCAGTGAGCAACCAAGAAATTTGATACCACTTGGTAGAGGCGAAGTTGTCCCTGTCTTTCGATGAGATGTGGCTATTGTTTTTGGTAGAGTGGACTTTGGTGATCCGACTAGGAGCATGCAAGGATATCGCGCCTTAGCAATCACTAAACCAACTTCGAAAGGTTACTGACCACACCGGAGCACGATCAACTTGACCACGAGGGTCTGGTTCCTGCATGCAAACGAACAACAAGCAAGAAACTTCTGGATATTGTGAATAAAAGAGGAAAACTTTATTGATGAAAGTGGGGTTCTAGGACGCCTTGGTCTAGTCGTGGAACACAAACGAAGAACATGAAGTTGCAGCTATGGCGAACTTTTAATCTAAACAAAACCCAAGTCTAAAACAGTGCCCTAAGTGTTGTATATACGAGGGAAGAGATGGGGATTTGTGGCCCCTTGGAGGAGGGGTCTGAAACCAACCCTAACTCAGTTTCTCCACACATACGGACTCTAAAAACAACCTATAATATGGTATTTCGAAATTACATGGGCGTGGCCCAAAAATAAGGTGGCGCAACACCTATAATGGCCTATGGACGAAAATTATAAAGTGGAATCTTGAATATTTCATCCAAGCCTTCATGCTCTCATTACGGTGGCTTCAAAGTGCGAAAACTACCACTAGAAACTCCATCGTTCCTTCCCGCGCATGCATCTTCTTCTCCATGCTTGATCCCGCTCCAATGTCCATCCTTCTTGTCGATGCTAGGCCCTTCATTCATAAGTAAACAAAACTATATAATTTAGGAAACATCATATGTTCATGAACATTAGAAGGATTTCCAAGAAACGAAAGTACGTGATAATTTAGTTGGTGTGCATGGGCTCTAGTAACTGGTCCAATATGTATAGCTGGTGGGGATGTGGGTGTAACATTAATAGGGATGTCCTCATTGAAAGGACGTGGATTTCGCCTAGGGGTGGGGGGTGGGGTGAATAGGCACTTTAAAATAATTACAGTTTAGGCTTGAACAAATGCGGAATAAAACTATCGTTTAATTAGTCAAGCACAAAACCTAAAACAACTAGGCTCACCTATATGCACCAACAACATATGCTAAGCAAGACAGACAACTTAGTGATAGCAAGATATTAACAAGAAACAATATGGCTATCACAAAGTAAGGTGCATAAGTAAAGGGGCTCGGGTAAGAGATAACCGAGGCACGCGGAGACGACGATGTATCCCGAAGTTCACACCCTTGCGGATGCTAATCTCCGTTCGGAGCAGTGTGGAGGCACAATGCTCCCAAAGAAGCCACTAGGCCACCGTAATCTCCTCACGCCCTCGCACAAGGCAAGATGCCGTGATTCCACTAAGGGACCCTTGAGGGTGGTCACCGAACCCATACAAACAAGGTTAGGGCAATCTCCACAATTGAATTGGAGGCTCCCAATGACACCAAGAAGCTTCACCACAATGGATTGTGTCTCCGAGACGACCTCAAATGCTTGGGGAAATCTCCACAACCTAATTGGAGAACCCGAAGCTTGCCCGGAGCTTTGCACCACAAGGATTGAGCTTCGAGGCACCACCAACCGTCTAGGGCGCCAAAGCACCCAAGAGGTACAAGCTCTAGGGTGCTCAAACACCCAAGAGTAATAAGCTTCTCAACTTCTCACTTCCACGTATCACCATGGAGAACTCAAACCTATGCACCAAATGCAATGGCAAGGGCACACGGAGTGCCCAAGTCCTTCTCTCCCAAATACCACCAAAGCAACTAATGCCAGGGAGGAAAATGAGAGGAAGAACGAAGAAGAATATGAAGAACTCCAAGATCTAGATCCAAGGGGTTCCCCTCACTTAGAGGAGAAAGTGATTGTTGGAAATGTGGATCTATATCTCCTCTCTATTTTCCCTCAAAAAGGAGCAAGAATCATTGGAGGGATTGAGAGATAGCAAGCTCAAGGAAGGTCAACAATGGGGGGCAAACACGAGCTCAAAGGATTAGGTCCATTGGAGAACAAGACCCCCTTTTATATGTGGGAAAAAATCCAACCGTTATCCTCACAGCCTGCACAGAGCGGTACTACCGCTCCAAGGAGCGGGAACAACACCGAAGAGGTAAAAGGCCAGTAGAACCGCTGGAGCGGTACTACCGCTCGTCCTCACGGTACTACCGCTACGGGTAGCGGTACTACTGCTTGCGAGCGGTACTAAAAATTACATCCACGCCTACCACGGCTGGACTTAACACGAGATTTTGGTTCGGAGCGGTACTATCGCTCCTGGAGCCGCGGTAGTACCGCTCGAGAGCGGTAGTAAAAAATTGCATCCGCTCTAGCCACGATAGTACCGCTGCAGCCTTTTAAGAACACCAAAATTGCCACAACTTGTGCAAACGGACTCCGAATTCAATGAAACAAAGTTTGTTGGAAAGCTAACAACATGTGCTAACACAATATTGATTGAAATATCAATAAGAAGCAAATGAGAAAAGTCCCATAAGAAAATGGTGAGAACCCTTCCTCGAATAAGACCGGTAAAACTTCCAACACCGAAAACGCAATAGACGAATCATATGAAATCCGTTTTCGATGAACTAGAGCTTGACACGAAGATAACCACATGATCAAGAACCCACATAGAGAAAATCCAACCAAGAACCAAGAAATATGATGATGCCAAGAATGCAATGGTTTGAGCTCTCAACGAACGATACGATCAAGCTACTCACTTGAGAGCCCCCCTTGATAGTACGTCAATCGATCCTATGACCCGGTCTCTCAACTACCACCATGAGACCGGTAAAATAGAAAACCCTATAAAGGTCAAACCTTACCCTTGCACATAGTCCACTTGAGCTAGATGATGACGATCTTGACTTCCTCAAGATGGACCGCCTTTCTTGATCGCGTTGTCTTGATGAAGACTAGATGATTGCTCCCCCATACTCCACTATGGGTGAGCCACTCTTCGGCACATCTTCACAAGTCCATTGTCACCACAATGAATGGCGAACCTCAAGCATGATCTCTCCATGATGCTTCACTTGATCTTTCACATTGAAACCTTGATGAGTATCTCCACTTGATGTCATCTTCCATGGGATGTATGAGATCTGCCTCTTGATGCAAGCCCATGGAAATATACCTAACCCCACAAAGGACTCTCACGTAGACCATGGGTTAGTACACAAATCGCAATGGACAATGCTTACCACACCATGGTATCATTTGATCCCTCTCGATACATCTTGTACGCTTTGTTTGTTGATCAACTTGATTCACTTTTTTGACTTAGTATTGATCAACCTTGTATCTTAGCTTCTCTCTTCATAAAGATGATGTCTTGAAGGTAAGAATGAATCTTACACAATCTTCTTCTTCAAGACATGCTTGCAATAAGCTCAACTCCCACATGACCAATCTTTGGATAAACCTTGAATACCACCTTGGTCACCATATAAACTCCTTGAAACCCAACAGATGGACTTCAAGAAGTGCCTATGGAAAAATCCTTCGAATATAACTCAAGGAAACCACTAGTCCATAGGGGTGTCATCAATTACCCAGAACCACACATGGAGAAATGTGCTCTTACAATCTGTCCCATTTTGGTAATTGATGACAACCACTTTCAAGAGAGTTTATATAAGAAAATAAGCACAACCAAGTACACACAATGCAATGCATGGATGTGAGATGAAAATGCTTAAACAAAAAAAGCAAAAATCTCAAAGAATTCCAAACTAAACTCTCTAAAATTCTCCCCCATTGGCATCGATTGCCAAAATGGACAAAAAGTTTAGAAATCCAATATAATAGGTGTTCCTGCAAAAAGTTTGTATATCTCAAATACGTGTGCAAAGAAATACACATATCCAATGATAAGTAGTTGGAGGAAGACAAACTATATTGAGAACCCAAATATTGCACAAAGGATCGTATGGCACAAAGACATACACCAGAGTGAAGCAAGCAATCAAAAAAAATACTAATTGGAACAATCAATCACATGGACCAACGAGCCACATGAATAAAAGATATTATGATATGGGAAAAACAGTGTTTATAAAGAAACTAGAGGAGCTCCCCATGATTTGTGCACAAATAATAATATTTGTATTTGAATACAAGTGCACAAAAAATGTATCATGACTCCCCCAAAATCAATATAAACACACCACAAGTGCAAGCAAGAAGATAAGACAAAGAGCATAGACTTGCACTAAACATATGGTTGAGCAACATGTAAAAGAGGCAATCTTAAGAATAGGCGCAACCAAAATGATGTGTGTGAGTCATGGAAAAGCACTTGATAAGACTAGTACAAGGTTGAGCATAAAGCATCAACATAGTCTTGATGAAATGAGACACAAAGTGCAAACCATATCCTTCCCACACATAAACCACTAGCAAAAGGGTTCACAAGCTTACTAATAGGAAAATTTAAAAACCAAAGCTTGTGACAAACCCTAGTGAAGATAGGAAAATGACAGCCTTGTCAAGAGGAGGTATACCAATCGAAATGGCAAAACCCTCATGAAGACAAGCATGAGAAAATAATCTTCACCACCAAAGAGTGCATCAAGATGCTAGGATATAAGATCCGCACTCAAGACAGATTCTTTAACGAAACCACCAAGTAAACAAAAATGAAATGGGACGGTGGACGTGAAAGAAAAGAGGATATCAACTAGAGATGTAACTTCTTTCATGTGTATAAGATTCTAGGTAGAGGGCAATCATGGTGATATATCCACAAAGAATAATGTACACATGAAATAGTTACAAGAAGGAACAAACAAGATATCCACAAGGAAGTCATAACTATACCAATAAGATCTTTGCTTGAAAGCATGGCACATAGCCTAATATTTTCTTATTGTACATAAATGAACTCCCAATACACGAACATCAAAGACATCACAACTAGCAATATGACATCATCGTTGAGACTCTTTGAGAAAGGAAACAAGTACCACAAGAATGACTCAAGAAATTCCTGCCATGATGCAACCTATAATCAGTTGAATGCGATAAATGTATGCATGAAGTAGATACTTGTTACCGAGATAGCATTGGATTGATGTAGTAGACAATGGTTCTTCGATCATCCTAGAAAGGATCCAATAAGCACATGGTGTCAACACCTTCCTTGTAAGTGAGCCGAGTGTCCAATGTATCTCCAATTGTTCCTAGGACAACACCACAAACAAAGTGGTACCCAAACTTATTGGGACCAAAAGGTTAGTGTACCAACAATATACAGGACAAAACTCCACATAAATATGTGCATATAGATATGAAATTGAATTTCATGCACACTTTAGCCAATTTATGTCATAGTGGAGTTTCCCCTATATATTGGGTCAAGGAAAGAGAACATGCCAACGAAAGTACATGTAGTAAATATGCATGCTCAAGGATTTCGAGAATCAAATCAACACACAGTTGATAAGATACCTGGAGAAAAGGAATCAAGTGAAAATAAGATACCAAACAAAAAAAATCACTTGACGGATACCAACTAAAATATATATCAAGGAATGAGATATCCATTGACACATGCCAAATAGAAGGAAACAAGATACCAATTGAAGGAAAACAAGAGGTATCAAGTTCCCAAAGGAGAGCTAGGTTCCACAAACCACACCCTTCACAAATTTTCATGCTGGCACAATGTACCATAGAGAAAAGGCTTGCCTCCCACCAACACACACTTGATGAGGATCAAAAGATTTTATGATAAACACATAAAGAGAGTGTTCTAAGGAAAATAGGAGGGCTCCCCCAAGAGATGTGCATTATATAGAATTTGCATTTGGATACAACATGCACTTGATGGGATCATCACTTTCCCTATATCTATAGAAACACTAGACATGCTCAAAAAGATCCACATGAGACAAGGAGAACAAACGATAAACAAAATACAATGTAAAGATGATTAGGAATTTCTACCATGAAAGGATACCAAATGTCGAAGGACAAGAACTAATTCGAAATATTTCCTATTGGTAGATTGCAAAGAAATCCAACATCATCTTTACACATAAATCATAAGCAAATGACACTTGTAGAGATAACATGCCACCTAGGAACAAGATAAATTATAATATCAAATCTAAGTGGCAATATCTCAAATGTACACATTCTCTAGGATTGTAATATGCACATAGCATATTACTCCCCCATAATGCGGTAACCCAACGATAATAACAAGTGGCAAATGAAGTACAACAATAGATGATTAATGGACCTTTTAGAATTTGAATTTCTCATGAGACGACATACCACATAGAAGCTAGATAATCTTGTAATATCAATACTAAGTGGTATTCCTCATGTACACACATTTTTAGGATTGTGAAGTGCACAAAGCACATCACTCCCCCAAAATGGGATAATCCATTAATCTCTCAAGAAAGCCAACTAAGATAAGACAAGATGCAAAAAGGCTCAACATAAGATTCACACATACATTATGTGCAACCCATCATACATACTTGATTTCTCGAGATAAACAAATAGGAAGCACAACATATACAACCGCATGCAAGGTACAAAACCACAACATGCAAAGGGGCAAGTAACTAACAATGTATTCAATTTAAGTACATGTTACCGCAAGGAGGAACATTGGATATAAGTGAGAAACTTGATAATCCACATGACTTAGCTTGAGATAATATGAATGATGAAGATCCCTTAATTCTTCATGATGTAGCCAAGTTACCAATGCCCTCCATTAATGCCTATTGATCAAGTTTGAGCTTGTTGGTCCCCAACCAAGTTGGGTCCTAAGAGGTTAGTCACAATAGGCTTGGCTACCCAAATGATTCCTTTTCTTGACACCACTTTGAGTACCAACACATTTGGCAAACACATTGCAAGCTTATTCTTCCCAAGAGAATAGATATCATCAATAATGATTGGGTTGGATAAGTTACCTTTTGTGCAAGAAGAAGCAAAGTGACCCTTCTCACGACATAAGTAGCAACATTTACCCTTTGCTTTCTTCTCAATTGATTTCTCAACTTGAAGAGCGGTGACTTGGGTCTTCTTGGGAAGAGGCCTTTCTTCAACTTGTGGTTGAGGATGAGATTGAACTTGTGTCCGCTTCCCTTGTTGCTTGTTACTTTGGGGCTTCTTCTTTAATGGGAAAGAACTAACATGGTGCCTTTCAATTTTTCACTTGAAGCAAATAATCTTGGCTGAATTCTTGACTTGTTATTGGCCCTTCTTCTTGTAGTTTGTGGACATATTCTTCTTCTTCTTGGAGTTGAATCCAAGTCCACCTTTGTCATTTGGGAGTTTTTGCACACTCAAGATATTGTTGAGTGTGGACTTCCCTTCATGACTATTTCAAAGTCTTTCTTCAAAGAAGTGACTTGGGCCTTGAGCTCATTGATTTCCTCTACATGGTTAGAATCAATAGAAGTGCTAGAGGAAGTATAAGCTTCATCGTTAGAGCAACAAGGCAAGGAAAGTAGTTCATCACAAGATGTACCAACATTATGAGTAGATGAACTACGAGGACTAGCACATGGCAATAAAGCATTTCTACTAGATGTAGTGCTAATTTCCACATGAGGCTCACTAGATGTTGCCTTAGTAGTACTAGCCTCATGAGCTATCTTTAGCACATTATGAGATACTAGAAGATCGCCATGAGAGCTAGAAAGCTTTTCATGACTTTCTTCCAATTTCCCATAATTGCTAGATAGGAACTCAAGTTGAGTCCTTAGCTCAACATTCTCCTTTAATATGGATGCTTCACAAGAAATAGAGTTAGTAGCACAAGCATCATCATTAACAACAAGAGGAGAAGGCAACTTGGCAAGCTCTTTAGCATACGAAACTTTAAGTTGAGCATGAGACTCGGTGAGTTCAATGAGCGAACTCTTAACGACCCTTGAGCCATTTTCGAGGTGCTCAAAGTCCTCAAGGAGTTTAGCATGTGCAACTTCAAGCTTATCATTTTTAGTTCTAAAATCATTAGCCACCTTGAGAGCTCTTTCATGGGATTCCTTTAATCTAGATAATTCTAGAGCAAAGGTCTACTCAAGAGATTCCTTGGTGGTTTGTTCATTTTCAAGAGCTTGAGATAGCTCTGCAATCTCATTAGCGTAATCACATTCATGACCTTCCATTTTCTCAATGGTGGCCTCATGCTCCTCGTGATGAGATTCCAACTCCTCAATATATTTCTTGCCCTCAATGGCAATAGACATGATTTCCATGAAGTTGGAACGAGTAATGTTATTCTTATGAAGAGCTTTAAAAACCATTTCTCCCTTAAGTATTAAGGAAGCAATATTATCACTCTCTTCTTCATCATCATCAACATCATCATCGTGAGATATATTGGGATTCAAAGTAAGAGATACCTTTGAAGCCTTAGCCATAAGGCAAAAGTGAGAAACAATAGATGATGGTGTAGGATCCCTTGAAGCACCATTCAAGACCAGATCTTGTTCCATGGAGTGTTGGGTATCCTCTACATTGTTAGCACAACAACTCGAGGACATGGATACATTTTTATCATGGCAACAAGATATAGCAAGCATATCATCATGAGATTTAGTCAAGAAATTTGCACATGATATGCAAGGACTACCAACACAATCATGTTAAACATTTAAAGTGCTCGAGGTGTTAAAGTCCAAAGATGAAGCATTGCAATAAGATAGTGAAGAAGAATTATCAACAATAAGCCCACTATCATCATTACAATGATCATCACTTCTCACCATATAATTACCTTGTGGCCATCCACATGTAGGTGAAGTAGATGAAGTTGAGAAGACAACACGACCGGTGGTGGAGGGAGAATAATCATCCCTACAAATCTTGGACTCACCAAATTTATCTTGAAGCTTTGTCCACAACTCATGAGCATCCCGGAACGACATGAGTTCAAATATAACTACATTGCTCAAAGCATCAAAAAGCACATTAGAAGCTTGAGCATTAAGATAAGAGTTTTTCTCATCCTCTAAATATATGTGTTGAGAATCCTTTGGAGGATAAAAACCCATATCTACAATTCGCTCTAAATTTGGGTCCATGACCCTAAAGAGCTTAAGCATGCAAATTACCCAAACATCAAAATTTGTGCCATTGAAACTACGAGTGTCATAGAATCCTAATCCCCTAGTCGACATCCTTACTCTGTAGGTTGTTAAACCTAATAACAATAGACCTACCTCTGATACCAATTGAAAGGACGTGGATGTCGCCTAGAGGGAGGGGGGTGAATAGGCGCTTTAAAATAATTACAGTTTAGGCTTGAACAAATGCGGAATAAAACTATAGTTTAATTAGTCAAGCACAAAACCTAAAACAACTAGGCTCACCTATGTGCACCAACAACTTATGCTAAGCAAGATACACAACTAAGTGATAGCAAGATATATAACAAGAAACAATATGGCTATCACAAAGTAAGGTGCATAAGTAAAGGGGCTCGGGTAAGACATAACCGAGGCACGCGGAGACGACGATGTATCCCGAAGTTCACACCCTTGTGGATGCTAATATTCGTTTGGAGCGGTGTGGAGGCACAATGCTCCCCAAGAAGCCACTAGGGCCACCGTAATCTCCTCACGCCCTCGCACAATGCATGATGCCGTGATTCCACTAAGGGACCCTTGAGGGTGGTCACCGAACCCGTACAAACAAGGTTGGGGCAATCCCACAACTGAATTGGAGGCTCTCAACGACACCAAGAAGCTTCACCATAATGGATTGTGGCTCCGAGATGACCTCAAACGCTCGGGGCAATCTCCACAACCTAATTGGAGACCCCGAAGCTTGCACGGAGCTTTGCACCACAATGATTGAGCTCCGAGGCACCACCAACCGTCTAGGGCACCAAAGCACCCAAGAGGTACAAGCTCTAGGGTGCTCAAACACCCAAGAGTAATAAACTTCTCAACTTCTCACCTCCACGTATCGCCATGGAGAACTCAAACCTATGCACCAAATGCAATGGCAAGGGCACATGGAGTGCCCAAGTCCTTCTCTCCCAAATACCACCAAAGCAACTAATGCTAGGGAGGAAAATGAGAGGAAGAACAAAGAAGAACACGAAGAACTCCAAGATCTAGATCCAAGGGGTTCCCCTCACTTAGAGGAGAAAGTGATTGGTGGAAATGTAGATCTAGATCTCCTTTCTCTTTTCCCTCAAAAAGGAGCAAGAGTCATTGGAAGGATTGAGAGATAGCAAGCTCAAAGTAGTTCAACAATGGGGGGTAAACACGAGCTCAAAGGATTAGGTCCATTAGAAAAGAAGACCCCTTTTATAGGTGGGGAAAAATCCAACCGCTATCCTCACAGCCCGCACAGAGCGGTACTACCGCTCCAAGAAGCGGTACTACCGCTCCAAGGAGCGGTACTACCGCTGGGGCAGTAGTACCCCTTTGAAAAACAACACCGAGGAGGCAAAAGGCCGGTAAAACCGCTGGAGCGGTACTACCGCTCGTCCTCATGGTACTACCGCTATGGATAGTGGTACTACCACTACGGGTAGCGGTACTACTGCTTGCAAGTGGTACTAAAAAATTACATCCGTGCCTACCACGGTTGGACTTAACACGAGATTTGGGTCCGAAGCGGTAGTACCGCTCCTGGAGCCGCGGTAGTACCTCTCCGGAGCGGTAGTAAAAAATTACATCCGCTCTAGCCACGGTAGTACCGCTGCAGCCTTTTAAGAACACCAAAACTGCCACAACTTTTGCAAACGGACTCCGAATTCAATGAAACAAAGTTTGTTGGAAAGGTAAGGACATGTGCTAACACAATATTGATTGAAATATAAATAAGAAGAAAATTAGCAAAGGCCCATAAGAAAATGGTGAGAACCCTTCCTCAAATAAGACCGGTAAAACTTCCAACACCGAAAACGCAATAGATGAAGCATACGAAATCCATTTTCGATGAACTAGAGCTTGTCACGAAGATAACCACAAGCTCAAGAACCCACATAGAGAAAATACAACCAAGAACCAAGAAATATGATGATGCCAAGAGTGCAATGGTTTGAGCTCTCAACGAACGATACGATCAAGCTACTCACTTGAGAGCCCCCCTTGATAGTATGACAATCGATCCTATAACCCGGTCTATAAACTGCCACCATGAGACCAGTAAAATAGAAAACCCTATCAAGGTCAAACCTTAGCCTTGCGCATAGTCCACTTGAGCTAGATGATGACGATCTTGACTTCCTCAAGATGGACCATCTTTCTTGATTGCGTTGGCTTGATGAAGACTAGATGATTGCTCCCCCATAATCCACTATGGGTGAGCCACTCTTCGGCACATCTTCACAAGTCCATTGTCACCACAATGAATGGCGAGCCTCAAGCATGATCTCTCTGTGATGCTTCACTTGATCTTGCACATCGCAACCTTGATGAGTATCTCCACTTGATGTCATCTTCCATGGGATGTATGAGATCTGCCTCTTGATGCATGCCCATGGAAATATACCTAACCCCACAAAGAACTCTCACGTAGACCATGGGTTAGTACACAAATCGCAATGGACAATGCTTACCACACCATGGGATCACTTGATCCCTCGCGGTACATCTTGTACGCTTTGTGTGTTGATCAACTTGATTCACTTTTTTGACTTAGTATTGATCACCCTTGTATCTTAGCTTCTCTCTTCATAAAGATGATGTCTTGAAGGTAAACATGAATCTTACACAATCTTTTTCTTCAAGACATGCTTGCAATAAGCTCAACTCCCACATGACCAATCTTTGGATAAACCTTGAATACCACCTTGGTCACCATATAAACTCCTTGAAACCCAACAGATGGACTTCAAGAAGTGCCTATGGACAAATCCTTCGAATATAACTCAAGGCAACCATTAGTCCATAGGGGTGTCATCAATTAACCAAAACCACACATGGAGAAATGTGCTCTTACACTCATCAACGTTGTTCTATTTCTAGATCTGAAGTAAGATATATATGAGGAACATATCTACCATAAAATGTAGGAATATTCAATTTAAACTTAGGGAGATGGTCATGATCCCGTACCAGAGGGGCCGGTGGAGCCCTACTGTTGCGATTGTATCCATGTGGACCTCCTGGTTCTTACCCCTGGTGTTGATTTGGAGAAACATCTCCCTCATCATCGTAATCACCATCATAATCCTCATACTGCTCAACAACAGGAGCAACAATAGCAACCACAGAAGGTGCAGGAGTAGTGGCAGAAGCAATGTCACAAGAATTTTGGCCTTGGTCAATAGGTACACGTTGCGCTTGTCCCACGAAATTCGGACGTTGTTGGTGTTGTTGTTGCCGAGGTAAGATGAGTACATCTGGTGATGGTAGACGTGCAAGCACCTCATTGAAGTTAGCATCCATCTTGGCGTCGAACGTCTTCTCCAGACTATCTAACTTCTCCATGGACTCTCCAAGGCTGGTCACGAAGTGTTGTACCTAGTGTCGGGACCCCGATCCTAAGTCATATGAATCCAGACTGTAACATACCATATCACTTTGTGGCCTCACGCATGGTAAGCTCCAAGGCTGCAGCCTTACCTTAGCCGGGACCGTTTGTGTCTTTTGGCTCACATATGTGAACATGTCGCTGGCAATCAAACGATAGAGAACCCGGGCCGACATGCCTAGTCATAGAACCCAAGTGGCACATCCGTATGGAAACAGGTATACGTAACCCACCAATGCAGGTGTCGGCCTCAAGCGTGTGTAGACGAGTCATAGCAAGCTACAGGGCTCCATTACGTCGTGGGACGTAAATGTCATGACTGCACGTAGATGAGTCGTAGCAGGCTACAGGGACTCCATTACACTGCGAGACATTTCCCCGAAGGGACAGACACAACAGCAAAGAATGATACATGCTGGTAAATCAATGTGTCTGGAGCAGTAGCAAGCTACCAAGGCTTGATGGAAGCACAAAGAGGCAGTTTCCCGTAAAGAGTACTACTAGAGGCACACGACTAGGTGTCGGATCCCATACATACCGTTGCACGTCACACGTATGCACGACATGCCCGATATGCATAGATACAACTATGGCATCACAACATAACCATACATCAACACAACTTTTATTTAAAAGGCTCGGAAGAGCCTTGCATAATCTGTTCTTACAGGTAGGGGTTACATGACCCGACACTCAAGTCATACAGGCAAGTTCATACAAACCAAGCGGAAGCATAGAGCTGTCTGAGTACAGACAGATGAAAGGGTAAAAAGGCACATGGCCTGACTATCTACAGCCGTCACAGGGCATAAGGTCATAGCTGGGACACCAGCTATTCGGCATCGTCAACATCTAGAAAGAACCCACCAGATGGGTCCCGAGTCTCATCTACAACAGTTATTAAGCAAACGTGAGTACAAATGTACTCAGCAAGTCTTTAAGACAGACCTAGACTATTCATGCTCATGCATCAACAAGGGGAGTGGTGGAGTTTATGCAGCAATGCCAGCTTTGACTCATGGCTAACCTACACTATACAAATTTTACTCTTTGTTTAGATTTTAGATATCGCACACGAGTCCACTAACTCCATAACAATACACCACCATGGATTCACTTCCCTCTCCTAGGAGAGTGCCATCCACGGTACTCACACTTGTCTTGATATTTTCATGAGTATCCATTTAATTATATATGAACAGCATAAACTTTCCAAGTAGTCCATATCTGAGGATGTGGCTATTCGAATAGTTTCATACCCTGCAGGGGTGTACTTCTTCACACACGCTCTCGCCACTTCTTACTGTGTGCTCATAAAACCATGCACCTCGGCAACCTTCAAGCGGAAGCTCAGTGAGGGAGTCGACCACGACCGTCAATCACATAAGACCTCTAGTCTAGGCTATCGCCTATTTGACACTGAACCTGCACGGAAGTCCGGCCGAAGTTTCTGCTATGGCCCCAAATGATGTGCGTAGGGTTCCCAAGCCCACCATCCGGGTGACCCTTGGTACACCGTGCCACTGCCTATAGCGTCGTAAGCCACCCCTAGGGTCAGCCCTACGCACGGCCTCCAGCCTGTTATAAACACCACAAACTACTTGCAACTCCTGGACTAAGGACTAAGCAATTGATAAGTCGAGCAGGGTCATATTTCAGTGCCTAGCATGTGGTAGTATCTAGTCTTGGATTACAAAGACAGAACTCAGTTCCTAAGAACGGTCCCAATGAGACAACCCGCTATGTACTCCTACATAGCCTCTCATTGCTACCTTTATCAAATCGGGTTCATCATAAGTTTATCACATCAGAACAACATTGTTTCACTCCAGTTCATCACCAAGATGAATCAGACCTGACAACCCTAAGCATAGCAAGCATAGCATGCAAAGTAAGCAATGCACATCATGGCACAAGCATCTACCAGGTATGCTAGGTTGCAAGGTTTAGCTATTTATAGTGACAATGACAGGTCATGCAAAAGAATAGGTCCATCTACCATGTATGACAGACTAGTGAACGTTTGTCCTAATGCAATAAACAAGAGCAAGAATGAGAGAGTGGGATGTTATCGAAATGATCAAAGGGGTTGCTTGCCTTGCTGGGTAGCGGAAAGGTTTTCTCCTTCATTGGAATACTCAGAGGTATCCTCAGAAGCAGGGCCTACCGCAATGCAGATAAATAGCAATCAATACACGCAAGTGCAACAATATGATGCATGATCATGACATGGCAGCATGTATGGATGAGCTAATGCAACTATTGGTCAAGTTAATTTGAAGTTAGTTTGAATATAGGTTCAAAATCATTCTCCATTTCATACTTTATAAGTTAACCTATTAGTAAATGTCAATGTTCATCTACATAGGTTGCTCTAACATGCATGATAACATCACCATTGGATTCATTGGATTTTTCTTATAAATTTTCATATATAAATTATTTCAATATGAGTTATAGATTAATTTCTATGAATTTTCTAAGTTTTAAATAATTTCTGGAATAATTTTAATACAGAAAATTCATTACTGCATCAGCCTGACATCATCATGACGTTAGCTGGTCAACAAAACGTTGACAGGTCAAACCTAACCAGTGGGGCCCACTGGTCAGTGACCCAGCCTCTAACAGAGCTAATTAATTAACTAATTACTAATTAGTTTAGGGTAAGGCCCACTGGTCAGTGGGCCATTAACTTAACTAATTTGGTTAATTAAATTATTAATCCAGTTTTGACTAACAGGGCCCGGCCCCACTTGCTAGTGACCTAGGGGTCAAACCCCTGGTGGTCAAACTGGTTGACTCGCCGACGTTGAGCCACCAGCGACGTCAGGGACGGCGGAGGGGGTCGGGTTCCCTCCTCCGCCAACCAAAAGGATGGTGGAGGGCACCGATCTACTCTGCTTGCTCGCGCGCGTCGAGCCCGACACCTCCTAGGGGCTGGGATGGCCGGAATCGACGCCGACGATGAGCATGGCGACTGTCAGAGCTCGGGCGAGCATGGGCTCGTCGAGCCGGAGCTCGAATGAGCCACCTAAGGGCTCCTAAGGCTGCGTGGGATCATCTTGAGCACGACTACGTGCTCAGGTACGAGCTTGGGCTGCTGCAGCGATGGCCACGTCCTCGCCGACGGTGAGGAGGTCTCGGACCCGAGGGGATCCAGCGCTAGAATGTTCTAGCGAAGGGGGAAAAGGGGGGAGAAGGAGCTGGAGCTCACAGCCGACGCAGCGGCGATGAGAGCGGGCTCGGGGAGGCCTTGATTGTGACGCACGGCCGACAGCAGTCTCTGGTGACCGAGGAGGAAGAAGGCGGCAAGGTCGGCGCTGGGAGGGCCTCCGAGCTTGATTCTTTCGGCAGAGAGGACCGACACATCACGACGGAGCTAAAGGGGGGCTCGGGAGCGAGGGGAGTAGCTGGAACGGCGGCTACGGTGGCGAGAAGGCGGCGACCATGGCGGGCAGAGGAGAGGAAGAAAGCAAGGGGGCGAAGCGAGAGAGAGAGAGATGAGGACGACAGAGGCGTCCTCATCCTCTCGCTAGAGCAGTGGGAGATGCAGGCGCACAAGGTGCTGCGTGGCAGCACCAGCGCGAGCGCACAACAAGCACACGCTCGTCCTCCTGGCCGCCAGGAGGACGACGACGGTGCTGGGCCAGCTAGGCCGGCCCAGGTGCCTCCTCCTTTCTTTTTTTACATTTCTAGTTCTGTTTTGTTTTTCTGACATTTATTTGATTTATTTTTAGGCAAAATTGCTAATTATAAAATATCCCAAATATTTTATAGAACTAAGTTTGAATATTTCAAACTTCTATAAAAAGTTTCAGAATATTTTAAAATCTGAAATAATGATAATGCTTTATTTGGCATTTTGAGCAGCTTTAATATTTATTTTTTAAATTGCTATATATTCTTGTCCATATTTATCAGACATAGGGGACATTTTAGATGGGCATTTTGAATTTGTTGGTTTTTCACATTCATTAAGTTGGTTTGATTCAAATGAATTGTTTGGGGGTTTCTTTTGATCCCCATTTCAAATTGATGCAAAAGAATTGAAATATGATGCACACACATGCTGTCCTGAGACAACTAGCTAGGGATGTGACAACTCACCCCCACTCAAAAGAATCTTGTCCCAAGATTTTGAAGTCATCAGGAAGAGTGAGGGGTACTCTAATCGAAGATGATCTTCTGTTTCCCATGTGGCCTCCTTCTTAGAATGGTGTGACCACTGAACCTTGAGAAACTTCATGTTTTGACGCCGAGTAGTACGCTTAGCTTGATCAAGAATACGAAGAGGGTATTCTCGATATGTAAGGTTATCTTGGAGATCAAGCGCTTCGTGGTCTACTTCACGGACAGGGTCCGAGAAGCAATGCCTGAGTTGCGAGACGTGGAAGACATCATGAACCTTAGAAAGATGCGGCAGAAGTTCTAGTTGGTAGGCAACCTCTCCTCGTTTAGCAAGAATGCAAAAAGGTCAAATGTAACAAGGAGCCAACTTGCCCTTGATACCGAATCGATGGGTACCCTTCAACGGTGTAACCCGAAGATAAGCCTTCTCGTCAACTTCATAGGTCATATAGCCTTATGATGACGATCAAATTGGCTCTTTTGATGAGATTGTGCTGTTTTCAACTTTTCACGAATAATGCGAACTTGCTCCTCTGCATCCTGGATCATATCCGGGCCAAAGAGTTGCCTCTCTCCGGCTTCTGACCAGTTAAGAGGTGTTCGACACTTTCGTCCATAGAGAACTTCAAAAGGGGGTTTACCCAAGCTTGATTGATAACTATTGTTATAAGAAAATTCGGAAAATGGAAGACATTTCTCCCAATTCATACCGAAGGATATAACACAAGCTTGGAGCATGTCTTCGAGGATTTGATTGACTCGCTCAACTTGACCACTTGATTGCAGGTGGAAAGCAGTGCTAAAGGATAGATGAGTCCCCATAGCGGTTTGGAAACTTTCCCAAAATCGGGAAGTAAAGATACTTCCGCGGTCTGAGTTAATCTCCAATGGAACACCATGAAGAGAAACTATTCGAGAAACACATAACTCCTCTAGATGGCTAGTAGTTATACTCTCCCGAACAGGAAGAAAATGAGCCACTTTGGAAAGGCGGTCAATAACCACAAAGATAGCATTATTCCCTCTCTTGGTCCTGGGAAATCCGGTAATGAAGTCCATACCCACTTTATCCCATTTCCATTCAGGAATAGCTAAAGGTTGAAGGGTGCCAGCAGGCCTTTGATGTTCTGCCTTAACGCGACAACAAACATCGCAGTTAGCGACGAACTGAGCAATTTCTCTCTTCATCCTAGTCCACCAAAACCTCTGGCGTAGGTCCTGATACATCTTGGTACTACTAGGATGAATTGTGAGAGGGGAATCATGATCCTCCCTAAGAATCAGCTGCCGAAGGTGTTGGCTCTTAGGAACCACCAAGCGGTTCTGGAAGAACACCACACCTTGATCATCAATAGAGAAATCCTTAGCGATACCGCTAACGAGGTTCTCTTTGATCCGGGAAATACCCTTATCATGCTTTTGGCCAGCTATAATTTGGTACTTAAGAGTAGGTTTCGCCACCAGGTTGGAAAGGAATCCTTGAGGAACAATGTGGAGATTTAACTTCCGAAATTCCCTCATAGAGAAGTGGTTGACCTTGTTGTAAAATCAGGTTGTTATAATAAGACTTACGACTTAGTGCATCAGCCATGACATTGGCTTTCCCGGGTGTAAGTTATCCCTAAGTCGTAATCTGTAATCAACTCAACCCACCATCTTTGCCTGAGATTCAAATCCGGCTGGGTGAAAATATATTTGAGGCTTGGTTGATCAGTGTAAATTTCGCAACGATTACCCAGAAGGTAATGTCGCCAAGTTTTCAGTGCACGGACCACAGCTGCAAGCTCAAGATCATGTGTTGGATAATTATCCTCATTATGCAATCACACGACGATCTTGCATGAGAATGCAACCTAATCCTTGTCGCGAGGCGTCGCAATAGATAACAAAGTCCTTAGAAAAGTCTGGTGGTACGAGAACGGGAGCAGAGGTCAGTCGTCTCTCAACTCCTGAAAACTATGCTCGCATTGTGGAGTCCACTCGAACTTTTTATCTTTCTTGAGGAGTTCAGTCAGAGGTTTTGCAACCTTGGAGAAATTCTCGACAAAGCGGCGACAATAGCTCGCTAAGCCAAGGAAACTCTGAACTTGCTTAATCGATTCAGGTTGGGTCCAATCAAGGACGACCTGAACTCTTTCGGGATTGACAGCAATACCTTTACCAGAGATTACGTGGCCTAGATAGGTCACTTCTGGCAACCAAAATTCACACTTGGAGAATTTGGCATACATGTGATGCTCTTGAAGTTTCATCGATACCAGCCTTAGATGCTCGGCATGTTCCTGTTCATTCTTTGAGTAGATGAGTATATCATTGAGGTAAACCACGACGAATTTATCCGAATACTCCATGAAGATCGAATTCATCAAGCGAGAGAAGGTGGCTAGGGCATTGGTTAAACCGAAGGACATGACGGTGTACTCGTATTGGCCATAACGAGTAACAAAAGCCATTTTTGGAATGTCCCCGTTCCTAATTCTGATTTGATGGTATCCCAACCTCAAATCCATTTTGTAAAAGACAGAGGATCCAGCAAGTTGATTATACAAATCGTTGATCCTAGGGAGCGGATACTTGTTCTTTATGGTGACCAAATTCACTGGCCGATAATCCACAGCCATCCGATCCGATCCATCCTTCTTCTTGACGAAGAGGACGAGGCAAGCCCAAGGAGAAGAACTAGGACGGATGAAACCTTTCTTCAAAGCCTCATCGAGTTGAATCTTAAGTTCGGCTAGTTCTAAGGGTGCCATCTTATAGGGTCTTCTGGCTATTGGGACAGTCCCTGGGTGGAGCTCTATCACAAACTCAACATCTCTTACAGGTGGAATTCCTGGCAGTTCTTCTAGAAAGACATCCGGAAAGTCTCGGACTACCGGAATATCTTCTAATTCTGGAAGAGGGCTAGCATTGAGAGAATAGAGTTGGCACTTGGCTGCTCGAGTGGAGACATTAACTATCTCACCCGAGGGATGTGTAAGTTGAACACTCCTAGTATGAGTATCAATCTTAGCATAGTGGGCTTTCATCCAATCCATGCCTAAGATGATATTGATGTCCGAAGACTTGAGGGCTATCAAGGATGCTAGGAAGACTAGCCTATCCACAAGAATCTCATTGCCATGGCTCACTCTAGAAGTTTGCCAATTTGAACTAGGAGTCTGAACTACTAAAGGAGTAGGCATATCACAAAAAGACATGTTATGCAACTGTGCATAACTTTCTGAGATGAAAGAATGAGATGCCCCAGTATCAAACAGAACAAATGCTGGATGACTATTGACAAGGAGCGTACCTAGGATAACATTAGGATCCTCAAGGGCTTCCTCAGCATAAACATAGTTCACTCGTCCACGAGCAGGAGCTGGCTTCACATAGAAGGCTTTTCCTGACTTCCCACGTCCATCTGGCTTAGCGTTGTTCTGAGGACACTCACGGGAATAGTGTCCTGGTTCCCCACATTTGTAGCAGACAATGGTGGCACGGGGAGCAACATTGGCAGGAGGACCTCCAAATGGCCTGGCTGGAGGGTTGGGCTGAGCTGGGCGAGGCGCCTGGAAGGATGGCCTCACGGTGTACCTCGGCGGCAGAGCTGCATTGGGCACCCACACCCGGGGTTTGTTGGAGCCCGAGCCAGATGCGGGGCTGAAGTCACGGTTGTGCTTCCTGGTTGCCTCATAGTCAGTCAGTCTAGTCTCAACATTGATAGCCTTGTTGACGAGAGCCTCGAAGGTAGTGCACTCATGTAGTCGCAGGTCTCGACGGAGCTCAAGGGTAAGTCCCCTACGAAACCTAGCCTGTTTCTTGGCATCAGTTGAAACTTCCTCTGGAGCATAACCAGCAAGATTGCCAAACTCACGGTTATAGGCATCCACTGACATTCTGCCCTGGCTAAAAACACATAACTCCTCTCTCTTGCGATCCATCAGCCCTTCCGGGATGTGATGGGTACGGAATGCCGCGCTGATTCTGCCCAAGTTGGTGCGGGGCCTGTAGGACGCATGGCTTCATAGTTTTCCCACCATAGATTGGCGGGTCCTTCCAGAAAATAAGTAGCAAAGGTCACCTTGTTGGCCTCGGATACATTGGCAGCCCGGATTTTGCGGGACATGCTAGTCAGCCAGTCATCCGCATCAAGCGGGTCGATCGAATGATGACACTTAGGTGGGCACAGCTTGACGAAATCACCGAGAGACATGTCATCATTGTGATCATTGCGGGGAGCACGCGTTGTGTTCTGCTCAATTCGTTCCAACAGCCTGTTGATCTCCCTTTTGTTCCGTTCAGCTTCAAGCATCACTTCTGCCAAAGAGGGCGCATGTGGCAGGTTCTCTTGCCTTGGCTGACTCCCTCGCCCTGCTCGTGGGCAAGCACGGGGTTATTCCTAGTTGACACCATCCTAGGAAAACAAACCCATAGCTTAGACATAGAGGACATCAACTCTAAGACATGAGATATGGAATGTACTGGACAACATGGCATGCATGGGTAAACACCCGATCAACATGGTAAAACAACCGCCATAAGAACACCATGATTCATACACACCATGACATAGTTCAGTACAAGCCTAAGCTGAAATACAACTATGGAGAGATGACACAACTCATCGGAGGCATTACAAGCTTCCTATACATTATCTATCTACACCTCTGGAACTCAACTCTCAACCTCAATCATATCCCACAAGACATGCATGACTGTGGCGATACGACTACTACCATACTAGTGCTAACATCCATGTACTCAAGCATCACCGTAGAATGCTTCATACAGGTTACCCCCGTGACCTGGGAGCTGAACCTGAAGATCTGGAAACACTCTAGCCTATGATCCCTGGAAACCGTAAGGACACGTATGTGGCCTTGGTCCCCTTGTTGGCGGCAACAGCGGTGCTCGAAGAGGGGTGATGCCTCCAACATCGGGCCAATCTACGTGTGCGGGCAGATGAGTCCACGATGGGTTCATCATCTCCAAATCTCCATAGCCTGTCTGCACGACAGGTGCTAGCTGCATCAGGGCTGTCCAAAGACATGCACTGGTAGCATAAAGCTCCATGCTAAGGGCACGTGCATCACGATCCCTGTTCTCCAACATCTGAGCGGTCACCTGCAGCCTAGGGTCCTCATGAGAATGATCATAGTAGGCTGCTCTAAGATAGCTATCCTCTCCTCCGAGAGAAGCAAGAACATAATAGAACTCTGTGTTTTGAAGTAAACCATGGTGAAACCTCATGATAGTCAGCATGGTGTAGGCGGCCTCCTGAACTGCCATGTCTATGGTAACACCTAATCCATAAGTCCAGTGAAGCGGCTCTATAGCTCCAGGATATGAAGGATATATCTTAACAGTACACAGATACTGACTTTGGTTGAAATCTCGATACTGTTCCTCCACTGTGTACTCTGGGTACCAATGGTAACCAGCCTCCATCATAACTCTAACCAACATGGCCGTGTGACCCGGTACATCGATGCACCTAGTCAGACGGACCACTTGACGGGAGGGATGAGGGGGCATCTGAAACAGAGAATGATGCAAACACATTAGATACTCTAGAAGAAATTGGACAACATAACGGTTGTAATTTCTCACACCAACAATACTCAATTACCGACATTCACTTGCAAACAAGCTAGCTATTAGTCCATGGTTAGTAACTCGTCATCCTAAGCAATAGATGAGAAGACTAGTTCTTATCCCCGTAGAAAAGATGAGAATGACTCAGAATAGAATAACTTGGGAAGAGGAGTAAAAAGAGCCTTACGTTCCCTTCAACAATCAATTCCCCTACTTTTCTATAGTGTTTCTAGACTCAACTTCGACCGGTTTGGTTTGGTAGTCCTACAATCAGTCAGGCTCTAATACCAACATTGTCGGGACCACAATCCTAAGTCATATGAATCCAGACTGTAACATATCACATCACTTTGCGGCCTCACGCATGGTAAGCTCCACGGCTGCAGCCTTACCTTAGCCGGGACCGTTTGCGTCTTTTGGCTCACGTATGTGAACATGTCGCTGGCAATCAAACGGCAGAGAACCCGGGCTGACATGACTAGTCATAGAACCCAAGTAGCACATCCGTATGGAAACAAGCATACGTAACTCATCAATGCAGGTGTTGGCCTCAAGCGTGTGTAGACGAGTCATAGCAAGCTATGAGGACTCCATTACGTCGTGGGACATAAATGTCATCACTGCACATAGATGAGACGTAGCAGGCTACAGGGAGTCCATTACACTGCAAGACATTTCCCCGAAGGGACAGACACAACAGCAAAGAAGGATACATGCCGGTCAATCAATGTGTCCGGAGCAGTAGCAAGCTACCAAGGCTCGGTGGAAGCACAAAGAGGCAGTTTCCCGTAAAGAGTACTACTAGAGGCACACGACTAGGTGTCAGATCCCATACATACCGTTACACGTCACACGTACGCACGACATGCTCGATATGCATAGATACAACTATGGCATCACAACATAACCATACATCAACACAACTTTTATTTAAAAGGCTCAGAAGAGCCTTGCATAATATGTTCTTACAGGTGGGGGTCACATGAACCGACACTCAAGTCATACAAGCAACTTCATACAAACCAAGCGGAAGCATAGAGCTGTCTGAGTACAGAGAGATCAAAGGGTAAAAAGGCACATGCCCTGACTATCTACAGCCGCCACAGGGCATAAGGTCATAGCTGGGACACCAGCTATTCGGCATCGTCGACATCTAGAAAGAACCCACCTGATGGGTCTTGAGTCTCATCTGCAACAGTTATTAATCAAACATGAGTACAAACGTACTCAACAAGTCTTTAAGACATACCTAGACTATTCATGCTCATGTATCAACAAGGGGAGTGGTGGAGTTTATGCAGCAATGCCAGTTTTGACTCATGGCTAACCTACACTATACAATTTTAACTCTTTGTTTAGATTTTAGATTTTGCACACGAGTCCACTAACTCCATAACAGTACACCACCATGGATTCACTTCCCTCTCCTAGGAGAGTGCCATCCATGGTACTCACACTTGTCTTGATATTTTCATGAGTATCCATTTAATTATCTATGAACAACATAAGCTATCCAAGTAGTCCATATCTGAGGACGCGACTATTCGAATAGTTTCATACCATGCAGGGGTGTACTTCTTCACACATGCTCTCGCCACTTATCGCTGTGTGCTCATAAAACCATGCACCTCGGCAACCTTCAAGCGGAAGCTTAGCGAGGGAGTCGGCCACGACCGTTAATCACATAAGACCTCTAGTCCAGGCTATCGCCTATTTGAGACTGAACTCGCATGGAAGTCCGGCCGAAGTTTCCGCCATGGCCCCAAACGATGTGCGCAGGGTTCCCAAGCCCACCATTCGGGTGACCCTTGGTACACCATGCCACTGCCTACTGCGTTGTAACCCACCCCTAGGGTCAGCGCTACGCACGGCCTCCAGCATGCTATGAACACCAGAAACTACTTGCAACTCCTGGACTAAGGACTAAGCGATTGATAAGTCGAGCGAGGTCATATTTCAGGGGCCAGCATGTGGTAGTATCTAGTATTGGATTACAAACACAGAACCCAGTTCCTAAGAACAGTCCCAATGAGACAACCCGCTATGTACTCCTACATAGCCTCTCATCGCCACCTTTATCAAATCGGGTTCATCATTAGTTTATCACATCAGAACAACATTGTTTCACTCCAGTTCATCACCCAGATGAATCAGACCTGACACAACCCTAAGCATAGCAAGCGTAGCAGGCAAAGTAAGCAAAGCACATCATGGCACAAGCATATACAAGTATGCTATGTTGCAACGTTTAGCTATTTACATTAACAATGACAGGTCATGCAAAAGAATAGGTTCATCTACCATGTATGATAGACTGGTGAATGTTTGTCCTAATGCAATAAACAAGAGCACGAGTGAGAGAGTGAGATGTTATCGAAATGATCAAAGGGGTTGCTTGCCTTGCTTGGTAGCGAAAAGGTTTTCTCCTTCATTGGAATACTCGAAGGTATCCTCAGAAGCAGGGCCTACCGCAATGCAGATAAATAGCAATCAACACACGCAAGTGCAACAATATGATGCATGATCATGACATGGCAGCATGTATGGATGAGCTAATGCAACTACTGTCCAAGTTAATTTGAAGTGAGTTTGAATATAGGTTCAAAATCATTCTCCATTTCATATTTTATAAGTTAACCTATTAGTAAATGCCAGTTTTCATCTACATAGGTTGCTCTAGCATGGATTATAACATCACCATTGGATTCATTGGATTTTTTTGATAAATTTTCATATATAAATTATTTCGATCTGAGTTATAGATTAATTTCTATGAATTTTCTAAGTTTTAAATAGTTTCTAGAATTATTTTAATACAAAAATTTATTACTGCATCTGCCTGAATCATCATGACGTCAGCTGGTCAACAGAACATTGATAGGTCAAACCTGACCAGTGGGGCCCACTGGTCAATGACCCAACCTCTAACAGAGCTAATTAATTAACTAATTACTAATTAGTTTAGGGTAGGGCCCACTGGTCAGTGGGCCATTAACTTAATTAATTTAGTTAATTAAATTAGTAATCCAATTTTTACTAACAGGGCTCGGCCCCACTTGCTAGTGACCCAGGGGTCAAACCCCTGGTGGTCAAACTAGTTGACTCGCCGGCGTTGAGCCGCCGGCGACGTCAGGGATGGCGGAGGGGGTCAGGTTCCCTCCTCCAGCGACCAGAAGGATGGCGGAGGGCACCGATCTACTCTGCTCGCTTGCGCGCGTCGAGCCCGACACCTCCGAGGGGCCGGGATGGCCGGAATCGACACCGGCGATGAGCACGGCGGCTGCCGGAGCTCGGGTGAGCACGGGATCGTCGAGCCAGATCTCGAATGAGCCACCTAAGGGCTCCTAAGGCTGCTTGGGATCAGCTTGAGCACGATTACGTGCTCAGGTGCGAGCTTGGGCTGCTGCAGTGATGGCCACGTCCTCGCCGGTGGCGAGGAGCTCTCGGACCCAAGGGGATCCGGCGCTAGAACATGCTAGCGAAGCGGGAAAAGGGGGGGAGAAGGAGTAGGAACTCACAGCTAACGCAACGACGATGAGAGCGGGCTCGGGGAGGCCTTGATTGCGACGCACGACCGGCGGTGATCTCCGGTGACAGAGGAGGAAGAAGGCGGCGAGGTCGGCGCTGGGGGTCCCTCCGGGCTTGGTTCTTTCGATAGAGAGGATCGGCACGTCACGACGGAGCTAAATGGGGGTTCGGGAGCGAGGGGGAGCGGCTGGAACGGCGGCTATGGCGGCGAGAAGGCGGTGGCCATGGCGGGCAGAGGAGAGGAAGAAAGCAGGGGGGTGAAGCGAGCGAGAGAGAGAGAGATGGGGACGGCAGAGGCGTCCTCATCCTCTCGCCAGAGCGGCAGGGGATGCAGGCACGCAGGGTGCTGCATGGCAGCACCGGCGCGAGCGCATGGCGAGCACACGCTCGTCCTCCTGGCCGCCAGGAGGATGACGACGGTGCTGGGCCAGCTGGGCTGGCCCAGGTGCCTCCTCCTTTCTTTTTTTACATTTCTAGTTCTATTTTGTTTTTCTGACAGTTATTTATTTTTAGGCACAATTGCTAATTATAAAATATCCCAAATATTTTATAGAACTAAGTTTGAATATTTCAAACTTCTATAAAAAGTTTCAGAATATTTTAAAATCCGAAATAACGATAATGCTTTATTTGGCGTTTTCAACAGCTTGAATATTTATTTTTAAATTGCTATAAATGTTCAAATATTTGAGATGGCCCCTCATATATTCTTGTTCATATTTATCATACATAGGGGACATTTTAGATGGGCATTTTGAATTTGTTGGTTTTTCACATTCATTAAGTTGGTTTTATTCAAATGAATCGTTTGGGGTTTCTTTTGATCCCCATTTCAAATTGATGCAAAATAATTGAAATATGATGCAGACACATGCTGTCCTAAGACAACTAGCTAGGGATGTGACACCTGGTCAACCATCATTTGCTAAAATTTATCATGGAGCTCCTTGTTGGTCATGCTCTCCCAGTCGGTCTCGTCGGCTTGTGATCCTGGCATGGTTAGCAGCAATAGGAACACACAAGAATATGAACCTATAGACTACTAGGAAGTGGTGGTGGTGGTGGTGTGTGACAATTCCGTCAAGCAAGTCTCAAATTCTTACTAGTTCTTACCTAGCAGCAGGTGGTGATCGGCAACCTTTGTAGTCAAAACTTCAAAGCTTGGATAGAGCGATTGACAGGTGGTGTCAACACATGACGTAGATGTGTGTGTTGCTGGGATGTCTTATAATATGGTAGCAAAAGGGGCCAGGAATAATCAATTTAGAGATGCAAAGTTGAATAAACACTCAACGACAGTACTATGCTTGTCCTAGGCTAGATCATACTAGAGACGCGAGCCTAGAACACCAAAAAATCAGGATGCTACACGTAATCAAGGGAAGAGCACACCGTGAAATTTGCTCTCTCTTTTTTGGCGCCTTTTTTGCGCTATCACTATAATGGCGAGTGTCTCAAAACTCTACCAAGGCGTATAAACAGGATGTGCACAAATTTTTCTGGCTATTTTTTATTTTCTGGAACAATTCGGGGCTGCGACGACAAAAAATCATGACAACAAATCACTATGGTGGCGAGTATCTTAAAACGCTTTGCAAATCCTAAAAACAGGATGGGGAAGAATGCACCCACTGAAATTTTGGCCTAAAAACTGTCTGGGGTTTTTCAGACTCTTTTTTTCTGAAACCTACTCACGCAAGTAAACACGAAACCAAAAAGGGATAGAACTCCAAAACAGACCTAATAACCGAGGAATTCAGATTAGAGGCAAATATGGTGTGGTGATATATGGTAGTGGAGGTGATGATGGTGGGCGGTGATATATGGTAGTGATGACGATGGTGATGGGTGGTGATATATGGCAGCGGGGACGATGATGGTGGGTCATGGTATATGGCGGAGGTGATGACAGTGGTGGGTGATGGTATATGGCAGTGGTGACGATGGTGGTGGGTGGAAGCAAAGTTGAAGATGGTGCGGTGGCGGCGTGATAACTTGTGAACAGAACTTGAAACTCTAAAAGACAAGAACCTAAGACCAGCAACTCGACACAATGATGTAACCGCAAATTTAACAAAGAAAAACACCAAACAAAAAATTGCAAAAGGCTGAGATTTGTTCGGATATGATGAACTAACCCTAAATTTTTCGTGGCTTTTTCGTGGGCTGTAGGTAGGAAGAACAGATGCGATCTAAACTACAAAAAATTGGAAATTCTCACCGAGCAACCTGGAAATCTGATACCACTTGATAGAGGCGAGGGTCCCAATCTTTTGATGAGATGGTGGCTATCGTTTTTGGTGGAGTAGACTTTGATGATCCAACTACGAACGTGCGAGGACGTTGCGCCTTAGAAATCGCTAAACCAACTCCGAGAGATTATTGACCATGCCAGAGTACGATCAACCTGAACACGGAGGTCTATTTCCTGCACGCAAATGAAGAACAAGCAAGAAATTGAAATTTCAATCTAGATATTGTGAATATAAGAGGAAAGATTCATTTATGAAAGTGGGGTTCTGTGACGTCTTGGTTTGGTCATAGAACACAAACGAAGTATGCGAAGTTGCAGCTATGGAGAACTTTTAATCTTAAGAAAACCCGCATCTAAATGACACCCTAAGGGCTATATATATGGGGGAATAGCATGGGATTTTCATGACCCCTTGAAGGAGGGGTCCGAAAACAACCTGAAAACAACCCTAACTCGGTTTCCCCACACATACAGACTCTAAAAATGGCCTATAATGTAGTACTTAGAAATTTCATGGGCCTAGCCCAAAAATAAGGTGACACAACACTGATAATAGCCTATGGATGAAATTTATGAAGTGGCATCTTGTATAGTTCGTCCGAGCCTGCACACTCTCCTTATGGTGGCTTCAAAGTGCAAAAATCACAACTGGAAACTCCATTGTTCTTCCCCGCATTGACACCTTCTTCTCCATGATTGATCCCACTCCAATGTCCATCCTTCTTTTCCATGTCAGGTCCTTCATTCATAAGTAAAATAAAAGTATCTAATTTAGGCAACATCATATGTTCATGAACATTAGAAGGATTTCCATGAAACGAAAGTACCTGGTAATTCAATTAGTGTGCGCGAGCTCTAGTAATTGGTCAAATATGTATATCGGCAGGGGTTGTGGGTGTAACAATGGTATTGATGTCCTCATCATATAACCCATATGGCAGTTTCTCCACCTTCTTTCTTTCCATCAAACGTGACTATCAACTTGACTTTTATTCCATTTATCATTGTCACAATTGGTTTGTTTCTAACATCCAGGATATTTTTATTGAAGACCTCACTTATGATTTTAACCACTAGGTCTATTTTGCAATTTGTGTGCATTTCATGCTTATCCTATGTGTGTACTAGAATACCAGATAACCACCTCTAGGCATCCTCACACTCATTTTTCAAAATTGCCATGACAACATCAAAACCATGTTTTGTGTAGGAGTAACTAGCACCGTCCATGCATTTTTTCCAGATCCTCACCTCTATAACCAACTCTTTGGAAATTGGTGTAAATGTGCCTTAAGCGAAATCTTTGTGGGAAATTTGGAAATACTGCATTGATAACATTAAGTAGGCCCTGCTTACACAGTAAACTAAAATGTTACTACACCACATAGGTTTCTAGCATAGCAAAGCAAAGCAACACATAGCAAATTAAACTACAACACATAACAAAGAAAATATATATCACTGACCTTCTGCCAATCTGACATGATGGTGTATTTGCCAAATTTGCCTCTTTTTTAACTCCTAGAGGATAATTCAATTGGGTGAGAAACCAACTCCAACTAGGTGTGTCCTCCACCCCAACAATTCCAAAAGCTATACATTTTGTTATTGGCATCCCTACCGATTGCTGCTAGAATTTGTGCATCGGTTGTCAGCTTAATGAAGCAACCATCCAAAACAATTAAAGGCCTACAACAATTTAGAAAGCCCCCTCTAGGTGCATTGAGACAAAAGAAAAGACCATGGAATCTTGGACCTGGATGTGGGTTTACACTTGTGTTTTTTGGAGTGATAGTTGTAACAATGCATCTAGAGCATGGATTGCATAATTTAATAGTTTCAAGGTAATATGACAACCTATGATACTACTTCTTATGATCTCCTAGCACAATATCCTTTGCTGCCTTCTTGGCTCAACATGCCATCATCTTGGGAACTTCAATTCCAAAATTTCTCTTTGTCTTGTCTACCAATAGTGGAACAGTAGTGTTTGGGTCTGATCTGTCTATAGGAAGTTGTGTCCTAGACACTTTGATCTAACCTTACTATGCTTGTCATTGGTTGGGAAAGTATGCTCTCCTCTAAACTTCTTAATACAGAAGTTCTTCTCATTCTTGATCTGAGAAGCCACGATGTAAAAAGGACATCCATTGTCCTTGCGATCACACCAGGCAATAACCCTGTCTTTGTAGTTCCTGTGATATCTGAAAGACCTCAACTGCTTGATATGAAAGTTAACAAGAGCACTCATAAAGTGGTACACATCTTTGAAAAAGACCTTTAAACAAAATTGCTGCTCTGGATTGAGTCTGGTTTCATCATACCAATTTCTTTCCCTTTTCTTATCTCCTCTTGTTTTCCTTCCTGGGGAATAGTGAAAGACATAGGCTCATCGCCATCATCCTCCTGTGAATCCAAAAAAACAAGATTTGCATTTTCATCATCTAAAGGGAACCAGTCTGTAATGCCCAAGATGCGATCCTATCCTTATTTTGGCTCGAGGGCCTCGACAGGGATAGAAGCGCATTTCATCATTTCGCAAGAATAGATATCATTGCAAGTACATGTAAAGACGAGATGAGTATATGGAATTGGCTTACACTCTCCACAAGCTAAATCATGACCACATCAATACGACAACATATTCAATCATCATACATAAGAGCAGGGTCCGACTACGAACGAAATCAAACGATAAAAACGACATCCATCCTTGCTATCCTAGGCTGCCGGCCTGGAACCCATCCTAGATCGATGATGATGAAGAAGAACTCCAAACCAAACAAGTATCACACTCATCTCAAAGCATCACATTACCTGTACCTACAACTATTGTTGTAGTAATCTGTGAGCCACGGGGACTCAGCAATCTCATTTCCAAGGGTATCAAGACTAGCAAATCTTAATGGTTGAGGAATGCTTAAGTGGTGAGGCTGCAACATGCACTAAGCATTTATTTGAGTGGATACCTTACGAGTACAAGAATAAGAAGGGTGTTCTGCGCATAAATGAACGTAAACTAGTAATGATCACTAAGTGATCCTAAACACCTACTTAAGAGTCAAACATAACCCCACCGCGTTCTCGCTCGGTTCCGAACTCACGAGTCGAGATAGTGACGGTTACACACACAGTTGGTGTGTTTTATTTGAGTTTACTTCAAGTTTTCTATGACCAGCTATTAAACAAATTTCCAAGTTGCCACATAACTGCGGACATGGCTTCTTAAAAAAGATTTAACACTGCAGGGGTGCTCCAACTCATCCATTATAAACTAGCCACATCCTGCATTGAAAAACCTCAACCACGGAATTGTCCATAGTATCCTCAGAATACCGGTGGAAAACCTCAACCTCGAGATAGCCCAAAGTATCCTTGAAATCTCACGCACAAGCCATTCAAGAAAGGTAAAACAAATCCAGCAAGGCCACCCGACAGGCCAGATCCCAATAGAAGTCACATGTATCTCTTTCTCAGGGCACTACCAGATGGGTCTAGCTACGAGTAAAACCAATCTCCGAGTTTCCTCGTGGGGGCCCTGCAGGCAGCCCTTTTTGGACCAATACTCATGAGGAGCACTGGCCCGGGGGTTGATTAATTATCCACGGGGTGATCATGCCCTATGCTAGTTTTATTAGTTATTAAGAAAATAGTACCAATTTTGGGCCTTGCTAGAATAGTTTTATCCCAAAACAAAAATCAAGGGGGTCCCCATAACAACCCCAAGCATGTTAGGAGCGCTCAATATGGAACATAAAAGTGGTTCACAAGTAAGTAGACCTGCAAAAGTGGAACAAACACTGAGTAAAAGGCTAAGCCTTCCACCTTTTACCCAAGTATATAGGTGCATTAAATTAAAAAGCAATAATATTGTGATATCTCAAAAGATCCATGTTGTCACATGGAAAACAACCTGCACCTGCAACTAACAATGCTATAAGAAGGGCTGAGCAAGCTGTAACATAGCCAAACAATGGTTTGTTGGCATATGGAGGGGTTAGAGGCTATTCATGGAAATGTTGGGAGGCTTGACATACAAGTGGTAGGTAACATGACATAATGATAGAAGCGAGACAACTAGCATGACAATGATAGTAGTGGTATCCAGAGAAATCGTCATCTTTCCTAAGATCCCGCTTGGAAGAAGAAGGAATCCATGAAGAAGACAAACGGGGTGTAGTCGAACGAATCCTCACACTCTGAACACTTTCGGAACTCTATCGAGAAGAAGCAATCCACAGACAATAACCAACACATGATTAACACCACAACATATGCATGACATGATGCGCAAACAAATATGATGCATGTCCATTTAATTATGCAAGACATGGAAAAGCTGTCACGCCCAAGATGCATGCCTATCCATATTAAGGCACGGGGGCCTCGACAGGGATAGGGGCGCATCTTGCCGTTCGCAAGTACAGTATCACTACATACATTTATGAGGAGAAGAGTATATGAGTTGGCTTACACTCGCCACATCCTAAATTACAATTCCACACATTTTATTCAAACACCAATCCAAAGACAGGGTCCAACTACGGACGGAAACAAATGATAAAATGATGCAATGACACTGGTTTGCTAGCCCCGAAGATCACGACCACGACCACGACCACTCTACTCGTCTGGATATGTGACGTACATCCTGCCACGCTCCTCATCATACTCCCACTAGAGCTGCGTCACATCATCTGGCATGATCTCATCTGTACCTGCACCTGGATTGTTGTAGTAATCTGTGAGCCATGAGGACTCAGCAATCTTGCGCCCGGGTATCGAGACTATTCAAGCTTATAGATTTAGTAGTAAATTATTTTCTATCAAGAACATGTTTTACTAATAAATAATAAGTTAGTTTTTCATTTCTTTTGTTAGTACAACTATAGTTGATTCATATAGTGTTTATCAAAACTTTTACAAACTTTACTAAAGTTTTCCCAACAAAATTAAATTGATTTTGTTTTGTTTAATATTAAAATATTCTATTGTTGCCTTGCTATCAACAATTGTCTTGTTATTTCAAAATAGTTTTATTATGTAGTAGTGTTTTCATCATCTCCTTTGGAAAAACAAAACCTTGTGTGTTTTACTTGCTAGAGACTTTTGTGCATTGTTTGCCTTGATTGTTTAGTACTTCTTTGCTGAATGTTATGAGTACTTATTTTGGTTGTATGCTTATTTGAGTGCTTGTTTGCTTCGTTAGATTATTCGGAGTGCGAAGCTTGTTACTTAGAGTCACTCACATACGAAGATCATCAATCAGGCAAGTCACTTTGATCATGTTTACCCATGTTTTATATGCATTAGTTCTACCATCTCCCCAATTGCATGCAAGATAGGTTAGTTGGAAACTTGGTTACATTGTAGTAGTATCATGTGGTAGGTACCCTCCTCAACCCTCTTTGACACATTGGCCCCGGGAAACGTTGTTTTACTTTTTGCTATGCTATTAGTAGACGGGATTGGTTGTGTGATTCACGAGAGTTGAGAGAGTTAATAATTTCAAGACCTACATAATGATCAAGATTTAAGACTCTGAGTTTTCAACATACCTCTGGGTGGATGATGGTTGAACGGCACCTTGGAGAAACCAGTGGATTTGCCTAGGTGATGCTGGAGATGGCCAGTATTCACGCGGAAAGGTCCACCCAGGCACAAAGAGATGGATGGATGCTTTAAAACCCAAGGCTTACCTGCACAGCCACAAGTCATTATGGGCTCTGGCTTGGTTGGATATCGTGGTGACCCTGGACAGGCGGTGCTACGAGAGGTAGAAGAACGGTAGGAAAGGATGGGCACCGACAGAGTCGCAGGGAAACCCTTTGGAAGACCATGTTTTGGTCATCCGTTTCTCAAACACCCTGAAGTGCGAGAAATCAAACGGAGGCGACCAAATCTTGTGGGGAACGTGTGCAAAACTCTGCAGAGTATTTCAAACCTAATCGATTAGCCGTGTCCACGGCCATGGACGACTTGAGCCAAAGGAATTGAAACTTCCGGAACTCTCAACACAATTAATATGATGATGTGGGTATTAACAATTTTGGGTATGAGAATTGGTTGGTGGAACCATCTCATTAATCAACCAACTTAGTAATATTTTGCTTAGCCCCACTCTTGAAGTAGGAAAAACTTGGATTTACGCAAAAACTTACACCACCACCTACCATATAAGCATATAGACTAGCTGATTATTTTCACCCCTCTCTTGTGACTTTGCCGGCATATTCCATATGCTGACCTACATGGCTGCAACGTATCATGTTGCAGAGTACTTTTCCGACCAGGAGTGAGGACACGTTCTATGCTCAGTGAGATGCCCTTGGAGTCGGATGGACTCATCTACCGTCGACGCTTCCGCAAGATTTAGATATTCTCATGAGTTGGCCTTTGGCCACTTTATTGTAATATTTATTGTAATAAAGGACTCGATATGAGATTTCGATTAATATAATGCTGTGTGATTTCCCTTTGATATATACATTGATGTACCGCGTGTGTACCAGCATGATCTTGGGATGGTACGGAAACACCGGAGACTTGACCTTTCAGGTCGGGTCGCTACAGCAGATGTCAAAGTTGTGTTTGAGAAGAGATGTGAAGCTATCAAGGGTGCTCTTGCATGCCTCAAGAGGAAGACCACTATCATGGTGCAAGCCCACAATGACATGCTGAAGAGAAAGGCACTTGGTCAGCCTACACTTGCGCCCAAAGTCATTGCTCGCTCTCATCAAGCTCCAATGTCTTCAAAACAGCCTGCTCCTGCTCGGTCTGAAGACCGTGGCGTAGTCTTCCCCGCTGGATTTGCTAACCCATGGCTGCACCCCCTACCACTGCTTCGTCTAGCAAGAAGACTAAGCAAGCTGAAGCTGAAGCCAAGAAGCGCAAGGAGTCTGCCTCTGAAGCCCAACCTCCGAAGAGGTTGAAGACAAGAAAAACCAAGCCTTCCGAACCAGCGCAAGACCCAGCACCAGAACCACCCTCTATTCCATCATCAACACCTGCTCCTCAAGATCCTTTGCTCGTTACGCCAATTTCTATGGCACCCCCTGCATCAGAGAACTTGGAAATACAACTTGTACTACATGAGTCTGCTTCCATAGAGACTCAGAAACCTGAAGAGATTCTAGCTATCGAAGACACTGACGCAACTGAAGACAATGCTCATGGAGACATTGGTCCTAAAGACAACCTATTCTGCTAGTGGATACTCCAATGGTCCACTCTCCCCAACCAACTAGTGAGTTCGTAGACATTGGAACTCCCTTCCGCCAGGATGTGACTGAAGCTGAACCTGGCACACCATCACCTCCATTCTTCCTGCATGTGTCAGCTTCACCAGAATCTCCGTTTGCACTAGAGGAGATTGAACCTATCAACCGCACTTCACCTCTCAAATGTCTTCTTAGAGGACCCCAAGCTCTAATGTCTCCAGTTCCCAAAGACGAAGTGCGTGTTTCTCCGACTGCACCAATCGATGATGTGCTGCTGTTTGAAGATGTTCCTCCCAGCCAACCTGAAGTCATGGCACCCGAAGACAATGCTGCCGATGCCACAACAGGTGAAGCCAATGCCCCATCCCCTGATGGACCTCCTGTCCCAGCCACACCATCTGCTGAAGACAATGAAGACAACATTGTGATGGCTCGCAATAGGGAAGGAGATATGCTACCTACAAGATGTCCTCGCCTTGTTGCACCACCAAGGATGGGACCTCAATTTGAGTTCAACCTGGATTGTCGCCCCTCTGTCATGAATCCTATGCCTCGACTTCCAAGTCTTCGACAGTCATGCCTTGCAAGACCTTTGGTCTTCGAGTTGGAGAGATTCAGGCTGAACAACACATTCTTCGACTCCGACCACAATCCATACAAGAGAGCCAAGATACAGTCTGGCAGGTTCTAGAGTGCTCCACGATGTCAGTACTACATGTGCATGCTCTATGGCCAAAACATGATCTTTCCCCGCAAGCATCTATGCTTAGAAGCTATGAAAGGTCTTCCTCGTTTTGACCAGGCACTGGATTGTCTTCAAGATGTGAGTTTGCTGCCATTCTACATAGATCATGAAGACTGGAATGAAGAACTCATCCTTCAATTCTATGAAACCCTTCACATCTCTGGCTTCGGTCATGACCTGAATACCTGGAAGATGGAATTCATGGCTAGGGATGAGCACATCACTGCTTCACCACTGGACTTCTTTCCTGCAACACCTCTTGCTGCCTCTAGTAAGATTTGGATCCTTGTTCTGAAGCCTATGCGACTGCAACTCGAAGCCTATTCCATATGCGAGAACCCAATATGATAGAGATGCTAACACTGATGCAACCCTTGGCTCAAGATGTAGAATTGCCCACTTCATTCTTTGTGGATGATCTTCAGTACCTGCCCAGGACACTCTATCATATTCTTTGGCACACCATTTGGCTAGTCAAACGGCACAATTCCTCATGCAAGATTGAAGTGCCTCTAAAGACATTGCTCTACAACATTGTATATGGCATCAGGTTCAATCTTCAAGACTTGTTCCTTCACAACCTTGCTGCAAATGGTGTCAATGTCCTCGAGCCGAAGATTTATGCTCCTTGGATCACGCGCTTCATCAAGTACAGAACCAACACCAGGTATCTTCCCTCTACTCGCAACCATGGCATTTATCTTCCAGAAATTGAGGTTGTGCCAACAGACTTGTATCCATTCAAGAGCAACAACCCCATTGTTGAAGGCACTGCTGATGTTGAAGTTCTTCTTATTCCTTCTGAACTGTCAAGATCAAGACTAATTGGTGCTCTTCGCCAACCAAGATCTGTTGCAACCAACTCCGAGGCCACTACCACCACTTTGCCTTGTCAATGCCCGCCCAGGAGAGAGCATGCACTTAACGATCATGAACTTCTAGTTTCACTGATCCAGAAGCAATAAAAGCATCATGAGTGGACTCGATGCCAGATGCTCTCAGTTGTGTAAGATCTCAACCATGTTCGCAACTTGGCAACCAAAAATGCCTTCGTTGCTTATGAAACAAGTCGTCGCTCATGGAGTACACTGACCATGCTAGCACTTGAGCATGAGCTTCGTGAAGATGGATTTCACCCTCGCTACAGATTTGGTGCACCATCTCCTAGCGCGGAGAAGTGGCGCGAGGCCCCATCTCTCGAAGATAGTGACTATTCTTCGTCAACTCCTTCCGTCAATGTCAGACTTGTAGATGAGCTGATGATGCGCCTTATTTGCCTTCATCGACTCGGCGTCGCGACACTACACCAAGCTCCTCTGCACCAACAACTCAAGCCCTTACTGCACCATCTTCATCAACACCTCCTAGGGACGCATAGTTGTCAATGTCTTCATACCTTTTTGGTCATTCGATGACAAAAGGGGGATAAGCATTGGGTGATAGTCTTCAATCGGGTCTACTTATAAGGGCTCGGTGCTATTTTGCTAAGTTTACAACTCTCGTTTCTGAAAAATTGCTATTTTGGGTTGTAAAACTGAAGTCGTGATGGACGTCTGCACTTTATGTTCACCATACTCTTTGACGCTTCTTCAAGTTGTTTTATGCGCCCGAAGCCATTCTGCAAACACCCATTTTTCATTGTGCATTTCATTATCTTTGTCATATCTGTTGAATGCATAGTGATTAGATTACAAGATATAGGGGGAGTTCTCCACAAACTACAAACTGCCATGTGCATTTGCATACAAAGCAAAATCTTCATATGCACATCTTCAGGGGAGCTCTCTATATCTTGCAATCAAAATCTTCAAAACCTTATCTTCACATATTTTTATCCCCATTGAAAACTTCAACCAGATTGTCATCAATCACCAAAAGGGGGGAGATTGTAAGTGCATCTAGTGCCTCCCTTGTTTGGTTTTGGAGTATTGAAGAAAAACATGGTTGAGGGACTAATATGTTTGTGAGAGTTCACAGGTTAACATAGAGAGAAGTCCCTAGAGTTTCGGTTTAGCCGTCGAACATGACCCCCCAAAAATGTCCGAAGACATTGATGATGGCAGAAGCCATTGGTGGTGTCCTAAGACAATGAAACGCAAAGACGTTGTCTTTTGTTAGTTTTGTTTCTTATTTCCCGAGTCATAGGAACCATCGTACTATTAAGTGGGGTCGATGTGATCAAAGTCAGATGCTGACGTGATGCTCAACGCATACCTATGTTTTCGAGCGAAGACATTGAGAGGAAAACTCTTCCGGAGTTGGTTGAGTCAGCTTTACTTGTAGCCCAAGTAAAGTTGCCGCGTGCGTTTGAAATCCGACCATTGTGACACGTGTCGGTTAGCCATTGACACAGGGTCATTTTGGTCATATCAGGTCGGGTTGCCCTCTAGCTATAAATAGCCCACCTTTTCCACCGTAAGCAGGTGGCTCCTTAGAGAGAGATACGGTTGTTGTCGTTTTGGAGCAACCCACCTTGAAGACTTTGAGAGATACACATCCTGCAAAGATAAACCTAAACACCTAAAGCTAGAGTGTTTGAGCGTGACCGAAGACTTTCTATTCGGAGTGAACTGAAGACTTATTACACTTGAAGACTGTGATCTTCCAGACGCTTAGGCATCTGGGTCTAGAGCATCCAAGAGTCATTGTGGACTGTCGGGTGACCAAGTTTGTACGGGTTTCGGAAGTCTCCCCTGAAGACTTACCTGAGTGATTGGGCGTTGTCTAAGTGACTTCGGCTCAAGGGGAATAAGGTGAATACGAGGTCTTCTGAGTTCAATCTCAGCCTCCCTAATCAGACGTACAATTGTCACAACAACTGGAACTGGTCCAACAAATCTTGTGTCTTCGATAAGCAACTGGTTGTATCCTTCACTCTCTTACATTCCTACTCTAAACTGTGAAGACCGTGCTTGAACATCATGTGAAGACTTTCACCGAAGACATCCATATCAATTGTTTATCTTCATACCATCTAAGTTTGTCTTTGACACATCTTAGTAGTCATGATGATTATGCTTGTCTTGCTTGAATTTCTTCTCTGCCTTGCATGCCCTGTCGAGATTCTTGATGGTATCCCTACCCGATCCTGTTTACTTCTCCGCATTATTCGAATACATTCACTGTTTTGAAGCCTTTCATAAAAATCGCCTATTCATCCTCTCTAGTCGATAACTAGCACTTTCAAATACTTGAGAAAAACATGGAACTCCGGGAAAGAAAATATGAATAACTTAGAGTCGAGAATTTGATATTGTGAACAACTACAAAAGAAGGATTGAAATCACCTTGATGAAACAAAAACAAGATTTATGTTATGCTTATCATTCATCAAGTTCTAATGACAAGCAACAGATTCGGCATACCACTTATTCTTTTTGATAATATTGAAGAGAGATATTGCACACTTGAAGAAGTCTTGAACGAGAACACCGATAAGAATTCACAAATGAATGAGGATACTAGAATGAATGAAGATACATGAGAGCGAAGAGACCATGATCCACCTAATAGAAAACTTGCACGAAGCACTGGAATAATTGAGAGATGAACGGAGAACAAAAATTGAGAAGAATTTGAGTACGAAAGCTGAAAGCTGAGAATGAAGAAATCTTCTAAAATGATGGCCTTCAAAGGATCGAGAAATGAACACATGACTTAAATGCTCCGATAGATATGGGAGGAAATACTCATGATCAAACAATTTGAGAGGATAGCAGGAAGCTGAAACCATGAATCTTCAAGAGAATGAGAAAATATTTAAGAGAAACTCTTATTAGGTCTTCCAACATGAGATTTATGATGAGGCACACCACCATGAATTGTTGAAAACTCTGGAACAATGAATAAAAATCGGTTGAGCCAACGATGAAAATTATTTCGAAAACAATCTTGGAAGAGGAATATGACTGATGAAATTCATTCTTACGTCATATTTGAAAAGAACTTGAGAACATCTCTAGAAAGATTAAAAGAGTTAGGTAAGATCGTGGGGAAAAACCTGTGGGTTATGGGCCCACTCGAAAGAAACCACCATGGAAACTATTGCTTAGAAGGAGAGATTGCACCGGTACAAATGAAAACTTCATGAGGTGAGAACCTCCAAATAATTTGAAAGGATTTGAATGGAAATGAAAGTCTTCTGAGATATCTTCAACACTCCAGATATAATAGGGAGAGGCGAATAACAAGAGAGGCTTGAATAAAAATTTCCAACATGGGAAAGCACTTAGCGAATGACAAGGATATGTAGAACATCGAGAGGTTGAATCGAATCTACCGGGGAAGAAGACAAAGACAAAGAAATGATGAACTTGAAGCTCCTAAGCATCTTCAAGCTGACTCACGGGATATGGTATAGAAGAAAAGATATAGCGGAAGCATCAATGAAAAGAAGGCACTTGCACAAGAATTTAATCATTGAAGAAAAGTGCGGGAGGGTGGGGAAAACAAAGACAACATAGGATGAATGAAAAGAACTCTGAAATGGAATATGAGGATAGATCTTGCAAATATCGGAAGGATTGAGATATCTTGAAGAGAAGCACACCGGTCCATAAGAATCTCATGACAACTCCGGTTGATCAAACGGATTAACATTCCCATAGATATGTGAGAACACCGCTTCGAAAAGATATGAATTCAACACTTGACATCGAAGCAACTCGAATTACCATACTCAAACAAAACAAAGGATGAAGCTTGCAAATTTAAGCCAGAAACAAATACATATCCCATTATGCATTTGTTGGAAGGATAGTCCTAGGTAACTACTTGAATTCCCATCTAAGAACTCCCGACATCTTTCTGGTTATGCAAGCTGGTCCAACGGATACATAGAATAATTACTGAATAAATCACTCAACTCCTAGCAATAATACTACCCATCTAGTGTATCACATCCATTAACACATAAGCATAGAAAACCTCGGAAACTCATCTACCTCAGACCCTCGTAATCACAACGATACTAAACATGGCAGTACATCTGGACGCTCTCCCCAGTACTGGGTGACGCCAAACTCCTCTCGCCACAAAGAGTATTGAAGTAATTTCGAACATCTTCGTCCTAAGATACTATGGAAACTGAACGATAGCGAGTGTGACAAGAATCCCCTGGAGCTCTACTCCCCAGACAAGAAGCACCAAGAACAAAATCCGATCACAACGACATCATAGAGATTCCAAAATACCCGCGTGATCCTAAAAAGTTTTGAGTGAGAAGAGGGGTAGAATTAAAATTCCTATGTCAGGATTCCTCACGAGAGCAAGGAAGAGTAGTAAAAAGAATCCTACTCTCCGATATATAACTAGACTAATTTTTTTAACTAGACTCGACTCGGCCAAGTTCGATCAATCAAGGGGTTCTCCTAGGTCGGTAGAGGCTCTGATACCAATTTGTAATGCCCAAGATGCGATTCTATCCTTATTTTATCTCGAGGGCCTCGACACAGATAGAAGCACATCTCGTCGTTTCACAAGAATGGATATCATTACAAGTACATGTAAAGAAGAGATGAGTATATGGAATTGGATTACACTCACCACAAGTTAAATCATGATCACATCAATACAACAACATATTCAATCATCATACATAAGAGGAGGGTCCGATTGCAGACGAAATCATGCAATAAATACGACATCCATCCTTGCTATCCCAGGCCGCCGACCTAGAACCCATCCTAGATCTTTGAAGAACAAGAAGAACTCCAAAGCAAACAAGCATCGCACTCACGCCAAAGCTTCGCATTACCTGTACCTACAAATATTGTTGTAGTAATCTGTGAGCCATGGTGTGGGGGATATTCTCCATGGTTTGACCTGGCAAGGAGTATGACCTGGCCCATCATTTGGCGGCTCAATGGCTCACCGTGTTTACCGGGTCAACCTGGACGACAAGGCCTAAGGCCCAGTGTGCACCCTGGCGGAAGGCGGCTCATGGAGAGGTTTACAGGCTGGATCATAGAGAAGGCCCAAGAAGAGGAATAATTCCCTCACAAGAGAAGCAAGACCCAGATTAGGATTCAAGACTGATTAGTCCTAGTCATACTCCTAGTAGGACTCTACGTGTAAGCCTACCCCTTCAACTTATATAAGGAGGGGCAAGGCAACCCAAGAGGGGCATGTCAAGTCATTAGAGATAGATAGATTAGAGGCTCTCAAAACTAGAGGTAGCGATTCCGCATCCTTAAACTGTAATCATCCTCACACAAAGCAGGACGTAGGCTTTACTTCCATCGGAGGGGCCAAACCTGGGTGAACTCGCATCTCTCGATTCCGACCAACCCCTCTTAAGCCACCACCTAGTTGCGATGGCCTCACATCTAAGTTCTCTCACGAGGACATCTTTTCATTACAAAACCACGACAGTTGGCGCCCACCATGGGGCCTATGCACGGTGGTGTTTGTTTTCTTGAAGGGAGCCTTTCTAGGGATCGAGAAGCTTACAATTTGCCAGATGGAAAAAGACAACACGGAAGGATCTACATCGGCTTCGAGTTCATCAGCAACGGTGACCATAAAAGTATTCGATGAAATCCGTTAAAGCTTAGAAGATGCCTACCGCATCCGTAGATTCGTCCTCGGATGACGAAGAAATTGTGGTTGCTACACTGGTCGTTCATGACTACATTCAAAGGCAGCGACCTCGGTACAGGGGGTCAGTGCCTGGCCATGCGCCCAACCTGAACCGCCAGAGAGAGAGAGAGAGGCCAGTCCTTGCTCTATGCTGATTACTTTGAGAATACCGCACTCTTCAAACCGGAGAAAATCCATCGTCTTTTTCGTATGTCAAGGCATGTGTTCAATCGCATCCGTAAGGGAGTGGTTCAGCATGACCCATTCTTTGAGTGCAAAACGTATGCCCTTGGCAAGCTTGGATTCTCCTCTTATCAGAAATGCACCGCCGCCATTCGCATGCTTGCATATGGAATTTCAGGCAATCTTGTGGATGAGTACGTGCGCATGAGTGAGCCCACATGACTGTTGTCAATGTACAACTTCTGCAAGGCCATGATAGCGGTGTTTGGCCCCGAGTACTTGAGGCAGCCAAATGGCGCTGACACAGAAAGACTGTTGGCGATCAATGCCGATAGAGGCTTTCCAGACATGCTTGGCAGCATAGATTGTATGCATTGGGAGTGGAAGAACTGTCCATTTTCTTGGAAGGACCAGTACAAGGGCCATGTGAAAGTGTGCACTGTCATATTAGAAGCGGTGGCTTCGCACGATCTTTGGATATGGCATTCTTTCTTCGGCATGGCCAGTTCTCACAATGATATCAACGTGCTGCAGCGTTCCCCAGTGTTCGCTAGGCTTGCAGAAGACCACTCCCCACCTGTCAACTTTGAGATGAATGGCCACCACTACAACAAGGGATACTACCTGGCTGATGGTATATATCCTCAGTGGCCAACTTTTGTGAAGACAATCTTGGACCCCCGAGGTGAGAAAAGACAGTGATTTGCACAAATGCAAGAGAGTGCTAGAAAGGATGTGGAGCGTGCTTTTGGTGTGCTTCAATCCCGATGAGGTATCGTTCGAAACGCTACATTGACATGGGATGAAGGAAATCTTTGGGAGGTGATGACTACTTGTGTGATCATGCACAACATGATCGTCGAGGACGAGCGTGATGACTCCATTTTGTACCAAGAATTTGATTTTCAAGGTAACAATGTTGAGCCCCTGTACCAACAACCGACCACGTTTGAGCAGTTTACCCAATTCCATGGTGAAATCCGTGATTGTCACACTCATTTGCAGCTTCAAAATGACTTGGTTGAGCACATGTGGGATCACATTGGAAACCAATAGACGTATTGCTTAATTATCTTTATTCAAGACAATTTCGATTTGGTTGTAAAACTATTTTATTCGAGACAATTTCAATTTGGTTGTAAAATTATTTTATTCGAGACAATTTCGATTTGGTTTTAAAACTATTTTATTCGAGACAATTTTGATAGGGTTGTTAAAACTATTTTTATTCGAGACAATTGATATTTGAATGACCAGCGTCCAAAGTAAAAAAATTGCGGCGGTCGACGGCTCGATGTGCCGGCACATCAAATCAATATAGGATCCCTGTGGCAGCCACACGGATCATGTGCAAACTGTGAGATTTCAGCCACGACAGACGTCCCACGACGTCCTGCAAAATTTGTGCATCTAGTGAGACTGGTCCGGTTCAGGATAAAATAAATATGATGCCAAAGGAAGCTGTCGAGGATTACTACTACTATACCATGGTCAAATCTAAGCACAAAGTTCCAAAGCAAGGTCATTGTGTGGTGTCTTACGAGTAACACCTCTGGAATTCCGTCTCCGTCCCAAGAACTACTACCATCAAAATAAACCAGATTAATATTCGGTCTTCAATTGTTTTGTCTACACGCATTGGATCAATTTTCTATGTCAAAATTGTGGCTGACCAAAGCAACACTATGGCCTGGAAAACTCCGACGACACAATGCAGAACATGAATTATCAGGGCTCAGCTTGGGTGTTCGGGTATTTTGGTTATTTCGGTTCAGGTACTTCGGGTTATGGGTAATTCGGGTTCTCAAAAATGGGAACCGATTTTTTTTGGCAAGAAAATACCCGAACCCAAATTATCCAAAATTTTGGTTCGGGTAATTCGGATACGCAAAATATCCGAAATGTTCGGAGCATACATCAACTTTTGGTTTGAATAATTAGGGTAGTGTGGGTATTTTGGATAATATGTGTATTTTAGTAAGTATGGGTAAAATGCCATTGTAATAATAGCATGAATAATTTTGCTAGAACGAATAATTCGAATAGTATGGGTATTTCGGGTTTTTGAAACTGAAACCCGAACCCTAAGCCGAAAACTAAATAGTCAGGAAATGAAAACCAAACCCTAACCTGATATCCGAATTACCCGACAATTCGGATAATTCGGTTTGGTTCGGGTTCGGGTAGCGGTTTAGGGTATCCAAACGCCCAGGGTGAATCGGGGCAATTGCTCCCTGACATGGATACAAAGTTTGTGCCAGAATCATTCAATGCTGACGAACAAAATCGTGCAGACCACCATCCTCACATTGTGGGTTACATTGACATGCCGAAGGACCACGCATCTCCAAGATCATCAGGCCACCATCCATACAATTGGGTCTGGAGGTCGTACCAGCGTCCACCGGGTCACTAACGAACAACTGGGAGTCCACCGTCCCGACGGCCCAGGCTATGTTAATACCCTAGCGACTGCAGCGGTGTGTGTCGACGCCGACTTACTAGTCGGACGCACATACACATCTTGTCATCCTTGCAGTACAGTAAAAACTAAAAAAAATGGATCAATCGACAATCTGAAATACTAGGGTGAGTCTCATTAATGGGACATCCTCGAGGAAATCGTCGACGGAGCATTTATGGTCCAAATAAATTAGGTGCAATCTGTTCATTCTATTTTACTAGCGCGTATTAAATTCTTCAAAAACAATTACTCTATCTGCAATATTTTTAAGTATATATGAATAATGCTCACTACAAAAGTGACGTAATACCACGCATAGGGAGCTCGGGCTAACATCATCTTACAATGGCGTGCGTTCACATTTGGCTGGCCGCCGGACGTGTGTACAGTCCACCGTCCCCTTGGTCCAGCCTAAATAAATATGTTGGAGAGAGCACATCAGTATACATCCGCATCAGGCAACCTAACGAACACGTGGACGACTCGCCGCCTTACGACTTAGACCATCGTTTGCACCGTGCCGGGTTACTCAAACTCGCCATCCAGCGGTCTGGTCCAAATCAAAATCAACGGAGGAACAACTGCTCTTGCTACTTCGGCTCCACGTCAGTTTTCATCGAAGAAAACGTCTATGTTCATCCAGTATTTAGAAAACGTCTATGTTCATCCACAAAATACTGGCGGTGTTATATAGCGCGAATACGGAATTCACATGTCTGCACGAGTTTCCATTGCCGTGGCCGACTCGACATCCCATCGGTTTCCAGTGCCGCGATCGACTCTCGCATCAACATAAACACGTCGGTGCCACGCCTTCTCACTCGAGCTTACCTACAGATGCGCGTGAGACGCCACCCCCGCGGACATGTTTACATCAACACGCCGGTTTTGTGCCTGCTCGCTTGAGCCGCCCAACGGATGCGCGTGCGCCATCGCCCCCGCAGTCCGGTTTACATCAACACGTCGGTGCCGCACACACTCGTACGAGCAGCCTAATGGACGCGTGTATGCTGCCGTCCCCGCGGTCCGGTGTACTCCAACAACGCTGGAGCAAGAAATAAATATATATCTATTATCAGCCTTCACCTGCACCAGATTGACCATGGGATAGGCGCACTGGCCAGCCATCCCACGACCCGATCTGCCTCAGCACATCGCGGAATAAGAGAGCCAGACATGAAGGAAACACCCCTGAAGTAGCTACAATTTGAGTCGGACACCATTGAGCCGGCAATTCAAAGCCAACAACAAAGAAACAAAACTTGGCCCTGGAGGAGCAAGGAGAGCCTGACCAAATGAGAATAGCAAAGAATAGGTCAAGAGGCATATGCACTCAATTTGGCCACGGCATTTGCCAAAGACATATGATGAACATCACGAATATCATCAACTTGCCACATCATATCTAGTTTCAATAAAATTCGTCGTTCACATGTTAACTTTATGTCAACTTACACCACAACCAAGTATGAAGACTCTCAAGCCGCTTCCTCGAGTGGACTTAAGACTCGGGGGCTACACAGACATGAATCGACAGATTCAACTGGGCTTAAAAATTCTAGAACCCCGAGTCATCGTAGGGAAGATAACACGGTCCTGGGGGCAGCTGCCTTATTGGACAAAAATGAAAAGTTGCACAAGAGGACTAGCTGCCACGATGCGCTGTGCAAACATGGGTGCCCTGCCTTATAGGCGAAAAATTAAAGGTTACCAAAGAGGACCAGCTGCCATGATGCACTGTTCAAACATAGGTATCCTGCCTTATTGGATCATCATATTATCATATTCTGATTAATGGAATAAAGCTGACTTATCTGGACTCCAAATGTTTTCCAGTAGTAGCATTGTCTCCTGTATATCCAATGCTGAGCTTTTCCATGATCATAGGTCATTTGGGGGCTTCCAACTCATTGAGTTTAGCTTTCTCACGCTCTTGATCCGGCAAAGATGTCACAAAATGGTTAAACCTGCCTGTATGCTTGATGCAACTCCGATCAGGTGAACCCATGTACTCTTGACAAGTCAATCCACTTTGGACCCTGAACTTATCAACACTAGTGCAGAAATGGCTAGCCACAACTCTTGTTCGTGGCGTGCCATTTCTCACCAACGCTAGCACTAATATTTTCAAATAGGGTTGGCGTTGGCTAAATTGAAACGCCACAGTTATTCGATTAGTTGCTGGCATTGCACATTAGCCCTGGCATTGCAAATTAGGCCAATTGGCCCACGCCAACACTAATCTATCTAATCCTCGCCCTGGCCTGGCCTACTCCCCACTCTCTTGAACCCCTAACCCCTTCGTCCTCCTCTCGATCCTCACCTCCACCCCGTCCGATGCCACCCTTCATAGCCCCGCCTGACGCCGCGCATCGCCACCTCGTCCGACGCCGCTCGATGTTGCGCGTCACTGCCCTGCTCGACCATGCGCCCGACGCATCTTGTCGCCGCCCAACAGACCCTCCCCGCCTCCGAGCACTTGGTTGTCTTTGTCACTGGTATTTTGCTATCTCCACTTTTATATATTTTGCTATCTTCACTTTTATATATTATGCAAAGTATTGTGGGTATTGGGTATTTTGCTATACTATTTGAATCTTAGTACATGTTGTGAATGAAATGTTTGGTATCTATAAGTTTATTAGTCATAGATACAATGTTAGGAAGAACTTTTGGTTTCTATTAGTCATTGCCAAAAGGCATAAACTTTGAATTTTTGCAATTATTAAACACGGCCTAAGAAATTTATTATGTATGCAACATGTTTCTATCAAACACAACCTAAGAAATAGCATGGCCAACTCTAGCCTATGGGTAGGCTCCTCTGATCATTGGTCAGGGTTTTCTAAAGATAAAGGCGACATGAGAACCAACCAGGTAATTATGGTTACAAAAACATGCATTAGCATTGCAAACATCCTAATTAATTGTTCATGATTTGAACCCTTGGCAGGCATACTTAGGAGATCTGTCTCGCAGGCTGTCGTCGTGCAGTCTTCAGGTGACGTCAACGTGCCCAATCATGAGCTGATCACGTCATGTCAGAGCACCCTCAAGGCCCTGCAGGAGTTGGATGACTCCCTGATGAAGGAGAAGGATAAAATTATCGTTGACAATCTTATTGTCTATGATAAGATTTATAGTCTCGAAGGTCAGATCATGACACTGAACCTCGAGATAACCGAGATCAATAAGGACATAGAAGTCCTGAAGGCCCAGAAGACTCAGCTAAAGACGGAGAAAGCGCATTACATCAAGGAGGGGCAGAAAAATAGGAATACGCTTCGTGAGATTAAGTTAGTCCTTAGGAAAAACTAGCTAGCGAAGTAGTAATTGTTACTTTCCTTTTGTGAATGAAATGTTTGGTATCTTTTGTGAATGAAATGTTTGGTATCTTTTGTGAATGAAATGTTTAGTATCTTTTGTGAAGGTGGTATTTTTAGTAGCTAAAAATGACAGTGCCGGCATGCAGCTCTATCCGATGCCAGCAGGTGTTCAAAATACTGTTGGCGTCGTCTCCAACGCCACTAGTATATTTTAACTATGGTGCCTTATTGCTGGTGTACGGTGTCTATGCCAGAAAGGCCATTTTCGCGACACCATAGCTACGCTTTTCTGCACTGGTGCAAGGTTAAAACACCGTCTTGAGTCACGTGAGATCCAACATACAGAGAGCTAGGATAAACCATGAGTTATCACACCCGCTTCATTGAAGCAAGACTCGAGCCTTGAAAGCCGGTCTTTATGTCATGCATTGAAAACTGACACTTTATATTCTATTATCGTATACATACATCATCCTACATTGCATCATGCATCATACAAACATATCAAGCTGGTCATCAAACTGGGTTACATCGTAACCTCAGCAGGAACAAATAGATCTTTGATAGCCAAAATGGCTAGTTCTTCATCATGGTTTACCAATATTAAATGATTGGGGGTTTTCAAGCCAACTCGGAAGAATTCACTATTCTCGAAGAGCCGCCCTATCACATATAATGCTGGGTCATTTAATTGATCAACTCTTGGATTTTTCAACTTGTGCTAAGTTGTACCGCTTATGGATTTCTCAAACGTATATTTGCCAAGTTGCATCACAACCAGGAGCAGGGATTATTGTGCTAAGTTGCACCGCTTATGGATTTCTCAAACGTATATTTTTCAAGTTGCACCGCAACCACGAGCAGGGATTTCAGTTCAAGGACAAAGGCATTATTCCATGATAAATTATGGGGTTGCATTACAACCAAGGTCAAGGATTTCATTCAAGTATGATAAATATTAGTTCAAGAGAACTTCTAAAGTGCACTATGATGGGTTATATTATTCTCACATAGTCCCAAGTAGCTGCGGGCATACGACCCGACACTTGGGGGCTACATCATATGATGTTTTTTCTTCTCAAAGGAGAAGTACATGTAAGTCCCGAGCCACCGCTGTCAAACGACCCGATACTCTGGGGCTACACTATCCAGATCAAATTTTCTAAAGTCCCAAGTCGCTGCAGACATGTGACGGGCTACAATATTCAGCTGTTCAAACGTATTATAAGGTCCGAGTTGAAGACTTGGCCCATCACATACTGTTTAGCCGACCCTTGGGGGCTACACATGTGAAATTCAAGACATTTAGTCCATATCTAGCGACTCAGATGACAACCTGGATTTTTCCAAAGCTATCTATCTACAATATTCAAAACCAATTTCAAAGTCCTAGGTTGTTGTAGGCAAAACAACCCGAACCTTGGGGGCTACACTGGCTGAAGTTTTATAAGTATAAGACAATTACAAAGTCTCAGGCTGCTGCAGGCAAGACAACACAACACTTGGGGGCTACACAGTCAAAGATATTATTGCAAATCACCAAGTCAACATGAACCGATAAACTTGGAGCTTGAGGGCTACGGGTAATATGGATATATCAAAAAAATGAAGAACACTTTCAAGCTGTCAAATTGTGAGCGAGACCGGTCTCATTTCTTGATGGAGGTTTGCAAAGATCATCTTCTGCAAGTTATTCATAGAAAGGCCCAGAAAGCTGACCCAACATCACATGGATTTTTATATTCCCAATAATTTATCTAGTCATCTGTAATCTAGTTGTTTGACCCGGCGTCACCAACGATCATGACCTGACAAAGTCTATATATACAACTTAGCTTCACAAGTTGGCAAGTTCTACATCCATAAATCAACAATATTTTTATCCCAAGTTGGCATTCACTACGTCTGATGAACTGGCAAGATCCTCGCGTCCATGAAGTGGTTTAACAATAGACGAATTTCTATTCCCAATATTTTCATCAAAGCCAAAGCAATGGAAGTCGGCTCAACTTCATATGGTTTTCTTGTCTCCAATATTTTCATCCAACCAAAGCATTGGAGGGAGACTCATCGACATATGGGTGTTTTATTTGCCAATATTTTTCCTGCAAAGGACACATACCAATAAGATAATTGTGAAGATGACTCGTTGATATGAAGAAGAAACCCGAATTTTCGAGGAGCCACTTCATTTAAATAAGCCGGCCAGGGGAGCAAGCCGGTCTCTTAGCATATTTATTATTATTTCAGGAGCTTACCATGAATTAATTCAAGCTAACCTGGGGGATAATGTCATGGATATTCCTCATGGTTTGACCTGGCAAGGAGTAAGACTCGACCCGTCATTTGGCGGCTCAATGAGTCTCGTGTTTACCGGGTCAACCTGGACGACAAGGCCTAAGGCCTAGTGTGCACCCTAGCGGAAGGAGGCTCATGGAGAGGCATAGAGGGCCGACTCACATAGAAAGCCCAAGAAGAGGAATAATTCCCTCAAAAGAGAAGCAAGACCCGGATTTGGATTCAAGAAAGACTAGTCCTAGTCCTACTCCTAGCAGGACTCTGCATGTAAGCCTACCCCTTCAACTTCTTTAAGCAGGGGCAAGGCACCCCAAGAGGGACAAGTTAAGTCATTTGAGATAGATATATTAGAGGCTCTTGAGACTAGAGGTAGCGATTTCACACCCTTATAATTGAGATCATCCTCATCATCAATACACACAAAGCATGACACAGGCTTTTATCTCCATCGGAGGGCCCGAACCTAGGTAAACTCGCGTCTCTCGATTCCGACAAACCCCTCTTAAGCCACCACCTAGTTGTGATGGCCTCACACCTAAGTTCTCTTACGAGGACATCTTGCCATGACAAAACCACGACACACGGGGACTCACCAATCTCATTTCCAAGGGTATCAATACTAGCAAAGCTTAATGGGTGAGGAATGGTTAAATGGTGAGTCCGCAACAAGCACTAAGCATTTATTTGAGTGGCTACCTTACGAGTACAAGAATAAGAAGAGTGTTCTACGCATAAATGCACATAAACTAGTAATGATCACTAAGTGACCCTGAACACCTACTTATAAGTCATACATAACCCCACCGTGTTGTTGCTTGGTTCTGAACTAACGAGTCGAGACAGTCATGGTTACACACACGCTCGGTGTGTTTTATTTGATTTTACTTCAAGTCTACTATGAACGGGTGTTAATTTTTTTTTCAAGTTGCCACATAACCGCGGGCACGGCTTCTCGAAAAGATTTAACCCTGCGGGGGTGCCCCAACCCATCCATTATAAACTAGCCACACGCTGCATCGAAAAACCTCAACCATGGAATAGTCCGCAGTATCCTCAGAATCTCGATGGAAAATCTTAACCTTGAGAGCCCAAAGTATCCTCGAATCCCGTGCACAAGACTTCCGATAAAGGTAAAACAAATCCAGCAAGGCCGCTAGGCAGGCCAAATCCCAATAGGAGCCGTGCGAATCTCTTTCTCAGGGTACTACCAGATGGGTCTAGCTACGAGTACAATAAATCCCTGAATTTCCTCACGGTGGCCCCGCAGGCAACCCGTTTTGGACCAACACTCATGAGGAGCACTGGCCCGGGGGTTGATTAATTATCCATAGGGTGAGCATGCCCCTATGCTAGTTTTATTAGTTATTAATCAAATAGTACCAATTTTGGGCTTGCCAGAAGAGTTTTATCCCAAAACAAAAATCAAGGGGGTCCACATAACAACCCCAAGCATGTTAGGAGCGCTCAATATGGAGCATAACACAAGTACCTAAGTAACTAGGGCACAAAAGTGGAACAAAACATCGAGAAGAAGTCCAAGCCTTCCACCTTTTACCCAAGTATATATGTGCATTAAGTTAAATAGCAATAATATTGTGGTATCTCAAAAGATCCATGTTGTCACATGGAAAAAAACCCGCACCTGCAATTAACAACACTATAAGATGGGCTGAGCAAGCGGTAACATAGCCAAACAATGGTTTGTTGGAATGTGGAGGGGTTAGAGGCTGTTCATGGCAATGTTGGGAGGCTTGACATACAAGTCGTGTTTGAGATATGCCCTAGAGGCGATCATGTATGATGATATTTCCTATGTGTTTATGAATAAAGGTAGTCCTTGAACATTATTAGTGATGTGTATTAACAAGTACGTGACTTGTTTGTGAGACTATGCGTTGTATGATGACTGTCCTAAATGGTCCCTAGTCAAAAGGGCTATGTGGAAAAGCAACCAGTTAGACTAGCATATGACACGGTGGATGGTCCGGTCTCACTGACCATGTAGCATTGGATGCTAGCCGGATAATATGGACTCAGAAAGGTCTGGTCGGATTTGACATAACCGGATCCGAGTCTAGATAAGGTCTTAGTTGGACAGACCCAACTATGAGACGCAGCGATAGGTCATCTGTGAGTCTCTAGTACAACATACGTTCTATGTCCTAAGACCTGAGCTAGCGCATGTACTTGAGATGGTGATAGACTTGCTTTGGGCTGACCAAACGCTACTCCGTGACTAGGTAGTTACAAAGGTAGGTTTTGGGCTTGTCTAGAACCATGCTGCAAGACATGGTCGAGTAAGATGAGATTTGCCCCTCCGATCAGGAGAGATATACTCTAGGCCCCTCTCCGACCTGGATAAGCATGGCCATGCGATGAGGATTATGAGATAATCTAAAGTGTTGGCCGGATTCGCCAAAACGAGAAAGAGGTCGTGCTGCAACAAGGATGACCATGTCGCCTTGTGCACGACAACATATATCATGTGGCAAAGGGAATAGAAGTGTGAACTACAGGTTCGCCTAACCAGCTTCATCAGACACTTGGAGTCGACACACCTTGCAAGAGGCCGCTACCGACTGGTCGAGCCGGATGTGACCTGAGTCATGAACAAGTGAACGAGAACCTAAGGGGTCACACGCTTAAGGAAGGAACACGCGGGCTTTAGGATCCGTGCGAGGCCCAAGAGTTGAGCTCGCGCGGGATGCCATATATAGTGGAGGTGTGGCCCACCCATCTGGTTGATCGATTTGGTGCCATCATTAGGGCTTTGCATGTGTTGTAACTAGCCACCTCAACTCGTTGACGCCGACGGTGTGACCGGACCTAACAGTCCTCCGCACGGTGTTCCTCCTGCACGTACGGATACCGTTAGAGGCGATGCACTTGCGCCGCTCGGGCGAACCTATACGTGGGATCCGGCGACCTGTTGTTCGAGGGAGATCGGGCCGGCTGTTCGAGGAAGATCAAACGAGGAGGAGACAAACCACATGAACGCGCTGCCCCAACTCTACTTCCGCTGCACGACATTGCTCGTCTAGTGGTAACGAACTGTCATCCATCTCCATAGCATGTTCTTGGATGTTCTACGTGTAGGAATATTTTATTTTGCATGTGATGCACCTACGGTAGAACCCAACAAGTGGTAGGTAACATGACATAGTGATAGAAGCGAGACAACTAGCATGGAATGATAGTAGTGGTATCCAGGGAAATGGTCATGTTGCGTGAGATCCTGCTTGGAAGAAGAACGAATTCGTGAAGTAGACGAATAGGGTGTAGTCGAACGAATCCTCACACTTCAAACGCTTTCAGAACTCTATCGAGAAGAAGAAACCCGAAAACAAAATCAACACGTGATAAACACCACAACATATGCATGACATGATGTGCAAACAAATATGATGCACGTCCATTTAATTATGCAAGACATGGAAAAGCACAACAATCAATTGCTACACATTAAGTGAAGTTCAATAAGCAACGAGTTGCATATTGACGAAATTCCATATTCGAATTACTTATTTCACTCCTATTTAGGTACACGACAATATTAAATGTTGTTATACATGGCAAGAGGTGAAGCATAAATAAACTACACATCTAGGCATTTAAAATGAGGTTGAGAACAACATGTAGCATTTCCGCTAGGACCCCATGTGCAAATTATCATTTTGGTCTAGATCTGTCCTAAGCATATTATATATTTATTAAGTAGGAAAGTAAGGCCCACCAAGTGATTCTACTCGTTATTCTAGTCGGGGTCACCTAAAACGGAGCTACGGTCTAAAATTTATGACACATACAAGATGAATATGCCATGAATGCAAAATGCATGCAAACAACAACCACAAACATTCCAAATCATGGATGCAACAAGATATTATGAAACTACATGAGATTCTAAGCAAGTTTGATATATGGCATGTTCAAAATGGAGCAACATTTCAACAAATACAACCAACACAAGTTATAGCTAGAATTTGTCCAAATCAGCAACATGGCATATTGCAACCCACATATCAACAAGCTACATCAACTTAAAATGCACAACAAGGGCAAGCTGAGGTATCCCACATGTTGCACAACAAATAACTCCATTGGATCATCATCAATATATGCATAGAAACATGGCTAGCATCCACCCAAAATGGCACATTGAACTAAGAAGTTCTTTAGACTTAGAAAAATTATCGTGGTGTAAGGCAAAGCAGTTTTATCAGATTGACATGTTTGATAGCACCATTAGTGTTGTGGAAACAAACACCTATGGGATCTTGGGGATGCCATTCAGTTTGGCGGGGGGGGGGGGGCAGATTGTGCGAAGAGCCGGTCTAATGAAAAGCACACAAGGATCTTTACCCAGGTTCGGGCCGCATGGATGCGTGAAACCCTACTCCTGCTTGGTGGTATTGAGAGTGTTCTTAGGGTTCTTGCTACAGGGATGTTGCGAGCCACTGCCACGCGTGTGCGCTAGCGGGTCCCTGAAAGTGCAAAAGTCCAAGAGTTCAAAAGTCCAAAAGTCCTCTACCGTATCGCCCTGGGCCTCCTTTTACACTCTAAGGGATCCCAACAATGGTGTACAGTGCATACACGGGGTGTACAGAGCTGCAGTGCTATCATACCTAACACTGACGGAGTAGGACATGCACATTTAATGCACCGTCAGGCATCTCTGTTCCTCAGTGGGATGGGACGGGAGCCCGTCCCATCGGCACCGCTTAGCTCCCTCCAACGTCGACGCTGCGACACGGGTCCAGGTGGATTGACACCTTCCCTGTGCGCTAGTGGGGTCTTGCCGAGGCTTCGCCTTGCTGGGGCCTTGCCTTGCCGGGGCCTTGCTTCGCCTGGGGGTTCAATAGACCTCCCAGCAAGACCTTGTCGGTAGTCTTGATTTTCCTATGTTGGTATCTGGCAAGTTCCTGCTGGGACTGGCCGCCAGGGTGGCTGCCACTGCTTGTGCATGAGTAAGGGGCACTAGAGAGCCCAAAACTCTAGTGCACCGATAGGAGCCCCCGGGCCTGGATCACACACGTCGCGAGACGTTGTTGGGCTAGGCCCAATCGGTGTATAGGCACGCATGGCAGGACCTTGTGGTTGTGATCATTGCGCTTGCTATGCTTCCCCACGGCGACCATTGAATTCGGGACGTGGGATACGTGTGCGGCACAGCCGTTACAACAGTGCGCCCGCGAAACGTTTCTATGTTAGCTTATTTTAGTAAAGCGATTGCCCTGCGCCTTCCCCATAAAAGAGGAAATTGCAGAGGCGCTTCTCATTTACCTCTCGCCTTCTCCAATCTGAGAACCGCCGTCGTCTTCTTCCTCGAGCTTGAAATAGAGCCCCTCCCTCCCATCCACGCCACTGCTCTCTCTTCATTCTCAGCCCTCGCGTTCATCGCCCCCATGTCGCCCGAAGCTAGCAAGGGCAAGGAAACAGAGGCCGTCTCGGAGAACAAGATGGTGAGGATGCGGAAGGAGCACGTTGTCTTTCCACCAGGGCTTAGTTTGGATATCCTAAAGATACAATACTGGTGGATGTGGGCGATGAGGACGATGGCGCATCCTGCCACCTGCATGAGTCCAGGCCCCTCAGGGGATAGCCCAGACAAATACCCTTTCTTTGTCGATTACTTTTACTACGGGCTCTGTCCCCCCTTTTCGGACTTCTTCATCGACCTCATGTTCACCTATGGCTTCCATCTCTTGGATTTCACGCCGAATGCCATGATGTCCATGGCAGTTTTTGCCACCTCTGCGAAAACTTTGCTGGAGTAGTCCCCAGCACTGCTCTTTTCCGCCACTACATTTCCCCCTGCATCCAACCAGGCAGAGCCCTTTCCGGTGCCATCACTTGGATTCCAAGGCTAGGAACCAAGGAGGTCTACCCTGATGGGGCCTACTGTGATAGGTGGGATGAGTGGCGGGGCAGATGGTGCTCAATTCGAGAGGAGAAGGTCCCGCTCTACTGTTTGCCGTGGCAGGCCAAAATAGTGCGCGGCGAGGACTGGTGTGCCGTCGACCCTGATGACGAGAAACTTACAGTCGCGGCCACCAGGATCCTCCGCCTTAGGGACGCAGCCTTTCTGTAGAGATGATAGGCGCCAATTTCCTTCGTCGGCGCATCACTCCCCTGCAGAATAGGGGGAGGCCGACTTGGGATTTCCGGAATGCGGCGGATATCATGAGATGGTGCCCCGGGCTGAACCACAACCTGACCGTTATGCAGCATGGGGCCCTCTGCCATAAGCTGTTGAAGAGCGCCCCCGTACCTGAGCTGCCGGCAGTCATGGTCCCCCTATGCAACAATGCCGCCTTAGGGAGAATCATCGCCATGATGCCGATGTTCGACGCCCATAGCCTCGACGCGTCTTGGATCGAGCCGCCTGCCGAGCAGGTGCAAGAATTCTTCGATAATCTGGTGGAAAGGGCCATCCACGGGGAAGAGGGCCTCGTCCGCGACACCATCGAGGAGGAGTTGGCGTACATTGCCAGCATGACAGAGGAAGCGGATCTTGCCGCGGAGGCTAACAACGCTGGCTTCTTGGAAGACGAAGCCGATGAAGGGGAAACATTGTCGGACGAAGGGCTTGCCAGACATGGTGGGACCGTCGGGGAGCAAGGCGACATGTCCGCCCGGGGCTGTTCTGCCAAAGACGCAACTCAAGAGGAGCAGTCCGAGGAGGCTTCATCCCTCTGCAAGCGAAAAGGCACGTCCTCCGAAGCGCTGCCACCGGGCTCCCCGTCCACGCAGCTTCTTCGAGCAGCACAGCCTCCAGCAAGGGGGCGGCCGGCAAGCCCGCACGACGGCAAGAAATCCACCGGCAACCCGCGCCTGCTGCGGCCAAGCAACCCAGGAGAACCCCTCCACCTCCTCCCACGGGCACCACGATAGAGGTCACCATCGACCTTTCCGCCCTTAGCTCAGGGGAAGAAGATGAGGAGTAAGAGTCCTGCTGCATCTTTCAGATTTTCCAATTTCTGGATTTTACTTTACTCATTTGGTTCGCTTTGGTTTGCTTCTGCAGGGACGCGGAAACACTGGCACAACGGCTAGCGAAGAGGGCGAGGACCTCGACGTCCGAGGAGTCGTCGGCAAGCGCCTCAGGTGCGCCAAGGACGACCACCTTCAGCCCGGAGGCTAGCCCATGGTGCAGCCCTCGACTCAGTCCCCAGAGGAGCCCCCAGTGTGAGCCCATCACTCTCTTACCGCTGGCAAGTGCCGGGATGTGCATCTTTACCGCTGACATCACTGGACGTGCATGCGGAGGATGGTGGCAGAGAGAACCACTAGAAACCCTCCCGGACATGCCGCCCCCATCGTCTCCACCACCCAGGGACGGGTCCCTAGCAAGGACCTCCTCCAGCATGCTTTACCGCGACGAGGGGGAGCCAGCAAGCACAGGCACCGGCAGGTCTTCATCGGCGACCGTTGTTGGTGCAGGTATTCTTTGTTATGTTCGTCTCCCTCTTTTTTGTTGTCTTCTTGAACTTCCACCTAAACTTTGTTTGGCTTGTTTTCTTGGCCTCCAAACATTCCCTCGATGGAGGGCATGGACGTCGACACAGTCATAGAGGAGACCACCAGGGACGTCGCCGCCGAAGCCGATGGGATCGCTGCCAAAGAGGCTGCCAAGGGTGCTTCCGCTGAGGCTACCGAAGCCGCCAAGAACGCTGCCGCTGAGGCTACCAGCACCGAGGCCGCCAAGGCTATGCAGAAGGAGGAGGCCACCAAGAAGTCTGCCGAGAAGGTCGATGGGGAGGCCAGCGGTCGCACTGACGACATCCCTGCTACAGGAGCGCCAGGCGCTACGCCGACCACTGAGCCCCTAGCCATCGGGGAGGCAGTCGTCAAGGACCAGCCGCCTCCTCCTGAAACCCCTTCATCGAGAAGATACTTCAAGGTTGGCGACAACCTGTTCGTCAGCATCCCCGGCACGGCAAGCACTGGAGTGCCACCTGAAGGGGGAGTTCTTGTTGAGGAAGCTATCACTGCTGCCAGGCTCGACATCGTTGAAGAGCCAAGCTCCGACAGCAAATCTCAAGAGGAGCAGCTCCTCCAGACTATGGGCGACAACTTCCAGAAGCTTTGAGCACTCCATCGTGCCTGGAAGGAGAAGCTGGACTCCAGGGCGGCAGTCATGGAAGCGGCTGAGGCCAACTTCCAGGAGCGCGTCGAGGAAACCTAGGCCTGGTTTGCCCAAGCCTCCCATGACCTGAAGACTGGGCAGACGCAGCTGAGTCAGGGCTGGAGCTAACTCTTCATGTGGCAGTCCGATGCCGAGCAGGCACAGGAAGAAGCCAAACAATGGGCCACCGCAGAGGATGCTCGCTTGATGGAGCATCGTGTCCTAGTTGACACCCATGAGGAGGACCTCGCCGCTCGTGAGAAGGTGCTTGCCAGGAAGCTCCGCAACAAGGAAGTGGAGCTCGAGGATCTTGTCGCATGACGGACCTAGGAGCTGGAGCAGAAGCATAAGGAGGCGCTCAAGGCCCTAACTGCGGACCACACCATCAAGCTGAAAGGGGCCGCCGACGTAGTTGAAGCTACCGAGGCCACCAAGAACTTATAGGAGGAGCGAGTGAAGAAACTGGAGGCCGATCTTGAAGATCTCGGCAAGGAGGTATCGTTTCTTGAGGCTGAAAGGAACAAGGCCGTCGCCAGCTTGATGGAGACGCATGTCGCCATTTCTGACAGGACCAAGTAGCTCTCTTTGGCCAAGGAGTCCATCAGCGACCTGAATCTGAAGTTGGCCATGCTGACCGGGACCCTCGATACCGCCAAGGCCTAGGAGAGGTCCCTGGTCAGGGATCTCAATGACGAGAAGGAGCGGGTTAAGAGTGCCACCATCGCCCACAATGACTATGTGCATGGAGTGGAGATCTGGTCCGAAAAGCTCGTCGATGTCACGGAGAGGCTTGCCGAGCAGCTGACCGCCATGGGCCTAGAAGGCCCCACATATTCTCCTGACGCCGGGGTGTCCACGAGCGCCAAGGTGACCATGTTCTTTGACAGCCTGCTTGGAGCCTTGGAGCAGCTCCACTCCGACCGGGCGTCCCACTTGGCCAGTGAATCGCGTAAGCTCTGCTGGACCGTCATCCGCAAGGTGCTTGTCAAGGTGGCGTATAAGAACCCCAACCTCAACCTCACCACCGTCCTCGACCACTTGCCGAAGGACGCAGAAGTCAAGGCGCTCGAGGAACTCGTCGCGCCCATCGTCGAGCGGGTAAGCCAGGTCAAGCGGGTCAAAGGCGATTGCCGGGATTAGCTGTCTCACTCCTCTGTGCCGCATATGTCAAAAACAATTTATTTTATGTTAGAACCTCGGCTAGGGCGATGTAATATTGCTCGTTATGTTTTGAATAAATCATTATGTTATCCCTTGTTTAATTTCACCCTGTATGTGTTCACCCTACGCTTGATTGGAAACTTGCTGGCATGCATATCTCTGCCACGAGCACTAGGTGTGGGACTTTAGCAGCCTACTACCGAAATTGCCGTCGGCAAGGGACCCTAGTGCTTCCAATGCAGTCACCTCGGCTGTTGAGTGGACTCGAAACATAATAGAGGCACAACCAACTGCAACAAGGTTCCTCCACGTGTAGGTTTTCCATACATAAGTCGAGATCGCCCAAGGAAAATAATCTTATGGCAAGAGTTTACTTTGGTTTTTTGCAACTTATCTTTTGTTGCCATGCTCCCTCCAGCATGTTTTTTTGGGACGTCGCTCATAGGTATCTATACCATGATTGCCCCCCGGCAAAGCTACGTGCGAGGGGTCCTTCTGTCCTTTGTGAAAAAGAAAGAAGAGAAAATATGGATACGGAACCTTGGCGGTCGGGATTAAGTGCAATGCAACACCTCAGACAAACATGCACATAAGTAAACATGAGAATCGAACAGGATTGTAGAACACTTATCTTTATTTAACTACGCATAGGGTCCGAGCCTGCCTTTGTATCAAGGATTACATGCTTCGGCGGCAAGACTTGTACAAAAGGTGGTTGCCGGGGGGCCCAGCAACCACGCCTCATGGGTAGAACTTGCGAAGACGTTCGATATTCTAGGAGTTGCTCACTGGGATGCCATCTTCGGTCTCCAGGCATACTGCGCTAGGCGTGGTGACTCGTACTACTTGATAAGGGCCTTCCCACTTTGGTGTCAACTTGATGGAATTCTTGGCGGACTGAACTCGCCAAAGAACAAGCTCGCCTTCCTCAAGACTTCTGGCATTAACTTTGCGGCTGTGGTAGCGGCGCAAAGCTTGCTGGTAGCGTGCAACTATCATAGCAACCTGAAGATGGTCTTCCTCAAGGAGCGTCACGCTGTCTTGCCGCAACTCCTCTTGCTCAAGATCATCATAAGCGAGCACTCGAGGTGATCCATACATGAGTTCCGTGGGGAGAACTGCCTCCGCCCCATAGACAAGGGAGAAGGGTGTCTGGCCGGCAGCTCGATTTGGTGTCATTCTGATTGACCAAAGAACCACCAGCAACTCACCAATCCAGTTCCTTCCGCACTTGTGCAGCCTATCAAAATTTCTTGTCTTGAGACCTCGCAGCACTTCAGCATTAGCCCTCTCTGCTTGTCCGTTGCTCCTCGGGTGAGCAACGGAAGCAAAATAGATTTTGCTACCAAGGTCTTGGACATACTGCATGAAGGTGTGGCTCGTGAACTGTGTGCCGTTGTCAGTGATGATCCCGTCGGTAACACCAAAGCGGCAAACTAGTCCCTTAAAGAACTTGATGGCTGACTGTGCTGTCACCTTTCTCACTGCTTCCACTTCCAGCCACTTTGTGAACTTGTGGATTGCAATGTACAAGTAATCAAAGCCCTGACAGCACGGGGAAAGGGGCCCAAGATGTCAAGCCCCCAGACCGAAAATGGCCAGGAGAGAGGGATCGTTTGAAGTACTTGAGCTGGTTTATGTAGTATCTTCAAATGAAAATGGCATGCCTCACACTTGGTTACCAATGTCGTTGCATCCTAGAGGGCGGTGGGACAAAAGAAGCCTTGCCGGAATGCTTTCCCGGCAAGGGCTCTTGACCCTATGTGGGAGCCACATATGCCTCAATGTATCTCTGCCAACAGCTTCAGTCCATCTTCTCGGGAAATGCACTTGAGTTTCACACCGTTCGGTCTTTTTCTGTACAGGGCATTGTCTACTAACTGGTACATATTAGACCGGCGGGCTACTCTCTCTGCTTCTTCTTGTTCCCTGGGAAGTTCTCCTATCTGAAGGAAATGGACGATGTGTTGCGCCCATGCCGGAGCCTGTGGCTCGACAACAAGGACCAAAGGCGTATCCTCTGCTGGGGTAGCATTTGTCTCGACGGCAAGGACCTGAGGGCCTGCCGGAGTCAGCTGCGCCCCGGCAATCCTGGCGGGAGCGTATGCTTCTACGGCAAGATCCGGGGGCCCTGCCGGAGCATAGTACTCACCGACAAGCCTGCCGTTCCCTCTGGCAACCTTCTCACCGGCGGCTTCGGGGAGCTCTGCTGGGAAATACTTGCCAGAACTTAACTTTCTTCTATTCTCTTGTCCAGTTGATGGTTTCACGGAGGGTTGAGTTAGTTGGAGCACGAAAGTTCCTGGTTCCATAGGTAACTTAAGGGCAACACACTTTGAATGTGTTCCATTTGCAGGCCATCAAAACATTCTTCCAACTTCCTCACTTCGTCTACATAAGCTTCCATCAACGGATTCTGGTAATCTTTGTTCACTTGCCTGACAACAAGTTGAGAATCACCCCTGACAATAAGTTTCTTGATCCCAAGGTCTGCCACGATCCTGAGACCGGCAAGCAGCCCTTCGTATTCAGCAGTGTTATTCGTTGATCTCTCCCGGGGAAAGTGCATCTAGACCACATTTCTGAGGTGCTCTCCGGTGGGTGCAACAAGCAGCACTCCGGCACCAGCACCTTGCAGCGAGAAAGCTCCATCAAAATACATGATCCATTCTTGATCAGTTTCCTTGCTGGGGAGAGTTGACTCTGGAATCTCTTCATCGGGCGTTGGGGTCCATTCTGCAATGAACTCCGCCAAGTCCCTGCTCTGAATGGTCGAAGTGTTCTCAAACTTAAGACCAAAGCTTGATAGTTCCAAAGCCCACTCCACAATCCTGTCGGTAGCTTCTCGGTTCTGCAATATCCGTTGTAGCGGGAAGCGAGTGACAACTGTGATCTCATGTGCTTCGAAGTAACGGCACAACTTCCTCGAGGCCATAAGAAGGCCGAAGAGCAATTTTTGTATGCCGGAATATCCCGACTGAGCAGACAAAACAGACTGGTCGCTGCACCACTTTCTTCTTATGGACTACGCTTTCAACTACGCATATCCTTCTTTGTCGGCACCAGACCCTGCCATGGACTGTCCCGGTTCGTCGCACGGCAGTCTTGCCATTGTTGCCGCTTCTTCGTCAACTTCTCTTTTAGACACTAGTGCAGCACTCACCACTTGATTTGTTGCCACCAGATACAACAACAACGACTCTTGTGGTTTTAGTGCGACTAGGACTGGTGGAGAGGAAAGGTACTTCTTCAAATCCTGCAGCACTGCCTCCGCTTCCGGAGTCCATTTCATTGGACCTGCCTTCTTCAAGATTTTGAAAAAGGGCAAGGCGCGCTCAGCAGATTTTGAGATGAACCTACTCAGAGCAGCAATAGAGCTGGCAAGGCGTCGCACGTATTTGATTCGTCTTAGTGCTTCAATTTGCTCAATTGCTTTGATCTTGTCGGGATTTGCTTCTATTCCTCGTTGAGATACAAAGAACCCGAGAAGCTTGCTGGATGGGACACCGAACACACATTTCTCAGGGTTGAGCTTCATGATCTTGCGTAGATTTGCAAATGTTTCTTCTAGGTCTGATATGAGCGTGTCCTTATCCTTGGTTTTGACCACTATATTGTCCATGTAAGCATCCATATTTCTATGTAGCTGGGGCTCAAAACCAATCTGGACCGCTCTTGCAAAGGTAGAACCAACACTTTTTAACCCAAAAGGCATACGTAGAAAGCTATACATACAACATGGGGTGATAAATGCGGTCTTCTCCTCATCTTCTTTGTCCATGAAAATCTGATGATAGCCTGAATAGGCGTCAAGGATAGACAATAAGTCGCAGTCGGTAGTGGAGTCCACAATCTGGTCGACGCGCGACAAGGGGAAAGGATCTTTGGGGCATGCCTTGTTGATGTCTGTGAAATCAATGCATAGCCTCCACTTCTCATTCGCCTTGCGCACTACGACTGGATTGACCAACCACATAGGATGTAGTACTGCTCTGATGAGGCCAACCGCTTCTAACTTCTTGATTTCTTCGGCAATAAACTGTTGCCACTCCAAAGCTTCCTTCCGAACCTTCTGCTTGACGGGCTGCGCATGCGAACAGACGGCGAGGTGGTGCTCAATCACCTTCCTAGGAATGCCGGGGATATCAGATGGTTGCCATGCAAACACATCGACATTTGCCCGTAGGAAGGCAACGAGCGCACTTTCCTATTTGTCATCGAGGGTGGAACTTATGGTGAAAGTCCCCCCGTGCCATCCTCCTTGGCGGGCACCTTCTTGGTCTCCGGTGGAGCTGCCTTGGACTTCTTGCTCTTGTTGGTGGATCTCTCTGGCACATCTTCGACGGGAGCGCAGCACCCCGAGGGGGCACGCTTGCCGGAATGTGCGCTAGAGGCGTTGCTGGTCTTCTCTCCGAGTCCTTCCCAAATTGACCCCTTGGAAAGTGCTTGTTAGCTCAAGATCTTCGTCAGGAATTTGTAGTCTCTGAATGACATCGGGCGAGATCAGGTTTAGGCTGGCCCCACTGTCGACTAACATCTTTGTCACCTTGAGGTTGCAGATTGTTGGCAAGACCAACAAAGGCAAGCACCCGACCGCAGTTATGCGATCAGGGTGATCCTCGGCATCGAAGATGATAGGAGTGTTGGACCACTTCAGAGGTCTCTGTGTGCCGATAGAGGGCTCTGCCGCATTAACCTCGTGCGCCCATTGTTTAAGTTAGCGGTGAGAGAAATGCGACGAGGATCCTCCTTCTATGCACATCATCTCTGTAGCCTTCTGAAACTCATGCTCACTGGACTCGTCGTCCTCTTCGACATCATCTTCATCTCCCTCTTGCTTGTTGCGGACATGGGCTGGCCGGTCTTTTCGTTGCTTGGGCTTGCCGCGGCGACCTCCTCGACCAACACGCTTTTTGCCGAACCCCTTGGCACCATCCTGGCCCTTCTCGTTGTCTTGCCTCTCGTACTCGGCCTTCTGCTTCTCGGCAAGCTGCTCAACTTGTCAGTAGTCTTGGAGATCGTGGCCCTTGGTGCGATGGATCTTGCAATACTGATTGCCGGAGTCTTCTGGCTTGCCGGCAGCCGCTAGGGCGTGGCAGGAGGCGCACCCGACAAGATCGTTGCCGGGGTCATCAACCTTTCCCTTCTTGGCGGTGTCGGGGTTGCCGGATCCTTCGATGGCTAGCACGGTCTTGCCCTTGTGCTTCTTGTTCCGCCGCCGACCCTTCTTTGCCGGGGTAGCGGTGTCTTCATCTTCGGAGTCGACCCCTACACTGACGTCTTCGCCGGGGAGCCTCCTCCCTTCCTCAGCCCGAGCACATTTGTCTGCCAAAGCATAAAGCTCGGTGACATCCCTGACTCTGTTCATCGCTAGCTCTTCCCGCATCCTACGGTTGCGCATGTTCTGATGGAACGCGCTGATAATAATGGCAGGATGAATGTTTGGGATGTTGTGTTGCACGCGGCTGAACCTTTGGATGTACTTGCGTAAAGTTTCGCCCTCCTTCGGAGGGATGATGTGTAGGTCACTTTCTTGGCCAGGAGCTTGATGACCTCCTGTGAAGGCGCCAACAAACTCGTGGCACAAGTTTGCCCAGGAGGCGATTGACCCCTCTGGCAAGTGCATCAACCACGACCCGACGTCGGGCTTAAGCACCAACGGGAAGGAGTTGGCGAGTATCTTGTCGTCGCGACCCCCGGCAGCTTGCACTGCAATGGTGTACATGCTTAGGAATTCTGACGGATGAGTCTTGCCGTCATACTTCTCCAGGACTTCTGGCTTAAACATGCGAGAGTTGGGACATTGGACTTGCCGCAACTCATAGGTAAACGCTGGACAACCCACCTCGTAAGGTAGGCTGACAGGATACCCTGACGCAGACTTGTCTATAGTGGACCCCGTGTGCCTATCCGACTAGAGGCGCGCTTGCCGCCGCCACTCGATTGTAGTTCGAGCGTCTTCCTTGCCACGTTCTTGAAGAACTTTACGTTGACCGCGGCGCATCCGTGGGTCGGACAACGCCGTCGAGTAGCCATCATGAGTGTCGGTCCGTCAAGTCGGTGACCGGTGCCGTTGTTGTGGAGGAGAATGTGCTGAGGTTGCACTGCCTCCGGTCTTCTCTCCACTGGCACAAGCCGGCTTGGTGGACCGAAACTTATCCGCAAGCCTGAGGAGGCTCTGAATGGTGGCTCTCCATTCATCGAGCTTCTCCGTAGCTAGCGGGAAGTTTAGGAGTAGCTGCGACCGCGCCATCACTTCCTCCGACGTGGTCGGTAATGAACAGCGCGAGGTGCTCTGACTCCTAACCGTGTTAGAAGGAGCACCGCCGCGGTCCCACATCGGTACGCCACTCCCGCCTGCATGTTCATGAGCAAGCTGGTCCCGCGCATCTTGGGAAGGATGTGTAGGAGCTTTCCCATGGGACGCTGAGAATTGCAGGCACCTTGGCGCGGCCCTCCGCATGCGTACTGAGAAGGGCGCGGCGTAGGGGCCGGCATGGGTGCCCTGGAGGATACCCTTCCGTCCGTGGAGTTTGTCATACCACCCCAAGCGGTACAACTCCATCTTGAGACCCAGGGGCGCGGGGGTTCCCGCCGCCGTCATGGGTGTCTTCGCAGCGAGCGTCGCCGCTAGTTTGGCCTTGATCACCGAAGCGTCGCGGAAGTTCCGAACCTCCTCCTCCTCCTTGTCCACCCATGTCTACGCCCTCTCCTGTCTGCACAGATACATGGATGATGGACATGGATGGACCAGCTGCTGTCGGGCCCCTCTTCTTGGGAGCCATGGCGCCAGAACGGGTTCGCACAGCCTAACGCCCCCTACCTAGCGTGCCAAAGATGTCGTGGAAACAAACACCTATGGGATCATAGGGATCCATTTCGGTTCGGCGGGTAGCAGATTGTGCGAAGAGCCGATCTGATGAAAAGCACGCATGGATCTTTACCCAGGTTCGGGCCGCATGGATGCGTAAAACCCTACTCCTGCTTGGTGGTATTGAGAGTGTTCTTAGGGCTCTTGCTACAGGGATGCTGCGAGCCACTGCCACGCGTGTGCGCTAGAGGGTCCCTGAAAGTGCAAAAGTCCAAGAGTTCAAAAGTCCAAAAGTCCTCTACCGTATTGCCTTGGGCCTCCTTTTATACTCTAAGGGGATCCCAACAGTGGCATACAGTGTGTACACGGGGTGTACAGAGCTGCAATGCTATCATACCTAACACCGATGGAGTAGGACAGGCGCATTTAATGCACCGCCAGGCATCTCTGTCCATCAGTGGGATGGGACAGGAGCCCGTCCCATCGGCACCGTTTAGTTCCCTCCAACGTCGATGCCGCGACACACGTCCAAGTGGATTGACACCTGTCCTGTGCGCTGGCTAGGTCTTGTCGGGGCTTCGCCTTGCCAGGGCCTTTCCTTGCCGGGGCCTTGCTTCGCCTGGGGGTTCAATAGCCCTCCCGGCAAGACCTTGTCGGTAGTCTTGATTTTCCTATGCTGGTATCTGGCAAGTCCCTGCTGGACCTGGCCTCCATGGCGGCTGCCACTGCGCGTGCACGAGTAAGGGGCACTAGAGAGCCCAAAACTCTAGTGCACCGACAATTAGCTATGATGCAAACCCTAATTATGTAAACAAATGGAACAACCTGGTAGACAATAACATGCTTAACAAAAGGCTCCATTGGGGCAACAACAAAACAGTCCTAGATCAGTGGCAAATTACATGGCGACATGGCAACAAATAACAGTTACAGACTTTGTGAAATTTACTATCTCCCAAAACTGCAAATTTACTAGGCATGTTGACATGGCAATAACAATAGCATAGAAATCATTTATATGCATGGCAAGGACACTAACATTAAGTAGACATGACACACTTCAAAATACCATCGACGCATGTTCAAAGGAGGCATGGATTGCTTAATACGAGCATTGCAAACTAGAACTCATTGTTAATAGATTTGAGTTTTAACACGATATCAACTTGAGAGAAATAAATTGACATGCTAATCATGTTTTAGATAGCAATCAAATGCATGGCATGAAAGTACACATCACATAGGGCAATTCTCATGAAGAAACTATTTGCAAAAGGTCTACGGTGTAGATGCAATCATCCTCCAAAGTTTGCATGTTTTTAACAATTTTGATGATTAGATGAAATGCACTCTCGCAATGAGGTTTTGAGCATGCAAATGAATCCTAATGCACTTGCAAATGGCACCATCATGTAGAGCACTAAATGTAGATACTTTTTCATATATCACACTTTACAATCCGATGCATGGTTATCGAGATACGAGTCACATAAAATGCAATGATGCTATTAAAATTTTGCAGTTTTAGACTTAGAAAAAATTGGACCTTCTAGCAAAGTGGATGAGGGGATTCCGCGGGGGCATTTGGATTGGCCGCCAGCAAGATCCAGGGACAAGGCCGTCCCGGCGGTTGGTCGGGCCGAGGTGGTCGGCCGGCCATGGCGCGCTGAGCGACATCGGAGGCCGGGGAGGGGGCGGATCCGAGGCAGGGGTCACCGGATCTTGTGCTGGCTGGCAGCAGGGCGCAGGTCGGCATGGAGCTCTACTGGCGAGGGGGCGGCAAGGGACTTAGCTGCAGGTTGCAGCATGGTCTGGCGGTGGGGGCGGGCACCATTAAGATGAGGTGGTCGACTGACGATGAGGTGGCGAGGACGAGGCGGGGCGGTAGCCCAAGGCTCCAGCTCTGACGAGGCAGAGAGCCGCCCGAGAGCAAAGTGAAATGACGGGGAAGACGAACGCGGGGCGCTCAGGTGTGTCAGGCCCTGTTCGTCCCGGGGCAGGCCGCGACGACGGGAATCCGGGCAGGGCGATGTGGCACACGTCGGTTGGCTGGCGCGCGGTGGCTAGTGGCAGTTCAGCGAACGGGGCGATGTCACGTGGCAAGGGTGAGGTGGCCGACAATGAATTTGATGTGGCCGTCGGCTGCTATGTAGAGGAGGGCGCAAATCCTGAGGCTAGATGTAGGTGAAGCTCTTTTTCACAGGGGAAGAGCTGCTATTTATAGCAGGGATTTAGGGTTTGCTATTTTCATCCATTTTTGGACCATAGGATTGCGATCCGACGGTCCCAAACAGAATGGGGGCTAGGCTAGGCTAGGTGGGCTGTGAAGAGGGGGTGGGCTGAGATGAGAGCGAGGTGTGTGACATGGCTTGAGACCGCGTCAGTATTTCCCCAAAGAGGAATGATTGATGCGGCACAATGACGGTAAGTATTTGCCTCAGTTTACGAAACCAAGGTCTCAATCCGCAGAGGAAGATCACGAACCCAGGTAAACATCACCTGCAAACAAACAACAAATACTTGCAACCCATCGTGAAAGAGAGGTTGTCACACTCTCTACGGTAATAAGATAGATTGGGTAGTGATAGTTTTGACAAATAGATCTCGCAAGAACACAAAGTAAAATAAATAAACAAAAAGTGCAGCAAGGTGTTTTTGGAATAATAGATCTGAAAACAAAAGTTCCAAGTAGTAGAACGAAACTATTCTGCATCTACTTCTATTACTCCACACATCAACCGCTATCCGGCATGCATCTAGTGTATTAAGTTCATGGGAAAACGGAGTAATGCAATAAGAATGGTGACATGATGTAGGAAAGATCTATTCATGTCGGAATAGACCCCGTCTTGTTATCCTTAATGGCAATGATAGATGCATGCCTTGCTGCCCTTTCTGTCACTGGGAAAGAACAACCTATCACAAAGCACTTCTTCCCATGGCAAGAAAAATTGATCTTGTTGGCCTAACTAAACCAAAGATTTGAAGAAGAAATACAAGGCTACAAGTAATCATGCAAATAAGATATCAAAGAAGACTCAAATCATATTCGTGGATAGAAACTGAACATGAACCCAAAATTCATCGGATCACAACAAACACACCACAAAAGTCATTACATCAAATTGATCTCCAAGAGACCATTGTATTGAGAAACATAGAGAGAGAGAGGAAGCGATCTAGCTACCGCCTATGGACCCGTAGGTCTATGGTGGACTACTCATGCATCATCGGAGAGGCACCTATGAGGAAGATGAGCCACTCCATTTGGTACATAAAAAAATCCACAAAAGTCCACGCAGCCTTTGGGCTCCGTTTGGTACCGATTTTCTGCGAAGTAAAAAAACGAGCGAAAACATCAACTGACACTTTGGCACTATGTCAATAGGTTAGTCCCAAAAATAGATATGAAGTTTCTATGAAATGATTGTAAAACATCCAAGTTTGATAATATAACAATATGGAACAAGCAAAAATTATAGATACGTTGGAGATGCATCAGCATCCCCAAGCTTAATTCCTACTCGTCCTCGAGTAGGTAAATGATAAAAACAGAATTTTTGATGTGGAATGCTGCCTATCATGTTCATCACATATTCTTTTCTTTATAGATGGACATTTGGACTTTTCATATGGTTCAAAGCAATATTCTAGTATTTACATGAAAAATTTAATACTCAAGCATATCGACAAGCAACCATGTCTTTCAAAATATCAACGCTCAATCAAGTTATCCCTAGCCCATCATGCTCAATCATTGGTCCATTCACAATACACACTCAAATATTAGCTACACCTAATGCTCAAGTACGATCATAGTGCCTCCTAATTGGTGCTTTATAAGAGAAGATGGAGACTCAAATGGAAAAATAAAACTTGCATAAAGTAAATAGATAGGACCTTCGCAGAGGGAAGTAGGGATTTGTAGATGTGTTAGAGCTCAAGTGTTTAAATTGATAGAGAAAAATATTTTGAGTGGCATGCCTTTCCTATCAATGAAAACGAATAAGAGATTTCAATATCTTTCCACAGTAGATGCATCATAGGTGGTTCCCAAACAAAAAGGAAAGTTTATTCATTTTTCCACCATACTTTCACTTTCCATGGCTAGTCGAATCCACGGTTGCCTTCCATGCCAACAGTTTCCAAGAAATTTATTATTTGACAACATAAAGTAAAAAAATCCTTTTCATTTTGGGAATGGGCATCCATATTACCGCCATACTCTCGTGCAATGAAAGTGAATAAACACTCATCTTGAGAATAACACATCTAGCATGAAAAAATATTGATCACCCACTACCGTTTCATGAGCGGTACAAGCACACAAAAAGGAAAATTTATTGTGAAAGTTTAGAGATGGCACATACAAATTTGCTTGGAACGGCATGGAAATACAATATATAGGTAGGTATAGTGGACGCATATGGCAAAACTTGGTTTAAGGATTTTGGATGCACAAGTAGTATTTCTACTTAGTACAAGTGAAGGCTAGCATGAGGTTGGGAAGCATCCAACGAAGAAACAAAAAATCACATAAGCGAGCATCAAGCATATCTAACACTGAATAATGCAGCATATGTAGGATGTAATTTCGTATCACAACTAATGACTTTCGTGCTTGCATAGGGAATCACAAACCTTAACACCAATATTCTTACTAAGCATAATTACTCATCAACATAACTCACATATCACTATCGTCATGTCTCAAAACTATTACAAAGAATCAAGTTTAATTTGTCAAATCATCTTCATGAAAGTTTTTATTATATCCCTCTCGAATATCTATAACTTTGGGACTAGTTTCATATGTTGCAATTGCTTTTGATAAGCTCACACGGATATAAGTGATGGACATGAGCAATCAAGTTTCATCTCTCAAAATAATATAAGTGAAGCATGAGAGGATTTATTCAAAACTAATAACTCTCGAATTAATATCAGTGAAGTATGAGAGCGTTTCTTCAATCATGTAAAAGCACGCCGTGCTCAAAAACATATAAGTGCAGCACTAGAGCAATTCCTTTGCTCAAAAGTTTTAAGTGAAGCATAAAGAGAAATTCTAACAAATCATAGAATAATTTTGGATCTCTCAAATAGGAGTGTCAAGAAAGGGTAATAATTAAAATTCAAAAAGAAAAGCAAGCAAATATATAAGACGCTCCAAGCAAAACTCACAATATGTTACGAATAATAATATAGTTCCAAGTAGTATACCGATAGTTGTTGGAAGAAAGAGGGGATGCCACTCGGGGCATCCCCAATCTTAGTTGATTGTTAATCTTTGGACATTACCTTGGGATGCTATAAAATCCCCAAGCTTTGAATCTTCTAACTCCTTATTCCTTCATCCATCGCGATCTCACCCAAAACTTGAAAACTTCAATCACACAAAACTTGACAAAATTCTCGTGAGATCCGTTAGTATAATAAAGCAAATTACCACTTTAGGTACTGCTGTAAACATACTCATATTTTATTATTATACTATACCTACTGTATTCTAACTTTACCATGACTTCTACCCCCCGATATAAGCCATAGATTCATCAAAACGAGCACACTATGCAACGAAAACAGAATGTGTTTCAGACAGAACAATCTGTAGTAATCTATACTCTACCCATACTTATGCAACTCTAAAAATTCTGAAAAATTAGGAAAACGTAAATAATTTTTATAGAAATACTGTGTTAAAATTTAATCTCAATATCATGTTCCGGTGAAAAATGAGAATTCGTGCACTTGGAACAAAGTTTCTGTTTCAGATTCAGCATTGTTTCTACTCATCTTATGGATCATCGGTAAGACATTACTTGGCACAAACACTAAATAAAACATAAAAAACACAATAATAACAGAATAATAATTGTGGAAATAGACAAAAACAGAAAGGAAAATGTACAAATATTTTATTCATTGGGTTGCCTCCCAACATGCGCCATCGTTTTACGCCCCTAGCTAGGCATGATGATTTCAATGATGCTCACATAAAAAATAGTAATTGAAACATGCAAGAGAGCATCATGAATTATGACACACACATTTAAGTCTAAACCACTTCCTATTCATAGGTATTTTGTGAGAAAACAATTTATGGGAGCAAGAATCAACTAGCATAGGAAGGCAAAACAAGCACAACTTCAAAACTTTGAACACATAGAGAGGAAACTTGATATTATTGCAATTCCTACAAGCATATGTTCCTCCCTCATAATAATTTTCAGTAGCATCATGAAGGAATTTTACAATATATCTATCATAAACAATGCTCTCTTTATGATCAACATGCATAAAGTTTTTATCGTCTTCCAAAATAGTGGGATTATCATGAACTAAAGTTATGACCTCTCCAAACCCACTTTTATCAAAAAATTCATAAGATTGATAACTCTCCAAATATATGGGATTCTTCTTACCTAAAGTTGAACCTCTTCCAAATCCACTTTCGATACTATTGCAAACATTATCATATTCAACATGAGGCTTAAATAAATTTTCAAGATCATAAGAAGCATTATCACCCCAATCACGATCATTGCAATAAGAAGTGGACATGACAAAATTACCATCCCCAAGATTGTAGTTTTGCAAATAATTAACATAATTGACATTTATAGAATTTATAGTTAAATTATTGCAATCATGCTTTTAAATAAAGGAGCTATCACGAATGACCTTATAATTTTCTTCTTTCAACACTTCATCAAAATTTTGAGATTCATGATTTTCAAACAGAACTTCGTAGAGATAATCAAGTTCACTCAACTAACGAGGAATTGGTTCACCATAATTGGGCCTTTTGAAAAGATTGTCAAGTGGATGAGTATCCATATCAATGAATTTTTAGCAAGCGAAGATGCAAGCGAATAAAAGGCACATGGCAACACAAGCAAACATAGAAAACAAGAGATCTGGCGAGAAAAAGGCAAACGAGAAGGAGAGGGAAAATAAAACAGAAAATTTGTGAAGCGGGGGAGAGGAAAACGAGAGGACAGACAAACAATGTAAATTTCAAGGAGATGAGATTTTTGATTAGGCATCTGGTAGATGAGATTGCTTCATCCCCAGCAACGGCGCTGGAAACTCCTTTGACGTGGCTTGAGACTGCATCGGTATTTCCCCAAAGAGGAAGGGATGATGTAGCACAACGACGGTAAGTATTTCCCTCAGTTTATGAAACCTAGGTATCAATCCATAGAGGAAGATCACGCACCCACGTAAACAACACCTACACACAAACAACAAATACTTGCAACCTGACATGAAAGAGAGGTTGTCACGCTCTCTACGGTAATAAGATAGATTAGGTAGTGATAGTTTTGGCAAATAGATGTCGCAAGAAAACAAAGTAAAACAAATAAACCAAAAGTGCAGCAAGGTTTTTTGGAATAACAGATCTGAAAACAAAAGTTGCAAATAGTAGATAAAACGATTCTGCATCTACTTCTATTACTCCACACATTGAGCGCTATCCGGCATGCATCTAGTGTACTCCCTCCATTCCCTTATACAAGGGCACCATGGAAAATACATTTTGCATCTATATAAGGCCACAAACAATAATCTAGGTAAACAATAATGATGTTTCCTCATACTAGCAACTTGTTTAATGGTTTCATGCATGTATTCATAATGACAGTTAGCTAGTTTCTTCTCATTCATTCGTGGCTTGCATGCGGAGTATTAATGATTCCGGTTAATGAAAAGAAAACTTGACTTTCCAAGTGGTCATTAAATTTTGCCTTGGTATCTGTAATATGAGTTTTTGGCCTTGTATAAGGGAATGGAGGGAATATTAAGTTCATGGGAAATGGAGTAATGCAATAAGAACGGTGACATGATGTAGACAAAATCTATTCAAGTAGGAATAGACCCCATCTTGTTATCCTTAATGACAACGATACATGCGTGCCTTGCGGCCCCTTCTGTCACTGGGGAAGAAAACCGCAAGATCAAACGCATCACAAAGCACTTCTTCCCATGGCAAGAAAAATAGATCTAGTTGGCCTAACTAAACCAAAGATTTGAAGAAGAAATATGAGGCTACAAGTAATCATGCAAATAAGGTATCAAAGAAGACTCAAATCATATTCGTGGATAGAAACTGAACATGAACTCAAAATTCATTGGATCACAACAAACACACCACAAAAGTCATTACATCAAATAGATCTCGAAGAGACCATTGTATTGACAAACATAGAGAGAGAGAGAGAGGAAGCCATCTATCTACTACCTACGAACCCATAGGTCTATGGTGGACTACTCACGCATCATCGTAGATGCACCTATGAGGAAGATGAGCCCCTCCGTGATGGTGTTAGATTGCATCTCGAGGTTCTGGAACTTGCGGCAGCTGGAATTGTGTTTCATCGACGCCCTTAGGGTTTTTGGATTTTTAGGGAATTTATAGGCTTGATAGTCGGTTGGGGGGGGGGTGCCCGAGGTGCCCACCCTCCACCAGGCCGTGCTAGGGGCCTTTGGCATGCCCTGGTGGAGGTTGGCCACCTTGGGCCCCCTCTTCTGGTGTTGTTTGGCCCATCTTTCTTCTTATGGTCCATAAAAAATCCACAAAAGTCCCCGCAGCCTTTGGGCTCTGTTTGGTACTAATTTTCTGCGAAGTAAAAAAAGAAGCAAAAACATCAGCTGACACTTTGGCACTATGTCAATAGGTTAGTCCCAAAAAACGATATGAAGTTGCTATGAAATGATTGTAAAACATCCAAGATTTATAATATAATAGGATGGAACGAGCAAAAATTATAGATACATTGGAGACGTATCAGCATCACCAACCTTAATTCCTACTCGTCCTCGAGTAGGTAATTGATAAAAACAGAATTTTTGATGTGGAATGCTGTCTATCATGTTCATCACATATTCTTTTCTTTATAGCATGGACATTTGGACTTTTCCTATGGTTCAGAGCAATAGTATATTATTGACATGAAAATTTTAATATCAACAAGCAACCATGTCTTTCAAAATATCAATGCTAAAGCAAATTATCCCTAGCCCATGATGCTCAATCATTGATCCATTCACAATACACACTCAAATATTAGTGTCACACCCTATGATTGTAGCACATTGTTATGTTTGGGTTTATAAAATTTGGAGCCAACTAAAACTTTTTCAAAGTGCTTGTGCTTGTTTGCTATGTTGTTTGCTTGCTTGTTGATTGTGTTATGTGGCACTACTAGGTTCTATTCCACTTCATATTCATCTTCCTTGTTCCAAACCTCTTGCGCAATGATCATGCCATGTGAATAGTGCCCAAAACTATTTTTATCAAATTTTGCTTTAACTAAAAATGATTTATTCAAATTAGGTTTTCAAAACCCCCTGAAATTAGGTTTTGCACTTCAAGTCCTCAAATTAGGTGGACTCCTCTTTCCGAAAGGCTTTATTTAAAACCTACTATATATATGACTTCCCAAAACCACCAAATATTATTTTTAAAGATTATTTGCATATTTTATTTAAAGGCTTTTTGTTAAGGACAGAAATGGTTTTTCCTAGGGAAAAATTATTTAAATGCTTTGAAAATATTTTAGAAAATTTAGTGAGACACAGTGGACATATATTTTCTATATATATGAGTCTCAACACAAGGGGATGATCAGATCATAGGCAAATCCCCTCAAAACCCTTTCTGTTCAAATCAAGTTTTTGGAATACTTCTATAAGAAATATTCTCAATAAATTCCAGGAAAATTCCAGCAAGTCAACACTATCATAGGTGATGATCTTGAAAAGTTTCATCTCAATCCAAGTTGGTTTGGTTCATCAAACCATCCGAAAACCATTCCTGTCAAGAATCAAATTTGAGAAACTTTACATTGTGAAGTGTCTCCCCTTGGCCTCAAACTTTGTGGGCATGCTCTAATGGCCAAATAGTCATGATACACTAAGTGGTGCATCAAGGGTAAAAGCCTAGCATCAATGGTTCTACAGAAATCTGATTCTCCTAATTTCTAGGGTTCATCAAATCACCATTGTCAACTTCTTCCTCTTAAGCTCAAACTTGGTGAATCCTATCATTTCTACCTAGCCTTTGACCCTGGTAAGTATTTCAGTAAGATGGTAACATATTCTTGCCCAAAACTCCATCAAACGCCTTCTGGTGATTTTGTAAAATCAGCTTTTTCACTCCTTTCTCTTTTATCCTTGGCCCCAACTTTTTACCTTAGTCTCTAGTAGTTGCATTTCACCTCCAGTAACTCTCCCATGGCCAGGTATCTACAAGGAAGTGGGGGTAAAACCCCCATTTCTACTCCTGTTTCACCTTGGCAGAAGCTTCTCCCTCCCCTTTTTCCTTCCTCCCTAGCTCTCCCTAGCTCCACAGCATCCAAAGAGCATCTCCGGGCCCTCCAGGAGCTAGTGGACAAGGTAGGGCACCCCAGAGCGCACAGGCAACGACAATGTCAGCCATACGCACGCTCCGGAGGGCGCTACAGTGCGCTCCCGCACTGTAGCCGCCACCCAATGGCCGGCCCCGACATCCTTGGGCCTCCCCTGCGTGTCCCCCAAGATGCCCTCGGCGTCCTTGATAGGCTACGCGGTCGGCCCCCTCCTCTCTTTCCTTCCTCCGACCTCCCCCGCGTGTGCCGAGTGCCGCCCGGCTTGGCCATCCCGCAGCCTCGCACGCACGAGCTTCTCTCCCTCTCTCCTCCTTCCCTCTGTCCTAGACCGATCCCCGGAACGCCCCTAGCTCGCCCTCTCTCTCTCGTGGCCTCTGGCCTCGCCACAAGCTCGTCGGCGCACCCGCGTTTTGTGGACTCGCCCCCGCCTATAAGAGGGCCGCCCAGACCCCTCTCTCCCCTCTGGCCCCCCTCTTCTCTCCCCCAAAACCTCCCTGAGCCCCCCTGAGAGCCCCCGACGTCTCTGTGCTCGGGATCGACCCGAGGGCCGCTGCGGCCATCTCCCCGTCGATCTCCGGGTACGAAGCCTCTCCGACCCCATTTCTCTCCCGTTGGTCCTCCCTTGCCCTCCTGATGCGATCCCCCTTCTTCTCGTCCTCTTTGCAGTCTAAATCGGCCCCGGCGACCACCTCCCGAAGACACCTCCGCCGTGGGTGCTCGCCGTCGGAGACTCCGGCCACCTCCGGCCTCTGTTCCACCTCTAGGAGACCGGCGACTCTTCCCTAAGCCCGTTCCCACCATTGCTTGCCGTCATCGTGCCCCGTGGCGCCCCCGCTGAGCAGCTCCCCTCCCTGTCCCGAGGTGGGAGAAGGACCCGACAGGTGAGGCCCACCTGTCGGCCTCTCTTTCCCACTACCGAGCCCTCTCTCTCCCGCGGTCGCTGACGGCTGGGCCCCGCACGTCAAGTTTAAACCTGGCCGCGTGCGAGGCCGATTGGCTGGCCAGCTGGGCCGAGCCAGCCTCTGGCCCAGGTCCCAGTGGCTTTTCCCTTTTCTTTTTCCTTTTCTTTTCTGTGGGATTTTGCAAAAATCCCATAGAGCCCAAATAAAATCGTATGACAAAACTTTTTGCACCTAAAATCTTAGAATACTTCATAGAATTTACTAGTGCCATTTGTAAAAATGTTTGAAACTATTTTTAGTACTCTTTTATTTTAAAACCTATATTTAGGCACCTTTTTGCCTCTGTTATTTAATTTTTAAAAACTTTTTCACAACAAAACCCTAGGAGAATATTTTGGTATGACATTGGGTATTTATTAGAATAGATTAGCATTTTTAATAAGTAGTTGAGTGCTATGTTTTTGTGTGTTGCTTATTTTTATCATTATTTTATCACGTCGATAGATTGCGCTGTTGACGAACAAGTTGGACCCGAAGACTTCGAAGACCCCGGAGACTTTGTGGAGCCAGGCAAGCATCCCCTAGACCATGATGAGAAACCATTTTTATTGCATGTCATATATCACTTTACTTTCATCATATTGGATCTTGTGATGTGGTGTTCCCCATTCGGTGGGATGCTTCTGGTACTTCTCCATTGACACTTGCATCGTGCATGACCCTACCACCTTATGGGGGTTATGCGGGTGGGTGTAGTTAGGATGCTAGTAGATGCTACGCAAGTGGGATGGGACTTTATGCATGGTGATGGAAATAAGGGGAAATGATTTCAAAGACTTTTTCAAAAAACCCGTCGGGTGCCACTAATGACCGAGGGAGATGTGATGAGATGGGTGACCACCTGAGAAAGAAGTGGTGTGCCGGGACAAGAGAGTGATGTGGTTTTCAAAAATGGATTGGTGTAAGTTGCGATCGTTACTCCAACCTTACATGTGCAACCACGATACCCCTTATGGGACGGGGTTTTGTTGATTACCTTGGTGGGTACTGGCAAGGAGCCCGTGTTACTAGTGGCGGGAGTGGCGTGGTCACTCTCGATAGGGGGTCATACCGGTATGTACGATCATGCGCTATCTTCACAGGCACTGGGGACACCGTTGGTCCCCTCATTGATGGTATGATTAGAGCGAGGCTCGTGTGATGTACATCATGAGGGCTAGGTACCAATCGAGTGGACTCTTTGTTTAGTATCGCTGAGGGAAAGGCATTGTTTGGGTGCTTACCTCGGGTATGTTATATACCGCGAGTCATGGACGACACGGAAGTTCCCCGAGTCTTGTGGGTAAAGTGTGCAAACCTCTGTAGAGTGTCAAACTATTCAAATAGCCATGTCCACGATCAAGGACAGTTGGATGACCGCTCTTGTGCTATATCCAAGTGTTTTCACAAACTCATGTGTGTGGGTGTGTTGGAGACAAAGATGGTACTTGAGCTAAGTCCGATGACTAGCATGGAAAGTGATCTAAGTCCGATGACTTAGTATGATGAATGAACACGAGGTGTTCAACCCCCAGCTTATGATGATATCGGTAATTTGTTCAAATGGACACCTGCTAGTTGTTGATGCATGCTCACTAGTTACCTGATCATGTCATTGCATACAAAATTAGCTTTCCGCAAATTTACCTACTTAGTGCTATATCATGCATCATTGTTACCTTGTTGCACAACTTGGGTTGCTTGCGAGTACATTCAAACTACTCATTGGCTTGCCACTGGTTATTTAATTGGCCAGGCATGGAAGATCAGTAGTATATTGAAGAGTTCATTGGAGACGAACATGAGAACTAGGACACTTCCTAGTCAGAATGCCTGTAGGTTAAGGTAGATGGCATGGGTTCACGCTTTCGACCAAGATTCCGCTGCTTGTTCTATTTTAAGTGTTTGGCCGTGTGGCCCTACCTATGTAAGACTAAGACCTTCGTGGTCATTCTTTTTGTAAGACGTTAAGTCTGGATGTAAGACTCTTGTTATCCAGCTTCTGTGTGTTCAGTGACCATTGATCTGTGGGATCACTATACATGTGCATTCGGTGAACACGACTTATGAGTCGGGATCCCCACAATTAGCTACACCTAATGCTCAAGTACGATCATAGTGCCTTCTAGTTGGTGCTTTATAAGAGAAGATGGAGACTCAAATTGAAAAATAAAACTTGCATAAATTAAATAGATAGGACCTTCGCAGAGGGAAGTAGGGATTTGTAGATGTGTTAGAGCTCAAGTGTTTAAATTGATAGAGAAAAATATTTTGAGTGGCATGCCTTTCCATCAATGAAAAGGAATAAGAGATTTCAATGAATAATGCATATATAGGTAGGTATAGTGGACGCATATGGCAAAACTTGGTTTAAGGATTTTGGATGCACAAGTAGTATTTCTACTTAGTACAAGTGAAGGCTAGTATGAGATTGAGAAGCATCCAGCCAACAAATAAAAAATCACATAAGCGAGCATTAAGCATATATAACAATGAATAATGCAGCATAAGTAGGATGTAATTTCATTGCAGAACTATTGACTTTCGTGCTTGCATAGGGAATCACAAACCTTAACACTAATATTCTTACTAAGCATAATTACTCATCAACATAACTCACACATCACTATTGTCAAGTCTCAAAACTATTACAAAGAATCAAGTTTAATGTGTCCAGTGATCTTCATGAAAGTTTTTATTACATCCCTCTTGAATATCTATCACTTTGGGACTAGTTTCATATGTTGCAATTGCTTTTGATAAGCTCATACCGATATAAGTGAAGGACATGAGCATACAAAATTCATCTCTCAAAATAATATAAGTGAAGCATGAGAGGATTTCTTCAAAACTAATAACTCTCAAATTAATATAAGTGAAGTATGAGTGCGTTTCTTCAAACATGTAAAAGCACGCCGTGCGCAAAAAGATATAAGTGCAGCACTAGAGCAATTCCTTTGCTCAAAAGTTTTAAGTGAAGCATAAAGAGAAATTCTAACAAATCATAGCATAATTTTGGCTCTCCCAAATAGGTGTGTCCAGCAAGGATACTAATGAAAATGCAAAAAACAAAGCAAGCAAAGATACAAGACGGTCCAAGCAAAACTCACGATATGTCGAAAAGAATACTTGTATAGATAGTAAGTATCTGGATTGTTCAATAATAAGCAAGGCATGACGCATAAAGATATCCCTCACGAGCTCCAAACTACCTTCTTTAAGCTGCTTTTAGCTATCAGTCTATTGGTTTTATACATCACTAGGATCGGGCACAACAAGATAATAACAAGAGCAGCGGGGCCAGAGAGCCAAATAAGAATGTTAGCACCGATCAAGAATAAGAAGAGTAATATAGTTTTGGTGTGAGTGCTCCTTGACTCAACTATTCTTGAGACGTTTGATGAATTGAGACACAAATGAATTCCGGTGGCTGGGGGAAAACGAAGAAGTATACCGATAGTTGTTGGAAGAAAGAGGGCATGCCACTCGGGGCATCCCCAAGCTTAGTTGCTTGTTACTCTTTGGATATTACCTTGGGGTGCTGTAACATCCCCAAGATTTGACTCTTCTAACTCCTTATTCCATCATCCATCATGATCTCACCCAAAACTTGAAAACTTGAATCACACAAAACTTGACAAAATTCTCGTGAGATCCGTTAGTATAATAAAACAAATTACCACTTTAGGTACTGATGTAAACCCATTCATATTTTATTATTTCATTATACCTACTATATTCTAACTTTATCATGACTTATACCCCTTGATATAAGCCATAGATTCATCAAAAAAAGCACACAATGCAACGAAAACAGAATCTGTCCCAGACAGAACAATCTATAATAATCTGTACTCTACTCATACCTATGTAACTCTAAAAATTATGAAAAATTAGGAAAACGTAAAGAATTTTTATAGCAATACTATATTAAAATTTAATCTCAATATCATGTTCCAGTGAAAAATGAGAATTCATGCACTTGGAATAAAGTTTCTGTTTCAGATTCAGCATTATTTCTACTCATCTTATGGATCATCCGAAAGGCTTTACTTGGCACAAACACTAAGTAAAACATTAAAAACACAATAATAAAAGAATAATAATTGTGAAAACATTCAAAAAAATAAAGCAAAATATACAAATATTTTATTCATAGGGTTGGCTCCCAACAAGCGGCATCATTTTACGCCCCTAGCTAGGCATGATGATTTCAATGATGCTCACATAAAAATTAGTAATTAAAACATGAAAGAGATCATCATGAATAATGACAAGCACATTTAAGTCTAAAACACTTCCTATTCATAGGTATTTTGTGAGAAAACAATTTATGGGAACAATAATCAACTAGCATAGGAAGGCAAAACAAGCACAACTTCAAAACTTTGAACACATAGAGAGGAAACTTGATATTATTGCAATTCCTACAAGCATATGTTCCTCCCTCATAATAATTTTCACTAGCATCATGAAGGAATTTTACGATATATCTATCATAAACAATGCTCTCTTTATTATCAACATGCATAAAGTTTTTATCATCTTCCAAAATAGTGGGATTATCATCAACTAAAGTTATGACCTCTCCAAACCCACTTTTATCAAAAAAACCATAAGATTGATAACTCTCCAAATATATGGGACTCTTCTTACCTAAAGTTGAACCTCTTCCAAATCCACTTTCGATACTATTGCAAACATTATCATATTCAATATGAGGCTTAAATAAATTTTCAAGATCATAAGAAGCATTATCACCCCAATCACGATGATTGCAATAAGAAGTGGACATGAAAAAATTACCATCCCCAAGCTTGTAGTTTTGCATATCATTAACATAATTGAAATTAATAGAGTTTATAGTAACATTATTGCAATCATGCTTTTCAATCAAGGTGCTATCATGAATCACCTTATAATTTTCTTCTATCAACACTTGATCAAAATTTTCAGATTCATGATTTTCAAACAAAACTTCATAGAGATAATCAAGTTCACTCAACTAACTAGGAGTTGGTTCATCATAATTTGGCATTTTGAAAACATTAGCAAGTGGATGAGAGCGTTTCTTCAAACATGTAAAAGCACGCCGTGCTCAAAAAGATATAAGTGCAGCACTAGAGAAACTCCTTTGCTCAAAAGTTTTAAGTGAATCATAAAGAGCAATTCTAACAAATCATAGCATAATTTTCGCTCTCTCAAATAGGTATGTACAACAAGGATACTAATGAAAATGCAAAAAGAAAAGCAAGCAAAGATACATGACGCTCCAAGCAAAACTTACCATATGTTACGAATAAAAATATAGTTTCACTTAGTATACCGATAGTTGTTGGAAGAAAGAGGGGATGCCACTCGGGGCATCCCCAAGCTTAGTTGCTTGTTACTCTTTGGATATTACCTTGGGGTGATGTAACATCCCCAAGATTTGACTATTCTAACTCCTTATTCCTTCATCCATCGTGATCTCACACAAAACTTGAAAACTTGAATCACACAAAACTTGACAAAATTCTCGTGAGATCCGTTAGTATAATAAAGCAAATTACCACTTTTGGTACTACTGTAAACCCATTAGGAATTGGTTCACTCAACTAACTAGGAATTGGTTCATCATAATTTAGCCTTTTGAAAACATTAGCAAGTGGATGATTATCCATATCAATGGATTTTTAGCCAGCGAAGATGCAAGCGAATAAAAGGCACATGGCAACACAAGCGAACATAGAAAACAAGAGATCTGACCAGAAAAAGGCAATCGAGAAGGAGAGGGAAAATAAAAAGGCAAAATTTTGAAGTGGAGGAGAGGAAAACGAGAGGCTAATGGCAAACAATGTAAATTGCAAGGAGATGAGATTTTTTATTAGGCACCTAGTAGATGAGATTGCTTCCTCCCCGGCAACGGTGCTAGAAATTCCTTTGACGTGGCTTGAGACTGCGTTGGTATTTCCCCAAAGTGGTAGGGATGATGTAGCACAACGACTGTAAGTATTTCCCTCAGTTTATGAAACCGAGGTATCAATCCGTAGAGGAAGATCATGCACCCACGTAAGCAACACCTGCACACAAACAACAAATACTTGCAACCCGACGCGAAAGAGAGGTTATCGCGCTCTCTACGGTAATAAGATAGATTAGGTAGTGATAGTTTTGGAAAATAGATCTCGCAAGAACACAAAGTAAAATAAATAAACAAAAAGTGCAGCAAGGTATTTTTGTTTTGTTTTGGAATAATAGATCTGAAAACAAAAGTTGTGAATAGTAAATCGGAAAGCAATATGTTGGAAAAGTAGACCCGGGGGCCGTAGGATTCACTAGTGGCTTCTCTAATGATTATAGCACACGGTGGGTGAACAAATTGTTGTTGGGCAATTGATAGAAGAAATAATCACGACGATATCCAGGCAATGATTATTATATAGGCATCACGTCCAAGACAAGTAGACCGAAATGATTCTGCATCTACTTCTATTACTCCACACATTGAACGCTATCCAACATGAATCTAGTGTATTAAGTTCATGTGGGAAACAGAGTAATGAAATAAGAACCGTGACATGATGTAGAGAAGATCTATTCATGCAGGAATAGACCCCATCTTGTTATCCTTAATTGCAATGATACATGGGTGTCTTGCTGCCCTTTCTGTCATTGGGAAAGAACACCGCAAGATCAAACCCATCATAAAGCACCTCTTCCAATGGCAAGAAAAATCGATCTAGTTGGCCTAACTAAACCAAATATTCAAAGAAAAAATATAAGGCTATAAGTAATCATGCAAATAAGAGATCAAAGAAGTCTCAAATCATATCCATGGATAAACACTAATCATGAACTCAAAATTCATCAGATCCCAGCAAACACACCGCAAAAGTCATTACATCAAATAGATCTCTAAGAGACCATTGCATTGAGATACATAGAGAGAGAGGAATCCATCTAGCTACTGCCTATGGACCCGTAGGTATATGGTGGACTACTCATGCATCACCGGAGAGGCACCTATGAGGAACATGAACAACTCCGTGATGGTGTTCGATTGGATTTCGAGGTTCTGGAACTTGCGGCGGCTGGAATTGTGTTTCATCGACTCCCTTAGGGTTTTTGGATTTTCAGGGAATTTATAGGCTTGGTAGTCGGTTGGGGGGGGTGCCCGAGGTGCCCACCCTCCACCAGGGCGCGCTAGGGGCCTCTGTTGCCCTTGTGGAGGGTGGCCACCCTGGGCCCCCTCTTCTGGTGTTGTTTGGCCCATCTTTCTTCTTCTGGTCCATAAAAAAGTCCACAAAAATCCCTGCAGCGTTTGGGCTCCATTTGCTACTAATTTTTTGTGAAGTAAAAAAGCTAGCGAAAACAGCAACTAGCGCTTTGCCACTATGTCAATAGGTTAGTCCCAAAAAATGATATAATGTTGCTATGAAATGATTGTAAAACATCCAAGATTGATAATATAACAACATGGTACAAGAAAAAAATTATAGATATGTTGGAGACATATCAGTGTGCGGCCCGTGATGGTTTTTTATCAAAACACCGAGACGTTCGATAAATAAACCAATGAGGATGCTGCTAAGGTTGACTGTTTGGGTATCAAACGACCTCCGATTGCGATGAAATTTGGCAGGCAGTCTAGTTACAGTAAAACAAGACCGCATGCCAACTTTTGACACATTCCAAGAAGTTTTATACGCACTTTTGAAACCAATATTTTAAAGATGCCACAGGCGCTTGCATGTGTGGTTGTTCTCGAAACAGTCGACGACACCAACCGAGAGAATCAACGACTATGATCGGATGCAAGTTTTTAAAAAATGATGGCGACAGTGCAATGCAGATGATGTGAATGATGTGATGATGAATGCGACAACCAAAGGAATCGCACGACGATAACGAAATAAAATGGGAATCTTCTGGAGCATCGGTCTCGAGCTGTTACACAACTAGGCTCAATAGGATCATTTGCTGATGAGTGCCATCTTGTTGTTGGCTCTACTCCCTTTGTAGTCTTGAACACATGTTTTAATTCTTCCTCTCCCGCTTCACTGTCATGTAGATGTTCCTCTTCATTTCTAGCTTGTTCGATGTGGTCTTCCTCTTCCTGATCCATAGGAACATCATAAATGCCCTCTGGTTCAGTGTCACCCTCATAGTACATTGTTGCCTTCCTCTTCATATATGATATAGCTGACTGTAGATTAACAATATCTTCACAAGAGCTATCATCTTTACTTTCAACAACATGTACATACTTTCCAACATCTGCAGCCAGTTCCATGTCTGAATAACTAGCATTGTCTTTTGGCTGAAAGTATTGGTAGTCAACAAAAGCTTCTGGCTGGGGAGGTGCCATTGTTTGGATGCGCTCATAGTTCACACTCTGCTGTGTGAGCATGAGTAAGAAATCTTCTGTAACTGACAAACAAGAACCAACACACACTTCATATCTCTTATGGGTAACACCTTCTTCATTGACTACAAACACCAAAGGGGTATCAATGGTGTTTTCTTCATCAGATATCTCATTCATTGTTGCCTTCCTTTTGCCCTTCTTTGTTGGATAGACAACTATTGCTTGCTGCCTCTTGCCCTTAGTAACTAACAATCTTATCCCTTTGTTGTCCTCATATTGCCTCAACATTTCATTCACCTTGATCTGATTGTCCAGAAGCTTAAAACCATCCAGTCCCATCCCTTCACTTTTCATATAATACATGAAGTCTGAAAAACTATAGACATTCTCAATCAATACTGACATTAGATTGAAATATCTTATGTCCTTCCTAAACATCTTAGTCTTGATGAATTTGCTACCTTCAAAGTCAATGTGAATGTCCCACTGTTCAAAGTTCAACCTATAGTACCAATTAAATCTACATGTAAATACACAGAAGAACACAACCTAATGTACTTGTAAAACTAAAATTGATGACACAATGAGCAGAGAAGAACTACATTTAGAGGCTAAATCCATACACTAAATCACAACCACCCTATCCTAAGATAAATCATACAATGGTGACAAGAAGGATGATGTATGCAAGGGGGTTGTTGATGGTGGCAATAGGGAGGACTACAGCGTCCCGCGCCGCCGCCTCCAAAGAAGGCTTCTACACACTGCAGGGAGATGGTGTCTAACCATCATCGGATCTGGAGCTGCCCATACCAGCCCCTGCCTCTACACTAGCCATCTGCAAGCGACACGAAGAGAGCGGTCTATCCTCCTCTAACGACGACCCAAACTCGATTCCAAGAAGGTTTAGTCAACGACTGCGACCGGATCTGGAACCATCATCGCCATTGCCACTAGTCGCCATTCACACGAAGAACAGGAAAGGGGGGATGCACGAGGGGGAACTGAAAATCAGGGGAAGAAGATGGGCGGTAATGACCATCTATGCATGACAGTGTATCCGAGCCCACGTGGCTCCGACAGGTGGGCCACACATGTCAGTTTTTGTGTTAGTCGTGGCTCACAGCTGGTTTAGTGTTTTTTGTTACTCACATGCCACATTAGTGGTGGTTATTTGAGATTTTTGACAAAATGGTAGTTTTGGAGTACCCTAGCCACACATATGTTGGTTTTGAGAAATTTACTCCTTCTTTTCCGTTTCTACAATCAAATAAATAATTCCTTCTTTTGGTGGGTTTTCTTTTTCTTCAAATCAGATGAACCAGAGATACAAATATACTTAGGCCTCATGTGAAAGCAAGCACAAAGTTTTCCTTTTTTGAGCAACAGAAGACGCACCAGTTGCAAAACTTTTCATTCATCTTAATAACTAATATATATCGTGAATTACAAAACTTTGTATCTAAAACTACATGGCAAGTCAAATTTTTATGAGCTGAAGCAACATATGTGATACGGGGCAAGCCTGTGTGTGTTGATCTTTCACGAATTGGAGGGGCATTCCAGGAACACGAGGAACACGAAGGGGAAATCCCAAGAGGAAACACTCAAGAACAAGTCCAATCACACATCCACTAGACTCACCACACACAAGATCCACAAGGTACATGAACAACAAAGGGAAATAGGATACATGGTAGAGTTCATCAAAAATACCATGGGGAGATGGGGCCTTGATATCCCGGAGGATCTTCCCTCAAGAGGAGCCTTGACATCCTCTATGGATCTTCTCCAGTGGAGGCCTTGATCTCCATGGGAGAGGTAGAGGAAGGATCAAATCTCAACTAACTAAGAGCTAAACCATTGCTAACCCTAGAAAGGAGGAGGAGGGGTCCCTTATATAGTGCTAGTGGAGATAGGGGGTAGAGAGAGAGGATAGATGGGCCTTTGGCACGTGTCTGCCCGCATAGGTGCCGGATGTCCGGGCTAGGGGCCGGATGGCTTCATGGGGGTGCCGGATGTCCGGGGCTGAGGCTGGATGTCCGGGGCTCGGGCATGCGGCTTCGCTCGGATTGGGAATCCTCGTGCCGGATTTCAAGGCAGGGGCGCCGGATATCCAGCCGGTCTTGTGGCGCCAAATGTACGGGGGTCGGCGGGATGTCCGGGCCCTGTAGCTTCGGCTGCAACTTGCCATTGGCGCCAGAGAGATCTCTAGGGGCCGGTGTAGGACGGATGTCCGGGGCCTAGGAGATGGCTTGGCTTCTTCCGTCGTCGCTTCCATGCTTCCCTCACGGATGGTGTAGTTGTTCCTCGACACTTACACTCCTCCTCATCATCCCTGAAGCTCTGACAATACCTATGTATGCACATGAGGGGAGTGTCAAGTAGTATACCATCCTCGAAGGGGTCAAGTGAACAAGTGTAAAGGAGATGATTCACCTTTATGTATGTGAAGTAGTTGTGGCACATGTCACTTGCCAAACGGACTCTCATCATGGTGATGTTCATAGGATGCTCCGCATCATCCCCTCCCCTTGGGAAAGATCTGTCTTCGGATCAAAATCAAAATCACCATGGGAGGAGATGGTGCCGCCCTGTAGAAGTCGACGATCACGAAGCACTCATCATCATCAAGCTCTAAAGGGGAACTCTCTAATGTCTCACCATCTTGGGATTCCTTCAAAAGGAGCAAATACGACAAACACTTGGAAAAAATGTGGTTAGCGTTAGTGTAAAACCAAGCATTTAAGTGGTGAATCACCGCACAAGTATTGTTATCATGCTTAAAATATGGTGTGACAAGGGATTGTGTCATGGCATGTAAGCATATAAATTGAGCACACGCAATGCTATCATGGAAACAAGGATGCCTAGGTGAGGTAGGGATGCCAATATGTGTGTTAAGAGAACAAGCATATACCTCAAGGTCATAGTACTCATGCACATAGCAATCAACGAAAGGTCTATGGTAGGCAAAGGAATCATTCACAACACCAAAGAAAAGGACATGTCTAGGCACATGGGGAAGTGTGAGACAATCCAAGGATAATGTGCACATGGTGTACTAAAGATAGTGAGGCACTCAACACGATAGAAAGAGCAAGTGTTCAACATGTGTGAGGCAATCAATTCAATCATGTAGCAAGCAATGTGGCATGGCCAATGTGAAGAATGGACATTGTTGCAACCAAGCATGTGATAAGAGGAAACAATCCACAAGTTGGATGCAACAAACAAGGTATATATTTCATGAGGCATGGAACAATGGCAATCACGAGTCAAAGCAATATCTCTAACATGTATGCAAGTAAGTGGTCCAAGATGACCAATATGTGTCATGATACAAGCCACACAAGTATGAAGGTGCACAATATCCATGCTCAAGAAGGATGTCACCTCAAAAACTTGACCTTGTGCGTCCGTCACAATGCCGATGCGGAAGCAAGTGCGATGTAGAAACTCGTCAGTGTAGCAAGGCTCGCTCTCAAGAGCTTGAATTGTCAACTCACGTGAAGTGGAAGTTGACATGCAGTCGAAGTATCCTACACATGCACAAAGAAAAGCAAAGAATGTATATGCATGGTAGAGAAGCACATCATCCATCATGATGGTTCGCCTCTCTTGCACATAACCATTCGGAACAAAAGTGCATGAACAATATGATGCAAGAATGGCTATATTCATGGCACTAGGCATATGGTCCAAAGAAGGAAGACAAGCATGCTTCACATGAAAGATATCAAAAGCTCCAATAATATGTGAGAAAGCTATGGGGGCAATCTCATTAGCAAGAGTAGAAGCATTGTTGCACTCAATACATGGCAAAGCATATAGCAAGAAAGCGGCAACACATGGAGATATGTGACAATATGCAATGTCAATCATGTTTAAAGCATGGCAATGGTTGTCATCGACCGCATAAAAGGAGCACATCGGTGATGCAACACAAGCAAGCATAGTGATCATGGCGTGCAAACTAGTAGTGCGAAGATGCAACATACTAGAGGAAATCATGGCAGTCATGTCATTTGAGCAAATAATAGGCATAGACAGTACACATGACATAACGCAAGCACAGGAACAAAACATGTAAATATATCATCACAGGCATGGGGCACAAACCAAACATGACAATAGTAAGTAGTATCTACACCAAGCTCGCAAATGCACATACAAATAGGAGACTCAAGTGACATGTGAGATGCAAGGCATGTGTCACAAATGCATGGTAAAGACATAGAAATGAGCATATAATGCAAAGTGAACATGGCAATATGGGCATAATAAGTGTAATGAGAAAGGAGCCATAGCCTTGTGAGAGCCAAGTAGAAGAGGTGCGCGTAGTCCTTGCACAAGGGGAATTGTTGGAGACCCATTCCGGTGTATCCCAAAGAATCGTTGCTCTCAAGAGCTCTTTTTGTCAACTCATGGGATTGCGAGGTTGACGAGTGTTCATGAGTACCTACATAAAAAGGAAACACATGAAACAAGATGTGTGCATGGTAAATGTACACATCATCTATTAGGATGTGTATGTGCACATGAGAGTTAGCACAAGATAAGCAATGCTCAAAGAAATTTGATGCATGGTATAGGAACATGTCATCCATCATGAAAGAATGGTTATTATGTATAACACGATGGGGACACAAACTGAGCATGCAAATATATGGCACAAATATGGCATTCATATTTATGGGTAGCGTATTGTGCACACAAATATGGAAGTCATGCAAAGGATGGGATGGAACACAATCTCCTATAATGTATGAGGAAACTATGGTGTTCTCCTCATGTGCAATAGCGGAAGCATAATTTGGAGAATATGGACAACATCCAAAACAATGCATTTCCAAAGCATGGTGTTCATGGCATGGCATATGAGAACAATTGTGCAAATGATGCAAAGGGAGCATGGCAATGTTATCACAAGAAAAACAAATGCCAATAACCATGGGCTTGTCATCTATGCCATATGTGCAAATTGGGTTTATCTTAATGGCATATGCATACTTACTATGATGAGATTGCAAAGATGCAATATGGGTGATCTCATACATAGCATATGACAAGTCAAGCGGATTGTCAAACATGATGTGACCTATAGAGTTCTCACAAGAAATCCTATGCAACGTGGCATCACAAGTAATAGACTCCACATGAGAATCGTCAACCACATCATAAATGGGCAATTCATCACATGAGGAAGTCGCATAATCATGAAGCATGGCAATAGGTGGATCGACACCATGCAAGCAATCAATGTCCACTAGTGGGGCAAGAGAATCACCTTCACCTATGTTACCTTTTGAATTCCACACATGTGTTGTATGTGAGGTCGCATAGACCAACTCGTGGTCATCTTTATCATGATGGAACCATGTGGGGGGGGGGGTGCATCATATTCCACCATGGTCGAGGACGAAGTCGTCGAGGATTGGCGCATCATCATGTATGGGACCTAGCACCAAATGAGAAGACACAGTAGAGGTAGAGGTGAAGTTGTTAGAAATCGGAATGGCCTCACATGCCCTATCAACTACCTCACAGGCTCTATGTGGTGGTGGCTCACTCACTCCCTCTAGGTAGTTGCGCTCATACTCACATATGGTGGAGTCACTCATCTCACTCATGGGGTGGGGGTTGTGGCTATCCTCACATGGAAATGGGGACAACTCATCATATATGGGGCTCGTGGTGAAGTCACTCTCACTCTCAATATAGTGGCATAAGTCTCTAAACTCATCACCAAGCGTTGTCGTGGTCAAAGGGAAAAACCCATGCTCAACCAACTCGTCTTCGTCGTCGTGGATGAAGGCCGAAGATGGCACATCATCACTAGCCTCCATGACCCAAGGGAAAATCCCATGCTTGGCCATCTTCATTGGGATGCTTTCGAAGATGGAAGGGTCATACATTCATGTAGTCGATCGCCTTGATCTTGGTGTCAAAGCTTGTCCTTGGTGGTGATCTTGGTCTTCGCGCACTTGTTTTTTCGAAGATGTGCAACTTGAGGATCTATGCCATGACGATGATGAAAGGGGAGAATACTTGTAGTTGGCTAACATGTGTTGAAGTTGTTCCATGTGTGCGGCCACCATGTCTCTTTTTCGAGCTTCGGAGTGTCGTATGTCGATGGCGAGAGATAACCCACAAGTATTAGGGATCGCAACTGTTTTCAAGGGTAGAGTAATCAACCCAAATTTATTGATTCGACACAAGGGGAGACAAAGAATATTCTCGAGTATTAGCAGCTGAGTTGTCAATTCAACCACACATGAAAGACCTAATATCTGCAACAAAGTATTCAGTAGCAAAGTAATATGGTAATAACGGTAACGGTGGCAAAGTGATAGTAGCAGTTTGTAGTGTTTGTAACAGTAGCAACGGAAAAGCAACTAAGCGAAGATCAATATAATAAAAAGCTCGTAGGCAATGGACCAGTGATGGATAATTATGTTGGATGGCATTCATCATGCAACAATTATAACATAGGTGACACAGAACTAGCTCCAATTCATCAATGTAATGTAGGCATGTATTCCGTATATAGTCATACGTGCTTATGGAAAAGAACTTGCATGACATGTTTTGTCCTACCCTCCCGTGGCAGCGGGGTCCTATTGGAAACTAAGGGATATTAAGGCCTCCTTTAAATAGAGAACCAGGCCAAAGCATTAGCACTTAGTGAATACATGAACTTCTCAAACTACGGTAATCACCAAAAGAATCCCAGTTATTGTCACCCTGGGGCATGCGGATCATAACTCGTAATAGGTGTCTACAACTTGCAAGATAGGATCAAGAACACACATATATTCATGAAAACATAATAGGTTCAGATCTGAAATCATGGCACTCGGGCCCGAGTGACAAGCATTAAGCATAGCAAAGTCATAACAACATCAATTTCAGAACATAGTGGATACTAGGGATCAAACCCTAACCAAACTAACTCGATTACATGATAAATCTCATCCAACCCATCACCGTCGAGCAAGCCTACAATGAGATTACTCACAAATGGTGGGGATTATCATGGAATTGGTGATTAAGGATGGTTGGTGATGACGAAGGCGTCGATTTCCCCTCTCCGGAGCCCAAAATGGACTCCAGATCTGGTCTCTCGAGGAAGAACAAGCGATGGCGGTGGCTCCGTATCGTGAAACACGATGAACTCTTGTCTCTGATTTTTTCCTTGACAAATAGGGTTATATGGAGCTGGAGAGGAGGTCGGAGGAGCCACGGGGGCCCTACAAGCCTGCCCGACGCGGCCAGGGGGGTGGCCATGGCTAGCAGGCTTGTGGCCTGCTGGTGGCCCCCCTCTGGTTAATTCTTGTGCCAATATTTTTTATTAATTCCAAAAATATTCTCCATAAATTTTCAGGACGATTCGAGAACTTTTATTTCTGCACAAAAATAACACCAAGGCAATTCTGCTGAAAACAACGTCAGTCCGGGTTAGTTCCATTCAAATCATGCAAATTAGAGTCCAAAACAAGGGCAAGCGATTGTGGAAAAGTAGATACGTTGCAGACTTATCAGCGAGTCGCTCAAGTTTTTGGGTGATGTGGTTGCTCATGTTGATGTAGTGGTCGAAGACCGAAGATGATGTGCCTTGCCTAGCCATCACAAGACTCGAGTAAAGGTGAGTGGGAAATGAGATAAAAAATACCAAGATATCGTTCCCAAAGTTGAGGATGTATCCCGTTTCACTCAATGTGAATTGAGAGAATAGTGGAATTGGTACCAGACTTGTTCACTCACACCTACAACATAAAGCTTATCGAGTGGCTTGGTTAGGACAAGTGGCACAAAATTCAAGCAATATGTGAGTCAAGATATTGAAAATTTTGAGGAAGATTCACCAAATTGCAATACAAAGCAAATAGATCAATAGCTATAGTGGCACTAGGAACACACACACGGATAGATAAATGGGATCCGCGCAACCAAGGAATGAGCACAAATGTGATAGACCCGGGAAAAGCTCGTGTTGCACGGATACTAGGAGAGACAATAGCTCGATTGCTCAAATGGGCTAGATATGCACTTGTGCACCAACCTATGAGAGTAAAAGTGCCGTCTTCGATCCCTATTATGCTATGTATGTATGATCCAAAGAGTATGAACTATGCAAAATGTCTCAATGCTATTTCTATTGCTTACAAGCTCTTTTGTATTTCCTCTTTTGCTTAAAAGATTTTCTTGTTTTCTCTTCCTTTTTTCTATGCTGGATGCTCGAACCAATATATGAGACAAGTATGATGGATATGCACGGGAGAGACTTATGGCACAATGGTGTTAGCATGATGTTTGCATGCTAGAACTAGCTATGCAACATAAGAGTAACACCATGGTGCACAAGTAACGTGGCCCGACAATTCTCAACCTTCTAGTCTCAATAGGTAAGGTACGCAATAGGCTTGAAGCGATCAAAGAAATGGCAAGGAGTAGACAATGATGTCGTCGAGGTCACTGTCCTTGCTTACAGTTGGGGTGCCAAAAGGCGAGGTGGCTGTTGTCGATGTTGAGCCTGAGGCGATGATGAGTAGTGTCGTTATCGTTGTAGAGTCGTCCCTAATTAGCCGAAACACCGTAGGAAACGGAAACCGCAACTCAAAATCTCAAACAAAATTGGGTTACGATACTGGAAGTGTATGGTGGACAAGGTATGTGGAAGTTATGGTGGAGGCCTAAGCAAAGATGCCAAAATTTCAAAAATTTGATTGAGTCAAATGATGACGAATCTATATTTGTGGGAAGGAGGGTGTCAATAAATACCCAACAAGCTAAAGAACGTCATAATCGGAGTTCAGATTAATTAGTTACGGCCAAAATGGTGAAACACGAAGGCTGAAATTCCCACAGGCCGGATCTCCGGGGGGTTAGGCCGGAAATTCGGGACACGGTGTCCAGAATCGCCTGTTTTTTGTGCTCAAGAGCCAGAATGTCCTACAGGAGGCCCGGATGTCCGGCCCGACGATTCCAGATCGAGATCTGGGGCTTAGGAACTCGATTTGGAGTGGAAATTGGTGACTCAAAAGCCAAAATTTGATGGGGAAAAGGAAAAATTAGGGGGATTAGGTGGTGGGAAAGCTATATCCACTTGCCAAACACGAATTCCATGGATCAAAATCAACAAAATCTTACAAGAACCAACAAATCAAAAAAATGGTGAGGCTATTTTTGGTGGGGATTTTCAAATTGGGACGAAATAAAGCAAAATTAGGCTAGAAAACGGTGGGGGAGACTCCAAATTTGTGATCAACGTGGCTCTTGATACCAATATGATACGGGGCAAGCCCGTGTGTGTCGATCTTCCACGAATTGGAGGGCGATTCCACGAAGAACACGAAGAAAATGAAGGGGAAATCACAAGAGGAAACATTCAAGAACAAGTTCAATCACACATCCACTAGGCTCACCACACACAAGATCCACAAGGTACTCGAACAACAAAGGGCAATAGGACACGCGGTAGAGTTCATGCCAAATCCCATGGGGAGATGGGGCCTTGATATCCCGGATGATCTTCCCTCGAGATGGGCCTTGACATCCTCTATCGATCTGCTCCGGTGGAGGCCATGATATCCATGGGAGAGGTAGAGGAAGGAGCAAAGCTCAACTAACTAAGAGCTAAACCATTGCTAAACCTAGAAAGGAGGAGAAGGGGTCCCTTATATAGTGCTAGTGGAGATACGAAAGAGAGAGAGATAGAGAGAGAGGATACATGGGCCTTTGGCCTACGCCTGCCCGCACAGGGGCCGTCCAGGGCTTCATGGGGATGCAGGATGTCTGGGGCCGGGGCCGGATATCTGGGGCTCGGGCGCCTGGCTTCGCTCGAATCAGGACTCCTCGCGCCAGATTTCCGGGCAGGGGCGCTGAATATCCGGCCGGTCTTGTGGCGCTGGATGTCCGAGGGTCGGCCGGATGTCCAGGCCCTGTAGCTTCGGCTGCATCTTGCCCTTAGCGCCAGAGAGATCTCCAGGGGCCGGATGTCCGCGTGTAGGCCAGATGTCCGGGGCCTAGGAGGTGGCTTGGCCTTCTTCCGTCGTCACTTCCATGCTTCCCTCGCGGATGGTGTAGTTGTTCCTCGGCACTTGCACTACTCCTCGTCATCCATGAAGCTCCGATAATATCTATGTGATGCAGAGCATCCCATGAGCAACACCATGGACCCATCATCAACACCTCAAGATCCAAGTGCCCCATTGATGAGAGACCGTGCACGTGCCATTACAAACGAGGTGACCTCACTTTTTTATGACTCCCTTTGATGCTCTTGGAACGGGGATGTTACCTCAAGCAGAGACACTTTGTGTGCTTAGGTATCAAGAAGGAGGAAGGGATCAAGAGGAACACCAAGAGCAAGGAGAAGGATAAGGAGCTTCCTAGGAATTAGGGGTTCAACCGGTGCACCACCGGCCAACAACCGTTGCACCGGTTCAACTGGCCAACAACCGCTACCACCGGGGCCAGCAATATGTTATGGAGTGGTGCAAGACCGGTGCTACCCCGGTTGTACCGGATAATGCCTCATAACCAGTACAGCCGGTCCAACCTCCGGTACAACCGGTCCAACCTCCAGTACAACCGACCCGCCTGTGTGCAGGAACGGGCCCGAGGGCCATGTATCTCCCTCTTACTTACCCTTTTGAGACTAGCACTATATAAACTCCACCCCCTCCTTGTTTTTAGGGTTAGCTTTGGTTTGATCTTAGATAGTTGAGCCTAGCTCCTTCCACTACCTCTCCCATGGAGATGCCTCTATAGGAGAAGATCCCTAGTGTATTTCAATGCCCCTTATGAGGGAAGATCCTTCGGGATACCAAGGCCCCTCCTTCCGGAGTGGGAGATCACATACCACAACTTGTATCGTTGTTTGACTTGTGGATCTCGTTCTTCGTGTGTTTTCATGATCTAGTGGATGTGTAATAGTGTTTTCCCTTAGTGTTCTTCATGTTCTTGAGATTTCCCCCCTCCAATTCATGAAAGATCGACCCACACGGGCTTGCCCTATATCATATTGGTATCATGAGCCACGTTGATCACGAATTTGGAGTCTCCCCCACCATTTTCTAGCCAATTTTTTGCTTTGATTTGACCTAATTTAGAATTTCCCCACAATTCCAAATTTTCTCGGATTCGTTGGATTTGAGAAGATTTTGGTGATTGTGATCCGTGGATTCAGTAGTGGACAAGTGGATCTAGCATTGCACCATCATCCCCACCGATTTCCTCCGCAAAATCTCCCGAATTTTTATTTTCCCACGATTTCGGATGTGCAGTTTTGCCAGGAGTAGTACAACTGCCTGTGCGACCGGTACAACCGGTAATTCGCCAGGAGCGGTACAACCGCCCGTACTAGCGGTACAACCGCTAATTCCCAGGAAATCTTGAAGCGGTACAACCATCGATCCCACGCGGTAGAACCACACACCTCCCAGTTTCCGCTTGTTGATTTGCTCATTCGCCCATTTTCTTCCGCAACCCATTTGCATTTGAGATTTTCAGTCGCGAGCTTCGCCATTTCCTAAGGTGTTTCGGCTAATTAGAGTGGTTCTTCATTGACATCGCTGATCATCATCGCCCCAGAATGTCGCCAACCACCTCTTCATTGAAACTACACCGTAAGCAAGGACGATAACCGCGACGACACTCTTAACGCATATCCTTGACATTGCACTGTTTCCCCTAGCCTATTTGCGTTACTTGCCTATCGAGACTAGCCATTGAGTATTGCCAAGCCATGCTACTTGTGCACATTAGTGATACATACTCCGCATAGCTACCATTGCATGGATATACATCTTAGTATCATCTATTGTGTTACAAAGTACCCGCATACATAATTGCTATCTTGGTGTGCACTCCCCGCATAGTGACAATCCAAATATCATTGATAAAAGAACTATAGCATCACAACATTTCATATCATACATCATCACTTTGGATCACTTGAGTGAGTGACTCGTGCCGCATGCATAGCAAGTCGGGAATAGGAAGGCACCGCCTTTTTGTCTCTTATAGGTTGTGCACAAGTTCGTATCACGCCCATTAGAGCAATCGTGCTACCGTCTCTCTATAGTTGTGCAACACGAGCTTTTTCCGTGGACCCCACATTTTGAGCTCACTTTTGTTGCTCAACCCCATTTTTCCATTTCGTGTGTGTGTTTCCGAGTTCACCCATTGCTATTGATTCACATTGTCTTACTTGCTTAATTGTGGATCTCTCTCAACTTTATTACCTCATTTTCTCGAATTGCTTTAAATTTTGTGCCACCATCCTATACAAGCTACTCGAAAAGCATTATCTTTGTAGGTGTGAGAAGGGAAAACTCGGTACCAATTCTACTATTTCCATGATTTCTCATTGAGTGATTGATCCTCCTTTCAACCTTCGGAATGGTATTTGGTATTGTGTTTTACCATTGTTCCAGTTATCTCTACTTGAGTACCATGGATAGGAACACTATTATGAACCCGACATTCGGGGAGCACGAAGACGACGCGAACAACTGCGTCACCAAACTACAATTCTTCGCCACACAAAAGGGGATGCACCAAGCACATGAAGTCCACACAGACCGCATCGAGCACCTCACCACCAACATACGTGAATCTAGGAGTGGACGCGGGACTTCATGGCAACACAAATGGCCGAGCTCCACCCTTTGGTGGTGAATCGCGCAACATCTACGTCTACCTCAACTCACCGATGCATTGCAAGTCGACACTCCTCCGCTCCTCCGCTGAGAGTCCTCCTCCTCGAGCTCGACCACATCAACGTGACATGCGTCGCCTCTCTCAAGATTCAAGCAACCCCTTCCACGAAGAGCCTCAAGGTCTACATCGTGGGCGTGACAACCATCGCCAACATGAGCAAGACGACTACGAGCAAGATCGCCTACATCACCGTCGTGACGAAGACCAGCGCCATGAAGAACAAGCACGAGAGGCACAAAGGGCGCTTCGCGACGCAAACTATGACATGCAAGAACGCAATCGTCTAGCTCTGGGGAACAAGAAGCTCTACATTGAGAACGCCAAGAAGAAGAAGCTCGCCAAGAGGAGCACCAAGAATGCCAACAACGGGTGCGACAACGACGTCCCCAACACCCAAGGCAAGAGGAGCAACACGTTAATGAGCTCGCCCCAAGGAAAGAGCAAGACCAACATGACAACAATGCACCTTCACGTCAGCATGCACGATCTGATGCAAATCCCGTTGACCACGTGGATGACCAAGTTCCTAGGCATGGCCAACGTCAACAAGACAACTATGCTCCTCCACGACAAGGATATTGAAATAACAACAACAATGAAGAAAATCTCTTTGGCAAGCTCAACTTCACCATGCCTAAGTTCTTCGGAAGCAATGATCCCGAAGACTACCTCTCTTGGGAACTCAAGGTCGACGAAATATTCTTGTTGCACAACTATGAAGAAGACAAGAAGATTTCCCTCGTGTTCCAAGATTACGTGCTCATTTGGTGGGAACAAGTGATTGGGCGACAAAGAGAAAGAGGTAACCCTCCAATCACAGCTTGGGAACAAATGAAAGAACTCATGAGAGCGCGATTCGTCCCAACACACTATAATTGCGACCTCTTCAAGAAACTCCAACTACTCAAGCAAGGCACCAAGTCAGTGGAAGAGTACTATCAAGAGATGGAGATGGCCATGATAAGAGCACATGTGAAAGAGGATGATGAGCAAACTATGGCACGTTTCTTGAATGGTCTCAATTACCAAGTCAAGAAAAATGCAGATTTCCAACTCTACTCCAACTTGCTCGAGCTAGCGCATCAAGCCTCCAAGGCAGAACGTCAAGTTCAAGAAGACTAAAAGTACTTCAAGAACTCCTACAAGACCTACGATGCTACTACACAAGCTACTACAACTACGACTCCTCCTACAAGAACCTGCACGACAAAAGATGACAGGTCAAGTTTCAAGGACAAGTCATCTTCCTGCTCACGCAGCGCACCCACAAGTAAGACAAGAGCGTCATCCTCTACACAAACACCGGATGACGTCAAAACAAGCTCCATCAAGTGTTTCACATGCCAAGGCCAAGGCCACAAGATGCATGCGTGTCCCACAAGGCGAACCATGATACTCCAAAATGACGGCTCCTATGACTCCATGAGTGAAGATGAGATGGAAGCTTTGGAACAAGTGGCCATCCACCGGAAAGTCAATGAAAATGAAGACTCTCAAGTCTTTTGTGAGAACGATCTGAGCCCCGCTCTCGTTGACTCAAAGGTGTCGAATCTTCAACAACAACAAGACGAGGACCAACGATGCCACATCTTCCACACCAAGGCCGGTATCCAAGGGAGATCCGTCAAGGTCATCATTGACGGAGGGAGTTGCCACAATTTTGCAAGTGAAGAAATTTGCTCCAAGTTGCACTTGACCAAGAAAAAGAATCCTCGCCCCTACAATGTCCAATGGCTAAGCGACTCCTGCACAATACAAGTCGACCACACCGTGGAAGTTTCCTTCAGGATCGGTGCTTACAAAGACACCTCAGAGTGTGATGTGGTGCCCATGTCCGTTTGCCACCTCCTCCTTGGAAGACCTTGGCAATTCGACCGTGGTTCCATACACAACGGGTGCACAAATCAATATAGCTTCAATATGAAGGGCACCGAATATGTGCTTCGCCCTATGTCTCCTAGTCAAGTGATCTCCGACAAGCAACCTACGTCCCATCACGGAGAGAAAAGTGAGAGAGTGATCCACCTCAAAGCGAGTGAGTGCCACAAGCCAAAATTGAGTGACTCCACGATGCGGGACACGAGTGACCTAGTTGTATTTGCCACCAAAAGAGATTTGAGGGATGTGAGTGGGAGCCCATCGACCGTCCTTCACTATGTGATAGTGTGCAAGGATGTGGTTACCCGGCCTAACCCTTCACAACATCTTCCTCTTGTGCTATCTCAATTGTTGCAGGAATTCAAAGATGTGTTCCCCAACGAGCTACCTCTGGGCTACCACCAAAACGAGGTACCGAACACTGCATCGACCTCATCCCCGGCACACCGCTTCCCAACAAGGCTCCCTACCGCATCAACCCCGACGAAACAAAGGAGATACAAAGGCAAGTCCAAAAACTGCTAGATAAAGGGCATGTTCACGACAGTTTGAGTCCTTGTGCGGTTCCCGTGATACTAGTTCCTAAACATGATGGTAGTATGTGCATGTGTTCTGATTGCCGTCCTATAAATGCTATCACCATTCGCTACTAACATCCTATCCCACGCTTAGATGATATGCTAGATGAACTTAGTGGTGCCACTATATTTTCCAACATAGACTTGAAAAGTGGTTACTACCAAATTCACATACAAGAGGGTGACGAGTGGAAAACCGCTTTCAAAACCAAATTTGGTCTATATGAATGGCTAGTGATGCCCATGGGCTTATCCGAAGCACCGGGTACGTTCATACGCATGATGCATCACATGTTGTGCCTCTACATTGGGTATTGTGTTGTAGTCTACTTTGATGACATCCTTGTTTTTTAGCAAATCTCTAGAACAACACACCACACATGTTTGAAACGTTTTGCAAACTCTTCAGAAAGAAAAACTTTATGTTAACATGGACAGATGCATTTTTTGTGTGGACAAAGTTGTTTTCCTAGGATTTGTGGTTTCCTCAAAGGGTGTCCATGTTGATGAGTCCAAGATTGAGGAAATTAAAAATTGGCCTGCACCCACCAATTTGCAACAAGTGCATACCTTCTTAGGTCTAGCCGGTTTTTACCGTCGTTTCGTGAAAGACTTTAGCACTATTGCTACTCCTCTACACGCTTTGAGCAAGAAAAATGCACCGTTTGTTTGGGGACCATCCCAAGACCCCGCTTTCCATGAAATTAAGAATTTTCTTACTCATGCACCTTTGCTTGCCTTGCCCAATTTTGCAAAACTTTTGAAGTGCATTGTGACACTAGTGGTAATGGCATAGGAGGTGTGCGTATGCAACAAAAGCGCCCCATTGCGTACTTTAGTGAGAAACTTTCCAGTGCTCAACTCAATTATACTATCTATGACAAGGAATTGTATGCTTTGGTGCAAGTCTTACAAGCTTGGGAATATCATTTGCGTCCGCATGAATTTTTCATTCATACCGATCATGAAACTCTAAAGTACCTCAAGGGTCAAACTAAGTTGAACAAATGTCAAGCTAAATAGAGTGAATTTATTGAGTCTTTTCCTTATGTTATCACATACATTAAGGGTGAAGAAATTTTTGTGGCAGATGCTCTTTCCCGCAAATGCATGCTCGTTACTCAACTTGAATTGAATATTGTTGGCTTTGAGCATATAAAAGACTTGTATGGGCATGATGATTCTTTTGCTACTCCCTATGCCAATAGCAAGGTGAAAAATTGTTGTGAGAACTACCACATGAAAGATGGATATCTTATGCGTGCTAACAAACTTTGCATTCCCAAGTCTTCTCTTCATTTGTTGCTTTTGCAAGAGGCTCACAATGGAGGACTAATGTGTCACTTTGGACGCGACAAGAATATGACACCCTCTCCGACAAGTTCTATTGGCTAAAGATGCTTCGTGATGTTGCCTGCTTCACCAACCGATGCTCTACATGCCGCAAAGCTAAGTCAAAAGCTCAATCCCATGGTCTTTACATGCCTCTTCCTATTCCGTTCCAACCTTGGGAGGATATTAGCATGGACTTTGTTCTTGGATTGCCACGAACAAAAAATGGCCATGACTCCATCTTTGTTGTAGTGGATCGTTTTTCCAAAATTTCTCATTTCATTCCTTGTCACAAGATCGACGATGCTTCACATATTGTCAATCTCTTTTGTAGGGAAATCTTACGCCTACATGGATTACCAAAGACCATTGTCTCGGATCGCGATGTCAAGTTCTTGAGCTACTTTTGGAAGACCGTTTGCGCCAAGCTCGGCATCAAGTTACTCTTCTCTTCGGCCTACCATCCACAAACTGATGGCCAAATGGAGGTGACGAATCAGACACTTGGCACTCTCCTATGCGTGTTGATCAAGAAGAATATCAAGGAATTGGAAGATTGCCTCCCCATCGCCGAGTACGTCTACAACCGCGCAAGACACATCACCACCAACAAGTCTCCCTTCGAGTTGGTCTACAACTTCAACCCATTGTCCCCATTGGACATTCTTCTGCTACCACTACTAGAACATGTCAACATGGATGCAAGTGCAAGGGCAAACTACATCAAGAAAATGCATCAAGATACAAGGAACACCATCAAGCGCCAAGTGGAACGCACCACCGCCAAGCGCAACACCAACAAACATCCCATGGCCTTCGAACCTGGAGACCACATGTGGCTACATCTATGGAAGGAACGCTTTACAAATGAGCACAACTCCAAGCTGCTACCTCGCGCCGAGGGCCCATTCAAGGTGTTGGAGCGCTACAACAACAATGACTACAAGATCGACATTCCACACGACTAGTACAACGTGAGCAACACCTTCAACATCGCGGACCTCTCCCCTTTCCATGCTGATGAAGATCTTGATCCGAGGTCGGATCCCTCAAAAGGGGGGGAGATGATGCAGAGCATCCCATGAGCACCACCATGGACCCATCATCAACACCTCAAGCTCCAAGTGGCCCATTGACGAGATCCCGTGCACGTGACATTAGAGACGAGGTGACCTCACTACTTTATGACTCTTGGAACGGGGATGCTACCTCAAGCGGAGACACTTTGTGTGCTTAGGTATCAAGAAGGAGGAAAGGAGCAAGAGGAACACCAAGAGAAAGGAGAAGGACAAGGAGCTGCCCAGGAATTAGGGGTTCAACTGGTGCACCACCGGCCAACAACCGCTGCACCAGTTCAACCGGCCAACCACCACCAACAACCGCTACCACCGGGGCCAGGAATCTGTTATGGAGTAGTGCAAGACCGGTGCTACCCCGGTTGTACCGGTTAATGCCTCATGATCGGTACAACCGGTCCAACCTCCGGTACAACCGGTCCAACCTCCGGTACAACCTTCCTGCCTGCGCGCAGGAACGGGCCCGAGGCCCATGTATCTCCCTCTTACTTACCCTTTCGAGACTAGCACTACATAAACTCCATCCCCTCCTCATTTTTAGGGTTATCTTTGGTTTGCTGATAGTTGAGCCTAGCTCCTTCCACTACCTCTCCCATGGAGATGCCTCTATGGGAGAAGATCCCTAGTGGATGTCAAGGCCCCTTACAAGGGAAGATCCTCCGGGATACCAAGGCCCCTCCTTCTGGAGTGGGAGGTCAGATACCGCTACTTGTATCGTTGTTTGACTTGTGGATCTTGTTCTTCGTGTGTTTTCATGAATCTAGTGGATGTGTAATCATGTTTGCCCTCAGTTTTCTTTGTGTTCTTGAGATTTCCCCCCTCCAATTCGTGAACGATCGACCTACATGGGCTTGCCCCGTATCACTATGTATGCACACGAGGGGAGTGTGAAGTAGTATACCATCCTCGAAGGGGTCAAGTGAACACGTGTAAAGGAGATGATTCACCTTTATGTATGTGAAGTAGTTGTGGCACATGTCACTTGCCAAATGGACTCTCGTCATGGTGATGTTCATAGGATGCTCAGCATCAATATATCAGGGTCAACATCAGATCAAAGAACCTGCTGAGTTACATTGTGTGCAATTCAATTGATCTCCCTTGAGATGTGAAACACCTGAGGTTGGAGAATTGAAAAGTATTTGAAGAAATCATAAAAAGAAGTTGTTTGGATTACACCCAAGTTTGCCCTGCCAATACATGGGCTTGCAAATAATTGGCGGAGCTTTCGCCCATCCACGCGTTGCCAACTAATGGCGTAAAATTTCAAGCAAAAGTGAACTAAATGGCTGGGTTGGCCTGGACATACGAAATAATTTGCTCCCTTCCATGCAGTTACCGATGTCCTTGGTCAATGTCAAAAAATTGTCCTGACATGCATCGGCTCCATCCAAACATGCTTGAAGATTTCTTGATCCACGGGGTGCTAGCCCCGACCATCCTTCCAATTGTTGCAACCGAGGTTTAGTAAAGGCAATCTAAAAGAAAAGCGGATTGGATAATGTGTAATCTTCTTGCCATCTACGCAACAAAATAAAGAGACTCCTCTATCTATGAAGAAGTGCTTGTAATTTCAGTTGATGCTCGAATTTGCACATTAGCTTCAAACTTATCTTGAGGGAGAGAACCATAAACTCCAACTCTTGTAGTTGTTGATCTCTACAAAACTCTTGGAATTCTTTTACACTTAAAAGTAACATCAGAATAAACTTGAGGTCCTTGAGTGACTAGATAAAATTTAAGTGTTTCACCCTACATAGGAAGTTGATTAGTAGAAGTTTGAACCCCAACTGCTATCTGTGGCTTAAAATTACAAGAGGGATTAAGAGCATCATTAGAATCAGAGGACAAAGCATCTGCAGCAATTTTCACTTGGTGAGAGAGAGCATTTTTCCTATTAAAGGAAAATCATTTCGAGCCTTCCAAACATACACAAAAAACCGAGGCATGTGGATTGTTCATGTTAAAAAGAGAAAGACTAATGTTGTGCACACTAGTATTGTCCTAAATTAAAACATCCTATCTAATGAACCAAGGATGAGAGAACCAAGCTGCTCGAGCAAATTCACGCTGGAAAAAGAGATGGATCTCATCTTACTACTAGTTGCATCTACAACAAATATGAAAAATGTGCATTTGGAATCACCAGCCTTGAAACTTGTAGGTAGAGTGTTATGGCATATTTCTCTCTAAGTAGTTTTGGTGATTGATGGAAATGCAATTTGCGAACAAATCATGTGCATTGAACATTTCAGATATTATATCACATTGCACAAGATGGTTTATTTCCCTCAGTGATAAAAAATTGAAGACGGTTGTTTCCGATGTTTCTTTTTTGGTGGATTGGAGTCATAGGAAAACCGTACTAATAAGAGGGATTACACATTTGAAAGGTTAGGGTGAAATCAACATGTACACTTACCCTTATGCACCCACATATCCTTCCTGCAATATTGGAGGTCTTATTGTTATCTGAGTTGGGATATCTTGAAGCACCCAAGTAGTAGTACCGCCCTGGCTAGCGATACTACCGCTTGTGCAGTACTTCCGTATTCCAGTAATGTGGTCACTACCGCTTGTTTTGTGCTACTCTTGTCATTATTGCCTTTATGGTAGTAGGGCGGTAGTACCTCTTTAGTGGCACTATGACGCTACTACTACCACATTACAGCAGACTCTCTATAGTCCAGTGGATTTAGCGGTAGTAGGGCAGTACTTCAGTTTTCTACTACTGCACTCACTTTCGATCTGAGTGCTTCTGTAATCCATATCGACTTTCACAATAGTAGAATAGTAATATGGTGGTAGTAACACTTGTTGTGGAAGTTCTGCTCTACCCACCTTCTACAACTGATGTTTCACTCAGTCCTGAGACACTCAACGGTAGTACCGCTTGTGTGGATGGTAGCACCGCTCCTGTGGCACTACCGCTCCTATGATTCTTTCACTCACATGCTAGATTTTCAGCAACTATATATAAGGGGTAGTCGTCCCTAAGAAGACCTACCTCTTATCCCCTTGATCGCCATTGTTGCCACAAAGCCCATCCTCGTTTGATCTCTCTTCCTAGCCATCAAAACTTCCGGATCTTCTAGGGTTTGGAGGAGAGGGCCTCGATCTACACTTCCACCAAGAGATATTTGATTCCCCCCACTAATCCCTTACAAATATTGTTACTCTTGGGTGTTTGGGCACCCTAGACAGAAGAGGTCACCTCGAAGCCACATTCCATTGTGGTGAAACTTCGTTGTGGTGTTGGGAGACTCCAATAAAGTTGTGGAGATTGCCCCAACCTTTCTTCTAAAGGTTTGGTTGCCGCCTTCAAGGGCACCACTAGTGGAATCACGACATATTTATTGTGCGAGGGCATGAAGAGAATACAATGGCCCTAGTGGCTTCTTAGGAAGCATTATGCCTCCACACCGCTCCAAGGGAGACATACATCCCCCTAAAAAGAGGGAACTTCGATAACACATCCTCGTCTCCATCGACTCCACTTGTCATTACTTCTTACCTTTACTCTGTGCAATTTTTTTTGTATTGCGTTCTTGCTATTGTTGTTGTTGTTGAGCTCATTGTATATGTTGTCCACCTAGTTGCATATCTAGATAACCTACTTTATTGTTTTGTCATGCCCAAAATGCAGTACTATTCTCACGACGGTTCGAGGGCCTCGATAAGGATAGAAACGCATTTTGTGTCACTTCACAAGAATGGAAATCATCACAATACATATAAAAAGAGATGAGTATATGGAGTTGTCTTACACTCACCACATGCTACAACATAAATATCTCAATACAACAATATATAGCAATCATCATACACAAGAGCAGGATCCGACTACACATGAAATCAAACAAAAAAGAAGATGACGTCCACCCTTGCTAATCCCATGTTGCCAATCTGGAAGACATCCTTTGATCGATGATGAAGAATAACACTTCCAAATAGAACAATCATCAAGCTCACGTCAAATCATCGCATTACTTGTACCTGCATCTGTTGTTGTAGGAATCCGTGAGCCACGGGGACTCGACAATCTCATTACCATGGGTATCAAGACTAGCAAAGCTTACTGATGAGGTATGGTTAAGTGGTGAGGCTGCAGCAAGCAACTATGCATGAACGAATGTGAAGTAGTTATGATCAAGAAGTCATCCGAAACACCTACTTACGAGTCAAACATAACACCACTGTGTTCTCTTCTTGGTTCAAACCTCACAAGAAGAGACGGCCACGGTTACACACACAGTTGGTGTATTTTAATTGAGTTTACTTCAAGTTTTCTATTACCGGGTATTATAACATCTTTAAGTTTCCATATAACCATGGGCATGCCTTTCGAAAAGATTTAACCCTGCATGGGTGCTCCAACTCATCCATCACAAACTAGCCACAAGTTGTAGTGGAAAACCTCAATCGCGGGATAGCCCGTAGTATCCTCGGAATCCCGATTCACAAGACGTTCGTTAAAGGTAAAACAAATCCAACAAGACCGCCACACATGTCGACGAACTCGATAGGAGCCGCGTATCTCGTTCTGAGGAAACGATCGGATGAGCTAGTGTAGAGTGGCCAAATTAAACACCCAAGTTGCCTTGGGGCAGCCCCGCACGATGCTTTGTTTGGACCAACACTCATGATGAGCACTAGCCCTAGGGTTGATTAATTATCCATGGGTTACTTACTCCGTATGCAGTTTTATTAGTTAGGAAAATGTAGTACAAATCTTGGGCCTTGCCGGAAGAGTTTATCCCAAAAACGAAATCAAGGGGGTCCCCATAATACCCCCAAGCATGTTAGGAGGGCTAAATATGGAACATAACACCGGTACTCAGAAACTAAGGCGACAAGAGTGGAACAAAACACCAAGCAAAAGGCCAAGCCTTCCACCCTTTACCATGTGTCTATATGCATTAAATTAAATAGCAAGAATATTGTGATATCCCAAAATATCCATGCTATTACATGGATCCAGCTGCGCCTATAACTAGCAATGCTATAAGAGGGTCTGAGCAAGTGGTAAGTTAGCGAAACAATGGTTTCCTAGGATGTGGAGGGTTAGACGCTTATCATGGCATTTTGGGAGGCTTGACAAACAAGTGGTAAGTAGCGAGATATAGTGATAGAATCGAGACAAGTGGCATATCAATATAGTAGCGATGTCCATAGAAATGATCATCTTGCATGAGATCCCTCTTGGAAGAAGAATGGATCCATGAAGAAGACAAACCAACATAGTCGAACGGATCCTCGGACATCGAAACGTTTTTGGAACTCTAACGAGATGAAGTAATCCGTAAACAAACAAATAACATGATAAACACCACAACATATTCATGAGATGATGCTGAATCAAGTATGATGCATGTCCAATTTAAATATACATGGCATGGCAAGCAAAACAATCAGATACTAGACATTAAGTCAAGTTCAATATGCAACGAGTTGCTTATTGACAAAACTCAATGTTTGAATCATTTAGTTCACTCTCGTTTATTTACACGGCAAGTTCAAATGTTTGTAAACACGACAAAAGGTGAAGCATAAACAACTAAATCATTGAGGCATTTTAAATGAGGTCGGAAACAACATATAGTATTTCCGAAATGACCCCATATGAAAATTATGAATTTGGTCTAGATTTGTACTAAACTTATTATATATTTATTAAATAGGAAAACAAAATGCACTATGTTTCCACACGTCTTTCTAGGTGGTTTACAAATATAGACCATTTAAAACGGAGGTACGACCTAAAAGATATGACCAACACAAGATAATATGTCATGAATGCAAATGGCATGAAAACAACAACCATAAATATTTTAAATCATGGATACAACATGATATTTTGAACCCACGTGAAAGTCTAGGCAAGTTTCATGTACAACATGTTCAAAACGGAGCCACAGTTCAACAATAACAACCAACACAAGTTTTAGTTATAATCTGTTCAAAACAGCAACATAGCAATTGCACACACCAAAACACCAAGCTACAGGAACTCAAAGTGCACACACAAAGCTTGGTGTAGTAGTATCTTATATGCACTTCATTTCATCAAAAGGGACCATGGTGAAAGGAGTCATGAATTAATTGCTAGGATGCTCGCAACATGACTAGAAAATTTAGCATCCAGGGACTTAGTGAAAATAACAGATTTTCACAAACAATTTTAACCCCAGGGCATATTCACATCAAGAAATATATATGCTACAGAACTTTTCATGGCATGAAAATATAGAGCATCATAGTTGACATGATGGAATTCATTTCATTCCACACGAGCATGATTAAAATATGCACAGAAACATGGCTAGCATCAACACCAAAAGGCTATCTCAAACGAACTGATTCTCACTCATAGTGAAAATAACAAGGTGCAGTTGGGGAACGATTTTTATAGGTAGACATGTTTGATAGCAGAAATAACTATGATGCATATCCTATACATCGCTGCTAATGGCACAAGATGATAGTCCACAAAATGCTTTACAAAACACTCCAAGTGGGCAACAACAAAGGAGTTGTAGATCAATGTCTATCCACATGACAAAACAACAAGTTGCATATCAATTAATACTTAGAAATATTTTGACAGCTCAAAAATCAGGAACATTGAGTAAGCATGTTCACAACAATATATAAATGTCTAAACATGGATTTCATGACATGGCAAACACTACCAGCAAGTAGACATGACATACTTCAAATTACTCCATTGACACAAGTTCAAAGGAGGCATGGATTTGATGCAATCATCAAGCAAAGTTTGATCAAAATAACAGTTTCCAGCAGTTTATTCAGGAAGCACTTTTGCAACAGAGTTCTAAGCATGTAAATGAATCCTATTATGCACTTAAATGCCACCATGATGAACTAGACATTGAGTAGATCAAAATTGATATATAATTCATGTTCAATGGATGCACGGTTCAAAAGCTACAGTCCACACAAAATGCAACTATGATGCAGAAAATCTGGGGACTTCGCGAATTTTATACCCTGCGTGACGGAACTAGATGGGACGGGACGGGATGGTGCGGTGCGGCATTTAGCTCTAGGAATTGGCAAACAATGACGCATAGGATGATGGTGTCCGAATTTGGTGGGGTAGAGGAGGCCCGAGGTCATGGCACGACGGACCATAGCGGCGGGCGGCGCCGGTGACGACGGGGATGGGCAGAGTAGGTCAGAGGGCCTCGCAGGATGGCGCATCTGGGCGGTGCCGACCCAGATTTGGCCGGAGACGAGGTAGAGGCGCATGTCAACATCATGGTGAGGTGAGCGCCGGGGGAGCTGGAGACCTTGGTGGCGGCGGAGGCAGTGCCGCGAGCGCGCGATGACGAAGTGTGCAGCAGCGCAGAGGTGATGTTGGAGGAGCCCATAGAGGTTGGGTTGTGCAAGCACTCTTGTGGGGCTCATCGCCGATGCGGAGGAAGGTGGCGCAGCGAGGGCGATCTCCCGGGTGGTGCTCCGCTGTAGGCTCGTGCTGCGGTTGGTCGGCCCAGATCGGGCTCGGCGGGCCGTGATGGTGGGAGCGGGCTGGAGGAACGATGATGCAACACTTGGCTCTAGTGGGAGGCTGTTGGTTGGCGGCTGAGGGGTGGAGGGTCACGGAATTTTATGTGGGAGGCTAGGGTTTGCCAATTTTGGAGGGTTAGGGCATTTATTTATAGGCAGGCAGGCTAGGATTAGGGGTTGTTTGGACATTTTTTCGACCATGTGATTGCAATCGGACGACTGGATCAAGGTGGATAGGTTAGGTGGGCTGGTGGATCGTGATAGAGGGGTTGGGCTGAGATGAGAGGGGAGTATGCAGCTCGACATTAGAGTTTTCTATACTGAAAATGTACGACGATTTATCTGGCCATAGTGTCGCTATATGTTTATCCATTGGGGCATCAAACGGACTCCGAATGCGAAAAAATTTGGTAGGCGGTCTACCTACAATATATTACGACCGCTCACCAAGTTTCAACCCATTCCAAGAATACTTTATACACACTTCAAAAACAAAATTGTAATGATGTCGTGGGCGCGTGTGGATGTGTTTGGTCTTGAAACAGTCAATGACGAGAACGGAGAGAACCGACAACTCTGAATGGTTGCAAGTTTTGAAAAAGGACGGAAACTGAGTGTCGATGCTATATAGATGATGTGATTGATGCGACGATGAATGCAACAAATAAATAAATCACACGGAGATAAGGAAAAATCGGGAATCATCTAGAGTATCGGTCTCGAGCTGTTACAACTCTCCTCCACTAACAAGAGATGTCGATTCAAGATCTTAGAATGAGAAGAGGAAGAGGGAGAGGAATGGAAGAGGTAAAACTTAGTGGCTTCTTTGACAAACGAGTGAAACCAATGATCTTTGAAGGATGCAAGAGATGAAGAATGGTATTAAGAAAAAGAAAGAATTTGAGACCACACCGGTTGATCAGAGATAGACAAGTCATGAGAAAGAATTAATTCGGACAGCACTCCAATAGAAAAGAGAGTCAAAACTTGATAGGATGAAAAGAACTTGAAGAGGGGTCAAAGCACTCCAATTAAATGGACAAACAAGGGAAGATTATGATTGTGATAAAATGAGATGATGGGTTGAAGAAAGCAATATCACAATGCCTTCGGAACAAAAGAATAGAAGCTATATCATTGGAAAGGAAATACTGGTTAAGAAAATGACATATTCTACCACAATTAAATTTGAAAAGTGTCCTTGAAATAATGATTGCACGAAGTTGTTGGATAATCAACAATGAAATAATAAGCTTGTTGTGGGCTTATGGAAACCATCTCAAATTTATGAGGTCACAATCGGCCACTAACGGAAAAGATTAATTTGTTGAAATCGACCGAGAGATGAAAACTCCTTTTTCCGAGAGGATAAGAGAATACTTGGATCATTGATAAACACGATGATGGCAACAATCCTTAGGAAATGCTTTAGGTGAAATCTAATCGAAGATATCTCCAAGGAAGACAAATGGGTTAAATATATCATTCTTGAAAAATTCTCCTCGAGACTCCTCATGAATCAAGAATGCTATAACACCAACTCAAATGATATGCGAGAAATGAATCACACTTGAAATGCTATAACACTTCAAGAGAGAACAAAATCCTTGACGAACCACCATGCAGAACCATCAGAAAGAACTCCCTAATGAAAGGATCATAAAAAGAACAAGATTGAGACCTTGCATGATTCAGATGAAGGTTCAAGACGAGATACTTGAGAAAACATGGAACTATGAAAAACAAAAGATGAACAACTTAGAACCAATAATTTGTGTCGGGAGCTCGATGCACTTAATCACCTATGGGGCCATGGGCCCCTTTGTGGTTTGGCAGGTGTGAGGTCGCATGCACAAAGAGAGTAGGTAATGAGGCAGCACGACGATGAGATGTTGGTGTTTTACCCATGTTCGGGCCATTGAGAAGCGTAAAACTCTACCCCTGCTTTGGTGGATTGATCGGAGGAGCACCAAGCACATGCATCGCTCAAACCCGACAAGGGTTGCCTTCGAGGGAGCTGCTACGTGAGTACAAGTATCCAAAGGTCTGAATCTTCAGCTAGGTTGCCTCGGGCCTCCTTTTATAGCTCAATGGGCAACCATAGTGGCAAAACAGACATTACATACTGATTAGATATCCAACAGTGCTATCATACCCAACTCTAGCACTTAGGAGAGAATGCCATAAATGCTAGTCTAGCTGGCGTGCGGGGATGCATTTCCGGCAGGCTTCTACCATCGCTTTAGCTAATTATTGCACCATATCTGGACATGGCTCTGGACGGGTGTCAAGGGGCACAATCTATCTTCCAACGTGTCGCCACGTGCTTAGCGAGAGCCACTTAGCCACCTAGGGGCTCGACACCACATCGAAAAGTGACTGGCGTTGCAATGCGGTGGAGCAATGGTCGATGGGCTCGTGCCTATCGGGGGATGGCTTGGCTGGTCTTCCTAAAGATGTGCGCACCTTGGTCCCCGGCACACACCGGGGACATGATTGGCGATGTCCGGTACCGTCCTAGGCTATTGCATTGACCTTGGCGGCATTGCTTAGCCATCATAGATCTCTTCTATAGTAGTCTTTGTCTTGGATGCTGGTTTGGTCTATACTCGTGTTGATGGGTTCGACTACTACTGTCTGTGCATAAGTGAGGGGCACTGGGTACCCCAGTCCTAGTTCACTTACAGGAGCCCCCGGGTCTGGAACAAACGTCCTCGCCCAACGTTGTTGGGTCAGGCCCAAAATTTATGCACATGCGCGCAATGTGCGAAGGTAAGTGCCAACTTTCCAGCCACCGCTCACCCACTACCTCAGGTCATTTCTTCCATGCGCGCCGCATGCATTGTGGGCAGTTTACGGTGGATGCGCATGGGTTAAAGGCTTGGGAGTGGCACAAACTGCAACGGCAGGGATTAGAGCAATGGGGTGGTTACCTGTTTGCCCATGAACATGGGTAGTGGGATTGGTGGAGATGGTGACCGCCTTGCAGCGGAGGAGAGCCAGCCCCATGCCCTCCCCTATAAATTGGGGGTCACAACAGTCAATGCTCATCCATTCCCTTCTCCCGTCTTTGGACGCACCAGCCACCACCATGACGAGGGGGCGAGGACGAACCCTAGCTTCCGCTACGACGATGAGAGCGTCCCTTCGGGATCATGCCGCCGCTTCAGCCATGGTAGTGGAGGGAGGTTCCAGCACGCGCGATGGGAGCGGTGGAAGAGGCCGAGGCCTGCGTGGGGCTCGCGTCCGGGGGAGGCAGAGGTGGAGTGCTTCAACCGATTCTCCTCCGTTGACGGATCCTTCCCCAGTGATAGGACATACTGAAGGTACGGCGCTAGAGTTCGTTGTCAGGCTGCGTGGTCCTCCATGCATCCACTTGCGACTCCCTCGCCCTTTCACCAGGGTGATCTGGCTGCGGGTGCACGGCTGCTGTAATGGCGCCGTGCGGGCTGACGTCGAGTTTACCGTGCGCTGCGTCATGTTCCTCAGGTGTGGGTGGAAAACCTTCATGCGTTCTCATAGCGTCACGGGTGGTCATGTCCCCTGCTACAAGTTGGTGGGGACCGACATGCTCTCTATCAAGATCTATGGGCATTCGGGCGCTCGTCTTGGCTATTGCGAAGAGAGCTCGAGCAACAGCGACATGAAGGATAGTGTTGGTGAAGACGACGATAGTGAGCCCCTGGTCGTCAAGTCAGAGTACGATGACCCAGGCTCTAGCTGACCGCTGGTCACACCATCACCGTCAGCTATATCCCCGATAAAGCAATTTTCCAGGGTTCTCGACTTGGGCGCCGCCTTCTCCCTCCGCTGGATCCTGGCAGGCTCGTGGACTTGGGCTTCGTCTTCCCTTCCAGTGGTCCCGTCGAGCCACGTCCTGCTGGTCCTGACGGGGTCAGGCTGGGCTTCTGCTGAGGCCCTCCTTTCGCCCTTTCTCCTTCTTGTAGCTTGTCCCTAGGGGAGAAAGCCAAATAAAGGGTTATTAAAGGGACGTCCTCTAATGTATATTTATCCATTTTGTATCAAAAATGAATGAAAGAATGCTATTTCTCTTCCTTAAGTACTATCTTTTTTCCCTTGTCTGTACTGTGTCAGTATGCTTGTCCTTGCCACATGGAACTATTTGTCGGGTCAGTACTAACTGCGAGCGCCAAGGGGGAGCGATCCCTCGACAGAAGGCTGTTATCGTTCCCTGGTAGGGCTCCTTGTCGGTGTCGGCACGCCCCCCCAAAGCTTATAAGCGACAGGAGCTGGGGGATGGCTTGTCCCGACATGGGTTTCCATTGTGTGAAGGACTCCATTGTGCACAGCCAAAAGGATAGCAAGGGTTTCTTAAGGGAGCAAACGACATCGAGCTTGGGATATGCGATTGTACTTATCTTTTTAGGTAGTATCCCTTTTTGGAGTATGACTGGCCATCGTCCTTGTTTCTTTGTCCTCCTTCCTTGTTTTCCTGATGGTCAAACACGTAGGATAAAAGGCCTCTGTCCTCCGAAGAGAGAATGCGGCAATAAGGATTATAGGCTCATCAAGTACTCTAGCAAAATTCTGGAACTTAAAAGCGATAACATTTCAACATTAAGATGCATGATAAACATGCAATGCGATGGTATGAAGCAATGCCTAGCTTTATTATTGCTTGCATAGGGTGTGCGCCTGGCTTTGTACAAAGGGTTACATGCAATTGTGGCAAGTCTTGTACAAAAGGTGGCTGCTAGGGATTGAGCCCGCTAGCCACGCCTTACGGGTAGAACTTACGAAGATGCTCAATATTCCATGAGTTAATCATTTTGATGCCATCTTAGCTCTCTAGACGGACTACGCTAGGTTTGGTGACTCGTGCTACCTTGTAAGGGCCTTCCCACTTTGGCTTCAACTTGTTGGTACCCTTGGCGGACTGAACACACCTAAGGACAATGTCGCCTTCCACAAGGATTCGGGTGTGGACCCTACGACTATGATAGTGGCGCAGGGCTTGCTAGTAGCGTGCAGCACGCACAACAGCCCAGAGGCGATCTTCCTCCAGGAGCATGGCTTCGTCATGCCGTAGCTGCGCTTGCTCTAGTTCATAGTAGGCAAGTACGCGAGGTGACCCGTATATGAGTTCCATGGGGAGAACTGCTTTTGCCCCATACACTAGGGAGAAGGGCGTCTGGCGGTAGCTCGACTCGGTGTCATTCTAAGGGACCAAAGAACCACCGACAACTCATCTATCCAGCACTTGTCGCCTCTTCGCAGTCTATCGAAAGTTCTTGTCTTGATTCCTCGCAACACTTCAGCATTCATCCTCTTGACTTGCCCATTGCTTCTTGGATGGGCAACAGAGGCTAAGGATACCTTGCTTCCAAGGTTTTGGATATATTGCATGAAGGCGCGACTCGTGAACTAGGTGTCGTTATCGGTGAACACCCTGTTGGGGACTCCAAAACGGCACACCAGTCCTTTCATGAACTTGATAGCTGATTGCACGGTCACCTTTCTCATTGGTTCCACCTCAGGCCTCTTTGTAAACTTGTTGATTGCTACGAACAAGAGCTCAAAGCCCCTGACAGCATGGGAAAAGGGGCCCAAAATATCGAGCCCCCAGACTGAGAATTGCCAGGATAAAGGGACCGTCTTGAGAGCTTGCACTGGTTGGTGGATATTCTTGGAATGGAACTGGCAGGCTTCACACTTGGTGACTAGCTCAGTTGCATCCTGGAGGGCAGTAGGCAAATAGAAACCCTGCCGGAAGGCTTTTCCGGCAAGGGCTCTTGATCCAATATGAGACCCACACACGCCTCCATGAATCTCTACCAACAGCTTCAGTCCATCTTCCCAGCAAATGCACCTCAATTTCACACAATTTGGTATTTTTCTGTATAGGGTGTCATCGACAAACTGGTAGATACTTGTCTGACAGGCTATGTTTTCGGCTTCTTCTTGCTCTTCGGGAAGTTCTCCTGTTTGAAGGAAGTGAATGATATGTCGTGCCCAAGGTGGAGCCTGTGGCTCGACAACAAGGACTAAAGGCATCTCCTCATTCGTGGGAGCACTTACCTCGACCACAAGAACCTATGGTTCTGTAGGAGGGAGCTACTCACCAACCGAAATGGTACTGCTCCCGGCTTCGGGGTTCCTCAATATACGTTGCAGCAGAAAGCGGGTGACAACTATGATCGTGTGGCCTTGGAATTAGTGGCACAGTTTCCTCGAGGCCATGATGAGGCCGAAGATCAACTTTTGCACTCCAGAGTACCTTGACCTAGCCCCTTGTAACAAGGAGATGACAAAGTATACTGGTCGCTCTACCACCTTCTTGTTTGCCACTTCCTTGAAACTGCCTTCGTTTGCTTCCTGAGGCCCCCTTGGTTTGTATCAGGTCTCGCCATAAATGCTTCGATTATGCCCCCGGTAACATCAGTCGCAAGGGCTGTATCTTCATCCACTTCTTGCTGCTCCACCAGCGCTACACTAACCACTTGATTCATTGCTGCCAAGTATAGAAGCAACGGTTCTTGCGGTTTAGGCGCGACCAAGGTGGGAGTGGAGGAAAGGTATGCCTTCAGATCTTGTAGTGCTTCTTTTGCTTCGAGGGTCCACTTCATCGTGCCGGCCTTCTTTAGAATCTTGAAAAACGGCAGGGGGCGTTCAACGGATTTGGAGATGAACCTACTTAACGCGGCAATGCATCCAGTCAAGTGTCTTACGTCCTTGATGGACTTGGGGGCCTGTATCTGTTCGGTTGCTTTGATCTTGTAGGGATTGGCTTCTATTCCTTGGTGAGATACAAATAACCCAACCAGCTTGTCGGATGGGACATAAAACACACACTTCTTAGGGTTGAGCTTCAAATTGATCCTGCACAAGTTCATAAATGTTTCTTCCAAGTCTTGTATGAGAGTTGCTTCGTCTTTGGTTTTGACTACTATGTCATCCTTGTAAGCTTTCACGTTTCTGTGCAACTGAGGTTCAAATCCAATCTGCACGCCCCTTACAAAGGTGGAACCAACGCCTATTAATCCAAAGGGCATACATACATAGCAGTACGTGCCACACAAAGTTATGAATAGAATCTTTTCCTCATCTTCCTTGGCCATGAACAAAGGTGGTATCCGAAGTATGCGTCTGATACGTCCATTTTGCATCATGATTTCCTACTATTATTTACTTTGTTTTGTTGATAATTATGCTTGGGAGTGATTCTAATGCCTTTTTTGTCATAATATGCAAGGTTTACACAAAGAGGGAGAATACCGACAGCTGGAATTCTGGACCCAAGAGAAGCACATCAGAGATACCTATTATGCACAACTCCAATGAAGCTAAAAATTTATGCAGATTATTCTTTGCATTTAATAAAAATTACTGGAGCTGAAAACTACCGGAGGGCGCACCAGGCCTCCCTGCCCTTGCCCTGGTGTATCGTGCCCTGCCTGGCCCGATTCCGGTGCATCTTCTAGTATAAATTCCCAAAAAACCTAAAAAAATTAAGAGGAGGACTTTCGGGATGAAGCGCCGTCGCCTCGAGGTGGAACTTGGGCAGGAGCACTTTTGCCCTCCGGCAGAGCGATTCTGCCGGAGGAACTTCCCTCCCGGAGGGGGAAATCAAAGCCATCGTCATTACCAAAACTCCTCTCATCTTTGGGAGGCCAATCTTCATCTACATCACCATCTCCTCTCAAACCCTAGTTCATCTCTTGTGTTCAATATTTGTACCGGAACCTCAGATTGGTACCTGTGGGTGACTAGTAGTGTTGATTACCTTGCATAGTTGATTACTATATGGTTTATTTGGTGGAAGATTATATGTTCAGATCCATTATGCTATTCAATACCCCTCTGATCTTGAGCATGCATATTATTTGTGAGTAGTTACTTGCTACCTCTTGAGCATACGTTGGTTTTCCCTTGAAGAGGAAATGGTGATGCAGCGAAGTAGGTAAGTATTTCCCTCTATTGTTGAGAATCAAGGTATCAATCCAGTAGGAGGAACAAGCAAGTCACCAATGGATGCACCTACACAAACAATCAAACTCTTGCACCCAACGCTATAAAGGAGTTGTCAATATCTTCATGGTTTCTTGCACGCATTAGATCTGAAAGAGATAGATGTAAACGAGTGCGGAAAGTACAAGAAAGGTAAATTGCAGTAAGTATAGATCTGAAAATATATGATGGGAAATAGACCCGGGGCCATAGGTTTCACTAGAGGCTTCTCTCTTGAAGGAAAATATCATGGTGGTTAAACAAATTACTGTCAAGCAATTGATAGAAAAGCGAATAATCATGTAGTTATCCAAGGCAATGATCATGCATATAGGCATCACATCCGTGACAAGTAGACCGAAATGATTCTGCATCTACTACTATTACTCCACACATCGACTGACTCCTGCTTGCATCTAGAGTATTAAGTTCATGAAGAACAAAGTAACACATTAAGAAAGATGACATGATGTAGAGGGATTAACTCAAGCAATATGATGAAAACCCCATCTAGTTACCCTTCATGGCAACAATACAATACGTGCCTCGCTACCCCTACTATGTCACTCGGTGAGGACACCGCAAGATTGAACCCAAAACCAAGCACTTCTCCCATTGCAAGAATTACCAATCTAGTTGGCCAAACCAAACCAATAACTCGAAGAGACTTGCAAGGATATGAAATCAGAGGAGATTCAAATAAGATTCATGGATAATCTGAACATAAATTCGCAATTCATCGGATCTTGACAAACACACCATAAAAGAGGATTACATCGGATAGATCTCCATGAAGATCATGAAGAACATGGTATTGAAGATCAAAGAGAGAGAAGAAGCCATCTAGCTACTAACTATGGACCCGTAGGCCTTATGGTGGACTATTCACGCATCATCGGAGGGGAAATTGAGTTGATGTAGATGCCCTCCATGATCGAAACCCCCTCCGGCAGATTACAAGAAAAGGCTCCAAGATTGGATCTCTTAGGATCGGAGGCTTCTGGTGGCGGAAAAGTATTTGTGTGGCTATTTCTCATGTTGGGGGAATATTTGGGTATTTATAGGCCAAGAATTAGGGTTAGGAGACCTGCCAGGAGGCGACAAGCCTGCTAGGCGCGACCAGGTTGGCCCCACGCCTAGCAGGCTTGTGGCGGCCTGGCACCTCCCCTAACATCCACTCCAAGCTTGGATGACTTGTTTCCTTCTAGAAAAATTCCTCTGAAGGTTTTATTCCGTTTGGACTCCGTTTAATATTCCATATCTACAAAACTCAAAAACAAGAAAAAAAACTAGCACTTGGCTCTAGATTAATAGGCTAGTCCCAAAAATAATATAAAATAGCATATTAATGCATATAAAACATCCAAAACAGATAATATAATAGCATGCCATCATAAAAAATTATAGATATGTTAGAGACATATCAGCATCCCCAAGCTTAATTCCTACTCGTCCTCAAGTAGGTAAATGATAAAAATAGAATTTTTGATGTGGAGTGCTACCTAACATATTTACCATGTAACATTCTTTATTGTGGCATGAATATTCAGATCCGTAAGACTTAAAACAAAAGCTTAGTATTCATATAGAAACAATAACATTTCAAGCATACTAGAAAAGCAATTGTATCTCTTCAAAATATAATGGCAATAGAAAGTTATCCCTACAATATCATATGGTCTGGCTATGCTCCATCTTCCCCACAACAAAGTATTTATATCATGCACAACCCCGATGAAAAGTCAAGAAATTGCTTTCACACCTTTATTTTCTCAAACTTTTTCAACTCTCACACAATACATGAGCACGAGCCATGGATATAGCACTATTGGTGGAATAGAATATGGTGGAGGTTGTCAAGGAAAGGGAGAAGATAGTCTCACATCAACTAGGCGTATCAACAGGCTATGGAGATGCCCATCAATAGATATCAATGTGAGTGAGTATGGATTGCCATGCACTGGATGCACTAGAGCTATAAGTGTATGAAATCTCAAAAGGAAACTAAGTGGACGTGCATCATGAAGAAAAATTTCACTAGCTATATGAAAGTGACAAAATAGGCGACTCTTTATCATGAAGATCATGCTACTACTTTGATGCACAAGTGTGGAAAAAGGTTAGTAGCAATGCCCCTTCTCTCTTTTCTTTCATTTTTTTGTGTGGGAATCTAAGGCCTCTTTTTTTCATTTTTTATTGGGCTTCGTTGACCTCTTTTATTTTCCATAATGTCTGGAATCTCACCACCACTTGTGAGGGAATCATAGGTTCCACCATCATTTCCTCACATGGGACATGCTCTAATAATGATAATCATCACACTTTTATTTAGTTACAACTCAAGAGAAGATTAAAACTCGATACCTATGACAAAGAATTACTCTATATGCAATATGGAAGTGATGGTGCATGTCATAGAAGGAAACGGTGGAAGTTGCATGGCAATATATCTCAGAATGGCTATGGAAATGCCATAATAGGTAGGTATGGTGGTTGTTTTCAGGAGGGTATATGGTGGCTGTGTTGAGGAAGGTATATGGTATACCGGCGAGAGTTGCGCGGTAAATAGAGAGGCTAGCAAAAGTGGAAGGGTGAGAGTGCATATAATCCATGGACTCAACATTAGTCATAAAGAACTCACATACTTATTGAAAAAGTCTATTATTCATTGAAGCAAAACATTAAACACATTCTCCTAGGGGTAGGTTGGAAGGACTTAACCATCGCACGCCACGACCCTCACACAAAGGCCGACAATCTATAAACAAGTCATGCTCTGACTTCCTGACATAGTGGTTCACCATACGTGCATGCTACGGGAATCACAATCCTTTACACAAGTAGTTTTACCAAATCACAGTTTACTTCCTAACATGTCTCTTAACATTACCATCTTTATATCTCAAAACTTTATGCAAGGAATCAAACTTCTCATAAATACTCAATGCACTTAATATGGATTTTTTTATTATATCCCTTTTAGATGCCTATCATATTAGGACTAAATTCATAACCTAGACCAATTACCATGGTGTTTTATAAATTCTCAAAATAATATAAGTGAGGTACGAGAGTTCAAGTATTTCTATAAAACGCAAACACCACCGTGCTCTAAAAGATATAAGTGAAGCACATAGAGCAAAATTTCCCAACTCAAAAGATATAAGTTAAGCATATAGAGTATTCTAATAAATTCATGATTCAGCGTGTGTCTCTAAAAATATGTGTGCAGCAAGGATGATTGTGGCAAACTAACAAGCAAAGACTCATATCATACAAGACGCTCCAAGCAAAACACATATCATGTGGTGAATAAAAATATAGCCTTAAGTAAATTTACCGATGGATTGAAGACGGAAAAGGGGATGCCTTCCGGGGCATCCCCAAGCATAGGCTCTTTGTCATCCTTGAATATGACTTGGGTTGCCTTTGTCATCCCCAATCTTAGGCTCTTGCCACTCCTTATTCCATAGTCCACCAAATCTTTACCCAAAACTTGAAAACTTCACAACACAAAACTTAACAGAAAACTCGTGAGATCTGTTAGTATAAGAAAATAAATCACCACTTTAGGTGATTTTGTGAACTCATTATTTATTTGTATTGTTGTTATAACTACTGTAATCTAACTTCTACATGGCTCATACCACATGATACAACCCATAGATTCATCAAAATAGGCAAACAACTCAAAGAAAACAGAATCTGTCAAAAACACAACAGTTTGTAGCAATCTGAAAACTTTGTATACTTCTGTAACTCAAAAAATTCTGAACAATTATGAAAACCTGGTAAATTTATATATCTATCTTGTGTAAAAATTTCAGTTCAATTCGAAGCTCTTAAAAATGATAAAATTCCTGGACTAAGCGCAAAAGTTTCTGTTTTTCAGCAAGATCAAATCGACAACTACCATAGATCACCCCAAAGGTTTTACTTGGCTCAAACACTAATTAAAACACCAAAACACAATTACTACAGAATTAATAATGTGGGAAACACTCAAAAACAGAATCAAAAAATAGAACACAAAAATAAAATTGGGTTTCCTTCCAACAAGTGCTATTGTTTAACGCCCCTAGCAAGGCAAAACACAATAGATCTAGGTATTGTCATCTTTGGTATGGAATCCAAAAGTAGCTCTCATAATAGATTCATAAGGCAATCTTATTTTCTTTCTAAAAAAGAGTTCCATGCCTTTCCTTAATTGAAATCTAATGTTTCCTTCTTTCAAGTCAATAATTGCACCAATAGTTCTAAGGAAAGGTCTACCAAGAATATATATCAAGAACAATGAAATCTATGGGCACATAATTCCTATTTGCAACAATAAGAACATCATTAATCCTTCCCATAGGTTTCTTAATAGTGGAATCCGCAAGATGCAAATTTAGAGAGCAATCATCAAGATCATGGTAACCTAGAATATCACATAAAGTTTTCAGAATTGTGGAAACACTAGCACCCAAATCACACAAACACGGAACTCATAATCTTTTATTTTAATCCTAATAGTAGGTTCCCACTCATCATGAAGCTTTCTAGTGATAGAAACTTCTAACTCAAGTTTTTCTTTAAAACATTTCATCGTAGCATCAACTATATGTCTAGTAAAAGCCTTATTTTGACTATAAGCATGAGGAGAATTCAACATGGATTGAACAAGCAAATACAATCAATCAAAGATCAGCTATCATAATTAAAGTCCTTGAAATCCAAAAGAGTGGGTTCATTGCTATTTAAAGTTCTGACCTCTTCAATCTCACTTTTATCAATCTTAGCATTAAGATCTATAGACTCCGAATCATTGGAATGCCTTCTAACTAAAGTTGACTTATCCCCAGTCCCATCATTATCAATATTTATATTGGAAAGCAAAGATTCAATAGGATTCACATCAATCACTTTAAGATCTTCATCATTATTATCGCGAGAAAACACATTTTCAAGCCATTCACGCTTAGCACGAATTCTAGCGGTTCTTTCCTTACTTTCATCAATAGAAATTCTCATAGATTTTAAATACTCATTAATATCATGCTTATGTGGAGTAGATCTAGCTTTCAAATAATCAATCTCAAGAGAAATTCTAGCAATGTTCCTAGCCAAATCATCAATCTTAAGCACCTTTTCGTCAATAGTAGCATTAAAAACTTTTTGTGAACCAATAAAATCTTTAACAATATTCTCAAGATAAGAGTGCATCTTATTATAATTTCCATAAGAATTGTTGTAGGAATTACCATAATTATTAGAGGAATTACTAGGAAATGGCCTCGGGTTGAAATTACCTCTATACGCATTGTTACCAAAATTGTTCCTACCAACAAAATTCACATCCATAGATTCATTATTATTTCCAATCAAAGAAGACAAAGGCATATCATTAGGATCAATTGGATCACTCTTACTAGCAAACAATTTCATCAATTCATCCATCTTTTGACTCGAAGTATTTATTACTTCAATAGCATGTACCTTTTTACTAGTAGGAGATCTTTCGGTATGCCATTGAGAGTAGTTTGTCATGATATTATCTAGGAGTTTAGTAGCTTCTCCTATTGTGATTTCCATAAAAGAAGCACCCATGGCAGAATCTAATAGATTTCCAGGTGCAAAATTCAATCCCGCATCAAAAATTTGTATAATCATCCATAAACTCAAACCATGTGCGGGACAATTCCTAATCATTAATTTCGTCCTCTCCGAAAATTGTGCAACATGCTCATGATCAAGTTGCTTAAAATTCATTATATCTTTCCTAAGGGAGATGATCTTAGCTGGCGGAAAGTACTTGCAAATAAAAGCATCTTTACACTTATTCCATGAATCAATACTATTTTTAGGCAAAGATGAAAACCAAGTTTTAGCACGATCTCGTAGCGAGAACGAAAATAGCTTCAATTTAACAATATAATTATCCACATCTTTCTTCTTTTGCATATCACACAACTCAATGAAAGTATTTAGATGGGATGCGACATCTTCACTAGGAAGGCCAGAAAATTGTTCTTTCATAACAAGATTTAGCAAAGCAACATTGATTTCATAAGATTCTGCACTAGTGGAGGAAGCAACAGGAGTACTAATAATATCATTATTATTAGTATTGGAAAAGTCACACAACTTGGTATTCTCAAACATCGTGGCAAATCAAGCAATCAAGCACACAAGCAAACGAAAGAAGGGCGAACAAAAAGGCAAATCTTTTTGGTATTTTCTGAAAATCGTTTTAGAAGTGGGGGAGAGGAAAACGAGAGGGAAATGACAAATAAAGTAAATGCAAGAGATGAGTTTGTGATGGGTACTTGGTAGGCTTGATGTGTATCCTCCTCGGCAACGGCGCCAGAAATCCTTCTTGCTACCTCATGAGCATGCATTGGTTTTCCCTTGAAGAGGATAGGGTGATGCAGTGAAGTAGGTAAGTATTTCCCTCAGTTGTTGAGAACCAAGGTATCAATCCAGTAGGAGGAACAAGGAAGTAACCAATGGACGCACCTACACAAACAATCAAACTCTTGCACCCAACGCTATAAAGGGGTTGTCAATCCCTTCACGGTTATTTGCAAGGATTAGATATGAAAGAGATAGATGTAAACGAGCACGGAAAGTAAAATATAGGTAAGTTGCAGCAAGTATAGATCTGAAAATATATGATGGATAACATACCCGGGGGCCATAGGTTTCACTAAAGGCTGCTCTCTTGAAGGCAAATATCATGGTGGGTAAACAAATTACTGCGAAGCAATTGATAGAAAAGCGAATAATCATGTAGTTATCCAAGGCAATGATCATGCATATAGGCATCACGACCATGAAAAGTAGACCAAAATGATTCTGCATCTACTAATATTACTCCACACATCGACCGACTCCTGCCTGCATCTAGAGTATTAAGTTCATGAAGAACAGAGTAACGCATTAAGAAAGATGACATGATGTAGAGGGATAAACTCAAGAAATATGATGAAAACCCCATCTTGTTACCCTTGATGGAAACAATACAATACGTGCCTCGCTACCCCTACTATGTCACTGGGTGAGGACAACGCAAGATTGAACCCAAAACCAAGCACTTCTCCCATTGCAAGAATTACCAATCTAGTTGGCCAAACAAAACCAATAACTCTAAGAGACTTGCAAGGATATGAAATCATGCATATAAGAAATCAGATGAGATTCAAAGAAGATTCATGGATAATCTAAACATAAATTCACAATTCATCATATCTTGACAAACACACCAGAAAAGAGGATTACATCGAATAGATCTCCATGAAGATCATGAAGAACATGGTATTGAAGATCAAAGAGAGAGACAAAGCCATCTATCTACTAACTATGGAACCCGTAGGTCTTGTGGTGGACTACTCACGCATCATCGGAGGGGCAATGGAGTTGATGTAGGTGCCCTCCGTGATCGAAACCCCCTCCGGTAGAGTACCAAAAAAGACTCCAAGATTGGATCTCTCAGAAACGGAGGCTTTCGTGGCGGAAAAGTATTTGCATGGCTCTTTCTAATGTTGGGGGAATATTTGGGTATTTTTAGGCCAAGAATTAGGGTTAAGAGACCTGCCAGGAGGCGACAAGCCTGCTAGGCGTGACAAGGGGGCGTGCCTAACAAGCTTGTCATGATCTGGCACCTCCCTTGACATGCAATACAAGCTTGGATAACTTGTTTGCTTCCAGAAAAATTCCTTCCGAAGGTTTTATTCTATTTGGACTCCGTTTAATATTCCATATCTGCAAAACTCAAAAACAAGGAAAAAACAGAAAGTGGCACTTGGCTCTAGATTAATAGGTTAGTCCCAAAAATAATATAAAATAGCATATTAATGCATATAAAACATGCAAAACAAAAAATATAATAGCATGCCATCATAAAAAATTATAGATACGTTGGAGACATATCATTACCTTTGTTCTTGAGGACACGGGATAAGTCATGTTGCGAGTAATCATGTGAATTTGATATGTGTTTGATATTTTGATGATATGTATGTTGCGATTCCCTTAGTGGTGTCATGTGAACGTCGACTACATGTCACTTCACCATTCATGGGTCTAAGGGAATGCATTGTGGAGTAGTTATTAGATGATGGGTTCCTAGAGTGACAGAAGCTTAAACCCTGGTTTATGCGCTACTTCGTAAGGGGCTGATTTGGATCCACATGTTTAATGCTATGGTTAGACTTTGTCTTAATATGTTTCTTATAGTTGAGGATGCTTGCGAGGGGGTTAATCATAAGTAGGTTGTTTGTTCAAGTAAGAACAACACCTTAGCACCGGTCCACCCCCATATCAAATTATCAAAGTAGCAAACACGAATGAAACCAACATGATAAAAGTGACTAGACGAAATTCCCGTGTACCCTTAGGAACACTTTGCCTATTATTAGTGATTGTCCTGGCCTATCATTTTCCTCAAAAAGATTGGGATGCCTTGCTGCACCTTGTTCACCGTTACTGTTACTTGCTCGTTACAAATTACATTGCTAACAAACTATCTGTTACCTACAATTTCAATGCTTGCAGAGAATACCTTGCTGAAAACCACTTGTCATTTCCTTCTGCTCCTCGTTGGGTTCGACACTCCTACTTATAGAAAGGACTCGATTGATTCCCTATACTTTTGGGTCATCAAGACTCTTTTCTAGCACCATTGCCAAGGAGTGAAGCGCTCTTCGTCAGTGGAAATCGGTAAGGAAAAACTTATAATACATGCCGAAATTTATTGCTACTTGGTACTATGGAGAAACAATCCTTTGAGGGGTGTGTTGGAGGTATATTCACCTCAATCGGAACTAGAATTAGTTACCCCTCAGCCTACATCAGCTATTGAAAATGTTACTTATGAAATTCCTTCAGGTATGTTGTAAAACTACTTGCTAAACCTTATGCAGGAGATGGAGCTGAACATCGTGATATGCATCTTTTATATGTGAGCGAAATATGTGGATTATTTAAGCTTGCAGGTTTATCCGTAGATGAAGTTCAGAAGAAGGTTTTCCCTTTATCATTGGAGGGAAAAGCATTGACATGATATAGGCTTTGTGATGATCTTGGATCGTGGAACTGGAGTCATTTGCAATTTGAATTCCATCGAAATTTTATCCTATGCATCTAGTTCATTGTGATCAGAATTATATATATCATTTTTGGCCTCGTGAAGGAGAAAGTATCGCTCTAGCTTGGGGGAGGCTTAATTCAATGTTATATTCATGCCCCAATCATGAAATTCCGAGGGAAGTTATCATTCATAATTTTTATGCTCGGCTTTCTCATAATGATCAAACCATGCTCGATACTTCTTGTGCTGGTTCTTATATGAAGAAGACTGTTGATTTCAAGTGGGATTTCTTAGAAAGAGTTAAACGCAACTCTCAAGATTGGGAACTCGACAAAGTTAATGAGTCAGGTAGAAATCTTGAAGTTGATTGTGTTAAATCTTTTATGAATACCGATACTTTTCATAAGTTTAGCACTAAATATGGACTTGACTCTGAGATAGTAGCCTCTTTCTCTGAAGCATTTGCTACTCATGTTGATCTCCCTAAGAAGAAGTGGTTTAAATATCACCCCCTATTAACATAAGAAATCGAAGAACTTGTCATAGCTAAAAAGAAACTATTGGCTACAATGTGTATCTAGTTGTGCCTACTGCTTATATTGAGAAACCACCTTTCCCTGTTAGGATAAAGGAACATGCTAAGGTATCAACTGTGGTTCGTAAGAGTAATATAAGTGCACCTAAACCTCCTGAGCAAATTAAAATAGAACCTAGTGTTGCTATTGTTAAATATCTCTTGGTATAAAAAGTTGATGGGCATGACATCTACCTTTTTGATGAATCTGCTAGAATTGCTAAACCTAATAAGAAAGATAAACATATACCTATAGAAGGCTTGCCTGTTGTCTCAGTTAAAATAGGAGATCATTTTTATCATGGCTTATGTGATTTAGGTGCTAGTGTTTGCGCTATTCCTTTTACCTTACATCAAGAAATTATGGATGAAATGGCACCTGCTGAAATGGAAGATATTGATGTTACTATTAAACTTGCTGATAGACACACTATCACACCACTTGGGATTATAGACATGTTGAAGTCTTGTGTGGCAAAGTAAAAATACCCTACTGATTTTCTAGTCCTTGGTTCCCCACAAGATGACTTTTGTGCCATTATCTTTGGTAGACCTTTCTTGAGCATCGTCAATGCTAAGATAGATTGTGAAAAACAAACCATCGGTGTTAGTTTTGGTAATGTGTCTCATGAGTTTAATTTTTCCAAGTTCAGTAGACAACCTCATGATAAAGAATTATCTAATAAGGATGAGATAATTCGTCTTTCTTCTATTGTTGTGCCACCTACTGTTCCATTAGAACAATATTTGCTTGACCATGAAAATGATTGCATGAAAAAAATGAAATAGATCAAATTTTCTTTGAACAACAACCTCTCTTGAAAGTTGAAACACAATTTTCCTATTGAAACCCTTGCTGGTCCTCCTCCACCTAGAGGAGATCCAATGTTTGAATTGAAACAATTGCTTGACACTTTGAAATATGCTTTTCTTGATGAGAAAAAGATATATCCTGTTATTATTAGTGCTAACCTTTTAGAACATAAAGAAGAGATATTATTGAAAGTTCTAAGGAAGCACCGAGCTGCTATTGGATAAACTCCTGATGATCTTATGGGCATTAGTCCCACTCTATGTCAGCACAAGATCAATATGGAACCTGATGCTAAACCCGTTGTTGATCACCGACGATGATTAAATCCTAAGATGAAGGAAGTGGTAAGAAATGAAATATTAAAGCTTCTAGAAGCAGGTATAATCTATCCCATAGCTGAGAGTAGATGGGTAAGTCTCATTCACTGTGTCCCTAAGAAAGGAGGTATTACCGTTGTCCCTAATGATAAGAATGAACTAATTCCACAAAGAATTGTCACTGGCTATAGAATGGTAATTGATTTTAGAAAATTAAATAAAGCTACTAGGAAAGATCATTACCCTTTTACTTTCATTGATCAAATGCTAGAGAGACTATCTAAGCACACACACTTTTGTTTCCTAGATGTATATTATGGTTTCTCTCAAATACTTGTATCACAATCCGATCAAGAGAAACACACCTTTACTTGCCCTTTTGAAACCTATGCTTATACATGTACGCCTTTTGATTTATGCAATGCACCTGCTACCTTTTGAAGATGTATGACTGCTATATTCTCTGATTTTTGTGAAAAGATTGTGGAGGTTTTCATGGATGATTTTCCTGTTTACGGAACTTCTTTTGATGATTTCTTAAGAAACCTTGATCGAGTTTTGCAGAGATGTGAACAAACTAATCTTGTCTTGAATTGGGAGAAGTGTCACTTTATGGTTAATGAAGGTATTGTCTTGGGGCATACAATATCTGAATGAGGTATTGAGGTGGATCAAGCTAAAGTTGATGCAATTGAGAAAATGCCATGTCCTAAGGATATCAAAGGTATTCGAAGTTTCCTTGGTCATGCTGGTTTTTATGAGAGGTTTATTAAAGACTTATCTAAGATTTCTAGGCCTCTTACTAATCTTTTGCAAAAGGATATTCCCTTTGTTTTTGATGATGATTGCATGGAAGCCTTTGAAACACTAAAGAAAGCCTTAACCACTTCACCTATTGTTCAACCACCTGATTAGAACTTGCCTTTTGAAATTATGTGTGATGCTAGTGATTATGCTATTGGTGCTGTAATAGGACATAGTTGATAAGAAATTAAATGTTATCCATTATGCTAGCAAACCTCTAGACAGTTCCCAAAGAAATTATGCCACTACTAAAGAAGAATTTTTAGCAGTCGTGTTTGCTTGTGATAAATTTAGAACTTACATTGTTGATTCCAAAGTTACTTTTCACACTGACCATGCTGCTATAAAACATCTTATGAAAAAGGAAGATGCTAAACCTAGACTTATTAGGTGGGTTCTTTTGCTTCAAGAATTTGACTTGCATATCATTGATAGGAAGGGAGCTAAGAACCCCGTAGCTGATAACTTATCTAGGTTAGAAAATATTCTTGATGACCTACTACCTATTGATGATAGTTTCCCTAACTAACAGCTAGCTACAGTAAGTGTGTCACATTCCACACCTTTGTATGTTGATTATGCTAATTACATTCTCACTAAATACATACCACCTAGCTTCACACTTGAACAAAAGAAAAAAATCTCTTATGTCTTGAGACATTACTTTTGGGATGACCCACATGTTTATAAAGAAGGAGTGGATGGTATTATTACATGTTGTGTACCTGAGCATGAACAGGAACAAATCCTACGGGAGATAGAACTGCTCACAAGGTATTGTGATCTGGTTTTTATTGGCCTACTATTTTCAAGGATGCCCGTAAGTTTGTCTTATATTGTGATGAATGTCAAAGAATTGGTAATATTGGTAAACGTCAGAAATGCCTATGAATTATTCACTTGTGGTTGAACCATTTGACATATGGGAACTTTTCCTTCCTCTAACGGATGCACTAATATTTTAGTTGCGGTTGATTATGTCACAAAGTGATTAGAATCTATTTAACCTAGTAGTGTTGATCACCACACGTCCATTAAAATGCTTAAAGAGGTTATCTTTCCGAGGTTTGGAGTCCCTAGATATTTAATGACTACTGGTGGTTCACACTTTATTCATGGTGCTTTCTGTAAGATGCTTGCTAAATATAATGCTAACCATAGAATTGCATCACCCTATCATCCTCAATCTAGTGGTCAGGTAGAACTTAGCAATGGAGAAATAGAATTAATATTACAAAAACTATCAATAGGTCTCGTAAGAATTGATCTAAAAAATAGATGATGCACTTTGGGCTATAGAACATCTTATAAAAATCCCATGGGTATGTCTCCATAAAAATGGTATGTGGGAAAGCTTGTCATTTTCCTCTAGAATTAGAACATAAAGCATTTTGGGCCATTAAAGAACTCAACTATGATTTCAAACTTGCCGATGCGAAGCTTTCCATCTATTAACATTGAAAGCCATGTTATCAAAACCATGTCACCGGAGGAGCACATAAAAGAAACCTTCCGGAACACTCCAAAATTCTTAAAAATAGGAGGCACGTGATTCGATAAGTAAACGGACTCCGAAAAATCCGCAAAAATATTTTTTGTCATTTCTGGAATATTTTAGAATTTTGGAAATAAAGAAATAAACTAGAAGGTGATCGAGGTGAGGACGATACACCATGGCGTGCCAGGCACCTCTGGTCGTGCCTTGGTGGGTTGTGCCCACCTCGGATACCTTCCCGGCTCCGTTTTCCTTCCAAATATTTGATTCCCAATAATAAAAATAATCTATATATACCCCCGTTTGTTTTTACAACTACATCGCACAAAAATCCTCTGTTGTTGTTCCTTGCTGTTTTCCTGTCAGATTTGTTGAGTCAGGCATCATGTCTTCCCTCTCTTCTAACAACATGGAAGAAGATGCTTGGCTAATGAAGATAGAGCTGAAGAGGGAGGAGAGGGAAGAAGTCAATAAGGGAGACAAGGGCAAGGAGGCTATGGTGGATCAGCCCCCTGAAGGAGAGCGACCCACGGGCATGATGGAAGAGGAAGAAGAAGATATCCTTCGGACTTACTATCCTCATCTAACCCCTCTTGAAATTGAAGCTTTCAGGGCTTTCGAGGAGGTTCATGTTAAGAATAAATACCTCACCCATGAGAATCGTTTTCTAAAGGAGCATATCACCACCCTTAGGAGCGTCATCCGCAAATTGAAGTACTTATTGGAGCTGAAGTGTGACGCCTCACCACTGCCTTCTTCATCACCACCACCAGAGGAGACTTGAGCACACGGGTATGGGCACTCCCCTTGGCCTAAGCCAAGCTTGGGGGAGGTGCCCCGGCATCATATCACCACCACTTTTATTCACCTTTACCTATTTTAGTTCGATCCTTAGTTTCCCTTTGCTTTAGTTGAATAAAAGTTTAGCATGATGTATTTTCGTGTGTTAGTTCCATGGCCTATCTATCTATGTAATCGAGTGAAAGTTATGTAATAAGTTAGTTTTAGTTTTTGCCTCTTTACTTTCTGGTTGCAAACAAATAAAGGAAAAGAAACAAATGAGAAAAATCATATGCTAATCTTATGGTGAGTAATGACATCACATAATGAAGAGTATAAGTAGTAAAATTTGTTGGAGATTGACAAGCATAGCATTGGTCAATGATGCAATTCATGAAAGAATTAATAAGGGAAGAGAAGTTTCACATGCAAATACACTATCTTGGACATATTTTATGCTTGTGAGCCCCCATCAAATATTATATGCCAAAATTGTTGAAGTTGGACGAGGAAGACAACGTAATGATTTATGTTTGTTCATATCCACATAAAAGTTATATTGTCATAGATCCTTTAACATGTGTTGCTTGCCTTGCTAGCCAAAAATTCCACACTAAGTAGAGATACTACTTGTGCATCCAAAAACCCACACCAAACTCTTTCTGAGTGTCCACCATACCTACCTATGGATCAAGAAAGATCCTTCAAGTAAGTTGTCATTGGTTCAATAAGGCAATAAAAATTGCTCCTAAAAGTGTTTTGATCAATTAGTGTAAGAGAAAATTGACAGTTATATGAACTTATGATGGCAAATTAATAATAGCGATGGACTGCATAATAAAGATTGCTATCATAAGGGTCAATATAGGGCGACGTTCTTTTACATTAAGGGATTGGGCATACAAATCAATAAGCGCATGACAACCTCTGCTTCCCTCTGTGAAGGGCCTATATTTTACTTTTATGCACTTACTTTTATGCAAGAGTCAAAGTATTCTTCCCTATTCCCTTTTTACTTTTTCCTTTTGCAAGCATCATGTGGTGAGGAAAGATCTAGGCACATATATCCAGTTGGATATGGGTGGACATGAGTTATTATTGTTGACATCACCTTTGAGGTGAGTGAGTTGGGAGGCGAAACTATAAGCCCCTATCTTCCAACACGTACGGTTGAAGCTTTTTGTTCATGGGTCGTGAGTGATAGAAATCATAGAAGACTAAATGATAGTTGAGTATGTGGACTTGCCAAAAGGCTCCGACATGAGACCCTTCCTGAAAATATGATGAATTGTAGTTGCAAAGTTGATTGAGAACATAGTTTGTTGGTTTCCAATAAGGTTTATGCTTCATACTTCTATGTTGTGATGAATTCTTACTTGTTCATGAGAAGCCTTATGATAAAAATGTATTGGAGTAAGTTCATATATTAGAGTTTGTTGCTATTATGTTAATAAGCATGATGCTTCTATGTCTGTATTTTGTTTTTATCGACACCTCTCTCTCAAATCATGTGGACATGCTTTTCAATTTCGGCTTTCGCTTGAGGACAAGCGATGTCTATGCTTGGTGGAGTTGATACGTCCATTTTGCATCATGATTTCCTACTATTATTTGCTTTGTTTTGTTTAATAATAATGCCTTGGGGAGTGATTCTAATGCCTTTTGTCTCGTAATATGCAAGGTTTACAGAAATAGGGAGAATACTGATAGCTGGAATTCTGGACCCAAGAGAAGCACGACAGAGATACCTATTCTCCACAACTCCAATGAAGCTAAAAATTAACAAAGATTATTTTTGCATTTAATAGAAATTACTGGAGCTGAAAACTATGGGAGGAGGGCCCCCAGGTGGGCACAACCCACCAGGGCATGCCAGGCCCCCCTACTTGTGCCCTGGTGTATCTTGCCCAGCTAGGCCTGCTTTCGGTGCCCATATTCTGGTATAAATTCCCCAAAAATCTAAAAACTAAATAAGATGAGTATTTTCGGGATGAAGCACCGCCGCCTCGAGGCGGAACTTGGACATGAGCACTTTTCCCCTCTGGTGGAGGGATTCCGCCGGGGGAACTTCCCTCCCGGAGGGGGAAATCAAGGCCATTATCATCACCAACACCCCTCTCATCTTTGGGAGGTCAATATTCATCAACATCTTCAACAACACCATATCCTCTCAAACCCTAGTTCATCTCTTGTGTTCAATTTTTGTACCAGAACCTCAGATTGGTACTTGTGGGGTGGCTAGTAGTGTTGATTACCTTGCATAGTTGATTAATATATGGTTTATTTGGTAGAAGATTATATGTTCAGATCCATTATGCTATTCAATACTCCTCTGATCTTGAGAATGCATATTATTTGTGAGTAGTTTCCTTTGTTCTTGAGGTCACGGGAGAAGTCATGTTGCGAGTAATCATGTGAATTTGATATGTGTTCGATATTTTGATGATATGTATGTTGTGATTCATTAGTGGTGTCATGTGAACATCGACTACATGACTTCACCATTCATGGGCTTAAGGGAATGCATTGTGGAGTAGTTATTAGACGATGGTTCTCTAGAGTGATAGAAGCTTAAACCCTACTTTATACGCTACTTCGTAAGGGGCTGATTTGGATCCACATGTTTAATGGTATGGTTAGACTTTGTCTTAATACTTTTCTCATAGTTGCGGATGCTTGCGAGGGGGGTAATCATAAGCAGGTTGCTAGTTGAAGTAAGAACATCACCTTAGTACCGGTCCACCCACATATCAAATTATCAAAGTAGCAAACACGAAACAAACTAGCATGATAAAAGTTACTAGAAGAAATTCCCGTGTACCCTTATGAACACTTTGCCTATTACTAGTGATTGTTCTGGCATGTCCTTTGCCTCAAATGGATTGGGATACCTTGCTGCACCTTGTTCACCTTTACCGTTACTTGCTCGTTACAAATTACCTTGCTATCAAACTATCTGTTACCTACAATTTCAGTGCTTGCACAGAATACCTTGCTGAAAACCACTTGTCATTTCCTTCTGCTCCTCGTTGGGCTCGACACTCTTACTTATTGAAAGGACTACGATTGATCCCCTATACTTGTGGGTCACCAGCGTCCAAGAAGGAAAGCAAGTCACACCCGGAAGTGGAATCAACAATCTGATCGATGCGTGGCAAGGGATAAGGATTCTTCAGGCACGCTTTGTTGAAGTCCGTGAAATATATGCAAAGCCTGCATTTCCCATTCTCCTTGTGTACCACTACCGGGTTGGCACGCTTCGAGCTTCTTGATTTCCTCGGAAATGAACTGATGCCACTCCAAGGGTTGCTTCGTGACTTTTTGCTTGACGGGCTTGGCATGAGGGCAGACAACAAGGTGGTGCTCAATTACCTCCCTGGGAACACGAGGGATGTCAGATAGTTGCCAAGCAAACAAGTCGACATTCGCCCGTAGGAAGGCAACAATCGTGCTTTCCTATTTATCATTAAGGGTGGCACTGATGGTGAGCGTACCACCAGTGCCATCCTGCCCTGCTGGGATTTTCTTTGTCACATGATAAGTGACTTTGGATCTTTTGCTAGTGCAATTCTCCAGCAGGTCATCGACGGGTGCAGCGCACTCCCAAGAGGCATGCTTCCTGGAGTCCTTGCCAGTGTCCCTGCTAGACTTCTTCATCTTTATTGATTCCTTGGCGGGAGCTGGGGTTTCTGCAACCTCAGCTGCTACTGCGTCTAGATACATATTCTCCACACATATAACTGCGTCCTTCTTAGCAGATGGGATGGATATGATTCCCACGGGCCCTGGCCTCTTCAAACTATTGTAAGCATAGTGGGATGCTGCCATGAATTTTGCCAGAGTCGGGCGACCAAGAATTCCATTGTAAGGCAGAGGGAGTTCAAGCACATCAAACACCACCTTCTCAGTTTGGTAGTTCAATTCCCCGCCAAACGTCATAGGCAAACTAATCTTTCCCTTGGGTCGGCTCGTACCTGGTTTGACTCCTTGGAACGTATCTCTAGCTTTGAGCTCTTCATCAGGGATCTACAACCTTTCAACCACCTTAGGGGAGATCAAGTTCAACCCCTCCCCGCTGTCAACTAATATCTTGGTTACTTTGATGTTGCGGATTGTTGGGGAGACCAACAACGGCAAACATCCGACCACAGTGGGGTGGTGAGGATGATCCTCTGTGTCAAAGATGATAGGTGTGTAGGACCATTTGAGTGGTCTTCTGCACTCTGTAGCTAGCTTTGTGGCATTGACCTCACGTGCCCATTGCTTGAGTCGACGATGAGAGGAATGCAAGGACGCACCCCCATCAACACACATGGCTTCAGTTGCCTTATGGAATTCTCGATCACTTGAATCTTCTCCATCATCCTCATCATCACTCATATCATCTCATTCTTTCTTCTCATGGCCTCTGGCTGGTTTTTCCTTCTAGTGCCGCGCCTTGCCGCGACGGCCTCCTCTACCACCACGATGCTTCCAACAACACCATCTTGGCCTTTCTCATTGTCATGCTTCTCGTATTTAGCCTTCTGCTTCTCATCAAGCTGCTCAACTTGGCGGCTTTCTTGGAGATCATGACCTTTGGTGCGGTGGATTTTGCAGTATGGCCCATCAGACTTTCAAGTTTTCTCTGCCGTGGCGGCCTCCTGGCAATCAGCGCACATGACAGCTCCCTTCTCGGGGGCCTTGGCCTTGGCCTTCTTGTCGGCACTGAGATCACTAGAGCTCTCAACGGTCAACACTACCTTTCCTTTACTCTTCTTATTGCGCCTTTGACTTTTTCCCTTCAGGCTAGGGGCATCGTCGTCATCATCCGAGTCGACTTCGACGCCAGGCTCCTCTCCAGGTAGTCACCTTCCTTCCTTAGCATGAGCACACTTGTCCGCCAACGTGTACAACTCATTGGCGGTCTTGGGAAGTCTAACATTCGTCTTGGCCCGCATGCTCCTATTGCACACGTTTGAATGGAATGGGGCAATCATGGCTGCAGGGTGTATCTCAGGAATGTTGTGGTGTACTCAACTGAATCTTTAAATGTACTTCTTCAAGGTTTCTCCCTCCTTCTATGGAAGGACTTGCAGGTCGCTGGGCTGTCCTGGCTCCTGGTGGCCACCTGTGAAGGCACCGACAAACTCATTGCATAAGTCAACCCATGATGAAATAGAGTTCTCCCACAGGTGCATCAACCATGATCTCACCTTAGGGTTGAGTGCTAAAGGGAAATAGTTGGCGAGCACCTTCTCCTCTCTTCCCGGGAGGCTTGAATGGCTATCGTATAGATGCCCAAGAATTCTGCTAGGTTTAGCTTTCCGTCATATTTCTCCGCTAGTTCAAGCTTGAAAGCTTGGGCTGATGGCCAGCGAACCTGTTGCAGCTCGCGAGGCAAGGTAGGGCACCCAACCTCATAAGGAAGGTACCCGCCAACACTGGGAGAGGGGTTGCTAGCATCTGGGACATTGTGCCTGTTAGATTGACGGTGTGCTTCCCTGATTCGCTCTATGGTGATGCATGCATCTTCCTTCCGCCGGTCTTCCAGGACACGTCGTTGGTCCCGGTGATCGCACGGGTCGAACGAGGCCATAGATGTCTCGTCAGGCTCATCGGCATGTGAAGCTCACTGTGGTTGCCTCTCGGTTTATTGTCACGGAGGGGACTGCACCATCGGCGTTGCCCCCTCGACATGACCGTCGGCCTAGCCCGCCATCTCCGTTCGCATGCATCGTGATGGCTCCGCATACTGCGACTTGTTGGCTTCGATGAAGGTGATCAAACTCTGGATGGTGGCTCTCCACTCGTCCTTCTTGTCAGCCGCCGGCAGGAAGTTTTGCAGTAGCTGGCCCCGCGCCATTGCTTCCACTATTGTGTCTGGCATGGCTAGAGAGGCGGACCGCGACATCGCTGGACTCCTGGTGGAACCTGGAGGGGCGTCGCCGCGTACTTGTCGTCATGCATCGCTCGCCAGGGTGGTCTAATATGGAGGAGGTTGAGCTTGCAGGTGCATGGCCCCGCTCGGTGCTCCGTCTTGCTCTGGGCGAGGCGTGCACCCAGTAGCCGCACCAGTGACGGGCGTCAATGGGAGATCACGGCTTGCTCCAGATTGGGCGCCATTGTTGCAGCCACGGCCACCAGAGCAGCGGGGAGGTGGAGACTAGTTCTTTTCCCGTCCCGCGACACTAGGGTCGAGGTCTTAAAGAGGTTGTTGCTGTTGCTCCTCTCTGGCGCTCCCCGTCCTGACTTTGGTCACGGGGGACATGACGGTGGCACCACCTACGCCAGCCGCGTCATTGCCGTGGTGCCAATGGCGTCCGCAGCTGCATGCGGGGGCCTTCGAAGTGGAGGGATGCACGGTCGCACCGGACTTCTTCTTGGGAGCCACGGATGAAGAAGACGGCGATGAAGATCGACACGCTGCTCACAATCTTGGTTTCACACAAAGGATGCTCCCCCTACCTGGCGCACCAAATATGTTGGGAGCTCGATGCCTTCAATCACCTATGGGGCCACGTGCCCCTTTGTGGTTCGTTAACAAGGGTGAGGTTGCATGCATAAAGAGCGGAGGTAGTGAGGCAGCACGACAATGAGACGCTGGTGTTTTACCCAGGTTCGGGCTGCTGAGAATCATAAAACCCTGCTCCTACTTTGGTGGATTGATCAAAGGAGCACGAAGCACATGAAGCACTAAAAACCGGCAAGGTTGCCTTCGGGGGAGCTGCTACGTGAGTACAAGTATCCAAAAGTCTGAATCTTTAGCTAGGTTGCCTTGGGCCTCGTTTTATAGCTGAAGGGGCAACCACAGTGGCAAAACAGACATTACATAGTGATTAGACAACCAACAGTTCTATCATACCTAACTCCAGCACTTAGGACATAATGCCATAAATGCTAGTCTAGGTGGCGTGCAGGGATGCATTCCCGACAGGCTTCTACGACCATATCTTGACACGGCTCTAGATGGGTGTCAAGGGGGCATAATCTGTCTTCTAGCGCGTCGCCACGTGCTTAGCGAGAGCCACTTAGCCACCTGGGGGCTTGACACCGCATCAACAAGTGACTGGCATTGTGATGCGGAGGAGCGAGGGCCGATCGACTCGCACCTGCCGGGGGATGGTTGCCAGGTCTACGTGAAGATGTGCGTGCCTCAGTCTCCAGCAGACACCGGGGACATGATTGGCGTGGTTTGGGCCCGCCCTGGGCCGTTGCATTGACCTTGCCGGTGTTTCTTAGCCAGCGCAGGTCACTTTTGCCGGAGTATTGGTCTTGGATGCTGGTTTGGTCTGTACTCGTGTTGATGGGTTCAGCTACTACTGTGTGTGCATAAGTCAGGGGCACTAGGTACCCTAGTCCTAGTGCGCCGACAGTTTGATATCATGAACAACTCCGGAAGAAAGATAGAAATAACCTTGATTAAACAAGAATAAGAATTATGTTATGTTTATCCTTCATCAAGTTAACTTGATGACAAGCAACGGAATTAACATACGACTTATTCTTCTTGAAAATGATTGAAGGGAGAATAACATGAACTTGACGAAGTCTTGGAAGAAATGCCTGTAAGAATTGGCAAATGAATGGGGGTAATACGAATGAATGGGAATGCATGAGAACGAAGAGATCATGATCTGTCTAGCAAAAAACTTTAATGAAGCGCCGAAAGAATTGAGATACGGACGAAGAGACAACAATTGAGAATGAAAGCTAAAAGCTGAGAACGAAAAAATCTTTTTAAATGATGGCCTTCATAGAATCGAGAAATGAAAACAACACTAAAATGCTATGGATAGAAATGGAAGGAATTTCTCACGAATGGGAACAATTTGAAAGAATAGCATCAAGATATAAACACGAATCTTCAAAGAATGGACAAGATTAAAGAGAAACTCTTCTTTGATCTCTAAACACAAAAAATGATGATGAGGAACAATACAAAAATTAACAAGATACTTCAGAATGATAAAGAAAGAAATGTTGAACCAATGATGAAAACTAATTTAAAAAGATCTTGGCTGGGGAATATGACTAATGGAATTCATTCTTGCGTCACATTTGAAAAGAACTTTAGATTCCGGAAAAATTAGAAGAGCCAAGTAACGTCCCGGGAAAAACCTGTGAGTTATGGGGCCAATAAAATAAAACACCGTTGAAGCAATTGCTTATAAAGAAAGATTGCACCGGTAAAAATAAAGAACTTGCTAAGGTGAGAACCTCGAATAACTTAAATGGATTCTGACTGAGAAAACGAATCTTCTTAGATATCTTTGCCAACCCAAATAGAATATAGAGAGGTGAATAAGCAAAAGAGGCTTGGATAAGAATTTCCACATGAAAAACATTTGAATCAAAGAAAGGGATAAGATCAACACCGGAAGATTGAGTTCAATGCACTAGAGAGGAAAACAAGCATGAAGACTGATGGGCTCGAAGATTCTTAGAATCTCCATTTGGAAAACACCGGATTGAAATGTGGAAACGGGTGAAGTGGATTTACACGAATAGAAGGACACTTGATTCTAGATGTATGGATTCGGAAGAAGAAGGGGGGAGGGCGAAACAAAGATAACTTATATAGATGAAAAGAACTCTCGAAAGAAATATGAGGATTGCTCTTGCAAATATTGAAATGAGATTGAATTCACTTGAAGAGAAGCACTCCGGATGGGAAGGAATTTCACATAACAATTCCGTTTGATCAAAAGGATTAGCATTACCATAGAAATATGAGAACACCATTTAGAAAAGTTATGAGGTCAACACTTGACATCGAAACAACTGGAATTACCAAACTACAACAAAACAAAGGAAGATGTTTCCAAATTAAGCCAAAAACAAATACATAATATAGATTTTTTCTGATTTGTTTGTAAGACTCGCACGGGCTTGATCATACATTGGATTGTCATATTGAAATGGCACTCGAATATGCTCCCTAGATGTAGCGAACTACAAGGCTTGACGAAGCAAACCGAGACTATCCTCTCTAAGAAAGACCGTGAACAAACAAACCACTAGATGTCGAACCCCATCCTCACATCATGCATCTGTTGGAAGATAAGAGTAGGTAACTACTTGAATTTCCACCTAAGAACTCCCAAAATCTTTTGGTTATGCAACCGGGACCATGGATAAAAGGAGTTAAATCCATCACTCAAATCCTAGCATGATACTACTCTCCAATGTATCACACCCGTAAACACATAACTAGAGGTCTCGGAAACTAATCTACCTCAGACCCTCGGAATCACAATGATACTAAACATGCTAGTACATATGGACGCTCTCTCCAGTACTGGGTTACGCCAAACTCCTCTCGCCACAAATAGTATTGAAGAGATTTCGAACATCTTCATCCTCAGATAAGAACAGAGCTGAACGATAGCATTTGTGATCAGAATCCCTTGAATATCAACTCCCATGGACACCACCCATAGATTGGAGGCATCAAGAACAAAATTCCTGTCACATCGAGATCGTAGAAGTTCCAAAATACCCGCGTGATCCAAAAAACATTTTGAGCTAGGAGAGGGGTAGAATAAAATTCCTATGTGAGGATTTCTCACTAGAGCGACGAAAGTATGGGGAGTAAAAAATCATATTCTCCGATACAAACTATACTCAAAATATTTTTTTCTTCTAGTCTCAACAATGACCAAGTTTGATCAATCCAGGGGGCTCCTAGGATGGTACTGCTATGATATCAACTTGTCACGCCCATAATGCGGTACTATCCTCATGACAGCTCGAAGGCCTCGATAAGGATATATGCGCATTTCGGGTCGCTTCGCAAGAATGGAAATCTTCACAATACATGTGAACAAGAAATGAGTATATGTAGGGTTCTTACACTCGCCACATGCTATAACATAAATATCTCAATACAACAATACATCGCAATCATCATACACAAGAGAGCAAGATCCGACTACAGATAAAATCAATTGAAAAAGGAAGAAAACATCCACCCTTGATAATCCCAAGCTGCTGACCTGAAACCCATCATATGATCGATGAAGAGGAAGAAGAACTCCAGATAGAACAATCATCACACTCACATCTAGTCATCATATTACCTGTACCTGGATCTGTTGTTGTAGGAATTTGTGAGCCACGGGGACTCGACAATCTCATTACCAAAGGTATCAAGACTATGAAAGCTTAATGGGTGAGGTGTGGTTAAATAGTGAGGTTGCATTAGCACCAAACATTTTATCCGGCTAACTTACGTGTACAAGAATAAGAAGAGTGATCTACGAATGAACGGACGTGAACTAGTTATGCTCAAGAAGTGATCCTTAACACCTATTAAGAGTCAAACATAACCCACCGTATTTTCTTCTTGGTTCAGACCTCACAAGAAGAGACAATCATGGTTACACACACGGTTGGTGTATTTCAATTGTGTTTACTTCAAGTTTTGTATTATCGGGTATTATAAAATTTCCAAGTTGCCACATAACGGCATGCACGACTTTTAGAAAGATTTAACCCCGCAGGGTGCTCCAACTCATCCATCACAAACTAGCCACAAGCTCCGGTGCGAAACCTCAACCGTGGGATATCCCGTAGTATCCTCGGAATCCCGGTGCACAAGACGTTCGTCCAAGGTAATACAAATCTGTCAGTGTACTAGGACAGGGGTACCAAGTGCCCCTGACTTATGCACAAGCGGTAGTAGTTGGACCCTCCAACATCGAGCCAAACCCTACAAATGATCAAGGCAAGACTCCAACGAGCCCAACGTGACAGACCAATCCTGGACTGCAGTGCGCCAAGCGCGTCCCCGATGCTTCCGGGGACCAGGACGCGCGCCCCTTCATGAAGACCCAACAAGCCATTCCTCGGCAAGGGCGAGCTGATCGGCCACCACTCCACCGCATCGCAAGACCAGTCACTTGTCGATGCAGTGTCGAGCCCCCAGGTGGCTAAGTGGCTCTCGCTAAGCACGTGGCGATATGCTGGAAGATAAATTACACCTCCTTGACACGTGTCCATAGACGTGTCAAGCTGTGATGCGACAGTTAGCTAGAGCAGTGGTATAAGCTTGTCGGTGATGTGCCCCCACATGCCACCTAAACTAGCAAGGATGATATTGTATCCCCAAAGCGAGAGTTAGGTATGATAAGCTCTGCTTGCTATATAATCATCAGACAATGTCTATTTTGCCACTGTGGTTTCCCCTTGTGCTATAAAAGGAGGCCCAAGGCAACCTAGCTCAGGATTCAGACTTTCGAACACTTGTACTCGCATAATAACTCCCCCTGAGGCAACCCTTGTCGGGTTGGAGTGATGCACGTTCTTCATGTTCCTCTAATCAATCCACTCACAAAGCAGGAGTAGGGTTTTACGCTTCAAAGTGCCCCGAACCTGGGTAAATCATCTTGTCGTCTCACTGTTTCTGCTCTTTGCGCATGCATCCACGCCCCCGGTGAACCACAAAGGGGTCGATGGCCCCAAACGTGATCGAGTGCATCCATCCCCGACATCTTTGGCGCACTAGGTAGGGGGCGGTGCGTTGGTGCAAATCTGAGATTGTGATCGGTGCGTCGATCTTCTTCTTCATCTTCTCCAACAATGGCTCCCAAGAAGAAATCTGGTTTAGCCACGCATCCCTCCACTTTGAAGGATCCCTCACACGCGACCGCGGGCGATGTCGACACCATAGCGGTTGCAAGTGAGGCGGGCATCGTGGGTGATGCGGCCGGCGCAGGCGGCGCCCCCGTACAGTCCCTCACGACCGAAGATGGAGTAGGAGACGCTCGAGAGGAGCAACCACAACAACAACTTGGCGAGCCCGACCTTGACGCCGTGGGCGAGGGAAACGACCCTTCTTCGCCTCCCCACCGAGCTGATGGTCACGGCTGCCTCGGCGACGCCCGGTTTGGTGCAAGTTGTGAACCTTCAATTGCAGCCACCGGTGGGGCTATTGGGCGTGGGCCCCGTGCATAGCAAGACAGAGTGCTGAGCGGGATTGCAAACCTGCAGGCTCAGCCTCCTGCACGCCAAACATGCCCGATGAGTGGCACACGACGTCGAGAATGCGACGGCGCTTCTCTTGGTCCCACCAAGAGCCGAGCAACATCGTGGTCCGCCTCTTTCGCCATGCCAGGCACAACTGGGGAAGCCATGGCGCGAGTCCAGATGCTGCTCAACATTATGCCAATGGCTGATAAGATGGATGAATGGAGAGCCACCATTCAGAGTTTGATTTCCTTCGTCGAAGCCAACAAGAGCCAACATGTAGAACCATCACGACATACACGAACGGCAGCAGCAACATGGGCTAACGAGCACGTTGAAGGGTCCACAACAATGGTGCAATCCCCTCCATGACAACAGGCCCAGAGGCAGTCGCAACAAGCTTCACATGCTGACGAGAATGATGAGGCGTCTATAGTCTCATTTGGCCCACGTGACCACCGGGATCAATGGCGTGTCCTTGAAGACCGGCAGAAAGAAGACTCGCGCATCACCATCGAGCGATGTCGGGAAGCACACCTTCAATCCAATAAGCGCAATGGTCCAGATGTTGGCAAACCCACACCCAGTGCTGGCGGGTACCTTCCTTACGAGGTCGGTTGCCCTGCCTTCACTAGCGAGCTGCAACGGGTCCGCTGGCCATTGTCCCGAGCTTTCAAGCCTAAGATACTTGAGAAATTTGATGGAAAGCTAAACCCAGAAGAGTTCTTGGGTAGATACATGATAGTTGTTCAAGCCACTGGAGGAAGAGATGAAAAGGTGCTCACCAACTATTTCCCTTTGGCGCTTAAGACGAATGCGAGATCGTGGCTGATGCACGTGCCGAAGAATTCAATTTCATCATTGGCTGATGTGTGTAATGAGTTCATTGGCGCCTTCACAGGGGGTCAACAAGAACCAAGCCAAACCAGTGATCTTCAAGCCCTCCCACAGAAGGAGGGAGACTTTGAGAAAGTATATCCAGATATTTAGCTGAGTGCACCACAACATCCTAGAAATACATCCCACAACAATGATCGCCATGTTCCATTCAAACGTGCGCAATAGGAGGATGCGAGCCAAGATGAATGCCAAACTCCCCAAGACTGTCAATGAGCTTTACACCTTGGCGGATAAGTGTGCTAGAGATGAAGAAGGAAATCGACTCCCCGAGGAGGAGGCAAACATCAAAGTTGACTCCGATGACGACGATGACGTCCCTGACTCAAAGGGAAGAAACAAGAAACACAACAAGAACCATAAGGGAAAAGCAGTATTGGCTGTTGAGAGATCTAGAGACCCCAATGCAGGCAAGAAGGCGAAAGCTGAAACCCCTGGCAAGGGAGCTACCGTGTGCGCTGATTGCCGGGAGGCTACTGCCGCTGAGAAGACCGGGAAGTCTGACGGGTCATACTGCAAAATTCACCACACCAAGGGCCATGATCTCCAAGAATGCTGACAAGTCAAGAAACTTGTTGATAAGCAGATGGCCGAATACAAGAAACACGACAAACAAAAAGGCCAAGACGGTTCTGCTGGGAAGGGCCATGGCAGCAGAGGAGGCCGCCACGGCAAAACCCTGCAGCAAAAGGAAAAACCCACTAGAGGTCATGAGAAGAAGGAAACAGACGATATGAGTGAGGATGAGGATGATGTTGAGGATTCTAGTGACAGGGAGTTTCAGAAAGCAACCAAAGTCATGTGCATTGACGGGGGTGCATCCTTGCATTCCTCTCACCGCTAGCTCAAATAGTGCGCATGCGAGGTCAATGTCGTTGAGCCAACTGCAGAATCTAGGTAGCCACTCAAATGGTCCTGCATGCTTATCATCTTTGACAAAGAGTATCATCTTGACCGTACCACTACAGTCGGATGCTTGCCATTGTTGGTTCCCCAATAATCCGTAACCTCAAGGTGTCCAAGACGTTAGTTGATGATGGGGAAGGAATGTTTTTGATCTCCCCTAAAGTGGCTAAGAAACTGCACATCCTTGATGAAGAGCTTAAAGCTACGGGTACTTTCCAAGAAATAAGCCCCGACAGGAGTCGACCCAAAGGAAAGATCACTCTGCCGGTGACATTTGGCGAGGAACTGAACTTTCGGACAGAGAGGATAGTGTTCGACGTAGCCGAGATCCCTTGGCCTTACAATGGAATCCTCGGTTGCCCGGCCTTGGCAAAATTCATGGTAGCATTCCACTATGCTTACAATACTTTGAAGATGCCAGGGCTCATTGGAATCATTTCCATCCCATCCGACAAGAAGAATGCACTTATCTGCAAGGACGAGATGTACCATGATGCGATAGCAGCTGAGGCCACAAAAGTCCCAGCTCCCGCCAAGGAATCAAAGAAATCGAAGAAGGCTAGCATGAACACTGGCAAGGACTCCAGGAAGCGTGCCTCTTCGGAGTGCATAACACCCGACGATGACCTGCCAGGGAGATCCACTAGCAAGAAGACCAAGGTCACCTATCCTGAGACGAAGAGGGTCCCAACAAGGGTGGACGACGCTGGTGGTACGTTCACCATCAGTGCCACCCTTAATGACAAATAGGAAAGCGCGCTCGTTACCTTCCTGTAGGCGAATGTCAATGTGTTTGCTTGGCAACCATCTGACATCCCCGATGTTCAGGTAATTGAGGACCACCTTGCTCTCTGCCCTCATGCCAGGCCCGTCAAGCAAAAAGTCAGGAAGCAACCCTTGGAGCGGCAACAGTTCATTGCCGAGAAAATCAAGAAGCTCGAAGCAGCAGGTTTGGTCAGAGGAGTATTGCATCCAACTTGGTTAGCCAACCCGATAGTGGTACGCAAGGCGAATGGGAAATGGAGGCTTTGCATAGATTTCACCGACTTGAACAAAGCTTGCCCAAAGGACCCTTTTCCCTTGCCATGCATAGACAAGATTGTCGATTCCACCTCCGGATATGAATTGCTCTCCTTTTTGGATGGCTACTCCGGATACCACCAGATATTTATGGCTAAAGAAGATGAGGAGAAGACCGCATTCATAACTCCCCGTGGCACGTACTGTTTTGTGTGCATGCACTTTGGGTTAAAGAGTGCTGGTTCAACCTTTGCTAGAGCAGTTCAGATTGGTTTTGGACCCTAACTGCTTGGGTTCTTTGTGTCTCAGCGAGGAACAGAAGCCAATCCCGACAAGATCAAGGCGTTTGAACAGATACAAGCACCCAAGACCATCAAAGGTATCAAGTGTTCGACCAGATGTGTTTCCGCATTGAGTAGGTTCATCTCTAAGTCCGCGGAGCGCGCCTTGCCGTTCTTCAAGATATTGAAGAAGGCTGGCCCAATGAAGCGGACCCCGGAGGTAGATGCAGCGCTGCAAGACCTGAAAAATTACCTTTCCTCTGCTCCCTCTTTGGTCGCTCCTAAACCACATGAGCTCTTGCTGCTATATTTAGTAGCGACAAATCAAGTGGTTAGTGCAGCGCTGGTGGCACTACGAGAAGAGGATGAAGATTCAACGACTGCTACCAATGCTATTGGGGACGAGACAGAAACATCCGCGATAGGACTCGATACAGATCAAGGGGAGCCTCAGCAAATGGAAGACAATGGATCTAAAGAGATGGCAAAGAAGAAAATGGTGCAATGACCCATGTACTTTCTCAGTTCCCTCTTATAGGGGGCTAGGTCAAGGTACTCCAGAGTACCAAAGCTGATTTTCGGCCTCATCATGGCCTCGAGGAAGCTGTGCCAGTACTTCCAAGCCCATGATATCACGGTTTTTACCCTTTTCCCGTTGCAACGAATACTGCGGAACCCCGAAGCCACTGGCAGGATAGTTGATTGGGCACTGGAGTTGTCAAGTTTTGCATTGAAGTATGAGAGCAGTTCCACCATTAAAATCATAGAAATTGTGGAGTTTATCAAAGAATGGACACCCACGCCAGATGAAGAAGTTCCAGAGACAATTCTCCCCGGCAAAGAAGCACCCAAAGATTGGATCATGTACTTTGATGGTGCTTTCTCACTCCAGGGCGCCAGAGCAGGCATGATCCTTGTTGGCCCCACTAGAGAGCACCTCAAGTATGTCGTTAAAATGCACTTTCCCTAGGAGGAAGCCACCAACAATACCGCTGAGTACAAGGGGATCCTTGCCGGAATTAGAATCGCTGTAGAGTTGGGGATTAAGAGACTGGTTGTTCGAGGAGACTCTCAACCTGTGGTGAAGGAAGTCAGCAAAGATTACTAGAGCATGCTGATGGAAGCATACATGGAAGAGGTGAGGAAATTGGAGGAGCACTTCGATGGACTACAAGCAGAGCATGTACCACAAGCAAAAACAACATTGCTGACCATATATTGAAGTGTGCTGCACAGAAGCTTCCTGTGGAACTAGGGACTTTTGTTGTCCGCCTTGCTCAACCGTCAGTATCCTCGCCAATGATGTCCGGAAAGAGAAGGAAGCTAAACTCCGACAAGCATTTCTCGGCAGAGCTCCCCGAAGACGCTGGTAGAGAAGCTGCCGGGGAAATTCCCGTTCCGGTTGATGAGCCGCTCCCTCCCATAGGTTCCCAGGTTCTCGCGGTTGAGGCAACTGCTCCCACGAACGATGATACGCCTTTCGTCCTTGTTGTCGAGCCACAGGCTCCGACCTGGGCGCATCATAGAGTCCACTTCCTTCAAATAGGAGAACTCCCCGAAGACAAGAGAAAGCCGAAAAAGTAGGCCGCTGGTAAAGTATGTACCAGTTTGTCGATGACACCCTATACAGAAGACGACATAACGGTGTGAAATTAAGGTGCATATGTCGGGAGAATGGACTGAAGCTACTGGCGGAGATTCACGGAGGAGTATGTGGTTCTCACATTGGATCAAGGGCCCTTGTCGGAAAAGCTTTCCCGCGGTGTTTCTATTTGCCCACTGCCCTCCAAGACGCTACTGAGCTGGTCACCAAGTGTGAAGTCTTCCAGTTTGATTCCAAGAACATCCATGAACTAGCGCAACCTCTGCAAATGATTCCTCTATCCTGGCCATTCTTGGTCTGGGGGCTCGATATCCTTGACCCCTTCCCCCGTGCTGCCGGGGGCTTTGAGTTCTTGTTCGTGGCAACCGACAAGTTCACAAAGTGGCATGAGGTAGAACCAGTGAGAAAGGTGACCGCGCAGTCAGCTATCAAGTTCATGAAAGGACTGGTGTGCCGCTTTGGAGTGCCTAACAGGGTGATCACTGACAACGTCACCCAGTTCATGAGCCGCGCCTTCATGCAATATATCCAAAGCCTTGGAAGCAAGGTCTCCTTCGCCTCTGTTGCCCATCCGAGAAGCAACGGGCAAGTCAAGAGGATGAATGCTGAAGTGCTGCGAGGGCTCAAGAGAACGACTTTCGATAAGCTACGGAAGAGCGACAGACGCTGGATAGACAAGATGCCGATGGTTCATTGGTCCCTCAGAATGACACCAAATCAAGATACCGGCCAGACGGCCTTCTCCCCAGTGTACGGGGTGTAAGCAGTCCTCGCCAGGGAACTTATATACAGGTCACCTCGATTTCTTGCCTACGACGAAGTAGAGCAACAACAGCTAGGGCATGACGATGCCATGCTCCTCGAGGAAGACCGTTTGCGGGATGTTATGCATGTTGCACATTACTAGCAAGCCTTGTGTCACTACCATAGTCGCAGGGTCCACGCCCGGAGCCTTGAGGAAGGCAACCTTGTCATTAGGCATGTTTAGTCCGTGAAGGGTGCCAAAAAGTTGACGCCAAAGTGGGAAGGACCTTACTGGGTACCACGAGTCACCAGACCTGGCGCAGTTCGTCTGGAGACCGAAGATGGCACCAAGGTGCTTAACTCATGGAATATTGAGCATCTTCGTAAGTTCTACCCGTAAGGCACGACTACTGGGCTATGTCCCCGTGTAGCGACCCGACTCAGAAACGAGTCAAGCTTCTGTGTGCTCTGTGCCATCCCTGGATAAGTATGCTGGCACACACAGTACATCAATGTATATATCAAAGTGCAATCACATGTAATTAACGTACAACTGATATATACCTTAAAATCTCAGCGGAAACAGTCAACGGGAGTGGAGTCCCAATAACACCAACGGCAGGTTGAGTGTAGACCGTAACCCTGAATCGTACTCTTACCCGTCGTAGAGCTTATCTGCAACACAAGACGTTGCAGTCGTGTAGGTCAGCATTTTGAATATTCCGGCAAGTCACAAAAGAGGGGGTTGAAAAAATAATCATCTATACTATATGCATATATGGCAGGTGGGGTAGTAAGTTTTTGCATAAAGCCAATTTTTTTCCTACAAGAAGAGAGGGCCAAAGCAATAATTACTAGAATGTTGGTTGATTAATGAGATGGTTCCACCAACCAATTCTCATACCCAAGTTGACATTAATACCCACATCAATGCAATTATTTGTGTTGAGAGTTCCAGATAGTTTTAGTTCCTTTGGCTCAAACTGTCCATGACCGTGGACACTGGCTAATCGATTAGGTTTTAGTACTCTATAGAGTTTTGCACACGTTCCCCACAAGATTTGATCGCCTCCGTTGGATTTCTCGCACTTCAGGGTGTTTGAGAAACGAATGACCAAAACATGGTCTTCTAAAGGGTTTCCCCGAGACACTGTCGATGCCCATCCTTTCCTACCGTTCTTTGTAGCACCGCCTGTCCAGGGTCACCACGATATCCAACCAAGCCAGAGCCCATAATGGCTTGTGGCTGTGCAGGTAAGCCTTGGGTCTTGAAGCATCCAGCCATCTCTTTGTGCCTGGGTGGACCTTTCCGCGTGAATACTGGCACTTCCCCAGCAACACCTAGGCTAACCACTGGTTTCTCCAGGGCGCCGTTCAACCATCATCCACCCAGAGGTATGTTGAAAACTCGAAGTCTTGAAGTCTTGATCGTAATGCAGGTCTTGAAAATTATTAACTCACAACTCTCATGAATCACACAACCAACCCCGTCTACTAATAGCATAGCAAAGTTAAATCAACATTTCCCGGGGCCAATGTGTCAAAGGGTTGAGGGGTGCCTACCACATGATACTACATCAAGTAACCAAGTTTCCAATTTACCTACTTTGCATGCAATTGGGGAGATGGTAGAACTAATGCAATAAAAACATAGGTATACATGGTCAAAGTGACTTGCATGTACTGTTGATGAAGAAAAATATATCGCTCTCAGAGATAACTGATAGACTATTCGTCACTCTCCGATGAAAATCTATACAATCAAACATTGCATTCTTATAAGCAATCATACTAGCAGTCAATACTAATCAATCAAAAAGGCAACACAAAAACCAAAAGCAACATGGTGGTGATGAAGGAAATACTTAAGACAAAACTTAAATGACAAAACTACATCAACACAACTAATGTGGTGATGAAGGAAATACTTAAGACAAAAGTTAAAATCAACAAAACTTCATCAACACCACCAAAGTTGGTCTTCTCTACAAGTACGTTCTATTTTCAAAAGTAAAAACTCAAAACAAAGTAAAATATAATCAAAAGTAGTTTATTAAATATTTTACTTAGCAAAAAGAATTACTTTTGAAGAACAACTAGGGACTAAGAAAACAATACTCCAGCAACTTAAGTTTTTAACTACTTGAACATATCATCAATAAAAACACTAAGTTAATAAAAGAAAAACAAATTTTAAAGCAAATAATTAATAGAAAGTATTTTCTCATAAATCTTTATTTTGCAAGGAGAACTAATTGAAAAGCTTTTATAAACATTCTTCTTTTGATAAGGTCATCCTTGGCTTAAACCACAAACAATCTCAACTATAATACAAATTGTTTCTGGTCTAAACTTAGATTAACAGAAAATCAAACTTATAAAACAATTTGTGGAAACTATTTTCAAATAGAAGATCAACATAGCAATGAAAATGCAATTGCAAGTTATAGTTGAACTAGAATTGATTTTCATGCAACCAACTATTAAAATATATTTTTTGAAGGGCTACTATTGTCTAATAGAAAACGTTATAAAAGTCTATCACTAATATAAAAGACAATAATTTAAAACAAAAGGGAATATAAATAGACCTAATAGAACTAAACATAATCTGTTTTGCTTGAAAAGACTACTATAAAATATTTCTAAAATTTTCCAAACTCTACCTACTGATAACTAAGGTCACTAGTGACAAGTAGCAAAAAGAATCAACTCAAAATATATTTTTAAACTCAAGATATTCGGAAAATAAGATTTGAATCAAATCTGTTTGAAATCAATTTTCAATTATTCAAATTTGGTCAAACTTGATATCTACAGAGACTAGAACAAATTTTTGACACAATGCAAAAATAATCAAATTAAAACACCTAAAAACATAAAATATATAAGAAAAATAAAAACATAACCTATTCTGTTTTCTAAAACAAAATCAGGAAAAGAAAAAAATTATCTAATGGACATGGGCTACGTGGCGGCTTCCTATTGGTCGAAAGGGTGCGCGTGCGGGGTTTTGCGAGCGGTTGACCGAAGCCTAGCGCATACCTGTTCCGGATTTAAATCGTTCTAATCTAGATCGTTGGCTTTAGATCCGACGGCTACAGAGGGGGCGTGGGGCTTACAGAGGAGGGAGGTCGAAGCTCCGGCGATGTCGACGGTGGCCGGAGGTCGGAGATGCTCGGAGACGATGCTCCGGTGGTAGGGGCCGGCGTCCAAGTGGTCCAATCGATGACGATGGACCTCCGGCGTCCGTTGGTGGTGACGGCGAGGCAAGGGAGCGTCGGGGCGAGCGCCAGGAGCTCGGGAAGGTCCGGTTGGGGTTAGAACTCCGGCGAGGTGTGGGGGTGGCATTCTAGCGAGGAAAAGAGGGGGTTTCGAGGTGGAAAAAGAGCGGAGAGGACCGGGTCTTATATAGGCCAGGTGCGGGGGTCGGGAGAGGGAAGGAGGAGCGAGATCCGGGGCGATGAACTCGCCGGCGATGTCAGGGGCGCGATGGAGGGGACGACCGCGAGGACGGCTCGGTCGGTCGGTGGGGCCGGGGCATCAGAGAGAGAGAGAGAGGGGGAGAGCGCGGTCAGCGGTGACCGTTACGGAGAGGTTTCGGGGAAGAATCAGGGGTAGGTGGGCCGGCTCGTTTAATACACGCGTTTAACTATTTCCTTTATTAATATATAGGGAAATTAAAACAACATTAAGACATTCAAAACCAGTCCAAAAAGTAAAGTGTTATATATCAAAATGACCAGGGAAATAAATTCCATTTAATGGACATTTTTACACGGCCAAATTGAATACTTAAAAAAAATTATTTTCAGAATATGCCTAAATGGCTTTATTTATTTTTGCAAATATTTTTCAAATAACCCCTTGGGTTTTATGGTTCAAATACTTCACAAAAATACCCCTGGTTTGGAGTGTCATATTACTCCTCTCAAAAACTTTGTCAAGGGGTTTGAATGCTTACAAATTCAAATAGGGAATTCAAATATGAAAGTGAAGCTCCATATGAGAAATTTTCAAATAGTTTTCAAATTCCCTTTCTAAATCTTTTCATGTTGAAGAAGTCATGTCATCTTCCCTCACTGATTTGAAAAGTAAGAATTTGATTTCAAAATAAGATGGGAAAGTCATTTTATTCCCTCTCATTCAAAAGTTTTCAAAAGTTTCAAATTTCACTCAATTTCAATCACTCAAGCAAACAAGCATTCATTCTAATATTAATTATAACATTCCAAAATTTGGGATGTTACAAACCTACCACACTTAAAATGAATCTCGTCCTCGAGATTCGAAAGGGCTAGAAAGAAAAAGGTTAGGGTTTGGGGTCTTCTAGCAATTCCATTGACCAATAAGGTGTGGGGTCTACCACACTTAAAGTGAGAGTTACTGGTCCCTCAAAATCATGGCATTCCTCTGGGTGCATCTGTTTGTTCACATTCTTCACGATAGCTCCTTCGATGAGGTTCTTCCATTAAATCAAAATCTTATGTTCTCATCAAAATGCATTTCCTCCGATACTAGGTCTTCTTAACTAACAGGTCTCGTGATGATTCTAAATAACCTATCGAAGATCTCATGGTGGTCTACCATTAGTGGTTATCCTACAGTGAAATGGGTCTTGGCTACATTCCTCACCATAAAATTCCTACGTATGGCAACAACTGCCATGTACAAGGGTTTTATATCATACCATTCTAAGGCTTAAACAAAAGCTTCAAAGAACGTCGTCTCTTTACTATGGGTAAGTCACTCAGATTTTCCAATCCGAATAGCAAGAGAATGATAAGAGTAAGTCGTCATGGTGTCCAAGCCATGTCGCACTGAAATCATTACCTTGTATAAGGTTTAGTGAATCTCGTATTCTAACACTTGGGCTTCCTCGCAAGCATTGCAGAAAATTTCTCTTGTCAACGAACGAAGTTCGGATAAATCCATTGATTCTGCAAGCTAAACAAAAACATCTATCGTTTCTAAACAACTATCAGGTTATCGTATACTCCTAAAAAAACGTTTACTGATCTCTCGTAGCTTCTTCCAAGTTTCTTCCTTCACCAAGGTGGGGCTTGATCCTTATCAATCCTGGGGTTAGTGACTTGTGGGTTCACTTGAATACTTGGATAGCTTTAACTCACTCTTGGGGTTACTATTGTTCCAGATTCCAACATTACCTTCAGTTCACTACATCATACCCTTGAGGTAACAATTCACAGACTTATTATTGTCTAGATTCCACGCCGTGGAATTCATTTTCCTTTCCATTGGTCTGTTTAACCTTGGGTATGGTTTCATCACAATCATTCCTTTTCTCAATATTCCAACTTCAAAATCACTTTGTCACAAGGGTTATCATCCAGATAGTTTGAGGTGGTTCCACATTCTCTTCACCTGTATTCAGTTATCCAAACTCCTTAATATGAATGGTATTTTCTTCATTCTTTTGACCCTGTGGTTGCTACCACACTTAAAATGAAATGCACGCATGCCTGTATAGACCATATTTTCTCATATCCTCGAAAATTGGTCAGAGTTCTTTGTTCTTAGAGTGGCAACTCATATAATTCAACACAGGAGAATCATAACTCCATAAATTCCATTGATCTCATGAATTTATTACAAACTCTGAGACTTCCGTTACATAACTTCAAAATGATAAGAGTGCTACCTATTACATTTATTAATTCCAAAATCCAAAACTCAAACTACTCATGTTTAGCCTTCTTCTCCGGGCAGGTATAGGAGTAATGTCCTGTCTTCTTGCACCGGAAACACATGATCTGACTCAGATCCTTCTTTGTAGAAATTGGGTTGTTCTGAGAACGTCTTCGGTTTCTCTTCTTGGGCTCCTTTGTTCCGATCAAACTTTCAATTTCCTGTGGATCAAACTCCACTTCTTCTGTCGGGAAGTTTCCCAGATACTCTTTTCTTTCTTTCGTACAGTCCTATGAGAAATGTCCTTCTTCTCCACATGAATAGGAGGCATTGGAGTAAAATCTGGTTAGGCCTTCTCCATTAGGGTCTTCAACATCTTCCTTCATCACAAGTTCTCCTAAATTTTCTCTGAAGGCGTCCTTCATGGCTTGCTTCTGCTGCTTGATGACTTCTTGTACCTTGGGGTGCATTTGGCATTGAGCTGGGTAATACGTAGTTCCTTCGCACAAGAAACATGTCACCTGCCTAGTTGGGCATTCCTCAGCTCCGTGATTTTCTTCACAATGAGGGCATCCTTCATTGTGCTCTTCCTGGGTGTGTCCTATCTCTCCACATATCCTGCATGCACAAATCTTCTTCACATCTTTCCCATGGGGCTTCTTGGTGTTGGTAACAACATGAGATCCTTGCAGAGTTATCTTGAATTCTTCCCAAGTGTTTGATGCTTGCCTATCATGGATATCTTCATGCATCTTCCACCAATTTGCTGCACCTTCTGCAAAGTACTGAAAAGCATACTGGAACATCTCTTTTCTTGCAACATGGTTACTCCTTAGATGATCCTCCATGTTCTGAATCCATTCTTCTCTCTCTAACCGAGTCATCGATCCAGAATACACGAGTCCAGCTTCACTCATCATCTATTGGGTTCAAGGTTTTGGGGATGAGATGGGTAAGAGAGAGAAAGGAGGGGATACACACAATACAAATAATGGTTTTGAAAATAGATTTTTGGGTTGTGGCTGTCAAAAATTACACACAAATGAGAGCTCAAAAATCATCGTATGTAACATAAGTATACAACAGGGGTTTGGTCTTCTAGGGCATAATATCTTGGAAATTCTTCATGGTCTTCAATTTCTTCGGGTCTTCACATCCTTCACAGAAAGGAGGGGCACGATGGAGGGGACGACCGCGAGGACGGCTCGGTCGGTCGGGGGGGCCGGGGCGTCAGAGAGAGAGAGAGAGGGAGAGAGCGCGGTCAGCGGTGACCGTTACGGAGAGGTTTCGGGGAGGAATCAGGGGTAGGTGGGCCGGCTCGTTTAATACACGTGTTTAACTATTTCCTTTATTAATATACAGGGCATTAAAAACAACATTAAGACATTCAAAACCAGTCCAAAAGATGAAGTGTTATATATCAAAATGACCAGGGAAATAAATTCCATTTAATGGACATTTTTACACGGCCAAATTGAATACTTAAAGAAATTATTTTCAGAATATGCCTAAATGGATTTATTTATTTTTGCAAATATTTTTCAAATGACCCCTTGGGTTTTATGGTTCAAATACTTCACAAAAATACCCCTGGTTTGGAGTGTCATATTACTCCTCTCAAAAACTTTGTCAAGGGGTTTGAATGCTTACAAATTCAAATAGGGAATTCAAATATGAAAGTGAAGCTCCATATGAGAAATTTTCAAATAGTTTTCAAATTCCCTTTCTAAATCTTTTCATGTTGAAGAAGTCATGTCATCTTCCCTCACTGATTTGAAAAGTAAGAATTCGATTTCAAAAGAAAATGGGAAAGTCATTTTATTCCCTCTCATTCAAAAGTTTTCAAAAGTTTCAAATTTCACTCAATTTCAATCACTCAAGCAAACAAGCATTCATTCTAATATTAATTATAACATTCCAAAATTTGGGATGTTACACCCCGACAACCACCTTTTGTTCAAGCCTTGTCGATGTTGCATGTAACCCTTTGTACAAAGCCAGACGCAAACCCTGTGCGACAATAATAAAGCTAGGCATTGCATCATATCATCATTTGACATGCTCATTACGCATTTTTTATGATTCTAGTGTTATCGCTTTTAAGTCATAAGATTTTCTAGAGTACTTGATGAACCTGCAATTTTTGTTACTATTCTCACCCTACGCGTTGGACCGCCGGGAAAACAGGGAAGAGAAGTGAGGAAACAAGGATAACAGCCCATCGTACTCTAAGGAGGAATGCTACTTTTAAAAGATAAGTACAATCACATATCCCAAGTTTGATGCCTTTCGATTCCTCAAGGAAATCCTTAGTATCTTCCTTACTTTGGGTACTGGAGTCCTCGACGTGGTGAAAACCCTTGTCGGGACAAGTTGGCCACATGTTTTTGTTTAACAACTATGGGGGTGTTGTGCCAACGCCGGCAAGGAGCTCTGCCGAGGAACAACACCAACCTACTGCCTGGGGCTCGTTTTCCATCTTGGCACTCATGGTTAAGTGATGATCCGGTAAGTGGCTCGGTGTATCAAGGACAAAATGTCCCAGGACAGTATAAACAAGGAAAGAAAGGGATATTACTTGCAAGAGGAAAATGGCACTTTCTTATTCACCTTTGATACAAGATGGATAGAGATTACATTATAATTAGTTAAAACTTTGCAAGCACCTACATATTTTGACATAAAAAATGTAAGTGCCCAGTAATGCCTTTATTGTCCCTCTCCTCCTAGGGATTAGGTGGAAGAGAAACAGAGGGCAAAAGTAGTGCCTGGCTGGGATCCGACGCCTCCCCGACAGGACCAGAGGGACTCACCCCTGGAGGAGCTGAAGGACCCCACAATCATGCAGGGTGGATGAAGCTGGCAGGGCGGAAGAAGGCAGAGGGCGAGTGCAGGCAGAGGCACCGCCAATACACGGCTATTGATGATGGTGCTGCCGCTGCTCATGCCGTCCCACCATCATCTTCATCATCGTTGTCGCTCGAAGGGACGTCTCCGTAGCTGCCCCGGCCTTCGCCATCCAATACTTCTATGCGACAAGGAAGGTGGGCGCCGAGCGTCCTGAAGAGCTTCCCATAGAGCATGGCCGCCCTTGTTGGCCAAAGGTGGGGAATTCCCCTGCCATAAAGAGGTACATGACATGGCTTGAGACTGCGTTGGTAGTTCCCAAAGAGGAAGGGATGATGCAGCACAACGACGGTAAGTATTTCACTCAGTTATGAAACCAAGATATCAATCCGTAGAGGAAGATAACGCTCCCACGTAAACATCACCTGCACACAAACAACAAATACTTGCAACCCGACGCGAAAGAGAGTTTGTCATGCTCTCTACGATAATAAGATAGATTAGGTAATGATAGTTTTGGCAAATAGATCTCGCAAGAACACAAAGTAAAACAAATAAACAAAAAGTGCAGCAAGGTATTTTTGGATTTTTTGAATTAATAGATCTGAAAACAAAAGATGCAAATAGTAGATCGAAAAGCAATATGTTGGAAAAGTAGACCCGGGGGCCATAGGTTTCACTAGTGGTTTCTCTCATGAGTATAGCACACGGTGGGTGAACAAATTACTGTTGGGCAATTGATAGAAGATCAAATAATCATGACAATATCCAAGCAATGATCATTATATAGGAATCACATCCAAGATAAGTAAACCTAAACGATTCTGCATCTACTTCTATTACTCCACACATCGACCGCTATCCATCATGCATCTAATGTATTAAGTTCGTGGAGAAACGGAGTAATGCAATAAGAACGACGACATGATGTAGACAAGATCTATTCATGTAGGAATAGAGCCCATCTTGTTATCCTTAATGGCAATGATACATGTGTGTCTTGCTACCCTTTCTGTCGCTAGGAAACAACACCACAAGATCGAACCCATCACAAAGCACCTCTTCCCATGGCAAGAAAAATCGATCTAGTTGGCCTAACTAAACCAAAGATTCGACGCAGAAATACAGGGCTATAAAAAGTCATGCAAATAATAGATCAAAGAAGACTCATATCATATTCATGAATAGAAATTGATCATGAACTCAAAATTCATCGGATCCCAACAAACACATTACAAAAGTCACTACATCCAATAGATCTTCAAGAGACCATTGTATTGAGGAACATAGAGAGAGAGGAAGCCATCTAGCTACTACCTACAGACCCGTAGGTCTATGGTGGACTACTCACGCATCATTAGAGAGGCACCTATGAAGAAGATGAACCCCTCCATGATGATGTTAGATTGGATCTCAATATTCTGGAACATGCGGTGGCTGGAATTGTGTTTCGTCGACTCCCCTAGGGTTTTTGTATTTTCACGGAATTTATAGGCTTGATAGTTGGTTGACGGGGTGCCTGAGGTGCCCACCCTCCACCAGGCCGTGCTAGGGGCCTCTGGCGCACCCTGGTGGACCGTAGCCACCCTGGTCCCCCTCTTCTGGTGTTGTTTGCCCATCTTCATTCTTTTTGTCCATAACAAATCCACAAAAATCCTCACAGTGTTTGGCCTGCATTTGGTACTAATTTTTTGTGGAGTGAAAAACAAGCAAAAACAACAACTGGCACTTTGGCACTATGTCAATAGGTTAGTGCCCAAAAATGATATAAAGTTGCTATAAAATGTTTGTAAAACATCCAAGATTAATAATATAACAACATGGAAGAAGCAAAAATCATCGATATGTTGGAGACGTATCAGCATCCCATAACTTAATTCCTACTCATCCTCGAGTAGGTAAATGATAAAAACAGAATTTTTGATGTGGAATGTTGCCTATCATGTTCATCACATATTCTTTTCTTTATAGCATTGACATTTGGAATTTTTATATGGTTCAAAGCAATATTGTAGTATTGACATGAAAACTTTAATACTCAAGCATACTAACAAGCGACCATGTATCAACGCTAACACAAGTTATCCGAACTCCATCATGCTCACGTTGCAAATATGCCCTGGAGGCAATAATAAAGTGATTATTATTAGATTTCCTTGTTCATGATAATTATTTATTATCCATGCTATAATTGTATTGATGGGAAACACAAATGCATGTGTGGATACATAGACAACATTGTGTCCCTAGTATGCCTCTAGTAGACTAGCTCGTTGATAAACATTGATATATAAGAAGTCCCGTTTTGGTCACCGGAAAAGTTTCGGATGTTTCCGGTAGTGTACCGGGGGTGCCGGGAGGGTTTCGGGGGTCCATCGGTAGTGTATCGGGGGTGCCGAGAGGGTTTCGGGGGTCCATCGGTTGTGTATCGGGGGTGCCGGGAGGGTTTCGGGGGTCCATCGGTAGTGTACCATGCCATCGTGCTGTCGGAGAACTCATCTACCTCTCTCCCTCTTGCTGGATCAAGAAGGCGGAGATCATCATCGAGATGTACATGTGCTGAACGCGGAGGTGCTGTCTGTTTGGCGCTAGATCGGGATGGATCGTGATTGGATCACGGGATAGCTAGCGATTGGATCGCGAAGACGTTCGACTACATCAACCGTGTTTCTTAATGCCTCCCACTTAGAGATCTACAAGGGTATGTAGATCCACTCTCCCTCTCATAGATGCTCATCACCATGGATAGATCTTGTATGTGCGTAGGAATTTTTTTTGTTTCCCATGGGACGTTCCCCAACACTGGCATCATGAGCTAGGTCTATGGGTAGATGACATCATGAGTAGAACACAAATGAGTTTGTGGGCACTGATATTCAGATTGCTTCCTCCCTTGGTCTTTTCCCGATTCAGTGTATTGTGTGATGTAGTGTCCCGGACCAACCTTACTCGTGCACGTATGAGAGGCCAGTTCAATTGACTGACATGTGACTTTGTTGCATAAAGATGGCTGGCGGGTGTCTCCCTCTCCCACTTTAGTTGGATCGGATTTGACAAAGGCGTTCCTTGAGAAGGTTGAAAAGCAATTTGTGTATCACCGTTGTGGTTTTGCGTAGGTAAGAATCGTTCTTGCTAGATACCCGTAACAGCCATGTAAAAAATTCAACAACAATTAGAGGATGTCTAACTTGTTCTTGCAGGGTAAGTTGTGATACGATATGGCCAATTACATAATGAGATATATGTTATGTATGAGATGATCATGTTTTGTATAGAATATCACGACTTGCATGTCGATGAGTACGGCAACCGACATGAGCCATTGGGTTGTCTTTAATTATTGTATGACCTGTGTGTCATTCATTAAGCCCTATGTAATGCTTTACTTTATCACTAAGCGGTAGCAATAGTAGTAGAAGCATGCTGGGCGCGACAACCCCGATGGCGACATGTTGATGGAGATCAAGATGATGGAGATCATGGTGTCAGGTCGGTGCTTTAAAAATGGAGATCGAAAGCACAAGATCATGGCCATATCATGTCACTTACGATTTGCATGTGATGTCAATCCTTCTATGCACCTTATTATGCTTAGGACGACAGTAGCATTATAAGGTGGTCCCTCACTAAAATTTCAAGTTAAAATTGTGTTCTCCCCAAAAGATCATCATTTCAAAGCACCACGTGATGATCGGGTGTGATAGACTCTACGTTCACATACAACGGGTGCAAGCCAGTGTAGCATGTGCAGAACACTTGGGTTAAACTTGGCAAGCCTAGCATGTACATACATGGCGTCAAAACACAAGAGACCAAAAGGTCAAACATGAGTCATATATTAGATATGATCAACATGGAGATGTTGACCATTGAAACCACCTCATCTCACGTGATGATCGGACTTGGGTTGGTGAATTTGGATCATGTATCACACGGATGACCAGAGGGATGTCAATATGAGTGGGAGTTTTTAAGTAATATGATTAACTACACTAATTATCTTGAACGATAGTCTTAGTAACCTTTGCAAATTTATGGTGTAGATCAATGGCTCGCGCTGTAGTTCCCCTGAATTTCAATGCGTTCCTACAGAAAGTCAAGTTGAAAGATGATGGAAGTAACTTTGTAGATTGGGCCCGCAATCTGAGGATTATCCTCACGGCTTCCCAAAAATCTTATGTCCTTGATGCACCACTCGGTGAAGCATCCACTCTAGTGTCATCCGAAGACGTTGTGAACGCCTAGGAGGTATGTTCTGGAGATTACTCAATAGTTCAATGTGCAATGTCTTATAACTTAAAACCGCGACTTTAAAGATGTTTTGAACGTCATGGGGCATATGAGATGTTCTAGGAGTTTAAGTTTATCTTTGAGAAGAATGCCCGGATCGAGATGTATGAGACCTCAGATAAGTTCTATGCTTGCAAAATGGACAAGAACGGGTCTATCAGTGAACATATACTCAGAATGTCTGGGTTTTGAACCATCTGGCTAAGTTAGGGGATCACTGACGGAGTTCTTCAATCATTGCCACGTATCTACAAGTGCTTCGTGATGAACTATAACATGCAAGGGATGAAAAAGTCAGTTGCCGAGCTGTTTGTGATGTTTAAAGTCGTTGAGTCTGAATCCAGAAGGAGCATTAAGTGTTGATGGTCAATAAAACCACTAGTTTCTAGAAGAATGGCAAGAAGGGTAAATCCAAGAAGAGTGGCAAAGCAGTTGCCCCTCCCGTGCGGAAACCCAAGGTTGGAACCAAGCCGGAAACAAAGTGCTTTCATTGCAAGGGAACTCATCACTGGAAGAGGAACTACCGTGAATATCTGGCCGACAAGAAGGTTGCCAACAACAAACAAGGTCAATATGATATACATGTTATTGATGTGTACATTACCAACTCTCCTTGTAGTGCCTGGGTATTTGATACCAGTTTGGTTGCTCTCATTTGCATCTCAAAGCAGTAGCTACAGAATAGATGGAGGCTGGCTAAGGATGAAGTGACGATGCGCGTGGCAAATGGTTCCAAGGTTGATGTGATCGTCGTCGGCACGCTCGCTCTTCCATTACCATCGGGATTAGTGATGAACCTGAATAATTGTTATTTAGTGCTTACGTTAAGCATGAACATTATATCTGGATCTTGTTTATTGCGAGACGATTACACATTTAAATCAGAGAATAATGGTTGTTCTATTGATATGAGTAATATCTTGTATGGTCAAGCACCCAATGTGAGGGGTTTATTCTTATTGAATCTCGATAGTGATGATACACATGTTCATAACATTGATGCCAACACATGTAGAGTTCATAATGATAATACCACTTTCTTGTAGCACTGCCGCTTAGGTCATATTGGCGTAAAACGCATGAAGAACCTCCATACTGGTGGACTTTTGGAGTCACTTGATTTCGAATGACTTGACACATGTGAACGATGCCTCATGGGCAATATGACAAAGACCCCGTTCTCTGGAACAATGGAACGAGCAAGTGACTTATGGGAAATCATACATACTAATGTGTGCAGTCCAATGAGCATTGAGGTGCGTGGATATTTTTACTTTCTCACCTTCACTAACTACTTAAGTAGATATGGGTATATTTAATTAATGAAATACAAGTCTGAAATGTTTGAAAAGTTCAAGCTATTTGAGAGTGAAGTTGAGAATCATTGTAACAAGAATATTAAATTCCCACGATCTGATCAAGGTTGATAATATCTGACTTATGAGTTTGGCAGTCACTTAAGACAATATGGAATTATTTCACAATTGACACCGCCTAGAAAACCATAGCATAATGGTGTGTCCGAATGTCGTAACTGAACCTTATTGGATATGGTGCGTTCTATGATGTCTCTTGCAGATTTTCCACTATTGTTTTGGGGTTATGCATTAGAGACAACTGCATTCACTTTAAATAGAGCACCATCGAAATCCATTGAGATGATGCCATAAGAACTATGGTTTGGCAAGAAACCAAAGTTGTCGTTTCTTAATGTTTGGGGATGTGATGCTTATATCAAAAAGATTCAGCCTGAAAAGCTGGAACCCAAAGCAGAGAAATGTGTCTTCATAGGATACCCAAAAGAGATGGTTGGGTATGCCTTCTATCTCAGATCCGAAGGCAAAGTGTTTGTCGCTAAGAACTGGTCATTTCTCGAGAAAGAGTTTCTCTCAAAAGAATTGAGTGAGAGGAAGATAGAACTTGATGAGGTTGTTGAACCTTCATTTCAACCAGAGAGTAGCATAGTGCACAAAGATGTTTGTGTGGAGCCTACATTAGTTGAATAGGAAGTTAATGATGAAGATCATGAAATTTCGGATCAAGTTACTATCGAACCTCGTAGGTCGACAAGGACGCGTACTGCTCCTGAGTGGTACGACAACCCTATCTTAGAGGTCATGTTGTTGGACAACGATGAACCTACGAGCTATGGAGAAGCGATGATGGGCCAGAATTCCGACAAATGGTTAGAGGCCATGAAATCCGGGATGGGATCCATGTATGAAAACAATGTATGGACTTTGGAAGTATTACCTGAAGGGAGAAAGGCCATTCAGAACAAATGGATCTTTAAGAAGAAGACGGACGCAGACGATAATGTCACCGTCTATAAAGCTCGACTTGAGGCAAAGGGTTGCTCATAAGTTCAAGGAGTTGACTATGATGAGAACTTCACACCGCAGAAGCTTGTATTTACAAGAAAGTGAGTGGGAGCTCTATAGTGTTTCTAATATTATGTGTGGACAACATATTGCTGATTGGAAACAACATAGAATTGTTGGAAAGAGTGAAGGAATATTTGAACAAGAGTTTTTTAATCAAGGACTTAGGAGAAGTTGCTTTCATATTAGTTGTCAAGATCTATAGAGATAGATCGAGTCGCTTAATAGAACTTTCACAAAGCACATACCTTGATAAAGTTTTGAAGAAGTTCAAAATTGATCAGTCCAAGAAGGGGTTCTTGCCTGTATTATGAGGTGTGAAGTTGAGTAAGACTCAATGCCCAGTGACTGCGGAAGATAGAAAAAATATGAGTGTCATCCCCTATGCTTCAGCCATAGGCTCTACCATGTATGAAATGCAGTGCACACCACCTGATTTCAGCCTTGGCATAAGTATGGCCAGAAGGTTTCAGAGTGATCTAGGAATGGACCACTAGAGGACGGTCAATAATATCCATAAGTACCTGAAAAGGACTAAGGAAATGTTTCCCGTTTATGGAGGTGATCAAGAGGTCGTCATAAAGGGTTACGTTGATGCAAGCTTTGAAGCTGATCCGGATGACTCTAAGTGTCAAACAAAATATGTATTTATTCTCAATGGGGGGAGCGGTAAGCTAGTGCAGTTCCAAGCAGAGCGTGGTAGATGATTCTACATGTGAAGCATAGTACATCGCTGCCGGATGCGGCGAAGGAAGGTGTCCGGATGAAGGACTTCCTGACAGATCTTGGAGTAGTGCCCACTTCATTGAATCCAATGACTCCGTTCTTTGACAACACTGGTGCCATTGCTCTGGCCAAGGAACCATGGTTTCACAAGAGGACCAGACACATAAAGCGACGCTTCAATTCCATCCGCGATTACATCAATGAGGAGAAAAATAAATATTTGCAAAGTACACACAGATCTGAATGTCGCAGACCCGTTGACTAAACCTCTTCCAAGGGCTAAACATGATCAAAACCAGAACTGTACGGATGTTAGATTCATTACAATGTAAATCATGTAGTGATGTGAGCTAGATTATTGACTCTAGTGCAAGTGGGAGACTGTTGGAAATATGACCTAGAGGCAATAAGAAAGTGATTATTATTATATTTCCTTGTTCATGATAATTGTTTATTATCCATGCTATAATTAAATTGATTGGAAACAGAAATGCATGTGTGGATACATAGACAACACCGTGTCCTTAGTATGCCTCTAGTAGACTAGCTCGTTGATCAAAGATGGTTAAGGTTTCCTGTCCATAGACATGAGATGCCATTTGATAACGGCATCACATCATTGGGAGAATGATGTGATGGACAAGACCCAAATTCTGAATGTAGCATATGATCATGTTAGTTTATTGCTATAGTTTTCTGCATGTCAAGTATCTGTTTCTATGACCATTAGATCATGCAACTCACTAACACCGGAGGAATAAGTTTTGTGTATCAAACGTCGCAACGTTACTGGGTGACTATAAAGATGCTCTAAAGGTACCTCCGAGGGTGTATGTTGAGTGGGCATGGATCAATACTAGGATTTGTTACTTCGTATTATGGAGAGGTATCTTAGGGCCCACTCGGTAATACAACATCACAATAAGCCTTGCAAGCAAAGTGACTAAAGAGTTATCCACGAGATCTTGTATTACAGAATGAGTAAAGAGGCTTGCAGGTAATGATATTGAACTAGGTATGGAGATACCGACGATCGAATCTCGGGCAAGTAACACACCGAAGAACAAAGGTAACAACATTCATGATTAACTAAATCCTTGGCATAGAGGTTCAACCAATAAAGATCTTCGTAGAATATGTAGGAACCAATATGGGCATCCTGGTCCCTCTATTAGTTATTGACCGTAGATGTGTCTCGGTCATGTCTACATAGTTCTCGAACCCACAGGGTCAGCACACTTAACATTCAGTGACTTTTCAGTAGAATTGAGTTATGTATGGTGGTGATCAAAAGTTGTTTGGACTCCTTGATGAGATCCCATATGACATGAGGAGCTCCGGAATAGTACAGAGGTAAAGATTGATATATAGGAAGACCTGTTTTGGTCACCGGAAAAGTTTCGGGTGTTTCCGGTAGTGTACCGGGGGTGCTGGGAGGGTTCCGAGGTACATCGGGAGGGGCCACCCACTCCGGGAGGCCACATGGGCCTTATGGGTGGCACACCAGCCCTTAATGGGCTGGGCAAGCCATCCCCTAAGGGCCCATGCAAAGAGGAAGGAGGAAAGCCAAGTGGGGAATCCTCCAAGGACTCCACCTCCCTTGTGGGAGGAGGAATCCGAGTGGCGGAGGATTCCTCCTCCTTTGTTTGGCCAAATAGGGGAAACCCTAGGGATGCCTCCTCCTCCCTCCCTCCTATATATACTGGAGGGTTTTTGAGGGTAGCCCCCAACCATAAAAGTCGCATCTGCCTCTCTCTCTCTATATCTATCCTCCACTAGATCGTGTCGGTTGTGATAGGTGAAGCCCTGCCGAGACAGCTCCACGACCACCGCCACTACGCTGTCGTGTTGCGAGAGAACTCATCTACCTCTCCGCTCCCTCTTGGTAGATCAAGAAGGCAGAGATTGTCATGTACTTGTACGTGTGTAGAACGCGGAGGTGCTGGCCGTTCGGCGCTAGATCGGGACAGATCGTGATTGGATCGCGGGAGGGATAGAGATTTGGACCGTGAAGACGTTCGACTACATCAACCCCATTTCTTAACGCTTCCCACTTAGCGATCTACAAGGGTATGTAGATCGACTCTCCCTCTCGTAGATGCTCATCACCATGGATAGATCTTGTATGTGCATAGGATTTTTTTGTTTCCCATGCAACATTCCCCAACAGCTCAATCATTGATCCATTCACAATACACACTCAAATATTAGCTACACCTAATGCTCAAGTACGATCATAGTGCCCCCTAGTTGGTGCTTTATAAGAGATGGAGACTCAAATTGAAAAATAAAAATTGCATAAAGTAAATAGATAGGCCCTTCGCAGAAGGAAGTACGGATTTGTAGAAGTGCCAGAGCTCAAGTGTTTAAAATGATAGAGAAAATTATTTTGGGTGGCATGCCTTTCCTGTCAACGAAAATGATTGAGAGATTTGAATATCTTTCCACACTAGATGCATCATAGGCGGTTCCCAAATAGAAAATAAAGTTTATTCATTTTCCACCATACTTTCACTTTCCATGGCTAGCCGAATCCACGGTTGCCTTCCGTACCAACACTTTCCAAGGAATTTATTATTTGACAACATAAAGTAGTTTTTTTCTTTTTCATTTTGGGACTGGGCATCCCTATTACCACCATACTCTCGTGCAATGACAAGTGAATAAACACTCATCTTGAGAATAACACATCTAGCACGAAAAAATATCGGTCACCCCCTACCATGTCATGAGCGGTACGAGCACACAAAAAGGAAAATTTATTTTGAAAGTTTGGAGATGTCACATACAAATTTGCTTGGAACGGCATGGAAATACCGTATATAGGTAGGTATAGTGGACTCTTGTGGAAAAACTGGTTTTAAGGATTTTCGATGCACAAGTAGTATTTCTACTTAGTACAAGTGAAGGCTAGCACGAGATTGAGAAGTATCCAACCAGGAAACGAAAAATCACATAAGCGAGTATTAAGCATAACTAACACTAAATAATGCACCATAATTAGGATGTAATTTCGTAGCACAACTATTGACTGTCGTGCTTGCATAGGGAATCACAAACCTAAACACCAATATTCTTACTAAGCATAATTACTCACCAACATAACTCACTATCACTATTGTCATGTCTCAAAACTATTACAAAGAATCAAGTTTAATTTGTCCAATTATCTTTATGAAAGTTTGCATTATATCCTTCTTTAATATCTATCACTTTGGGACTAGTTTCATATATTGCAGTTGCTTTTGACAAGCTCACATGGATTTAAGTGAAGAACATGAGCATATAACTTTCATCTCTCAAAATAGTATAAGTGAAGCATGAGAGGGTTTATTCAAAATTACTAACTCTCAAATTAATATAAGTGAATCATGAGAGCATTTATTAAAACATTTAGAAGCATGCTGTGCTCAAAAAGATATAAGTGAAGCACTAGAGCAATTACTTTGCTCAAAAGTTTAAGTGAAACATAAAGAGCAATTCTAACAAATCATAGCATAATTTTGGCTCTCCAAAATAGGTGTGCGCAGCAAGGATAAAAGCAAAAAAAATCAAAAATACAAGACGCTCGAAGCAAAACTCATGATATGTGACGAATAAAAAATAATACCAAGTAGTATACCGATGGTTGTTAGAAGAAAGAGGGGATGCCACTCGGGACATCCCCAATCTTAGTTTCTTGTTACTCTTTGGATATTACCTCGGGTTCTGTAGGATCTCCAAGGTTTGGCTTTTCTAACTCCTTATTCCTTCCTCCATCACGATCTCACCCAAAACTGGAAAACTTCAATCACACAAAACTTGACAAAATTCTCGTGAGATCCGTTAGTATAATAAAGCAAATTACCACTTTTGCTACTATTGTTAACCCATTAATATCTTATTATTGCATTATACCTACTTTATTATAACTTTACCATGACTTATACCCCTCGATACAAGCCATAGATTCACGAAGAGAAGCACACAATGCAATGAAAACATAATTTGTTTCAGACAGGACAGTCTGTAGTAATCTGTACTCTACCCATACTTCTGGAAATCTATACATTCTGAAACATTAGGAAAACGTAAATAATTTGCATAAAAATACCATGTTAAAATATCAGCTCAATATCATGTTCCAGTAAAAAATGAAAATCCGTGCACTTGCAACAAAGTTTCTATTTCAGATTCAGCATTGTTCCTACTCATCTTATTGATTATCCTAGAGGCATTACTTGGCACAGACACAAAATAAAAAATAAAAACACAATCATAACATAATCATAATTGTGCAAACCACTCAGAAAAACATAAAGCAAAAGATAAAAATAATTTATTCATTGGGTTGCCTCCCAACAAGCGCTATTGTTTTACGCCCCTAGCTAGGCATAATGCATAGATTCAAGTATTGTCATCCTTAGTTTGGACTCCATTGAAGGCCCTCATTATTGATTAATATGGCGGCTTCATTCTTGTTCTAGTGAAGTGTTCCATACCATTTCTAAGGGGAAACTGAAACTTAATATTGCCTTCTTTCATATCAATCACGACACCTATAATGCGTAAAAACGGTCTACCGAGTATGATAGGACAAGAAGGATTGCAATAAGTGTCAAGAACAATAAAATAAATGGGAACATAATTCCTATTTGCAAGGATAATAACATCATTAATTCTTCCCAAAGGTTTTTTAATAGTAGAATCCTCCAAGTGCAAATTAAGAGAGCATTCTTCCATATTGGTAAGACCAAGCACATCACATAAAGATTTCGGAATCGTGGAAACACTAGCACCAAAATCACACAAAGCAAAGCATTCATAATTTTTAATCTTGACTTTAATGGTTGGTTTCCACTCATCATGTAATTTTCCAGGAATTGAAATCTCTAATTCCAACTTCTCTTCTAAGTATTTCATCATGGCATTAGTAAAAGCTTTATTTTGTTCATAAGCATGGGTTGAATTTATCATAGGTTGCATCAAAGAAATACAATTAAACAAGGAACAACTCTCATAATTAAAGTCTTTGAAATCAAAGATAGTGGGCACATCACTAGTTAAAGTTTTGACCTCTCCAAATCCACTTTTATCAAAATTTTCATGAAGATTTTCATCCTCCAAATCATTGGGACACCCTGTAGCTATAGTTGACTCTTCTTCAGTCCCTTTATAATAAATTTTAACATTACTAAACAGGGAATCAATAGACCAAACACCAATTATTTTAAGATCTTCATCATTTTTATGAAAGTAATATCTAGAAAATGCTTTTTATAAAAATTCTCTTTTAGCTCTAAGCACAACGGTTATTTTCTTACTTTAATTCATAGAAACATATAACACCTTAATTTATTCATTGATCTTAGGTGTAAAAGCATGCAACTTGAGATTTACAACATCATTGGAAATTCTGTCAATGCTTCTAGACATATCATCAATCTTATTCAACTTTTTTTCTGTCGTAGTATTGAAAGACTTTTGGGCATTGATAAATTCTTTAAAAGCATTCGTAAGATCATAGGTGTTCCTATTATTATTATAGGAATTACCATAATTATTAGAGGAATTTCCAAGAAAAGGCCTAGGATTAAAATTACCTGTATAAGCATTGTTGTTGAAGTTGTTTCGCGAGACAAAATTCACATCTACGGAATCACTATTTTTCTCAATCAAAGTAGACAAAGGCACATCATTAAGATCAAGAGGAGCATTTTTACTATCAACCAACTTCATAAGAGCATCAACTTTTTCACTCAAATTACTAATTTCTTCTTCCGAATTAACCTTTTTACTAGTAGGTGCTCTTTTGGTATGCCATTGTCAATAATTTGCCATGATATCATCTAGCTGTTTGGCAGCTTCACCCAAAGTAATTTCCATAAAAGTACCACCTGCGGTGGAATCTAAAAGATTTCTAGAGACAAAATTCAACCTCGCATAAAATTGTGTATGGTCATTCAAAGATTTAAACCATGAGTAGGATAATTCCTTAGCATCAATTTCATGCTTTCCCAAGATTGTGCAACATGTTCATGCTCAAGTTGCTTAAAATTCTTGATTTGAGTTCTAAGGGAAATAATTTTCGTGGGCAGAAAATACTTAGTAATAAAATCGTCCTTGCACTTATCCCGAGAATCGATACTATTGCAAGGCAAAGCAGAAAACCAAATTTTTGCACGACCTCGCAAAGAGAAATGAAAAAAATTCAACTTCAAAATATCATTGTCCACATTTTTTTGTTTTTCATATCGCATAATTCCATGAAGGTATTTACATGGGACGTGACATCCTCATTAGGAGTACCAGAAAATTGGTCTTTCATGACAAGATTCAACAAAGCAATATTAATATCACAAGACTCCGCACTAGTGGAGGGAGGAGCAATAGGAGTGATAATAAAATCATTATTATTGGTATTGGAAAAATCACACAACTTGGTGTTTTCTTGAGTCATCGTGACTACGCAAACAAGATTGCAAGAAACCAAGAGATCTGATGAGAAAAAGGCAAACGAAAAAGAGAGGGCGAATAAAACGGAAAATTTGTGAAGTGCGGGAGAGGAAAATGAGAGGCAAATGGCAAATAATGTAATTGCAAGGAGATGAGATTTGTGATTAGGAACCTGGTAGATGAGTTTGCTTCCTCACCGGCAACATTGCCGGAAATTTCTTTGATGTGGCTTGAGAGTGTGTTGGTAGTTCCCCAAAGAGGAAGGTATGATGCAGTATAGCGACGGTAAGTATTTCCCTCAGTTATGTAACCAAGGTATCAATCCATAGAGGAAGATCCTGCACCCATGTAAACAACACCTGCACACAAACAACAAATACTTGCAACCCGAGGCGAAAGAGAGGTTGTCATGCTCTCTACGGTAATAAGATAGATTAGGTAATGATAGTTTTGGGAAATAGATCTCGCAAGAACACAAAGTTTAAAAATAAACAAAAAATGAAGTAAGTTTTTTATGTTTTTTTTGAATTAATAGATCTGAAAATAAAATATGCAAATAGTAGATCAGAAACCAATATGTTGGAAAAGTAGACCCCGGGGGCCGTAGGTTTCACTTGTGGCTTCTCTCATGAGTATAGGACACGGTGGTAGAAACTGATCATGAAAATAAGAGATCAAAGAAGACCCCAATCATATTCATGGATAAAAACTAATCATCAACTCAAAATTCATCGGATCCCAACAAACACACTTCAAAAGTCATTACATCAAATAGATATCCAAGAGACCATTGTATTGAGAAACATAGAGAGAGAGGAAGCCATCTAGCTACTGCCTATAGACCTGTAGGTATATGGTGGACTACTCACGCATCATCGGAGAGGCACCTATGAAGAAGATGAAACGCTCTGTGATGGTGTCAGATTGGATCTCGAGATTTTGGAACTTGTGGCGGCTGGAATTGTGTTTCGTCGACTCCACTAGGGTTTTTGGATTTTCAGGGAATTTATACGCTCGCTAGTTGGTTGAGGGGGTGCCCAAGGTGTCCACCCTCCACCAGGCCGCGCCAAGGGCCTGTAGCGTGCCCTGGGCCTCCTCTTCTGGTGTTGTTTGTCTCATATTCCTTCTTCTGGTCCAATAAAATTCCACAATAATCCTGGCAGTGTTTGGGCTCCATTTGGTACTAATTTATGCGAAGTAAAAAACAAGAAAAGATAGCAACTGGCACTTTGGCACTATGTCAATTGGTTAGTCCCAAAAAATGATATAAAGTTACTATAAAATGATTGTAAAGCATCCAAGATTGATAATATAGCAGCATGGAACAAGCAAAAATTATATATACGTTGGAGACGTATCAGTACACACAGGCGAAATGTTCCCACCCATGTAGACCGTACGCGATGCCATGGGTGGATAACTTCACCATGATTCGTGAAGAACCGCTACCGCAAGTGCTTGCACATAACCGATGACCAAGAAAACGATCTATCTCCACCACCTCGAAGAAGGAGCACGGCTACCACGGTCCACTGCAGCACTGCTCCTCTGCTATGGACTCCTGCACGGTGTCGACCATATGGTACTCCGTCAAGACTAGAGCAATGGGCGGCACAACGGCGAAGGCATCACTGTGACTATCCCTGGTGCGACCGCCGCACTGCCCTCTCCCCCGTCCTTTGATCCTCTGGCCAGTCCACCCAAGGCCATCATACCGAAGTGGAGGCCGAGCATGGAAACAAGGGGAGGACCTTATGGTGGCTAGCACGCTCGCCAAGCCTTTCCCCTAAGCATGAGGCGGACATGTGCGGCTCAAGACAAGATAGGAGAGATCTCTATGGATTCAGACTCAAGGAGGAGGAGAGGATGGATGAGCATCGCCTCTCGAGACCTCCTAACTTATATGGAGGGCGCATGGGCTGGCTCTCCCCGACTCCAAAGGTCGCCACCCGTCTCCACCAATTCCACTACCCATGATCACAGGCAAATAGGTAGCCGACCCATTGCTCCAATCTATGGCATTGTGGTTTCTGCCATGACCAGAGCTTTATGTCATGTGCGCCTGCCGCTAACTCCCCTCTATGCATGCGACACTCGTGGTGGAAATGGCCTGAGGTAGTGGGTCAGTGCTGACTAGTAAATTTGAAATTACTCCCTCACATTGTGTGCTTGTGCATGAATTTTGGGCCTGACCCAACTGCACTTGGCAAGTGCATGTGGGCCAGACCCGGGGGCTCCTGTCGGTGCAATAGGACAAGGGTACCCAGTACCCCTGACTTATGCACATGCAGTAGTAGCTGAACCCTTTGACATCGAGCCAATATCGACGAATGATCAAGGCAAGACTCCAACAAGCCCTACGCGGTAGACCAAGCTTGGACTGCAGTGCGCCAAGTACATCGTCGGCGCTTGCATAGAGGGGAGACCGCCTGACTTGTCGATGAACCCGATAGGAGCAGCGTATCTCCTTCTCAAGACACGACCGGATGGCTAGCATACAATGGCAAAATTAAACACCTAAGTGGCCCTGGGGTGGCCCCGTACGGTGTTCCCTTTGGATCAATGCTCATGGGGAGCACTGGCCCGGGGTTGATTAATTATCCATGGCTTCATTCCCCGTATGCAATTTATTAGTTACGTAAATGTAGTACCAAAGTTGGGCCTTGTCGGAAGAGTTTTATCCCAAAAAGAAAACCATGGTGTCCCCATTACAGCCCAAGCATGTTAGGAGCGCTCAATATGGAACATAACACCGGTACACGGAAACTAAGGCAACAAGAGTGGAACAGAACACCAAGCCAAAGGCCAAGCCATCCATGCTTTACCAAGTGTATAGATGCATTAAATTAAATAGAAAGAATATTGTGATATCTCATGTCATGGGAATAAGTCTGATAGTACTACAAGGGGTACAAATGGAGGGGCGAAGTCTACCTACGGCTCAGGTGTGTCACTCGGATGTTTACGAGTTCATGCCCCACTCGGGGGTGGTAAAGATCCTACGTCTCGAGCCCAAACGCTGGTTTGCTTTGCTTATGGTGGAATACAGGAACACAACAGCCCAAACATGGTTATAGCGCCCAAGGTGACTTATATAGAGTGCGCCACCACCGGTTGAGCGCTGTAATAATGATAATTAAGGCAGCGTTACTGAAACTACCATTCTAATTGTGCCGTTACTGATAATGTATGATGACTGTAGAAACGGACGTCTCCTCGGGTTCCCTCGACGCTGTGCCTTCAAGGCTGTTGGTCTCCTTCCACCAAATGTACGATAGAGCCATCCAAGTCACCATGCGGGAATGTCCGACTGCTTATGGAGACATGTCCGATTGCGCTTTCACTTCTTGAACTTCAATGTCAATGAGGGTCTATAGGTGGGCCCAAGCGTCAGGCCCGTGACCCTACCCATAGTAGATGACCTCATCAGTAGGCCCGAATCCGTGGGGTTTGAAAGGTCCTGTGATCGCCACTCGGGACTGCCGATGACACCTCGGAGGTGTCTTAGGAAATGACCTGTGCCATTTCCCACTTGGGTCCAAGCCTCAACGGATTCAGGATTAACATTCATTGGACGAATGTTCGAGTTTGCATTTCTGATGTTTCTCTGAAGGTTTGTTCCGAATGGTCTATCGTCGTGCCTGGGTGCTTCATTACAGTAGAACAGTCGTCCGATTTGCAAACGAATCATCAGGAGATTTGGTGTATCGAGATCTTTTTTTATGAAGCATGACAGGGCTTCTGCGCGTTCAAACTTGCGAAAGGCGCACACAGACGTGCGACTGAACGGTTGATTCGTGGAATTTCTAGGGTAGTGGGTGTGACGCCCCGATAACTGTTCCATAAATTCTACCACGTGTCCATGATAGCCTGGATGTGGGATTCACAGATCTCGCTCCGTCTAGTGATGAACAGCCAGAGATTACGCCTGATTCTAGCTTTAAAAGGCAGTGACACTGTGTGTGGGGGGGATATATCTCACTTTCTCTTCCTCCCCTCAACTTCCCTGACGCCAGCCACCCTACTCCACGAAGCACTCCTCCATGAGCCCGACCTCACCGGAGATGAACTGCGCGGCGACCTAAAAGTTGAGCGGGCAAAGAGGAGTTTGCATGGCTCCTCCTCCAGTGCTGGCATGCTGGCGGGGAGGATTCAGGGCGATTGGATGGTGCCGTGGGTCACCAAGGCCCGGTTGCACGAGATAGAGGACCAGGGGCTCCTAGCCAATGGGAATTGGAGGCTGCCGGAGGCAGGCGAGGAGGAACCTTCTCCATAGGGGAACGAGCGCATGCTCCTGGTGACCCACCTCGAACGAGGTTTTTCCCTTCCGCCTCATCCATTTTTCTGTCGTTTCCTTGATTTCTTCGGTGCCTAGCTCCACCACATACCGCCCAATGCCATGGTGTATTTAGTTGCCTTCGTCTCTTTGTGCAAAAACTTCCTAGGCTGCCACCCTCATTGGGGCATGTTTAAGAACTTGTTCACCTGCCGAGTGATGACAGTGAAGAACCCCACTCGGTCGAAGGACAAGACCAACGTGACACAACTCTGCGGGGGGTTAGGCATCCAGTTGAGATGCAAGGGTTGTTTTCCTGATTTGTTTTCCCAATTCGGTGAAAGGATGGCAGGAGAACTAGTTTTACTGCCAAGATGTTCCAGTCGGGGACAACCAGCCGGGGCTTCCTTTGTACATATCATAGCGCATTTGGTCGCTTCCCAAGATGACTCTGACCAAGGAAGAAAAGGTGGATTTAGACATCTTGGTGATTGCCCTGGTGGCTCTGGTGCAGAAGGGTGTCAACGATCTGGATCTGCTCAAAGTCTTCTTTTAGAGGAGAGTTCAACCACTACAGGCCTGGGTCCACCCTATGTGGGAGTACATCGGAGCAGATGATGTCACTCGAACACACCTCGAGGAGCTTGACGTGGAGTAAGTCGATGCCAAGATCAAGGCGATCACTCTGGCGCGCGACAACCCCTGGGGGAGTAGGCTGGTGCCTTCATTCTTGCTAGAAAATAAGCCGAATAAGGTAACTTCCATAGACTCGAAATCTGAATGACATTGGTATGCTTGTTTTTGTATTATCTTGACTTGTTCATTGTCCACCCGGCAAGCCTTCGTGGGCTTGATTGGCGAGATTCCGATTGTGAACAGGAATCCGATTGACGTGGGGAGCGATACTCATGTCACAGAAGATTCCATAGGAGTGGGGAAACAAGAAGAAGACGACAATCACGAAGATGAAGACAACGAATAGGACTCGAGCGAGAGCTACGAGGTGGAGTCCTCGCGCTCGGAGGGCCGCGTGCCTGAGTCTCGCTCCAAGTCACGCCATGACCCAGGGGTTGCTGGCGGTTGTCTGAAGCCGAGTGTAGCCAAGCCACTGCCAATGCTCCCTCGACCCGGAGTATGAAACATGGCCGTGTGGAGATGGTCTCGTCGCCCGAGAAGACCGCGAAGCAAGCCAAGGTTATTGTCGCTAAGCCTCGAAAGGCGGTTCTCATTCCAAAGATCAAGATGACCATCCCAGTTTCTTCAGCAAAAGAAATTTCATTCAAATGTTATTGTTTGACTCCATCCTAGTGAGCTTGAAGAATCTGAATGTTTCCTTTTGTATTGCCGATACTTCGAATACTTCGCGAGAGCATCCAACCCTAGAGAAGGAGCGAGCCGAAGTAGATGCGACACCCACGAAGGGTAAAATTTCAAGACTTTCCTTACATATGCTTGTAACTTTGCTTCGAGCTCAGGTCTGAATGATTTTTGAATGCTTCTAGCCCCGACGGACGTGGTTGATGTCAATGTGGTCAACAAAGTTGATCCGCCGAATCCCTCTGCGAACATGGAGGGTGTCATGCCGGTGCCTTGGCGACGTCACAGGGGACCAGGTCAGGCGCTGGAGTCGCATCGGGACTGGCACATCATACCTTACGCCAGTTCCTCGTGAAACTAGCATATTCTCGCTGCACCATATCCCGAAGGACCAGACGGGAGGGAGCAAGGAATCATTGATCCAACTGGAGCTAATGTGCGACAAGCTAAAGAAGGTGTATGCCAAGAGCGCAGTGCTGCACAAAGAACGTCTAAGTAAGTACTCTCGTAAGTAGCTTCGTCATTCAATATCTTGGTTGATCTGTCAATAGTTTCAATCCCGAGTGGGTTTGCTTCGGGGCACACCCATTGGGTGTTCACTTTCCAGTGGGGGTGCGCTGAGCGAACTCACTGGGTGTAGTCCCCGAGGCTACATTCGACTGAAGCAGTCGGCGGTAGTCTAATAGCATAGGATACCTTGAACTTGAATTTTACAGTGGGGGCACACTGAGCGCAACCACTGGGTGTAGTCCCCAAGGCTACCGTTGACTGTATCAATCAGCGAGAGTCTTAGAGGTTGAAGTCTGACCGAATGATCTGATCATCATATCCGATTGACAAATCGTATGTCTTGTGTGACTAAAATTTTATTTTCCATTTATTGCTTGTAGTCTATTTGTGAGCTCGGAAGCCGCTACAATGCCCTGAAGGAAGAAGTGTTGTCCTTGCGGCTTGATTTAGATGCAGAGAAAACCAAGAGCGCTCGACTAGAGCAAGTGAAGAACGCACTGGAAGGTATAGTTCTTCCTGCCCGACTATTTTTTTCACTGTTCTTTCTTCCTATCCGACTGAATCCACTTCATCAAATGTTGGTGGAGAAAATCGTAATCTTGTCGGGAGACTGAAGAATTATGTTTCTTTAGTAACTGTGAAGACGACCCTCAAGAAGAATGACACTGAGCTGGCAGAGGCTCAGAAGGAGCCCAGTCGAGAGGCCAAGGAGGTTGAGGAGAAGCTGAAGACAGTCGGGAAATTGGAAGAAGAGAAGAAGACCCTTGAAGCGGCCATGAAGAAGACCAAGGAGGAGCTCATCAAGTGCAAGACCAAATTCGAACACATTACTGCCAAGAAGTCTGAGCTGGAGCACTTCATCGACGAGTTCGGCTACATCATGAGAGAAAAACTGAAAGGTGGGCTTTCTCGAATGATCCGTCTGTATTTTTGCATGACCGAATGAAGTTTACTTGACTTTGATTCTTCTTTCCATTCGGCTTAATTCATAATTATGCTTCAACATTATCGAGGAGACTAAGAAGATCGAGCAGGAGCTGGATCCGCCCCGAGAGCTGCTCAAGGATAGTGCGGCCATGGCCTATCTCCGACTGGAAGAACGCGTCGACAAATCGGTTTCATATTTCAGGAGGCTCTGCCTTGGCATTGTGGATGTTGAAAAGGAGATCTCCTCTGACGTAGAACACGCCAAGGATCTGGAGTCCACACTGAACCGAGTGAGAGACATACCATACCGGGTGAAGATGTGGAAGAAATCAGCAGCCCGAGCTAGGGCTGACATTGCTCTCTCACTGGTTCAGGTCCACTGCAAGGGAGTGAACGAGAAGAAACTTATGTCCTTGGAGGTCACCAATCGGAAGAACACCAAAATTGAAGACTTCATGGAGATGTTCATGGAGGCCGCCACTCGAATCGCAGAAAGCCTTGACCTGGACACGTTCCTTGAAGCAGTGCCTAACCCCGAGTGATCGTCGGGTTAACAAAAACTTCTTTAAACATTTGCCTCGAAATGCCGAGTAGTATCTTTAAGACTTTTAAATGGGACTGAGGCTCCTATCGTCGGTGCTTTCACTTCGAGCGATGCAATTCTCATCTCCTTTATCTTTATTTGATGCTTTGAGTGCATCGTACTTGAATGTGTATAGTGCCCGCATTTGGAGTGAAATTTTACTTAGGTGATGCGGGGTCATAACTAAGTCCCCGAGTGTTGGCAAGACCTTCGCTCAGAGCAATTCGTCATAGATGAACAATTATGGTACTGATCATCTTGACAGTCCAGCGTGCAGAATGTCCCACGGATAGCACATTTGCTCCCTTCATGGTTTTGGTAATTCATAACAACATATAAGTCAATGAACTAATGTTTCCATCAAGTATGTTTCAAGAAAAGTTCAATGATGGGTTGGCAAAGAGACTGTCGAATACACCAAGATGCAAGGAAATAGGTTGGTAAAACTTCAAGCAAGAGGACTCTACATTTTATATTTGTGAGAAATCACCTTGAGTCCATAGGAAAGCCAATACTATTAAAAGGGGGTAAGGTTTTGTTGGTGAACAAAATGCTCATACGTGCACAAGTGATAGTCACCAAAGACACCCACAAACTCTCCCACTAAAGTCTGTCCGGAGCCAAACACTCAAAATCGGTGCAACCAACATTCTACATTCAGTGCCACCGATTCCAAACCCTATACAGACTCAGCCAAACCCTAGCCTTTCGGTGTAGCCGATACTGCATTCGGTGCCATCGAGTTGGGCTGCCAACTTTCTGTTCCGCAAGTTCACAGTTTTGGTCCCTCCAATATTGTCGAATTAGCATCACCAAGATTGAGCATTCCGACCGTTGGTCACCTTATCGGTGCAACCGAGATTCCTATATCGGTCTCACCGAGATTCAAAAGTTGCCACCTTTTGGTCATGTCGGTACCACCGAGATTAACACATCGGTGTCACCGAGTCTGACTTATTGTGTGTAACGGTTGGATTTTTGGGCATGCCTATATATACCCCTTCACCACCACCTACTCGAAATAGAAGCACTCAGAACCATTCCATACCTATCCTATCAGTTTTCTGAGAGAAAATCACCTACCCTTGTGTTGAGGTCAAGATCTTCCACTCCAACCATATGGATCTTGATTTCTAGCCTCCCCAAGTTGCTTTCCACCAATTCCATCTCTTCTACCAAGCCATATATGTGAGAGAGTGATTGTGTGTTGAGGAGTCTATCATCTTGAAGCACAAGAGCAAGGAGTTCATTGACATTACCGAGCCTATTACCTTTTGGAGGGTGGTGCCTCCTAGATTGGTTGGGTGTCGCTTGGGAGCCTCCTACTTCGTGTTGTGGAGTGAACCAAGAAGTTTGTAAGGGCAAAGAGATCGCCTACTTCGTGAAGATCTACCCTGAGTAAGGCTAGTCCTCCGTGGACGTAGGCTGTCATGGTATATAGTCAAGGTTGCTTCTTCGTGGAACCCTCCATGGGTAGAGCCCTTCGTGGACTCTCGCGACCATTACCCTCTATGGTTTGAAGACATCATGAACGTGGATGTACGACAGCACCACCTATCCGAACCACGCGAAAAATCATCGTGTCACCAATTGCGTTTGCCTTTCCTACCCTCTCTTTACTTACATGTGCAATGTCTTTACTTCCCGCTGCTATACTCTTAAACATTCATGTGTATGGTGTACTTTACATACTATGAATGCTAAAATTTGCCAAGAATTAAAATTGGGAAAAGTAGATTTTTATTTGGTTAAGTAGTCTAATCACCCCCCTTTTGACCTACTTTCCATCCAACAAGTGGTATCAGAGCTTTGGTCTCCATTGCATTGGTTTCACAACCTATGAGAACTATGGCATCTAGTCAGGGAAATTATCACCGTAGAGGTCCGTACTTTGATGGCACTAATTTTTCTAGTTGGAAGCACAAAATGAAAATGCATTTGCTTGGTCATAACCGCTCTGTTTGGGATGTTGTTCGTGTTGGCATGCAAGGTGAATTCTTTGCGGAAGGAAAGGAACCTGATTGTGAAGCGACCGCGGATGAATTGAAGATGTTGCAACTCAATTCTCAAGCATGTGACATTCTCTTCAACTGTCTATGCCTCGAATAATTTAACAAGATCAGCCATCTTGAGAATGCAAAAGAGATTTGGGATACTTTGATTGATATGCATGAAGGCACAGAATTTGTTGGAGAATCCAAGTTGGATGTTCTTCAAAGTCAACTTGAAAAGTTCAAGATGAAGGATGGTGAAGGAGTCGCTGAGATGTACTCTAGGCTAGCTCTCATCACCAATGAGATTGCCGGCTTAGGAAGCGAATAAATGATTGACAAATTCATCATCAAGAAGATACTTCGAGCTTTGGATGATCGATATGACACCGTTTGCACATTGATCCAAATGATGCCCAACTACATAGATCTCAAGCCAACTGAAGTGATTGGTTGAATTGTTGCTCATGAGATGACACTCAAAGACAAGGAAGAGCTTCAGCACAAGTCTAGCGGTGCTTACAAAGCCACAAGTGATGCTCCCACTACCTCAAGCGACAACCGTGTCACAAATGAAAAGATAAGCCTCATTGTTAAGAAATTCAACAAGTTCTACAAGAATAGAAGCAAAGATCGAAGCTCCAACTCAAGATATGAAGAGAAGCGTTTGTCAAGTTGTGACAGAAACTGCTACAATTGTGGGAAGCCAGGACACTACTACAATGAGTGCATGGCTCCCTACAAACGAACAGAAGAGTCACCAAGAAGACAAATCTCAAGAGACGAGTCACCTCAAAAAGAGAGAAGGAGTAGAGATGACCATTATGAACAAAGACCCTCAAGGAGAAGTAGGGACTCAGAGAAGAAGGACAAGTACACCAAGAGCTACTCAAGAAGGAAACATCAAGCTAATTTTGGTGAATGGGTTTCCGTCTCCGACTCCGACAACCACTCCGAGAGAAGGTATCACTCCAACTCTGACTATAGTCAAGATGAAGGTGTTGCCGGAATTGCACTAGTGACTACCAACTCCTATGATCTATTTGATTCACCAAACAAAGGGAGTGGAAGTTGCTTCATGGCTAAAGGCCCCAAGGTATCACACCCCGAGTATCTTGATTTCAATAGTGATGAAGACGACTTGTTAATTGAAGATGAATTGCTATTTGACAAAACTAGTATTGTTAGTCAAAATGAACTTGTTAGTACTCACTCTATTGTAGATATGTCGTGTGGTGATTATAAGTTGGAAATAGAATGACTAAATCAATAACTAAAAACTCTTAAGTTAGCTCACGAGTCAACTCTAGAAGAACATTGAGAGCTTGTAAGGACACATGAGAAGCTACGCTTCAAGAAGCTCAATTTAGAGCAAGAGCATGAGTTCCTTAAAGCTATCAATGACGATATTCCAAAGAATACTTCCGATTTTCTTGGCAAATGACTTCTCTTATCTACATTCATGCCTCAAGTTAAGTCTAAGCAAGCTAGTAACAAAGGAAAGAAAGGTCCTTCAACTAGTAGCAATGAAAATGATAAATCCAATGATATTGCTCCTAGTAGTTCTCTTGATCCCACTAACTCTTATCTTAGCCAAGTTACACCTGAGCAAGAAAATGAACTTTTGAACGGGATTATAGAGAAAGGTATCTACAAGAGTCTCGAAGGGTGCAAACAATTTGAGGAGATTGTACGCAAGCATGGATGATACCGGAAGAATCATGGTTTTGGCTACTTCAACGCTAATGGAGTTGAATGGGAAGAAGGTCAATACCCCGATCCCAAGTTTGTTCCTCAAAAGGAGAAGTATGAAAATACTCTTCCCAAGGGAACAAAAGATCAAGATGACCTTCCACCACAAGACACCAAGCTCAAGGACAAGAACAAGCTTCAAGAGGACATTGACTCATATGAAGATGAATCCCAAGCTTTGGTGAAGTGGGTTCCCAAGGCTACTACAAGCTCCTACAAGTGCTACTTCAACACCAAGGATCCCCATCAACTTGATGTGGGTTCCCAAGAAGAAGAACTAGAGAGTTCTCGAGGGGTGACTCCACCAATGAAATTCATTGTTGGCAAGAACTAGTTGCAAACACCATCAACATTATGCAATAGTTCAAGGAGTCACACATTCACTCAAAGGTAAGCAAGGTACAAGGTAATCACCAAATCAATGGACATCATCACATATGCTTTGCACTCCATGTCGATAGATATCCTTGTATATGTCTCTTGTGTGTTGGGACTAACCCATGTAGGTGAGAAGAGTAATGACACAACAAGGATCCTCCCAACTCTTGGTGTTCTTCATCAACTTTGAGCATCCACCACTACCTCACCAACTTGAAGTATTGTTCGACAAAACCCAAGGTTAGTTTATCCCTCTTATGGTGGGATGCCACATCAAGGGGGAGCTTTACTCTAAGACTTGAGTTAAAGCATCTCATAAGAATGTGACAACACGAGATGCTTTATGTGAAAGTGGTAACCCCACTTGTGCTTAAACGATGAGTACGACCTATGATCAAGTATTCTTACTTGGCTCGTAAGTCAATATACTCATATATAGATGACTCTGTCATTGCCAAAGTGCTTGTTAGATGCTATTATGTTTGTGCATGTTTGCCATGATTTCTTTTAACATCTTATTGTGTGAGAATGTTGGTCTATATTTATTTACTCATTCGAGGACATCCAATTGTTGCTATTTGGATTTTCATATTTATTTGCCAATTGGATATACAAGAATTCCTAGGACCACTTCTTTAGCTATCTATGCTTTCTCATCTCATACTATATTCATGCTGCATAACAAAATTTGAATAGGTTCTTTTGGATCCCTCTGTGTGTGGAGCACTCAGAGTTCCTATCGACAAGGAGTGACCACTAAAACCTCCCAAGTGCATCTCAGTGGAACCAACCCACAATTCTCGGTCTCACCGAATGCCTAGGGTCGATCTGGATTTCTTGCCTCGGTACTACTGATTCCATATTCTCGGTTACACCAAGTTTCCCTATCAGCTGACAGTTGATAAACTCGGTGACACCAAAAATTTAGAATCGGCATCATCGACAGTGAAGGGTATATAATTGGTGGACCCCGACACTTTGAATTTCATTCGTCAAATCGTCGCGCCTCAAGCCCTAAGCTGACGTAGAAGGACCCCCTGGTCGTCGCCCCTGTCTTCCCTCGCTCCTCCGCCACTGGGAATCGCCGCCGACGATGGCACCTTCGCCCTCATCACCGCCGTAGCGAATCCGTCACTGATCTAGGGTACGGATTCGGACCCCTCTTGCGTTCCAACGTCTGATTCTTGCGCATTAGGGTTTCTCCATTATCTAGCCACAATTTGAGATCGTTCAATTCACAAGATAAACTCCATAGTCTAGCGAATCAAAATTATAGGTTTAGTTGCCCGTGAAGTTGCATCTCGGTGATACCGAGTATGAAAAATTGGTTCCACCGATTGCCTTTTTGTGCTAATGAGGAAAGAACTTGGTGAGACCGAGTGACAGGTTTCGGTCCGACCGAAATTGTTGCCACGTTTCGGTTAAGAGTTTTGTGAGTCTCGGCAGCACCGAAATGTTTGACTCGGTGACACCGAAATCCAATTTTGTAGTAAACTACATCTATATTTTTTATGTTCAAACTTTTAGAGACCAGCTGCATTTTGTGATGACTTATCCTATTCCACTCTTCTATACTCTCTTCACAGGGTCAGCATGTCAGGATCAGACAGTTAGAACTTGCTAGAGTAGAATGTTGAGATGAGTTCAGGCACTAGTCCTGAGTCCAGTTCATCTTCAGATCGAGGCACTTCCAGTTCTCATGGGTTGCCCAAGGCTGCAACAAGGACTAGGATGAGACTCAACTCAGATGAAGAGGATTCAGATTTTGTCCCAAAAGATATTCTTGCCAAGAAGCAAGAGAAGGCTATTAGGAAGGATGCCAATGAGGCCACCTCATCTAGGAAGGTGGTCAGCAAAATTTATGCTCCTGCAGAAACCTTCAAAGCACATGAGAGTGTTACGGCAACAATGTCTGTTGAGGTCCCTAGGAAGGCTGTGCCAAAGAAGATAGCGATGAAGAGGATCATCTCTGTGCAGGGTAGGCCTACCTCCATGTTTGAGGATCTAAAGGAGGCTGCTGCTGCTGGTGCTGCTACTAAGGAGGAAGAGGAGGAACTAGCTGCTCAGGCCCCTCCTAAGAAGAAAGCCAAGAAACTTTTGGCTGATGCTGTACCCAAGCCATGCCCCTCCAAGCGCACCAAGGAAACTTCAAAGAAAGCTGCTGCACAGAAGTCCAAGAGGACTACCAGGGATATACCTACTTCTGAGAAGAACAAGAAATCCACTTTCAGAGAAGCAGATGATGATGATGCTATGTCTGTTCTGATGAAGCTCAGACCTCACTTTCCAGTTCATGATGCCAGCCACCCAGTTGCTAAGGATATGAAGAAGAGGAAGGATTCATGCTTGAGGGCATGGAGAGCTGTTGATCCATATGCCTAGAGGAGAAAGACTATTGTTGATTACAGATTTTACACCGAAGACTAGTAAGACTTCTATGAGATAGTTTTGCTAGACAAGAGCCCAGCAGTCATTGACTTCAGATATGTTGACTAGAAGTACATCAAGGAGAATGAGGACTACTTTCCATGTGTCCAAGACAATTTTCACTGCATTGGACTTGATGAGTTTGTTGGCGGAGAGTTACTGCCTGGAATGATCAGATGATCATGCAATTCTACTTCACTACACATTTCTATGGAGATGGTAGGATTGTCTGGATGATTGAAGGAGCTAGATATGAATCTACTGTTGATGAGTGGGCTACCATCTTAGGAGTCCTAGAGGTTCAGGATGGAGATTTGGATGTCTACATAGAATCCAAGGAGAGCCACAATGCTACGAAGGACATGTATAATCCTATCATTGCAGACAAAGTGCAATCTCACAAGCTTGGCTCCATCTACTTTCTCCAGCCAGGCCTCCATACCATGAACACCATCCCAAGGCATAGCTTGATGCCCAAGTCCGGAGATGAGAAGATGATTCGTGGATACTCCATTAACATGCTCATCCATCTTGATCGTCACACCAGGATTCGAGTGATGGACTTTATTGTAGTGGCTGTAAAGAGGGTTGCTGCTGATCAGAAGCGCTTATGTGGCTACACACCCTATATCCAGATGATCATCAATACTCAGCTTGAGAAGCACATATTTGCTCTGGACAGTCCCCATTTGCCACTTCAGCCGGACTTTGAGGACAATGTTGTGGTGATGGATCCAGACTATCCCACATCAGCTACAGCTCAGGCACATGCAGAGGCAGAAGCAAAGGTAGCTCGAGCCACTAGTGCTCAAGTTCCCAGGTATAGGAACGAGCAGATGGATCTTTTGATCACCGCTGTCATGGAGATGAAGAAGGATATCAAGACCATCATGGATACTCAGGAGAGCCTTATGAACATTATTGATGATAGAGTGAAAACTCTAAATGACAAAGTTGATGGGCAGACCAAGACAATCAGGGAGCTCAAGAAGGAGGTTGATGAAGCCCCAATATGTCACCACTCCTCAGAATCTAATTCTTCTTCTGATGATGAGGAAGATAGTGCACCTATAAGGACGACTACCCAGTTTATGACTAAGGCGAGGACTCGTAGAGTACCAGCTCCAGAGTCGAGGCCTTCATCTTCTCCTCCAGCCACAGTATCTTCAACTCCATTAGCTCCAGTGCCTCCAGTATCTACTCCAGCTCCATCCAAGACTTCAGCGAAGTCTTCGCCGACGCAGTTCTCTTGACTCCGACATCAACAACCGGAGGAGTTCAGCCGCAGAACGATTAGATATATGCCTTTGAACTTTTTGGTAACTTGTTACCAAAGGGGGAGAAGCGTATATATATCTTAGGCTTCGAGTGAGAGAGCGTCTGTTTTTATTTGCTAGTTTTACAAAAAACATTTGGATATTTTTGTTTGACGTGACAAACTTTTGTGTTTGTGTGTGATCATACGCATTTATGTGTGTTGTTGCTATTTCCTATCATTTCATGATTATGTGATGATCACTCACATTGCTTAATTGTGTTGTGCTATGTTATTAATTCTAATTACTCTCGCACACCACTAAGATGTATGTGTCATGGAAGAAGTGCCCCATGTACCTAATCAATTGTGCATTTGCATTCAAACACAAATTCAAAATAATCACAAATTTAGGGGGAGCTCTTGTTTATCACATACTTCTCAAAGTGATGATTATATTCATTGATTATATCATATGTCGAAGCTTTGATCTATACATTGTCACCAATTACCAAATAGGGGGAGATTGAAAGCACATTTGCTCCCTTGGTGGTTTTGGTAATTCATAACAACATATAAGTCATTGAACTAATGTTTCAATCAAGTATGTTTCAGGAAAAGTTCAATGATGTGTTGGCAAAGAGATTGTGGAATACCCCAAAATGCAAGGAAATAGGTTGGCGAAACTTCATTCAAGAGGACTCTACATTTTTTTTTGTGAGAAATCACCTTGAGTCCATAGGAAAGCAAATACTATTAAAAGGGGGTAAGGTTTTGTTGGTGAACAAAATGCTCATACGTGCACAAGTGATAGTCACCAAAGACACCCACAAACTCTCCCACTAAAGTGTGTCCAAAACCAAACACTCAAAATTAGTGCAACCAACATTCTACATTCGGTGCCACCGATTCCAAAGCCTAGACAGACTCAGCCAAACCCTAGCCTTTTCATCCAGTCGGTACTTCATTCGGTGCCATGGAGTTGGGTTGCCAACTTTCTATTACGCAAGTTCAAAGTTTCGGTCCCTCCGAGATTGTCGAATTGGCGTCACCGAGACTGAGCATTCTGACCAATGGTCACCTTATCGGTGCAACCGAGACTCCTATATCAGTTTCACCGAGATTCAAAAGTTGCCATCTTTTGGTCACTTCGGTACCACCGAGATTAACACATTGGTGTCACTGGGTCTAACTTATTGTGTGTAACGGTTGGATTTTTGGGGATGCCTATATATACCCCTTCAACACCACCTACTCGGAAGAGAAGCACCCAGAACCATTCATAGCTATCCTATCAGTTTTCTGGGAGAGAACCACCTACCCTTGTGTTGAGCTCAAGATCTTCCACTCCAACCATATGGATCTTGATTTCTAGCCTCCCCAAGTTGCTTTCCACCAATCCCATCTCTTCTACCAAGCCATATCTATGAGAGAGTGATTGTGTGTTGAGGAGTCTATCATCTTGAAGCACAAGAGCAAGGAGTTCATCCACATTATCGAGCCTATTACATTTTGGAGGGTGGTGCCTCCTAGATTGGTTAGGTGTCGATTGGGAGCCTCATACTTCATGTTGTGGAGTGAACCAAGAAGTTTGTAAGGGCAAGGAGATCGCCTACTTCGTGAAGATCTACCCTGAGTAAGGCTAGTCCTCCATGGACGTAGGCCGTCATGGTATAGTCAAGGTTGCTTCTTCGTGGAACCCTCCGTGGGTACAGCCCTCCGTGGACTCTCGCGACCGTTACCCTCCATGGGTAGAAGACTCCATGAACATGGATGTACGATAGCACCACCTATTAGAACCACGGGAAAAATCATCGTGTCACCAATTGCGTTTGCCTTTCCTACCCTCTCTTTACTTACATGTGCAATGTCTTTACTTTGCGCTGCTATACTCTTAAACATGCATGTGTAGGGTGTACTTGACATACTATGAATGCTAAAATCGGCCAAGAATTAAAATTGGGAAAAAGTAGTTTTTTATTTGGTCAAGTAGTCTAATCACCCCCTCTAGACCTACTTTCGATCCTAGACCCACTCGAAGAGTTTGTTTTTAACTTAGGCGATGTGCAATCGCGGCTAAGCCCACGAGTGTTGGCAAGACCTTCACTCAGAGTGGTTTGTTAACTTAGGCAATGCGGAGTCGCGGCTAAGCCCCCGACTGCGGGGGAGGCCCTCATTCAGAGTAGTTTTTCATCTAGATGAACAATGATGGTCCTGTTGATCTTGATGATCGAGTGTGGAGAATGTCCCACTCAAGAAGTTTTATAACTTAGGTGATGCGGAATCGTGGCTAAGCCCTCGAGTGTTGGTAAGACCTACACTCGCAGTAGTTTGCCAACTTAGGCGACGCGGAGTCGCAGCTAAGTCCCAGAGTGCGAGCGAGGCCCTCACTCAGAGTAGTTTGTCATCTAGATGAACAATGATGGTCCTGTTCATCTTGACAATCGAGTGTGGAGAATGTCCCAATGGAGAAGTTTTTTAACTTAGGCGATGCGGAATTGCGGCTAAGACCCCGAGTGCTGGTAAGACCTACACTCGTAATGGATTGTTAAATTAGGCGACACGGAGTCGCAATTAAGTCCCTGAGTGCGGGCAAGCCACTCATTCGGAGTAGTTTGTCATCTAGATGAACAATGATGGTCCTGTTCCTCTGAACGATCGAGTGTGCATAATGTCCCACTCGAGAAGTTTTTTAACTTAGGCGATGCAGAATCACGGATAAGCCCCCGAGTGTTGGTAAGACCTACACTCGGAGTTGTTTGTTAACTTAGGCGACGTTGAGTTACAGCTAAGTCTCCGAGTGCAGTCGAGGCCCTCACTCAGAGTAGTTTGTCATCTAGATGAATAATGATGGTCCTATTCATCTTCACAATCGGTTGTGGAGAATGTCCCACTCGAGAAGTTTTTAACTTAGGCAATGTGGAATCATGGTTAAGAGCCCGAGTGTTGGTAAGACCAACACTCTGAGTAGTTTATATACTTAGGCGACGCAGAGTTGCAACTAAGTCCCCGACTGCGGGTGAGGCCCTCACTAAAAGTAGTTTGTCATCTAGATGAACAATGATGGTCCTGTTCATCTTGACAATCGAGCTTTGAGAATGTCCCACTAGAGAAGTTTTTAACTTAGGCAATGCGGAATCGCAGCTAAGCCCCTGAGTGTTGGTAAGACCTACACTCAGAGTAGTTTGTTAACTTAGGCTATGCGGAGTTGCAGCTAAGTCCCCGATTGTGGGCGAGGCCCTCACTCAGAGTAGTTTGTCATCTAGATGAACAATGATGGTCCTGTTCATCTTGACAATCGAGAGTGGAGAATGTCCCACTCGAGAATTTTTAGGTTAGGCGATGCGGAATCGCGGCTAAGCCCCCGAGTGTTGGTAAGACCTACACTCGAATTAGTTTGATAACTTAGGCAACGCGGAGTCGTAGCTAAGTCCCCGAGTGCGTGCGAGGCCCTCACTCAGAGTAGTTTGTCATGTAGATGAACAATGATGGTCTTGCTCATCTTGACAATCAATTGTGGAGAATGTCCCAATCGAGAAGTTTTTTGAACTTAGGCGATGCGGAATCGCGGCTAAGCCCCCGAATGTCGGTAAGACCTACACTTGGAATAGTTTGTTAACTTAGGCGATGTGCAGTCGCATCTAAGTCCCCGAGTGCAGGCGAGGCCCTCACTCGGAGTAGTTTGTCATCTAGATAAACAATGATGGTCCTGTTCATCTTGACAATCGAGTTTCGAGAATGTCCCACTCGAGAAGTTTTCTAACTTAGGCGATGCGGAATCGTGGCTAAGCCCCTGAGTGTTGGTAAGACCTACACTCGGAGTAGTTTGTTAACTTAGGCAACGCAGAGTCGCAGCTAAGTCTCCGAGTGCGGGCGAGGCCCTCACTCGGAGTAGTTTGTCATCTAGATGAATAATGATGGTCCTGTTCATCTTGACAATCATGTGTGGAGAATGTTCCACTTGAGAAGTTTTTGAACTTAGGCGATGCGGAATCGCAGCTAAGCCCCCGAGTGTTGGTAAGACCTTCACTTGGAGTGGTTTGTTAACTTAGGTGACGCGGAGTCACAGCTAAGCCCCGAAGCGCGGGCGAGGACCTCACTCGGAGTAGTTTGTACTTAGGCAAAATCAGGTTTGCAGTTAAGTGTTTTGTGTTTTACACCCACTCGGGTGGTAGTCAAATTTGAACAAGTTATAATGAAACAAATCTTAATTCATCGAGATCACTCAAATTTATTACAGAAGTCTCAATTTACATCTGTCGTGTTCTATGTGTAGAACTTGCGGAGCAGATCCGCATTCCAAGTCCGAGGTTCTTCCACGTCATCATTGATGTTGTACAATCGGTATGCTCCATTTGTGAAGGAGTTCGGAGATGACATACGGTCCTTGCCACAGAGGTGCCAACTTTTGGGGTCTCTTCTGATCCAATCGGAGGACGAGATCCCCTACCTAAAATGCTCGGTGTCTGACATGTCTGTCGTGCTAGTGCCTCAGATCCTGTTGATAGAGCGTGGACCTTATTAGGGCCAACTCCCTTTCCTCTTCTAGGAGGTCGAGACAGTCTTGACGTGCTGTCTTCGCCTCGGCTTCATCATATTGTTCCACTAGGGGGAATTGAATTGGAGATCACACGACAACACGACTTTTGACCCATAGACCATCAAGAAAGGAGTGCGCCATGTAGAGTGGTTTGGGTCGTCCGAATTCCCCATAAGGCCGATGGTAGCTCTTCGACCTAGGCTCCAGCAGCATGCTTCAAATCTCTCATCAGTCGGGGTTTCAATCCCTGGAGTATCATTCCGCTTGCTCGCTCTGCTTGTCCATTTGACTGCGGGTGAGCCACGGAGGCGTACTTAACCCGAGTACTGTGAGAGTAGCAAAACTCATGGAATTCATCCGCGTCGATGTTCTTCCCATTATCCGTGATGATGTCGTATGGCACGCCGAATCTATAGATAATCTGCCCAATGAAGCTGACGGCAGTGCCTACATCCAGACACTTGATGGGCTTAGCTTCATTCCACTTAGTGAATTTATCGACGACAATGAGCAGGTGGGTGAATCCACTCGTCCCTTTCCGCAAGGGTCGAACCATGTCAAAGCCCCACTGAAAGTGCGTTATATCGGCTAGATGGGGGTGAATAGGCGAATTTTACGAATTCATCATTTGAGAAATTTCAACATTGAGGAATTTGAAATGTGATGAATAACTAGCAGCAGAATAAGTACTCAAGTGGATGAGGAACATAGTGACAGCAAAGTCTTCATGATTAAATGAAACATGCACAAATAGAGAGTAGCGTGATACAGGATAAGCAATGATGAACAAGGTAACTTGAAGCATTTGAGGTGAGGAATTTGTGAAGTCTTCAGTCAAATTCTTCCAACTGTAACAATCAATTTCATCAACAGATATATGAGGAATAGAGGGGTTGAGGAAATAGAACCATATAGCTTGATGAAGACAATGGTTTGATGACCTAGTTCCAACTGTTGTGACACTCGTACGTCTGGTTTGGAGCGGCCTGATATTTAAACTAGAGGACACACAGTCCCAGGACACACAGTCCTTACCGTATTCTCCTTGAGCTAAGGTCACACAGTCCTCGCCCAACACTTGTGGTAAGTCTTCAGGGTAGACTTCCAAAACCCTCACAAACTAGTCACCCGGCGATCCACAATTTACTGTTGGATGCTCTAGACCAAGGTCACTTCATGGTCCCCAATTGTCTGCAGGAGCACTAGACCATGACGCCTAACCGTCTGGAGGATGCACAGTCCTCAAAGGTAACAAGCGTCGGTTCCACACAGGAATTTCGTCAATGATGCTCAATAACAATGGGTTTTAAGGTTTGGATTGTGGGTTTTTCCTCACTGATGATTTTCTCACAAAGTCCTCAGAGGATGGGTTGCTCTCAAATGACAAGTGTCAGTTCTCTCTCAGAGCACCCAACCAGCTAGTGGTTATGGGGGTTGGCTATTTATAGCCAGGGTGCAACCTGACATGATAAGTCATAAATGCCCCCAATGATATGACCATTATGTGGGTAAGAACTATTGGGGACAGCTGGCGCTAAGCACAGCAACGGTCAGAATTTCGAGCTATTAAAGTCCTCAGCTTATCATAGTCCTCACTTGTAGGCAATTCGCACTAGCAAAATCCTAACTCCTTAGTCAGATCAATTTCCTCAGAGACCAGAAGAACTTCGTCTTTGTCTCTGAAAAACGTGTCTAAATTGTAAGAGATTTCCAAAGGCTTCACTCTAAGGATTGTATGGGTTGAAGATATTTGAGTTGAGCATTAGTTGGAAATTTTCCTTAGTATTACCTCGACCCCCTTTAACAGTACGGTGTTTCCTATGACTCAAATAAAGGAAATGAAACTACGAAAACAAAGTCTTCACGCTTCATATTCCTCATTCATATCTTCAAGGTCACACCAACTTCTTCATTTTCAAAGTTTTCACAAAGTCTTCACCAAAGTCTTCAGAAAGTCTTCAGCAAAGTCTTCACTTGAAGACATTCATTTTAGGGGTCGATAATCTCTGAATATATCAAACTCCTCATCGACTTATAGAGCCTGTGTACACTCACAAACACATTAGTGCCTTAACCTATAAGTCTTCAATACACCAAAATCACTAAGGGGCACTAGATGCACTAACAATCTCCCCCTTTTTGGTGATTGATGACAAATAGGTTAAGTTTTCAATGGGGATAAACATATGAAGTGAAAGTACAGATTTTGAGGAATTTGATTGCAAGATATAGAAGAACTCCCCTTGAAGATGTGCATATTTGAGGAATTTGCTTTTGGCTGCAAATGCACATGGCAGGTTCAAAACATGGAGAACTCCCCCTATATCTTGTAATTCATACACGCATTTGAATATATGAAATAAAGAATTTGAAATGCATGAAGAAAATGGTGTCTGACGAAATTCAGCATGCATGCATTAAGGTAATTGAGGTAATAAACATGCGAGGAAATAGTTCAAAAGTGTCAGACCACCATCGGACTTAAGTTTACAACTCAATAACCAAAAACTTCAGAAGAGCGAGAGTTGCAACTTAAAAAAATAGCCCATATATGTAGACCCGCTTGAAGACTAACTCAAATTTTCTCCCCCTTTGTCATTGAGGACCAAAAGGGAAGAAAAAATGATGACTAACGCCCCATGAGGAATTTCATTTTGTTGGTGAAGGAGTGCCAGTGTTGTCGGGGTCGATTGTTGATGCAGGTCCAGCAGCAGTATCATCAATGTCTTCATCTTCCTCGTGCTCGCGAGATGAAGAATAGGAACTGGTGACCATCAGAGGAACTTGGACTTTCTTGAACTTCTTCTGAGGACAGCGAGCAAAGTCTGGATATTCTTCAAAGTTCAGCTCATCCAATTCTTCTGAAGACATGATGTGATTTAGCACAACCCAAGAGCGCTTGAGGTTTTCATGAGCATAGCAGTGGTTCCTCTTGACAGTGTTCTGTGTCACAGTCATATTCTGCACAATATACCCAAGTTGACGCTTGACCCACTTGTGATTTCGATCAACCTTCTGATGAAGACTTAAGAGAAGCTCACGATCAGTCATCACACGAGGAGCAGTTGCATGAGGCTTTTGTGCAGAGGTTTTGGCAGAGGAGTCCAGTGTTGCAGAGTCATCATTGGTGGAGTAGGATGCTGCTTGACGAAACTGACCATCCAATGGACGAGTGCCTTGATCAATGACATCCTTGCCTTTTCCTTCATCAATTGTGCTTTTGAGGACTTCAATCGGGGGCACAAAAATGAAATGATTTTGGAAGTCAGCCTCAAAGTGCATTGAAGACTTTGTTCTGAGGAAATGCATAATCCAGGGAGCAAATGGCTTCAACTCAAATGGTGACATAGCAGCATTGGCCAGAGTCCTCATGAAGAAATCGTGAAAATTGATGGGAATCCCATGAATGATGTTGAAAAGCATATTCTTCATGATTCCTTCAACTTCTTCTTCTTCAGAGTTGTGCCCCTTCTGAGGACATAGGGTGTGAGTGAGGATGCGATAGACTATTCTAGGTACATACAGCAAATCCTTCACAAGAAAGGTTGTCCTTTGAGGCTTTCCAGGTTCTAATTTCTTCATCACCACATTCATCATCTGATTTGGCAGTGGTGGATCATTGAACAGGCAGCGGGCTTCATCTGAAGGAATTGGAACTGGGACAGACTGAAGCAATTCAGAAGAGCTTGCAATGAAATGAGTTGTTCCGGTCATCCAGTCCAATACCCAGGAGTTGATGTCTGAGGAATTTCCACTAATGTATAGAGTGGCATAGAATTGAAGAATCAACTCCTTGTTCCAGTCACAGACATCTACGCAGAAGGGAAGAAGTCCAGCATCATGAAGAACTTGGAGCACCGGCGTGAATGATGGAATTGACTCCATGTCCACATGAGGAATGTTGTGGTGCTCAAAGATTTTCTTCTTGTCACATAGAACAGTGGCATAGTAGTTCATTTGAGTAGGAGTCCAGAACCTTGTGCGACCAGTTCGAGCCGAATCATATGGATTTGGCCCTGTGAAGAACGTGTGTTCATTGAGGAAATTTGTCCTGAGGAATTTGGGGCGGACCGAACCTTTGAATGGCATTTGTTGCTTAGGTTGAAGATTTGGTCGATTGCGCCCTTTGATCTCAGTTGGCATGGGAGGAACTACAGACTGAGTGATTTGTAGAACAGGTTCCTTAGTAGTGGACGGAGCATCAATTTCCTCAGCTGTTGCAGTTGGAATTTCTTCAGGGTCTGGAAGATACAGGTGTTCAGAATCTTCAGGTATTTCCTCAGTTTGTGTAGGTCACTGAGGAAGCAGCATCAGAGGAGTTGCCATAGGTGAGTTGGGGTGTTCAGATTCCCAATATTCATCATTGATGACAGGAGTAGTGTCACCAATGTTAATTCTTCATCAATTTCTTCAACGCCAGCAGTTAGCAGAAGCTGGGGCGATGATACCTTGGGAGTTGATGCAGTGTCATCAATGACAATTTCCTCATCAAGAGGCTCTGAGGAAGCAGCCGAATGATTCTCTTCTTCGTGAGGAATGTCATATGCTTCTCCAGTTGGCACAATAGCATAGGGTGGTGCCGAGGAAATTGGAGTTGCATCAAGAGGTGGAGCTGAGGAACTTGTCAAAGTTTTCAACTTCTTCAACACAGGGGCTCCAGAAGTTGATGCTTTTCTTTTGAGGGGATTTTCCTCAGCATGAGCAGTTTCTTCAGGAACGACTGATGCAGCCACCCTGGGTGGTTCAGTTTCTTGAGGCACAGTGGATTCTACAGTTGGCCTATCAGATTCTTCAGGCACAAAATTGGGGGTTGTCCTGGCATGTTCATCAGTGGTCTGAATTTCCTCAGCAGCACTGGCAGATGCTTTTGATCCAAAAGCACCTTCTTCAGCAGTTTCTTCAGGCTGAGCATTTTCATCAGCAGCCCGAGGAATTTCATATTCAGTCTGAGCATTTTCTTCAGACCGAGTCTTTTGTGGTTGCGATCGAGCTGCAACCCTGGTGTTGTGATCCTTTACAGCTGCATTAGCAGCCTTGACGAGTCTAACCTTGGTGCCCTGCCATTCAGTATCATATCTTTGTTGATCCAAGGAGAGAGTGCGAATCTCGGACTGAACTGTGACAAGTTGATTTGGGGTCAAGTTCATCACATTTTCGCGCAGAAACTTTTCTTTGCGAGTCTTGTTCCTCTTAGCCCTCTGAGCTTGCTCTCTTTTCCATTGTTCTTCAGAGATGAAATGGGTGAGGACATGATCCACTTTAGGAGGCAGATTTAGTGAGGAAAGTGGAGTACTTGGGTCCTCATGCCATATATCAATGAAGTTAAGGATCAACTTGGGATCCAACATGAGAGGAACAGAGCTCCCCTTTGCTTTAGCTGCCCTGTGCTGCCTCTGTCTGATGATTTCTACCAATTCCTCCTCCTCATCATCATCAATAGAAGAAGAAGAAGAATCTGAGGGAATTGTGACCAGAGCCTTGCTGGTGTGAGAGCTTAGTTTTTGACGTCCAGCTGTCTTCTTCAGTTTAAGTGTAGAGGGACTGGTTGAAGACTTTGCAATAGTGGAGGGGCTTGCAGCGAGCTTCGGTCCTTTTGCATGTTGCCAGATGCACTGGAGTTGAGGACTTTTTGACAGTTGCAGATGACTGAGCAGCAACAGTTCCAGGAGCTGAAGGTTTTCTGGGCTGAGGCCTTTGACCTTGAGGAATTTGCACTTAAGATTTTGAAGAGTCAATTTTTAGAGCAGATTTCTTTAACATCTTCTTCGGTGCAGTAGCAGAAGCTCCAGCAGAGGCAGAAACAGCAGAATCCTCGTTGAATTTCTTCACAGCCTCTTTGGCTTTCCTTGCCAATTTGGCTTGTTGCTTTTCCCACATGGCAGGAAAGTCCTCACCAGTTTTGATGCTAGAAGGATCTGCAATTTGGTTAGGAGCTAGAGGAGGCCTGCTGCAAGGTGGTTTCACAGCGAATTTCATCATGTATTTTGGAGTTACATAATGATATTCTCTCCATTCTTTGGCCCATCTCCTCTCAATCTTTTGCAGACGAATCTTCCTCTGCTTGGTCGTCTCTTTTCCATGAGTTTCTTCGTCAGCTGTGCAATATTCATCATATAGATCCTCAGGGATCTCAAATGCAGTGTGCACATCTGGCTTTTCCCCTCCTTTCTGAGGTTTCTTTCCATCAGACATTCTCTTCACTTGAGGAATATGAACTCTTGAAGATTCTGAAGAGGTACACAGTTTTTCTTCAAGTAGTGCTGCAAATGAGTTAAGTTGATGAGAACCTAGTGATTCATCAGCAGACATGTTGTACCTATGAATAGAGTATAGGTGCGAAGAATTTGAAGAGTTCATATGCGTTCTTAGAAATTTTAAGAGAGATAGGTGTGAGGAATTTGACCATGGATGTCTTGAGGATTTTTACTAAGTGTTCTTAGCCTCAGGTTCCAGAGTTGTGCAAATTTGAGAATTCACACAATTGAGGAATCTTGAAGAAAGTCATTACTTAGAAAAAGTCATCAAGTATCAAGTATGAGGAGATGAAGGTGCTTGTGTATTTGATTTATAATGTTTAAACACATATTTGAGGAATAGTAGTTGTAGTTAAGGATCAAACATGGGTAGTAAAAATAAATTTTAATTACCCTGGTGAAGAACACGAAGAACACAGAGATGAACTAAGGAGGTTCGTCCGTTCAGATCTCCCACGCCCTAGCTTGGCAGAAGGAGACAACTACAGCGGCGGCGGGATGAAGATTTCCGCGGCCGATGCGAGTACGGCGACGACGAGGTTGAGGCAGCGAGGCTCTTCCTCACCGGCGACGATGACTTTAGCGGTGGCGCTTGGATGGAGCTCGGGAGAGAGATGAGATGCGGAGTAACCGAGCACAGTAGATGGGAAGGGAGCATTTATAGAGGAAGTAAAACGGATCCTCCCAAAGATTTTGGACAGGATTGCCCCTGACCCTTGCTCTCCACGCGACAGGTGTCACCCACGATCTAGGTAGTGAAGATTGTGGAGGATCGTGGGTTATCCAGGCGCGGGAATCAGAATAGTTTGTGTGGGAACCGCCGAAAATTTTGGTAGAGAAGATTTCAAAGTTTTCATTCGCAAATTCTTCAGCTGTCAAGGACACAATGAAGACTTTGAACAAGTTTCAAAGTAGAACGCATATGAGGAATTTGTGAACAGACTGGGTTGAGTTTAGCATAGACGGGAAAGGGTCCGATCACATTACTTAGATGACAATCAACTTGAAGAATTAGCAATAAGTGAATGTTGTTGAGGACATTGAAAAACTCAAAAGTATATATGATTCTCAAAAGTTTTGAAGAATTTGAAGAGTTGATGAATTTGAAAAATTTGAGGAATTTGATAAATTGAAGAATTTGCAACAATACTCAATTTTGAAGAACTTCAACTTTTGGTTGGTGGCTTAACCCACCGTATAAGAATGATGATTTCAGACACCGCTTACAATTGTCGTAGAGTTCTGAGAATCAAATTCTACGTTATTTTCTTCACACTTAGAGAGTTATTCTTCATTGACTGAAGAAAAACGTTACTTCGTGTGTTGCACATTTAAGTCATCAATTTTGCATACGTGTTAGGATGTGTGTTCTTCATCAAAGAACATTCGAAGATTCTAAGATATTTAGCTCAGACCTCAACTTGCAAAATCTCTTTTCATCCAAGGGCTTTGTGAAGATATCGGCCAGTTGTTCTTCAGTAGGAATGTGATTGATGAGATGTCGCCCTTGAGTACATGATCTCGAAGAAAGTGATGACGAATCTGGATGTGCTTGGTCTTGGAGTGTTGAACAGGGTTGTACGCAATCTTGATGGCACTCTCGTTGTCGCAGAAAAGAGGCACATTCTTCAGCTTGATTCCGTAGTCCTTGAGGGTTTGTTTCATCCATAGTAATTGAGCACAACACGAGCCAGCAGCAATGTACTCAGCTTCTGTAGTAGAGAGTGAAACACAGTTCTGCTTCTTCGAGGACCAACAGACTAAGGATCGTCCGAGGAAATGACATGTGCCTGAGGTTGACTTGCAATCCACGTGATCTCCAGCATAGTCAGCATCAGAGTATCCGACGAGATGAAGATTTGAGCCCTTGGGATACCACAATCCAAGTGTTGGTGTGTGAGCTAAGTATCGAAGAATGTGTTTCACAACCTTATGGTGTGATTCCTTCGGAGTTGCTTGGAATCGAGCACACATATAGACACTTAGAATTATATCAGGCCTAGATGAACATAGGTACAATAAGGAGCCAATCATGCAGCGGTATACCTTCTGATCGAAGTCTTTACCATTTTCATTTGTGCAGAGATGGCCTTTTGATGGCATTGGAGTTTTGACGCCTTTGCAATCTTGCATGTCGAATTTCCTCAGAACATCTTTGAGGTATTTCTCTTGTGAGATGAAGATGCCATTGTCTTGCTGACCAATTTGAAGACCTAAGAAGAATTTCAACTCTCCCATCATAGACATTTGATATTCTTCACTCATCATATAGGCAAATTCATCACTGTAACGTTTGTTAGTACATCCAAAGATAATATCATCAACATATATTTGGCATATGAACAGTTCATTGTCATAGGATTTTGTGAAAAGAGTAGGGTCGAGTGAACCGGGTTTGAAGCCTTTCTTCATGAGGAATTCCTTTAGAGTGTCGTGCCACGCCTAAGGGGCCTGCTTGAGGCCATAGAGGGCCTTGTTTAGTCTGAAGACTTTGTCAGGATGCTTAGGATCTTCAAAACCTGGGGGTTGAGCAACATATACTTCTTCCTCAAGCTTACCATTGAGGAATGCACTTTTCACATCCATTTGATATAAGATGATATTATGATGGTTCGCATAAGCCAGTAATATGCGAATAGCTTCTAGTCTAGCAACAGGTGCAAAAGTTTCATCAAAGTCAATTCCCTCAACATGTGTATAGCCTTGAGCTACAAGTCGAGCCTTATTCCTCACCACAAGACCATTTTCATCTTGCTTGTTGCGGTAGATCCACTTGGTGCCTATGATGTTATGCTTGCGAGGATCTGGCCGCTTGACAAGTTCCCACACGTTGTTGAGCTTGAATTGATGCAATTCCTCTTGCATGGCTTGAATCCATTCGGGCTCCTTGAATGCTTCATCAACTTTGGTGGGCTCTAAGATAGAGACAAAGGCAAAGTGCCCACAAAAGTTAGTTAGATGTGAAGCTTTTGAGCGTGTGAGAGGACCTGGTGCATTGATGTCATCGATGATTTTGTCAATCTGCACTTCATTTGCTACTCTTGGATTAGCAGGTTGATGAGGCTGAGGAGTTTCATCAGCACCATTTTCTTCAGGCATATCAGCATGAGAGTCTTCATTTGTTGAAATGATTTCCTCAGTGGGTATGACATCTTCAGTTGCCTTTAGCTTGATGGATTCCTCAGGAGATTGTTCATCTAACACAGAAGGTAGGTGCTCTCTTTGCGAGCCATTAGTTTCATCGAATCGCACATCTACAGTTTCAACCACCTTGTGATGGTAGGTGTTAAAGACTTTGTAGGTGTGCGAGTCCTTTCCATAACCAAGCATAAAACCTTCATGTGCTTTTGGTGCAAACTTAGAACTGTGGTGAGGATCTCTAATCCAGCATTTTGCACCGAAGACTTTGAGATAACTTACATTGGGTTTCTTGCCTGTCATGAGCTCATATGAAGTCTTCTTGAGGAATTTGTGAAGATATACCCTATTGATGATCTAGCATGCAGTATCAACTTCTTCAGGCCAGAAGCGACGAGGGGTTTTGTATTTGTCAAGCATGGTTCAAGCCATCTCAACAAGTGTCCTGTTCTTGCGCTCCACGATGCCATTCTGCTGAGGAGTGTAAGGAGCAGATAACTCATGAGTAATACCAAGTTCATCAAGATACTCATCAAGGTTAGTGTTCTTGAATTCAGTCCCATTATCACTCCTGATATGTTTGACCTTGACACCAAAGTTTGTGGAGGCCCTTGAAGCAAACCGTCTGAAGATATCTTGCACTTCATTTTTGTACAGAATGATATGCACCCATGTGTAACGAGAGTAATCATCAACAATGACAAATCCATACAAACTTGAAGAATTTGTTAGTATGGAGTAGTGAGTGGGACCAAAGAGATCCATATGAAGCAATTCAAAAGGTCGCGTAGTGGTCATGATTGTCTTTGAGGGATGCTTGGATCTGGTCATTTTCCCAGATTCACATGCACCACAAAGGTGGTCCTTGAGGAATTTGACACCCTCGATGCCAATGACGTGCTTTTTCTTCACGAGTGTGTGCAGATTCCTCATACCAGCATGTCCAAGTCGTCGATGCCACAGCCAGCCTTCTGAAGACTTTGCAACTAAGCAAGTGGCATGTTGAGGACCTATAGAGAAATCAACAATATACAGGTCTCCTCTCCTAAAGCCATTGAAGACTTTGGAATTGTCAGATTCCATGGTGACAACACAACGATATTTTCCGAATATGACAACCATATCAAGATCACAAAGCATTGAGACAGACATAAGGTTGAACCCGAGGGATTCAACAAGCATCACCTTGTCCATGGTTCGGTCCTTTGAGATAGCAACCTTACCAAGTCCCAATACCTTTCTTTTTTCCTTTGTCTGCGTAGGTGATATGCTTCAGAGGAGATGAAGTGAGTGGCAAATTCATCAGTAGATTCTTGTCACCCGTCATGTGGTTTGTGCATCCACTATCGAGAACCCACTCAGTAGCTTTTAAATTATCATCCTGTAGATGAATTAGTACGACTTACGAACTTATATGCTTCAGAGTGAAGAATATGATATCAATTTCATCGAACAGAATTTTATCACACAAGATAGTAAGCAAGTAGAGTGAGGATGTGAGAAATGAAGAATTCATTTCATCATGGTTAACTTGCATCCTTTCAAGCATTTCCTCAGGTCTCCAGCAAATTCATCAGATGTTCAAATTCATCTGGAGACCTGACCCTGCATAAGATGTCAGTTTGTTTTCTTCACCACCCACATTTGGAGGGGTGGTAAAGAATTCATCATTCTACGAGCACAATGTGAGAAGGGAGGCATTGAAGCAAGTGCGCTTCGTTTCACACGGGGGGTTAGAGTATTCAAATGAATAAGGAGAGAAATTCTTCGAGGACTTTTGAACATAATGGTTTGAAGAATAATGCACATATTCATAACTCTTAGGTTTTCCCTGCGAAACAGAGGCATTAGCACGAGAATGATGATTTTGACCATTTGAGGAATTTGGTCTGGGGTTCCGATTCTTCATGAGTGGTGTCGTGAGGACATTCACTTGAAGATTTTGTAGGTAGCTCTTGGGAACCCAAATTTTCTTCATAGGAGAACCGTTCCTGCAGTTAGTTCCAACATATCTAGCAAATACTTCACTTGACTTATTTTTCAAGAATCTGTAATTGGAGTCAAGTGACTCAACTGAGGAATATGAAGTTTCACAAGTAAAGCCAGATAAAGTGGATGGATCCACAAGAGATCCTTTTGCAGCAACCCATGAGGTTTTGGGGTACTGCTCAGGTGTCCAGTAGGATCCATCAGCGTTGAGTTTCCTCACAAAGGCAATACCCTCTTTCCTAGGGTTCCTATTCAGAATCTGCTTTTTGGGGACATCACAAAGAGTTTGATGCCCTTTGAGACTTTTGTATATGCCTGTCACATACAATTCCTTCAACCCTGGATTGTCATCGGTGATACTAGTGGTATCCTCAGATGAGGAATTTAAGACCATGGGAATAGTTGAAGAAATTGCAGCAATAGAAGCATTTGAACATTCAGGTGAAGAATTATCAGTTTCACGTTCGATCCATTTCAAACAAGGTGGAACAAATTCTTCCTGAGCGGTACTGATCTGTTGAGCCAGTAAGGAATCGTTTTCCCTTTGGAGATCCTCATTTGACACCCTCAGCTTTTCAAGATCTTGCTTTCTTTGAAGAAATTCATATGAAAGCTTGTCATGATTGGCTAAGAGGTCGTTATGATGACTCTGAAGGTTATCATACTTTGCCTGAAGACTTTTAAGATCAACAGATAGAGTTTGAGTCCGATCCACTTCATGTTTTAACAAATCATCGCTTTTGTCTAGCATTTCTGAAGCTTTACAAGTGCACTTTATTGCTTAGTGGCAATTTTAACAATTTTAGCATAGCTAGGTTTCACATAATCATCAGATTCACCTTCACTAGATTCAGATGAGGAATGATGTTTGTGTACCTTTGAGCATTTTGCCATAAAGCAGTATGTGGCAGCATAATCATCATTGCTGACGTTAGAGTCGTTGGAGTGGTCATATTCTTCATTGAAGATGGACTTGCTGACGAACACAGTAGCGAGAGCAAGGCTAGCGACACCAGATTCCGATTCCTCCTCAGATTCTTCCTCTTCTTCATATTCCTCAGATTCTTCCTCAGAATCCATTTCCTTGCCGATGAATGCTCGAGCCTTTGTGGAACCATTCTTCTTGTGCTTTGAGGACTTTGAAGATGAGGACTTTGCAGATGAGGACTTTGAAGATTTCTTCTTTTTCTTCGAGTCATCAGAACTATCATCCTTGTATTTCTTCTTCTTCTTTGAGTCTTTTTCCCAGAGAGGACAATCAGAGATAAAGTGGCCAGGCTTCTTGCAACGATGACATGTTCTCTTTTTGTAATCTTCTGAGGAATCTGATTTCCTCAAGCCACTTTTTGATGACTTTCCAAATCCACCTCGTCTTGAAAACTTCTGGAATTTCCTCACAAGCATCGCTAGTTCCTGACTTAGTTCTTCAGGATCACCAAGGCTGCTGTCAGAATCTTCTTCTTCACATGAGGAAATTGCTTTTGCCTTTAGAGCACGAGATCTTCCATAGCTTGGCCCGTAGAGGTCTCTTTTCTCAGCTTGTTGGAATTCATGAGTATTGAGTCTCTCAAGAATATCAGCAGGATCAAGAGCTTTGTAATGTCCACATTCTTGTATCATCAACACTAGAGTATCAAATGATTAATCGAGAGATCGAAGCAGTTTCTTCACCACTTCATGGTCAGTGATATCAGTGGCACCTAGTGCTTGAAGTTCATTTTATATATCAGTGAGGCGATCAAATGTTTGCTGAACATTTTCATTGTCAAGCCTCTTGAAGCGGTTGAAGAGATTGCGAAGAACATCAACACGAGAGTCACGTTGAGTGGAAACACCTTCGTTGACTTTGGACAGCCTATCCCAGATAAGCTTAGCAGATTCCAAAGCACTCACTCTACCATACTGTCCTTTGCTCAGATGACCACAGATGATATTCTTCGCTTGAGAATCGAGTTGCTTGAATCTCTTCACATCAGCAGCAGTAATAGTGGGAGCGACGACGACACTGTCACAGCCCTGGAAAATTGCTTGCATTAGTTGCATCATGGCATCATGCTTAAATCCTAATGAAATTGAAATGGGGATGACAAACACTAGCACCTCCTCAAATAAATAAAATTCCAACAACTGAATTTTCAATGATTCCAAAATGCTTTTCAAAAATGTCCACTGTTTCTGATAAATGTTGGCAACAACATACTCGGGGACATTTTAATTTTCAAAACAAATATAGCATTTTAAAATACCCATTAATGCTACTGAAATCAACTAATAAAGCATTATAAATATGATAGTTGTCTAAAAATGCCCAAATCTTTTTGTGGAAATTTGAAATAATCAGACTATATTTTATAAAATATTGGGCATTTTGTATTAGGTATTTTGGCCTCACAAAAAATTAAAAGAAGAATGTCAGAATAAAAGAAAACTGGAAATAAAAATAGAGCAGGAAGGGGGTTACCTGGCGCTTACCTGGCCCAGAGCCGGCCCAGCCCAGCTTCTCCCCCTGTCGTCTTCCTCCTCGCCAGGAGGACGAGGCGTGACAGCTTGCCGAGCGCCGGCCTCCACCTTCTGCCCGTCTGCCTGCCTGTGCAAGGGGATTAGGACCCTGAGCCGTCCGGATCGGGATGACCCCTCCCCTCTCTCTCCCTCGCTCTCTCCCTCTCCCCTGCTCCTCTCCCTCCCCTTGCTCGCCATGGTGGCCGCCGGACCTCGCCGCGATTCGCTCCGCCCGGTGCTTCCCCGAGCTCGTCGTGACCTCTAGGAGCCCCACAGTGAGCTCCGCTCCATTTTCCCCCTCTTCCCGTGCTTCCTCACGCTTCGTAGCCCGTGCCCGCACGCGACCGAACTCCGGCCGCCGCCAAAGTCGCCTTGGTCGTCAACTCCGGCGTCCTCGCGTCCTCCCGTTGCCCTAGATGGACGCGCGCGAGCCCCAGCTTGCCGTAGCTCCATCCCGCGTTCAGAACCGTCGCCGGACGGCGATTTCCGGCGAACTTCCGCCGTCGGGTTGGTCACCGCCGGTGGAACTCCGGCGCCTGCCGATGTGGCTTAGTCATTAGGGTGTTAATCTCTAATTAGGCCACCTGTTAGTCGCTGACAGCGGGCCCACGCGCCTAATAAAACCCCTGGCTAACTTAAATAAGTGGGGTCATCCCTTGTGCCTATGACACACGGGTCCCACCAATCAGGTTTGACCTGGACCTGGTCTAGTTGACCTGCTGACGTAGGCATGACCTCAGCATGACACAATAATCATTTTCTGTAATAAAATAATTCCAGAAAATGCTCTAAACTTCTAAAAATCATAGAAAATAATCTATAGCTTAGATGAAAATAATTTATATATGAAAAATGATCAGAAAAATCCAATGAATCTGTTTATGCCATGATCATGCATGTTTGAACAAGTTAACATCACCAAGTAGGACATTTTATGAATAGGCCAATATATGAAATATCATTTGGAGTTGGAAATTCAAACTTATTTGAATTCCACTTCAACCAATTTGACTAACCACTTATCTAGGCTAATTAAGTACCTTAATTTGTCATACCATGCATCATGATTGTGCATTGCATAAATTGAATGTGTTCTTTCTTTCTGTTTGCCAGTGCTTGTTCCCTCTCGGTAGACGGTGGTTCCGACGATGTGAACGTTGACACTAATGAAGAGAAGTTTATCTTCAGGATTGTCAGGCAAGCAAAAACCCCTTGAGCATACTAATATCGACCCACTCCCTCGCTCCTGCTCTCTTTTACTGCCTTAGAACAACAATGATTCAACTGTTACATGTCATCGATAGTTGAACCCGTTCCTTTGCATGACCTCTCTTTGCCACAATAAATAGTTGAAACCACTTAGCATGAGTAGCCACTGTTTGAGCCTTGTTGTGCTTACTCATACATGCATGCTTACTTACTGCGCCAGCTATGCTTAGAGTTGTGTCGTGTCGGGTCTGATACATCTGGGTGATGGATCGGAATGGCAGTATTCATGAACTACTGTGTGGAAGCTAAGTGTGTGAACACGATTTGGTAAAGGTAGCGATGAGAGGTCATGTAGGAGTACATGGCGGGTTGTCTCATCGGGACTGTCCTTAAGAACTGAGTTCTGTGTTTGTGATCCAAGTCAAGATACTACCGCACATTGGGATACTTAATTGACCCTCTCGACCCATTAATCGCTTAGACCTCCGTCCAGGAGTTCCAACTAGTTTCTGGTGTTTGTAGGAAAAGTGTTGGCGGCCGTGTATAGTGCTGCCCGACGGGGTGGACTATAATGCGGTACAGACACAGTGGCACGGTGTACCAAGTGGCACCCGAACGGTGGGCTTGGGAACCCTGCGCACATCGTTTGAGGCTGTAGCGGAAACTTCGGCCGGACTTCCGTGCGGGTTCAACCTTGGATAGGCGATAAACCTGGACTAGGGTCTTGTGTGGTTGACGGTCGTGGCCGACGCCCACGCCAGTGCTTCCGCTTGAAGGTTGCCGAGATGCATGACGTGCATATGGTGCTAAGTGGCGAGAGTGTGTGTGAAGCAGTATACCCCTGCAGGGTGAAATAATCTGTTCGAATAGCCGCGTCCTCGGATTTGGACTACTTGGAGAACTTATGTGGTTCATAGATAATTGAAAGTGGATACTCTAAAATACGCAAGATAAGCGTGAGTGTTATGGATGGCCTTCTCGTAGGGAGACGGAAGTGGATCCATAGTGGTGTATTGATTGGTGAATATGTGGACTCGTGTGCGCTATCCTACCTCAAAGAAAGCACTTGTAGTCGTAGTATAGGTTAGCCAAGAGTCAAAGCTGGCTTGCTGCAATGAACTCCATAACCCCCTTCATTGATACTTGTGCATATGTAGCTAGTTCTGATGTAATTCTTGCTGAGTACTCTTGTACTCACGTTTGCTTAATTTATGTTTCGCAGAGGAGACGTCAGTCTCATTAGTGATTGGTTCAACGTGAAGCTCGATGTTGACCGGGTTAGCTTGGGAATTCCAGACAGAGGTCTGGTTCCTTTGGTAGGGTCGTTGTAGCTTTTCAGGCTCCTCTAGCCACTTTTGTAGATGTCTGTACCCAGACATGTTTAACTTCCGCTTGCTTGTTTGAATGCTCTGTATGTAGGGTCTTGTGACCTCTGTTTGTAACATCTATTGTATTGGCTCTTCCGAGCCTTTAAAATAAATGTTGAAATGTTGTATGGTTATGTTGTGATGCCATAGTTGTATCTATGCATATCGGGCATGTCGTGCGTACGTGTGACGTGCAATGGTATGTATGGGATCCGACACCTAGTTGTGTGCCTTTAGTAGTACTCTTTACGGGGAACTGCCTCTTTGTTCTTTCACCGAGCCTTGGTAGCTCGCTACTGCTCCGGACACATTGATTGACCGGCATGTATCCTTCTTTGCTGCTGTGTCTGTCCCTTCGGGGAAATGTCTCGCAGTGTAATGGAGTCCATGTAGCCTGCTGCGACTCGTCTACGTGCAGTGATGGCATTTATGCCCCACGACGTAATGGAGTCCTTGTAGCTTGCTATGACTCGTCTACACACGCTAGAGATCGACACCTGCATTGCTGGGTTACGTATGCCTGTCCCTGTACGGATGTGCTACTTGGGTTCTACGACTAGTCATGTCGGCCCGGGTTCTTTGACATTTGAATGCTAGCGACATTATCACATACGTCAGTCAAAAGACGCAAACGGTCCCGGCCTAGGTAAGGTGGCAGCCGTGGAGATAACCGTGCGTGAGACCGCAAAGTGATGTGATGTGTTACATGCTGGATTCTTATGGCTGAGGATCGGGGTCCCGACAACACACCATTTTCCACAACGTACCAGAGATCATTGTCAATAGCTTCAAGGTGCATACGCATCTTGTTCTTCCAGTAGGGGTAGTCTGTCCCATCGAAGGTAGGATAGCCTGCGGAAACCTTGATCATACCTGCAGTCGACATAACTAAAACTCCAGGTGGTTAAACCAAAATCACTCAGAGCGAGGGAGTACCTGCTCTGATACCAATGGAAAGTGCGATATATCGGCTCGAGGGGGGTGAATAGGCGATTTTTACGAATTCATCATTTGATTAATTTCAACTTTGAGGAATTGGAAATGTGATGAATAACTAGCAGCGGAATAAGTACTCAAGTGCATGAGGAACATAGTGACAGCATAGTGTTCATGATTAAATGAAACATGCACAAATAGAGAGTAGCGTGATACATGATAAGCAGTGATGAACAAGGTAACTTGAAGAATTTGAGGTGAGGAATTTGTGAAGTCTTCAGTCAAATTCTTCCAAGTGTACCAATCAATATCATCAACAGATATATGAGGAATAGAGGGGTTGAGGAAATAGAACCAGATAGCTTGATGAAGACAATGGTTTGATGACCCAGTTCCAACTGCTATGAAAGTCGTACGTCTGGTTTGGAGCGGCCTGATATTGAAACCAGAGGACACACAGTCCTTACCGTATTCTCCTTGAGATAAGGTCACACAGTCCTCGCCCAATACTCGTGGTAAGTCTTCAGGGTAGACTTCCAAAACCCTCACAAACTGGTCACCCGACGATCTACAATTTACTGCTGGATGCTCTAGACCAAGGTCACTTCGTGCTCCCCAATTGACTACAGGAGCACTAGACCATGAGGCCTAACCGTCTGGAGGATACACAGTCCTCAAAGGTAACAAGCATCGGTTCCACACAGGCATTTCTTCAGTGATGCTCAATCACAATGGGTTTTATGGTTTGGTTTGTGGGTTTTTCCTCACTGATGATTTTCTCACAGAGTCCTCAGAGGATGGGTTGCTCTCAAATGACAAGTATCAGTTCTCTCTCAGAGCAGCCAACCAGCTAGTGGTTGTGGGGGTTGGCTATTTATAGCCAGGGTGCAACCTGACATGATAAGTCATAAATGCCCCCAATGATATGGCCGTTATGTGGGTAAGAACAATTGGGGACAGCTGGCGCTCAGCACAGCAACGGTCGGAATTTCGAAGTATGAAAGTCCTCAGCTTATCATAATCCTCACTTGTAGGCAATTCGCACTGGCGAAATCCTAACTCCTCCGTCAGATCAATTTCCTCAGAGACTAGAAGAACTTCGTCTCTGTCTCTGAAAAACGTGTCTAAATTGTAAGAGATTTCCAAAGGCTTCACTCGAAGGATTGTGTGGGTTGAGGATCTTTGAGTTGAGCATCAGTTGGAAATTTTCCTTAGTATTACCTCGACCCTCTTTAACAGTATGGTGTTTCCTATGACTCAAATAAAGGAAATGAAATTACGAAAACAAAGTCTTCATGCTTTATATTCCTCATTCATATCTTCAAGGTCACACCAACTTCTTCATTTTCAAAGTCTTCACCAAAGTATTTAGAAAGTCTTCAGCAAAGTCTTCACTTGAAGACATTCATTTTAGGGGTCGATAATCTCCGAATATATCAAAGTCCTCATCGACTTAGAGAGCATGTGTACACTCACAAACACATTAGTGCCTTAACCTATAAGTCTTCAATACACCAAAATCACTAAGGGGCAGTAGATGCACTAACACCCACACGGTGAATGGCCAAGTGAGCCAAATTGTCTTCAGCGCGGAGGTGGGCTTGTGAGACTTGTTCTTATAGAACTAACATCTGACACACTTGTCCACCAGCTCCTTGGCATCTTCATTTACTCGGGGCCAGAAAAACCCTACTCAGAAGGCCTTGTCAACTAGTGTCCGAGAGGACGCATGATGGCAACAACTCCCTGAGTGAATGTCATGTAGAATCTGGAGTCCATCTTTGGGAGAGATGCATTTCTGAGTGACTCCCATAGTGCTTTTATTGTACCACCGATCTCCCATAACTTCAAATGATTTCGATCGATAGATGAACTGGCGAGCTTCTTCTTTGTATTCTGGGAGTTCTTGCTGGAGCAGATATACTAAGTAATGCCGAGTCCACTCGGGAATGATCACTAGCATTTCCTGGACTAGATCAACCATAGGTGGGACGTCAACCTCAGTCGGATTTGAAGGAGCGATTGCTTGCAGGGGCTCCTCTTTGAAATGGTCTTGTGCAAATTTAGGTGCGCGCAAGTGTTCGAGGAATATATCCTTGGGAACTGCTCGTCGAGTGGATGCAATTTTTGCTAGGTCATCTGCTACTTGATTCTTTGCAAGGGGAATATGATGCAGTGCCAAACCTTCAAAAAAATTCTCTAGCTTTCTGACTGCATTGCATTAACCTATCATGGCTAGGCTTCTAATGTCCCATTCTTTCATCACCTGATTGAAAACGCGGTCTGAATCTCCATAAACCATTAGGCGATGGACGCCGAGTGAAATGACCATTCGGAGTCCATATAAGAGAGCTTCGTACTCGGCCTCATTGTTTGATGAACCAAAATGGATTTGTAGGACGTAGTTCAATTGGTCTCCTCTGGGAGAAACGAGAACAACGCCGTCCCCTTAACCATTGAGCATCTTGGATCCATCGAAGTACATGGTCCAATGTTCGAAAACACTCGGGGTCGTCTGCTCTTTCTCAATTCACTCGGTGTGGGACCAATGCTTGGGACTTGATTGCTTTTTGGCTTCAAACTTGATCTCTAGTGGAAGGAGCTCAATTGCCCATTTCGCCACTCGGCCAGCCGCATGTCGGTTGTGTAGAATCTCTGACATGGGAGCATTGCTGACGACTCTTACCGAGTGATCTTGAAAATAATGAACTACCTTCTTCGCAGTCAAGCAAATACCATACACCAACTTTTGGTAATGTGGGTAGATCTGTTTGGAAGGAGTCAGAACTTCTAAGATGTAATAGATGTGTCTTTGGACTTTGAATGTTTTGCCTGGCTCTTCACGCTCGATTGCCAGGACGGTGCTCATCACTTGTTTAGTAGCCGCAATATACATGATAAGTGTTTCCCGACTGCCTGGAGCAGCTAACAACTGCTTGGTGGAAAGTAGGTCTTTGAGTTCATCAAACACTGCTTGTGCGTCAGGAGTCCACTTGAATCTGTCTGATTTCTTGTAACATCCCAAAATTCTAAATTTTGGAATGTTATATTAAATAAATAAGTAGGATTGTTTGCTTGAATGTTGTGTGATTGATTGTGTGAAATTGAGTGGAATTTTGAAACTTTTGAAATTTTAATGAGAGGGAATAAAATGACTTTCCCAAAATTTTCTATTTCGAATCCCTATTCAATTTTGAGTTCAAATATTTTCAAAACCCTCTTATAAAATCAAATGAGAGGAGGTAAATGACACTCAAAAATCATATAAAATGTTTTGACTCAAATTTTTTAAAAAAAATATTTGCCATTTATTTGAAATTCTAGTTTCTTTTCATTTTGGAGTTATTGCAAAAAAATATATTTTTTTAAAGTATTTTATTCGGCCCTAAGAAAATGTTCATGTTTTAGGAAATATTTTTCTGAAAATTTTGATATATAATATGACTATATAAAATGTTTGTCCATTTTTGTTTATTTGTTTTTCTTTGCTGTTTTTTTTAAAAAAAACAGGGAACACTATTCTTGCCGGTACACTGTTCATCCGAGTATTTAAATAAAAAAAACAGGCCGGCTGAATCAGCCCATCCGGGTGGCCCTCTTCTTCTTCTCTCTTTCCCTATTTTAGTCCCACCTTGCTTAGCTTTGGATGTTTGCACCTTCCTTTCACCTATAAATATAGACCCATAGGTGCATCCAAAAGTCATCCACTTCGGGTTGAATCGAATCGTTTCGGTTTGACTAGCTTTATAAAAAAAATATTTTCTTCTCTCCGGCGGGATTTCTGGAAGTCGTCTCCTCTTTGGATATATATCTTCTCTGCATATAAAGGTATTCTCTTCGTTTTTTCTTTCATACTCCTGTAGTTTAATATCCCTAGACTAGTATTTCTATAGTAATACACGGTAGAGTAATTAGATTATTAATTAGTCTCCATATTTACTCATTAGTCCTAGAATTATTTTAGACATAGCATTTTTCCTCCGTAAAACAGTTTGGCCCAGATTTTTCAAATAGCCATAACTTTTTACTCGTTTATCAGAATTAGATGAAACCAACGCCTAGAGTTTCGTCTTGACTTCACCTATCCAATCAACCTATCACGTCAATTTTTTTCAAAATTTCAAATTTCAAAATTTATTCAGATTTATGTTCAAACTTCTTTTGATCATATCTTTTTATCCGTAGCTCCGTTTCCGATGAATCCAATTGCGTCGGATCCGTATCAAAGTAATCTTTCCGTTCACATCATTAGTGTTATCGTTTCAACATATAAATTTGATCTTGCTCATACTTCTCTATTAGTCCCCAAAATGTGTTCACACACTGTACTAAGCTAACTCAATGCCATATTGAATTGCTTATAACTTTTGATCCGTTATTTTGAACCTAGTAATTCTTTTTCTACACGTTCATATTGACTTCCCATATATAGTAACATCATTAGTTTCAATCTTTGAACCTTTCAAATTGGAGCGATTCAATTTGAATCCGAACCTTCATTTGATCATATCTTGCAAACTGTAACATCTTTTCAATTGATTCCTTTTGTCCCTAAATACCCGTGTCATATATTTTTATTCATAACCATCTTACGTCGGTTCAACTTCTTTTGACCTTTGTGAATTCAGATTCAATTCATACTTGAATTTACAGTTCAACTTCTTTTGACCTTTTCAATTAAATTCTTTCTACAAATAAATTCGTATGCCTTATACTATGTGTCAAACAACGTTCATGTTGTTCTCCCATACTTTGGATCGTCTTTCGTAGTCTCTCCAACCTAAGCTTATATAGTAATAGTTCATCATCCATTAACTCCTTTGAGTTGATTCCTTCACCTTTCACCTTACAACCCCATAAGAACCTATCTTGTCTTATTTTAACCTTAGTAGGTTGTTATATTCGCTCCAAGACATGTTTTGTTCTTGCGTTCTTTTGGTTCTTTGTTTTGGCATGAATGTTTATTGAATGTTATTTGCTTACGATAGATTTTCCATCGGAGAGTGACGAATAGTTCTATCCAGTTATTTCTGAGAGCGATATCTTATCTTCATCAACAGTACAGGCAAGTTCACTTTGACCATCTATTTCATACCTATGTTTTATTGCATGTAGTGACATCATTCAACAAATCCCTCCCGTAGTGTTATTGAAATCCTTGTAGTTGAGTAGAATGCATGAGGTAGGAACCCACCACATGTTACTAAAGCCCCGGGAACGTTAGTTATTTTTATGCTATGCTAAAGTAGACGGGGATTGGTATGAGTGTTCGTGAGTGGTGTGAAGAAGGACTCTACGTCAAGTCGACAACTTCATGAAGACATCTTCAAGTCCTGCATCTTCAAGACCTCAAGACTTCAAGACTCGAGAAGACAAGTTTTCAATACACACTACTGGGTGAAGGATGGTTGATTGGGCATCCCTGGAGAAACCAGTGGATGGCCGGGATGCATGGAGAAGCGCCATGACATCTTGCGGAAAGCTTCACCCAGACTCAAAGAGAAGGATGAATACTTCATGCCCGGAAGCTTACCTGTGTAGCCACAAGTCATTATGGGCTCTGGCTTGGTTGATCTTTGTTGTGACTCTACTGGGCAGTGCTACGAGATGTAGTCGACGTTAGGATTGGGATGGGCACTGTCGGACAGTTAGAGAAGCACTCTGAAAGACCATGTTTCTTTCATCCTGTTCTCAAACACCAGGCAGTGCGAGGACTTACCAGGAGGGAAAGAATCTTGTGGGTAAAGTACACAACACTCTGCAGAGTTAAACCTAATCGATTAGCCGTGTCCCCGGTTACGGACAATTTGAGCCTCTGGACATGGATCTATCTCAGAACTCTCAACACTGGACTGATAACTTAATTGTGGGCAACTTAAGATACTTGTGGGTATTGAGACATTGGTTGGCGGAACCATGTCATGATAGGTAATTCCATAGTGAAATTCCTGATATTCCCTTTTGTTGTAGGAAAATAAAATCAGCTTTTACGCAAAAACTTAGACACAGAGCCACAAAGCCTTTGCATATAGAATAGTCTTTATTCTTCTGTTCTACTATGGTGATCTTGCCGGTACATTCAATGTACTGACCTATATGGCTGCAACGTATCATGTTGCAGATACTCTTCTACGATGGGTAAGAGTACGATTCAGGGTTACGGTCTGCACTCAACTCGCCGTTGGTGTTATTGGGACTCCACTCCCGTTGACTGTATCCGCTGCTATTCTAAGGTATATATCAGTTTTGCGTTAATTACATGTGATTGCACTTTGATATATACATTGATGTACTGTGTGTGCCAGCATACTGATCCAGGGATGGCATAGCAAACACAGAGGCTTGACTCGTTTTGAGTCGGGTCGCTACAGAAATGGTATCAGAGCACATGTTGACTGTAGGACGTGACCCTAGAAACTGGAAAGCCTTAGGAAATTATTTCTCGAAAATTTTGTTTTCAAAATATCTTTTACTTCTCCTCTCTTATGAGTTTTATCAAGAGCTAGAAAATACCCTTTTCCCTTTTGACCACACGAAGGATCAACTGAAGCCACTTCAAGAAGGACAAGATATCAGACAACTGGTGACCAACTCAGACAAAGATGTATTCCATTATGGAAGAGCTACAAAAGGATTGAAGACTATACAGACCTCAAGAAATTGAAGACCATGAAGAATTTTCCAAGATATTATGCCCCTAGAAGACCAAACCCCTGTTGTATACTTACGTTAGATACGAGGAATTGTGCGCTGTCATTTGTGTGTAAGTTTTATTTTCGACAGCCACAACAAAAATCTATTTTTAAAACCATTGTTTGTATTGTGTGTATCCCCTCCTTTCTCTCTCTTAACCATCTCATCCCAAAACCTTGAACCCAATAGATGACGAATGAAGCTGGACTTGTACTTTCTGGACCAATGACCCAGTTAGAGGCAGAAGTATGGATACACAACATGGAGAATCACTTCCGGAGCAACTCGATAGCACAGAAGTATGAGGTTCAATATGCCCTCCAGCACTTTACCCAAAGTGCCGCAACTTGGTGGAAAATGCATCACGCCATACAAGGATTTAATGGAGCAAAGAATTGGGAAGAACTCAAGAAGACTCTGTTAAGATCCCGTCTCATTCAGAAGCATTGTGTTATCCCGATGAAGAAGACCCGAGCATGCAAAATCTGTGGAGAGATAGGACACACCCAAGAAGAACACAAGGAAGGATGTCCTTATTGTGAAGAAAATCACCCTGCTGAGGAATGCCCAACTGGGCAGGTGACATGTTTCTTGTGTGAAGGAACCAACCACTACCCGGCTCAATGCCAAATGTACCCCAAGGTACAGGAAGTCATCAAACAACAGAAGGAAGCCATGAAGGAAGCCTTCAGAGGAGAATTTGAAGAATTTGTGATGAAGAAAGATATTGAAGACCCTGATGGAGAAGGATTAACCAGATTTTACTCAAATGTCTGCTATACATGTGGAGAAGAAGGACATTTCTCACAGGACTGTACGAAGGAGAGAAAAGAGTATCTGGGAAATTTTCCGACAGAAGAAGTGGAGTTTGATCCACAGGAAATTGAACTTTTGATCGGAACCAAGGAACCCAAGAAGAGAAACCGAAGACTTCCTCTGAACAACCCAATTTCTACGAAGAAGGATCTGAGTCAGATCATGTGTTTCAGGTGCAAGAATTTAGGCCACTATGCCGATAAGTGTCCAAGAAAGGAATCAAGAACCCAAGGAGCAAGCACCAACATCAAGAAGCCCCGAGATATGTCAGAAATCATTTGTTTTCAGCGCAAGAAGACAGGACACTACTCCTATACCTGCCCAGAGAAGAATGCTAAGCATGAGTAGTTTGAGTTCGGAAGTAATAAATGTAATAGGTAGCACTCTTATCCTTGAAGTTATGTAATGGATAATCCATTTGTCTTAAGGATGACAATACTCTCTAAAGACGTTGGAAAGTGAATTTGAAGTTTGATTTTGGATAACATGGATGTTTACCCAAGTCGAGACATATGTCAATTCTGAGTACCTTTTCTGACACACGCAGATGACCACCCTTTATGAGTCTTTCCTCAAAGGCCCGGAAACAATCATGACCCTGACCAGTGATCATGACTACCCAAGGATCCTGAAGGATATGATGAAGCACATCCATCTTGAAGGAGATGCAGTCTACAAAGGCTACCCATTCATGGATAATGGAGTGAAACTTTGGTATGTGGAGGTACACCTCCACCGTGCAAATGGAGTTTGCCCAAAGACTACTGGACAATACTTTTACATATCTTGTGTACCACAAGCTATTTTCTTTGATGCTGTTCGTGAAGCTGTCATGGAACCCATACACCATATTGGAGAAATACTTGAAGCAAGACTCCGTCATACTCAGGAATACCTGCAAGAGGTACATACGGAGATGATGGAGATGAAACTCATGTCCACCCTAATCAAGGAAAAGATGGAGGATTTCAAGGAGCACATCGGAAATTTTCAATGGTACTAAAATATCTCCAAGGGGAGATGAATGAATAAAGTTGAGAGTTGATGCTAGACCATACCAAACTATGTGGATGGCAGCATTTGTAATAAAGTACATTCTAGGAGTTTTAAGAAGTGATTGAGAATGTAACCAAGGATTGAATATGAGAAGAATGGGATAGTTTCGAAGATGGAAATACCTGTATCATGAAGCACTTTTGATTTCATGAGCTTATCTTGTAACGGAAGTCTCAGGGTTTGTAATAAATTCATGAGTCAATGGAATTTATGGTGTCATGATTTACCTTATGTTGCATTTCATGAGTTGTTACTCTATGACCCAAGGTCTCCTACCATTTTCGAGGATATGAGAAAATATGGTATATGCATACATGAGTGCATTTCATTTTAAGTGTGGTAGTGACCACAGGTACCTCCCGGTTAAGGAATTTGGATCAGTGAATACGGATGAAGAGAATGTGGAATCACCGCAAACTATCCGGATAATAACCTTTGAGACAAAGAGTTTTCGAAGATGGAATGCTGAGAAACGGAATGATTATGGTGAAAACCACACCCAAGGTTAAAAAAACCAATGGAAAGGAAAATGGATTCTGCAGAGTGGAATCTAGACAAGAATAAGTCTGAGATTTGTTACCTCAAGGGTATGGTGTAGTGAACTGAAGGTAATGCTGGAATATGGATCGATAGTCACCCCACGGGTGAGATGAAGTTGTTCAAGTATTCAAGTGAATCCACAAGTCACTGACCTTAGGTTGATAAGGATCAAGCCCCACCTTGGTGAAGGAAGAAACTTGGAAGAAGCTACGACTGATCAGCAAACGTTTTCTTAGGAGTTTACGATAACCTGAGAATTGTGAAGAAACGATAGATGTTTTTGCTTAGCTTGCAGAATCAATGGATTTATCCGAACTTTGTTCGTTGACAAGAGAAATTTCTGCAATGCTTGTGAGGAAGCCCAAGTGCTAGAATACGAGATTACTAAACCTTATACAAGGTAATGATTTCAGTGCGACATGGCTTGGCCACCATGACGACTTACTCTTATCATTCTCTTGCTATTCGGAATGGTAATCTGAGTGACTTACCCATAGTAAAGAGGCGACGTTCTTTGAAAGCTTTTGTTGAAGCCTTAGAATGGTATGATGTAAACCCCTTGTATACGGCAGTTGCTGTCACCCGTAGGAATTTTACGGTGAGGAATGAAGCCAAGACCCATTTCACTGCAGGACAACCACAAATGGTAGACCACCATGAGATCTTCGATAAGTTATTTAGAATGAACGCGAGGCCTGCCAGCTAAGAAGACCCAGTATCAGAGGAAATACATGTTGTTATGAGGACACAGGATTTGATATAACAGAAGAGCATCACCGAAGAAGCTATCGGGAAGAAGGTGAACAGACAGCTACACCCAGAGGACTGCCAAGATTTTGATGGACCAGTAACTCTCATTTTAAGTGTGGTAGACCCACGCTTTCTTGGTCAATTGATTTGCTAAGAAGATCCCCAAAACCCTAACCTTTTCTTTCTAGCCTTTTCGAATCTCGAGGACGAGATTCATTTTAAGTGTGGTAGTTTGTAACATCCCAAAATTCTAAATTTTGGAATGTTATATTAAATAAATAAGTAGGATTGTTTGCTTGAATGTTGTGTGATTGATTGTGTGAAATTGAGTGGAATTTTGAAACTTTTGAAATTTTAATGAGAGGGAATAAAATGACTTTCCCAAAATTTTCTATTTCGAATCCCTATTCAATTTTGAGTTCAAATATTTTCAAAACCCTCTTATAAAATCAAATGAGAGGAGGTAAATGACACTCAAAAATCATATAAAATGTTTTGACTCAAATTTTTTAAAAAAAATATTTGCCATTTATTTGAAATTCTAGTTTCTTTTCATTTTGGAGTTATTGCAAAAAAATATATTTTTTTAAAGTATTTTATTCGGCCCTAAGAAAATGTTCATGTTTTAGGAAATATTTTTCTGAAAATTTTGATATATAATATGACTATATAAAATGTTTGTCCATTTTTGTTTATTTGTTTTTCTTTGCTGTTTTTTTTAAAAAAAACAGGGAACACTATTCTTGCCGGTACACTGTTCATCCGAGTATTTAAATAAAAAAAACAGGCCGGCTGAATCAGCCCATCCGGGTGGCCCTCTTCTTCTTCTCTCTTTCCCTATTTTAGTCCCACCTTGCTTAGCTTTGGATGTTTGCACCTTCCTTTCACCTATAAATATAGACCCATAGGTGCATCCAAAAGTCATCCACTTCGGGTTGAATCGAATCGTTTCGGTTTGACTAGCTTTATAAAAAAAAATATTTTCTTCTCTCCGGCGGGATTTCTGGAAGTCGTCTCCTCTTTGGATATATATCTTCTCTGCATATAAAGGTATTCTCTTCGTTTTTTCTTTCATACTCCTGTAGTTTAATATCCCTAGACTAGTATTTCTATAGTAATACACGGTAGAGTAATTAGATTATTAATTAGTCTCCATATTTACTCATTAGTCCTAGAATTATTTTAGACATAGCATTTTTCCTCCGTAAAACAGTTTGGCCCAGATTTTTCAAATAGCCATAACTTTTTACTCGTTTATCAGAATTAGATGAAACCAACGCCTAGAGTTTCGTCTTGACTTCACCTATCCAATCAACCTATCACGTCAATTTTTTTCAAAATTTCAAATTTCAAAATTTATTCAGATTTATGTTCAAACTTCTTTTGATCATATCTTTTTATCCGTAGCTCCGTTTCCGATGAATCCAATTGCGTCGGATCCGTATCAAAGTAATCTTTCCGTTCACATCATTAGTGTTATCGTTTCAACATATAAATTTGATCTTGCTCATACTTCTCTATTAGTCCCCAAAATGTGTTCACACACTGTACTAAGCTAACTCAATGCCATATTGAATTGCTTATAACTTTTGATCCGTTATTTTGAACCTAGTAATTCTTTTTCTACACGTTCATATTGACTTCCCATATATAGTAACATCATTAGTTTCAATCTTTGAACCTTTCAAATTGGAGCGATTCAATTTGAATCCGAACCTTCATTTGATCATATCTTGCAAACTGTAACATCTTTTCAATTGATTCCTTTTGTCCCTAAATACCCGTGTCATATATTTTTATTCATAACCATCTTACGTCGGTTCAACTTCTTTTGACCTTTGTGAATTCAGATTCAATTCATACTTGAATTTACAGTTCAACTTCTTTTGACCTTTTCAATTAAATTCTTTCTACAAATAAATTCGTATGCCTTATACTATGTGTCAAACAACGTTCATGTTGTTCTCCCATACTTTGGATCGTCTTTCGTAGTCTCTCCAACCTAAGCTTATATAGTAATAGTTCATCATCCATTAACTCCTTTGAGTTGATTCCTTCACCTTTCACCTTACAACCCCATAAGAACCTATCTTGTCTTATTTTAACCTTAGTAGGTTGTTATATTCGCTCCAAGACATGTTTTGTTCTTGCGTTCTTTTGGTTCTTTGTTTTGGCATGAATGTTTATTGAATGTTATTTGCTTACGATAGATTTTCCATCGGAGAGTGACGAATAGTTCTATCCAGTTATTTCTGAGAGCGATATCTTATCTTCATCAACAGTACAGGCAAGTTCACTTTGACCATCTATTTCATACCTATGTTTTATTGCATGTAGTGACATCATTCAACAAATCCCTCCCGTAGTGTTATTGAAATCCTTGTAGTTGAGTAGAATGCATGAGGTAGGAACCCACCACATGTTACTAAAGCCCCGGGAACGTTAGTTATTTTTATGCTATGCTAAAGTAGACGGGGATTGGTATGAGTGTTCGTGAGTGGTGTGAAGAAGGACTCTACGTCAAGTCGACAACTTCATGAAGACATCTTCAAGTCCTGCATCTTCAAGACCTCAAGACTTCAAGACTCGAGAAGACAAGTTTTCAATACACACTACTGGGTGAAGGATGGTTGATTGGGCATCCCTGGAGAAACCAGTGGATGGCCGGGATGCATGGAGAAGCGCCATGACATCTTGCGGAAAGCTTCACCCAGACTCAAAGAGAAGGATGAATACTTCATGCCCGGAAGCTTACCTGTGTAGCCACAAGTCATTATGGGCTCTGGCTTGGTTGATCTTTGTTGTGACTCTACTGGGCAGTGCTACGAGATGTAGTCGACGTTAGGATTGGGATGGGCACTGTCGGACAGTTAGAGAAGCACTCTGAAAGACCATGTTTCTTTCATCCTGTTCTCAAACACCAGGCAGTGCGAGGACTTACCAGGAGGGAAAGAATCTTGTGGGTAAAGTACACAACACTCTGCAGAGTTAAACCTAATCGATTAGCCGTGTCCCCGGTTACGGACAATTTGAGCCTCTGGACATGGATCTATCTCAGAACTCTCAACACTGGACTGATAACTTAATTGTGGGCAACTTAAGATACTTGTGGGTATTGAGACATTGGTTGGCGGAACCATGTCATGATAGGTAATTCCATAGTGAAATTCCTGATATTCCCTTTTGTTGTAGGAAAATAAAATCAGCTTTTACGCAAAAACTTAGACACAGAGCCACAAAGCCTTTGCATATAGAATAGTCTTTATTCTTCTGTTCTACTATGGTGATCTTGCCGGTACATTCAATGTACTGACCTATATGGCTGCAACGTATCATGTTGCAGATACTCTTCTACGATGGGTAAGAGTACGATTCAGGGTTACGGTCTGCACTCAACTCGCCGTTGGTGTTATTGGGACTCCACTCCCGTTGACTGTATCCGCTGCTATTCTAAGGTATATATCAGTTTTGCGTTAATTACATGTGATTGCACTTTGATATATACATTGATGTACTGTGTGTGCCAGCATACTGATCCAGGGATGGCATAGCAAACACAGAGGCTTGACTCGTTTTGAGTCGGGTCGCTACATTTCTTCATCAATCGGTAAAGCGGGAGAGATTTTTCACTGAGTCTTGAGATGAATCTGCGTAGAGCCGCAAGGCAACATGTCAACCTTTGTACATCATGCACGCGCTCTGGCTGCTTCAGTTGGACTATGGCTGCGATCTTGTCTAGGTTAGCGTCGATCCCCCATTCCGAAACAAGGAAACCGAGTAACTTTCCTGCGAGTACTCCGAATGTGCACTCTGGATTCAGTTTTATTCCGAAGCGCCGTAAATTGGCGAAGGTTTTAGAAAGGTTTTCTAGGAGGTCGAAACCTTTCCTGGACTTGACCACAATATCGTCCATGTAGGCCTCCACATTCCGACTGATCTGCTTCTGGAGGAATTGTTGGATCATTCGCCGGAACGTAGCTTCGGCATTATGCAAACTAAAAGGCATCGTGATATAACAAAAACACCCAAATGGGGTGATGAAGATTGTCTTCATTTCATGAGGACCATACATTCAGATCTGGTGGTACCTGGAGTACGCATCCACGAATGACAGGCGTTTGCATCCAGCAGTAGAGTCCACTATTTGTTCTATCCGAGGTAAAGGGAAATGATCCTTCGGACATGCCCAATTGAGGTGCTTGAAGTCAATACACATTCGGAGTGATTTATCCTTTTGGGCACCAAGACGACATTCGCGAGCCACTCGGAGTGGTATATTAAATGCATGCAAACAACAACCACAAACATTTTAAATCATGGATGCACATGATATTGTGGACCTACATGAATTTCAAGTCAAGTTTCATGTACAACATGTTCGAAACAGAGGCTCGGTTCAACAATAACAAACAACACAAGTTTTAGTTGAACATAGCAATTACACACACCAAAATACCAAGCTAGAGGAACTTAAAATCCACACACAAATCATGGTGTAGTATTATCTTATCTGCACTTCATTTCATCAAAAGGAATCATGGTGAAAAGAGTCATGGATTAATTGCTAGGATGCTCATAACATGACTAGAAAGCATAGCATCTAGGGACTTAGTGAAAATAATAGATTTTCACAAAACAGTTTTAACCTGAGGGCATATTCACAACAAGAAATATATACGCTACCGAACATTTAATGGCATGAAAATGTACAACATGGTAGTTGACATAATGTACCTCACTTTGTTCAACATGATCATGGTCAAAATATGCATAGAAACATGGCTAGCATCAACACAAAAAAGCTATGTGAAACAAACAGATTCTCAGACTTTGTGAAAATAACAAGGTGCTGATGAGCAACCGTTTTAACAAGTAGACATGTTTGATAGGAGAAATAACTATGATGCAAATCCCATGTGGGGAAGCTAATGACATAATGATTGTCCATGACATTCTTTAGAAAACACTCCAAGTGGGCAACAACAAAGGAGATGTAGATCAATGGCTATTCACTTGACAAAACAACAAGTTGCGTAACAGTTTACACTTGGAAATAATTTGACAGGTCAAAAATCAGCAACATTGACTGAGCATATTCACAACATGAAATAAATGTCTAAACATGGGTATCATGGCATGGAAAACATACAACCAACAAGTAGACATGACATACTTCAAATTACTTCATTGTCATAAGTTCAAAGGAGGCATGGATTTGATGCAATCATCAAGCAAAGTTTGATTCAAATAACTCTTTTTAACAGTTTATTCATGACGCACTTCTGCAACAGAGTTTTGAGCATGTAAAAGAACCCTATAATGCATGAAAATGCCAGCATGATGAAGTACACATTGAGTAGAGCAAAATTGATATATAATTCATGTTCAACGGTTGCAGATTTAAAATCTATATCCACACAAAATGCAACAATGATGCTGAAAATGCAACAATACCTCGCGGGACAAAACTAGATTGGACGGGACAGAATGGCACGATGCGACATTTGGTTCGAGGAATTGGTGGACAATGCCGTACCGGGACAACGGCATCCGGATCTAGAGGGGTAGAGGAGGCCCGGGGCCATGGCACGGTTGCGCGATGTACCACGGCGACGGGCGGCGCCAACGAGTGCTGGGACAGGCGGAGGAGGTCGAAGGGCGTCGTGGGGGCAGCCAATCTGGGAGGCGTTGGCTTAGATTTGGCCTAAGACGAGGCGGAGGCACAGGTTGGTGCCATGGCGAGGTGAGTGTCGGAGGGGTTGGCGACCTTGGAGGTAGTAGTGGCAGTGATGCAAGCGTGCCACAACGACGGGGAGGCAGCAGCATGGAGGCTGCATCGGCTGAGCCTATGGAGGCAGGGCGGTGCAGGCGCTCCGGTGGGGCTCGACGCGACTCGTAGGAAGGCGGTGGTGCCATCTGTGAGCTCCCGGGTGGCGCTCGGCTACGGGCTGGGGCAGTGGTTGCTCGGCCCAGATCATGCCCGGGCGGGCAGGATTTTGGCCCAGCAGGCCGCGATGGTGGGACTTGGTTGGGGGAACGACAGTGGAACACTTGGCGGCGGTAGGAGGCTATTGGGTGGCGACTGAGGAGTAGAGCACAAAATTTTATGTGGGAGACTAGGGTTTCCAATTTTGGAGGGCTAGGGCATCTATTTATAGGCGGAGAGGCTAGGATTAGGGCTATTTAGGGCGTTTTTTGACCGTGCGATTGCAATCGGACGGCCGGATCGGGGTGAATAGGATAGGTGGGTTGTTGCATTGTGGTAGAGGGGATGGGTTCATATGAGAGGGGAGTATGCGTTTGGGTAACAGAGTTTTATAAACCGAAAACTTTCGGTGATTTATCAGGCTATAATGTCGTTATATGTTTATCCAGGGGGCATCAAACGGACTCCGAATGCGACGAAATTTGGCAGGCGGCCTACCTATGATATATTACAACGGCTCGCAAAGTTTCAACCCAATTCCAAGAATATTTTATGCGCAGTTTAGAAACAATATTTTAATGATGCCGCTGGTGTTTGCGGTTGTGTTTGGTCTCGAAACGGTCAATGAGAAGAATGGAGAGAACCAACAACTATGAATGAATGCAAGATTTGAAAAATGACGGCAACGTAGTGTCGATGCTATGCAGATGATGCGAATTATGCGATGAAAAATGCGATAACCAAATAAATCACATGACGATAACAAAATAAATCGGGAATCATCTGGAGTATCGGTCTCAGGCCGTTACAACTCTCCTCCACTAACAGGATATCTCGACTCTAGATCTTAGAATAAGAAGAGCAAGATGGAGAGGAAAGGAAGAGGTAAAACTTAGTGCTTCTTTAGCAAACCAGTAAAACCAATGATCCTTGAAGGATGCAAATGATGAAGAATGGCAAGAAGAACAAGCAAGAATCCAAGACCACTCCGGTGGAAAAGAGATAGACAAGTCATGAGAAAGAATGAATTTGGGCAGCTCTCCCATAGAAAAGAGATTAAAACTTGATAAGATCAAAAGAACTTGATAAAATGAGCTAATGGGTCAAAGAGAGCAACATCACAATGCCTTCGCAACAAAATAATAGAAGTTATATCATTGGAAAGGAAACAACAGAGAAGAAAATGACATGTTCTACAATTGAATTTGAAATGAATTATTAGAAAGGATGATTGCACAAAGTTGTTGGATAATCAACAACGAAAGAATAAGTTTGTTGTGGGCTTATGCAAACCACCTCAGAATTATGAGCTGACAACTGGACACTAACTGATAGAGGTAAAGGTGTCATGTCTTTCCATGAGATGGTGGCTATCGGTTTTGGGGGACTAGACTTTGACGATCCGACTAAGAATGTGCAAGGACATCGCGCCTTACCAAATCGCTAAAAAACTCTGATAAGTTATTAACTACGTCGGAGCACGATCAACCTAACCACGAAGGTCTGTTTCCTGCACGCAAACGAAGAACCTGCATGAAAGTGGGGTTCTCTGACATCTTAGTCTAGTCGTGGAAGACAAACGAAGGACGTGAAGTTGCAGCTATGGCGAACTAGTAATCTAAACAAAACCCAAGTCTAAAACGGTGCCCTAAGGGTTGTATATATGGGGAAAGAGAGGGGGATTTCGTGGCCCCTTGGAGGAGGCGTCCGAAACCTACCTGTCGTGGTTTTATCACGACAGATGTCTGAGGACTTATGTTCGAGGCCATCGCTAAGGTGGTGGACTCAAAGGGGTTGGTTGGGACGGAGGACACGAGTTTACCCAGGTTCGGCCCCTCTAGATGAGGTAAAAGCCTATGTCTGCTTGTGTTGTATTGATTGGAGTATCGATTACAAGGGAGAGAATTCGCTTGACCTAGTTTTCGATTGATTTGTTTCTACCTAAGTCACCTCGGGTCTCACCCTTATATAGGAGGCCAAGACCACGGGTTAAAAGTCTCATAACAACTCTTACAATGTATCCGATTCTATCTCTATGTCGCCTTGCCTTCCCGGGCAGGCCGTCTTCGAGCGTATTAACCGCCCAAGTCTTCATACCTTCTTGGTCCGGGCCTCGCCCAGGCCCATCTTGGTAAACCGCCATATGTTTAAGATTATATCTCTAGGCCCATCGGCCTCGGTCTGTCTTATGAGCCGCCAGGTATAACCCGGCCCCACCTGGGCGGGTCTCACCACAGGGTTATATCCCCAACATTAGGCCCTAGGTTGATTTGAGCTTGCTCATGTCAATCGTCCACTTTACTTGGCGGCAAGTCTCTTCCTTCAACACCTGAAAGTAAGAAAATGTAACCCACCGTGACGTCATATTGGATATGCCAAAATGATTCCCTGACGACCACATCGGATCTTTTATCATTTAACCAATGGCCCAAAAATCAAGGTGTCCGTCTCAGTCGGTCAGTTTCGGTCGCCTGGATTCCCATGCCCTTTTCCTTCCTTCCAGCCTCTTAAATAGGACCCCGAACAGACCTTCTCATTTCCTCCAGAACATGCACCTCTTCTTCTTCCTCTCGCCACCACCGCCCCCAGGCTCTCTCGCTCCAGTGAATCACCTATGCCGTCATCACTCGAGGCTGCTGCATCAACCTGAATGGACGAGAGCATCATCCGCGCCCGTTGCATTTCCTCCGGTACGTCCTTCTTCATTCCCAAGATCTATAGTTTAGGGTAGTGAATCCATGGAGTTCTTACGTCCGCTAGAACACAAGCTCTTCGTAATGCCAATCAACATGTAGATCAGCAAACCTGACAAGTATCCCTTTTCCACTGCGGCAAATCATAGGAAACCAAAGAATAGTGCAATGTAGATCCGTAGTTGCCCCCCTTTTACTTACTTCGACCACTTGCCATTTCCTCCATTCATCGTTAGGTTTAGAATAAACTTGCTTTTTTCCTTTGTCTGTAGATCCACACTTATATAGATAGCATGTGAAACCTGTTTTCCACACTTAGTAGTATTTTGCCCCATTGCCCTGCAATGTAACCCGCCATTAAACTTCCGGCTTTCGCCCTTTACTTCACGAACTTAGATTTCATCAGCCACCGTTAGCTTCTGTGTCACCTTCTAACTCGCCATGTGCTATTACTTTCCACAACATTTAGGACGCCATTATGCCTCATGCATCCAATACCTGTAACTGGGTCGGCTCTCTCGTTACGGAAGAGTTTTTGAAGGACTTCATAGAATCAGGGACTTTGCTAGCAAAGATGTCATTCACTGGCGAGTTCCAGGCAGAGAAAAGAAACCCATCCCCCAAGAGGGCGAAGTGGTTGTATTTGCAGACCACCTTATACATGGTTTCAGCCCGCCCGACTCAAAATTCTTCCGAGTTGTCGTTCACTTCTTCAAGCTACATCCTCAAGATATTGCACCTAATGTTGTCTCGAACATGTGCAACTTTCAAATTCTCTGTGAAGTTTACTTACAAGAAGAGCCGTCTGTTGACCTCTTCCACGAGTTCTTCTATGCAAACCGCCAGAACAAAGTGGCAGCTCGCCCAAGCTTGGAGCTTGGTGGGATCTCCATCCAAAGAAGACGGGACATGAGCTTTCCGGCTGTTCGGATGCCAAGTCATCCCAAATACTGGAACAAAACCTGGTTTTATTGCAAAGATACCTCTCTAGAGGGAGAACATCCACTGCCGTGTTATCGCCCATCCCGACTCAAGACAATAATTGAACTTCCTGACCGGATGTTAGCCTTTAAACGAGCGAAATATGCTCCGACTTACGCCAAGATAAAGCCCTCATGGCCAACGGTCTGACAGGGATTGATCTGACCTGTTGCTGGGTCTCCTGGCGAGTCATGCCTCTAAGCCAGAGAAACCGCCTCATGTGCGAATATACAGGTGATGCCAACGATCCCCTCTGTTTTAACTCTACTACTTTGTCAGAAGACAACATTGTTGTTGCTGTCAAAAGCCTTATCATGAATCCCAAGATTCTTGCCGCGCCATTGGATTACGACCTTTCTGTGCCACAAACCAGGCTCCAGATGTAAGGGCAACTCTCAACCTCCTGACTTCCACGTTTATTTATCCATGTATGTTTTATGATCTTTACCCTCTTTTGGCTGCTTTTACTTCAAGGCAAACTCCGGCTTCTGGAAAAAGAAATATGTTCCTCCTCCAAAGAAGTTGAAGGAAAAGGCCGTCGGCCGAAAGAAGAAACCTGCACCTCAAGAACAGCCTAAGACTGACGACTCAGAGGTTAAACTTGACTCTCTTGGCCGTCTCTTCATATACCTTACTAACAACAATAACTTCACAGGACAAGACAGAGACAAGCCACGCCAACGCCCCTGAGGTAACTTATGTCTCATCTGACTCAGAACATCGTGCACCACAGAAGATATGGCGGGTCATCTGAAAAGTCCCCTTTTCTCATCCGCTTGCTTACTTAGACCCCAACTTTCTTTTGAAAAAGCAACAACAAGTCTCGCAAAGCCAGACCCGGAGCACCGGCTTTGAAGACCTTATGGCCGGGTTATCTCACTCTCCGGTTCAGCGGAAACAGCCAGCTGAGGTATTTGTTTCACTTGGCTTAATTTTGTCAATCTTGCCTTACAACTTTACTCCGTCTTTACAATGCCGCAACTGCTTTCAGGAATCACCTCCTTCTTCAGGCGACTCTACGGCAACCAAGCTGCCACCTCTGAAGATCAACCAAGAGGATGTGCTTTCATACTTGCATACTATCCTTTGTTATCCTTTGAATTTTATATAACAACCTTTTATGCCTTCCAGGGCTCAAGCAAAGCGAAGGAAAATCGTCGAGTCTACCTCGGCCCCCACTGCTCAAGAACCGGAGGCTGCCAAGCCGGACTCTCCGGCTACACATGCTGATCGTTCTGCTGCCTCCAATGATGCACCTGAAGACACTCGTCGTTTTGTCGAGCCAGCGGCCCATGAGACGGCCACTGAGAGCCTTCTGAGGATCAATTCTAAGCCGCCGAGCCCTTTGACGGCCGCTGACGATTCAACTATGCCAGATGTCATTATCACTAGGACGGCCACTGAGAAAAGTGAAGCCTCTGACAAGCTGGACCTTGAACTCCCGGTGTTGGAGAAGTTAAATGCTGGCGAGCTACACGTCGGTTAACTGAACCACCTCAACAAGAGCCGGAACATGGAACTCAAGCTCGTCAACCTGATGAAGAAAAAATATGAGGTACTCTTTTCCTTTCCATATATCCTTATGTAGCCCCCAAGAGCCGGTTTAGTATTTGTCAATGGTAAGCCGGGTCTTCCAATCCATGCTTTGAGTATGAACACTTAACCTGTAGCCCCCAAGTATCGACTAAATATGCAAATATTGAGCTAGTACTCAATTTTAAGTAGTTGATCAACTGTAGCCCCCAACTGAGAGCCAATAGTAGCCCCCAAGTGTCGTCTTATCTTTGACAAAGATGAGCTGGAACTTCAATGTAAACATGAACAAAGAGCCAATAGTAGCCCCCGAGTGTCGGCTTAACTTGACAAAGATGAGCCAGGACTTACTTTGTGGCTTGTAGTTTGTAGTCTTGGAGAGCAAATAGACATTAGCCCCCACGTGCTGGCTTAACTTGATAAAGATGAGCCAAAACGTACTTGTAATATTGGAGAGAAAATAGACATTAGCCCCCACGTGCCGGATTAACTTGAGAAAGATGAACCGGAACATACTTGTAATCTTGGAGGGCAAATAGACATTAGCCCCCACGCACCGGCTTAACTTGAGAAAGATGAGCCGGAACGTACTTGTTGTCTTGGAGAGCAAATAGACATTAGCCCCCAAGTGTCAAGTATATTGCTTACAATCTGCTAGAGACTTGCACTATATTTGTTAATTTAACCATGTGACGACATTCTATCTCGCCGACTTACCTTTCTTGTACCTTTGTTTGTTACAGGAAGCTTTAAATAATGCCGACTCTGAACTGACCGACTTGAAGAGCAATCTGGCCTCCCAACAGGCCGCCAGAAGTGCAACAGAAGAGAAGTGCCAGCTTGCAGCCGGAGAGCTTGTAAAAGCTAAAGATGATTTCGCCACCTTCAAGAAAGCTGCTGAGACGGAGAAAACTGCCCTAGCTCAGCATGCAGATAACGCTCACCAACGGCTCATGGAAGTATCCGATGAACTGCACGCCCTAAATCGCCATATTGCAAAGATGTGTGCTGCTATCTTTGGTAAGTACTTTAGCCAATATCTTTGTGTGAATACTTATGCAGGCGGCTTATAAAAAATCCGTCTTATACATGTCCAAGGAGCCATCAAATCACCGCTGACAGTCTGTTGTCTTTGATAGCCGTCTATACCCTCTCAGAATAGCTATATTGCGGAACACTCTGCACCATCAAGGCGATGCTTAACAAGGATAGTATCGCCCAATCCATGAAGGGGGTCATAGAAATGTTGTCTACCCTGCCCAAGCAACTCCAGGAGCTCAAGAAATCGTCCACTAGATAGGGAGCTATTACGGCCATAAGCCGGGCTTTAGCATTTGCGCAAGAGCTAACTTCGGAAGAAATGATGGACGGGTTTCCATCAAAGAAGGACGACAGCTCAAAGTTCACAAAAGCCGACTACGGCCGTCGCATGAAGGCTTCTAGAGTCCTGGCATTGGTATTAGCGGAGGAAGTGAACCTATCAATATATCAGGAGGCTTATAATGCCGAGAACAAGCGAGTGCGCGGCCCAACCTTTGAGGCCATGTACTTAACTCATGCACGCCGTAAGCACTTCTTTGCTCCTGATCTTGACCCGTCTCCCCTCTTTCAAGAGGAAACCTTTGAAGCTTTAACCAACTGCAACTAGGACGTGGACAATCTCCAGATCGAGGAGGTCGAAGACCCAATACAGGGTGACCCGCCGTCTAGCTGAGCCCTTTGATAACGCCATGGGTAATCCTGCTCTCGAGACCCTTCGAAATTTGGGGCGTGTAAAAAACTTTAAGTCCTTGCTTTTGAGCTCTATGGAGAGCATTGTAATAGGCTTTTAGTAAAAACTTTGCCTTTCCTGAACTGTGTCATCATGCACTGCTTTAACATATTGTATCCGCCTTGTGCTCCAACTTATACCAGATGTCCTGCCGGCTCTTCTTGAGATAACCAACCCGGGGAGACAGAATATGTTCCATATTGTTCTATAGGGCGGCTTAGAACCGCACAACCTGGAGATATTTTATCTTTCCGGATTTGTTTTTTGAAAAAAAATTGAACTCATGTGCCGGTTCTTCTGGGTGGACTCGCTAGTTAAAACTCCTAACCAGTACAGGGTCTCTATCGAGATTGGCCGTCAATTACTTAGACCGACTCAGGGTCTCTAAGCGAGATTAATTGATAGGAAGTGTAGCGTCCCAGAGAGAGACACGGTAGGGCATGAATACCATGGTTGCTCAAAATCTGCCTCTCACGTGATATAAATCCGTCGTTTAAACCTTAAACAGTTCATGGTCTTTCAAAATATTGACTGTCTAAGAGTACGAACGGGCCACATAGTGGAGAGTCGGCGGTAGATGAGAGAGTTTATCCTTGCTTTCTGTAAGCCATCCCTCATGTGACAAGAACTGTCGGTTTAACCTTAACCAGTACAGGGTCTCTAACAAGATTGGCCGTCAATTTCTTTGAACCGCCTCAGGGTCTCTAAGCAAGATTAACTGGTAGGAGTTCGGCAGGTCACTTGGTGGAGTGGCAAGTTGCAAACGGGCAGGGTTAACTCTGGCGGCTTAAGAGCCGATCAAGAGGGTATGTAAGCTAAACCCAGTGGGTTGGAAGCCCCCAAATGACCTTTGTTGTCGAAATCACCTGTTTGGCTTGAGAGCCGATCGATAGGGTGAGATAAGCTAAACCCAATGGGTTGGAAGCCCCTAGACGACCTTTGTTGACGAAATCAACTGTTTGGCTTGAGAGCCGATCGATAGGGTGAGATAAGATGAATCCAACAGGTTGGAAGCCCCCTAGACGACCTTTGTTGACGAAATCAACTGTTAGGCTTGAGAGCCGGTCGATAGGGTGAGATAAGCTAAACCCAATGGGTTGGAAGCCCCCTAGACGACCTTTGTTGCACAAGTGAGATATGAGAAATGGTAGAAGCCCCGACTTGCAGGGATGCCAACTTTATTCATATATATATGATATGTATAATGATGGTGTACAATGTCGAGCCTGAACGACTCACGTGTAGTAAGGCCGCGGATGAGCTATGTTGCACGGCTGGCGGGTCTCCTGCCCAGAAGTACTTGAGTCGCCCCGGACGTCAATAACGTAATATGACCCGTTGTTGAGATTCTTGTTGACCACGAAAGGCCCTTCCCATGCAGGGGACAACTTGTGTGCATCCGTCTGATCTTTGATCAACCGCAACACTAAGTCGCCTTCTTGAAACGTTCGGGTCTTAACTCTGCGACTATGATAGCGATGCAGGTCTTGCTGATAGATCGCCGATCGAGCCGCCGCGAGATCACGTTCTTCCTCCAAGGCATCAAACGCATCTTGACGTGCTGTTTCGTTATCTTCCTCAATGTAAACCACCACTCCATGGCGAATCATGAAGGATATCGCTTGGTAATACTGCTTCTGCGAGATAAACCATGAAGAAAGGTGTATAACCTGTTGATCTGTTGGGAGTGGTTCTGATGCTCCATAAGACGGATGACAACTCCTCCACCCAACAACCCAGCATGTGTTGCAAAGGAACCATAAGCCGGGGTTTGATACCTCTCAAGATTTCCTGGTTAGCACGTTCTGCCTGACCATTTGATTGCGGATGAGCCACCGTAGAAACATCAAGTCGGATGTGCTCATTTTCACAGAACACTTGCATAGCTCCCTTGGATAAGTTCGTGCCATTATCTGTGATGATACTGCAAGGATAACCGAAGCGATAGATCAACTTCTTAATAAATTGAACTATCATAACCGTGTCACACTTGCTGACTGGCTCAGCTTCTACCCACTTGGTAAATTTATCCACCGCCACCAAGAGGTGGGTCTTCTTGTCCTTGGATCTCTTGAAATGCCCGACCATATCAAACCCCCAGACTGCAAACGACCAAGTAATTGGAATCATGCGCAATTCTTGAGACGGAACGTTCGTACGCCAGCCAAACTTCTAACATCCGTCGCACTTGCCCAAATCCTCTACATCTTTATGAGCCGTCAGCCAAAAGAAACCATGTTGAAAGCCTTGGCCACCACAGATTTTGAACCAGCATGACGACCACAATCGGCAGCATGAATTTCATTCAAGATTTCCTTGCCCTCTTCAGGTGAAACAAAATGTTGGAAGACGCCAGTGATACTGCACATATGTAACTCACCATTGACTATGGTCATAGACTTAGACCTCCTGGTGATCTGTCTAGCCAGATTTTCATCATCAGGTAACTCGCCACGAGTCAAGTATGCCAAGTAAGGCATGGTCCATTCAGGAATAGCATGTAGAGCCGCCACCAGCTGCCCCTCTGGGTCAGGTACGGCCAAGTCTTCCTCTGAAGGTAACTTGACCAACGGGTGATGCAATACATCTGAGAAAACGTTAGGCGGTACCGTCTTACGCTGAGACCCCAGCCTTGACAGGGCGTCAACCGCCTCGTTTCTGCGACGATCAATATGATCCACCTGATAACCCTTGAAATAACCAGTGATGACATCCACCGCCTGATGATAAGCCGCCATCCGCGGGTCCTTGGAATCCCAAGTGCCTGAAACTTGCTGGGCCACCAGGTCTCAGTCGCCGAGACACCTAACCCGGCTCAGATTCATCTCCTTGGCCACCTGGAGGCCATGAAGTAGGGCTTCATATTCATCTGCATTATTAGTACAAGGAAACATCAACCTTAACACGTAACAGAACTTGTCACCTTTGGGGAAGTTAAGACAACCCCTGCCCATGATCCTTCCAGTTGCTTGGATCCATCAAAGTGGATTGTCCAATACGTGTTATCCGGCTTTTCCTCGGGCGCCTGACACTCCTTCCAGTCATTTATGAAATCCACGAGGGCCTGAGACTTGACCGACGTGCGAGGCACGTGTTTCAGATTAAGAGGTCCAAGATCCAATTGCCACTTAGCAATCCTGCCGGTGGCCTCTCTGTTTTGAATTATGTCTCCCAACGGGATAGAGCTAACCACTGTGATCTGGTGCCCTAGGAAGTAATGCTTCAGTTTACGATTGGCTATAAAACACCCCATATACTAGTTTCTACCAATGCGGATATCTCTGCTTTGACTCTGTCAGGACGTCACTGATGTAATAAACCGGCCTTTGAACTGGATATTCCTTCCCTGCCTCCTTACGCTTAACAATGATCGCGGCGCTGACTGCCCTATTACTGGCCGCTACGTATAAGAGAAAAGGCTCCTTCTCAGCCAGAGCTGCTAAAACTGGCGGCTCTGTGAGCTGCCTCTTGAGGGCCTCAAATGCTTCACCCGCCGTCGCACTCTAGACAAAGTTGTATGTCTTCTTCATCATCTGGTACAAAGGGATGGTCTTCTCACCAAGGCGGCTTATAAACTAGCTTAAAGCCGCGATCCGTCCCGCCAGGCGCTGAACATCATTGATGCATGCCGGCCCAGACAGAGAAGTGATAGCCTTGATGTAGCGACCCGACCTGAAATGTCGAATCTCCGGTGTTTCTGTACCATCCCAAGATCATGCTAGTTCACACACGATAGATCAATGTATATATCAAAGGGAAATCACATAGCATTAATAAATCGAAATCTCATATCGAGTCCTTTATTACAATAAGGATTACAATAAAGTGGCTGAACGCCAATTCATGAGATAAACTAAACCAAAACTTGCGGAAGCTCCAAGGGTAGTTGAGTCCATCTGACTCCAAGGGCATCTCACCAAGCGTAGAGTGTATCCTCACTGCTGGTCGAAAAAGTACTCTGCAACATGATACGTTGCAGCCGTATAGGTCAGCATATTGAATATGCCGACAAAGTCACAAGAGAGGGGGTAAAGTAATCATCTAGTCTATATGCAAATATGGCAGGTGGGGTAGTAAGTTTTTGCATAAAGCCAAAATTTTCCTACAACAAGAGAGGGCAAAGGCATAATTACTACAATGTTGGTTGATTAATGAGATGGTTCAACCAACCAATTCTCATACCCAAGTTGACATTAATAACCCACATCAATATAATTAATTCTGTTGAGAGTTCCAGATAATTTCAGTTCCTTTGGCTCAAACTGTCCATGACCGTGGACACGACTAATCGATTAGGTTTGGGTACTCTACAGAGTTTCGCACACGTTCCCCACAAGATTTGATCGCTTCCATTGGACTTCTCGCACTTCATGGTGTTTGAGAAACGGATGACCAAAACATGGTCTTTTAAAGGGTTTCCCCGAGACTCTGTTGGTTCCCATCCTTTCCTACCGTTCTTCTACATCTTGTAGCACCGCCTGTCCAGGGTCACCACGATATCCAACCAAGCCAGCGCCCATAATGGCTTGTGGCTGTGCAGGTAAGCCTTGGGTCTAGAAGCATCCATCCAACTCTTTGTGCCTGGGTGGACCTTTCCGCATGAATACTAGCACTTCTCCAGCATCATCTAGGCTAACCACTGGTTTCTCTAGGGCGCCGTTCAACTTCTTCTAAACAATATACATGGTGAAAACAAGATGAACCTATTCAAACTAGAGCACAAAACAATTTGAAAAATATATTTTATTAACAGAAAAAGATACACCTAAAGTTGAATCAAAAGAACCTAATGAAATCTAAAAACAAAGGTTAAACTAATTCAGGTTCAAATTAAATAAAAATCAATTTAGTTAAAATCTATTAAGAACTAAACAGATTCTGTTTTTGTTAGAAACAGTAACTAAATTCATTCTAAAAATACTCAAATTATGTAGAATGATAGGTTTTACTAATACCAAACAGTGGCAAAAAGATTCACTCAAACATATATTTTTAAACTCTAGTTATACAGATTTTAGTAATTTAAACAAATTTGATTAGCTTCAAAATTTAAAGTTCAAATTGTAAATCTAAGCATACAGACATAAACTACATCAAATTTGTGAACTAATGCAGAAAAGAATCAACTAAAAACACTAAATATTTTAAAAGATATGATAAAAACAAAAACAGAAAACATTCTGTTTTCTAAAACAGAAACAAAAAAAGAGAAACTAATAACGATCGGTTAGGGGCTACGTGTCAGGTTGTGATTGGCCGCGAGGGCGTGCGTGTGATAGCTATTGAGCGGTCGACCGAGACTTAGTGCGTACCGGTCCGGGCTTTTAAGTGATCTAATCTAGGGCGTTGACTGCGGATCGGACGGCTACGGCGAGGTGGGGTAACTTACAACGGAGGGGGTCGGGGTTCCGGCGAGGTCGAGGGCGGCCGGAGGTCGATGGTCGTCGTGGGCGATGATGCAGTGGTCGGAGGCGGCGTCCGAGGTGCTCAGACGATGGCGGCGAAGCTCTGGCGTCGATTGGCGGTGTCGGAGGGGGTCGGGGGCGAGTGTGGCGACGGGCATGAGCTCCGAGAGGTTCGGTTGAGTGCCGAACTCCGGCGAGGTTGTGGGGCAGCGTTCCGGCGAGGGAAAGGGGGTTTCGGGTGGGGAACGGAGAGCGGAGGGTCGGGGCTTTATATAGGAGCGGTGCGGTGTTCGGGGAGGGCACGAGAGGCGTGATTCGCGGCGGAGGGATCTCTGGCGAGGGAGGAGGCATGGGGAAGGGGACGAGCACGAGGACGCCACGGTCGGACGGTGGGTCCCGCGCATCAGTGAGGGTGGGGCGCAATGTTAGCATGTCGGTGGCCGACCCGGAGTAGTTTCGGGTCTTAATGGCCATGGGCCGGCCCGTTTCTAATAAATCCATTTCATTTATTATTTCCAGAGCGTTTAAAACACATTTAAAACATTCAAAACATTTCCAAATATAGGAAATATATGTATCGAAATGATGAGGAGAATTAATGCTATTTAATGAACATTTTTCCTCTGTCATATTGAATCCTTTGAAAAAAAATATTTTCAGAAATTGCTTATTTGATTTAAATCCTTTTGCAATAATTTTCAAATAACCACCTGGTTTTATTGTTCAAATATTTCACCAAGATGCCCCTAGTGTGGAGTGTCATGTTAGTCCCCTCTTTTCTTTGAACTTTTCGAGAGGTTTTCAAATAGGTGAAACAAGAAAAGGGAAAGATGAAAGTGGCCTTTTCAGAAATTCAAAGGAAGCACTTCAACCATTCTATTCATTCAAACAATGTGATGATGATGCATAGCTATATTTTATAACATTCCAAAATGGAATTTTGGGATGTTACACTTGATCTTATCCGGATTAGCCTCAATGCCATGCTCAGAAACTAGGAATCCCAAGAGCTTTCCTGCAGGAACACCGAAAACACACTTAGCGAGGTTAAGCATCATCTTGTAGACTCGTTAGTTGTCAAAGGTCTCCTTCAGGTCATCAAGCATAGTCTCCTTCTTCCTGGATTTAATCACAATGTCATCCACGTATGCATGAACGTTGCATCCAATTTGGCTGTGAAGAGAGTTCTGCACACAATGCTGGTAAGTCGCCTAGGCACTCTTGAGCCCAAAAGGCATAGACAGATAACAGAAGGCATCAAAAGGTGTGATGAAAGCCGTCTTCTCTTGGTCCTTGACTGCGATCTTGATCTGATGATATCCAGAATAAGCATCCAGGAAACATAAGCTTTCACAACCCGTCGTTGCATCGATGATCTGGTCGATAGGGGGGAGAGCAAATGGGTCAGCCGGATAGGATTTATTAAGATTTGTGTAATCCACACACATACACCACGTGTCGTTCTTCTTAAGCACTAGCACCGGGTTAGCAAGCCACTCTGGGTGAAACACTTCAACGATGAAACCCGCCGCCAGGAGTCGGGCCACCTCTTCCCCAATGGCCTCGTGCTTCTCCTCATGAACCACGATAGAAACTGTTTGACCAGCTTAAACTTAGGATCCACATTAAGGTGGTGCTCAGCGAACTCTCTCGGTACACCCAACATGTCAGAGGGTTTCCATGCAAAGATGTCCCAATTCTCACAGATGAATTCGATGAGCGCGCTTTCCTATTTGGGATCCATATTGGCCCCAATAGCAAACTGCTGCGATGAGTCACCTGGAGTAAAATCCACTAGCTTGGTGTCATCCACCGAGAACTTGAGGGGCAGCTCAGATTCCATGGTGGTTTCTTTGAGCGGAGTCATGTCCTCTGGGTCAAGATTTTCCTTATAGAACTTGAGCTCTGCTTCTACGAAACTTGACTCTGCATAAGCTCCATCTCCTTCCTCACACTCAATAGTCATCTCTCGATCACCATGCACCGTAATCTTTCCCTTTATGCCCGGCATTTTGAGATGTAAGTACACATAACAAGGCCTAGCCATGAATTTGGCGTAAGCCGCACGTCCAAACAGAGAATGATATAGACTTTTGATCTTGACCACCTCAAAACACAAGGTCTCTACCCTGTAGTTGTATTCGTCACCAAAGGCGACTTCCAAAGAAATTCTCCCCACCGGATAAGCTGACTTGCCAGGCACCACATCGTGAAAAACTATTGAGGAAGGCTTAAGATCCTTATCAAGCAACTTCATTCGGCGGAAAGTGTCGTAGTACAAAATATTGATGCTGCTCCCACCATCCATAAGCACCTTGGCGAACAGGTATCCACCAACTTGGGGGCAACTACCAATGCCAGTCGTCTCGGGTCATCAACACGCGGCGGGTGATCCTCTCTGCTCCAGGCTATGTCGTAATCTAACCACTTTAAGTACTGCGAGAGAGCCGGTGTGACGGCATTGACCGCCCGCTTGCACAACTTCTGGTCCTGCCTGTTAAGGCTGGTTGTAAAAACATGATACCGATCTGAGCTAAGTTGCTTCGGATTACTCTGATATCCAGACTGGTTATTTTGCTGCTGGTTATTGCCATTGGTTTGCTGATGATGCCCTCCTTGGCTGCCCTGGCCTTGATAGCCGGATCCTGAACCGCCAGACCCCAAGCCGACACCGGACCCGCCCGGCCCTGAGCCGCCTGGCGGGCCTCTGCCATTGTTGTTATGCTGCCGCACACTGTAATCCCGAAACTTGTGTATAATGCGGCACTGTCTCCATGAGTGATTCGCCACCTTATCGAGCTGGCTGTGCTCTGGGCAAGGTTTATTGAGCATCTCCTCCAAATCAAAAGGATTTTTACCCTTATTAAAGGGTTGTCTGAAGTTCCCATTGCCTTCAGCACGATTATTCCTGGTGCTAGTGTTGGCCACCAATTCTGACCCGCCATCCGGATTCTTCCTCTTGCCTTGGTTGCCATTGCCTGCCATACTCTTGCCATTGTTACTCTTCTTGCCCTGACCAAGCTTCTCCTCATCAGAACCTGGATCCTTCATATTATAAGAGTCAGCGTACTTCGTGAGAGCCGCCATGAGCTCCCCCAGGTCCTGACACGAGCGCTTGAGCCAGCCAAGCTTCTGCTTCATAGGCGTGAAGTGGCAATTCTTCTCCAGAATCAAAACTTCTTGAGCCGCCGTAATCTTTTCAGACGAGTGCATGATGGTTGAGACCCGTCGGACCCAATGATGAGCCAACTCATTCTCCTGCTGCACGTAATGATCCAAATCCACAATCGTCATGGGCTGCTTGCATGTTCCTTGGAAATTTTTGATGAACTTTGCTTTTAACTCAGCCCATGAATTAATGGTGTTGGGTGGCAAGCCCTTCAACCACGTGCGAGACGACCCTTCCAGCATCATGATAAAATACTTGGCACACACTGCGTCGCTGATGTCTAACATCTCCATCGCCAGCTCGTAGCTCTCAATCCATGCCTCCGGAGGCAGATCAGCAGTATAGTTTGGGACCTTGCGAGGGCCCTTGAAATCCTTCAGTAGATGTTTGTTCCGTAAAGCCGGTGCCAAGCACGGCACTCCCACGGCCCTGGTGGTTATTTCGGCTCCTACCAAGATAGAAGGTGCCGGCTCTTGATGAGCCACCACCATCGCCAGAGCCGCTTCCTTGCATCGTGCCCTTACCTGGTCCACCAGAACCTGAGCATCCAAAACCGCCTGATCGTCTTGTGGTGGGTTCTGGTGTTGGTCACTGCTAGAAACCCTCGGCGACTCATAACGCAGATTGAAGCTGTGGCTGGGGATGGGGGTTGTGTGCACACGACTCCAGTTGTAGGTATATTTCTCCTACTGGGCCATCGCCATCTACAGGTATCCAATAGCGTTCCTCACGTCTTCTTTGAAGGGTGCCTCGTCCGGGATAGGAATCATGCTGAGCTGGGTTGCCGCTGCCAACATGTTCTCCGCCGGGTTTGAATAGTGACCCGCTGGCGTTGGAAAAGCCGTTGGTGAGGGCTGGTCCCATCGGGGCGGGTTAGGGCGCTGTCGTCAAGCCGCCGACCGACTCTTTGGTGCTTCCGCGGTCCGTCCAGCCCATGGCATGTTAAAGAGATTCCTGGGCTCAAACTATTCAGGCAAGTGGGACTTATGTGTCATCCGCTGAACAGCCGCCGCGGATTGCTGCTCCAGTTCAAGGCGGAAAGCGTTCGCCTTAAGGCGTTTTGCCTCTGCGTCCATCTAGGCCTTGAGCATGTTGATCCCTTGCTGAACTTCAGTTATCTGGTCCTTTATCCTGGCGATCTCTACATTCTGTGCGGCTTGATTCTCTAGTGTGACCTCAGTTGCCATCAGGGCTATGAGCTCATTCATCAGATCCAGGAGAACCTGAGTCGGCGGTAGGTCAGCCCCTGACCTGGCTGCCCTAGTGGTTGTACTGCTCGTGCCTGGTGCTGAACCCGCCATGAAGATGACCACATGCATTGGAGGCCCATAGTCCTCGGACTCATGACACTCCGACTCGGGGTAAAGCTCGTCATAGCCCCCGAGCCTGCCATTGTGAAGCGGGTAGATTGATTCCGTCTCTCCGCTCGAAGATTCATTCTCCGAACAGACGAGAGTTTGCTGTGACATGGACCCCTCTAGATCCACGCCTTGAGTAAAACCGACAAAGACATGCTTCCTGCCCGGGTTAACACGGGCGGGCTGCACGCGCCGAGCGGGTTGCATGCACCGAGCCAGCTCGACGATGTTGGTGTAGACATCCGGCCCAGGTGTAGATCCGCCAACTTTGCCAATGAAAACGTGGATCCCACCAAAGGGGACTCGGAAGCCATACTCGACAAAGTCGGCCTCGGGGCCCCAGGCGTCGTCGTTGATGTAGAGCTGGCCATGGCAACTCTTGTTCATCCTGCCGACAACATATCCCTTGATCCTTGGAAGAGAGATCCTTGAGAACTCAACACCACCGAGAGCTAGGCGCTCGGTGGGCACCAACTGTCGTGGTTTTATTATGGCAGATGTCCAAGGACTTATGTGTGAGGCCATCGCTAAGGTGATGGACTCAAAGGGGTTGGTTGGGACGGAGGAAATGAGTTTACCCAGGTTCGGCCCCTCAAGATGAGGTAAAAGCCTACGTCCTGCTTGTGTTGTATTGATTGGAGTATCGATTACAAGGGAGCGAATTTGCTTGACCTAGTTCTCGATTGATTTGTTTCTACCTAAGTCGCCCCGGGTCTCGCCCTTATATAGGAGGCCAAGACCACGGGTTACAAGTCTCATACCGACTCTTACAATGTATCTGATTCTATCTCTATGTCGCCTTGCCTTCCCGGGCAGGCCGTCTCCGGGCAGATTAACCACCCGGGTCTTCATGCCTTCTTGGTCCAAGCCTCGCCCAGGCCCATCTTGGTAAACTGCCATATGTTTAAGATTATGTCTCTAGGCCCACCGACCTCGGTCTGGCTTATGAGCCACCAGGTATAACCCGGCCCCACATGGGCAGGTTTCACCATGGGGTTATACCCCAACACTACCCTAACTCAGTTTCCCCATACACATGGACTCTAAAAACAACCTATAATATGATATTTCAAAATTACATGGGCCTGGCCCAAAAATAAGGTGGTGCGACACCTATAATAGCCTATGGACGAAATTTATAAAGTGGCATCTTGAATATTTTTTCCAAGCCGTCATGCTCCCATTATGGTGGCTTCAAAGTGCAAAATTTACCACTGGAAACTCCATTGTTCCTTACCGCGTGCGCACCTTATTCTCCATGCTTGATCCCACTCCAATGGCCATCCTTCTTGCCGATGCTAGGTCCTTCATTCATAAGTAAAACAAAAGTATCTAATTTAGGTAGCATCAGCTGGTATGAACATTAGAAGAATTTCCAAGAAATGAAAGTACCTGATAATTTAGTTGGCATGCACGAGCTCTAGTAACTAGTCAAATATTAGTAGCTAGTGAGGATGTCGGTGTACAATTAGTAGTGAAGTCCTCATCATCATCCCCTTCTTGAAATGAAGTCGTCCTCAACGGAAGCTCATCTTCCTCACCCAAACAAGGCTTCAAATATGCAATGTTAATTGTGGACTAACCGCAAAATGTACAAGTAGCTCAAGCTTATATGCATTATCATTTATTTTCTCTAACACCTTAAAAGGACCATCAACACGTGGCATTAGCTTTTACTTGCACAAATCAGGAAACCTATCCTTACGCAAATGTAACCAAACAAGATCTCCAAGTGCAAAGACAACATGTTCTCTACCCTTATAACGAGCAAGTTTATATTTAGCATTCATACGCTCAATGTTTTCCTTAGTTAACTCATGCATTTTTGACATCAATTCAACACGTTCTTTAACATCAAAATTAACCTTCTCCGAAGATGGAAGATGCAACAAATCAATAGGTGCACAAGGTAAGAAACCACACACAACTTCAAAAGGGCACATCTTAGTAGTAGAATGCAATGAACGATTATAAGCAAATTCTCTACAAGGAAAGCATTCTTCCCATTTTTCAAGTTATTGTTCAAAACAACCCTAATCATAGTAGAAAATAATCTATTGACTACTTCAGTTTGTCCATTAGTTTGGGGGTGCCATGTAGTACTAAAAGTAGTTTAGTCCCCAACTTAGCCCATAAACATCTCCAAAAGTGGATAAGAAATTTAGGATCATGATTTGAAACAATTGTATTTGGTGAAAGAAAATAAATTCACGAAAGAAGAAATCAGCAACATTAGCAACATCATCACTTTTATGTCATGGTATAAAGTGGGCCATTTTTGAAAATCTATCCACGACAACAAATATGCTATGCCTCCCCTTATTTATTCGAGGTAAAGCTAAATCAAACTCCATGGATATATCCTCCCTAGGAACACTAGGTACATACAAAGGCATATATAAACCATGAGGATTAAGTCATGACTTAGCTTTTTCACATGTGGTGTAGTGAGCAACAAAATGCTCAACAACCCATCTCATCTTTGGCCAAAAGAAATGTGTAGCAAGTTCGTCATGTGTCTTCTTCATGCAGAAGTGTCCCATTAATCCTCCTCCATGCGCCTCCTACAACAACAAAATAGGAAGGGAGCTAGCTGGAATGCATAGCTAGTTAGCACGAAACACAAATCCATCATTAATGACGAACTTGTTCCATGTTCTCCCTTCTTTACAATTCTCCAACACATCTGTAAATTCACATCTTGCACATATTGATCTTTGATGGTCTGCAAACTAAATATTTTAAAGTTAAGTTGTGAAAGCATATCATAACGATGAGACAATGCATCAGCAAACTAAATATTTTCTTTACCCTTCTTGGGTTTAACGACATAGGGGAAAGTCTCAATGAATTCAACCCATTTAGCATGACTACGGTTCAGTTTTGCTTGACTTTTAATATGTTTCAAAGATTCATCATCAGGATGTATGAAAAATTCTTTGGGCCATAAATAATGTTGTCATGTTTCCAAAGTCCAAACAAGAGCATATAATTCCTTATCATAAGTAGAATAATTCAGACTAGGCCCACTCATTTTTAGAAAAGTATGCAACAGGTTACAATCTTGTAATAACTCACCTCCTAATCCAATTCCACTAGCATGACATTCAAGCTTGAAAGTCTTATTAAAATTAGGAAGTTGGAGTAAAGGAGCATGTGTTAACTTATCTTTCAATACTGTGCAACCTTCTTCCTATGCGGTACCCCAAACAAAAGGCACATCCTTCTTTGTAAGCTCGTTGAGAGGTGCAACAATGGTGCTGAAATCTCTCACAAAACGCCTATAGAAACCAACAAGGCCAGGAAAACTCTCACATGTGTGACCGTTGTGGGCTACGTCCAACTCTCAATAGCTTCAATCTTGGCTTTATCAACTTCAGTTCCCTATGGAATAACAACATAGACATGAAAAGATACTCGGTCGATGCAAAAAGTGAACTTACCAAGGTTACCAAACAAATGTGCATCACATAGAGCAATAAAAACATCACGTAAATGTGCCAAGTGTTCCTCCAAAGATCAACTATAAATTAGCATATCATCAAAATAGACTACGACAAATTGTCAAATGAAAGCACATAAAACCTCATTCATAAATGTCATGAAAGTACTAGGTGCATTAGTTAATGCAAAAGGCATGACTAACCACTCATATAAAAAAAACTTAGTTTTAAATGTTTTTTCCATTCATCTCCAAATTTCATACGAGTTTGATGGTATCCAATATGCCAATCAACTTTGGAGAAAATTGTAGAGCCACTTAATTCATCAAGCATATCATCTAGCCTTGGAATAGGATGACGATGACGAATAGTAATAGTATTAATGCCTCTACAATCCACACCCATACGCGATGTTCCAACCTTTTTCGGCACTAGAATAATAGGAACAACACAAGGACTAAGAGTTTTGCGTATATAACCTTTTTCGAGCAACTCTTGTACTTGGCACATAATACCCTTTGTCTCCTGTGGATTGGTACGGTATGGCACACGGTTGGTGTCGATGCACCGGGAATTAAGTCAATTTGATGCTCAATCCATTGAATAGGTGGTAATCCAGGTGTCACGTCTTGTGGAAAGACGTCAGCAAACTCCCGCGAGATGTTAGTGACAGCAGGAGGCAAAGAGGGAGGCATGTCCTCGAATGAAAAATATACCTCTTTGCATACAAAAGCATAGCAGACAGATGTATTCACATCCAAATCAATAATATCAGATTTAGTGGCAAGTAAACAACCTCTCTTAAGTTTTATTTCAGATGCAACACTCGATGATTTTTTATTAGGCTTATTGTGTTGGTCAAATTCCTTTGCCACAATCTGATTTTCACTCTCACTTTGCTCCTGTTTTTCTTTACTAGCACTAGCAATTTCATCTTGCATAATATGTTGAGGAGAAATAGGAAGCAAAGTTATATTTTTATCCTTATGAACAAGAGTGTACTGATTAGTCCTACCATGGTGTACACAATTTTTTATCAAATTCCCATGGTTTACCAAGTAAAACAGAGCATGCTTGCATGGGAACCACATCACAATCAACATAATCAGAATATGTTGCAATACTAAAGTGCGCACAAAGAATATGTGTTACCTTAACCTTGCCACTTTGTTGACCCATTGGATGTAATATGGATAAGGATGTGGTATGGTGGTGAGAGACAGCTTCTCCACCATCTCCATGCTAGCCAAGTTGTTACAACTCCCTCCATCAATGATGACGTGAACAGAACGCTCCTTCACAACTCCCTGTGTATGGAACAAGCCGTGCCTCTCATTTTGCTCAGCCTGTGTAACCTGCACACTCAGAACACGTTGAGAAGCTAAAGTTTCATACATGTCCACATAGTCAGCAGCCATGTAGTGTGCCTCTTCTTCTGTATCCTCGGCACGCTGTTCTTCAATTTCAATAAGAGCCAAAGTCTCCTCATCATAATCACTAGCACAGGCATATCCACCATCCTCAGTAACAATCACCACATGCCCGGATGTGAATTTTCTCGCAAAGTGACTTGTACCCTTGCAACGATGACATAAAACCTCATCTGTTTTCCCTATAGATTCCATGGATGAAGAAGAGCTCTGTGCATTCCCCGAAGGCGTGCCCTTGCTAGAGGCTGGTGGCGATGCCTGATTCCTGGTGTCTCGGTTGGAGTTTGTGGCTGAAGTAGGCAGTGATGCAGTAGGATGTGTGGAGGTAGATGAGGTCCGTGGCGCCCATGATGAAGTGCGACTTGCAGAAAAATTAGTTCTGGCCAATGCATGTCGATCCTGCAGTTCATGTTCAGCTTTGCAAGCAAGATGGAATAAACGAGTGATAGTGTTATACTCCTTTATACTCTAAAATAGTCTGACTATCTCTATTTAATCCACCCATAAAACGTGCAAGCATAGCTTCATTTTCCTGAACAATACCACATCTAATCATGCCATTTTGTAAATCCTCATAATACACTTCTACATAAGTTTTTCCTTGTCTTAAATGCTGCAATTTTTTATGTAATTCATGATGATAATATGGTGGAACCCAACGAGTACGCATAGCAGTTTTCAAAAGAGCCCAAGTAGTTGGAATATTAGCATGATGTATGTGACAATGTTCAGACCACCAAACGCAAGCAAAACTAGTGAATGCACAAACAATAGTAGAAACACGTTTATCCTTAGGAAATTGTAAGCATGTAAAACGTTGTAATGTTTCTAACTCACAAGTAAGATATATATCAGGAACATATCTACCATCAAAGGTCAGAATATTAAATTTAGGTTTAGGGAGATGGTCATGATCATGTGCCCGAGGGGGTGGTGCAGCCATACCGTAGCGATGGTACCCATGTGGACGACCTGGTGCTTGTGGTGGTGGTTGCCTCTGGTGCTGATTTGGAGCAGGCACTCCCTCATCATCGTAATCACCATCATAATCCTCATTCTGCTCAACGATAGTAGCAGTTGCAGCCACATAAGCCGCAGTAGTAGAAGAAGTAGCAACAGCAGCAGAATTTTGGCCTTGGTCAAGAGGCACACGTCGCGCTCGTCCCATGAAGTTTGCGCCCTATTGATGTTGTTGTCGTTGGAGAGGGACGATAGCTGCAACTAGTGGTGGTAGATGGGCAATAACCTCATTGAACTTGGCGTTCATCTTGCTGTCGAATGTCTTCTCCAAACCATCTAGCTTCTCCATAGCCTCTTCAACGCTAGTCACGAAGTCTTGTACCTGGTCAGCCATCATTTGCTGAAATTTATCATGGTGCTCCTTGTTGGTCATACCCTCCCAGTTGATCTCGTAAGCTGGTGATCCTGGCATGGTTAGCAGCAATAGGAACACACAAGAATATAAACCTACAAACTACTAGGATATGGTGGTGGTGGTTTGTCACAAATCCGTCAAGCAAATCCCAACTTCTTACCAGTTCTTACCCAACAGCAGGCGGTGATTGGCAACCGTTGTAGTCAAAACTCTCAAAGCTTGGATAGAGCGATTGCCAGGTGGTGTCAAACACACGACGTATATGTACGTGGAGCTGGGAAGGCTTATAATATGGTAGCAAAAAGGGCCATCAATAATCAGTTCAGAGATGGAAAATTGAAAAGACGCTCAACAACGGTACCGTGTTGGTGCTAGGATAGACCGAGAGACGCGAGCCCAGAACACCAACAAAAGCATGACGCAACACATAATCAAGGGAAGATCACACTCTAAAAAAATTATATTTTTTTGGCGCTTGTTTTTATTATGCTCTTTTTTAGAAAATCTCTGTAATGGTGAGTTCCTCAAAACTCTTCCCAAGACATTTAAACAGGATAAGCACATTTTTTTGTTGACTAATTACTTTTCGGGAGCGATTCGGGGCTGCGACGACCAATAATTGCAACAAAAAATCACTATGATGGCGATTGTCTCAAAACGCTCTAGAAACCTAAAAATAGGATAGGGAAAAAATATTTTCACCCGCTGAAATTGTGGCCTAAAAACTGTCTGGGGGTCTCTCGACTTTTTTTCCTGAAACCTACTCACGTAAGGAAACCCGAAACTAAAAACAAAGGGATCTCGAAGTCAAACCTAATATGTGATGGAATCATATTGGCAGCGGATCTACGGCGGTATATATGGACAAAGATGGATGGTGATGGTGGGTGGTGATATATGGCAAGGATGACAATGATGGTGGGTGATGGCATATGGCAGGGGTGATGATGGTGGTGGGTGAAGGTATATGGCAGCAGTGAAGATGGTTTGGTGGCAGCATGCCAACTTGTGAACAGAACTCCAAACTCTAAAGGACTAGACCCTAAGACCAGCAACTCGACACGGCGATGCAACCACAAATTCAACAAAGAAAAAACAGTGAAAATATTATGTGAAGGTTCAGATTGGTTCGGATATAATAAACTAACCTTATTTTTTCTGGCTTTTTCATGGACTATAGGTATGAAGAATAGGTGCGATCTAACCATGAAAAACTGGTAAAATCTCACCAAGCAACCTGCAAATCTGATAGCACTTGACAAAGGCAAAGGTGTCTCGTCTTTCAATGAGATGGTGGCAATCGGTTTTTGTGGAGTAGACTTTGACGATCTGAGTACGAACGTGCGAGGACGTCGCGCCCTAGCAATCGCTAAATCAACTCCAGGAAGTTATTGACCACGCTAGAGCATGATCAACCTGACCACAAAGGTCTATTTCCCGCATGCAGATGAAGAACAAGCAAGAAACTAAAATTGCAATATGGATATTGCGAATATTATAGGAAAGCTTTATTGATGAAAGTGGGGTTCTGTGACGTCTTGGTCTGGTCGTGGAACACAAATGAATGATGCAAAGTTGTAATCTAAACAAAACCCAAGTCTAAAATGATGTCGTAAGGGTTGTATACATGGGGGAAGAGTGAGGTGTTTCATGGCCTCTTGGAGGAGGGGTCTGAAACCAATGCTAACTCAGTTTCCCCGCACATACAGACTCTAAAACAACCTCTAATATGGTATTTCAAAATTATATGGGCCTGGCCCAAAAATAAGGTGGCGCAGCACCTATAATAGCCTATGGACGAAATTTATAAAGTGGCATCTTGAATATTTCATCCAAGCCTTCATGCTCTCATATTGGTAGCTTCAAAGTGCAAAGATCACCACTGGAAACTCCACTGTTCCTTCCCTCGCGTGCAGCTTCTTCTCCATACTTGATCCCGCTCCAATGGTCATCCGTCTTGTTGATGCTAGGTCCTTCATTCATAAGTAAAAAAAGTATCTAATTTAGGCATCATCATATTTTCATGAACATTAGAAGGATTTCCAAGAAACGAAAGTACCTTATAATTTAGTTGGCGTGCACAGGCTCTAGTAACTGGTCCAATATGTGTAGCTAGTCGAGATGTGGGTGTAACATTAGTATGGAAGTCCTCATCACTAACGGAAACAATTAATTGGCTGAAATCAACGGGGATATGAAAACCTCTTTGGTTGAGAGGGAAATATAATACTTGGATCATTGATAAGCACCATGATGGCAACAATCCTTAGGAAATGCTTTATGTAAAATCTAATCCAAGATAGCTCCAAGGAATACAAATGGGTTTAAATATATCATTATTGACATAATCTCTTCGAGACTCCTCGTGAATCAAGAATGCTATAACATCACCTCAAAAGATAAGCGAGAAATGAATCGCACTTGAAATGCAAGACAAAGAATATTTGAGCATCTCCAACAAGAATCTTTAAGAGCACTTCAAGAGAGAACAAAATCCTTGATGAACCACCATGGAGAACCATCGGAAACTACTACAGAAGGAAAGGATGATAGAAAAGAATTCAAGGTTGCAAAAAGAACAAGATCGAGACCTTGCCACTATTTAGATGAAGCTTTGCGACGAGATACTTGAGAAAACTTGGAACTTCAAAAAAGAAAAGTTGAGCAACTTAGAACCAATAATTTGATATCATGAACAACTCTAGAAGAAGGATTGAAATCACCTTGATGAAACAAGAATAAGAATTATGTTATGTTTGCCCTTCATCATGACAAGCAACGGATTTGGCATACGACTTATTCTTCTTGAAAATGGTTGAAGAGAGAATAACACGGACTTGTAGAAGTCTTGGAAGAAACATTGGTAAGAATTTGCAAACGAATGAGGGTAATAAGAATGAATGTGTATATATGAGAACAAAGACATCATAATCCGTCTAGTAGAAACTTGAGCGAAGCATCAGAAGTATTGAGATACGACCGAAGAGGTAAAAATTGAGAAGAATTTGAGAACGAAAGGTGAACCTAAGAATGAAGAAATCTTCTGAAATGATGGCCTTCGGAAGATAGAGAAATGAAAACAACTTTGAAATGCTCTCGATAAATATGGAAGGAATTTCTCATGAATGGGAATAATTTGAAAGAATAGCATCAAGCTAGAAACATGTGTCTTCAAGGAACGGACAAGATTTAAGAGATTCTCTTATTCGATCTCCAAACGTAGAGAATGATGACGACTGACAACACCAAAATTAACAAGATACTCTGGAATGATAAAAGAAAGAAATGTTGAACCAACAATGAAAATTAATTCAGAAATGATCTTGGATGAGGAATATGACTGATGGAATTCATTCGTACATCACATTTGAATAGAACTTGAGATTCTTGGAAAATATTGGAAGATCCAGGTAAGGTCCCAGGAAAAACCTGTGGGTTATGGGCCCACCAAAAGAAAACACCATTGAAGCAATTGCTTATAAATAGATTGCACCAACACAAATTAAGAACTTTATGAGGTGAAAACCTCGAATAACATCGATGGATTCCAAACGAGAAAACTAATCGTCTTAGATATCTTTGCTAATCTAGATAGAATAGAGAGAGGTGAATAAACAAGAGAGGCTTGGATAGGAATTTCCACATGAAAAACATTTGGACCAAATAAAGGGATATTATCAACCCCGAGAGATTTAGTTGATTGCACCAAAGAATAAAACGAGACGAAGAATGATGAGAATGAAGATCGTGAGAATCTCCATATGGAAAACACCAGATTGAAATATGGAAACGAGTGAATAGGCTTCACATGAATAGAAGGACACTTGATTCGAGATGTCTGGCTCTAGAAGAAAAAGGGAGGAGGGGAGGGAACAAAGACAAGTTATATAGATGAAGAGAACTTTCAGAACAAATATGAGGGTCGATCTTGCGAATATTGAAATGAGATTGAATTCACTTGAAGAGAAGCACTTCGGATGGAAAGGAATTTGACATGAAAATTCCACTTGATAAAAAGGATTAGCATTCCCATCGAAATATGAGAACGCCGTTTAGAAAAGGTATGTGATCAACACTTGACATCGAAGTAACTAAAATTACCAAACTCTAACATAACAAAGGCCGAGGCTTGCAAACTATGTCCAAAACAAATACATAACAGGGATTTCGTTTCATATTTTTCTGGTAACATTCGCACGGGCTCGATCGTACATTGGATTGTCATATTGAAATGACACTCGAATATGCTCCCTAGGCGTAGCGAACTACAAGGCTTGACGAAACATACTGAGACTGTCCTCTGTAAGAAAGACCATGAATAATCAAACCACTAGATGTTGAAACCCAACCTCACATGATGCATCTGTTGAAATATAAGAGTAGGTAACTACTTGAATTTGGACCTACGAACTCCCGAAATATTTTGGTTACCAATCGGGTCCATGTATACAAGGACAAAAATCCATCCTTCAAATCCTACCATGATACTACGCTCCAATGTATCACATCCATAAAGACATAATTAGAGGTCTCGAAAACTCATCTACCTCAGACCTTCGTAATCACAACGATACTAAACATGGGCGTACATATGGATGCTCTCCCAATTACTGGGTGATGCCAAACTCCTCTCACCACAAATAGTATTGAAGCGATTTCAAACATCTTCGTCCTTAGATGCTAAGAAAATTGAATGGTAGTGTGTGTGGCAAGAATCCTTGAAGCTAAATCCCCCCAGACAACACCAATAGATAGGAGCCATCAAGAACAAAATTCCAGCCACACGGACATCGTAGAAGTTCCAAAATACCCGTGTGATCCTAAAAAAAATTGAATGAGAAGAGGGGTAGAATAAAATTCCTACGTTAGGATTCCTCACCATAGCGACGAAGGGATGAGGAGTAAAAATAATTCATATTCCCCGATACATAACTACACTCAAAATATAGTTTTCCTTCTAGACTCAACAACGGCCAAGTTCGATCAATCAAGGGGGCTCTTAAGTCGGTACCACCCCGATACCAACTTGTCACACCCAAAATGCGGTACTATCCCCGTGACGTCTCGAGGGCCGCAATAAGGATAGAAGCGGATTTTAGGTCGTTCTGCAAGAGTGGAAATCGCCACAATACATGTAAATAAGAGATGAGTAAATGGAGTTGGCTTACAATTGACACATGCTACACCATACACAACTCAATACAACATCACCATCATCATACACAAGAGTAGGATCCGACTACGGATGAAACCAAACTAAAGAAGACGACATCCACCCTTGCTAATCCTAGGCTGCTGACTTGGAACCAATCCTATGATCGATAAAGAATAAGAATACCAATAGAAAAATCACCGTGTTCACATGAAATCATCGCATTACTTGCACCTACATTTGTTGTTGTAGGAAGAAAAGAAGGAAGAGGAAGACCTACAGGAAGTTCAGGAGCTGCCGGTACAACCGGCCAGCAACCATCCCACAACCGGTGGGCGGTACAACCGGCCCACCACCGGACCACCTTTGGCCAAGATTCTGTTATTGAGCGGTTCATGACCGGTACTACCCCAGTTGTACCGGTTGCTGCCTTAATACTGGTAAAACCAGTCCAAACACCGGTAAAACCGGTCTACCTGTGCACAGGACGGGCTTTGGCCCATGTATCCCCCTCTCCACTCACCCCTTCGTGGCCAAGACTATATATACTCCACCCCCACCTCCATTCTAGGATTGGCAATGGTTTAGCTCTTAGTAAGTTGAGCCTAGATCTTTCCACTACCTCTCCTATGGAGTAGATGCCTCTATGAGAGAAGATCCCCTAGTGGAGGTCAAGGACCCTCATGAGGGAAGATCCTCCAGGATATCAAGGCCCCATCTCCCCATAGGATTTGGGATGAACTCTACCATGTATCCTATTTCCCTTTGTTCTTCACGTACCTTTGTGGATCTTGTGTATGGTGAGTCTAGTGGATGTGTGATTGCACTTGTTCTTGAGTGTTTCCTCTTGTGATTTCTCCCCGTTCTTCCCCGTGATCTTCGTGTTCTTCGTGGAATCCACCTCCAATTCGTGGACTCCACTAGGGGATGGCACTCTTCCGGAAGGGGAAGGTGAGTCCATGGTGGTGTATTGTGATGGACTTAGTGGACTCGTGTGCGATAACTAAAATTGTAACAAAGAGTTTAAAACTGAGTAGTGTAGGTTAGCCATGAGTCAAAGCTGGTTTTCTGCATAAACTCCACCACCCCTTTGTTGATACATGAGCATAAATAGGCTAGGTGTGTTTGAAAGACTTGTGAGTATGATTGTACTCATCCTTGCTTAATTAATGTTGCAGAGGAAAACCAGGACCCATCAGGTGGGTTCTATCTAGACGTTGACGATGCCGAATAGCTGGTGTCCCAGCTACGATCTTGCCCGTGTGGTGGGCTATAGATAGTCAGGCCATGTGCCTCTTTTATATTTTGTCATATGTACCCAGAAAACTTTACTTTCCGCTGACTTGTATGACTATGTTTGTATGACTTGAGTGCCGGGTCATGTGACCCCTGTCTGTATGAACATATTATGCAAGGCTCGTCTGAGCCTCTTAAATAAAAGTCATATTATTGTATGGTTATGTTGTGATGCCATGGTTGTATCTAGGCATATCGGGCATGTCATGCGTACATGTGACGTGCAACGGTATGTATGGGATCCGACACCTAGTCGTGTGCCTTTAGTAGTACTCTTTACGGGAAACTGCCTCTTTGTGCTTCCACCGAGCCATGGTAGCTTGCTACTGCTCCGGACACATTGATTGACCGGCATGTATCCTTCTTTGCTGCTGTGTCTATCCCTTTGGGGAAATGTCTCGTAGTGTAATGGAGTCCCTGTAGCCTGTTACGACTCGTGTACGTGCAGTGATGACATTCGTGTCTCGCGACGTAATGGAGTCCTTGTAACTTGCTACGACTCGTCTACACACGCTTGAGGCCGACACCTGCATTGCTGGGTTATGTATGCCTGTTTCCATACGGATGTGCCACTTGGGTTCTATGACTAGTTATGTCGGCCCCGGTTCTTTGTTGTGTGATTGCCAACGACATGTTCACATACGTGAGTCAAAAGATGCAAACGGTCCCGGCCAAGGTAAGGTGGCAGCCGTGGAGTACCGTGCATGAGGCCGCAAGGTGATGTGGCTTGTTATAGTATGGAATCATATGACTTAGGATCGGGGTCCCGACATCGTTGGTATCAGAGCCTGACTGACTGTAGGACTACCAAGCCAAACCGGTCGAAGTTGATTCTAGAAACACCATAGATAAGTAGGGGAATTGATTGTGTAAGGGAACATAAGGCTCTTTTTACTCCTCTTCCCAAGTTATTCTATGTTGGGTCATTCTCATCTTATCTACAGGGATAGGAACTAGGATTCTCATCTATTGCTTAGGATGACGAGTTACTAGCCATGGACCAATAGCTAGCTTGTTGGTGAGTAAGTGTGGTTATTTTAGTGTTGTTGGTGTGACAAACAGATGGAGAAGAGATTTGAGTCTAGATAGTCGAGTGGTTATGCCTTTCCAATCTCTTTTCAATTGTCTCAAATATTTTGTTGTGCAATTACAGCCGTTATGCTGTCCGATTTCTGCTAGGATCTCTAATGTCTTTGCAACATCCTCTGTTTCAGATGCCATCCCGCCCTTTCCGTTAGGTGGTCCGTATGACCAGGTGCATCGATGTGCCGGGTCACACGGCCATGTTGGTTAGAGTGGTGATGGAGGCTGGATATCGTTGGTACCCGGAGTACACAGTGGAGGAGTAGTACCAAGATTTCAACCAGAGTCAGTATTTGTGTACTGTTAGGATATACCCTTCATATCCTGGAGCTGCAGAGCCGCTTCACTGGACTCATGGATTAGGAGTTACCATAGATATGGCAGTTCAGGAAGCCGCCTACACTATGCTGACTATTATGAGGTTTCACCATGGACTGCTTCAGAACACGGAGTTCTGTTATGTTCCTGCTTCCATGGGAGGAGAGGATGGATATCTCACTGCAGCCTACTCTGATCATTCTCATGAAGACCCTAGACTGTAGGTGACCACTCAGATGTTGGAGAACAGGGATCGTGATGCACGTGCCCTTCGCATGGAGCTCTATGCTAACCGTGCCCGTCTTTGGACAACTTTGACTCAGTTAGCACTTTTCGTGCAGACAGGCTATGGAGATTTGGAGATGTTGAACCCATCACGGACTCATCTGCCAGCACGCGTAGACTGGCTTGATGTTGGAGGCATCACCCCTCTTCGAGGACCGCTGTTGCCGCTGACAAGGGGACCAAGGCCACACCCGTGTCCTTATGGTTTCCAGGGATCCCAGGCTAGAGTGTTTCCAGATCCGCAGGTTTAGCTCCCAGGTCACGGGGGTAATCTGTACGAGGCATTCTACGGTGACGTTTGAGTGCGTGGATGTTAGATCTTGTATGGTAGTAGACGTATCGCCACAGTCCTGTGTGTCTTGTGGGATATGATCAAGGTCGAGAGTTGAGTTCCAGAGGTGTAGATAGATAATGTATAGGATGCTTGTAATGCCTCCGATGAGTTGTGTCATCTCTCCGTAGTTGTTTTCAGCTTGGGTTTGTACTGAACTAAGCCATGGTGTGTATGAAACCTAATGTTCATATGGTAGTTGCTTTACCATGTTGATTGGTGTTTATCTTACATGCCATGTTGATCAGTGCATTCCTTAATTCATTCCCTAGAGTTGTTGTTCTCCATGTCTAAGTTATGGATTGTTTTCCTCAGGATGGTCTCAACCAGGAACAACCCTGTGCATGCTCATGAGCAAGGCGAGAGTAGCCAGCCAAGGCAAGAAGAGCTGTCACGAGCACCATCTCTAGCGGAGGTGATGCTAGAAGCTGAAATGAATAAGAGGGAGACCAACAGGCTGTTGGAGAGGATTGAACAGAACACCGCTCGTACTCCCCGCAATGATCACCATGATGGAGTGTCACTTGGTGACTTCATTAAACTGTGTCCGCCTAAGTACCATCACTCGATCGATCCCCTCGATGCGGATGATTGGCTGACCAGTATGTCACGCAAGATTCGAGCTGCAAATGTTTTAGAGGCCAACAAGGTGACCTTTGCGACATACTTTCTGGAGGGACTTGCCAACCTGTGGTGGGAAAGCTATGAAGCTATGCGTCCCCAAGGACCTGCGCCAACCTAGGCAGAGTTTAGCGCCGCATTTCGTCTCCATCACATCCCGGAAGGGCTGATGGACCGCAAGAGAGAGGAATTCTGTGCCTTCACCCAGGGCAGATTGTCAGTTGATGCATACAGCCGCGAGTTTGGAAACCTTGCTCGCTATGCTCCAGAGGAAGTCTCAACCGATGCCAAGAAGCAGGCTAGGTTCCGCATGGGACTAAATGTTGAGCTCCGTCGAGATCTTCGTCTGCACGAGTGCACCACCTTTCAAGCTCTCGTCAATAAAGCTATCAATGCTGAGTCCAGACAAACTGACTACGAAGCCACGAGGAGGCATAACCATGACTTCAACCCTGCGTCGGGTTCAGGACCCAACAAGCGCCGAATATGGGTACCCAATGCAGCTATGCCGACAAGGTACATTGCGAGGCCATCCTTCCAGGCACCTCGTCCAGTTCAGTCCAACCCTCCACCCAGACCATTTGGAGGACCACAAGTATAATGTTGCCCCTCGTGCTATAGTGGTATGCTACAAGTGTGGAGAATCGGGACATTATTCTCGTGACTGTCCCCAGAACAATGCCAAGCCCGCTGGACGTGGAAAACCAGGGAAAGCCTTCTATGTGAAGCCAACTCCTGCCCGTGGGCGAGTTAACTATGTGTCTGTTGAAGAAGCTCTTGAAGACCCTGATGTCATTCTAGGTACGCTTCTTTTTAATAGCCATCCAGCATCTGTTCTATTTGATACTGGGGCATCTCATTCATTCATCTCAGAAAGTTATGCACAGTTGCACAACATGTCTTTCTGTGACATGCCGACTCCCTTAGTAGTTCAGACTCCTGGTTCAAAGTGGCAAACCTCTAGAGTAAGCCATGACAATGAGATCCTGGTGTCAGCTCATTATGCCAAGATTGATACTCATACTAGGAATGTTCAACTTACACATCCCTCGGGTGAGATAGTTTATGTATCTACTCGAACAGCTAAGCACCAACTCTATTCGCTCAATGCAAGCCCTCTTCCTGAATTAGAAGATATTCCGGTAGTCCGTGACTTTCCGGATGTCTTTCCAGAAGAACTTCCAGGAATTCCACCTGTCAGAGATGTCGAGTTTGTAATAGAACTCATTCTAGGGACAGTTCCAATAGCCAGAAGACCCTATAAGATGGCACCCTTAGAACTAGCCGAGTTAAAAATTCAACTCGATGAAGCTTTGAAGAAAGGTTTCATCCGTCCTAGTTCTTCTCCTTGGGCTTGCCCCGTCCTCTTCGTTAAGAAGAAGGATGGATCGGATCAGATGGTTGTGGATTACCGACCAGTGAACTTGGTCACTATCAAGAACAAGTATCCGCTCCCCAGGATCAACGATTTGTATGATCAACTCGCTGGATCCTCTATCTTTTCCAAAATGGATTTGAGGTTGGGATACCATCAAATCAGAATTAGAAACGGGGACGTTCCTAAAACGGCTTTTGTCACTCGTTATGGCCAATACGGGTACACCGTCATGTCCTTCGGTTTAACCAATGCTCCAGCCACCTTCTCTCGTCTGATGAATTCGATCTTCATGGAGTATTTGGATAAGTTCGTCGTGGTTTACCTCGATGACATACTCATTTACTCGAAGAACGAACAAGAACATGCCGAGCATCTAAGGCTAGTATTGAAGAAACTTCGAGAGCATCGTTTATATGCCAAATTCTCCAAGTGTGAATTTTGGTTGCCAGAAGTGACCTACCTAGGCCACGTAATCTCTGGTAAAGGTATTGCTGTCAATCCCAAGAGAGTTCAGGCCGTCCTTGATTGGACTCAACCTGAATCGGTTAAGCAAGTAAGGAGTTTCCTTGGCTTAGCGAGCTATTGTAGCCGCTTTGTTGAAAATTTCTCCAAGGTTGCAAAACCTCTGACTGAACTCCTCAAGAAAGACAAAAAGTTCGAGTGGACCCCACAATGCGAGCACAGTTTTCAGGAGTTGAAAAGACGACTGACCTCTGCTCCCGTTCTGGTGCCACCAGACTTCTCTAAGGACTTTGTTATCTATTGCGACGCCTCGCGACAAGGATTAGGTTGCGTTCTCATGCAAGATCGTCATGTGATTGCATACGCATCTCGACAGTTGCGTCCACATGAGGATAACTATCCCACACATGATCTTGAGCTTGCAGCTATAGTCCATGCACTGAAAACATGGCGACATTACCTTCTGGGTAATCGTTGCGAGATATACACTGATCACCAAAGCCTAAAATATATATTCACCTAGCCGGATTTGAATCTCAGGCAAAGACGGTGGGTAGAGTTGATCTCGGACTACGACTTAGGGATAACTTACACCCCGGGAAAAGCCAATGTTATGGCTGATGCACTAAGTCGTAAGTCCTAGTGTAACAACTTGATGTTACAACAGGGTCAACCACTTCTCCATGAGGAATTTCGGAAGTTCAATCTCCACATTGTTCCTCAAGGATTCCTGTCCAACTTGGTGGTGAAACCTACTCTTAGGGATCAAATATTAGCTGTCCAGAGATATGACAAAGGTATATCTCGGATTAAGGAGAATATGGCTAGCGGAAACGCTAAGAATTTCTCTAAGGATGATGAAGGTGTGGTGTTCTTTCAGAATCGGTTGGTGGTTCCCAAGAGCACCCGTCTAAGATAGCTGATCCTTAAGGAGGCTCATGATTCTCCTCTCACAATTCATCCGGGTAGTACAAAGATGTATCAGGACCTACGCGAGAGGTTCTGGTGGACTAGGATGAAGAGAGAAATTGCTCAGTTCGTTGCTAAATGCGACGTTTGTCGTCGTGTGAAAGCAGAACATCAAAGGCCTGCTCGCACCCTTCAACCTTTAGCTATTCCTGAATGGAAATGGGATAAGGTCGGTATGGATTGCATTACTGGTTTTCCCAGGACCAAGAAAGGGAATAATGCTATCTTTGTGGTCATTGACCGCCTTTCCAAAGTGGCTCATTTTCTTCCTGTTCGAGAGAGCATAACTGCTAGCCAGCTAGCAGAATTGTATGTATCTCGAATAGTTTCTCTTCATGGTGTTCGTTTGGAGATTAACTCAGACCGTGGAAGTATTTTTACTTCTCGATTTTGGGAAAGTTTTCAAACCGCTATGGGAACTCATCTATCCTTTAGCACTGCTTTCCATCCGCAATCAAGTGGTCAAGTTGAGCGAGTCAATCAAATTCTTGAAGATATGCTTCGAGCTTGTGTTATATCCTTCGGTATGAATTGGGAGAAATGTCTTCCATTTGCCAAATTCGCTTATAACAATAGTTATCAGTCGAGCTTAGGCAAAGCCCCTTTTGCAGTTCTCTATGGACGAAGGTGTCGAACACCTCTTAACTGGTCAGAAACCGGCGAGAGGCAACTCTTTGGTCCGGATATGATCCAGGATGCAGAGGAGCAAGTTCGCATTATTCGTGAAAAGTTGAAAACAGCCCAATCCCGTCAAAAGAGTCAATATGATCGCCATCATAAGTCTGTGACTTATGAAGTTGATGAGAAGGCTTACCTTCGGGTTACACCTCTGAAGGGTACCCATCGATTCGGTATCAAAGGCAAGTTGGCTCCTCGTTACATTGGACCTTTTCGCATTCTTGCTAAACGAGGAGAGGTTGCCTACCAATTGGAACTTCCTTCGCATCTTTCCAAAGTTCATGATGTCTTCCGCGTCTCTCAACTCAGGCGTTGCTTTTCGGACCCTGTCCGAGAAGTGGACCACGAAACGCTTGATCTCCAAGATAACCTTTCATACCGAGAATACCCCGTTCGTATTCTCGACCAAGCTGAGCGTACCACTCGGCATCGGAACATCAAGTTTCTTAAGGTTCAGTGGTCGCATCATTCTGAAAAGGAGGCGACAAGGGAAAGAGAAGATCGTCTTCGACTAGAGTACCCCGCGCTCTTTCGAACGACTTCAAAATCTCGGGACGAGATTCTTTTGAGTCGGGGTGAGTTGTCACAACCCTAGCAAGTGTCATAGGCTAGCAATGTGTTTGCATCATCATCATCATCATCATTGCATCAATATGAAATGGGGAGAAAGAAAAGAAACCCCAAGCATTCATGAATTAAAGAAATTCCAGATAAATGAAACTTCAACAAATCCAAAATGCCCATAAAAAATGTCCCCTATGTCTGATAATTAGGGACATGGATATACCAGGGGCCATTTGAATTATTTGAACATATTAAATAATTTAAATTAATGATTTAAGTTCCTGAAAAATGATAAATAAAGCAAACATCATTATCACTGTTTTCAAAATAATCTGAAACTTTTTATACAAGTTTGAAATATCCAAATTTGAATATATATAAAAGTTTTGGAATTATTTGAAAGGGTATTTGGACCTGCAAAGGAATAAACAAATATCAGAAAGAAAACAGAAAACAGAAAATAAAAAGAAGAGGAAAGGAGTACCTGTGTAAGTGGAAGGCCCAACCCAGCCCACAGGGGTGGAAGAGTCATCTTCCACCTCGCGCCAGTAGGCGTCGAGGTGGCGGCCGATGCCGTCGACGACCTCCACCTCCTGCTTCCACGCAGCAGGCAGCTCCTCTGCTTCCTCGCGTCTGGAAGACGCGCGCGCTCTCTCCCCTGAGCCCATTCTCCCCCTCTCTCTCCTCTGCCTCTCTCTCCCGATCCCCTGCCGAAGGCCGCCATCGCCGGACGTCGATTTGTCGCCGTCGCTGCCTCCCCAAGCCCGCTGATCAGCTTTACGGAACCGCCGTGAGCTCCTCTTCCTCCCCCCTGCGTTTCCCCTCTCTCTCCCACGCCGTAGCTAAGCTAGTCGCCGGACCCGAGAACCTTCCGCCGCCGTCGATGGTCGCCGCCGAGCGTAGAGCCCTCCAAGCTCACGTGCGCGTGCACGGTTGAACTCCTGGAGTTCCCAGGAGCCCGTAGAGCTCATCATAGCATCGCCCCGTGCCCTGTGTCGTGATTCGGCCGAGCCCGAGCTCCGGCCACCGCCACGAGCTTGTTTCCGGCGAGCTCCGGCGACCCCGTGACCTCCCATGGCTTCGGATGGATGCGGTCATGCACGGGCTTCACTCCGATGTTCTCAGCGCGCCATTTGGTCGCCTGTAGGAGAAACCCGATCCGCCGCTACTTCTGTTGGTCGCCGCCGACGAGCCGTTGACCAAACGCCGGTGGGTTTGACCCAGGTGGGCCCTGGCCTGACTCTATGAGTCAATGATAGGTGGGGCCCCTGCCCAGATTAATTAAGTTAATCACGAATTAATTTAAATCGTTTAATTAAAGTAATGTGACACTGACAGTGGGCCCTACTAGTTTAATTAGTCAGATTAATTAGTCAAAACAATCTAATTAAGTGCTGAGTCTATGACAGATGGGTCCCACATGTCAGGTTTGACTCTGGCCGAGTCAGCTGACCAGCTGACGTCATCATGATGTGATGCTGATGCAATAACTCAATTTCCTTAATAAAAATAAATCAGGAAATTCCAGAAATTGTTTAAAACTTTGAAAAATCATATAAAATAATCTGTAAGTAAGATGAAAATAATTTATATATGAAAATTTATCAGAAAATTCCAATGAATCCAATGGTGCTATCCTCATGCATGTTAGAGCAATCTAAATAGGTGAACATGGATAATTTCTATTAGGTTAATATATGGAATTTGAAAATGAGAACAACTTTGAACCTATATTCAAATATGATTTAAATTGACATGATCACCACTCACATCAGCTCACCCATGCATACTGCTATGCCATGATCATGCATCATATTGTTGCACTTGTTTGTATTGATTGTTCTTATCTGCGTTGCGGTAGGTTCGAATCCGGACGATACTACTCCGTACCCCGACGAAGGAGAGTATCCCTCCGCTTCCCAGCAAGGCAAGCAACCCCATTGATCATTTCGATAACATCCCATCCTCTCGCTCCTGCTCTTGTTCATTGCATTAGGACATTGCTACATGATAGTCATACATGGTAGATGAACCTAATCTTCTGCATGACCTGATCTTGTCACAGTAAATAGCTAAACCATGTAACCTAGCATACCTGGTAGATGCTTGTGCCGTGATGTGCTTAGCTTACCTTCATGCCATGCTGCTATGCTTAGAGTTGTGTTAGGTCTGATTCATCTGGGTGATGAACCAGAGTGAAACTGTGATGTTCTGATGTGATGAGCTCATAACGAATCCGTTTTGGTAAAAGGTAGTGATGAGAGGCTATGTAGGAGTACATAGCGGGTTGTCTCATTGGGACCGTTGTTAGGAACTGAGTTCCATGTTTGTGATCCAAGACTAGATACTACCACACGTTGGGATACTTAGTTGACCCTCTAGACTTTTCAGTCGCTTAGTCTTTGGTCCAGGTATTGCAAGTAGTTTCTGGTGTTTATAGCATGCTGGAGGCCGTGCGTAGCGCTGACCCCTGGGGTGGGTTACGACACGATAGGCAATGGCACGGTGTACCAAGGGTCACCCGAATGGTGGACTTGGGAACCCTGCGCACCTCGTTCGGGGCCGTTGCGGAAACTTCGGCCGGACTTCCGTGCGGGTTAGTCTCAAATAGGCGGTAGCCCGGACTAGTGGTCTTATGTGATTGACGGTCGTGGCCGACTCCCTCGCTGGGCTTCCGCTTGAAGGTTGCCGAGGTGCATGGTTTGATGAGCACATAGCGATAAGTGGCGAGAGCGTGTGTGAAGAGGTACACCCCTGCAGGGTTATGAAACTATTCGAATAGCCGCGTCCTCGGATATGGACTACTTGGAGAACTTATGTTGTTCATAGATAATCAAATGGAGACTTCTAAAAATCTCGAGACAAGTGTGAGTACCGTGGATGGCACTCTTCCGGAAGGGGAAGGTGAGTCCATGCTGGTGTATTGTGATGGAGTTAGTGGACTCGTGTGCGATAACTTAGATTGTAACAAAGAGTTTAAAACTGAGTAGTGTAGGTTAGCCATGAGTCAAAGCTGGTTTTCTGCATAAACTCCACCACCCCTTTGTTGATACATGAGCATAAATAGGCTAGGTCTGTTTAAAGACTTGCTGAGTACGATTGTACTCATCCTTGCTTAATTAATGTTGCAGAGGAAAACCAGGACCCATCAGGTGGGTTCTATCTAGACGTTGACGATGCCGAATAGCTGGTGTCCCAGCTACGATCTTGCCCCGTGTGGTGGGCTGTAGATAGTCAGGCCATGTGCCTCTTTTATATTTTGTCGTCTGTACCCAGAGAGCTTTAGTTTCCGCTGACTTCTATGACTATGTTTGTATGACTTGAGTGCCGGGTCATGTGACCCCTGTCTATATGAACATATGCAAGGCTCGTCTGAGCCTCTTAAATAAAAGTCATGTTATTGTATGGTTATGTTGTGATGCCATGGTTGTATCTAGGAATATCGGGCATGTCATGCGTACGTGTGACGTGCAACGGTATGTATGGGATCCGACACCTAGTTGTGTGCCTTTAGTAGTACTCTTTACGGGAAACTGCCTCTTTGTGCTTCCACCGAGCCATGGTAGCTTGCTACTGCTCCGGACACATTGATTGACCGACATGTATCCTTCTTTGCTGCTGTGTCTGTCCCTTTGGGGAAATGTCTCGCAGTGTAATGGAGTCCCTGTAGCCTGTTACGACTCGTCTACGTGCAATGATGACATTCGTGTCTCGCGACGTAATGGAGTCCTTGTAACTTGCTACGACTCGTCTGCACACGCTTGAGGCCGACACCTGCATTCCTGGGTTATGTATGCCTGTTTCCGTACGGATGTACCACTAGGGTTCTATGACTAGTTATGTCGGCCCGTGTTCTTTGTTGTGTGATTGCCAGCGACATGTTCACATACGTGAGCCAAAAGACGCAAACGGTCCCGGCCAAGGTAAGGTGGCAGCCGTGGAGTACCGTGCGTGAGGCCGCAAGGCGATGTGGCTTGTTACAGTATGGAATCATATGACTTAGGATCGGGGTCCTGACACATACTTTTCGATCATACGTACATAGCATAATAGTCTCTTTTAGTATCCATGCAACAAGAGCTTTTCCCGGGTCTATCACATTTGTGTTCATTCGTTGGTTGCGCGGATCCCATTTATCTATCCGTGTGTGTGTTCCTAGTGGCACTAGAGCTATTGATCTATTTGCTTTGCATTGTAATTTTGTGAATCTTCCTCAACATTTTCAATATCTTGACTCACATTTTTCTTGAATCTTGTGCCACTTGTCCTAACCAAGCCACTCGATAAGCTTTATGTTGTAGCTATGAGTGAACAAGTTCGATACCAATTCCACTATTCCTTCAATTCACATTGAGTGAAACGGGATACATCCTGAACTTTGGGAACGATATCTTGGTATTGTTTATATCATTTCCCACTCACCTTTTCTCGAGTCTTGTGATGGCTAGGCAAAGCACACCATCTTCGGTATTCAATGAGTACATCGACATGAGCAATGACATCACCCAAAATCTTGAGCGACTCGCCATTGACATACAACACTCCGAAGCACAGACATGGTGGCCGCACACATGAAGCAACTTCGACACATGGTGGCCAACTACAAGTCTTCTTCCCCTTCGTCATCGTCATGGCATATACGCTCAAGTCGCACATCTTCGAAGAAACAAGTGTGCAAAGACCAAGATTACCTCTAGGACAAGCTTCGACGCCAAGATTAAGGCGATCGACTACACGCATGGATGACCCTTCCATGTTCGGAAGCATCCCAAGGAAGATGGACGAGCATGGGATTTTCCCTTCGGTCATGAAGGAGAGTGATGATGCGCCATCTTCGGCCTTCATCCACGACACCGGCGATGAGTTGGCTGAGCATGGGATTTTCCCTTCGACCAAAGTGACGTTTGGTGATGAGTTGAGAGACTTTTGCCACCATATTGAGAGTGAGAGTGACTTCACCACTAGCCCCATATATGATGTGTTTCCCCCATTTCCTTGTGAGGAGACCCACAACCCCCACCACTGAGTGAGATGAGTGACTCCACCATACGTGAGTATGAGCGCAACTACCTAGAGGGAGGGAGTGAGCCACCACCACATAGAGCGTGTGAGGTAGTTGATAGGGCATGTGAGGCCATTTTGATTTTTAACAACTTAACCTCTACCTCTATTGTGTTTTCTCCTTTGGTTCTAGGTCCCATGTACGACGACACGCCGACCATCAACGATTCCATCCCTACAATGGTAATGACGATGACCATGGTGGATGATGATGCACCCCCACATGGTTCCATCACGATGGCGAGGACCACGAGTTGGTTTCTCCCACCCCACCTACACCACATGAGTGGAACGAGAAAGGTAAAATAGGTGAAGTCGATGCTCTTATCCCACTAGTGGACTATCTTGACATCGATTGCTTGCATGATGTTGATCACCTTGTGGATACTTCACATGCTATGTCTTCTTCATGCTTAGATGTGCCCCCTGTTTGTGATGAATATGATGATGAGCATGTTGACTTGCCTAGTTGTGATGCTATACTCCATAGGATATCATGTGAAAACTCTATTGGTCACATCATGCTTGACAATCTGCTACACTTGTCATATGCTATGCGTGAAATTTCCCATATTGCATCTTTGCAATCTCACCATAGTGACTATGCATACACCATAAAAGTAAATCCCATTTGCTCATATGGCATAGATGAAAAACCCATGGTTATTGGCATTTGTTTTCCTTGTGATGATATTGCCATGCTTCCTTTGCATCATTTGCGCAATAATTCTCATATGACATGCCTTGACCACCTAGCTTCGAATATGCATTGTTTTGTATGTTGTCCATATTCTCCATATTATGCTACCACTATTGCACATGAGGAGACCTCCATAGTTTCCTCATACATATTAGGATATTGTGTTCCATCCTACACTTTGCATGGTCCCCATATTTGTGTGTGCAATATGCATGCCATTGGTATGAATAATATGCTTGTGCCACACACATGCTATAATTTGTGTCCCAATCATGTTGAGCATAATAACTATCGTTGCACAATGGATGACATATTCCTATACCATGCCTCAAACTTCTTTGAGCATTTCTTATCTTGCGCTAACTCTCATGCACACATACACATCATGATGGACGATGTGTTCATTTACCATGCACACACTTTGTTTCGTGTGTCTTCTTCTTGTGTAGGTACACATGATTCTTCGTCTACCTCGCAAGCGCACAAGTTGATGAAACGAGCTCTAGAGAGAAATGAAGACATGCGCCAACATGGAGTGCTTACCCTCCACACACCCACATTGCGCAAATACTTCATGCATTTCTTCTACATGGCTCTCACATGGTTATGGCTTAATGTCCATTATATATCATTTGCCCATATTGCGATGTTCACCTTGCATGATATGCTCATTTCTATGCCCTTCACATGCATTTGTGACCCACGCTTTGCATTACACATGACGCTTTCTTCTCATATTTGTATGTGTGTTTGCACACTTGGTGGAGATATCACTTGCTATTGCTATGTTTGCTATGTGCCCCATGCCTATTATGATACATTGATCATGTTTTGTTTCCGCGCTTGTGATATGTATTGTGCATTGCATATGCTTAATATTTGCTCACATGACATGATTGCCATGATTTCCTCTGGTATGTTGCATCTTTGCACTACTAGTTGGCACGACATGATCACTATGCTGGCTTATGTTGCATCACCAATGTGCTCCTTTTATGCGGTTGGTGACAACTATTGCCATGCTTTGCACACAATTGACATTGCATATTGTCACATGTCTCCATGTGTTGTCTTTCTCATGCTAGATGATTTGCCATGTATTGCGTGCAACAATGCTATTAATATTGCTAATGAGATTGCCCCCATAGCTTTCTCACATATTATTGGAGATTTTGACATCTTTCATGTGAAGCATGTCTATCTTCCTTCTTCTCACCATATGCCTAGTGCCATGAATATTGCCATTCTTGCATCATATTATTCATGCACTTGTGATTATAACGGTTATGTGCAACAGAGGAGAACCATCATGATGGATGATTTGTTTATCTACCATGCACATACATTCTTTGCTTTTTTATGTGTATGTGTAGGATACTTTGACTACATGTCTACTTCCACTTCACGTGAGTTGACGGTTTGATCTCTTGAGAGCGAGCCATGCTACACGGATGTGTTCCTACATCGCAATTGCTTGCGCATAGGCATTATGAAGGACGCACAAGGTCATGCTTTTGAGGTGACATCCTTATTGAGCATGGATATTGTGGCTCATCCTACTTGTGTTGCTTGTATCATGATACATATTAGTCATCTTGGACCACTTACTTGCACACATGCTAATGATATCACTTTTCTTCACGACTGCCACATTGCCATGTCTCTAGACATATATACCTTGTGTGTTGCATCCACCTTGTGCATTGTTTACTCTTATCATATGCTTGGTTGCAACAATTTCCATTTTTCACATTTTCCATGCCCGATTGCTTACTACATGCTTGACTTGATTACCTCACACATGATGACCAATTGCTCTTTCTATTGTGTTGAGTGCCTCACTATATTCACTACACCATGTGCACATCATGCTTGGATTGCCTTACACTTTGGATTGCCCCATGTGTTTAGACACTTCACTTTACTTGGTGTTGTGAATGATTCCTATGCCTACCATAGACCCTTGGTTGATTGTTTTGCGCATGTGTGCTATGACCATGAGGTAGACGCTTGTTATATTGTCACACATATTTTCTTCCCTACCTCACCTTTGAATACTTGTTTCCATGATTGCATTGCTTCTAATCACTTTATATGCTTACATTCCATGCCACAATCCCTTGTCACACCATATGTTATGCATGATGACAACACTTGTGCAGTGATTCACCACTTGAATGCTTGGTTATGCACTAACGCTAACCACATTTTTTTGCAAGTGTTTGTCGTGTTTCCTCCTTTTGAAGGAATTCCTAGGCGGTGATACATTGGAGAGTGCCCCTTTAGAGCTTAAAGATGATGAGCGCTTGGTGATCGTCCACCCCCACAAGGTGTCGCCATCGCCTTCCTATGGTGATTTGGATCTTAATCCAAGGACGGATCTTTCCCAAGGGGGAGGGAATGATGCGGCGCATCCTACGGACATCATCATGACAAGAGTCCGTTTGGCAAGTGAAACATGCCACGACTACCTCACATACATAAAGGTGAATCATCCCCTTTACACGTGTTCGCTTGACCCCTTCGAGGATGGTATACTACTTAACACTCCTCCCGTGTGCATGCATAGGGATTGTTGGAGCTTCGCGGATGATGAGGAGTGCCAGCACCTATGTACAACTACACCATCCGCAAGGGAAGCTCAGAAGAGAAGAAGGATGAGGAGGAGCTGTAGAAAGTCCAGGAGTTGTCGGTACAACCGGCCAGCAACTGGCCAACAACTGGTGAGCAGTACAACCAGCCCACCACCGGACCACCTTTGGCCAAGATTCTGTTATGGAGCGGTTCATGACCGGTACTACCCCGGTTGTATTGGTTGATGCTTTAATACCGGTACAACCGGTCCAACCACCGGTACAACCGGTCTGCCTATGCGCAAGATGGGCTTTGGCCCATGTATCCCCCTCTCGACTTACCCCTTTGTGGCCAAGACTATATATACTCCACCCCCACCTCCATTCTAAGGTTAGCAATGGTTTAGCTCTTAGTAAGTTGAGCCTAACTCCTTCCACTACCTATCCCATGGAGTAGATGCCTCTATCAGAGAAGATCCCCTAGTGGATGTCAAGGCCCCTCACAAGGTAAGATCGTTTGGGATATCGAGGCCCCATCTCCCCATGGGATTTCGGATGAACTCTACCATGTATCCTATTTCCCTTTGTTGTTCACGTACCTTTGTGGATCTTGTGTGTGGTGAGTCTGGTGGATGTGTGATTAGACTTGTTCTTGAGTGTTTCCTCTTGTGATTTCTCCTCGTTCTTCCCCGTGTTCTTCCTGTTCTTCGTGGAATCCCCTTCCAATTTGTGGAAGATAAACACACATGGGTTTGCCCTATATCAGTGTCTCTTGTTCAGTATCCTCGGCACCCTGTTCTTCACTTGCAATAGGAGCCATTGTATCCTCGTCATAATCACTAGCGGAGGCATATCCAGCATCCTCAGTAGCAATCATCACACACCTAGATTTGCATTCTCTTGCAAAGTGACCTCTACCCTTGCAATGACGACATATAACCTCATGTGTTTGTCCTGTAGATGCCATGGATGAAGAAGAGCTCTGTGTAGTCCCTGAAGGCGTGCCCTTGCTGGAGGCTGGTGGCGGTGCCTGATTCCTGGTATCTTGGTTGGATTTGGTGGCTGAAGTAGGCGATGCCATATTAGGACGTGTGGAAGTAGATGAGGTATGTGGCGTCCATGATGAAGTGCGACCTGTAGAAAAATTAGTTCTTCCCAATGAATGTCATCCTATAGTTCATGTTCACCTTTGCAAGCAAGATGGAATAAACGAATGATAGTGTTACACTCCTTATACCCTAAAATAATCTGAATATCTTCATAAAACGTGGAACCATAGGTTCATTTTCCTCAACAATACCACATCTAATCATGCCAGTTTATAATTCCTGGTAATATTCCTCTACACAATTTTGTACTTGTGTTATATGCTGCAAATGTTGAAACAATACACATTCATAATATGGTGGAACCCAACGAATACGCATACAGTTTTTCAAAGCAGCCCAACTAGTAGGGATATTATCATGTTGTATTCTACAATGTTCAGACCACCAAACACAAGTAGAACTAGTGAATGCACAAACAACAACAACAACACATCTATCCTTAGGAAATTGTAAGCATGTAAAACAGTGTTCTCTTTCTAACTCCCAAGTAAGATATATACCAGGAACATATCTACCCTCAAATGTTGGAATATTCAATTTAAGTTTAGGGAGATGGTCATGATCCCATACCTGAGGGGGTGGTGTAGCCCTACCGTTGTGAATGTAGCCATGTGGACAACCTAGTGCGTGTGGTGGTGGTTGCCCCTGGTGCTGATTTGGAGCAACCTCTCCCTCATCATCATAATCACCATCATAATCCTTATCATAATCGTCATTATGCTCGACGGTAGTAGTAGCAACAACAGCATCCAGAGAAGCTACAACAGTAGCAATGGCACCAAAATTTTGATCTTGGTCGATAGGCACACGTTGTGCTCATCCCGCGAAATTTGGGTGTTGTTGGTGTTATTTTTATCGAGGTACAATAGGTACAACTGGTGGAGGTAGACATCCAAGCACCTCATTGAATTTAGCATCAAACATGGCGTCGACCGTCTCCTCCAAACCATCTAGCTTCTCCATACCCTCTCCAAGGCTCATCACCAAGTCATTCCCCTATTGACCCATATTTGATGAAATTTATGGTGGATCTCCTTGTTCGTCATGTTGTCCCAGTTGATCTTGTCGGCTTGTGATCCTATCATGGTTAGCAGCAATAGGAACACACAAGAATATGAACCTATAGACTACTCGGAAGTGGTGGTGGTGGTGGTGTGTCAAAAATCAGTCAAGCCAATCTCAGATTCTTACCAACTCTTACCCAGCAGCACGTGGTGATTGGCAACAATTGTAGTACAAAATCTCAAATCTTGGATAGAGCTCTTGCTAGGTGGTGCCAAACACACAACTCAGGTGTATGTGGAGCTCAGATGGCTTATAATATGGTAGCAAGAGGGGTCAGCAATAATCAATTCAGAGATTTAAAGTTGAATAGATGCTCAACGACGGTACTGTGCTGGTCCTTGGCTAGAACGTGCTAGAGACACAAGCCTAGAACACCAGCAAAATCACGACGCTACACGTAATCAAGGGAAGACCAAACTCTAAAGTTTTTTCCATTTTTTGCTCCTCTTTTTTTGGCGCTTCTGTTTTGCTCAGAAAATCACTATGATGACAAGTGTCTCAAAACTCTTCTGAAGGCGTATAAACATGATAATAAAAAAAATGACTGTTTTTTTCGGAATGATTCGGCGCTACGATGACCAAAAAGTGCGGCAACAAAATCACTATAGTGGCGAGATTCTCAAAACTCTCTGGAAAGCCTAAAAACTGCCCGGGGTCTCTAGACTCCTATTTTTTCTGGGACCTACTTAGGCACAAAAACACAAAACCGAAAAGAGATAGTACTCGAAAACAAACTTAATAATAGAGGAATTTGTATTAGAGGCGGATATGGGGTGGTGATATATTGCAGTGGAAGTGATGTTGGTGGGTGGTGATATATGTCATATGCGATGAAGATGGTGTGGTGTGGTATATGGTAGATGCGATGAAGATGGTGTGGTGGTGGTATATGGTAGATGCAATGAAGATGGTGCCATGGTGGTATATGGAAGATGTGATGAAGATGGTGCAGTGGTGGTATATGGAGGATGCGATGAAGATGGTGCGGTTGTGGTATATTGCAGATGCGATGAATATGGTGTAGTGGTGGTATATGGCAGATGCGATGAAGATAGTGCGGCAGCGGCGTGATAACTTGTGAATAGAACTTGAAACTCTACAAGAATAGATGCTAAGACCAGCAACTCGACACGATGATGCAACCGCAAATTCAACAAAGAAAAACACCGAATCGAAAATTGCAACAGGCTCCGATTATTTCGGATTGGATGACCCAACCCTAATTTTTTGTTGCTTTTTTGAGGACTACAAGGATGAAGAACAGATGCTGTTAGGGATATAACCCCGCAGTGTAACCCGCCCTATTGGGATGGGTTAACTTATCGGCGGCTTCGGAGACGCTCAAAGATGGGTCGTGTCAAGAAGACAAAACGACTAAGGTGGTTGCCAGGAAAGTCGTAGGGCGGCCCACACACTAGGAGATGGCGGTTCAACGGCTGCGGGGTGGATCACGCCAGAGGATTTCCTTGCTGGAGAGGCACGCCGGTTTAGAGATATGATAGGTTACGAATCATGATATGACTTAGACTCTATTGTAAACCCTAGGGTCATGACCTATATATAAAGGCAAGCCCTCAGAGAAAAAGACTTAAGTTAGAAACCCTCAAAAGCTAGGTTAGCGATTCCGCATCCTTGTAATCGAGATCTCCATTAATATAGACACAAAGTGGTACATAGGCTATGACCTCCATTGGAGGGGCCGAACATGGGTAAACCTGCCTCCTATTCTCGTTCGATCGCTTTGAGTCGTGTCCCAGCGGCGATGGACTCACACCTAAGTCCTTGCACAAGGACATCTACCATGAAAAAACCACGACAGTTGGTGCCCAGCGTGGGGCCTTCGTCTAGTGGAGTTTAGTCCTCAAAGGGGACCTGTCTAGGGTTCGGGAAGTTTGCGGTTGATCAGATGATCAAGAGCCATTGTGACAAGACCTACGTCGACGATCCAATCTGGGGGATCCAAGGCGACTCGTCTAAGCAGGAGCACCCGATCCCTCTCGATAGGTTTGGTACTACCGTCACCGAGCCGGACTTCTACATCAACATCAGTGAGCCGGCTCGGCCCGTACAACTCGTTCGGGATCAAGCCGGCTGGCGTCATGTCTTTGCCGGCTTCACTCAGGGAGTTACCGTCACGGATGAGCCGACAAGCAGCGACAACATTCTCAACGATTCTGATGGTGACTCTTCTATTGGAGAAACCGAGTCAATCTGCCCTCTCTACGATGGCAGACTCAAAGGGACTCTGGATGTCGAGGCCCCTAAGGAAGTCCATGAGTCAACTAGGCAAGTCGCCGTTTACATGGCAGGGATCACGGCGGCTCAAAACCCGTCCGCGCCCAAAGCTGCTTCTGGATCAGGCAGGTCGGGCAAGACACTAGCTCAAGCAATGGTAGATCTGATGGCTGAGATGGCAAAGCTTGTGGAGAGTCCCATTACAGCGGAAAACCAAGAAGGGCGGAACATGGAGTTGACCAAGCGAAGAGACCAGATGACTAAGGTACATAGGGAAATTGATGTTGAGAATACCAGGATGGCGAAACTGTATGCCCGCGTACATGATGAGTCAGAACGCCATAAGGCCGAGGCATGGTAGTTAGAGTGCCACAGAGAGGCGTTTGAGGAGGTTTACCAAAGGAGAAATCGAAGCCGGTTGCCATCAAACCTCGAGCCGCAACGAATCATCAACACCCCTTAGCAGACATCGGGGGCTGGGCAACCACTTATGAATCAACAAAACGAGCCACCCTAGCCACCGCTAGTTCCTTCGCCACCACAACATTTTCATACGCCATGGGGTCATTTTTCTAACCACGTTGACAATATGAGGGCTGCAACCTGACACTTGGAAACAATGCCCATATTAGGACCACTCTTGTTAATATTAAGGCAAGGAACGTCATAGAGATTCTGAAAATGGCAGTAGTGCAGCAAGCTCATTATTCCTACAGCCACGATCGGATGCACTCCACCCCGTATGCTAGGCATAGTCTGAATCGCCACTTGGAATCTTTGGCTATTTCTAGCAGTAGATGCAAGCAACAACTCTAGACTCTCCCAACCCGTCCTGTACTACCAAGAGCACATGAAATTTTTCATGCAGCTAGGGGAACACGACAAGTAGAGGCCAAAGCACCAACGCAGATGATCTAGCAGCCACCTCCTCAAATGGAAACTGGGACCAATAGTAGGACAATTGGGATACGTTGCCTATGGCTGGCTCTCTGGGTAGAGCGTATGCCTAAGGATTTAAAAGGGCCTTGTAAGGTGCCGAATTACACATCAGATCTTGAGTCGACGGCCTGGATTGAAAGCTATGAGTTGGCGATGGATATGCTCGATGTCAGTGATGCTGTGTGCACCAAGTACCTGACCATGATGCTTGAGGGGCCGTCTCAAACATGTCTGAAAAATCTACCACCAATTTCCATCAATACGTTGTCAGAGCTTAAGGAGTGATTGATTAGGAAGTTCGAAGGAACACGCAAAAGGCTAATGACGATTGTGGACCTTCAGCATTGCGTCCAGCGAGTCGATGAGTCGGCCCATCACTAGACCCGTCGGGTCGTGGAGATTATACATGCATGAGATAGCATCACGGTGGCTCAAGGCATCCTGATTCTAGAAAAGAATTGCCACAGTGAGCCGCTGGTCTTGAAGCTTGGGCGGCTCAAGAGAAAGGTACAAGATATGGGCGTCTTAGTGGATGTCCTCACCAGGTATGTCAAGTCGGATGGCACAAAAGATCCCGGCTCAGATGAAGATAAAACTGGCAAAAGCAGGAAGGGTGAAGGTGGCAAGGGCCAGCATAACCATGGTGTTAACCAAGGGCACCAGAATAATAGTGGAAAACGGAAGCAACCATATGGCGGGTCAGATCTTATTGCTAACACTAATGTTGGTTTCAAAAACCAATGCCACAATGGCCGCCTTGGAGGGGCTTACAATGGGAATAAATGCTGTAACTATGAGGAAGCCCTCAAAGAACCATGTCCCAAACATAGTACATTGGATAAGCTGTCTGGCCATTCATGGGAGAATTGCTACATCATGCACGAATTCCGTAACCAGGCTTTCCAAAGTCATCCAAGAGGCAATGGTGGCGGACACCCCGACCATCATGGTCGCATGCCGACTTAGGTTCTGGTTTCCAGCATCAGGCAAATAATGGCAATGGACAATATCCCGGCCAGAACAATCAACATAATAACCTCGGTGGCTTCGAGAACAATCCCAAGCAGCTAAACAGTGGTTAGTACCATTAGTATTTGGGCGTAAAATCATATTGCTTGGAAGATTTGCATGGAAGATCTTATGCCAGCATGGAGAAAATAAGTCGGCCCTAGAGAACTGCTCGTTTGTGTCCATATTATGTTTACATCCACTAACTCCTTTACTTTTGTACCCCATGCATATTCTGTTTGATTCTTTATTCGGAGTTCGGAGTTCTTCTCATGCCAGTCGCAAACTTGGTTTGATTCTTTATTATTTGGGAACTTGGGAGATTCCAACTCACTAAGTTTAGCATTCTCACCTTTGTGACCCGGCAAAAACTCCACAATTATATTGGGCATTCGATGCTTCCAACTCATCGAGTTTAGCTTTCTCAGTATCGGGACCCCGATCCTAAGCCATATGAATCTAGCCTCTAACATGTCACACCACTTTGCCGCCTCATGCACGGTAACCCACGGCTATTGCCTTACCTTGGATGGGACCATTTGTGCATTTTAGCTCAAGGATATGAACATGTCGCTAGCATTCAGACATCAAAGAACCTGGGTCAACATGACTACTTATAGACCCAAGTGGTACAACCATAAAGGGACAAGCATACGTAACCCGGCAATGCAGGTGTCGGTCATCAGCGTGTGTAGACGAGTCATAACAAGTTACAAGGACTCGATTACGTCATGAGACATAAATGTCATCACTGCACGTAGCCGAGTCATAGCGGGCTATAGGGACTCCATTACACTACGAGACATTTCCCCGAAGGGACAGACACAGTAGCAAAGCCGGCCAATAGATGTGTCCGGAGTAGTACCAAGCTTCCGAGGCTCGGTGGAAGCACAAAGAGGCATTTCCCGTAAAGAAGGCTACTAAAGGCACACAACTAGGTGTCAAATCCCACGCATACCAATGCATTTCAATCATACACGCACTATGCATGATATGCGTAGATACAACATGGCATCACAACAAAACTCTACAACATAACATTTATTTAGGAGTCTCCGAGGATCCAACATAGTATAATGTTACAAGAAGAAGGGTTCACATGACCCAACATTCAGAGCATACAAACATGCGGAAGTTACATGTTTGAGCAGAGACATCTACAAAAGCGGTTGGAAGAGATTGAAAAGCTACAACGACCCTACCATAGGAACCAGACCTCTGTTTGGGTTACTAAGCTAATCCATCGATGTCAACGTCAGAATAAACATAATTCAACAATGTCTATCTCTGCAAAAATGTAAATAAGCAATAGTGAGTACGAATACACAAAAAGTCTTACATCAGAACTATCTACATATGCATCATGTATCAATGAACGGGATTGTGGGGTTTACTGTCGAATGCCATCTTTGACCTTTGGCTATCCTAGACTATGACAAAGTATCCAACATATCACCACTCTCTCATCTACCTACAAGAGAGCACACACGAGTCCACAAGTTCACCATCTCAATACATCACTATGGATTCTCTCTCATCTTCCTATGAGAAGCCATCCCTAGCACTCACACTTGTTTGGTGCATTTTAGAGTATCCACTTAAAGTTGTCTATGAACAATGCAAGTCTCCAAGTAGTCCATATCCGCGGACGCGGCTATTCGAATAGATAGTTTACCCTGCAGGGGTGTACTTCCTCACACATGCTCCCGACACTTATCGTCATGTCCACGTAAAAAGGCACCTCGACAACCTTCAAGGGGAAGCCCAACGAGGGAGTCGGCCACAGACGTTAACCTTCAATGACTCACATCCAGGCAGTCGCCTATCTAAGTTGGAACCCATAATGGAAGTTTGGCCGAGGTTTCCAACATGGCCTCAAACGTTGTGAGCAGGGCCCCAAGCCGGTCCTGATTGGGCCGTTCATCCACTTCGCAGGCCGTGCCACACCTATCAACGTTTCGAACTATTGGGACTCCTAGAGGGAAGGTTAATAGGCCGAGAGGGTCCATTTGTTTCAGGCCCAATGTGCGATAGTAGCATGTCTTGGAACACCAACACAGAACTCAGCTCTTATGAGCGGCTTCAATGAGACAACCCACCATGTACTCCTACATGGCCTCTCATCGCTACCTTTACCAAAACGCGTTCACCACTTAACTCTCATCATCGGACACATCCGTTTCACTCTGGTTCATCACCCAGATTAATCATACCTGACGCAACTCTAAGCATAGCAAGCATAACAGCATTATAGCACAACATGGCTCAAGCATCTACCAGGTATGATAGGTTGCTTGGTTTAGCTGTTTATTGTGATAATGACAGGTCATGCAAAGGAGTGGGTTCATCTACTGCAACATAAGTAGCATTTGAATCGCGTTGTCCTAATACATTGAAATGAGATCAAGAGCGAGAGAGTTGGATTGTATCGAATATTCTCAAGGGGGTGGTTGCTTGCCTGTTTCTCAGAAGAATTCAGTTGTTCTTCGATGTCGTCGATAACTACATCTCGTAGGTCTATCGACAAGATCAAACATGGAATAATTAGGCACAACAAATGCTTCACGGTGATGTATGATAATGGCATGGCAATATGTTGCTAGTTTGAGCTAATGCATATATCAACATGTTAAATGAAGATGGTTTGAACCCAAGGTTCAAATTCAACTCCATATGTGAAGTGGCTTATTATGTTTTGAACAAAATGTCCAAGTTTTCCTATTTAGTTTCCTCTAACATGCAAGAAAATGCCACCATTAGATTCATTGGATTTTTCTGATAATTTTTCATATATAAACTATTTTAATCTGACTTACATATTATTTTCTATGAATTTTTGAAGTGTATACTAATTTCTGGATTTTTTTGAATTATTTTTATTCTAGAAATTCATTAATTGCGTCAGCACTGCGTCAGGCTGACGTCAGCAGTCAACAGCGCCAGGTATGGGTCAAACGTGATGGCCGAGGCCCACACGTCAGTGGCACGGGGTTAATCCCCACGCTGACCGGGGGTTTGACCCATTGTAGGGCCCGCTATCAGTGTGTGGTGGGGCTGGTTAGGAGGGGGATTAGCCCTAATGACCGGGCCACGTCGGCACTCACCAAAGCTGGGTCGACAGTGACCAAAACAATGGCGGGGGCTCACCGGAATTTGCTAGGGGCATTGGTGCGACACGCGGGTTGCACTAGAGGGCAGTCCTGGCTTGCACACATCTAGCGGAGGGAGCAGGAGGGCGCGGGGTTGCCAGAGCTCGTCGACGGCGAGCTCCTGGCGGAGGCAGGAGCTCAGGCATGGCGGAGCTACGGCTAGGAGGATGTGGAGAAGCTGGGGAGGAGGGGGAATCGATGTGGGTGCTCACCATGTGTCCAACAGCAACAATGGTGGGCTCGGGGATGTCGTGTGTCCGGCGAATCCACGACGGTGATTGCTAGAGCCCGAGGTTGAAGAAGAGTTCGATGGCGATGTCCCCGACGCTCGGCCTCGATTCCTTCGACGTGGATGGGCAGCTCGAGGCGACGGAGCTCGTGGGCAGCTCAAAGAGGTGAGGGGAGGCCGGAGGCCGCGACGGCAGCGAGCAGCGGCGATGGCGCTTTCGAGCAGTGAGGGAAAAGGAGTAGAGGGAGACAAAGTGCGACAGAGGGAGGGGATGAGCTCGATGGGGTCCAGGGGGGTCGTGTGGTGACTCCAGGCGAGGGGGAGGCAGGCAGAGAGGCAACAGGTGGCCGGGCGTGTGGCCGAGCGCATCCAAGCGAATGCCCCTGTCCTCCTGGCGGGAGAAAAGGGACGACTGACACTTGGGCCAGATGGGCCGCCCAGTGCCAAGCCTCAGGTAAGCCAGGTAATTGGCTCTACCTTTTTCTATTTTATTTCTTTTCTATTTTATTTCTGACATTTGTTTTGGCTTCAACATAAAATAGCAAACCATTTTACTAAATACTGAAAATATATGTGTGGTCTAAATGTAATTATACAATGCCACAAAATAATTCTCGGAATTATTGGACATATATTTTTATATATAGAAAATATATATCTAATGCAAATAGGGTTAAAATAATTCAAAAGCCCAATATAAAATATTTCCATGATCCCAAAATATTGGTTGACAATTTTATCTCAGTCCAATATTTTATTAGAGAACTAGGAACTATTTCTTGGAACTGTTTGAAGCAATTTTTATAATGCTTATTTTGGCAAAAATGATTTCTAAGGCTTGATCATTCCTCATTTCATTTTCAAATGAAAGAAAAATGCATGCATGAATGCATTAACAAACAAAGTGAAACTAGGGACCTGACAACTCACCCCCACTAAATAAGAATCTCATCTTGAGATTCAGGAGTAGTCGGGAAGGGTGCAGGGTACTCAAGCCGAATACGATCTTCGCGCTCCCAGGTTGCTTCATCCTCAGAATGGTGCGACCACTAAACCTTGAGAAACTTCATGCTGCGACGTCGACTGTTGCACTCAGATCATCAAGAATACGAACATGATATTCTCGATATGAAAGATCATCTTGAAGATCAAGCATTTCGTGGTCCACTTCACGGATAGGATCCTTGAAGCAACGCCTGAGTTGAGAAACGTGGAACAAATCATGAACTTTGGAAAGTTGTGGGGGTAGTTCCAATTGGTAGGTAACCTCTCCTTGTTTAGCGAGAATGCAAAAAGGACCAATGTAACGAGGAGCCAATTTGCCTTTGATACCGAAACGATGGCTACCCTTTAGAGGTGAAACCTGAAGATAAGCCTTCTCGTCAACTTCATAACTTACTTCCTTATGACGACGGTCATATTTGCTCTTTGAACGAGATTGGGTGGTTTTCGAATTTTTACGAATGATGCAAACTTGCTCTTTTGCATCCTGGATCATATCCGGTCCAAAGAATTGTCTTTCACCGGTTTCTGACCAGTTTAATGGCCTTCGACATCTTCATCCATACAGAACTTCAAAAGGAGCTTTGCCCAGACTATACTAGAAACTATTCTTATAAGCAAATTCGGCGAATGGAAGACATTTCTGCCAGTTCATTCTGAATGAGATAACACAGGCTCTAAGCATATCTTGAAGAATTTGATTGACTCTTTCTTCTTGACCACTTGACTGAGGGTGATAAGCGGTGCTAGAGAAGAGATGGGTTCCCATATCATTCTGGAAACTTTCCCAAAATCGAGAAGTGAAAAGACTTCCACAATCAGAATTGATCTCTAGAGGAACACCATGAAGAGACACTATTCAAGAAATATAAAGATCTGCTAACTAACTAGCAGTTATACTTCCTCGATCTGGAAGGAAATAAGCAACTTTTGAAAGGCGATCAATGACCATGAAAATGGCATCATTCCCTTTCCTAGTCTTTGGAAAGCCGATGATGAAATCTATACCGACCTTGTCCCATTTCCACTCTGGAATAGCCAAGGGATGAAGAGTGACAACGGGCCTTTGATGCTTTGCTTTAACGCGACGACAAATGTCACAGTAAGCAATGAATTGAGCGATTTCTCTCTTCATCCGGGTCCACCAAAACCTCTGGCATAGGTCCTAATAAATCTTAGTACTACCAGGATGAATCGTGAGAGGAGATTCATGAACTTCTTTAAGGATCAACCGCCTTAAGTTTCGTACCTTGGGAACCACCAAGCGATTCTCAAAGAATACGACACCTTGATCATTTACAGAGAAACATTTGGCATCTCCACTAGCAATATTCCTCTTGATTTGAGAAATACCTAGATCACATTTCTGGGCTTCTATGATCTGATCCTCAAGAGTCGGTTTCTCCACCAAGGTAGAAAGGGACCCTCGAGGAAAAATGTGAAGGTTTAACTTATGAAATTCCTCGTGGAGAAGTGGTTGACTTTGTAGCAACATGAGGTTGTTACAATAGGATTTACGAATTAGTGCATCAGCCATGAAATTGGCTTTGCCTGGGGTGTAAGATACTCCTAAGTCGTAGTCTGTAATCAACTCAATCCATCGTATTTGCCTAAGATTCAAATCTGGTTGGGTGAATATATATTTGAGACTCTGGTGATCACTGTATATTTTGCAACGATTACCCAGAAGGTAATGTCGCCAAGTGACAAGTGCATGGACTATTGCGGCAAGTTCCAGCTCGTGTGTTGGATGATTCTCCTTATGTGGACGCAACTGTCGAGAAGAATAGGCAATCACATGATGGTCTTGCATAAGAATACAACCTAGACCTTGTCGCGAAGGAACACAGTAGATCACAAAGTCCTTTGTGAAACCCGGGGGTACAGGTACCGGGGGAGTAGTCAGTCGTCTTTTCAACTCCTGAAAACATTCCTCACACTTTGGATTCCACTGAAACTACTTATCTTTCTTGACGAGTTCAGCTAGAGGTTTGGCAACTTTGGAGAAGTTCTCAATGAAGCGGCAACAATAGCTGGCTAGGCCAAGGAAACTCCTAACTTGCTTCACCGATTCAGGTTGAGTCCAATCAAGGACAGCTTGAACTCTCTCGGAATTGAAATCAATATCTTTCGCAGAAATTCCGTGGCCTAGATAGGTCACTTCTGGCAAATAGAATTCGCACTTGGAGAATTTGGCATAAAGGCGATGATCTCGAAGTTTCATCAATACCAGCCTAAGATGCTCAGCATGTTCTTCTTCGGTCTTCGAGTATATGAGGATGTCATCGAGGTAAAGCACGACTGATTTGTCCAGATACTCCATGAAGATCGAATTCATTAAGAGGAGGCAGGTGGCTAGGACATTGGTTAGACCGAAGGACATGACGGTGTACTCGTATTGGCCATAACGAGTGACAAAAGCTGTCTTTGGAATGTCCCCATTCCTAATTTATGTGAGAGCCTAGCTTAATAGAATGATAGACTGCTCATATCAACAAGGAATTCCTTCTTTTCTAGGAGCCCACTCGAAAAGAACTTCAAAGTTAAGCGTGCTTGTCCTGGAGCGATTCTAGGATGGGTGACCGACCGGGAAGTTGGTCTCGGGTGCGCACGAGTGAGGACAAAGTGCACAGGTTAGACTAGTGTTGGTCTGTGGGGCCAGTCTAGATCCCGTTAGGTGTAACGGGCGTTACAATTGGTATCAGAGCCGACACTTACGGTTACACGGGCATGCGCGAGTCAGGTGCACAGGCATGTGGCGCATGGCGTGTGTGTCTTGTCGTGACACACATCATGGCACATGTGCTGGACTGGACGTGCATACGTGTGCCAAAAGGGAACGTTCCTGATGGGCCGACGAGGACGTCATTTCCTTTGAGTGGGGGTGTATGTGAGATCTTGGCTTAATAGGAATGATAGACTACTCATATCAACAAGGAATTCGTTCTTTTCCGGGAGCCCACTTGAAAAGAACTCCAAAGTTAAGCATGCTTGTCTTGGAGCGATTCTAGGATGGGTGACTGACCGCGAAGTTGGTCTTGGGTGCGCACGAGTGAGGACAAAGTAAGAAGGAAAGACTAGTGTTGGTCTATGGGGCCTGTCTAGATCCCGCCAGGCATAATGGGTTGTTACAATTGAAATAAGCAATAGTGAGTACGGAGGTACTTAGCAAGTCTTACATCAGAACTATCTACATATGCATCATCTATCAATGAACAGGATTGTGGGGTTTACTACAGAATGCCAGCTTTGACCTTTTGCTATCCTAGACTACGACAAAGTATCCAATGTATCACCACTGTCTTGTCTCCCTACGAGAGAGCACACACGAGTCCAGAAGTTCACCATCTCAATACATCACTATGAATTCTCTCTGGTCTTCCTACGAGAAGCCATCCATAGCACTCACACTTGTTTGGTGCATTTTAGAGTATCCACTTAAAGTTGTCTATGAACAATGCAAGTCTCCAAGTAGTCCATATCCGCAGACACGGCTATTCGAATAGATAGTTTACCATGTAGGGGTGTACTTCGTCACACATGCTCCCGCCACTTATCACCATGTGCATGTAAAAAGGCACCTCGGCAACCTTCAAGCGGAAGCCTAGCGAGGGAGTCGGCCACGGACGTTAACCTTCAACGACTCACATCCAAGGCAGTCGCCTATCTTAGTTGGAACCCATAATGGAAGTCTGGCCAAGGTTTCCAACATGGCCTCAAACGTGGTGAGCAGGGCCCCAAGACGGTCCTGATTGGGCCGTTCATCCACTTCGCAGGCCGTGCCACACCTATCAAAGTTTCAAACTACTGTGACTCCTGGAGGATAGGTTAGTAGGCCGAGAGGGTCCATTGGTTTCGGGCCAAATGTGCGGTGTTAGCTAGTCTTGGTACACCAACACGGAACTCAGCTCCTATGAGCGGCTTTAATGAGACAACCCACCATGTACTCCTACATGGCCTCTCATCACTACCTTTACCAAAACAGATTCATCACTTAACCCTCATCATCAGGACACATCCGTTTCACTCCGGTTCATCACCCAGATGAATCAGAGCCGATGCAACTCTAAGCATAGCAAGCATGACAGGGTTATAGCACAACATGGCTCAAGCATCTACCAGGTATGCTAGGTTGCTTGGTTTAGCTATTTACTATGACAATGATCGGTCATTCAAAGGAGTGGGTTCATCTGCCGCAACATAAGTAGTAGTTGAATCGCATTGTCCTAATGCATTGAAATCAGAGCAAGAGCAAGAGAGTTATTTTGTATCGAATATTCTCAAGGGGGGTTGGGGGTTGCTTGCCTGTTTATCATAAGAACTTAGTTGTTCTTCGATGTCGTCGATAACTAAGTCTTGCAAGTCTATCGACAAGATCAAACAAGGAATAATTAGGCATGGCAAATGCTTCACAATGATGCATGATAATGCCATGACAATATGGTGCTAGTTTGAGCTAATGCATCTATCAACATGTTAAATGAAGATGGTTTGAACCCAAGGTTCAAATTCCACTGCATATGTGAAGTGGCCTATTGTGTTTTGAACAAAATGTCCAAGTTTTCCTATTTAGTTTTCTCTAACATGCATGAAAATTCCACCATTAGATTCATTGGATTTTTCAGATAAATTTTCATTTATAAATTATTTTAATCTGACTTACAGATTATTTTTTATGAATTTTTGAAGTTTATACTAATTCCTGGAAATTTTCGACTTATTTTTATCCTAGAAGTTCATTAATTGCGTCCGCACTGCGTCAGGCTGATGTCAGCGGTCAACGGCACCAGGTCTGGGTCAAACCTGACGGCCGGGTGCCACACGTCACTGACACGGGGTTAATCCCCACGCTGGCCGGGGCTTTGACCCGTTGTGGGGCCTGGTGTCAGTGTCTGGTGGGGCTGGTTAGGAGGGGGATTAGCCCTAATGACCGGGCCACGTCGGCGCTCGCCGGAGCTGGGCCGGCGGCGACCAAAACAACGGCGGGGGCTTGCTGGAGTTTGCTAGGGGTATTGGTGCGACGCGTGGGTTGCACCGGAGGGCAGCCCTTGCTCGCGCACATCCAGCGGAGGGGGCAGGAGGACGCGGGTTTGCCAAAGCTCGGCAGTGGCGAGCTCCTGACGAAGGCCGGAGCTGAGGCACGGCGGCGCTACGGCTTGGAGGAGGCCAAGAAGATGGGGAGGAGGGGGAATCAATGTGGGTGCTCACCACGGGTCCAGCTGCAGCAACGGCGGGCTCGGGGAGGTCCTGTATCCGGCGAATCCACGACGACGAGGCGAGGTTGAAGAAGAGCTCGATGGCGATGTACCTGGGCGCTCGGCCTCGATTCCTTTGACGTGGATGGCCATCTCGAGGCGACAGAGCCCGTGGGTAGCTCGAGGAGGCGAGGGGAGGCTGGAGGCCGCGGCGGCAGCGAGCAGCGGCGATGGTGGTTTCGGGCAGTGAGGGAAAAGGAGCAGAGGGAGAGAGAGAGAGCAGCATAGGGAGGGGATGAGCTTGAGGGGGTCCAAGGGGGTCGCGTGGCGACTCCAGGCAAGGGGGGAGGCAGGCAGAGGGGCAGGAGGTGGCCGGGCGCGTGGCCTAGTGCGTCGGGCGCGTGCCCGTGTGCTCCTGGTGGGAGGAAAGGGACGACTGGCACTTGGGCCAGATGGGCCGCCTAGTGCCAGGTAAGTGGCTCTGCCTTTTTCTATTTTATTTGTTTTCTTATTTTTTGACATTTTTTTGGCTTCAACATAAAATAGCAAACCATTTTACTAAATGCTGAAAATATATATGTGGACTAAATGTAATTATCCAATGCCACATAATAATTCTTAGAATTATTGGACATATATTTATATATACAAAATATATATCCAATGCAAATAGGGTTAAAATAATTCAAAATCCCAATATAAAATATTTATGTGATCCCAAAATATTAGTTGACAATTTTATGTCAGTCAAATATTTTATTAGAGAATGAGGAACATTTTCTTGGAACTGTTTGAATTAATTTTTATAATGCTTATTTTGGCAAAAATGATTTCGGAGGCTTGATCATTCCTCACTTCATTTTCAAATGAAACGAAAATGCATGCATGAATGCATTAACAAACAAAGTGAAACTAGGGCTATGACACTCACGCTCTTGACCCGGCAAAAGAAAAAACGCCACATGTGGTTAAACCTCCCTGTATGCTTGCTGTGACTCCGATCTAGTGACCCCATGTACTCTTAAAAGTCAATCCTTTTTGGGGGCCCTGAACATTTTAAAGTTAAAACATCGTCTTGAGTCACGAGAGACTGGCGTGCAAACAGCTAGGATAAACCATGAGTTATCATATCCGCTTCATTGAAGCAAGACTCGAGACTCGAAAGCCGGTCTTTATGTCGAGCCTCGAAACCCTAAGTACCTATTTATTACAGGCATGTCTCATCATAACATAGCATTATTTGAATAAAACACCATACCTATTTACTCTTGTTGCGTAAGCTTGGTCCTCGGACCAGGTTGCACTATAAGTTTTTGGTGTAACCAAATTAAGTGATTAGAATTTCCGATCCGGCTCAGAAAAGCTGGCCTTTCTAACTAAGCCTCAAAGGCCAGTCCTTTATAGTTGAGACTCATTGAGCCAGCCCAAACCACAATACTTGATATTGTTAATTATTGCTACCACATAAGATTTTGTAGGTACAACATTGTTTTATTACCAGCTCAGATATGAGAGTCCGGGTTACCAACCGTCGTCACATTATGGTCGGTCAAATATCATCAAAACAAAGCCTGAAGCTTTGAATACTAAGACTTCTCTATCGGCTCATTTTCCTGAAAGAGTCATCGAAGCATGGTGGAGATATTCAAGGCGAGCAGAAGAACAAAGCAGTTTGCAATCATTACAAACATGCAAAAGGATCGTAGGATACACATCTTCACAAAAGCAAACATGCACTAATGCATGATACAGTTTTCTCAGGAAAGTTTTTAAAAACTACTCCTATTATAAACTCAAGTCAAGAGTCATAAAATATTTTTTTCACCCAACACATGGGTCTATAGACAATAGGTGGCTTAAATTGTTTCTTACATCACTCCCAAGCTTTGCCTTCCGCGCCGTCCGAGTTAACCTCAAGTTGTTCTTTTGCCTGAGCCGACTTCGGGTTATCCTCTGCTACCTTTTCCGGCTCTACAATCTAAAGATTGTCCACGTCCTAGTTGCAATGAGTTAGGGTGTGGAATACATCCTATTCATTCAGAACAGGGGACGGGTCAACTTCAAGAGAAAAAGTATGCTTATGGCACTGAGGAATCAGATCCACTGATTTGAAGGTGCGCGGACAAACTTGTGAATTGCTCGCATCATAAGCCGCCTGATATCCTTTCAAACCCACCCTAGCAATAAGTTGCGTGTCCAGAAAGCGAGATGTCTGGACACATGTGAGATAATTAGCATCACTGAAAGTCGTGCCATCATCCTTGTGCTCAGGAAAACCTTTGGCCATATTTGCCGGATCAAGCTCCTCCGCGTAGGCAAAGGCCTGGCTCAAAGCTGAAGTTAAACCAAAACCGGCAGCTAATTTTTTCAACTCTTTGACTTCCTTGGGAATATTTGAAAGTACCTGTAGCATATACTTGATGAGTGTCATCGGCTCCTTTTCTCCCATCAGAAGTTTAATAGCAAGCTAGCCTCCAGTATAGAGTTGCTTAGTTAAAGTATATACGAACTTCGACATAAGCAAGTCGTTCTCTTGGAGGGTGGATGTCCTTGGGCCTGCAAAACAATGCAAGTGTCAAAAAAGGCCAGACAGTTTATCTCCAAACATGAGTTTTTGCAAAGCTACCAAAACAGACTTACCAAAGATAGCCTTGGTCATAGTGGAATGTGCCGCTTTAACCCGGCCAGTTCCTCGGTGACGGGTTTCAGCTGACCCTCAGCACTTTCTGCGCGCTTCAGCAAGGCAGCCTTCTCAACATCAAAGGTTTCTTTTTGTCTGTCAAAAAGTGCTTGGTCTTCTCCAATTCCTCCAAAGTGAGGCATAATTTCTATTCTACGGCGGCTTGGGCGCTCTGCCGTGTTTCTAAATCTTTCTTGAAGCTGGTCACACTTGACTCGGCTTCCCGTAAGGTTTTCTACATAAAATAGCTAGCATATTCAACGATAACGAGAAGAACACAAGATTCAAGCTTATATAATGAAAAATTATATCAAGTCTCGAGCAAATTGCAAGCAATATCCTTGACACTTTGGGGCTAATGTATATCAACTCTTTCCAAGGCAAGGATATGGAGAATACCAGACTCATCTCAAGAAGATGAGCCAGACCTTGCGGGCTAAAGGTTGAATTCTTCAAAAATTTGCAAAAGACCCGACTCATCTCAAGAAGATGAGCCGGCCCTTGGGGGCTACAGGTTGAATTCTTCAAAAATTTGCAAAAGACCCGACTCATCTCAAGAAGATGAGACGGCCCATGGGGGCTACAGGTTGAATTCTTCAAAAATTTGCAAAAGTCCCGACTCATCTCAAGAAGATGAGCCGGCCCTTGGGGGCTACAGGTTGAATTCCTAAATACTTGTTATCAAAGACCCGACTCATATCACGAAAATGAGCCGACCCTTTGGGTCATAGATAAAGATATGCAAAGTACACAATAAACAAGAGCATACCTCGTACTTGTTTTTCATCATGCTAACAAGGCCGACTTCCATTTCCCGGCATGTTGCAAAACTATCCAAATAACCAGCATGAAGTTATTCAACACTCATGCTCTCATAGTTTGGGAGCTCCAGCTTGGCTTTGCTTTTCTCTTGCAGTGTTGGTTCGTCCTTAGCAACAAGTTTGCTCAACACTTTGTAGACCCCAGGGATGACATAACCTAACCCAGTAATGTCAACCTCCTCGTTCTTGTCACAAGGAGTTTCTTCAGTTGTCTGGGGAGGACTATGTTGTGGTTTGATCATGGAAGATGTCCGGGTGAATGGACTTAGGTTCGAGGCCATCGCTAATGGGGTGGACTCAAAGGGGTTAGTCGGGACGAAAGACACGGATTTACCCAGGTTCGGCCCCTCGAATGGAGGTAATAGCCTACGTCCTGCTTGTGTTTGTATTGCTTGCGTATCGATTACAAGGAGCTAAAATCTTGACCTAGTTCTCGATTACCTGCCCCCTAAGTCACCCCGAGTCTGCCTTTATATAAGAGGTCAGGACATCCGGTTCATTACAATTGCTAACCGAGTCTCTCTCTATCTTCTTGACTAAGCTGTCTATGAGTCGGCTTGCACGCCCGAGTCTTCTCCGTCCAGGCCGTCGTACGGCCCACACCGTGAGCCGCCTATCTTCTTGGGCCACTAGTCTTACGGCTCATGTTTGGGCTAGCTCACGAGCCAACAACATGACCCGGAGCCTCTTCGGCGGGTCATATCCCCAACATTAAGCCCCTGGTTGAATTGAGCTTGCTCACTTCATCCTTCTCTTCCACTTTTGGTGAATCGCCCGAAAATGACCCGGCGTGACGTCATGAGATCTGCTGACGTGTCACCAAATCTTTCACTTAACTGTCATCCCGAGAATTGAGGCGTCCGCCTCGGTTAAACAGTGTCATCGCCTGGATTTTCATGCCTTCCTTAACCCCCCTTTTAAATATGACCCGTGCGGGTCGGAGTTTCCCATTCTCCCGCTCGTCCCTCTACTTCTTCGTCTTCTTCCTGTTGCCACCCCAGCGCTTTCGAGCTTTGGTCCGACGTCGTCCGTACGTCGTCCCCAAGCTTGGCCGGTGCATCACCCTGAACGTACCAGAGATCCGTCCGCCTCTGCCGCGCCATCTCCGGTAAGTTTTCCTACTCCCTAGATTGCCGCAGCCGTAGTATGGTTTTCACCGGTGCTCCACCGCTGCCGTTCGGGCTCTGGCACTGCCATCGCCGGTGTATCTCGACGCCGCTAACGCCTTTAGAATGCGCTCTTGCACCACCGCCACACGCGGGCCGGGCGCGCGTAATGCACGGGCCACAATGGCCCCAATCCGTTTCTTTTTCCTCCGTTATTCATCGCTAGGTCAGAATAAAATTTATTTTCTCTGCTTTTGTAGATCCGTAGATATAGTAATATCTTGCGAAATCTGTTTTTAGGACTTCACTGATTTTTTGATCTTCCCTTTCCCCGTTGAGTCGCCTAGCTTCTCCGGCTCTTATCAGCCGGGTCTTCCGCTTTATCCGTAGAGCCCTTAAACTTTTAGGCCGTCAAAAATATTTGCTTGTGCTTCGACTCATCGCGCCTTTTATCTTGCACAACACTTAAGCGGCCAACATGTCTCGTGCATCCAACTCATGCAACTGGGTTGGGTCGTGCATCACGGAGGACTTTTTGTCGGATTTTGTTCATGCGGGTACTCTTCCTCCTAAGGAAGTCATTAGCCGGCGGTTCCCAGGTGATGAGACACGGCCCAAACCTCAAGAAGGTGAAGTGGTGGTTTTTTCTGACCATATTGAACGAGGGTTCGTGCCTCCCGGCTCAAAATTGTTTCGGGACGTCCTTCACTGTTATAAGCTTCACCCGCAAGACTTGGCCCCCAATTCCGTCTCAAACATATGCAATTTCCAAGTGCTCTGTGAAGCTTACCTTCAAATCAAGCCATCTGTGGGTTTCTTTCAGGAGTTCTTTTATGCTAACCATCAAACTGAAGTGAAAGCCTGCCCGAGCCTAGAACTTGGAGGCATATCCATCCAACGGCGTAGAGATATCATCTTTCCAGCGACGCAGATCTCGAGTCACCCAAAGGACTGGAACAAGACTGGTTCTATTGCAAGGACACCTCTCCTGAGAACGAGCGTCCTTTGCCGGGTTATCGTCCTTCCCGGCTCACAACAAAATTAGAGCTTCCTGGCCGGCTATCAGCTTCAGAACACGCAAGATATGAGCCGGCCCATGCCAAAATCAAGGCTCTCATGGCCAACGGCTTAATCGGGCTGGACCTGATCCACTGCTGGATTTCGTGGCGGATTATGCCTTTGAGCCATAGAAGCCGAATCATGTGCGAATATAAAGGCAAGTATGATAGCTCATTATGCTTCAGCCGATCCATATTGACAGAGAATGACATTACCCTCGCCAACCGGAGCCTTGTCCATGAAGCTTCCGGATCATGTAGCGAAATTGGCCTGGCACCTTTTAGTGCCAACAACCCGGTTCCCGATGTAAGTTTAATCTCTTCCCATCCATCTCTTAGACATTGTTTGCACTTTGTTGATTTGATATTCACTCTCTGGGTCATTCTTATAGGCCGACTCAGACTTCTGGAAGAGGGAATATGTTGCCCCTCCAAAGAAATCTAGGAAGAAGGTCCCAACTAAGAAGGCTAAAAAATATGCCCCGCAAGATAATTTGCTTGAACCGCCACCATCATCCAGCTCAGAGGTAAAGTTTCAACTGTCTTTATTTATCTTTTACCTTCCTATTTTAACACTTACTTTACTCGCAGGATGAAGTGGAAACCAGCCGTGCCAATGCTCCTGAGGTAAATTACTTTTCCTCCGGCTCAGAATGTTTTGTCCCCCGAAAGCCGCGGCGGGTTATCAGAAAAGTTCCTCTTTCTCACCCTCTTGCGTATCTGGCTCCCGATTTTCTCTTAAAAAAGCAATAGCAAATTGAGCATCGACAGACTTGCAGCACCGGGTCTACCGAGCTCATGTCCGGGTTGCCAAACTCTCTGACTCCAAAGAAACGCCCCGCCGAGATTTAAACCTCTTCTTTTCCTTTGTCTTTCCTTTGTAAACTTGATACTCTCTTCACCTTTCTATTTTATTTTTTGTAGAAATCTCCTTCCTCCGGCGACTCTTCGGAGTCAATTATACCACCACCCAAGATTAACCCGCTGTAACCATTCCTTACTATGATATCTGGATATCCGGCTGTTACTATGGCAGCAATATCTTCAACTGCTGATCTTTGTTTTTTGAAGTGCTCAAGCTAAACGTCGCAATACCAACAAGCCCTCGTCCGGCCCACTTATCGAAGAACCGGAGCCTGCACAACCGGAGGAAACTCAACCGGAAGAAAACCCGTCGGCTACCTCCACGGAGCCGGCCGCTGAAGATGTCATCATGGAGAGCCCTCCAAGGGCTCCTTCCAAGCTGGCGACTCCTGCCAAGACCCCTGACACTCCGGATGTTGTTATCACCGGGTCTGGTCATCAAACGCCTTCGTCTCATGTGTTGACCAAATATACAGAGCCGGCTGAAGCCTCGAAGAAACTAAACTTCGACTCTTCGTGCGAGAAGATGATCGTTGAAGAGCTACACACCGGGTACATAAACCGGGTTAACACCAGCTGGGATTTGGAACTTCGGTTGATCTCTTCCATGAAGACAAAATATGAGGTACTTTTCCTTCTTACTATATCTTTACTTAGCCCCCAAGAGCCGGCTTAACGTATTGAATCGTTGAACCAGGTCTTTCTGTCACCTCTGCAGATATTTTCATGTCAAATTCCCTTAAAATTGCTTTAGCTTTGTACTGTAAATAAAGTGAACCGCCAATCGTAGCCCCCAAGGGCCATCTCAGATTATATTTGAGCTGGGCCTATAATGTAGACAACTTGAAGATCTAATCGTAGCCCCCAAGGGCCGGCTCAAACTTGATCAAGTTGAGTCGGTGCTTCCATTATTAGTACATTGAAGAGCCATAGTGTAGCCCCCAAGTTCCGGATTAGCTTCGAAGGAGATGAACTGGAATTGCATACTTGAAAGATCAAATATACATTAGCCCCCAAGTGTCAAATATATTGCTTGCAATCTGTTTGAGACTTGTATTTGCTTTTAACACCCGTCCTGCATTTTGGCGGCTGATCTTGTATTTTGATGTATTATAGGAAGATTTGAATGAAGTCGGGTCTCAATTGACGGATCTGAGGGCCAACCTGGCGGCTCAGCAAGAAGCCCGAAGCATTGCGGACGAAAAGTGCCGGCTTCTCTCTGAGGAGCTGGCCAATGTCACTACCGAACTTACCTCTTTAAAAAAGACAACTGAATCTGAAAAGGCCGCTCTAACCAAACGGGCGGATGACGCTGAGCAGCGGCTTATAGCTGTGGGTGATGAACTTCAAGGTCTGAAACAACACATCGTGAAGATGTCAGCCGCCCTATTTGGTAAGTTTTCATGTTTACTTTGTACTGTTAAACATTGCTAGTGAAAAAACTAGCGACTCATTAACTTTATCTGACTTATCCAGGTCCCAGAAGCCGGCAGTTATCTTTTGATAGCCTTCTGCCACTGAAGGCCATTTATACTTTTGCGGAGCAGTTATACTGCGGCACCATCTTCACGATCAAGAGCGTGCAATACAAGGAGAAGATCCCCATTGCTCTGAAAGGGGTCTTGGAACTCTTCTCTACAATGCCCAAGCAGATAAAAGAGCTCAAGAAGTCCGCCTTCCGCCAAGGAGCCGTTGCTGGATTGAGCCGGGCTTTGGCCTTCGCCCCCGAGCTAACAGCGGCTGAAATGATGGATGGTTACCCATCTAAAAGAGATGACGGCTCAGAATTCACCGAAGAAGATTACACCCGGTGTGTCAATGAGTCGGGCTATCTGGCCTCTGTTCTGGCGGATGAAGCTTACTTGAGCACCTATCAGGTGGCTTATGACGCAAAGGAGAGGAGAATCCGCGGGCCTCTCTACGAGTGGAAAGATCTAACACCCGCCCGCAGTAAGGATCTCTTTCCTTGTGAGCTTGACGCGTCTCCGTTCCTTGAAGGGTCTTTTGCTGCTCTGGCTGAATGTAATTGGGACTTGGGCAATCTCCAGATAAAGCCAGTAGAAGACCCAGAGCAGGATGAGCCGGCCAATAACTGAATTTTATTCTTTTAACCTTTCTGAGAACAGACTTATGTAATGACCCGCCGTGGGCGGTTGACAATGCTTTTGCTCCTTCTGAGAGTAGCTTTTGTAATAGAGTAAACATTACTCTTCCACTTGGTGACCATATATATTTGCACCTCTCTGTGTTTTAATGTGTTGCCGGCTCTTCAGGGATATACCTTGAGATTTTCTGATGAGGGGTGTCTGTCTTTTAAGACGCCATTCCTTTCTCCAGAATATTAGAGCCGGATAATTTCTTTGAAACCATAAATTTTGTCGACCGAAGCAACATGGCTCCGGCTCTCATTGGACGAAGTCATTAAACAGCCGGTTGTCTTTAGGATAATGTAAGCTATACCTGATGGTAAGAAGCCTCTATCGACAACTGCGGCTATTGATGAGCCGGAACTTTTGAGGAGAATTGCGGCTGTGTAGCCCCCAAGTGTCGGGTAGTTCCGCCTGCGACAACCCGGGACTTATAATTGCCTTGCTCTGACCCAGCTTTGATAAGCCGGCATGATACAATACGCGATGATGATCTTTCCTTCCTCAAAAAACTCATATGACGGCTTTTTTGCGTGGATTCGAACGGTTAAACTCATACCAGTTCAGGATCTCTGTCGAGATTGGCTGTCAATTATTTGAACCGGCTCAGGGTCTCTAGGCGAGATTGGCCGTCAATTTCTTGAACTGGCTCAGGGTCTCTAAGCGAGATTGGCCATCAATTTCTTGAACCGGCTCAGGGTCTCTAGGTGAGATTGACTGGTAAGAGTACAGTGAATGGCTTAGGGTCCTATAATCTATACCAAAGGTAAGAAGCCTCCATCAACAACAGCGCTTAATGTAACCAAACTAGGCATAAAGCCAACTGTGCAAGGGAGAAGTGAGCTATACCCGGAGGCAAGAAGCCTCCTTGCAACAGTTTAATGACAACTGGTTGTGAAAAGGAGAAGTAAGCTATACCCGAAGGCAAGAAGCCTCTTTGCACCAGTGCTTAATTGGGATATCGCCGGTTGTGCAAGGGAGAAGTAAGCTATACCCGAAGGCAAGGAGCCTCCTTGCCACAGCGCTTGATAGGGCATAAAGCCGGAGGGTAGACCAGCCGTTTTGACGGCAAACAAACCACTTCAACTCAAAAAATTTGAGCTGGAAAATTTCATATTGGTTGTACAAAGGTATACATAAGAGCAGAGGCCCCAGTCTTGTGCGGGGATGCTAGCTTTTACTCATGTGAACATGATATATACAATGATAGCGGCTTTCAATCCCTGCTAAGTAAAGTATGGTCACAGATGTGCGATATTCCATGGCCGCAACATCTCTTGACCCGCAGTTTCCGACTCATCTCTGACATCAATGAGGTAATATGACCCATTGTTAAGGTTCCTGCTGATCACAAAAGGCCCCTCCCATGGTGGAGATAACTTATGCATTCCAGATTGGTCTTGAATCAACCGGAGCACCAGGTCACCTTCCTGGAATGTCCAGGTCATTACCCTGCGGCTATGATAGCATCGCAGGTCATGTTGATAAATTGCCGACCTGGCTGCTGATAACTCTTGTGCTTCATCCAAGGCGTCCAATGCATCTTGGCGGGCTACCTCATTGTCCGTCTCAACATAAGCCGCCACCCTTGGTGAGTCGTGTCGGATGTCACTGGGTAGAACCGCCTCAGCACCGTACACCATGAAGAAAGGTGTAAAACATGTAGATCTATTAGGTGTAGTTCTGATGCTCCATAAGACGGAAGGCAACTCCTCAACCCAACATCCGGGTGTCCTTTTCAAAGGAACCATGAGCCGTGGCTTGACACCTCTTAAAAGTTTCCTGATTGGCTCGCTCTACCTGACCATTAGACTGTGGATGTGCCACAGCTGAAACATCAAGCCGGATATGCTCCTTCTCACAGAACGTTTTCATAGCTCCTTTGGATAAATTTGTTCCATTGTCTGTAATAATACTGTGTGGGTAACCAAAGCGATAAATCAGCTTCTTAACAAATTGAACCGCCATAGCTGCATCACATTTACTGACCGGCTCTGCCTCTACCCACTTAGTAAATTTATCAACCGCCACCAGAAGGTGCGTTTTCTTATCCTTGGATCGCTTGAAGGGTCCTACCATATCGAGCCCCGAGACCGCAAACGTCCAAGTGATTGGTATCATCCTCAACTCTTGAGCCAGAACGTGAGCATGTCGGCCGAACTTCTGACAACCGTCACAATTACGGACTAAGTCTTCTGCATCCTTGTGAGCCATCAACCAGAAAAACCCATGTCGAAAAGCTTTAGCCACCAAAGATTTTGACCCGGCGTGATGCCCACAATCGCTGGCATGAATTTCACTCAATATTTGCCGGCCCTCCTCTGGTGAGATGCAGCGCTGAAAGACACCCGTCACACTACACTTATGTAACTCACCATTGATAATCGTCATAGACTTAGAATGCCGAGTGATCTTCCTGGCTAGATCCTCCTCTTGAGGTAACTCGCCGGGTGTCAGATACGCCAAATAAGGAATAGTCCAGTCTGGGGTAGCATGCAGAGCCGCCACCAGTTCCGCCTCCGGGTCAGGAATAGCCAGATCCTCCTCAGAAGGTATCTTGATAGTCGGATGATGCAATACATCTAGAAAAACATTAGGTGGTACCGGCTTTTGTTGAGAACCTAACCGTGACAAGGCATCAGCCGCCTCATTCCTGCGACGATCAATGTGATCCACCTGGTACCCCTTGAAGTGACCGGCAATGATATCAACCGCCTGTCGATAAGCCGCCATCCGCGGATCCTTGGAGTCCCAAGTACCTGAAACTTGCTAAGCCACCAGATCTGAGTCGCCTAAACACCTGACCCGGCTTAAATTCATTTCTTTAGCGACTCTGAAACCATGGAGCAATGCTTCATACTCAGCTGCATTATTAGTACAAGGGAACATTAACCGGAGCACATAACAAAACATGTCACCCTTGGGGGAGGTGAGAACAACTCCTGCCCCGGACCCTTCTAGCTGCTTGGATCCATCAAAGTGTATAGTCCAATACGTGTTATCCGGCTTCTCTTCGGGGGCCTGACATTCAGTCCAATCATTTATGAAATCCACCAAAGCTTCAGACTTAATTGTTGTACGAGCAACATACTTGATGCTAAGAGGACTCAGCTCTAAGGCCCACTTGGCAATCCTCCCTGTAGCCTCTCTATTTTGAATGATATCCCCCAACGGGGCAGAACTGACCACTGTTACTTGGTGCCCCAAAAAGTAATGTTTCAACTTGCGATTGGCCATGAAAACTCCGTATACTAACTTCTGCCAATGCGGATACCTCTGTTTAGACTCTGCCAGAACTTCACTAATGTAATAAACCGGCCTTTGCACAGGATACTCCTTCCCTGTCTCCTTGCACTCAACCACAATTGCTACACTGACCGCTCTATTGTTAGCCGCCACATAAAGGAGCAAAGGCTCTTTCTCACCCGGAGCAGCTAACACTGGCGTCTCAATCATCTGCTTTTTAAGAGCTTCAAGTGCTTCGGCCGCTGTTGCGCTCCATTTAAACTTGTCTGTCTTCTTCATCATCTGGTATAAGGGAATAACTTTCTCCCCAAGCCGGCTTATGAAGCAGCTCAATGCAGCAATCCGTCCTGCAAGGCGCTGAACGTCATTGATGCACGTCGGCTCCCCCAAAGAAGTGATAGCCTTAATCTTATCTGGGTTAGCCTCGATGCCCTGCTCAAAGACCAAGAAACCCAAAAGCTTTCCTGCTGGAACACCAAAAACACACTTCGTCGGGTTAAGCATCATCTTGTAGACCCGGAGATTGTTGAAGGTTTCTTTCGAATCCTCTTAAAGAGTTTCCTTCTTTCTGGACTTAACCACGATGTCGTCTACATAAGCATGAACATTTTGGCCAATCTGACTCTGGAGGCAATTCTGCACACAACGTTGGTAAGTCGCCTGGGCACTCTTGAGCCCAAAAGGCATGGAGACGTAGCAGAACACCCCAAAAGGTGTAATAAACGACGTCTTCTCCTGATCTTTTGTTGCCATCTTTATCTGATGATACCCTGAATAAGCATCCAGGAAGCATAAACTTTTGCATCCGGTTGTTGCATCAATAATTTGATCGATATGAGGGAGTGCAAAAGGGTCAGCCGGGCAAGCCTTGTTAAGGTCCGTGTAATCTATGCACATAAGCCACGTGTCGTTCTTTTTTAGTACTAGCACTGGGTTAGCCAACCACTCCGGGTGAAAAACTTCCACTATAAAGCCTGCGGCCAAGAGCCGAGCAACTTTCTCGCCAATAGCTTTACGTCTCTCTTCATTGAACCGTCGTAGAAATTGTTTGATCGGCTTAAACTTTGGATCCATATTAAGATTGTGCTCAGCGAACTCTCTGGTACACCCGGCATGTCAGAAGGCTTCCATGCAAAGATGTCCCGATTCTCACGGATGAATTTGATGAGCGCGCTTTCCTATTTGGGATCCATGTGAGCCCCAATGATGAACTGCTTGGATGAGTCACCCGGATTGAAATCTACTGCCTTGGTATCATCCGCTAAAAACTTGAGTGGCGGCTCAACTTCGGTCGTAGGCTTCTTTAGCGGGGTCATATCCTCCGGATCAACGTTCTCTTTGTAAAATTTTAGCTCCTCCTGAGCACAACTAGACTCTGCATAAGCCGCATCTCCTTCCTTACACTCAAGAGCCATTTTCCTATTACCGTGAACGGTAATTGTGCCATTTAAGTTGGGCATTTTGAGTTGCAAATAAACATAGCAAGGCCTAGCCATAAATTTAGCATAAGCCGGCCTCCCAAATAGCGCATTATAGGGACTTTTGATTTTGACCACTTCGAACCACAAAGACTCCACCCTGTAATTATGCTCATCACCAAAAGCTACTTCCAATGAGATCCGGCCCACCAGGTATACTGATTTACCCGGGACCACACCATGAAAGACGGTGGAGGAAGGTTTAAGATCCTTATGAAGCAATTTCATCCGCCGGAAGTTGTCATAGTAAAGGATGTTGATGGTGCTACCTCTGAACATAAGCACTTTATTCACCATATAGCCATTCACCTAAGGGGCCACAACTAAAGCCAGTCAGCCCGGGTCATCTACCCGCGGCGGGTGATCCTCCCGGCTCCACATTATATCATATTCAGACCACGACAAATATCGCGGGAGAGCTGGAGCAACCGTATTAACCGCTCGCCTCCGCAACTTCTCATCTCGTTTATTGTGGCCGGTCGTGAATACATGATACTGTCTAGAACTGAGCTGCTTCGGGTTACTCTAAAACCTGGACTGATTGCGCTGCTGCTGATTGTTGTTATTGCCGTTGTTACCTGGATGCTGTTGGTGCCCCCCTTGGTTATTCTGACCCGGATGCCCGTTTCCTGAACGGCCGGCGCCGAATCCAGCCCCTGACCCACCGTGCCTTGAGCCTCCAAGCGGGCCACCGCCCTGGTTATTACGCGGTTGGGAATGCTGGTTTTTGAATCGCTGCATGATAAAGCAATCACCCCACGCATGCAACGCCGGCTTGTCAGGCGTGCTGTGCTCCGGACAAGGCTTCCTAAGCGCCTCCTCTAAATTAAAAGGGCCCCTGTTCCTTGGCCTGAATTTTCCACCCCCCTTGGGACGATTCTGTCCTGTGTTGGTATTTGCCACTAACTCAGATCCGCTATCAGCGCTCTTCCGCTTATTCTAATTCCCATTGTTCACAAAACATTTTCCTTGATTGTTTTTATTCCCTTGATTGGCTTTCTCATCATCCGAGCCCGGATCTTGGTGTTATCTGAGTCGGCATACTTCGTCAAGGCCATCATGAGCTCTCCCATATCCTGACACATGCGCTTGAGCCGGCCGAGCTTCTGCTTCAATGGAACAAAATGACAATTCTTCTCTAAGATAAGCACCGCTTGAGCCACTGTGATCTGCTCTGAAGAGTGAATAATGGTCGCAACCCACCGGACCCAATGATGGGCCAAATCATTCTCCTGTTGAACACAATGGTCCAGATCGACAATAGTCATGGGCTGCTTACAGGTCCCCTGGAAATTCTTAATAAACTTTGCTCTCAGCTCCGCCCAAGAGCTTATTGTGTTAGGCGGTAGACCTTTCACCCAGGTACGGGCCGGACCCTCAAGCATCATGATGAAGTATTTTGCGCATACCGCCTCACTGACATCCAGCATCTCCATGGCCAATTCATAACTTTAAACCCATGCCTCCGGTGGTAGATCGGTTGTGTAATTCGGAACCTTTCGAGGCCCCTTAAAGTCTTTTGGCAGCCTTTCACTCCTCAGAGCCGGAGATAAACATGGCACCCCTACGGCTCTGGTACTAACCACTCCCATTGACACGGAAAGTGCCGGCTCTGGACGGGCTGCAGCTATCTCCGCCTCTCGCGTGTCTCCCACCTGGTCCATGATGGCTTGTGCATTTAGAGCTGCCCTATTGTCCTCTGGTGGTCTATGGCGTGGGTGACTGCTGGAACACGCCGGCGACTCATAACGCCGGCTGAAACTTCGACTGGGGAGGGGGGTGGAGTGAACCCAGCTCCGGCTGTGAGTATACTTCTCTTGCTAGGCCATGGCCGTCTGTAAATATCGAATGGCGTTCCGCACCTCCTCCGCAAAGGGTGCCTCATTTGGGATGGGGATCGTCTCAAGACAGGAGGCCGCTGCCACCATGTTCTCAGCCGGGTTAGAATAATGACCCGCCGGTGTTGGAAAAACCCTAGGTGAGATTTGGTTATGCTGGGGTGGATGAGTCGCCGGGCGCTCCATCGGGCGGCTCTCCGGTACACCCGTAACCCGCCCCGCACCAGGGGTGTTAAAAAGGTTCCTCACTTCGAAACGTTCTGGTAGACGGAATTGACGCCTCCTCCGGTGCATCGCGACCGCTGACCTCTGCTCTAGCTCCAGTCAGAAAGCGTCTGCCTTGATAAGCTCGGCTTCTTCCTCCGTCTGGGCTTTCAGCTCGGCCATCCTTTGCCGTTGCTCTGCATCCCGGCCCTTGATCCGTGCCACCTCTAGATTCCTGGCTGCTTGATTATCCAGTGTTACCTCTGTGGCCATGAGAGCTGTGAGTTCGTCCATCAATTCCACTAGAAACTGAGCCGGCGGCGGCGGGCTATCACTCACTACGGCGGCTCCCGCAGCCATGTCACCGACGGCTGAAGCCAATCCTGCCATGAACACCGCCGCATGAACTAGGGGGTTCAGAGCATCCTTCTCCATGCCCTCTACCTCAGAATAATTGTTGTAGTAACCCCCAAGGCCACCGTTGCTAAGACGATATACGAATTCTGTCTCCCCACTAGAGGACTCATCTTCCGAGCGAACGAGAGTTCCCTGTGACCCAGACGCTTCTAGGTCAATGCCTTGAGTGAAGCCCATGAGAACGTGCTTTTGACCCAGACGGGCACGGGTAGACTGCATAACACACGTAGATTGGAGACGCCGAGCTGGCTCGACGATGTTGGTGCAGACGTTCGGCCCGGGTGTAGATCCATCAACCTTTCCGATGAAAACCTGGATCCCGCTGAACGGAACCCGGAATCCATACTCCACAAAACTAGCATCAAGCCCCCGGCCGGCGTCGTCGATGTAGAGCCGGCCACGGCGACTCTTGCTCACCCTTCCAACCATGTATCCTTCGAGCCCTGGGAGATAGCCCTTTGAGAACTCAACACCACCAAGCGCGAGCCCCACGATGGGCGCCAACTGTCATGGTTTTATCACGGCAGATGTCCGGGTGAACGGACTTAGGTTCGAGGCCATCGCTAATGGGGTGGACTCAAAGGGGTTAGTCGGGACGAAAGACACAGATTTACCCAGGTTCGGCCCCTCGAATCGAGGTAATAGCCTACGTCCTGCTTGTGTTTGTATTGCTTGCGTATCGATTACAAGGATCTCAAAGATTGACCTAGTTCTCGATTGTCTGCCCCTAAGTCACCCCGAGTCTGCCTTTATATAAGAGGTCAGGACATCCGGTTCGTTACAATTGCTAACCGAGTCTCTCTCTATCTTCTTGACTAAGTTGTCTATGAGTCGGCTTGGATGCCCGGGTCTTCTCCATCTGGGCCGTCGTACGGCCCACACCGTGAGCCGCCTATCTTCTTGGGCCACTAGTCTTACGGCTCATCTTTGGGCCGGCTCACGAGCCAACAACATGACCCGGAGCCTCTTCGGTAGGTCATATCCCCAACAGACTAGGTGGGTCAGAATTTACCGGCGGGTCAACCTCAGTACCCACAACAGTGGTACTCGCTCGCTCAGGTTGAGGAGTGACGTCAACTTGGACCTCCTGATGATCGTTAGGATGACTCGCCTGAATTTCAGCGGTAGACGAGACAGGATTTCCTGGCTTAGGGGCCTCAGGATCGGCAGACGGCTCACCAATTTTCCTGTTCTTGGCCTTAGCTTGGGCCCTATAAAACAAGAAGGCATTATCAACAATGTGCCAAAAGGCATATAAAGGCAAGCATCTATCAAAAGAGACTCACCCATGATTGATCACAAGGGGTGGCATTTTGGTAGAAATTGAGTCGCCTAATGAAGGTGGTGACTCCTGGTAATAGTCACAATGAGTAAAAGATTGATAATCCAAGTTGACATTGGAAAAGAGAAAAGTCAGGCTGAAAGGTACCTGAGACGAGCACTTACGAGCATCCGGCTTGTTGGGTAAGCCAATTGCAAGATAACCACTACCAATTTGGGTCCTGCGCTTTGACATATGCTAAGCTTACTTCAAAATAAAATTGGGATCCAAATGAGCATCTAGGTAATAAAAACGTACTCTCATTATAACCCACCTTGTTTTCCTTGGTGATAAGGATTCTGAGCCGGAGGAGATGGAAATTACCTAAACATATTCAGACGAGATCGTATCAACGTCACCCTAAGAAAAAGAGATATCGGCTGAATTCAATGAGAATAGTTAAAGGCATTTGATTTCTACCTCTGATTCAATACCGTCTATCTCTGACTCGCCCATGAGTGACGACTCATCAATGATTGCCTTATCTTTCTTTGAAGCTGGAGGGGCATTGGTCTTCTTGGTGGCTGTTTTTGCTCGTTTCTTGGCCCAAAATGGAGACTTGGCCTGTTAAATTGAGGATAAAAATAACAGGTCAGTTTTAAGAAGTTTAAGGAAGAAATCATTTGTGAAGATCAGACATAGTTATCCAAAATCCTTACTAGAGGTGCCGGGTTATAAGCATAAAAGGGCTTCAGGCCATCTTGGCTGCAAGCAGCCAGACTTTTGCCCAGTAACCTCTTCACCGTTTGATTTACTTGATGAGCATCCAAAGTTATATTGTTAAATCGCTAGGGGTCCTCCAAGTCGCCGAAGTAAGTATACATCAAGTCGCCTTGGCGGCTTAGCGGCAGAATGCTCCAAGACACCAAACACCATGTTAAGTCAATCCCAGTTAACCCGTTGGCCAATAAGGCCCTAAATTTGGGTAAACATTGGCGTGTTGAGCATGTTCTTCCGAAGAAGCCAAGCCAGGAAGTTCAATGTTAATGGGAAGACGGTCTGACCTATAACCTGACAGGGGATTTTCATCAGCCGAAGCCGTGTTTTGACAATAAAACAAACTCTTGTTCTACCCCTTTGGGTGGCTTTGCAGAACAACAGTAGGGAAGAAACGTCCCTCCTCCTCTGGATTGAGATTCCACTAAGCTCATGACCAGGGCCATCGGCACACTCAGTTTGGTGGTTTTAATAGAAAAACTCCCTAAAAAGGGAGACGAAAGGTTCTATCTGTAGATAGACTTCACAGAGTACTTGGAACTCACAATGATATGATATGGAATTGGGAGCCAAGTCCTGACGATGAAGGTTGCAGAAATGCAAGGCGTCCCGGAAGAATTTTGACCCGGGAGGAGAGAAACCTCTGAGAAGATGATCCAAGAGGATTATCACCTCTCCTTCCCCCAGCTTAGGGATTTCTTCTCCAAGGGCAGCTTTAGAGACTTGGGAAGCCGCCCCATTGCAGGAGATAGTTTTCGACATGGCGAGTTACGTTAATGGAATAAAAGGGGTGGCTTAAGTATATGACTAAGGGAGAGGTCCTAAGCATTATGGATGGATAATTTGCCCTATAAGGACAAGGTTTTTGGTTCAGCAAATTGAAACATCACGGGTACAACCATTAAGCCGGCAGAAAATATGGGCGACTCATTCCGCAGCACAAATCATCTAGTTTTCGCTAAGTTCAGGGGAAACAAGTTTTCACTAGACTAGCTACAATTACAGATCTACCAAAGATTCGGAAAAGGAAAATATTAGCTAAACCTAGTACGAGACTTGGGCAGCACAAATGGCTCAATGTGCAGATTCTAAGGGAAGGTTTAAAGATGTTATGCAAAAAATGAATCTGCGGCTCAAACCGCTCTATTTCTACAATACGAGTCATGGGGTTTTGTACATGAACAAACAATGGAGATGAATGGGGGAAGAACTATTCGAGATGTGAGGAACTCCCACGAATTATTATGGATCTAAAGAAGAGAAGAAGTTACCTGAAAGAAAAAACCAGGGGCGGAGGACACAAGCATTCGGCCGAGCAGCTTGATCTTGATGAAGGCGCAGCGCCGCCATATTCCTGAAGGGGATCTCCGATACTTCCATTTTGCATCATGTTTTTGTATTGATATTTGTTGCATTACGGGCTGTTATTACACATTATGATACAATACTTATGCCTTTTCTCTCTTATTTTATAAGGTTTACATGAAGAGGGAGAATGCCGACAGCTGGAATTCTGGACTAGAAAAGGAGCAAATATGATAGACCTATTCTACACAACTCCAAAAGTCCTGAAAAGTTGAGGAGAATTATTTTGGAATATATAAAAAATACTAGGCGAAAGAAATACCAGAGGGGATCCACCAGGAGGTCACAAGCCTAGGGGTGCGCCCTACCCCCAAGGCGTGCCCCTGTGGCTTGTGGGCCCCCTGGCCGCCCTCTGGTGCCCATATTTTGCTATATGGAGGGTTTTGACCTATAAAAAAAATCATAAGAGAGCTTTTGGTACGAAGCGCCACCGTCTCGAGGTGGAAATTGGGTAGAACCAATTTAGGGCTTCGGTGGAGCTATTCTGCCGGGGAAACTGCCCTCCCGGTTGGGGAAATTGAAGCCATCATCATCACCAACGATCCTATCATTGAGAGGGGGTCAATCTCCATCAACATATTCACCAACACCATCTCCCCTCCAAACCCTAGTTCATCTCTTGTATCCGATCTTTGTCTCAAAACCTCAAATTGGTACTTGTGGGTTGCTAGTAGTGTTGACTACTCCTTGTAGTTAATGCTAGTTGGTATACTTGGTGGAAGATCATATGTTCAGATCCTTAATGATAATTAATACTCCTCTGATTATGAACATGAATATGCTTTGTGAGTAGTTACATTTTTCCCGAGGACATGGGATAAGTCTTGTTATAAGTAATCATGTGAATTTGGTATTCGTTCGATATTTTGATGAGATGTATGTTGTCTCTCCTCTAGTGGTTTTATGTGAACGTCGACTACATGAAACTTCACCATTATTTGGGCCTAGGGGAAGGCATTGGGAAATAATAAGTAGATGATGGGTTGCTAGAGTGACAGAAGCTTAAACCCTAATTTATGTGTTGCTTCGTAAGGGGTTGATTTGGATCCATATGTTTCATGCTATGGTTAGATTTATCTTTATTCTTCTTTTGTAGTTGCGAATACTTGCGAGAGAGGTTAGTCATAAGTGGGAGGCTTCTCCAAGTAAGGGCCGCACCCAAGCACCGGTCCACCCACATATCAAATTATCAAAGTAACAAATGTGAATCATATGAGCATGATGAAATCTAGCTTGACAGAAGTTCCCATGTGTCCTCGGGAGCACTTTGCTTTATATAAGAGTTTGTCCAGGATGTCCTTTGCTACAAAAAGGATTGGGCCACCTTGCTTCACCTTTGCTACATTTATTACTTGCTACCCGTTATGAGTTATCTTATCACAAAACTATTTTTTATCGATAATTTCAATGCTTGCAGAGAATACCTTACTAAAAAATGCTTGTCATTTCCTTCTAGTCCTTGTTGGGCTCGACACTCTTACTTATCGAAAGGACTACGATAGATCCCCTATACTTTTGGGCATCAAGAATCTTCTCTGGCGCCGTTGCCGGGGAATGAAGCACCTTTGGTGAGTGGAATTTGGTAAGGAAAATTTACTATCACTTGTTACTATGGAAAATAATCCTTTGAGGGGCTTGTTCGGGGTATCTTCCTCTCAACCAGAAGCACAAAGAGTTGCTCCTCAACCTACTGAACCTACTGAAAATATTTATTATGAAATATCTTCAAGTATGATAGAGAAACTGCTAGCTAATCCTTATGCAGGAGATGGAACACTAAATCCTGATTTGCATCTAATCTATGTGGATGGAGTGTGTGGATTATTTAAGCTTGCAGGTTTGCCTGAGGATGATGTCAAGAAGAAGGTCTTTCCTTCATGTTTGAAGGGGAAGGCATTAACATGGTATAGGCTATGTGATGATATTGGATCATGGAACTACAACCGATTGAAATTGGAATTTCATCAAAAGTTTTATCATATGCATATGGTTCATTGTGATCAGAATTATGTTTATATGTTTTGGCCTCATGAAGGAGAAAGTATCGCTCAATCTTGGGGGAATCTGAAGTCAATTTTATATTCATGCCCCAATCATGAGCTCTCAAGAGAAATTATTATTCAGAATTTTTATGCTCGGTTTCTCGTAATGATCAATCGATGCTCGATACTTCTTGTACTGGTTCCTTTATGAAGAAAGATATTGAATTCAAATGGGATTTATTGGAAAAAATTAAACGCAACTCTGAAGATTGGGAAATCGATAAAGTTAAGGAGTCAGGTATAAACCTTAAGTTTGATTGTGTTAAATCCTTTATAGACACCGATGCTTTTTGTGAATTTAGCACTAAATATGGACTTAACTATGAGATAGTAGCTTCTTTCTATGAATCATGTGCTACTCATGTTGATCTCCCTGAGGAGAAGTGGTTTAAATATCATCCTCCCATTGAAGTGAAAGTAGTTGAACCTATTAAAGTTGAAGAACAACCTATTACTTATAAGGTTGATCCAGTTATTCCTGTTGCTTATATTGAGAAACCACCTTTCCCTGTTAGAATAAAAAACATGCTAAAGCTTCATATGTGGTTCACAAGAAATATATTAGAGCACCTACACCCCGTGAACAAATTAAAGTTTAACATAATATTGCTATGGTTAAACATTTATTGGTTGATAATATCGATGGGCATGTTATTCATTTCTACGATGAAGCGGCTAGGATTGCTAGACCTGATACTAAAGAGAAACATAGACCTATAGTTGGCGTGCCTATTGTTTCTGTTAAAAGAGGAGATCATTGTTATCATGGCCTATGTGATGTGGGTTCTAGTGTGAGTGCAATTCCCTTTACCTTAGATCAAGAAATTATGAATGATAATGCACCATCTGAATTAGAAGAAATTGATGTTACCATTGAGCTTGCTAATAGAGATATACTATAGCACCATTTGGGATTGTTAGAGATGTTGAAGTCTTGTGTGGGAAAATAAAATATCCTACTGATTTTCTTGTTCTTGGTTCCCCGCAAGATGATTTTTATCCCATTATATTTGGTAGGCCTTTCTTTAATACTATTAATGCTAAGGTAGACTATGAGATAGCAAAATGTTACTATGAGTTTTGGGGATGTGTCCCATGAATTTAATTTCTCTAAATTTCGTAGACAACCCCATGATAAAGAATTGCCAAGTAAGAATGAAATTATTAGTCTTGCTTCTATTGTTGTGCCTCCTGCTGATCCTTTAGAACAATATTTGCTAGACCATGTGAACGATATGCATATGAATGAAAGGAATGAAAAAGACAAGATTTTCTTTGATCATCATACTATTTTGAAACACAACTTGCCTGTTGAAATACTTGGGGATCCTCCTCCACCCAAGGGTGATCCCATGTTTGAGCTTAAACGATTATCGGATACTCTGAAATATGCTTATCTTGATGAAAAGAAGATATATCCTGTTATTATTAGTGCTAACCTTTCAGAGCATGAAGAAAAGAGATTATTGAAAACTCTAAAGAAGCACCGTGATGCTATTGGATATACTCTTGATGATCTTAAGGGCATTTGTCCCACTCTATGTCACCATAAAATTAATATGGAACCTTATGCTAAACCAGTTGATGATCACCAACGACGGTTAAATCCTAAAATGAAAGAAGTGGTAAGAAATGAAGTACTAAAGCTTCTGGAGGCATGTAAAATTTATCCTATTGCTAATAGTAAGTGGGTTAGTCCTGTTCATTGTGTCCCTAAGAAGGGAGGTAGTACTATTGTTCCTAATGATAAAATTGAATTGATCCCGCAAAGAATTGTTACAGGATATAGAATGGTAATTGATTTTAGGAAATTAAATAAAGCTACTGGGAAAGATCATTACCCTCTAGCTTTTATTGATCAAATGCTAGAAAGACTATCTAAGCACACACACTTCTGCTTTCTAGATGGTTATTCTGGTTTCTCTCAAATACATGTGTCAAAGGTGGATAAAGTAAAGACAATTTTACTTGCCCTTTCGGTACCTTTGCTTATAGATGTATGCATTTTGGTATATGCAATGCACCTTCTACCTTTCAAATATGTATGATTGCTATATTCTGTGACTTTTGTGAAAAGATTGTTGAGGTTTTCATGGATGATTTCTTCGTTTATGGAACTTCTTTTGATGATTTCTTGAGAAACCTTGATCGAGTTTTGCAAAGATGTGAATAAACTAATCTTGTCTTAAACTGGGAGAAGTGCCACTTTATGGTTAATGGGGGCATTGTCTTGGGACACAAAATCTCCAAAAGAGGTATTGTTGTGGATAAAGCTCAAGTAGATGCTATTGAAAAAATGTCGTGTCCCACGGATATCAAAGGTATAAGAAGTTTCCTCGGCCTGCTGGTTTCTATAGGGGATTTATTAAAGACTTCTCTAAAATTTCTCGGCCTCTCACTAATCTCTTGCAAAAAGATGTTCCTTTTGTTTTTGATGATGATTGTGTAGAAGCATTTGAAATCCTTAAGAAAGCCTTGATTTCTGCACTTGTTATTCAACCACCTTATTCGAACCTACCCTTTGAAATTATTTGTGATGCTAGTGATTATGTTGTTGGTGCTGTTCTAGAACAAAGAGATGATAAGAAATTAAATGTTATCCATTATGCTAGTAAAACTCTAGACAATGCTCAAAGAAACTATGCTTCCACTGAAAAGGAATTTTTAGTAGTTGTGTTTGCTTGTGCTAAGTCCAGACCTTATATTGTTGATTCCAAAGTATTTGTTCACACTGATCATGCTGCTATTAAATATCTTATGGAAAATAAAGATGCTAAACCAAGACTTATTAGATGGGTTCTTCTGCTACAAGAATTTGATTTGCACATTATGGATAGAAAGGGTGCTGAGAACCCCGTAGCAGATAACTTGTCTAGGTCAGAAAATGTTCTTGATGACCCACTACTTATTGATGATAGCTTTCCTGATGAATAATTAGCTGTCATAAATGCTTCACGTAATGCTCCATGGTATGCTGATTATGCTAATCACATTGTTGCTAAATTTATACAGCCTAGTTTCACATACCAACAAAAGGAAAAGTTTTTCTATGATTTAAGACATTACTTTTGGGATGATCCACACCTTTATAAAGAAGGGACAGATGGTGTTATTAGACGTTGTGTACCCGAGCATAAACAGGAACAGATCCAACACAAGTGTCATTCTGAGGCCTATGGAGGACACCACGCTGGAGATAGAACTGCACACAAGGTATTACAATCTGGTTTCTATTGGCCTACTCTCTTCAAGCATGCTCGTACGTTTGTCTTGTCTTGTGATGAATGTCAAAGAATCGGTAATATTAGTAGACATCAGGAAATGCCTATGAATTACTCACTTGTTATTGAACCTTTTGAAGTTTGGGGTTTTGATTATATGGGACCTTTTCCAAAGTCCAATGGGTATACTCATATTCTAGTTGTTGTTGATTATGTTACTCAGTGGGTAGAAGCTATTCCAACTAGTAGTGCTGATCATAACACTTCTATTAGAATGCTTAAATAAGTTATTTTACCTAGATTTGGAGTCCCTAGATATTTAATGACAGATGGTGGTTCACACTTTATTCATGGTGCTTTCCATAAATTGCTTGCTAAGTATGATGTTAATCATAGAATTGCATCTCCATATCATCCTCAGTCTAGTGGTCAACTAGAATTAAGAAATAGAGAAATTAAATTGATCTTGCAAAAGACTGTGAATAGATCTAGAAAGAATTGGTCTAAGAAACTTTATGATGCATTATGGGCTTATAGAACTTCTTACAAAAACCCTATGGGTATGTATCTGTATAAAATGGTTTATGGTAAAGCATGTCACTTACATCTTGAACTAGAACATAAAGCTTATTGGGCAATTGAAGAGCTCAACTATGATTTTAAACTTTCTAGTGAGAAGATGTTATTTGACATTAGCTCACTTGATGAATGGAAAACTAAAACACCCCAAGTGCGTTCCTTGCCATATGTGTAATATTAGTCATGTGTGAACCTTCATGTTTGTGTCCTTCAGATTTGAGTAATATATTTTGCTTCAGGACATTCCTCATTTTGCATCATTGCATCATATTCATCATATCATAAGTGCATCATGCTTGCTTGTTATGTTTGTGCTTGTTGTGAGTGTGTGTTTTGTGGTGTGGTGTGTGACAGCTTCATGTTATGTCTTGGTAGAACCCCTCGTTAATTTCTATAGGAACTATGCCCAACTCTCTCTCTCTCTTTTCAAAATATTGCAACATGTGGAATTTTGCTGGCTAAATAAATTATTTAAGAATGTTGCACTCCTTCAATATATTCTGATTAGAATTATTCAGTAGCTCTCAACCTTGTCTGGATATTTTCTGTTTTGTGAATCTTTGCAAAACAGAACCCTTCTCAATAATCATGAATTAAATTGTTTGCTCTAAAAATGCCAACTCCATTTTTATTAATAAGAGCACATTTTTTGAGTTACAATGTATTTTCATTTCTTCCCAAACATCTCTCCTTTTATCTATGTTTTACTTGGACTTCTCTTGTTTTACTTAAAGAAAAGGTTTTTTCCAGAGAAGGAGAGAGAGATCCGGTCCACTTGGGCCTTTGCCTTCCCGCAAGCCCAGCAGCAGCGCAGCCCAACAAGCCCCAGCCACGCGTTCTTCTCCATGTACGACACCCCATCCAGCGTGTCCATGTCGGCCATGGCGTGATTTGACAACCGGAGAGCACCCGATCCGTCTATTTAGCGTGTCCCCCATGCCCTAGGGTTTCCCCATAGTCCATTTCATCCTTATCCTTCCCCCACCGCCGTCAGTTAAGGCTAGGCAAGCCACGTCCACTCCATGATCTCCATGCTCCGGCCGAGCTCGAACTCGTGCTTGGAGTAACCCCTACGTGTCTCCTTCCTCCCCGACAGCGTAGATCAAAGCCCTGGACTCCCCTACGTCTCCTACATCTACGCATGCCTCGCCTCCAAACCCGAAGCTTCTCCCCTGTAAGGTCTTCCTCCTGTGCTTCATGGGCAGAAGTTCTCCGAACATTGCCCCCTCGTCATCGTCGCCTCCATGCCTCCGCGTCGACGTCATTTTGACAGAAGGTAATTAGGTTCTCCCCGTGTCCTTCCTGCCATTTCTCGTTGTCGGTAATTGCGTGTAGGCCGCGCCTAGTTCGTGCCAAGCTTGCTTACTCAGAGTTTCGGCAAGTACGCTTCTTTTGTTTGTGTGTTGTGGTGTGCGTCTTGGTCGTCTCCTATCGGGTTCGGGTCCCCTCTCATGCCTGCCCTCGCACGTGCAGTGCCTGTGCCCCGCATCCTTGGCCACAACTCGCACCTTGCATGGCCGCGAGCCGAGCAAGAGCTCAAGCTCGAGCGCCTCGGCCTCTTCTAGCCTCACGCATGCAACCACTCCAAGCCCAGGGAATGGACATCCCCTATGATTCCGTAGCCCCGCCGGTGTTCACTTTCCCTGGTGGTCACCAGAAGCCTCACCGGCGAAGTCGCTATCTCCTTTGGAGAGTGGTAGAAGAAGCCAAGCCCGCGCTTTGACTAGTTCACTACGAGTTTATGCCCCTTCTAAAGCAAGCATACCCTTCTAGCCCAGTGGTTCCACCTCCACGCCTGCAACCAGGAGACATAGGTTCAAAACCCAACCAGCCCCTTTTACCCATTTAATTGTTCCAGCCTAACAGTGGGCCCCTGGCCCCACCTGTCAGCTGCTAGGGGCCCTGGTGTCACTGCCAAGTGGCCCCCTTTTTTATATTTTATTTTGATGTTATTCTCTATTTAGAATAATTGCCAGATTAGGAGATATCCAAATATGTACATGGCCAGATTTGTCAATGGCCAAATAGGGCAAGTATTGACTTATAACTCAATTGGGTTTTTTGAGATATTTTCTTTTAGTGTTGTGGGTTATCTTTCTATAGAAAAATTTGAGTGCGATATATGATTTTGCGGTAGAAAAATCCCAGTAATTCAGTGGTGCCATTAGTTTTTTTCATTGGAGCAACTTTGGGAAATTATTATTTTGTGATAAAGTGGCATTTTGTGATTTTTGTAGGATTTAATTCATGCATGCTATGATGTACTTGCCAACATGAAAGTGGCAGTGTTTTGTGGGCACTAGGCTCTGGTATTTTTCCTTGCCATGATAAACTTGTTGTTTAGTGGGTTTCTTACTGTAAACATGCTAAGAAAATATTAATGTTTTCATGTGTAAATATTTTCTAAGTGTTGGAATTTGTACTTTTGTCCCTATGTTCTGTTGATGATTCCCATGGATATAGTGTTCCTTTGGGGTAGGTCCAATTACATGAATTGTTGTGCTTGTCACCCTCTGTTCTTTGGTGTCTTCACCTTGCCAAAGAGATTTTGTATCTGAGAGTTATTTGTTGTCGAAGATGTCGCGATGTTATAATCTGCTGCTATTCTCTTGATGAAATTTGTCTAAGTCTGAGAATCTGTAGTTATTTTCATGCCATGTTTAGGGGATGCTACCAAGTGATATGTGACGTTTTAGCGCATGCTCAGTGCTAGTGTTTTGTAGTAAATGTTGTCCTCTATCACCTTGTTAAGTTTCTTGCCATGAAATGCCCTCTAGCATATATATTTGTTGTTGTCAAGTTGCCATCAGGTTAACTCAGGATCTGTAAAACTAGAATTTTCACCAAGTCCCTAAAACCTCATTCAACATGCCATCTTGTGAGCTTCATTGCCCTTGATCCATGCTTCCTTTTAGGTTTCCGTAGATAGATGATTTTTAAGAATGTTTTATACTTCATGTACATGCTTTGTTTGTGGTTTAAAAACTTGTTGTAGCTCTTGATATATATGTTACAAGATGACATGTTGTTGTTTGTGGGCAGATTGTGTGTTTGAGTGATTTGTGATTTATCGGAGCTACACTCCATTATTTTGTATGATTTTTAGGTCTATTATTGTTGGTTTTTCATTCCCTATCCAGTTACATCCTTGGAATACCAAGGAATAGCCCAGAGCCTTCTCCATCTTTGCAATTGTCCCCGTTAATGTTCGTAACTTGCTGCGAGCGTACCATGAGCTACATTACTCCGTTTGCAATGTTCTATATATGCATTTGCATCGATTTTGCATAACGCATCCATATTTTCCATGTTCATGCATGTTCCTACAACTAAACATGTGGGTCTGTCCAGAATACTAAACAACTTAAAATTTGCATGTGGAACATGACTAGCTTAGGTTGCCATGTCAAATGCACTAACTTGAACATGCATCATCTCTATTGTGCATTGCATATTGGGTTGTATGTATATTGGTGTTGTTTATATTTGGGTAGAACCGAGTGACAAGCCTGAGTATGAGGATTCCGGAGAGAACGTCTACGAGGACGCAACTCTGTATCCCGCTAAAGACCCATCAGGCTAGATGATCGTACCCGGATCCCGACACTATTTTTTGCTTTGCTAGTTTTCTCGCTCTTATAATTGTGTTTTCGTTACCTACCACTTACATGTCAAACCTCCTACATTGCCATGAAAGCATCTAACCCCTCCACTACCTAGCAAAACCTTGTTTGGCTAAGTTACCGTTGCGCAGCTCCTCTTATAGTTTTCTTAGATGCAGGTGCAGGTTGGATATCTAGAGATATCACAATATTTATTGCTATTTAATTTAATGCACCTATATATCTTGGTAGAGGTGGAAGGCTTGGCGTTTTGCCTGGTGTTTTGTTCCACTTTTGCCACCTTAGTTACTTGTTACCGGTGTTATGTTCCATATTTTGCGCTCCTAACATGCTTGGGATTTTTATGGGGACCCCTTGAATATTCGTTTTATATTAAAGCTTGTCTAGAAAGACCCAAGATTGGTACTATCTGCTTAATAACCTAATTCAAAATGCATAGGGCTTAGCTGCCCCGTGGATAATTAATCAACCCCCGGGCCAGTGCTCCTCATGAGTGTTGGTCCAAATCGAGAGATGTCCGGCGCCCCCTGGTCATCCGGGATTTCAGCCAACACGACGTCTAGCTCATCTGGTAGTGCCCTGAGAAAGAGATACGCGCGTCTCCTATTGGGATCTGGCTTGTTGGGTCGTCTTGCTGGACTGGTTTTACCTTTCTCGAATGTCTTGCGCGAGGAATTCCGTTAATACTTCGGGCTATCTTGAGGTGGCAGTTTTCTAGTGGAATTGCCTAGGAAATCACAGAATTCGTGGTCAGGTTATTCCCGTGGCTAGTGGTTAATTTGTAATGGATAAGTTGGAGCACGCCTGTAGGGTTAAATCTTTCGAAAAGTCATGCCCGCAGTTACATGGCAACTTGTAAATTTGTTTAACACCCAGTTATAGCAAACTTGAAGTAAACTCAAATAAAATACACCAACTGTGTGCGTAATCGTGATTGTCTCTGCTCGTGGACATGAAACGAAGGAGAACACGGTGGGGTTATGATTGACGTAAGTAGGTGTTCAGGATCACTTAGTGATCATGCCAGTTCTTGACTGTTATGCATAGGCCACAAATTACTTCTTGTCATCATAAGTTAACCACTCAAATAAATGCTTAGGTTCTTGCTGCAACCTCACCACTTACCCCTTCATCACCCAAAAGCTTACATAGTTTTGGTACCCAAGTTACATGACTACTGAGTCCCTGTGGCTCACAGATTACAATACTACAGGTACATGTAATGATGATGTCTCTCCTGTTGAGGCGTCCCAGCTCTAGTGGGAGTTTGATGAAGAATGTGTCCGAATGTATATTATGTATCCCAATGAGTAGAGAGGCACCATGGTCGTGATCCCTAGGATTAGCGAGGTGGTCTCATTGTGTGTTTTCTCGTTTTTTTTCGTCCATAGCCGGACCCTGTCTTATGGATGCATGTATGAATATTGTGTGACATTGTAATTTAGCATGTGGTGAGTGTAAGCCAATATATTATACTCTTCTCTTCATTACATGTATGTGATGATTCTGCACTTGTGAAATGCTTAGATGTGCTTCTATCCCCATAGAGACCCTCGTGCCTTAATCGGTATAGAACCGCATCTTGGTCGTTATAAGTTGGTAATCAGAGTCATACCAACCATAAGAGACCCTTGCTTGATCGAACTTGGCCAAGTCGAGTCTAGTGAAAATCTATTTTGAGTCTAGTTATATCGAGAGTACGTTTCTATTAGTCCTCTTCTATACTCTGGTGATGTATTTGACTTGGGAATTTTTATTCTAGTCCTCTTCTCGCACAAAAACAATCAGGATCATGCGGGTATTTTGGAAACTATATGATGCCAATGTGAAGGAATTTTGTTCTTGGTGCCTCCTGTTATCGAGGAGTAGAGCTCCGAGGGATTTTTGCACATCATTATCATTCAGTTTCCTTAGTATCTTAGGATGGAGGATGTTCGAAATTGCTTCAATACTAATTGTGGCGAGAGGAGTCCGACATCCCCAATACTAGCGGAGTGAGTTCGGATGTACTACCATACTCAGTATTGTTGTGCTTTCAAGGGTCTGAGGTAGTTGAATTTCCGAATTCTCTGGATATGTGATGACGGATGTGATACACTTGAGAGTAGTATTAATACTAGGATTTGAGTGACGGATTAAAACTGCGTGTATCCATGGACCCGATTGCATAACCAAAGATTTCGGAAGTTCTTAGGTGTGAATTCAAGTATTTACCTAGGATCATCTTTCTTCAGATGTATGAGGGTCTATACATTTGTTCCGAGCATATCTTAGCTCAATACCTTGTTGTGTTGATTCATGTGGCTTCAAGATCTTATGATGTTATCACAAACCCGAAGAAGGTGTTCTTACTAATTTTCAGTATGAATGCATTTGATGATATTCATTGCAAATTTATTCCAAGCCATTTGATTTAGCTTATTTCAATCATTTTTGTCAATGGTGTGCTAATATTCATGTCCATATCCAGGATGGCTCCACCAACTCCTGGGGATTCAGGTCATTATGGGGAGCAATCTAACCCTCCACCACCCCCACCACCTCCTCCGCCTCCTCCTCTAGAAGCATGGCAGATGGTGACGGCCGCAACCAACGCGAATACTTGGATGTTGCTTAGTATATTGCAAGAGAGAGATCAGGGACATCAAGGTCATCAAGGGAATTTCCAGATTCAGCCTTAGTTCGCGACTCTCAACCAGTTCCTTGCCAACCATACCAAGTCCTTCACTTGCTCTCATCAGCCTCTGGATGCGGACGATTGGCTCCGCAACATGAAAAAGCATTTTGAGTGCAGCAATGTGAGGCTTGCGGACTATGTCAGGTTCACGACCTTCCAGCTCAAAGGTTGGGCAGCAGATTGGTGGCAGCAGTACCAGGATTCCAGGGGCGATCGTGTTATCAACTGGGATGATTTTTGTCATGACTTCAAAGCTCATCATATCCCGACGAGCTTTGTCGACGAGATGTGTGAGAAGTTCAGGCATTTGAAGCAGGGAAGCAAGTTCGTCTATCAGTATAATGTCGAGTTCTAGAATTTGGCCCGCTATGGTAAGCAAGATGTTCTTGATGAGAAGTCCAAGATTTATCAGTTCAGAGGTGGTCTCAATGATGAACTTCATTCGGGTCTAGTCCTCATTGAGCCTTCTGAGTTTGATCAGTTCTAGAACATGGCCCTAAAGGTCGAGGCAACTCAACTCAGGTTGGAGAACTCAAGGAAGCGATCCAGGGAATCCTACTCTTCTTCTTCCAGCTCTCCGATGGTTCCTAATCAACACAAGTATTGGGTTCCTCCTCCACCTCCATTTCGTCCTCCTCAGCAGCAGAGGCAACACGGTGGTCGTGGTCCTTCCCACCCACCCAACCCAGGATTTCAGCAGAGACCCCAGGCACCCAAGTCTGCTCCTCCTCTAGGAAACTTCCGTCCACTCTCATAGGTTACTTGTCACAAGTGTGGTCAGAAGGGTCACTACTCAAACAAGTGTACCAACCAGCGGCGTCTTCCGCCTCCTCCTCCAATCAGACTTCCAGGCAATGCTATGGTGACGCACAACCCAAATCAGCAAGAGTGAACATGGTCAATGCAACTGAAGCAGAGGATTCTTCTCAAGTGATATTGAGTAATCCCTCGGTTAATTCATTCCCTCCAAAAGTTTTGTTTGACATTGGTGCATCGCACACGTTTATGTCAAGACCATTCGCATCAAAGCATAATTTTCATGTGGTAGAGTTGCCTATACCAGTGTCAGTTGTCTCTCCTGGAAAATTCATGCATGCAAGCACGAAAGCCCCGAATGTCTCTATCAAGATGGGCAATTATTCTTTTCTGGCATCTCCAATTGTTCTTGGCAGTTCCAATATTGATCTCATTCTTGGCACGAATTTTCTTGCTCTAAACAAGGTGCATGTTGATTGTCAAGCCAAAGAAGTCAAATTCACTCATCCTTCCGAAGACGAGATCATTTTCGCAGCTCGTGATGACACAATTCGTCTCTTTTCTCTCAATGAGAAGGGTGAAATATCAACCATTTCTCAGATTCCGTTTGTTTGTGAGTACGAAAATGTCTTTCTAGAAGAATTGCTAGGAATGCCTCTGCACCGGCCTATAGAGTTTGTGATTGATCTCGATCCTATAACTAAACTGGTTGGCAAGCGTCCTTATAAGCTTGGCCCCAAAGAGCTGAAAGAATTGAAGAAACAGCTAGACGAACAAGAACGTTTGGGTATGATCAGACCAGGTTCTTCACCATGGGGTTGTGGTGTTCTGTTTGTCAAGAAGAAGGATGCTACGGACCAACTTTGTGTCGATTACCATCCACTGAATAAGAAGACAATAAGGAACACGTACCCACTTCCCAACATCAATGAGTTGTTTGAGAAACTGAAAGGGGCCAAGGTTTTCTCGAAGCTAGATCTTCGCATGGGCTATTGTTAGATCCGCATTCGTGAAGAAGACATTCCAAAGACTACTTTCAGGACGAGTTTTGGCTCTTATGAGTACACCGTCATGTCCTTTGGTCTCGCAAATGCACCCCCGACCTTCTCTAGACTGATGAACTTCATATTCTCTCCTTTCAAAAATGATTTCGTCTTGGTGTATTTGGATGACATTCTTGTTTTCTTGGAGACTGAAGAAGAGCATGAAGAGCATCTCCGGCTTGTGCTTGACAAGCTAAGAGAGCATCGGTTCTATTCTAAGTTCTCCAAGTGTGAGTTTTGACTCAATGAAGTGGTTTACCTTGGGCACATCATCTCTGCCGAGAGCATCAAGGTGAACCCTGAGAAAGTTGAGGAAATCTTGAAGTGGGAGCCTCCTCTGAATGTCAAGAAGCTTTGTAGCTTCCTCGGGCTTGTAGGTTACTGTAGCCTCTTTCCAACCTCCTCCAAAAGAATGTCAAGTATGCCTGGTCTCCTGAGTGTGATGTGGCGTTCAATACACTCAAGGAGAAGCTGACTTCAGCTCTAGTTCTTGTTATTCCCGAGCAATCAAAGCCTTTCCAAGTGTTATGTGATGCTTCCCTCCAAGGTCTTGGTGGTGTTCTCGTGCAAGATAAGAAGATTGTTACTTATACCTCGCGTCAGTTGAAGCCTAGCGAGAGGAAATACCCCACTCACAATCTTGAGTTGGCGGTAGTTGTTCATGCTCCGTTCATGTGGAGACATCTATTGTTGGGAAGACCAATTGAGGTGTTCACCGACCACAAGAGCTTGAAGTACATTTTCACTGAACCGAATCTCAATTTTCGGCAAACGCGTTGGGTGGAAATGATTGAGGAGTACAATCCGAGCATTGAATATACTCCTGGAAAAGAAAATGTCATTGCACACGCGCTCAACCAAAAGGAGTACTGCAGCAGTCTTATCTTGAAGCCTCTTCAACCCGAGCTTTGTGAAGCCTTCCGCAAGATCAATCTCTAAATTGTTCCTCAAGGGTTTCTTGACAATTTTCAAGTCTCTCCGACTTTGGAAGATCAGATTCACCGAGCTCAACTTCTTGATGCTATGGTGAAGAAAGTGAAGAAAGGTGTGGCAAGAGCATTCCAAAGTATAAGTTCTTCCGTGTTGATGACAAAGATACCTTGTTCTTTGAGGACCATCTGGTGGTTCAAAAAAGTGATCTCAGGAAGGTTATCATCGATGAAGCACATAATTCTCTCCTCTAAATTCATCCAGGCACTTCCAAAATGTATCAATACCTCAAGTAAACCTTCTGGTGGACTCAAATGAAGCATGAAATTGCTCAGTTCGTGAATGAATGTGATTTTTGTCATAGAGTGAAGGCGGAACATCAACGTCCAGCAGGTCTTGTTCAGCCTTTGACTATCCCAGAGTGGAAATTCAATCACGTGGAGATGGATTTCGTCACTGGTTTCCCTAAGTCCAAGAGAGGTAATGATGCCATCTTTGTGGTTATTGACAAGCTCACAAAATTTGCCCATTTCCTTCCGGTTAAAGAATCTATCTCGGCAGCTCAGCTGGCAGAGTTGTACACTTCAAGGATAGTCTCTTCACATGGTATTCCTCATCTCATATGCTCAGATCGTGGAAGCCTCTTCACTTCCAAGTTCTGGGATTCCTTCCAGACTGCAATGGGTACCAAGATCCGTTTCAGCACAGCCTTCCATCCTCAGATGAGTGGTCAAGTGGAAAGAGTCAATGGAATCCTCGAAGACATGCCAGGGCCAGTGTGACATCTTTCGGCATGAAGTGGGAAGACTGCCTCCTGTTCGCCAAGTTTTCATACAACAACAACTTCCAAGCTAGTTCAGACAAGGCCCCATTCGAGATTCTCTATGGCAGGTAGTGTCACACCCCGCTCAATTGGTCTGAAATCGGTGAGCGACAAATTCTTGGAAATGACATGATCACTGAAGCAGAAGAGATGTGGTGTGTCATTCATGAAAATCTCAAAGCAGCTCAATCCCACCAGAAGAGCTATTATGATAACAAACATCGTGACATGTCCTTTCAAATATGTGATTTTTTCTATCTCAGTGTGTCTCCCATGAAGGACACTGAATGCTTTGGCATCAAGGGAAAGCTCGCTCCTCACTTTGTGGGTCCTTTGAAGATTATGGGCAAGAGGGGAGACCTTGCCTACTAACTCGAGCTTCCTCCCAATTTCTCAAATGTGCATGAAGTGTTTCAAGCTCTCAGCTCCGGAAGTGCTTCAAGACTCCCGAGCGTACCATTGAACTGCAAGACATTGACCTCCAAGAAGACCTATCCTATCATGAGCATCCAGATGCTATTCTTGAAGAAACTGAGCGTAAGACTTGCAACAAGTCAATCAGGTTTCTGAAGTTTAAGTGGTCTCATCACTCCAACAAAGAATCCACTTAGGAACATGAGGATCTTCTCCATTCTGAATTTCCAGAGTCCTTTCATTCTTATATCTAGGGACGAGATCCTCGTGTAGTGGAGGAGAGTTGTAACAGACCAAGTGAATCCCTTGCCATATTTTTAATATTAGTCATCTTTGAACCTTCATGTTTGTGTCCTTGAGATTTGAGTAATATATTTTGCTTCATGACATTCTTCATTTTGCATCATGGCATCATATTCATTATATCATAAGTGCATCATGCTTGCTTGTTATGCTTGTGCTTGTTGTGAGTGTGTGTTTTGTGGTGTGGTGTGTGAGAGCTTCATGTTATGTCTTGGTAGAACCCCTCTGCAATTTCTATAGGAACTATGCCCAACTCTCTCTCTTTTCAAAATATTGCAACATGTGGAATTTTCCTTGCTAAATAAGTTCTTTAAAAGTGTTACATTCCTTTAATATATTCCGATTAGAATTATTCAGTACCTCCCAACCTTGTCTCGGTATTTTCTGTTTTGTGAATCTTTGCAAAATAGAACCCTTCTCAATAATCATGAATTAACTTGTTTGCTCTAAAAATGCCAACTCCATTTTTATTAAATAGAGCACATTTTTGTGAGTTAGAATGTATTTTCATTTCTTCCCAAACATCTTTCCTTTTCTATGTGTTTTCCTTGGACTTCTCTTGTTTTAATTAAAGAAAAGGTTTTTCCCAGAGAAGGAGACAGAGAGAGATCTGGTCCACCTGGGCCTTTGCCTTCCTGCAAGCTCAGCAGCAGCGCAGCCCACCAAGCCCAAGTGACGTGTTCTTCTCCATGTATGACACCCCATCCAGCGTATCCACGTCAGCCATGGCATGATTTGACGGCCGGAGAGCGCTCGAGCTGTCTATTTAGCGTGTCCCTCATGGCCTAGGGTTTCCCCTTGCTCCTTTTCATCCTTCTCCTTCTCCCTCCGCCGTCGGGTAAGGATAGCCAAGCTAGGTCCACTCCATGATCTCCATGCTCCAGCCAAGCTCGAGCTCATGCTGCGGAGTAACCCCTGCGCTCGTCTCCTTCCTCCCCGATGGCATGGATCGAAGCCTAGGCTCCCTCCGTTTGCTACATCTATGCACGCCTTGCCTCCGAGGCCAAAGCTTCTCCCCTGCAAGGTGTTCCTCCTCTGCTTCACGGGTAGAAGTTCGCCGGACTTTGCCGCCTTGTCTCCATCACCTTCGTCCCTTCGCGTCGATGTGGTTTCACCAGAAGGTAATTAGGTTCTCCCCGTGTCCTTCCTGCCATTTCTCACCGCTGGGTATTGCGTGTAGGCCGCACCTAGTCCGTGCGAAGCTCGTGTTCTTAGAGTTCTCGCAAGTTCGCTGATTTTCTTTGTGTGTTGTGGTGTTCGTCTTGGTCGTCTCCTCTAGGGTCCGGATCCGCTCTCATGCATGCCCTCGCACGTTCAGTGCCCGTGCCCCGCATCCTTGGCCAAAATTCGCAGCTCGCATGGTCCCCGAGCCGAGCAAGAGCTCGAGCTCGAGCTCCTCGGCCTCCTCTAGCCTCGCGCATGCATCCGCTCCAAGCCCAGGGAATGGACATCCCCTATGATTCTAGAGCCCCGCCGGCATTCACTTTCCATGGTGGTCGCCAAGAGCCTCGCTAGAAAAGTCGCTATCTCCTCTTGAAAGAGGTAGAAGAAGCCAACCCCGCGCTTTGACTAGTTCACTAGGAGTCTACGCCCCTTCTAAAACGAGCAGACCCTCCTAGCCCAGTGGTTCTACCTCCACGCCAGCCCCTAGCTAACCCGAGTTCAAACCCCAGCCAACTCCTTTTCCCATTTAATTGTTCTAGCCTGACAGTGGGCCCCTCGCCCCACCTGTCAGCTCCTACGGGGCCCTGGTGTCATTGCCAAGTGGCCCACCTTTTATATATATATTGTTTTGATGTTATTCTCTGTTTAGAATAATTGCTAGATTAGGAGATATCCAAATACGTAGATGGCCAGATTTGACAGTGGCCAAATTGGGCAAGTATTGACTTGTAACTCAATTGGGGTTTTTGAGATATTTTCTTTTAGTATTGTGGGTTATATTTCTATAGAAAAATATGAGTGTGATATATGATTTTGGGGTAGAAAAATCCCAGTAATTCACTGGTGACATTATTTTTGTCATTAGAGCAACTTTGTGAAAATATTATTTTGTGATGAAGTGGCATTTTGTGATTTTTGTAGGATTTAATTCATGCATGCTATGATGTACTTGCCAACATGAAAGTGATAGTGTTTTGTGGGCACTAGGCTTTGGTATTTTTCTTTGCCATGATAAACTTGTGGTTTAGTGGGTTCCTTTTTGTAAACATGCTAAGAAAATATTACTGCTTTCGTGTGTAAATATTTTCTCAGTGTTGGAATATGTACTTTTCTTCCCATGTTGTGTTGATAATTCCCATGGATATAGTGTTCCTTTGGAGTAGGTCCAATTGCATGAATTATTGTGTTTGTCACCCTCTGTCATTTGGTGCCTTCACCTTGCCAAAGAGATTTTGCATCTTAGAGTTGTTTGCTGTCAAAGATGACATGCTATTATAAACTGTTGCTATTCCCTTGATGAAATTTGTCTAAGTCTGAGAATCTATAGTTATTTTAACTAGTCGTCAACCCGCGCGGTCGCACAGGCTAGCGAGCCCACATACCAAGTTGTTAATAGTTACACTCAAGTGGTTACATGATTTCGATTAAGTTACCAAAAACATATGAGCATTATAACACGATAGTTGCAACGATAATGAATATGCGTGTTTGGGACTTGCCTAAAAAGCAACACACGTTGAGGCAACACACGTTGAGGATTGTTCTGGTAAAATAGTCCAGATATAATAGGGGTAAATTCATTAGTGGGTAAAAACTAAATTCACCATATAAGTGTCATACGTCCCAGTATGTCTGTAATGTTCTGGTAAGTATTGATTAGTGGATAACTAAATGCTATCTTGAAAAACAAAGATTACACCTACACTTTACTATATTCCATATGATATATAGATTATTATGCGATGTCAAGAAATACCTGACTAAATATAACTTAATTTAATCATCGTTAGAATTTTTATTACATAGAGCAAGGGAGGAACAAATATGTCCGAACAATAGGCACATAATAGAAGTTTTGTATAGAAAAATAGTCACAAACAGAATAACATCTTGAAACAGAAGGGGATACTCTATGTGCACAGAGAGATTGTATATGTTAATATACTCGAATGCAGAAATTTCTTAGGCTTTTGCTTTTGTCCTTGCAAAAACAGTATAACAAGAAACTTTAGATTGGCTCACCACATCTTGAAACTACTATCATATATGTTATATAACAAATAGCAAAAATAAATTTTGATCATTATCCAACATTCAATGGCATATTGAAATGAATAACAAAGAGAGCCACACAATTAATTTAGTGGTCCAAGCTGTGTCATTATGCTGGAGACATTGCTAACACACAAAAATATGGAGCGGTTCATATAACCTATGAAATTTCATGAAAAATAATAATAGAATAAAAATATGTACATGGCGAACAGCATACCACACGTCTAGTGGAAAATGGCAGAAGCTCTAACTACAGATAATAAAATATCAAGGGAGGGGGAAAATATGTACAAACTCAGAAAAATTGTAATCAGAGACTATTTTCTGGAAGTACAGATTGTGCAACCGTCTGATACATTGAGTAAATTTGGGAGGGAAGCTTGTAATGCATATGTGAAGGTTCCAGGTATAGGGATTGTCAATCATACATAGTTATAATAATCTTTACAATTGAATTTGGAATTATAACCTTAGAATTTACAACACATATGATGGAAAGGTTCCAGTATGTATGATTTATAATTATTCAACTGAGTTGCACAAACATATACATTCCTAATACACACTGAACTATCCGCCCAGAAGAAATATGAAAGGATCAATTAACTTGAGCATTGTATTTACACCGGAGTAGAAAAATATGCGTTAGTTCACGATTGACATATGACCGATAATTTATCCACTACAAAGCAAGAAAGAAGGGCAATCCTAAATGGTTCCACTTAATAATATAGGTACAGAGAAATAATGTAACTTCTAGTGGTAGAAATAAAAATACAGCCTGCAATACAGAACTCAAGATCTTGAAGAGATGAAAGGCAAGTAAAATATGAATATTCCATATAACTGCGCAACAGGTATCGAAACCTGAAGTTGATCGACAAAGCATTGGAATTGAGTTATCATCCTTTCTGACTGAAGGGCTGCCGCCACTATCCATAAAACATTTCAAAGAAAGCTCTTCTTCTTTTTTATGGCTAGTCGATCCCACAAATTCCACACTTCAGTTGTTTGTGAATATATAAGAAAATGGAGTTAATATAATGATCTGAATATTCATACTACAAACAAGGTATAAACATATATATATATATATATATATATATATATATATATATATGTCTCCATAAGAATTTGAAATGAAAAATAAAACATCACCCACCATACTAAACTTCCAATTGTTCTGATGTGGATTTCTCACCACTTCATCTAGCAGAATAACTATGATAATGCCAATAATATCCCTTGAATGCTCATGGCACAAACATTGGAATCCTTCCCATGCCTTCTTCTTGTTTCCTTACGAAACCAAGAACCAATTGGATTAGTAAGAATAGTTCATTACATTTTATCTGCGAAGCCATGGCAATACATACCATATACTCTTTTCATCTATCATATGCGATGGTCACATATGTTACTTCCATTTGCACATAGTTCTCTCCCTCAAACAAATTCAACACATGATTGTGTAATAACAGTTCTATTTGCTCTCCATAATCATCAAAAAACATGCAATTCAAGTGTAGAAATTTACAACCATGGGAACTTATTCGAACACGTAGCGAGCAAATTGAAATAGAACCTGAGAACACATCAATTAGGTAGTAGAGATTATAAACAAAAAGAAGGAACAATGGATTATCAAAAAAGGTTACCTAGCAGTAATAAATTAATAGCATTGACACAAATAATTAATCACAATCCTTATATATGTGAGTGAATGAACATGAACATGAGCTCAAACCTTAAACAACCAAGAGAGTAGAATGACCAGCAAGAAGAAAATGTATTTACTTGATGGAGAAGCTATTGTGATTGCATATATAGTACACTCAAGTCCATGATAAAATGTTAATATAATCTCTAACAGAATAACCAAATATCAGAAAAATAAATGTTTCATTGGGTCTACTTAATATTAATTAATAGTAAAAATAGCCAATCAGGTCAAGAGGCAGTAGAATATCATCTGATTATTTGTGCTACCAATTGGAGCAATGACAATGACAACACTATCGGCAAGATCTTGCCACCTTAACTTCTTGGCCTGGAAGTAGTTCAATTTCGCCAAAAAAACAACAGAACAACACAAATGGAAAGTTGTACAACTCAAATATTGCGTTCATCAGCTAGCTTATAAATATTGTGTGCTACCATTCAAAATTTAACCTCCACCGTACAACTCAAACATTGAGTTCATCAGCTAGCTTAAATATTGTCTGCTACCATTTCAAAATTTGACCCCCACATCAACCAAGAAAATATATCGTGTATTAGGTGTTGTTTTTTGAGAAAATTGGAAACTCATATAGCTCAAATAAGCAGTAGCAGAGTTAAAATGTGTCCCCTTTTTAGGCCAATTAAGGAACACATGACTATCAGGACGTGACTGCTAAAAAATTAACATCTAAAGAAAAAATGATACCAGGATTGATCTCAACCCATTGTTCATCAATGGCTGCCAAATGTACGCGTGCATCATTAGCTGCCAGATGTACGTCATGCGATGCTATACAACTATGGCGTCGGTCGGCCTCTGTGCATATCCTATCCTCCTTGTTGTCAAGCCCTTCCCTACTTTTCAATGAAAAATATAAATAGGATGTTGGTAAATGATTCTAGATAAAGTACTAAGCCATAAGTGACACATATAGCAAAATACATGCGTATATTTTGTATGGGTCACATTAGGGAAGATTACAAAGTAACATAGCTAGTTATCATGGAACTAAATCTGGAAAATATAACCATGTTAAAAACAAACTATCACGCATAATAACCTTTTTAAGAATAGTACAATGATGAACAAAACTGCAATTAGCAATAGGTAAGGGACTTCAAGACAAATATATGGCTAACCAGAATGTTATCTTTTACAAAGGAATGCCTTTCATCTGTCTATGAGATAATTCCCTATATCAGTTTCTCTAATAAAACATGATTTTCTATGTATAAGATGATTCCCATTCTCAGTTTCTCTAAGAACACGTGTTTTAGGAGCATAGCGATAACTGCTTGTACAAACGTAGTAGGAACAACACACATAGAGCACACTGAAATTGATACGTATATGTATATCTCCCAATCACCATGATTCTATTTCAAGTTGATTGCACAACAAACTTGATAATTGTGTTGAAGAAAGCTCAATACACTCTTTCACTTCCGTTGAAAACAATTAGTCAAACACTAAGACTCCATGGGCTCACACCAAGACATGGGGAGGAAATAGACTGGTTGGCGAATCATTTGAACATTAATAGATAAGATGCATAGGGGATTAGATTACCACATGCCTGTGTTGACCATGTACGTGCTTTAAGAATTTGTTGATGGTTGATGAGGTCAAAATTCTGATGTTTGTGGGACACGCACATGCTATAGATGTTCCCTTGCTGCCATGTTAGATCTTCATGTTGACCCTGACCTTGCCCTCATGGCCATGGATCCTATTTGCTAGCTTTGTCATTGTCCGCAATCCAGATGATAGTGTGCTAGATAGTTGACACTGTATTGAGCGGAAGCAAAGAGTGATGGCTTGAGCGTTCTGGCTAGATGGCGGAGGGACGGATCCCAGAAGATACGGTCTCAACGGTGGAGGCTTGAAGCTGGAGATGCGGCAGCGACAGCGAACTCACGTAAGGAGCTAGCCGAGGAGAAGAAGGGGTATGCTATTGACCAAAACAATTACTTTTCTATCGACAACGTGGGCAAGCGAAGATTTTCTACCGAGTTCCCTACAATTACGACATGAGAACTTCATTGACGTGTTCTATCATTAGATTAATACCAAAACACACACATAATCGAACGAATTATAATCTATTTTTAACTCAGGGAAAATTTAGGGTGTAAGTAGTCATTGGATTAATCTCTACCGTAATAAATTGGTGTAACATCCCAAAATTTCATTTTGGAATGTTATGAAATATAGCCATGCATCATCATCACTTTGTTTGAATGTAATGAATTTGTTGAAGTGCTTCTTTTGATTTTCTGAAAGGCCATTTCTATTTTCCCATGTATTTGTTTCACCTATCTAAAAACCTTTGGAAATGTTCAAACAAAGAGGGGAGTAACATGACACTCCACACCAGGGGCATCTTGGTGAAATATTTGAACTATAAAACTAGGGGTTATTTGAATATTTATCTCAAAAGGATTTAAAATCAATTAGGCATTTTCTGAAAATAAATTTTAAAAGATATTCAATATGACAGAGGAAAATTGTTCATTAAATAGCATTAATTCTCCTGATCATTTTGATATATATATTTCTTATGTTTGGAAATGTTTTGAATGCATTAAACGAGTTTTTACAGCTCTGGAAATAAAAAAGGAAAGTATTTAAACCGAACCGGGCCGGCCCACAGTCTTTAATTCCCGAAACCACTCCGGGTCGGCCATCGACACAGTAATCACGCCCCCACCCTCACTGATGCGCGGGACCCACCGTCCGACCACGGCGTCAGCGCGGTCATCCCCTTCCCCACGCCCGACCACCGTCGCCGGAGATCCCTCTCCATGGATCTCGCCCCTCGTGCCCTCCCCGACCACCGCACCGCCCCTATATAAAGCCCCGCCTCTCCTCTCTTCGTTCAACACACGAAACCCCCTTTTCCCTCGTCGGAGCGCTGCCCCAGACCTCACCGGAGTTCGGCACCCAACCGGATGTCCCCGAGCTCGTGCCCGTCGCCACACTCACCCCCAGCCCCCTCCGACACTGCCAATCGACACCGGAGCCTCGCCGCCGCCGTTTGAAGCCTTCGGACGCCGCCCCCGACCACTGCACCGTCGTCCCCGAGCATCTCCGACCACCGGCCGCCTATGACCTCGCCGGAGACCCCAACCCCCTCTCTGTAAGCCTTCACCTCCACCCGTAGCCGTCGGATCCGTAGTCAACGCGCGAGATTAGATCTATTTATTAAACGAACCGGTACGTGTTAGTTGTCGGTCGTCCGCTCGTTAGCTCTCACGCGCACGCCCTCGCGGCCAATCACAGCATGCCACCTAGACCATGTCCGATCGATAGGAAGTTTTTCTTTTTCTTTTCTGTTTTAAAAAACAGAATGTATTCTGTTTTTGTTTTTATCATATCTTTTAAAATATTTGGTGTTTTTAGTTGATTCTTTTTGCATTAGTTCACAAATTTGTTGTAGTTTATGTCTGTATGCTTAGATTTAAAATTTGACCCTTAAATTTGGAATCTAATCAAATTTGTTTAAATTACTAAAATCTGTATAACTAGAGTTTGAAAATATATTTTTGAGTGAATCTTTTTGCCACTGTTTGGTATTAGTTAGACCTATCATTCTACATAGTTTGAGAATTTTTAGGATGAATTTGGTTACTGTTTTTAACAAAAATAGAATCTGTTTAGTTCTTAATAGATTTTAATTAAATTAACTTTTATTTAATTTGAACTTGAATTAGTTTAACTTTTGTTTTTAGATTTCATTAGGTTCTGTTGATTCAACATTAGGTGTATTATTTTTTGTTAATAATTTTTTTTCAAATTGTTTTGTGCCCTAGTTTGAATAGGTACATCTTGTTTTCACCATTTATATTGTTTAGAAAAAAGTTTTGTAGTAACTCTTTTTGCACAATATTTTTATAATGAAATACTTTCTGTTTTCAAATAAAATTTTGTATTTACTTCTCTATTATCTAAAATGTCTAGTTGTTCAAAACAATTTTTTGACTTGTTATGTCTTAGTAGAGATTTTAACAACAAAATTTTAGAGTCTTGTACATTAATTGATTCTTCCTTTTGATTGTGCTTTTGTTTGTTGAAGTAATTATTTACCTTGGTGTTGAATGAATGGTATTGTGTTTATGCTTATGGTGTGCTCTTGTTTGATTCGTTAGATCATTCAGAGTGCGAAGCTTGTTATCTAGAGTCACTTGATTACGAGGATCGTTAGCATGGCAAGTCACTTTGACCATGTATACCTATGTTTTTATTGCATTAGTTCTACCATCTTCCCAATTGAATGCAAAGTAGGTAATTTGGAAACTTGGTTACTTGATGTAGTATCATGTGGTAGGCACCCCTCAACCCTTTGACACAATGGCCCAGGGAAACGTTGATTTAAATTTTGCTATGCTATTAGTAGACGGGGTTGGTTGTGTGATTCATGAGAGTTGTGAGTTAATAATTTCAAGACCTGCATGATGATTAAGTGTTCAACACTCCGAGTTTTCAACATACCTCTGGGTGGATGATGGTTGAACGGAGCCCTGGAGAAACCAGTGGTTAGCCTAGATGATGCTGGAGAAGTGCCAGTATTCATGTGGAAAGGTCCACCCAGGCACAAAGAGATGGATGGATGCTTCAAGACCCAAGGCTTACCTGCACAGCCACAAGCCATTATGGGCTCTGGCTGGTTGGATATCGTGGTGACCCTGGACAGGCGGTGCTACGAGATGTAGAAGAACGGTAGGAAAGGATGGGCACCGATAGAGTCTCGGGGAAACCCTTAGAAGACCATGTTTTGGTCATCCGTTTCTCAAACACCATGAAGTGCGAGAAATTCAACGAAGGCGATCAAATCTTGTGCGGAATGTGTGCAAAACTCTACAGAGTACCCAAACCTAATCGATTAGCCGTGTCCATGGTCATGGACAGTTTGAGCCAAAGGAACTGAAACTATCTGGCACTCTCAACACAATTAATTACATTGATGTGGGTATTAATGTCTACTTGGGTATGAGAATTGGTTGGTGGAACCATCTCATTAATCAACCAACATTGTAGTAATTATGCTTTTGCCCTCGCTTGTTGTAGGAAAAATTTGGCTTCATGCAAAAACTTACTACCCCCACCTGCCATATATGCATATAGAATAGATGATTACTTTACCCCTCTCTTGTGACATTGCTGGCATATTCAATATGCTAACCTACACGGCTACAACGTATCATGTTGCAGAGTACTTTTCTGACCAGGAGTGAGGATACGCTCTATGCTCGGTGAGATGCCCTTGGATTCAGATGGACTCAACTACCTAGGGAGCTTCCGCAAGATTTTCGGTTTAGTTTATCTCATGAGTTGGCTTTCAGCCACTTTATTGTAATCCTTATTGTAATAAAGGACTCGATATGAGATTTCGATTAATTAATGCTGTGTGATTTCCCTTTGATATATACATTGATGTACCGTGTGTGTACCAGCATGATCTTGGGATGGTACAGAAACACCGTAGATTCGACCTTTCAGGTCGGGTCGGTACAGAAATGGTATCAAAGCACACGCTGACCTTAGGACATAACGTCTAGGATTGGAAAAGCCTTAGGATTTAATTCTCTTTTGTCTTTAAAATTATTATACTCTCATCTACTCGTTTCTGACTTCCCTCCGATTTATTTCAAAATTTATATATGGCCACCTTCATCCCAGTTTTGATCACGGAGTTTTGTTAGCCTGACGCGACAATGCCCTTTGGCAAGGAGCTGATGAGGATCATCAGGGACGTAAGGATTGCCTTGCCGAGCATCACCGGGACTCCTATCATGTCTTTTCCACAAGACGGATGCTACAGGATCGAGGTGCACATCCCCGGGAAGACCTTTGGAAATCGTAAGGAACCCATCGACTTCAAGTTTGTGGCACCCAGCTGGATACTTTGGAGAGACATGGCAATTCATCATGCTCTTGGACGTATTCAGGAGGAATACAGAGGTGGAACCATTTCATCAGGACTCAGCGTGGTTTGTCGCAGGGATGCCAATGGAAATATCATAACCACTCCCACTGAAGACACCACCATTTCCTATATCCAGACTTTGGAGATGCACATCAGGACCTTGGAGCTTCGGTACGTGCCGACACGAAGACGATCAAGAGGCTGATGAACCGTGAGATTGACCTCGAAGCTAACCTACGGGAAGCCAAGTACGAGCATGAGTATGAAGTGAAGGATTTCTTAGAGAGGATCGATAAGCTGAACACTCGCATTGCAACTCTGGAGGAACAGATGGACATGGGTGAAAATCTTCATCCAGAAGGAGACATGGCCCCCTTGATCAGCAACGATGATGACTATGAGGAGAGCACCACCGGAGGAGGCCACTTCACCATGTACTTTTGAGGATAACTTTAGTTATGCCCCCATGTATCTTAATTTTCGTCGTTAAAGCGTAGGTCGATGCTTAGTTTGTTTTGGAGATTTGTATCTCTATGTTTGAACCTTGAGTTGAATAAATGAATGAGTGTTTGGTGTGATATGTTTGTTGCATTGCATATGGGTAGTGAATTTCCTTTTAGGTCATTGTCCTATTCTAATTCTCACCCCTCTGAAAACAACAAGATGCCTCCGCGATGTGAGCCTGATTTCACTTTCCCGCCAGAACTCACACAACTTCTCCAGCAGTAGAACGCCCTGATGCAACTGTTGATTCAGAACCAGACCAACAATCACAACAACCACCCTCCACCTCAAGGCGACAACCTCACCCGTTTTCTGAGACTAAATCCCCCAACCTTCTCCAGCAGCACTGAGCCCATTGTGGCAGATGATTGGCTCCGCAAGATGGAGAGGGAACTCACCACCGCAGGATGCACTGAGGCTGAAAAAGTGCGCTTTGCCGCCCATCAACTGGAGGGACCAGCAGCTTCATGGTGGGAGAATTACACCACCACGTACCCCATTGCTGGTGTGACTTGGGAGTAGTTCAAGCAAGATTTTCGCACCGCTCATGTCTCAGTTGGAGCCATGAGTCTAAAGAAGCATGAGTTTCGCAACTTACGCCAGGGGAACCGTTCCGTGGCCCAGTATGTGGACGATTTCAGCAAGTTGGCTCGTTATGCACTAGGAGACGTGGCCGATGATGCAGCCAAACAGGAGAAGTTCTTGGAAGGACTCAATGATGAGTTGAGCGTACAGCTGATGGTGGCTACTTTCAGCAACTACCAGGAGCTGGTAGACAAGGCCCTCATCTTGGAGGGGAAGCAGAAGCAAATCGAGAACCGCAAGAGGAAGTATGCATAGGGGAAGTCTAACTCTGGAGCTCATCACAAGCCCCATTACTCCCCGTACTCAGGAAATACCGGATCAGGGATCGGTAAGTATGGAGGACACACTCACCCCTCTGAAAACAGCAAGATGCCTCCGTGACGTGATCCCGACTTCACTTTCCCGCGAGAGCTCACACAACTTCTTCAGCAGCAGAATGCCCTGATGCAGCTGTTGATTCAGAATCAGACCAACAACCACAACAACCACCCTCCACCTCAACGCGACAACCTCACCCGTTTTCTGAGACTGAATCCCCCAACTTTCTCCAGCAGCACAGAGCCCATTGTGGCAGATGATTGGCTCCGCAAGATGGAGAGGGAACTCACCACCGCAGGATGCACTGAGGCTGAAAAAGTGCATTTCACCGCCCATCAACTGGAGGGACCAGCAGCTTCATGGTGGGAAAACTACACCACCACATACCCCATTACTGGTGTGACTTGGGAGCAGTTCAAGCAAGCTTTCCACACCGCACATGTCTCAGCTAGAGCCATGAGTCTGAAGAAGCGTGAGTTTTGCAACTTATGCCAGGGGAACCGTTCCGTGGCCCGGTACATGGACGACTTCAGCACGTTGGCTCATTATGCAACAGGAGATGTGGCCGATGATGCAGCCAAGCAGGAGAAGTTCTTGGAAGGACTCAATGATGAGTTGAGCGTGCAGCTGATGGTGGCTACCTTCAGCAACTACCAGGAGCTGGTAGACAAGGCCCTCATCTTGGAGGGGAAGCAACAGCAAATCGAGAACCGCAAGAGGAAGTATGCACAAGGGAAGTCTACCTCTGGAGCTCATCAGAAGCCCCGCTACTCCCCATACTCAGGAAACACCAGATCAGGGACCGGTAAGTATGGAGGACACACTCATCCCGTGCACAACCATGGAGTCCATAACCATGGAGGAAATGGGAATAATCGTCCCAACAATGGCAGCTTCAAGAATGGTAATGGAAGTGGGAATGGCAATCAACACCGTCCCGCTCCAGCTCCGAAGGATCTGAACCATATCACCTGTTTCAAGTGTCAGAAGATAGGGCACTATGCCACTGAATGCCCTCAGAACAAGCAAGGAAATGGAAACGGCAACAACAACGGCAACTCCGCAGCTAAGAAGCCAAATCCTTTTCCTCGTGCTCAGGTGAACCACCTTGATGTGGAAGAAGTCTATGATCAGCCCAAGACTGTGGTTGGTAAGTTTTTACTGCATTCACATCCAGTTATGGTACTTTTTGATTCTGGTGCAACTCATTCATTCATATCAAGGGTAGTTGTGGAAAAGTATGGTTTACCCACCAGAACCCTTAGTCAGCCCATTAAGGTCAATTCCCCAGGAGGTATGATGATGGCAAGGATAGGATGCCACGCCTTGAAACTCCACATAGGAAACCATGTTTTTCCTACCGACCTCATCGTCTTAGAATCCCAAGGATTGGATGTAATCCTAGGCATGGATTGGATGACCAAGTATGAAGGAAACCTTGATTTCCCCAGCAAGTTTATTTTACTCACCACTCCGGAGAACAAGAGGATTAAGTATGTATCCCGACGCACACAGATGAGTGCTCGGTTAACCTCCCTCATAGGAGTTGTTCCGGAGGAAGTGCCAGTTGTACAAGACTTTCCAGATGTATTCCCGAAGGAATTACCAGGCATGCCACCAGATAGGGAGATTGAGTTTTTGATAGAGCTACTAACAGGAACAACCCCAATTTCCAAGAGACCCTATCGGATGCCCGCAAATGATTTAGTAGAAATCAAGAAGCAGATTAAGGAGCTATTGGATAAGGGATATATTCGCCCAAGTTCATCACCTTGGGGAGCCCCAGTTCTTTTGGTGGAGAAGAAAGATAAAACCTTGAGGATGGTGGTCGATTATCGTGCATTGAACGAGGTGACTGTCAAGAATAAGTACCCTCTGCTGATGCTTAATGACCTGTTTGATCAGCTAGTAGGTGCCAAAGTATTCTCCAAGATTGATCTTAAATCAGGGTATCACCAACTAAAAATTCGTGAACAGGATAGACCCAAAACAGCCTTCACCACAAGGTATGGCTTATATGAGTATACAGTCATGTCCTTTGGTTTGACTAATGCTCCTGCCTTCTTCATGAATATGATGAACAAAGTGTTTATGGAATATTTGGACAAATTTGTCGTGGTGTTCATTGATGACATTTTGATATTCTCCAAGAGCGAGGAAGAACACAAGGAACACTTGCGTTTAGTTCTGGAGAAGCTTAGAGAGCATCAGTTATATGCCAAGTTTAGTAAATGTGAATTTTGGCTGACGGAAGTCGGATTCCTTGGACACATTATTTCCGGAGAAGGAATAGCAGTAGACCCCGCTAAGGTTGAAGCAGTCACTGAGTGGAAGTCACCCACCTTAGTTAAGGAGATCCGCAGTTTTCTCGGACTTGCCGGATATTACCGGAGATTCATTGAGAATTTCTCAAAGATTGCCAAGCCCATGACAGAGCTGTTGAAGAAAGAGTCTAAGTATATCTGGACTGAGGAATGTGAGGCCAGTTTCTAGGAGTTGAAGAAACGTTTGGTCACAGCCCCAGTGTTGATACTGCCAAACATTCGGAAGGACTTCCAAGTTTATTGTGACGCATCACGTCAAGGACTTGGAGGAGTACTCATGCAGGAGGGAAAAGTTGTAGCCTATGCATCCAGACAGCTACGACCCCATGAGTTGAATTATGCCACCCATGATTTGGAGCTAGTAGCCGTAGTGCACGCACTCAAGACCTGGAGACATTTCCTTATTGGAAATAGTTGTGATGTGTACACTGATCATAAGAGCCTGAAGTATATCTTCACGCAGAAGGAGTTGAACCTCCGACAGAGGAGATGGTTAGAGTTAATCAAGGACTATGACATGAGATTACATTACCATCCAGGAAAGGCAAATGTTGTGGCAGATGCTTTGAGTTGGAAGAGTTATGTGAACACACTCATAGCCGGAGGATTACCCTAGGAGTTAAACAATGATCTCAGAAAGCTTCGGTTAGAGATAGTTCCACAAGGATATGTTGCCACACTAGAGATTCAGTCCACCTTGACCGAAAGAATACATGAAGCCCAGAAATTGGACAAGGAGATAGCTGAGATAAAGCAGAGAATGAAGGAAGGGAAGGCTAAAGACTTTCGTGAAGATGAACATGGTACTCTATGGTTTGAGAACCAAATCTATGTGCCCAATGACCCAGAGCTCAGGAAGTTGATACTTCAAGAAGCCCACGGTTCACCATACTCGATACACCCAGGCAATACCAAGATGTACCTGGATTTGAAGGAAAGTTATTGGTGGACAGGAATGAAGAAGGATATTGCCGAACATGTTGCGGTATGTGATGTGTGTCAGCGAGTAAAGGCGCAACATCAGAAACTAGCAGGGTTACTCCAACCTTTGCCGATACCCAAGTGGAAATGGGATAAGCTTGGTATGGACTTCATCACAGGACTACCTAGGATATGTTCAGGATATGATTCAATCTGGGTAGAGGTCGATCGCTTGACCAAGGTGGCTCATTTCATTCCAGTGAAGACCACCTATACCAGTGCTAAGTTAGCCAAGATATATATGACCAGGATCGTATGTCTGCATGGAGTTCCGAGGAGTATCGTGTCAGATAGAGGAACACAATTTACCTCAAAGTTTTGGCATCAGCTACATGAAACTTTGGGTACAAGACTGGAGTTCAGTACAGCTTTTCATCCGCAGACCGATGGACAGACTAAGAGAGTCAAGCAGATTCTGGAGGACATGTTGAGAGCTTGTGCGCTAGACTATGGGTCCAGTTGGGATGACAACTTACCTTACGCAGAGTTCTCGTACAACAATAGTTATTAGACCAGTCTGAAGATGGCCCTTTTGAAGCTTTATACGGAAGGAGGTGCAGAACACCATTGATGTGGGATGGTGTCGGAGACCAAAAACTCTTTGGTCCCGATCTTATCAGAGATTATGAAGAGAATGTCAAACTGATTTGAGACCGACTCAAGATAGCTCAATCCCGACAGAAGAGCTATGCTGATAACAAACGCAAGGTGGTGACATATGAAGTGGGAGATCGAGCATATCTTCGTGTGTCCCCACTTCGAGGAATCAAGAGGTTTGGTGTTAAAGGAAAGTTAGCACCCAGATTCATAGGCCCCTACAAAATTCTGGAACGTAGAGGCGAAGTTGCATACAAGCTGGAATTGCCGGAAGGTCTGTCCGGAGTTCATGACCTACGAGGAGAAGCCTGTCAGAATCCTCGAGACTACCAACAGAGTTACCTGAAGCAAGACCATCAAGTTTTGTAAGGTTTTGTGGAGTCACCACACCGAGGAAGAAGCCACCTGGGAGAGCGAAGAAGATCTTCGTAGAGACCACCCGCACCTATTTTCTAGCCAACCTGAATCTCGAGGGCGAGATTCATCTTAAGGTGGGTAGGTTTGTAACATCCCCAAATTTCATTTTGGAATGTTATGAAATATAGCTATGCATCATCATCATTTTGTTTGAATGTAATGAATTTGTTGAAGTGCTTCTTTTGATTTTCTAAAAGGCCATTTCTATTTTCCCATGTATTTGTTTCACCTATTTGGAAACCTTTGGAAATGTTCAAACAAAGAGGGGAGTAACATGACACTCCACACCGGGGGCATCTTGGTGAAATATTTGAACAATAAAACTAGGGGGTTATTTGAAAATTTATCTCAAAAGGATTTAAAATCAATTAGGTATTTTCTGAAAATAAATTTTAAAAAGATATTCAATATGACAGAGGAAAAATGTTCATTAAATAGCATTAATTCTCCTGATCATTTTGATATATATATTTCTTATGTTTGGAAATGTTTTGAGTGCATTAAACGAGTTTTTTCTGCTCTAGAAATAAAAAAGGAAAGTATTTAAACCGAACCGGGCCGGCCCACAGTCTTTAATTCCCGAAACCACTCCGGGTCGGCCACCGACGCGCTAACCACGCCCCCACCCTCACTGATGCGTGGGACCCACCATCCGAACACGGCGTCAGCACGGTCATCCCCTTCCCCACGCCCGACCACCGTCGCCAGAGATCCCTCTCCGTGGATCTCGCCCCTCGTGCCCTCCCCGACCACCGCACCGCCCCTATATAAAGCCCCGCCTCTCCTCTCTTTGTTCAACACCCGAAACCCCCTTTTCCCTCGCCAGAACGCTGCCCCAGACCTCACCGGAGTTCAGCACCCAACCGGACGTCCCCGAGCTCGTGCCCGTCGCCACACTCACCCCCAGCCCCCTCCAACGCCGCCAATCGACGCCGGAGCCTTGCCGCTGCCGTTTGAGGCCTTCGGACGCCGCCCCCGACCACTGCACCGTCGTCCCCGAGCATCTCCGACCATCGGCCGTCGTTGACCTCGCCGGAGACCCTGAACCCTCTGTAAGCCTCCACCTCCACCCGTAGCCGTCGGATCCGTAGTCAACGCGCGAGATTAGATCTATTTATTAAACGAACCGGTACGCGTTAGTTGTCGGTCGTCCGCTCGTTAGCTCTCACGCGCATGCCCTCGCGGCCAATCACAGCATGCCACGTACACCCTGTCCGATCGATAGGAAGTTTTTCTTTTTCTTTTCTGTTTTAGAAAACAGAATGTATTCTGTTTTTGTTTTTATCATATCTTTTAAAATATTTGGTGTTTTTAGTTGATTCTTTTTGCATTAATTCGCAAATTTGTTGTAGTTTATGTCTGTATGATTAGATTTCAAATTTGAACCTTAAATATGGAATCTAATCAAATTTGTTTAAATTACTAAAATCTGTATAACTAGAGTTTAAAAATATATTTTTGGGTGAATCTTTTTGCCACTGTTTGGTATTAGTTAGACCTATCATTCTACATAGTTTGAGAATTTTTAGGATGAATTTTATTACTGTTTTTAACAAAAACAGAATCTGTTTAGTTCTTAATAGATTTTAATTAAATTAACTTTTATTTAATTTGAACCTGAATTAGTTTAACTTTTGTTTCTAGATTTCTTTAGGTTCTATTGATTCATCATTAGGTTTATTATTTTCTATTAATAATTTTTTTTTCAAATTGTTTTGTGCTCTAGTTTGAATAGGTACGTCTTGTTTTCACCATTTATATTGTTTAGAAAAAAGATTTGTAGTAACTCTTTTTCACAATATTTTTATAATGAAATACTTTCTGTTTTCAAATAAAATTTTGTATTTACTTTTCTGTTATCTAAAATATCTAGTTGTTCAAAACAAATTTTTGACTTGTTATGTCTTAGTAGAGATTTTAACACCAAAATTTTTAGAGTCTAATACTTTAAGTGATTCTTCCTTTTGATTGTGCTTTTGTTTGTTGAAGTAATTGTTTACCTTGCTGTTGAATGAATTGTATTGTGTTTATGCTTATGGTGTGCTCTTGTTTGATTCGTTAGATCATTCAGAGTGGTAAGCTTGTTATCTAGAGTCACTTGATTATGAGGATCGTCAGCAAGGCAAGTCACTTTGACCATGTATACCTATGTTTTTATTGCATTAGTTCTACCATCTTCCCAATTGCATGCAAAGTAGGTAATTTGGAAACTTGGTTACTTGATGTAGTATCATGTGGTAGGCACCCCTCAACCCTTTGACACAATGGCCCCGGGAAACATTGATTTAAATTTTGCTATGCTATTAGTAGACGGGGTTGGTTGTGTGATTCATGAGAGTTGTGAGTTAATAATTTCAAGACCTGCATGATGATTAAGTGTTCAACACTCCGAGTTTTCAACATACCTCTGGGTGGATGATGGTTGAACGGCACCCTGGAGAAACCAGTGGTTAGCCTAGATGATGCTGTAGAAGTGCCAGTATTCATGCGGAAAGGTCCACCCAGGCACAAAGAGATGGATGGATGCTTCAAGACCCAAGGCTTACCTGCACAGCCACAAGCCATTATGGGATCTGGCTTGGTCGGATATCGTGGTAACCCTGGAAAGGCGGTGCTACGAGATGTAGAAGAACGGTAGGAAAGGATGGGCACCGACAGTCTCCGGGAAACCCTTTAGAAGACCATGTTTTGGTCATCCGTTTCTCAAACACCATGAAGTGCGAGAAATCCAACGGAGGCGATCAAATCTTGTGGGGAACGTGTGCAAAACTCTGCAGAGTAGAGTACCCAAACCTAATTGATTAGTCATGTCCACGGTCATGGACAGTTTGATCCAAAGGAACTGAAACTATCTGGAACACTTAACACAATTAATTACATTGATGTGGGTATTAATGTCTACTTGGGTATGAGAATTGGTTGGTGGAACCATCTCGTTAATCAACCAACATTGTAGTAATTATGCTTTTGCCCTCGCTTGTTGTAGGAAAAATTTGGCTTCATGCAAAAACTTACTACCCCCACCTGCCATATATGCATATAGAATAGATGATTACTTTACCCCTCTCTTGTAACATTGCCGGCATATTCAATATGCTGACCTACACGGCTGCAATGTATCATGTTGTAGAGTACTTTTCTGACCAGGAGTGAGGATACGCTCTACGCTCGGTGAGATGCCCTTGGAGTCAGATGGACTCGACTACCTATGGAGCCTTCCGCAAGATTTTTGGTTTAGTTTATCTCATGAGTTGGCCTTCAGCCACTTTATTGTAATCCTTATTGTAATAAAGGACTCGATATGAGATTTTGATTAATTAATGCTGTGTGATTTCCCTTTGATATGTACATTGATGTACTGTGTGTGTACCAGCATGATCTTGGGATGGTACAGAAACACCGGAGATTCGACCTTTCAGGTCGGGTCGCTACAATCGATCCCATCAAATAAACGGCTCCTAATTTCTAATTAACATGGGAATGTTTAGGGAGTGCCTAATTATTATAAGTTAAAAAGATAAATAGGATGTTAGTAAATGATTCTAGATAAAGTATTAAGCCATAAGTAACACATATAGCAAAATACGTGGGCATATTTTGTATGGGTCACATTAGGGAAGATTACAAAGTAACATAGCTAGTTATCATGGAACCAAATCTGGAAAATATTACCAGGTTAAAAACAAACTATCAGGCACAGTAACCTTTTTTAGAATAATACAATGACGAACAAAACTGCAATTAGCAATAGGTAAGGGACTTCAAGACAAATATATGGCTAACCAGAATGTTATCGTTTACAAAGGAATGCCTTTGATCTGTCTATGAGATAATTCCCTTTCTCGGTTTCTCTAAGAAAACATGATTTTCTATGTATGATATGATTCCCATTCTCAGTTTCTCTAAGAACATGTGTTTTAGGAGCAAAGTCATAGCTGCTTGTAGAAACGTAGTAGAAACAACACACCTAGAGCACACTGAAATTGATATGTATATGTGTATCTCCCGCACACCATGATTCCATTTCAAGTGGATTGAACAATAAACATGATAATTGTGCTGAAGTCTCAATACACTCTTTCACCTCCGTTGAAAATTCAGAAACTTAACAATTAGTGAAACACTAAGACTCCATGGGCTCACACCAAGACATGGGGAGGAAATGGACTGGTTCGCAAATCATTTCAAATTAATAGATAAGATGCATAGGGGGTAAGATTGCCACATGCCTGTGTTGACCATGTACATGCCTGAAGAATTTGTTGATGGTTGATGAGGTCAAAATTCTGATGTTTGTGGGACACGCACATGCTATAGATGTTCCCTTGCTGCCATGTTAGATCTTCATGTTGACCCTGACTTTGCCCTCACGGCCATGGATCCTATTTGCTAGCTTTGTCATTGTCCACAATCCAGATGATAGTGTGCTAGATAGTTGACACTGTATTGAGCGGAAGCAAAGAGTGATGGCTTGAGCGTTCTGGCTAGACCGCGGAGGGACGGATCCCAGAAGATACGGTCTCAACGGTGGAGGCTTGAAGCTGGAGATGCGGCGGCGACGGCGGACTCAGGTAAGGAGCTAGCCGAGGAGAAGAAGGGGTATGCTATTGGCCAAAAAAATTACTTTTCTATCGACAACGTGGGCAAGCGAAGATTTTCTACCGAGTTCCCTACAATTACGACATGAGAAACTTCATTGACGTGTTCTATCATTAGATTAATACCAAAACACACACATAATCGAACGAATTATAATCTATTTTTAACTTAGGGAAAATTTAGGGTGTAAGTAGTCATTGGATTAATCTCAACCGTAATAACTCAGTCCCACCAAATAAACGACTCCTAGTTTCTAATTAACTTTGGAATTTTTAGTGAGTGCCAAATTATTATAAGTTAAAAAGATAAATAGGATGTTAGTAAATGATTCTAGATAAAGTATTAAGCCATAAGTGACACATATAGCAAAATACGTGGGCATATTTTGTATGGGTCACATTAGGGAAGATTACAAAGTAACATAGCTAGTTATGATGGAACCAAATCTGGAAAATATTACCATGTTAAAAACAAACTATCAGGCACAGTAACCTTTTTTTAGAATAGTACAATGATGAACAAAACTGCAATCAGCAATAGGTACGGGACTTCAAGACAAATATATGGCTAACCAGAATGTTATCTTTTACAAAGGAATGCCTTTGATCTGTCTATGAGATAATTCCCTTTCTCGCTTTCCCTAAGAAAACATGATTTTCTGTGTATTAGATGATTCCCATTCTCAGTTTCTCTAAGAACACGTGTTTTAGGAGCATAGCCATAGCTGCTTGTACAAACGTAGTAGAAACAACACACCTAGAGCACACTAAAATTGATACGTATATGTATATCTCCGACACACCATGATTCTATTTCAACTTTATTGAACAACAAACTTGATAATTGTGCTGAAGAAAGCTCAATACACTCTTTCACTTCCGTTGGAATTCAGAAACTTAACAATTAGTCAAACACTAAGACTCCATGGGCTCACACCATGACACGGGGAGGAAATAGACTGGTTGGCGAATCATTTGAAAATTAATAGATAAGATGCATAGGGGCTTAGATTACCACATGCCTATGTTGACCATGTACGTGCCCGAAGAATTTGTTGAAGGTTGGTGAGGTCAAAATTCTGATGTTTGTGGGACATGCACATGCTATAGATCTCTCCTTGCTACCATGTTCGATCTTCATGCTTACCCTGACCTTGCCCTCACGGCCATGGATCCTATTTGCTAGCTTTATAATTGTCCGCAATCCAGATGACAGTGTGGTAGACAGTTGACGCCGTAGTGAGCAGAAGCAAAGAATGATGGCTTGAGCGTTCTGGCTAGACGGCGGAGGGCCGGATCCCGGAAGATACGATCTCAACGGTGGAGGCTTGAAGGTGGAGATGCGGCGGTAGCGGCGGACTCAGGTAAGGAGCTAGCCGAGGAGAAGATGGGGTATGCTGTTGGCCAAAAAAATTACTTTTCTATCCACAACGTGGGCAAGCAAAGATTTTCTCCCGAGTCTCCTAGAATTACGACATGAGAAACTTCATTAACGTGTTGTACCATTAGATTAGTACTAAAACACGCAGAATCGGACGGATTATAATATATTTTTAACTCACGGAAAATTTAGGGTGTAAGTAGTCATTGGATTAATCTCCACCGTAATAAATCGGTCCCACCAAATAAACAGCTCCTAATTACTACTTCACATGGGAATTTTTAGCGAGTGCCTAATTATTATAAGTTAAAATGATAAATAGAATGTTAGTAAAAGATTCTATATAAAGTATTAAGCCATAAGTGACACATGTAGCAAAATACGTGGGCATATTTTGTATGGGTCACATTAGGGAAGATTACAAAGTAACATAGCTAGCTATCATGGAACCAAATCTGAAAAATATAACCATGTTAAAAACAAACTATCACGCACAATAACCTTTTTTTAGAATAGTACAATGATGAACAAAACAACAATCAGCAATAGGTACGGGACTTCAAGACAAATATATGGCTAAGTTGAATGTTATCTTTTATAAAGGAATGCCTTTGATCTGTCTATGAGATAATTCCCTTTCTCGGTTTCTCTAAGAAAACATGATTTTCTGTGTATGAGATGATTCCCATTCTCAGTTTCTCTAAGAACGCATGTTTTAGGAGCATAGCCATAGCTGCTTGTACAAACATAGTAGAAACAACACACCTAGAGCACAATGAAATTGATACGTATATGTATATCTCCCGCACACCATGATTCTATTTTAAGTAGATTGAACAACAAACTTGATAATTGTGCTAAAGAAAGCTCAATTCAGAAACTTAACAATTAGTCAAACACTAAGACTCCATGGGCTCACACCAAGACATGGGCAGGAAATAGACTGGTTGGCGAATCATTTGAACATTAATAGATAAGATGCATAGGGGCTTAGATTACCACATGCCTGTGTTGACCATGTATGTGCCTGAAGAATTCGTTGACGGTTGATGAGGTCAAAATTCTGATGTTTGTGGAACACACACGTGCTATATGTCTCCTTGCTGCCATGTTCGATCTTCATGCTGACCCTGACCTTGCCCTCACGGCCATGGATCCTATTTGCTAGCTTTTTCATTGTCCGCAATCTAGATGACAGGTTGGTAGATAGTTGACGCCGTAGTGAGTGGAAGCAAAGAGTGATGGCTTGAGCGTTCTAGGTAGACGGCTTGGGTCGGATCCCGAAAGATACACTCTTAATGGTGGAGACTTAAAGCTAGTGATGCGGCGGCGGCGACGGACTCAGGTAAGGAGCTAGCAGAGGAGAAGAAGGGGTAAGCTATTGGCCAAATAAATTACTTTTCTATTTACAACGTGGGCAAGCAAACATTTTCTACTGAGTCCCCTAGAAATACGACATGAGAAACTTCATTGACGTGTTGTACGATTAGATTAGTACTACAACACGCAAAATTGGACGAATTATAATCTATTTTTAACTCGGGATAATTTAGGGTGTAAGTAGTCATTGGATTAATCTCCACCATAATAAATCGGTCCCACCAAATAAACGGCTCCTAATTACTAATTAACATGGGAAGTTTTAGGGATTGCGTAGTTATTATAAGTATAGATGCCATGTTTAGGGGATGTTACGAAGTGATCTGTGATGTTTTAGCTCATGCTCACTGCTAGTGTTTTCTAGTAGATTTTATCCTCTATCACCCTGTTAACTTTCTTTCCATGAAAGGCCCTCTAGCATATATATTTGCTGATGTCAAGTTGCCATCAGGTTAACTCAGGATCTGTAAAACTGGAATTTTCACTAAGTCCCTTAAACCTAATTCAACATGTCATCTTGTGAGCTTCTTTGCCATTGATCCATGCTTCCCATTAAGTTTATGTAGATAGATTATTTGTTAAGAATGTTGTATACTTCCTGTACATGCTTTGGTTGTGGTTTAAAAACTTGTTGTAGCTCTTGATATATATGTTACAAGATGACATGTTGTTGTTTGTGGGTAGATTATGTGTTTGAGTGTTTTGTGATTTGTGGGAGCTACACTCCATTATTTTGTATGATTTTTAGGTATATTCTTGTTGGGTTTTCATTCCCTATCCAGTGGCATCCTTGGAATACCAAGGAATAGTCTAGAGATTTCTACATCTTTGCAATTGTCCCCGTTAATGTTCGTAACTAGCCGTGAGCGTACCGTGAGCTACATTACTCCGTTCGCAACGCTCTACCTATGCATTAGCATAGATTTTGCATGACACATCCATATTTTCCATGTTCATGCATGTTCACACAAGTAAACATGTGGTTCTGTCCAGAATACTAAACAACTTAAAATTTGCATGTGGAACATGACTAGCTTAGGTTGTCATGTCAAATGCACTATCTTGAACATGCATCGTCTTGATTGTGCATTGCATATTGGGTTGTATGTTTATTGGTGCTGTTTATATTTGGGTTGACCCGAGTGACGACCCTGAGTACGAGGAACCCAGAGACAACGTCTACGAGGACCTAGCTCTGTATCCCGCTGAAGACCCATTAGGAAAGATGATCATAGCCGAATCTGGACACTATTTTTTGCTTTGCTAGTTGTCTCGCTCTTATCGTTATGTTTTCGTTACCTACCACTGACATGTCAAGCCTCCTACATTGCCATGAAAGCCTCTAACACCCCCACTATCTAGCAAAACCTTGTTTGGCTAAGTTATGGCTGCTCAGCCCTTTTATAGCATTCTTAGATGCAGGTGCAGGTTCGATATCTGGAGATATCACAATATTCATTGCTATTTAATTTAATTCACCTATATATCTTGGTAGAGGTGGATGTCTTGGCCTTTTTCCTGGTGTTTTGTTCCACTTTTGCCGCCTTAGTTACTTGTTACCAGTGTTATGTTCCATATTTTGCGCTCCTAACATGCTCGGGGTTTTATGGGACCCCCTTGACTATTCGTTTTAGATTAAAGCTTCTCTGACAAGACCCAACATTGATACTATCTTCTTAACAACCTAATTAAAAATGCATAGGGCTTAGCTACCCCGTGAATAATTAATCAACCCCCGGGCCAGTGCTCCTCATGAGTGTTGGTCCAAACCGAGCGATGTCTGGAGCCCCCTGGCCATCCAGGGTTTCTGCCAACCCGACGTCTAGCTCATCTGGTAGTGCCCTGTGAAAGAGATACGTGTGGATCCTATTGGGATCTCGTCTGCCGGGCGGCCTTGCTAGACTGGTTTTACCTTTCTCGAATGTCTTGTGCGAGAAATTCTATTAATACTTCGGGCTATCTCGAGGTGGCGGTTTTCCAATGGAATTGCCTAGTAAATCACGGGATTCGTGGTCGAGGTTATTCCCGCGGCGTGTGGTTAATTTGTGATGGATGAGTTGGAGCACCCCTGCAGGGTTAAATCTTTCGGAAAGCGATGCCCACTGTTACGTGGCAACTTGGAAATTTGTTTAACACCCGGTTATAGCAAACTTGAAGTAAACTCAAATAAAATACACCAACTGTGTGTGTAACCGTGATTGTCTCTGCTCATGGACATAATCCGAGAGAGAACACGGTGGGGTTATGATTGACGTAAGTAGGTGTTCAGGATCACTTAGTGATCATGTCAGTTCTCGACTGTTATGCGTAGGCCACCATAATTACTTCTTGTCATCGTAAGTTAGCCCCTCAAATAAATGCTTAGATGCTTGCTACAACCTCACCACTTACCCATTCCTCACCCAAAAGCTTCAATAGTTTTGGTACCCGTGTTACAAGATTGATGAGTCCCTGTGGCTCATAGAGTGCAATACTACAGGTACATGTGCCGATGATGTGTATCCTGATGAGGCGCCCCAGCTCCAGTGGGAGTTTCATGAAGAACGTGGTCGGATGTATGTTATGTATCCCGATGAGTAGAGAGGCACCGTGGTCGTGATCCCTAGGATTATCGAGGCAGTCTCATCGTGTGTTTTCTTGTTTGTTTTCGTCCGTAGCCGGACCCTGTCTTATGGATGCATGTATGAATATTGCGTGACATTGTAATTTAGCATGTGGCAAGTGTAAGCCAATCTATTATACTCTTGTCTTCATTATATGTATGCGATGATTCTGCACTTGCGAAACACTTAGATGCGCTTCTATCCCCTTATAGTCCCTCATGCCTTAATCAGGATAGAACCATATCTTGGTCATTACAAGAACCCAGGCCTATGAGAATGCCAAGTAGTTTAAAGAAAAGATTAAGAGATGGCATGATAAGAGGATACAAAAGCATTAATTCAATGTAGGCGGCCATGACTTGCTATACAATTATCGTTTAAGTTTTTTTGCAGGAAAACTTCTCTCTAAATGGGAACGGCCTTACATTGTCGAGGAAGTATATCGTTCCGGTGCCATCGAGATCAACAACGCCGAAGGCACTAACCCGAAGGTGGTTAATGAGCAAAGAATCAAACATTATATCTCAGGTACTCCCATAAATGTTGAAACCAATATTATCAATACCATAACTCCGGAGGAGTACATTAGGGAGACCCACCAGAACGTTTCAGACTCCGAAAAGGAATAGGTATGTGGTACAGTAAGCAAACCGACTCCAAAACATTTCCAATAGAAATTTTTCTCCGTTCTGGAATATTTAATAAATTAGGAAAATTTAAAGTAGTCAGAAAAGTGCACGAGGAGGCGACAAGCTAGGGGGAACGCCCTACCCACCCGGGCTTGCCCCTGTGGCCCGAGGCCACCCTGTGTACCCTTTGGACTCCGTTTTCTTGGGGTACACTCCTTTAGGTCAGAAAAATTTCACTATATAATCTCCCGAAGGTTTGCACCTTCGTATCACGACAATACCTCCTATTTTTGTTTTGAGCTATTTCTGCAGCAGATTTAGAGGAAGATGTCTTCGCAAGAGTCAGTCGGGGAGAGCCGTGTCTCTCACCCGACACCGGGGCCCGAAGCATACAGCGAAGCCAACCACTTCGGGAAGGCCACGGAGGAATAGATGGAGGTCGACTTAAGAAGGGTGGATGCAATGGAGGAAGACCAAGAAGTTACCTCTCGTCTACAACCTAGAGTCATGTTGGAGAAACTCCAGAACTCAGCAATTCCGAATTCGGTCATCCCTTCCAATGCAAAATTTCTTACTTATGAAAATATGAAAAGAGTGTTGCTTCTTCCCCCGTAGCAATGAAACATCAATGGGTGATGTGATCTCTAGCCGTCACTAGAAAACTTTGCAAGAAAATAATGGATCTTAGACAACAAAATAACAAGCTTGAGGAGGAGATTCACATTCTGAGGGGCATCATCGCCAAGAATATAACATCACCACCTCACAAGAAAGAAAACTAAACAAATGGGTATGGTCACTCCCCATGGCTTGTGCCAAGCTTGGGTTAGGTGCCTCGGTATCGTATCACCATCACATATTTTACTTTTATTGTTTTTCCTAGTGTGATCCTTTTGGTTATATCTTGATCTAGTAGAATAAAGTTTTTAGTATGACCTAGCTTTGAGTTTTGCATTATGTTCCCCATATGTAAGCGAGTCCAAGAGTCATATAATAAAAAATAGTTTTAGGTTAAGGGCTTTTCTTGCTTGCTATGATCTTGAGAAAAAGAAATTCAAAAAAGTATAGAATAAAAGAAAAGAGTATATATGATGATTTTATGGGGAGTGATGACTTCACATATAAGAAGTATGTCGATTGAAATTTGTTGTGAGTTGACAAATATAGCGCTTGGTCATCGTTGCAATTGAAAGGAAGTAATAAAGAAAGAGAGGTTCACATATAAATATATTATCTTGGACATCTTTTATGATTGCGAGCACTCATTAAAATATTATATGCGAAGAAGTTGATGTTGGACAAGGAAGACAACATAATGGATTAGGTTTACTTATTTCCGAATAGAAGTTATATGGTTATAGATCCTTTAACATGTGACGCTTGCTTCCACCCCATATCAGCCAAAATTTCTGCATCAAGTAGAGATACTACTTGTGCATCCAAACACCCTCAACCCAGTTTTGCCATGAGAGTCCACCACACCTACCTATGGATTGAGTAAGATCTTTCAAGTAAGTTATCATTGGTGCAAAAAGCAATAAAAATTGCTCCTAAATATGTATGATCTTTTATCATAAGGGACAATAAGCATTGTACATACTTGTGATGGCAAAGAAATAAAAGCGACGGACTGCATAATAAAGGTTGCTATCACAAAGGGAAATACAATGTGGCATTCCTTTGCATTAAGGGGTTGCACATCCAAAAACAAAAAGCAGATGACAACCTCTGCTTCCCTCGGCGAAGGGCATATCTATTACTTTTACTTTCTAGTACTTACCTTTATGCAAGAGTCATGGTGATCTTCACCACTTCCTATATTTTGCCTTTCTCTCGTGGCAAGCGTCATGTGTTGGGAAATGATCTAGACACATATATACACTCAGTGGGTGATCATGAGTTATTTCTGTTGACATTACCCTTGAGGTAAATAGTTGGGATCCAAAACTATAAGCCCCTATCCTTTTCCGTGTCCAATTGAAGCTTTGACCTCATAAGTACCGCATAAGTGTTAGCAATTATAAAAGACTAAAATATGATTGAGTATGTGTATTAGGTTTACAAGCTCTAATATTGACTCTTTCGGATGTTACGATAAATTGCAATTGCTTCAATGACTAAGAGCCTAGTTTTTTGGTTCTCAATAGAGTTCTTGGTTCATACTTTACCTTGTGAATGAATTGTTACTCTAGTATAGAAAATTATATATCAATAAGTATTGTTGTTCTTAAGATGATCATGATGCTCACATGTACGTATTTTATTTTATCGACACCAGTGTCTCTAAACTTGTGGACATATTTATCGATCTTGGCTTTCGCTTGAGGACAAGCGAGGTCTAAGCTTGGGGGAGTTGATACGTCCATTTTGCATCATGTTTTTGTATTGATATTTATTGCATTATGGGCTATTATTACACATTATGGTACAATACTTATGTCTTTTCTCTCCTATTTTACAAGGTTTACATGAAGAGGGAGAATGCCGACAGCTGGAATTCTAGACTAGAAAAGGAGCAAATATGAGAGACCTATTCTGCACAACTCCAAAAGTCCTGAAAAGTTATGGAAAATTATTTTGGAATATATAGAAAATACTGGGAAAAAGAAATACCACAGGGACCCACCAGGAGGTCACAAGCCTAGGGGGCTCCCCTGTGGCTTGTGGGCCCCCTAGCAGCCCACCGGTGCTCATCTTCTGCTATATGGAGGGTATTGACCTGGAAAAAATCACAAGAGATCTTTCGGGACGAAGCGTCGCCGTCTCAAGGTGGAACTTGGGAAGAACCAATCTAGAGCTCCGGCGAAGCTATTTTGCTTGGGAAACTTCCTTCCCGGAGGGGGAAATCAAAACCATCGTTATCACCAACGATCCTCTCATCGAGAGGGGTCCAAATCTTCAACAGCACCATCTCCTCTCCGCACGCTAGTTCATCTCTTGTATCCGATCTTTGTCTCAAGACCACAGATTGGCACCTTTAGGTTGCTAGTAGTGTTGATTACTCCTTGTAGTTGATGCTAGTTGGTTTACTTGGTGGAAGATCATATGTTCAGATCCTTAATGATAATTAATACTCCTATGATTATGAACATGAATATGCTTTGTGAGTAGTTACATTTGTTCCCGAGGACATGGGGTAAGTCTTGTTATAAGTAATCATGTGAATTTGGTATTCATTCGATATTTTTATGAGATGTATGTTGTCTCTCCTCTAGTGGTGTTATGTTAACGTCAACTACATGAAACTTCACCATTATTTGGGCCTAGGGAAGGCATTGGGAAGTAATAAGCAGATGATGGGTTGCTAGAGTGACAGAAGCTTAAACCCTAGTTTATGCGTTGCTTCATAAGGGGCTGATTTGGATCCATATGTTTCATGCTATGGTTAGATTTATCTTAATTCTTCTTTTGTAGTTGCGGAAGCTTGTGATAGAGGTTAATCATAAGTGGGAGTCTTGCCCCAGTAAGGGCAGCACCCAAGCACCGGTCCACCCACATAGCAAATTATCAAAGTAACGAACGTGAATCATACGAGCATGATGAAAACTAACTTGACAGAAATTCCCATGTGTCCTCGGGAGCGATTTGCTTTATATAAGAGTTTGTCTAGGATTGTCCTTTGCTACAAAAAGGATTGGGATACTTTTATGCACCTTTTCTACATTTATTACTTGCTACCCATTACAAATTATCTTATCACAAAACCATTTGTTATCGATAATTTCAGTGCTTGTAGAGCATACCTTACAGAAAACCGCTTGTCATTTCCTTATGCTCCCCGTTAGGTTTGACACTCTTACTTATTAAAAGGACGATGATAGATCCCCTATACTTTTGGGTCATCAATCTCCGGCGACATATTAGCAGTGGTTCAGCAAAGCTCTCCAGTGCAAGGAAGAAGAAACGAGAAGGGTGAGGTGAAAGTGAAACAAGGGGGGCCTACAGTGGGTATTAAATAAGGAAGAACTCAAGAGGAGAAATTGTAGACGCGAAAATCAAGGCGACATAGTGAATTTTGGGAAGCAACGACGCCTCGATTTTCGAGAAATGTGGATATAGTTAGATTCATTGTGATGTCACCACTGTCCCCCTGAGTTTCTGGCATATGACATCATTAATGGACAAATACTAGAAAAGGACAAGTCTGGAAGTGATGTGAGCCGGCATTTTGGGATTCATGAAAAACATAGATGTAAGAAGATTGTAAGCCACCAAGGGTAAACAAGAGAAATTGGCATGAATGAATTCAAATAAATCTGGGGCCTAATGTCGGGGATATAACCCCGTGGTGTAACCCGCCCTGTTGGGCCGGGTTAACTAATAGTTGGCTTCGTAGATGCTCAAAGATGGGCCGTATCAAGAAGACAAAACGCTTAAGGTGGTTTCCAAGCAAGCCATCGGGCGGCCCACGCACCAGGAGATGGCGGTTTAGGGGCCATAGGGCGGATCATGCCAGAGGATTTCCTTGCTTGAGAGGCAAGGCGGGTTAGAGACATGATATTTTACGAATCATGATATGACTTGGACTCTATTCTAATCCCTAAGGTGTTGACCTATATATAAAGGCAAGCCCTTAGGGAAAAACACTTAAGTTAGAAACCCTCGAAAGCTAGGTTAGCGATTCCGAATCCTTATAATCAAGATCTCCATTAATATAGACACAAAACATGACGTAGGCTGTTACCTCCATTGGAGGGGCCGAACCTGGGTAAACCCACCTCACATTCTCATTCGATCCCTGTTGGTGTACTAAAGTATGGGACTTTGAGTACCCTGTACTTGTGCACGCATAGTCGTATCCATACCAGCGGCAAGGCCTGCCAGGGAGCAACTAAGAACAAAAGACAGCAACATCAAGAAGACATTCAAGTCAACAGATCGAAGATCGAAGGCTGGGACCCCGGCAAGATCTTGCCGTAATGGCCTATGGAGCCCCGGCAAAAAGTGCACCCGGCAAGGCCTCGCCATTCTGCCAACATAGAAGCGAAGTCCCGGCAAGCCCCCGCCAGCGTAGAGGCCAGGTGTCACCTCGCCTGGGCACATGTTGAGACGCCGGCGATGGAGAGGCTAAGCGGTGTTGATGGGACGAGCTCCTGTCTTGTCCCGCAGGCAATCAGGGACGCGTGACAGACAATTAAATGCGTTTGTCTCGCACCGTCAGTATTTGGTATGATAACACTATAGCACTGTACACCCCGTGTACGTACTGTACACCACTGTTGGTGACCCCTTCAAGAGTATAAAAGGAAGTCCAGGGCGTTACGGTAGAGGACTTTTCAATCCTTTTGGACTCCTAGACTGGTGGAGCTCCTCTAGCCCGTTCTGCATGAGTAGCAGCTATAAACTGTAGCGCTCCCAGAACCTGAGCTAGAATTCATCCAATACAACCAAGTAGGAGTAGGGTTTTACGCATCTTTGCGGCCTGAACCTAGATAAATCCCCGCGTGCTGGTCATTCGATTTGCTCTTTGTGCGAGTCTTCCTCCCTACCGAACCGTAAAGGGATCCCCCGATCACATAGGTGTCGATTCCTCCGACATCTTTGGCACGCCAGTTAGGGGGAGAGATTGCATGAACCTGATCTTGTGACTAGCGCATCAGTTCCTTCGTCATAATCGTCATTGCCATGGCACCCAAAAAGAAAGGTTTCACGGCGGTGGAACCCTCCATGTCGGTTGTGCCCATAGCCGCCCAGGAGGGCGATAGAGTGGGCACGGGCAGAGGGAGCGGGGACCCTGCATGCAGGTGGGGCTCCGATGATCAAGGCCAAGCAAGCGGCGACGCCCACCATGGAGACGCTCACGGCAGCGACAAAAATCCCCGCGCCGCTGGGTCTCAGGACATAGCTATACCTCCTGTGGGCGGTACGGTGAACACCGGGGACCGAAGGGCACCTTCCAAGGCACCCACGCCGATGCATACGCCAAAACCTTCCCAGGACGCGCAAGAATAGCAGCGCTGCGGTGTTAGAGGTTCCCAACGCCCCCACGGAAAAGCTCCTGCGCATCGCTCCCAAGATGCGTGGGACCAGCATGCACGTCAACATGCTAATGGGAGTGTCATGCAATCACGGGTCCGTGACAGAGCTCCTTCAAACATGGTTAGGAGTTATAACACCTCGCGTTCCTCGCACTGTTCACTGTCGACTACGTCGAAAGAAGCAACGGCATGAGCACAGCTACTCCTGATCTTCCCCCTCCCCTGCCGCGGAGAAGCTTGACGAATGGAGAGCCACCATTTGGAGCCTCCTCAGCCTAGCTGACAAGTTATGGTCCACCGAGCTGGCTCACGCCAGTGGTGAGAAGGCCGGAGGCGGTGCGACCATGATGCACTCTCCTCCATAGCAACAACGCTGGTCCCCGACTCGACGGATCGACGATTTCGACGTTTACTCGATGGCGTTGTCCGATCCACAGACTCGCCGAAATCAGCGTCAAGTTCTTCGGGAACGAAGCAAAGAAGACGCTCGAACTAAAATCGAGCGACGACGGGAAGCGCGCCACCAATCTGATAAGCGCGCAGGACCCATTGTTGACAAGCCTGCACTAGGGTATCCTGCTAGCCTACATTATGAGGTGGGTTGTCCAGCGTTTACCCGTGAGCTGTGACAAGTCCAGTGGCCCAATTCCTGCACGTTCAAGCCAGAAGTCCCAGAGAAATATGAGGGCAAGACTCACCCGTTAGACTTCTTGAGCATCTACACCATTGCGGTGGAGGCTGCCGGGGCTTGTGACAACAAGATACTCGCCAACTACTTCCCGTTGGTGCTTAAGCCCAAAATCAGGTCGTGGTTGATGCACTTGCCGGAAGGATCCATTTCCTCCAGGGCAGATCTGTGCCATGAGTTTGTTGGTGCCTTTACTAGAGGTCATCAAGCTCCTGGCCAGGAAAGTGATTTACATCTCATCCCCTAGAAAGAGGGTGAGACTTTGCGCAAGTACATCCAGAGGTACAGCCGCATACACCACAACATACCATACGTTCATCCTGCCACCGTTATCAGCGCATCCCATCAGAACATGTGCAACCGCAGGATGCGGGAAGAGCTGGTGATGAACAAGGTCAGGGATGTTGCCGAGCTTTATGCTTTGGCAGATAAATGTGCTCGAGCTGAAGAAGGGAGGAGGCTCCCTGGCGAAGACACTGGCATAGGGGTCGACTCTGAGGATGAGGACACCATTGATGGAAGCTTATGTATATGAGGTTAGGAAGTTGGAAGAGCATTTTGAAGGTCTGCAAATGGAGCACATTCCGCATGTAGAGAACAACGTTGCTGATGGCCTGTCGAAGACTACCCTTAAGTTGCCTGTGGAACCAGGAACTTTTGTGCTCCGACTGACTCAACCATCCGTGACACCATCAAATGGACAAGAGAAAATAAGAAAGTTGAGTTCCGGCAAGTACTTCCCGGCAGAGCTCCTAGAAGCGGCCGACAAGGAAATTGCCAGGGACGACACCAGGCTTGTCAGTGAGCATCGCGCTCCGCCAAAGCCTCGGGCTCTTGCCATGGAAGCGCGTGCTCCTGCCAAGCTTGCCGGGGGGCAACAGGCTCCGGCAGGACCTCAAGGCCTTGCTGTTGAGACAAATGCTCCCCCAGCAGAGGATATGCCTTTAGTCCTTGTTGTCGAGCCCCAGGCTCTAGCATGGGCACAACACATCGTCCATTTCCTTCAAACAGGAGAACTTCCTGAGGAACAAGAAGAAGCGGAGAAAGTAGCCCATCTGTCTAACATGTTCCAGTTCATGGACAACGTCCTTTACAGAAAGAGGCGGAATGGTGTGAAACTCAAGTGCATTTCTCGAGAAGATGGACTGGAGCTATTGGCAGAGATACACAGAGGCATATGTGGCTCCCACATAGGATCAAGAGCGCTTGCCGGTAGGGCATTCCGGCAAGGTTTCTTTTGGCCCACCACCCTCCAGGATGCAACTGCGCTAGTAACCAAGTGTGAAGCATGCTAGCTTCATTGGAACAAAGTGCATCAACCAGCTCAAGCTCTTCAAACAATCCCTCTCTCCTGGCCATTTTCGGTCTCGGGGCTCGATATCTTGGGCCCCTTTCCCCGTTCTACCGGGGGCTTTGAGTACTTGTACGTCGCAATCGACAAGTTCACAAAGTGGCCAGAAGTGGAAGCAGTGAGAAAGGTGACATCACAGTCAGCCGTCAAGTTCTTCAAAGGACTAGTCTGCCGTTTTGGTGTTCCCAATAGGACCATGACTGACAATGGCACATAGTTCACGAGCTGCACCTTCATGCAGTATGTCCAAGACCTTGGCGACAAGATCTATTTTTCTTCTGTTGCTCACCCAAGGAGCAACGGCCAGACGGAAAGGGCTAATGCTGAAGTGCTACGAGGCCTCAAGATAAGAACTTTTGACAAGATGCGCAAGTGCGGAAGGCACTGGATTGATGAGTTGCCGGTGGTTCTTTGGTCAATCAGAATGACTCCAAATCGAGCTACCGGCCAGACACCCTTCTCCCTAGTATATGGGGCGGAACCAGTTCTCCCCATGGAACTCACATACTGGTCGCCTTGAGTGCTTGCTTATGAACAGGTTGAGCAAGACCAGTTGCGGCAAGATGACGCAACGCTCCTTGAGGAAGATTGTCTTCAGGCTGTTGTGCGAGCTGCATGCTACCAGCAAGCCTTACATTGCTACCATAGCCACAAGGTTCATGCCCGAAGTGTTGAGGAAGGCGACCTTGTTCTTAGGCGAGTTCAGTCCACCAAGAATTCAAACAAGTTGACACCAAAGTGGGAAGGCCCTTATCGGATAGTGCGAGTCACCAGGCCTGGCGCAGTCCGCCTGGAGACCGAAGATGGGAGCCCAGTGAGCAACTCCTGGAATATTGAACATCTTCGTAAGTTCTACCCATGAGGCGCGGTTGCCGGGCCTCCCAGGCAACCACCTTTTGTACGGAGTGTTGCCGCCGAAGCATGTAATCCTTTGTACAAAGACAGGAACAGACCCTGTTCATAGTTCAATAAAGCTAAGTGTTCTACAAATCTTATTGATTCTCATGTTTACTTATGTACATGTTTGTCTGAGATATTGTATTGCGCTTACTCCCGGCAATTGCTAACATACCTCCAAGGTTCCATATCCCTATTTTCTCTTCTTTCTTTTTCTCAAAAGGACAGAAGGTTACCTCGCATGCAGCTTTGCCGAGGGGGAATGGTGGTATGGATACCGACGGGCGGCGTTCAAAGAAAACATCATGTCGGAAGTAGCACGGCAATGAAAAGCTAAGTTACAAAACCCTAAGTGAACTCTTATTGTGAAGCTATTTTCCTTGGATGATTTCAACTCTTGCATGGAAAACCTGCACGCTAGGGAACCTTGCCATGATTGATGGCGCCCTTGCTCTTTTTCGAGTTTGCTCAATAGCTTAAGTGGCTGCGCTTGCGCCCCTGTTCTATTTTGACTCCGCTCAACGGCTCAAGTGGTTGCGCTCCCGCCCTTACTCTGTTTTGAGTTCGCTGAACAGCTTGAGTGGCCATGGAGAGAACGACGGGTATCTTGTCGGCGGTGGCACTGCCAGGAGGCCACTAAGGACTTGCTCCTCGAAGCACTCGCGATAGGGCTACACGTGTCGGCAAGGTTTTTTCGCAAAAAGCGTAGGGAAAACACCATGCAAAGACGAATCTAACAAGTAGAATAGTATACAATCTTTCAAATAGGGTGAAGTTTACATGAGATGTCGCCTTTTTCTAAGTACATCTTTATTTGACTTTCTCCCCTATGGGAGATTACAAGAAGAAAAAGATGGAAAGAGGAGGCAGGCTACAAGAAGAAAAAGATGGCAAGGGGACTCTGACAAGAGCCTGGCCCCTCCTGGACCAGCATTGCACGGAGGAGAGGGCCAACATTGCGCAGAGGAGAAGACCAACACTATGCGAACGAGAAGGGGAACCCCAGAAGCCAAAGTCCACGAGCCTGCCGAAAGATCTAGCTAGAAGATGAGGCAACGCCCGGGACAAGGACCCCCGGCAAGATCGTCTTGCCGGGAGGGGGAGAGGCATGAGGCTGACGGTGATGGTGCGGCTGACAGTCAGTTCGAGCTCAGGTCGTTGTGCTCTGACTTGACAGCCCGAAGACTGGATTCATCGTTGTCGTCTTCACCACTGTCCTCCTTATCACTCTTGTTGGAGGAGGGACCTTCGGCTTCGCTCGAGCTCTCTTCGCAGCAGCTGAGATGGACGCCTGAGCGCCCATAAATCTTGATGCAGAGGAGATTGGCATCCATCATTTTGAGATGAAGGACGTGCCCATCCTGGAGGTTGTGGGCGCGGGCGAAGGATTTCCAGCCGCGCCTGAAGAACATGACGCGGCTCTCCGCATACTCGACGTCCACCCGCGTGGCACCGTTGCAGCAGCCATGCGCCCACAACCACAAGGCGGGCGGCTCGTGAGCCTCCATCGCCCTGGTGAAAGGGTGAGGAAGGCGCAGATGGCCCCAAAGGGGACCGTGCAGTTTGAGGACAAACTCCAACGCTGTCCCCTCGGCGTGCGTCTCTCCGAGAAAGGGTCCTGGCGCCGGAGGGAGAGATGGAGCAGCAGTCTGCCTCTCCCGGCCTCGGCCTCCATGACGACCACAACCCCTCGCGCTTCTCCCACCGCGAGCACCCGGATCACCCTCCACCTCTGCAGTGGAAACGGTGGCATGACCCATACGAGAACTCCTCCTTGGTGCGGAAGACGATGGCCGCCCTCGCACCTAGTCATGGCTAAGGACGGGTGCCACCCAAGGTTTGGAAAAGATGGAAGGGCGAGCTCTGTAGGTTTGCACTCAATGAGGAAGGAAGGATGGATGAGCACTCTCGCAAACCCTCAATTTATAGGGGGAAACGCGGGGGCTGGCTCTCCCCCGCTCCAAGAGTCGCCGCCCACCTCCTCGAATAGTGTCACCCACGATCACGGGGCGAATAGAAACTGCCTCATTGCCCCAATCCACGGCGCTGAAGTTTCTGCCACAACCAAGACATTAAGTCATGGGCGCCCGTTGCTGGCTATCCCCTATGCATGCGGCGCGCGTGGCGGAAACGGCCTGACGCAGCCATGATAATAATTATTATCGTTCCGCTCACGCGCCCCAACGTCGCGCACTTAACGTGCGTCATGGGGAGGCACAGTAAGCGGGACAGTTGCAACAACAGTTAATCCCTGCAACACAAGTCGGTGCACTGTTTGGGCCTAGCCCAACAACGCCTCGTGCCGTGTATGGCCCAGGCCCGGGGGATCCTGTCGGTGTACTAAAGTATGGGCCTTTGAGTACACCGTACTTGTGCACGGACAGTCGTAGCCATACCAGCGACAAGGCCTGTCAGGGAGCAACTAAGAACAAAATACAACAACATCAAGAAGACATTCAAGTCAACAGATCAAAGACCGAAGGCTGGGACCCGGCAAGATCTTGCCGGGATGGCCTACGGAGCCCCGGCAAGAAGTGCACTAGGCAAGGCCCCGCCATTCTGCCAGCACAGAAGCGAAGCCCCGGCAAGCCCCTGCCAGCGCAGAGGCAAGGTGTCACCTTGCCTAGGCACGTGTCGAGACGCCTTCGATGGAGAGGCTAAGCGGTGTCGATGGGACGGGATCCTGTCCTATCCCACAGGCGGTCAGGGACGCCTGATAGAGCATTAAATGCGTTTGTCTCACACTGTCAGTGTTAGGTATGATAACACTGTAGCACTGTACACCCCGTGTATGTACTATACGCCACTGTTGGTGACCCCTTCAAGTGTATAAAAGGAGGACCAGGGCGTTACGGTAGAGGAATTTTTGATCCTTTTGGACTCCTAGACTGGTGGAGCTCCTCTAGCCCGTTCTGCATGAGTAGCAGCTGTATACTGTAGCGCTCCCAGAACCTGAACTATAATCCATCCAATACAACCAAGCAGGAGTAGGGTTTTACACATCTTTGAGGCCCGAACCTGGGTAAATCCCCGCGCACTGGTCATTTGATCTGCTCTTTGTGTGAGCCTTCCTCCCCGCCGAACCGTAAAGGGATCCCTCCGATCCCATAGGTGTTGATTCCCTCGACAATCCCTTTGAGTCACCTCCCAGCGGCGATGGCCTCACACCTAAGTCCTTGCAAGAGGACATCTACCGTGACAAAACCACGACATATGCGATCTAAAACTATGATAAATTAGTAAAATCTCACTGAGCAACCTGGAAATCTGATACCACTTGATAGCGGCGAAGTTGTCCCTATCTTTTGATGAGATGATGGCTATCGTTTTTGGTGGATTAGACTTTGACGATCCGACTACGAAAGTGTGAGGACGTCGCGCCTTACCAATCGCTATACCAACTCCGAGAGGTTATTGACCAAGGCAGAACACAATTAACCTAACCACAAGGGTCTATTTCCTGGAAGCAAACAAAGAACAAGTAAGAAACTAAAATTGCAATCTGGATATTGCGAATATAAGAGGAAAGCTTTATTGATGAAAGTGGGGTTCTATGACGTCTTGGTCTGGTTGTGGAAAACAAACGAAGGACGCGAAGTTCCAGCTACGCCGAACTTGTAATCTAAACAAAACCCAAATCTAAATAGCACCCGAAGGGCTATATATATGGGGGATTAGAGAGGATTTTCATGACCCCTTGGAGGATTTCCAAGAAACGAAACTACCTAGTAATTCAATTGGTGTGCGCGAGCTCTAGTGATTGGTCCAGTATGTATAGCAGCAGGGGTTTTGGGTGTAACAATGGTATTGATGTCCTCATCACCTTATTCCTTCATCCACATGATAGCACGCAAAACTTGAAAATTTTAGCACACAAAACTCAATAGAAAACGCGCGAGCTCCGTTAGTATGATAGGTAAATAAAAAACTTTCGATACTTTCATAAATTGATTCTTATTTAACTATTGGATAAGGTACTATATTATAACTTCTCCATGGCTTATACCCCCTATACAATCCATAACATCATCGAAACAAGCAAACTATGCAAGAAAATAAAGAATCTATCTAAAACATAACAGTTTGTAATGATCTGTGCAAACACCATACTTTTGTATCTCCACCCATTTTGAAAAATTAGGACAGCGTGGGGAATTTGTGAACCAATTCTGTGTAAAACATTCAGCTCAAAAGTATGTTCCACTAAAATCAGAGAAATTCTACATTGGATGCCAAAGTTTTTCTTGCACTGTATCAATTGTACTTATCATTCAAGTCATCCCAAAGGCTTTACTTGGCACAAACACTAATTTAAAACATAAAACATAAATACAGTAGCAATAATCATGTTATCACATTGTGACAGAAAGTAAAAACAAAAATTTAAAGATAACTATTGGGTTGCCTTCCAACAAGCGTTATTCTTTTATGCCCCTAGCTAGGCATAAAGCATAGTATCAAGTGTTGTCATCTTTGAGGGCAAGGGGTCTAATTCCTTTAGCCGTTTTTCTCTCTTTTCGGTCATCAATGATATGAAGAAATTGATCAATTTTAGTGTTGATAGTTTTTATCTCAGCCTTCAAAGTGCAAAGGGCATCAATTCTTCATTCCGATGCATGAAATTTCTTATTATGTGAAACCACATTGCCGTTGATTGTAGTAGATAAATTGAATAACACATCAAAGTTAGAATCCATAGTAGATTTGTTTTCTTTTATTAGCTTAGTTTGATCATAACTCACAAGTATGGTAGGTTCAACAGTTTCTATCTTTGGTTGTCCATATATATTTTTCATCTTTCCATAGGTGTCGAAAGCATTATTCCCAAGGAAATCATGTTCAAGCATAGAATCGAAGACACGTCTATGAGAAAGAGATAGACCCACATAAAAACTTATAAGGAGTAGTTTAATAAGACTCTTGGGATTATCACTTATTTGTATCTCTAATTAAATATCCCAAGATTCTTTAAATATTCATCACCCAAATGCTTAACGTCTAAGATTCCCGAACCCTCTCCGAAATAAGGAGGAATAGGCATATCCGGAGGAGAACTAGCCATGATGACAAGCACCCAAGTAAACTAGATAGTAAAGTGGATAACTAAGCAAATAAACAAATGCAAATATTCTTATATTTTTGATTCTTATAGCAAGGAAAAGATAATAGCAAGTAAACAGTTGAACAAGTGAATGATAATTTGTGAGAAGGTACTTGATAGGAATTTGATGATGCCCCCGGCAACTGTGCAATAAATCCTTCCTGATACTTGTAAACTGTTTTGGGATTCCCCCCCGAAGAGGAGCGGATTATGCAACATAGTGGATGCAAGTATTTCCCTCAATGAGACCCAGGTTTTTCAAACCAATAGGGGAACCACACAAATGCGGGCAAGAGGGTTGTCAATCCCCTTGAGCTCGTTACTTGCAAGTGATAAGTAGTGATAGACAGATAATTTGACAAATATAAATTGTAAATAAAAAGAAAGTAAATAATGGAAGCAATTTTGTATGTGTTTTTGTAATTCTATTTGTGAGGAGACCCGGGGGCCATAGTGTTCACTAGAGGCTTCTCTCTCGTAGAAGGCATATGATGGGTAAACAAATTACTTTTGGGCAATTGATAGAAAAGCGCATAGTCATGCAATATTTATTCTCGACAATGAACATGTATATAGGCATCACATACACAAACAAGTAGACCGACTCCTGCCTGCATCAACTACTATTACTCCACCCATCGACCACTAGTCATCATGCATCTAGAGTATTAAGTAAAAATGGAGTAATGCTTGGAGGATGATGACATGATGTAGACAAAGTAAATCCAATTAATATGAATGAACCCCATGGTTTTACCCTTAGTGGACACAATATAATACGTGTCATGTCCCTTTCTCTCAGTGGATTGAGCACCACAAGATTAAACCCACTACAATGCACCACTCCCACTTGAAGATAAATCAATTTAGCTGGCCAAACCGAAGCGATAGATCGAAGAGCATTATGAAGCTATAATAGACATGTATATAAAATACCAGCAAGGATTCAATATATTGTCATGAATAATCGGAACATAAACCCACAATTCATTGGATCCCAACAAACACACCACAAAGATTGATTACATAAGATAAATCACTGCGGGAATCGAGTTGATCTTGGCAATGAAGAACATAGAGAGACATAGCCATCATGGTACGAACTATCAACCCATAGGTTGTGGGGAACTACTCACACATCACCATGGGAGCAACAAGGTTGATGTAGAGGCCCTCCATGACCGACTCCCCCTCTGGCAAGGCACCAAAACACAGCTCCAGATGGGCACACGACGAAATAGAGACTTGCAGCGGCGGAAAATGTGATTTGGGAGGCTTTATACGGTTTTTGGAATATATGTGAATTTATAGGCCAGAGATCAGGGCCAAGCGAGCAAGGGGTGGCCCACAGCCATCAGGGCGCAGCCACCCACTAAGCAAGCCCTGTTGGCGTGGGGGAACCCCATGTGCCCTCCGATCTTCCTCTGAAGCTTCCAGGTCTTATTTTAGTCCAGAAAGAATCAACCAAAAGTGTCGGGGTATTTGGACTTCGTTTGGTACAGTATTCCTGAAAAGCCTAAAATGTGTAGAAAACAATAACTGACACTTGGCATTGGGTTAATAGTTTAGTGCTCAAAAATAATATAAAACGACAAGTAAATGCTTAAAAAGTATCATAGAATGACAATATAATGGCATAGAACAATAAATAAATAGATACATTGGATATGTATTATGCATGAAGAGTATAACTTCGATAATGATGATGACGATGCTAGTGGTGAAGGGATTGCAACGGCCTCCGTGGTGATTGCCACCTCTTCCCCAACCTATGTGTATCTCTTTGAATGCCCCAACGAGAACCTCATCAGCAGCCCGAAGTGCCTCATGGCCAAGTCCACCAACAAGGTAACCTCCAACATCAAAACTACTATCACTACTAATCCTTTTTTGTTGGATTGTGTAGATGAAAAGGAGAAGGCAAAGGTGGATAAAAAATGATTTTGACAAGTTCTTGGGTACGCTCAAATATGAGACCAAGAAGCACTTCGTTGCTCTCTTAGAACAACTAGGTGAGGCCAATGATATCATTGCATCCCACGAAGAGTTCATTACTAAGATGGAGGGGGATCGCCGTGAGTATGCCGATGAGATAGCGGATCTTTCTTATTCCCTTGAGGAAGAGCAAGGTCTTTGTGTGGCTCTTGAGGAGTCACAAAATCTTGACCTTGCTAAATTAAAGAAAGATCATGATCATGCTCATGTTTTTTTGCTTGTGTGCTTAAATCCGACAATGTTGAACTTTGGGTGGCCATTCTAGACTCAAAGAGGAGTTTGAGTTACTTGGAAAGGCTCACAAGTCCTTGAAAAGTGCTTATGCTACACTCAAGGAGTGTCATGATCAACTCCAAGTGAAGCTAATGAAGGAGATTACTACTTTGCATCCATTTGTTTTAATTGATAATTCACACTCTACTAGCCCTTGTTGTGACCATATGCTCATCTTGTTGAGGAGAATGTCAAGTTGAAAGAGCAACTTGAGGAAGGACTTGTAACTTGCATTCAACGTGATAAGAACCTCGATAACCTTTTGAGTAATCAAAAGGAAGTTGTGGAAAAGGAAGGACTTGGGTTCGCACCAAAGTCAAATAAGAAGAACACCAACAAGAAAAGCAACACCAAGGAAGCTCTCCCTCCCAAAGCTATATTCGTCAAAGAGGGAGAGAGTTAAATAGAATAAGAAAAAGGTGGTTGGTGGTGGTGCCAAAAGGGGCAAAATCACTCCACACAACAATGTTGTTGATTTTAATCCAAAATTTTATGTCATGCTAGCGATAGCCATGTCTATGCCAAATTTGTTGGTTCTCCTTATGAGCACATTGAATGGCCTATTTTGGTTCCTAAGACCCTTGCCACTAACATAAAAGGACCCATTCAAGATTGGGTACCCAAAAGGCAAGGATTGATGTTACGTAGGAGTTTTCTTCCTATGGAGGTTCATGGTTGCTCGATAGTGAAGCGACAAATCATATGTCCGGAAGAAAGGACTTGGTGGGGGACGTTCAAGCAAGTTTATATATGCCCACTCATGTCCAATTTCGTGATGCATCAATGTCAAAGTTGTTAGCTCTTGTCAAGGTGGTGATCTCACCGAACATGTCCACTGAGAAAGTCATGCTTGTTGAGACCCTTGCATACAACTTACTTTTCGTTGCTCAACTTGTGCTCATAGGCTTTTTATGTTGTTTGATTCCAATACAGTGGTGGAGAAGCCCACTAAGGTCACAACATGTCTAATGGCTAAAGTTGGCATGGGATGGCTTTGGCATCATCGTTTAGCCCATATCAACATGAGATATTTACAAACTCTCCTCAATGGGGACCATCTTAGTGGACTAACAAATAGTAGTTTTTCTAAAGATTGTGCTTGGAGGGCTTGTATTGAAGGAAAGCTACATGAGACGACTCACCTACCTATGACTATTATACCTTCCAAGAGGCCTTTGTAGCTTCTTAACATCGATCTCTTTTGGCCTCCATATTTGATAGTCTTGGGGGAAGTAAGTATGGCATGGTAATTGTAGATGATGATTCAAGATGCACATGGGTATATTTCTTCAAGGGGAAGAGTGAGACCCAACAAACGATGATCGACTTTGCAAATAAAGCTCAATGTCAACGTATTGCAAAGATATTGATCATTAGAAGTGACAATGATGCCGCGTTCAAGAAGTACACCTTGGATGAGTTTCTTAGTGATGAGGGGATCAAGCATCAAACTTTCCATACCATATACCCTCAATAGAATGGTGTAGCAAAGAGGGCAAACTGAATGTTGATTGACATGGCAAGGACCATGATGACAGAATTCAAATCTTCGTACAAATTTTGGACCAAAGCCATCAACACTGCATGCCATGCATCCAGTTGGCTCTATCTCCGCAAAAGCTTGAACAAGACTTCGTGTGAGATTCTTACCGGTAAAATTCCCAGTGTCAAGTACTTATGGGTGTTCGTGTAGCATCCCAACCCAAAATGAGTCAAGCCTCTCTGTGTTATATGCCATCCCTGGATCAGTATGCTAGCACACACAGTACATCAATCTATATATCCAAAGGGCAATCACATGTAATTAACGTAAAACTGATAAATACCTCAAAATCTCAGCGGAAACAGTCAACGGGAGTGGAGTCCCAATAAATACCAACGGTAGGTTGAGTGTAGACCGTAACCCTGAATCATACTCTTAATCGTCGTAGAAGAATATCTCCAACATGACACGTTACAGCTGTGTAGGTGAGCATATTGAATATGCCGGCAAGTCACAAAAGAGCGGGGTGAAAATATCATCTATACTATATGCATATATGGCAGGTGGGGCTATAAGTTTAATGTTTTCATAAGGCAAAGTTTTTCCACAACAAGAGAGGGGAAAGAAAAAAATATTACTACAATGTTGGTTGTTTAAGGAGATGGTTCCACCAACCAATTCTCATACCCAAGTTAACAATAACACCCTCATCATTATAAATTATTTGTGTCAAGACTTCCTGATAGCTTCAGTTCCTTTGGCTCAAGTTGTCCATGACCGTGGACAGGGCTAATCGATTAGGTTTGATTACTCTATAGAGTTTTGCACACGTTCCCCACAAGATTTGACCGCCTCCGTTGAAGTCCTCGCACTTCAGGGTGTTTGAGAACCAGATGATCAAAACATGGTCTTCCAAAGGGTTCCTCTGAGCCACTATCGGTACCCATCCATTCCTACCGTTCTTCTACATCTCATAGCACCGCCCGTCCAGAGTCACCATGATGTCCAACCAAGCCAGAGCCCATAATGTCTTGTGGCTGCGCAGGTAAGCCTCGGGTCTTGAAGTATCCGTCCATCTCTTTGTGCCTGGGTGGGCCTTCACGCGTGAATACTGGGACTTCTCCAGCAACACCTAGGCTAACCACTGGTTTCTCTAGGGCATTGTTAAACCATCATCCACCCAGAGGTATATTGCATCATCAGGTCTTGAAATAATTCTTGAAGTCGTGATGTCTTGAAAATAATTAATTCTCACACCTCTCATTTGTAAACACTCAACCAAACCCCATCTACTAAAAGCATAGAAAAATAAAAATAATGTTCCCCGGGCCAAAGTAACAAGGGTTTATGGGTGTCTACCACATGATACTACTCAAGAACTAAAACTTCCAAGTTCCTACTTTGCATGCAATGGTGGAGAAGGTTGAACTAATGCAATAAAATCATAGGAAGCATGATCAATGTGAACTTGCCTGGTAAGGTTGATGAAGATAGAATCGCTCTCAGACAATAACTTGATAGAACTATTCATCACTCTTCGATGAGATTTATATAATAAAACATTTCACTCATAAGCAAACACTCCTACAATAAATACTATTAAACAAGAAACAACACAAAATTTAGCACAATAGGGTTGTGATGAAGGAAATACGTAAGACACAGTTAAAACAACACAACTTCATCAAAATTACCAAAGGTATTTTTTCCTACAAATAATCCTATTTTCAAAAGAAACAACACAACAACAAACTAACTTCTAACAAAAAATATTTTAGCAAATATTTTACTAGTAAATAATTACTTTGGAAGAACAACTAAGAACTATGAAAACAACTCACTAGCATCAAAATTGTTTCTCTAACAAACTTAACAACAAGAAATACAAAAAACGTATATTAAAATAACAAAGAAATATAAAACAAAGAAATATCAGAAAGTATTTTTTTCATAAAACATTTATTAACAAAAATAACTAATTGACAAGTTTTTATTAAACAGATCTTATGACCTAAACAATATTAACCTAGAGTTAAACCATAAACAATTTCAATTATAATATAAATTGTTTTCTGGTATAAACTAAAGTAATAGAATAAAACAATTTATAGAAAAAAAATTCCAAAGGAAATTAAACTAGAATTGATTTTCGTGCAAGCAAAAATATTAAATAAAATAAAAATAAGCCTTGTTGAATTACTACTGTTAACAAACAAACAAAATATAAAACTTGTCAACTAATATAAAAGAAAACAAATTAAAACAAAAGAAATAACAAAACTCCTAAAAACAACAAAAACATATTCTATTTTTCTTGAAACCCTAATTTAAAATATGATAAAAATTCTCAAATTTAACAACATGGTAAAGATAACTTACAAAAACCAGTTGCAAAAAGAATCACTCAAAAATATGTTTTTAAACTCAAGTTATTCAAATTCTTGCGATTTGAGAAAATTTCATTCAATTCAAATTGAAGAAATTCAAATATGGTCAAACTTGGTATCTACAGAAACTATAATAAATTTGTGACACAATGCAAAAATAATCAACTAAAAACTCTAAATATGACAAAAGATAAAGCAAAAACAAAAACAAAACAATTCTGTTATTTTAAAGAATAGAAAAATAAAAAATAATCTAATGAACAGGGGTGGTACGTGGCACTCTATGAGTGGCTGAGGGTGTGCACTGCGGTTGCTAAACAAGTGAACGGACACTAAATAAAGAAAAAATGACTCGGTCAAAATAAAACCGGGAAAACTGGTAGAATCTTTTTAACTAGAGTGAAGCGGTATCGTGGTTCTAATCTACATCATAGATTGAGATCAGAAGGAGGGGAGGGGTTGCGATCTCATCGCGATGGTCCAACGAGGTGAAGATGGCGTTGGCGGCTTGACTCATCTGGGTTGGGGCTCTAAAAGTCTTCAGCGGCGGTGGAGGTGTCCAGTCGACGAAGAGAAACCTCCGGTGTCAATTGGCAGCGGTGTTAGAGCTCGGGGGCGTCGGAGGCGAGCACCTCGAGCTCATGGATGTTCTGTCAGAGGCAGGGCTCCGACAAGGTTGGCATAGGCATCGCTATGATGGTCTTCGACGACGGCTGAGTGTTCCAGGCAACGGAGGTAGCCTTTCGGCGACGATTAGCGGCGACAGCGGTGCTCGGGGAAGGCGAGTTTGAGCGGGGCGAGCTCATAGAGCTCCGACGAAGTGGCGTACTCCGGCGAGGTGGTGGCTATGGTGTTCTGGTGTGGAGGGCAAGGGGGTTTGGGTTGAAACGGGGTGCGAGCGAGGTCCTCTATTTATAGGTGGCCTCGGGGTGCTCCAAATGGAAAGGGAGAGAGAGATCCGATCGGGAGAAGAAGGGCGACGGGAGATTCGGTTGGTTGGGGGTGGGGCCCGTGTGCAGAGAGAGAAAGAGAAAAGGAAAGGCATCGGTGGCTGATCGGGAGAAGATTCGGGCGCGGGCAAGGAGATCCTGGGCTTGATCCATAGCTGGGCCTGCTCGGGGTTTCCAATTAAAGAAGATTTTCCTTTTATAAAATAAAAAACAGAAAAATAAAAGAAAAAATAAAACAAAATATATCATACTTTGATATAGATATATTAGATACCAAAATTTGTAGAAAAAGTTTTCCTGCAGGATGAACATATTTTCAAGGCCAAGGAATACTCTCACCAATTTGAATAATTCAAAAAGTGCTACTGGTTTAAATAAAATGCAAAGAAATCATTTTGAAAATATCAAAATGGTTTCAAATTCATTTCTCTCCATTTTATATTGAAGGGAATCATTTTACCCTATTTTCCATGTATTTTGTTTTTGGAGAAAAATAAATTTTTAAAACCACTTAAAAAACTTCTTTTGAAACCTAATATGAAATATTTTCAAAATAGTCTTGTGAATAAGTTCAAACACGATTCAAATTGCCCCTGGTTTGGAGTGTCATATTGCTCCGCTCAAGATTTTGAATTTGGGCAAGGGAATTTGAATTCATTTAAACTTTAAAATAGGACCAAGTATTAAACAGAAAAATTTCGATAGTTTTCAATTTCACTTTTCAAATCTTTTATTTTGAAGTAATCACGTCATCTTCTCTCAATGGTTTGGATTAGATGAAATTGAATTCAAAAATAAAAGGGGAAAGCCATGTTATTCCCACTCATTCAAAAGATTCAAAAGTTTCAAATTTCACTCAAATTCAATCACTCAATCAAACAATCAATCAATTCAAATATTAATATAACATTCCCAAGTTTGGGATGTTACAGTTTGGTTGTAAGTGTTTCATTCTCAACAAAGGTGCTCGTTCATCAAAATTTGTAACTAGAGCTCAACATGGCATATTTTTTGGTTATGCTACAAACTATTATGCTTACTATGTCCTCAACGAGTCCAATGGACTCACTGGGAAGACGTGTAACATGGAGTTTGATTAAATAATGGCTACCCAGCAAAGTGGCCTTTTTGATGTAGGTGTAAGTGCATCTAATGCCCCTTAGTGTTTTTTGTGTATTTAAGACTTATAGGTTAAGGGACAAATGTGTTTGTGAGTGTACACATGTTCTATTAGTCCCTGAGGAGTTTGGTATAACTGACGGATGTCGACCCCTGAAAATGTATGTCTTCATCTGAAGATTTTGACGCTCTTCTTGAGACTTTGAAAATGAGGAAATTGATGTGACCTTGAGTATATTGATTCGGGGACTATGAAGCTTGAAGACTTTTCTTTCTTAGTTTCATATCCTTTCTTTTGAGTCATAGGAAACAACATACTGTTAAAGGGAGTCGAGGTTAAACTAAGGAAAATTTCCAATTGATTCTCATCTCAAAACCTACACCTACCCAATCCTTTAATGAAGCATTTGGAATCACTTGTAGTTTAGTCAAAAAATTTAGTGACGGAGACGATGTGCTTATGGTCTCTGAGGAAATTGTTCTGACTCGGGAGTTAGGATTTTTCTAGTGCCTACCATGAGGAACATGATAGGCCTGAGAAATTTGAGGGTCCAAATTTCCAAGTGTTCCTACGCTTTGCGCTAGCTGTCCAAAACAACTTATCCTGATAACAGTCATATCACTAGGGGCATTTATGTCCTATCATGATGGCTTACACCCTCGTTATAAATAGCCCCCCCCCCACACACAACTGCTAGCTGGTTGGCTGCCCCGAGAGCGATTGACAAGTATTATTTAGAGCAACCCACCCTTCGACGAGATTGAGAGAATCATTAGTGAGGAAAACCCCAAAACACCAAACAACCAAAACCAAAAGTGATTGAGCATCACTGAAGAGATTGTCCTATGTGGAACCGATGTTTTTTTACCTTTGAAGACCGTGTATCTTCCGAACGGTTAGGCGTCATGGGCTAGAGCATTTGGTGGGACCCCGATCGTAACAATACAAGTCTAGCATGTAACACATCATATCACTTTGCGGCCTCACGCATGCTAATCCCCACGGCTTCCACCTTACCTTGGTCGGGACCGTTTTGCGTCTTTCGGAATGTTCATCACGTGACTCAATAGCAAAGAAGGATACATGCTAGTCAATCAATGTGTCCGGAGCAGTAGCAAGCTACCAAGGCCAATGGAAGCACATAGAGGCATTTCCCTATAAAGAACGCTACCATAGACATATGACTAGGTGTCGAATCCCACACATACCAATGCATTTCAAACATACACACAATATGCACGATATGTGTAGATACAACATGGCACCACAACATAACTCTATGACTCGAGTATTTATTAAAGACTCATAAGAGCCAACATAGTTTGGTATTACAAACAGGGCTCACATGACCCAACACTCAAGTCATACAATCAACAAGCGGAAGAAAAACACGTGTGAGTATAGACATCTACTAAAGTGACTAGAGGATCCTAAAAATCTACAACGACTGTACTAAAGGGGCCAGACCTCTGTCTGGGATTCCCAATCTAATTCGGTCAACATCGAACTTCTTGTCGTAAGAATCACTAATGAGACTGACGTCTCCTCTGCAAAAACATAATTAAGCAACAATGAGTACAAAGGTACTCGGCAAGACTTACATCAGAACTACCTACATATGCATCATTATCAAAAAATGGGGTTGTGGGGTTTATTGCAGCAAGCTAGCTTTGACCCTTGGCTAACCTGTACTATGACTACAAGTACTTTCTTTGAGGTGGGATAGTGCACACGAGTCCACATGTTCACCATATCAATACACCACTATGGATCCACTCCCGTCTCCCTACGAGAAGGCCAGCCATAGCACTCACACTTATCTTGCGTATTTTAGAATATATTTTTAAAGTTGTCTACGTACCACATAAGTTTCCATGTAGTCCATATCCGAGGACGTGGCTATTCGAACAAATTATTTTACCCTGCAGGGGTATACTTCTTCACACACGCTGCTGCCACTTATCGCCATGTTCACATAAAAAGCCACCTCGGCAACCTTCAAACGGAAGTGCAGCGAGGGAGTCGGCCACACCTGACTAACCACACAAGACTCTTGTCCAGGTTTATCGCCTATTGAGGCTGGACCCACAAGGAAGTCTGGCCAAAGTTTCCATTATGACCCCAAACAATGTGTACAGGGTTCCCAAGCCCACATCGACGGATGGTTCTACGCCCAGTAGTGCATCTACCACACCATAGCCCCCTCCGATCAGCGCTATGCATGGCCTCTGGCACATCCTACTAACACCAGAAACTAGTTGCAACTCCTGGACAGAGGTCGTGGCGATTAATAAGCCGAGAGAGTCAATTAAGGATCCCAATGTGCGGTAGTATCTTGTCTTGGATAACATACACATAACTCAGTTCTTAAGGACAGTCCCAATGAGCCAACCCGCCATGTACTCCTACATGGCCTCTCATCCCCACCTTTACCAAATCGTGTTCACATGCTTAATTCTCACATAGTAGGACAAGAACCCATCCATTCCGATTCATCGCCCAAATGGATAAGACCCGACACGACACGACTGTAAGCATAGCAGGCACATTAAGTAAGCAAGCATGGATGAGTAGGCACATCAAGGCTCAAGAAATTGCTACTCATACTAAGTGGTTTCAACTATTTACTTTGACAAAGATAGGTCATGCAAAGGAATGGGTTCAACTACCGAGAACATGTAATGGTTGAATCGTGATTGTCCTAATGCAATGAAAGAGAGTAGGGGTGAGAGAATGGGTTTATATCAGTATGCTCAAGGTGTGGGGGGTGCTTGCCTGAGAGAGCTGAAGATAGTATTTATATTCATCAATGTCAATGATCACAATGTCGGAACCATCGTCTACCGAGAAGGAATAACACTGACAAACAAGAAAAAGGAACACATTTAGTGTGATGCAACAAACATGATGTATGATATGGTATCTGAAGGTACGAAATTGACCTAGAGGAATAATTAACCAAGTTAATTGAAGTGGAACTCAAACATGTTTGAATTCCAACTCCAAATGATATTTCATCCGTTGCCCTGATCATAAAATGTCCTAGTTGGTGATGTTAACTTGTTCAAACATGCATGATCATGGCATAAACAAATTCATTGTATTTTTATGATCATTTTTCATACATAACTTATTTTCATCTGAGCTATAGATTATTTTATATGATTTTCCAAAGGTTTTAGAAATTTGTGTAAATAATAAATCATTTAGTTTCATTTAAAATCCAGAAATGCAATTACTCCATTAGCTACACATCAGCATGATGTCATCCAAGTCAAAAGCGCCAGCCCAGGTCAAACCTGGTTGTTGGGCCCCACATATCAATGGCTCAGTTAAATAATTGGGTTTTAAAATTAACCTAACTATTAGATTAGTAGGGTCAGGCCCTCATGTCAGCGACCCGGGGGTTAACTAACTGGTGATCAGTGTTAAGCTAATCACGTGACGGTCGGGTCTGACCTGTCGGCGGCTCTGGCGATAGGGATCGTCGCCAGCGACCAAGCCGAACGACAGAGTCCGCCTACAGGCCATGGAAGCGACGGTTGGCGCCTCTGGGGCGTGACCCGAGCTCTCCCGCATCACATGGAACATGCGAGGAGGCAAGGGGCGGTCGGAGCTGATGGCAGCGAGCTCGCCTGCGACGACCGGATCTTGGCATGGGCAGGCATGACGCTGAGTTGGACGGAGGCTCAAGGAGAAACTTGCTATGGCCTGTTAGGACATCGGTGAACTCGTTTGCAGGGTCGGACGTAGTGTAGGCTAAGCAGAACAACATCGGCAAACTGGTCGATGACAGTGGTTCCTTGGGCTCGGTAGCTAGCGGGGTTAGGACAGGAAACCTGTGACGGGGCTAGGGGAAAGAATCAGGTCCTCATCACGGTTGTAGAGGCATCGATGGCGTGGTTGGGCACGCTCCATGGATGGCGAATCATAGGGGATGACGTCAAGTGCTGGAGCGTGAATAAGATGGCAGAGGCGGGCAAGCAGGTTGTCCGGCGTCGCGGGGCTTGTCGATGATGAATAAGACGACACTACGGCTCTTCTAGACACGACGACGAAGCTAGAGGTGTCCGGGTCTACGCAAATGACGACGACACGTCCACGGCGCTTACGACATGGAGTAGAGGGAATAAGATAGGAGGGAGAAGAGTAACAGAGAGTTGGGCTAGAACGGGACGGCTTTGGGGGCGCTCGTGGCACTCTTAGTGGCCTCAGACGACAGCGACAACCAGGAGGTGGCCAAGCGTGTGCGTGCGCGCCGCGAGCACACGCCCTCCTGCCTACTGGCAGGAGGTTGAAGATGCTGGGTGTTGGGCTGGCCCAGCTCGGCTTCCCCAGGTAAGTGGCCTAGATGGGCTCCTTTCCTAATTTTCTCTATTTCCTATTTTTTGCAGTGTGTTTCTGATTTAGTAAAAAATACTAAATCAATTTTGTTGCTTCTAAAATTTAACATGTGGGTACATGTGAAATATCCAGGGCCACATAAACATATTTAGAATTATTGGAGCTATAGAATTATTTATAGAATTTTATAACTCCAATTCAATTACTTATTGATTTAATTCAACAACCAATTATACTATGGAAATATATGCATCACCTCTGGTTGGTGTTGCCACATTTTTTTAGAAGTGTTGAACATTTTATAAGTCCATTTTGGGTTCAGTGAATATAATTTTAGGTGAACCTATTTGAATTCAAAGGTGTTAGGTTTTTTCATCCCCATTTCATGCTTAAAGAAAATTTAAAGATGATGCAAGCACAAAAATAAATCCTAGTGCAATCTAAAACTAGGGATCTGACAACATCCAAGAGGAAATTATGGATTGCCGGGTGACCAAGTTTGTGAAGGTTTGGAAGTCTACCTTGAAGGCTTAGAATGAGTGATTGGGCGGTGTCTGTGTGACTCTAGTTCAAGGAGAATACAATAAGGATTGTGTGTCCTTTGTTTAAATACCAAGCCACTCCAAACATGACATACACCTATCACATCAAGCGGAACTGGTAGACCAAATCATTGTCTTCATTGAGAAACCCTTTCATTTCCTCCCGTACTTGTTGAGTAAATTGATCGTTACTATTTTGAAGACTTTGACTCAAGACTTCCTTAATTTCCTCAACCTAAATTCGTTAGCCACCTTGTCTTTCGCCTTCTTATACTAATTACTTGCTACTTGTGCTCTGTGTATGTTTCATTTCACCATGATGACTTTGCTACTGCCATGTTATGCTTGCACTTGAGTACTTTATTCGTTGCCTATATTTCGTCATTTAGAAAATTCCTCAAGTAGTAATTCCTTAGTAATGAGTTTGTAAAAATCACCTATTCACCCCCTCTAGTCCATATAATGCACTTTCAATTGGTATCAGAGCAAGGTACTCCCTTGTTCTGTGTGATTTTGGTTTATCCACCTAGAGTTTTAGTTATGTTGATTGCATGTGTGATCAGTGTCTCGACTAGGTGTCTAAAGTTCTATGGGACAGACTACCCCTACCGGAAGAACAAGATGCACATGCATCTTGAGGCAATTGCCAATGATCTCTGGTATGTTGTGGAAAATGTGTCCCCTTTGTCACTCCCATGGTCAACGTTGCTGATGTGAAGAAATTCAAGCAACTCGACTCTCAGGCAAAGAATATCATATGCGGCTATCTGAGCAAAGGACAATATGGCACATTGAGTGCTTTGGAATTTGCCAAGCTTATCTCGGACATGCTGTCCAAAGTCAACGAAGGAGTGTCCACTCCGTGTGACTCCCGAGTTGATGTTCTTCACAATCTCTTCGGCCGCTTTTGTAACATCCCAAAATTCCATTTTGGAATGTTATGAAATATAGCTATGCATCATCATCATTTTGTTGGAATGTAATAAATTTTTTTGAAGTGCTTCTTTTGAAATTCTGAAAGGCCATTCTATTTTCCCATGTATTTGTTTCACCTATTTGAAAACCTTTGGAAATGTTCAAAGAAAGAGGCGAGTAACATGACACTCCACACGAGGGGCATCTTGGTGAAATATTTGAGCAATTAAACCAGGGAGTTATTTGAAAGTTTATCTCAAAAGGATTTAAAATCAATTAAACATTTTCTGAAAATAAATTTTAAAAAGATATTCAAGATGACAAAGGAAAAATGTTCATTAAATAGCATTAATTCTCCTGATCATTCTAATATATATATTTCCTATGATTGGAAATATTTTGAATGCATTAAAAGAGTTTTTACTGCGCTGGAAATAGAAAAGGAAAGGTTTTAAATAGAAACGGGCCAGCCCACCGTCTTTAATTCCCGAAACCACTCCGGGTCGGCCACCGACACGCTAACCACGCCCTCACCCTCACTGATGCATGGGACCCACCATCCGACCACAGCGTCAGCGCGGTCATCCCCTTCCCCACGCCCGACCGCCGTCGCTGGAGATCCCTCTCAGTGGATCTCGCCCCTCGTGCCTTTCCCAACCACCGCACCTCCCCTATATAAAGCCCCACCTCTCCGCTTTTCGTTCCACCCCCGAAACCCTCCTTTCCCTCGCCAAAGCGCTGCGCCAGACCTCACCGGAATTCGGCACCCAACCGAACGTCCCCGAGCTCGTGATCTTCGCCACACTCACCCCCAGCGCCCTCCGACGCCACCAATCAACGTCGGAGACTCGCCGCCGCCGTTTGAAGCCTTCGGACGCCGCCCCCGACCACCCAACCGTCGTCCCCGAGCATCTCCGACCACCGGCCGCCGTTGACCTCGCCGGAGACCCCGACCCCCTCTCTGTAAGCCTCCACCTCCACCCGTAGCCGTCGGATCCGTAGTCAACGCGCGAGATTAGATCTGTTTAATAAATGAACCAGTACGCTTTAGTTGTCGGTCATCCGCTCGTTAGCTCTCATGGCCAATCACAACATGACACGTAGACCCTGTCCGATCGATAGGAAGTTTCCTTTTTCTTTTCTGTTTTAGAAAATAGAATGTATTCTGTTTTTGTTTTTATCATATCTTTTAAAATATTTGGTGTTTTTATTTGATTCTTTTTGCATTAGTTCACAAATTTGATGTAGTTTATGTCTGCGTGCTTAGATTTCAAATTTGAACTTTGAATTTTGAATCTAATAAAATTTGTTTAAATTACTAAAATCTGTATAACTAGAGTATAAATTATATTTTTGAGTGAATCTTTTTGCCACTGTTTGGTATTAGTTAGACCTATCATTCTACATAGTTTGAGAATTTTTAGGATGAATTTGGTTACTGTTTCTAACAAAAACACAATCTATTTAGTTCTTAATAGATTTTAATTAAATTGACTTTTATTTAATTTGAACCTGAATTAATTTAGCTTCTGTTTTTAGATTTCAGTAGGTTTTGTTGATTCAACATTAGGTGTATTTTTTTGTTAATAAAATATGTTTTTCAAATTGTTTTGTGCTCTAGTTGGAATAGGTACATCTTGTTTTCACCATTTATATTGTTTAGAAAAAAATGTTTGTAGTAATTATTTTAGCACAATACTTTTTATAATAAAATACTTCTGTTTTCAAATAAAATTTTATACTTACTTTTCTGTTATCTAAAATGTCTAGTTGTTCAAAACCAATTTCTTTGACTTGTTATGTCTTAGTAGAGATTTTGACACCAAAATTTTATAGTCTTATACTTTAAGTGATTCTTCTTTTGATTGTTAAAGTAATTGTTTACCTTGTTGTTGAATGAATTGTATTGTGTTTATGCTTATGGTGTGCTCTTGTTTTATTTGTTAGATCATTCGGAGTGCGAAGCTTGTTATCTAGAGTCACTTGATTACGAGGATCGTCGGCAAGGCAAGTCACTTTGACCATGTATACCGATGTTCTATTGCATTAGTTCTTCCATCTCCCCAATTGCATGCAAAGTAGGTAAGTTGGAAACTTGGTTACTGGTTGTAGTATCATGTGGTAGGTACCCCTCAACCCTTTGATACATTGGCCCCGGGAAACGTTGATTTACATTTTTGCTATGCTATTAGTAGATGGGGTTGGTTGTGTGATTCATGAGAGTTGTGAGTTAATAATTTCAAGACCTACATGATGATCAAGTCTTTAAGACTCCGAGTTTTCAACATACCTTTGGGTGGATGATGGTTGAACGGCGCCCTGGAGAAACCAGTGGTTAGCCTAGATGATGCTGGAGAAGTTCCAGTATTCATGCGGAAAGGTCCACCCAGGAACAAAGAGATGGATGAATGCTTCAACACCCAAGGCTTATCTGCATAGCCACAAGCCATTATGGGCTCTGGCTTGGTTGGATATCGTGGTAACCCTGGACAGGCGGTGCTACGAGATGTAGAAGAACGGTAGGAAAGGATTGGCACTGACAGAGTCTCGGGGAAACCCTTTAGAAGACCATGTTTTGGTCATCCGTTTCTCAAACACCATGAAGTGCGAGAAATCTAACGGAGGCGATCAAATCTTGTGGGGAACGTGTGCAAAACTTTGCAGAGTACCCAAACCTAATCGATTAGCCTTGTCCACGGTCATGGACAGTTTGAGCCAAAGGAAGTGAAACTATCTGGAACTCTCAACACCATAAATTACATTGATGTGGGTATTTTAAGGTCAACTGGGTATGAGAATTGGTTGGTGGAACCATCTCATTAATCAACCAACATTGTAGTAATTATGCCTTTGCCCTCTCTTGTTGTAGGAAAAATTGGCTTTATGCAAAAACTTACTACCCCCACCTGCCATATATGCATATAGAATAGATGATTACTTTACCCCTCTCTTGTGACTTTGCCGGCATATTCAATATGCTAACCTATACGACTGCAACATGTCATGTTGGAGAGTACTTTTCCGACCAGGAGTGAGGATACGCTCTACGCTCGGTGAGATGCCCTTGGAGCCAGATGGACTCAACTACCTATGGAGCTTCCGCAAGACTTTGGTTTAGTTAATCTCATGAGTTGGCCTTCAGCCACTTTATTGTAAATCTTATTGTAATAAAGAACTCGATATGAGATTTTTCAATTAATTAATCATGTGTGATTTCCCTTTGATATATACATTTATGTACTGTGTGTGTACCAGCATGATCTTGGGATGGTACATAAACACCGGAGATTCGACCTTTCAGGTCAGGTCGCTACAACTTTAAAACACTTGACAACGAAAATGGTTAGAAAACCTTCGATCGCCTCATTGATATCTCCATTGAGATCCAAGCCCTTGGTGCCACTGACATCATCGACCATGGTGTGGTGAACAAATTTTTGAGATCTCTTGATTCCTCATTTGACACACTAGCTTTGATGATTCAAGAGGATGAAGACTAAAAGTCACTAGATCATGTTGATATTCTTGAGAGGCTCAATACTCATGAATTCAAACAAGCTGAGAAGAGAGACCTCTATGGGACAAGCTATGGAAGATCTCATGCGCTGAAGGGAAGGCAATTTCCTAATCCGAAGGTGAAGACTCTCATAGAAGCCTTGGTGATCCTAAGGAAGTGAGTCAGGAGCTATAAATGCTCGTGAGGAAATTACAGAAGTTTACAAAAGAGGCCGGTTTGTAAAATAATCAAGAAGTGATGTGAAGAAGTCGGAATGTTCATCACGTGACTACAAGAAAAGAATTTTCCACAAATGCAAGAAGTCTGGCCACTAAATTTTTGATTGTCCTCTTCAGGAAAATTAATCAAAGAAGAAGTACAAGGATGATAGTTCTCACGGCACAAAGAAGAAGAAGAAATCTTCAAAGTCCTCATCATACAAGAAGAATAGTTCCATGTCACGCGCAAGATGCATTCCTATCCTTATTTTGGCATGAGGGCCTTGACAGGGATAGAAGCACATCTCGTCGTGTTGCAAGAATGTTTATCATTACAAGTACATTTACAGAAGAGATGAGTATATGGAATTGGCTTACACTCGCCACAAGCTACATCAAGATCACATCAATACAACAACATATTCAAACATCATATAGAAGAGCAGGGTCTGACTACGGACAAAATCAAACGATAAAATGACATCCATCCTTGGTACCCCAGGCTACCGCCTGGAACCCTTCCCAGATTGATGATGAAGAATAAGAAGAACTCCAAATCAAACAAGCATCGCTCTCACGTCAAATCATCGCATTACCTGTACCTGTAATTGTTGTTGTAGTAATTTGTGAGCCAAAGGGACTCAGCAATCTCATTTCCAAGGGTATCAAGACTATTAAAGCTTAATGGGTGAGGTATGGTTAAGTGGTGAGGCTGCAGCAAGCAACTAAGCATTTATTTGAGTGGATAACTTACGGATACAGAAAGTAAATATGGTGGTCTACGCATAACGAAGGTGAACTAGTAATGATCACTAACTGATCCTGAACACCTACTTACGTCAATCATAACCCCACCATGTTCTCTCTCGGATAAGGACTCACAAGAAGAGACAGTCACGGTTACACACATAGTTGGTGTATTTTATTTGAGTTTACTTCAAGTTTTCTATGACCGGATGTTAAACAAAGTTTCCAAGTTTGCCACATAACCGCGAGCACGGCTTTCCAAAACATTTAACCTTGCAGGGGTGCTCCAACTCATCCATCACAAATTAACCACACGCAGCGGGAATAACCTCGACCACGGATCTCGTGATCTTACTAGGAAATTCCATAGGAAATCCGCCACCTAGAGATAGCCCAAAGAAAAATCGGAATTCCTCACTCAAGACGTTAGAGAAAGTTAAAACAAATCCAGCAAGGCCGCCCAACGTGTCGACAAACCCGATAAGAGCCGCGTATCTCGTTCTCATGACAGACCAGATGGGACTAGCTACAGGGAAAACCAATCCCCGAGTTTCCTCGAGGTAGCCCTGCAGGCAGCCCGTTTTGGACCAACACTCATGAGGAGCACTGGCCCGGGTTGTTGATTAACGGTCCTCTTGTTAATTACACCCTATGCAGGTTTATTAGTTATTAGGCAAATGTAGTACCAATGTTGGGCCTTGCCAGACAAGCTTTATCCTAAAATGAAAATCAAGGGGGTCCCCATAACAACCCCGAGCATGTTAGGAGCACTCAATAGGGAACATAACACCAGTGCACAAGTAACTAGGGGCGGCAAAAGTGGAACAAAACACCGAGCAAAAGCCAAGCCTTCCACCTTTTACCAAGTATATATGTGCATTAAATTAAATAGCAATAATATTGTGATAGCAAAAGAATGTCCATGTTGACACATGGAAGCAATTGCACCTACAGCTAGAAACGCTATAAGAAGGGCCGAGCAAGCGGTAACATAGCCAAACAAAGGTTTGCTGGGATGTGGAGGGGTTAGAGGCTTTTCATGGCAATGTTGGGAGGCTTGACAAACAAGTGGTAGGTAGCAGGACATAACGTCACAAGCGGAACAACTAGCATAGCAATAATAGTAGTGGTATCTGGGGAAATGTGTCATCTTGCCTGCGATCCCGCTTGGAAGAAGAACGAGTCTGTAAAGAAGACGATCCGTGATGTAGACGAACGAATCCTCACACTCTGAACGATTTCGAAACTCTATCAAGAAGGAACAATCCGAAAACAACAATCAACACGTGATAACACCACAACATATGCATGACATGATGCGCAAACGAATATGATGCATGTCTGGTTTAATATGCAACGCATGGCATGGCATGGCAAGTACAACAAACAAGTACTACATATTAAGTGAAGTTCAATATGCAACGAGTTGCATATTGATGAAACTCCATGTTCAAATTATTTAGTTCACTCCCGTTTAGGTACTCATCAATATTAAATATTTTTAGACATGGCAAGAGGTGAAGCACAAACAACTACGTCACCTAGGCACTTTAAATGAGGCCGGAAGCAACGAATGACAATTCCGAAATGACCTAATATTCAAATTATGAATTTGGTCCAGATCTGAACTAAACATGTTTTATATTTCTTAAACATGAAAATAAAGTGTGTCCTTAGATTCTACATGTTTTCCATGTCAAGTTACATATATAAAACATTTGCATCGGAGCTACGGTTAGTTAGTTAGGAAACAAGTTGTTTTCACATGGCAATTACGCAAAATTAATGCAAACAACAAGGTTAAACATTTTAACATGTGTGAAAGTAGGATATTGTGAAACTACACAAAATTCTAATCACGTTTCACATATAAAGTTTTCACATATGATGCATAGATCTCGAGTTATTAAATGCATGAGTTTTAGGGGGTTTTCTGTAAAACTGAAATTCACTAGAAATTAGACAAATTCGCGTTAGGAAAAAAACAATATTGGGCCAAATCTACACTAGGGCCCGAAACTGGGCAAGGGGCCCGATAGAAAAAGAACGCACGGGGTGTCACATAGCACGCAAGGGGGGATGGCTCACCATGGGCTGAGGCCTGGTCGGTGACGAGGTGGAGGCAGCGGCTGGGCCTTGCGAAGCTGGTTCCTTGGGAGGCCACGGCCCACGAGCAGCACTGGGGCTGGCCGCGGGTCAATGGGCACACTTCGTTCTTGTCCTCTGCCCGAGCAGACGGAAGATGGCAGCGAGGCAAGCTTCGGCCGGCTCTCGCCGGATCCGGCACGGACGGGGCAAGGGTGAGGCCGATCCGGCCATAGCAAGTCCTTTCCCTACGGTGGCGGCGCCAAGGCAAGGAGATCAGTGAGCTCGGGGGTGCATCCATGGCGGCATCTCCTACGGCAGAGAGGGAGATGAACCGTGAGGGAGAGGGAGAGACGGAGCATGGGGCAAGGGTCGAGGCTCATCTTCGGCGGCGGCTCTTCGGCGAGGGTTGGCAGGGTCCGACGAGGGGAGGTGCTAGGGCGCCAGCGGCGCGGGGTGCTCAGGAGCTCGGGCTCTGCGGGGAGGCTCAGGCGCCTCGGGCGCTTGCGGTTGGCTGCGCAGGCGGTTCGCCTAGATGGGCCTCGCGGGCCCCGATCCGGGCTCAGGCGGGCTTTAGCGGGAGGAGGGAGATAGCAGGCGAGGTGGCAGCGGCTAGGTGGTCATGTGAAGAAAATGAGGCAGCTAGGGTTTAGGGTCAAAATTAGGTAGGGGAAGGGGATTATATAGGGAAGGAGGTCTAGGTTAGGGGGTTTTCATTCGTTTTCGGACCCTCCGATCGCGATTGGACGACTCCGGTTGCGGGGTAGGCTAGGTGGGATGGTGTTGGGCTGTGAAGAGGGGTTTGGGCCAAGATGAGAGGGAAGAGTGAGGCCCATGACATTTGCGATTAAACGACGACAGTACCGCTACAGTCTATCGTTGAGGTATCAGACAACCACCGATTTTGATGAAATTTGGCAGGCGGCCTACCTACAATATAACAAGACCGCACACCAACTTTTGTCTCAATCCGAGGATATTTCATATGCACTTTAAAAACAATATTTTATCGATGCCGAGGGCATGTGCATGTGTGGTTGGTCTCGAAACGGTCAACGACACGAACGGAGGGAACCGGCAACTGCAAACGGATGCAAGTTTTCAAAAATGAGTGATGATGCTATGCAGATGATGCGAATGATGCGATGATGAATGCGACGACCAAACGAATCACACGACAATAATGGAATAAAAGGGGAATCTTCTGGAGCACCGGTCCCGGGCTGTTACATTCCAAACAGGCCCGGGCACTTATCGGGAAGGAAATGGATTCCGAAGAAGAATCTGAGAAATATGAGGAAGAGGAGGAATCTTACGAGGAGTTAGACTCTGGTGTGGCAATCCTAGCTCTTGCTACTACTTACGTCAGCAAGTCCATCTTCAACTATGAGGAAAATGGCAACGCCAACGACTCTGACGCCAGCGATGATGACTTTGCTCCCACATATTGCTTCATGGAAAAACATGCAAAGGTACTCAAATATCCTTCCTACTATGAATTCAATGAAGGTGAAACTGATGAAAATCTGAATCCTTGCTATTCCAAACTTTCTAATATTGCCACTAAATAACAAAATGTTATGGAAAGTTTTCGGAAATTGCTCGAAAAAAGCGTTGACATGTTCAATAAGGAGATGCATCAAACTCTGACTGATGACCTTCACAGTCTTCAATAGAATTATGATGACCTTCACAGTCTTCAATAGAAGTATGATGACCTTCAAAGTCATGATGAAACTCTCGTAATTGATCATGTGAAGCTTTCTTATGAATTTTTCAAAGAAAGCAAGATCTTGAGAAACTAACAGTGTCTCACGATGACCTTCAAAGGGAAAACGATTCTTTGTTTGCTGAACAGATCAGTTCCGCTCAGGAAGATTTTGTTCCACCTACTTTGAAATGCATCGAACATGAAACTGCAAATTCTTCACCTGAAAGTTCACATGCTTCTATTGCTGCAACTTCTTCAACTATACCGTGGTCACAAATTTCTCAACTAAGGAAACCACAAGTGTTACTAACGAAAGTGCAGGATCGAAGGAATTGTATGTGACAGGCATGTACAAAAGTCTCAAAGGGCATCAAACCCTTTGCGGTGTGCTTAAAAAGCAGATTCTAAACAGGAACCCCAGGAGAGACGGTATTGCATTTGAGAGGGAACTCAATGTTGATGAATCCCACTAGAAACCCGAGTAGTATCCCAAAACCTCATGGGTTGCTGCAAAGGGACCTCCTATATATCCATCCACGTTATCTGGCTTTACTTGTGAATCTTGATATTCCTCTAGTGAGTCATTTGACTCCAACTATAAACTGTTCAAAAATTAGAATGGTGAAGTATTTGCTAGATATGTTGGAACTAACTACAGGAATGGTCCTCTGATGAAGAAAATCAAGGATCATCACTATGGGGGTTGTGTGTCTGGAAAGACGATCGGATCCAAGCATCCCTAGAAGACTATCATGACTACCACACGTCCCTTTGAATAGCTTCACATGGACCTCTTTGTCCCCATTCATTATTCCACACTAAGCAATGCTACATCATTATATGGATTTGTCATTGTTCATGATTTGTATCGTTACACTTTGGTGCATATTATCATGTACAAAACTGAAGTGCAGGAAGTCTTTAGACAATTTTCTTCATGGGCCTCGACAAATTTCGGGGTAAAGATCAAGCACATCTGGAGTGATAATTGGGCCGAGTTCAAGAACATTGGTCTTGATGACTATCTTGATGAGCTTGGGATCACTCATGAGCTATCTTCTCCATACACTCCTCAGTATAATGCTGTTGTGGAGCACAACAACATGACTCTTATTGAGAAGTCTCACACCATGCTTCAAAAATACAAGACACCTTGTCGCTTCTGGCTTGAAGTTGTTGATACTGCGCGAAACATCATCAACCGGGTATATCTTCACAAATTCCTCAAGAAGACTTCATATGAACTCATCACTGATGAGAAACCCATGTGAGTTATTTCAAAGTCTTCAGTGCTAAATGCTGGAGCAGAGATCCTCATCACTGTTCTAAATTTGCACCAAAATCACATGAGAGTTTTATGCTTGGTTACGAAAAGGACTCACACACATACATCATCTTCAACACCTATCACAACAAGGTTGTTAAAACTCTAGATGTCCGGTTCGATGAATCTAGCGACTCGCAAATAGAGCACCTACCTCATGTGCTAGATGAAATGCCTCCAAAGGAATCCATTAAGTTCAAGGCTACTGAAGATGCTATACCCACTAAAGAACTGATATGTATCAAATGTATCAACTTTTCCAAACACTTCTGCTCTTGTTTTGGACTCTAATTTGCATGATTTGGGTGAAACTAACCTGGACTGAAGTTGTTTTTAATAGAACTACCTTGGTGTTATTTTTGTACATAAATAAAAGTTGTCGGAATTGGATGAAACTTTTTGTCGATTTTTGTGGAGTATGTGAAGAATTATGGAGCGAAGACCTGCCGGAGCAGGGCTACCTCTGGGCCATAAGCCAACAGGGCGCACCCACCCCTAGGCATGCCCTGTTAGCTTGTGGGGTCCACGTGGCTCTCCTAACCCTAATTATAGTCCTATAAATTCACAATTATGGAGGAGAAAATAGGAGAGATGTTTTCATTGTGTTTTACGAGATGGAGCCGCCGCGACCTCCTCTTCTTCCTCGGGAGGGCTGATCTGGTGTTCCTTTGGGGCCGCGGAGAGGGGGATGCATCGTCGTCGTCATCACCGACCCATCTTCATCAACACCACCATGATGCTGAGCATCGAGAGTAAGTAATCCATTTGTAGGATTGTTGGACGGTGATGGGATCTGATGAGGTTGATCATGTAATCGAGTTATTTTGATAGAGCTTGTTTCCTAGTATGCACTATGTTGTGAGATCGATGTTGGTGTGACTTTGCTATGCTTAAGTCTTGTCACTAGGGCCCAAGTCCCATGATTTCGTACTTAAACCTATTAGGTTTTCATGAATATGAGACTGCTTTTTATCCTATCTTGGAAGTTGTATGCACCTATTATGTGTCATGATCCGCATACCCTAAGGTGATAGTAATTGGGATTCTTTTCGATGATTGCCATAGTTTGAGGAGTTCATGTATTCACCATGTGTTAATTCTTTATTCCGGTTCTCTATTAAAAAATGCCTTAACATCCCTTAGTTTCCATTAGGACCCCGCTTCCATGAGAGGGTAGGACAAAATATGTCATACAAGTTCTTATCGCAAGCATGTATGATTATATACGGAATACATGACTACAGTATATTGAGAAACTAGAGCTAGTTCTATGCGCTCTAGTGTGTAACTGTTGCATGATTGATGTCATCTAAATCATTATCCATCAATTTTCCACATGCCTACGCTTTTCATATACTGGATCCATCAATTGGAGCTAAGTTACTATTGCTACTACTACTGTTACAATCACTACAAAACTATTGCTATTACCGTTATTGTTACTACTGCTATTTTGTCGTGCTACTCAAATCTTTGTTGCAGAGAGATATCCCAGGTGTAATTAAATTGAAAACTCAACTGCTAAGACCGATAAATATTCTTTGGCCCCCCTTGTGTCGAATCAATAAATCAGGGTGTCATACTACCCGCGAAGATTGTTGCAATCCTTATACTTCTGGGTTACGAAGACATTTTCCTGGCACCTTTGCTGGGGAGCATAGCTCTATTTATTGTGTTCACTTGAGGATATCCAATTGCTACTATGAAGAATCATAAAGATACTAGAACTAAGATCATAACCTCTAAGCCCGGGGAGGTAAGGAACTACCATCTAGCTTTGCTTTTGGCTCACCTACTATTTCGAATCAGCTTATGACACCACCACTTGCTGCTCGTTCCGATATGTCACATGTATTTGATGATGCTACTTCTGAATTAATGATGTACTACTGCTACACTTGTTCAAACTGAAACTATGCCACTGAATGAATTACTTGATGGTCATATTGCTAAAGCTAGAGAACTTGAAAATGCCGAAACTGATGAAGATTTTGAATCACCTACTATACCTAGATCTGCTAATAGATATGAATTGCATGATGTACTTGAGGGTTACGTTCTGGATGGGAAGATTGCTAGAGACTTTGTTGCTTGTAATGATCGATATTGTTTGAGAAAATTATTATGCAAACTGAAAGAAAAAACTATGATGGGGCAAATGAAACATGATCCTAAATTTGCTACTTCTCCTATATGTGTTACTGATAAGGATTATGAATTCTCTGTTGCTCCTAAGTTAATCACTATAGTAGAATCTAATCCTATCCATGGCTATGAAATTGAAACAGTTGTGGGACACCTCACTAAATTGAATGATATTGCCACCTTAGTTTTCTCATGAGGAAAATATGCATTACCATTATATCCTTAAATCTTTTTCCTTTTTGGCTAAAAGGTGATGCTAAGGAGTGGTTCCTCACTTGTGCTCCTAGTTGTGTGCACAGTCCCCATTATATGATATATTACTTATCTGAAAAATATTTTACTTCTCATAAAAAACAAGAATCTCCCTCAAGCTTGGGGAGGCTTCGCCAGCTTTTAGAGATTTGCCTAATCATCCTCTTGAGAAAAATGAAATACTTGATATATTTTATAATGGACTAACCGATGCTTCTAGGGACTACCTAGACTCTTGTGTTGGTTGTGTTTTCATGGAGCAAACTATTGGACAAGATGAGGAGTTATTGACTAACATATTACAATATAATGATAATTGGACACTTCCTGAATCACCTCCGGAACCTATTCAAAAGAATAGAGGTATTCTATTCCTCAATCCAGAAGATATGCAAGAAGCTAAGAGATCTTTGGTAGAGAAAGGTATTAAATCTGAAGATGTCAAGAATCTACCACCCATTGAAGAAATACATGGACTCAATACCCCTACACAGCTCATAGAGGTAATTTTTCTCTATAGATTTGATGCAAGTGATATACCTTACACTAAAAATCCTAGTCAATGCATGGATGAATTTGATAATTAGATTGTCAAGCAAGCGCATTTCAATAACTATGTCAAAGACCAATTAAGACGTAATGCTATGATGATAGATCGCTTGAGTGACTTGATGTTTAGAATTGCTAATGATGTTAAAAGTCCAGGTAAACATGCTTCCATGGTTCATACTCAACTAGACCAAGTTGCTAAGTCACAAAATGATTTGCTTGTTGAATTAAATGAGAATATGAATGACCATGATGTTAGAGTAATGACTAGAGGAGGTAAAATGACTAAGGAACCACTTTTTCCTGATGGTCATCCTAAACGAGTTTAACAAGATTCTCAGAACTTAATGATGATAGACCGAATCCATCTAAAAAGCAAAAAGAAAAAGAAAAATGACGGGACTTTGCATTCTTCTAGTGAACCTGCTATACAAAAACCTGTTGAGGATCATAATGATCTGTCTATTTCTGATGTTGAGACACAATCTGGTAGTGAACATTCACCTAGTGATAATGAGAATAATAATTATAACAATGATGTTCGCATATAAGCCCAACCATATACTAATCAAGAACCGGATAATATGGACATAGAACCTACTGAAGATCTTGATAACCCACATCCTAAAAATAAATGATATGATAAGAAAGACTTTGTTGCTAGAAAATATGGTAAAGAAAGAGAGCCATGGGTTCCGAAACCCATGTCATACCCTCGTATGCCTTCCAAGAGTAAGAACAAGGAGGAGTTTGAACGCTTTGCTAAAATGATTAGACGTGCCTTTTGGCGCACTCGCTTGATTGATATTTTGAAGATACCTCTTTATGATAAGTATATAAAGGACATTATTACCAAACAAATAAAGATACCTAAAACTAAAATTGCCACTATGCTTGCTAGTTATTCTTTTGATGGCGGAGTGTAGGAGATCTGGATATACCTACAATACCTTGCTCCATTAAACGAAGTTATATTAAAACTGCTTTATGTGATTTAGGAGCCGGTGTTAGTATTATGACTTTCTCTATATACAAAAGACTTGATTTGAGTAATATTACACCTACTGAGATATATTTGCAAATGGTTAATAAATCCATTGCTATACCTATTGGAATTTGTGAGGATCTTCCTGTTGTGTTTGCAAATGTTACTATCGTAACAGACTTTGTTATTCTTGAGATGCCCGAGGATGACAACATGTTGATTATCCTTGGTAAGCCCTTTTTAAATACTGCACGGGTTGCTATTGATTGCAACAAAAGCAAGGTTATTTTTCATGTCAATGGCAAACACCATACGATGCATTCTTCGGAGAAATCGGCTTCGGTAAATAATATTAATGTCATTGAGCCAATTTCCACAATCACTATTGGAGTTTTTAAATTTCCTCTTCCTACGGCCAAGAAGAATTTGATATTCTTATTGTTGGGGACATGCAAATCCCCATTGAGGCATCTTATTGTTTTCCGAAAATTGTTCGGTTTCATATCAATTCAAAATGGTTATTAATAAGAATTGATCAACCTTATTAATGGATCCTTTTTGAAACGCATGTGGTTGATGAGTTTAGTAAGCACAATTTCTGTACCATTAGTTTACCCTCTCTTATTCTTAGTTAAATAAAATAAAATACGAAGTTTTTGTTATTTTGTGAGGTTCCCATGCAATGAAAATGCCCCAGAAATAAAAAGTCTCAGAATGTCACAAAATTTTAACATGATTTTTTTCTAGAATATTTAAAAAAATTGGTGCTCAAAACATATCAGGGAGGTGCACCTCTGGGCCACAAGCCAACAAGTCGCTCCCACCCCAATCCGCACCCTAATAGCTTGTGGGGACCACAATGGCCCCTGCCTTATCTATTCATCCCATGCCATTTCCTACCTACAACAAAAATTCATAGTACCTCTCTCTCTCTTGTGTTCTTGCTCCTCAACCTGAGATTTTCGATCTGTTTGCTCGGAACTCCGTTTCCGAAACTGTTTTGAGGAATTGCTCCTTGGTATGTGACTCCTCCATTCCTCCAATTAGTTTTTGCTTGAGTGGTTTAACTTTGCATATTTTGCTGCACTTGGTACTATTGAAATGAGCTTGCATGTTGAATTATTTGAGTTCCAAGTAGTATGAATGCTTGATATTGCGTCTAGGCATCTATATGAGTAGTTGCTACCAATATTGCAAAGTTTTATTGACATAATTTTGTGTCCCAAAAGTTTCAGAAATATGTTCATAGGAAGATGAGTTTCTTTAGGAGGAGTTTTTCAAGGAGACATACTTTCGGTAAGTCGTCAAGGGGAGCTCCGTACGACAGGCATATGCTGAACCTAGAGCAAGTTTGACAATCATGTCCGGTGCCAAAATCATGTCGTTGGTCATGTGATGAATTCATGAGAGGTGCAGGTATTAAGGAGGAATTTGATCAATACATTTATAATACTGACCTCACCGACTTCCTCGCAAATAATTGCATCCAACACTATGTGCTTACACAGCCATTCACACAAATATTTCAATATCATGCCCGTACTTCTAAGTATTTTTTAATCTCTATGATAATTCTTTCACTATGACACCATAAGAGTTTTCTGATGCATGGAAACATCATATTGGAGATCACTTGGAAAACCACTTAAGTCTGATTATAATTTGTTCCTTGAGAGCCTTTGCGTAGGCGAGGATAGATGAGCGACACATGCTAGAATAAAGAGTACCTAATTTCCCTCTATCTGGTACTTTACATTATTTAATTGGGAATGTATTGTGGGTAAGCAAGATTGTAGTGCACTGTGTGCTCCTGACCTAAGCATCATTTAAACCGCGGTAATGGGTATTAAACATTATAACCTTGGGGAAATTGTTTCCCGAAGATTGCATCTTAACACGGGTAATGGTGACTTGTATGGTGGATTTCATGCTTCCCTTGTTGCTGCAAAACTAGGAGTTTCACCTCGATTTAATGACCCTATGTTACGTAAAAGATATTTAGATTTTCAAGCTATGTGGCATCATCATTTTATTAAGGACAGTGCCTAGGGTTATGAGTATAACTTAATATTTGATCAATATAATTGTGTATATGTTAATTTTCCTGCACCTACTCTCTTTGATTTTCAAAACAAACAGGGATATTACATTCATGAGAGCGAAGCGCAGGAGCACAATGCAGCTGTGAAGGCTACTCGCTTTGCTGAGGAGGTAGCACAGAACGCCTCCACGAGATATCACTTTGATTATTATCCAGACCAACCGTGGTGATCGCCAAGCTAGGCTTATGCCTAAGCTTGGGGGAGTACGTATTTCTCACTGATGTTATATTCATTGTTCACACTTTATAACAATTGTCGGTGTTCATCCTATTTCATTGTTTACCCATGTTAGTTTTATTTTCTACCTTCTTCTTGTATGTTTGAAAAACTTGGAAAATCCAAAAATATCTCTCTCTTCTTTTTGAGTTTTCTTTCTTGTTTAATTAGTTTGCAGTATTAAAAGAAAACCCAAAAGATTTCCTTTGCATGTTCGGAGCTTTCCCGTGTAAATAATTTTCTTGTTCTTGTTTTTCTTTCTTTATTTACTTCCTTCGCAAAGCTCAAAATCTCCAAAAATATATCAGCCTATTTCTCAGAATGTCTTTTCTTTTGTTGAGTCATTGAAAGGAGAAGATCACTATGCAAATGTTGAGTGGCTCTCGTATGCGTTATTATTGATCTAACAAAGAGCCAATATTACCTCGGCCTCTCCTTTGTAGAAACTGCCTTGCAGATTCTAGCTTAGTCCACGATGCACTTGCACTATTATAATTACCACATCATTAGGTCGTGCAAGTGAAAGACAAAATTTACGATATTTGATGAAGTGATCATGGTAAAGGAAGCTGGTATGAACTCTTTTTGTTTTCCATTTTTTAAATATGTTTAGTTCATTCAATTTTGAGTCAGCATATTATGAGTAGACATGTTTATGATGATAATTAGAGATTATGGTTGCTCATGCCATGCTTAAATAACAAGGAGTGGATAATTATGTATCTTATGTGTCAACATGCATTAAAATGGTTATGATTTGGTATGGTAGTATGGTATTTCCCTCTGAGTAATTCGAGCAGCCGGAATGGGCCCATGTGCAAACATGTAGTTGATTCAAAACCAATGCATACTTCATAATGTTTAAATTCAGAGTGTCCATATCCTACTCATGTTAATGTTCAAATTATTAGCAATGCATGTTTATGACCATTTTCCCTCTCTAGTTGGCCGCTTCTCAATCTATTGCTAGCCTTCATGTGTACTAAGCGGGAATACTGCTTGTGCATCCAAACTCCTAAACCCAAGTTATGCTAAATGGGTCGACTATACCTACCTATATGCGGTATTACCCCGTTATTCCAAGCAAATTTGCATGTGCCACCTCTAAACATTCAAATAAACATATGTTTTGTGTGCTCGTATTGCTCATGGAGCAATGGAACGGTCGGTATCATCCATGCTAAGGGGGTTATTCTGAAAATGGGCGTTTATTGGCATGTCATTGCACAAGAGAGTCTGGTAAAAAGAATGCCCAGTTCTGCATAATCAAAAATAAATTAAACAAAATTCCTGGGAGAGTTGATATGTTGGCAAGCACCCATGGATTCGGTCACCCATGGTTAATGTATGGATGGTGGAAAGGGGTAAACTTTGAATTTTCGTTTGGGAACTGCCAATAATGTGTTTATAATGGAATATATTGAAAACTCTATCGTGACGTTGACAGGAAAAGCAAACCATCCAAAATTTCGGTTTCTCCATTTAAATCTTGTGCTCTAGAACCTCTACAAATCAATGGTCCCATCTGCCAAGGCCCTTCTATTTACTTTTATGTTATTTTATTTTATTTTGAGTCATCATCTTCTTACTAAAAGCACCAAACCATAGAGCACTATTATCACTCTTATGCATCGAGTTTGGTTAATGTTGGATGTGGACATGACTGGATCTTTTCTACCCTGAATTACAATGTTTAGTCGTTGCTTTGACCTTAGAGGTGCTCTGCATTTATGTTTTGCGGTCTCAGAAAGGGCTAGCGAGATACCATATCATCATATTATTTCATGATTGTTTTGACAAATTGTTGGCATGTGAGATATGTTATTATTGCTCTCTAGCTAGTTATGTATTGCCATAAGTGAATATGATGTTTAATTGCTATCATGGATATGGTTATTTATGATCTATGCTAAAACCCTAAACACTAGCTAAGCATATATATAGCAATGAGAACTAAAGAGTTTGTAAAAGTTTTCCTTATCACTTTCAGTTTATCAACTGAACTGCTTGAGGACAAGAAATGAGTTAAGCTTGGGGAGTTGATACGTCTCAAACTTACCTATTGCTCTGGTTTTGTCCTCTAATTTGCATGATTTGAATGAAACTAACCCGTACTGACGTTGTTTTCAGCAGAACTACCTTGGTGTTATTCTTGTGCATAGATAAAAGTTCTCGAAATTGTTTATGGATTTTTCTGCAGTCTATGAAGATTTACGGAACGAAGACCTGACGGAGGGGGGGGCTACCCGTGAGCCACAAGCAACCAGGGTGTGCCCACCCCCTAGGCACCCTGTTAGCTTGTGGGTCCCACGTGGATCCCCTGACCATAATTCTAGTCGTATAAATTCACAATTATGGACAAAAAATAGAAGAGAAGTTTTACTCGCGTTTTACTATATGAAGCCGATGCCACCTCCTGTTGTTCCTCGAGAGGGCTAATCTGGAGTCTATTTGGGACTTCGGAGGGGGGTTCATCTTCATCATCATCACTAATCCTTCCTCATGAACACCTCCATGATGCGCTCTTCTAGGATTGAGCAATCCCTTTGTAGGCTTGCTGGATGGTGATGGGGTTGGATGGGATTTATCATGTAATCGGATTATTTTGATAGGGCTTGATCCCTAGCATCCACTATGTTCTGAGGTTGATGTTGTTATGACTTTGCTATGCTTAATGCTTGTCACTAGGGCCCGAGTGTCATGATTTCAGATCTGAACCTATTATGTTTTCATGAATATGAAAATGTTTTAGATCCTATCTTGTAAGTTGTATGGACCTATTACGTGCCATGATCCACATACCCCAAGGTGATAATAATTGGGATTCTTTACGGTGATTGCCATATTTGGAGGAGTTCATATATTCACCATGTGTTAATGTTTTGTTCTAGTTCTCTATTAAAATGAGGCCCTAATATCCCTTAGTTTCCATTAGGACCCCGTTGTCATGGGAGGGTAGGACTAAAGATGTCATACAAGTTCTTATCGCAAGCACATATGACTACATACGAAATACGTGCCAACATTATATTGGCAAATTGGAGCTAGTTCTATGTCGATATTGTTGGGGAATGTTGCGTGGGAAACAAAAATTTCCTATGATTTACCAAGATCAGTCTAGGAGATGAGAATCTATGAGAGGAGAGATCGGATCCACATACTTGTAGATCGTTAAGAGGAAGTGTTAAGAAACATGGTTGATGTAGTCGAACGTCTTTGCGATCGAAATCACAAGCCATCCCGTGATCCAATCACGATCTAGCTCCGAACGGACGACACCTCCACATTCAACACACGTACAACTTGATGACGTCCTTGCCTTATTGATCCATCTGTTGGAAATATGCCCTAAAGGCAATAATAAATTAGTTATTATCATATTTCCTTGTTCATGATAATCGTTTATTATCCATGCTACAATTGTATTGATCGGATACTTAGATGCATGTGTGGATACATAGACAAAACCATGTCCCTAGTATGCCTCTAATAGACTAGCTCGTTGATCAAAGATGGTTAAGGTTTCCTAGCCATTGACATGAGATGTCATTTGATAACGGGATCACATCATTAGGAGAATGATGGAATGGACAAGACCCAAACTACAAACGTAGCATATGATCGTGTCAGTTTATTGCTATTGTTTTCTGCACGTCAAGTATCTGTCCTATGACAATGAGATCATGCAACTCACTGACACCGGAGGAGTGCCTTGTGTGTATCAAATGACTCAATGTAACTGGGTGACTATAAAGGTACTCTACATGTATCTCCGAGGGTGTCTGTTGGGTTGGCATGGATCAAGACTGAGATTTGTTACTCCGTGTGACGAAGAGGTATCTCAGGGCCCACTCGGTAATACAACATCACAACAAGCCTTGCAAGAAATGTGACTAAGTGTTAGTCACGGGATCTTGTATTACGGAACGAGTAAAGAGACTTACCGGTAACAAGGTTGAACTAGGTATGGAGATACCGACAATCGAATCTCGGGCAAGTAACATACCGAAGAACAAAAGGACCATCATACGGGATTAACTGAATCCTTGACATAGAGGTTTGACCGATAAAGATCTTCATAGAATATATAGAAACCAATATGGACATCCAAGTCCCACTATTTGTTATTGACCGTAGAGGTGTCTCGGTCATGTCAACATAGTTCTCGAACCCGCAGGGTCTGCACACTTGAGGTTCAGTGACGTTTCGGTAGTATAGAATTATGTATGGTGGTTACCGAAGGTTGTTCGGAGTCCCGGATGAGATCCCGAACGTCACGAGGAGCTCCGGCATGGTCCGGAGGTAAAGATTGATATATAGGAAGTCCTATTTTGGTCACTGGAAAAGTTTCGGGCTCATCGGTAGTGTACCGGGAGTGCCGGGAGTGTACCGGGAGACCATCGGGACGGGTATTTCGACCCAAGAGGCTACATGGGCTGTGGGAGAGTGAATACCAGCTCTTAGTGGGCTGGTGGAAGTCCCACACAAGGTCCATGCAGCTGGGAAGAAAAACCCAAAGAGAAAAAGGTGGAAAACGCAAAAAGGCCAAAATAAGGAGGAGTCCTAGTCCTACTAGGATTGGAGGAGAATTCCTCCTCTCCTCCCATTTCGGCCGAAGCCTAGAGGGCTTGGCCCTTGCACCAAGTCTCCTCCTCTCTTCCTCTTATATATAGTAGAGGTTTTAGGGTTTTTGCACTAGTTTTTCAGCCACGTGCTACCCATTCCTCTAGTGCATAGTTTCTCCTCTAGATCGGTTTTTTGTAGTGCTTAGGCGAAGCCCTGCCAGAATTGCTCCACCACCATCACCGCGGCACCGTCACGCTGCCGGAGAACTCATCTACCTCTCCGCTCCCTCTTGCTGGATCAAGAAGGCGGAGATCGTCATCGAGCTATACGTGTGCTGAATGTAGAGGTGCCATTCGTTCGGCGCTAGATCGGAAGGACCATGATCAAGATTGCAAGACGGATCATGATGAGATTGCGAGGCGGATCGTGATGAGTTCGTGGGACGGATCGTGATTGGATCGCGGGACGGATCGTGATGAGATCGCAGGACGCTCGGTGATTTGGATCGCGAAGACGTTCGACTACACCAACCATGTTTCTTAACGCTTCCCGCTTAGCGATCTACAAGGGTATGTAGACCCACTCTCCCTCTCGTAGATGCTCATCACCATGGATAGATCTTGCATGTGCGTAGGAAATTTTTTGTTTCGCATTCAATGTTCTCCAACAGTGGCATCATGAGCTAGGTCTATGTGTAGATGAGATCTCGAGTAGAACACGAAGAGTTTGTGGGTGTTGATGCTTAGATTGCTTCCTCCCTTGGTCGTGTTTTGGTTCAGCAGTATTGTGGGATGAAGCGGCCGGGACCAAACTTACTCATATGCTTACGAGAGACCAGTTCCCTCAACTGCAACATGTTGCAAAAGATGGCTGGCGGGTGGCAGTTTCTCCTACTTTAGTTGGATCGGATTCGACAAAGGCGGTCCTTGAGAAGGTTGAAAAGCAACTTATGTATCACCATTGTGGTTTATGCGTAGGTGAGAATTGTTTTTGCTAGATACCCATAGCAGCCACGTAAAACATGCAACAACAATTAGAGGACATCTAACTTGTTTTTGCAGGGTATGTTGTGATGTGATATGGCCAATTACATGATGTGATATATGTGATGTATGAGATGATCATGTGTTGTATAGAATATCACGACTTGCATGTCGATGAGTACGGCAACCGACAGGAGCCATAGGGTTGTCTTTAATTATTGTATCACCTGCGTGCCAATCCTTAAGCACAATGTAATGCTTTACTTTATCGCTAAACTTTAGCAATAGTAGTACAAGCATGATGGGCGTAACAACCCCGATGGCGACACATTGATGGAGATCAAGATGATGGAGATCATGGTGTCATGCCGGTGACGATGGAGATCATGCCGGTGCTTTCAAGATGGAGATCAAAAGCACAAGTTCATGGCCATATCATGTCACTTATGATTTGCATGTGATGTTAATCCTTTTATGCACCTTGTTTTTCTTAGGACGACGGTAGAATTATAAGGTGATCCCTCACTTAATTTCAAGATAAATTGTGTTCTCCCCGAGTGTGCACCGTTTATGAAAGTTCGTCGTGTCAAGACACCACGTGATGATCGGGTGTGATAGACTCTACGTTCACATACAACGGGTGCAAGCCAGTGTTGCACATGCGGAACACTCGGGTTAAACTTAACGAGCCTAGCATGTACAGACATGGCCTCGGAATACAAGAGACCGAAAGGTCGAACATGAGTCATATAGTAGATATGATCAACATGATGATGTTCACCATTGAAACCACCTCAACTCACGTGATGATCGGACTTGAGTTGGTGAATTTGGATCATGTATCACTCGAATCACTAGAGGGATGTCAATTTGAATGGGAGTTCTTTAGTAATATGATTAAATGAACTCATTATCATGAACATAGTCAATAGTGTCTTTGCAAATTATGTTGTAGATTAATTGCTCGTGATGTAGCTCCCTTGAATTTTTATATGTTCCTAGAGAAATAGAGTTGAAATATGATGGTTGCAATATTGCGGACTGGGTCCATGATCTGAGAATTGTCCTCGTTGCTGCACAGAAGGCTTATGTCCTTAATGCACCGCTCGGTGCGCCACCCCCTCTAGCATCGTCTGTGAATGTTGTGAACATCTGACAGGCGTGTTTTGATGGCTACTTGATAGTTTAGTACGTCATGCATTACGTCTTAGAATTGAGGCTCTGAAACGTTTTGAACGTCACGAAACATATGAGATGTTCTAAGAGCTGAAATTAGGATCTCAGGCTCATGCCCGTGTTGAGAGATATGAGATCTCCAACAAGATTCTTTGCCTGCATGATAAAAGAGAATAGGTCAATCGTTGAGCATGTGCTCAGATTGTCTGGGTGCTACAATTGCTTGAATCGAGTGGGAGTTGATCTTCTAGATAAGATAGTGATTGATATAGTTCTCCAAGTCACTGTCACTAAGATACTAGAACTTGGTGATGAACTATAAAATGCCAGGGATAGAAATAATGATCCCTGAGCTATTCGTGATGGTTGACACCGCGAAGGTAGAAATCAAGAAGGAGCGTCAAGTGTTGATGGTGAGTAAAACCACTAGTTTCGAGAAGGGCAAGGGCAAGGAGGGAAACTTCATGGATGGCAAGTCGGTTGTTGCTCCAATGAAGCAACCCAAAGTTGAACCCAAACCCGAGACTAAGTGCTTCGATTATGAGGAGAGCGGTCACTGAAGCGGAACAACCCTAGATACTTGGTAGATAAGAAGGCTGGCAAAATCGACAGAAGTATATTTGATATACCTGTTATTGATGTGTACCTTGCGAGTACTCCTAGTAGCACCTGGGTACTGGATACCCGTTCGGTTGCTAAATGTTAGTAACTCGAAATAAAACCTACGGAATAAATGGAGAACTAGCTAAGGGTGAGGTGACAATGTGTGTTGGAAATGTTTCCAAGGTTGATGTGATCAACATCGCACGCTCTCTCTATCTTCGGGATTAGTGACGAACCTAAATAAATGTTATTTGGTGTTTTGCATTGAGCATGAACATGATTAGATCGTTTTTATTGCAACACGGTTATTCATTTAAGTTAGGGAATAATGGTTATTCTGTTTACATGAATAATACCTTCAATGGTCATGCACCCAGTGAGGATGGTTTGTTGAGTCTTGATCACAGTAATACACATGTTCATAACATTGATGCCAAAAGATACAAAGTTAATAACGATAGTACCACATACTTGTGGCACTGCCGCTAAATGTCATATTGGTATAAAGCACATGAAGAAACTCCATGCTGATGGATCTTTGGACTCATTCGATTTCAATTCGGTTGAGACATGCGAACCATGCCTCTTGGGCAAGATGACTAAGGACACCGTTTTCCAGATGGATGGAGCGGACAAGTGATTTATTAGAAATGATACATGTTGATGTATGCAATCCAATGAGTCTTGTAGCGTGCAGTGGATATCGTTATTTTCCTACCTTCATTGATAATTTGAGTAGATATAGTGTATATTTACTTAATGAAACACAAGTCTGAATCGTTTGAAAGGTTCAAAGCAAATTCAGAGTGAAGTTTAAGATCATCATGACAAGAAGAAATGTCTGCGATATGATCGTGGAGGTGAATATCTGAGTTACGAGTTTGGCATACAACTTTAGACAATGTGAAAGTTGTTTCACAACACACGCCACCTGGAACACCATAGCATGACGGTGTGTCCAAACATCATAGTCATGCCCTATTGGATATGGTGCATGCTATGATGTCTCTTATCATTTTGCTACTATAATTATGGGGTTATGCATTAGAGACAGCTACATTCACTTTAAATAGGGCACCATCTAAATCCATTGAGATGACACCGTGTGAATTATGGTTTGATAGAAACCTAATCTATCATTTCTTGATGTTAGGGGCTGCGACGCTTGTGTCGAAAATGTTTTCACCTAATGAGCTCGAAGCCAAAGCGGACAAATGCATCTTAATAGAATACCCTAAAAACAGTTGGGTGAACCTTCTATCTCAGATCCAAGCATAAAGTGTTTGTTGCTAAAACAGGTCCTTTCTTGAGAAAAAGTTTCTCTCAAAAGAATTGAGTGGGAGGAAGATATAACTTAATGAGGTTGTTGAACCTTTGTTTCAACTAGAGAGTAGCGCAGCGCAGAAATATGTTTCTGCGGAACCTACGTCAGTTGAAGAGGAAGTAAATGATGATGATCATGAAGTTTCGGATCAAGTTACTATCGAACCTCGTAGGTCGACAAGGATGTGTACTACTCCTGAGCGGTACGACACCCCTGTCTTGGAGGTCATGTTGTTGGACAACGATGAACCTACGAGCTGTGGAGAAGCGATGATGCGTCCGGATTCCGACAAATGGTTAGAGGCCATGAAATCCAAGAAAGGATCCATGTATGAAAACCAAGTATAGACTTTGGTAGACTTGCTCGTTGGACGGCAGGTCGTTGAGTACAAATGGACCTTTAAGATGAAGACAGACGCTCATGGTGAATGTCACCATTTATAAAGCTCGACTTGTCGCAAAGAAGTTTCCGCCAAGTTCAAGGAGTTGACTGCGATGAGACTTTCTCACTCGTAGCGATGCTAAAGTCTGTTGGAATTATGTTAGCAATTGCTGCATTTTTGAACTATGAAATCTGGCAGATGGATGCCAAAACATCGTTTCCTTCCTTAAGGAAAGGTTGTATGAGATACAACCAGAAGGTTTTGTCAGTCCTAAGGATGCTAAAAGGTGTGCAAGCTTCAGTGATCCTTCTATGAACTGAAGCAAGCATCTCGGAGTTGGAATATACACTTTGATGAGCTGATCAAAGTTTTTGAGTCTATACAAAGTTTATGAGAAACTTGTGTTTACAATAAAGTGAGTGGGAGCACTATAGAGTTTCTGGTAAGCATATGTGGTTGACATATTGTAGATAGGAAATGATGTAGAATTTCTAGAAAGAATAAATGGTTGTTTGAAAAGAGTTTTTCAAAGGAAGACCTGGATAAAGCTACCTAATTGTTGAGCATCAAGATCTATAGAGATAGATCAAGATGCTTGATGAGACTTTCAATGAGTACATACCTTGACAAGATTTTGAAAGAGTTCAAAATGAATCAGTCAAAGAAAGAGTTCTCGCCTGATTTGTAAGGTGTGAAGTTGAGTGAGACTCAAAGCTCGACAACGACAGAAGAAAGAGAAAGGACGAACGTCGTCCCCTATGCCTTAGCCATAGGCTCTATATTATGCCATGTTGTGTACCGCACCTGGTGTGTGCCTTGCCATGAGTCTGTCAAGGGGTACAAAAGTGATCCAGGAGTGGATCACTGGACAGCGGTCAAGATTATCCTTAGTAACTAAAACATTAAGGAGATGTTTCTTGATTATGGAGGTGATAAAGAGTTCGTCGTAAAGAGTTATGTCGATGCAAGCTTTAACACCAATCCGGATGACTCGTAGTAGCAATCTGGATACGTATAGTGGAGGAGCCATTTGGAATAGTACCAAGTGAAGTGTGGTAGCAGTGTTTACAGTTTGACATAGAGATTTGCAAAGCACACACAGATCTGAATGTCGCAGAACCATTGACTATAAGACCTCTCTCACATGCAAAGCATGATCGAGCCCCAGAACTCATTGGGTGTTAGATTCATAACAATGCGAATTACATGGTAATGTGAACTAGATTATGGACTCTAGTGCAAGTGGGAGACTGTTGGAAATATGCCCTAGAGGCAATAATAAATTAGTTATTATCATATTTTCTTGTTCATGATAATCGTTTATTATCCATGCTATAATTGTATTGATCGGAGACTTTAGATGCATGTGTGGATACATAGACAAAACCATGTCCCTAGTATGCCTCTAATAGACTAGCTCATTGATCAAATATGGTTAAGTTTTCCTAGCCATTTACATGAGATGTCATTTGATAATGGGATCACATCATTAGGAGAATGATGGGATGGACAAGACCCAAACTACAAACGTAGCATATGATCGTGTCAGTTTATTGGTACTGTTTTCTACATGTCAAGTATCTGTTCCTATGACCATGAGATCATGCAACTCACTGACACCGAAGGAGTGCCTTGTGTGTATCAAATGTCGCAACATAACTGGGTATCTCCGAGGGTGTCTATTGGGTTAGCATGGATGAAGACTGAGATTTATTACTCTGTCTGACGCAGAGGTATCTCAGGGCCTAATCGGTAATACAACATCAAAACAAGCCTTGCAAGCAATGTGACTAAGTTTTAGTCACGGGATCTTGTATTATGGAACGAGTAAAGAGACTTGCCGGTAACGAGGTTGAACTAGGTATGGAGATACCGACGATCGAATCTCGGGCAAGTGACATACCGAAGAACAAAAGGAACATCATACGAGATTAACTGAATCCTTGAAATAGAGGTTCGACTGATAAAGATCTTCGTAGAATATGTAGGAACCAATATGGGCATCCAGGTCCCGCTATTGGTTATTGACCGTAGAGAAGTCTCGGTCATGTCTACATAGTTCTCGAACCCGCAGGGTCTGCACACTTAAGGTTCAGTGATGTTTCGGTAGTATAGAGTTATGTATGGTGGTTACCGAAGGTTGTTCGGAGTCCCGTATGAGATCCCGGACGTCACGAGGAGCTCCGGAGGTAAATATTGATATATAGGAAGTCCTATTTTGGTCACCGAAAAAGTTTCGGGCTCACCGGTAGTGTACCGGGAGTGCTGGTAGTGTACCGGGAGACCATCGGGAGGGGTATTTCGACCCAAGAGGCTACATGGGCTGTGGGAGAGTGAATACCAGCCCTTAGTGGGCTGGTGGAAGTCCCACACAAGGCCCATGCGGCTGGGAAGAAAAACCCAAAGATAAAAAGGTGGAAAAAGGCAAAAAGGCCAAAATAAGGAGGAGTCCTAGTCCTACTAGGATTGGAGGAGGATTCCTCCTCTCCTCCCACTTAGGCCGAAGCCTAGAGGGCTTGGCCCTTGCGCCAAGTCTCCTCCTCTCTTCCTCTTATATATACTAGAGGTTTTAGGGGTTTCTCACTAGTTTTTCAGCCACGTGCTACCCGTTCCTCTAGTGCATAGTTTCTCCTCTAGATTGGTTTTCTGCAGTGTTTTGGCGAAGCCCTATCGGAATTGCTCCACCACCATCGCCACGGCACCGTCACGCTTCCGGAGAACTCATCTACCTCTCCGCTCCCTCTTGCTGGAGGAAGAAGGCAGAGATCGTCATCGAGCTGTACGTGTGCTGAACGCGGAGGTGTCATCCATTCGGCGCTAGATCGGAAGGACCGTGATCAAGATTGCGAGACGGATCGTGATGAGATCGTGGGACGGGTCATGATGAGCTCACGGGACAGATTGTGATTGGATCGCGGGATGCTCGGCGATTTGTATCGCGAAGACGTTCGACTACACCACCCGCGTTTCTCAACGCTTGCCGCTTAGCGATATACAAGGGTATGTAGATCCACTCTCCCTCTCATAGATGCTCATCACCATGGAAGCAATCTGAGCATCAACGCCTGCAAACTCCTTTGTGTTCTACTCCGGATCTCATCTATGCATAGACCTAGCTCATGATGCCACTGTTGGGGAACGTTCATGGGAAACAAAAATTTTGCTACGCTACACCAAGATAAATCTAGGAGATGAGCATCTACAAGAGGAGAGATCAGATCGACATACCATTGTAGATCGCAAAGTGGAAGCATTAAGAAACACAGTTGATGTAGTCGAACATCTTCGCGATCCAGATCGCAAGCCGCCTCACGATCCAATCACGATCTAGCGCCGAACGGACGGCACTTCCGCATTCAACACATGTACAACTTGATGATGTCCTCACCTTCTTGATCCAGCAAGAGGAGTGAAGTAGTAGATGAGTTCCGGTAGCACGACGATTGGGTGATGTTGGTGGTGAAGAACAATCTCTTCTGCCAAGCACAACGGAAACTATGAAGGAGGATAAACTAGAGGGGAGGGGTTGCGGGCAAATGGCTTGGTGAAATCTTGACGTGTTCTGGGTGCTAGCCTTGCCCCTCTATTTATATGTTGAGCCCTCGGGTCGATACTTAAAGAAAGAGCCTCCTCAAAGTCGGTTTGGCACGCAAGGCAAGAGCCCTCATCGGACTCGAGGACCAGATGCCAGGGTCCTCGGCGTCTGGCCCCAGATGCTAGTGTCCCTGGCGTGTGGCCCCTAGCCTCTGCAAAACTCCTTTTTACACCTTCCTAAATCCTCGTGGGCGTTACCCCTTGGCCAAAATAAAGTGTTCTTATACCCGAACATTTTGGGAAACATCTGAAACCCCTTCCGGATACGAAACACTATTATCCCATATATCAATCTTTACCTCCAGACTATTCCGGAGCTCCTTGTCATGTCCAGGATCTCATCCGGGACTCCAAACACTTTCGGTCACCAACATAATAAATCAAGTATACTTATATCGTCACCAATAGTTAAGTGTGTAGACCCTGTGGGTTCGAGAACTAGGCAGACATGACCGAGACATCTCTACAGCCAATAACGAATAGCCCAACATAGATGGCCATATTAGTTCCTACATATTCTATGAAGATCATTATCGGTTGAACCTCTATTTCATGGATTCAGTTAATCCCGTATGTAGTTCCCTTTGTTCATCGGTATGTTACTTGCCCGAGATTCGATTGTCGGTATCTCCATACCAGTTCAATCTTGTTACCGGCAAGTCTCTTTACTCGTTCCGTAATTCAAGATCTTTTGTCTAACTCTTTAGTCACTTTGCTTACAAGGCTTATTGTGATGTTGCATTACTGAGTGGGCCCTGGGACACCTCTACATCACACGGAGCAAGAAAAGCCAGTCTTGATCCATGCCAACTCAATAGACACCCTTGGCGATAGCTGTAGAGCACCTTTATAGTCACCTAGTTATGTTGCGACATTTGATACACACAAGGTACTCCTCCGGTGTCAGTGAGTTGCATGATCTCATGGTCATAGGAACAGATACTTGACATGCAGAAAATAATAGCAATAAACTGACAAGATCATATGCTACATTTATGGTTTGGGTCTTGTCCATCACATCATTCTACTAATGATGTGATCCCATTATCAAATGACAACACATGTGTATGGCTAGCAAACCTTAACCATGTTTGATCAACGAGCTAGTTTAGAAGAGGCTTACTAGGGACACTTTGTTGTCTATGTATCCACACATGTATCTGAGTTTCCAATCAATACAATTATAGCATGGATAATAAACGATTATCATGAACAAGGAAATATGATTGTCTTTAGGGCATATTTTTAACAGTCTCCCACTTGCACTAGAGTCAATAATCTAGTTCACATCACCATATGATTTACACCTAATGAGTTATGGGGTTTGATCATGTTTTGCTTGTGAGAGAGGTTTTAATCAACGGGTCTAAAACATTCAGTTCCGTGTGTACTTTCCAAATCTCTATGTTATACTATAGATGTTGCTACCACACTCCACTTGGAGCTACTCCAAATGACTGCTCCACTATATGTGTCCGAACTGCTACTCGAAGTCATCCGGATTAGTGTCAAAGCTTGCATCGACGTAACCCTTTATGACAAACTCTTTATCACCTCCATAATCGAGAAACATTTCCTTAGTCCTCTAGTTACTAAGGATAATTTTGACCGCTGTCCAGTGATCCACTCTTGGACCACTCTTGTACCCCTTGACAAACTAATGGCAAGGCACACACCAGGTGCGATACACATCATGTCATACTAGATAGAGCCTATGGATAAGGCATAGGGGATGGCGTTCGTACTTTGTCTTTCTTCTGCTGTGGTCGAGCTTTGAGTCTCACTCAACTCCACACCTCACAAATCAGGCAAGAAATCTTTCTTTGACTGATCCATTTTGAACTCATTCAAAATCTTGTCAAGGTATGTACTCATTAAAAGTCTTATCAGATGTCTTGATCTATCTCTATGGATGCAGATGCCCAATATTTAAGTAGATTCATTCCAGGTCTTCGTTTGAAAAACTCATTTCAAACAACCCTTTATGCTTTCCAGAAATTCTACATCATTTCCGCTCAACAATATGTAATCCACATATACTTATCATAAATTCTATAGTGCTCCCACTCACTTTCTTGTAAATACAAGTTTCTCATAAGCTTTGTATAAACCTTAAAACTTTGATCACCTCATCAAACCGTATATTCCAACTCCAAGGTGCTTGCTCTAGCCCATAGAAGAATCGCTGGAGCTTGCATACCTTTGTTGACACCTGATTTTGGCACGGTGCAAAATGCATTAAAGATGGACTCAAACGAAAAGGTTTTATCTACGAGACAGTTCATATAGCCGAATGAAACAACCTTGATGTTTAGGCCATCACCATTCGGCATCATTTCAAGCGCCAAATTACACTTGGATTGTCATGTAGATGTTCTGAATGCTTTTTGGTTGATTACGCCACCAAGAAAACCTTGAATGAAGGAATGTTCTAGATGAACTATCTTCGTCTCGTCGAGCTAATTGATTTTCATATATAAATCATCTCAATCCGAGGTCGTATGCAAAAGTTAGAGCAACCAGAGTGCAATCCTACCACAAGGCAAAATGTGGCGCGGAGGATCAGACACATGTCTGATGGGTCACGCAAGTCATTTGGTCTTCAAGACATCCTCGCATGGAAAAACTTACAACATGAAAAAGTTTTGCGTCATCGATCTGATTGATTCTGACATACAATTCTTCTCAATCTGAGGTCGTATGCGACCTGGAGACGCAAAACAAGATCAGGCTGAAGTTTCAGTCCGGACATCCGAGCGAAAGTTTGCTGGCCGAGTGAAAAGTTTGCTCGCCGGCCGAGTGAAGCGTTTGCCGTTTGGTCGAGTGAATTAGCCATCCAAACAAGTGAAAAGTTTGCCGTCCGATCGAGTGAAAATCGCCGACCGAGTGAAAGTTTGTCGTCCGGCCGAGTGAAAGTGTCGTCCGAGTGAAAATCGCCGTCCGAGTGAAATCGTCGGCCGAGTGAAAGTCCTGGTCGAGTGAAAGTTCAAGATATCCACGTATGGAAAAGTATTCAACATTAAAGTTGTTCTTAATGTCGCGACGGTCAAGATTTCTTTTAAGGTCATTATCATTTGAGATAGTATACGGCCTATAGAGATGCTAGAACACTCGGACAGTCCAGTCCGCTATATGACCGAGTCTGATTCAATGTTAAAGATGACCTCGTAGAGTATTCAAGATGGTTTAATTCGGGAACGTGATCCACATACGGATTGTTGGCCTCGCTGAGACACACAAAATTGATGTTTGGACCGTCTCCATCAGAGGTCATATGCAGACTTTACGGCCAACGCAAGGAGCTAGACAGAAGATTGGGCCAGATTTGGGCTAAATCCGAGTGGGACTAGAACTAGGACTCTATGACGTGAATTGATGTAATTTTTTTGTAAGGAAAGCCTAGATGAATCCTTTGCTTGTAAGGGAATTCCAGACGCCTCTTATATATGTTGGGGGTGATGGCCGATTAAAAAACAACAATCGAACTAATCTATCAATTACACTTTCGTGTTCATCTACTTTTATGTCCTACCCTCGTATCTTCTTCCTCGTTCTTCGTTCGTTCTTCTCTTGGAGGGCAGCGATCTACGAGGCCCTAGGGGTGATCAGGTTGACCTAGGGCAGCCCATAGCCGCCGCACGCCCTGACGGGGTCCCTCCCGGGCGTGCGGGGTTTCGGGTCTGCAAAAGCGTCCGCCAACTGTCTTGCGTATCGCGCTGCCGGTCGGTCCTCCTTCGACGTGAGCTGAGGTGCATCACCCCCAGCGTCGAAGGTACATGGTGACAAGTTCATGTGTCAACACACATTTTGGCGACCCTGCTGGGGACGAAGCTTTGAGCGGTCTCCAGCCCATTCTTGCTACAAGGAGAGCGTCATCAAGCGGCTGCAATCTACACGGTAACATGTATCATAAATCTGCTTATGTAGATGCAAATAGCCATTATACTGATGTCACTAGATCCTTTGATGGGCATACCATGTCAGCTAGCCCTAACAAGCAAAGGCTGACTAAGTATCCTATTGGAGAAGCTTAGGAATTACATAATTCTGACATGCAACTTATAGATCCGAACTTTCGTGCATCGGCAACTCCCTTCAATATGCTGGTGAACAACACGATCAGTTCGAGTGATCAATATAAGACACCTCATGCACATGAGGGTGTTTCATAGTTTTGTCCATCGGCAGCCGGCTCACAGTATGCGGGTTCATCCCCAAACATGCCGATGGATGGGAGAATCGGCCATGCTTCCATTAGCTATTTGGTCGGTTATCCTCACTCATCATATACCTCAGCTTGTGAGGTTAATTGTTTAGTAGCATATGCAAATAAAAATATTCATGACTCGGCTCACCTTCATGGTTATTGCCGAGTGAGTGCAGATTCTATAGGAGCATCTCTGTCTAATATTGCAAAAGATGAGGTGGCTCTGGCTGCTTTAAAAAGTTTAGCCCAGAATAAGCAGATTACTACTCTTTTCCTTGAGCAACATGATAAGGGTTTGGTACCTGATTATGAGGCAATAAGAGCTAAGGTTTTGCAAGAAGACAATGTGTTGCCAATTGACCAAATTGGCGAGAGGAAATATGGTTCGACAACAGTGCATACGTCTTCACCTATCATTGCAGCGTGTCATACACTCCCTATACAATTGCAATATTTCGGCAACAACAGTTCATTGCCGAAAGATCCTAAAACCATTGGGGGGGCAAGCCGATCCAAGTAGGGACAAATTTAAAGAAAAATATGTGGCCCGAATGGACAAGGTCAATCCAAAGCTCACAGGGAATTGTGTCAACAATTTTACCACACCGACTCTTGAGGAGTTACCAGCAGAATATCGACAGGCTTATGAAGCACTCAAGAAGAAGCGTGAGGAAGAAGATTTGCAATAATACGTCAAGTCCTTTCCCTTATGTAGCAACCATGTTGGTCCCTCTTCGATGTTGAGGCAACATAAAACAGAAGCTTTGCAAGTCAAACAACAAAAACGGATTCACTCGGTTAATACGGTTGATTCGGTAGAAACCAACGAAAATATGACTAAGTCATCTACAGCCGAGTCAAACGGTTCCTTTAAAGCCAAGACAATGATGGATTCAGTTGAAACCGGATTGAGCACTCAGACGGCCAAGGTCGAGTGCATAGAGTCAATATCGAGTGCATCGAGCCAACCGAGTGCACCAAGCCAGTTAAGGCCGAGTGCATCAAGTCAGCCGAGTGCATTGAGTCATCCAAGTGCATCACCGGCTAATTTCGAGTGCATAAACCCAGTCATTGCGAGGTGTACCAAAATAAAAGATGCAAGCTTCACCGAGCAAAGGAACGACAAACGCTGCAAATTGGTCGGGATCATTTTTTCTGGGTGTGAGGGAGCTTACATGCTGCCCTATGAGTTTTGTGCTAAAGAAATTGGTGAGCATCAAGAAAAAAGTTATATGGCCGAATACAGTTCGATTAACAATGAACATCAAGAACAAGAACATGTTGCTAAGCAAAGTTCAGCTGACCAAGAGCGTCTGAGTGGAATCCATTTGGATATTCCGAGTAAAATCTACACGGGAAATCCAAGTGATGATGCACGAGATCCAGAAGAAGAGGAAGGGGCATTGGAGAATTATTTAGAAGTGGAGCAAGGTATTGTTCCAGTTATGCAACCATCTTCTCCTCCCAACGTCTTCACAAAGGTATGCCTAGATGACAGTTTACTTAATTTTCGATTCGGTCAAAATCATATTGTTGATCCACCCATTAGCAAGATTCTAATTAATTTTGAAAGAACAATCGAGATGAGTAATCTGTTTGTTTGGAATAATCTTGTCACTATTCATGCTGATCAACACATGGCACCATTCACAGAAGCTAATATTGACAACTTATCACAACCAAAGTTATTCACGTCGTGTCGGCTAAACTTTATATTCGTATGGACAAATTTGTTTGTTTTATGCCTAGCTAACATTTGGTCTCAGATGAGACGTATATTCTGTAATTATTTTGGTTGCAGAAACATAGCCAGGTCCAAAGTCCTCCGAGATAGCCGATTCAAGAGCATCGGGAAAGGAGGACGAAAATCAATGCATAGCCGAGTCGAATGACGTTAGGTCGCCACCAGTCCGTTGTTTTGTTTCAGAGCCGCATCACAATATCAGTTAATGGATGAGAAGTCTACCTTCAGTCCGGGCATACGTGATCACATCGTCGGTGCATCACCGACTAATCCTATTATTATAATTGATCACGATGTCGAGCTGTCAAAACAAGAACAAGTGAACTGTTCATTTGAACAGAATGTCAAAGACAACAATGTGATTCATCAAGCCACACAATCAGCCAACAAAGGACGATTGGAGCACGTTGCGGCACAAGCATACGGCCAGTCAACTCAGATTGGTTTTGATGGTGATCAAGTGTTGACTCAGCTACCTCAAGCTGGCTCATCCAAAAACGGACAGGTATACGCTAATGATGATGGGATCAAATCTTCAAGTGAGTTAATTATTCAAAAATGCATCAGCAATAATATTGAAGACATGAATTCCATAAAAGTTACAACTGACACATCTAGCACTCGAGGGCAACAAGAAAATTCAAAGACCGATGCACTCAAAACCAAAGAAAGCAAAGGTCGTGGTAAGCACAAAGGTAAACGGCCAAAAGTCACTTTCACGTAGTTGTTGGAAAAATATCAGAAGATAAGTGAGGCGAAGAGTGCTTATCGGCCGAGTGAAACAAAGGCATCGAAGTCACCCCCAAGGAATAAATCTGAATACTGGGATTGGCGAAGGAAGAAGTTGACTCCATATCCTCCTTTTGGGCCACCAATGCTGATATGATACGTACCTCCTCATGCATACTATTATTCATATCAATCATGGGACATGTATAAATCGAGGGATCACCATCCATCATATTCTAAACCACCTCACCAAAATTATGCAGCTCTGAGAGGATCATTGTTTGTTCAACAACCGCATGTTAAAGGCCATCTCAACCAAAAAGAATCGGTCCGGAGCTTGGTGAAAAAGATGGACGTGGTCAAGAATATTTACCGAGTAAAAAAGGATGGCCGCAAGTTTGCTCTTTCAGATCTGACTCCGGACGACAACAAGCCAGCTGAGTCTATGTTGGCTACTAAATGTATGGAGATGAAGCGTGTAACTTTCAAGGATCCAATTGCCAAATTTCAACATGCCAAGTTGGAGGTTCCCAAAGCTAAGAAAAACTTGCCAATGCATAAAACAAAGTAACAGCCGAGATACCCACTCGGCTTATCATATTCGCAACAGAAGAGGCTGAAGCTGCTTAGGGCCTATGAGCTGGAGAAGAGGAACATGGTGTGGGTCCCCAAAGGAAGCCGTCAAGGCAAGAATGATGTGACAGCTCCTGTTGCAGGAGTAAGGGGGGACAAGCATGAACCCGGTAGGCAAAAAAGATGATTTTCATGTCACAATACGAGACTCCAGATAGTGCATCATCCATGTTTTTCAACCGTCCCATCAGAATTTGTGCCCAACAATTTATTGCCAACTAAAATTTCTGATTTATTTTGGCTGTTCACACTTTGGTGGGCAGGTTCCCTAGATCCTTTGAGATGAGAACGCATGGGCGATATTTGTTTATCATCCTGAGATTTTTTCATGTTGGTACAACAAGCATTAGGCTACTATCTCAGCTGAATCTGAGTGGATCATCATTTAGGTAATATTGTCAATGTTTGAATCGAGTGAAATACAGTCGGTATGTCCGATTGAAAATCTTTGCGATGACCCGACGGTCTTAAAGCATCAAGTTGCGATGCGTGTGATTTCCATGCGGATCGCCACTTAGGTAATATAGATAAAACTGAAGATGGACCTATCAGAACTGTTCAAATAACTTCAAATGGAGTTGATCCAACAGGAAACATGTTTTTTCACATCAGAACAGTCCGATGCTTGGTGTAGCCAATTCACATATGGCCGACTTATTTTTTCACTCGGCTCGTGAGGAAAATACGGCTGACTCATCTTTGAATCGGCCAGGAAAAGTACGTGTGACTGACTCCTTAGTCAATTCAGCCAGTAATGAAGGATCTAGTGCTATTTAGGAAGCTAACTAGAAGAAATCCGAGTGTCGGTCATTTGCAGGATCCGAGTGAAGCAAGATTGTTCGGCACACGGATTAATATACAGTTTGATGTTTGATGATTTTGTGTTGCCGAAGAGTTGACGGTATTCCTTTGAGGTGCATGGTCATAATCGTTCGACAGCCAAAATGGTGTATCGTCGAATGGTTCTAATATCCCGAATGAGTGACTGAGCATATGGCCAATAATAATTGTCGTCCTTAGCATGCACAGCCGATTAAGTGTTGATATCGTCCTTATAACAAACGTGGTGCAAATTATTTTTCAGCACGCTTTGCCCAAAAACAGGGGGGCATGTGTTGACACCTGATTTTGGCACGGTGTAAAATGCAGTAAATATGGACTCAAATGAAAAGGTGTTATCAACGAGAAAGTTCATGTTGCCAAATGAAACAATCTTGATGTTTAGGCCATCACCATTCGGCATCATTTCAAGGGCCAAATTACACTTGGATTGTCATGTAGATGTTCTAAATGCTTTTTGATCGATTACACCTCCAACAAAACCTCGAATGAAGAAATGTTCTACATGGATTGTCTTCGTGTCATCGAGCTGATCGATTTTGATATATAAATCATCTCAATCCGAGGTCGTATGCAAAAGTTAGAGCAACCAGAGTGCAGCCCTACCACAAGGCAAAATGTGGCACTGGGGTCAAACACATGTCTGATGGGTCGCGCGAGTCATACGGTTCTCAAGACTTCATCGGATGGAAAAACTTATAACATGAAAAAGTTTCAGGTCGTCGATCCGATTGATTTTGATATATAATTCTTCTGATTCCGACGTCGTATGCGACCCGGAGAGGCAAAACAAGACAGGCTGAAGAGTCAGTCCGGACATCCGAGTGAAAGTTTGCCGGCCAAGTGAAAAGTTTGCTCTCTGGCCGAGTGAAACATTTGCCGTCCGGTCGAGTGAATTTCCCGTACTGACGAGTGAAAAGTTTGTCGTCCGACCGAGTGAATCGCCGACCGAGTGAAAAGTTTGTTGTCCGGCCGAGTGAAAGTGTCGTCCGAGTGAAAATCGCCGTCCGGAGGGAAAACTGTTGGCCGAGTGAAAGTGTCGGTCGAGTGAAAGTTCAAGATAGCCTCAGATGGAAAAGTGTTCGACATGAAAGTTGTTTTTAATGTCGAAATGGTCAAGTTTTCTTTTAAGGTCATTATCATCTGAGATAGTATACGGCCTGCAGAGACGCTACAACACTCGGACAGTCCAGTCCGCTACATGACCAAGGCTGATTCAAAGTTAAATATGACCTCGTGGAGTATTCAAGATGGCTTTATTTGGGAAAGTGATCAACATACGGATTGTTGGCCTCGTCGACAAACACAAAATTGATGTTAGGACTGTCTCCATCGGAGGTCATATGCAGATTTTACGGCCCACGCAAGGAGCTAGACAGAAGAATGGGCCAGATTTGGGCTAAATCCGAGTGGGACTAGAACTAGGACTCTGGGATGTGAATTGATGTAATTTTCTTGTAAAGAAAGACTAGATGAATCCTTTTCTTGTACAGGAAGTCCAGCCGCCTCTTATATATGTTGGTGGTGATGGCCGATTAAACAACAACAATCGAACCAATCTATCAATTACACTTTCGTGTTCATCTACTTTTATGTCCTACCCTCGTATCTTCTTCCTCGTTCTTCGTTCGTTCTTCTCTTGGAGGGCAGCGATCTACTACGCCATAGGGGCGATCAGGTTGACCTAGGGTAGCCCATGGCCGTTGCATGCCCTGGCGGGGTCCCTCCCGGGTGTGCGGTGTTTCGGGTCTGCAAAAGCGTCCGTCGACTTTCTTGCGTATCGCGCCGCAGGTCGGTCCTCCTTCGACGTGAGCTGCGGTGCATCACCCCTGGCGTCGAGGGTACACGGTGACATGTTCGTGTGTCAAAACACTTTTTGGCGACTCCGCTGGGGACAAAGCTTTGAACGGTCTCCAGCCCGTTCTTGCTACGAGGAGAGCGTCAACAAGCGGCTGCAATCTACATGGTAACATGTATCATAAATCTGCTTATGTAGATGCAAATAGCCATTATACTTCTTTCACTATGTCCTTTGATGGGCATACCATGTCGGCTAGCCCTAACAAGCAAAGTCCAGCTAAGTATCCTATTGGAGAAGCTTGGGAATTACGTAATTGTGATATGCAACTTATAGATCCGAACTTTCGTGCATCAGCAAGTCCCTTCAATATGCCAGTGAACAAGACGATGAGTTCGAGTGATCAATATAAGACACCTCATGCACATGAGGGTGTTTCATAGTTTTGTCCATCGGCAGTCAGCTCACAATATGCAGGTTCATCCCCAAACATCCAACTGCCAAAGTTCATAATCGAAAAATGCAACAAGTGCTAACATAATTCCAACAGACTTTAGCATTGCTACGGGTGAGAGAGACTCATCTTAGTCAACTCCTTGAACTTGTCGGAAACTTCTTTGCCGAGCTTTATAAATGGTGACATTTACCATCAGCGTTCGTCGTCTTCTTAAAGGTCCATTTGTACTCAACGGACTGCCATTCAACGAGCAAGTCTACCAAAGTCCATACTCGGTTCTCATACATGGATCCCTTCTGGGATTTCATGGCTCCAAACCATCTTTTGGAATCCGGGCCCACCATCGCTTCTTCACAGCCTATAGGTTCACTGTTGTCTAACAACATGACCTCCAAGACAGGATTGACATACCACTCAGGGGTGGTACGAGTCCTTGTCGACATACGAGGTTCGGTAGTAACTTGATCCGAAGCTTCATGATCATCATTATTTGCTTCCTCTTCACTTGGTGTAGGCGCCACAGAAACATCTTTATGCGTCAGGCTACTATCCAGCTGAAGTGACAGTTCAACAACCTCATCAAGTTCTAGTTTCCTTGCACTCAATTCTTTCGAGAGAAACTCTTTCTCGAGAAAGGACCCGTTTTTTCACAACAAACACTTTACCCTCCGATCTGAGATAGAAGGTATACCCAATTGTTTCTGTAGGGTATCCTATGAAGATGCACCTTTACGCTTTGGGTTCGAGCTTATCAGACATAAGCATTGCATTCCCAAACTCTCAGAAATGACAGCTTAGGTTTTTGCCAAACCATAATTCATACAGTGTTGTCTCAATGCATTTAAATGGTTCCCTATTTAAAGTGAATGTAGTTGGCTCTAATGCGTAACCCCAAAATGATAGCGGCAAAATGATAAGAGACATCATTGTATGCACCATATCCAGTAGATCACGACTACGACATTCGGACACACCATCATAGTACGGTGTTCCAGGTGGCGTGAGTTGTGAAACAACTTCCATATTGTCTTAAGTTGCATACGAAAATCGTAACTCAGATATTCACCTCCATGATCATATCGTAAACATTTTATTTTTTTGTCGCGATGATCTCAAACTTCACTTGGAATTTTCTTGAACTTTTCAAACGTTTCAGACTTGTGTCTCATCAAGCAAATATACCCATATCTACTCAAATCATCAGTGAAGGTAAGAAAATAACGATATCCACCGCACGCTACAACACTGATTGGATCGCATACATCAACATGTATCATTTTTAATAAGTCACTTCCTGCTCCATCATACCAGAAAACGAGGTCTTAGTCATCTTGACCATGAGGCATGGTTTGCATGTCTAAACCAATTCGAAATTAAGTGAGTCGAAAGGTCCACCAGCATGTAGTTTTCTTCATGCGCTTTACACCAATATGACATTTAGCGGCAGTGCCACAAGTATGTGGCACTATCATTATTAACTTTGCATCTTTTTAGCATCAATATTATGAACATGTGTATCACTACGATCGAGATTCAATAAACCATTCACATTGGGTGCATGACCATTGAAGGTTTTATTCATGTAAACAGAATAACTATTATTCTCTGACTTAAATCAATAATTGTATTGCAATAAACACGATCTAATCATGTTCTTGCTCACCACAAACACCAAATAATATTTTTTTAGGTTCAACACAAATCCCAAAGGTAGAGGGAGTGTGCGATGGTGATATCAACCTTGGAAACACTTCCAATACACATCGTCACCTCACCCTTAGCTAGTCTCCATTTATTCCATAGCTTTTACTTCGATTTACTAACATTAGCAATCGAACCGATATCTAATATCCAGGTGCTACTAGGAGTACTAGCAAGGTACACGCCAATAATTTGTTTATCAAATATACTTCTGTCGACGTTGCCAGCCTTCTTATCTACCAATTATTTAGAGTGTTCCGCTTTAGTGACCGTTTCCTCATCATAGAAGCACTCAGTCTCGGGTCTGGGTTCAACCTTGGGTTTCTTCAATAGAGCGACAACTGGCTAGCCATTCATGGATTTTCCCTTCTTTCCCTTGCCCTTCTCGAAACTAGTAGTTTTGCTAACCATCAACACTTGATGCTCCTTCTTGATTTCTACCTTTGCGGTGTCAAACATTGCGAACAGCTCAGGGATCATCTTTTTCGTCCCTGGCATATTTATAGTTCATCAGGAAGCTCTAGTAGCTTCGTGGCAGTGAGTTGGAGAACTATATCAATCACTATCTTATCTAGAAGATTAAGTCCCACTCATCTCAAGCGATTGTTGTACCTAGATAATCTGAGCACATGCTCACTGATTGAGCTATTCTCCTTCATCTTTTTAGGCAAAGAATCTTATTGGAGGTCTCATACCTCTCAACATGGGAACGTGCCTGAAATCCAATTTCAGCTCTTGGAACATCACATATGCTCCATGACGTTCAAAATGTATTTGGAGCCTGAAATCTAAGCCGTAATGCATGATGCACTGAACTATTAAGTAGTCATCAGGATGTGCATGTTAGATGTTCACAACATCCACAGTCGCTGCTTGAGGGGGTGGATCACCGAGTAGTGCATTAAGGACATAAGACTTCTGTGCAGCAACTGAGGACAATCCTCTGATCACGGACCTAGTCCGTATAATTTCTACCATCATCTTTCAACTCTATTTTCTCTGAAACGTATCAATAACATAGGGGAGCTACAGGGCGAGCTATTGATCTACAACATAATTTTACAAATACAACTTAGACTATGTTCATGATAATGAGTTCAATTAATCATATCACTAAAAAAGTCCCACTAAAATCAACATCCTCAGGTTGTCTAAGGGTGACATGATCCAAATCCACCAACCCAAGTCCGATAATCACGTGAGATGAGGTGGTTTCAATGGTCAACATCTCCATGTTCATCATATCTACTATATGACTCATGTTCGACCTTTCGGTCTATTTTGTTCCGAGGCCATGTCTGTAGATGCTAGGGTCGTCAAGTTTAACCCGAGTGTTCCGCATGTGCAACACTGGCTTGCACCCGTTGTATGTGAACGTAGAGTCTATCACACCCGATCATCACATGGTGCTTCGAAATGACGAACTTTCACAACGGTGCACACTCGGGGAGAACACAATTTTAACTTGAAATTTTAGTGAGGGATCACCTTATAATTTTACCGTCGTCCTAAGAAAAATAAGATGCATAAAAGGATTAACATCACATGCAAACCATAAGTGACATGATATGGCCATGAGCTTGTGCTTTTGATCTCCATCTCCAAAGCACCAACATGATGTCCATCGTCAATGGCATAACACCATGATCTCCATCATCATCATATCCATCATTTTGTCGCCATCGAGGTTTTCGCGCCCATCGTGCTTCTACTATTATTTCTACCGCTTAGCGAAAAAGTAAACCATTACATAGCACTTAATGATTGACACGCATGTCATACAATAATTAAAGACAACCCTATGGCTCTTGCTGGTTGCCGTACTCATCAACATGCAAGTCATGATATTCTATACAAAACATGATCATATCATGCATCACATAAATCTCATCATGTTATTGGCCATATCATATCACAACATACCCTGCAAAAACAAGTTAGACGTCATCCAATTGTTGTTGCATGTTTTACGTGGCTGCTATGGGTATCTAGCAAGAACGATTCTTACCTACGCAAAACCACAATGGTGATACACAAATTGCTATTCAATCTTCTCAAGGACCGCCTTTGTCGAATCCGATCCACCTAAGGTGGGAGAGACAGACACCCGACAGCCATCTTTCTGCAACAAAGTCACATGTGAGTTGATGGAACCGGTCCCTCGTACGTGGAGGAGTAAGGTTGTTCTGGGCCGCTTCAGCCCACAATACTGCTGAATCAAGAAACCAATCCGAGCATCAATGCCCACAAACTCCTTTGTGTTCTACTCCTGATCTCATCTACGCATAGACTTAGCTCATGATGCCGCTATTGGGGAATGTTGCATGGGAAACAAAATAAATTCTACACTTCACCAAGATCAATCTAGAAGATGAGCATCTCCGAGAGGAGAGATCAGATCCACATACCCTTGGAGATCGCTGAGCGGAAGCGTTAAGAAACGCGATTGATGTATTCGAACGTCTTCGCAATCCAAATCGCAAGTTGTCTCGCGATCGAGTCATGATCTAGCACCGAACGGACGGAACCTCCTCGATCAACACACGTACAACTTGATGAAGTCATCGGCTTCTTGATCCAGCAAGAGGGTCGAAGTAGTAGATGAGTTCCGACAGCACGAGGACATGGTGACGGTGGTGGTGAAGAACAATGTCTTCCACCAAGCACAACGGAAACTATGACGCATGATAAACTAGAGGGACGGGGTTGCTGGAACATAGCTTGGGGAAATCTTGATGTGTTCTGGGTGCTAGCCCTGCCCCTCTATTTATACATTGAGCCCTGGGGTCGAGACTTGGAGAAAGAGCATCCTCAAAGTCGGTTTGGCATGGTGGGCAAGAGTCCACCTCGGATTCCAGGACCAGACGTAAGGGTCCTTGGCATCTGGCCCCTAGCCTTCGCAAAACTCCTTTTTCACCTACCTAAAGCCTCGTGGGCTTTACGCCTTGGCCCAAATGAAGTATTCTTGTACCCGAACATTTCGGGAAACATCTAAAACCCCTTCCGGTGAATTTCGGAACCATTTAGGAGGCCAACCACTATTATCTCATATATCAATCTTTACCTCCGGACTACTCCAGAGCTCCTCGCCATGTCCCAGATGTCATACGGGACTCCGTACAACTTTTGGCAACCAACATAATAACTCAACTATACTTATAACATCACCAAACGTTAAGTGTGTAGACCCTGCGGGTTCTAGAACTATGCAGACATGACCGAGACACCTCTATGGCCAATAACAAATAGTGGGACCTGGATGCCCATATTGGTTCCTACATATTCTATGAACATCTTTATCTGTTGAACCTTTATGTCAAGGATTCAGTTAATCGCGTATGCAGTTCCCTTTGTTCACTGGTGTGTTACTGGCCCGAGATTCGATCGTCGGTATGTCCATACCTAGTTCAATCTCATTACTGGCAAGTCTCTTTACTCGTTCCGTCATACAAGATCTTGTGTCTAACTCTTTAGTCACTTTGCTTTCAAGGCTTATTGTGATGTTGCATTAATAAGTGGGCCCTAAGATACCTCTTCGTCACACGGAGCAACGAATCGCAGTCTTGATCCATGCCACTCAATAGACACCCTCGGAGACACTTGTAGAGCACCTTTATAGTCACCCTGTTACATTGTGACATTTGATACACACAAGGTACTCCTCCAGTGTCAGTGAGTTGCATGATCTCATGGTCATAGGAACAGATACTTTACATGCAGAAAACAATAGAAATAAACTGACATGATCATATTCTACATTTATAGTTTGGGTCTTGTTCATCACATCATTCTCCTAATGATGTGATCCCATTATCAAATGACAACACATGTCTATGGCTAGGAAACCTTAACCATCTTTGATCAACAAGCTAGTTTAGTAGAGGCTAACTAGGGACAGTTTGTTGTCTATGTATCGACACATGTATCTGAGTTTCCAATGAATACAATTATAGCATGGATAATAAACAATTGTCATGAACAAGGAAATATGATAATAACTAATTTATTATTGCCTCTAGGGCATATTTCCATTACTAAAATCTTTTCTGTTACTAATATTATTTTGTCATGCTACTAAAATATTTGCTGCGGAGAGATATCCGAGGTGTTGTTTTGACAACTCAACCGCTAAGACTAATAATTTTCTTTGTCTCCCCTTGTGCCAAATAAATTAATCGGGGTGTAATACTACCCGCGAAGACTGCTGCGATCCTATATACTTCTGAGTTATCAAGAACCTCTACAAGCTAAAGAAGTTATCCTAAACAATGAAGACATGCATGCTATTGCACCTAAGAAAAATGGCGCTAAAGAAAATGCTCAGCCCAACAAAGTTGTCAACCTGCTCATCCTAAAGTTGCAAATGAAGTGCGGATTGAAAAAGTCCTCGACGACATCAATGCACCAGGTCCTCTCAGTCTCTGAAAAGCTTCACATTTGTCTAAATTTTGGGGGAACTTTGCTTTTCTCACTATCCCAGAGCTCACCAAAGTTGATGAAGCATATATGGAGCCTGAGTGGATGCAAGCTAAGCAAGAGTAAATGCATCAATTTAAGCTCTACAATGTGTGAGAACTTGTCAAGCGGCCATATCCTCGCAAGCACAACATCACAGGTACCAAGTGGATCTACCACAACAAGCAAGATGAAAATGGCCAAGTGGTAAGGTATAAGGCCCATCTTGTAGCTTAGGGCTACACACAGGTTCCAGGGATTGACTATGATGAAATTTTTGCAGCTGTTGCTAAACTTGAAGCTATTCACATGCTACTTCCTTATGCGAACAATCACAACATCATCTTATATCAAATGGATTTGAAAAGTACATTCCTCAATGGTAAGCTAGGATAAGAAGTATATGTTGCTCAACCCCTAGGTTTTGAAGATCCTAAGCATCCTAACAAAGTTTGCAAACTCAACTAGGCTATCTATGGCCTCAAGCAAGCCCCTCGGGCGTGGTATGGCACTCTGAAGGATTTCCTTGTGAAGAAAGGCTTCAAACCCAATTCACTTGACCCTAGTCTTTTCACAAAATATTATGATGATGAATTATTCCTATGCTAAATATATGTTGTCGATGTTATCTTCTGGTGTATTGTCAAACGTTACAGTGACGAGTATGGCTACATGATGAGTGAAGAGTATCAAATGCCCATGATGGGGGAGTTGAAATTGTTCTTAGGCCTTCAAATTCGTCAAAAATGCAATGGTATATTCATATCTAAAGAGAAATACCCCAAGGATGTCCTGAAGAAATTTGGCATGCAAGACTGAATAGACATCAAAATTCCAATGCCTACTAATGTGATACGGGGCACACTCGTGTTCATCGATCTTTTCCCACTTGGAGGGGGAAGGAGAAATCAAGAGAGAAATCAAACACTCATGGACAAAATCCTATCACACATCCACGAAGAACAAGCAAACACATGAGGTAATTCGATCCACGAGAAACGGACGGATACAAGTAACCGGTAGTTCTTCCTCACTCCAGGCAGGAGGCCTTGAATCCACGGGGGATCTTCCCTCTAGAGGGGCCTTGGAATCACTTGGATCTACTCCCAAAGGAGGGCAAACTCCCTAGGAGAAGCAATTAATGGATCTAAGCTCAAGTGCAAACATTAGCTAACCCTAGAAAGTGGGGGAGGGGTTCTTTATATAGTGCTGTTGGAAAGGGGGCAAGAGAGGGGGTACAAGAGCCTCCATCCCGCATCTGCCCATGTAGGGGCCGGATGTCCGGGGCTTCAGGGGACGCCGGATGTCCGGGCCGAGGGCCGGATGTCCAGGCATAAGTGGCCAGCTCAGCTTGGTTCGGTTGGTTAGGGGCCGGATGTTCAGGCTCGGCCTGATGTCGTGGCTTCGGCTGGATGTTCGGCGTCTGTAGCCTGGTCTTTGCCCTGGTGGGTTCTCCATGGGATAGATGTCCGGGGCCCTGGCTGGATGTCCGGGGCCTGGAGGGGAAACCTACCTTACTTTGGTGCTCTCGTCTATCCTTCTCCGTGGGGGCTTGTACTTCACTCCAAGCATCCGCTAGGCCATCTCCATTGTACTTGATCATGCATAGGGTCTCCGCTTGAGGTAGCATCCAAGTTCCAAGGACATCATAAGGAGAATCGTATAGAAGGGATGTCACCTCATTTGCAATGGCACGTGCACGGCCTCTCGTCATGGGTCCTTTCATAGCTTGAGGTGTTGGTGATGGGTCCATGGTGGTGATCATGGGATGCTCCACACCATATCCCCCCTTGCGAGGGATCCGACCTCAGAACAAGATCTTCATCACCATGGAAATGGGAGAGGTCCACAACGTTGAAGGTGTCACTTACGTTGTACTTGTCGTGTGGAATGTCAATCTTGTAGGCATTGTTGTTGTAGCGCGCCAACACGTTGAAGGGTCCAGTGGCTCGAGGTAGTAACTTGGACTTGAGCTCGGCGGGGAAATGGTCCTTGCGAAGACCATGAACACCATGGGTTGCTTGTTGGTTTTGTGCTTGGCGGTGATGCGCTCCAGTTGACGTTCAATCATGTGCCTTGTATCATCATGCATCTTCTTGATGTAGCTTTCCCTTGTGCTTGCATCCATGTTGATGCGCTCTTGTAGCGGTAGTGGGAGAATGTCCAAAGGGGACAAAGGGTTGAATCCATAGACCACCTCGAAGGGAGACTTGTTGGTGGTGACGTGCCGTGCATGGTTCTAGGCGTACTCGGCGATGGGGAGGCAATCTTCCCATTCCTTGATGTTCTTCTTGATCAACACACGGAGAAGAGTCCCGAGCATTCGGTTAGTCACCTCCATTTTTCCATCGGTTTGAGGATCATAGGCAAAAGAGAAGAGTAAATTGATGCCGAGCTTGGCGCAAAGGGTCTTCCAAAAGTAGATCAAGAACTTGACGTTGCGATTTGAGACAATGGTCTTTGGTACTCCGTGTAGGTGTAAGATGTCCCTAGAAAATAGATTGGCAATATCTGAACCATCTCTTGTGGCAAGGGATTAAATGGGCCATTTTGGAAAAATGATCCACAACAACAAATTGGAATCATGGCCATTTTTTGTTCATGGCAACCCAAGCACAAAATCCATGCTAATATCCTCCCAAGGTTGGATTGGAATAGGAAGAGGTTTGTCAAGACCATGGGATTGAGCTTTTGACTTAGCTTTGCGGCATGTAGAGCATTGATTGGTGTGCAACATCGCGCAACATCTTTGGCCAATAGAACTTTTCAGACAAGGGTATGTGTCTTGTCGCATCCAAAGTGACCCATTAGATCTCCACCGTGAGCCTCTTGCAAAAGCAATAAACGAAGAGAAGACTTGGGAATGCAAAGTTTGTTAGCACACATAAGATATCCATCTTTCATGTAGTAGTTCTCCCAAAAAGTTTTCACTTTCCAGTTGGCATAAGGAATAGCAAGAGAATCATCATGCTCATACAAGTCTTTTATGTGCTCAAAACTAACAACATTCAATTCAAGTTGAGTAATGAGCATAAGGAAAAGACTCAAAAAATTCACTCCATTTAGCACGTCGTTTGTTCAACTTAGTTTGACACTTTAGGTATTTGAGAGTTTCACGATCGGTATGAATGACAAATTCATGCGATCGCAAATAATGTTCCCAAGCTTGTAAGACTCTTACCAATGCATACAGTTCTTTGTCATAGATATGATAATTGAGTTCAGCACCGGAACGTTTCTCACTAAAATACGCAATATGGCGCTTTTCTTGCATAAGCACACCTCCTATGGCATTACTACTAGCGTCACAATGCACTTGAAAAGTTTTGTCAAAATTAGGCAAGGCAAGCAAAGGCGCATGAGTAAGCACATTCTTAAGTTCATGGAAAGCGGTGTCTTGGGGTGGTCCCCAAACAACCAGTGCATTTTTCGTGCTCAAAGCGTGTAGAGGAGTGGCAATGGTATTAAAGTCTTTCAAAAACCGACGGTAGAAATCAGCTAGTCCTAAGAAACTATGCACTTGTTGTAAATTGGTGGGTGTGGGATAATTTTTAATTGCCTCAATCTTAGTTTCATCAACATGGACACCCTTAGAGTTAACAACAAATCGTAGATAAACAACTTTGTCCACACCAAAAATGCATTTGTCCATGTTTGCATAAAGTTTTTATTTTCGAAGAGTTTGCTAAACGTTCCTAATATGTGTAGCATGTTGTTCCAGAGGGTTGCTAAAAACAAGGATGTCATCAAAGTAGACCACAACACAATATCCAATGTAGGGTCGCAAAACATGATGCATTATGCGCATGAACGTAACCGGTGCTTCAGATAAGCCCATGGACATCACTAACCATTCATAGAGACCAAATTTAGTTTTGAAAGCCGTTTTCCACTCATCACCCACTTGTATGCGAATTTGGTAGTAACCACTTGTCAAGTCTATTTTGGAAAATATAGTGGCACCACTATGTTCATCTCGCATGTCATCTAAGCGTGGGATAAGGTGACGGTAGCAGATGGTGATAGCATTTATAAGACGGCAATCGGAACACATGCGCATACTACTATCATGTTTAGGCACTAGGATCACGGGAACCGTACAAGGACTCAAACTCTCATGAACATGCCCTTTTTCTAGGAGGTTTTGGACTTGCCTTTGTATCTCCTTTGTTTCACCGGGGTTAATGCGGTAGGATGCCTTGTTGGGAAGCGGTGTGCCGGGGATGAGGTCGATGCGGTGTTTGATCCCTCGCTTTGGTGGTAGTCCCAGAGGTAGCTCATCGAGGAACACATCCTGAAATTCCTGCAACAATTGAGATAACACAAGAGGAAGATGTTGTGAAGGGTTAGGCCGGGTAACATCATCCTTGCACACTATCACGTATTGAACGACAGTCGATGGGATCTCACTCACATCCCTCAAATCTCTTTTGGTGGCAAATAGTACTAGGTCACTCATGTCCCTCATCGTGGAGTCACTCAAATTTGGCTTGTGGTGCCCACTCGCTTTGAGGTGGATCACTCTCTCACTTTTCTCTCCATGATGGGACGAATCTTGCTTGCTGGCGATCACTTGACTTGGAGACATAGGGCGAAGCACATATTCGGTGCCCTTCATCTTGAAGATTCTTAGGTCTTTGTCGTCTTCCAGCAGACGGCAAAGGCTGTGGACGGCACACGTGGCAGCTTATGTCTGTTAAGGGGTTAACGACATGCTTTGCCATCTGCTGGTAGACGACAAAGATGCAAAGTTCTTTGTCGTCTGCCAGCGGACGGCAAATATGCAAAGTTCTTTGCCGTCTGTTGGCTGATGGCAGAGATGCAAAGTTCTTTGTCGTCTGCCAGCAGACAGCAAAGAAACCACATAGGCCATCCTAGTGCCACCCAGGTTGCACAGGTAGCTGCCACGTGGCAGCTTTGCCGTCTGCTCGCGGCAAAGCTCTTTGTCATCTGCCAGCAGACGGCAAAGAGCCTGTATAGCCGCAGTTTTTTCTCTTTTTTCTTAAATTCAGTTAATTTCACAGAATTTCTTAGCTTTATATATATATACACACACACATTTGAAAATACTTTCAACAAACATACCAACACATATCCGACAACAAGTTACCCACACATATCAAAAAACAAGTTTCCAACAACATATCCAACAAGTTTCCAACAACATATCCAACAACAAAGTTCATCGTACACAATCAAAACAAAAAAGGAAGCACAAGAAGAAGGGTAGAATCCATCAACGCAAGCTTCCTCATCTAAAGCAAATCTGCAAATTGGGAAAGAAGAAAGTTAGAAGAAGAAGAAGAAGACTAGCTAGAAGAAGAAGAAAAAGAAGAAGAAGAAGAAGAAGAAGAAGAATTTTTCTTCTCTTTCTTTTTCTCCTCTCCTCTTCTTTATCTTCTTCTTCTTCTAACTAAGGTCGGTAAAAATGCCATTTTAGCTAAGCTAGGTAAAAATGCTAAGTGTAGGTCATTTTAGAGCTAAGCTAGGTAAATAGGTCATTTTAGAGCTAAGCTAGGTAAATAGGTCATTTTGGAGCTTCGTAAGGTTATTATGTCATTTTCAAGGAAAATAAGCTATGTCTATGTCATTTTGGAGCTATACCAAGGTTATCATGCCATTTTTACCTAATTATGCTAAGTATGTCATAAATGAACCGAAGAAGCTAAGTATAGGTCATTTTTGAGCTAACCTAGGTAGTTATGCCATTTTTGAGCTGACTAATCATATTTATTCATTTTGGAGGATAAAATGGCAAGTGTAGGTCATTTTAGAGCTATCCTAGTTATAATCGGTCATTTTGGAGTTAGGTAAAGTTATTTTGTCATTTTGGAGGAAAATAAGCTAAGTCTATGTCATTTTGGAGCTAAACCAAGGTTATCGTGCCATTGTTTACCTAAGTATGCTTAGTATGTCATAAATGAACTAAAGAAGCTAAGTATAGGTCATGTTGGAGCTAAATTGGTCATTTCTTAAGCTAAGTATGCATTTGTTAAGCAAAACACTTGGGAAAACTTACCATCATCACGGAGGTGATGGACCGGTGGGGTTTGCGCCAGGGTGAGACGGAGAAGGACCGGTCGGGGTTGCGGCAGACGCAGAAGGATCGATCGATGCTTGTCGAGAGGCACGCTGCCCCAAAGATCATTTGCAACGTCTCCTTAGCATGATGCAACTCAAATGTGAATACTAGTAACTAATGACCATTCAAATGAAACTCACAGTTGGTGCTATAGCAATCTGGGGCATCGACGGAGGAGTCTGACCATTGTTCTGGCACACGGTCTGCACATTTTGTTTTCATGAGTCAGTCATATTAGTTAGTGATGAAACGACCATTACGTGCATGATTTGGCTAATATGCACGAGAAACTTACCACAAGGAGCTCATATAGGGCCCGATGAGACGCGTCGTTCCCGCTCCTCTCCTCCTCCAACAGCCTAGCCGTCCTCTCCTCCATGTCCGTCTCCCTCTGTGTCGCCTACCTATTTGCCTCCGCAAGAAGCTCTTGGGCCCTAGCCTCGATGGTGAGCTCCATTGGTCGTGGACAAGGCCTTATCTCAGGATCGGAGCTCGTCTAGTGCTTCTTGATCTCCGGGAGAGTTCTAGGACAACATATCAGTCCATCCCCAATGGGTATCGAGGCATGGGGCCTCCCGCCACCAGATATCATCACGAGCACTGGATCAAAAAGGACTCTAGCTCGGGTTGAAATCCTCCCCTTTCCTCGCCTTCCCCTCATCTCTGTACCTCATGAGCTTTTTGTGGGAGGAGATGTTGAACCTCTCTAGATGATCGACGTCATCCTTAGAGAATGCCTTGGCCTTCTTGTACGAGGCAGTATGGTCCATGGCATAGAGGTCGAACAGTGGTGGCACCTCCTTCTTGTTTTGTCGTGCCTAAAAGAGAGGAACAAAATATTAGTTAAGGGCTCAAGCTAGCATGAAGAATGAAATTGCATGAATCATGAAGCAAACCACATACCCAGTGATCCCCGTACTCAAACAGGTTGGAGCTCCCTTGATTGTGTGGCACACCTTTCATTTGGGCATGCTTATCCCTGGCCTTTTTGTGGTCGGCTAGCCATTTGGTAGAGCACCACTCATCCAACAATGTGTCCTAACAATTCATCCTATCCGTGTTGGGGAACGTTGCATGGGCAACAAAAAAATTCCTACGCACACGCAAGATCTATCCATGGTGATCAGCATCTACGAGAGGGAGAGTGGATCTACATACCCTTGTAGATCGCTAAGCGGGAAGCGTTAAGAAACGCGGTTGGTGTAGTCAAACGTCTTCGCGATCCAAATCGCCGAGCGTCCCGTGATCTCATCACGATCCGTCCCGTGAACTCATCACGATCCGTCCCGCAAACTCATCACGATCCGTTTCATGATCTTGATCACGATCTGTCCCACGAACTCATCACGATCCGTCCCGCGAACTCGTCACGAACCGTCTCGCGATCTTGATCACGGTCCTTCCGATCTAGCGCCGAACGAACGACACCTCCGCATTCAGCACACGTGCAGCTTGATAACGATCTCCACCATCTTGATCCAGAAAGAGGAAGTGGAGAGGAAGAAGAGTTCACCAGCAGTGTGACGGCGCTCCGGCGATGGTGGTGGAGCAATTCCGGCAGGGCTTCGCCTAAGCACTACAGAAAACCGATCTAGAGGAGAAACTATGCACTAGAGGAACGGGTAGCACGTGGCTGAAAATTCTGTGCCAAAATCCTAAAATCCTCTAGTATATATAGGAGAAGAGGAAGAGGAGTCTTGGATTCCAAAAAGCCAGCCCTTGGGTCGACCAAAGTGGGGAGGAGAGGAGGACTCCTCCTCCAATCCTAGTAGGACTAGGATTCCTCCTTTTTTTTGGCCTTTTCCACCATTTTCCCTTTGGGATTTTTCTCCCAGCCGCATGGGACTTGTGTGGGACTTCCACCAGACCACAAAAGGCTGGTATTTACTCTCCCACAGCCCATGAATCCTCTTGGGTCGAAATACCCCTCCCGGTGGTCTCCCGGTACACTACCGGCACTCCCGGTACATTACCGATTAGCCCGAAACTTTTCCGGCGACCAAAATGGGACTTCCTATATATGAATCTTTACCTCTGGACCATTTCGGAGATCCTCGTGACGTCTGGGATCTCATCCGGGACTCCTAACAACCTTCGGTCACCACCATACATAACTCTATACTACCGAAACGTTACCAAACCTTAAGTGTGCAGACCCTGCGGGTTCGAGAACTTTGTAGACATGACCGAGACACCTCTACGTTCAATAACCAATGGCGGGACCTGGATGTCCACATTAGTTCCTACATATTCTATGAAGATCTTTATCGGTCGAACCTCTATGTCAAGGATTCAGTTAATCCCGTATGATGTTTCCCTTTGTTCTTCGGTATGTTACTTGCCCGAGATTCGATCGTCGGTATCTCCATACCTAGTTCAACCTCGTTACCGGCAAGTCTCTTTACTCGTTCCGTAATACAAGATCCCGTGGCTAACACTTAGTAACATTGCTTGCAAGGCTTTATTGTGATGGTGTATTACCGAGTGGGCCCTTAGATACCTCTCCGTCACACGGAGTAACAAATCCCAGTCTTGATCCATGCCAACTCAACAGACACCCTCGGAGATACCTGTAGAGCACCTTTATAGTCACCCAGTTACGTTGCGACATTTGATACACACAAGGTACTCTTCTGATGTCAGTGAGTTGCATGATCTCATGGTCATAGGAACATATACTTGACATGCAAAAAACAGTAGCAATAAACTGACACGATCATAAGCTACGTTTGTAGTTTGGGTCTTGTCCATCACATCATTCTCCTAATGATGTGATCCCATTATCAAATGACATCACATGTCAAAGGCTAGGAAACCTTGACCATCTTTGATCAACGAGCTAGTTCACTAGAGGCATACTAGGGACAGAGTGTTGTCCATTTACCCACACATGTAATGTGTTTCCATTTAATACAATGATAGCATGGATAATAAATGATTATCACGTGGAAGGAAATATGATAATAACTAATTTATTATTGCCTCTAGGGCATATTTCCAACAGTCTCCCACTTGCACTAGAGTCAATAATCTAGTTCACATCACCATGTGATTCGCATTGTTATGAATCTAACACCCAATGAGTTCTGGGGCTCGATCATGCTTTGCATGTGAGAGCGGTCTTATAGTCAACGGGTCTGCGACATTCAGATCCGTTTGTACTTTGCAAATTTCTATGTCAAACCGTAAACACTGCTACCACACTCCACTTGGTACTATTCCAGATGGCTGCTCCACTATACGTATCCATATTGCTACTACAAGTCATCCGGATCGGTGTTAAAGCTTGCATCGACGTGACTCTTTACGACGAACTCTTTATCACCTCCATAATCAAGAAACATCTCCTCAGTCTTTTAGTTACTAAGGATAATCTTGCCCGATGTCCAGTGCTCCATTCCAGGATCATTTTGAAACCTTCTGGCCATACATAGAGCAAGGCTGACATCGGGTCTTTGTGCACAGCATTGACTACATGATAGAGCCTATGGCTGAAGCATAGGGGATGACACTCATCTTTTCTCTTTCTTCTGCAGTCACTGGGCATTGAGTCTTACTCAACTTTATACCTTACAAATTAGGCGAGAACTCTTTCTCTGACTAATCCATTTTGAACTCTTTCAAAATCTTGTCAAGGTATGTACTCATTGAAAGTCTTATCAAGTATCTTGATCTATCTCTATTGATCTTGATGCTCAACAATTAGGTAGCTTTATCCAGGTATTCCTTTGAAAAAACTCTTTTCAAACATCCGTTTATGCTCTCCAGAAATTCTACATCATTTCCGAATAGCAATCTATCATCCACATATACTTATCAGAAACTCTATAATGCTCCCACTCACTTTATTGCAAATACAAGTTTCTCGTAAACTTTGTATAGACTCAAAAACTTTGATCACCTCATCAAAGTGTATATTCCAACTCCGAGATGCTTGCTTCAGTTCATAGAAGAATCACTGAACCTCACACACCTTTTAGCATCCTTAGGACTGACAAAACCTTCTAGTTGCATCTCATACAACCTTTCCTTAAGGAAGGAAACGATGTTTTGGCATCCATCTGCCAGATTTCATAATTGAAAAATGCAGCAACTGCTAACATAATTCCAACAAACTTTAGCATCGCTACGAGTGAGAAAGTCTCATCGCAGTCAACTCCTTGAACTTGTCGTAAACTACTTTGCAACAAGTTGAGCTTTACAAATGGAAACATTTACCATCAGCGTTTGTCTTCATTTTAAAGATCCATTTGTACTTCAACAACCAGCCGTCCAATGAGCAAGTCCACCAAAGTCTATACTTGGTTTTCATACATGGATCCTTTCTCGAATTTCATGGCCTCTAACCATTTGTTGGTTTCCGGGCCCATCATCGCTTCTCCATAGTTCGTAGGTTCATCGTTGTCTAACAACATGACCTCCAAGACAGGGTTGTCATACCGCTCAGGAGCAGTATACATCCTTGTCGCCCAATGAGGTTTGATAGTAACTTGATCTGAAGCTTCATGATCATCATCATTAACTTCCTCTTCAACTAACGTAGGATTCATAGAAACAACTTCCTGCGTCGCGCTACTCTCTGGTTGAAGTAAAGGTTCAAATAACCTCCTCAAGCCCTAATTTCCTCGTAGGTCGATAGTAACTTGATCCAAAGCTTTCAAGATCATCATCATTAACTTCCTCTTCAACTGACGTAGGCTTCACAGAAACATCTTTCTATGCTGCGCTACTTTCTAGTTGAAGTAGAAGTTTCAACAACCTCATCAAGTTCTATCCTCCTCCCACTCAACTCTTTCAAGAGAAACCCTTTCTCGAGAAAGGACCCAATTTTAGCAACAAACATTTTATGCTTGGATCTGAGATAGAAGGTTCACCCAACTGTTCTTAGGGTATTCTATGAAGATGCATTTGTCCGCTTTGGGTTCGAGCTCATTAGGTGAAAACTTTTTCCACACAAGCGTCACAGCCCCAAACATTAAGAAATGACAACTTAGGTTTCTATCAAACCATAGTTCACATGGTGTCATCTCAACGGCTTTAGATGGTGCCCTATTTAAAGTGAATGTAGTTGTCTCTAATGCACAACCCCAAAATTATAGTAGCTAAATGATAAGGGACATCATAACATGCACCATATCCAATAGAGCATGACTATGACGTTCGGACATACCATCACACTATGGTGTTCCAGGTGGCGTGTGTTGTGAAACAACTTTCACATTGTCTAAAGTTGTATGCCAACTCGTAACTCAGATATTCACCTCCATGATCATATCGCAGATACTTTTATCTTCTTGTCACGATGATCTTAAACTTCACTCTGAATTTGCTTGAACTTTTCAAATGATTCAGACTTGTGTTTCATTAAGTCAATATACACTATATCTACTTAAATCAGCAGTTAAGGTAAGAAAATAACGATATCCACTGCATGCTACAAGACTCACTGGATTGCATACATCAACATGTATCATTTCCAATGAATCACTTGCCCACTCCATCCAACGGTTTTTTTTAGTCATCTTGCCCAAGAGGCATGGTTTGCATGTCTCAACCGATCCGAAATCGAATGAGTCCAAAGATCCATCAACATGGAGTTTCTTCATGCGCTTTATTCCAATATGACACTTAGCGGCAGTGCCACAAGTATGTGGTACTATCATTATTAACTTTGTATCTTTCGACATCAATGTTATGAACATGTGTATTACTACGATCAAGATTTCAACAAACCGTTCTCACTAGGTGCATGACCATTGAAGGTATTATTCAGGTAAACAGAATAACCATTATTCTCTAACTTAAATGAATAACCGTATTGCAATAAACATGATCTAAGCATGTTCATGCTCAACGCAAAACACCGAATAACATTTATTTAGGTTCGTCACTAATCCTGAAGGTAGAAAGAGCGTGCGATGTTGATCTCATCAACCTTGGAAACATTTCCAACTCACATCGTCACCTCACCCTTAGCTTAGTGCTCCGTTTATTCCGTAGCTTTTATTTCGAGTCACTAACATTTAGCAACCGAACCAGTATCCAATACCCAGGTGCTACTAGGAGTACTAGCAAGGTACACATCAATAACACGTATATCAAATATACTTCTGTTGACGTTGCCAGCCTTCTTATCTACCAAGTATCTAGGGTTGTTCCACTTCAGCGACCGCTCTCCTCATAATCGAAGCACTTAGTCTCGGGTTTGAGTTCAACTTTGGGTTGTTTCAGTCAAGCAGCAACTGACTTGCTATCCATGAAGTTTCCCTCCTTGCTCTTGCCCTTCTTGAAACTTAGTGGTTTTAACTAACCATCAACACTTTGACGCTCCTTCTCGATTTCTACCTTCGTGGTGTCAAACATCGCGAATAGCTCAGGGATCATTATTTCTATCCCTGGCGTTTTATAGTTCATCACCAAGTTCTAGTAGCTTTAGTGACAGTGACTTGGAGAACTATATCAATCACTATCTTATCTGGAAGGTCAACTCCCACTCGATTCAAGCGATTGTAGCACCCAGACAATCTGAGCACATGCTCAACGATTGAGCTATTCTCTTTCATCTTATAGGCAAAGAATCTTGTTGGAGATCTCATATCTCGCAACACGAGAACGAGCCTGAGATCCTAATTTCAGCTCTTAGAACATCTCATATGTTCCATGATGTTCAAAACGTTTTGGAGCCTCAATTCTAAGCTATAATGCATGACGCACTAAACTATCAAGTAGTTATCAAAACGTGCCTGTCAGATGTTCACAACATCTAGAAACAACACTAGAGGGTTTGGTGCACCGAGACTAAGGACATAAGGCTTTTGTGCAGCAATGAGGACAATCCTCAAATCACGAAGCCAGTACACAATATTGCTACCATCATCTTTCAACTCTATTTCTCTAGGAACATATAAAAATTCAAGGGAGCTACAGCGTGAGCAAGTAATCTACAACATAATTTGCAAAGACACTACTGACTATGTTCATGATATGAGTTCAATTAATCATATTACTTAAGAACTCCTACTCAAATTGACATCCCTCCGGTCATTCGAGTGATACATGATCCAAATTCACCAACTCAAGTCCGATCATCACGTGAGTCGAGGTGGTTACAATGGTGAACATCATCATGTTGATCATATCTACTATATGACTCATGTTCGACCTTTCGGTCTCTTGTGTTCCGAGGCCATGTCTGTACATGCTAGGCTCGTCAAGTTTAACCTGAGTGTTCTGCATGTGCAACACTGGCTTGCACCCGTTGTATGTGAACGTAGAGTCTATCACACCCGATCATCACATGGTGTCTCAACACGACGAACTTTCACAACGGTGCACACTCGGGGAGAACACAATTTATCTCGAAATTAAGTGAGGGATCACCTTATAATGCTACCGTCGTCCTAAGCAAAACAAGGTGCATACAAGGATTAACATCACATGCAATTCATAAGTGACATGATATGGCCATGAACTTGTGCTTTGGATCTCCATCTTGAAAGCACCGACATGATCTCCATCGTCACCGGCATGACACCATGATCTCCATCATCTTGATCTCCATCAACGTGTCACCACCGGGGTTGTCAGGCCCACCATGCTTCTACTACTATTGCTACCGTTTAGCGATAAAGTAAAGCATTACATAGCGCTTAATGATTGACACGCAGGTCATACAATAATTAAAGACAACCCTATAGCTCCTGCCGGTTGCCGTACTCATCGACATGCAAGTCGTGATAATCTATACATCACATGATCATCTCATACATCACATATATCACATCATGTAATTGGCCATATCACATCACAACATACCCTGCAAAAACAAGTTAGACGTCCTCTAATTGTTGTTGCATGTTTTACGTGGCTGCTACGGGTTTCTAGCAAGAACGATTCTCACCTACGCATAAACCACAATGGTGATACATAATTTACTTTTCAACCTTCTCAAGGACCGCCTTTGTCGAATCCGATCCAACTAAAGTGAGAGAAACTAGCACCCGCAAGCCATCTATGCAACAAGTTGCGGTCGAGGGAACCGGTCTCTCGTAAGCGTACGAGTAATGTTGGTTCGGGCCGCTTCATCTCACAATACTACTGAACCAAAATCCTACCAAGGGAGGAAGCAATCTAAGCATCAACGCCCACAAACCTTTTGTGTTCTACTCGAGATCTCATCTACACATAGACCTAGCTCATGATGCCACTGTTGGGGAACGTCACATGGGAAACAAAAAATTTCCTACGCACACGCAAGATCTATCCATGGTGATGAGAATCTACGAGAGGGAGAGTGGATCTACATACCCTTGTAGATCGCTAAGTAGGAAGCGTTAAGAAACGCGGTTGGTGTAGTCGAACGTCTTCGCGATCCAAATCGCCGAGCGTCCCGCGATCTCATCATGATCCGTCCCGTGAACTCATCACGATCCGGCCCGCGAACTCATCAGGATCCTTTTCATGATCTTGATCACGGTCCGTCCCGCGAACTCATCACAATCTGTCCCGCGAACTCGTCATGAACCGTCTCGCGATCTTGATCACGGTCCTTCCGATCTAGCGCCGAACGAACGACACCTCCGCGTTCAGCACATGTGCAGCTTGATGACGATCTCCACCTTCTTGATCCAACAAGAGGAAGTGGAGAGGAAGAAGAGTTCACCGGCAGCGTGACGGTGCTCCGGCGATGGTGGTGGAGCAATTCCGGCAGGGCTTCGCCTAAGCACTGCAGAAAACCGATCTAGAGGAGAAACTATGCACTAGAGGAACAGGTAGCACGTGGCTGAAAATTCTGTGCCAAAACCCTAAAATTCTCTAGTATATATAGGAGAAGAGGAGGAGAAGTCTTGGCTGCCAAAAAGCCAGCCCTTGGGTCGACCAAAGTGGGGAGGAGAGGAGGACTCCTCCTCCAATCCTAGTAGGGCTAGGATTCCTCCTTTTTTTGGCCTTTTTCCACCTTTTTCCCTTTGGGCTTTTTCTCCCAGCCGCATGGGCCTTGTGTGGGACTTCCACAAGCCCACAAAAGGCTGGTATTTACTCTCCCACAGCCCATGAAGCCTCTTGGGTCGAAATACCCCTCCCGATGGTCTCCCGGTACACTACCGGCACTCCCGGTACATTACCGATTAGCCCGAAACTTTTCCTGCGACCAAAATGGGACTTCCTATATATGAATCTTTACCTCTGGACCATTCCGGAGCTCCTCACGACGTCCGAGATCTCATACAGGACTCCAAACAACCTTCGGTTACCACCATACATAACTCTATACTACCGAAACGTCACCAAACCTTAAGTGTGCAGACCCTGTGGGTTCGACAACTATGTAGACATGACGGAGACACCTCTACGGTCAATAACCAATGGCGGGACCTGGATGTCCACATTGGTTCCTACATATTCTACGAATATATTTATCGGTCGAACCTCTATGTCAAGGATTCAGTTAATCCCGTATGATGTTCCCTTTGTTCTTCGGTATGTTACTTGCCCGAGATTCGATCGTCGGTATCTCCATACCTAGTTCAACCTCGTTACCGGCAAGTCTCTTTAGTCGTTCCATAATACAAGATCCCATGACTAACACTTAGTCACATTGCTTGCAAGGCTTTATTGTGATGTTGTATTACCGAGTAGGCCCTAAGATAACTCTCCGTCACACGGAGTAACAAATCCCAGTCTTGATCCATGCCAACTCAACAGACACCCTCGGAGATACCTGTAGAGCACCTTTATAGTCATCCAGTTACGTTGCAACGTTTGATACGCACAAGGTACTCTTCTGATGTCAGTGATTTGCATGATCTCATGGTCATAGGAACATATACTTGACATGTAGAAAACAATAGCAATAAACTGACACGATCATAAGCTACGTTTGTAGTTTGGGTCTTGTCCGTCACATCATTCTCCTAATGATGTGATCCCGTTATCAAATGACAGCACATGTCAATGGCTAGGAAACCTTGACCATCTTTGATCAACGAGCTAGTTCACTAGAGGCATACTAGGGACAGAGTGTTGTCCATTTACCCACACATGTAATGTGTTTCCATTTAATACAATTATAGCATGGATAATAAACGATTATCATGAACACGGAGATATGATAATAACTAATTTATAATTGCCTCTAGGGCATATTTCCAATAATCCGCACATCAACTCGGGGCACCTAAGTTAGACAAGAGAAATTTCAGCGCTACGCCTACGAATCAAATCAAGGAAACTAAGTACAAGGCCTTAAGAATAGGTAATTACCTTCATGTACTTATCCTTACTCAAAAAAATTTTGCGGTACTTCTTCTTGGCCCTCTTAATGTTAGTCGAGGCGTAGTAGTCTCGAATAGCCTGCACCCGAGCCTCATGCCGTAAGTTCTGAAGTAGGTGCTTGCACTCGCCTACGAGAACAATAGCCGCGTGCACCTTGTGTTCCTCAAGAGACCTGTAGAAGGTCTACAATCAAACAAGACAACACTAATTAGTACAATCACTAGGTGTTGTTAATTTTTAATTCTGTAAAGGAGAAATTACCCAAAACCGATGGGTCACAATGTCGGCCACCGTCTCGCACAAGACACCGTCGACCCTCTCCTCCGGCGGGGCCGGGGTAGCCAGGTACAGCTCCCAAGTCAGTGCTACCTGTGGAAGCTCACCCTCACCGGGCAACTGGACCTTCCCCGGGAAGTGGTGCCGGAGAAGCACACCAAGGACCTGGTTGGGCCTGTGGACACCAGTGTCATGTTTCCAACCCCTGCAGTATGACAAGTCCAACACATTAGATATTAATTTGAAGAAACATGAAGGAAAAAGGTTAAAAAAGAGTAAATGCACTTACTTCTCCGCATTAGGCACAATCAACCACCTCTGATCGCAGGTCGTCGGCACGGGCTGGAGCTTTGTACAATCACGCTGGTAGACCTTCTTGCCCTCCTCAACCAACTCGCCCTCACTATAGCTATCCTTAGAAAAGTTCTCACCACCATTAGCATGGCTACTAGCCTCCGGAGTCACGTGGGACGAAGACTCTGGGACCGGAGTCTCCTGGGACGAAGGCTCGGTGACCCAAGGCTCGTCGGCCAGAGGCTCGATGACCGGATTCCGAGACGGGTCCAAGTCAAACAGGTCCACCTGAGAAGGAGCAGTCCTATGGTCGGGCGAATCAGCTAGGGGTGGCGGCGAGGAAGGCACAACAACCTTCCTACCTCTAGCACCTCTCTTTGTCTTCCCCCGACCTCTCCCGGTCGAAGAAGAAGCACTCGTTGGTGTCTGCATACTATGTACCAACGCTCTCCAGAGTTGCTGGGGTGGAATAATAGCACCCCTCCCATCACGCACCGAGGAAGGAGGCTCAGAGCGCTCTCGACCCGTGCCCACCATCTGTCAACACCTGCAATGACAAAGAGTGAACGAAATTAGTTCAACATAAAAAATGAAATACCTAATAACATGAACTAATTAATAATATATATGTACATAATAATAATTGAATACTTGACATTACTAATATTAATCTTCATCATCTATATATGCTCCGGGATCAATAAATGCATAATCATCATCACTATTAGTAATGACGTGCTCATCAGCATCATCAATAAATGCATCAACATGTGGAAGGCCTCCTTTATATAATCGGTCAAGCATTGGCAGGTCATCCGCACCAGTAACCTCTTCTTCTTCTGGCTCTTCTTGTTCTGGCTCAGGGGTGAAGTCTGATTCACTGTCGCTGTCTACCTCAATGTTCTGGAGTGAAGTAGAGCGGTTCTTGAAACGGTTTTTTGGAAACACGTGTTTCTTGGAAGAATTATCCTTCATATGTGCCTGGGATAATGTGAGGTTCATAATCATCTTCATTGAGGGGAGGTGCTCTAAAATGTGGCAGCATATCATAAACGACATCCCAACCATTCAGATTTGGATCCGTTTGGCAGGCCCACGGTAGATAGAAAACTTGGGTCGCCTCTTGAGCCGTAATATAGATATCGGGAACATCTGAATGGGTGCTTTATTTGATTTCGATTAGCCCTATATGTTCATGAGTCCTTCTAGTCTCCTTTGGCTGGAACCAATAACATTTGAAGACTACAACGTTTTGGTGGGTTTTCACCAAAGAATGTACGTTCATAAATTGCTTCAACTCTTCCATAATACTCGGCCCCTACTTCGCCGACAGTGGAGACACAACAATTGGTAGACTTTCAGTCGGCCATAGATAGCTCTTTGCCAAAAGTACGAAAGCGATACCCGTTGATGTCGTATTTGTCAAATGAACGGACCTTATAGTCAAAACCATTAGCGACTTGTCTCCAGTTCAGAGTCCATAGACTCTGCATTAGCCTACAAGTTTAATATGAAAGGATTGTTGCATTAGCCGCAAACTAGACACAGAAATGAAATCGTCTAATGCAAATTAACGTTTGCTTGAACCAAGAGATGAAACCGAGATAGCCGCCTCCATGCTTTGCCAGAAGCTCATACTCTATGACGGAATCCTTTTGGATCACCGCTCCATCCGAGAATTCGGCGACGTATCGACTATATCACATATTCGGGAATAAGAGCATTTCAAAGGAATTAGAAGTTGCGAAACAACATACCAAGAACTTACTCGATGTACGGCCGCATTATGTTAAGTTGTTGAAGATATACAACGAAATGGTCTGCCATTCTTCGAGATCCAATGCTATTGCTTTCAAAGCACCGGCTGGTGCGAGCTTCCCTTTGAATAGGCTAAGGTTGGATCGACCTTTTTCACGATCGCCATCATTGTACCAAGGTTTCGGATTATGCAAATGACGATTCTTGGCTATGTAGTGTGTTGTCACGAAGTTTTTCACCTCCTTAGTAATGAATGCCTCGGCCATCGATGCTTCAACTCTATGTTTATTTTTACATTGGCTCGAAGCGTCTTGTGCATCCTCTCAGTTGTGAAGCACCAATGATTTTGCACGCCCCACAATCTTGCCTCGGTCGGGAGATGCAAAATCAAATGCTACATTGGAGTAAAGAAGCCCGGTGGAAAGATCTTTTCTAACTTGCAGATCAACTCTGGCGCCAACTCTTCCAGTTCGTCTAGCACGTCAGGCGATAGTTGTTTCGCACAAAGAGCATGGAAGAAATAGATTAGCTCTGCCAGTACTAGCCATTCATCCTCAGGGATAAAGCCACGCAACATCACCGGCATTACCCTCTCAAGCCATATGTGCCAATCATGACTCTTGAGACCAAATATTTTCAATTTGGCAAGACGCGCTCCCCTCTTTAGGTTCGCTGCATACACATCGAAGAACTTCAACTGCATTTTCACCCACAAGATCATTTCCCTCATAGCTGGCCTTCCAAGATTGAACCATGCCTTTGGCTTCCTCCAGTTCTTCTTTCCTTTCGGTTGTCGTATGTTTTGTAACGGTCTATCACATAGAGCCTCTTGATCGACTCTAGCCTTAGGATTATCCTTTGGCTTCCCCTCTATGCCGAACAATGTACCAAAAAGGGCCTCCGCGATATTCTTTTCAGTGTGCATCACATTGATGTTGTGTGGGAAAAGGAGGTCTTTAAAGTAAGGCTGATCCCACAAACATATCTTGTGAGTCCAGGCGTGTTCTGTATTATACCCTTTGAAATACCCTGGAAGATTTGGATCTGGCTCGAGAGCATTTATCTGATCCGGGATTTGTTGGCCTGTCAACGCAGGTGGTGCAATGTTTTTGACAACTCTACCTTTGATGAAATTCTTCTTGTCTTTTCTGAACTTATGGTCAGGATCCAGGAACTGTCTATACATGTCGAAGCAAGAAAACTTGCGACCCGCCTGCAGCCAACGGAACTCAAGAGCTGCCTTGCATGTGGGGTACGGGAACCTTCCATGCACACACCAGCCAACGAATAGCGCATACGCAGGCAAGTCATGCGACGAGTACATGTACCACACATGCATTTTGAAGTTATTTTTGGTAGCGGCGTCGTATGTCTTGATCCCATTATCCTAGGCTTCTTGCAATTCATCCTTAAGCGGCTGCATGTACACATTCATATTCTTCCTCGGAGATTTGGGCCCTAGAATTATCAACGTCAGGAAAATGTTCTTTCTTTTCATAATCTCTTCGGGGGGAGATTGAGTGGAATGACAAATATAGGCCAAGAACTGTATTGTGCTGCCGTCATACCATACACATTAAACCCATCCATGCTGATGGCAACTCGAGGATGCCTTGGATCTGCTGCTTTATCCTTATGTAATGCATCGAAGTTCTTCCACGCAAAAGCGTCTGAAGTGTGTCCCAACATTGGATTCCCATCTGCATCTAGTTTTGTTCTTTTGCCCAATTTATGCCACGTCATCTGTGTGGCCATATCTTCGACGATGAAAAGACGTTGAAGTCTTGGTGTGATTGGCAGATACTGAACAACCTTGACTGTGATTTTTGTCTGACTCTTCTCACCCATACCGTTGTCTACCAGAACATACCTGGAAGCATTGCAAATGGGACAATAGTTGAAGCCCGCATACTCAAGCCTAAATAAGGCACATCCATTCTCATAGGCATCTATCTTCTCATAGGGCATCTTAAGCGCACGTAGGATTTTGTCCGACTGGTACAAGTTTGCTGGCAATACATGGCCTTTGGGTAGAAAGTGTCCAAATATCGTCATCATCGAGTTGTAGCATTCTCTGCCAAGGTTGAACTGAGCCTTCAGCCATTACTTGCGCGATGGCATCTAGCTGACAAGCTCAGTGTGCTCGTGGAGAGGACGTTTTGAAGACACCAACATTTCATAGAAGGCCTTTGCATATTCCTCCATCTCATCATCCGAATCTCGAGCATCATCAAAGTCTTCCACCATGTCTTCAATCCCGGTACCATGCTCGTCGGTGCGACGACGAACCACCTCAGCTCTGGCATGTTGGGCAGACTCACCATGAAATGTCCAGACCATATAATTAGGCGTAAAACCACACTTCTGTGGGTGTTTGATCATTTGAAACTCTGACTTCTTCTTGAAGTTGTCGCAATCGACACAGGGGCACCAGGTTGTTTTCTGTCCATTTGCAAATGCGACTCTCACAAACTCCTTGGTTTTTGTTATCCATTCATGGGTCATGTCTTTCTGACTAGTGTGACTGGTGTACATCCACCCACGATCACTCATCTTTCCTAGCTACTAGACACACAAAATATATATACATAATTCAGCAAACCATATTCATCAGTTAATAGAGTTTGTCAGTTTTATTACGTCCATGCAACCTAGACGCTAGTAGGTAAAGATTGGTCCTAATCCGACCCAAGTATGTGTAGATTGGGTTTGTTTTCCCATGCTCTGCTCCAGATCCGATGCACAATTTCGGCAACACCTCCTCGTTGTTCTCCTGATACGCATCTCGGCAATAAGTAGAGAGGATGTGTACCCGGAGAACAACAGGGAGGCACTGACGAAATTCCGCATCGGATCCGGGGCAAAGCATATGGGAAAACGAACAAAATATACACATACTCGGGCTGTCCATGGATAACATTGGACAATTCGACAAAATCACGGTTATAAATATGCTAATGAATGCATATTTATAGATGTAACCCTTTCAAATGGGAGACGCATAGTGGTCACGCATACTGATGATTGAATACACCTATAGCCAGCAAGTTTCATTGGCACGAAGACCGGAACAGAGCAATTATTTTAAGGGTGCCGGGGGAGAAGATGTAATTTGTGCTCACCCACGAACGTAGGGGCGGAGCTCGTCAAATGCACGGGGAGGTCGTAAAACACCAGACCCTCATAGTGACGAAACAGCTGCACATTTAAATCCACCTGATCAACATAAATATGATGTTTTATATAAAAAAATCGAAAAATATATGACCTAACTCATAATTAAGAAATATATGACCCCGTCGGCCTCTGGATCGGGTTGTCAGGGGTGTTGTGTCAGGGTCGGGGTGTCAGGGGTGTCAAGAGTGTCGTGTCGGGGTCGGGGTGTCGGGGGTGTCATGTCGGGGTAGGGGTGCTGTGTCGGGGTCGGGGTACCGTGTCGCGGTGTCGGCGTGCCGTGTCGGGGGTCGGGGTGTCGGTGGTGTCGTGTCGGGGTCGACCCTCGACTCTTTTTCCCCTAGATCCTTGGGGGTCGGGGGTCGGGGGACTTCTTCTTCTTCTGTTGCTCCTGCTATTCTTCTTCTTCTTCCTTCTTTTGCTTCTCCTCCTCCTTTTCTTCTTCTTCTTCTTCTTCTTCTTCTTCAACGATCATCGACCCTCGACCCCTTGATGACCGGCGATCCTCGACCCGGTTCCTTCGACACCGACGCACTCCGTCGGTGATCCTTGACCCGGTTTTCCTTTTTCCTTTTCTTCTTCTCCTCTTCTCCTCCTTTTGTCTTCTTCTTCCTCTTCTTCTCCTTCTCCTCCTCCTCCTCTAAAAACTAACTAACTAACTTATTTTTTCTAACCTAATAAACTAAACTAAACTAAACCTAATTCTAAAAAAACAGAACTAAACTAAACTAAACCTAAACCTAAATCTAAATAAACAGAACTAAAATAAAATAAAATAAACCTAAATCTAAAAACAGAACTCAACGGGATCGGGGAGCGGAGTCGCCACCGGCGTCGATCTACCGGTAGGCGGCCCTGGAGGAGGCCGGCCACCGAGAGCGGGACGGGGAGCAGGGGGTGCCAGTCCAGATCCTAGCACCGTTGGGGAGGGGCGCGGGGCGGCCTGGGCGGGGCCGGTGGAGGGGGCAAGGGAGGGGGCGGCATCGCCATAGGGGAGGGGGCAGGGCAGGGTAAGTGGAGGAGGCTGGGGCGGGGTAAGAGCGGGGTGGGGCTGGTGGAGGAGGTTGGGGCAGGGGAGGGGCGGGGCAGGGCAGGCCGGTGGAGGAGGCCGGGCAGGGAAGGAGGCGGGCCCGAGGCGGCGGTGGCGGTGGGGGTCAGGGGGGCGGGAAGGAGCGAAGCGGCAGGGCATCGGTGGCGGCGGGGGGGGGGGGGGCGGGCCGGAGCGGCGTGGGGTCTGGGCGACGGCGGGATGCGGCGGGGTGCGGTCGGGGAGAGAGCGAGAGACAGAGAGAGAGGAAGGGGTGGGCCTTTAGGGCTGTTAGGTAGTGGCTTCTTTGCCGTCTGTAAGCTGACGGCAGAGATTCTTTGCCGTTCGCGAGAAGACGGCAAAGAGGTGGGGTGGGCCATTGCAATAAGCTGGCCTCCACTGGGTCCCACCCCACCTCTTTGCCATCTGCTGGTGGACGACAAAGAATCTTCGCCATCAGCTGGTAGACGGCAAAGAATTTGCTGATGGCAAAGCCACCCTTTGCCATCTGCTAGCTCTTTGTCGTTTGTTTTCTGCTAGCTGATGGCAAAGCCACTCTTTGTCGTTTGCTAGCAGACGGCAAAGATCTGGTAGACGGCAAATCTTCTAATTCCAGTAGTGTAGGCACTAGGTCAATAGGTGAGTGCTCAAAAATATTATTAGTTGGTAAATAAACACCAAAAAATATCCTAGAATGATAATATATTAGTATGGAACAATAAAAATTTATAGATTCATTGGAGACGTATCAGTTCTGCAGTACCTGAACTTCCACTTGTAAGAACACGACCTTGTTTATCTTTTCACAGCCATGGCTTTCCACAGGATTACGGGTGATGCATTGTGTTCCTTGGAGTACTAGTGTAAACCTAACACACTTTTTAGCATCTAAATGGGGGGTTTTGTTTCGCAATCTTCTATAATGGCAGACGTGAGGTCGGGACGTGGTTCCCGCGCGTCTATGGTAGTAGGCATTCATAATCCCCTAATATGATCACAATTGAGTCTTAGCACGCGCTTTGAGTTCATTTGGTGTTTATTTCTCGCGGATTTTGTTTGGAGCTCTATTCTTCGTCCATCGATGTTTTTGGAGCTGCTTCTCTTGATTTTCTCTTTTGCCCTCTAAATTGGCGGTGGATATGCATATTATAACGACACTCACACGATCCTAATTCATTAATTTTGCCGGTGCGGTTGCCTACACTCATTATTTTAGCCGATCGAATCTTGCTCCGCCCGCCACGGTTGAACTCACGTGCGCATCAATTTGATGTTAGCATAAAGTAGGATAGCCTTAGAAATCTAGGCGGGCGCATTGTAACAGATGCAAATGACTGGATCTGGAAACCAAATTCGGTCATGGGTATTTTTCCAATCCTATACGGTCTGTTGTAGAAGTTGGACTTCTGTATCATTTGTGTTAGAGCTTGTAAGATTTTTCACATGTTTTTTAGGCGATGCGGCTAATATTATCTCTTATGTTGTTGTCGTTATAAAACAAATTGTATCTGGTTTTTGTTTTTCACAGTCCTCATGTGTGTAACTATGGATCCGGTCCATAGAGACATGCATCCTAATTTTCTACAACCTATTTTGATACAGCGAAAGATGGTAGAACCTCAATAGCTTCTCATGCTGAACTTCTAGTTTTTTCCTTGTGTTCAGAAATTCAATAGTGAGGTGTTTTTTTGAACATGTGAATGTGAGGTTTTAAAACTTTGATCTTTTGTTTCTTTCTAATTGGAGCTTCATTTTTTTAATATTCATAAAATATTATTTGTATTTTATATAAAACTGTTCGACCACTTTTTTTGTTAAATAAAATAGTAAACTTCAATTTTTACATCTGCTATGTGTTCTCAAAATTTGACCATTGTTTTTTACTACTATTTTTTACGATAATTCATATTTCTATATGTTTTCTTGAAATCTTCCCGTGTACAATTGTTCGACTAACCCATAAAAAATCCTCTTTTTGCCTAACATATTTTCGTTCGACGAATGGTTGTAGAACTTCTTAACTACAGATGTTGAACATATTTTTTTTCTATGGGAGATTTCAAGATTTTTTTTAATTGCGAGTTTGTCACATACGTGGCCCTACTATCTATCTCACGGGTGTTGGCGGATTGAATGACCGCACATATGTTTTTGTAATTTACATTGAACTTCTCTAACTATTAAATCTTTGAGGAATCATGGAATTGGCCCATCGATACATGCATCCTTTTTTACTAACATATTTTCGTACTTCGATCACTAGTAGAACTTTAGTGGGTATTTATCTCGAACTTAAGGATTATTTTTACTACCGTCAACTAAGCGCACTAACGCGTTAGCACGATGCCGAGCCGAGGGGAGGGGGGTGGGATCCCCCTCCCCTTCCTCGGCGAGACCAAGACAGGAACGAGCCGGAGCATGCGATGATGCGACGTGGCACGTCGTCGCATGCGGAGGCGATTTTGTAACATCCATGACCCCACTATCTATCTTTGGGGTCCATGAGTGGGGGTGGAAATAGAATAACCGCATGCGATAGTCAATCAAGCGCACTAGCACGTTTGAGCGAGGCCGAGCGGGGGTGGGGTGGGGCGGTGGCGGTCAGGAGCTCCCTTCCCTCTCGCGATAAGCCCGAGACAGGAACGAGCCAAAGCAGGCTACAACACGCAGCATGTTGTGTCATTGCATGCAGAGGTGAGTCCATCACATCCGTGATGCCGCTATCTATCTTAGGGGTGTGGCTCTTGGTGTGTGCGTGGGTGTGGAAACGGAATAGCCGCATTGCGCCTATCAACCAAGCGCACTGCAGCGTTAGCATGACGCCAAGCTGGGAGGAGGGGGTCGGGATCCCCTCCCCTCCTCGGTGAGGTCGAGACAGGAACGAGCCGGAGTAGGCGATGGCGTGGCATGCCATGTAGCCGCATGCGGAGGCAAGTCCGTCACATCCGTGAGCCCACTATCAATCTTAGGGGTGTGCCTCTAGGGTTCTTGCATGGGGATGGAAACAGAGTAACCACATTGCGCTTGTCAACCAAGTGCGCTGTAGCGTTAGCACAAGACCGAGACGAGGGAAGGGGTTCCGAATGCCCCTCCCCTGGGAAGGCCAAGAAAGGAACGAGCTGGAGCAGGCGACGACGTGGTGTGCCGCATCTTCTCATGCGGAGGCATGTCTGTCACATTCGCGACCCCACTATTTATCTTAGGGGTCTGGCTCTGGTTGCGTGCATGGGGGGTGGAAACAGAATAACCGCATTGCGCATGTGAACCAAGCACGATGATGATATGTCTCCAACATATCTATAATTTTTGCTTGTTCCATGATGTTATATTATCAATCTTGGATGTTTTACAATCATTTTATAGCAACTGTATATCAATGTTTGGGACTAACCTATTGACATAGTGCCAAAGTGCTAGTTGTTGTTTTTGCTTGTTTTTTACATCACAGAAAATCAGTACCAAACGGAGCTCTAACACTGTGGGGATTTTTGTGGTTTTTTTCTGGACAAGAAGAAAGCAATTTGGCAAAATAACACCAGAAGAGGGGGGCCCAGGGTGGCCACCCTCCAGTAGGGCATGCCAGAGGCCTTTGGCACGGCCTGGTGGAGGGTGGGAACCTCAGACACCCCCTCAACCGACAATCGAGCCTATAAATTCCCTGAAAATCCAAAAACCCTAGGGGAGTCACCGAAACACAATTCCAGCCCCACAAGTTTTAGAATCTCGAGATCCAATCTAACAGCATCACAGAGGGGTTCATCTTCTTCATAGGTGCCTCTTCGATGATGCGTGATTAGTCTACCATAGACCTATGGATCCGTAGGCAGTAGCTAGATGGCTTCCTCTCTCTCTATGTTTCTCAATGCAATGGTCTCTTGGATTTCTATTTGATGTAATGACTTTTGCAGTGTGTTTGTTGGGATCCGATGAATTTTGAGTTCATGATCAGTTTCTATCTATGAATATGATTTGAGTCTTCTTTGATCTCTTATTTGCATGATTACTTATAGACTCGTATTTCTTCTTCGAATCTTTGGTTTAGTTAGGCCAACTAGATCGATTTTTCTTGCCATGGGAATAGGTGCTTTGTGATGGATTCGATCTTCTGGGGTTCTTTCCCAGTGACAGAAAGGTAAGCAAGACACACATGTATTGTTGTCATTAAGGATAACAAAGTGGGATCTATTCCTACATGAATAGGTCTTGGCTACATCATGTCACCGTTCTTATTGCGTTACTCCATTTGCCCGTGAACTTAATCCAATAGATGCATGCTGGATAGCGGTTGATGTGTGGAGTAATAGAAGTAGATGCAAAATCGTTTGGATCTATTTATCTTGGACGTGATGCCTATATAGTGATCATTGCCTGGATATCGCCATGATTATTTGATATTCTATCAATTTCCAATAGTAATTTGTTCACCCATCGTGTGCTATACTCATGAGAGAAGCCACTAGTCAAACCTACGTCCATTGGGTCTGCTTTTCCATCATATTGCTTTCCGCTATTTGCATCTTTTGTTTTCAGATCTATTAATACAAAAAAGCCAAAAATTCCTTGCTGCACTTTTTGTTTATTTTTTTTACTACGTTCTTGAGAGATTTATTTTTCCAAACTATCATTACCTAATCTATCTTATTACCGTAGAGAGCGTGACAACCTCTCTTTCACGTCGGGTTGCAAGTATTTGTTGTTTGTGTGCAGGTGTTCTTTACGTGAATGCGTGATCTTCCTCTACGGATTGATACCTTGGTTTCATAACTAAGGGAAATACTTACCGTCGTTGGGCTGCATCATCCCTTGTTCTTTGGGGAAATACCAATGCAGTCTCAAGCCACGTCAACTGCCGGGTTAGCACGAGGCCGAGCAGGGGGGAGTGGGTCGGGGGCCCCCTCCCCTCCCCCGACAAGGCCGACACAGGAATGAGTCATCGCATGGAGAGGCGAGTCCGTCACATACATGAACCCACTATGTATCTTAGGGGTGTGGCTCTTGGGTGCGTGTGTGGGAGTGGAAACAGAATAACTGCATTGCACCTATCAACTAAGCACACTACTACGTTAGCGCGAGGCCGAGCCGGGGGGAGCGGGGTTGAGACCCCCACTCCTCCCTCGGTGAGGTCAAGACAAGAACTATTTGGACCAGCTGACAACCCAACATGCCATGTCGTCCCATGCGGAGGTGTGTCCGTCACATCCGTGAACCCACTATCTATCTTAGGGGTATGGCTCTAGGGTGTGTGCGTGGGGGTGGAAACAGAATAACCATATTGCACATGTCAACCTAGTGCACTACCACATTAGTGCGAGGCCAAGCCGGGGGAGGGGGTCGGGACCCCCCTTCCCTCCCCCGGCGAGGCCGAGACAGGAACGAGTGGGAATAGGTGATGACGCCACAGGTCGCGTCATCGCATGCGAAGGCGAGTCCGTCACATTCGTGACTCCACTACCTAACTTAGGGGTGTGACCCCACTATATATACTTCCTTTCTTTGTGTATTTGCACTTCTTTTTTCTAAATTGTTTTCTATTAAAAGTTAGGGTTTAGCTTGTTAGTGAATTCACACTTCACTTTTTGTTATATGTGAACTTCCTTTGTTTGTGTCTTTGAACTTCTTTTGTTCCTAAATTGTTTCCCCTGTTGTTCTTTGTTTCTAAGGGTTGGCAATAGTTGTATTTTGTCTCTTTCTTTGTTGGTGTATTTTTGAAGTTTATTTGATTGTTCCTATGTGTGAGCCATTGCGATTTTGAGCAAAGAACGGGTTGGAGCAGATGTATTTTATTGTGATGCATGTGGATGTAGGTGTAATGTTTTTTCTAACTTGATTGTCGTATCTTTTAGTAGTACATAGATAATGTTTTTTTTTCTTATGACATGCATTATAGATATTTCTTTTTATTTACTATATTGAGTGTTGAAATGGTGCATTTATATTGTAGTGTTGTTCAAATGATTCATTTATTCTGTAGTGCAGGTTGTTACCTGCATTTATTCACCATCACCCACACCATATCAAAAAATTCCCTACCTCGCGGTCTCTCTCTCATCTTCCTCATGCTCGCTCCCATCTCACTCCTGCCCTCCGGATTCCACTCTCTCTTGGTGCGAGTGGGTCGAGAAACCAGTGGTGCATCCCCACACCCCATTCCCCGTGCTCCCTCCCGTGCGCTCTTTTTCTGCCTGAAAACGATCTAGCAACTGCACGTGTGCTAAGGAACTGCTACTGCCGTCGTGGGGGGGGGAGAACTGTCATGGTGTCGTGCATCAGGGTCGTCTAGATATGTAGAACTACTGCCTCCCCCCACCCCCTCTAATTATTCTCTAGATCTAGGCAGTGTCTCTCATGTGCCCCTCCACTCTCGCATCCACCTCCCCCTTTCTTTTAATGCTTGCATCCAGGGGTAGGTTGGGTTCTTCTAGAGTATGTGTAGATGCTTTGTTTTCATCTCGTTGTGCAAGCTTTAGCTTTAGTCTTTTGTTGATTGCATTTGTGTGGGTCTGTTTGTTTTATTCATGGCCATGTAGCTAGTGGTTCATGCGATTTAGTTCTTCAAATCTAGGGTTCTCTCCTTGTTTAAGTTGATTTTCTATGGTGCTTTGTTTGTAGATGCATCTTCTTCTGGTATATGCTTTCTTATGTATTTTTGTTGTTATTTGTGTTTGTTATTTTTAGGTGGATCCAGGTTTTCGACCATTCTCCATCAGGGAGGCATATTCTGATGCCTTCAGGCCCTTCATCAGGTGAATCTTTTTATTTTTTATTTTTTTTACTCTGATGGTGTATCATAATGCATATGCATCATTTAGATTTAATGGCTTGATTTCCTATAGATCAGGTACTTTTAATTATTGGCCCTGCTTGAAGTTGTAGTATTATCTCTTTTATTTTGGTATCTGTGTGCATCTTGTTTATAAATAGGATTTTACTTTTATATGACTGCCTTGATCTTCAATTGTATGTCATGTTGAACTGGCCATATTTGACAATGTGAACTTCTTAAATATTTGATATGTATGCATTTTAGTTTGTAGCTGAAGTTAGAAGTGTTTGTCTTAGTGAATATATAATGTATTAGTAATGAACATTCTCATCAAGTCTCTTTGTACTTCCCATTATTTTAATTTTAGTGTATATCTTTGTATTTGTGTTACCATTTTAATGGTCATGAAAAGTAGTTGGGCTTTCTGGTTGTACATTGTTGAACTTGTGGCTATTGATGAACTATATTGTTTTGCTCATGCTCTATTTGCTTATGTAGTACTGCCTTGGGCACATAGTTAAACTTCTGGTTTTTATATTTTATAATCGTGAAATTTATTTTAACTACTAGTTGTGCACTCTTTTACTGCTTTGTTAGTTGTTGTTGAACTTCTGACTATTTAGTGTTATGGATTGTTTGTGTAGTACTACCTTTGGTGTACATAGTTTTAATAATCTTTGTATTTTCTCTTAGGCTTTGTGTTTTGATTTCTGAGGCCATTTCTTTGTATTGAATTAAAACGCAGCTGCCACTTTTTTCTTTTTGTAGTTGGTGATGACATTAATAATTCTAAAAAAGTACTTCTGATCAAGATGGGATTTCAAGAGTTAATGTTGATGTTCCAAACTTTGATGCAACTAAATTGCATGTGCCTTTGAGTTTAGTTGTTGAGGTTGCTTGCAGTCTTGATAAAAAAATAAATCTTGGTGATCTTGCGTTTGCAGCTCTTGCTTCACTTAGTATGTGCAACTCCTTTTTATTTTTTTATTCTAGAGCCATGTTTTTGAACTTGTTCCTATCATGTGTTTTATATTTGTTCTTTACTCTTTTCCGTTGTTTTGTTTCTGTGTTTTTGCAGATGCAACTAGTAAAGAAATTGTTAATACCATCAACGACGTTCTATCTAACTTGTGTGGGGTCGAGAAGTCTGCTGAGGATGAGAAGGTGGCTCCATCAGCAGAAGATTGTGAAAGTTCTAGTTATCGATTGGAGGGTTGAAAGCACATTTGCTCCCTTGGTGGTTTTGGGAACTAATAACAACATATATGTCAGTGAACTAATGTTTTCACCAAGCATGTTTCAGGAAAAGTTCAATGATGGGTTGGCAAAAGGATTGTGGAATACCCCAAGATGCAAGGAAATAGATTGGCAAAGCTTCAAGCAAGAGGACTCTACATTTTACTTTGTGAAAAATCACTTTGAGTCCATAGGAAAGCCAATACTATCAAAAGGGGATAAGGTACTGTTGGTGAACAAAATGCTCATACGTGCAAAAGTGATAGTCACCACATACACCCACAAGCTCTTCGACAAAAGTTTGTCCAAAGCCAAATACCCAAAATTGGTGCAACAAACACTTTCCACTCGGTGCCATCGATTCTCGGCCTTAGACATACTCAGCCAAACCCTAGCCCTTCGGTCCAACCGATTCTGCTTCGGTGCCACCAAGTTTGGATTGCCAACTTCCTGTTACACAAATTCACAAAATCGGTACCATCGAGTTTTTTGAATCGGCGTCACCGAGTTTGGCACCCCCCTCTAGACCAAGAAGTAAATTTTTAATTGTTCAAGCAGTCTAATCACCCACCCTCCTCTAGACCTACTTTCGATCCTACAAGTGGTATTAGAGCTTTGGTCTCCATTGCATTGGTTCACAACCAAGGAGAGTATGGTGTCTAGTGAGGGAAACTATCACCGTAGAGGTCCGTACTTTGATGGCACTAATTTTTCTAGTTGGAAGCACAAAATGAAAATGCATCTTCTTGGTCATAACCTGTAACATCCCAAAATTTCATTTTGGAATGTTATGATTATAGCTATGCATCTAACAGCATCATTGCTTGAATGTATGTGTTTGTTGAAATGCCTTTTCTGACTTTCTGAAAGTCCTTTCTACTATTCCCTATGTTGCTTTCACCTATTGGAAGTTTTGGTTATAAGTTCAAATAAGAGAGGAGGAACATGACACTCCACACCAGGTACTAATTGGTGATCTATTTGAACAAAAATAACCAGGGGTTATTTTGAAAATATTTGCAAAAAGGGTTTAAAAACAATTAGGCAATTTCTGAAAATATTTTTTTTTCAAAGTATTCAAATGACAGAATAGAAATGTTCATTAAATAGCATTTATTATTCTGTTAATTTTGATATATAATACCCCTATATTTAGAGACGATTTGAATGCTTTAAATGTATTTGAATGTCTCTGGAAAATTATTAAAAAGAAACGGTAACCGTTTCCGGTATTAAACGGGCCGGCCCACGACAGTTACTTGCGAATTAATTAGAAGCCGGCCGACCGAGCGCAGTAACGCCTCCCTCTCTCTCTGACGCTAGGTCCCACACCCGACCGACCGTTGCCCCGAAACGGTCATCGCCCTCCTCCCCGCGCGCGCCGGACCCGACTCGCCGGCCGTTTCTCCCCTCGCCGGATCTCTCTCCTCTCTTAACTCCCCGCACTCCCAACGCCCCTATATAAACCGGACACTCCCCGCATCCATTTCCCCCCCCCCGAGCCCCCTTTCTCTCTCGCCGAGACGCTGTCAATTGCTCGCCGGAGCTACTCCCCCACCGGAGCTTGCCGTCGACTGTAGCCACCACGTCCGACCACCGTTCGCCCCATTGTTGCCACCAGTCGACTCCGGAGAACCGTCGCCGTCGCCCGGACCATTTCCCCGTCCTCCCCGACCACCGGAGCGCCTCGCCGTCGTCCTAGCCGCCTTCGGATCGCCGGAGAAACCCCGACGCCGGCAACCTCCCTCCGTAAGCTCCCTCGACCATCGGATCCCGAACCAACGACCCAGATTAGAACGGGCTTAAGTCCGAACCGGTATCCTCTTCCAATTGGTCGCCCGCTCTAAATCACCTACCGCACGCGCTCGCTAGCCAATCGGACAGTGCCACGTAGCCCCCTGGCCGTTGCAAAGTCAGTTTTTCTTTTTCAGTTTTGTTTTAATTAACAGAATGTTTTCAAATTTTGTTTTGCTTATATATTTTAATCTATTTAGTGTTTTGAGTTGATTCTTTCTGCAATAGCTCACAATTTTCATGTAGTTTCACCCTGTACTTTCAAATTTCAAATTTGAACTATAAAATTTGAACTTAATCAAATTTGCTCAAAATTTTCAAATCTGAATAACTAGAGTTTGAAAATAGATTTTGATATGAATCTTTTTGCTACTGTTTGGTATTAGTTAGGACTATCTTCATGTTTAGTTTGAGGATTTTCAGGATATATTTGATTAGTGTTTTAACCAAAAAAACAGAATCTGTCCAGTATTATAATATAGTTTTATAAACTTGATTTTAATTAGTTTGTTTTAGAATTTGGTTTTATTTGTTTATTAGGTTCTGTTAGTAAACACTTAGTGTCTTCACTCACTGTTAATAAAAAATATAAATTTGCTTAGTTTAATTTTATTTAACATAGGAATCACAATGTCTTTTCAAATAGGCTTAATTTGACTAAACAACTAACTAGTAATAGTTTTGTTTTCAAACAAAGTTTTGTATATTTTGTTTCTGTTTTCTACGACAGATTTAGTAGTAAATTATTTTCTATCAAGAACATGTTTTACTAATAAATAATAAGTTAGTTTTTCATTTCTTTTGTTAGTGCAACTATAGTTGATTCATATAGTGTTTATCAAAACTTTTACAAACTTTACTAAAGTTTTCCCAACAAAATTAAATTGATTTTGTTTTGTTTAATATTAAAATATTCTATTGTTGCCTTGCTATCAACAATTGTCTTGTTATTTCAAAATAGTTTTATTATGTAGTAGTGTTTTCATCATCTCCTTTGGAAAAACAAAACCTTGTGTGTTTTACTTGCTAGAGACTTTTGTGCATTGTTTGCCTTGATTGTTTAGTACTTCTTTGCTGAATGTTATGAGTACTTATTTTGGTTGTATGCTTATTTGAGTGCTTGGTTGCTTCGTTAGATTATTCGGAGTGCGAAGCTTGTTACTTAGAGTCACTCACGTACGAAGATCATCAATCTGGCAAGTCACTTTGATCATGTTTACCCATGTTTTATATGCATTAGTTCTACCATCTCCCCAATTGCATGCAAAATAGGTTAGTTGGAAACTTGGTTACATTGTAGTAGTATCATGTGGTAGGTACCCTCCTCAACCCTCTTTGACACATTGGCCCCGGGAAACGTTGTTTTACTTTTTGCTATGCTATTAGTAGACGGGATTGGTTGTGTGATTCACGAGAGTTGAGAGAGTTAATAATTTCAAGACCTACATAATGATCAAGATTTAAGACTCTGAGTTTTCAACATACCTCTGGGTGGATGATGGTTGAACGGCACCCTGGAGAAACCAGTGGATTTGCCTAGGTGATGCTGGAGATGGCCAGTATTCACGCGGAAAGGTCCACCCAGGCACAAAGAGATGGATGGATGCTTTAAAACCCAAGGCTTACCTGCACAGCCACAAGTCATTATGGGCTCTGGCTTGGTTGGATATCGTGGTGACCCTGGACAGGTGGTGCTACGAGAGGTAGAAGAATGGTAGGAAAGGATGGGCACCGACAGAGTCGCAGGGAAACCCTTTGGAAGACCATGTTTTGGTCATCCGTTTCTCAAATACCCTGAAGTGCGAGAAATCAAACGGAGGCGACCAAATTTTGTGGGGAACGTGTGCAAAACTCTGCAGAGTATTTCAAACCTAATCGATTAGCCGTGTCCACGGTCATGGACGACTTGAGCCAAAGGAATTGAAACTTCCGGAACTCTCAACACAATTAATATGATGATGTGGGTATTAACAATTTTGGGTATGAGAATTGGTTGGTGGAACCATCTCATTAATCAACCAACTTAGTAATATTTTGCTTAGCCCCTCTCTTGATGTAGGAAAAACTTGGCTTTACGCAAAAACTTACACCACCACCTGCCATATAAGCATATAGACTAGCTAATTATTTTCACCCCTCTCTTGTGACTTTGCCGGCATATTCCATATGCTGACCTACATGGCTGCAACGTATCATGTTGCAGAGTACTTTTCCGACCAGGAGTGAGGACACGTTCTATGCTCAGTGAGATGCCCTTGGAGTCGGATGGACTCATCTACCGTCGACGCTTCTGCAAGATTTAGATATTCTCATGAGTTGGCCTTTGGCCACTTTATTGTAATATTTATTGTAATAAAGGACTCGATATGAGATTTCGATTAATATAATGCTGTGTGATTTCCCTTTGATATATACATTGATGTACCGCGTGTGTACCAGCATGATCTTGGGATGGTACGGAAACACCGGAGACTTGACCTTTCAGGTCGGGTTGCTACATAACCCCGCCGTTTGGACTGTTGTTTGTGTTGGATTACAAGGTGAATGTTTTGCAGATGGAAGGGAACCGGATCACGAAGCGACCGCATAAGAATTGAAGATGTTGCAACTCAATGCTCAAGCATGTGACATTCTCTTCAACTGCCTGTGCCCCGAAGAATTCAACAAAATCAGCCATCTTGAGAATGCAAAAGAGATTTGGAATACTTTGGTTGATATGCATGAAGGTACTGAATCTGTGAGAGAATCCAAGTTGGATGTTCTTCAAAGTCAGCTTGACAAGTTCAAGATGAAGGATGGTGAAGGAGTCGTTGAGATGTACTCTAGGCTAGTTCTCATCACCAATAAGATTGTTGGCTTAGGAAGCAAAGAAATGACTGACAGATTCATCATCAAGAAGATACTTCGAGCCTTAGATGATCGATATGACACCGTATGCACATTAATCCAAATGATGCCCAACTACAAAGATCTCAAGCCAACGGAAGTGATTGGAAGGATTTTTGCTCATGAGATGACACTCAAGGACAAGGAAGAGCTTCACCACAAGTCTAGCGGTGCTTACAAGGGCACAAGTGATGCTTCCGCTACTTCAAGCGACAACCTTGTCACAAATGAAAAGATAAGCCTCATGGTTAAGAAATACAACAAGTTCTAAAAGAATAGAAGCAAAGATCGAAGCTCGAACTGAAGATATGAAGAGAAGCATTCGTCAAGTCGTGACCAAAACTGCTACAATTGTGGGAAGACCATCCACTACTCAAATGAGTGCACGGATCCTTACAAAAGGAAAGAAGAGTCACTAAGAAGACGAAGCTCAAGTGACGAGTCACCTCAAAGAGAGAGAAGGAGTAGGGATGATTGTTATGAATGAAGACCCTCAAGGGGGAGTAGGGACTCGGAGAAGAAGGACAAGTACACTAGGAGCTACTCAAGAAGAAGACATCAAGCTCATGTTGGCTCATGTTGGTGAATGGGTTTCCGTCTCCGATTCGGACAACCACTCTGAGAGAAGCTATCACTCCAACTCCGACTATAGTCAAGATGAAGGTGTTGTTGGACTTGCACTAGTGACAACCAACTCCTATGACATATTTGATTCACCAAATGAAGAGAGTGGACGTTGCTTCATGGATAAAGGCTCCAAGGTATCACACGCCGAGTATCTTGTTTTCAATAGTGATGAGGATGACTTGTGAATTGAAGACGACTTGCTATTAGACAAATCTAGTAATGTTAGTCAAGATGAACTTGCTAGTAATCACTCTAGTCTAAATAAGTCGTGTGATGATGATAAGTTGGAAATAGAATGACTAACTCAAGAATTGAAAACTCTTAAGTTAGCTCATGAGTCCACTCTACAAGATCACAGAGATCTTCAAAGGACACAAGCGATCATGCAGCTATGCACCCTACATTTAGATGCTCGTCAACTCCAAGCTAGAGAAGCACATCTTTTCTCTGGACATACCCCACTTGCCCGTACAGCCAAACTTCAAGGACAACGTTGTGGTGATGGACCCAGACCATCACATCAGCTGCAGCTCAGGCAGAGGCAGAGGCAGCTAGAGCCACTAGTGCTTAAGTCCCTAGATCCAAGAACGAGCAGATGGATCTCTTGATGTCTACAATCATGGACATGGAGAAGGATATCAAAAGCATACTTGAGGATCAGAAGAGCCGTGTGAACATCTTTGAGGATAGAGTGAAGACCCTCAATGACAAGGTGGATGGATTGACCAAGACTGTGAATGAGCTCAAGAAGGAAGTAGATGAAGCTCCTATCTGTTGCACCTCTTCATAGTCTGATTCTGATGATGCTGACCATTGTGCACCTGTCAAGATGACTCCCTAGTCCAGGACACAGGCCAGGATACCTACAGTGCTAGCTCCGAAGATGAGACCTTCATCGTCTACACCAGCTACAATGACTTTAGCTCCATCAACTCCTCTAGTGCCACCGGTTGCTACTCCAACTCCGCCCAGGACATTTGTAGAGGTCTTCGCCGAGGCAGTTCTATCGGCTTCGACTTCGACCATCGGAGGAGATCAGCCTTAGAAGGACGATTAGCTATATCTCTTTGAACTTTTTGGTAACTTGTTGACAAAGGGTGAGAAGTTGTATATAGATCTTTAGGCTTCGAGTGAGAGGGCGTTTGGTTTTATCACTGTTTCAAAAACATTTGGTCTTTTGGTTTGGATGTGTTATACTTTTATTCGTGTTTTATCACACAGTTTAATGCGTGTTGCTACTATTTCCTATCATTTTGATGGTTATGCGATGATTATTCACTTTTCTTGATGTGTTGTGCTATGATACTAACTCTCATTTACTCTCGCACAACACCAAGTTGTATGTGACATGGAAGAATTGCCCCATGTACCTAATCGATTGTTCATTTGCATTCAAATGCAAATTTAAAAATAATGCACAAATTTAGGGGCAGCTCTTGCTTATCACATACTTCTCAAAGCAACAATTATATTCATTAATTTTATCATATGCCGAAGCTTTGATCTATATGTTGTCATCGGTTACCAAAAGGGGGAGATTGAAAGCAAATTTGCTCCCTTGGTGGTTTTGGTAATTAATAACAATATGTCATTGAACTAATGTTTCCACTAAGCATGTTTCAGGAAAAGTTGAATGATGGGTCAGCAAAAGGATTGTGGAATACCCCAAGATGCAAGGAAATAGATGGGCAAAGCTTCAAGCAAGAGGACTCTAGATATTACTTTGTGAGAAATCACTTTCAGTCCATAGGAAAGTCAATACTATCAAAAGGGGGTAAGGTACTATTGGTGAACAAAATGCTCATACGTGCAAAAGTGATAGTCACCACATACACCCACAAGCTCTTCGACAAAAGTCTGTCGAAAGCCAAATGTCCAGAATCGGTGCAACCAACACTTTCCACTCGGTGCCACCGATTCTCAGCCTCACACAAACCCAGCCAAGCCCTAGCCCTTCTGTGCAACCGATTCTGCTTCGGTGCCACCGAGTTTGTGTTGCCAACTTCCTAGTACGCAAATTCACAAAATAGGTACCACCGAGTTGGTTGAATCGGCGTCACTGAGTCTGGCAATCTGACGTTGGTCACCTTATTGGTGCAACCGAGTTTTATGTATCGGTCTCACCGAGATTCAAAATTTGCTACCTTTGAGGCAACTCGGTACCGCCGAGATTAACACATCGGTGTCACCGAGTCTGGCTTATGAGGTGTAACTGTTGGATTTTTGGAGATGCCTATATATACCCCTCCACCACTACTTACTCGCAAGAGAAGCACTTAGAACAGATCCCCACTCATACCAGCTAATTTTCTGAGAGAGAGCCACCTACTCATGTGTTGAGATCATGGCATTCCATTCCAACCATATGAATCTTGATCTCTAGCCTCCCCAAGTTGCTTTCCACCCAATCAATCTCTACGACCAAAGGCAAATCTATGAGAGAGTGATTGTGTGTTGAGGAGTCTATCATCTTGAAGCACAAGAGCAAGGAGTTCGTCGACATTATCGATCCTATTACCTTTTGAAGGGTGGTCCCTCCTAGATTGGTTAGGTGTTGCTTGGGAGCATCCTACTTTGTGTTGTGGAGTAAACCAAGAAGTTTGTAACGGCAAGGAGATCGCCTATTTCGTGAAGATCTACCCCGAGTTAGGCTAGTCCTCCGTGGACGTACGCCATCATGGTATAGTCAAGCTTGCTGCTTCATGGAACCCTCCATGTGTAGAGCTCTCCATGGACTCTCACTAGCGTTACCCTCCGTGGTTTGAAGACTCCATAAACATGGACGTACGATAGCACCACCTATCGACACCATGGGAAAAATCATCGTGTCTTCATATTGTGTTTGATCTTCCTACCCTTCCTTTTCTTACATCCTTGTCTTTACTTTCCTCTACTATACTCGTAGACATGCATGTGTAGGGTGTACTTGACTTGCTATGAATTCTAAAATCCACCAACACTTAAAATTGGGAAGAAGTAGATTTTTAATTGGTCAAGTAGTCTAATCACCCCCCTCTAGACCAAGTTTCGATCCTACAAGGGGGTGAATAAGCCATTTTTATCAAAGGCTTCGAAACAATGAATGTATTCAAAATATATGGAAGCAGGACAGGATCATGTAGGGATAGTAATCAAGGATCTAGTATAGGCATGCAATACAGTGAAGTCTTATAAGCAAGTTAAGCATTATCATCATGCACATTAATATGAGTCAAAGACAAACTTAGACAGTCTGAAGATAATCAGAAGATATGGATGTCTTCAAGGTAAGTCTTCGAGCAATGATCAAGCAATGGCTTCACAATTCAGAATAGGAATGTAAGAGAGTGAGGGATAGAACTAGTTGCTTGACGAACACACAAGATTTGTTGGACCAGTTCCAGTTGCTGTGACAACTGTACATATGGTTAGGGAGGGTGAGATTAAACTCAGAAGACCTCGTCTTCACCTTATTCCCCTTGAGCCGAACTCACTTAGACAATACCTAATCACTCAGGCCAGTCTTTAGGGGAGACTTCTGAAACCTATACAAACTTGGTCACCCGGCAGTCCACAGTGACTCTTGGATGCTCTAGACCTAGACGCCTAACTGTCTGGAAGATCATAGTCTTCAAGTGTAATAAGTCTTCAGTTCTCTCATAACAGAATGACTTCAGTCATGCTCAAACACACTAGCTCTAGGTGTTTAGGTGTATCCTCACAGGATAGTCTCTCTTAATGTCTTCGAGGTGGGTTTCTTTCAAACAACAACAGTCGTATCTCTCTCTGAGCAGCCACCTGTTTATGGTGGAGGGGCGGCCTATTTATAGCCAGAAGGCAACCCGACCTGATATGTCCAATATGACCCTGGGTCAATGGCTAACTGACACGTGTCATAGCAGTTGGATTTCAAACACACACGACAACTTTGCTTGGACTACAATTAAATCTGACCTAACCAACTCTAGAGGAGATTTCCTCTCAATGTCTTCACTCGAAGACATAGGTATGGGTTGAGCATCACATTAGCATCTGACTTTGATCACGTCGACCCCACTTAACAGTACGGTGGTTCCTATGACTCATTGAAGAAGAAAAAAACTACCAAAAGACTTCGTCTTCGTGTTTCATTATGTTCAAGTGAATATCTTCGCATATCACCGATGGCTTCATCCGTTATCAATGTCTTCAAACTTTTTTGGGGGTCGTCTTCCATGGCTAAACCGAAACTCGAGGGACTTCTATCTGTGTTATCATGTGAACTCTCACAAACACATTAGTTCCTCAACCACGTTTGTCATCAATACTCCAAAACCAATAAGGGAGGCACTAGATGCACTTACAATCTCCCCATTTTAGGTGATTGATAACAAAGTGGGTGAAGTTTTCAACGGGGATAAAAAATATGTTAAGATAAGGATTTGAATATTATGATTGAAAGATATAAAGAGCTCCCCCTGAAGATGCACTTATGAAGATTTTTCTTGGAATGCAAAAGCACATGGCAGGTTTTAGTTTGTGGAGATCTCCCCATATATCTTGGAATCTCAATCACTATACATATTATAAAATTTGAAGACAATGAAATGCATAATGAAAAATGGACATCTGTGGTATGGCTTCGGACGCACGTGATAAACTTGAAGATAGCGCCAAAAGTATGATAAAACAAAAGGGTATAGACGTGCATCAGGACTTGAGTTATACAACCCAAATAGCAAATGTTCAAGAACGAGAGTTGTAACCTTAAAAAATAGAGCACCCAACCCATATAATGACCCGTTTGAAGACTATCAGCCAATGCGTCTCCCCCTTTGTCATCGAATGACCAAAAAGGGTGAAGACATTGAGCACTACATGTCCCCAGTAGGAGTTGAAGACGATGACGCATTAGGGTCGACGGAGGTTGGTGCATGAGAGCTTGGGGCATTGTCATGGCATGCAATTGAAGGAGAGGTGATGTCTTCGGATTCGTCGTTGGCAAGACACACATTGACGGATGGGGCTGCGGAGGATAGGTCATTGTCCTCGAGAGAATGCATCTGATGCCATTTCTCTGTGCCAGGTGGCGAAACATTGAAATGGAGGTGTTTCATGTAGCCATCCTGATGAAGTTCATCCTTTGGTGCAAGCATTTTTAATGTCCTCCAAGAATGGCCACATGTCTCATGAGCAACGAAGGCATTCTTGGTTTGTGAGATTGCGGATCCTATTGATGTCATGTACCACAGACGCCATTTGTCTTTGAATACACTCATGATGGCGATCTTGTTTATGAATGGGAGAGACAAGAACCACTCTATCTGTCATGGCGTGCTCAGTCCTGATCCGTTCCTCACGAGGCAAGGTGCTGGCAGTGGCTTCAATGGATGTGACACTTGGTTGAGGTTGGCGAATGGAGCCAATTAGTCGTGTAACAGTGGGATCAGATGGAAGATGAAGTCCGTCTGTATCAGTTGTGCCACTGGTGCCTTGCATGAGGGGGTTCTTGCTCTTTGAGGGGTATATGTCAGTGTGAATGACTTCGACATTTGGAAGATAGATCCCATGATTGCGAGTAGAGGGTAAGGACCTAGTGTTAGTTCTGCACTGGATGAAACACATGATCCATGGTGCATAGATCTTGGGTTCAAATAAGGTGATGCCATTGGCTTCCAGACTGCGTAGGAAAAGATCTTGAAAATTAAACCTGATGCCATAAACTATGTTGTAGACCAATGTCTTCAAAGCCTTAGCATTGGGTTCAAAACATTTGTGCATCGTTGAATGTTGAATTCATATTGTCGGCCCATCCTTGGTGGAGAAACCAGCCTAGGACATTTTGTGGGAACCATCTGCCCTTCTCTATTTCGAGCCAGGACAATGTGATCACCATTATCGTTGGAGGATGGCGTCGCATGTACTGGAGGACCATCTGGGATGGGGCATTGGCTTCGCCCATGATGTTTTTAGCAGCATTGTCTTCAGAGGCTTGAGCATTGATACGTCTCCAACGTATCTATAATTTATGAAGTATTCATGCCATGTTTATAATAATTCTTTATGATTTTGGTATGATTTTATTAGAACTAACCCGGACTAACGCTGTTTTCAACAAAACTACCATGATGTCATTTTTTGTGCAGAAATAAAGGTTGTCAGAATGGGCTTAAAATTTAGTATATTTTTATGGACCATAAGAGACCCCCAAAGCATTGGAGCTGGGCCAGAAGAGCCACGACAAGGTGACAATCCACCTATGCGCGGCTAGGGGGTGGCCACGCCTGGCAGGCTTGTGACTTCCTCGTGCCCCCCCTTGACGTCAGATCGACGCCAAAAATTGCTATAAATATAGAAACCTCCGAAAAGAAACCTAGAGCGAGAGTTCCACCGCTGCAAACCTCCAGAACCATGAAAAACCAATCTTGGCCCTCTCCGGCGCACTGCTGGAGGGGGTCACCATCACCGAAGGCCATATTCATCATCCCGGAGGGGTCATCAACACCATGGAGGCCATGGACTAGAGGCAGAACCTCTCCCCACCGAGGGGGGCATGAAGGAAGAAGCACAAGGGGGAGACCCGCTCCCCTCTCTCCCGATTGTGCTGGAGTGCCATCGGGGGAACCATCGCCACGGTGATTGTCTTCATCAACATCACCTTCTTCATCACCATCCTCATCTCCTTTTAGTGGTCGACTCTCCCGCACCCCGATGTAATCCCGTACTTGAACATGGTGCTTTATGCCACATATTGTGATCCAAGGATGTGTTGCCATCCTATGATGCTTTGAGTAGATTTCTTTTATCCTTTGGCTTGATTGATGATCTAGATTTATTTGAGTTGTATGTTTATTTTGGTGATGTCTGTCGGATTTTGGGCTCCAAAAAACCCTGAAGGTTCGAACACAGGGGCGTGTGTGAAGGCTTCCCCTCACCTTAGACCAACCTAGCTCGCTACTCAATGGGCACAACTTCGAACTCGTTCGATGACGAGGAAGAAGATGAACATGACAGTTTACCCAGGTTCGGGCCGCTACGAAGCGTAATACCCTACTCCTGCTTTAATGGATTTCCTCTCATGGAGGTTTTGGGGGATCAACTAGTACAATGGGCTTGAGACTTGCGAGGGCGTTCAAGTTGTGTTCTAGGCTCCCTGTCTTGTGGTGGTGAGTGGAGTGGCTAAGTGGTCGTTCGGATCCAGGATCCCCTCTATGGTGTGACCAATCTTCTATATATAGCGGCGGCCTGGGTCCTCTTCACTTATCTCAATGGTGGGAAGGAATCCCACAACGGCCAATTTTGAAGGGCGACAGGAGTACATCCGCATCCTGTCCAAAGGCGGTCTTCGCCTGCAAAGTAGCTGATGGTGATGCGGTGGTGGGCTAGGCGATGACATCCACCCTGCGGGGCTAGCGGGTGTGGTCTTGTTGCACCAGAAGGGAAACCTTTGGGCGGCGCTTTGGGAAGATGCTTATGTCCTTGATCCCTTTGCACCAAAGAGGTAACAGTGTTGCATGGCATGCTGACGCTTGCCTGTCCTTACTTGCGTCACCCTTGACTCCTGAGGCCGGGCCTTGCATAGAGATATCCGCCCCTCAGGACGGGGGCCTAAGGAGGCTCTTCCCCGAGGGTCTTGATGCCTCTCTCCCTCGCGAGCCCAGGGTCCTCGTGAGGGCCTTGTGTTGAGTGATGCCACATTGGGCCTTGCCTGGATGACGAAGTGGGCCATGCCCTGGGCCGTAGGTAGGCAGGACTTGGTACCCCCATTCCCAGAACGCCGATAGTGTAGGCCCCGGGCCCAAGGCGTGCTCGAGTTGGCTTCGAAGTGAAGCTTTCAGGATGGCCTAGAGCATCGCGGGCCCCTAACGCCTATAGGGTTAGGGCTGGCGTGCATCGTGCATCTGATGTCGGGCATCTCTGTGGCCACTGCCCGAATCAAGAAAAGCATGACTTCTAGCGTCGAGCCATTATTGCTTTCCTCTTATGCGCACTTTCTCTAGCTTCCACATCCTAGCCTTAGCTATGACTCCTCAAGGTCTAGCGTCGGCCCGCTCTTCCTCCGTATGGCTCCCACCGGCAAATGGAAGCCAGAGGTGCGGGCCCCCGCTCCCATCTTGTTGGCGCTCTCCATGTCAACCATCGCTAAGGACGGCAACCTAGTTCCGGTGCTCCCGTCGATGGCAGACGGGACTAGCAAGCACGAGAAGACCTTGATATGGGGTGGCTCCTCGGAGAGGCGGCCATCATCTCGGTCAGCCTACGCCTTCTTCCTCCATAGCGTATTCTTCAGCCTCGTGCCGCCTTTCTCTACGTTCTTCATAGCCATCCTCGACCACTATGGGATCCAGGCGCTTCGCCTCCAGCACAACTCTATTTTGCTTCTATCCCTCTTTGCCTTGTACTACGAGGCCTTTGCGGGCGTGAAGCCTTCAGTGGCCCTCCTCCGGCATTTCTTCAGCTCGCGCATGCACAATGGTGCCCAATGGGCGGCATGCGTCTCCTTCGTCATGGTCTAGAGCAGCAACATGCTATTAAAGGCCGGGAAGAAGGTGGAGAACTTCTGGCACCGTTGGGTCTTCATGGATCCTGTGAGCCCCAACTTCTGCTTGTACCTGCCGAAGGGGTTGCCGGAGAAGACTCCCACGTGGGGTTACTCGAAGCTTTCTGAACCCCGGGCTAAGATCATCCTGGAGCGGATCTCCCGCGACATCTATGCCCGGAAGCTGATTGGGGGGATGATAGTGAAGGAGTTCTTGTCGGAGCGCCTGGCGCCCCTCCAGTCCCACTCTAGGCACCTATGGGACTATCGGGGGAGCTGTGACAACCTCAAGCTTCGGTCCGTGTGCATAACCTCCGAGGAGTTGAACAGGGCTGTGGCGACCCTGCTCAACGGTGACCCCAGTGATGTCCCTGAGGTCTACGCCCCGCTGTACTGTCACGTTGACGTGGCCGCTTTGGTTGCCAGGATGCCCGCCTTTGATAAACTGGGGCTCTCCCCAGTCGAGGGCCTTGGCTTCCCGGTGACGGTGTCCTTCGGTGACACCTCAGGTAGGGAGGATTCGTAGAAGACATCGGAAGGGGATCCGGGCGGTGCGTCCCCCTAGTCACAGAGCGTGCTCCTGGGTGGCCGTGAGGACGATGATGATGTTGGTGAAGTTTTGGCCTGGGGTTCTGATGCGGAGCATCCTATAGACATCACCATGTGAAGAGTCCATTTGGCAAGTGACACATGCCGCAACTACCCCACATATATAAAGGTGAATCTTCTCATTTACACGTGCTCACTTAACCCCTTCGAGGATGGTATACTACTTGACACTCCTCTCATGTGCATGCATAGGTGTTATTGGAGCTTCACGGATGACGAGGAGGAGTGCCAGCACCTACGTACGACTACACCATCCGCGAGGGAAGCTTAGAAGGGAATGAAGAAGCAAGGACAAGACTCTGGAAGTCCTGGACCTTCCGGCCAGCCTGGAACCTCCGGACCCCAGACCTTCCCGCCTGCCCGGAACTTCCAGCCTCAACGCACCCCAAGCATGCCAACTCTCTAGAAACCCCTGAACCTACACGGACCTTCCACAGAACTTCCTTCGCCCAGAACTTTCGGCCCAGCTTGGAACTTTCGGCATGCCTACGTGCAGCCACTCGGGCCTGAGGCCCATGTACACACTTCTCCTATCACTTACCCCTTCGTGGCTACCACTATATATACTCCACCCCTCCTCCATTTTAGGGCTAGCAATGGTTTAGATCTTAGTTAGTTGAGCTTTGCTCGTTCCACTACCTCTCCCATGGACTAGATGCCTCTATAAGAGAAGATTCCCTAGTGGATGTCAAGGCCCCTTTCGAGGGAAGATCCTCCGGGATATCAAGGCCCCATCTCCCCATGGGATTTGGGATGAACTCTACCATGTATCCTTCTTTCCCTTTGTTGTTCATGTACCCTGTGGATCTTGTGTGTGGTGAGTCTAGTGGATGTGTGATTGGACTTGTTCTTGAGTGTTTCCTCTTGTGATTTCCCCTTCGTGTTCTTCGTGGAACCCCCTCCAATTCGTGAAAGATCGACCCACACGGGCTTGCCCCGTATCATATTTGTATCATGAGCCATGTTTCTCACGAATTTGGAGTCCCCCATCTTCATTTTCTAGCTTGATTTTGTTTGATTTTGTCCCAATTCAAAAATCCCCACCAAAAATAGCCCCAAATTTTTTCTTGTGATTTGTTGTTCTTGTGCGTTTTTGTTGAGTTAGATCCTTGGATTTGGTGTTTGGCAAGTGGATCTACCTCCCTTGGTGTCCCCTAGCCCCAATTTCACCTCCCCCCTCCAATTTGGCCCTAAAAACGAGTTTTTCCGCCCCTGTTCTTGGATCTAAAAATTAGGGTTCGTCCCAGAGTTCATTTCGCGACCCCCGGAACTTCCGGGATCTCCCAGACCTTCTAGACCCCGGAACTTCCGTCCCCCCGAAACTTCCGACCTGAACAAAGAGTTTCCCCACATTTTTCCTGCCCCCCCAGAACTCCCCCCTCCCGGAACTTCTGGAGCCTAAAACTTCTGCCCAGCCTGGATCTTCCGCCTGGCCCAGAACTTCCGGCCTAACCAGAGTCTTTCCCAAATTTCAGCTTCATCCATTTCACCGTTTTGGTCATAACTAATTCATTTGAAGTCCGATTTTGACGTTCTTTGGCTCGTTGGATAGCTATTAACACCCCCCATACCAAAAGATACTTCCAAAATCATTTGACTCCATCATGTTTTCAAATTTTGGCAAGTTTGCTTAGGCCCTCCACCATATCATCCACAATACCACCATTGTGTTCCGCAACCTAACCCATTTTGATTATGTTTGCATTTGTGGTTTCTTGATTTGAGATTTGAGTCTCCTAAGATGTTTAGGCTACTTAGGGACCGTTACTTCTTCACCAAGCATAGGTGGCTTGTATCGCTCCATCATCTACATCGACCATCGATGTTTGACATCGACGACGACCATCCATCCTTTGAGATCATCTTCAACCGGAAGCAAGGTCGGTTCATCCCGACTTCGTGAAAGGTTAAGTGTGACAAAGGTATACATTATGTCATACACTTTCCCTTCCTTGACATTGCATCTTGTTAGCCCCACCATCTTTGCGATTACCTTCATACCTATCGAGACTAATTATCCGAGTATTGTTGGGCTTCGTGAAAACTTGCACACCATAGTGATACGATATCATATTATTGCATCATTGAAAATATCATATAGTGCAATTTCTTGTTCCTGTGCATATCTTGTGATACTTGTCTCATATAGTTGGTTGAGGCTCAATAAGAATACTAGCGAATTATGATGAAGAGTCTGTCTTATGTATGTCCAAGGAGCCGCCAACTCGCTTCCGACAGCTTGCTGCCCCTGAAGGCTATTTATACTGTGACGGAACAACTTTACTCTAGAGCTGTTTGCACGATCAAGGCTGTGCTCTACAAGGATACCACCCCCTCAACTATTAAAGGGGTCATAGAGCTTCTTTCCATGCTGCCAAAACAGATCGTAGAGCTAATGAAATCAGCCGCCCGACAAGGAGTATCGCAGCCATAAGCGAGGCGCTGGACTTTGCTCCGGAGTTAACTCCTACAGACATGATGGACGGGTTTCCCTCCAATAAAGATGATGGCTCCGAGTTTACAGAAGCTGACTATGCATGGTGTGTGAAGGATTCCAAAGTCCTTGCCTCCGTGTTAGAAGAAGAAGTCAACTTGGCAACATATCAGGCAGATCAGAAGAGAATCCGCGGCCCCCTCTTTGAGTTCAAGGACCTGATGCCTGCCCACAGTAAGCACCTTTTTGCTTCTGAACTTGACCCGCCCCCTTCTTTGAGGAAGGAAACTTTGCAGCTTTAACCCACTTCAACTGGGACTTGGACAATCTTCAGATCAAGGAGGTCGAAGACCCGGAGCAGGGTGACCCGCCGTCCAGCTAATGGAGTTGTGAACGCCGTTGATAAGACGGCTCTTGACCCGCCATGAGCGGTGTAAAACACTTTAAAATATTTTTTGGGCTCCATAGAGAGCGTATGCAATAGGCTTGTAGTAACTTTGCCTTTGCCTGAACTGTGCCATCGTGCACATATTAAATAGCCGGGTTTAATATATATATATATATATCATCTTCCTTGCACTTCCTATTGGATGCTTTACCGACTTTTGGCAGCTTTAATCGAACTGCAAGAATACATGTATCCTCACATTGTTAGGAGGGCGGCTTAAAAGCATAACCCAAAGATGTTCTACCTTCCTAACATGTTTTTTCAAAAACAGCTCATGTGCCGGTTTTGCTGGGCTGACTCGCCACTTAAAACTCCTTATCAGTACATGGTCTCTGTGGAGATTTGCCATCAATTGACTTGAAACGGCTCAGGGTCTCTAGGCAAGATTAACTGGCAAGAGTCCGACGGGTCACCTAGCAGAGTAGCATCAGCTTACAGGCAGGTTTAACCCTATTTGGATTATGAGCCGATCAAGAGGGTATATAAGTTACACCCGGCGGGTGGGATGCCCCCAAGTGACCTTTGTTGACGGAATCAATTGTTTGGCTTGAGAGCTGACCGATAGGGTCTGATAAGCTACACCCGGCGGGTGGGAAGCCCCCTGGACGATCATGTTGACGGAGTCAACTGTTTGGCTTGAGAGCCAGTCGATAGGGTCTGGTAAGCTACACCCGGAGGGTGGGAAGCCCCCTGGACGATCATGTTGATGGAATCAACTGTTTGGCTTGAGAGCCGACCGATAGGGTCTGATAAGCTACACCCGGCCGATGGGAAGCCTCCTGGACGATCATGTTGATGGAATCAACTGTTTGGCTTGAGAGCTAACCAATAGGGTATGATAAGCTACACCCGGCGGCTCGGAAGCCCCATAGACGATCATGTTGAAGGAGTCAACTTTCTGGCTTGAGAGACGACCGATAGGGTCTGATAAGCTACACCCGGAGGGTGGGAAGCCCCCTGGACGATCATGTTGATGGAGTCAACTTTCTGGCTTGAGAGCCGACCGATGGGGTCAAATAAGCTACACCCGGAGGGTGGGAAGCCCCCTGGATGATCATGTTGACGCAGTCAACTTTTTGGCTTGAGAGCCGACCGATAGGGTCTGGTAAGCTACACCCGGAGGGTGGGAAGCCCCCTGGACGATCATGTTGATGGAGTCAACTGTTTGGCTTGAGAGCCGACCAATAGGGTCTGATAAGCTACACCTGAAGGGTGGGAAGCCCCCTGGACAATCATGTTGACAGAGTCAACTTTTTGGCTTGTGAGCGGACCGATAGGGTTTGATAAGCTACACCCGGAGTGGTCTTCTTCAGCGGGGTCATATCCTCTAGGTCAACATTTTCCTTATAGAACTTGAGCTCTGCCTCAGCACAACTAGATTCCGCGTAAGCCGTGTCCCCTTCTTCGCAGTCAATGGTCGTATTCCGATCACCATCAACAGTAATCTTACCTTTTAACCCAGGCATCTTGAGCTGTAAGTAGACATAACAGGGCCTAGCCATGAACTTGGCGTAAGCCGGCCGCCCAAATAATGCATGATAAGGGCTCTTGATCTTGACTACTTCAAACAACAAGGACTCCACCCTATAGTTGTACTCATCACCAAATTCGACTTCCAAAGAAATCCTACCCACTGGGTAAGTTGACTTGCCCGGCACTACACCATGAAAAACTGTTGATGAGGGCTTAAGGTCCTTATCCAGCAGCTTCATCCGCCGAAAGGTATCATAATACAGGATATTGATGCTGCTGCCACCATCCATAGGTACCTTATTCACCATATATCCTCCCACTTGGGGGGAAACTACTAGGGCTAGCCGCCCCGAGTCATCAACACACGGTGGGTGATCTTCCCGACTCCACGTTATGTCATACTCAGACCACTTCAAGTATTGCGCCAAAGCCGGCGTGATTATGTTAACTGCCCGCTCGCGCAACTTCTGATCCCGCTTGTTAAGGCTAGTCATAAAAACATGATACTGGCCCGAACTTAGCTGCTTTCGATTACTCTGATACCCAGACTGATTATCCTGCTGCTGATTGTTGCTACCAGAGTGCTGAGGATGTCCTCCTTGATTGCCCTGGCCATGATGACCGGATCCTGAGCCGCCGGATCCAAACCCGGCTCCTGACCCGCCTAGTCATGAGCCGCCGGGCGGGCCACCACCATTATTGTTATGCTGTTGCATGTTGTAGTTCTTAAACTTCTGCATGATGTGGCAATTACCCCATGTGTGACCCGCAACTCTATCGAGCCGACTGTGCTCCGGACAAGGTTTATTGAGCATTTCCTCCAAATTGAAAGGAGTCTTATTTTTGTTAAAAGGCTATCTAAACTTCCCATTGCCCTTGGGACGGTTATGGCCGGTGCTGGCATTGGCCACCAATTCTGACCCACCATCCAGGTTCTTCTGCTTGCCCTGGCTACCATTACCTACCGCACCCTTGCCATGATTGTTCTTTTTACCTTGGTCAGTCTTCTCCTCATCACATGACACGCCCAAGATGCGCGTCTATCCATATTAAGGCACGAGGGCCTCACAAGGGATAGATGCGCATCTCGCAATTAGCAAGTATAGTATCATTGCATCATACATTGTAGAAGAGATGAGTATACAAGTTTGGCTTACACTCGAGACATACTAAATTACAATTCCACGCAGAGTTCAAATCATCAAGATGAAGACAGGGTCCGACTACGGAAGAAATCAAACGATAAAACAGATGCAAATGACACTATCTCACTATCCCAAAGATCACGACCATGGTCCTCTACTCATCCGGGTACGTCACGTACATCTTGCCTCTTTCCTCATCATATTCCCACTGGAGCTCGGTAAGATCATCCTGCACGTACTCCTCTGAACCTGTACCTGGAGTGTTGTAGTAAACTGTGAGCCACAAGGACTCAACAATCATGCGCCTGGGTGCCGAGACTATTCAAGCTTAAAGGTTGGGATGTGATATGTGTTTAGTTTGCAGCAGCACTAAGCATTTATGGTGGCTAACTTACGTAACATGAACACAAATATGAGTGGCCTATGATGAGTGATCGAATCTAGTATGATCTCTATGAGCTCCTGATCACTTACCTACATCAATCATAACCCCACCGTGTTCTCTCTCGGATCATGTTCACGAGGAGAGACAATCACGGTTACTCACACAGTTGGTGTATTTTATTAGAGTTTACTTCAAGTTTACTATAACTAGGTGTTAAATAAATATCCAACTTGCAACATAACCGCGGGCACGTCTTTCCGAAAGTTTTCACCCTCTAAGGGTGCTCCAACTAGTCCATCACAAATAACCACACTCCGCGGGTATAGCCTCGACCACGGATCTCGTGGTCATCATCGGTAATTCCAAAGGAATTCCAACACCTCGAGAAAACACAAAGAAAGTCAGAGTTCACACGCAAGACACTCGATAAAGGTAAAACAAATCCAGCAAGACCACTCGACATGTCGACGAAACCGATAAGAGCCGCGTATCTCGTTCTCAGGACACGACGGATAAGCTACGCATACGGTGGCCTGATAAAAATCTCCAAAGTTGCCCTGGGTTGGCCCCACACAGTGCTCTAGTTTGGACCAACACTCATGAGGAGCAGTGGCCCGAGGGTTGATTAATTATCCATGGGGTTGCAAAGCCCTATGCAAATTTTATTAGTTATTAGCAAATGTAGTACCAATGTTGGGTCTTGATAGACAAGTTTTAATCTCAACCGAATAAACAAGGAGGTCCCCATAACAACCCCGAGCGTGTTAGGAGCGCTAAATATGGAAACATAACGCCGGTAACAAGAAACTATGGTGGTAACAGCGGAACAAATCACCTAGCAAAAGGCCAAGCCTTCCACCAATACCAAGATATATATGCGCATTAAATTAAATAATATATAATATTGTGATATCCAAATCCATGTTATCACATGGAACAACCTGCACCTGCAACTAAGAACGCTATATGAGGGGCTGAGCACTGGTAACTTAGCCAATCAAAGCTTGCTAGGATGTGATAAACTAGCAAGCAAAAATAGTATCGGGATCCGGGTACGATCATCTTGCCTGTTGGTTCTTCAGCAGAACAAGTAGCGGGATCCTCATAGTGGTACTCTCCTGGGTCCTCATACTGAGTATCAACATTCGCTTCTACCCAAGAGAAACAGAAACAAGAAACATCCAACCAAGGTGCAATGCACAAACAAGATGATGCATGATTCATTTATGAAGAATTTAACATGGCAATCCAAAACTAATCAAGTTTCACATGCAAAGTTTGTTTATTGATGAATCTAGACAGAACATCATGTTAAGTTATTTAAACATGCATGAACATGGAAAATATGGATGCATCATGCAAAATTGATAGAAATGCATATAAAGAATGCAGGAAACGGAGTTACGGTTCTCACGATACGCTCACGACAAGGTACGAAGGCGAAAACACGATACAACCAAGCCATGGGCTAATTCTTGGCATTACAAGGTAGTCACTAGTTAGGCAAAGAAAAACCAACCAAAATAGACACAAATATCAATCAATTCCATGGAGTATAGCTCCCACAAGTCACAAATCAATAAAACAAACAATCTTCCACAAACAACAACATAGCAACTTACACAGCCCACAACTTGAGCTACAGGAATCCTACAGCCACAAACAAGATATTGACAGAAACTACATAACATATACATCAACTTATCCAACTACACAATCTGCATAGGAGGCACACATCAATAAGCATGAAGCTATCAAGTTGACATGATGCAACAGTTTTCTGGGACTTAGTGAAAATTACAGTTTTCTGGAATCTGAGTTAATAAAGTAGCATATTGACAGCAGAAGTTAAATATGTTGGAGATCACCTCTTGGCATGAAAACTAACAGGATGGTAGTTGTTGGGGATATAACCCCGTGGTATGACCCGCCTTAAGGGCTCCGGGTTATGCTTGACGGTTCATACACTAGCCCAAGGTGAGGCGGTGGTCCTAAAGCCCAGGAAGCTTGGCGGCTCATAAGGTGGGCTGGACAGTGGCCCAGAAAACTCGGGTGTGTAAGCCGCCCGGGGACAACTTGGACAAGAAGATAGAGGAAGACTCGGATAAACAATGAGAGTCGGTTACCAATTGTATGACCCGTGGTCTAGACCTCCTATATAAAGGCAGACCCGGGGCAACTTACAGATCAGGTTGTCGAATACTAGGTCAAGCTTCAGCTCCCTTGTAATCGATACATCAAGCAATATAAACATAAGCAGGATGTAGGCTATTACCTCGAGTTGAGGGGCCGAACCTGGGTAAATCCGTGTCTCTCGTCCCCATCAACCCCTTTGAGTCCATCAAGTTAGCAATGGCCTCGAACCAAAGTCCATTTATCCGGACATCTGCCATGACAAAACCACGACAGTTGGCGCCCACCATGGGGCCTGCACTCGGTGGTGTTGAGTTCTCAAAGGGCTCTCTCCCGGGGCTCGAGGGATACATGGTTGGTAGAATGAGCAAGAGTCGCCATGGCCGGCTCTACATCGACGATGCCGGCTGGGGGCTTGATGCTGGCTCTCTGGAGTATGGCTTCCGGGTTCCATTCGGAGGGATCCACGTGTTCATCGGAAAGGTTGATGGAGCAACAGCCGGGCCAGACGTCTACACCAACCTCGTCGAGCCGGCTCGGCATCTGCAACCTGCTCGTAGTGTGCAACCTGCCCACGTTAGCTTGGGCCGGAAGCACATCTTCGTGGGCTTTACTCAAGGTACGGATCTGGAAGCTTCCGAGTCACAGGAACTCTCGTTTACTCAGAGGGTGAATCTTCTAGCAGAGAAACAGAGTCGGTCTACAGGCTTCAGAACGGCGGGCTCGGGGGCTACGATGAGCTCTGCCCTGAGTCAGATCGCTCTGAGGCGGACGATCTTGGGCCGCCGGTTCATGCTGCCGTGTTCATGGCGGGGTCAGTCCCAGGCACGAATAGTACGCCCACAGGGGCCGCCACCTCAGGGGATAACCCGCCGCCACTGGCTCAAGTTCTTTTGGAGCTGATGGATGAGCTCGCGGCCCTAATGGCTACTGACGTTACTCTGGACAATCAAGCGGCTAGGAACTTGGAGATTGCAAGGATCAAGGACCGAATGGCCGAAGAGCAGCAGAGGATGGCTGAGTCAAAATCCCAGATGGAGGAAGAGGCAGAACGCATCAGGATAGACGCTTTTCGTCTTGTGCGGGAGCAACAATCAGCAGCCGCGGTTCATCGGATGAGGCATCAATCCCGTCTGCCGGAATGTTATGAGGCAAGAAACCTCTTCAACACGCCAGGGACAGGGCGAATAGTGGATGTACCTGGAAACCGCCCGGTGGCTCGGCCAGTGACTCAACCGACCCGGCGAAATCAGGCCTCGCCTGCGGCCTTTTCAACACCAGCGGGTCATTATTCTAACCCGACCAAGAATATGGTGGCAGCAGCCACCCGACTCGAAACAATTCCTATTCTGGATGAAGCGCCCTGTGCGGAGGATGTGCGAAACGCCATTGGATACTTGTAGACAGCGATGGCCCAGCAGGAAAAGTACACCCACAGCTGGAGCCGTGTTCATTCAACCCCTCTCCCTAGCCGGAGTTTGAGCCGGAGCTACGAGTCGTCGGCGGTTTCCAGTAGCATCTGGCACCGAGAGATTCCAACGGGTCATCGGCCGGCTGTGGATACACAAGCATTCGGAAATCATGCAAGAGGCCAGCAAGAGGTGACAGCTTTAGCCGAGGCGGCGGGTCGGCAAGAGCCCGCGTCGTCCGTGTTAGTAGGAGTTGGAGGAACCACCAGAGTGGGGGGGTGCCGTGTTTATCATCGGCTCTGCGGAGTGAGCGGCTGCCAAAGGATTTCAAAGGGCCCCGCAAAGTTCCAAACTACACCTTGATTTACCCCTAGAGGCTTGGGTGGAAAGTTATGAACTAGCCATGGAGATGCTGGATGTCAGTGAGGCGGTTTGTGCCAAATACTTCATCATGATGCTTGAAGGCCCGACCCGCACATGGTTAAAGGGATTGCCACCCAATACCATCAACTCATGGGCAGAACTAAGACCCAGATTCATTAAAAACTTTCAAGGAACGTGTAAACAGCCCATGACCATCGTGGATCTTGATCAATGTGTTCAACAGGAGAATGAGTCAGCTCATCATTGGGTACGGTGGGTGTCGACCATCATCCACACTTCGGAGCAGATCACGGCGGCTCAAGCAGTACTGATCCTAGAGAAGAACTGCCACTTTGTCCCGCTAAAGTAGAAGCTTGGCCAGCTCAAGCGCACATGTCAAGATATGGGAGAGCTCATGACGGCTCTCATGAAATACGCCGACTCTGACAACACGAAGGATCCGGTCTCCAACGAGGAGAAGGCCAGCCAAGGCAAGAAGGATAATCAGAGCAAGGCTATGGCAAACAATGGTAGCCAGAGCAAACGTAAGAATCCTGAGGCCGGGTCAGAACTGGTGGCCAATGCAAGTACCAATCATAATCAACCCAGGGGCAACAGGAGGTGTAGGCCACCTTTCAATAAGGGCAGGCCTGTCTTTAATTTGGAGGAGGCGCTGAAGGGTCCTTGTCTGGATCACGGCCAGCCCGATAAGCCGGCGAACCACACATGGGGAGAGTGCCGTTTCATGCAGAAACTTAAGAATCACTTTACACACCCCAACAATCAGGACGGTGGCCCGTCGGGCGGCTCTGGACATGGCGGGTCAGGGGCCATTTTTGGGTCCAGCCGCTTAGGGTCTAGTCACCCAGGTCAAGGTAATCAAGGAAGACACCAGCAGCATTCTGGTAACAACAATCAGCAACAGCGTAATCAGTCTGGCTATCAGAGTAACCCGAAGTAGCTCAGCTCCGGTCCGTGTCATGTGTTCACCACCAGACTCAACAAAAGGGATCAAAAGTTGTGCAAGCGGCGGTCAATGCGGTTGCACCAGCCCTGCCATAGTATTTACGATGGTCTAAGTATATTTAACATGGATCCGGGAGGATCACCCGCGTGTCGATGACCCCGGGGGGCTGGCTTTGGTTGTGTCCCCCCAAGTGGGAGGATATATGGTGAATAAAGTGTTAATGGATGGAGGCAGCAGTATTAATATCCTCTACAACAATACTTTTCGGAGGATGAAATTGCTAGACAAGGATTTAAAACCCTCGTCCACCATTTTTCATGGTGTGGTGCCAGGCAAGTCGGCGTATCCGGTGGGCAGGATTTCTTTGGAAGTGGCCTTTGGCAACGAGTATAACTACAGGGTAGAGTCCTTGTGGTCTGAGGTGGTAAAAATCAAGAGTCCTTACCACGCACTGTTTGGACGTCCGGCTTGTGCAAAGTTCATGGCTAGGCCTTGCTATGTATACCTCAAGCTCAAGATGCCCGGCTTAAAACGTACTATTACTGTTCATGGTGACCGAAAGACGGCCATCGAGTGTGAGGAAGGAGATGCGGCTTACGCAGAGTCCAGTTGCGCTCAGGAGGAGCTTAAATTTTACAAGGAGAATGTTGACCCGGAGGATATGACCCCGCTGAAAAAGCCCAACATGGAGGTTGAGCCACCCCTGAAGTTTTCAGCGGATGATACTAAAGAGGTAGATTTCACTCCAGGCGACTCATCCAAATAGTTCATCATTGGAGCTCACATGGATCCCAAATAGGAAAACGCGCTCATTGAATTCATCCGTGAGAATCAGGACATCTTCGCATGGAAACCTTTTGAGATGCCGGGTGTATCAAGAGAGTTTGCCAAGCACAACCTTAATGTGGATCCGAAGTTTAAGCCAATTAAGCAGTTTTTACGGCGGTTTAATGAGGAGAGACGCAAGGCCATTGGGGAAGAAATTGCCCGGCTCTTGGCGGCGGGTTTCATTGTTGATTTTTTTCACCCGGGGTGGTTGGCTAACCCGGTGCTGGTGCTCAAGAAGAACGACACATGGCATATGTGTGTGAACGACATCGTGATCAAATCTGGGAAGAAGGAGAGTCTTTTAGGCGACTTAAAGGAAACCTTTGATAATCTCCGGGTCTATAAGATGATGCTTAACCCGACTAAATGTGTCTTTGGAGTTCCAGCAGGCAAGCTCCTAGGATTTCTGGTTTCTGAACGTGGCATTGAGGCTAACCCGGATAAAATCAAGGCTTTCACTTCTCTAGCAGAGCCGGCCTATATTAACGATGTCCAGCGTTTCGCGGGGTGGATCGCCACGTTGAGCCGTTTCATAAGCTGCCTTGGAGAGAAGGCTATTCCTTTATATCAGATGATGAAGAAGACGGATAAATTTATCTGGAGCAAGGCGGCAGCTGAAGCACTTGAGATGCTCAAGAGACAGTTGACTGAGCCACCGGTGCTGGCTGCTCCGGCTGAGAAAGAACTGTTACTTTTATACGTGGCGGCTAATAATCAGGCAGTAAGCGCTGTGATTGTGGTCGAGCGCAAGGAATCTAGAAAGGAGTATCCGGTTCAAAGGCCGGTTTATTATATCAGTGAGGTCCTGACAAGCAAAGGCATCCGCATTGGCAGAAGCTAATGTACGGGGTTTTCATGGCCAGCCGCAAATTAAAGCACTATTTTTTAGGGCACCAGATAACCGTGGTTAGTTCTACTCCGTTGGGGGACATGATCCAGAACAGTGAAGCCACTGGAAGGATTGCTAAGTGGGCATTAGAGTTGGGATCTCTTAATCTAAAATGTGTGCCTCGTACAGCCATCAAGTCCCAAGCTCTTGTGGATTTTATAAATGATTGGACAGAATGTCAAGCCCCTGAGGAAAAGCAGGATGATACATACTGGACTATACACTTTGATGGATCCAAGCAGCTAGAAGGGTCTGGCGCAGGAGTTGTTTTGACGTCTCCTAAAGGTGATAAGTTTTGTTATGTGCTCCGGTTGATGTTCCCATGCACTAATAATGCGGCTGAGTATGAGGCTCTGCTTCATGGGCTTAGATTAGCCAAGGAGATGAATTTAAGCCGGGTAAGGTGTTTGGGCGACTCAGATTTGGTGGCTCAGCAGGTTTCGGGCACTTGTGACTCCAAAGACCCACGGATGGCGGCTTATCGACATGCGGTTGATATTATTGCCGGCCACTTCAAGGGGTATCAGGTGGATCACATTGATCGTCACAATAACGAGGCGGCAGATGCGCTGTCACGGCTAGGCTCCCAACGAAAGACAGTGCCGCCCAATGTATTCCTGGACGTCTTACATCATCTGACTGTTAATTTACCTTCGGAAGAGGATTTGGCTATTCCTGACCCGGAGGGGGAGTTAGTGGCGGCTTTGCACGCTATCCCAGATTGGACTGTCCCCTACCTGGCCTATCTGACCCGAGGCGAGTTACCTGATGATGAAGACCTAGCCAGACAGATCACCCGGCGCTCCAAATCAACGACGACAGTTAATGGTGAGTTGCACAAGTGCAGCGTGACTGGCGTTTGTCAACGCTATGTCTCACCTGAGGAGGGTCAGAAAATCTTAAATGAAATTTATGCCGGAGATTGTGGACATCACGCCGGCTCGAGGTCGTTGGTAGCCAAGGCCTTCCAGCACGGGTTCTTCTGGTTGATGGCTCACAAGGATGCAGAAAACTTCGTTTGCAAATGTGACGGCTCTCAAAAGTTAGGCCGGCATGCTCATGTTCCGGCTCAAGAGTTAAGGATGATACCAATTACGTGGCCGTTTGCAGTCTGGGGGCTAGACATGGTAGGACCTTTCAAAAGATCCAAAGGTAAGAAAATGTACCTCTTGGTGGCGGTTGACAAATTCACCAAATGGTGGGAGGCAGAGCCGATTAGCAAGTGTGATGCGGCTACGACGGTTCAATTTGGTAAGAAGCTGATCTACCGTTTTGGTTACCCTCACAGCATTATCACCGACAATGGCACAAATCTATCTAAGGGGGCTATGAAAGAGTTCTGTGACAAGGAGCACATCCGGCTGGATGTTTCAGCAGTTGCGCATCCGCAGTCTAATGGTCAGGCGGAGCATGCCAATCAAGAGATTTTAAGGGGCATCAAGCCACGGCTTATGGTTCCTTTACAACGAATGCCCGGGTGTTGGGTAGAAGAATTTCCTTCCGTCTTATGGAGTGTCAGGACTACCCCCAACAGATCTACAGGCTATACACCTTTCTTTATGGTGTACGGTGCCGAGGCAGTACTGCCGAGTGACATCCGGCATGATTCGCCACGTGTAGCGGCTTATGTTGAGACGGATAATGAGATGGCACGTCAATACGCGTTGGATGCTTTGGAAGAAGCATGGGAGCTGGCGGCTACCCGATCAGCGATCTATCAGCAAGACCTGTGCCGCTACCACAGCCGTAGAATCAAGACCTAGACGTTCCAGGAAGGCGACTTAGTGCTCCGGCTGATTCAAGACCAGGTAGGCATGCATAAGTTATCTCCTCCTTGGGAAGGACCTTTTGTGGTCAGTAGAAATCTCAACAATGGATCATACTATCTCGTCGATATCAGGGATGACTCAGAGACGGCGGGTCAGGAAACCCGCCGGCCATGGAACATAGCACATCTACGGCCGTATTACACATGAGGGCATTGAGACTCGCCATTGTACACTATCATTGTACATATCATATATAAATAAGGTAACATCCCCACAAGACGGGACCTCTTTTGTTACATGCATCGTTGTTCATACAAGAAGAGTTCATAAAAATTCCAGTTGATAGATCAACTGCGGCGGAGGGCAGCTTCTTCCCTTCGGGTATCGCTTCTAATGCTTATCGTCCTGGCTCTATGCCAAAATCTCCGGCTAACATGATTAGCCACGGCGGAGGGTGGCTTCTTACCTTCGGAAATCATTTCTAATGCTTTACCGGCCGACGTTTACGCCATATTGCTGAAGGGCGCTTCTTACCGACGGGTATCGCTTCTAACACTCTATCGGTCGGCTTCATGCCAAATCTCCGGCTAACATGATTAGCCACGGTTGTAGGAAGTTTTTTACCGACGGGTATTTAACCCTAACAATCGGCGGAGGGCGGCTTCTTACCTCCAGGTATAGCTTCTAACACCTTATCGGCCAGGCTTTATGCCATCTTCGACTAACCAGATTAGCCATGGTTGTCAAGGGGGCTTCCCACCTCCGGGTGTAGCTTATCTAACCTTAAACAACCGGCGGAGGGCGGCTTCTTACCTCCGGGTATGGCTTCTAACGCCTTATCGGCTAGGCTTTATGCCATCTCCGGCTAACCAGATTAGCCCTGGTTGTCAAGAGGGCTTCCCACCTCCGGGTGTAGCTTATCTAACCTTAAACAACCGGCGGAGGGCGGCTTCTTACCTCCGGGTATAGCTTCTAATGCCTTATCGGCTAGGCTTTATGCCATCTCTGGCTAACCAGATTAGCCATGGTTGTCAAGGTGGCTTCCCACCTCCGGGTGTAGCTTATCTAACCTTAAACAACCGGCAGAGGGCGGCTTCTTACCTCCGGGTATAGCTTCTAATGCCTTATCAGCCAGACTTTCTGCTATCTCCGGCTAACCAGATTAGCCATGGTTGTCAAGGGGGCTTCCCACCTCCGGGTGTAGCTTATCTAACCTTAAACAACTGGCGGAGGGCGGCTTCTTACCTCCGGGTATAGCTTCTAATGCCTTATCAGCCAGGCTTTATGCCATCCCCGGCTAACGAGATTATCCATGATTGCAAAGGGGGCTTACCACCTCCGGGTGTAGCTTACCTAATCTTGGCCACCGATGTCTTCTATGTTGATAAAGCAGCATAAGGGCTCAAAGCATCATACAAAGGCAATGACAGTTGAAGAGTCGGATCATTTTATATAGCATAATAGAACAAGATTCAGCAGAAGCAAAAGTGACATCTAGTCTATTACATACACTCCCTGAGGAGCCCAAAATTTCGGACAAGTCTTTTCAACGCCACACAGCGAGTCATGGAGAGTCGGCTGTTACAAGTTTTTCAAAGTAAGCACTAGCTAGATGTCGGGTCATCCTACTCCGGCTCTTCGGTGGCCCCGATCTGGAGATTGTCCAAGTCCCAGTTGCAGTTCGTTAGAGCTGCAAAAGAGCCTTCTTCAAAGTAAGGAGATGGGTCAAGGTCAGGAGCGAAGCGGTCCTTACTGCGGGTAGGTATTAAGTCCTTGCACTCGTAAAGCGGGCCGCGGATTCTCTTTTTGTCAGGGCCATAAGCCGCCTGGTAGGTCGTCAGGTCAGCTTCCTCCGCTAAGACGGAAGCTAGCACTCTGGAATCCTTTACGCACCGGTTGCAGTCAGCATCGGTGAACTCAGAGTCATCATCTTTCTTTGAAGCGAATCCATCCATCATCTCGGCTGATGTCAGCTCCGGAGAGAAAGCCAAGGCCCGGCTGATGCCCGCAATCGCCCGTTGGCGGGCAACTGATTTCTTTAACTCGACAATCTTGTTGGGCATGGTGGACAAGAGCTCCAAGAAGCCCTTGAGAGTCGCATGAATCTTGTCTTTATATTGCGCAACTTTAATAGTGGACATCGCGCAACAGTACAGCTGCTCCGTCAAGGTATATATAGCCTTTAGCGACAACAGACTGTCAGAAGCCAGTTGTCGGCTCCCAGGGCCTGCATAAGTCGAAAATTTCACGATGAGTCGCTAGTACAAGTATTATATGACCATTGAAGCACAAGTTATCAGAAACTTACCGAAGAGGGCAGATGTCATTCTGGTAATACGATGCTTCAAGGCTTGGAGTTCATCTGATGCAGCTATCAGCCCTTGATCAGTATCATCCGCCCGCTTGGTCAAGGAGGCCTTCTCAGACTCGGTTGACTTTTTAAACGCGGCAAAGTCGGCCTTGATTGTAGCCAACTCCTCAAAGAGGAGCCAGCACTGCTCGTCTGCAGCACTTCAAGCCGTTTGTTGAGCCGCCAGATTGGTCTTTAGATCTATCAACTGCGACCCGGCTTCAGCTAAAGTTTCATGTGGTATGTCAAAGCATAATATCAGTAGGCAAGTCTCCAAATAGATCGCAAGCATTATGTATGACACTTGGGGGCTAATGTCTATTTTCAAACGTTTTGGCACTGAAAGAGTCGGCTCAACTTTGGACTAGATTAAGCCGTCCCTTGGGGGCTACGGATTTGGATTTTCTACAAGGAAGATCATGAAAGACCCGGCTCAACTTTGGATTAGATTGAGCCGGCCCTTGGGGGCTAAGGAAGGTTATAACAGGAAAGGGGTACCTCATATTTTTTCTTCGTCAGACTGACCAATCGAAGCTCCAGATCCCGGCTTGTGGAAAGCCGGTTCACATAACTGGCATGAAGCTCTTCAGCTGTCATCTTCTCAAAAGCAGAAGATTCATACTCCAACTTCTTCGAGGCTTCAGCCGGCTCTTTATGCTTGGTCAGCACGTGAGTCGGGGGAGACTGGAAGCTAGAGCCGATGATCACGACGTCCGAAGTGGCAGCGTTCTTGGTCATTTGGGCAGGACTTTGTGGCTTCGAAGGATCCCTTGGAGGACTCTCTGGGATGATATCTTCAACAGCCGGCCCAGTAGATGCAGCTAGCGGATCCACATCCGGTCGTGGCTCGTATGGTTGTTCATGCTTCGACTCTTGGGCTGCAGGGTTAGGGGAGGACTTGTTCGTCTTTCGACGCTTCGCTTGGGCCCTGGAGAGCACGAGCATCAGAACCCAAGGATTAGAGCCGCCAAAGGGAAAAGAAATGCACAATTAAAGGAAATACTTACAGCGGATTATTCTTAGGAGGCGGCAGGGCGGTTGCCATAGAGTCGCCAGAGGAAGCTGACCTTTGAGAGATAGTTGAGAAAAGATAAGACAGTATTGAAATGACAAGGTAAACGAGTCAAACAAGAGATACATACCTCTACAGGGCGCTTCTTTGGCGCCGGGGAGTTCGGTAAACCGGACACAAGGTCGGTAGAGCCGGCGCTCCAGGTCTGACGACGATCAGCCTGTTGTTGCTTTTTTAAAAAGAAATTGAGGGTCCAGATAAGCAAGAGGATGAGAGAGATGAACTTTTCCAATAACCCACCGTGGCTTCTGGGGCACAAAATATTCTGAGCCGGAAGAAACGTAGATTACCTCAGGGGCGTTGGCGCGGCTGGTCTCCACATCATCCTGAGAGTAAAACATGTGTTAGTGAGATGAGAAGACAAGGTCTCAGAAAATAACTAAAATTTTACCTCTAAGCCGGATGATTGTGGTGTGTCAAACCATCCCTCTTGCGGGGTGTCCTTCTTGGGCTTCTTGGCCGAGGCTTTCTTCTTGGTCTTCTTCAAGGGAGGGATGTACTCCTTCTTCCAGAAGTCAGAGTCGGCCTGAAAGAATTAGCCGGTTAAGCGCAAGAGATCAGCAAGGTACAAGTAAGGTCCAAGAGACGGATGGGAAGAAATCGCCTTACATCTGGGGCCGGCTTAAGGGCACTTAAGGGGATCAACCCGATAGCGCTGCAGGCTCCGGATGTCTCATGAACGAGACTCTTGATAGCAGTGGCGATGTCGTCCTCTGTCAAGGTTGACTGTCTTAAGCAAGGTGACTATCATATTCGCCCTTATACTCGCACATAAGGCAGCTTCTGTGGCTTAACGGCATGATCCGCCAAGTGATCCAGCAGCGGATCAGGTCCAGTCTGGTTAAACCGTTGGCCATGAGGGCCCTAATCTTGGCATGAGCCGGCTCGTATCTTGCGCGCTCTAAAACTGACAGCCGGCCGGGAAGCTCTGAAGTTATCTTGAGCCGGGAAGGATGGTAACCCGGTAGTGGACATTCACCCTCTCGAGAAGTATCTTTGCAATAGAACCATGTTTTATTCCATTCCTTTGTGTGACTCGGCAGCTGCATAGCCGGAAAGGTAATGTCTCGGCGCCTCTGGATAGAAATTCTACCCAGCTCGAGACTCAGACCAGCCTTCACTTCAGATTGACGGTTGTCATAGAAGAACTCCCGGAATAGGCCTACCGACGGCTTGGCTTGCAGATAGACTTCACACAATACTTGAAAGTTGCAGATGTTTGAGACGGAATTGGGGGCAAGGTCTTGAGGATGGAGTTTGTAAAAATGAAGGACATCGCGGAAGAATTTTGAGCCGGGAGGCACAAAACCCCGCTCAATATGGTCTGAGAAAATGACCACCTCTCCTTCTTGGGGAACGGGCTTCAGTTCATCACCCGGGACCCGCCAGTGGATGGCATCTTTGGAAGGGAGAGTGCCAGCATGAACAAAGTCCATCAAAAACTCTTCGTAACGCACGACACGACCCAGTTACAGGAGTTCGAGGCATGAGACATTCTGCTGGTTCAAAGATTGTGAAAATTAAAACATGGCGGGTCAAGAGGAGACTAAAATCTATGACGACTTACGAGCTTAAAGATTCTCCGTATAAGATGCTATACTCCAGCTAATGAGAGCTGGCATAGAGGGGGGGGGGGAAATTTGGCTAAGTCCTGGAAAATAGATTTCACAAACTACCGCTATATTTATGGATCTACAAAAGCAGGAAAGAGGTTCTTATTTTTAGACCTAGCGAAGAACAGGCGAACCAGAGGAAAACTAAAACGGCAAGAAGGAGCCGCGAGGGGCCCGTGCATTGTGCATGGCCGCCCCGTGTGCAGCGGCACGGCCGGGATGAGCGTCAAGGGTACGGCCGACGTCGGAGGACCCCGAGCAACGGAGTCGAAAGAACCCGCGTGAAGGCGACGGGCTTCCTACAAACCCTACCGGTGCGGTAATGGATCTAATGAGCAGCATGGGCTTACCGGCCATGGCATAGTGAAGCGCGGGTGAAACTCTGATTTGCACAGGTTCATGCAGCGGCCTGGCATCGACGGAGCAGAGGTGGCGCCGAAACTGGAAGTGATGAAAGCAGTTGCGTCAGAGGAGGAAGACGAGGAAGCGAGGGGGAGAAGTAATAGACCGCCTAGGGTGGTCCTATTTAAAAGGAGAAGGAATATTGAGCGCGAAAATCCAGGCGACGGAAACGTTTGATTCAAGGCAGACGCCTCGATTTTCGGGATGGTCACTTAATGCGAAGATTTTGTGAGTACGTCAGCGAATCTTTTCTGCAGGGTTAATGTGACGTCATGGCGGGTCATTCTAGGCGACTCGACAAAAGAGCAAGGCAAGTGGATGATGTGAGCAAGCTCAAATCAACCTGGGGCCTAATGTTGGGGATATAACCCCGCAGTATGACCCGCCTTAAGGGCTCCGGTTATGCTTGACGGTTCATACACTAGTCCAAGGTGAGCCGGTGGTCCTAAAGCCCAGGAAGCTTGGCGGCTCATAAGGTGGGCCGGACAGTGGCCCAGAAGACCCAGGTGTGTAAGCCGCCCGAGGACAACTTGGACAAGAAGATAGAGGAAGACTCGGATAAACAATGAGAGTCGGTTACCAATTGGATGACCCATGTTCTAGACCTCCTATATAAAGGCATACCCGGGGCGACTTAGAGATGAGGTTGTTGAATACTAGGTCAAGCTTCAGCTCCCTTGTAATCGATACATCGAGCAATATAAACATGGACGTAGGCTATTACCTCGAGTTGAGGGGCCGAACCTGGGTAAATCCGTGTCTCTCGTCCCCATCAACCCCTTTGAGTCCATCACGTCAGTAATGGCCTCGAACCGAACTCCGTTTATCCGGAACTCTGCCGTGACAAAACCACGACAGTAGTAGACAACATCTACTCCAAATTACTAACACTGAGCATGAGAAAATACTCAACATATAGCTAGATGTCACCCACTCTTCATGGCATAAAAATAACAGTAGATTCTAAGACTTAGAAATATTAGGCGTGTTGAAAACAGAAACATCAAGTAGGCTACTTAGCAGCTTGTTTCCCACTTATATGGGTGATTCTGATGTTAAACAAAAATACCATGGCAATCATTAATGAATCCTACTAACAAGCATACTAACAAAGGGGTGTGTCAAGTGGGGAAACCCACTAGTCCCCTACACACCCACATACACTCTACTCACACCACTACAAGCATACACACCCATGCCCTATATATGCCCAAGGCATATGAGCACAAACACCACCAAGAACATACCACCCATGATGGGGGGATGTTCAACCACACACACACTCACAAGCCCATGTGTGTGGGTGTTCATCCACACACATATGCACCCACACATATGCACAAGTGCACATATGTTCATACATATGCTTAGGGCTACACTCACACCCACTACCACTCACATACACATGCACATATGCATACTCACATGCACACACACATACATAGGGCACACACACCAGCCCTACACACACTCAACACACATACACTCACATGTGTGTGTATGCATGAAGCACACACACATACACACACACCACCTACACAAGCTCACATACCTACACATACACATCTACACCTACACATGCATACACATGTAAACGGGAAAGAACAACAAACATTTAGGTACTTTTCTACACACCCACATACATACCACATGCACCTACATCTATATGTGCAAAGCACACACACATATACATATGAGCATCATGTAGATACACACACACTATACATACACATGACAAGCAAGCAAAAGAAAACCACATGCTGTTTATAATCTACACTCACATACATATGTAGCAAGGAAGGAAACAAAAGAGAAAAAACAAAGAAAAACAAAATCAAACAAAAGGGGGAGGGGGAGGGGTCGAACCCACGACCTCCCGGTCGTTCCCCGAGCCGGTTGCCACTCGGCTGCATGCACGGACATTAACAGGGTCGGGGCTCGAGTGCTCTAATACACACACGCACATATGTTTTCTGACGAAACTGAATCACGAGATAGAGCACCGGCGGCAGAGCAACGGCGACGACCATCGGTGAACCACGGCGGATCCGGCGAGGAGAAACAACTGCAGGGCCTACGAGACTCTACGGGGTTCCAATCCCCTACTCGCCTTGCGACGAGGAGGACGAAGGCAAGCCCCAAGGCTCTGCCTTGTGGACGCGGCGACGGGCAGCTACGGTGATGGCGCACTAGCTATGGCGACAGCAAGCATCATGGCAGCCCACCAAGGTGAAGGCGACGACGAGCCGGTCGAAACAAAGACGACGGAGGGGTTGGGGACGTGGAGACGACGAAGAGGAAGGAACCCGCAACGACCCACTCCTTGCGGACGGTGGCGACGCCAATTGGCACCTCGGGGAGGTGCTCCTCACCTCCTAGCGGCGGGAATGGAACGTGGGGAGAACCCCCGAGCTCCACGCCATCACCATCGGGGACGAGACCCACGGAGACGCGGCGACGACGACCGGCGACACTCTCTAAACCTCACTGCTCTCTTTGAAACCTTACCTGACAGGGGGAAAGAAGAGAGGAGGGAGAGAGATGGAGGGGGAGATGGGAGCTGCGGCGGCGGCGGGGAAGAGAGGAAACCTAGCCGAGGAGGCATGCACGCCGAGGGGGGCTATATACCAACGGGCCGACAGCGACGGCGACGGAAAAGGGGGACGGCGGAGCCTCTCTCTCTCTCACTGAAGCTTTACGGAGGGGAATGGGAGCAGGTGACTGTCTCCCTCCAGCGGGCTAGGCCGCGGGAGAGGCAAAGCCCACCTAGCTCTCTCTCTCAGAAACAAAATAGAGAAGGGTTTTTTTCACTTGTCAAATCATAACCACACAAAAGAAAAATCCCAGGAAAATATAAAGGATTTTTGGTGCAAACAAAAATACTTTTGTAAAGAAAATAATATGCACTATTTAATAAAAATATTAAGATGATTTTTAGGACAAGTAATTTTAATACTTTTAAAAATATTAGCCCCTGTTATTTAAATCCCCCAATTACATAAAAGATCAAAACAATAAAAGGCCAACACTCACAAGCTCAAAGCTTATTAGGCTAGCACTTGAACATTTATAAGCAATTTAATTGCAAGTTAAATCTGTTTATAAAATAACATGGGAATAAGGCATTAGTTGAGGTTTTGTTGAAAAGCAAAAGTGAGGGGAGAGAAGTACAGGTTGCACCCCATGATTCTACCTCATCACAACACATAACACAAGAACAAAACCAACCACACATACAAGGTCACATGAAAAACAAACATGGCATGATGAATGCTATGATGCATGATGCAAGAATGCAAGACAACACATGGATGACAAGTTGCAAAAACACTCATTAAGCTCATCACACAAGGTTCATCCAAAGATTACATGCCATAAAAGGTAGGGGCAGCACTTGGGCTCTCACAACTCTCCCACACTACAAGAGGATCTCGACCCGAGATCTGGGAACGAAAGAAGTCCGGAAATTCGAAATGGAGAAGGTCCTCGCGTTCCCAAGTAGCTTCTTTATCGGAATGATGAGACCACTTCACCTTGCGGAATTTGATAGACTTGTTGCGAGTCTTACACTTAGTTTCTTCAAAATTGCAACTGGATGCTCATGATAAGAGAGGTCTTCTTGGATATCGATGTCTTGGAGGTCAATGGTTCGCTCAGGAGTCTTGAAGCATCTCCGGAGCTGAGAAACATGGAAGACATCGTGCATGTTCGCGAAATTTGGAGGAAGATCTAGTTGATATGCAAGACCACTTGTCTTGCCAACAACTTTGAAAGGACCAACAAAACGAGGTGCTAGCTTCCCTTTAATTCCAAACCGCTAAGTGCCCTTCATGGGAGAGACTCTGAGATAGACTAGATCATCCACTTGGAAGGAAACATCCCAATGTTTGCTATCGTCATAGCTCTTCTGTCGGGACTGAGCTGCTTTGAGGTTCTTGCGAATGACATGGCACATCTCCTCTGCTTCAGTGATCATGTCATTGCCCAATATCTGACGCTCACCGGTTTCAGACCAGTTAAGCGGGGTACGACATTTTCTGCCGTAGAGAATCTCAAAAGGGGGCTTGCCTGAGCTAGCTTGAAATATATTGTTGTATGAGAATTCAGCATATGGAAGGCAGTCTTCCCACTTCATGCCGAATGAAATCACACAGGCTCTGAGCCTATCTTCAAGGATCTGATTGACTCTCTCAACTTGACCACTTGTCTGCGGATGGAACGTAGTGCTGAAACGGATCTTGGTACCCATAGCAGTCTGGAAGGACTCCCAAAACTTGGAAGTAAAGAGGCTTCCACGGTCAGAAGAGATGAACTGAGGAATACCATGCAAAGACACTATCCTTGACGTATACAACTCTGCAAGCTGAGCTGTCGAGATAGAGTCTTTGACTGGCAGGAAATGAGCAACTTTTGACAGCTTGTCTATAAGCACAAAGATGGCATCGTTGCCTCTCTTGGACTTGGGAAACCCAGTGACGAAATTCATCTCCACATGATTGAATTTCCACTCTGGGATAGGCAAAGGCTGAAGAAGACATGCTGGATGTTGATGCTCCGCCTTCACTCTCCAACAAACATCACACTCGTTGTTCACGAACTCAGCAATTTCACATTTCATGCGAGTTCACCAGAAGGTTTGCTTGAGATCCTGATACATCTTGGAACTTCCTGGATGGATGGATAGAAGAGAATTATGTGCTTCATCCATGATAACCCTTCTGAGATCACCTTTTCGAACCACAAGACGGTCCTCAAAGAACAAGGTATCTTTGTCATCAACGCAAAAGCACTTATACTTCGGAATGCTCTTGGCCACACCTTTCTTCACTTTCTTCACCATAGCGTCAAGAAGCTGCACTTGGCGAACTTGATCTTCCAGGGTCAGAGAGACATGAAGATTGGCAAGAAATCCTGCCGGAATCTTATGAAGGTTGAGCTTGTGGAAGGCTTCACAAAGCTCAGGCTGAAGAGGCTTCAAGATGAGACTATTGTAGTACGCCTTACGGCTGAGCGCGTCTGCAATGACATTTGCTTTCCCAGGAGTATACTCAATGCTTGGATTGAAGTCCTCAAGCATTTCCACCCAATGAGACTGCCGAAGATTGAGATTGGGTTGAGTGAAAATGTATTTCAAGCTCTTGTGATTGGTGTACACCTCAACTGGTCTACCCAACAACAAATGCCTCCAAGTCATTAGAGCATGCACAACTGCCGACAACTCAAGATCATGAGTGGGGTAGTTCTTCTCGGCAGGCTTCAACTGATGCAAGGTATAAGCAAAAATCTTCTTGTCTTGCATGATAACACCACCAAGGCCTTGGAGAGAAGCATCACAGAAAACTTGGAACGGCTTAGACTGCTCAGGAGGAACAAGAACTGGAGCTAAAGTCGGTCTCTGCTTGAGCGTATTGAACGCTACATCACACTCAGGAGACCAAACATACTTGACAGTCTTCTGGAGGAGATTGGATAGAGGCTTAGCAATTTGAGAGAAGTTCTCCATGAATCTTCTACAATAGCTAGCAAGCCCGAGGAAACTCCGAAGCTGCTTCACATTCTGAGGAGTTTCCCACTTCAATATTGCCTCAACTTTCTCAGGGTGCACTTTAATTCCCTCAGGAGAGATGACATGCCCAAGATACACCACTTCATTGAGCCAAAACTCACACTTGGAAAACTTCGCATAGAACCGATGTTCCCTTAACTTGTCAAGCACAAGGCGGAGATGCTCTGCATGCTCTTCTTCTGTCTTCGAGAACACAAGGATATCATCTAGATAGACCAAGACGAATTCATTCTTGAAAGGAGAGAAAATGAAATTCATCATTCTTGAGAAGGTTGGAGGAGCATTAGTAAGACCAAACGACATGACGGTGTACTCATACGATCCAAAACTCATCCTGAAAGTGGTCTTGGGAATGTCTTCTTTGCGAATGCAAATCTGATGATAACCCATGCAAAGATCCAACTTCGAGAAAACCTTGGCACCTTTCAGTCATTCAAACAACTCATTGATGTTGGCAAGTGGGTATTTGTTTCTGATTGTCTTCTTGTTCAATGGCTGGTAGTCAACACAAAGATGATCCGTGCCATCTTTCTTCTTGAAAAACAATCCACAACCCCAAGGAGAAGAACTTGGTATGATTAAACCCAGACGTTCTTGCTCATCTAGCTGCTTCTTCAACTCTTTCATCTCTTCGGGGCCAAGTTTATACGTGCGCTTAAAGACCGGTTTAGTTCCGGGCTCGAGATCAATCATGAACTTGACTGGCCGTTGCGGAGGCATTCCTGGAAATTCTTCTACACAGAAATCTTCATACTCACAAACCACCGGAATTTGAGAAATCGCCGAGATTTCACCCTTCTCATTTAGAGCTAAGAGACGGATTGTGTCATTGCGAGCCACGAATATAATCACATATTCTGAAGGATGAGTCAGCTTGACTTCTTTTGCTTGACAATCAACATAAGCCTTATTCATCGCCCGAAAGACCATGCCCAAAATGAGATCAATATCGGAATTACCGAGAACAATAGGAGAAGCCAGAAAATAATAATTGCCCATCTTGATAGAAACATCTGGAACCACCACATTTGAACTCATCAATTTTCCCGGGGACACAACCCGCAAAGGACTAGGGAGGTCTACCGAATTCAAATCATGCTTCCAGGCAAAAGGTCTAGAAATGAATGAATGTGATGCACCAGTATCAAATAACACTTTTGGAGGAAAATCATTAACCGAGAGATTACCCATGATCACTTGAGAAGAATCCTCTGCCTCTGCTGCATTCACCATATTCACCCAGACTGACTTGGGATTATGCTTCACCATAGCATTTCCTGGAGGCTTGACAAGAGGAGGAGGAGGCGGAAGACGCCGCTGGTTGCACTTGTTTGCATAGTGACCCTTCTGGCCACACTTGTGACAAGTCACCTCAGAAAGTGGATGAACATTGCCTAGAGGAGGAACAAGAACTTCCTTGGACGCCTAGGGTCTCTGCTGGAATCCTGGGTTGGGTGGGTGGGAAGAACAACAACCACCGAACTTCTTCAGCTGCTGAGGAGGACGAAATGGAGGAGGATTTGGCACCCAATACTTCTGCTGCTTGGGAACCATCTGAGAGCTGGAAGAAAACACATAAGAATCCCTTGAATGCTTCCTTGAGTTCTCCAACTTAAGCTGTGTTGCCTAGACCTTCAAAGCCATGTTGTAGAACTGACCAAACTCACGAGGCTCTTGAAGAACAAGGCCTGGCAAAAGCTCATCCTTGAGACCACCTCTGAACTGATAGATCATAGCCTTGTCATCTGGAACATCTTGCTTGGCATAACGGGCTAGATTCGGGAACTCGACGTTGTACTGATAGACAGACTTGCTTCCCTGCTTCAGGTGCCTAAACTTCTCACACATCTCCTCGACAAAGCTTGTCGGAATGTAATGAGCCCTGAAGTCACGACGGAAATCGTTCCAAGTAACAACATGATCGCCCTTGGAATCCTTGTACTGCTGCCACCAATCAGCTGCTTGACCCTTGAGATGGAACGATGCAAATCTGACAAAGTCCTCTGGCCTGACATTGCTGCCTCAAAATGCTTACTCATATCACGAAGCCAATCATCAGCATCAAAAGGCTGCTCATAACAGGTGAAAGACTTGGCTGGTTGGCAAGGAACTGATTGAGTGTCGCAAACTGAGGCTGATTCTGAAAATTCCCTTGAAAACCTTGCTGACCCTACTCCCTTTCTTGCAACAGCCTGAGCAACATCTGAGTGTTCGCATTGGTTGCGGCCATCACAGCTTGCCAAGCATCTGGAGGAGGTGGAGGTGGCGGTGGCGGGGGGGTGGAACATTAGTCTGCTCCTTACCACGACCCGGATTGTTGCGAGTTGGTGGAGCCATCCCGAAGCTGGAAAAAATGCATCAGCACCTCATGATAAGATGAATTCAAAGCTGAATCAAATGCTTGAAAAAAATTGAACAATTAACAACACAGCCTTCCTACCAAAAAATTAGTAATAATGCTTCCTCGGTTCATGATAACATCATCAGATAAAAGAAGCCACTTGCAATACCACAAAGTATTGAGCTAAGTGCTCGGAACAAATGTACATGCCCACATACATCTGAAGAAGATGATCCTAGATGACTACAAGATTTCCCACCTAAGAACTTCCGAAAACTTTCTAGTTATGCAATCCGGTGTGGGGGATACAAGGAGGAAATATCTCACTCAAGTAGCAATCATACACCCCAACTGTATCAATCCTTCAACACATAACCAGAGGCTTCCGCAAATTCATCTAACTCGAATCCTCGAACTCACAACGATACTAAACCATGGTGGTACCCCGGATGCCTCCCCAGTACTTGGTGACTCCGATCTTATCTCACCATGACAAGTATTGAAGTAATTTTGAACACTCTCCGTCTTGAGATATCAAGGAAGCTGAATGATAACAATGTGCCAACATTCCTTGGAGCTCGACTCCTTGGAAGAAATCAAGTCAGACAGGAGGCACCAAGACAGAACCCTGTCACATCGGTATCATATAGACTCCAAAATACCCGCGTGATCCTAAACAAATTTGAGCGAGAAGAGGAGTAGAATCAAATTCCTAAGTCAGATACCTCACCAGAGCATAGAAGAGGAGTAAAAAGAATCCTACTCTCTGATATAACTAGACTCAACCTAGTTTTTACTAGACTTGACTCAGCCATGTTCGATCAAGCAAAGGCTCCTATGGCCGTATGGCTCTGAATACCAACTTGTCACGCCCAAGATGCGCGCCTAATCATATTAAGGCATGAGGGCCTCTCAAGGGATATATGCGCATCTTGCCATTAGCAAGTATAGTATCATTGCATCATACATTATAGAAGAGATGAGTATACAAGTTTGGCTTACACTCGCCACATACTAAATTAGAATTCCACACAGAGTTCAAATCATGAAGATGAAGACAGGGTCCAACTATGGATCAAATCAAACGATAAAATAGATGCAAATTACACTATTTCGCTATCTCAAAGATCACGACCATGGTCCTCTACTCATACAGGTACATCACATACATCCTGCCTCTTTCCTCGTCATATTCCCACTGGAGTTGGGTAAGATCATCATGCACGTACTCATCTGAACCTGTACCTGGAGTGTTGTAGTAAACTGTGAGCCACAAGGACTCAACAATCATTCGCCCGGGTGCCGAGACTATTCAAGCTTAAAGGATGGGATGTGATATGTGTTTAGTTTGCAGCAGCACTAAGCATTTATGGTGGCTAACTTATGTAACATGAACACAAATATGAGTGGCCTACGATGAGCAATCGAATCTAGTATGATCTCTATGAGATCCTTATCACTTACCTACGTCAATCATAACCCCATCGTGTTCTCTCTCGGATCATGTTCACAAGCAGAGACGATCACGGTTACTCACACAGTTGGTGTATCTTATTAGAGTTTGCTTCAAGTTTACTATAACCGGGTGTTAAACAAATATCCAAGTTGCCACATAACCGTGGGCACGGCTTTCCGAAAGTTTTTAACCCTGCAGGGGTGCTCCAACTAGTCCATCACAAATAACCATACTCCGCGGGAATAGCCTCGACCACGGATCTCGTGGTCATCATCGGTAATTCCGAAGGAATTCCAACACCTCGAGAAAACCCGAAGAAAGTCAGAGTCCACACGCAAGACACTCGATAAAGGTAAAACAAATCTAGCAAGACCACCCGACGTGTCGACGAACCCGATAAGAGCCGCATTTCTCGATCTCAGGACACGACGGATAAGCTACGCGTACGGAGGCCTGATAGTAATCTCACAAGTTGCCCTGGGTTGGCCCCACAGAGTGCTCTAGTTTGGACCAACACTCATGAGGAGCACTGGCCTGGGGGTTGATTAATTATCCACGGGGTTGCACAGCCCTATGCAAATTTTATTAGTTATTAGCAAATGTAGTACCAATGTTGGGTCTTGCCAGACAAGTTTTAATCTCAACCAAATAAACATGGAGGTCACCATGACAACCCCGAGCGTGTTAGGAGCGCTAAATATGGAAACATAACACCGGTAACAAGAAACTATGGCGGTAACAGTGGAACAAATCACCTAGCAAAAGGCCAAGCCTTCCACCAATACCAAGATATATATGTGGATTAAATTAAATAACAGATAATATTTTGATATCCAAATCCATGTTATCACATGGAACAACCTGCACCTGCAACTAAGAACGCTATATGAGGGGCTGAGCAGCGGTAACTTAGCCAATCAAAGGTTGCTAGGATGTGGAGGGTTAAAGGCTATCATGGAAATTAGGAGGCTGATATCAAGTGGGAGGTAGCGCAATTGTAACGATAAGAGTGAGAAACTAGCAAGTGAAAATAGTATCGGGATCCGGGTACGATCATCTTGCATGTTGGTTCTTCAGCGGAACAAGTAGCAAGATCCTCGTAGTGGTACTCTCCTGGGTCCACGTACTCAGTATCAACACTCGCGTCTACCCAAGAGAAACAGCAACAATAAACATCCAACCAAGTTGCAATGCACAAACAAGATGATGCATGATTCATTTATGAAGAATTTAACATGGCAATCCAAAACTAGTCATGTTTCACATGCAAAGTTTGTTTATTAATGAATCTGGACAGAACCTCATGTTAAATTATTTAAACATGCATGAACATGGAAAATATGGATGTATCATGCAAAATCGATAGAAATGCATATAAAGAACACAAGAAACGGAGTTACGGTTCTCACGATACGCTCACGACAAGGTACGAAGGCAAAAATACGAGACAACCAAGCCATGGGCTAATTCTTGGCATTCCAAGGTAGCCACTGGTCAGGCAAAGAAAGAGCAACCAAAATAGACTCAAAGATCAATCAATTCCATGGAGTATAGCTCTCACAAGTCACAAATCAATAAAACAAAGAATTTGCCACAAACAGCAACATATCAACTTACACAGCCCACAACTTGGGCTACAGGAATCCTACAGCCACAAACAAGATATTGACAGAAACTACATAACATATACATCAACTTATCCAACTACACAATATGCATAGTAGGCACACATCAATAAGCATGAAGCTATCAAGTTGACATGATGCAATAGTTTTCTAGGACTTCGTGAAAATTACAGTTTTCTGGAATCTGAGTTAATAAAGTAGCATATTGACAGCAGAAGTTAAATATGTTCGAGAGCACCTCTTGGCATGAAAATTAACAGGATGGTAGTAGACAAGATCTACTCCAAATTACTAAAACTGAGCATGAGCAAATATTCAACATATAACTAGATGTCACCCACTCTTCATGGCATAAAATAACAGCAGATTCTCACACTTAGAAATATTAGGCATGTTGAAAACAGACACATCAAGTAGGCTACTTAGCAGCTTGTTTCCCACTTATATGGGTGATTCTCATGTTAAACAAAAATACCATGGCAATCATTAATGAATCATACTAACAAGCATACTAACAAAGGGGTGTGTCAAGTGGGGAAACCCACTAGTCCCCTACACACACATACACTCTACTCACACCACTACAAGCATACACACCCATGCTCTATATATGCCCAAGGCATATGAGCACAAACACCACCAAGAACATACCACCCATGATGGGGGGATGTTCAACCACACACACACTCACAAGCCCATGTGTGTGGGTGTTCATCCACACACATATGCACCCACATATATGCACAAGTGCATATATGTTCATACATATGCTTAGGGCTACACTCACACCCACTACCACTCACATACACATGCACATATTCATACTCACATGCACACACACATACATAGGGCACACACACCAGCCCTACACACACTCAACACACATACACTCACATATGTGTGTATGCATGAAGCGCACACACATATACACACACCACCTACACAAGCTCACATACCTACAGATACACATATACACCTACACATACATACACATGTAAACAGGAAAGAACAACAAACATGTAGGTACTTATCTACACACCCACATACATACCACATGCACAAAATGCATATGCATACACCTACATCTATATGTGCAAAGCACACACACACATACACATGAGCATCATGTAGATACACACACACTATACATACACATGACAGGCAAGCAAAAGAAAACCACATGTTGTTTATAATCTACACACACATACATATGTAGCAAGGAAGGAAACAAAAGAGAGAGGAAACAAAGAAAAACAAAATCAAACAAAAGGGGAGGGTTCGCGGTCGAACCCACGACCTCCTGGTCGTTCCCTGAGCCGGTTGCCACTCTGCTGCATGCACGGACGTTAGCAGGGTAGGGGATCGAGCCCTCTAATACACACACGCACATATGTTTTCTGACGAAACTGAACTACGTGACAGAGCAACGACGACGACCAAATGGCAAACTACGACGGATCCGACGAGGAGAAACAACTACGGGGCCTATGGGATGCTACGGGGTTCCAATCCCCTGCTCGCCTTGCGGTGAGGAGGACGGAGGAAAGCCCCAAGGCTCTGCCTTGCGGACGCGGCGACGGGCAGCTACGGCGACAGGAAGCATGACGGTGGCTCACCGAGGGGAAGGCGACGACGAGCCGGTCGAAACGAAGACGACGGAGGGGTCGGGGACATGGTGACGACAAAGAGGAGGGAGCCGGCAATGACCCGCTCCTTGCGGATGGCGGCGACGCCAATTGGCACCACGGGGAGGTGCTCCTCACCTCCTAGCAGCGGGAATGGAACGAGAGGAGAACCCCCGAGCTCCATGCCATCACCGCCGAGGACGAGACCCACCGGAGACGCGGCGACGGTAGCGACGACGACCGGCGACACTCTCTAAACCTCACTGCTCTCTATGAAACCTTACCTGACAGGGGGAAAGAAGAGAGGAGGGAGAGAGATGGAGGGGGAGATGGGAGCTGCTGCGACGGCGGGGAAGAGAGGAAACCTAGCCAATGGGGCAAGCATGACGAGGGGGGGCTATATACCCGCGGGCTGACGGCGACGGTGACGGAAAAGGGGGACGGCGGAGCCTCTCTCTCTCACTGAAGCTTGACAGAGGGGAACGGGAGCAGGTGACCATCTCCCTCGAGCGGGCTGGGCCGCGGGAGAGGCAAAGGCCACCTAGCTCTCTCTCTCAGAAACAAAACAGAGAAGGGGGTTTTCACTTTTCAAATCACAGCCACACAAAAGAAAAACCCCAGGAAAATATAAAGGTTTTTTGGTGCAAACAAAAATACTTTTGTAAAGAAAATAATATGCACTATTTAATAAAAATATTAAGATGATTTTTAGGACAAGTAATTTTAATACTTTTAAAAAGAACAGCCCCTGTTATTTAAATCCCCCAATTACATAAAAGCTCAAAACAATAAAAGGCCAACACTCACAAGCTCAAAACATATTAGGCTAGCACTTGAACTTTTTTAAGCAATTTAACTGCAAGTTAAATCTTTTTATAAAATAACATGGGAATAAGGCATTAGTCGGGGTTTTGTTGAAAAGCAAAAGAGAGGGGAGAGAAGTATAGGTTGCACCCATGATCCTACCACATCACAACACATAACACAAGAACAAAACCAACTACACATACAAGGTCACATGAAAAACAAACATGGCATGATGAATGCTATGATGCATGATGCAAGAATGCAAGACAACACATGGATGAAAAGTTGCAAAAACACTCATTAAGCTCATGACACAAGGTTCATCCAAAGATTACATGCCATAAAAGGTAGGGGCAGCACTTGGGCTGTCACATCAGAGCCTGGATCCTTCGTGTTATCAGAGTCGGCATACTTTGTGAGAGCCACCACGAGTTCTCCCATGTCCTGACACGTACGCTTGAGCCGGTTGAGCTTCTGCTTCAGAGGGATTAAGTGACAGTTCTTCTCTAGGATCATCACCGCTTGAGCCGCCGTGATCTGTTCAGACGAGTGGATGACGGTCGACACCCGTCGGACCTAGTGATGAGCCGACTCATTCTCTTGTTGGACATAGTGATCTAGATCCACAATCGTCATAGGTTGTTTGCAAGTCACTTGAAAGTTTTTGATGAACCTTGCTTTCAGCTCAGCCCATGAATTGATGGTAGTGGGCAGCAAACCCTTCAACCACGTGCGAGCCGGTCCTTCAAGAATCATGATGAAATACTTGGCACACAACGCGTCACTGACATCCAACATCTCCATATCTAGCTCATAGCTTTCAATCCAGACCTCTGAAGGTAAGTCAGAAGTGTATTCAGAACTTTGCGAGGTCCTTTGAAATCCTTTGGCAACCGCTCGTTTCGTAGAGCCGGTACTAAACACGGTACTCCCACGGCCCTTGTGGTCACTCCCGCTCCTACTGAGATGGAGGGCACAGGCTCTTGGTGAGTCGCCGCAGCCAAAGCCACCGCATCTTACTGCTTTCTTGCCTGGTTTACGAGCGCCTGTGCATCTATAGCCACCTGATCATTCCTGGAGGCCCCGAGTGCCGAGCGCTGCTAGAAACCGCCGGTGACTCATAGCGCCGACTAAAGCTGTGGCTGGGGAGGGGGTTGAGTAAACGCGGCTCCGATTGTAAGCATATTTCTCCTGCCGGGCCATCGTCGTTTGAAGGTACCCAGTGGCGTTCAGCACCTCTTTTGCAAAAGGCGCCTCATCTGGAATAGGGATTGTTTCAAGCTGGGTTGCTGCGGCCACCATGTTCTCTGACGGGTTAGAATAATGGGCCGCCGGCGTTGGAAAAGCCACTGGTGAGGCCTGGTTTTGTCGAGGCGAGTTAAGCTGTTGTCGAGCCGCCGGCCGACTTCCAGGCGCATCTGCTGCTCGTCCCATTCCTGGCGTATTAAAGAGATTCCTAGCCTCGTACTGTTCCGGTAAGCGGGATTGATGCCTCATCCGCTGCACCGCAGCCGCTAATTGCTGGTCTAGCTCAACGTGGAAAGCATCTGTCTTAAGGCGTTCTGCCTCTGCCTCCATCTGAACTTGTAATTCGGCTATCCTCTGTTGCACCTCCGCCATCCGGTCCTTGAGTCTTGCGATCTCCAAGTTCCGAGTGGCTTGCTTATCTAGTGTGACTTGATGCCGCTCTCTCTCGCGAGGCCAAGATCCTCGCGAGGGTCTTGTCTTGAGTGATGCCGCGATGGGCCTTGCCTGGACGACGAAGTGGGCCATGCCCTAGGCCACAGGCAGGCAAGACTGGGTACCCTCGTTCCCAGAACGCTGACACTGTCCTATGGTGTCTTCCATGCCGTGCACACATGAAGGATTCCCGCTGTAGGGTGTTGCAATATGTTAATGGTTCTCTTATAATGGGTTGATTGAGTGATAGAAGCATAAACCCTGGGGTTGTTGCGTATGGGATAAAGGGGAGTTGGTGCTTTATGAGATGAGCTACTTTTTATGATACATAATGATGCTAGAAAAGGTGATTTGAATTATCATTGACCAAACTTGTGCAATTGCTAGCATTTACACTTCATAAATTATTTCTTTTATCATTCACCTACTCGAGGACGAGAAGGAATTAAGCTTGGGGATGCTGATACGTCTCCAACGTATCTATAATTTATGAAGTATTCATGCCATGTTTACAAAATTCTTTTCCTGATTTTGGTATGATTTTACTAGAACGAACTCAGACTAACTTTGTTTTCAGCAGAACTACCATGGTGTCATTTTTTGTGCAGAAATAAAAGTTCTCAAAATGGGCTGAAAATCTAGTATGATTTTTATGGACCTAAAGAGACCCCCAAAGCATTGGAGCTGGGCCAGAAGAGTCACGAGGAAGTGACAAGCCACCTAGGCGTGGCCAGGGGGTGCCCACGCCTGGCAGGCTGGTGACTTCCTCGTGGCCCCCTTGATGTGAGATCGATGCCAAAAATTCCTATAAATATAGAAACCTCCGAAAAGAAACCTAGATCGGGAGTCCCGTCGCCGCAAACCTCAAGAGACACGAAAAACCAATCTTGGCCCTCTCTGGCACCCTATCGGAGGGGGTCGCCATCACCGGAGGCCATCTTCATGATCCAGGAGGGGTCATCAACACCATGGAGGCCAAGGACCAGAGGGAGAACCTCTCCCCAAGGAGGGGGAGGCCATGAAGGAAGAAGCAAGAGGGGTAGACCCTCTCCCCCTCTCTCCCGATGGTGCCGGAGTGACATTGGGGGAACCATCGCCGCGGTGATCGTGTTTATCTACATCACCTTCGTCATCACCATCCTCATCTCCTTTTAGAAGTCCACTCTCCCACACCCCGCTATAATCCCCTACTTGAACATGGTGCTTTATGCCACATATTATGATCCAATGATGTGTTGCCATCCTATGATGTTTTGAGTAGATTTCTTTTTTGTCCTTTGGGTTGATTAATGATCTAGATTGGTTTGAGTTTTATGTTTATTTTGGTGTTGTCCTATGGTGCCGTCCATGTCGCGCACACGTGAAGGATACCCACTGTAGGGTGTTGCAATACGTTCATGATTCGCTTATAGTGGATTTCTAGAGTGACAGAGGCATAAACCCGAGTAAGGGGGTTGTTGCGTATGGGATAAAGGGGAGTTGATGCTTTAATGCTATGGTTGGGTTTTACCTTAATGATATTTAGTAGTTTCGGATGCTTGCTAGAGTTCCAATCATAAGTGCATATGATCCAAGTAGAGAAAGTATGTTAGCTTATGCCTCTCCCTTATATAAGATTGCAATAATGATTTCCGATCTTGTCAACAATTGCCTAGGGCAATTCCGCATGCCGACCCATCATTGTTCTACACTCGCTATTTGTAATATATTCTAACTCTATTATAACAGCAACTATTTTTATATTTTAGTTCCCCATTTCATGCAAAGCTCTCCTCTTCATACCAACAACGTAGTTTTATTTCTCGTTTCTAGTTGGAAGCAAACATTCGGTGTACGTAGAGTCGTATCAGTGGTATATAGGACTTGAGAGAATGTTGACCTTACCTTCAGCTCCTTGTGGGTTCGACACTCCATACTTATCACTTCCACCTTCGTAAATTGCTATGATGATTCCTTGAACTTGGGAATTATCAAGCATCAGCCTCTAGCACATTATGAGCAACGTCTCTGATCCTGAGGACTTCATCGACTGGTGCAGTCGAAGACACAGGGACTTCGTCTTCAGGGATTCTTTGCATAGAAGACATGTCTAGTCTTGGTCCATGGCGAAGCCTTTTGAGAAGCGATGCATGCTTAGAAGCTTCAAATTCCATGGCCACAAACGAAGACTCGGGGGTTCTGGGAACATGAATTGAGAAAGCAGATTGTGGAGTGCTTGGGATGTTTTCAGGCACATCTGGCCTAAGAGGGGTGCTAATATCCACATACTCACTATCGTCATGTGGTGGCATTTGGATCAGAGGAGCATCATGTTGCGGCATTGGTTGTTCATCTTCCATATCAGCTTCATTAGCATGAGCTTTGAGTGCAATGTCTCCAGCTACGATGTCTTCAATAGCTGGAATGTCTTCGGCAGCACGAGACTCTATGCTAGCAGACTCATGTAGTATCACCTGCCTCTCTTGGTTCTCACAGGCAGGAGGAGCCATGGATATAGGCGCCACTTGCATTGGCTCTCGTTGAGCAGCAGGGGTGCATGATGGAGCGGGAGGGGGTTGCGGTACTTGAGCTGACTCGGATGGCTTCAGCTTCTTTGTCTTCTACCTCTACATAGGTTGGGATTCAGAGACAATAGCATCCTTGCGTTTCTTGGCTTCAGCTTCGTCTTTGTTTGTCTTCATGCTTGTTGCAGCAGAGGAAGGCCAAGGTGCTCAATTGCCAGAGAAGCCAGCTGGAAAGACAATACCTCGAGGTTCAGACCTTGATGGAGAAGTTTGGCTTGAAGACATTGAAGCATGTCTGGATCTCAATGATCCGTGGATCAAGAGCTGGCTGGCCAAGAGCCTTGCGCTTTAGCATTTCATTGCGTGCTTGAACCATGGTGTTGGCCTTTTTGTTGAGACGCACTAGGGCACCTTTGACAGCTTCACCTCTCTTTTCAAACACTGCCTTGAGGTCTTTCATCAAAAGTCGATAGGCTTGAATCTGATCAGCCTTGAGTTTGGGGATGTTGGCCTTGAGGAGTGTCTTCTCATGGCTAATCTTCTCCTTGAGTTGTATGGCCTTTTGTGCCATAGTAAGCTCCTCATTCACAAGCCCTTGAAAGGTGACGCTGAGCCCAATGGGTAGCTATAGGGCATCGATGGTGAGGGATGGATCAACAAACCACTCGTCAATGAAGTGTTTGAGAATTGCTGGGTCAAAGAGAGGTAAGTCTTCAAGACATTTAGCTTCCTCTTATGATTGCTGGATCAGCCTTGCCAGCGCTTCATCATCAAACTCATTGTCGGAGAGCTCGATCATATTTGGAGCATCCATCAATGATACAGATGGCTTTGGTCCTTGGGAAGCAGAAGCTTTCCTTTTCATTCTCCTAACTAGGCGAGACTCATGTTCTGTTTCTTCTGAATCCACGGATGGTGACCTTGAAGCTTGAGATGTTGTCCCAACAGCCTTGGGTGCCTTTGAAGCCTTAGGCTTTGAAGCCTTTGAGGGATTTCTAGCCTTTGAGGTGTGATTAGGCTTCAGGTTTGTAGCAGGGGGCAGATCAGCCTCATCATGGGCATCTTCAGGAGCATGCCCAAGAATGCTAGAGGGATGTGGATTCTGCAGCATTGGTGGCCTGAACATACATGGGTAGAATCCAATCCGGATGGCATCAACCCTTGTCTTCGGATCAAGATTTTTGTAGGCGATGCTAGTCCATGGGGCCTTCTCATCACACTTTTCTGCATACTTGTCAGTTACAAAGTGGTAGTTGAACCACTCCACACTCCAATATCTTCGAATCCATTGGATTCGAGTCTTGCGCTGATGATAGGTTTCCTCCGTGTCAGACTTGTAGCGCTCGTATAGATCTGGAGGTAGATCCTTTGCTGTGTTGGTGCTTCTTTGCTATCCACCCTTCTTGGGAGTACCATCTCTGGCCATTGTCTTCAAAGGCTTCGAGGTGTGCAAAGGATTCGAAGAAAGATCCAGGTGAGAGCTTGCCCCTGGTGAGTGCAGATGAATCTGGGAGTAGTCTGCAAATGAATTCAGACTATGAGATCCAAGTGATTCTGCTGCGGACAAGTACCTGTGAAAGAGTTAGATATGTGAGGGAGTGGAAGAGGTCATATGCATTCTAAGAAGATTTCAAAACAAGATATCATGGTATGAAGACATTGACCTCATTCACCAAAGACTTTCACTTTTGCTCATAGATAGGGTGGTTTCAGATTTGTGAAAGTTCGAGAATTCGCACAAGTGAGAAATCAGCCTAGATTTACAACATAAGCAAAATAATTTAGCAAATAGAGATTCAAGTGTGAGATCTGTTGGAATCAAAGTGGAAAAACAGATCTCGAAGACATTTGGTAATTTGCAAAGATGAAATGCATGGTAAAAATTCAGATTTAATTACCACACTGAAGAACATGATGAACTAGTCAACGAGACAGAGAGGCCGAGAAGTTTGATATGCCACACCCTAGCTCAGTGGTGGCAGATACCTACGGCGGCGGCAGCGGCGAACGAAGATGGTCGCGGTCTACGTGAGTATGTCGACGGAGGAGTCACTACAACAAAGTGCTCCTTCTCCGGCGGCGATGAATTCTAGCAACGATGCTAGGGTTTGGAGCTTGGAGGTGGTGGAGAAGTGGGAGCTAATTATTAATCTGGGGCACTTGTGTTTATAAGGACAGAGACATCCGAACAGTTTGGACGTATATGCTACAGTCTCTTTGGCTCTAGTGGGACACATGACGCATATGCAACAAGTCTAACAGCCCATTACCATTATCGAAGCGGTGGCACAGGAGTTGTTGCGAAAAATGCAGTAACAGATAAGATTTTGAGAATTTTAAATGTTTGGTTGTATTTGTCTTCGAGTGACATGGATGCAGTGAAGACATTCAACACGTGTCAATTTAGAATGCATATGACTGGAGTTGAATAGAGTTAGAAGGGGTAAGAACATATGGGAATGTCGGGTCCGATCACATTTTCCTAGGAAAACTCAAACATATAGCTATAGGACAAATTTTGTACAGGACAAAACTCCAATATACATATAGATATGCAAGGAATATTCAACCAAAACACGTGCATACTTTGAAGATAAGATTTCAATTCAAAGATAAACTAAGTGTCTCAAAGACATGTAAAGAAGCGAAGATAAAAGCAATGTCTTTAAGTTTGGTTGGTGGCGTTACCCACGGTATAATAATATTTGACCAAGACACGACGCACAATTATCGTGGCACTCTGAAATCATATTCTTTTATAATGTAGTCACACTCAGATTGTAAGTCTTCATGAGTTGAAGACATGCGTTACTTTGTGTGTTGTGCACCAAAGTCTTCAATAAGCATTAAGCATTTGGATGTATGTCCATTCAAAGGACATTCGAGGATTCTAAGATATTTAGCTCACACCGCAATCTGCAAAATCTCTTCTCATCCAAAGGCTTCGTGAAGATATCAGCCAATTGCTCTTATGACTTCACAAGGTTGATGATGATGTCACCCTTCAACATATGATCGCGGAAGAAATGATGTTGTATCTGAATGTGATTTGTATTCGAATGTTGTATTGGGTTGTACGTGATCTTGATAACACTCTCATTGTCGTAGTAGAGAGGTACTTTCTTTTTGTTGACGTCATAGTCCTTGAGAGTTTGCTTCAATCATAGAAGCTGAGTGCAGGAGGCACCAACAACAATGTATTCGGCAGTGGAGATTGAGACACATTTATGCTTCTTTGAAGACCAATATACAAGTGATTGACCCAGAAAGTGACAAGTGCTTGATGTAGACTTGCGATCAACTCTATCACCAACGAAGTCTGAGTTTGAGTAGCCAATGAGGTCAAACTTGAAGCCCTTTGGATACCACAATACTAGCATTGGGGTGTGAGGCAAATATGGAAGTATTCACTTCACCGCATGGTGATGCAACTCCTTTGGTGCCGCTTGAAATCGGGCACACATAGAAATGGTAAACATTATATCTGGCCTAGATGCACATAAGTACAACAATGATCCAATCATGGAGTGATATACCTTCTGATCGAAATCTTTACCATTTTCGTTAGTACAGAGGTGTCCATTCGTAGACATGGGCGTTTTGTAACCTTTGGCTTCATTCATGCCAAACTTCTTGAGGCAATCCTTGAGATACTTCTCCTGAGATATGAAAATGACATTTGGTTTTGTCGAATATGAAGCCCTAGGAAGAACTTCATCTCTCCCATCATCGACATCTGATATTGCTCTTGCATCATGAAGCTAAACTCATCACTAGATTTCTTGTTAGTGGAGCCAAAGATAAGAACAAGTCACTGTCATATGATTTAGTGAAGAGAGTAGGATCGGGTGAACCGGGTTTTAAGCCTTTCTCCTTTAGAAATTCCTTGAGCGTGTTATACCAAACTCTTGATGCCTGCTTGAGGCCATACAGAGCCTTCTTCCTCAGTCTTACCATTGAGGAATGCACTTTTGACATCCATTTGATATAGTCATATATCATACTGGTTAGCATATGCAAGTAGTATGTGTATGGCTTTGAGTCTAGCAACAGGTGCAAAGGTTTCATCGAAATTGATACCCTTAACCTAGGTGTAGCCTTAAGCTACTAGTCTAGCCTTGTTTCTGACAACTTGGCCAGAGGAGTCTTCTTTGTTGCGGTAGATCCACTTTGTGCAAATGATGTTGTGCTTGTGTGATCTGGTCATTTGACAAGTTCTCATATGTTGCTGATCTTTAATTGATGTAGTTCTTTTTGCGTGGCTTGAATCCATTCAGGTTCCTTGAAGGCTTCATCAACTTTGGTGGGTTCTTTGATAGAGACAAAAGCGAAATGCCCACAAAATTTAGCCAATTGGTTAGCTCTTGAGAGAGTGAGAGGACCTGATTCATTGATACTACAGAGCATCTTTTCAATCTGCACTTCATTTCCCACGTGAGGATGAGCAGGTCGAAGACTTTGAGTTGTCTGCTGAGCATTGTCTTCGTCAGTAGCATTATCTTCAGGTGCATCATTTTCTTCGTGATGAGAGACTGGAGGGATGATGACTTCTTCAATCAGTGGTTCCTCAGGCATAATTTCACTAGTGCCCATCATCCTGATTGCTTCTTTAGTTGAGGTTCATCTGGCATAGTAGGTAGGCGCTCTATTTGTGAGCCATTCATTTCATCGCATCGCACATCTATAGCCTCAACAATCTTGTGGTGAAAAGTGTTGAAGACTCTGTAGTTGTGCGAATCCTTTCCATAACCAAGCATGAAACCCTCATGTGCTTTCGGTGCAAATTTTGAAGTGTGATGTGGATCCCTAATCCAGCATTTTGCACCAAAGACTTTGAAATAACTTACATTGGATTTCTTACTAGTCAAAATCTCATATGATGTTTTCTTGAAGAACTTGTGAAGATAAACTATGTTGATAATGTGGCAGGCAGTGTCAATGGCTTCACGCAGAAATCTTTAGGGTGTCTTGTATTCATCAAGCATATTGCGAACCATCTCTATGATAGTCCTGTTCTTGCGCTTGACGACACCATTCTGCTATGGTGTGTAAGGAGCTAAGAACTCATGCGTGACACCCAAAGTGTCAAGATAAGTGTCAAGACCTGGGTTCTTGAACTCAGTGCCATTGCCTCTCCTTATGTGCTTGAACTTGATGTCATAGTTGGTCATGCACTTGTTGACAAAGCGCCTAAAGACATCTTGAACTGCAGTCTTATAGAGTAAGATGTGCACCCAGGTGTATCTAGAGTAATCATCAACAACCACGAAGCCATAAAGATTTGTACTGGTTGAGAAAGTGGAATAATGAGTCGGTCCAAATAAGTCTATGTGGAGCACCTCGAAGGGTCGTGTCGTAGTCATGATTGTCTTCAAGGGGTGCTTGGCCCTTGTCATCTTCCTGGCTTCACAGGCACCACATAGGTGATCTTTGTTGCACTTGAAACCTTCGACGCCAATGATGAGGCTCTTTTTGGCAAGAGTATGCAAGTTCCTCATGCTAGCATGTCCTATCCTTTGATGCCAAAGCCAGCATTCTGAAGCCTTTGCTAGAAGACAAGTGGCAACATGTGATCCTGCAGAGAAGTCTACCATGTATAGATCACCTCTTAGAAAACCTTTGAAGATTTTGGTTTTGTCAAAGGCCATTAGCACCACACATCAAAATTTGCCAAAGATCACACAACATAGAACTGGACATCAAGTTGTAACCAAGGGATTCAACAAGAATGACATTGTCCATGTGTCGATCCCTTTTGATAGCAACTCTACCTACTCCCAAGACTTTGCTGTTGCTTTTGTACGCAATGACAATGTGATCTTTAGTTGGAGGTCAAAGAGTTGACTCCATCAGTAAGCTTCGATCACCAGTCATGTGACTAGCGCACCCACTGTCCATGATCCATTCAGTGGTTCTAGATTTATCTTCCTGCATTTGAGAATTAGTCGTGTTCATGTAGGATCAGAAGTATGTCTAGAGGGGGGGGGTAATTAGACTACTTTACCAAATAAAAATTCTACCTTTTTCCCAATTTTAAATGTTGGCAGATTTTAGCAATGATAGGAAGTCAAGCACACCCTACACATGCATGTCTAAGAGTATAGCAGCGGAAAGTAAAGACAAGCATATGCAATAGAGGATAGGGAGGAAGATCAAATTTAATTTGTAGACACGAATATTTTTCTCGTGGTTCTGATAGGTGGTGCTACCGTACATCCATGTTTATGGAGACTTCAACCCAAGGAGGGTAACGGTCACGAGAGTCCACGGAGGGCTCTACCCACGCAGGGTTTCACGAAGAAGCAACCTTGTATATACCATGATGACCTACATCCACGGAGAACTAGCCTTAATCGAGATAGATCTTCATGAAGTAGGCGATCTGCTTGCCCTTACAAACTTCTTGGTGCAACTCCACAACATGAAGTAGGAGGCTCCCAAGTGACACCTAACCAATCTAGGAGACACCACCCTCCAAAAGGTAATAGGCTCGATAATGATGATGAACTCCTTGCACTTGTGCTTCAACATGATAGACTCCTCAACACTCAATCACTCTCTCATAGATTTGGCTTTGGTGGAAGAGATTGATTGGGTGGAAAGCAACTTGGGGAGGCTAGATATCAAGATTCATATGGTTGGAGTCGAATGGTTTGATCTCGACACATGAGTAGGTGTCTCTCGCTCAGAAAATCAGATGGGATAAGTGGGGAACTGTTCTGAGTACTTCTCATGCGAGTGAGTGGTGATGGAGGGGTATATATAGGCATCTCCAAAAATCAAACCGTTACACCTTAAGTTACCAACTTGGTGACACCGAAGTATAAAACTTGGTGGTACCGAGTTGATCCAAAGGTAGCAACTTTTGAATATCGGTGAGACCGATATATAAGTCTTGGTAGTACTGAAAAGGTGACCAACAGTCAGATTGCAAAACTCGGTGGTGCCGATCGAATGGGGTAAAACCAACTTATAATGCTTATTTACCTCTAGTAAAATTCCCAAGCCCTAGATAAATCATTGAGTGGGGTAAAACCCACATTTATCTCTTTGGACAACAAGGATGGCAATATATCTACCTCTCTCCTACTCCATTTCTTCACCTTTACCTATCCCCTAGCTCTTTCACACCCTAGGGCATCTCTGGAATCTCCAAGACAAAATGGGCACCCATGTGCCCATTGTTTATGCCAATGCCGGCCATAATGGTGCTCTCGAGCATGCTACTGTGCGCTCCTGCACTGTAGTCGCCCCCATGCTAATGCTCTCGACCACCTTGGGTCTCCCCAGCACGCCTGCGGAAGCTCCTAGGCGTCCGCAGCACGCCACCACTCTGTTCCCCTCCTTCTCCCTCCTGATGCCCCACCTCGCACGCGCACAGGCCGCCCACCTGTCATCCCCTCACCCTCCCCTCTCTCGCTGCCAAGACGGACCCGCCGGCAGGTTTAAAAATAGACCTGCCACGCGCACCGCTTTGCTCTGGGCCAGATTCCCTCCTGGGTTGGCTTAGTTGCGGCAGTTCTGGACTAGTTTGCTCTGAGGCCCTTTTCGTTTTTCTTTTTCAGTAGATTTCTAAAAATTCCACAGATCCCAATAATTGTCCGATTGACTTAATTCTTTCACCAAAAATCTTATAATAATGTGTAGAATTTAATACTACCATTTTTGAAATATTTTGAAAATATTTTATGTATTGTTTATTTTTAAAAACCCTTTTTGGCATTTTTAGCCACTGTTAAAAATGATTTTGAAAATCTTTTTCACTACAAAACCTTAGAGGAATATTTCTAATATTACATTTAGGATTTATCAGAATAGTGTAACATTTTTTTAAGTAGACTTTGTGCTCCGTTTTTGTTAGGATGCTTATTATTATCGTTATTCATCGCGACGATAGATTGCGCTATTGATGAGGGAGTTGGACCTGAAGACTTCGAAGACCCCGAAGTCTTTGTTGAGACAAGTAAGCAGCCCTTTGACCATGTTATGAAACCATTTTTATGCATGTCATGTAGCACGTTCTTTTGATGTGTTGATCATGTTGATGTGGTGACCACTATGGTGGGATGCCTTCAATACTTTTACCGTTGATACTTGCAACGTGCATGACCCTACCTCCTTATGAGGGTTGTGCGGCTGGGAGTAGATAGGATGCTAGTAGATGCTACGCAAGTGGGATCAGGAATATGCATGGTGATGGAAATAAAGAAATTATTTCAAAGACTTTTGGAATCTGTAGGGTGCCACTATTGCCTGAGGAAGATGATGGTGAGTTGGGTAACCACTTGAGAAAGAAGTCGTGTACCGGAGCAAGTGAGAGTGTGTGTTTTCGAAATAGATTAGATTTAAGATTTGTCAACCGTCCCAATCTTACATGTACAACCACGATACCCCTTACGGGACGGGGCTTTGTTGATTACCTTGGTGGGTACTAGAAAAGGGCCTGCATTACTAGTGACGGGAGGGACGTGGTCACTCTCGATACGAGGTTGTACCAGGAAGGACAATCATGCGTTGTCTTCGTAGGCACCGGGCACACCGTTGCGTGCCCTCATGGATGATACATGTGATGTATATCATGAGGGATGGAACCAATGATTGTACTCTTTGTTTAGTATCTCTAGGGGAAAGGCATTGTTCGGGTGCTTACCTCAGGTATGTAATATACCACGAGTCATGGACGATACAGAAGTTCCTTGAGTCTTGTGGGTAGAGTGTGCAACCTCTGTAGAGTGTAAATCTATTTGAATAGCCATGTCCAAGGTCAAGGACAGTTGGGTGGTGCTGCTTAAACTACGTCAAGATGTTTTTGCAAAATGGTGTGTGTGTGTGTTGGTGACGAAGGTAATACTTGAGCTAAGTCCGAGGACTTGGCCTGATGGTGAACATAAGATGTCCCACCCCTACTTATGATGATGATTGTGACCCATTCATATCAACACATGTCTATGGTTGATGCATGCTTACATAAGTTTCTTGATCATGTCATTGCACTCGAAATTAGCTTTCCTCAAAACTTACCTACTTAGTGCTATATCATGCATTGTTATACCTTGTTCCACAACTTGGGTTGCTTGCGAGTATATTCAAAGTACTCATTTGCTTGCCACTGGTTATTTAATTGGCCAAGCAGGGAAGAGCAGGAATATGGTGAAGAGTTTGTTGGTGATGAACTTGCAAACTAGGACACTTCCCAATCAGAATGCTTGTAGATTTAAGGCAGATGGTATGGGTTCACACTTTCAATCAAGATTTCCACTACTTGTTATGTTTAGATGTTTGGCCCCTGTGGCCCTATCTATGTAAGACTTGGCCTAGCTGGCCCTTTATTTGTGTAAGATGGTATGTAAGGATGTAAGACTCTTGTTATTCAGCTTCTATGTGTTCAGTGAGCATTAATCTCTGGGATCACTGTACACGTGCATTATGTGATCACAAATTATGAGTCGGGGTCCCCACAGAATGTTGGCAAGCTAAAATCGGTGGCACCGATGCAGAATCGGTTGTACCGAAGAGTTAGGGTTTGGCTGGGATCTATCTAAGGTAAAAATCAGTAGGGCCGAATGGGAAGAATTGGTGGCACCGATTTTGCATGATATGATTTTGATACACTTTTGTGGAAGAGCTTGTGGGTGTTTTTGGTGACTATCACTTGTGCACGTGGAGCATTTTGTTCACCAATAATACATCACCCCCTTTTAATAGTATTGGCTTTCCTATAGACTCAAAGTGATTTCTCACAAAGTAAAATGTAGAGTCTTCTTGCTTGAAGCTTTGCCAATCCTATTCCTTGCTGTTGGAAATATGCCCTAGAGTAAATAATAAATTGGTTATTATTATTATATTTCCTAGTTCATGATAATTTTTTATTATCCATGCTAGAATCGTATTGATCAGAAACTCACATACATGTGTGGATACATAGACAACACCATGTCCCTAGTATGCCTCTAATAGACTAGCTTGTTAATCAAAGATGGTCAAGGTTTCCTGGCCATGGACATGACATGTCATTTCATAACGGGATCAAATCATTAGGAGAATGATGTGATGGACAAGACCCAAACTATAAACATAGCATACGATCGTGTTAGTTTATTGCTATAGTTTTCTGCAGGTCAAGTATATGTTCCTATGCCCATGAGATCATGTAACTCACTGACACCGGAGGAGTACCTTGTGTGTATCAAATGTTGCAACATAACTGGGTGACTATAAAGGTGCTCTATAGGTATCTCCAAGGGTGTCTGTTGGGTTGGCATGGATCAAGACTGGGATTTGTTACTCCATGTGAGGGAGAGGTATATCAGGGCCCACACGGTAATACAACATCACAACAAGCCTTTCAAGCAATGTGACTAAAGTGTTAGCCACGGGATCTTGTATTTTGGAATGAGTAAAGAGACTTGTCGGTAACGAGATTGAACTAGGTATAGAGATACCAACAATCGAATCTCGGGCAAGTAACTTACCGAAGAACAAAAGGAACAACATACAGGATTAACTAAATCCTTGACATAGAGGTTCGGCCGATAAAGATCTTCATAGAATATGTAGGAACCAATATGGGCATACAGTTCCCGCTATTGTTTATTGACTGTAGAGGTGTCTCGGCCATGTCTGCATAGTTCTCGAACCCGCAGGGTCTGCACACTTAAGGTTCGGTGACGTTTCAGTATAGTTGAGTTATGTATGTTGGTGACCGAAGGTTGTTCGGAGTCCCGGATGATATCCTAGATGTCACGAGGAGCTCCTGAATGGTCTGGAGGTAATGATTGATAGATAGAAAGTCCCATTTTGGCCATCGGAAAAGTTTCGGGTATTTCCAGTAGTGTGTCGGGAGTGCCAGAGGGCCATCGGGAGGGGCCACCCATGCCGGGAGGCCACATCGGCCTAAGGGGTGTTGCACTAGCCATTATTGGGTTGGGCAAATGAGCCCTACAAGGCCCATGTGGCTAGGAAAGAGTGGAAAAGGAAAAAACCCAAAGGGGGGTAGGAAAATCCAAATTAGGAAGGAGTCCTAATAGGATTCGACTTCCCTTGTGGGAGGTGGATTCCTCCCTTATTTGGTTCGGCCAAACCTACTTGGAGTAGGTGCCAAGGCTTCCTCCTCTCCCCTTCCTTCTATATATATTGAGGGATTTTTAGGACAGACCCTAACCCTAATTGCCACGTGCTTCCCTCTTCTTCCTCTAGATCTGTTCTCCTCTAGATTGATTTCGTAGTGCTTGGCGAAGCCCTACCGGATCAGCTCCACCACCGCCACCGCCGCGCTGTCGCGCTGCTGGAGAACTCATCTACCTCTCCGCCCCCTCTCGCTGGATCAAGAAGGTGGAGATCGTTATCGAGCTGTATGTGTGCTGAACGCGGAGGTGTCGTCCGTTCGGCACTAGATCAGAAGGACTCGTGACGAGATTGTAGGATGGATTGTGATTGGGATCATGATGATGTTCGACTACATCAAGCGCATTTCTTAATGCTTCCCGCTTAGTGATCTACAAGGGTATGTAGATACACTCTCCCTCTTGTAGATGCTCATCACCATGGATAGATATTGCGTGTGCGTAGGAATTTTTTTGTTTCCCATGCAAAGTTCCCCAACAGTGGTATCAGAGCTAGGTCTATGCGGAGATGAGATCACTAGTGGAACACAAAGGATTTTGTGGGAGTTAGTGCTCAGATTCCTTACTCCCTTGGTCTTTTCTTGATTCAGCATTATTGTGGGATGAAGCGGCTCGGACCAACCTTACTCGTCCACATACGAGAGACCGGTTCCATCGACTGACATGTGAATTTGTTGCATGAAGATGGCTGGCGGGTGTCTGTCTCTCCTACTCTAGTTGGATCGGATTCGACCAAGGCGGTCCTTAAGAAGGTTGAATAGTAATTTGTGTATCACTGTTGTGGTTTTGCCCAGGTAAGAATCGTTCTTGGTAGACACCCGTAGCAGCCACGTAAAACATGCAACTAACATTAGAGGATGTCCAACTTGTTTTTGTAGGGTATGTTACGATATGATGTGGCCAATTACATGATGAGATATATGTGATGTATGAGATGATCATGTTTTGTATAGAATATCACGACTTGCATGTCGATGAGTACGGCAACTGGCAGGAGACATAGGGTTGTTTTTCATTATTGTATGACCTGCGTGTCAATCATTAAGCGCCTTGTGATGATTTACTTTATCGCTAAGCGCTAGCAATAGTAGTAGAAGCATGGTGGGCAAGACAACCCCGATGGCGACACGTTGATGGAGATCATGGTGTCATGCCGGTGACGATGGAGATCATGTCGGTGACGATGGAGCACATGTTCATGGCCATATCATGTCACTTATGATTTGCATGTGATGTTAATCCTTTTTTGCACCTTGTTTTGCTTAGGACGACGGTAGAATTATAAGGTTATCCCTCACTAAAATTTCAATATAAAATCCCTACAGGAATCAGGCACATTGCCGTCAGCTATCCCGGATGGCAAAGGCATGCATCCCGGATGACAAAGGCTTTGCCATCCGCCAGCAGACAGCCAACCATCCGGCTGAATAAGCCACGGTAAAGGGCGCTTTGTCGTCTGCTGGCGAACGGCAAAGACCTTTGAATCTTTGCCATCCGCCAACGGACGGCAAAGGGCCTGGATGGCACATGTGGCAACTTAGCTCCGTCAGAGGGCTTAACGGCGTGCTTTGCCGTCAGCTGGCAAACGGCAAAGACCTTAGGTCTTTGTCGTCCGCCAGCGGATGACAAAGCACCTTTTTTTTGCTAGTCTAGGTTGGTTCTTTGCCGTCCGCTGGCAGATAGCAAAGACATAAGGTTCTTTGCCGTCTGCCAGCAGACGACAACGAACCAACCTAGGCCAGCCCCAGGTTGCACAGGTAGCTGCCACGTGGCCACCTTGCCGTCTGCCAGCGGACGGCAAAGCTCTTTGCCGTCCGCTAGCTGACGACAAAGTGGATATATAGCCCCTGTTTTTTTCTTAAAATCATTCAATTTGAAACATATATATCCAACAATATCACATATATATTCAACAATACAAGCATACCAACAATAAGTTGAAACAATCATATACCAACAATAAGTTCCAACATATATACAAGTTTCCAACAACACACAATGGTTTCCAACAACATATCCATACATACATATCCAAAACAAGTTTCCATAAACACAAAGGAAGCAGAAGTAGAAGAGTACAGTCCATCAATGCACTCTTCCTCATCTATAGCAAATCTGCAAAGTAGGAAAGATGGTAGTTAGAAGAAGAAGAAGAATACTACCTAGAAGAAAAGGAAGAAAAAGAAGAATAAGAATTTGTCCTCTCTTTCTTTTTCTGCTCTCCTCTCCTCTTCTCCAAGGTACTAATGCCATTTTGTAGCTAACTAAGCATATCAAGTCATTTTGGAGGAAAAATGCTAAGTATAGGTCATTTTATAGCTATCCTAGGTAGAATATATCATTTTGGAGGTAAGTAAGTTTATTATGTATTTTTGAGGAAAATAAGCTAAGTATAGGTCATTTTGGAGCTAAACCAAGGTTATTATGCCATTTTTATCTAAGTGAGCATATTATGTCGTAAATGAACTAGCTAAGATAATTATACATCATTATTGATCTATTCTAGGTAGTTATGCCATTTTGTACCTAAGTGAGCTAATTATGTCATAAATGAACTAGCTAAGCTAGCTATAGATCATTATTGAGCTATACTAGGTAGTAATGCCATTTTCTAGCTAACTAAGCATATCAAGTCATTTTGGAGGAAAAAATGCTAAGTACAGGTCATTTTATAGCTATCCTAGGTAGAATATATCATTTTGGAGGTAAGTAAGGTTATTATGTATTTTTGAGGAAAATAATCTAAGTATAGGTCATTTTGGAGCTAAACCAAGGTTATTATGCCATTTTTATCTAAGTGAGCATATTATGTCGTAAATGAACTAGCTAAGATAATTATACATCATTATTGAGCTATTCTAGGTAGTTATGCCATTTTGTACCTAAGTGAGCTAATTATGTCATAAATGAACTAGCTAAGCTAGCTATAGATCATTATTGAGCTATACTAGGTAGTAATGCCATTTTCTAGCTAACTAAGCATATCAAGTCATTTTGGAGGAAAAATGCTAAGTATAGGTCATTTTATAGCTATCCTAGGTAGAATATACCATTTTCTAGCTAACTAAGCATATCAAGTCATTTTTGAGGAAAATAAGCTAAGTATAGATCATTTTGGAGCTAATTAGGTCATTTCTTAAGCTAAGTATGCATTTGTTAATGAAAACACTTGGGGAAACTTACCATCAACACGGAGGTGAAGGACCGGGAGGGTTTGGGCCAGGGTGAGACGTAGAAGGACCGGTCAGGGTTGCGGCAGATGCAGAAGGATCGGTCGATGCTTGTCAGGAGGCATGCTGCACCAAAGATCATTTGCAATGTCTCCTTAGCATGATGCAACTCAAATGCGAATACTAGTAACTAATGACCATTGAAATGAAACTCACCGTGGGTGCTATAGCAATATGGGGCATTGACGGAGCGGTCTGACCATTGTTCTGGCACACGGTATGCACATTTTGTTTTCAAGAGTCATTCATATTAGTTAGTGATGAAACAAACATTACGTGCATGATTTGGCTAATATGCAGCAGAAACTTACCACGAGGAGCTCGTATAGGGCCTGGTGAGATGCGTCGTTCCGGTTCCTCTCCTCCTCCAATAGCCTAGCCGTCCTCTCCTCCGTGTCCCTCTCCCTCTGTGCCGCCTGCCTGTTTGCCTCCGCCAGAAGCTCCTGGGCCCTAGCCTCAATGGCGAGCTCCATTGGCCGTGGACGAGGCCTTATCTCAGGATCAGAGCTCGTCTGGCGCTTCTTGATCTTCGGGAGAGTTCTAGGACAACGTATCAGTCCATCCCCAATGGCTATCAGCCATGGGGCCTCCCACCACCAGATATCATCACGAGCTCTAGATCAAAAGGACTTTGGCTCGGGTTGAAGTCCTCCCCTTTCCTCGTCTTCCCCTCATCTCTGTACCTCACGAGCTTGTTGTGGGAGGAGATGTTGCTGAAGCTCTCTGGATGATCGAGGTCATCCTCAGAGAATGCCTTGGCCTTCTTGTACGAGGCAGTATGGGCCATGGCATAGAGGTCGAACAGAGGTGGCACCTCCTTCTTGTTTTCTTGCGCCTAAAAGAGGTGAACAAAATATTAGTTAAGGGCTCAAGCTAGCATGAAGAATGAAATTGCATGAATCATGAAGCAAACCACATACCCAGTTATCCCCGTACTCAAACAGGTTGGAGCTCCATTGATGGTGTGCCACACCTCTCATTTGGGCACGCTTCTCCTTGGCCTTGTTGTGTTCGGCTAGCCGTTCGGGAGAGCACCACTCATCCACCAATGCCTCCCAACTGTCCATCCTATCGGCACACCATCTCGGGGGCACCTAAGTTAGACAAGAGAAATTTCAGCACTACGCCTACGAATCAAATCAAACTAAGTACAAGGCCTTAAGAATAGATAATTACCTTCATAAACTTCTCCTTACTCAGATAATTTTTGCAGCACTTCTTCTTGGCCCTCTTAATGTTACTCAAGGCATAGTAGTCTCGAATAGCGTGCACCCGAGACTCGTGCCGTAATTTCTGAAGTAGGCGCTTGCACTCGGCTTCGAGAACAACAACCGCTCTTGCCTCGTCTTCCTCAAGACACCTGAAGAAGGTCTGCATTTGAACAAGACAACACATTAGACACTGATTAGTGCAATCACTAGGTGTTGCTGATTTTTAATTCTGTAAAGGAGAAATTACCCAAAAGCGACGGATCACAATGTCAGCCACCGTCTCGCACAAGACACTATTGACCATCTCCTCCGGCGGGGCCGGGGCAGCCTTGTATAGCTCCCAGGCCAGTGCTACCTATGGAGCCTCACCCTCACCGGGCAACTGGACCTTCCTCGAGAAGTGGTGCCGGAGAAGCACACCAAGGACCTGGTTGGGCCTGCGGACACCACACTCATATTTCCAACCCCTGTAGTATGACAAGGCCAACACATTAGATATTAATTTGAAGAAACATGAAGGCAAAAGGTTAAAAAAGAGTAAATGCACTTACTTCTCCGCATTAGGCGCAATCAACCACCTCTGCTCGCGGGTCGTTGGCACGGGAGCCAGCTTTGTACAACCACGTTGGTAGACCTTCTTGCCCTCCTCAACCAGCTCGCCCTCGCTATAGGTGTCCTTAGACAAGTAATTGTCCTCGCCACCATCAGCGTGGCCACTAGCCTCTGGAGTCACGTGGGACGAAGACTCTGGGACCCGAGTCTCCTGGGACGAAGACTCTAGGACCGGAGTCTCCTGGGACGAAGGCTCGGTGACCCGAGGCTCGTCGACCCGAGGCTCGTGGACTGGAGTCCGAGACGGGTCCTAGTCAGACGGGCCCACCTGAGACGAAGCACTCCAGTGGTCGGGAGAATCAGTTGGGGGTGGTGGCGAGGAAGGCGCAACAGCCTTCCTACCTCTGGCACCTCTCTTCGTCTTCCCCCGACCTCTCCCGGTCGAAGAAGAAGCGCCCGCCGGTGTCTGCATGTTGTGTACCAGTGCCCTCCGGAGTTGCTGGGGTGGAATAATAGCACCCCTCCAAGCACGCGCCGAGGAAGGAGGCTTAGAGCGCTCTCGACCCCCGCCCACCACCTGTCAACACCTGCAATGACAAAGAGTGAACGAAATTAGTTCAACATAAAAAAATGAATACCTAATAACATGAACTAATTAATAATATATATGTACATAATAATAATTGAATACCTCACATTACTAATATTAATCTTAATCGTCTATATATGCTCCGGGATCAATAAATGCATAATCATCATCACTATCAGTAATGACGTGCTCATCAGCATCATCAATAAATGCATCAACATGTGGAAGGCCTCTGTGTAATCGGTCAAGCATTGTCAGGTCATCCGCAGCAGTAACCCCTTCTTCTTCTGTATCTTCTTGTTCCTACTCAGGGGTGAAGTCGGGTTCACTGTCATTGTAGACCTCAATGTTCTGGAGTGAAGTAGAGAGGTTCTTGAAGCGTTTTTTGGAAATACGTGTTTCTTGGAATAATTCTCCTTCATATGTGTCTGGGTTAATGTGTGGTTCATCATCATCTTCATTGAGGGGAGGTGGTCTAAAATGTGACAGCACATCATAAACGACATCCCAACCTTTCAAATTTGGATCCGTTTGGCAGGCCCATGGTAGATAGAAAACTTGGGTTACCTGTTGAGCCGTAATATAGAGATCGGGAACATCTAAATGGGTGCTTTGTTTGATTTCGACTAGCCCTATATGTTCATGAGTCCTAGTCTCCTTCGGCTGGAACCAGTAACATTTGAAGACTACAACGTTTGGTGGGTTTTCACCAAAGAATGTAAGTTCATAAATTGCTTCAACTCTACCATAATACTCGACCCCTCCTTCGTCGACAACGGAGACACAACAATTTGTAGACTTTCGGTTGGCCATAGATAGCTCTTTGCCAAAAGTATGAAAGGGATACCCGTTGATGTCGTATTTGTCAAATGAATGGACCTTAAAGTTAAAACCATTAGCGACTTGTCTCAATTCGGAGTCCATAGACTCTGCATTTGCCTACAAGTTTAATACCAGAGGATTGTTGCATTAGCCACAAACTAGGCGAAGAAATGAAATTGTCTAATTAATGGAAATTACCATTAGCTTGAACCAAGAGATGAAACCGGGATAGCCGCCTCCATGCTTTGACAAAAGCTCATACGCTTCAATGGAATCCTTTTGGATCACCGCTCCATCCGAGAATTTGGCGACGTATGGACTGTATCACATATCCGGGAATAAGAGCATTTCAAAGGAAATAGAAGTTGCGAAACAATGTACCGAGAACTTACTCAATGTACGGCCACACTTCTGTTAGGTTGTTGAAGATATACAACAAAATGGTCTGCCATTCTTCGACATCCAACCCTATTGATTTTGAAGCACCGGCTGGCGCGAGCTTCCCTTTGAATAGGCTAAGGTTGGATCGACCTTTTTCACGATCGCCATCATTATACCGAGGCTTCGGATTATGGAAATGATGATTCTGGGTTGTGTAGTGTGTTGTCACAAAGTTTGCCGCCTCCTCGGTAATGAATGCCTCGGCCATCGATGCTTCAACTCTACGTTTATTTTTACATTTTGCTCGAAGCGTCTTCTGCATCCTCTCAGTTGAGAAGCACCAACGATATTGCACGGGCCCCCCAATCTTTCCTCGGTCGGGAGATGCAAAATCAAATGCTGCATTGGATTAAAGAAGCCTAGTGGAAAGAACTTTTCTAACCTGCAGATCAACTCCGGGGCCAACTCTTCCAGTTTGTCTAGCACGTCAGGCGATAGTTCTTTTGCACAAAGAACACAGAAGAAATAGCTCAGCTCAGCCAGTACCAGCCATTCATCCTCAGGGATAAAGCCACGCAACATCACCGGCATTACCGGCTCAAGCCATATGTGCCAATCATGACTCTTGAGACCAAATATTTTCAATTTGTCAAGACTCGCTCCCTTCTTTAGATTCGCTGCATACCCATCAGGGAACATCAACTGCATTTTCACCCACAAGGTCATTTCCCTCATAGCTGTCCTTCCAAGATTGAACCATGCCTTTGGCTTCCTCCAGTTCTTCTTTCCTTTCGGTTGTCGTATGTTTTGTAACGGTCTATCACATAGAGCCTCCTGGTCGACTCTAGCCTTAGGATTATCCTTCGACTTCCCCTCTATGATGAACAATGTACCAAAAAGGGCCTCCGCGATATTCTTTTCAGTGTGCATCACGTCGATGTTGTGTGGGCAAAGGAGGTCTTTAAAGTAAGGCAGATCCCACAAACATATCTTGTGAGTCGAGGCGTGTTCCGTATTATACCCTTTGAAATACCCTGGATGATTTGGATCCGGCTCGAGAGCGTTTATCTGATCCAGGATCTGTTGGCCTGTCAACATAAGTGGTGCAATGTTTTTGACAACTCTACCTTTGATGAAATTCTTATTGTCTTTTCTGAACTTATGGTCAGGATCCAGGAATTTTCTATGCATGTCGAAGCAAGAAAACTTGCGACCTGCCTCCAGCCAATGGAACTGAAGAGCTGCCATGCATGTGGGGCATGGAAACCTTCCATGCACACACCAGCCAACGAATAGCGCATACGCTGGCAAGTCATGCATCAAGTACATGTACCACACATGCATTTTGAAGTTCTTTTTTGTAGCGGCGTGGTATGTCTTGATCACATTATCCCAGGCTTCTTGCAATTCATCCTTAAGTGGTTGCATGTACACATTCATATTCTTCCCCGGATATTTCGGCCCTGGAATTATCAACGTCAGGAAAATGTTCTTTCTTTTCATAATCTCTCTGGGGGGGGAGATTGAGTGGAATGACAAATACAGGCCAACAACTGTATTGTGCTGCCATCATACCATACACATTGAACCCATCCGTGTTGATGGCAACTCGAGGATGCCTTGGATCTACCGCTTTATGCTTATGTAATGCATCGAAGTGCTTCCACACAAAAGCATTTGAAGTGTGTCCCAACATCGGATTCCCATCTGCATCCAGTTCTATTTTTTTTCCCAATTTATGCCACGTCATCTGTCTACCCATCTCTTCAACCATGAAAAGCCGTTGAAGTCTTGGTATGATTGGCAGATACCGAAGAACATTAATGGGGATTTTGGTCTGACTCTTCTCATCCATACCGTTGTCTACCAGAACATACCTGGAAGCATTGCAAATGGGGCAATAGTTCAAGACCACATACTCAAGCCTAAATAAGGCACATCCATTCTCACAGACATCTATCTTCTCATAGGGCATCTTAAGCGCACGTAGGATTTTGTCCGACTGGTACAGGTTTGGTGCCAGTACATGGCCTTTGGGTAGAAAGCGTCCGAATATCGTCGTCATCGCGTCGTAGCATTCTCTGCCCAGGTTGAACTGAGCCTTTAGAGCCATTACTTGCACGATGGCATCTAGCTGACAAAGCTCAGTGTGCTCGTCGAGAGGACGTTTTGAAGACTCCAACATTTCATAAAAGGCCTTTGCAGATTCCTCCATCTCATCATCCGAATCCCGAGCATCATCAAAGTCTTGCAACATGTCTTTGATCTCGGTACCATGCTCGTCGGTGCGACAACGAACCACCTCAGCTCTGGCACGTTGGGCAGACTCACCATGAAATGTCCAGACCGTATAATTAGGCGTAACACCCCACTTCTACAGGTGTTTGATCATTTCAAACTCTGACTTCTTCTAAGAGTTGTCGCAATCGACACAAGGGTACCAGGTTGGTTTCTGTCCATTTGCAAATGCGACTCTCACAAACTTCTTGGTTTTTGTTAACCATTCACGGGTCATGTCTTTCTGACTAGTGTGACCGGTGTACATCCACCCATGATCACTCATCCTGCCTAGCTACTGGACACACACAAAATATATACATAATTCAGCAAACCATATTCATCAGTTAATAGAGTTTGTCAGTTTCATTACGTCGATGCAACCTAGACGCTAGTAGGTAAACATAGGTCCTAATCCCACCCGAGTATGTGTAGATTGGGTTCGTTTTCCCATAAGCCGCTCCGGATCCGACGCATAATTTTAGCAGCGCCTCCCTGCTGTTCTATTGATACACGTCTCGGTAATAAGCAGAGAGGATGTGTACCTGGAGAAGAACAAGGAGGCACTACCGAAATTCTACATCGGATCCGGAGCAGAGCATATGGGAAAATGAACCCAATCAACACATACTCGGGCTGTCCATGGATAACGTTGGACAATTCGAAAGAATCACGGTTATAAATATGCTAATGAATGCATATATAAAGATGTAACCCTTTCGAACGGGAGACGCATAGTGGTCACGCATACTGATGATTGAAGACACCTATAGCTAGCAAGTTTCATCGGCATGAAAATCGGAACAGAGGAAATGAAGGGTGCAGGAGGAGATGTCATTTGTGCTCACCCACGAATGCAGGGGCGGAGCTCATCGAACGCACGGGGAGGTCGTCGAACACCACACCCTCGCAGCGACGAAACAACTGGACATTTAAATCCACCTGATCAACATAAATATGATGTTCTGTACAACAAAATCAAAAAATATATGTCCTAACTCATAATTCACAAATATATGACCCGTGTCGGGGTCAGGGGTGCCGTGTCGGGGGGTCCGGGGGTCCTGTCGGGGTCGGGGTGTCGGGGGTGTCATGTCGAGGTTGGGGTGATGTGTCGTGGTCGGGGGTGCCGTGTCGGGGTGTCGAGGTCGGGGTGCTGTGTCGGGGTGTCGGGGTGTCGGGGTCGGGGTGCCGTGTCAGGGTGTCGGGGTCGGGGTTGGGGTCGGGGTGTCATGCCGAGGTCGGGGTGTCGTGTCGGGGTCGGGGTGCTGTGTCGTGGTCGGGGGTGCCATGTCGGGGTGTCGGGGTGTCGTGTCGGGGTCGGGGTTGGGGTCGGGGTATCATGTCGAGGTCGGGGTGTCGGGGGTGTCGTGTCGGGGTCAGGGTGCTGTGTCGTGGTCGGGGGTGCCATGTCGGGATGTCGGGGTGTCGTGTCGGGGTCGGGGTGTCGGGGTGTCGTGTCGGGGTCGGGCTGTCGGGTCGGGGTCCGGGGTGCCTTGTCGTGGTGTCGGGGTGTCGTGTCGGGGGTCGGGGTGTCGGGGTGTCGTGTCGGGGTCAGGGTGTAGGGGGTGTCGTGTCGGGGTCGGGGTGTCGGGGGTGCCGTGTCATGGTGTCGGGGTGTCGTGTCGGGGGTCGGGGTGTCGGTGGTGTCGTGTTCGGCGATCCTCGACCCGGTTACGTCGACGCCGACGCACCCCTCCTCCTCCTCTTCTTCTTCTTATTCTCCTTCTTCTTTTTCCTCTTTTCTCCTCCTCCTCGTCCTCCTCCTTCTTTTCTTCTAACTAACGAACTACAGCTAAATTACAACTAACTAACTAACTACACCTAAATTACAACTAACTAACTACACCTAAATTACAACTAACTAACTAACTACACCTAAAAAATGAAACAAAAGAAGGGGAGGGGGCTCACCGGAGTGGGCAGCGACAGGCAGGGGGGCGTCCGCGGTGGCCGACAGTGGGGGTGACGGGCGCGGGTGGCGGTGTGGGTGAGTGGCATGGGCGGCGGGCGGCGGTGGGGGGTGAGGGGCGCGGGCGGCGGTCGGCGGGGGGGGGGGGGGGGGCGGGGGGCGGTGGGCACGGGTGGGGGAGGCGTCCGGCCGGTGGTGGGCACGGGCGACAGTGGTGGGGGCAGTGGGGGGCGCGACAGGGGCCGGTGGTGGGCGCGAGCAGCGAGGGTGGGGGCGGTGGGGGGCGCGGCCGGCGGCGGGGACGCGACGGGGGCCAGCGGCGGGGGTGCGACGGGGGCGTGACGGCGGCCGAGAGCACGGGGGCGGGGTGGTGGCCGGCGTGAGAGCACGGTGGGGGTGGGGGGTAGGGAGATGGGTCGGGGGAGAGAGATGAGAGGCGTGGGGGTCCCGTGTTAGCGGTTTAGGTATCCACCTCTTTTCCGTCCGCTAGCAGACGGCAAAGAGGTGGGGTGGTGGGCCGTTACAATACTGTCGTCAACTGGACCCCACCCACCTCTTTGCCGTCCTCTTGCTGACGGCAAAGACCTGGCAGATGGCAAAGCCCCTCTTTGCCGTCCGCCTGCTCTTTGTCTTCTTCTTTGTGCTAGCTGATGGCAAAGACACTCTCTGCCGTCTACTAGCATACGGCAAAGAGCTGGCAGACGGCAAATTGTCTGAATCCAGTAGTGAATTGTGTTCTCCCCGACAGTGCACCAATGCCAAATTTCGTCGTTTCGAGACACCACGTGATGATCGGGTGTGATAGACTCTACGTTCACATACAACTGGTGCAAGCCAGTGTTGCACATGCAGAGCACTCGTGGTAAACTTGACGAGCCTAGCATGTACAGATATGGCCTGGGAACATAGGAGACCGAAAGGTCAAACATGAGTCATATGCTAGATATGATCAACATGATGATGTTCACCATTTAAACCACCTCAACTCACGTGATGATCGGACTTGAGTTGGTGAATTTGGATCATGTATCACTTGGATGACCGGAGGGATGTCAATTTGAGTGGGAGTTCTTAGGTTATATTATTAAGTGAACTCATTATAATGAACATAGTCAAAAGTGTCTTTGCAAATTATGTTGTAGATAGCTCGCGCTATAGCTCCCCTGTTTTATTGAGACGTTCCTAGCGAAAAGTAAGTTGAAAGATGATGGTAGCAATAATGCGTATTGGGTCCATGATTTGAGGATTGTCCTCATTGCTGCACAGAAGGCTTATGTCCTTAATGCACCGCTGGGTGCGCCACCCCCTCAAGCGTCATCTGTAGATGTTCTGAACATCTGACACGCACGTTCTGAAGACTACTTGATAGTTCAGTTCGTTGTGCATTACGGCTTAGAATTGAGGCTCCAAAACGTTTTCAACATCATGGAACATATGAGATGTTCTAAGAGCTGAAATTGGGTTCTCAGGCGCGTGCCCATGTTGAGAGGAATGAGACCTCTAACAATATTCTTTGCCTGCAAGATGAAGGAGAATAGCTCAGTCGGTGAGCATGTGCTCAGATTGTCTGGGTACTACAATCGCTTGAATCGAGTGGGAGTTGATCTTCTAGGTAAGATAGTGATTGATATAGTTCTCCAAGTCACTATCACTAAGCTACTAGAGCTTCGTGATGAGATATAAAATGCTAGGGATGGAAATAATGATCCCTGAGCTATTCGCGATGTTTGAGACCGCGAAGGTAGAAATCAAGAAGGAGCATCAAGTGTTGATGGTTAACGAAACCACTAGTTTCGAGAAGGGCAAGGGCTAGGAGGGAAACTTCATGGATGGCAAGTCAGTTGCTGCTCCAATGAAGAAAGCCAAGGTTGAACCCAAACCTGAGACTAGGTGCTTCTATTATGAGGAGAACGGTCGCTGAAGCGGAACAACCCTAGATACTTGGTAGATAAGTAGGTTGACAACATCGAGAGAAGTATATTTTACATACATCTTATTGATGTGTACGTTGCTAGTACTCCTAGTAGCACCTGGGCATTGGATACCGGTTCGGTTGCTAAATATTAGTAACTCAAAATAAAAGCTATGGAATAAATGGAGGCTAGCTAAGGGTGTGGTGACGATGTGTGTTGGAAGTGTTTCCAAGGTTAATGTGATCACCATCGCACGCCCTCTCCACCTTCGGGATTAGTGATAGGAATAATTGTATTTGTGACCTTAGTTGTGTCACCGTCGACAGGAATACCCCTAATTTCCGAAAATATGCGGTCATGCCCACATCACTTTGCTCGTCTTGTGCTTTTGCCCTTTGACAGTTTGACTACCATTTTGAAAACTTCATAACTATTTCATACTAACTCAGAAAAATGCAAATAAGATATCAAAATGTTCGGAAACACGTTGCCTATATGTGCATGTCATTTGCAGTCATGACAAAAGTGTTGGAAAGTCCCCATCACCTATATGAGCTAAAACTAATATGGAGACTTCCCAACAATTTTCTCATGAATGCAAATGTCATACACATATAGGTGATGTCTTTTCAAACATTTTCATATCTTATTTGCATTTTTCTGAGTTAGTATGAAATAGTTATGAAGTTTTCAAAATGATAGTCAAACGGTCAAAGGGCAAAAGCACAAGATGAGCAAAGTGATGTGGGCATGAACGCGTGTTTTCCAAAATTAGGGGTATTCCTGTCGATGGTGGCACAACTAAGGGCTCAAATACAATTATCCCTTAGTGATAAACCTAAATAAATTTTATTTGGTGTTTGCGTTAAGCATGAACGTGATTATATCATGTTTATTGCAATACAATTATTCATTTAAGTTAGAGAATAATGGTTATTCTGTTTACATGAATAATACCTTCAATGGTAATGCACCCAATGGGGATGGTTTATTGAATCTTGATTTTAGTAATACACATGTTCATAACATTTATGCCAAAAGGTACAAAGTTAATAATGATAGCACCAAATACTTGTGGCACTGCTGCTAAATGTCTTATGGGTATAAATCGCATGAAGAAACTCCATGCTCATGGATCTTTGGACTCATTCGATTTCGAATCGGTTGAGACATGCGGACCATGCCTCATGGGCAAGATGACTAAAGACCCCGTTTTCGGTATGATGGAGCGAGTTAGTAACTTATTGGAAATATACGTTGATGTATGCGGTCTGATGAGTGTTGTAGAGTGAAGTGGATATCATTGTTTTCTTACCTTCACTGTTGATTTGAGTAAATATGAGTATATTTACTTCATGAAACACAAGTCTCAAACGTTTGGAAAGTTCAAACAAATTCAGAGTGAAGTTTAAGATCATCGTGACAAGAAGATAAAAATGTCTACAATATGATCGTGCAGGTGAATATCTGAGTTACGAGTTTTGTATACAACTTAAGTCAATGTGAAAGATGTTTCAGAACTCACACCACCTGGAACACCATAGTGTGATGGTGTGTCCGAACATCATAGTCATGATCTATTGGATATGGTGCGTACTATGATGTCTCTTATCGTTTTGCCACTATTGTTTTGGGGTTATGCATTAGAGACAACTACATTCACTTTGAATAGGGCACCATCTAAATCCGTTGAGATGACACCGTATGAATTATGGTTTGATAGAAACCTAAGCTGTCATTTCTCAGAGTTTGGGATCGCGACACTTATGTCTAATAAGCTCGAGCCCAAAGCAGAAAAGTGCAACTTCATAGGATACCCTAAGAATAGTTGGGTATACCTTCTATCTCAGATCTGAGTGCAAAGTGTTTGTTGCTAAAAATGAGTCCTTTCTCGAGAAAGAGTTTCTATCAAAATAATTGAGTGGGAGGAAGATAGAACTTGATGAGGTTTTTGAACCTTTGTTTCAACCAGAGAGTAGCGCAACGCAAAAAGATGTTTCTATGGAACCTATGTCAGTTGAAGAGGAAGTTAATGATGATGATCACGAAGCTTCGGACCAAGTTAATATAGAACCTCATAGGTCGACAAGGACTCGTACTGCTCCTGAGTGGTATGACAACCATGTCTTGGAGGTCATGTTGTTGGACAACGATGAACCTATAGACTATGAAGAAGCGATGGTGGGCCCGGATTCCATCAAATGGCTAGGAGCCATGAAATCCGAGAAATGATCCATGTATGAAAACCAAGTATGGACTTTGGTCGACTTGCCCACTAAACGACAGGTCATTGAGTACAAATGGACCTCTAAGATGAAGACAGACGCTGATGGTGAATGTCACCATTTATAAAGCTTGACTTGTTGCAAAGAAGTTTCTCCCAAGTTCAAGGAGTTGACTACGATCAAACTTTCTCACCCATATTGATGCTAAATCTGTTGAAATTATGTTAGCAAGTGTTGCATTTTTCGGTGATGAAATTTGGCAGATTGATGTCAAAACATAGTTTCCTTAACGGTTTCCGTGAGGAAAGGTTGTATGTGATACAACCAGAAAGTTTTGTCACTCCTAAGGATGCTAAAAGGTGTGCAAGCACCAGCAATCCTTCTATGGGCTGGAGCAAGCATCTTGGAGTTGGAATATATGCTTTGATGATGTGATCAAAGTTTTTGAGTTTTTACAAAGTTTATGAGAAACTTGTATTTACAAGAAAGTGAGTGGGAGCACTATAGAATTTCTGATAAGTATATGTGGATGCATATTGTTGATCAGAAATGATGTAGAATTTCTGGAAAGCATAAAGGGTTGTTTGAAAGGTGTTTTTCAAAGGAAGACATGGATAAAGCTACTTAATTGTTGGGCATCGAGATCTATAGAGATAGATCAAGACGCTCGATGAGACTTGTGAGTACATACCTTGACAAGGTTTTGAAAACGTTCAAAATGGATTGGACAAAAAGGAGTTCTTGCTTGATTTGTAAGGTGTGAAGTTGAGCAATACTCAAACCTCGACCACGGCAAAAGAAAGAGAAAAGACGAAGGTCGTCCCCTATGCCACTATATATAGGATCTATTTGGTATGCCATGTTGTGTACTGCAATTGATGTGTGCCTTACCCCATGTCTAACAAGGGGGTACAAGCGTGATCCAAGAGTGGATTACTAGACAGCGGTCAAAATTATCCTTAGTAACTAGAGGACTAAGGAGATGTTTCTCGATTATGGAGGTGATAAAGAATTTGCTGTAAAGAGTTATGTTGATGCAATCTTTAACACCAATCCGGACAACTCTGAGTAGCAATCCGGATATGTATAGTGGAGCAGCCATTTGGAATAGCTCCCAGTGGAGTGTGGTAGCAGTGTGTATAGTATGACATAGAGATTTGCAAAGTACACACGGATCTGAATGTCGTAGACCCATTGACTAAAACCACTTTCACATGCAAAACATGATCGAACCCCATAACTCATTGGGTGTGAGATCAATAACAAATCACATAACGTTGGGAGCTAGATTATTGACTCTAGTGTAAGTGGGAGACTGTTCGAAATATGCCCTAGAGGCAATAATAAATTGGTTATTATTATCATATTTCCTTGTTCATGATAATCGTTTATTATCCATGCTTGAATTGTATTGATCGGAAACTCAGATACATGTGTGGATACATAGACAACACCATGTCCCTAGTATGCATCTAATAGACTAGCTTGTTAATCAAAGATGGTCAAGCTTTCCTGGCCATGGACATGATATGTAATTTGATAACGGGATTCCATCACTAGGAGAATGATTTGATGGACAAGACCCAAACTATAAACATAGCATACGATCGTGTCAGTTTATTGCTATAGTTTTCTGCATGTCAAGTATATGTTCCTATGACCATGAGATCATCCAACTCACTGACACAGGAGGAGTACCTTGTGTGTATCAATCATCACAACGTAACTATGTGACTATAAAGGTGCTCTACAGGTATCTCCGAGGGTGTCTGTTGGGTTGGCATGGATCAAGACTAGGATTTGTTACTCCATGTGACGGAGAGGTATCACAGGGCCCACTCGGTAATACAACATCGCAACAAGCCTTTTAAGCAATGTGACTAAAGTCTTAGCCACGAGATCTTGTATTACAGAACGAGTAAAGAGACTTTCCGTTAATGAGATTGAACTAGGTACAAAGATACCGACGATCGAATCTCGGGCAAGTAACTTACCAAAGAAATAAGGGAACAACATACGGGATTAACTGAATCCTTAACATAGAGGTTCGACCGATAAACATTTTCATAGAATATGTAGGAACCAATATGGGCATCCAGGTCCCACTATTGGTTATTGACTGTAGAGGCGTCTCGGTCATGTCTGCATAGTTTTCAAACCCGCATGGTCTGCACACTTCAGATTTGGTGACGTTTCGGTGTAGTTGAGTTATGTATGTTGGTGATCGAAGGTTGTTCGGAGTCCCATTTGAGATCTTGGATGTCACGAGGAGCTCCGGAATGGTTCGGAGGTAAAGATTGATATATAGGAAGTCCCGTTTTGGCCACCAAAAAAGTTTCGGGTATTTCCGTTTGTGTACCGGGAGTGCCGGAGGGCCATCGGGAGGGGCCACACACGCCGGGAGGCCACATGGGCGTGAGAGGTGTTGCACCAGCCCTTAGTGGGCCAGGAAAACCAGCCCTACAAGGCCCATGCGGCTAGTAAAGAGTGGAAAAGGAAAATCCCAAAGGGGGGAGGAAAATCCAAATTAGGAAGGAGTCCTAATAGGATTCCACCTCCCGTGTGGAGGGTGGATTCCTCCCTTATTTGGTTTGGCCAAACCTACTTGGATTAGAGGCCAAGGCTGCCTCCTCTCCCCTTCCTCCTATATATATTGAGGGATTTTGAGGGCAGTCGCTAACCCTAATTGCCACGTATTGCCCTCTTCTTCCTCTAGATTGATTCTGTAGTGCTTGGCAAAGCCCTACCGGATCAGCTCCACCACCGCCGCCGCCGTGCCATCACGCTGCCAGAGAACTCATATACCTCTCCGCCCGCTCTTGCTAGATCAAGAAGGTGGAGATTCTCGTCGAGCTGTACATGTGCTGAACATGGAGGTGACGTCCGTTCGGCGCTAGATCGGAAGGACTCGTGATGAGATCGTGGGATGGATTACGATTTGGATCGCGAAGACATTCGACTACATCAACCGTGTTTCTTAATGCTTCTTGCTTAGTGATCTACAAGTGTATGTATATCCACTCTCCCTCTCATAGATGCTCATCGCCATGGATAGATCTTGTGTCTGTGTAGGAATTTTTTTGTTTCCCATGCAACATTACCCAACACTTGTATCTAGGGTCTCTCCACAACCCTTTTGTCATCCCATCACTGAGCGTTTCCTTAAATATACTTAGTGGAAACATTAGTCCAATGAGATATATGTTGTCATTAATTGCCAAAACCACTAAGGGAGAAAATGTGCTTTCAATCTCCCCCATTTTGGTAATTGACGACAACATATAGATCAAAGCTTCGACATGTGATATAATCAATGAATATAATCATCGCTTTGAGAGGTATGTGATAAGCAAGAGCTCCCCCTAAATTTGTGCATTATTTTGAATTTGCGTTTGAATGCAAATGCACAATCGATTAGGTACATGGGGCACTCTTCCATGTCACATACAACTTGGTGGTGTGCAATAATAATATGAATGAACATCATAGCACAACAAAATCAAGCAAAAGTGAATAATCATCTCATAGGCATCACAGGGATAGGAAATAGTAGAAACACACATCAAGTGTACGATCAAACACAAACAAGGTTTAGCACAAACAAGCCAAAATATATCAATATTTTTGAAGCAATAAAAAGTAACACACACACTCTCACTCTCTCTCGAAACCCTAATGATCTATACAACTTCTCCCCCTTTGGAAACAAGTTACCAAAAAGTTCAAAGGTATATAAATAAATGCTTCTCTGGGGCTAATCTCCTTCGGTAGCTGATGAAGGTGTCGAGAGAACGACTTCAGTGAAGACTTCAGCAGACGTCATGGATGGAGTTGGAGTAGCAAGTGGAGGTGCTGGTGGAGTCGACGGAGCTAAAGGAGCTGATGGAGCTGCAACATGTGCTAATGAAGAAGGCCTCAACTCTAGAGCTGCCACTATAGGAGTCCTGGCTTAAGTCCTGAACTGAGTGTCTGTCATGTGGAGTGGACTGTCCTTATCATCTTCTGTGGTGTGGGGACTGGGTACGCCATCAACTTCTTTCTTGAGCTCGTTTACAGTCACTGTGAGCTCGTCCACCTTGTTCTTGAGAATGTGGAACTTGTTCTCAACATTCCTCGCAAGACTCTCTTGGTTCTTCAAGATGTTCCCAATGTCGTTCCTCATGCTGAGCATAGAACTGAGAAGAAGATCCATCTGCTCACTCCGGGTCTTTGGCACCTGAGCACTAGTTTCTCTGGTTGCCTCTGTCTCTTCCTATGTTGTAGCTAAGGTGGGATGATCTGGATCCATCACCACAGCATTGTCTTCCAGCTTTGGTAGGAGTGGAAAATGTGGTCAGTCAAGTGCATACACGTGCTTCTCCAGCTGGGAGTTGATAAGCATCTGAATATACGGTGCATATCCACATGATCTCTTCTAATCTGCAGTAGTCCTCTTCACGGTCTGAACTACCAAGTCCATCACTCTAAATCTGGTGTGTCAATAAAGGTGGAGCAGCATGTTGATAGAATAACCTCTGGTCATCTTTTCATCTTCAAACTTAGGCAACAAAGTGTGCCTCAAGATGGTCTTGGTGGTGCGTAGTCCATCCTGGAGGAAGTAGATGGATCCAAGCTTATGTGACTTCAAGTTTGCAGCAAGGATGTCCTTGTACATGTTGGCCATAGACTTGTGTCTTGCTTTGGGCTCAGAGTACACATATAAGTCACCTTCTTGCACCAGTGGGGCTCCTAAGATGGCAGCCCACTCTTCAAGAGTGGATTCATATCTGGTGCCTTCAGTCATCCATACAATCCTACCATCTCCATAGAAATGTGCAGTGGAGTAGAATTGCATGATCATCCCGTCATTCCAAGTAGTGAACTCTCTTCCAACAAACTCATACCAATGAAGTGGAAATTATCCTGCACACTTGGAAAGTAATCTTGGTTATTGTTGATGTACTTCCAGTCAACATACCTCATATCACTAACTGCAGGGCTCTTGTCAAGAAGAATAGTCTCATAAAAGTCTTGATGTTCCATGGTGTAGAACCTGTAGTCTGTAGTTGTCCTTATCCTTTGTGAATAGGGATCAATGGCTCTATACTCTCTCAGTCCAGAATCCTTCCTCTTCTTCATGTCGGCAAGCAAATGGCGGGTATTATGCTCTGGAAGGTGTGGCCTCAGCTTCGTCAACTCTAACAATGCCTCCTCTTCAGCTTCTCTGGAGGTAGAACACTTGTTCTTGGCAACGGCTCGGATCTCTCCGGAAAACCTCATGGGTTTTGGAGTAGTGGGTTTCTTGGGAGCAGTTGGCTTTCTCCTGGATGGGGCTTGGCTTGGCATAGCATCAGAAAGAAGCTTATTCTTATTCTTCTTAGGAGGAGCCTTGGTAGTTGGCTCTTCCTCTTCCTCAGTCTCATCCTCAGCTGGATCTTCATACATTCAAGTTGGTATTCCAACAACATGTATGATCCTCTTCCTGCTTTTCTTCTCTATAGCCTTCTTGGGTATGGACTTCTTTGGGGGCTCAACAGACATGGAAGCCCTAGCACTCTCATGTGCTTTTAGAGCCTCTGAACTGGCATATTCCTTTCTGACTACCTTCCTAGATGAGGTAGCCTCATTGGGAGGCTTCTTGGCAGTCTTCTCGGCTTTGTCCTGCTTTGCCTTGGCAGGGATCTCATCAGACACAAAATCTTAGTCCTCTTCATCTGATTTTAGCTTCCTTTCAGCTCTAATTGATGACTTGGGCAAGTCTAGTGAGCTAGGAACATCATCATAAGAAGATGAGCTGCCATCAGGACTAATGCTTGGGTCTGCATCCACATTGGGCTCTCTCAGATCATTCTGGCTATCCACTAAGTCTGACATCTCTAACACTGTGAAAGGAGTATAGAAGAGCAGATTGGTTGAGCATCACAGAACACAGAAGTTTTAAAATTTTGAACAAAGAAAATCTTAGTTGTAGCTTTCTGTAGAACAACATTCGGTAGCACCGAGTCATAGATTTCGGATTCGCCGAGACAAATGATCTGCTTCACAAAGACTTGGCAGTCCCTTTAGTTACACCAACGGAAACAACTCGGTCTCACTGAGACCATTCTTAGTAACCCTAAATGAAAAATCGATGGAACCGATTTTTGCGACTTGGTGACACCGAGACCTGTTCTGCGGATGGTTAACCCTAAAAATTTCTTCATCCTCTATTCTAGGAGATCTTCTAGTGGGGAAGGATGGTTGTGGATGGTGTCTTATAGATAAACTTATCACAAAGTGCAAAGAATCAGACAATGGAGCGCAAGGGAGATCGGATCATACCCTAACTCGGTGAAGATCCGCTACGGCGGCGACGACGGAGAGGATTCCCGTCGACGGTGAGGATCACAGCGACGGAGGCGCTCAGGGAAGCAAGGGTGATGACCAAGGGTCCAAGTGCGGTAGTTTGGTGCAGGAGACCACGACGTTTGAAGATTGGATTTCAAAGCGTCGGGTCCATAGATTATATACCCCTCACTATCGGTGTGATAGCAGTGGCTTCCTCAAATGAGGGGTTAGGTGCCACGAATACAGTTGACGATAGAGCATTTTCAGAAGCATTTAAACATTTAGGAGTTGAATCATTAGCTTCGCGAGCAAGACATTTTAAGCATGGAGTATTGAATTCATCCTGGGCGGTACTGATCTGTTCGGCTAGGAGAGAGTCATTTTCCTTCCGTAGATCATCATGAGCTTCCCTCAACTTCTCTTGTTCAACCTTTCTTTGAAGATATTCAAGAGAAAACTTCTCATGTTTAGTTGATAGGGAATCATGATGACTTTGGAGATCCACAAACCTTTAATGAAGACTTTGCATATCTTCAGCCATAGTTTCGTTCAGACTTATCTCGTGGCACAACAGGTCATTGATTTTCTTTAATGATTTTTGCATTTTCTCCATAGAACTTTGTTGCTTAGTGGCAATTTTGACAACTTCAAAGTAGCTTGGTTTCAAGTTATCATTAGATTTAGCTTCACTATCAGATTCGTGATGTGGAGACTTTAAGGTTACCTTGGAGCCCTTTGCCATGAAGTAATAGGCTGGAGCATCATCGTCGTCACTAGTTTCAGTGTTGTTGAGGAAGCCATTGTCTTCGGGATCGAAGACAAATGAGGCAACGAATGCTGAAGCCATAGCCAAACTAGCAACTTCAGAATCAGACACCTCCGCGGATTCTTCTTCAATTTCAGACTCGGATTCAACTTCAGAATCCATCTCCTTGCCAATGAAAGCATGAGCCTTTTCGGATGAACACTTCTTGTGTGATGAAGACTTGTGTAACTTCTTGTTCTTCCTTTTGTCATCAGAATCATAGTCTTTGCTCATCTGCTTGGATTCCTTCTCCCATCAAGGACAATCAGCGATGAAGTGACCAACTTTCTTGTAGTTGTGACAGGTTTACTTCTTGTTGTCATGCGAAAACATTTCTCTAGACTTCTTGGAGTCACGCCTTGGAGATTTTGTAAAGCATTTGGACATGGAAAATTTCTAGAACTTCCTCACCAGCAGAGCAAGTTCTTCGCCAAATTTTTCAGCACCATCAGAAATGCATTCAGTGTCTTCTTCTTAAGATGAGGACACAGCCTTTGCCTTCTGGGCATGAGAGCAACCATAAATGGACCCATAGATTTCCCTTTTCTCTGCTTGCTGGAAGTCATGAGTGTCCAGCCTCTCAATGATATCGATAGGGTCCAAATCCTTGAAGTCAGGGCGTTCGTGGCTCATAAGAGCGAGAGTGTCAAAGGAACTGTCAAGAGATCTCGATAGCTGCTTCACAACTTCAACTTTGGTGATATCAGGGGCGCCGAGGGCATTGAGCTCATTTGAGATGTCAGTGAGCCTATCAAACATCAGATAGACATTCTCATTGTCAAGTCTCTTGAAGCGCTTGAACAGATTGCGGAGGGCATCAACACGTGAGTCTCGTTGTGATGAGACACCTTCATTGACCTTGAATAGGCATTCCCAGATTTGCTTCGCAGTGTCAAGAACACTGACACGGCCATACTTTCCTTTGATCAGATGACCACAGATGATGTTCTTGGTGGTCAAGTCCAATTGGGCAAATCTCTTCACATCAACAGAAGTGACACCTTCTCCAACCTTGGGAATACCAGCCATGACGGCATACCGTAGGTCGTTGTCAATGGTTTCGAGATGCATGCGCATCTTGTTCTTCCAGTAAGGGTAGTCAGTGCCATCGAAGACAGAGCACACGTCGGATACCTTGATTATCCCTCTAGTCGACATAGCTAAACTCCAGGTGGTTAAATCGAAACAAGGGACTAGCTTGCTATGATTCCAATTGAAAGTGCTAGTTATCGACTAGAGGGGAGTGAATAGGCAATTTTTATCAAAGGCTTCAAAACAATGAATGTATTCAAAATATGCGGAAGTGGAACATGACGAGGTAGGGATAGTAATCAAGGATATAGTATAGGCATGCAATCGATTAAGACTTATAAGCAAGTTAAGCATTATCATCATGCACATTAAGATGAGTCGAAGATAAACTTAGACAATGTGAAGATGATCAGCAGATATGGATGTCTTCAGGGTAAGTCTTCGAGCAATGATCAAGCACTGGCTTCACAATTCAGAATAGGAATGTAAGAGAGTGAGGTATAGAACCATTTGCTTGACGAAGACACGGGATTTGTTGGACCAGTTCTAGTTGCTGTGAAAATTGTACATCTGGTTAGGGAGGCTGAGATTGAACTCGGAAGACCTTGTCTTCACCTTATTCCCCCTGAGCTGAAGTCTCTTAGACAACAGCCAATCACTTAGGTAAGTCTTCAGGGCAGACTTCTGAAACGCGTACAAACATGGTCGCCCAACAGTCCACAATGGCTCTTGGACACTCTAGACCCAGACGCCTAACCGTCTGGAAGATCACAGTCTCCAAGTGTAATAAGTCTTCAGTTCTCTCAGAACAGAATGACTTTGGTGATGCTCAGACACACTAGATCTAGGTGTTTAGGTGTATCCTCACAGGATAGTACTCTCTCAATGTCTTTGAGGTGGGTTGCTCCAAAACTACAACAACCATATCTCTCTCTGAGCAGCCACCTGTTTATGGTGGAGGGGCGAGCTATTTATAGCCAGAAGGCAACCCGACCTAATATGACTAATATGACCATGGGTCGATGTCCAACCGACGCGTGTCACAATGGTCGCATTTTAAACACACGTGACAAATTTGCTTGGGCTACAAATAAAGGTGACTCAACCAACTATGGAAGAGATTTCCTCTCAATGTCTTCACTCGAAGACATAGGTATGGGTTGAGCATCACGTCAGCATCTGACTTAGATCACATCGAGCCCATTTAACAATATGGTGGTTCCTATGAATCGGGAAAGAAGAAACAAAACTAGCAAAAGACTTCGTGTTCGCATTTCATTATCTTCAAGAAGATATTTTTGCATACCACCAATGGCTTCAGCCGTCATCAATGTCTTCAGACATTTTTGGGGGTCGTCTTCGACGGCTAAACCGAAGCTCGAGGGATTTCTATTTGTGTTATCATGTGAACTCTCAGAAACACATTAGTCCCTCAACCACGTTTGTCTTCAATACCCCAAAACTAATAAGGGAGGCACTAGATATACTTACAGATTGCAATCCCATTAAGGATCCTTTGTTCTCTCTTCAGTTGTCAAAAGATTGCAATCCCATTCAGGAACCTTTGTGCCCTCTATAGTTTTTAGAAATGTCGTCCCAATCTATTGATGGCATTGAACATGTCACACAAGTTGATGATGTGCCATTGCAGCTTCTTCTAGAGGACGAGTACAAGAGAAAAAATATAGATGCCTCTGAGAGGAAGAAGGCGACATGCCTACTGAAAGGTTCAAATGTTTCTGAATATGGTGATCTTGCTGAGCCCATGCTTGGGTATGTGTCCAGTGCTAAAGTGTGCCAGTGACACCATGGTTGGCCCTCTGAATAAATTCAAGCGCATCGTAATGAAGAAGCATCTCATTGGTGAAGTTACGCCTCGGAGGAGCCCACATGTTTCTATGGTTGCAATTCCAAGCGTAGGTGAACTTCCTGAAATTAGTGGTCAAGCTGCTGGTGTTACCCCATGTTGTAGTGCTCGTGTTCTTAGCTGTGTGAAGCCTACATCTTCTCTGCTTGAAGCTGGTGAATCTAGGAAGGGCAAGAAATGTGGCATTAAGCGCAAGGGTGGGTCGGCAAAGGTTAACAAGGGTTGCAAGAACAGTTCTCATGTTAATGCAGATGGTCAGGGTGATGTTGATTTCGATGTTGATGATGAGGATGAGGATGATGATTAAGGTGTCGATCACGTATGAATATGTTATTTTATTTTCTTAGTAGTTTTGTCTTGTGTATGTAGTACTGCCTTGTTCTACATTGTTGAACTTTTGGTATATTTTGTGAACATGGAAAACAACTGAACTTCTAGATATACATGATTGACCTAGCTTGTTCTGCATTGTTGAACTTCTGATATATGCAACCTTGTTCCACCTTGTTCTACATTGTTGACCTTCTGGTATATTATTGCTAACATGGAAAACAACTGAACTTCTGGATATACATGATTGAACTGCCTTGTTCTTCATTATCAAACTTCTAGTATATGTATTGTTATACATTTTTTGGCCTGCTCTATTTGTTTATGCAGTTCTTCCTTGTTTACCATTGCTGAACTTCTGGTTGATTTTCATTAACACATTTTTCTTCCATGGTTTCTTCTATTTTGCATTTTTTGCAGTATGAGCTTGTGGAGAGGCCTCTGAGGAGGAAGAAAGGAGGCAAAGCACTGAAGGAGGTGTTGAAGGAGAAGACGATTTGAAATGTTTTAACAAGACAATTCGCTTCTCACTGATAGAGGTGAAGGTTTGCACAAAATAACTACAACTTAGGCAGAAAGAAATGGTTGTCAAGTCTGGTTTTGGTTGTGTTTTTATTTGAACATTGACTCAAACATTTCTCATCCTTTGATGGGCCACATTTACACGAAGATTGACCCTTCAACTACGATTCTAGACATGGGCGAGCCAAATAAGAAATTGGGCATTACAAGTGATGTTGTTCACCATCTTCTTGGTTTCCCTCAAAGTGATCGTACCCCTCCTAGGCCCTGAGAGGATGGATTCGATGACGCTGTTATGAGGTTGAAGGCCAAACTTCACTATAAGAGGTGTGTTGATGTCAAGACAGATGATTTGTGGAATGTCCTGGAGGATCTTGTGAAGGATGACAAGAGAGATGATTTGGCTCTGCAGGTGTTTTACATGATTCTTATCATGAATGTTATTATTCCTGGTATGTCTACATGGGTTTCTAGTGATGCAACAATGGCTAAGCAACTTGTTTTTGAGAATATGGAAAATTGGGACTATTGTGAGTTGCTTGTTGATGATCTTAAAAGGGTTGTAATTAGGTGTAAAAACGGGACTGGCAGGGGGAAAGTTGTTACAGACTATGGCATTGCACTTCTTCTTATGTATCTGGACTTCCTTATCCTTGGCAAGAAGCATGTTGTTAATTTGAGAACTCCTCGCATCAATTTCATCAACCATACCAAGCTATCTGAGCTTGCTGCTGATAACTTGGTTAACAAGGGTGATGATAAACCAGCCAACTTAGTTTTGGGGAATATACATGTGAGTCTTATTATGCATTATACTTTCATGTATAGTATAACTTGAACTTCTGATATTATCTTCACTTTTATTTCTTGTCTCTTCATTATTTTTTGACCCGTTTGAGTTTTGTTTGCGTGTAGTGGGAGACACAAGTTGAGGTTGTGTTCTTTAGGCATATTGAATGACCCGTTCTTACTATGTTGCGTGGCACGAGTCTTAGAAGTGAATCTGCCCTCGAAATTGTATGCTCCCAGGATGTTCACACTGGTGCTCCTCCTGAAGTACCTGGAGGTTCTTAAGATTCTACGAAGAGTTTCTTTGATGCTGCCAGTGTTTCCCTCGATAGGATCGATGGTCTTTTGAGGATTCTTTGTGGGGAGATTGCCTCGTGTTGATGGGATTCTTCCACCCAATCATGGTTTTGATGTGGAGGCTTCAAAGGAGGCTTTGTCAATTAAAGCTGGAATTCTTGCTGAGATTCCTCAGAGCACGATCAACCTTCATACCAGGTTTGAATTGTTCAGGAAAATGTTGGATGCTCATTGCAAGCCTATTGAAGATGCTAGTGTTGTTATCAGGCAATTTGAAAGGCATGGTTCTGTTTATTTGGATCATTACAGAGGCGACGAGGAGCGTGCTGGAGAGGTTTGTTTTCTTGATATTGATAGTTCTTTGATTTAATGTTTAGTGTTAGTGTCCAGTTTTTAGTGCTTTTAATAGGTGACCTTCTCGTGTTCGTGTCTTTGAACTCCTTTTTTTAGTATTAGTGTTCAAAGGTGACCTTCTTTCTTTACATTATGTGAACTTCTTCCTTGATATGTTAGTGTTAATAGCTGACCTTCAATACTTACTATCTTTGAAATTTCATGAAATGTTTGTTGTCACACCCGACCTTCTTTATTTACAGTATCTTAACTTCTTGTTGAGCGTTATTGTTCATAGTTGACCTTCTATGTTACTTTCTTTGGACTTCCTTCATATGTCAGATGTCAAAGCTGACCTTCCTTGTTTAGTGAATCTGAACTTCTTCTAATTACACATTGTTGTAAGTTATCTTCTAGTCTTTTTATTTTTATTTTTTGTATGAGTTTTTTAGGTTATTGATGATGATGTTAAAGACGATATTATTTTACCTGAAAGTGCAACTGCTCCTCTGCATGAGCTCCTGCAAGTGATTTCTTTGTGGTTGGGGTTCATGAGAATGTTTCTACGGTAGAATCTTACTTGTCCATTTGTTTCCTTCTTCCTTTTAATTCATGTTTTTTTCTATGTGCCCATTTTTATTGAGTTTTGTTGTTGTAGTAGTTTGACTATGTTAAAGTTGCTTCAGAAAAGCTTGCAAACAAAGATGTGTCACACATTGGCTGCTCTGATGGGCTAGATCAAACTAAACATCACTCTTTCATTGGTGATGTGGTTTTTGATGTCGAGCAAGGCAAGTCAACTGGAGGTGATACCATCATTAATGCCAGCAGTCATGAGAAAGATTCCACCACGCTTGCTCACTATTCTTTTGAGGGCGGAGTAGCAAACAAATTAGTAGACCCCAGGATACCTACTATACATTGCTCCACTAAACGAATTTATGTTAAAACTTCTTTATGTTATCTTGGAGCTGATGTTAGTGTTATGCCTTTCTCTCCTTATAAATGACTTGATTTGAACAAGTTCACACCTATTGAAATATCTTTGCAAATGGATGCTAATATACTGTTGTGCCTATTGGAATTTGTGAGGATGTCCTCATTGTTGTTGTCATTGCAAATGCTATGATTTTGACAGATGCAAATCCCCATTGAGGTAACCTAGTGTTATACGAAGATTCTTCAGTTTCATGTCAATCGAAAACGTTTGTTAATAAGACTTGATCAACTTTATTAATGGATCCTTTTTTAGAGGCATGTGGTCAATGAATTTAGTAAGCACAACCTTTTGTGTCCATAATTTACTCTTTTTTATTTATAGTTTAACAAAATAAAAATGCCATGACTACCCTATTTTCTGAATTACCCATGAAATAAAAAAGGCCAAAACTAAAAGTACTAAGAACATCACAAAATTTTTACATGAATTTTTCTGGAATATTTAAGAATTTTTGGAGCTGTAAAGACCCTAGGGGGTGCACCTGTTGTTGCCAAGGTAATAGGACACGCCACCGCCTGGTATGTGACCCCTCGAATTTTTGATCTCTTTGCTCGGAGTTCCATTTCTGAAACTGTTTTGAGGGATTGACCTTTGGTATGAGACTCCTCCATTGATCCAATTATTTTTTGCTTTGGTGGATTATTTTTTGCATATTCTACTACTCTTGGTCTTTCTTAAAATGATCTTGCATGTTGAATTCTTTGAGTTCTAAGTAGTTTGAATGCTTGATATGGCCTCTAGGCATCCCTATGAGTAGTTGCTATCAATCTTATAGAGTTTTGTTAATGTAATTTTGTGGTCCAGAAATTTCAGAAATTTGTCTTTTGGAAAATGAATATATTTAGGAGGAGTTGTTCAAGGAGAAGGTCCTCTATTGAGTTACTGAGCGAGAACTCAGTATGACAAGCTTACGTTGAACCAAGGGCAAGCTCAACACGAACAAGGAAGCCAAATTGTATCGGTGGCCATGTAATGAGTGATAGGTGTTGGTATTAATGAAGAATATGACCAATATATTTAGAACAGTGAGCTCACGAACTTCCTCGCAGTTAAGTGTGCTCAATATCACAACCTTACCCATTCATTCACTAAAAGGTTTGAGTATTATTCCCATACTTCGAGAGTTTTATTTCATCTTTAAGATAGATCCTATGGATGTCTCTAGAAGAATTATGTGATGGATGCAAAATTCCATATTGGGGTTCACTTACCAAACCGCAAAACTCTAATTATGATATTGCTTAAGACTCTATGCAATGGTGAGGATAGAGAAGTTACGCAAGCTAGAATAAAAAGTATCAAATTTCCCTCTATTCGCTACTTTCCATTACTTAATGGGAAATGCAATGTGGGCAAGCAAGATTATAGTGTGATGTGCGCCCCTTACTTGTGGATTATTCACACTACTTTAATGGGTAGTAAATTGTACAATCTTGGGGAAATTGTTGCTCGAAGGCTATATCTTAATGCGGGCGATGGTGAAATGTATGGAGGAATTTATGCTCGACGTGTAGCCACAAAGCTAAGGGTATCGCCTCAATCCAATGATCCTATATTGCATGATAGATAGTTAGACTTTGAGGCAATGTAGTACCATGATTTTATGAAAGATAGATCTCAGAGTTATGATTACAACCTAACATTTGATAAATACCATATTGTTTATATTATTTTGCCTGTACATGCTCTCTTTGATTTTCAAAGCAAACAAAGATATTTCATTTATGAGAATGAGGCGCATGAGTACAACGCAGTAGTGGAGGCCACTCACTTGGCTAAGGAGGCGGCATCGAATGCCTCCATGAGCTACCACTTCTATTCTTATCCTGACCAAGGGGCGATTACCAATATAGCCTAAAGCCTAAGCTTGGGAGATTATGTATTTCTAACCGGCACTACATTCATGTTCACATTTCATTTGAATTGTCGATGTTCATCCTCTTTCATTGTATATCCATGTTAGTTTTATTTTGGATTTCTTCTTATGTGTTTGAAAAACTTTGAAAATCCAAAAATATTAATCATTTCTTTTTAGTTTTTCTTTCTTGTTTCAGTAGTTGGTACTACTAAAAGAAAATCCAAAAAGATTCATCGCTTCTTCTCTTACTTGTTGGGAGCTTTACCATGTAAATAGCCTTCTCACTTTTTTTTTTCCTTCATTAATTTGCTTTCTTCGGAAAAAAAACTAAAAACTCCAAAAATATTTCAGTGTGTTTCTCTAAAAATATTATCTTTTCTCCATCGAAAGTAGAAGACCATGATGAAAATATTGAGTGTCTCTCATATGCTATATTGTGGACTTAACGAAGAGCCAATATTACCATGTCTTCTCCTTTGTTGAAATTGTTTCGCGGATTCCATCTTAGCCCAAGACACACTTGGAACACTATTATTTTCACATCATTCAGTCGTACAAGTGAAAGGAAATAATGACGATATTTGATGAAGTGATCGTGATATTCTCTTGTTTTCTGTTTTTATCCATATGTTTAGCTTAGTCGCTCTTGATTAAGCATATTATTAGTAAACATATTTCTCATGAAAATTAGAGATTATAGTTGTTCATGCCATGCTTAAATAGCTAGGAGTTGATAATGATTTATCTTGTCTGTCAACATGCATTAAAATGGTTGTGATGTACTATGCTAGCATGGTATCGTCCTTTGAGTAATTAGAGTGGCTTGACTTGGCACATGTGCAAACATATAGTTGGATCAAATCAAATGCAACCTTCATGATATTTATGTTCATAGTGTTTATATGCTACTCATGCTAATATTCAATGTTAATTAGTCACAATGCATGATTATGACAATTGTCGCTCTCTAGCTGGTCGGTTCTCCGTCTATTTGCTAGGCTTCATCTATACTAAGCGAGAATACTGCTTGTGGATCCAAATTCCTTAAACCAAAGTTGTTCCACATGAGTCCACTATATCTATATATGGTATTACCCTGCCATTGCAAGTAAATTTGCATGTGCGACCTCTGAACAATCAATTAATTATTTTTTGTGTACTCGTACCACTCATGGAGCGACGAGGCAGTCAATATCTTCCATGCTAAGAAGGTTATTCCCAAGATGGGTGTTTATTTGCCTGTCATTGCACGAGAGAGGCTGGTAAAAAGGATACCTAGTCCAACATAATCAAAATTAAATGAAACAAAACTCTCAAGACAGTTGAGACGTTGGAGGTCACCCATGGATTCGGTTGTCCATGGCTTGTGTATGTATGGTGGATGGGAGTAAACTGCCAATAATGTGTTTAGCATGGAAGATGCTGAAAACTCTATTGTGACGTTGACAATAAAAATATACCACCCAAAATTACATTTCATCTTAGTTTTTAAACCAAGAGCTCTAGCAACTTTGCAAATCAATGCTTCCCTCTGTGAAGGCCCTTGCTATGTATGTTTGTGTTATTTACTTTTATTGTTGAGTCATCATCTTCTCATTAAAAGCACCGGTCATGAAATTGCTCTTGTCATGTTTATACATTGAGTCTAGTTAATGTTGTATGTTAGCATGATTGGATCCCTTCTATGATGAATTACAATGTTTAGTCCATATTTGAATATTAGAGGTGCTCTAGATTTATGTTTTGTGGACTCAAAAAGGGGTAGCGAGATACCATGTTGTCATTTTATATCATGATTGTTTTGACAAATGGCTGGCATCTGATATATATTATTATTTCTTGCTAGTTGCTTGTGTTATTGTCATGTGTAAATGTGAGACCTAATTGTTGTCATTGATATGGTTAGTTCATGATCTTTGTTGAAAACCTAAACATTGAGTTAAGCATAATAATAAAAATGAGAACAATAGATTTTGTCAAAACATTCTTTATCACTTTCAGTTTATCAACTAAATTGCTTGAGGACAAGCAATGAGTTAATATTTGGGGGAGTTGATATACGTCTCCAACGTATCTACTTTTCCAAATACTTTTTCTCTTGTTTTGGACTCTAATTTGCATGATTTGAATGAAACTAACCCGGACTAACACCGTTTTCAGCAAAACTACCATGGTGTTATTTTTGTGCAGAAATAATAATTCTTGGAATTGGAGGAGACTTTTTGGAGATTTTTTCTAGAATATATAATGAATATTGGAGCAAAGAATCACTGGATGGGGCCACTAGCTGCTGCCAAGGCAACATGGAGTGGCACCCTTAGGGCGCCCTCTTTCCTTTGGATGGGCATGTGGCCCCCCAGACCCTAATTCCAGTCCTATAAATTCCTATTTCTCGAGAAAAAATAGAAGAGAAGTTTTCATCACGCTTTACGAGACGGGGCCACCGCCACCTCCTGTTCTTCCTCGGGAGGGATGATCTGGAGTCCGTTTGGGGCTCCGAAGAGTGGAGATCATCGCGACGTCGTCACCAATCCTTCTCCATCAACAATTACATGAGGCGCACCACATGGAGTGAGTTATTTTGTAGGCCAGTTGGATGGTGATGGGATTGGATGAGATTTATCATGTAATTTTATAGGGTTTGATTCGTAGTATCCACTATGTTCTAAGATTGATGTTTCTATGACGTTGCTATGCTTAATGCCTATTACTAGGGGCCCAAGTGTCATGATTTCAGATCTGACCCTATTATGTTTTCATGAATATGAGAGTGTTTTAGATCCTATCTTGCAAGTTGTATGCACCTATTACGTGTTATGATCCGCATTCCCCAATGTGAGAATAGTAGGGATTCTTTCTAGTGATGACCATAGTTTGAGGAGTTCATGTACTCACTATGTGTTAATGCTTTGTTCCAGTTCTCTATTAAAAGGAAGCCTTAACATCCCCTAGTTTCCATATGTACGCCATTGCCACGGGAGGTTAGGACAAAATATGCCATGCAAGTTCTTAATATAAGCATGTATGACTATATATAGAACACATCCTACATTATATTGGTGAATTGGAACTAGTTCTGTGTCGCTCTGGTGTGTAACTGTTATATTATGAATGTCATCCATATCAATCCATCACTCATCCATGGTCTATGCTTTTTTCTTATTGGTTTCCATTAAGTTCGTTACTACTACTATTACAATTATTATAAACTGCTATGTTCTGTTATACCCATTTCTATTGTTACTGTGCTACTAAACACTTTGTTGCAGAAAGAAATCCAGGTGTCGCTGAATTGACAACTCAACTGCTAAGACCAATAAATATTCTTGGCTCCCCTTGTGTCGAATCAATAAATTTGGGCGAAATACTACCCTCGAAGATCGTTGTGATCCCCTATACTTGTGGGTTATCATGTTGGAAATATGCCCCAGAGGCAATAATTAGTTAGTTATGATCATATTTCCTTGTTCATGATAATCGTTTATTATCCATGATAGAATTGTATTGATCGGAAACTCAGATACATGTGTGCATACATAGACAGCACCATGTCCCTAGTAAGCCTCTACTAGACTAGCTCGTTGATCAGAGATGATCAAGGTTTCCTGGCCATAGACATGAGATGTCATCTGATAACAGGATCAAATCATTAGGAGAATGATGTGATCGACATGACCCAACCGTAAGCATAGAATATGATCGTATTAGTTTATTGCTACTGCTTCATCCATGTCAAGTATATGTTCCTAGGACCATGAGATCATGCAAATCCCTGACACCAGAGGAATGCCTAGTGTTTATCAAATGTCACAACATAATTGGGTGACTATAAAGGTACTCTACAGGTATATCTGAGGGTGTCTCTTGGGTTGGCGTGGATCAAGACTAGGATTTGTCACTCCATATAAGGGAGAGGTATCTCTAGGCCCACTCGGTAATACAACATCACAAGAAGCTTGCAAGCAATGTGACTAAGGAGTTAGTCATGAGAACTTGTGTTATGGAACGAGTAAAGATACTTATCGTTTACGAGATTGAACTAGGTATAGTGATACCGACGATTGAATCTCGTGCAAGTAACGTACCGATGGACAAAGGGAACAGTATACGGGATTGCTTGAATCCTTGACATCGTGGTTCGACCGACAAAGATCTTCGTAGAATATGTGGGACACAATATGTGCATACAGGTCCCGCTATTGGTTACTGACCGGAGAGTGACTCAGTCATGTCTACATAGTTCTCAAATGCGCACCGTCTGCACACTTAACGTTCGGTTTCGATTTGGTATTGTTCAGTTATGTATGTTGGTTAACGAAGGTGGTTCAGAGTCCTGGATGAGATCCCGGACGTCACGATGAGTTCTAGAATGTTCCGGAGGTAAAGGTTTATATATGGGAAGTCATATTTTGGCTACCGTAAAAGTTTCGGATTTTTCCGGTATTGTACCAGGAAGCTTCTACAAGGTTCCAAAAACTTATAGAGGAGTCCGAAAGTCCACCAAGGGTTCCACAACGTCCCAAGGTTTGCATGGTCTGTGGGGAGGCGCCCTGGCATTATTAGGTCAGGTGTGCAAGTCCCTCAAGGACCATGTGGCTTGGGAGAGGTGGAAACTCCACCTCTTTATGGAAAGCGAGGGAATTGGACTAGGAGTCCAACTCCTTCTCCTTGTCTGCACTCTAGGGATTGGAGGGGATGATCTCCATGCCCCTCCACCTATATATAGATGGGAGGGGTCTCCCCAAGAGCACACACGAAGCCCTTGGCACCCCCCTCTCTCCCTAGATCGTTTTCTCCTTCGTTCGCGGCTTCTGTAGCGCTAGGCGTAGCCATATCGGGATAGAAACACCACCACCACCACACCGTTGTGTTGCTGGAGAACTCATCTACTGCACCGACCTTGCTCACTAGATTGAGGAGGCAGATACGTCATCGAACTTTACGTGTGCTGAACGCGGAGGTGACGTTCAGTCGGCGCTAGATCGGGACGGATCGTTATTGGATCGCGAGACAGGTCGTGATTGGATGGCGAAGAAGTTCGCCTACATCAACCGTGTTTCTTAACGCTTACTTTTAGTGATCTACAAGGGTATGTAGATCCACCCCCCTATTAGTTGTTGATCTCCATAGATAGATCTTGGGTGTTCGTAGGAACAAATATTTCCCATGCAACGTTCCCCGACAGTGGCGGAATGAGCTAGGTCTATGCGTAGATAACATGCACGAGTGGAACACAAAAGAATTTGTGGGAATTGATGTTAAAATCGCTTAACTCCTTAGTCTTATCTTGATTTGGTGGTATTGTGGGATGAAGCGACTCGGATGAACCTTACTCGTCCACATACGAGAGACTGGTTCCATCGACTGACATGCAACTTCTTTCATAAAGATGGCTGGCGGGTGTCTGGCTCTCCCACTTCATTAAGAGCTATGTAATGCTTTACTTTATCGCTAAACGGTAGCAATAGTAGTAGAAGCATGGTGGGCGCGACAACCCCGATGGCGACACATTGATGGAGATCAAGATGATGGAGATCAAGATGATGGAGATCATGGTGTCATGCCGGTGACGATGGAGATCATGTCGGTGCTTTATTGATGGAGATCAAAAGCACAAGTTCATGGACATATCATGTCACTTATGATTTGCATGTGATGTTAATCCTTTTATGCACCTTGTTTTTGTTAGGACGACGGTAGCATTATAAGGTGATCCCTCACTAAAATTTCAAGATAAATTGTGTTCTCCTCGAGTGTGCACCATTCTGAAAGTTCTTCGTGTCGAGACACCACGTGATGATCAGGTGTGATAGACTCTACGTTCACATACAACGGGTGCAAGCCAGTGTTGCACATGCGGAACACTCGGGTTAAACTTGACGAGCCTAGCATGTACAGAAATGACCTTGGAACACAAGAGACCGAAAGGTCAAACATGAGTCATATAGTAGATATGATCAACATGGAGATGTTCACCATTGAAACCATGTCATCTCACGTGATGATCGGACTTGGGTTGGTGGATATGGATCATGTCACACTTAGACAACCCGAGGGATGTCGATTTGAGTTGGAGTTCTTAAGTAATATGATTAATTGAACTCATTATCATGAACATAGTATAAGTTGTCTTTAGCAAAATTATGTTGTAGATCAATGGCTCGCACAGTAGATCCCCTGTATTTTCATACGTTCCTAGAGAAAAAACTAAGTTGAAAGACGATAGCAGCAATTATGCAGACTGGGTCCATAAACTGAGTATTGTCCTCATTGCTGCACATAAGTCTTATGTCCTTGATGCACCGCTCAGTGCGCCAACCCCACAAGCGTTGTCTGTTGGTGTTGAGAGCATCAGACAGGCACATTTTTATGACTACTTGATAGTTTAGTGCGTCATGCTTCACGACTTAGAATTAGGGCTTCAAAGACTTTTTGAACATCACGGAGCATATGAGATGGTCCAAGAGCTGAAATTGGGATTTCAGACTCGTGCCCATGTGGAGAGGGGTGAGACCTCCAAATAGGATAGTGATTGATATAGTTCTCCAAGTCACTGCCACAAAGCTACTAGAGCTTCATGATGAACTATAAACATGCCAGGGATGGAAAAGATTATCCCTGAGTTATTCGCGATCTTTGACACCACGAAGGTAGAAATCAAGAAGGATCATCAAATGTTGATGGTTAGTAAAACCACTAGTTTCGAGAAGGGCAAGGGCGAGAAGGGAAACTTCATGAATGGCAAGCCAGTTGCTGCTCCAGTGAAGAAACCCAAGGTTGAACCCAAACCCGAGACAAGGTGATTCTATTATGAGGAGAACGGTCACTTAAGCGGAACTTCCCTAGATACTTGGTATATAAGAAGGCTGGCAACGTCAACAGAAGTATATTGGATATACGTGTTATTGATGTGTACCTTATAGCACTCCTAGAAGCACCTGGCTATTAGATATCGGTTCAGTTGCTAATGTTAGTAACTCAAAATAAATGCTACGGAATAAATGGAGACTAGCTAGGGCACGATGACAACTTGTGTTAGAAGAGTTTCCAAGGTTGATGTGATCGACACCGCACGCTCCCTCTACCTTCGGGACTAGTGTTAAACATGAATAAATGTTATTTGGTGTTTGAATAGAGCATGAACATGATTAGATCGTGTTTATCATAGTATGGTTATTCATTTAAGTCAGATAATAATGGTTAGTCTGTTTACATGAATAATACCTTCAATGGTCATGCACCCAATGTGAATAGTTTATTTAGTCACGATCGTAGTGATACACGTGTTCATAATATTGATGCCAAAAATATGCAAAGTTAATAATGATAGTACCACATAATTGTGGCACTACCGCTAAGGTCATATTGGTATAAAGCGCATGAAGAAACTCCATGTTGATGGATCTTTGGACTCACTCGATTTCGAGTTGGTTGAGACATGCATACCATGCCTCATGGGCAAGATGACTTAAACCCCATTTTCGATATGATGGAGCGGGCAAGTGACTTATTGGAAATGATATATTTTGATGTATGCAGTACAATGGGTGTTGAAACGTGCGATGGATATCGTTATTTTCATACCTTCATTGATGATTTGAGTAGGTATGGGTATATTTACTTAATTAAACACAAGTCTAAAACGTTTGAAAAGTTCAAGAAATTTCCGAGTGAAGTTTAAGATCATCGTGACAAGAAGATAAAATGTCTACGATATGAACATGGAGGTGAATATGTGAGTTACAAGTTTGGTATGCAACTTAAGACAATGTGGAAATTGTTTCACAACTCACACCACATGGAACACCATAGTGTGATGGTGTGTCCGAACGTCGTAGTCATGCTGTATTGGATATGGTGCGTACTATGATGTCTCTCATTGTTTTGCCACTATCGTTTTGGGTTATGCATTAGACACAACTACATTCACTTTAAATCAGGCGCCATCTAAATCTGTTGAGATGAAACCGTATGAATTATAGTTTGGTAGAAACTAAGTTGTCATTTCTTAGAGTTTGAGAATGCGACACTTATGTCTAATAAGCTCGAACCCAAAGCGGAAAAGTGCATCTTCATAGGATACCCTAAGGAAACAGCTGGGTATGCCTTTTATCTCAGATCCGAGGGCAAAGTGTTTGTTGCTAAAAACGAGTCCTTTCTCGAGAAAGAGTTTCTCTCGAAAGAATTGAGTGGGAGGAAAGTATAACTTGATGAGGTCGTTGAACAGTCACTTCAGTTCGAGAGTAGTACAACGCAGAAAGATGTTTCTATGGCACCTACACCAAGTGAAGAGGAAGCAAATGAGGATGATCTTGAAGCTTCAGATCAAGTTACTACCAAACCTCGTAGGTCGACAAGGATTCATGTCGCCCCTAAGTGGCACAACAATCCTATCTTGGAGGTCATGTTGGTGGACAACATTGAGACTACGAGCTATGAAGAAGCAATGGTGGGCCAGGATTCCAACAAATGGCAAGGAGCCATAAAATCCAAGAAAGGATCCATGTATGAAAGCCAAGTATGGACTTCAGTAGACTTACTCGATGAACGGCAGGTCGTTAAGTGCAAATGGATATTTAAGAAGAAGAGAGCCGTTGATGCTAACTGTCACCATTTATAAAGCTCTACTTGTCACAAAGAAGTTTTCAACAAGTTCAAGGAGTTTACTATGATGAGACTTTCTCACTCGTAGCGATGCTAAAGTCTATTGGAATTATGTTAGCAGTTGTCGCATTTTTTGATTATGAAATCTGGCAGATGGATGTCAAAACATTGGTTCCTCAATGGTTTCCTTGAGGAAAGGTTGTATGTGATATAACCGAAATGTTTTGTCGATCCTAAGGATGCTAAAAGGTATGCAAGCTCCAGCGATCCTCCAGGTGATCAAAGCTTTTGGGTTTATACAAAGTTTGCAAGAAACTTGTATTTACAATAAAGTGAGTGGGAGCACTATAGCACTTCTCATAAGTATATGTGGATGACATATTGTTGATCGGAAATGATGTAGAATTTCTGGAAATCATAAAGGGTTGTTTGAAAGGAGTTTTTCAACAGATGACCTGGGATGAAGCTACTTAAATATTGGGCATCAAGATCTATAGAGATAGATCAAGACGCTTGATAAAACTTTCAATGAATACATACCCTGATAAGATTTTGAAGGAGTTCAAAATAGATCAGTAAAGGAAGGAGTTTGATATGGGGCACGCCCATGGGTTCCGATTCTTTCACACTTGGAGGGGCAATGGAGGAAAATCAAGAGGTAAACAAACAGTCAAAGACGATCCTCAAGTCACACATCCACTAGATCCAACGAATCACGAGATACAAGGTTCGAAATCAACAAAAGGACACAAGTACCGGTAACCTGCCCACTCCGGATAGATGGGTCTTGATATCCATGAGGGGATCTTCCCTTAGAGGGGCCTTGGCATTCTCTTCGGATCTTATCATGTAGAGGTGTCTCACCCCATGGGGGAAGGAAGTACATGGAGCTATGCTCAACAATGGTCTTTGCTAAACATAAGATAACCCTAACTTGAGGTGGAAGAATCTCTCATATAGTGCTAGGGAAAAAAGGGGCGAATGAGAGGGTACATGACCACTTGGGGCCGAGTCTATTAGCACATGGGCGGATGTCCGGGCTTGGGGGCGGATGTCCGGGGCTTCAATGGTCGGACGGATGTCCGGGCTTAGGGCCGAATGTTCAGGCTGGCCGGGCTGGCTCCCACTCTGTTCATCCTTTGATGGGCCGGAAATTCGGGGATGAGGGCCAGAAATCTGGGGGCTGGTCAGATGTCCATGCTGAGGCCGGATGTCCAGCACCTGTATCTTTGCCACGGCGCTGGTGGAGTCCCCAAGGGCTGGATGTCTGGGCTGGAGGCCGGATGTCCGGGGCCTAGGAGGTGACTTGGCCTTCTTTTGGTCCTCTCGTCCATGCGTCTCTATGCCCATCTCCATGGAGGCTTTTCCTTCACTGCGAGCATCTTCTAGGCCATCTCCATTGTACCTGATCATGCAAAGAGTCTTCACTTCAGGTAGCATCCAAGTTCCATGAACATCAAAGAGAGAATCATATAGGAGAGATGTCACCTCATTTGCAATGGAACATGCACGAACACTTGCCATGCGTCCTTTCGTAGCTTGAGGTGTTGGTGATGGGTCCCTGGGGGGCAATCATGGGATGCTCCGCCTCATCTCCCCCCCACTTGTGAGAGATCCGTCCTCGGATCAAGATCTTCATCATCATGGAACGGGGATAGGCCCGTGACATTGAAGGCGTCGCTCATCTTGTACTTGTCGTGAGGAATGTCAATCTTGTAGGCATTGTTGTTGTAGCGTGCCAACACTTTGAAGGGTCCATCGGCTCGGGGAAGCATCTTGGAATTGCGCCCGGTAGGGAAACGGTCCTTGCATAGGTGTAGACACACAAGATCGCCGACCTTGAACACCATGGGGTGCTTGTTGATGTTGCTCTTGGGGGTGACACACTCCAATTGACGTTGTATTGTGTGCCTTGTATCGTCATGCATCGTCTTGATGTAGCCTGCCCTTGTGCTTGCGTCCATGTTCACTCGCACTTGGAGTGGAAGCGGTAGCATGTCCAATGGGGACAATGGGTTGAAGCCATAAACCACCTCGAAAGGAGACTTGTCGGTGGTGAAGTGTCTTGCGCGGTTGTAGGCGTACTTGGTGATGGGGAGGCAATCTTCCCATTCCTTGATATTCTTCTTGATCAACACGTGAAGGAGGGTTGAGAGCGTCCAGTTTGTCACCTTCATTTGGCCATCAGTTTGTGGGTGATAGGCCGAAGAGAATAGTAGCTCGATTCCAAGCTTGGTGCATAGTGTCTTCCATAAGTAGCTAAGGAACTTGACGTCATGATCCCAAACAATGGTCTTGGGCACTCCATGTAGCCATAAGATGTCCCTACAAAAGAGATTTGCAATATGAGAAGCATCGTCGGTCTTATGGCATGGAATGAAATCAGCCATTTTGGAAAAACGATCTACAACAATAAACACAGAATCATGCCCACATTTAGTGCACGTCAAACAAAGCACGAAATCCATACTAATGTCTTCCCAAGCTTGAAATGGTATAGGAAGAGGCATGTAAAGACCATGGGATTGATATTTTGACTTAGCTTTGTGAGATGTAGAGCATCGGTTGGTGAAGCGTGTGACATCGTGAAACATCTTTGGCCAAAAGTATTTTTTGGAGAGGGTGGCATATGTCTTGTCGCGTACAAAGTGACCCATTAGTCCTCCACCATGAGCTTGTCGCAAAAGCAACAAATGAAGAGAAGACTTGAGTATACAAAGTTTGTTAGCGCGCATAAAATAGCCATCTTTCATGTAATAAATTCCCCAACAAGGTTTTACTTGGAACTTGGCATATGGAGTAGCAAAAGAAACATCAGGCGCATACAAGTCTTTGATATGCTCAAAACCAATAACATTCAATTCAAGTTGAGTAACGAGCATGCATTTGTGGGAAAGAGCATCCGCCACAACATTTTCTTTACCCTTAATGTTCTTGATGACATAAGGAAAAGATTCAATGAATTCACTCCATTTAGCATCTCGTTTGTTCAACTTACTTTGACCCTTAAGATAGTTGAGAATTTCATGGTCAGTATGAATAAAAAATTCATGTGGACAGAGATAACGCTCCCAAACATGTAACACTCTCACCAAAGCATACAATTCCTTATCATAAGTGGGATAGTTCAGTTGAGCGTCGGAAAGTTTCTCACTAAAATACGCAATGGGGCACTTTTCTTGCATTAGCACACAACCTATGCCATTACCACTAGCGTCACAATGAACTTCAAAAGTTTTATCGAAGTTTGGTAATGCAAGCAAAGGTGCATGAGGAAGCAAATTTTTAATCTCAAGGAATGCGGTGTCTTGCATTGGTCCCCAAATGAAAGGTGCATTTTTATTTCCCAAAGCATGTGGAGGAGATGCAATAGTGCTAAAATCCTTAACAAAGCGACAGTAGAAGCTAGCTAGTCCTAGGAAGCTACATGCTTGTTGCAAATTAGTGGGTGTGGTCCAAGTCTTAATTGCATCAATTTTAGTTTCATCGACTAGAACTCCCTTAGAAGAAACTACAAATCCTATGAAGACAACCTTTTTGTAACAACACAAATGCATCCCGTGCCATAATTGTAACGTTCCTCATGTGTGACCTCTTATTGCAATGACATCATGAGTTGAGTTCTAGTAGTCTTTGTCATTTCATGCATCATGCATCATGCATCAAGCCTCATGATCATCATGTCCATGCATAATACTTTCTTGCATGTTTGCCTTATGGATGTGGTGGTGATGTGAGTGTATGTGTTGTGGGGTGAGTGCATGTGTGTTTGTTTAGAGTGCTACTCTAATCCCTCCCGTTTCTAAAAACCATCAACTCTTCTCTCTCATTCAGATATTCCACATGTTAATAATTTTCTTACTGTTCTCTCTTATTATAATTGTTGAACATCTTCCAAATAATCTACTTGGATTTCTGAAATAACCCTCTGCCTTGGTGGGGGTTTTTCCCTTTTAAAATATTTTGCAACAGTGCCTAATTAATATAATTAGGTGATTTAATTTGCTTGCTCTAAAAATGCCCAAGTCATTTTATTAAATTGCTGGCATTTTAAGTGAACCTAGAAATGTATTTCTTCTTATTTTAAACTTCTCTCTCTAATCTCTGCTTTAGTTTTGTTCTCTTGATTTTAAATAAAAGGAAACTGTGTTTGTTTTTCTATTTGAGAGAGAGAGGAAACAGTGGGCTTCCTGGCCCAACTCACTAGCAAGGCCCAGCCCGCCTCGCAGATGGTCACCTCCTCCGTCTCCCTCCTTCCGTCAGGCAGTGAGCGACGACAGAGAGAGAGAGAGAGAGTTGCCGCCGTGGCTCATGGACATCGAGGCATCATCCCATCCGCCCCTATAAAGACAGCCGCGTCCCTAAAGTTCCCCCTTCCTCCTCGCGCTGTCGCACCTCCCTCTCCCTCCTTCCTCCTCCACTCCTGCAGGTAAGTTCAGTGAGATTCAGAGAGAGGGTCAGAGAGTTCAAAGAGCCGGCGATCATTGCCGACGTATTCCTCGCCTCCGATCATCGCCCGAAGCTCTTCGACATGTCCTGGAGGTCCCCGCCGTCGCCCTCAAGCTTTTCACGGAGCTAGGAGGAGAAGAGCGGGTCCTCCTTGTCAGCTTCTTCCTCTGCTCCGACGCAAACCCGCAGCCCCGCCGTGGATCTTCTTCCCCGTCGCTGCGCCGAGCATGTCTTCGCCCCTCTCGGTGAGAAGTCGACTCCGCGTTCTTTCCCGCATGTTTCCCCGTAGTCTCGCCGTCGCGTTCTGATCGCCGAGTCGTCGTCGCTGCCGTTGTCAAGCGGAGCTTCTGTTCCTTATTGAGCCCCTCGCCGCCGTGCATTTTGCCATTAGGTGACCAAGGGAACAAGTTCCCCTCGCCTCCCGCAGCACCTGCCGGTAGTCCTTGGCCACCTTCGTCGCCTCCTCACTCACCTGCGTCATCCTCGGCTTTGATCGTCGGTGGACCAGTGTAGATGCTAGGGTCTGCTCAAAAGAACAGTCCCCCTCTTGTTCAGTCACCCCTCTGTAACCCAGTGGCCAACGCCGCGCCCTCCTAGTGGGGAGACACGGGTTCGATCCCTCACGGGCGCAACCCCCCCCTTTTTTGAGATTTTAGTTGTGTGTGTAGTGTCCGTGTGTCGATCTGGTGTGGCCATGGCTAGGATCCCCGTGTGCCTGTATGCAGTGTGTGCGTGTGTTCGTGTGTGTGGCCTGTCTGTGTGTGAGTGTGTGTGTATGACCAGTGAGCCCTCGCCCCACTTGTCATACCCACAGAGGGGCCCTGGCTCACTGCCATTTGGGTCCCTCCTATTTATTTGTGTTGTTTTATTTTGTTTCGCTTGTTTTATTTTTCTGTTAATAGAAATAATTCTATTTCTAGAATATGCCCATTCCTGGACTGGGCCATTTTTGGCAATGTCCATTTTGGGCAATAAGTGACTTATAAGTGCTAGTGCCAATTTTTGAATTAGATTTTGGATAATTTATAGATACAAATATATGAGTGTGTTATATGGATTTGGGGTAGAAAAATCCCAAGAATCCATTGGTGCTATTTGTTTTGTCATTGGAGCAAGTTTGCAAAATGCAATTTTTGTTCTAACATGCCATTTTGTCATTTTTGTATGATTTAATCCATGCATGCTATGATGAACTTGTCAACATGAAGATGCTAGTGTTTTGTGGGTACTAGGCCCTCGTAGTTTTGTTTGGTATGATAAACTTGTGGATGAGTGGGTTCCTTGCTGTTAACATGCTTAGAAAATAACACTAGTTCATGCCTCAAATTTTGCCAAGTGTTAGAACTGTTATTTTATAGCTATGTTTAGGGGATGGTTCCCCTGGATGTAGTGCTCCTTTGGAGTTTGTCCAATGCCATGACTGTTGGGGAATGTTGCATGGGAAACAAAAAATTCCTACACACACGCAAGATCTATCCATGGTGATGAGCATCTACGAGAGGGAGAGTGGATCTACATACCCTTGTAGATTGCTAAGCGGGAAGCATTAACAAACGCGGTTCATGTAGTCGATCATCTTCATGATCCAAATCGCCGAGCATCCCGCGATCCCATCACGATCTGTCCCGCGATCTAATCACGATCTATCCCACGATCTCATCACGATTTGTCTCACGATCCAATCACGAATCATCTCGCGATCTTGATCACGGTCCTTCCGATCTAGCGCCGCACGGACGACACCTCAGCGTTCAGCACACGTATAGCTCGATGATGATCTCTGCCTTCTTGATCCGACAAGAGGGAGCGGAGAGGTAGACGAGTTCTCCGGTAGCGCAACGGCGTTACGACGATGTTGGTGGACCAATTCCACAAGGGCTTCACCAAAGCACCGCTGACATGATCTAGAGGAGAAACTACGATCTAGAGGAGAGGCAGCACGTGGCTTAGGGTTTCTTGATGTGTCCCGAGTGCTATCCTCGCCCCTTTATTTATATGCTGAGCCCTAGGGTCGAAACTTGGAGAAAAATCCTCCTCAAGGTCGGTTTGCCCGCAAGGCTAGAGTCCTCCTCAAAATCCAGGACCAGACGCCAAGGTCCTCGACGTCTGGCCCCAGACGCCAGGGTCCCTAGCGTTTGGCCCTGGCCTCTACAAAACATCTTTTGCACCTTTCTAAAGCCTCATGGGCTTTACCCCTTAGCCCAAATAAAGTGTCCTTATACACCGAACATTTTGGGACACATCCGAAACTATTTCCGGTGAAATCTGGAACCCTTCCGGAGATGAAACACTATTATCCCATATATCAATCTTTACCTCCGGACCATTCTGGAGCTCCTCGTGACATCCGGGATCTCATCCGGGACTCTGAACAACCTTCGGTCACCACCATACATAACTCTATACTACTAAGTGTGCAGACCCTGTGGGTTCGAGAACTATGTAGACATGACCGAGACACCTTTATGGTCAATAAACAATAGCGGGACCTGGATGCCCATATTGGTTCCTACATATTCTACGAAGATCTTTATCGGTTGAACCTCTATGCAAAGGATTCAGTTAGTCTTGTATGCTATTCCCTTTGTTCTTCGGTATGTTACTTACCCGAGATTCGATCGTTAATATCTCCATACCTAGTTCAATCTCGTTACCGACAAGTCTCTTTACTCATTCCATAATACATGATCTCGTGGCTAACACTTAGTCACATTGCTTGCAAAGCTTATTGTGATGTTGTATTACCGAGTGGGCCCTTAGATACCTCTCCGTCACATAGAGTAACAAATCCCAGTCTTGATCCATGCCAACCCAACAGACACCCTCGAAGATACCTGTAGAGCACCTTTATAGTCTCCCACTTACGTTGTGAAGTTTTATACACACAAGGTACTCCTCCAATGTCAGTGAGTTGCATGATCTCATGGTCATAGGAACAGATACTTGACATGCAGAAAACTGTAGCAACAAAGTGACATGATCATATGCTACGTTTATAGTTTGGGTCTTGTCCATCACATCATTCTCCTAATGATGTGATCCTGTTATCAAATAACATCTCTTGTTCATGGCTAGGAAACCTTAACCATCTTTGATCAACGAGCTACTCTACTAGAGGCATACTAGGGACATAGTGTTGTCTATATACCCACACATGTATTTAGTTTCCAATCGATACAATTTATAGCATGGATAATAAATGATTTCACGAACATAGAAATATAATAATAACCAATTTATTATTGCCTCTAGGGCATATTTCCAACTGTCTCCCACTTGCACTAGAGTCAATAATCTAGTTCACATCAGCATGTGATTTACATTGTTATGAATCTAACACCCAATGAGTTCTAGGGTTTGATCATGCTTTGCATGTGAAAGAGGTCTTTTAGTCAACGGGTCTGTGACATTCAGATCCGTGTGTACTTTGCAAATCTCTATGTCATACTCTAGACAATGCTACCACACTCCACTTGGAGCTATTCCAAATGGCTGCTCCACTATATGTATCTGGATTGATACTAAGAGTCCTCCGGATCAGTGTTCAAGCTTGCATCAATGTAACTCTTTACGACGAACTCTTTATCACCTCCATAATCGAGAAACATCTCCTTTGTACCCCTTGACAAACTTAAGGCACACACAGGTGCGGTACACAGCATGGCATACTATATAGAGCCTATGGCTAAGGCATAGGGGACAATGTTCGTCCTTTCTCTTTCTTCTGTCGTGGTCGAGCTTTGAGTCTCACTCAACTTCACAACTTACAAATCAGGCAAGAAATCTTTCTTTGACTGATCCATTTTGAACTCATTCAAAATCTTGTCAAGGTATGTACTTATTGAAAGTCTTATCAATCGTCTTGACCTATCTCTATAGATCTCGATGCCCAACAATTAAGTAGATTTATCCAGGTCTTCCTTTGAAAAACTCTTTTCAAACAACCCTTTATGCTTTCCAAAAATTCTACATCATTTCTGATTAACAATATGTCATCCACATATGCTTATCAGAAATTCTATAGTGCTCCCACTCACTTTATTGTAAATACAAGTTTCTCATAAACTTTGTATAGACTCAAAAACTATGATCACCTCATCAAAGCATATATTCTGACTCCGAGATGCTTGCTCCAGTCCATAGAAGGATCATTCCAGCTTGAACACCTTTTCACATCCTTAGGACCTACAAAACCTTATGGTTGTATCTCATACAACCTTTCCTCAAGGAAGGAAACGATGTTTTGACATCCATCTGACATATTTCATAATTGAAAAATGCAACAACTTCTAACATAATTCCAACAGACTTTAGCATCACTATGAATGAGAAAGTCTCATCGCAGCCAACTCCATGAACTTGTCAGAAACTTGTTTGTGACATGTCGAGCTTTATAAATGGTTTCATGGCCTCTAACCATTTGTCGGAATCAGGGCATGTCGAGCTTCTCCATAGCTCATAGGTTCATCGTTGTCCAACAACATGACCTCTAAGACAGGGTTGTCGTACCACTTAGGAGCAGTATGCGTCCTTGTCGACCTATGTGATTCGATAGTAACTTGACCCGAAGTTTCATGATCATCACCATTAACTTCCTCTTCAACTAACGTAGGATCCACAGAAACATCTTTCTGTGCTGCTCTACTTTCTGGTTGAAATGAAGGTTTAACAACCTCATCAAGTTCAATCTTCCTCCCACTCAATTCTTTCGAGAGAAACTCTTTCTCGAGAAAGGACCCATTTTAGCAACAAACACTTTGTGCTCGGATCTGAGATAGAAGGTATACCCAACTGTTCTTAGGGTATTCCATGAAGATGCATTTGTCTGCTTTGGGTTCGAGCTTATTAGGTGAAAACATTTTTTCACATAAGCGTCGCAGCCCCAAACATTAAGAAATGAAAGCTTACATTTCTATCCAACCATAATTCATACGATGTCATCTCAACGGATTTAGATGGTGCCCTATTTAAAGTGAATGCAGTTGTCTCTAATGCATAACCCCAAAACGATAGTGGCAAAACGGTAAGAGACATCATAATTAGCACCATATCTAATAGAGCACGACTATGACGTTCGGACACACCATCACACTATGGTGTTCTAGGTGACGTGAGTTATCAAACAACTTTCACTTTGTCTTAAGTTGTATACCAAACTCGTAACTCAGATATTCACCTCTACGATCATATCGTAGATATCTTATCTTCTCATCACGATGATCTTAAACTTCACTCTGAATTTGCTTGAAATTTTCAAACGATTCAAGCTTGTGTTTCATTAAGTAAATATACACTATTATCTACTCAAATCATCAGTGAAGGTAAGAAAATAACGATATCCACCGCACGCTACAAGACTCATTGTATTGCATACATCAACATGTATCATTTCCAATAAATCACTTGCCCGCTCCATCAAACCGGAAAACGGGGTCCTTAGTCATCTTGCCCAAGAGGCATGGTTCGCATGTCTCAACTGATTCGAAATCGAATGAGTCCAAATACCCATCAACATGGAGTTTCTTCGTGCGATTTATACCAATATGACATTTAGCGGCAGTGCCACAAGTATGTGGTACTATCATTATTAACTTTGTATCTTTTGGCATCAATGTTATGAACATCTGTATTACTACGATCAAGATTCAACAAACCATTCTCACTAGGTGCATGACCATTGAAGGTATTATTCATGTAAGCAGAACAACCTTTATTCTCTGACTTAAATGAATAACTGTATTGCAATAAACATGATCTAATCACGTTCATGCTCAACACAAACACCAAATAACATTTATTTAGGTTCGTCACTAATGACGAAGAGAGAGCATGCGGTGTTGATCACGTCAACCTTGGAAACATTTCCAACACACATCGTCACCTCACCCTTAGCTAGTTCTCCGTTTATTCCGTGGCTTTTATTTCGAGTTACTAACATTTAGCAACCGAACCGGTATCCAATACCCAGGTGCTAATAGGAGTACTAGCAAGGTACACATCAATAACACGTATATCAAATATACTTCCGTTGATGTTGCCAGCCTTCTTATCTACCAAGTATCTAGGGTTGTTCCGCTTCAGTGACCGCTCTCCTCATAATAAAAGCACTTAGTCTCGGGTTTGGGTTCAACATTGGGTTGCTTCACTAGAGCAGCAACTGGCTTGCCATCCATGAAGTTGCCCTCCTTGCCCTTTCCCTTCCCGAAACTAGTGGTTTTACTAACCATCAACACTTGATGCTCCTTCTTGATTTCTACCTTCGCGGTGTCAAACATCGCGAACAGCTCAGGGATCATCATTTCCATCCCTGGGATTTTATAGTTCATCATGAAGCTCTAGTAGCTTAGTGACAGTGACTTGGAAAACTATATCAATCACTTTCTTATCTGGAAGATCAACTCCCACTCGATTCAAGTGATTGTAGCACCCAGACAATCTAAGCACATGCTCAACGATTGTGCTATTCTCCTTCATCTTGCAGGCAAAGAATCTTGTTGAAGATCTCATATCTCACAACACGGGCACGATCCTGAGATCCCAATTTCAGCTCCTAGAACATCTCATATGTTCCGTGACTTTCAAAACGTTTTGGAGCCTCAATTCTAAGCCATAATGCATGAGGCACTAAACTATCAAGTAGTCATCAGAACGTGCCTGTCAGATGTTCACAACATCTACAGACGACGCTAGAGGGGGTGGCGCATCGACGGTGCATTAAGGACATAAGCCTTCTGTGCAGTCAATGAGGAAATCCCTCAGATCACGGACCCAGTCCACAATATTGCTATCATCATCTTTCAACTCTATTTCTCTAGGAACATATACAAATTCAAGGGAGCTACAATGTGAGCTAGTAATCAACAACATAATTTCTAAAGACACTACTGACTATGTTCGTGATAATGAGTTCAATTAATCATATTACTTAAGAACTCCCACTCAAATTGACATCCCTTCGGTCATTCGAGTGATATATGATCCAAATTCACCAACTCAAGTCCGATCATCACATGAGTTGAGGTGATTTCAATGGTGAACATCATCATGTTCATCATGGATTGTGATGAGATCATGGGACGGATCGTGATGGGATCTCAAGATGGATCGTGTTGGGATCGCGGGACGCTCGGTGATTTGGATCGTGAAGACGTTCGACTACATCAACCGCGTTTCTTAACGCTTCTCGCTTAGCAATCTACAAGGGTATGTAGATCCACTCTCCCTCTCGTAGATGCTCATTACCATGGATAGATCTTGCGTGTGCGTAGGAAATTTTTTGTTTCCCATGCAACATTCCCCAACAGTGGCATCATGAGCTAGGTCTATGTGTAGATGAGATCTCGAGTAGAACACAAAGGAGTGTGTGGGAGTTGATGCATATATTGCTTCTTACCTTGGTCGTGTTTTGGTTCAGCGATATTGTGGGATGAAGCAGCTTGAACCAACCTTACTCATACGCTTACGAGAGACCGGTTCCATCGACTGACGTGTAACATTGTTGCACAAAGATGGTTGGTGGGTGTCTGTTTCTCCTATTTTAGTTGGATCGGATTCAACAAAGGTGGTCCTTGAGAAGGTTGAAAAGAAACTTATGTATCACAGTTGTGGTTTTTGCGTAGATGAGAATTGTTCTTCCTAGATACCTGTAGCAGCCACGTAAAACATGCAACAACAATTAGAGGACGTCTAACTTGTTTTTGCAGGGTATGTTGTGATGTGATATGGCCAATTACATGATGAGATATATGTGATGTATGAGATGATCATGTTTTGTATAGAATATCACGACTTGCATGTCAATGAGTACGGCAACCGGCAGGAGCCATAGGGTTGTCTTTAATTATTGTATGACCTGCGTGTCAATCATTAAGCGATGTAATGCTTTACTTTATCGCTAAACAATAGCAATAGTAGTAGAATAATGGTGGGTGCGACAACCTCGACGGTGACACGTTGATGGATATCAAGATGATGGAGATCATGGTGTCAAGCTGGTGACGATGGAGATCATTCCGGTGCTTCATAGATGGAGATCAAAAGCACAATTCAAGGCCATATCATGTCACTTATGATTTGCATGTGATGTTAATACTTTTATGCACCTTGTTTTTCTTAGGACTACGGTAGCATTATAAGGTGATCCCTCACTAAAATTTCAAGACAATTTGTGTTCTCCCTGAGTGTGCACGGTTGCGAAAGTTCATCGTGTCGAGACACCATGTGATGATCGGGTGTGATAGACTCTACATTCACATACAACGGGTGCAAGCTAGTGTTGCACATGTGGAACACTCGGGTTAAACTTGACGACCCTAGCATGTACAGACATGGCCTCGGAACACAAGAGACCGAAAGGTCGAACATGAGTCATATACTAAATATGATCAGCATGATGATGTTCACCATTGAAACCACCTCAATGTTGGAAATATGCCCTAGAGGCAATAAATAAAGTGTTTATTATTTTGTTTCCTTGTTCATGATAATAGTTTATTATCCATGCTATAATTGTATTAATTGGAAACATGGATACATGTGTGGATACATAGACAAACACAATGTCCCTAGTATGCCTCTAGTGAACTAGCTCGTTAATCGAAAGATAGTTAAGGTTTCCTAGCCATGGACATGAGATGCCATTTGATAACGGGATCACATCATTAGGAGAATGATGTGATGGACAAGACCCAAACTACAAATGTAGCTTATGATCGTGTCAGTTTATTGCTACTGTTTTCTGCATGTCAAGTATATGTTACTATGACCATGAGATCATGCAACTCACATATATCGGAGGAGTACCTTGTGTGCATCAAACGTCGCAACGTAACTGGGTGACTATAAAGGTGCTCTACAGGTGTCTCCGAGGGTGTCTGTTGAGTTGGCATGGATCAAGACAGGGATTTGTTACTCCGTGTGACGGAGAGGTATCTCAGGGCCTACTCGGTAATACAACATCACAATAAGTCTTGCAAGCAATGTGACTAAGTGTTAGTTACGGGATCTTGTATTACGGAACAAGTAAACAGACTTTCCAGTAATGAGGTTGAACTAGGTATGGAGATACCGACGATTGAATCTCGGGCAAGTAACATACCAAAGAACAAAGGGAACATCATACGGGATTAACTGAATCCTTGACATAGAGGTTCGACCGATAAAGATCTTCGTAGAATATGTAGGAACCAATGTGGACATCCAGGTCCCGCCATTGGTTATTGACCATAGAAGTGTCTCGGTCATGTCTACATAGTTCTCGAACCCGCAGGGTCTGCACACTTAAGGTTTGGTGACGTTTCGGTAGTATAGAGTTATGTATGGTGGTGACCAAAGTTTTTTCAGAGTCCCGGATGAGATCTCGGACGTCACGAGCAGCTCTGGAATGGTCCGGAGGTAAAGATTCATATATAGGAAGTCCTATTTTGGTCGCCGGAAAAGTTTCAGGCTCATCGGTAGTGTACCGGGAGTGCCGGTAGTGTACCGGGAGACCTCCGGGAGGGGTATTTCGACCCAAGAGGATTCATGGGCTGTGGGAGAGTGAATATCAGCCCTTGGTGGGCTGGTGGAAACTCCCACACAAGGCCCATGTAGCTGGAGAAGAAAACCCAATAGGAAAAGGTGGAAAAAAGGCAAAATTGGGTGAACCCTAGTCCTACTAGGAGTGGAGGTGGACTCCACCACCACCACTTGGTTCGGCCAAAGCCTCCAAGGCTTGGAGGCCAAGCTGCCTCTCCTCCTCCGTCCCTCCTATATATACTAGTGGATTTCTAGGGTTTTGCACTTGATTTTTCAGCCACGTGCAAACCCTAATCTCTAGTGCATAGTTTCTCCTCTAGATCAGTTTTCTGTAGTGCTTAGGCTAAGCCCTGCCGGAATTGCTCCACCACCATTGCCGGAGCGCCGTCAGGCTGCCGGAGAACTCTTCTTCCTCTCCACTCCTTCTTGCTGGATCAAGACGGTGGAGATCGTCATCAAGATGTACGTGTGCTGAACGCGGAGGTGTCGTTCGTTCGGTGCTAGATCGGAAGGATCGTGATCAAGTTCGTGAGACGGATCGTGGTCAAGTTCATGGGAAGGAGCATTATCGGATCGCTGGACGGATCGTGATTGGATCACGGGACGGATCATGATTGGATCGCGGGACGCACGGCGATTTGGATCATGAGGACATTCGACTACACAAACCGCGTTTCTTAACGCTTCCCGCTTAGCGATCTACAAGGGTATGTGGATCCACTCTCCCTCTCGTAGATGCTCATCACCATGGATAGATCTGCGTGTGCGTAGGAATTTTTTTGTTTCCCATGCAACGTTCCCCAAAACTCAACTCACGTGATGATCGGACTTGAGTTGGTGAATTTGGATCATGTATCACTCGAATGATCGGAGGGATGTAAATTTGAGTTGGAGTTCTTAAGTAATATGATTAATTGAACTCATTATCATGAACATAGTTAGTAGTTTCTTTGCAAATTATGTTGTAGATTACGAGCTCACGCTGTAGCTACCTTGAATTTTTATATGTTCCTAGAGAAGTAAGTTGAAAGATGATGGTAGCAATAATGCGCACTGGGTCCATGATCCAACGATTGTCCTCATTGCTGCACAAAAGGCTTGTGTCCTTAATGCACCGCTCAGTGCGCCACCCCCTCTACGTCATCTGTAGATGTCGTGAACATCTAACAGGCACGTTCCGATGACTAGTTGATAGTTTAGTGCGTCATGCATTACGGCTTAGAATTGAGGCTTCAAAACGTCTTGAACGTCACGGAACATATGAGATGTTCTAAGAGTTAAAATTGGGATCTCAGGCTCGTGCCCGTGTTGTCAGATATGAGATCTCCAACAAGATTATTTGACTACAAGTTGAAGGAGAATAGCTCAATCGTTGAGCATGTGCTCAGATTGTCTGGGTGCTGCAATCGCTTGAATCGAGTGGGAGTTTATCTTCCAGATAAGATAGTGATTGATATAGTTCTCCAAATCACTATCACTAAGTTACTAGAAATTCGTGATGAACTATATTTATACCAAGGATGGAAATGATGATCCCTGAGCTATTTGCGATGTTTGACACCGTGAAGGTAGAAATCAAGAAGGAACATCAAGTGTTGATGGTTAGTGAAACCACTAGTTTCTAGAAGGGCAAGGGCTAGGAGGGAAATTCATGGATGGCAAGTCAGTTGTTGCTCTAGTGAAGTAACCCAAAGTTGAACCCAAGCCAGAGACTAAGTGCTTCTATTATGAGGAGAACATTCACTAAAGCGGAACAACCCTCGATACTTGGTAGATAAGAAGGCTGGCAACAGCGACAGAAGTATATTAGATATACATGTTATTGATGCGTACCTTTCTAGTACTCCTAGTAGCACCTGGGTATTGGATACCGGTTTGATTGCTAAATGTCAATAACTCAAAATAAAAGCTACAAAATAAATAGAGACTAGCTAAGGGAGAGGTGATGATGTGTGTTTCCAAAGTTGATGTGATCAACATCCCACGCTCTCTCTACAGTCGGGATTAGTGACAAACCTAAATAAAAGTTATTTGGTGTTTGCATTAAGAATGAACATGATTAGATCGTGTTTATTGCAATATGGTTATACATTTAAGTGAGAGAATAATGGTTATTCTGTTTACATGAATAAGACCTTGAATGGTCATGCACCCAGTGAGAATGGTTTGTTGAATCTTGATCGTAGTAATACACATGTTCATAACATTGATACCAAAAGATGCAAAGTTGATAATGATGATATCACATACCTGTGGCACGGCCGCTAAATGTCATATTGGTATAAATCGCATGAAGAAACTCCATGTTGATGGATCTTTGGACTCATTCAGTTTCGAATCGGTTGAGACATGCGGACCATGCCTCTTGGGCAAGATGAGTAAAGACCCCGTTTTCAGTATGACGGAGCGGGCTAATAACTTATTGGAAATAATACATGTTGATGTATGCGATCCAATGAGTGTTGTAGCGTGTAGTGGATATCATTATTTTTCTGACCTTCACTAATGATTTGAGTATATATGAGTATATTTGCCTAATGAAACACAAGTCTGGAACGTTTGAAAAGTTCAAACAAATTCAGAGTGAAGTTTAATATCATCGTGATAAGAAGATAAAAATGTCTATGATATGATCGTGGAGGTGAATATCTGAGTTATGAGTTTGGTATACAACTTAAGACAATGTTAAAGTTGTTTCACAACTCACGCCACCTAGAACACCGTAGTGTGATGGTGTGTCCGAACGTCGTAATCGTGCTCTATTGGATATGGTGCGAATTATGATGTCTCTTATGGTTTTGCCACTATCATTTTGGGGTTATGCATTACAGAAAACTACATTCACTTTAAATAGGGAACCATCTAAATCCATTGAGATGACACCATATGGTTTGGCAGAAACCTAAGCTGTCATTTCTTAGAGTTTGGAAATGCGACACTTATGTCTGATAAGCTCGAACCAAAAGCGGAAAAATGCATCTTAATAAAATACCCTAAGAACAGTTGGGTATACCTTCTATCTCAGATCCGAGTACAAAGTGTTTGTTGCTAAAACTGGGTCCTTTCTCAAGAAAGAGTTTCTCTCGAAAGAATTGAATGGGAGGAAGATAGAACTTGATGACGTTGTTGAACCTTTGTTTCAGCCATAGAGTAGCGCAGCACAGAAAGATGTTTCTATGGAGCCTACGTCAACTGAATAGGAAGTTAATGATGATGATCATGAAGCTTTGGATCAAGGTACTATCAAACCTCGCAGGTCTACAAGGACGCGTACTACTACTGAGTGGTATAGCAAGCCTGTCTTAGAGGTCATGTTGTTAGACAACAATGAACCTACGAACTATGGAGAAGCGATGATGGGCCCATATTCCGACAATTTTTTATAGTCCATGAAATCTATGAAAGGATCCATGTATGAAAACCAAGTATAGGCTTTGGTAGACTTGCTCGTTGGACGGCAGGTCATTGAGTAGAAATGGACCTTTAAGATGAAGACAGACGCTAATGGTGAATGTTACCTTTTATAAAGCTCAACTTGTTGCAGAAAAGTTTCTGCCAAGTTCAAGGAGTTGACTACAATGAGACTTTCTCACTCATAGCGATGCTAAAGTCTGTTGGAATTATGTTAGCAGTTGCTACATTTTTCAATTATGAAATCTGGCATATGGATGTGAAAACACCGTTTCCTTACTTGAGGAAAGGTTGTATGTGATACAACCAGAAGGTTTTGTTAGTCCTAAGGATGCTAAAATATGTGCAAGCTCCAGTGATCCTTCTATGGGCTAGAGCAAGCATCTCGGAGTTGGAATATACACTTTGATGAGGTGATCAAAGTTTTTGAGTCTATACAAAGTTTATGAGAAACTTGTATTTACAATAAAGTGGGTGGGAGCACTATAGAGTTTCTGATAAGCATATGTGGATGACATATTGTTGATCAGAAATGATTTAGAATTTCTAGAAAGCATAAAGGGTTGTTTGAAAAGAGTTTTTCAAAGGAAGACATCGATAAAGCTACTTAATTGTTGGGCATCGAGATCTATAGAGATAGATCAAGACGTCTGATAAGACTTTCAATGAGTACATACCTTGACAAGATTTTGAAAGAGTTCAAAATGGATATGTCAAAGAAAGAGTTCTTGCCTGATTTGTAAGGTGTGAAATTGAGTGAGACTCAAAGCTCGACCATGGCAGAAGAAACAGAAAGGACGAACATCGTCCCCTATGCCTTAGCCATAGGCTGTATATAGTATGCCATGCTGTGTACCGCACCTGTGTGTGCCTTGCCATAAGTCTGTCAAGGGATACAAGAGTAATCCCGGAGTGGATTACTGGACAACACTCAAAATTAACCTTAGTAACCATAGGACTAAGGAGATGTTTCTCGATTATGGAGGTGATAAAGAGTTCGTCATAAAGAGTTACGTCGATGCAAGATTTAACACCAATCCGGATGACTCTTAGTAGCAATCCGGATACGTATATTGGAGTAGCCATTTGGAATAGCTCCAAGTGGAGCATGGTAGTAGTGATTACAGTATGACATAGAGATTTGCAAAGTACACACAGATCTGAATGTCTCACACCCGTTGACTAAAACCTCTTTCACATGCAAAGCATGATCGAACCCCAGAACTCATTGGGTGTGAGATTCATAACAAATCTCCTGGCAATGTGAGCTAGATTATTGACTCTCATGCAAGTGGGATACTGTAGGAAATATGCCCTGGAGGCAATAATAAATTAGTTATTATCATATTTCCTTATTCATAATAATCATTTATTATCCATGCTAGAATTGTATTAATCGGAAACTCACATACATGTGTGGATACATAGACAACACCATGTCCCTAGTATTCCTCTTATGGACTAGCTCGTTTATCAAAGATGGTTAAGGTTTCCTAGCCATGGACATGAGATGTCATTTGATCATGGGATCACATCACTAGGAGAATGATGTGATGGACAAGACCAAACTATAAAGGTAGCATATGATCGTGTCAGTTTGTTGCTATAGTTTTATGCATGTCAAGTATCTGTTCCTATGACCACGAGATCATGCAACTCACTAACACTAAAGGAGTACCTTGTGTGTATCAAACGTCGCAACGTAACTGGGTGACTATAAAGGTGCTCTACAGGTATCTCTGAGGGTGTCTGTTGGGTTGGCATGGATCAAGACTAGGTCTACACACTTAAGGTTCGGTGATGTTTCAGTAGTATAGAGTTATGTATGGTGGTGAGCGGATGTTGTTTGGAGTCCCAGATGAGGTCCCGGATGTCACGAGGAGCTCCGGAATGGTCCGGAGGTAAAGATTGATATATAGAAAGTCCTGTTTTGGTCACCGAAAAAGTTTCGGGCTCATTGGTAGTGTATCGGGAGTGCCTGGAGGGTACCGGGGGGCCATCGGGAGGGGTGTTTCAAGCCAAGAGGCTACATGGGCTGTGGGAGAAGGTAAACCAGCCCCTGGTGGGCTGGCCAAAGCCTCCCCTAAGGGCACATGCGGCTGAAGTAGTTTGAGAGGGGAAAAACTCAAGATGGAAAGAGTTTCCAAGTGGGAAGGAGGAGTCCAAATCCTACTAGGATTGGAGGAGGAGGACTCCTCTCCTCCTTGCGCCAAGCCAACGGCTGGCCCCTTGTGCACCAACACTCCTCCTGTTGGGGAACGTTGCATGGGAAACAAAAAAAATTATACGCTTCACCAAGATCAATCTATGAGATGAGCATCTACGAGAGGGGAGAGTGGATCTACATACCCTTATAGATCGCTAAGCAAGAAGCGTTAAGAAACGCGGTTGATGTAGTCGAATGTCTTCGCGGTCCAAATCACCGAGCGTCCCGCGATCCAATCATGATCCGTCCCGATCTAGCGCCAAACGGACGGCACCTCCGCGTTCAGCACACGTATAGCTTGATGACGATCTCCGCCTTCTTGATCTAGCAAGAGGGAGTTCTCCGACAGCGCGACGGTGTTGCGGCGATGGTGGTGGAGTTATTCCAGCAGGGCTTTGCCTAAGCACCACTGAAAACCGATCTAGAGGAGAAACTACGATCTAGAGGAGAGGTAGCACATGGTTGTTTTTCTGTGTACAAAAAACCCTCAAACCTCTAGTATATATAGGAGGAGGGGAGGAGGAGGCTTGGCCCCCAAGGGGCCAGCCACTAGCTTCGGCCGAAGTGGGAGGGAGGAGTCCTCCTCCTCCACTCCTAGTAGGATTAGGATTCCTTCCTTATTTTCCCACTTTTGCCTTCTTTCCACCTTGGGTTTCTTACCTAGCCACGTGGGCTTCCTGTGGGCCTTAGGCCATCCCACTAAGGGCTGGTATTCCTTCTCCCAAACCCCATGTAGCCTCTTGGGTCGAAATACCCCTACCGATGGTCCCCCGATACCCTCCCAGCACTCCCGGTACACCACTGATGAGCCCGAAACTTTTTCGGTGACCAAAACAGGACTTCCTATATATTAATCTTTTCCTAAGGACCATTCCGGATCTCCTCTTGACATTGGGGATCTCATCCGGGACTCTAGACAGCCTTTGATCACCTTCATGCATAACTCTATACTACCTAAATGCACCAAACCTTAAGTGTGCAGACCCTGCGGGTTCGAGAACTATGTAGACATGACTGAGACACCTCTAAGGTCAATAACAAATAGCAGGACCTATATGCCCATATTGATTCCTACATATTCTATAAAGATCTTTATCGGTCGAACCTCTATGTCAAGGATTCAGTTAATCCCGTTTGATGTTCCCTTTATTCTTTGGTATGTTACTTGCCCAAGATTTGATCGTCGGTATCTCCATACCTAGTTCAATCTCGTTGTCGGCAAGTCTCTTTACTCATTCCATAACACAAGATCCTGTGGCTAACACTTAGTCACATTGCTTGCAAGGCTTATTGTGATGTTGTATTACCGAGTGGGCCCTCAGATACCTCTCCATTACACGGAGCGACAAATCCCAGTGTTGATCCATGCCAACCTAGCAGACACCCTCGGAGATACCTGTAGAGCACCTTTATAGTCACCCAGTTATGTTGCAACGTTTGATACACACAAGGCACTCTGTCGGTGTTCGTGAGTTACATGATCTCATGGTCATAGGAACATATACTTGACATGCAGAAAACTATAGCAATAAATTGACACGATCATATGCTACGTTTACAGTTTGGGTATTGTCCATCACATCAGTCTCCTAATGATGTGATCCCGTTATCAAATGACATCTCATGTCCATGGCTAGGAAACATTGACCATCTTTGATCAACGAGCTAGTTTACAAGAGGCACACTAGGGACAAAGTGTTGTCTATATATCCCCACATGCAATGTGTTTCTAGTCAATACAATTATAGCATGGATAATAAACAATTATCATGAACAAGGAAATATAATGATAACCATTTTATTATTACCTCTAGGGCATATTTCCAATAGTCTCCCACTTGCACTAGAGTCAATAATCTTGCTCACATCACTGTGTGATTTACATTGTAATAGATCGAACACCCATGGAGTTTTGGTGTTGATCATGTTTAGCCCTTGGAAGAGGTTTAGTCAATGGGTCTGCAACATTCAGATCCATGTGCACTTTGCAAATATTTATGTCCTTCTCCTTGATGTAATCGCGGATGGAATTGAAGCGTCGCTTTATGTGTCTAGTCCTGTTGTGAAACCTTGGTTCCTTGGCCAGAGCAATGTCACCAGTGTTGTCAAAGAACAAAGTCATTGGATTCAGTGCACTGGGCACTACTCCAAGATCTTTCATGAACTGCTTCATCCAGACACCTTCCTTTGCTGCCTCCAAGGCTGTGATGTACTCCGCTTTGCATGTAGAATTGGCTACCACGCTTTGCTTGGAACTGCACCAGCTTACTACTCCCCCATTGAGAATAAATACGTATCTGGTTTGCAACTTAGTGTCATCCGGATCAGTGACATAACCCTTTACGATGAGCTCTTGATCACCTCCATAAACGAGAAACATTTCCTTAGTCCTTTTCAGGTACTTAAGGATATTCTTCACCACTGTCCAGTGCTCCATTCCAAGATCACTTTGAAACCTTCCGGCCATACTTATGGCAAGGGTGACATCGGGTCTTGTACACAGCATTGCATACATGATAGAGCCTATGGCTGAAGCATAGGGGATGACACTCATCTGTTCTCTATCTTCTATAGTCACTGGGCATTGAGTCTTACTCAACTTCACACCTTGTAACACAGGCAAGAACCCCTTCTTGGACTGATCCATTTTGAACTTCTTCAAAACTTTATCAAGGTATGTGCTTTGTGAAAGTGCTATCAAGCATCTCGATCTATCTCTATAGATCTTAATGCCTAATATGAAAGCAGCTTCGCCCAGGTCCTTTATTGGAAAATTCTTGTTCAAATATTCCTTCACACTTTCCAGCATTTCTATATTGTTTCCAATCAGCAATATGTCATCCGCATATAATATTAGAAACGCTATAGAGCTCCCACTCACTTTCTTGTAAATACAAGCTTCTCCATAGAAATGTATAAATCCAAACACTTTGATCACCTCATCAAAGCGCTTATTCCAACTCTGAGATGCTTGCACTAGTCCACAAATGGAACACTAGAGTTTGCAAACTTTGTCAGCATTCTCTGGATCGACAAAACCTTCTGGTTGCATCATATACAACTCTTCCTCAAGGAAATCATTAAGGAACACTATTTTGACATCCATCTGGCAAATTTCATAGTCGAAATATGCAGCTATTGCTAACATGATTCTGACGGACTTAAGCATCGCTACGGGTGAGAAGGTCTCATCGTAGTCAACTCCTTGAACTTGTGAAAAACCCTTTGCCACAAGTTGAGCTTTATAGACGGTGATATTACCGTCCGTGTCCATCTTCTTCTTAAAGATCCATTTGTTCTCAATGGACTTTTGCCCTTCAGGTAATACTTCCAAAGTCCATACTTTGCTTTCATACATGGATCCCATCTCGTATTTCATGGCCTATAACCATTTCTCAGAATCCGGGCCCATCATCGCTCCTCCATAGCTTGTAGGTTCATTGTTCTCCAACAACATGACCTCCAAGACAGGGTTGCCGTACCACTCAGGAGCAGTACGCACCCTTGTTGACCTACGAGGTTCAATAGTAACTTGATTCGAAGCTTCATGATCATCATTATTAACTTCCTCTTCAACTGTCATAGGATCCACAGAAACATCTTTCAGTGCTGCGCTACTCTCTGGTTGAAGTAAAGGTTCAATAACCTCATCAACTTCTATTTTCCTCCCACTCAATTCTTTCAAGAGAAACTCTTTCTCAAGAAATGTTCCATTCTTAGCGACAAACACTTTGCCTTCGGATCTGAGATAGAAGATATACCCAACTGTCTCTTTCGGGTATCCTATGAAGAGCATTTCTCCGCTTTGGGTTCCAGCTTTTCAGGCTAAAGCTTTTTGACATAAGCATCACATCCCCAAACTTTAAGAAACGACAATTTTGGCTTCTTGACAAACCACAGTTCATTTGGCGTCGTCCCAGCAGATTTAGATGGTGCCCTATTTAAAGTTAATGCAGTTGTCTCTAATGCATAACCCCAAAACGATAGTGGCAAATCGGCAAGAGACATCATAGAATGCACCATATCTAATAAGGTTCGATTACGACGTTCAGACACACCATTACGTTGTGGTGTTCTAGGCACTGTCAATTGTGAAACAATTCCACACTATCTTAAGTGACTGCCAAACTCATAACTCAGATATTCTCCTCCTCGATCAGATCTCAGGAATTTAATCTTCTTGTTACGATGATTCTCAACTTCACTCTGAAATTGCTTGAACTTTTCAAACATTTCAGACTTGTGTTTCATTAAGTAAATATACCCATATCTACTTAAGTCATCAGTGAAGGTGAGAAAATAATGCTATCCACCACGCGTTGCAACATTCATTGGACCGCACACATCAGTATGTATGATTTCCAACAAGTCACTTGCGTGTTCCATTGTTCTAGAGAACGGCGGTTTAGCCATCTTGCCCATGAGGCATGGTTCACATGTGTCAAGTGATTCAAAATCAAGTGAATCCAAAAGTCCATCAGCATGGAGCTTCTTCATGCGTTTTACACCAATATGACCTAAACGGCAGTGCCACAAGAAAGTGGTATTATCACTATCAACTCTACATCTTTTGGCATCAATGTTATTAACATGTGTATCATCACTATCAAGATTCAATATGAATAAATCACTCACATTGGGTGCATGACCATAAAAGATATTACTCATATAAATAGAACAACCATTATTTTCTGATTTAAATGAGTAATCGTCTCGCAATAAACAAGATCAAGATATAATGTTCATGCTTAACGCAGGCACTAAATAACAACTATTCAGGTTCATTACTAATCCTGATGATAATCAAAGAGAGAGAATGCTGATGGTGATCACATCAACCTTGGAACCATTTCCCACACGCATCGTCACTTCGTCCTTCGCCAGCCTTCGTCTATTCCGTAGTTCCTGTTTTGAGTTGAAAATGTGAGCAACCGAACCGGTATCAAATACCCATGCACTACAACGAGAGCTAGTAAGGTACACATCGATGACATGTATATCATATATACATTGTTTGTTGTTGGATGCCTTCTTGTCAGCCAGATACTTGGGGCAGTTCCACTTCCAGTGACCAGTTCCCTTGGAATGAAAGCACTTAGTTTCTGGCTTGGGTCCAGCCTTGGGTTTCTTCACGGGAGGAGCAACTGCTTTGCCACCCTTCTTAGAGTTACCCTTCTTGCCCTTACCATTCTTCTTGAAACTAGTGGTTTTATTGACCATCTACACTTGATGTTCTTTCTAGATTTCAGACTCAACGACTTTCAGCATCGCAAACAGCTCGGCGACTGACTTGTTCATCCCATGCATGTTATAGTTCATCACAAAGCTCTTGTAGCTAGGTGGCAGTGATTGAAGAACTCTGTTAGTGATCGCCTCTGGCGGAAGGGGCATCCCTAACTCCGCTTGCCGACTCGAATACCCAGACATTCTGAGTATATGTTCACTAATAGACCCGTTCTCCTCCATTTTGCAAGCATAAAACTTATCGGAGGTCTCATACCTTTCTATCCGGGCATTCTACTTAAAGATAAACTCCAACTACTGGATCATCTCATATGCTCCATGACGTTCAAAACGTCTTTGAAGTCCCAGTTCTAAGCCATACAATATTGCACATTGAACTATTGAGTAATCTCCAGAACGTGCCTCCCAAGCGTTCTTAATGTCTTCAGATGACATGTCAGTGGGTTGGTCACCAGGCGGTGCATCAAGGACATATGACTTCTGGGAAGCCGTGAGGATAATCCTCAGATTACGGGCCCACTCTACAAAGTTACTTCCATCATCTTTCAACTTAGCTCTCTCTAGGAATGCATTAAAATTCAGGGGTGCTACTGTGCGAGCCATTCATCTACAATAAAAATATGCAAAGGTTACTAAGACTATTGTTCAAGATAATGAGTCTAGTTAATCAAATTACTAAAGCTCCCACACAAATTGACATCCCTCGGGTCATCTGAGTCATACATGATCCAAATTCACCAACTCAAGTCCGATCATCACGTGAGTTGAGGTGGTTTCAATGGTGAACATCATCATGTTGATCATATCTATTATATGACTCATGTTCGACATTTCGGTCTCTTGTGTTCCGAGGCCATGTCTTTAAATGCTAGGCTCGTCAAGTTTAACCCGAGCGTTCCGCACATGCAACACTGGCTTGCACCCGTTGTATGTGAACGTAGAGTCTATCACACCCGATCATCACGTGGAGTCTCGACACGACGAACTTTCGCAACGGTGCACACTCGGGGAGAACACAATTCATCTTGAAATTTAAGTGAGGGATCACCTTATAATGCTACCGTCGTCCTAAGAAAAAAAAAGGTGCAAGAAAAGGATTAACATCACATTTAAATCATAAGTGACATGATATGGCCATGAACTTGTGCTTTTGATCTCCATCTTGAAAGCACCGGCATGATCTCCATCGTCACCAGCATAACACCATGATCTCCATCATTATGTCGCCATCGGGGTTTTCGTGCCCACCATGCTCATACTACTATTGCTACCATTTAGCAATAAAGTAAAGCATTACATAGCACTTAACTATTGCCACACAGGTCATACAATAATAAAGACAACCCTATGGCTCCTGCCAGTTGTCGTACTCATCGACATGCAAGTCGTGATATTCTATACAAAACATGATAATCTCATACATCACATATATCTCATCATGTAATTGGCCATATCACATCACAACATACCCTGCAAAAACAAGTTAGACGTCCTCTAATTGTTGTTGCAAGTTTTACGTGGCTCCTACGGGTATCTAGCAAGAACAATTCTCACCTATGCAAAACCACAACGGTGATACATAAGTAGCTTTTCAACCTTCTCAAGGACCGCCTTTGTCGAATCTGATCCAACTAAAGTAGGAGAAACAAACACGCGCCAACCATCTTTGTGCAACGAAATTACACGTTAGTCGATGGAACCGGTCTCTCGTAAGCATACGAGTAAGGCTAGTACGGGCCGCTTCATCCCACAATACCGCTGAACCAAAACACGACAAAGGGAGGAAGCAATCTAATCATCAATGCCCACAAACTCCTTTGTGTTCTACTCAAGATTTCATCTACACATAGACCTAGATCATGATGCCACTGTTGGGGAACATTGCATGGGAAACAAAGAATTTCCTACGCTTCACCAAGATCAATCTAGGAGATGAGCATCTATGAGAGGGGAGAGTGGATCTACATACCCTTGTAGATCGCTAAGCAGGAAGCCTTAATAAACGCGATTGATCTAGTCTAACGTCTTCGTCATCCAAATCACCGAGCGTCCCGCGATCCAATCACGATCTGTCTCGATCTAGCGTCAAACGGACGGCACCTCCGCATTGAGCACATGTACAGCTTGATGATGATCTTTGCCTTCTTGATCCAGCATGAGGGAGCGGAGAGGTAGACGAGTTCTCTGGTAGCGTGACGGCATTGCGGCAATGGTGGTGGAGTTATTCCAGCAGGGCTTCACCTAAGCACCGCTAAAAACCGATCTAGAGGAGAAACTACGATCTAGAGTAGAGGTAGCACGTTGCTGTTTTTCGGTGTCCAAAAAACCCTCAAAACTCTAGTACATATAGGAGGAGGGGAGGAGGAGGCTTGGCCCCCAAGGGTCCAGCCCCTAGCTGGGGCCAAACTGGGAGGGAGGAGTCCTCCTCCTCCACTCCTAGTACGATTAGGACTCCTTCTAATGATCCCTTCTTTCCACCTTGGGTTTCTTCCCTAGCCGCATGGACTTCCTATGGGTCTTCGGCCAGCCCACTAAGGGCTGGTATTCCTTCTCCCACAGACCATGTAGCCTCTTGGGTCGAAATACCCGTCCCGATGGTCCCCCGATATCCTCCCGGCACTCTCGGTACACTACCGATGAGCCCGAAACTTTTCCGATGACCAAAACAGGACTTCCTATATATCAATCCTTTACCTCCGGACCATTCCGGTACTCCTCGTGACTTCTGGGATCGCATCCGGGACTCTGAACAACCTTCGGTCACCACCATGCATAAATCTATACTACCAAAACGTCACCAAACCTTAAGTGTGCAGACCTTGCAGGTTCAAGAACTATGTAGACATGACCGAGACACCTCTACGGTCAATAAGCAATAGCAGGACCTGGATGCCCATATTGATTCCTACCTATTCTACGAAGATCTTTGTTGGTCGAACCTCTATGTCAAATATTCAGTTAATCTCGTATGATGTTCCCTTTGTTCTTCGGTATGTTACTTGCCGGAGATTCAATCGTCGATATCTCCATACCTAGTTCAATCTTGTCGCCGACAAGTCTCTTTACTCATTCCGTAACACAAGATCCCGTTGCTAACACTTAGTCACATTGCTTGCAAGGCTTATTGTGATGTTGTATCACCGAGTGGGCCATGAGATACCTCTTCGTCAGACAGAACAACAAATCCCAGTGTTGATCCATGCCAACCCAGCAGACACCCTCGGAGATACCTATAGAGCACCTTTATAGTCACCCAGTTATGTTGCGACATTTGATACATACAAGGCATTCCTCCGGTGTCCGTGAGTTACATGATCTCATGGTCATAGGAACATATACTTGACATGCAGAAAACTGTAGCAATAAACTGACATGATCATATGCTACGTTTATTGTTTGGGTCTTGTCCATCACATCATTCTACTAATGATGTGATCCCGTTATCAAATGATATCTCATGTCCATGGCTAGGAAACCTTGACCATCTTTGATCAACGAGCTAGTTTAGTAGAGGCACACTAGGGACAAAGTGTTGTCTATATACCCACATATGCAATGTGTTTCCATTCAATCCAATTATAGCATGCATAATAAACAATTAATATGAACAAGTAAATATAATAATAACCATTTTATTATTGCCTCTAGGGCATATTTCCAACACCTCCCACCCTCCTCCTCTATATACTAGAGGTTTTGAGGGTTTTGAGACACAGAAAACAGCCACGTGCTACCTCTCATGTAGATCGTAGTTTCTCCTCTAGATCGTTTCAGCGGTGCTTAGGCGAAGCCCTGCTGGAATTGTTCCACCACCATCGCGACATGCCGTCGCGCTGCCGGTGAACTCATCTTCCTCACCGCTCCCTCTTGCTGGATCAACAAGGCGGAGATCGTCATCGAGTTGTACGTGTGCTGAACATGGAGGTGCCGTCCATTCGGCGCTAGATCGGAAGGACCATCATCAAGATTGTGAGGCAATTGGTGATTTGATCAGGGGACGGATCATGCTAGGATCACGGGACAGATCTGGATGGGATCGCGAGATGGATCGTGATGGGATCACGAGACGCTCAACGATTTGGATCGTGAAGACGTTCGACTACATCAACCGCGTTTCTTAACACTTCCCGCTTAGCAATCTACAAGGGTATGTAGATCCACTCTCCCTCTCGTAGATGCTCATTACCATGGATAGATCTTGCGTGTGCGTAGGAATTTTTTTGTTTCCCATGCAACATTCCCCAACATATGGATCATGCATCATCTTGTTTGTGCATTGCACTGTGCATGGTTATTTATTTGTTGTTGTTTCTCTCTGGGTAGACGCGAGTGTGGAACCTGAGTACGAGGATCCAGGAGAGTACAACTACGAGGACCCAGCTCTTTGTCCCTGTGAAGAACCAACATGCAAGATTATCATACCCAGATCCTGACACTATTTTTCTTTGTTAGATGTCTCGCTCTTATCGTTACACTTCCATTACTTACCACTTACATGTCAAGCCTCCTACATTGAAATGAAAGCCTCTAACCCCTACACCACCTAGAAAACCTTGTTTGGCTAAGATAGCGATGCTCAACCCTCTTATAGCATTCTTAGATGCAGGTGAAGGTTGTTTTCCATGTGATAACTTGGATATCGGGAGATTTCACAATATTTATTGCTATTTAACTTAATGCACCTATATATCTTGGTAAGGTGGAACACTTGGCCTTTTGCTTGGTGTTTTGTTCCACTTTTACCGCCATAGTTACTTGTTACCGGTGTTATGTTCCATATTTTGCGCTCCTAACATGCTCGGGGTTGTTATGGCGACCCCCTTGATCATTCGTTTGAGATTAGAGCTTGTCTGGCAAGACCCAACATTGGTACTATTTGCATAACAACCTAATAAAAATGCTTAGGGCTTTGCAACCCCATGGATAATTAATCAACCCTCGGGCCAGTGCTCCTCATGAGTGTTGGTCCACCTACCTAGCAGTCGGCGTTGCCACCTCGGGGTAACTCGAGGCATTTTCTAGGCAACCGTCCACTTCGCATAGACGGATGATGCCCGTTGATAGAGAGTGCATGGCTCTAGAAGCGGATCTGGCTCACTCGAAGGTCTTGCTAGACTTGTTTTACCTTTCTTGGATGTCTTGTGCGAGGAATTCCATTATTCCTTCAGACTATTCCGAGGGTGGTTTTCCTGTGGAATGGCCTAGGATGATCACGAGATTCTTGGTCGAGGTTATTCTCACGGCGTGTGGTTAATTTGTGATGGATTAGTTGGAGCACTCCTACAGGTTTAAATCTTTCGAAAAGTCGTGCCCGCGGTTATGTGGCAACTTGGATATTTTGTTCAACACCTGATTATAGCCAACTTGATGTAAACTCCAATAAAATACACCAACTGTGTGCGTAACCATGATCATCTCTACTCGTGAACATGAACCGAGAGAGAACAGGGTGGGGTTATGTTTGACGTAGGTAGGTGTTCAGGATCACTTAGTGATCATGCTAGTTCCCGATCATTACACGTAGCCAGCACATTTACTTATTGTCACCATTAGTTAGCCACTCAATATATGCTTAGGTGCTTGCTGCAACCTCACCACTTACCCCTTCCAAACCCAAATGCTTACATAGTTTCGGTACCCGGGATTACATGATTGCTGAGTCCTTGTGGCTCACAGATTACAACAATACAGGTGCAGGTGTTGATGAGTTCGTGCCACAAGATGTGACCCAGGTCTAGTGGGAGTATGATGAAGAGTGTGGCCGAATGTATGTTACGTACCCCGATGAGTAGAGGGCATCATGGTCTTGATCCTTGGGATAGCAAGGTAGCTTTACATTGTTTATTTTCTTTGTTTGATTTTGTCCGTAAATGGCCCATGTCTTCTGTATGATGATTGAATAATTGTGTGAACTTGTAATATAGCTTGTGGCGAGTCTAAGCCAACTCATATACTCCTCTATTCCTACATGTATTGCGATGTTTACTGCTCTTGTGAATGATGAGATGCGCTTCTATCCTTGTCAAAGTCGTAAGGCTTAATAAGGATAGAACCGCATCTTGGTCGTGACAAGTTGGTATTTAGATCCATACGACCATACGAGCCCTTTGCTTGATCGAACTTGGCCAAGTCAAGTCTAGTAAAAGAATTTTGAGTCTAGTTATATCATAGAGTAGGTTTATTTTACTCCTCTTTTATACTCTGGTGAGGTATTCGACTTAGGAATTTTTGATTCTACTCCTCTTCTCGCTCAAAAAAAGTTTTTAGGATCACGCGGATATTTTGGAAACTATATGATGCTGATGTGACGGAGTTCTGTCTTTGTGCCTCCTATCTGACTTGATTTCTTTAGGGGAGTTGAGGTCCAGGGGATTCTTGGCACATCGTTATCATTCAATTTCCTTAATATCTCAAGACAGAGGGTTTTCGAAATTGCTTCAATACTTATCGTGGCAAGATAAGGTCGGAGTCACCCAGTACTACGGAGGTGTCCGGGGTACCGCCATGTTTGGTATCGTTGTGTTTTTGAGGGCTCGAGATACATGGAGTTCCGAAGCCTCTGGTTATGTGTTGACGGATGAATACAATGGAGTGTAGGGCTTGTTAGTTGGGTGAGATATTTTTGCCTCCCTATATCCCCAATACCAGATTGCATAACCAAAGATTTTGGAAATTCTTAGGTTGGAATTCAGGATCATCTTTCTTTAGATGTATGAGGTTATACATTTGTTCCGAGCATATCTTAGCTCAATACCTTGCTGTGTTTATTCAAGTGGCTTCAAAATATGATGATGTTATCGCAAACCCGAAGAAGGCATTCTTACTAATTTTCAGTATGAATGCTATTGATGTTATTCCATTCAATTTCTTTCAAGCCATTTGATTCAGCTTATTGCAATCATCTTTGTCATTTGTGTGCTAATGTTCTTGTCCATCTCTAGGATGGCTCCACCAACCCGCGGGAATTCGGGTCGTGATGAGGAGCAATCTAACCCTCCACCACCCCCTCCGCCTCCTCCTCCAGAAGCTTGGCAAGCTATGATGGCCGCGACCAACGCGAATACTCGAATGTTTCTCAGGCTGTTGCAATAGAGAGATCAGGGATAACAAGGTCATCAAGGGTTTTTCCAAAATCAGCCTCAGTTCGCAACTCTCAACCAGTTCCTCGCCAACCAGCCCAAGTCCTTCACCTGTTGTGAGCAGCCTTCTGATGCGATGATTGGCTCCACGACATGAGCAAGCATTTCGAGTGTAGTAATGTCAGGCCAGATGACTATGTCAGGTTTGCAACGTTTCAACTCAAGGGTTAGGCAGCTGATTAGTGACAGCAATACAAAGATTCCAGGGGCGGTCGTGTTATCATCTAGGACGAGTTCTGTCGTGACTTCAGGGCCCATTACATTCTGACAAGCTTTGTCGAGGAGATGCGTGAGAAGTTCAGGCACCTGAAGCAGGGAGGCAAGTCTGTCTAGCAGTACAACGTTGAGTTCCAGAATTTGGCCCGCTATGCTAAACAAGATGTTCCTGATGACAAGTCCAAGATATATCAGTTCAGAGGTGGTCTTAAGGATGAGCTTTTGTTGGGTGTGGTCCTCCAAGAGCCTCGTGAGTTTGACCAGTTCTACAACATGGCGCTAAAGGTAGAGGTAACTCAGCTCAGGTTGGAGAACTCAAGGAAGCGGTCCAGAGACTCCAATTCTTCTTCTTAAATCTCTTAGATGGTCCCTAAGCAGCAGAAGTATTGGGTTCCTCCTCCTCCTCCTCCTCCATTTCATTCCCCTCAGCAGCAGAGGCTGCACGGCGGTCGTGATCCTTCCCACCCACCCAACCCAGATTTTCAGCAGAGGCTCCAGGCACCCATGTCAGCTAATGTTCCTCCTCCAGGAAACTTCCGTCCGCTCTCAGAGGTTACTTGTCACAAGTGTGGTCAGAAAGGTCACTACTCAAACAAGTGCACCAACCAACGATGTCTTCCCCCTCCTCCTCCTCTAGTCAGACCTCCAGGCAATGCTATGGGGAGGCACAATCCCAAGATAGCTAGAGTGAACAGGGTGAATGCAGCTGAAGCAGAGGAGTCTTCTCAAGTGATCATGGGTAATCTCTTGGTTAATTCTATTCCTGAAAAAAAAATTGATACAAGTGCATCGCATTCATTCATTCAAGGCCGTTCACTGAGATGCATGATTTGTGTCCTGTTAATTTGTCCAAGCCTCTATCAATAGTTTCTCTTGGCAAAATGATGAATTCTCATTTGGTGGTTCTGAATGTTTCTATCAAGATGGGCAGTTATTCTTTTCTTGCCTCTCCAATTGTTCTCGGTAATTCCAATATTGATCTCATTCTTGGCATGGATTTTCTTGCTATGAACAAGGCGTGTGTTAATTGTCAAGACAAAGAAGTCAAATTGATCATCCTTCAGAAGACGTGATCATCTTCGCAGCTCGTGATGACATGATTCGTCTCTTTGCTCTTAATGAGAAGGGTGACATCTCAGCCATTTCTCAGATTCCGGTTGTTTGTGAGTATGAAGATGTCTTTCCCGAAGAATTGCTAGGAATGCCTCTACACCGGCCAGTTTAGTTTGTGATTGGTCTCAAACCTAGAATTAAACCGGTTTGCAAGCGTCCTTATAAGCTTGGCCCCGAAGAGCTGAAAGAATTGTAGAAGCAGCTAGATGAACAAGAACGTTTGGGTCTGATCAGACCAAGTTTGTCAATAAGAAGGATGGCATGGACCGACTTTGTGTCGATTACCGTCCATTTAATAATAAGAAAATTAGGAACAAGTACCCACTTCCTAAGATCAATGAGTTGTTTGAGCAACTAAAAGGTGCCAAGGTTTTCTCAAAGCTAGATCTTCGCATGGGCTATCATCAGATTCGCATCCGTGAAGAAGATATTCCAAAGACTGCTTTCAGGACGAGTTTTGGATCTTATGAGTACACCGTTATGTCCATTGGTCTCACCAATGCTCCTCCGACCTTCTCCAGGATGATGAACTTCATATTCTCTCCTTTCAAGAATGAGTTCGTCTTGGTGTATTTGGATGATATTATCATGTTCTTGGAGACTAAAGAAGAACATGCAGAGCATCTCCGGCTTATGCTTGACAAGCTAAGAGAACATGATTCTATGTTAAGTTCTACAAGTGTGAGTTTTGGATCAATGAAGTGGTGTACCTTGGGCATGTGATCTCTACCGAGGGCATTAAAGTGCACCCTCAGAAAGTTGAGGCAATCTTGAAGTGGGAGCCTCCTCAGAATGTCAAGCAGCTTCGCGGCTTCCTCGGGTTTGCAAGTTACTGCAGAAGATCATTGGAGAACTTCTCTCAAATTGCTACGCCTTTGTCCAACCTCCTCCAGAAGAATGTCAACTATGCTTGGTCTCCTGAGCGTGATGTGGCGTTCAATACGCTCAAGGAGAAGCTGACTTTAGCTCCGGTTCTTGTTCCTCCTGAGCAATCAAAGCCTTTCCAAGTGTTCTGTGATGCTTTCCTCCAAGGTCTTGGTGGATTTCTCATGCAAGATAAGAAGATTGTTGCTTATACCTCGCAACAGCTGAAGCCTAGCGAGAAGAAATACCCCACTCATGATCTTGAGCTGGCGGCAGTTGTGCATGCTTTGATGACTTGGAGGCATTTGTTGTTGGGTAGACCAGTTGAGGTGTACACCGATCACAAGAGCTTGAAGTACATTTTCACTCAACCCAATCTCAATCTTTGACAGTCACGTTGGATGGAAATGATCGAGGACTTCAATCCCAGCATTGAGTATGCACCTGGGAAAGCAAATGTCATTGCAGACACACTCGGCCGAAAGGCATACTGCAACAGTCCTATCCTGAAGCCTCTTCAACCCAAGCTTTGTGAAGCCTTCTGCAAGCTCAATCTCCAAATGATTCCGCAGGGATTTCTTGCAAATCTTCAAGTCTCTCCGACTCTGGAAGATCAGGTTCACCAAGCTCAACTTCTTGATGCTATGGTGAAGAAAGTGAACAAAGGTGTGGCCAAGATCATTCCAATGTATAAGTGCTTTTGCGTTGATGACAAAGATACCTTGTTCTTTGAGGACCATCTGGTGGTTCCGAAAGGTGATCTTAGGAAGGTTATCATGGACGAAGTACACAATTCTCTCATCTCCGTTCATCCAGGCAGTTCCAAGATGTATCAAGACCTCAAGCAAACCTTCTGGTGGACTCGCATGAAGCGTGAAATTGCTCAGTTCGTGAACGAGTGTGATGTTGGTTGCGGAGTAAAGGCGAAACATCAACGTCCAGTAGGTCTCCTTCAACCTTTGCCTATTCTAGATTGGAAATTCAATCATGTGGACATGGATTTCATCACTGGATTCCCTAAGTCCAAGAGGGGCAACGATGTCATCTTTGTAGTTATCGACAAGCTGACCAAAGTTGCCCATTTTCTTCTAGTCAAAGAATCTATCTTGGCAGCTCAACTGGCAGAGTTGTACACGTGAAGGATAGTCTCTTTGCACAGTATTCCTCAGCTCATTTCCTCAGACCGTGGAATCCTCTTCACTTCCGAGTTTTGGGAGTCCTTCCAGACTGCTATGGGTACCAAGATCCATTTCAGCACAACCTTTCACCCACAGACAAGTGGTCAAGTTGAGAGAGTCAATCAAATCCTCAGAGACATGCTCAGGGCCTGTGTGATCTCTTTTGGCATGAAGTGGGAAGACCGCCTTCCATACGCTGAGTTTTCATACAACAACAACTTCCAAGCTAGTTCTTGGAAATCTACATTCGAGATTATCTATGGCAAGAAGTGCTGCACCCCGCTCAATTGGTTTGAAATCGGTGAGCGTCAAATCCTTGGAATCTCAAAGATGATTTTTTCTATCTCAGAGTTTCTCCCATGACATGATCACTGAAACAGAAGAGATTTGTCGTGTCATTCCTGAGAATCTCAAAGCAGCTCAATCCCGCCAAAAAAGCTATTATGATAACAAATATCGTGATGTCTCCTTCCAAATCGATGATTTTTTCTATCTCAGAGTTTCTCCCATGAAGGGCACTCAGCGTTTTGGAATCAAAGGGAAGCTAGCTCCTCGCTTTGTGGGTCCTTTTCGAATTTTGGGCAAGAGAGGTGACCTTGCCCACCAACTCAAGCTTCCTCCAAATTTCACAAATGTGCATGATGTGTTCCACGTCTCTTAGCTTGGGAAGTGCTTCAAGACTCCCAAGCGTACTGTCAACCTCCAAGACATTGATCTCCAATAAGACCTATCCTATCATGAGAATCCAATTGCTATTCTTGAAGAAACTGAGTGTAAGACTCGTAACAAGTCAATCAAGTTTCTCAAGGTGAAGTGGTCTCATCATTCCGACAAACAAGCTACTTGGGAATGTGAGGATCTTCTCCGTTCCGAATATCCAGAGTTCTTTCGTTCTTAGATCTCGGGTCGAGATCCTCGTGTAGTGGAGGAGAGTTGTAACAGCCCAAATGCATGCCTTGCCATACTTGTAATGTTCCTCATGTGTGACCTCTTATTGCAATGACATCATGAGTTGAGTTCTACTAGTCTTTGTCATTTCATGCATCGTGCATCATGCATCATGATCATCAAGTCCATGCATAATACTTTCTTGCATGTTTGCCTTGTGGATGTGGTGGTGATGTGAGTGTATGTGTTGTAGGGTGTGTGCATGTGTGTTTGTTTGGAGTGCTACTCTAATCCCTCCCATTTCTAAAAACCATCACCTCTTCTCTCTCATTCAAATATTCCACATGTTTATAATTTTCTTGTTGTTTTCTCTCATTATAATTGTTGAACATCTTCCAAATAATCTACATGGATTTATAAAATAACCCTCTGCCTTGGTCGGAGTTTTTCCCTTTTAAAATATTTTGCAACAGTGCCTAATTAATATAATCAGGTGAATTAATTTGCTTGCTCTAAAAATGCCCAAGTCATTTGATTAAATTGCTGGCATTTTAAGTGAACCCATAAATGTATTTCTTCTTAATTTAAACTTGTCTCTCTAATCTCTGCTTTAGTTTTGTTCTCTTGCTTTTAAACATGTTCATACAACTAAACATGTGGTTCTATCCAGAATACTAATCAACTTAATAATTGCATGCGGAACATGACTAGCTTAGGTTGCCATGTCAAATGCACTAATATGGATCATGCCTCATCTTGTTTGTGCATTGCATCATGCTTGGTTGTTTATTTGTTGCTGTTTCTCTTTGGGTAGACGCGAGTGTGGAACCTGAGTACGAGGATCCAGGAGAGTACAACTACGAGAACCCAGCTCTTTGTCCCTCTGAAGAACCAACATGCAAGATGATCATACCCGAATCCCGACACTATTTTTTCTTTGTTAGATGTCTCGCTATTATCGTTACACTTCTGTTACCTACCACTTACATGTCAAGCCTCCTACATTGCCATGAAAGCCTCTAACCTCTACAACACCTAGCAAACCTTGTTTGGCTAAGATAGCACTGCTCAGCCCCTCTTATAGCATTATTAGATGCAGGTGCATGTTGTTTTCCATGTGATAACTTTGATATCGGGAGATATCACAATACTTATTGCTATTTAGTTTAATGCACCTATATATCTTGGTAAGGTGGAACGCTTGGCCTTTTGGTTGGTGTTTTGTTCCACTTTTACTTCCATATTTACTTGTTCGGTGTTATGTTCCTTATTTTGTGCTCCTAACATGCTCGGAGTTGTTATGGGAACCCCCTTGATCATTCGTTTGAGATTAGAGCTTGTCTGGCAAGACCCAACAATTGTACTATTTGCTTAACAACCTAAAAAAATGCATAGGGCTTTGCAACCCCGTGGATAATTAATCAACCCCCGGGTCAGTGCTCCTCATGAGTGTTGGTCCACCTACCTAGCAGTTGGCGGTTCCACCTCGGGGCAACTTGAGGCATTTTCTAGGCAACCGTCCACTTCGCATAGATGGATGATGCCCATTGATAGAGAGGGCACAGCTCTAGAAGCGGATCTGGCTCACCGGGACGTCTTGCTAGACTTGTTTTACCTTTCTCGAATGTCTTGCACAAGGAATTCCGTTATTCCTCCGGACTATTCTAAGGGTGGTTTTCCTATGGAATTGCCTAGGATGATCACGAGATTCATGGTCGAGGTTATTCTCGTGGCGTGTGGTTAATTTGTGATGGATTAGTTGTTGCACCCATGCAGGGTTAAATCTTTCGGAAAGCCGTTGATTCGAACGTATCTATCATTTTTGCTTGTTCCATGCTGTTATATTATCATTCTTGGATGTTTTAGCATCATTTTACTACAACTTTATATTATTTTTGGGACTAACCTATTAACGTAGAGCCCAGTGCCAGTTCTTGTTTTTTCTCTATTTTTGAGTTTTACAAAAAAAGGAATATCAAATGGAGTCCAAACAGAATAAAAATTTACTTTGATTTCTTATGGACCAGAAGACACCCACGGAGCTTGGAGATGAAGCCAGAAGATTCCCGAGGAGACCACAAGCCTCAGGGGCGCGGCCACCACCCTGGGCGCGCCCACCAGGCTTGTGGGCCCCTTGGGAGTCCATTGACCTCCCTCTCAGCTCTATAAATCCTCAAATATTCCAAAAACCCCAACGCAGAACCTAGATCGGGAGTTCCGCCACCGCAAACCTCCAGAGCCACAAAAACCAATCGGGATCCCATTCCAGCACCCTATCGGAGGGGGAAACCATCATCGGAGGCCATCTTCAGCACCCAACGCTCTCCATGACGAGGAGGAAGTAGTTCACCCTCGGGGATGAGGGTATGTACCAGTAGCTATGCCTTTGATCTCTCTCTCTCGTGTTCTTGAGATGGCACGATCTTGATGTACCACGAGCTTATTGATATAGATCGAATCATATGGGGTTTTCCCCTCTCTATCTTCTTGTGATGAATTGAGTTTTCCCATTGATTTTTTTATCGGATTAATTTTTTAAGTATTTGAGAACACTTGATGTATGTCTTGCGGTGGGATATTCGTGGTGACAATGGGATATTCTATGGATCCACTTGATGTATGTTTTGGTGATCAACTTGCGGGTTCCATGACCTTGGGAATCTATGCATACGGGTTAGCACACGTTCTTGTCTTGATGTTCTGGTAGAAAGTTTAGGGCACTCTTTGAAGTTCTTTGTGTTGGATTGAACATGATGAATCTAAAATTATGTGATGCATATCGTATAATCAAGCCCATGGGTACTTGTGGTGACATTGGAGTATCTAGGTGACATTAGGGTTTTGGTTGATGTGTATCTTAAGGTGTTATTTTAGTATCAACTCTAGGGCTATTCGTGAGACTTATAGGGATAGCTCATAAGATTGATCACAAAGGATAACTTTGAGGTGGTTTCGTACCCTACAATAATTTCTTCGTTAGTTCTCCGCTACTTGCGACTTTGGAGTGAACTCTTTGTCGCACGAGAGGTGTTTATATATGATTCAACTATGTCAATAATGTTGAGAGAAATTGCACTAGTGAAAGTATGGACCCTAGGCCTTGTTTCCAAGTATTTATACAATGTTTTGCTCGCTGTTTACTCTTTGTTACCTTCTTGTGTTTATATTTTCATATTACAAAAACCTATATCTACGATCCATATTGCACTTGTATCACCATCTCTTCGCTGAAGTAGTGCACCTATACAATTTACCATTGTATTGGGTGTGTTGGGGACACAAGAGACTCTTTGTTATTTGGTTGTAGGGTTGTTTGAGTGAGACCATCTTCATCCTACACCTCCCACATATTTATAAACCTTAGGTCATTCACTTGAGGGAAAATTGCCGTTGTCCTACAAAACTCTGCGCTTGGAGGCCCAACACGAGTCTACAAGAAGAAGGTTGTGTAGTAGACATCAAACTCTTTTCAGGCGCTATTGCCAGGGAGGTGAGTGCTTAAAGGTATATCTTTAGATCTTGCAATCAAATCTTTTAGTTTCTTGTTTTTCACTAGTTTGGTTTTATAAAAGAAAACTACAAAAAAATGGAATTGGGGTTGCCTCATATGCTTCATATTTATAATGTCTTTCATGAAAATGATGGAAAGGAAAATTGTGCTCAAGTTTTCGAAGAAGAAGTTATTAAAATGTTAGGCACTAAATCGTTGAATGATGAGCATCATTGCAATGTTGTTAGTATGAATTCTTTGAATATCCATAGTACTAATGATGATTGCACTAGTCATGATAAAAAGATTTCTTATAAGCATGTCAATTTTTGTGGAGTGCATAGAGTTTGTGTAGACATGCCTAAAATGGAAGTTATATTTTGTAAGAGGCACAAGTATTTAGAAACTAAATGGTTGCAATAAAGGATATATGTTTGTGCTGAAAGACTTAATATTTCTAGCCGTCCTTGTGAACTTTGCAATGAAAATGGTCATTATAATTTCCAATGTTAATTATTTCATGATCAAATTGTGTCCAAAAATTGTGATAACCACATTACCCTTGAGAATCATAATGAACTTAGTCTATTTTTGGGGTATGAAGAAATGAAACTTGAAACCAAGCATGTTCCAGGATGGGCTCTCATGAAAATGATTCATTTTGATCTAAATGAAATCTATATGTATTGCGTGGTAAAGTGCATTGAGAATACTTATATTTCCAATTACTTAAAGACAAGAAAACAAATAGAAGAGGAAGAGAATACTAATGAAGGGGAAGAGGTTTCCAAATATCCTCCTATTTTTTCTTATGATAAATCAGGTAACAAGGAGAAGCTTGTTATTCAACCAGTCTCTTCCAAAAGAAGCTTGGAGGAATTAAATAAAGCCACACATAATGTGGTGAAGAATAAGAAAATAAGAAAAAGTAAAGGTAAAGAGGTATCTCTCCCAAATAATGTTGTCCCATTATTGATAGGCCTCACTGGAATGAATCAAAAATAGTTGTGGAAGATGATATACTTGAGGATGATTTTCTTATGCGTATTGCTTGTTGTGATAATTATGATTGGGAAGATGATGATACTTCTTATAATCTTGAAAATATTTATGGCATCAACTTGGAGGATGATGATATTAATTGTTATACTATTGGTGCTATTCATACCATTAATGATGAGAGTGATTATGCTTATGACATACAAAGCCACAAGCTTGGGGATGTTATGTTTGATGGAAATGACATGTTTGAGAATTTATTTGTTGCAATTAATTTTTGTCCCAAGCTTGGCTATTCTATGCTTAATTAAGATGATCTTTTTATTCCCCCTACTTTGAATGATCAATTTTTTTATAATGATTGCACGCCTCCTACTTATGATGATTATTGTCATGATACTTATGCAGTGAAAAAGAGTGATGATTGCTATTATGATACTTGTCATAATAATGAATATCCTTTTAATAAATATTACTCTTTTAGTGTGGAACCAATTTTTACTATTCAAGTGTTTTAGGATACTCCCACTATTAGTCACGAGAAGAAATTTGCTTATGTGGAGAGTAGTAAAATTTCTATGTTTGTAGATCATGAAAAGAATGCTTTATGTGCTGGTTATATTGTGGAATTCCTTCATGATGCTACTGAAAATTATTATGACGGAGGAACATATGCTTATAGGAATTGCAATAATATCAAGTTTCCTCTCTATGTGTTCAAATTCTTGAAGATATGCTTGTTTTCCCTTCCTAAGTTGTTTGCTCACAAAATCCCTATAAATAGGAAGTGGGTTAGACATTAATGTGCTTGTCATGAGATTCATGATGCTCTTTTGCATGTTTTAATTATTATTCCTATGTGGGCATCATTGAAATCATCATGCCTAGCTAAAAGGCATTAAAGATATGCGCTTGTTGGGAGACAACCCAACACTTTTACGTTTTGTTTTGATGTTATCACATGATTAAGATACTGTAGTAATCATATTTTGTGTCTTTTATTCCAATAAAGTGCCAAGTAAAGCCTTTGGGATAGTATGGAAACTTGTTTGCTTGATTCTGTGCAAAAACAAAAGTTTTGCGTCCAATATATGAATTATTTGATTTTACTGAAGTGTCAAAAAATTCCAAATATTTTACAAAACATTTATATACCAATTCCTTGAGTTTTCCTAGTTTTTCAGAATTTTTAGAGTTCGGGAAGTATGGTGATCATTCAGATCTTTCCAGACTGTTCTGTTTCTCACAGATTCTATTTTTGCATTCATAGTTTGCTTGTTTCAAGTGTTCCTATACCTTATATTGAGTAATATAAATTTTGGGAATGATGTAATAAAGTAGTTATCATGTGGGAATAATTATGAATCTTTTCTTTATAGTACCTAAGTGAATGATCTATATTCACTACACTAACCCATCTCACGAAGTTCCGTTAAGTTTTGTGTGATTGAAGTTTTCAAGTTTTGGGTGAGATACCGATATGAGGAGAATAAGGAGTTACAAGAACCTAATCTTGGGGAATACCAAGGTACCCCCAACGTAATATCCAAGGAATACTCTAGAGCCTAAGCTTGGGGATGCCCTGAAAGGCATCCCCTCTTTCGTCTTTAACACTATCGGTATATCTTACTTGGAGCTATATTTTTATTCATCACATAATATGAGTTATGCTTGGAGCATCATTTTATTTTGTTTTTTTATATTAGGTGTTATTTATAATAAAGTTTTTCAATAAAAAGTTCCAATAATTGCCTTAGGATGCTTGCATTGCATGTTTTGATATGTGATGGGTAAAAACAAAAACTTCTGTTGTAGTGTCTGAATTTTCATATTTTACTGGAACGTGGAAAGTTTTTGAAATTTTGACACAGTGTTTTCATATATTTTTTATAGAATTTTCTAAATTTTCATAATTGTTTGAGTTACAGAAGTACACGGTTTCCATAAATTGCTACAAACTATTCTGTTTAGATAGATTGCTGTCATAGTTTCGTTATCTACTTATCCTATAGTTTCCAAAGCCTATATTGGTATATATAAATTGTGGAGAAGATAGTATACAGTACCTAATATTTGAAAATTATTATGCAACTTGTCTTGGCAGTACATAAAGAGTTTATTTATTATTATGTGTACTAACCTATCTCACGAGTTCTTTTTAAGTTTTGTGTGGATGAAGTTTTTGAGAAAAGGTGAAACCGTGGTATGAGAGGATTGAACGAGATACAAAAGCTCAAGCTTGGGGATTCCCAATGCACCACAAGTAAATATTTAATGAACTGTCAAGCATCTAAGCTTGGGGATGCTACACATCCCACCTCTCTTCATCAACAATTATCGGTTAGCCTATGTTGAGCCTAAATTTCTCTTCGTTCACATGATGCATGCTATTCTTGGAGTGCTATTTTTATTTTGCTTGTTGTTTGAATAAAGTACTTAAGATCTCAAAATATTTATTGAGGGAGATAGAGTCTTCACATAGATACTTAATTTTTTGACTACTCATTAATCTTCACTTATATCTTTTGAGATTAGCTTCTCATTTGCTCATGTGCTTCATTTAAATTTGTTTGAGCTTGCTAAAAGGCAATGGCAATACATGAAACTAATACCAAAGTGATAGATATCCAAGGAGGATATAATAAAAATTTCATGAAGATCATGGGACAAATTTAACTTGATTCTTTGTAATATTTTTGAAACATGATGATAGTAATATGTGAGTCATGTTAGTGAGCAATTATGCTTAGTAAGAATATTGGTGTTAAGGTTTGTGATTCCCTATGCATGCACGAAAGTCAATAGTTATGCAATGAAGTTACATCGTACTTTTGGTGCATTATTCGGTGTTAGTTATGACTCAATGCTCACTTATGTGATTTTTCGTTCCTCGGTTTGGTTGCTTCCCAATCTATTTGCTAGCCTTCATTTGTACTAAGTAGAAATGCTACTTGTGCATCCAAAATCGTTAAACCAAGTTTTGCCTTATGAGTCCTCCATACCTACCTATATGCGGTATTTCCATGCTGTCCCAAGCTAATTTGTATGTGCCATCTCTAAATCTTCAAAATAAATTTTCTCTTTTGTGTGCCCGTACCGCTCATGAAACGGTGGGGAGTACCCAATATTTTTCCATGTTATGTGTCTTATTCTCACGATATGTGTTGATTCACTGTCATTCACAAGAAAGTGGCTGGTATTCAGGATGCCCAGTCCCATGCTCAAAAATCAAATCAAAATAAAATGAAACAAAACTCCCCCATGAATGTTGTTGGTATGGATGGCACCCGTGGATTCGGCTTGCCGTGGAGTGTTATTGATTGGTGGAGGGGGAGTAAAGATTTTACTATTCTGTTTGGGAACCGCCTATAATGTATCTAGCATGGAAAGTACTATGAGCTACTTCATCGTTTTCGTTGACAGGAAAAGCATGTCACTCAAAATATTTTTCTCTCTCAATATAAACCTTGAGCTCTGGGACCTCTACAAATCCCTACTTCCCTCTGTGAAGGGCCTATCTATTTACATTATGCAATTTTTATTTTTGCTTTGAGTCTCCATCTTCTCTTATAAGCACCAACTAGAAGGCACTATGATCGTACTTGAGCATTGGGCATTGCTAATATTTGAGTGTGTTTCATGAATGGATCAATGATTGAGCATGATGGGCTAGGGATAACTTTCTTTAATGTTGATATTTTGAAAGACACGCTTGAGTATTGAAGTCATTATGTTAAAACTAGACTATTGCTTTGAACCATTTACAAGTCTTAATGTCCATCCTATACATAAAAGAAAAGAATACGATGAACAGGTTAGGCAGCATTCCACATCAAAAATTCTGTTTTTATCATTTACCTACTCGAGGATGAGCAGGGATTAAGCTTGGGGACGATGATACATCTCCAACGTATCTATAATTTTTGCTTGTTCCATCCTGTTATATTATCATTCTTGGATGTTTTACAATCATTTTACTACAACTTTATATTATTTTTAGGACAAACCTATTAACCTACAGCCCAGTGTCAGTTCCCTTTTTTTCTGTGTTTTTGAGTTTTACACAAAAGGAATATCAAATGGAGTCCAAACGGAATAAACATTTACGGTGATTTTTTATGGACCATAAGACACCCACGGAGCTTGGAGATGAAGCCAGAAGATTCCCGAGGAGGCCACAAGCCTCAGGGGCGCGACCACCCCCCTAGGCACGCCCACCAGGCTTGTGGGCCCCTCGGGAGTGCACTAAACTCCCTCTTAGCTCTATAAATCCTCAAGTATTCCAAAAACCCCAACACAGAACCTAGATCGGGAGTTCCGTCACCACAAACCTCTAGAGCCAGGAAAAACCATTCGGGAGCCCGTTCCGGCACCCTGTCGGAGGGGGAAACCATCACAGGAGGCCATCTTCAGCATCCCGACGCTCTCCATGATGAGGAGGCAGTAGTTCACCCTCAGGGCTGAGGGTATTTACCAGTAGATATGTGTTTGATCTCTCTCTCTAGTGTTCTTGAGATGACATGATCTTGATGTACCAAGAGCTTTATTGATATAGATTGAATCATATGGGGTTTTCACCTCTCTATCTTCTTGTGATGAATTGAGTTTTCCCTTTGAAATTTTTCTTATCGGATTGAGTCTTTAAGGATTTGAGAACACTTGATGTATGTCCTGCAATGGGATATCCGTGGTGAAAATGGAATATTCTATTGATCCACTTGATGTATGTTTTGGTGATCAACTTGCGGGTTCCGTGACCTTGGGAATCTACGCATAGGGGTTGGCGCACGTTCTTGTCTTGACGTTCCGGTAGAAACTTTAGGGCACTCTTTGAAGTTCTCTGTGTTGGATTGAACATGATGAATCTGAAATTATGTGATGCATATCGTATAATCAAGCCCATGGGTACTTGTGGTGACACTGGAGTATCTAGGTGATATTAGGGTTTTGGTTGATGTGTGTCCTAGGGTGTTATTTTAGTACAAACTCTAGGGCTGTTCGTGACAGTTATAGGGATAGCTCATAAGATTGATAAGAAAGGATAAGTTTGAGGTGGTTTCGTACCCTACAATGATTTCTTCGTTAGTTCTCCGCTACTTGTGACTTTGGAGTGAACTCTTTGTCGCACGAGAGGTGTTTACATATGATTCCACTATGTCAATAATGTTGAGAGAAATTGGACTAGTGAAAATATGGACCCTAGGCCTTGTTTCCAGGCATTTATACAATTTTTTACTCACTGTTTACTATTTGTTACCATGTTGTTTTTATATTTGCAGATTACAAAAACCTATATCTACCATCCATATTGCACTTGTATCACCATCTCTTCGCCGAACTAGTGCACCTATACAATTTACCATTGTATTAGGTGTGTTGGGTACACAAGAGACTCTTTGTTATTTAGTTGCAGGGTTTTTTGAGAGAGACCATATTCGTCCTACACCTCCCACGGATTGACAAACCTTAGGTCATCCCCTAAAGGTAAAATTTCCGCTGTCCTACAAAACTCTGCGCTTGGGGGCCCAACACAAGTCTACAAGCAGAAGGTTGTGTAGTAGACATCAGCCGCGCCCGCGGTCATGTGGAAACTTGGATATTTTGTTTAACACACGGTTATAGCCAACTTGAAGTAAACTCTAATAAAAATACACCAACTATGTGTGTAACCGTGATCGTCTCTGCTCGTGAACATGAACCGAGAGAGAATGCGGTGGGGTTATGTTTGACGTAGGTAGGTGTTCAGGATCACTTAGTGATCATGCTAGTTCCCAACCGTTACGTTTAGGCCACCACATTTACTTATTATCATTGTAAGTTAGCCACTCAATAAATGCTTAGGTGCTTGCTGCAACCTCACCACTTACCCCTTCCAAACCCAAAAGCTTACATAGTTTTGATACTCGGTATTACATGATTGCTGAGGCCTTGTGGCTCACTGATTACAACAATACAGGTGCAGGTTTTGATGAGTTCGTGCCAGATGATGTGACCCAACTCCAGTGGGAGTACGATGAAGAACGTGGCCGGATGTATGTTACGTACCCCAACGAATAGAGGGCATCATGGTCGTGATCCTTGGGATAGCAAGGCAGCTTTACATTGGTTCTGATCTTCGTTTGATTTCGTCCATAGACGGACCCTGTCTTCTGTATGATGATTGAATAATTGTGTGAACTTGTAAGATAGCTTGTGGAGAGTGTAAACCAACTCATATACTCATCTTTTCCTACATGCATTTCAATGTTTACTGCTCTTGCGAACAACGAGATGCGCTTCTATCCTCGTCAAAGCCGTAAGGCTTAATAAGGATAGAACCGCATCTTTGGCATGACACTTTTCGACACCAAAAGTGCATTTTTCCATTTTAGCATACAATTGTTCATTCCTAAGAATTAGCAATACTTACCTAACATGTTTAGCATGCTCCTCAAGAGATTCGCTAAAAACAAGAATGTCATCAAAGTATATCACAACGCAATATCCAATGAATGGGCATAGGACATGGTGCATGACACGCATAAATATACTCGGTGCTTTGGATAAGCCCATGGGCATTACTAGCCATTCATATAGACCAAACTTAGTTTTGAAAGTCATTTTGCACTGATCGCCCTCTTGTATGCATATTTTATAGTAAACACTTTTCAAGTCTATTTTGGAAAATATAGTGGCACCACTAAGTTCATATAGCATATCATCGAGGCGAGGAATAGGGTGGCGATATCTAATCGTTATATCATTGATAGGGCGGCAATTCGAACACATGCGCATACTACCATCTTGCTTAGGTACTAGAATCACGGGAACCGCACAAGGACTTAAACTCTCGCATGCATGCCCTTTATCTAGGAGTTTTTAGACTTTCCTTTGGATCTCCTTAGTTTATTCGTGGTTAACACGGTAGGGTGGCTTGTTGGGGAGCGGTGCACCCGAAGTGAGGTCGATGCGGTGTTCGATCCCTCGTTTTGGTGGTAGTCTCAGAGGTTGGTCATCGGGAAATACATCTTGAAATTCCTGTAACAATTGAGATAACACAAGAGGTAGATGTTGTGAAGGGTTAGGCCGAACGACATCATCCTTCAGTCACATCCCTCAATCTCATTTGGTGGCTAATAGAACTAGATCTCTCATGTCCCTCATCATGGATTCAGTCATTTTTGGCTTGTGGCACTCACTCTCTTTGAGGTGGATCACTTTCTCACTTTTATCTCCATGATGGGATGAACCTTGCTTGTCGGTGGTCACTTGACTTGGGGACATTGTCCGAAGCACATATTCCTTGCCCTTCATTTTGAAGCTATAGTGATTGGTCCGCCCATCGTGGATGACGCCACGGTCAACTTGCCAAGGTCTCCCAGGGAGTAGATGGCAAATGGACATGGGAACCACGTCACACTCTCAGGTGTCTTCATAACCGTCAATCTTGAAGGAAACTTGCACGGTATGATCAACTTGGATAGTGCCGCAGTCACTAAGCCATTGGACCTTGTAGGGGCAAGGGTGCTTCTTCTTGACCAATTGAAGCCTGGAGCAAAGGTCTTCACTTGCCAAATTGTGGCAACTTCCTCCATCGATGATGACCTTGATGGATTTGCCTTGGATACCCTCCTTGGTGTGGAAGATGTGGCAATATTGGTCCTCATCTTCTTGTTGTTGAAGAGTCTAAACTTTGGAAACAACGAGAGCGGGGCTCAAATCATTGTCACAAAAGATTTGTAAATCTTCATCTTCATTAACTTGTCTATGCATGGCGACGTGTTCCAATGCTTGCATCTCGTCATCTCTCATAGAGTCATAGGTGCCATCGTCTTGAAGAATCATGATCCATCTTGTTGGAAACTCGTAGCTCTTATGGTCGCGGCCTTGGCACGAGAAACACTTGATGGAGCTTGATTTGGTGGTTTCTTCCATTGTTGGTGTAGAGGATGAAGACCCTGGCTTGTAGTTGCTTGAAGTGGTATGACGTCTTGACAAAGTCATCTTGTCCTTGGAACTTGACTTGTCGCCGGTGGGTGTTGTAGGTTTCATAGTCGAAGCTGTCGTGGGTGTAGAAGTTTGAGCACTTGAACCGTAGGTCTTAGAAGAGAACTTGCAGTACTTGTAGTCATCTTGTACTTGACGTTCCTCCTTGCTTGGTTGATGGACTAGCTCGAGTAAGTTGGAGTATGATTGTAAGTTCACGATTTTCTTGACTTGGTAGTTGAGACCATTCAAGAAGCGTGCCATTGTTTGCTCGTCATCTTCCTTGACATTGGCTCGGATCATGGCAATTTCCATTTCTTGATAGTATTCTTCTACGGACTTTGGGCCTTGATTGAGTAATTGGAGTTTCTTGAAGAGATCTCGGTTGTAGTGTGTAGGCACAAAACGAGCTCACATGAGATCCTTCATTTGAGCCCAAGTGGTCATAGGAGGTTCACCTCTTTCTCTTCTTTGCTCAATCAGTTGTTCCCACCAAATGAGAACATAGTCTTGGAACTCAAGAGAGGCCATGGAAATCTTATTCTCTTCCTCAAAGTGGTGCAAATGGAAAATCTTTTCAACTTTGAGTTCCCATGAAAGGTAGTCTTCGGGGTCGTTGCTTCCAGAGAACTTAGGCATTGTGAACATGATCCTGCCGAAGCGTTGTTCAACATTGTGGTTTTTTTGGCAAAGGCCTTGGAGAGGAGGAGGTGTTTCAATGTTGTTGTCAAGTTGACGTTGTGGTTTCCTTCGGGCATCATCTTCATTTTGCCTGTCGTGATGTGCTTTAGGCCGTTGACAAGATCCTCGTGCGAGTTCGTTGTTCTTGTTTCTCGTCTTGGCGAGCAGCTTCTTCTTGTCATAGTCGATGTTCTTCTTGGTGAGAAGCTTCTTCTTACTATTCTCACCGGAGCTCTTCTCGTTAGCCGTGATCTTGGCGGTTTTTCTCCTCCAAGGCACAAGTAACTTCTTCCAAGGTTCCATGTGCGTGAAGCGATTGTTCATGGCAATGATATTATTCTTCTTGGCGATGTTGTTCTTGCTCCCAAGCATCTTGATCTTGTTGACGACGACGGTCTCGAGCGCGGACGCGATCCTACAATACATTTCCATGGAATGGATTCTTTATAGCTTGACATTGGCGGCCTTGAGGTGAGCTTGGACTAGAGTGTTCGTCTTGGTGGTGCCATATACTCGCAGAGGACTTGCTTTAGAAGATTACTCCGATGAGTGTCGACTTGATCGCCGTATTAACGTAGTCGATGTAGACGGAGCTCGGTTGACCATCAAGGACCGAAACTCCTCCATTTGGCTTGATAGCTTGGTGTTGAGGTAGTCCTATGTGAGCTCCTCGAATTCGCGCAAGTCGGTGGTGAGGTTCTCGATGCGGTCATTCAAGGCATGTTGAGCTTGAGTAATTTCCTTATTTACGCTCAAGAAGTGCAACTTGGTGGCGTGGGTGTTTGCATCATCGTCATGCTCCTCGAATGTCGAGTTCAACATGATATTGCTATCCATAGAACTCAAGGAAGTATAAGTGGAAGAGTGAGAAGCCAAAACCAAGTACCATTCCAAAAGTTGACAACGAATCGAGCACTCAATGTTCATTTGGAAATAGTAGAATTGGTACCGAAGATCATCCTTTTCACACCTACACAAGTAATGCTTATGAGTAGCTTAGTTAGGATTGTGGCACAAAATTCAAGTAATTTGTGAATATGATTTGATTAAGTTGACATAGATTCCCAAATTCGCAAGTAAGACAATGTAAATCAATAGCAATGAGTGTACATGGAAACACACACACGAATAGATACGTGGGGTTGTGCAACCAAGAAATGAGCACAAAATGTGGAATCCACGGAAAACGCTCGGGTTGCACAACACTAGAGAGACACTAGCATGATAGCTCAAGGCGTGATATGAACTTGTGCACAACCTATAAGAAACAAAACGTGCCGTCTTCCTATTCCCGACTTGCTATGTATGTATGAGGCATGAGTCACTCGGTCAAGTGATCGAAGATGATCAAGTATGATATGCAAATTTGGCGATGCTATTCTTATCTTCTCCTTGCTTAAAAGCTTTGTTTCTCTTTCTTTTAGCAATGATATTTGGATTGTCACTATGTGGGATGTGCACTCCAAGATAGCAATTATGTATGCGGGTACTTTGAAACACAAGAGATGATACTAAGATGTATATGGATGCAATTGTAGCTATGCCGAGTATGTATCACTAAAGTGCACAAGTATCGTGGCCCGGCAATACTCAATGGATAGTATCGATAGGCAAGTAACGCAAATAGGTTCAGGGTAACAATGCAATGGTAAGGGTATAAGTCAAGAGTATCGTCGCGGTTACCGTCCTTGCTTACGGTTTGGTGTCAATGAAGAGTTGGTTGGCGACGATCCAGGGCGATGATGAGCGGCGATGTCGATGAAGAACCACTCCTAATTAGCCGAAACACCTTAGGAAATGGCGAGGCTCGTGACTCACAATCTCAAATGCAAATGGTTTGTGGAAGAAATGGTGGAACGATTACAAAAGAAATGGTGGAAAACGAAGAAAAACTGCTCGAAGCGAGGCAAAGCAGCTTTGCTGGCTGCTAGGGGCCGGATGTCCGAGCCAATGCGTCGGATGTCCAGGGTGCCTGATCTCTATTGAGTCTCGGAAATCCCTATGAACTAGAGGACGGACATGAAAACTTTTCTGCAAAATTGGGGCAATTTGGCGGGAGAAAACGATGAGGATGATGGGGAAAAGGTAGATCCACTTGTCCACTACGAAATCCACGAATCCGAATCAACAAAATCTCCTCAAATCCAACGAATCCAAGAAAATTTGGTGTGGATATTTTTGTGGGGATTTTCGAAATTAGGTCAAATCAAAGCAAAAACCGGCTAGAAAGTGGAGGGAGAGACTCGAAGGTGTGAATCAATGTGGCTCATGATACCAATATGATACAGGGCATGCCCGTGAGTCCCAATTCTTTTACACTTGGAGGGGGGAAGGGAGGAAAATCAAGAGGCAAACAAACACTCAAAGATGATCCTCGAGTCACACATCCACTAGATGCAACAAATCACAAGATACAAGGTTCGAAATCAACGAATGGGTACAAGTATCGGTAACCTTCCCACTTCGGAGAGATGGATCTTGATATCCATGAGGGGTCTTCCCTTAGAGGGGCCTTGGCATCTGCTTCGGATTTTTTCACGTAGAGGTCTCTCACACCTGTCAGCCAGGGCGTAGAGCTTGGCGACATCCTTGACCTTATTCATCGCCAATTCTTCGCGCATCCTGTGGTTACGCATGTTCTGATGAAACGTGCTAATAACAGCGACAAGATGAACGTCTGGGATGTTGTGATGTATGCGACTGAATCTCTGAATGTACTTGCGCAAGGTTTTGCCTTCCTTATGGGGGATGAGATGCAAATCACTTGCTTGACCAGGAGCTTGGTGGCCTCCGGTAAAGGCGCCCGCAAACTCGTGGCATAGGTCTGCCCAAGATGAAATGGAATTCTCCGGCAGGTGCATCAACCACCACCTGACGTTGGGCTTGAGCACCAATGGGAAGTAGTTGGCGAGTATCTTGTCATCGCGAGCCCCGGCAGCCTGCACCGCAATGGTGTAGATGCTCAAGAACTCCGACGGGTCGGTCTTGCCGTCGTATTTCTCTGGGACCTCCGGTTTGAGCATTCGGGAATTGGGCCACTGGACTTGCCGTAGCTCATAGGTAAACGTTGGACAACATACCTCATACGGTCGACGGGATACCCTGGCGCAGGCTTGTCTACAATGGGCCCCACGTGCTTATTAGATTGATGGCGCATTTCCCGCCGCCGCTCGATGGTGGTATGGGCATCCTCCTTGGTACGCTCCCTGAGAACTTGATGTTGATCGCTGCGAGTTCACGGATCAGACGATGTCGTGGAGTCGTCACCACCAGCGCCTATCGGCCGAGTCGGCGACCGCCGCTGTTGCTACGGGGGAGAGTGCACCGTGGTCGTGCCACCTCCATCCTTATCACCATTAGTGCACACTCACTCGGCGGACCGCTGCTGTGAGGGCTCCGCCCGGTGTGGTCCACCCAAATCGGCGAAGCTAATGAGGCCCTGGATAGTAGCTCTCCACTCATCAAGCTTCTCCGCCGCAGGAGGGAAGTTCAGGAGCAGTTTCGCTCGTGCCATTGCTTCCGCTGACGAGGTTGGCAGCGGAAGGTGCAATGAATGTGATGTGCTCTGACTCCTAACTGTGTTAGAAGGAGCTCCATCATGGTCCCATGACCACGCGCCACCTCTGTCAGCATTTTGGCGCGCATGTTGGTCCCGCACATCTCGGGGGCGATGCGCAGGGGCCTTTCCATGGGGGCGCTTGGAACCACCGACGTCGCAGCACTGTTTGTTGCGCGTGACCTGAGAAGGCCGCGGCGTATGCGCCAGTGTAGATATCTTGGAAGGCGCCCTGCCGTCTATAGCGACCCGACCGGAAAGGTCGAATCTCCGGTGTTTCCGTACCATCCCAATATCATGCTGGTACACACACGGTACATCAATGTATATATCAAAGGGAAATCACACAACATTATATTAATCAAAATCTCATATCGAGTCCTTTATTACAATAAACATTACAATAAAGTGGCTGAAGGCCAACTCATGAGAATATCTAAATCTTACGGAAGCGTCGAAGGTAGATGAGTCCATCTGACTCCAAGGGCATCTCACCGAGCATAGAACGTGTCCTCACTCCTGGTCGGAAAAGTCCTCTGCAACATGATACGTTGCAGCCGTGTAGGTCAGCATATGGAATATGTCGGCAGAGTCACAAGAGAGGGGTGAAAAGATAATCATCTATTTCTATATGCATATATGGCAGGTGGGGTAGTAAGTTTTGCATAAAGCCAAGTTTTTCCTACATCAAGAGAGGACAAAAGAAAAATTTTACTAAGTTGGTTGATTAATGAGATGGTTCCACCAACCAATTCTCATACCCAAATTATTAATACCCACATCCTCATTATTAATTGTGTTGAGAGTTCCGGAAGTTTCAGTTCCTTTGGCTCAAGTCGTCCATGACCGTGGACACGGCTAATCGATTAGGTTTGAGTACTCTGCAGAGTTTTTCACACGTTCCCCACAAGATTTGGTCGCCTCCGTTTGATTTCTCGCACTTCAGGGTGTTTGAGAAACGGATGACCAAAACATGGTCTTCCAAAGGGTTTCCCTGCGACTCTGTCGGTGCCCATCCTTTCCTACCGTTCTTCTACCTCTCGTAGCACCGCCTATCTAGGGTCACCACGATATCCAACCAAGCCAGAGCCCATAATGACTTGTGGCTGTGCAGGTAAGCCTTGGGTTTTAAAGCATCCATCCATCTCTTTGTGCCTGGGTGGAACTTTCTGCGTGAATACTGGCCATCTCCAGCATCACCTAGGCAAATCCACTGGTTTCTCCAGGGTGCCGTTCAACCATCATCCACCCAGAGGTAATTTGAAAACTCAGAGTCTTGAAATCTTGATCATTATGTAGGTCTTGAAACTATTAACTCTCTCAACTCTAATGAATCACACAACCAACCCCGACTACTAATAGCATAGCAAAAAGTAAAACAACGTTTCCCGGGGCCAATGTGTCAAAGAGTTTGAGGGGGTACCTACCACATGATACTATGACAAAGTAACCAAGTTTCCAACTAACCTATCTTGCATGCAATTTGGGGAGATGGTAGAACTAATGCACATAAAACATGGGTAATCATGATCAAAGTGACTTGCCTGGTTGATGATCTTCGTACTCGTGGGACTCTAAGTAACAAGCTTCGCACTCCGGATAATCTAACGAAGCAAACAAGCACTCAATAAGCATACTACAGAATATTGTAACTCACAACGTCAACCAAGAACTAGTAAACAATCAAGACAAAACAATGCACAATTTACAAGTAAGAAAAACTCACAAAGTTTTGTTTACTAGGAGACGATTGATAAAACACTACTAACATAATAAAACTATTTTGTAATAACCAAAACAAATGTTGACAGCAAGGAAACAATAAAATATTTTATTAATAAACATAATAAAATAAAATTAAAGTTTGTTGAGAAAATCTTTAGTAAAGTTTATAAAAGTTTTGATAAACACTATATGAATCAACTATAGTTATATTAACAAAAAGAATGAAATGAAACTTATTATTTATTAGTAAAACATGTTCTTAACACAAAATAATTTACAAATAAACTTGTTTTAGAAAACAAAATTAAATTATATAAAACTTTGTTTGAAAGCAAAACTATTACTAACTAGTTGTTTTAATCAAAATAAACCTATTTGAAAAGAAGTTGTGATTCCTATCTTAACAAGGAAATAAACTAAACAATTTTATATTTTTATAAACAATAAGTAAAACACTAAATGTATAAACAACAGAACCTACTAAACAAATTAAACCTAAATCTAAATTAAACTAACTAAAACTAAGTAAATGAAACTATACTATAATACTAGGCAGATTCTATTTATAGCTAGAACACTAATCAAAATCATCCTAAATGTTCTCAAACTAAGCATAAAGTTAGTCCTAACTAAGACCAAACAGGAGCAAAAAGATTCATGTCAAAATCTATTTTCAAACTCTAGTTATTCAGATTTGAAGGTTTTAAGAAAATTTGACTCAATTCAAATTTTAGAGTTCAAATTTAAAATTTAAAAGTACAGTGTGAAACTACATGAAAAATGTGAGCTATTGCAAAAAGAATCAACTCAAAACATTTAATAGATTTAAAAGATATAAGCAAAACAAAATCAGAACAGGTTCTGTTTTCTAAACAAAAATCAGAAAAGGTGAAATATCTACCGGACGGCCAAGGGCTACGTGGCGTAATCCTATTGGTTGGGGGGGTGCACGCGAGTGCTTGTGGGCGGTCAACCGGACCGTAAAGAAAACGGTTCGGGGAATTAAGTGGTTCTAATCGTGGCCGTTGGATTTAGATCGAAGGGAGGAGAGAGCTCACAGTGAAAAAGGTCGCCGGCGAGGGTTCTCCGGCGAGTCCGAGACGGCGACGTTGTCGGTGTTGGTGCTCCGGTGGTCGAGGGATGCAGCGAAGTGGTCCGGGCGACGGGGATTGACGTCCGGCGTCGATTGGTGGCAACGATGGGGCGAGAGGTGGACGGAGTAGATGGCTACGGTCGACGGGAGTTCCGGTGGTCGACAAGAACTCCGGAGAGAGATTTGGAAGCCTTCTGGCGAGGGAGAGAGGGGATTCGGGGGGAATGGATGCGGGGACTGGCCGGCTTTTATAGGGTGTGCGGGGAGTGCGGGGAAGGAGAGAGGAGAGAGATCCGGGGAAGGGGAGAAACGGCCGGCGACGGCGCGCGCGGAGGAGGAAGGCGACCGAGCGAGGCTAACGGTCGGTCGGGGGTGGGGTCCAGTGGCAGCGAGAGAGGGTTCGGGTTTCCGCGTCGGTCGGCCGGTCAGTATTAAATTCGCGAGTAACTGCCGTGGGCCAGCCCGTTTAATACAATAACCGTTACCGTTTCTTTTTAATGTTTTCCAGAGCGTTTCAAAAACATTTAAAGCATTCAAATCTTCTCTCAATATAGGAGTATTATATATCAAAATTAACAGAATAATAAATGCTATTTAATGAACATTTGTATTCTGTCATTTGAACACTTTGAAAAAAAAAATTCAGAAATTGCCTAATTGTTTGTAAATCCTTTTTGTAAATATTTACAAAATAACTCCTGGTTATTATTGTTCAAATATATCACCAAGATGACCCTGGTGTGGAGTGTCATGTTTCTCCCCTCTTATTTGAACTTTTTACCAAGATTTCAAATAGGTGAAAGCAACTTAGGGAAAAATAGAAAGGGCTTTCAGAAGTTTAGAAAGGGCATTTCAACAAACACATGTATTCAAGCAATGATGATGATGGATGCATAGCTATATTTCATAACATTCCAAAATGGAATTTTGGGATGTTACAAACCTACCCACCTTAAGATGAATCTCGCCCTCGAGATTCGGGTTGGCTAGAAAATAGGTGTGGGTGGTCTCTACGAAGATCTTCTTCGCGTTCCCAGGTGGCTTCTTCCTCAGTGTGGTGACTCCACAAAACCTTACAAAACTTGATGATCTTGTTGCGGGTAACTCTGTTGGCAGTCTCGAGGATTCTGACAGGCTTCTCCTCGTAGGTCAGATCATTATCAAGTTGTATGGCCTCTAGTTGCACTATATCTCTCAAAGGAATATCAGCCATCTCAGCATGGCATTTCTTCAGCTGGGACACGTGGAACACATTATGAACTTCGGATAATCCTTCCGGCAATTCCAGTTTGTATGCAACTTCGCCTCTACGTTCAAGAATTTTGTAGGGGCCTATGAATCTGGGTGCTAATTTTCCTTTAACACCAAACCTCTTGATTCCTCGAAGCGGGGACACACGAAGATATGCTCTGTCTCCCACTTCATACGTCACTTCTTTACGTTTGCTGTCAGCATAACTCTTCTGTCGAGATTGAGCTATCTTGAGTCTATCGCGAATCAACCTAACTTTCTCTTCAGAATCTCGGATAAGGTCGGAACCAAAAAGTTGTCGGTCTCCAACACCATCCCACGTCAGTGGTGTTCTGCACCTCCTTCCGTATAAAGCTTCGAAAGGGGCCATCTTCAGACTGGTCTGATAACTGTTGTTGTACGAGAATTCTGCGTAAGGTAAGTTGTCATCCCAACTAGATCCATAATCTAGCGCACAAGCTCTCAACATGTCTTCCAGAATCTGGTTGACTCTCTCAGTCTGTCCATCTGTCTACGGATGAAAAGTTGTACTGAACTCTAGCCTTGTACCCAAAGTTTCATGTAACTGATGCCAAAACATTGAGGTAAACTGTGTTCCTCTATCTGACACGATACTCCTCGGAACTCCATGCAGACATACGATCCTGGTCATATATATCTTGGCTAGCTTAGCACTGGTATCGGTGGTTTTCACTGGAATGAAATGAGCTACCTTGGTCAAGCGATCTACCACTACCCAGATGGAATCATAACCTGAACGGGTCCTGGGTAATCCTGTGATGAAGTCCATACCAAGCTTTTCCCATTTCCACTCGGGTATCGGCAAAGGTTGGAGTAACCCTGCTGGTTTCTGATGTTCTGCCTTTACTCGCTGACAAACATCACATATTGCAACATGTTCCGCAATATCTTTCTTCATACCTGTCCACCAATAACTTTCCTTTAAATCCAGATACATCTTGGTATTGCCTGGGTGTATCGAGTAAGGTGAATCGTGGGCTTCCTGAAGTATCAACTTCCTGAGCTCTGGGTCATTGGGCACATAGATTCGGTTCTCAAACCACAAAGTTCCATGTTCATCCTCACGAAAACCTTTAGCTTTACCATCTTTCATTCTCTGCTTTATCTCAGCTATCTCCTTGTCTGATTTCTGGGCTTCACGAATTCTTTCGGTCAAGGTGGAATGGATCTCTAGTGTACCAACATATCCTCTTGGAACTATCTCTAGCTTGAGCTCTCTGAGATCATCGGCTAACTCTTGGGGTAATCCTCCCGCTGTGAGTGTGTTCACATAAGTTTTCCGACTCAAGGCATCGGCTACAACATTAGCCTTACCTGGATGGTAGTGTAATCTCATGTCATAGTCCTTGATAACTCCAACCATCTCCTCTGTCTGAGGTTCAACTCTTTCTGCGTGAAAATATATTTTAGGCTCTTATGGTCGGTGTAAACATCACAACTATTTCCGATAAGAAAATGTCTCCAGGTCTTGAGTGCGTGCACTACGGCTGCTAGTTCCAAATCATGGGTGGCATAATTCAACTCATGAGGTCGTAGTTGTCTGGATGCATAGGCTACAACCTTTCCATCTTGCATGAGTACTCCTCCAAGTCCTTGACGTGAGGCATCACAATAAACTTGGAAGTCCTTCCAAATATTGGGCAAAATCAACACTGGGGCTGTGACCAAACGTTTCTTCAACTCCTGGAAGCTGGCTTCACATTCCTCAGTCCAAATATACTTAGATTCTTTCTTCAACAACTCCGTCATGGGCTTGGCAATCTTTGAGAAATTCTCAATGAATCTCCGGTAATATTCGGCAAGTCCAAGAAAACTGCGGATCTCCTTAACTGAGGTGGGTGACTTCCATTCGGTGACGGCTTCAACCTTAGCGGGGTCTACTGCTATTCCATCTCCGGAAATAACATGTCCAAGGAATCCAACTTCCGTCAGCCAAAATTCACATTTGCTGAACTTGGCATATAGCTGATGTTCTCTTAGCTTCTCCAGAACTAAACGCAGATGTTCCTTGTGTTCTTCCTCGTTCTTGGAGAATATCAAAATGTCATCAATGAACACCACGACAAACTTGTCCAAATATTCCATAAACACTTTGTTCATCAAATTCATGAAGTAGGCAGGAGCATTAGTCAAACCAAAGGACATGACTGTATACTCGTACAAGCCATACCTTGTGGTGAAAGCTGTTTTGGGTATATCCTGTTCACGAATCTTCAGTTGATGATACCCTGATCGAAGATCGATCTTAGAGAATACTTTGGCACCTACTAGCTGATTAAACAAATCATTAATCATCGGCAAAGGGTACTTGTTCTTGATAGTCACCTCGTTCAAGGCACGATAATCGACTACCATTCTCAAGGTTTTATCCTTCTTCTCCACCAAAAGAACTGGGGCTCCCCAAGGTGAAGAACTTGGACGTATATAACCTTTGTCCAATAACTCCTTAATTTGCTTCTTGATTTGCAACAGATCATTTGTGGGCATCCGGTAGGGTCTCTTGGAAATTGGAGCTGTCCCTGGCTGTAGCTCTATTAGAAACTCAATCTCCCTATCTGGTGGCATGCCTGGTAATTCTTCCGGAAATACATCCAGATAATCTTTTACCACAGGTACTTCCTCCTGAACAACTCCTGTGAGGGCATTTAACCTAGCACTCATACGTGTGCGTCGGGATACATACTTAATCCTCTTGTTCTCCGGGGTGGTGAGTGAAACAGACTTGCTAGGGCAATCAAGATTTCCTTCATACTTGGTCATCCAATCCATGCCTAGGATTACATCCAATCCCTGGGATTCTAAGACGATGAGGTCGGTGGGAAAAACATGGTTTCCTATATTGAGTTTCAAAGCATGGCATCCTATCCCTGCCGTCATCATACCTCCTGGGGAACTGACCTTAATGGGCTGACTAAGGGTTTTGGTGGGCAAACCATACTTATCCACAACTACCCTTGATAGGAATGAATGAGTTGCACCGGAATCAAAAAGTACTGTAACTGGACGTGAATGCAATAAAAACTTACCAACCACAGTCTTGGGTTGATCATAGACTTCTTCCACGTCAAGGTGGTTCACCTGGGCACGAGGAAAAGGGTTTGGCTTCTTGGCTGCGGAGTTGCCGTTTCCATTTCCCTGCTTGCTCTGGGGACACTCAGTAGCATAGTGCCCTGTCTTCTGGCACTTGAAACAGGTGATGTGACTCAGATCCTTATGAGTAGGAACGTGACGGTGCTGGTTGTTGTTCCCATTCCCATTGTCAGTCTTGAAATTGCCATGGTTGGGACGGGCATTCCCATTTCCTCCATGGTTGTGCACAACATGAGTGTGCCTTCCAAACTTACCGGTCCCTGATCCGGTATTTCCTGAGTACGGGGAGTAGCGGGACTTCTGATGAGTTCCAGAGTTAAACTTCCCCTGAGTGTACTTCCGCTTGCGGTTCTCAATCTGCTGCTGTTTACCTTCCAAGATGAGGGCCTTATCCACTAGTTCTTGGTAGTTGTTGAAATTAGCCACTACCAGCTGCATGCTCAACTCATCGTTGAGTCCTTCCAGAAACTTCTCTTGCTTGGCCGCATCATCGGCCACGTCTCCTGGTGCATAACGTGCCAATGTGTTGAAGTCGTCCATGTATTGGGCCAAAGAGTGATTTCCCTGGCGCAAGTTGCGAAACTCGCGCTTCTTCAGACTCATGGCTCCAGCTGAAACATGTGCGGTGCGGAAAGCTTGCTGGAACTGCTCCCAAGTTACATCAGCAATAGGATATGTGGTGGTGTAGTTCTCCCACCATGAAGTTGCTGGTCCTTCCAGTTGATGTGCGGCAAATCGCACCTTCTCAGCATCAGTACATCCAGCGGTGACAAGTTCTCTCTCCATCTTACGGAGCCAGTCATCTGCCACAATGGGCTCAGTGCTGCTGGAGAAAGTTGGAGGGTTCAACCTCAGAAAACGGGTGAGATTGTCAGTCTGGGATGGATGGTGGTTGTTGTTGTTCTGATTGTTGGTCTGATTCTGGATCAATAGCTGCATCAGTGCGTTCTGCTGCTGAAGGAGTTGCGTGAGTTCCGGCGGGAAAGTGAAGTCGGTCTCACGTCGTGGAGGCATCTTGTTGTTTTCAGAGGGGTGAGAATTAGAATAGAACAAGGGCCTAAAAGAAGAATTCACTACCCATATGCATTGCAACAAACATATCACACCAAACACTCATTCATTTATTCAATCAATGTCAAACATCGGGAATACAAGTCTCAATCAAACTACACATCGACCTACGCTCTTAACATTGAAAATAAAAGATACATGGAGGGCATAACTAAAGTTTTCCTCAGAAGTACATGGTGAGTGAGTCTCCTCCAGTGGTGCTCTCCTCATAGTCACCATCGTCGCTGATGAAAGGAGCCAAGTCTCCCTCAGGATGAAGATTTTCACCCATGTCCATCTGTTCCTCCAAAGTGGCAATGCGAGTGTTCAGCTTGTCGATCCTCTCTAAGAAATCCTTCACCTCATACTCATGCTCGTACTCGGCTTCCCGTAAGTCAGCTTCAAGGTCAATCTCGCGGTTCATCAGATTCTTGATTGTCTTCGTATCAGCACGAACTCGAAGCTCCAGAGTCCTGATGTGAGTCTCCAGAGTCTGGATATAGGAGATAGTGGTGTCTGAAGTGGGAGGAGTTATGATGTTTCCATGGACATCCCTGCGACAAACCACGCTGAGTCCTGGTGAAATGGTTCCACCTCTGTATTCCTCCTGAATGCGTCCAAGGGCACGATGAATGGCCATGTCTCTCCCAAGTATCCAACTGGGTGCCACGAACTTGAGGTCGATGGGTTCCTTCCGATTTCCAAAGGTCTTCCCTGGGATATGCACCTCGATCCTGTAGCGTCCATCTTGGGGAAATGACATGATAGGAATCCCGGTGATGCTCGGCAAAGCAATCCTTATGTCTTTGACGATCCTCATCAGCTCCTTACCAAAGGGCATCGTTGCGTCAGGTTGGCAAAACTCCGTGATCAACACTGGGATGAAGGTGGCCATCTATAAATTTTGAAATAATCGGAGAGGAGTCAGAAACGAATAGATGAAAGTATAAGAATTTTAAAGACAAATAGAAACAATCCTAAGGCTTTCCAATCCTAGAGGTTACGTCCTACGGTCAGCGTGTGCTCTGATACTATTTCTGTAGCGACCCGACCTGAAAGGTCGAATCTCCGGTGTTTCCGTACCATCCCAAGATCATGCTGGTACACACACGGTACATCAATGTATATATCAAAGGGAAATCACACAGCATTATATTAATCGAAATCTCATATCGAGTCCTTTATTACAATAAACATTACAATAAAGTGGCTGAAGGCCAACTCATGAGAATATCTAAATCTTGCGGAAGCGTCGAAGGTAGATGAGTCCATCTGACTCCAAGGGCATCTCACCGAGCGTAGAACGTGTCCTCAGTCCTGGTCGGAAAAGTACTCTACAACATGATACGTTGCAGCCGTGTAGGTCAGCATATGGAATATGCCGGCAGAGTCACAAGAGAGGGGTGAAAAGATAATCATCTATTTCTATATGCATATATGGCAGGTGGGGTAGTAAGTTTTGCGTAAAGCCAAGTTTTTCCTACATCAAGAGAGGACAAAAGCAAAAATTTACTAAGTTGGTTGATTAATGAGATGGTTCCACCAACCAATTCTCATACCCAAATTATTAATACCCACATCCTCATTATTAATTGTGTTGAGAGTTCCGGAAGTTTCAGTTCCTTTGGCTCAAGTCGTCCATGACCGTGGACACGGCTAATCGATTAGGTTTGAGTACTCTGCAGAGTTTTGCACACGTTCCCCACAAGATTTGGTCGCCTCCATTTGATTTCTCGCACTTCAGGGTGTTTGAGAAACGGATGACCAAAACATGGTCTTCCAAAGGGTTTCCCTGCGACTCTGTCGGTGCCCATCCTTTCCTACCGTTCTTCTACCTCTCGTAGCACCGCCTGTCCAGGGTCACCACGATATCCAACCAAGCCAGAGCCCATAATGACTTGTGGATGTGCAGGTAAGCCTTGGGTTTTAAAGCATCCATCCATCTCTTTGTGCCTGGGTGGACCTTTCCGCGTGAATACTGGCCATCTCCAGCATCAGCTAGGCAAATCCACTGGTTTCTCCAGGGTGCCGTTCAATCATCATCCACCCAGAGGTAAGTTGAAAACTCAAAGTCTTGAAATCTTGATCATTATGTAGGTCTTGAAATTATTAACTCTCTCAACTCTCATGAATCACACAACCAACCCCGGCTACTAATAGCATAGCAAAAAGTAAAACAACGTTTCCCGGGGCCAATGTGTCAAAGAGTTTGAGGGGGTACCTACCACATGATACTACAACAAAGTAACCAAGTTTCCAACTAACCTATCTTGCATGCAATTGGGGAGATGGTACAACTAATGCATATAAAACATGGGTAACCATGATCAAACTGACTTGCCTGGTTGATGATCTTCGTAATCGTGGGACTCTAAGTAACAAGCTTCGCACTCCGGATAATCTAACGAAGCAAACAAGCACTCAATAAGCATACTACAGAATATTGTAACTCACAACATCAACCAAGAACTAGTAAACAATCAAGACAAAACAATGCACAATTTACAAGTAAGAAAAACTCACAAAGTTTTGTTTACTAGGAGACGATTGATAAAACACTACTAACATAATAAAACTATTTTGTAATAACCAAAACAACTGTTGACAGCAAGGAAACAATAAAATATTTTATTAATAAACATAATAAAATAAAATTAAAGTTTGTTGAGAAAATCTTTAGTAAAGTTTATAAAAGTTTTGATAAACACTATATGAATCAACTATAGTTATACTAACAAAAAGAAAGAAATTAAACTTATTATTTATTAGTAAAACATGTTCTTAACAGAAAAGAATTTAAAAATAAACTTGTTTTATAAAACAAAATTAAATTATATAAAACTTTGTTTGAAAGCAAAACTATTACTAACTAGTTGTTTTAATCAAAATAAACCTATTTGAAAAGAAGTTGTGATTCCTATCTTAACAAGGAAATAAACTAAACAATTTTATATTTTTATAAACAATAAGTCAAACACTAAATGTATAAACAACAGAACCTACTAAACAAATTAAAACTAAATCTAAATTAAACTAACTAAAACTAAGTAAATGAAACTATACTATAATACTAGGCAGATTCTATTTATAGCTAGAACACTAATCAAAATCATCCTAAAAATTCTCAAACTAAGCATAAAGTTAGTCCTAACTAAGACCAAACAGTAGCAAAAAGATTCATGTCAAAATCTATTTTCAAACTCTAGTTATTCAGATTTGAAGGTTTTAAGCAAATTTGACTCAATTCAAATTTTAGAGTTCAAATTTAAAATTCAAAAGTACAGTGTGAAACTACATGAAAAATGTGAGCTATTGCAAAAAGAATCAACTCAAAACATTTAATAGATTAAAATATATAAGCAAAACAAAATCAGAACAGGTTCTGTTTTCTAAACAAAAATCAGAAAAGGTGAAATATCTACCGGACGGCCAGGCGCTACGTGGCGTAATCCTATTGGTTGGGGGGGGTGCGCGCGAGTGCTTGCGGGCGGTCAACCGGACCGTAAAGAAAACGGTTCGGGGAATTAAGTGGTTCTAATCGTGGCCGTTGGATTTAGATCAAAGGGAGGAGAGAGCTCACAGTGAAAAAGGTCGCCGGCGAGGGTTCTCCGGCGAGTCCGAGACGGCGACGTTGTCGGTGTTGGTGCTCCGGTGGTCGAGGGATGCAGCGAAGTGGTCCGGGCGACGGGGATTGACGTCCGGCGTCGATTGGTGGCAACGATGGGGCGAGAGGTGGACGGAGTAGATGGCTACGGTCGACGGGAGCTCCGGTGGTCGGCAAGAACTCCGGCGAGAGATTTGGCAGCCTTCCGGCGAGGGAGAGAGGGGATTCGGGGGGAAATGGATGTGGGGACTGGCCGGCTTTTATAGGGGGTGCGGGGAGTGCGGGGAAGGAGAGAGGAGAGAGATCCGAGGAAGGGGAGAAACGGCCGGCGACGGCGCGCGCGGAGGAGGAAGGCGACCGAGCGAGGCTAACGGTCGGTCGGGGGTGGGGTCCAGTGGCAGCGAGAGAGGGTTCGGGTTTCCGCGTCGGTCGGCCGGTCAGTATTAAATTCGCGAGTAACTGCCGTGGGCCGGCCCGTTTAATACAGTAACCGTTACCGTTTCTTTTTAATGTTTTCCAGAGCGTTTCAAAAACATTTAAAGCATTCAAATCGTCTCTAAATATAGGAGTATTATATATCAAAATTAACAGAATAATAAATTCTATTTAATGAGCATTTTTATTTTGTCATTTGAACACTTTGAAAAAAATAATATTTTCAGAAATTGCCTAATTGTTTTTAAATCCTTTTTGCAAATATTTACAAAATAACTCCTGGTTATTATTGTTCAAATATATCACCAAGATGACCCTGGTGTGGAGTGTCATGTTTCTCCCCTCTTATTTGAACTTTTTACCAAGATTTCAAATAGGTGAAAGCAACTTAGGGAAAAATAGAAAGGGCTTTCAGAAGTTTAGAAAGGGCATTTCAACAAACACATGTATTCAAGCAATGATGATGATGGATGCATAGCTATATTTCATAACATTCCAAAATGGAATTTTGGGATGTTACACCGTCTCTGGTGTTCACCACGCCGCCCGCAGGATGCACGGCTTCGTCTTGAGATACAGCAGCGCGTGGGTTGCCACCGTCACAGCGGACGGCGCCACTATCTTGGACTTGATCTCCAAAACGGCGTGGAGGCTTGAGGCCTTCGTCCGCATCCACACCGCCGCCCTTCTGAGTGGCTATAGGCATGCAGGACTTGGACGGGTCAACCGCTGTGAAACCCTTCTTCTTGGGGGCCATGGTGATGGAGGAACTGGCGCACAGATCGTGTGATCAGGTTCACACAACCCTATCTCCCCTACCTAGCGCGCCAAAGATGTTGGCTACAGGACACCTATGGGACTATGAGCATCCCTTCGTGGTTCGGCGGGGAGAAGGTATGTGCAAAGAGCAGATCAAACGAACGGCGCGAGGCGAGGTTTTTACCCAGGTTTGGGCCGCTGAGGAGCGTAAAACCCTACTACTGCTTCGATGTATTATCGGTGTTTTTAGGGTTCCAGCTAAAGGAGCGCTATCGACAGCTGCTATGCGCGTGAGCCAGAAGGTGGGAAGAAAAACGTCCTCTCTCGTAACGCCTTGGGCCTCCTGTTATACTACTAAGGGGATCCCAACAGTGGCGTATAGTGTGCGCACGGGATGCACAGTGCTACAGTGTTATCATACATAACACTGGTGGAGTGGGACAAATGCATTTAATGCTCCGTTAGGCGTCCCTGACCTTCCACGGGACGGGACAAGAGCTCGTCCCATCTTCATCGCTTAGCATCTCCATCGCTAGCGCCTCGACACGTATCCTAGGGGTCGACACGTGGCCTCCGCGCTGGCAAGGTGGCAAGGCCTTGCCAAGTGCCCTCCTTGCTAGGGCTCCGCAGGCCACCCCCCGGCATAATCTTCCTGGGGTTCCAGCCCTTGTCCTTTGGTCTTGTGTTTGCTGACTTGACTGTTCCTTTGACATCTTCATGCTTGCTTCTAGTAGTCCTCCGGAGGGCCTTGCTACGGGTGTGACTACAACCTCCCATGCACAAGTAAGGGTTACTAATAGACCTGAACCTTAGTACACCGACAATTGTCTGCCAACAAGCGCTTTTCTTTAATGCCTTTTAGCTAGCCGTGATGATTTCAATGATGCTCGTATAGGAATAATAGTTGAAACATAAAAGAGATCATCATGAAAATCATGACAAGCACATTTAAGTCTAACTCGCTTTCTATGCATAGGGATTTTGTGAGCAAACAATTTATGGGAACAAGAATCAACTTGCATATGAAGGGAAAACAAGCACAACTTCAAAACTTTGAACAAATAGGAAGGAAACTTAATACTATTGCAATTCCTACAAGCATAAGTTCCTCCCTCATAAAAGTTTTCAGTAGTATCATGAAGCAATTCAACAATATGTTTATCACATAAAGTATTATTTTCATGATGCACAAGCATAGAATTTTTATTACTACCCACAAAAGCAAAATTATTGTCATTCAAAATAGTGGGAGCAAAATCAACAAAATAACTATCATGAGGTACCTGATTGACAAACCACTTTGAGTATTAAAATCATGATGAAAAGTTTCATGGTTAATATTACTCCTTATAGGATACATGTCATCATAGTAATAATCATGCATAGGAGGCATGCTATCATCATAATAGTTTTGCTCATCAAAACTTGGGGGACTACAAATATCATATTCATCAAATATAGCATCCCCAAGCTTATGGCTTTGCATATCATTAGCATCATGGATATTCAGAAAATACATACTAACAATATTTCTATCATGCTCATCTTTCAAGGAATTCTCATTAAGTATTTTCATAAATTATTCCTCTACCAATTGAGCACAATTTACTGAACCATCATTTTCACGAAAGACAAAACAATTGATGCAACCTAAACTCCATTTTTTTGTAGTTTTATTTTATAAAAAAAAACTAGTGAAAAACAAGAAACTAAAAGATTTGATTGCAAGATCTAAAGATATACCTTCAAGCAATCACCTCCCCGACAACGGCTCCAGAAAAGAGCTTGATTTCTACTACACAACTTTATTCTTGTAGAATTGTGTTGGGCCTCCAAGTGAAGAGTTTTGAAGGACAGTAGCAATTTTCCCTCAAGTGGATGACCTAAGGTTTATCAATTCATGGGAGGTTTAGGATGAAGATGGTCGCTCTCAAGCAACCCTGCAATCAAATACAAGAAATCTCTTGTGTACCAAACACACCCAATACAATGGAACATTGTATAGGTGCACTAGTTCGGCGAAGGGATGGTGATACAAGTGCAATAATAATAGTAGATATTGATTTTTGTAATCCGAAAATATAAAAACAGCAAGGTAGCAAGTGATAAAAGTGAGCACAAACGGTATTGCAATGCTTTAAAACAAGTCTTAGGGTTCGTACTTTCGCTAGTGCAATATCTCAACAATGCTAATATAATTGGATCACATAACCATCCCTCAACGTGCAACGAAGAATCACACCAAAGTTCTTATCTAGCGGAGAGCATAAGAAGAAATTGTTTGTATGGTAAGAAACCACCTTAAAGTTATCCTTTCCGATCAATCTATCTAAGAGTTCGTACTAAAATAACCAAGTTATCGTTTCTGATCGATCTATCTAAGAGTTCGTACTAGAATAACACCATATGATACGCATCAACCAACTCTAATCTCACCTAGATACTCCAATGTCACCACAAGTATCCATGAGTTAATTATACGATACGCATCAAACAATTTGAGATTCATAATACTCAATCCAACACAAAGAACTTCAAAGAGTACCCCCAAGATTTCTATTGGATAAAGTAGGACAAGAATGTGTATCAACCCCTATGCATAGATAACCCCAATGTCACCGCGGGAATCCGCAAGTTGAGTACCAAAACATATATCAAGTGAATCAATGGAACACCCCATTGTCACAATGGGTATCCACATGCAAGATATATATCAAGTGTACTCAAATACAATATTCAATCCAACATAACGATATCTCAAAGGGAAAGATTTCAATTCATCACAACATGATAGCAAGGGAATAACATCATGTGATCCGACTATATTAACAAAGCCCGTGATACATCAAGATCATGACACCTTGAGAACACAAGAGAGAGAGAGAGATTAAACACATAGCTACTAGTACAAACCGTCAGCCTCGAGGGTGGACTAATCCTTCCTCATCATGGACTCCGCCGGGATGATGAAGATGGCCACCGAAGATGTCTACCCTCTTCGGCAGGGTAGTGTTTCTCTCCAGATTGGTTTTTCATCGATATAGAGGCCTTGATGCGGCGGAACAAGGAATCTAGGGTTATTTCTGACGGTTTCTATACTTATAGGAGTTTTTGGCGTTGGGTTTCACGCACAGATGGGCCACGAGGAGAGCACAACCCACCAGGGCATGGTTTGGGGGCCTGGTGTGGCCTGGTGGGTTGTGCCCACCTCGTGGTTATTCTGTCCCTCCCACGAAGCGTCTAGTGCCTCTTTTGTTCCAAAAAATCGTCAAAAAGTTTCAGGAGATTCTAAGAAGTTCCATTTTCTGCACAAAAACAACACCACTGTAGTTCTGCTGAAAACAACGTCAGTCTTGGTTAGTTGTAAATAAATCATATAAAGTGCATCAAAACCATATACAAGTATTGTAAACATAGGTGGATATGGCATGAATACTTCATAAATTATCGATACATTGGAGACGTATCAAGCATGGTAGCAGCATCTACAGTATGACATATAGATTTGCAAAGTACACACGGATCTGAATGTTGCAGACCCGTTGACTAAGACCTCTCTCACAAGCAAAACATGATCAAACCCCAGAACTCGTTAGGTGTAAAACACATGGTGATGTGAGCTAGATTATTGACTCTAGTGCAGTGGGAGACTGTTGGAAATATGCCCTAGAGGCAATAATAAATTAGTCATTATCATATTTCCTTGCTCATGATAATCGTTTATTATCCATGACAGAATTCTATTGATCGGAAGCTCAGATACATGTGTGGATACATAGACAACACTAGGTCCGTAGTAAGCTCTACTAGACTAGCTCGTTCATCAGACATGGTCAAGGTTTCTTGACCATAGACATGAGTTGTATTCTGATAATGAGGTCACGTCATTAGGAGAATGATGTGATCGACAAGACCCAACCGTAAGCAAAGCATATGATCGTGTTATTTTATTGCTACTACTTTATCCATGTCGAGTATCTGTTCCTAAAACCATGAGACCATGCTACTCCCTAACACCGGAGGAATGCCTTGTGTGTATCGAACGTCACAACGTAACTGCGTGACTATAAAGGTACTCTACAGGTATCTCCGAGGGTATCTGTTGGGTTGGCGTGGATCAAGACTGGAATTTGTCACTCTGTATGACGGAGAGGTATCTCTGGGCCCACTCGGTAATACAGCATCACAAGAATCTTGCAAGAAATGTGACTAAGGAGTTAGTCACGGGATCTTGTGTTACATAACGAGTAAAGAGACTTGTCGGTAACGAGATTGAACTACGTATGGTGATACCAACGATCAAATCTCAGGCGAGTAACATACCGATGGATAAAGGGAACTATATACGGGATTGCTTGATTCCTTGACATCGTGGTTCGTCCAATAAAGAGCCAATATGGACATCTAGGTCTCGCTATTAGTTATTGACTGGAGAGTGTCATAGTCATGTCTACATAGTTCTCGAACCCGTAGTGTCTGCACACTTAACGTTTGGTGAAGATTTGGTATTGTTGAGTTATGTATCTTGGTGAGCGAAGGTTTTTCAGAGTCTCGGATGAGACCCAGGACGTCACTAGGAGTACCGTAATGGTTCAGAGGTAAAGATTTATATATGGGAAGTCATATTTTGGCTACCAGAAAAGTTTTGTGTGTTTCCGGTATTGTACCAGGAAGCTTCTAGAAGATTTCGGAAACTAATAGAGGAGTCCAGAAGTCCACCAAGGGTTCCACCATGTCCCAAGGGTTTGCATGGGATGAGGGGAGGCGCGCTGGCCTTATTGGTCCAGGCGCACAAGTCCTTCAAGGCCCATGTGGCTTGGGAGAGGTGGAAAGTCCACCTGTTTATGGAAAGGGAGGGAATTGGACTAGGAGTCCAACTCCTCCCCCTTGGCTGCGCCCTAGGACTTGGAGGGGCTGATATCCACGCCCGTCCACCTACATATAGAGGGGAGGGGTGCCCCGAGAGCACACACGAAGCCCTTGGTGCCCTCTCTCTCCCTACATCATTTTCTCCTCCATTCGTGGTTTCTGTAGCGCTAGGCGTAGCCCTACCGAGATTGCACCACCACAACCGCCACCACGCTGTCGTGTTGCCGGAGAACTCATCTACTACTTCGACCTCACTCGGTGCACCGAGGAGGCGGATAAGTCATCAAGTTGTACGTGTGCTGAACGCGGAGGTGTCGTCCGTTCGGCGCTAGATCGGGACGGGTCATGATTGGATCGCGGGACGGATCGTTATTGGATCGCGAAGAGGTTTGACTACATCAACCGTGTTTCTTAACGCTTTCGCTTAGCCATCTACAAGGGTATGTAGATCCACTCCCCCTCTGGTAGCTGTTGATCTCCATAGATAGATCTTGGGTGTTCGTACGAAAAAATTATTTCCCATGCAATGTTCCCCAACATATCACTGGGTTTCCTTGTCTTTTCCCTGACCAATTTAACCAGATGGAAAAATATTCATCTACTACATCTACATGGCATGACAAGAACAACCAAAAGGAGGAAAACAAGAAGAAAAGGGACAAGCGCCAGGGATCGATCCCATCATCTTGTGGTCTCCCGCACTGGAGACTCGAGGTGTGGGGCCTTCATGCGCCTCCGTAGTGGGTATCCTTCTCCTATTGCACCACCGATGTGATGACGCCCTCCATCGCGTGATGGGCTGCCTGATGGTCCTTGACAGTCTTCTTCGCTAACACAACCCTCGACGAGAAGTAAGGAACAAGCAAGGTGGACGCCGACGAGGACACGCATGGCCACCGCCCGCATGGCCTCCTCCCCCGCTGCCTCTTGCGTTGCCCCCCTCCATTGGCAATGCTCCCCGAACTTGGCGGCAAGATGCTAGAAGAAGATCACCAGGTGGTTGAGCTTCCCTTCGTCGATGGCGGAGTACGACACGAACGATTGAAGTTCGAGGACATGCATGTCCTCTTCCAATCGTCGGTACACATCACGCTTAATGCGTGAATGTGGCCAAAGAGCAGCTCCGCCTCGCATGTCGAGGACATAAATACCATTGTTACACCCATGGCCCCTGCTTCTACACATATTAGACCAATTACTAGAGCTCGCACACGCGAATTGAATTACCATGTACGTTCGTTTCTTGGAAATCCTTCTAATGTCCATGAACATATGATGCTGCCTAAAGCAGATACTTTTGTTTTACTTATGAATGAAGGACCTAGAATGGACAAGAAGGATGGCCATTGGAGCAGGATCAAGCATCAAGGAGAAGGTGCGCACACGGGAAAGAACAATCGAGTATTCCATGGTGACTTTCGCACTTTGAAGCCACCATAAGGAGAGCATGAAGGCTTGGACTAAATATACAAGATCTCACTTCATAAATTTCATCCGTATGCTATTATAGGTGTTGCATCACCTTAGTTTTTGGCCAGGCCCATGTAATTTTGAAATACCACTTTATAGGTTGTTTTTGAGTCTGTATGTCTGGGGAAATGGAGTTAGGGTTGGTTTCGGACCCCTCCTCCAAGGGGTCACGAAATTCCCTCTCTATTCCCCCATATATACAACCCTTAGGGTGCCATTTAGACTAGGGGTTTGTTTAGACTACAAGTTCGCCATAGTTGCAACTTTGCGTCCTTCATTTGTGTTCCACGACGAGACCAAGTCGTCACAGAACTCCACTTTCATCAATAAAGCTTTGCTCTTATATTCACAATATTCAGATTGCAATCTCAGTTTCTTGCTCGTTGTTCATTTGCGTGCAGGAAACAGACCCTCGTGGTCAGATTGATCGTGCTCCGGCATGGTCAATAACCTCTTGTGGTTGGTTTAGCAATTACTAACGCGTGACGTCCTCGCATGTTCATAGTCGAATCGTCATAGTCGACTCCACCAAAAAAAGATAGCCACCATCTCATCGAAATACGGGACACCTTTGCCTCCATCAAGTGGTATCATATTTCCAGGTTGCTTGGTGATAATTACCAGTTTTTTGTAGTTTAGATTGCATATGTTCTTCATACCTGCCGTCCACAAAAATGCTACAAAAAAATTAGGGTTAGATCATCTTATCCTAACCAATTTGAGCCTTTGCAATTTTATGTTCAGTGTTTGCTTTGTTGAATTTGCGGTTGCATCGTCATGTCGAGATGATGGTTTTAGCGTCTAGTCTTTTAGAGTTTCAAGTTTTGTTCACACTTTGTCACATCGGCGCCGCATCATCTTCATCGCTGCCATATACCACAACCACACCAGATACATCACCGCTGCCATATACCACCACCACACTAGATACATCACTGCTGCCATATACCACCACATATCCGCCATCACGCCAATCCGAGTCCACCTCCATCACAGATTCACCACCAGTCCGTGTTCCACCACCCATACATACATCCACCACTAGTCCGAGTTCCACCAAATTCATATACACCACTAATCCTAGTCCGAGTCCATTACATATTAGGTATAGTTTCGAGATCCTCTTGTTTTCAGTTTCGTGTTCCCTGTTTGGGTAGGTTTGAAAAAAAAAGAGTCTGGAGACCTCAGACAAATTTCGATGGGCTAAAATATTTTTTCCCTCTCCTGTTTTTAGGCTTTCCGGAACATTTTGAGACACTCGCCACCATAGTGATTTTTTCCGCACTTTTTGGTCGTCATGGCCCCGAATTGTTCCAGAAAAAAAGATATTTTTTCCTAGAGTATGCTCTTGCCTTGATTACGTGTAGTGTCGTGATTTTGTTGGTGCTCTAGGCTCGCATCTCTAGTACGGTCTAGCCTAGGACGAGCACGGTATCGTCGCTGAGCGTCTTTTCAACTTTGCATCTCTGAACTGGTTATTTTTCAACCTTTTTGCTACCATATTATAAGCCTTCCTAGCTACACATACATCTACGTCATGTGTTTGACACCACCTCACAATCACTCTATCCAAGCTTTGAGAATTTTGACTATAGCGGTTGCCAATCGCCACCTGCTGGGGGTATGAACTGGTAAGGATTTGAGATTAGCTTGACGGATTTGTGACACACCACCACCATGTCACACCCTATGTTTTGCCTCTCCTGACTAAGTTGACCTAGCTCAAAAATTATGACGAACAAAAACTTTTTCTGTATGATGTGAAGCTTTAACAGATTGTTATTTGCTTGCTTGTTTGCTTGTGTTTAAATCACAAAGATTCTCCTTCTCTCAAGACTCATCTCCAAATTTTTTCCCAATGATCATGACATGTGTATAGAACATAAAACTATTTTTTAAAATATTATTTTGGCCAAAAAGCATTTATTTAATTTAGGTTTTCAAAACCCCCTGAGTAGAGGCTTGAACTACAAGTCCTTAAATTAGGGTATTTAAATTCTTTCAAATAATATATTTGGAACCTATTATATATAAGACTTCCCCAAACCACTAAATATTATTTTCATAGATTATTTTCCTATTTTATTTAAATGCTTTTTCTTAAAGCCAGAAATGGTCTTGTAGAGGGGAAAATATTTTTATGCTTTCAAAATATTTGAGAAAAATTAGGGAAACTCAGTGGACATATATTTTCCATATATAAGAGTTTCAACACATGGCCATGTTCAAAATATTCGAAACACCCCTTTCGGCCTATTTCAAGCATCTGAAATATTTCTATAAGAAATATTCTCAAATAAATCCAGGAAAATTCCAGCATGTCACATATTCGATATGTGATTATTTTTCCAAGTTGCATCTCAATCCAAATATTTTTGGTTCACCAAAATATCCCAAAACCCTCTTTGTCGAGATCCAAACTTGAGCAACTTTACATTATCAAGTTTCTCCATTTGCTCCCAACCTTTGTGGGCATGCTCTAGTCACCAAATAATGCACCCACAGCAAGAGGAGAATCAAGGACATTAGCTTAACATGACCAGATCTATAGAAACCTGATTCTGTTAATTTATAGGGTTTACAAGTTTGCATTGTCAACTTTCCTCAAATGAGCTCAAACCTTGTGATCACTCTTATTGTCACCCATCATTTGATCTTGTTAAATATCAATGCAAGTGGGATATTTTATCTTACCCAAACACACATCAAACACCTTCTGGTAGAATTGTAAAACCCCTCGTTTCACCTCTTCCACAATTCTCCTTGCTCTCAGATTTTTACCACATCACTCACATACCTCCTCTACCCCAAGTAAGTCTCTCTTGCCCTAGCTCAATTATTGAGGGGGGTAAAACTCCAGTATTCCCTCTTTTCAACAGCATTGGCATGACATTCTTCCTCTCTCCTATTATTCTATGCATGCAACTACCCCCAAGTTTTACCACAACACCTCTGGAATTCTAATGTAGCCTTACACATCCAAAGATGGCATGCTCAGAAAAATATGAGCATTTCCACTAAACCTAGATTATGGTAGTAAGTGTAGCCTTGAACTACAAGTACCCTATACACCTGTCTCCCTGAGCTAAGAATTTGTGGTCATGTAGTCCCTTCATGCCCATGACTACTAGACAAGGTCTTCACCCAAATGCCACCAGTAAAAGCCCCTAAGGTAGCCCCCAAGTTTGCTACTCCAAACTTACCCCATGTACAAACCACTTCTACCAAGATCCATATGGATCCAAACTCCACCAAAGACCTTTTCCATGTATGCCTCACACGTCAGGCACCTTTTCTCGACCAAAAGCTTGCTCTAGACACGTCATGGCATGGTGACTACGTCATTGCCATGCAGAAACAGTGCTTTGCCACTTGTCATTGTTCTGTAGCTCGTATCCGGCAGCGGCAGGATGTCCATGCGCGTTGAGGGATCCCTCTCATCCTCCCACGCCCCCCTGACGCTCGCAAGACTCCAACACTACTCAGGCGTGCATGCTCACCGTGTCAGAGAGCTCACGGGCAGCCACCCGAGCTCCCTTCTCGCCGCCCCATTATCATTACAAGTACATTTACAGAAGAGATAAGTATATGGAATTGGCTTAACTCTCCACAAGCTAAGTCAAGATCACATCAATACAACAACATATTCAATCCTCATACATAAGAGCAGGGTAGGACTAAGGACAAAATTAAACGATAAAATGACATACATCCTTGCTATCCCAGGCTGCCGTCCTCGAACCCATCCTAGATTGATGAAGAAGAAGAGAAGAACTCCAAATCAAACAAGCATTGCAATCACGTCAAAGAATCACACTACCTGTACCTGCAACTGTTGTTGTAGTAATCTATGAGCCACGGGGACTCAGCAATCTCATTTCCAAGGGTATCAAGACTAGCAAAGCTTAATGGGTGAGGTATGGTTAAGTGGTGAGGTTGCAGCTAGCAATAAGCATTTATTTGAGTAGATAACTTAAGAGTACAAGAATAAGGGGGTGATTGGCGTATAAACCGACGTGAGCTAGTAATTGTCACTAAGTGATCCTGAACACCTACTTACGATCAAACATAACCCCACCGTGTTATTGCTTGGTTTAGAACTCACAAGCCGAGACAGTCACGGTTACACACGCGGTCGATGTATTTTATTTGAGTTTATTCAAGTTTTCTATGACCGGATGTTAAACAAAATTTCCAAGTTGCCACAAACCTGCGGGCATGACTCTCATGAAAGATTTAACCCTGCAAGGGTGATCCAACTCATCCATCACAAACTAACCACACTATTCACTGGAATAGCCTCAACCATGGAAACCCGTGGTCTCCTCAAAAATTCCGATGATAAACCTCATCCTCGAGATAGCCCAAAGTATCCTAGGAATCTCATGCACAAGACATTCGAGAAAGGTAAAACATAACCAGCAAGGCCGCACAACATACCGACAAAACCTGATAGGATCCGCGTATCTCGTTCTCAGGTTATGACCGGATGAGCTAGACGTCAGTTGGCTAAAATCCCGGGTGACCACGGGGCGCCGGACATTGCTCGGTTTGGACCAACACTCATGAGGTGCATTGGCCCGGGCTGTTGATTAAAGATCCTTGGGTTAATTACTCGCTATGCAGGTTAATTAGTTATTAGGCAAATGTAGTACCAAAGTTGAGCCTCGCCAGAAGAGTTTTTTCCCAAAACGAAAATCAAGAGGGTCCGCATAACAGCCCCGAGCATATTATGAGTGCCCAATATGGAACATAACACCGATACACAAGTAACTAGGACGGCAAAAGTGGAACAAAACACCATGCAAAAGGCGAAGCCTTCCACTTTTTACCAAGTATATAGGTACAGTAAATAAATTGCAATAATATGGTGATATGTCAAAAAGATCCATGTTGTCACATGAAACCAATTGCACCTGCAGCTAGAACGCTATAACAAGGGCTGAGAAAGCGGTAACATAGCCAAACAATAGTTTGCTGGGATGTGGAGTGGGTTACAGGCTTTCATGGCAATGTTGGGAGGCTTGACATAAAAGTGGTAGGTAACAAAACATAATAAAAGAAGTGAGACAACTAGCATAGCAATGATAGTAGTGGTATCCAGGGAAATGTTCATCTTGCCTGAGAACCCGCTTGGAAGAAGAACAAATCCGTGAAGTAGACGAATGGGACATAGTCGAACGAATCCTTACACTTCGAACTCTTTCGGAACTCTATCGAGAAGAAGAAATCTGGAAACAACAATCAAAACATGATAAACACCACAACATATGCATGACATGATGGCGCAAACGAATATGATGCATGTCAAGTTTGAAATATGCAAGGCATGGCAAACACAACAATCCACCACTACACATTAACTGAAGTTCAATATGCAACGAGTTGCATATTCACGAAAATCCATATTTAAATTACATATCACTCCCGTTTAGGTACATAACAATATTAAATGTTGTTAAACATGATAAGAGGTGAACCATAATGAAACTACACTATCTAGGCATCTTAAATGAGGTCAGAAACAACATATGGTAATTCCAAAATGACCGCATATGTTAATTTTGAAAATTGGTCCAAATATGAACTATAAATATTTATTTTTGTTAAACAGGGAAATAAAATGCACCACGTGATTCTACACATCATTCTAGTCGATTACATATATTGATTATTTAAAATGGAGCTACGGTCTAAAAGATATGACCATCACAAGATAATATTCCATGAATGCAAAATGCATGAAAATTACAACCACAAGCATTTCAAAACATGAATGCAACATGATGATATGATACTATATGAAATTATAAGCAAGTTTCATATGCAACACATGTAAAACGAAGCAACGATTCAACCACAACAAGCAACACAAGGTTTAGGTATAATCTGCCCAAAATAGCAACGTGGCATATTGCAACCCACAAATCAACAAGTTACAGCCATCTAAAATACACAACAAATACATGGTGATGTAGCGTACATGATGCACAACAATCCATCTAACTACAACAACATGAATGGAAGCAAGGATCAATGGCAATTGAGCTCACAAGATGGCATGTTGAATCAGTATTTAAGGACTTAGTGAAAATATCAGTTTTTACATAGCAGTTTTAATCACGAAGGCATATTGCCAGCAATGAAACTATACATTACAGGGCATATTATGGCATGAAAATTTATAGCATGGTAGCAGAAATTATTGACTACAATTAACTACATTGCACCAACCCCAAAGGTGTTGAAGATCAATAGCAAAACACATGACAAGACATCAACAAAATATTGCAGATTCTATACTTAGAATTATTTTGGGCATATCAAAACAACAACTTCGTTATAGCATGTCGACAACAAGAAAACAACATCTAAACATGGATTATCATGGCAAACAAAAAAGACAAGTGGCTAGTGCGAATATCAATGGGCATATATCATGTTAATAATTAATTCATAGGATGCATGGATTTAATCACAGGAAAGTAACAAAAGGCCGTCACAGCAAAAATAACATGCACAGAAACTTACTCAAATGACAAAAACTAATTACATAGATGGATTCAAAGAATTTTCTACCCTGAAAACATATCTAATATGTGGGTGTTTACATTAGAACATGCAAAAATTATGCAAGATTAGGACATAAACCGTTTTAGCAAGTTATTTATGCCAATTGAATGGAAATATCACATTAAACATTTTTATCATGCATGAAAAAGGGATATAAATAATCTACACATAATTCTACATACTTTTCACATATAAATTGTTTTAATCCGATGCATGGCTTATTAATTATAGACATTTTATACTGATGCATTTTTCTGTAAAACAGTAATTCCGAGGATAATAGACGAATTCGTACATAGGAAAAATATAAATCGGCCCGAATTTGAACACGGTCCAACAATGGCACATGGCGCTACATACAATACAGCGCCCGAGGGCGAGAGATAGCAGGGGTGATTTGGGCCTCACCTTGGCCCCAAAAGGCACTGGGCCGATTGCGAGCGAGTAGGCTTGCGATAGCAAGGCGGCCCACCCGACGCGGGGCAGCCCATGCACGAGCACAGGCATCGTGGTCGTTGACCTCGCCTTCTCAATCTCGCACGAGATCGCAGCCATGGCGGCGGCGGGACTAGGGGCGTCGGCAGCGTGCACCCATGGTGGGGACGAAGCGAAGACGGTCGGGGATGAGCGGATCGGGCCTTGGGGCACCGGATCCATCCGGAGTTGGCCGGCGTCGGTGCGAAGCGAGCGGGTGCGGCGGCAAGGTGAGGAAGCTCGCGGCGGGCGACGATGGGAACGCGGGACAGGCATGGTGAACGGCAGCAGCGTCCTGGTCTATGTCAACAGGGTCGGCGAGCTGCGGCTCTGACGAGCTCCGATGAAGGTCCGGCGGGCTTCGGGGACGAGGACGCCCTCGCGCGTGGGTGCACGCCAGCTGGCTCCTGCGGGCGGCGACGTTGTATGCATACGGGCGGCAAAGGCGGTTCGGGCCCAGCAGGCCCGCGGCGGCAAGGAGGATGGCTGGCCTATGGGGAGACAAGTGGCGGCAAGATTGTGGGGGGCACATAAATCGATGCAGAAGGTTTGATAGAGGCGAGGGTCCCGATATTTCGATGAGATGATAACTATCGATTTGGTGGAGACGACTTTGACGATCCGACTACTAACGTGTACGACGTTGCGCCTTAGCAATCGCTAAACCAATCTCCAAGAGGTTATTGACCATGTTGGAGCACGATCAACCTGACCACGAAGGTCTATTCCTGCAAGAAGTCGAAAAGAAAGCAAGAATATTATAATGCAATCTAAATATTGCGAATATATATGAAATATTGATAAGGGTGGGGTTCCGAAAACGGTCTTGGTCTGGTCGTTGGATGCAAACGAAGTACACGAAGTTGCAATGGCTAACTTTTAACTAAACAAAACCCAAAGGAAAAGCTACTAGATTGATCTACTTATATAGGAGCAAGGGGTGGCTGCTAAAGAGGTGGGAGTATGTCCCAATACACCCTAAAACCAACCCTAGGTCGTACAAGGCCCATGGGCCCAGGTGGAGGTGATGCAACATCTTTGGACTTGTAGTTTGACTCAGATTATGTTACAATGTCAGATTGTTTTCTTGATATCTCCGTTATCAGGACGAATTTTAAGGTGATTCCAAGTGGGATGGAACTCATATGAAATCTAGTTTCCAACAAAAAAATTATCACCCAATTAAGAGTCCGTATGAAAACGTTGTTGGCGTTTTAAGACAGGTGTGTCTGTGCAGTCTGAATCTGAGTTCAGAACGTGAGAGACTTGGATTCTATCTTCTCTTGGGCTAAAAGTGACATGAGGGAGCTTATTGAACAACACCTAATTGTTTCCTTTGACATTAGAGGACCTTTTGAATAGCATCCAACCATTTCCTCTTCCTTTATCATCACACGTGGTTCATACAAGTGTTCGACCATTCTACATTTAGGCATAAAATAAAATAGGTGAAGTATTTTTGTTCCGGATAACATAAATAAATTATTTAATAATTCTTATAAGAAATCACCTCACAAATATGCATTTATGCAACATTTTTTGTCGTATCCAAGGTAGTCATGTCCTCATCATCCTTCCCTTCTTGAAAGCAAAGTCGTCATTGGTGTTGCTTAATCTGAAATTTGGCTACCAAAAGAGAAAAGGCGTACACATTGTATATGTATATGTCATCCATTTTTATTGTTCTCAATTGTGACACATGTGACACATATATACAAGGGCACTCATCACATGTCATGAAATATAAAGCCAAAATATTATGACAAGAAGTAGAAGACATTACAATATTGCAACTCGGTTTCCACATATAAGTGAAGTCCTTATTCATATCAAAAGATTCATAATGTTCATCATTAAACCATCCCAATATTGGTAAATAAATGTGAATCATTTCAAATTTAGATGCTACAACATGCTTAAATAAGCAAACATGCAACATGCCATTTGACACAGAATTATCACCAAGATTGGAGGTCATATCAAAATGTTTAAACACCGGCAGAATTATTTTCAAATATATTTGACCCAAATTTGATTTATTTCCTAATTCACACGGTTCTTGCTCATCAATAGTTAATTCAATGGGTGCACTCACAATTGTTGATATTGTAGTTATTTGATCACATGACGAAGTAAAATCATGAACATAGTCCTCTAAAATAGGTGGTGTGATCAAAGTAATGGGTAGCTCATCATAGGGTACATTGGAATTGACAAGGCATTCATCATACTCATGTGGAGGTGGAAGATCAATACCTTTGCTATTACCTCTCATGATCAACTCAGGTGATGTAGGCACTCTCGGTAGTGACGTGTTACATGGTGAAGGTGATGTAGCCCTCACAAGAATTGATGTGGTTGTCACAGTATGCCTAGTAGTTGAAGGAACAATTGTATCAACTCTTGGAATGTGCACCTTGCACTCTATCTCCGTTTGGGCAACACGTTGATTTATTTCCTGTTCAGCTTTGCAAGCAAGACGAAACAAACCATCCATAGAATAACACTTTTCATGTATTAGTATCTCCTGAATATCATAGTTTAATCCTCCCCAAAATATATCCATAAAATCTTCTTCACTTTCTTCTAATGAGGAATGCAACAAGGTCATTTGTAAATCATCATAATATTTCATTACGGTGTCACTACCTTGTTTTAAATATTTTAACTTTTAAAGCTTGTCACGAGTATAATAAGCAGGAACGAATGTTTGTCTCATGGCAAGTTTTAAATCATACCAAGTAGTAGGTATAATATCATGGTGTAACCGACAATATTCGCTACACCAAACTGAAGCATAACCAATGAAAGAACCAACTGCGACCTTAACTTTCTTACGTTCAGCAAAATGATGGGAAGCAAATATATCATTTATTTCAAACTCCCATTCAATATATAAAGCAGGTCTAAACGACCATTAAATGCTGGTATAGAAACATTAACCTGATCGTGTGTATTGGGATGTCTTTGCACTTCTCGTGACAGTTGTGGCATTTGCTTAGGTGGTGGCTCATCTCCCACAATCGATGAAGTCCACAAACTGACAACTCTGGATCCTGTCATGATTAGTAGAAAGAAGAAACAAAATCCAGGAATATTGTTCCTATGAACTACTGTGATGTGGTGGTAAAACGCTCACAGTAAAGCAAGTATCATTGTCTTAGAAATTCTTACCATGCAGCAGGTGGCGACCAGCAACCGACGGTGTCAATATCTCCGAAGATTGGGTAAGGTGATTACCAGGTGAACGTTTGTATACACGGTGTAGAAATATGTGGAGTTTGGAAGGCTTAATATATGGTACCAAAAGATTAGCAATAATCAATTCAAAGATGCAATGTTGAATAAACGCTCAACGACGGTACTGTGTTGGTCCTAGGCTAGACCGTACTAGAGACACGAGCCTAGAACACTAATGGAGTCACAGCATAGGACAAATAGCAGCTAGGGATGATATGAATTAGCTCTCGACATCAAGGAATAAGTGAAGATCACAATGGCAGTAAAGACAATGATGATAAATGATCGACAAGCAAGATAAACCAAAACTATCTCTACAACTTTCCTATGTAATATAATACGTAAAAATTCTGATATTTTTCCTCAAGAATACTACTAACTCAAGCTTTCGTATGCAAAAAGAATCACTCAATTCCGAATTCGTATGAGGAAGATACGCTTGTTTTACTAAACACTGCGCAAAACAGATTTCACTCCGAATTCAGATACGAGATTTGAGTCAAATAGATTCAAATTTTGTTTTTTTTCTCTATTTTTTTCTCACTATTTTTTTCACTTTTTTCTTTTTTTCTCCTACTTTTTTCTTTTTTTTCTCACTTTTTTCTCTCAACCAAATAAGAAGCAGATTGGATCAAGCATAGATGTGAACGACCTCAAGTATAATAATGATAATGAACAATAGTAGCATGTGGTAAAAATTGATGGATGGTGGTGGGTGACAACGAAAGGGATGACAGTGGCGTGGTGGTGGTATATGGAAGCAGAGATGAAGATGGTGTGACGCCGGTGTGACAAGTTGTGAATAGAACTCGAAACTCTAAAAGACTAGACGCTAAGGCTAGCAACTCGACACGACGATGCAACCAATAACTCAACTATGCAAGCACTAAAAAGAAAATTGCAAAGGCTCAGACTGGCTTGGAGAAAAGATGAAGAGATCTAACTTTTTTGTGGCTTTTTCTTGGGCAATAGGTAAGCAAAATAAATATAATCTACGAATAACTGGAAATTCTCACCGAGAAACCTGAAAAGTGATACCACTTGATAGAGGCGAGGGTCCCAATCTTTCGATGAGATGATAACTATCGATTTGGTGGATACAACTTTGACGATCTGACTACGAACGTACATGACGTTGCGCCTTAGCAATCGCTAAACCAATCTCCAAGAGGTTATTGACCACGCCGGAGCACGATCAACCTGACCACAAAGGTCTATTCCTGCAAGCAGTCGAAGAACAAGCAAGAATATCATAATGCAATCTGAATATTGCGAATATATATGAAATATTGATAATGGTGGGGTTCCGAAAGCGGTCTTTGTCTGGTCATTGTACACAAACGAAGTACACGAAGTTGCAATGGCTAACTTTTAACTAAACCAAACCCAAAGGAAAAGCTACTAGATTGATCTACTTATATAGGAGCAAGGGGTGGCGGCCAAAGAGGTGGGAGTACATACCAAGACACCCTAAAACCAACCCTAGGTCATACAAGGCCCATGGGCCCAAGTGGAGGTGATGCAACACCTTTGGACTTGTAGTTTGACTCAGATCCTGTTGCAACGTCAGATTGTTTCATTGATATCTCCGTGATCCGGACGAATTTTAAGGTGATTCCGACTGGGATGGAATGCATATGAAATCTAGTTTCCAGCAAAAAAGGAATCACCCATTTCTGAGTCTGTATGAAAACATTGTTTGCGTTTTGAGAAAGGCATGTCTCTGTAGTCCAAATCCGAGTCCAGAACGTGAGAGACTTGGATTCTATCTTCTCTTGGGCTAAAGTGATGTGAGACAACTAGAACACCTAATTGTGTCCTTCGATATTAGAGGACCTCTTGAATAGCAACCAACCATTTCCTCTTCCTTTATCATCACACGTGGTTCATACAAGTGTTCGACCATTCTGCATTTAGGCATAAAATAAAAATAGGTGAAGTATTTTTGTTCCGGATAACAAAAATAATTATTAAATAATTCTTATAACAAATCACCTCACAAATATGCATGTATGCAACATTTTTGGTCGTATCCAAGGTAGTCAAGTCCTCATCACGGTTAGGGTTTCCTGATTTGGAGGGATTGACCTTCCTTTTATAGGTAGGGATTTATAGGAAGGCTAGGGTTTGAGGGTTTTACATCATTTCGAGTCGTTCGATCGCAATCGGATGGCTCCAATCGGGGAGTTTGGCTAGGTGGGCTAGAGGGCTACGTTGAGTGGCATGGGGGTGAGATGAGAGAGAAACTTGGGGCCCATGACAGGTTTGAAATACTGAAAACGTCTCACGGTTTACCGGTTATAGCGTCGTTGTATATTTAACGGATCGGGTATCAATCTAACTCTGATTGTGACGAAAATTGGCAAACGGTCTACCTACATCATAACAAGACCGCACAACAAGTTTTGACCCAATCCAAGAATGTTTTATACCCACTTTTAAAATCAAGATTTGATGATGCCGTAGGTGCGTGCGTGTGTTGTTGGTCTCAAAACGGTCAGCGACATGAACGGAGAAAACCGGCAACTATGAATCAATGCGAGTTTTGGAAAATGACGGCAATTGAGCGTCGATCCAATGCAGATGATGCGAATGATGCGATGATAAATGCGACAACGAAATAAATGACAAGACGACAACGTGATAAAAGGGGAATTTTCTGGAGCGTAGGTCCCAGGTTGTTACAACTCTTCTCCACTAACAAGAGATCTCGTCCCGAGATCTTAGAATGAGAAGGGGAAGAGGAAGAAGAAACGAAGAGGTAAAACTTAGTTGCTTCTTTGATAAACTAGTGAAACCAACAAACCTTGACGGTTGCAACAAGATGAAGAATGGCACAAGAAACTGATACGTCTCCAACGTATATATAATTTATGAAGTATTCATGCTGTTATTTTATCATTCTTGGATGTTTTACAATCATTTTATAGCAATTTTATATCATTTTTTGGACTAACCTATAGACCCAGTGCCTAGTGCCAGTTGCTGTTTTTTGCTTGTTTTTTTACATCGTAGGAAATCAATATCGAACAGAGTCCAAACACCACGAAACTTTTTGCAGATTTTTTGGACCAGAAGGAACCCAATGGGCCATAGTTGCACCTGGGGTGCCCCAACCCACCAGGGCATGCCGGGGCCCCCAAGCGCGCCCAAGTGGGTTGTGCCCACCTCAGTGGCCTCCTGCACCCCCTCTTTGCACTATAAATTCCCAAATATTCTGAAACCCTTCAGGGTAGCCCTAGTATCAGACATAGGGGACATTTTTGATGGGCATTTTGGATTTGTTGAAATTTCATTTATCTAGAAATCCTATAATTCATTAAGTGGGTGGGGTTTTCTTCTTCTCCCCATTTCATATTGATGCATAGATGATGATGATGATGCAAACACATTACTAGCCTATGACTCTTACTAGGGTTGTGACAACTCACCCCCACTCAAAAGAATCTCGTCCCGAGATTTGAAGTCATCGGAAGAGAGCGGGGTACTCTAGTCGGAGACGATCTTCTCTTTCCCATGTCGCCTCTTTGTCCGAATGATGTGACCACTGAACTTTAAGAAACTTGATGTTCCGGCGTCGAGTGGTACATTCAGCTTGATCAAGAATACGAACAGGGTATTCCCGATATGAAAGGTTATCTTGGAGATCAAGTGTTTCGTGGTCCACTTCTCGGACAGGGTCCGAAAAGCAACGCCTGAGTTGAGAGACGTGGAAGACATCATGAACTTTGGAAAGATGCGGTGGAAGTTCCAATTGGTAGGCAACCTCTCCTCGTTTAGCAAGAATGCGAAAAGGTCCAATGTAACGAGGAGCCAACTTGCCTTTGATACCGAATCGATGGGTACCCTTCAGAGGTGTAACCCGAAGGTAAGCCTTCTCGTCAACTTCGTAAGTCACAGACTTATGATGACGATCATATTGACTTTTTTGACGGGATTGGGCTGTTTTCAACTTTTCACGAATAATGCGAACTTGCTCCTCTGCATCCTGGATCATATCCGGACCAAAGAGTTGCCTCTCTCCGGCTTCTGACCAGTTAAGAGGTGTTCGACATTTTCGTCCATAGAGAACTTCAAAAGGGGCTTTGCCCAAGCTTGATTGATAACTGTTGTTATAGGCGAATTCAGCAAATGGAAGGCAGTTCTCCCAATTCATACCGAAAGATATAACACAAGCTCGAAGCATATCTTCAAGAATTTGATTGACTCGCTCAACTTGACCACTTGATTGAGGATGGAAAGCGGTACTAAAAGATAGATGAGTCCCCATGGCAGTTTGAAAACTTTCCCAAAATCGAGAGGTAAAGATACTTCCACGGTCTGAGTTAATCTCCAAGGGAACACCATGAAGAGAAACTATTCGAGAAACATATAACTCCGCTAGCTGACTAGCAGTAATGCTTTCCTGAACAGGAAGAAAATGAGCCACTTTGGAAAGGCGGTCAATGACTACGAATATAGCATTGTTCCCTCTCTTGGTCTTGGGAAAACCGGTGATGAAATCCATACCGACCTTATCCCATTTCCATTCAGGAATAGCTAAGGGTTGAAGGATGCCAGCAGGCCTTTGATGCTCTGCCTTCACACGACGACAAACGTCGCAGTTAGCAACATACTGAGCAATTTCTCTCTTCATCCTAGTCCACCAGAACCTCTGACGTAGATCCTGATACATTTTGGCACTACCCGGATGAATTGTGAGAGGAGAATCATGAGCCTCCTTAAGAATCAGCTGCCTGAGATGTTGGCTTTTAGGAACCACTAAACGGCCCTGAAAGAGCACTACACCTTGATCATCTGTAGAGAAGTCCTTAGCGAGACCGCTAACAAGGTTCTCCTTGATCCGGGAAATTCCCTTATCACGCTTTTGGCCAGCTATGATTTGATCCTTAAGAGTAGGTTTCACCACCAAGTTGGATAGGAATCCTTGAGGAACAATGTGGAGATTCAACTTCTGAAATTCCTCATGAAGAAGTGGTTGACCTTGTTGTAACATCAAGTTGTTACAATAGGACTTACGACTCAGTGCATCAGCCATGACATTGGCTTTTCCCGGGGTGTAAGTTATCCCTAAGTCGTAGTCCGAGATCAACTCTACCCACCGTCTTTGCCTGAGATTCAAATCCGGCTGGGTGAAGATATATTTTAGACTTTGGTGATCAGTGTATATCTCGCAACGATTACCCAGAAGATAATGTCGCCATGTTTTCAGTGCATGGACAACACCTGCAAGCTCAAGATCATGTGTGGGATAATTATCCTCATGTGGACGCAACTGTCGAGATGCGTAAGCAATCACATGACGATCTTGCATGAGAATGCAACCTAATCCTTGTCGCGAGGCGTCGCAATAGATAATAAAGTCCTTAGATAAATCTGGTGGCACCAGAACGGGAGCAGAGGTCAGTCGTCTTTTCAACTCCTGAAAACTATGCTCGCATTGTGGAGTCCACTCGAACCTTTTATCTTTCTTGAGAAGTTCAGTTAGAGGTTTCGCAACCTTGGAGAAATTCTCAACAAAGCGGCGACAATAGCTCGCTAAGCCAAGGAAACTCCTTACTTGCTTAACTGATTCAGGTTGAGTCCAATCAAGGACGGCCTGAACTCTCTCAGGATTGACAGCAATACCTTTGCCAGAGATTACGTGACCCAGATAAGTCACTTTCGGCAACCAGAATTCACACTTGGAGAATTTGGCATATAGACGATGCTCTCGAAGTTTCAGCAATACCAACCTTAGATGCTCGGCATGTTCTTGTTCCTTCTTCGAGTAAATGAATATGTCATCAAGATAAACCACGACGAATTTATCCAAATACTCCATGAAGATCGAATTCATCAGTCGAGAGAAGGTGGCTGGGGCATTAGTTAATCCGAAGGACATAACGGTGTACTCGTATTGGCCATAACGAGTGACAAAAGCCGTTTTTGGAATGTCCCCGTTTCTAATTCTGATTTGATGGTATCCCAACCTCAAATCCATTTTGGAAAAGACAGAGGATCTAGCGAGCTGATCATACAAATCGTTGATCCTGGGGAGCGGATACTTGTTCTTGATAGTGACCAAGTTCACTGGTCGGTAATCCACAACCATCCGTTCCGAGCCATCCTTCTTCTTAACAAAAAGGACGGGGCAAGCCCAAGGAGAAGAACTAGGACGAATGAACCCTTTCTTCAAAGCTTCATCGAGTTGGGGTTTTAGCTCGGCTAGTTCTAAGGGTGCCATCTTATAGGGTCTTCTGGCTATTGGAACTGTCCCTGGAATAAGTTCTATTACAAACTCGACATCTCTGACAGGTGGAATACCTGGCAGTTCTTCTGGAAAGACATCCGGAAAATCACGGACTACCGGAATATCTTCTAGCTCAGGGAGAGGGCTAGCATTTAGAGAATAGAGTTGGCGCTTGGTTGTTTGAGTAGAGACATTAACTATCTCTCCCGAGGGATGTGTAAGTTGAACATTCCTAAAATGAGTATCAATCTTGGCATAGTGGGTTTTCATCCAATCCATACCTAGAATGATATTGATGTCCGAAGACTTAAGAGCTATCAAGGATGCTAGGAATACTAGTCTATCCACCAGAATTTCATTGTCATGGCTCACTCTAGAAGTTTGCCATTTTGATCCCGGAGTCTGAACTACTAAAGGTGTGGGCATGTCACAGAAAGACATGTTATACAACTGTGCATAAATTTCTGAGATGAATGAATGAGATGCCCCAGTATCAAATAGAACACATGCTGGATGGCTATTAACAAGAAGCGTACCTAGAATGACATCAGGGTCTTCAAGAGCTTCTTTAGCAGACACATAATTAACTCGCCCACGGGCAGGAGTTGGCTTCACATAGAAGGCTTTCCCTGGTTTTCCGCGTCCAGCGGGCTTGGCATTGTTCTGGGGACATTCACGAGAATAATGTCCCGGTTCTCCACACTTATAGCATACCACTGTAGCACGAGGGGCAACATTTGCTTGCGGTCCTCCAAATGGTCTGGGTGGAGGCTTGGACTGAACTGGACGAGGTGCCTGGAAGGATGGCCTCGCAGTGTACCTTGCCGGCATAGCTGCATTGGGTACCCATATTCGGCGCTTGTTGGGTCCTGAACCCGATGCAGGGTTGAAGTCACGGTTATGCCTCCTTGTGGCCTCGTAGTCAGTCTGTCCGGACTCAGCATTGATCGCTTTATTGACGAGAGCTTGAAAGGTGGCGCACTCATGCAGACGAAGATCTCGACGAAGCTCAGCATTTAGTCCCTTGCGGAACCTAGCCTGCTTCTTGGCATCGGTTGAGACCTCCTCTGGAGCATAGCGAGCAAGGTTTCCAAACTCGCGGCTGTATGCATCCACTGACAATCTGCCCTGGGTGAAGGCACAGAATTCCTCTCTCTTGCGGTCCATCAGCCCTTCCGGGATGTGATGGAGACAAAATGCGGCACTAAACTCTGCCCAGGTTGGCGCGGGTCCTTGAGGACGCATAGCTTCATAGCTTTCCCACCACAGGTTGGCGGGTCCCTCTAGGAAGTATGTTGCAAAGGTCACCTTGTTGGCCTCTAAAACATTTGCAGCTCGAATCTTGCGTGACATGCTGGTTAGCCAATCATCCGCATCGAGGGGATCGATCGAGTGATGGTACTTAGGCGGACACAGCTTAATGAAGTCACCAAGTGACACTCCATCATGGTGATCACTGCGGGGAGCACGTGCGGTGTTCTGTTCAATCCTCTCCAACAGCCTGTTGGTCTCCCTCTTATTCCTTTCGGCTTCTAGCATCACCTCTGCTAGAGATGGTGCTCGTGGCAGCTCTTCTTGCCTTGGCTGGCTACTCTCGCCTTGCTCATGAGCATACACAGGGTTGTTCCTGGTTGACACCATCCTGGGGAAAACAATCCATAGCTTAGACATAGCGAGCAACAACTCTAGGACAAGAATTAGGAAATGCTCTGATCAGCATGGTATGTAGAATAAACACCAATCAACATGGTAAAACAACTACCATATTAACATTAGTTTTCATACACACCATGACTTAGTTCAGTACAAACCCAAGCTGAAAACAACTACGGAGAGATGACACAACTCATCGGAGGCATCACAAGCATCCTATACATTATCTATCTACACCTCCGGAACTCAACTCTCAACCTTGATCATACCCCACATGACACACAGGACTGTGGCGATACGTCTACTAGCTTACTAGGTCTAGCATCCTCGCACTCAAACATCACCGTAGAATGCTTCGTACAGGTTACCCCCATGACCTGGAAGCTGAACCTGCGGATCTGGAAACACTCTAGCCTGGAATCCCTGGAAACCATAAGGGCACGGGTGTGGCCTTGGTCCCCTTGTCGGTGGCAACAGTGGTCCTCGAAGAGGGGTGATGCCTCCAACATCAGGCCAGTCTACGTGTGCTGGCAAATGAGTCCGCGATGGAGTCAGCATCTCCATATCTCCATAACCTGTTTGCACAACAGGTGCTAGCTGCGTCAAAGCTGTCCAAAGACGGGCACGGGTAGCATAGAGCTCCATGCGTAGGGCACGTGCATCACGGTCCCTAGTTTCCAACATCTGCGCGGTCACCCGTAGTCTAGGGTCTTCATGGGAATGATCAGAATAGGCTGCACTGAGATATCCATCCTCTCCTCCAATGGAAGCAGGTACATAGCAGAACTCCGTGTTCTGAAGCAGACCATGGTGAAACCTCATAATAGTCAGCATAGTATAGGCGGCTTCCTGAACTGCCATATCTATGGTAACTCCCAATCCATGAGTCCAGTGAAGCGGCTCTGCAGCTCCAGGATATGAAGGGTATATCCTAACAGTACACAGATACTGACTCTGGTTGAAATCTCGGTACTGCTCCTCCACGGTGTACTCCGGGTACCAATGATATCCCGCCTCCATCATCACTCTAACCAACATGGCCGTGTGACCCGGCACATCGATGCACCTGGTCAGACGGACCACCTGACGGAAAGGACGAGAGGGCATCTGAAACAAAGAATGATGCAAAGACATTAGAGATCCTAACGGAAATTGAGCAGCATAACAACTGTAATTGCTCAACAAAATTTTTGAGACAATTTAAAGGAGATTGGAAAGGCATGACCACTCGACTATCTAGACTCAAATCTCTTCTCCATCTGTTTGTCACATCAACAACACTAAAATAACCACACTTACTCACAAACAAGCTAGTTATTGGTCCATGGCTAGTAACTCGTCATCCTAGGCAATAGATGACAATCCTAGTACCTATCCTCGTAGATAAGATGAGAACGACCCAGCATAGAATAACTTGGGAAGAGGAGTAAAAAGAGTCTTACGTTCCCTTCCACAATCAATTCCCCTACTTATCTATAGTGTTTCTAGACTCAACTTCGACCGGTTTGGCTTGATAGTCCTACAGTCAGTCAGGCTCTGATACCAACGCTGTCAGGACCCCGATACTAAGTCATATGATTCCATACTGTAACAAGCCACATCACTTTGCGGCCTCACGCACGGTACTCCACGGCTGCAGCCTTACCTTGGCCGGGACCGTTTGCGTCTTTTGGCTCACGTATGTGAACATGTCGCTGGCAATCACACAACAAAGAACCCGGGCCGAGATAACTAGTCATAGAACCCAAGTGGCACATCCGTACGGAAACAGGCATACATAACCCAGCAATGCAGGTGTCGGTCTCAAGCGTGTGTAGACGAGTCGTAGCAAGTTACAAGGACTCCATTACGTCGCGAGACACGAATGTCATCGCTGCACGTAGACGAGTCGTAACAGGCTACAGGGACTCCATTACACTGCGAGACATTTCCCCAAAGGGACAGACATAGCAGCAAAGAAGGATACATGCCGGTCAATCAATGTGTCCGGAGCAGTAGCAAGCTACCAAGGCTCGGTGGAAGCACAAAAAGACAGTTTCCCGTAAGGAGTACTGCTAAAGGCACACAACTATGTGTCGGATCCCATACATACCGTTGCACGCCGCACGTACGCACGACATGCCCGTTATGCATAGATACAACTATGGCATCACAACATCACCATACAACAACATGACTTTTATTTAAAAGGCTCAGAAGAGCCTTGCATAATATGTTTTTACAGATAGGGGTCACATGACCCGGCACTCAAGTTATACAAACAAGTTCATACAAGCCAGCGGAAACTTAGAACTATCCGAGTACGGACAGTGAAATGAAAAGAGGGCACATGGCCTGACTATCTACAGCACGCCACACGGCACAGGGTCGTAGCTAGGACACCAGCTATTCGGCATCGTCAACGTCTATATAGAACCCACCTGATGGGTCCTGGTTTTCCTCTGCAACATTAATTAAGCAAGGATGAGTACAATCGTACTCAACAAGTCTTTAAAACAGACCTAGTCTAGTTATGCTCATGTATCAACAAAGGGGTGGAGGAGTTTATGCAGAAAGCCAGCTTTGACTCATGGCTAACCTACACTACTCAGTTTTACACTCTTTGTTACAATTTTACTTATCGCACACGAGTCCACTAACTCCATCTCAATACACCACCATGGACTCACCTTCCCCTCCCGGAAAAGTGCCATCCACGGTACTCACACTTGTCTTGAGATTTTTAGAAGTATCCATTTGATTATCTATGAACAGCATAAGTTCTCCAAGTAGTCCATATCCGTGGACGCGGCTATTCGAATAGTTTCATAACCCTGCAGGGGTGTACTTCTTCACACACGCTCTCGCCACTTATCGCTGTGTGCCATAAACCATGCACCTCGGCAACCTTCAAGCGGATGCCCAGCGAGGGAGTCGGCCACGACCGTCAATCACATAAGACCTCTAGTCCAGGCTACCGCCTATTTGAGACTGACCCGCATGGAAGTCCGGCCGAAGTTTCCACTACGGTCCCAAACGATGTGCGCAGGGTTCCCAAGCCCACCATTCGGGTGACCCTTGGTACACCGTGCCACTGCCTACCGCGTCGTAACCCACCCCGAGGGTCAGCGCTACGCACGGCCTCCAGCAAGCTATAAACACCAGAAACTACTTGCAATACCTGGACCAAAGACTAAGCGACTGATAAGTCGAGCGGGGTCATATTTCAGGGCCCAGCATGTGGTAGTATCTCGTCTTGGATCTCAAACACGGAACCCAGTTCCTAAGAACGGTCTCAATGAGACAACCCACTATGTACTCCTACATAGCCTCTCATTGCCACCTTTTACCAAAACGGATTCGTTATGAGCCCAACACATCGTAACATCACAGTTTCACTCTAACTCATCACCCAGATGAATCAGACCTGACACAACTCTAAGCATAGCAGCATGGCATGAAGATAAGCTAAGCACATCACGGCACAAGCATCTACCAGGTATGCTAGGTTGCAAGGTGTAGCTATTTACTGTGACAAGATCAGGTCATGCATAAGAATAGGATCATCTACCGGGTATGACTGACATGTGATCGTTTGTCCTAATGCAATAATGAGAGCAGGAGCGAGAGAATGGGATGTTATCGGAATGATCAATGGGGTTGCTTGCCTTGCTGAGTTGCGGAAGAGTTCTCTCCTTCGTCGGGGTACGGAGTAGTATCGTCTGGATTCGGACCTACCGCAATGCAGATAAGAACAATCAATACAAGCCAATGCGACAATATGATGCATGATCATGGCATAGTGGTATACATGGGTGAGCTAGTGTGAATGGTGATCATGTCTATTTAATTCAGATTTGAATATAGGTTCCAAGTTGTCCTCATTTCAAATTCCATATAATGACCTAATGCTAAAATGTCCAAGTTCACCTATTTGGGTTGCTCTATCATGCATGAGAGTAGCACCATTGGATTCATTGGATTTTTCTGATAAATTTTCATATATAAATTATTTTCATCCGACTTACAGATTAATTTATATGATTTTTCAAAGTTTTAAACATTTTCTGGAATTATTTTAAAATAAGAAAATGAGTTATGACATAAGCATGATGTCATGATGACATCAGCTGGTCAGCTGACTCGGCCCAGAGTCAAACCTGACATGTGGGGTCCACATGTCAGTGTCTGGTTAGTTTAACTAACTAATTAAAATTAATCCTAACTAATTAGCAGACCGGGGCCCACTTGTCAGTGTCACATTAGTTTAACTAAATGATTTAAAGTAATCCGTGATTAACTTAACTAATCTGGACAGGGGCCCCACCTTTCATTGACTCACAGAGTCAAGCCAGGGGTCCACCCGGGTCAAACCCACCGGAGTTGGCCGGCGGCTTGACGCCGGTGACCTCCAGAGACGGCGGCGTCCGTCGGGTTTCTTCTACAGGGGGTTATCTAGCGAGCTAAGGCCACTGGCGAGTAGCCCGCGCACAGCCGCATCCATCCGGAGCCGCAGGAGGTCACGGGGTCGCCGGAGCTCGCCGGAAACGATCTCGTGGCGGCGGCCGGAGCTCGGGTTCGGACGCAAACGCGACACAGGGCACGGAACGACCGGGCGATGGGTTCTACAAGCTCCTGGGAACTCCAGGAGTTCATTCATGCACATGCGCGTGAGCTTAGGGGTCTGCACGCACGGCGACGACCGACCACGGCGGCGAGGTGGATTCGGGTCCGACGGCTAGGCTAGCTACGGCGCGAGGAAGAGAGGGGGAACGCAGGGGGAAGGAGTAGGAGCTCACTGCGGATCCAGAGAGCTGGTCAGTGGCCTCGGGGGCGGTCGGAATCGACGGCGAGCCTCGAATTCCCCTCCGGCGACCCAAGGAGGAAGAAGACGGCGCGACGGTGATAGAAGCCCTCCGGCGATGTGTGGCTTGTCTGGGAGGTGGAGGAGGTCCGGGCAGAGCGATTGGCTGGCTCAGGAGGGCTCGGGGTTGGCTAGAACGACGGCACGTCGGAGAATCGTGGGTCGGCCATGGCGGAGCCGAGAGGAGAAATGCGAGAGAGAGAGAGAGAGAGAGCGGGAGAGAGGAGAGTAGAGGAGGACACGGCGGCGAGGAGCTCCACTCTGGCACTCGTGGAGGTCTCCACGACAACCAGGCAGGCAGGAGGTGGCCGGCGCGCGGCGACCACGCACATGGCGTCCTCCTGGCGCGAGGTGGACGATGACTGGCGTCGGCTCGCTCCTGGGCCGGGCCTGCTACAGTGTTGGGCCATGGGTAAGCTCTTTCCCCCTTTTCCTTTTATTTCTGTTTCCTGTTTTCTAATATTTGTTTTATTTCCTATGCAGGTTCAAATGACTTTTATAAAATGACCCAAATATTTTCTAAATTGTAGTTTGAATATTCCAAACTTATAATAATAGTTTCAGATTATTTTGGAAACAATGATAATGATATTTGCTTTATTTGTCATTTTCCAGGGATGTAAACCATTAATGTCCCTGGTATATCCATGTCCCTATTTATCAGACATAGGGGACATTTTTTATGGGCATTTTGGATTTGTTGAAATTTCATTTATCTAGAAATCCTATAATTCATTAAGTGGGTGGGGTTTTCTTCTTCTCCCCATTTCATATTGATGCATAGATGATGATGATGATGCAAACACATTACTAGCCTATGACTCTTACTAGGGTTGTGACACCTAGATCATAAGTTCCGCCACCGCAAGGCTCTGTAGCCACCGAAAACCAATCTAGACCCCGTTCCGGCACCCTGCCAGAGTGGGAATCATCTCTGGTGGCCATCTTCATTATCCCGGCGGCCACCACGATGAGAAGGGAGTAGTCCACCCTCGGGGCTGAGGTTTTGTACCAGTAGCTATGTGTTTAATCTCTCTCTCGTGATCTTGAGATGTCACGATCTTGATATATCATGGGCTTTCTTAACATAGATGGATCATATGATGTTTCTCCCCTCTATACTCTTCTTGTGATGAATTGAGTTTTCCCTTTGAGATTTCGTTGTTAATGGATTTGAGAACACTTGATATATGTCTTGCAATTGAATACTTGTGGTGACAATGGGGTATCGTATTGATTCACTTGATATGTATTTTGGCACTCAACTTGAGGATTCCCGCGATGACATTGGGGTAATCTATGCATAGGGGTTGATGCACGTTCTTGTCTTTGTTTCTCAGGTAGAAATCTTGGGGCACTCCTTGAAGTTCTTTGTGTTGGAATGAGTATTATGAATCTGAAATGTTGTTTTAGTACAAACTCTTGATTAGATCGATCGGAAAGAATAGTTTCTGTTATTTTGGTACGAACTCTGTGATAAGATCGAACGGAAAGAATAGCTTTGAGGTAGTTTCGTAAATTACAAACAATTTCTTCTTATGTACTCTGCTAGATACTAACTTTGGAGTGATTCTTCGTTGTATGTTGAGGGATGGTTATATGATCCAACTATGTTAGCACTGTTGAGAAATTGCACTAGCGAAAGTACGGACCCTAGGCCTCATTTTCAAGCATCGCAATACCATTTTTGTGCCCATTTACTATTTGCAACCTTGCTGTTTTTATTTATTCAGATTATAAAAATATATTTCTATCATCAATATTCCACTTTTATCACCATCTCTTCGCCAAACTAGTGCACCTATACGATTTGCCATTGTATTGGGTGTGTTGGGGACACAAGAGATTTCTTGTATTTGGTTGCAGGGTCGTTTGAGAGAGACCATCTTCATCCTACACCTCTCACAGATTGATAAACCTTAGGTCACGCACTTGAGGGAAAATTGCTACTATCCTACAAAACTCTGCGCTTGGAGGCCCAACACGTGTCTACAAGAATAAAGTTGTGTAGTAGACATCAAGCTCTTTTCTGGCGCCGTTACCGGGGAGTTGAGTGCATGAAGGTATATCTTTAGGTCGTGCAATCCAATCTTTTAGTTTCTTGTTTTATCACTAGTTTGGTTTATAAAAGAAAACTACATAAAATGGAATTGAGGTTGCATCATGTTATTGATCATCTTTATAATATCTTTCTTGAAAATGATGGATCATAAAATTGTGCTCAATTGAAAGAAGAAGAATTCAATAAAATGATTGGAATGAATGGTGAGCATGATTGCAATGTTTTTAGTATGAATTCTTTGAATATCCATGGTGCTAATGATATGCGAAGCCATAAGTTTGGGGATGCTATGTTTGATGAAGATGATATTTTTGTTCCCCCTAGTTTTGATGTGAAAATTTGTTATAATGAAAGCATGCCTCCTATTTATGATGATTATATTGATGAGAGTGGATTTGGAGAGGTCGTGACTTTATTTAATGATGAATCCACTAATTTGGAAGAGGTTGCTATTGATTATGACAACAAAGTTCCTATATTTGATGATTATGGTGATTACATGTATGCTATAAATAATAATGATAACCATGAAACTTGTCATCAAGATTTTAATTTTCAATCACATGATAGTTATTTTGTTGAGTTTGCTCCCACTACTATTGATAAGAATAAATTTGCTCTTGTGGAGAATAACAAAATCTCTATGCTTATGCATCATGAAAAGAATGCTTTATGTGATAGATATATTTTTGAATTCATTCATGATGCTACTGAAAATTATTATGAGAGATGAGCATATGCTTGTAGGTATTTCAATAATATCAAGCTTCCTCTCAATGTGTTGAAAATCTTGAAGCTATGCTTGTTTTGCCTTCCTATGCTAGTTGATTCTTGATCCCATAAATTGTTTTCTCATAAAATACATATGCATATTAAGTGAGTTATGCTTAAATGTGCTAGTAATATGCTTCATGATGCTCTCTTTATGTTTCAATTCTTTACTTTTATGCGAGCATCATTGAAATCATCATGCCTAGCTTAAAAGGCATAAAAGAAAAGAGCTTGTTGGGAGACAACCCAACACTTTTACCTACTGTTTTTGTGTGTTCACATGATTAATCTACTGTATTAATCATGTTTTATTGCTTTTGTTTCAATAAAGTACCAAGTAAAGCCTTTGGGATCATGTGGGGTGATAATTGATTTGATCTTGCTGAAAAACAGAAACTTTTGCGCTCACAAAAATAATTCTAATTTTTAACATAAGAGTGATTTTGAGTTTACTATTTTTTCATAAGATTATTATAAAAATTTATCACAGGGTAATAATTGTTCAGAATTTTTAAAGTAGCAGAAGTATGGTTGGAGTACAGATTAATACAAACTGTTCTGTTTTTGACAGTTTCTGTTTTCAATGCATAGTTTGCTTGTTTTCTAGTTTATACAGCTTATATTGCTCAATATAAATTTTTTAAATGATATTATACAGTATTAATTGTGTGAGAACAATTATGGATCTTGTCTTGACAGTACCAAAGTGAAATGGTTTGCTCTTTATCATACTAACCCATCTCACGAAGTTCCGTTAAGTTTTGTGTGATTGAAGTTTTCAAGTTTTGAGTGATATGTCGATATGAGGAGAATTAGGAGTGACAAGGACCTAAGTTTGGGGATTACCAAGTCAACCCCCAGTTAAAATTCAAGGAATATCCAAGCAACTAAGCTTGGGGATGCCCTCTATCGTCTCCAACATTATTGGTAACCTTACTTTGAGCTATGTTTTCATTTGTCACATGATATGTGTTTTACTTAGAGTGTCAATTTATTTTGTTAGTATTTGTTTTATTTTATTTATAATAATGTTCTTCATCTTTTATTTCAATAAAAATGTCAAGGATAGCCCTCGCCATGCTTATTTTGCAAGTATACATGTTGCTGTTTCAAAATAGAAAGTTTACCTCTGTTGCAAAAATTCCCTAGAAAAGTAAAAATGTGATAAAATGTTGAATTTTCTTGCATAATAAGGTATGATAAATTTTATACAGTGTGGTAAATTTTCATAACATTTGGAGTTTAAGAAGTATTGATACTCTTGCATTCTTTAAAGACTGTGTTGTTTTGGTAGATTGCTGTTATGTTTACATTGTTTGCATATGTTTGCTTGTTTAATGATTCTATTTGAGGATAGGAGTATTAAATATTCAGAGGCATTTAGTATGCAATGTTTAATAATAATTTTAGTGATTTTCTACAGTAGATAATGATAAGGTTTTTGCATTAGTTTATACTAACTTATCTCACGAGTTCTTGTTGAGTTTTGTGTGGATGAAGTTTTCAGTATTAGGTAAACCGTGATATGAAAGGAATTAAGGAGACACAAAATCTCAAGCTTGGGGATTCCCAAGGCATACCAAGATAATATTTCCAGAAGTATAAATCATCTAAGCTTGGGGATGCCCTAGTAGGCATATCACCTTTCTTCATCAACAATTATCGGTTAGTATCGGTTGATCCTAAGTGTTCGCTTATTCACATGATGTGTGCTATTCTTGAAAAGTTATTTTGTTTTATTTTTCTTGATGTTTTAATAAAATACTTAGATTTTAAAGTTTTAAATAAAATAGTATCCTCAAATAGTCGCAAGGAGGCTAAGTAAGCGGCATTCATATCCCGTCAACGAAGCTCTTTTCTTTGGAATTGCTCTTGTGCTTCACTTATATCCTATGAGTAATTTTTTCAATAAATTGAATGTCATGATGTTGAAATCATATAATTCTTAGTGGTAGCTTCACATTGGGTTTATAAAGTGAGATCTTTTGAGGCTTGACAATCACAATATTGGTCATACAAGCAATTCATGAATAATTAGTATCAGGAAGAGAACTTTCACATGCAGATACACTATCCTAGAAATCTTTTGTGATTGTGATACCCCATCAAAATATTATATGCCAAAATTGTTGAAGTTGGACAAGGAAGATAATGTAATGATTTATGTTTATTCATATTCACATAGAAGTTATATTGTCATAGATCCTTCAACATGTGGTGTTTCCCCCCACCTTTGCTAGCCAAAAATTCCGCACCAAGTAGAGATACTACATGTGCATCCAAAAACCCTTCAACCCCAAATCTTATTTTCAAGAGTCCACCATACATACCTAAGGATTGATCAAGATCCTTCAAGTAAGTTGTCATCGGTGCAATAAGGCAATAAAAATTGCTTCTAAAAGTGTTAGATCATTTAGTGTAAGAGAAAATTGAGCATTGTACGAACTTGTGATGGCAAAGTAATAAAAGCGAAGGAGTGAATAATAAAGGTTGCTATCATAAGGGGCAATATAACGTGACGTTCTTTTGCACTAAGGGGTTGAGCATAGAAACAAATAAGCACATGGCAACCTCGGCTTCCCTTTGCGAAGAGCCTATCTTTTACTTTATGTATTTACTTTTATGCAAGAGTCAAACTTTTTCTATCTATTCCTTTTTATTTTTCTCCTTTGGCAAGAATCATGTGGTGAGGAAATATATAGGAACATATGTCCACTTAAATATGGGTAGCATGAGTTATTATCGTTGACATCACCCTTGAGGTGAATACGTTGGGAGGCAAAGCAATAAGCCCCTATCTTTCTATGTGTCCGGTTGAAACGTTTTGCCCATGTGTATGCGGTGAGTGTTAGCAATCATAGAATACTATATGATGGTTAGGTATGCGGAGCTCTTACTTAAACTCTGTTCAATAAGTTAAATTTCAATTGCTTGGTCACTAAGAACATAGGTTGTTGGGTTTCAAGAGAATTCATTGTTTGAACCTTAACATATGAATTGGTTGCTACTTTAACATGAGAGAGCTTTATGACAAAAGAATTGTTGTAATGATGCTAGGAAAAGTGATTGAAATTATCATTGATCAAACTTATGCACTTTGCTAGCATTCACACTTCATAAATTATTTCTTTTATCACTTACCTACTCGAGGACGAGTATGAGTAAAGCTTGGGGATGCTGATACGTCTCCAACGTATCTATAAATTATGAAGTATTCATGCTATTATGTTATCATTCTTGGATGTATTACAATCATTTTATAGCAACTTTATATCATTTTTTGGGACTAACCTACTGACCCAGTGCGCAGTGCCAGTTGTTGTTTTTAGCTTGTTTTTTACATCGCAGGAAATTAATATCAAACGGAGTCCAAACACCACGAAACTTTTTGCAGATTTTTTTGGACCAGAAGCAACCCAATGGGCCAAAGATGCACCTGAGGGTGCCCCGTGGGGGGCACAACCCACCAGGGCACGCCAGGGCCCCCTGGCGTTCCCAGGTGGGTTGTGCCCACCTCGCTGGCCTCCCGCACCCCGTCTTTGCACTATAAATTCCCAAATATTTCGACACCCTTCGGGGTAGCCCTAGATTAGAAGTTCTGCCGCTGCAAGGCTCTGTAGCCACTGAAAACCAATCTAAACCCCGTTCCGGCACCCTTCTGGAGGGGGAATCATCTTCGGTGGCCATCTTCATCATCCCGGTGGCCACCACGATGAGGAGGGAGTAGTCCACCCTCGGGGCTGAGGGTTTCTACCAGTAGCTATGTGTTTAATCTCTCTCTCTCTCTCGTGATCTCGAGATGTCACGATCTTGATGTATCATGGGCTTTGTTAACATAGATGGATCATATGAGATTTCTCCCCTCTATACTCTTCTTGTGATGAATTGAGTTTTCCCTTTGAGATTTCGTTGTTATCGGATTGAATACTTTAATGGATTTGAGAACACTTGATATATGTCTTGCAATTGAATACTCGTGGTGACAATTGGGTATCGTATTGATTCACTTGATATGTATTTTGGTATTCATCTTGCGGATTCCCGCGGTGACATTGGGGTAATCTATGCATAGGGGTTGATGCACGTTCTTGTCTTTGTTTCTCCAGTAGAAATCTTGGGACACTCCTTGAAGTTCTTTGTGTTGGATTGAGTATTATGAATCTGAAATTATTTGGTGTTGGTTTAGTACAAACTCTTGATTAGATCGATCGGAAAGAATAGCTTCTGTTATTTCAGTACAAACTCTAGGATAAGATCGAACGGAAAGAATAGCTTTGAGGCGGTTTCGTACACTACAAACAATTTCTTCTTATGTTCTCCGCTAGATAGGAACTTTGGAGTGATTCTTCGTTGCACGTTGAGGGATGGCTTTATGATCCAACTATGTTAGCACTATTGAGAAATTGCACTAGCGAAAGTATGGACCCTAGGCCTCATTTTCAAGCATTGCGATACCGTTTTTGTGCCTGTTTACTATTTGCAACCTTGCTGTTTTTATTTATTCAGATTATAAAAATATATTATTATCATCAATATTACACTTCTATCACGATCTCTTCACCGAACTAGTGCACCTATACAATTTGCCATTGTATTGGGTGTGTCGGGGACATAAGAGATTTCTTGTATTTGGTTGCAGGGTTGTTTGAGAGAGACCATCTTCATCCTACACCTCTCACGGATTGATAAACCTTAGGTCATCCACTTGAGGGAAAATTGCTACTGTCCTACAAAACTCTGCGCTTCGAGGCCCAACACGTGTCTACAAGAATAAAGTTGCGTAGTAGACATCAGAAACAAGCAAAAATTCAAAAGAAAATTGGACAACACTTCGATTGGAATAGAAGCGAAACTTGATAAGATGGAAGAACTTAAAAAGAGAACACAACACTCTAGTTAAATGGATAACCAAGGAAAGAAGATAATCTTGACAGAACGATGTGATGGTTCAAAGAGAGCAACATCACAAAGCCTTCGGAACAAAAGACTATAAGCTAGATCGATGGAAGGAAAAGAACGGAGAAGAAAATGACAACTTCTATGCCAATTGAATTAGAGAGCATCTTACAAAGGAGGATTGAACGGAATTGTTGGAAAATCAACAACGAAAAGAACAAGCTTGTTGTGGGCTCATGGAAACATCTCAAAATTATGAGGTGATAACCGGCCACTAGCGGAAACAATTGATTGGTTGGGAGCAACAAAGAGATAAAAACTTCTTTCACCAATAGGATGCATTGAGTACTTGGATCTTGATAAGCACCTTGATAGCAACAATCCTTAGGAAATGTTTTAGGTGAAATCCAATCGAAAACAGCTCCAAGGAAGACATGATGGGTTTAAATATCTCATTATTGACAATGCTTCTTCAACAGTCCTCGTGAATCAAGAATGCTATAACACCATGTCAAAAGATAAGGGAGAATGAATTGCATTTTAACATGCAAGATAAACAATACTTGAGCCTCTCCAACAAGAATCTTGAAGAACACTCGAGAATGATCTTAATTCTTGACGAACCAGCATGAAGAACCTCTGTATGCAGAAGAATGATCAAAAATAAATGAAGGTTGAAAAGAATAAGATTATGAACTTGCAAGATTTAGATGAAGCTTCGCAATGAGATACTTGAGAAAACTTGGAACTTCGGAAAAAGAAAGATGTGAACTTTTGAAATCAAGAATTTGATATCATGAACAACTTTGAAACAAGGATTGAAATCACCTTGATGAAACAAGAATAAGATTTATGTTATGCTTATCCTTCATCAAGTTAAATTGATGACAAGCAACGGATTTCACATACTACTTATTCTTCTTGGAAAGATTGGAGAGAGAAAGCACAGACTTGAAGAATTCTTGATTGAGAACACCGATAAGAATTTGGAATGAATGAGGATGCCAGGAATGAACGGAAATACATGAGAATGAAGAGACCACAATCCACCTAGCCGAAAACTTGATTGAAGCACCGAAGTAGTTGAGATGTGAACAAAGGGACAACAATTGAGAAGAATTTGAGAATGAAAGCTGAAAGCTGAGAATGAAGAATTCTTCGGAAATGATGGCCTTTGGAGGATCGAGAAATGGAACAACTAATAAATGCTTGAGATAGACATGGAAAGAGTTACTCATTATCGAAAACAACTTGAGAGGATAGCAGGGAGCTAAAACCATGAATCTTCAAGAGAATGAGCAAAGATTTAAGAGAAACTCTCGTTTGGTCTTCAATGCTAAGAATGATGATGAGAAACAACACCAAGAATTACTAAGGCACTCTAGAATAATGAATAAGGAAAGTTTGAGCCATTGATGAAAATTAATTTGAAGCGGTCTTGGAGAAGGAATGTGACTGAAGGAGTTCATACTTACGTCACATTTCAAAAGGACATGAGTTTATCTCCAGGACTGATTAGAAGAGTCGGGTAAGATCCTGGGGAGAAAACTATGGGTTATGGGCCCACTCAAAGGAAACCACCATTGAACCAATTGCTTAGACACAAAGATTGCACCAGTACGAACTGAAACTTGATGAGTTGAGAACCTCAAAATAATTGAAATGATTTTGAACGGAAACATGAGTCTTCTAAGATATGCTACACTCCAGAGAAGAATAGAGGGACCTAAACAACAAGAGAGGCTTGGATAAAAATTTCCAACATCGGAAACCATTGAACGGATGAAAATGATATGATGAACATCGACAGGTTGAATCAAATCCATCGAGGAACAAAACATGAATGAAGAATGATGAATTCATAGCACTTGAGCATCTTCACAATGAATCCCCGGATACGATACGGAAGAAAAGATGGGGGAAGCATAGGCGAAAATAGGCACTTGGATGAGAATTTAATTGAAGAAGACAAAGGGCGGGAGGGTGGTGGAAACAAAGAAAACTTGGGACGGATGAAAAGAACTCTAGAAGGAAAAGAATTCATGACAACTCCGGTTGATCAAACGGATTAACATCCCCATAGAAATATGAGAACACCACTTACGAAAGATAGATATGAAATCATGACTTGACATTAAAGCAACCGAATTACCATATTCCACAAAACAAATGACGAAGCTTACGAAACAAGACGGAAACAAATACACAAACCATCGTGCATTTGTTGGAAAGATAATCCTAGGTAACTACTTGAATTCCCACCTAAGAACTCCTGAAATCTTTGGTTATGCAATCGGGTCCACGGATACAAGGAGTAAAATACATCACTCAACTCCTAGCAGTAATACTACTCTCCAATGTATCACACCCGTCAACACAAAACCAAAGGCCTCATAAATTCATCTACCTCAGACCCTCGTAATCACAACGATACTCATTATGGTAGTACATCTGGATGCTCACCCTAGTACTGGGTGACGCCAAACTCCTCTCACCACAAATATATTGAAGCAATTTCAAACATCCTCCGTCCTGAGATACTAAGGAAAATGAATGATAACAATGTGGCCAGAATCCATGCATCTCTACTCCCGGAACAAAGTCAATTCATACAGGAGGCGCCAAGAACAAAATTCCATCACATCCACATCATATAGTTTCCAAAGTACCCGTGGGATCCTAAAAAAATTGAGTAAGAAGAGGGTAGAATTAAAATTCCTAAGTCATAATTTCTCACCAGAGTATAGAAGAGGAGTAAAATAATTCTACTCTCTGATATAACTAGACTCAAAATACTTTTTCACTAGACTCGACTCGGCCAAGTTCGATCAATCAAGGGGGCTCTGAGGTCGGTACATGCTATAATACCGACTTGTAAGGCCCAAGATGCGATATTATCCTTATTTTGGCTCGAGGGCCTTGACAGGGATAGAAGCGCATCTCGTCATTTTGCAAGAATGGATATCATTAGAAGTACATGTATAGAAAATCTGAGTATATGGGATTGGATTACACTCGCCACAAGCTAAGTCAAGATCACATCAATACAACAACATATTCAATCATCATACATAAGAGCAACGTCTGACTACGGACGAAATCGAACGATAAAATGACATGCATCCTTGCTATCCCATAACATCGTCCTGGAACCCATCCTAGATTGATGAAGAAGAAGAGAAGAACTCCAAATCAAACAAGCATCACGCTCACGTCCAAGCATCGCACTACATGTACCTGCAACTGTTGTTGTAGTAATATGTGAGCCACTGGGACTCAGCAATCTCATTTCCAAGGGTATCAATAGCAAAGCTTAATGGGTGAGGTATGGTTAAGTGGTGAGGTTGTAGAAAGCACTAAGCATTTAATTGAGTAGCTAACTTACGAGTACACTAATAAGGGGGTGAAAAGCATATAAACTGATCTGAGCTATTAATGATCACTAAGTGATCTTGAACACCTACTTATGATCAAACATAAACCCACCATGTTCTCATTCGGTACAGAACTCACAAGTCGAGACAGTCATAGTTACGCACACAGTTGGTCTATTTTATTTGAGTTTACTTCAAGTTTTCTATGACCGTGTGTTAAAGGGGCACTCTCCAACGTATCACCATCTTGGAATTCCTTCAAAATGAGCAAATACGACAAACACTTGGAAAAACAAATATGGTTACCATTAGTGCAAAACCAAGCATTCAAGTGGTGAATCACCGCACCAGTGTTGTCATCATGCATAACATATGGCGTGACAAGGGATAGTGTCATGGCATTTAAGCATAAAAATGGAGCACAAGCAATGCAATCATGGAAACAAGGATGCCTAGGTGAGGTAGGGATGCAAATATGTCTGACAAAATAACAAGCATCTACCTCATGGTCATAGCACATATGCACAAAGCAATCAAAAAATGGTCTATGGTAGGCATAGGAATCATTCACAACACCAAGTAATATGAAGTGTCTAAACACATGTGGCAGGTGCAAGACAAGCCAAACATAATGTGCACATGGTGTAGTGAAGGTAGTGAGGCACTCAACACAATAGAAAGAGCAAGTGTTTAACATGTGTGAGGCTATCAAATCAAGCATTTAGCAAGCAATGTGGCATGGCCAATGTGAAGAATGGACATTGTTGCAACCAAGCATATGGTAAGAGCAAACAATCCACAAATTGGGTGTAACACACAAGGTATATATGTCATGAGGCATGGAACAATGGCAATCACGAGTGAAAGCAATATCTCTAACATGTGTGCAAGTGGTCCAAGATGACCAATATGTGTCATGATATAAGCAACACAAGTATGAAGATGCAGAATATCTATGCTCAAGAAGGATGTCACCTCAAAAACATGACCTTGTGCGTCCATCACAATGCCGATGCGCAAGCAAGTGCGATGTAGAAACTCATCGATGTAGCAAGGCTCTCCCTCAAGAGCTCGAATCGTCAACTCACGTGAAGTGGAAGTTGACATGTCGTCAAAGTATCCTATGCATACACACAAGAAAGAAAATAATGTATGTGCATGGTAGATAAACACATCATCCATCATGATGGTTCTTCTCTATTGCACATAACCATTAGGCACAAAAGTGCATGAACAATATGATGCAACAATGGCTATATTCATGGCACTAGGCATATGGTGCAAAGAAGGAAGACAAGCATGGTTCACATGAAAGATGTCAAAAGCTCCAATAATATGTGAGAAAGCTATGGGGGAAATCTCATTAGCAAGAGTAGAAGAATAGTTGTACTCAATACATGGAAAAACATATACTCCCTCTGTCCGGGATTACTTGTCATAGAAATGGATGTATCTAGATGTATTTTAAATCTAGACACATCCAATTCTTTCCATTTTGATGACAAGTAATTCTGGACATAGGGAGTAGCAAGAAAGAGGCAACACATGGAGATATGTGACAACATGCAATGTCAGTCATGTGCAAAGCATGGCAATGGTTGTCATCAACCGCATAAAAGGAGCACATCGGTGATGCAACATAAGCAAGCATGGTGATCATGGCATGCAAACTAGTAGTGCGAAGATGAAACATACTAGAGGAAATCATGATTCTCATGTCATTTGAGCAAATAATAGGCATAGACAATGCACATGACCTAACACAAGCACGGGAACAAAACATGATCAATATATTGTCATAGGCATGGGGCACAAAGCAAACATTGCAATAACAAGTAATATCTCCACCAACCTCACAAATACACATACAAATACGAGAAGCATGGGTCATGCGTAATGCAAAGCATGGGTGACAAATGCATGACAAAGGAATAGAAATGAGCATATCATGCAAAGTGAACATGGCAATATGGGCAAAGGATAAATAATGTAAAATAAGCCATAACCATGTGAGAGCCATGTAGACGAGGTGCGCGTAGTCGCGAGGAGAATGGTTGGACACACATTCCGGTTAATCCCAAAGCATCGATGCTCTCAAGAGCTCTTTTTTTCAACTCATGGGATTGTGAGGTTGACGAGTGTTCATGACTACCTACACACAACAAAGACAAATGAAAATTAGTGTGCGTGTGGTATATGTATACATCATCCGTTAGGATGTGCATGTGCTTGTGTTCATTAGCACAAAATTTCCAATGCTCCAATAAATGAGATGCATGGTATAGGAATACATCATCCATCATGCAATTATAGTTATTATGCTCAACATGATTGGGATGCAATTATAGCAAGTATGTGGCACAAGCATTTTATGCATATCAATGGCAAGCATATTGTGCACACAATGAAATGGATCATGCAGTGAATGGGATGGAACAAAATCTCCTATGATGTATGAGTAAACTATGGGGGTATCTACATGTGCAATAGCGGAAGCATAATTTGGAGAATATAGACAACATCCAAAACAATGCATATCCGAAGCTAGGTAGTCATGGCATGTCGTATTAGAATTATTGCACAAATGATGCAAAGGAAGCATTGCAATATCATCACAAGAAAAAAAATGCCAATAACCATGGGCTTATCGTCTATGCCATATGAGAAAATGGGATTTACTGTTATGGAATATGCATAGTCACTATGGTGAGATTGCAAAGATGCCATATGGGAAATTTCACGCATAGCATATGACAAGTCAAGTGGATTGTCAAACATGATGTGACCAATAGAGTTTTCACATGATATCCTATGGAGTATAGCATCAGAACTAGGCAATTCGACATGCTCATCATCATATGCATCATAAATAGGTGGCACATCTAAGCATGAAGAAGACATAGCATGTGAAGTATCCATAAGGTGATCAATATCACGCAAGCAATCAATGTCAAGATAGTCCACTAGTGGGACAAGAGCATCACCTTCACCTATTGTACCTTTCTCATTCCACTCATGTGGTGTAGGTGAGGTGGGATAAACCAACTCGTGGTCATCTTCATCATGATCGAACCATGTGGTGGGTGCATCATCATCCACTATGGCCATCATCTTGTCCAAAGGGAGGACGAAGTCGTCAAGGATCGATGCATCATCAAATATGGGAAGTTGCACCAAATGAGAAGACACAATAGGAGTAGAGGTTAAGTTGTTAGAAATCGAAATGGCCTCACATGCCCTATAAATTACGTCACTCGCTCTATGTGGTGGTGGCTCACACAATCCCTCGAAGTAGGTGCACTCATGGTCACATATGGTGGAGTCACTCATCTCACTCAAGTGGTGGGGGTTGTGTCTCTCCTCACATGGAAATGAGGGCAACTCATCATATATGGGGCTAGTGGTGAAGTCACTCTCACTCTCAATATTGGGGCAAAAGTCTATCAACTCATCACCAAATGTCATCATGGTCGAAGGGAAAATCCCATGCTCAACCAACTCATCGCCGTCATCGTGAATGAAGGCCATAGATGGCGCATCTCCTCCATGACCAAAGGGAAAACCCCATGCTCGGCCATCTTCCTTGGGATGCTTCTGAAGATGGAAGGGTCACCCATGCATGTAGTCGATCGCCTTGATCTTGGCGTCAAAGCTTGTCCTTGGTGGTGCTCTTGGTCTTCGTGCACTTGTTTCTTCGAAGATGTGCGACTTGAGCGTCTATGCCGTGACGATGGCGAAAGGGAAGAAGACATGTAGTTGGCCACCATTTGTCGAAGTTGCTCCATGTATGCCGCCATCATGTCTCTTTTCCGAGCTTCGGAGTGTTGTATGTCGATGGTGAGTCGCTCAAGTTGTTGGTTGATGTGGTTGCTCATGTCGATGTAGTCGTCGAAGACCGAAGATGGCGTGCTTTGCCTAGCCATCACAAGACTCGAGCAAAGCTGAGTGGGAAATGAGATAAACAATACCAAGATACCGTTCCCAAAGTTGAGGATGTATCCCGTCTCACTCAATGTGAATTGGGAGAATAGTGGAATTGGCACCGTACTTGTTCACTCACACCTACAAAAAATCTTATCGAGTTGCTTGGTTAGGACAAGTGGCACAAAATTCAAGCAAAATGTGAGTCAAGATATTTAAAATGTTGAGGAAGATTCACAAAATTGCAATGCAAAGCAAATAGATCAATAAATATAGTGGCACTAGGAACACATGCACGGATAGATAAATGGGATACACGCAACCAAGGAATGAGCACAAATGTGATAGACCCGGGAAAAGCTCATGTTGCACGGATACTAGAAGAGACAATATCTCGATTGCTCAAATGGGCTAGATACGCGCTTGTGCACCAACCTATGAGAGTAAAAGTGTCATCTTCAATCCCAAGTATGTTGTGTATGTATGATCCAAGAGTATGTACTATGCAAAATGGCTCAATGCTATGTCTACTGCTTACAAGCTCTTTTGTATCTCCTCTTTTGCTTAAAAGCTTTTTCTTGTTTTGCTCCTTTTTTCTATGCTTGATGCTCGAACCAAGATATGAGACGAGTATGATGGATATGCATGGGAGAGACTTATGGCACAATGTAGATGACAAGATATTAGCACGCTAAAACTAGCTATGCGGCATATGAGTAACACTACGATGCACAAGTAACGTGGCCCGACAATTCTCAACTCGCTAGTCTCAATAGGTAAGGTATGCAATAGGCTCGGAGCGATCAAAGCAATCGCAAGGAAATAGACAATGATGTCGTCGAGGTTACCATCCTTGCTTATGGTTGTGGTGCCAAAAGGTGAGGTGGTCATTGTCGCTGTCGAGGTTGAGGCGATGATGAGTGGCGGTGTTGTCGATGTAGAACCGTCCCTAATTAGCTGAAACACCTTAGGAAACAGAAATCACAACTCAAAACCTCAAACAAAATTTGGTTAGTATGGCGGAAAACCTATGCGGAAGTTATGGTGGAGGCCTAGGCAAATATGCCAAAATTTCTAAAATTTCATGGAGTCAAATGATGATGAATCTATTTTTGTGAGATGGGGGTGTCAATAGCTATCCAACGAGCTAAAGAATGTCAAAATCAAAGTTCGGATGAATTAGTTATGGACAAAACAATGAAACACGAAGGCTGAAAATCCTCGGGGCCATCCGGGGGGTTAGGCCAGAAATCCGGGACTTGATGTCCAGAATCGCTCGATTTTACTGCTCTAGATCCCGAATGTCTGGCCTAGGGCCTCAGATATCCGGCCTTAGGCCCGGATGTCCGGCCTGACTGATCTAGATCGAGATTTGGGGCCCAGGAACTCGATTTGGGGCAGAAATTGATGATTCAAAAGCCAAAATTTGATGGGGAAAAGGAAAATTAGGGGGATTAGGTGGTGGGAAAGCTAGACCCACTTGCCAAACACGAATTCCATGGATCAAAATCAAAAAAATCTCACAAGAACTAACAAATCACAAAATTTTTGGTGAGGCTATTTTTGGTGGGGATTTTCAAATTGGGACAAAATCAAACAAAATTAGGCTAGAAAACGAAGGGGGACTCCAAATTCATGAGAAACGTGGCTCTAGATACCAATATGATACGGGGCAAGCCCGTGTGGGTTGATCTTTCACAAATTGGAGACGAAGAACACGAAGAACACGAAGGGGAAATCACAAGAGGGAACACTCAAGAACAAGTTCAATCACACATCCACTAGACTCACCACACAAAATATCCATAAGGTACATGAACAACAAAGGGAAAAAGGATACATGGTAGAGTTCATCCCAAATCCCATGGGGAGATGGGTCATTGATATCCCGGAGAATCTTCCCTCGAAAGGGGCCTTGACATCCACTCGGGGATCTTCTTCTATAGAGGCATCTCCATGTGAGAGGTAGTGGAAGGAGCTAGGCTCAACTTACTAAGAGCAAACCATAGCTAACCCTAGAAAGAAAGAGGTGGAGTTCTATTTATAGTCTAGCCGCGAAGGGATAAATGAGGGGGAGAGATACATGGGCCTCCAACCCGCGTCTGCCGCACAGGGGCTGAATGTCTGGGCCAGGGCCCGGATGTCCGAGGCTTCGACGGGGTGCCAGATGTACGGGGTAGGTGGGCCGGATGTCCGTGGTTCGAGCGCTGGAATCCTGCGCGGTTCGGGTCTCCTCTGTGCCGGATATCCGGGGTAAGGTGTCAGATTTATGGAGCTGGCCGGATGTACGGGGTCTAGGGCTAGATGTCCGGGCCCTGTAACTTCGCCGGCCTTGCCTTGGCCTTGGCTGGGTCTTCCTGCGCTGGATGTTCGGGCCATGGGCTGGATGTCCGGGACCTGGAAGGTGTCTTGGATCTTCTTCCTTATTCGGAACTCCCTCTTCTTCTGTCTCCGCTTCCAAGCTTCGCTCGCGGATGGCGTAGTTGTACGTAGGGGCCGACACTCCTTCTCGTCATCCGTGAAGCCCCGACAATACCTATGTATGCACACGAGAGGAGCGTCAAGTGGTATACCATCCACGAAGGGGTCAAGTGAACATGTGTAAAGGAAATGATTCACGTTTATGTATGTGAAGTAGATGTCGCACGTGTCACTTGCCAAAGGGACTCTTGCCATGGTGATGTCTGTAGGATGCTCTGCATCAGGTGCTCCAACTCATCCATCGCAAACTAACCATACGCGGTCGCGGGAACTAGTCTGACAGTAGAAAGTAGGGGTACGAAGGGAGAGGGCAGAGTCCTAGCTACGACGAGGATGTACACATGAATGTATGAGTTCAGGCCCCTCTCGTGGAGGTAACAGCCCTACATCTCAGTGCTCGAGAGCTCTTGTCATGTGGAAAGTATGAGTTATAGTAGGTGCGAACCCTTGTGCCAAAGGTGAGGGGTGGCTTATATAGAGTACGCTACCCCTCATAAGTGCCAGGCATCCAAGGGTCCGATCATGGGTATAAAGACGAGCGTTACTGGTAGGGTAGATCATAATTGCTACTTATGACGACTAGCCTAAAGCCTCCCTGTTGGCCTCCCTGGGCTGGCTTCTAGTCTTCTGGCTCGACTGGAAGCGAGGTCTTCCGATGACAGGTGACTGTTCAATGGAGGGAGAAGATCCCGAGTGGATTGAATGTCGAGTGACTTGAGCACCATGGAGAATCCAGTCGGAACCTCTCTTGTAATCTTTAAGTCCTCCAATATAATGTCCTTAGGTAGGGTATGTAGGTCAGGCCTAGGACCCTACTCTAGGTACATATCCTTGTCATTAGCCCCCGAATGGATCGGGGTTCGAGTGAGAAAGGCAATCGATGCCAGTTTTCATAAGCCACCAAACTTCCAAATATACTTCGGGGATTCAATGAAATTTGCATCGATTGAAATCTTTGTCACTCGCACGGATCGATTCTGCCTTGAAAGTGTCCGAATGAATTCTAAGCATCAATTATTTTCCGAGTGACTTGAATGGATCCTTAGACGCAACGGGTCGCTCTGTCAGACCCGGATTTCATGGGATTCGAAAATTTGGTAAGCGCGCGCGTTCGCGATGATGACTCCACTACGGGGGCAAGTGGGAGCATGATGCCTCGATTCATGCGCTTCCCATTTTGGCATGTACCACGCAACATCTGCGGTCGAGATACACAGGGATTTAGCGGGCCCACCAGTCAGCGAGACACTCGATAGAGCATAAAATCCCACCGCACCATAGTCCGCACAGTCTTCTTCCCCCAAATGTCCTTTCTTCCTCTGCCTCCCCGCTCCCAACGCACTGCTCTGCTCCACCTCGATGACCGCCGCCACCGTGATGACGAAGGGGAAGACCGAGAAGCTAGAGCGTGCCAAGAAGGGGGTCACGAAGGGTAAAGCCAAGAAGCCTTCGAGCGCACGGTTCACCGCGCCAGCAGGGTGGATCTAGGGGGATTTTCTCCTGTCGATGGTCATCGTCGCGGACGTCGAGAACCTCGTCATCGACGGGCTCGTGGAGGCTGTCGGAGGGAGAAATCGAGCCAGAGCCACGCGAGGGGGAGTGGGTCCTTCTCCTCACCCACGTCGAGAGAGGTTTCTCCATGCCTCTGTCACATCCCTAGCTTTAGCATGCATTAGGACCCATGTTGTGATTGCATCATGTTTAAATTCCTTTCAACTTGAAATGGGGATGTTCAAAAACCCTAGCACTATTTGAATTCAACTAGACCCAACCAACAATATTTTCAATGATCCAAGGTGGCTCTAAAAAATGTTCATCCTCACTGGAATAATGTGGTAACATAAACCAGAGGTGATGCATATTTTAATAATGTCATTTTGGATATTGAATTAAAACAATAACCATTCAGATTGGAGTTTTGAAATTCTACAAATGTTTTAAAGCTCCAATAAATCTGGAAAATCCATGAGTGCCTTTGGTTATAATATAAAAAGGCCACATACCAATTTTCAGCATATTATGTAATGGTTTGGTTTTGAAATCAAATCAAAATAAAACTGGAAAAATAGATAACAGAAAGAAATAAAACAAAGCTTTAAAAAAAAGAAAGAGGAGGCCGAGGTGGAGCTGGCCTAGCCAGCCCCACTGTCTTCAACCTCCTGCCAGTGGGCAAGAGGGTGTGTGGCAGCGGCGTGCCGGCCAGCTCCTGCTTGCCTGGCCGTCGTGGCGCCCTCCGGATGCGCTAGCATGACCGCCCCGTGCCTTCTCCCTCTCTCTCACCGCCGCTCTCTCTCTCGCTCCCCCTCTCCCCCTCTTTGTTTTCTCTCCCGCCAGCTCCCGAAGCCGCCGTCGCCAACGCTAGCTAGCTCCCGCCGTCGCCCAGCCCCCTGACCCGACCAAAAGCTTCGGCTCGAGACCCTGAAGCTCCTCGATGAAGGAATCGAGCCTAGGAGCCCTCTGCTTCGTCATCATTGCCGAATTCCTCCGCCGGCCACCGTGGATCCTTGCCGTTGTTCTGCGCCATCCCGGTCGTCCCCGAGCTCGTGAGCCATCCGTCGACATCCCTGTGAGTCGCCGCGTCCATCTCCTCTCTCTCCCCAGGTCCTCCCCGTACCCTAGCTGCTGTCCCCGCAAGCTGTTGCCCCCGGCCGCCACCATGGGCTCGCCTCCGACTGACTCCGACGACCCCAGAGCCTCCCGTGATGCCTGTTGGATGCGGCACTTCGTCAGCAACCCGTAGGACCAAGCGGCGCTCAAATCCAAGGTCCCTAACGCGTTTCCGACGTGCTCCACCGCGACAAATGGTCATCGGCTTTCAGCCGCCGGCGGGTGTGACGTGGCAGGTTCATTAGTGGCTAATCAAGCCACTAACTCACCTGGAGTCGCTGACAATGGGCCCTGGCCCGAGTCAAAGCGCGGGGATTAACCCTGTGACACTGACGTGTAGACCCCACACGTCAGGTTTGACATTGACCAGGCAATTGACTTGATGACGTCACCCTGACACGCTGATGACGCAGTAAAGCTTTTCTGACATTTAAATTAATAAGGAAATTCCAGAATTTAATAAAAACTTCTAAAATTCATAGAAAATAATCTATATGTCATATGAAAATAATTTATATATGAAAATTGATCATAAAAATTCAATGAATCCATCTGTACCATTTTCATGCATGTTAGAGAAATCTAAATAGATGAACTTGGACATTTAATTCAAATGCTTTATGGAGTCCATATATGAAGTTGAATTTGAACTTGAGTTCACACCTACTTCATTTAAACTTGATGCTAGATGCATTATCTCAAATTCATAATATTACCATGACATATTCATGCATCATATTGTGGCATTTGGTGTGTATTGATTTATTCCCCTTCGATGTTTGCTCTTCGTGTTAGGCACTATTCCGAAGGATACGGACGAGTATCCATCTGAGGAGCAGTAACGTGTGATCGTCTTATCAGGCAAGCAACCCCCCTTGAACATACCCGATACAATCCCACTCTCTCGCTCTTGCTCTCACTTATTGCATTAGGACAAAACGTTACAACTTTGCATGTTCCGACAGTTGAACCCATTCCTCTGCATGACCTGTCATTGTCACAGTAAAGAGCTGAACCATGCAACCTAGCATACCTGGTAGATGCTTGAGCTATGTTGTGCCTTAACCTGCTATGCTTGCTATGCTTAGAGTTGTGTCAGGGCTGATTCATCTGGATGATGAACTGGAGTGAACTGAACTAGTTCTGATAATGAGAGTTAAGTTGTGAACACGATTTGGTAAAGGTAGCGATGAGAGGCCGTGTAGGAGTACATGGCGGGTTGTCTCATTGGGACCGTCCTTAAGAACTGAGTCCTGTCTATGTTGTCCAAGACTAGTTACTACCACACATTGGGATCCTTAATTGACTCTCTCGGCTTATTAACCGACTTGATCTCTGTCCAGGAGTTGCAACTAGTTTCTGGTGTTTGTAGGATATGCTAGTAGTGTACCAAGTGGCACCCCGTATAGGTGGGCTTGGGACATACTAGGTATTGTGGCCCGGTGTACCAAGCGTAGTACCATCTGTCGAGGTAGGCTTGGGAACCCTGTACACATCGTTTGGGGCCGTTGAGGAAACTTCGGCCGGACTTCCTTGCGGGTTCAGTCCCGAATAGGCGATAAACCTGGATGAGAGACTTGTGTAGTTAGTCAGGTCGTGGCCGACTCCCTCGCTGGGCTTCCGCTTGAAGGTTGCCGAGGTGCCTTTTTATGAGCACGTGGCGGTAAGTGGCGAGAGCATGTGTGACGAAGTACACCCCTGCAAGGTAATCAATCTATTCGAATAGCCGCGCGTATATGGACTACTTGGATACTTATATGGTTCATAGACAATTTAAAAGGTTACTCATAAAAGCTTCAAGATAAGTGTGAGTACCGTGGATGGCACTCTCATAGGAAGACGGGAGCGGATCAATGATGGTGTATTGTTGTGGTGTTAGTGGACTCGTGTACGCTTCACAAAACTTTTCAAAGTTATGAAAGTCGTAGTACAGGATAGCCACCGAGTCAAAGCTGGCTTGCTGCATTGAACCCCACAACTTCCTTGTTGATACCGATGCATATGTAGTTAGTTCTGATGTAAGACTTGCTGAGTACTCAGTACTCACTGTTGCTTACTTATGTTTTTGCAGAGGAGACTCTGGTCTTGCTAGTGGTTTCTTCGATAAGATCGATGTTGGTCATTTAGCTTGGGAATCCCAGCCAGAGGTTTGGTTCCTGTGGAGGGCCTTGTAGTTAGACAGCCTTCCCTCAGCCTTCTTGTTTTCTAGATGTCTGTACCCAGACATGTTAAGCTTCCGCTTGTTGTTTGTATGATTTATATGTTGGGTTATGTGACCCCTGTTTGTATATCACTCTATGTTGGCTCTCATGAGCCTCCTAAATAAATTTTGTGTTGTTGTATGGTTATGTTGTGATGCCATAGTTCTATCTATGCATATCGGGCATGTCGTGCATACGTGTGATGTGCAACGATATGTATGGGATTCGACACCTAGTTGTGTGCCTTTAGTAGTACTCTTTACAGGGAACTGCCTCTTTGTGCTTCCACCGAGCCTTGGTAGCTTGCTACTGCTCCGGACACATTGATTGACCGGCATGTATCCTTCTTTGCTGTTGTGTCTGTCCCTTCGGGGAAATGTCTCACAGTGTAATGGAGTCCCTGTAGCCTGCTACGACTCGTCTACGTGCAATCACGACATTTATGTCCCACGGCGTAATGGAGTCCTTGTAGCTTGCTATGACTCGTCTACACACGCTAGAGGCCGACAACTGCATTGTTGGGTTACGTATGCCTGTTCCTGTATGGATGTGCCACTTGGGTTCTACGACTAGTCATGTCGACCCAGGTTCTTTGACGTTTGAATGCTAGCGACATATGGCATACGTGAGCCAAAAGACGCAAACAGTCCCGGCCCAGGTAAGGTGGCAGCCGTGGAGTAACCGTGCGTGAGGCCGCAAAGTGATGCGACGTGTTACATGCTAGATTCTTATGTCTTAGGATCGGGGTCCCGACAGCGTTGGTATCAGAGCTGACTGACTGTAGGATTACCAAGCCAAACCGGTCGATGTTGAGTCTAGTAGCTCTTTAGTTATATAAGGGAATTGATTGTGGATGGGAACGTAAGGCTCTTTTTACTCCTTTTCCCATGCTATTCAGATTCTGAGTCACCCTCTCCTTTTCTACGGGGATTAAGAACTAGGCTTCTTATCTATCTACTAGGATCTCATGTTACTGTTCCGTAGACTTATAGGAATGGTTGATTTGAGTTGCTCCAGTCCTCGGGTGTTATCTGTGTAGCTTGTTAGCTCAATCAGAATCTTGAGATTATCGTGTTAAGGTGTCATGGCACCTAAATATTTTGCAGGATGACTCATTTCTGAGCATTCACGGCCGTTATGCTACCCAATTTTCCCTAGGATTTCTTTGAAGATCAATGCTTCTGCTTTCCCTCCTATCTTTTGGTATGCTGCCATGTCTAATCCTAGTTTCTCATCATCAGGATGTCCCGCAGTACCCAAGCTGCCATTGGTCGCAAGAAGGACTAGATACGTGGAACCAGAGATGCTGAAGTTCTATCAGATTCACCTTCGTTGGCACAGTTCATGTTAGACATTGAGAAGGACAAGCGTGAGTCAAATCGCTTGCTGGCACGTATTCAAGAAAACATCGCACATCAATGTGCTGGAACAGTGACCATCCGTGATTTTGTTAAGCTGTACCCACCCACCTTCCATCACTCCATTGAGCCACTCGATGCAGATGATTGGCTCCGTAGCATTACAAACAAGCTGCATTCCGCGAACGTGGCTGAGGCTGACAAGGTCACCTATGCTACATATTTCTTGGAGGGTCCTACGAGTATATGGTGGGAGAACTATGAGGCTATAATTCCAGCTGGCCAGATTCCTACCTGGAAAGAATTCACAGAGGTTTTAAGTGAGCATCATATTCCTCAGGGTCTCATGGACCGAAACAGGGAAGAGTTTTATAACCTTACCCAGAGTAAGATGGTTGTAGATGTTTACAGTCGAGAGTTTGAGAACCTTGCACGTTGTGCCACAGAAGAAGTGTCCACGGATTCCAAGAAGCAAGCTAGATTCAGGAACGGTCTCAACCCAAAGTTGCGTCGTGATCTTCACCTGCATCATTGTGACACCTTCCAAGCTCTTGTGAACAAGGCCATTAATGCAGAGATAGCTTAGTTCACCTATGAAGAATCTCGCAAGCACAACTGCGATTTGGCTTCTACCTCCGGTTCTCGATCTCAGAAGTGCCGGATTTGGGTCCCGAATTCATCGCTTCCTCCTGGATATGCATTGAGGCCATCCTGTGTGGTGCCTCGTCCAACTCAGCCAAATGCTCCACCCAGACCTGCTGGTGGACCGCCTGTCAATGCGACTCCATGTCATACTTCTGTGGTTTGCTACAAGTGCAGAAAACCAGGCCATATCGCTCGCAATTGCACTCAGTCCAATGTTGTTTCACCTCAGCCTGGAAAGTTTGTTGACCGTAGTAAGTCACCAGTCAAGGTGACCCCTGCCAAGTGGACCATCATTATACAGGGATGTGTGAATCACGTCTCAGCCAAAGAGGCTAATGATGATCCATAAGTTCTCCTTGGAACGCTCCTTGTCAATTGCCATCTAGCATCAGTTCTATTTTATACTGGAGCATCGCATTCCTTCATCACGGAAGGCTATGCTCGGTTGCATGATATGTCATTCTGCGATATGCCAACTGCTCTTGAAATTCAGACTCCAGGGTCTAGATGGCAGACCACAAGAATAAGCCACGGAAATGAAATCCGTGTTGATAGACTTGTATTCCTTGCTTCGTTGATAGCTCTCAAGTCTTCAGATATTAATATCATATTGGGTATGGATTGGATGATAGCTCACCATGCCAAGATCGATTGCTCCACTAGGTTTGTTCAGCTTACGCATCCATCTGTTAAGATAGCCCATGTTTCAACATGAGTTGCAAAGCGTCAGCTCTATTCTCTCAATGCCAACCCTCTTCCCGAGCTTGAAGATATACCGGTAGTAAGAGATTTTCAGGATGTATTTCCAGAAGAATTGCCAGGCATTCCGCCTGACAGGGATGTAGAGTTTGTGATAGACCTCATTCCAGGAACTGTTCCAATTTCCAGAAGACCTTATAAGATGGCACCCTTGGAATTAGCTAAGCTTAAGAAACAACTCGATGAGTCCTTGCAAAAGGGTTTCATTCGACCTAGCTCCTCTCCTTGGGCTTGTCCCGTCCTCTTTGTGAAGAAGAAGGATGGAATGGATCGTATGGTTGTGGATTACCGACCTGTCAATTTGGTCACAATAAAGAATAAGTATCCGCTCCCCAGGATCAATGATTTGTATGATCAACTTGCTGGATCTTCAGTTTTCTCCAAGATGGATTTGAGGTTAGGGTACCATCAAATCAAGATTAAGAATGGACACATCCCCAAGACAGTGTTCGTCACACGTTATGGCCAGTACGAGTACACAGTCATGTCTTTTGGACTAACCAATGCTCCAGCAACATTTTCCCGTTTGATGAACTCAATCTTCATGGAGTACTTAGATAAATTCGTCGTGGTTTACCTCGACGATATTTTAATTTATTCGAAGAATGAAGAAGAACATGCTGAGCACCTCAGACTTGTGCTAGAAAAACTCAGAGAGCACCTCCTTTATGCCAAGTTCTCCAAGTGTGATTTTTGGTTACCTGAAGTGACCTATCTAGGTCATGTGATCTCCGGAAAGGGCATCGCAGTCAATCCTGAAAGAGTTTAGGCCATTCTCGACTGGACTCCACCTGAAACAGTTAAGCAAGATAGAAGTTTCCTTGGTTTAGTGAGCTATTGTCGCCGCTTCATGGAGAACTTCTCCAAAGTTGCCAAGCCTCTGACGGAACTCCTTAAGAAAGATAAAAAGTTTGAGTGGGCCCTACAATGTGAGCACAGTTTCTAGGAACTGAAGAGACGTTTGACCTCTGCTCCCGTGCTTGTGCCACCTGATTTCTCCAAGGACCTCGTCATCTATTGTGACGCCTCTAGACAAGGACTTGGATGTGTTCTCATGCAAGACCGACAGGTGATTGTCTATGCATCCCGACAGTTGCACCCACATGAGGAAAATTATCCAACACATGATTTGGAGCTTGCAGCAGTCCATGCACTCAAGGTATGGCGACATTACCTTCTTGGTAATCGTTGCGAGATTTACACAGATCACCAAAGCCTGAAGTATATATTCACTCAACTAGATCTGAATCTCAGACAAAGATGATGGTTGGAGCTAATTATGGATTACGACTTAGGAATTACTTACACCCCAGGCAAGGCAAATGTCATGGCAGATGCGTTAAGTCGTAAATCCTATTGCAACAATCTTATGCTACAACAAGGCCAACCCCTTCTTCATGAGGAATTCTGCAAGCTTAACCTTCACATTGTTACTCGCGGATCCCTTTCAACCTTGGTTGCAAAACCTACTCTGGAGGATTAGATTATAACAAGCCAACAGTATGATGCGGGTATTACCCGGATCAAGAATAATGTTAAAAAGGGAATTGTTGGTAGTTTCTCCATTCATGATAGAGGTGCGGTATATTTTGGGAACCAGTTGGTAGTTCCTAAAAAGCAACAACTTCGAGAGTTGATCCTTAAGGAGGCTCATGAATCTCCTCTCACCATTCACCCTGGCAGCACCAAGATGTATCAGGACCTACGCCAAAGGTTCTGGAGGACCAGAATGAAGAGGGAAATCGCTCAATCCATTGCTAATTGTGATGTTTGTCGTTGCATGAAGGAAGAGCATCAGAGGCCTGCTGACACCCTTCAGCCTTTAGCTATTCCTGAATGGAAATGGGATAAAGTTGAAATGGATTTCATCACGAATTTCCCAAGACCAAGAAAGGAAATAACGCTATCTTCATGGTTATTGATCGCATTTCCAAAGTGGCTCATTTCCTTCCTGTCCGAGAGAGTATCACTGCTAGTTAGTTGGCGGATTTGTATATCTCTCGAATACTGTCCTTTCATGGTGTTCCAATGGGAATCAATTTAGACCGTGGAAGTCTTTTCACCTCTCGATTTTGGGAAAGTTTCCAGAATGCTATGGGAACCCATCTTTCCTTTAGCACTGCTTTTCACCCTCAGTCAAGTGGTCAGGTTGAAAGAGTTAATCAGATCCTCGAAGACATGCTCAGAGCTTGTGTCATCTCATTCGGAATGAATTGGGAGAAGTGTCTTCCATTTGCCGAGTTTGCATATAACAACAGCTACCAATTCAGTCTGGGCAAAGCTCCTTTTGAAGTTCTTTATGGACGAAGATGCCGAACACCTTTGAATTGGTCAGAGACCGGGGAAAGACAATTCTTTGGGCCAGATATGATCCAGGAAGTACAAGATCAAGTTCGCGTTATTCGTGAGAATCCCAAGACAGCTCAGTCTCGTCAGAAGAGTCAGTATGATCGCCATCATAAGGAAGTAACTTATGAGGTGGACGAAAAGGCTTACCTTCGGGTTACTCCTATGAAGGGTACCCATCGCTTTGGTATCAAGGGAAAATTGGCTCCTCGTTACATTGGTCCTTTTCGCATTCTTGCAAAACGAGGAGAGGTTGCCTACCAATTGGAACTGCCCCCATATCTTTCCAGAGTTCATGATGTCTTTCACGTTTCTCACCTCAAGCATTGCTTCAAGGATCCTATCCATCAAGTGGACCATGAAACGCTTGATCTTCAAGATGATCTGTCATATCGAGAATATCCTTTGCATTCTCGATCAAGCTGAGCGTGTAACCCGACGTCGGAGTATCAAGTTTCTAAAGGTTCCGTGGTCGCATCATTCTGAGAATGAAGCTACCTAGGAGCGTGAAGATCGTCTTCGATTTGAGTATCCGGCTCTTTTCCTATCAACTCCGGAATTTCGGGGCGCAATTCTTTTAAGTGGGGGTGAGTTCTCACATCCCTAGCTTTAGCATGCATTAGGACCCATGTTGTCATTGCATCCCTAGCTTTAGCATGCATTAGGACCCATGTTGTGATTGCATCATGTTTAAATTCCTTTAAACTCGAAATGGGGATGTTCAAAAACCCTAGCACTATTTGAATTCAAATAGGCCCAACCAACAATATTTTCAATGATCCAAGGTGGCTCTGAAAAATGTTCATCCTCACTGGAATAATGTGGCAACATAAACCAGAGGTGATGCATATTTTAATAATGTCATTTTGGATATTGAATTAAAACAATAACCATTCAGATTGGAGTTTTAAAAATCTATAAATATTTTAAAGCTCCAATAAATCTGGAAAATCCATGAGTGCCTTTGGTTTTAATATAAAAAGGCCACATACCAATTTTCCGCATATTATGTAATGGTTTGGTTTTGAAATCAAATCAAAATAAAACTAGAAAAATAGATAACAGAAAGAAATAAAACAAAGATTTAAAAAAAAGAGGAGGCCCAGGTGGAGCTGGCCCAGCTGGCCCAGCCAGCCCCACCGTCTTCAACCTCGTGCCAGTGGGCAGGAGGGCGTGTGGCAGCGGTGCGCCGGCCAGCTCCTGCTTGTCTGGCTGCTGTGGCGCCCTCCGGATGCGCTAGCGTGACCGCCCCGTGCCTTCTCCCTCTCTCTCGCCACTGCTCTCTCTCTCACTCCCCCTCTCCCCCTCTCTGTTTTCTCTCCCGTCGGCTCCCGAAGCCGCCGTCACCGATGCTAGCTAGCTCCCGCCATCGCCCAGCCCCCTGACCCGACCAAAAGCTTCGGCTCGAGACCCTGAAGCTCCTCGACAGAGGAATCGAGCCTGGGAGCCCTCTGCTTCGTCGTCATCGCCAAATTCCTCCGTCGGCCGCCGTGGATCCTCGCCATTGTTTTGCACCGTCCCGGTCGTCCCCGAGCTCGTGAGCCAACCATCAGCAACCCTGTGAGCCGCCGCGTCCATCTCCTCTCTCTCCCCAGGTCCTCCCCATCCCCTAGCTGCTGTCCCCGCAAGTCGTTGCTCCGGCCGCCGCCATGGGCTTGCCTCCGGCCGGCTCCGATGACCCCAGAGCCTCCCCTGATGCCTGCTGGATGCGGCGCTTCGTCAACAACCCGTAGGACCAAGCGGCGCTCAAATCCGAGGTCCCTAGCGCGTTTCCAATGTGCTCCGCCGGGACAAATGGTCGTCGGTGTTCAGCCGCCGGCGGGTGTGACGTGGCAGGTTCATTAGTGGCTAATCAAGCCACTAATTGACCTGGAGTCGCTGACAGTGGGCCCTGGCCCGAGTCAAAGCGTGGGTCAACGCGGGGATTAACCCCGTGACACTGACGTGTGGAACCCACACGTCAGGTTTGACGCTGACCAGGCAATTGACTTGATGACGTCACCCTGACGCGCTGATGACGCATTAAAGCTTTTCTGACATTTAAATTAATAAGGAAATTCCAGAATTTAATAAAAACTTCTAAAATTCATAGAAAATAATCTGTAAGTCATATGAAAATAATTTCTATATGAAAATTGATCATAATAATTCAATGAATCCATCTGTACCATTTTCATGCATGTTAGAGAAATCTAAATAGATGAACTTGGACATTTTTAATTCAAATACTTTATGGAGTCCATATATGAAGTTGAATTTGAACTTGAGTTCACACCTACTGCATTTAAACTTGATGCTAGATGCATTAGCTCAAGTACATCATATTGCCATGACATATTCATGCATCATATTGTGGCATTTGGTGTGTATTGATTTGTTCCCCTTCGATGTTTGCTCTTCGTGTTAGGCACTGTTCCGGAGGATACAGATGAGTATCCATCTGAGGAGCAGTAACGTGTGATCGTCTTATCAGGCAAGCAACCCCCCTTGAACATACCCGATACAATCCCACTCTCTCACTCTTGCTCTCACTTGTTGCATTAGGATAAAATGTTACAACTTTGCATGTTTCGGTAGTTGAACCCATTCCTCTGCATGATCTGTCATTGTCACAGTAAATAGCAGAACCATGCAACCTAGCATACCTGGTAGATGCTTGAGCTATGTTGTGCCTTAACCTGCTATGCTTGCTATGCTTAGAGTTGTGTCAGGGCTGATTCATCTGGGTGATAAACCGGAGTGAACTGAACTTGTTCTGATAATGAGAGTTAAGTTGTGAACACGATTTGGTAAAGGTAGCGATGAGAGTCCATGTATTAGTACATGGCGGGTTGTCTCATTGGGACCGTCCTTAAGAACTGAGTCATGTGTATGTTGTCCAAGACTAGCTACTACAGCACATTGGGATCCTTAATTGACTCTCTCGACTTATTAACCGACTTGATCTTTGTCTAGGAGTTGCAACTAGTTTGTGGTGTTTGTAGGATATGCTAGTAGTCTACCAAGTGGCACCCCGTATAGGTGGGCTTGGGACAGACTAGGTATTGTGGTCCGGTGTACCAAGTGTAGTACCATCGTTTGGGACCATTGAGGGAACTTCGGCCAGACTTCCTTGCGGGTTCAGTCCCGAATAGGCGATAAACCTGGACGAGAGACTTGTGTGGTTAGTCAGGTCGTGGCTGACTCCCTCACTGGGCTTCCGCTTGAAGGTTGCCGAGGTGCCTTTTTATGAGCACGTGGTGGTAAGTGGCGAGAGCATGTGTGACGAAGTACACCCCTGTAGGGTAATCAATCTATTCGAATAGCCGCGTCCGCGGATATGGACTACTTGGATACTTACATGGTTCATAGACAATTTAAAAGGTTACTCATAAAAGCTTCAAGATAAGTGTGAGTACCATGGATGACACTCTCGTAGGAATACGGGAGCGGATCCATGATGGTGTATTGTTGTGGTGTTAGTGGACTCGTTAACGCTTCACAAAACTTTTCAAAGTTAGAAAGTCGTAGTATAGGATAGCCACCGAGTCAAAGCTGGCTTGCTGCATTGAACCCCACAACTTCCTTGTTGATACCGATGCATATGTAGTTAGTTCTGATGTAAGACTTGCTGAGTACTCAGTACTCACTGTTGCTTAATTATGTTTTGCAGAGGAGACTCCGGTCTCGCTAGTGGTTTCTTCGATAAGATCGATGTTGGTCATTTAGCTTGGGAATCCCAGCCAGAGGTCTGGTTCCTGTGGAGGGCCTTGTAGTTAGACAGGCTTCCCTCAGCCTTCTTCTTTTCTAGATGTCTGTACCCAGACAAGTTAAGCATCCGCTTGTTGTTTGTATGATTTGTGTGTTGGGTCATGTGACCCCTGTTTGCAATATCACTCTATGTTGGCTCTTATGAGCCTCCTAAATAAATGTTGTGTTGTTGTATGGTTATGTTGTGATGCCATAGTTGTATCTATGCATATCGGGCATGTCGTGCGTACATGTGACGTGCAACGATATGTATGGGATTCGACACCTAGTTGCGTGCCTTTAGTAGTACTCTTTATAGGGAACTGCCTCTTTGTGCTTCCACCAAGCCTTGGTATCTTGCTACTGCTTCGGACACATTGATTGACTAGCATGTATCCTTCTTTGCTGTTGTGTCTGTCCCTTCGGGGAAATGTCTGGCAGTGTAATGGAGTCCCTATAGCCTGCTATGACTTGTCTACGTGCAGTGATGACATTTATGTCCCACGGTGTAATGGAGTCCTTGTAGCTTGCTATGACTCGTCTACACACGCTAGAGGCCGACACCTACATTGTTGGGTTATGTATGCATGTTCCTGTATGGATGTGCCACTTGGGTTCTACGACTAGTCATGTCGACCCGGGTTCTTTGACGTTTGAATGCAAGCGACATATTGCATACGTGAGCCAAAAGACGCAAACGGTACCGGCCCAGGTAAGGTGGCAGCCATGGAGTTAACCGTGTGTGAGGCCGCAAAGTGATGCGATGTGTTACATGCTAGATTCTTATGTCTTAGGATCGGGGTCCCGACAGCCTCCCCATCCTTTCTTACAAGGGTTTCTGAATTTCTTTGGAGCCCAACTCCATCATTTTCCTTCGAATGCAATTTCTTATCTTATTGCTTTCATCACCATGTGTGAGTGTTTCTTGGGTTGTCCTCCCCACTGGGGTCTGTTCCAACACATCTTTACCATCAGATCTCTGTCGGTCAACAAGGCCAACCCTGAGGATGATAAAACCCATGTCATCCAATTGTGTGGTGACTTGGGGATCCAAAAGAGAGCTAGCAGCTCCTTTCCCTTCATGACCTTCCTTGAATCTTTTAGGGGTTGGCAGTCGACCTGGTTCTACTCCAAAGATGTAGCATCTCCCAACATGTCGACTGGTCTCTCCCCTTTTACGTTAGATCGACCCGCCGTTCCCAAATCCTTGACAATGTTAGAGGGGGGAAATTCCATGTGGGGATCTTAGTGGATGCTGTAGTGGCCATTGTACGTGGCAGAGTGACTGGCATGGACCTTCTGGAGACATTTCTCAGTCGACAGATCCATCCCCTCCAGGCAAGGGACCATGCTATGTGGCATTACTCAGGCCGGGAAGACATGACTCAGATGAACCCAGAGGAAGTCCCACAGAAAACTGTCATACAATGGCTTCAGAGCATCACTGGAGCCTGCGACAATCCCTTGGGAGCCAAGAGGATCAAGCCTTACTCTGCTAATCATCCACCAACAAATCTGGTAAATAATATCTTTGTCGACTGTCGTACTATTCTGTTGAGTGCTTGAATTGTTGATTGACTGACTTTGATGTTTGAATTTTATAGGAATGGACGAACATGTACTCGCCCGTGCCAAACAGGAATCAGCCTAAAGACGGAGGAGAGAGCGAGGGTGGCAGCGTGTACGTCGATTACGCTGACGACAATGAGGATGACTACGAATGCTTAGACGAGGAAGAAGGAGAAGTCGAGTCTCCTCTATGCACTGAGCATCGCTCCAAGCTACGTCAGGACCCCGCGACTGCCCCGGGCAAGGCTCTGGCATCGAGTGAGAGAAGTCTGAAGCGGGACCGAACCTCAACAGTCGAGTCGAGTGAACGGTCCACAAAGTAATCCAATCCCGACGCGCTGAAGCCCCAGAAAGCTTTGCCCCGCATGAAGATCATTGTGCCCATTGTCTCAACGTAAGTGTTCACTTTCTTATTTCGTTGTTGCATTGGATTTCAAATTCTTGCTGACTGAGTGGAATTTGGTCTACCAGGGCCGCTACCTCAATGACGTCGCCTCCATAGGAAGGAGAGGAGCAAATGGATGTGGACACTACTGATGCGGCCACTTCCCAATGAGGTAAAGCGAATCTTCACTCAGTTCTGTTTCTTGAAAATGATTTGCTGCCAATTTAATAAGCTAATGCTATTGATTGATGTTGCAGAAATCATTCAACTGGAGGACGATGAAGAGCCACCTCAGGGTACGAGGGTGAAGGTGTGACCTCAAGCAACCCGCATGTACGCGCCCGAAGAACGCCATCTGCGCAAACGCCTCAAAGGTCGACTGATGCGTCGTCCCAAGGGATAGGCGACTCATCCCAATCAAGAACCGAGCTCGCAGCTCCATTGTCGAGTGCCCCACTAGCTGCCCCAACCATTATGGCCTAGACACCACTCGGATAACTCCAGACCACCTCAGCTACTCCAGCCGCAGCAACGATTCAGCCCGTGACTGCTTTTCCGTTGCACCACGTCTCGGAAGACCAAATCGGAGCTGCTAAGGAAGCCATGATCTAGGAGGATCAAATAATGATGCAGGCAAAGGAGGCGTACGAGGCCAACAAGCTGGCTTATAATGCCAGCGCGGCGCTTTGCACAAACGTCCAAGTAAGTGCAATTGTAAGTGCATTTCCAATTGAATTCCTGTCTTTCTTGATTGTACACCCAGTGGGTGCTTTCCTTTTGTAGAATACTTGTAAGTTCTCCACTCGAATATATCATGTCTTAGTTGAGTATATTTCGGTCCAGTGGGGGCACGCTGAGTGCACCCACTAGGTGTAGTCCTCGAGACTGCTGCCGAATGGTGATGACATCGGTAGGGGTCTTAGAGTTGTTTTGGTAACCAATCATCATATCGAGTGATAAGAGGTCCAGTGGGGGCACACTGAGGGTGTAGTCCTCGAGACCGCCATCGAGTGCTTGCACTGGCGCAGGTCTTAGTAGAGACGATATTCACATGCTTGCGCACATTTCTTTTTCTACCACTCAACAGATAAAAGGTTCAGTGAGGGCACGCTGAGTGCACCCACTGGGTGTAGTCCTCGAGACCGCCTTCGAGTGCTTGCATCGGCGGGGTTCTGATAGAGACCATCTTATTTTCAGATAGGGCAGATCTTGTCATGTGATTTAGGAACCAGTGGGGGCACGCTGAGTGTACCCACTCGGTGTAGTCCCCGAGATTATTGTTGATCGTTGATGATAAGCAGTAGTCTTAAGAACTTGAACTCAGGGTTCTTTGTCGTACGCGGAGTAAGCTTGCCATTCGACGTGTCGAGTGAAGTGTAGGATTGACAGGCAATGGCATGAACTAATTTTTCTACAGGTCGAGCTTCATCATGGACACCACATACGGCATCTACTTCCAGACGTCCTACTACAACACCAGTTACTTCAGCCGCCAACTCCAACAAAGATACGAGAAAACAGGCACCGCCACTAGCCTCAAGCAAGGGCACGCCTTCGAGGCATGCATAGAGCCCTTCTTCATCCATGGCATCTACAGGGCAAAGACATGAGGTTATATGTCATCATTGCAAGGGTTGAGGTCACTTTGCAAGAGAATGCACATCCAGGCATGTGATGATTGTTACTGAGGATGGTGAATATGCGTTCGTTAGCAATTATGATGAGGGGAATTTGGCTCTTATTGCAAGTGAAGAATAGGGTGCCGAGGATACTGAACAAGAGACACACTACATGGCTGCCGACTACACGGACAGGTATGAAATTTTAGTTGCTTAACATGTTCTGAGTGTGCAGGTTACACAGGCTGAGCAAAATCAGAGGCACAACATGTTGCATACAAATGTAGTTGTCAAGGATCGTTCTATTCGCGTCATCATCGATGGAGGGACTTGCAACTGTTGGGAAACGTTGCATGGGAAACAAAAAAATTCCTACACACATGCAAGATCTATCCATGGTGATGAGCATCTACGAGAGGGAGAGTGGATCTACATACCCTTGTAGATCGCTAAGCGGGAAGCATTAAGAAACACAGTTGATGTAGTCGAACGTCCTCGCGATCCAAATCTCTGAGCGTCCCGCTAACCCATCATGATCCTTCTCATGATCCAATCACGATCTATCCCGTGATCCCATCACGATCCGTTCCGCGATCAAATCACGAATCGTCTTGTGATCTTGATCACGGTCCTTCCGATCTAGCGCCGAACGGACGACACCTCTGCGTTTAGCACACGTATAACTCGATGATGATCTCTGCCTTCTTGATCCAGCAAGAGGGAGCGGAGAGGTAGATGAGTTCTCTAGCAGCGCGACACCGTGGCGGTGATGATGATGGAACAATTCCAGCAGGGCTTCGCCTAAGCACCGCTGAAACGATCTAGAGGATAAACTACGATCTATAGGAGAGGTAGCACGTGGCTTTTTTCTATGTCTCAAAACCCTCAAAACCTCTAGTATATATAGGAGGAGGGAGGGAGGAGTCTTGGCACACAAGGGGCATCCCTTGGCTTGGCGCAAGGAGGAGAGGAGGAGTCCTCCTCCAATCCTAGTAGGACTAGGACTCCTCCTTCCCACTTGGAAACTCTTTGCATCTTGTGTTTTCTTTCTTCTCTATCCACTCCAGCTGCATGGGCCCTTAGAGGAGGCTTTGGACAGACCACTGGGGGATGGTTTACCTCCTCCCACAGCCCATGTAGCCTCTTGGGTTGAGACACCCCTCCCGATGGTCCCCGGTACCCTCCCGGCACTCCCAGTACACTATCGATGAGCCCAAAACTTTTCCGGCGACCAAAATAGGAATTCCTATATATCAATATTTACCTCTGGACCATTCCGGAGCTCCTCATGACGCTCGAGATCTCATCCGGGACTCTGAACAACCTTCGGTCACCACCATACATAACTCTATACTACCGACACGCCACTGAACCTTAAGTGTGTAGACCCTGCAAGTTCGAGAACTATGTAGACATGACCAAGACACCTCGATGGTCAATAACCAATAGCAGGACCTGGATGCCCATATTGGTTCCTACATATTCTACGAACATCTTTATCGGTTGAACCTCTATGTCAAGGATTCTGTTAATCCCGTATGTTGTTGCCTTTGTTCTTCGGTATGTTACTTGCCCTAGATTCGATCGTTGGCATCTCCATACCTAGTTCAATCTCGTTACCAGCAAGTCTCTTTACTCGTTTACATAATACAAGATCCCTCGGCTAACACTTCAGTCACATTTCTTTCAAGGCTTGTTGCGGTGTTGTATTACCGAGTGGGCCCTGAGATACCTCTCCGTCACACGGAGTAACAAATCCCAGTCTTGATCCATGCCAACCCAACAGACACCCTCAGAGATACCTGTAGAGCACCTTTATAGTCATCCAGTTACATTGTGATATTTGATACACACAAGGTACTCCTTCGGTGTTAGTGAGTTGCATGATCTCATGGTCATCGGAACAGATACTTGACATGCAGAAAACTGTAACAATAAACTGACACGATCATATGCTACGTTTTTATTTTGGGTCTTGTCCATCACATCATTCCCCTAATGAAGTGATCCCATTATCAAATGACATAGCATGTCCATGGCTAGGAAACCTTAACCATCTTTGATCAACGAGCTAGTCCATCAGAGGCATACTAGGGACATGGTGGTGTCTATGTATCCACACATGTATCTGAGTTTCCGATCTATACAATTCTAGCATGAATAATAACCGATTATCATGAACAAGGAAATATGATAATAACTAATTTATTATTGCCTCTAGGGCATATTTCCAACAGTCTCCCACTTGCACTAGAGTCAATAATATAGTCCGCGTCACCATGTGATTCGCATTGTTATGAATCTAACACCCAATGAGTTCTGGGGCTCGATCATGCTTTGCATGTGAGAGAGGTCTTTTAGTCAACGAGTCTGCAATATTCAGATTCATTTGTACTTTGCAAATCTCTATGTCATACTGTAAATACTACTACCACACTGCACTTGGAACTATTCCAAATGGCTGCTCTACTATAAGTATTTGGATTGCTACTAAGAGTCATCCGGATTCGTGTTAAAGCTTGCATCGACGTAACTCTTTACGATGAACTCTTTATCACCTCCATAATCGAGAAACATCTCCTTAGTCCTCTAGTTACTAAGGATAATTTTTACCGTTGTCCAGTGATCCACTCCTGGATCACTTTTGTACCCCTTGATGGACTCATGGCAAGGCACACACCAGGTGCGGTACACAGCATGGCATAATATAGAGCCTATGGCTAAGGCATAGGGGACGACCTTCGTCCTTTCTCTTTCTTATGTCGTGGTCGAGCTTTGAGTCTCACTCAACTTCACACCTTACAAATCAGGCAAGAACTCTTTCTTTGACCGATCCATTTTGAACTCTTTCAAAATCTTGTCAAGGTATGTACTCATTGAAAATCTCATGAGGCATCTTGATCTATCTCTATAGATCTCGATGCCCAACAATTAAGTAGCTTTATCTAGGTCTTCCTTTGAAAAACTCTTTTCAAACAACCCTTTATGCTTTCTAGAAAATCTACATCATTTCCGATCAACAATATGTCATCCACATATGCTTATCATAAATTCTATAGTGCTCCCACCCACTTTATTGTAAATACAAGTTTCTCATAAACTTTATATAGACTCAAAAACTTTGATCACCTCATCAAAACGTATATTCCAACTCCGAGATGCTTGCTCCATCCCATAGAAGGATCGCTAGAGCTCGCACAACTTTTAGCATCCTTAGGACTGACAAAACCTTCTGGTTGTATCACATATAACCTTTCCACACAAGTAAACCGTTAAGGAAACAATGTTTTGACACCCATCTGCCAGATTTCATAATTGAAAAATGCAACAATTGCTAACATAATTCCAACGGACTTTAGCATCGCTACGAGTGAGAAAGTCTCATTGCAGTCAACTCCTTGAACTTGTTGGAAACTTCTTTGTGACAAGTCAAGCTTTATGAATGGTGACATTTACCATCAGCGTCTGTCTTCGTCTTGAAGGTCCATTTGTACTCAACGACCTGCCGTCCAACGGGCAAGTCTACCAAAGTCTATACTTGGTTTTAATACATGGATCCTTTCTCGAATTTCATGGCCTCTAACCATTTGTTAGAATCCGGGCCCATCATTGCTTCTCCATAGTTCGTAGGTTCATCGTTGTCCAACAACATGACCTCTAAGATAGGGTTGCCATACCACTCAGGAGTAGTATGCATCCTTGTCGACCTACGAGGTTCAATAGTAAATTGATCCGAAGCTTCATGATCATCATCATTAATTTCCTCTTAACCTGACGTAGGCTCCATAGAAACATTTTTCTATGTTGCTCTACTCTATGGCTAAAACAAAGGTTCAACAACGTCAGCGAGTTCTATCTTCCTCCCACTCAATTCTTTCGAGAGAAGCTGTTTCTCGAGAAAGGACCCATTTTAGCAACAAACACTTTGTGCTCGGATCTGATATAGAAGGTATACCCAACTGTTACGTTAGGGTATTCTATGAAGATTCATTTGTCCGCTTTGGGTTCGAGCTCATTAGGTGAAAACCTTTTTCACATAAGCGTCGCAACCACAAACATTAAGAAATCATAGCTTAGGTTTCTATCAAACGATAATTCATACGGTGTCATCTCAACAGATTTAGATGGTGCCATATTTAAAGTGAATGTAGTTGTCTCTAATGCATAACCCTAAAACGATAGTGGCAAAATGATAAGTGACATCATAGTACGCACCATATCCAATAGAGCACGACTACGACGTTCGGACACACCATCACACTATGGTGTTCCAGGTGGCGTGAGTTGTGAAACAAGTTTCACATTGTCAAAACTTGTATGCCAAACTCGTAACTCATATATTCACCTCCACGATCCTATCCTAGAAATTTTTTATCTTTTTGTTACGATGATCTTAAACTTCACTCTGAATTTGTTGAATTTTTCAAATGTTTTAGACTTGTGTTTCATTTAGCAAATATACTCACATATTGTAGCGACCCGACCTGAAAGGTCGAATCTCCGGTGTTTCTGTACCATACCAAGATCATGCTGGTACACACACGGTACATCAATGTATATATCAAAGTGAAATCACACAGCTTTAATAATCGAAAAATCTCATATCGAGTCCTTTATTACAATAAGAATTACAATAAAGTGGCTGAAGGCCAACTCATGAGAATAACTAATCTTGCGGAAGCTTCAAAGGTAGTTGAGTCCATCTGACTCCAAGGGCATCTCACCGAGCGTAGAGCGTATCCTCACTCCTAGTCGGAAAAGTACTCTGCAACATGATATGTTGCAGCCGTGTAGGTCAGCATATTGAATATGCCGGCAATGTCACCAAAAGAGGGGGTAAAGTAATCATCTATTCTATATGCATGTATGGCAGGTGGGGTAGTAGGTTTTGCATAAAGCCAAATTTTTCCTACAACAAGAGAGGGCAAAAGCATAATTACTACAATGTTGGTTGATTAATGAGATGGTTCCACCAACCAATTCTCATACCCAAGTTGTCATTAATAAACCCACATCAATGTAATTATTTGTATTGGGAGTTCTAGATAGTTTCAGTTCCTTTGGCTCAAACTGTCCATGACCATGGACATGGCTAATCGATTAGGTTTGGGTACTCTGCAGAGTTTTACACACATTCCCCACAAGATTTGATCGCCTCCGTTGGATTTCTCGCACTTCAGGGTGTTTGAGAAACGGATGACCAAAACATGGTCTTCTAGAGGGTTTCCCCGAGACTCTGTCGGTGCCCATCCTTTCCTACCGTTCTTCTACATCTCGTAGCACCGCCTGTTGAGGGTCAACCAAGCCAGAGCCCATAATGGCTTGTGGCTGTGCAGGTAAGCCTTGGGTCTTGAAGCATCCATCCATCTCTTTGTGCCTGGGTGGACCTTTCCGCATGAATACTAGCACTTCTCCAGCAACATCTAGGCTAACCACTGGTTTCTCCAGGGCGCCGTTCAACCATCATCCACCCAGAGGTATGTTGAAAACTCGGAGTCTTGAAGTCTTGATCATCTTGTAGGTCTTGAAATTATTAACTCACAACTCTCATGAATCACACAACCAACCCCGTCTACTAATAGCATAGCAAAATTAAATCAATGTTTCCTCGGGCCAATGTGTCAAAGGGTTGAGGGGTGCCTACCACATGATACTACATCAAGTAACGAAGTTTCCAAATTACCTACTTTGCATTAAATTGGGGAGACGGTAGAACTAATGCAATAAAACATAGGTATACATGGTCAAAGTGACTTGCCTTGCTGATGATCCTCGTACTCAAGTGACTCTAGATAACAAGCTTCGCACTCCGGATGATCTAACGAATCAAACAAAGCACACAATAAGCATAACCACAATACAATTCATACAACAGCAAGGTAAACAAATACTTCAACAAATAAATAGCACAATCAAAAGAAGAATCACTCAAAGTATAAGACTCTAAATTTTTTGGTGTCAAATCTCTACTAAGACATAACAAGTCAAAAATTTGTTTTGAACAACTAGCCATTTAGATAACATAAAAGTAAATACAAAATTTTATTTGAAAACAGAAAGTATTTCATTATAAAAAATTTGTGCAAAAAGAGTTACTACAAAACTTTTTCAAAACAATACTAAAGGTGAAAATAAGATGTACCTATTCAAACTAGAGCACAAAACAATTTGAAAAAAAAATATTAATAGAAAATAATACACCTAATGTTGAATCAACAGAACCTAATGAAATCTAAAAACAAAAGTTAAACTAAATCAGGTTTAAACTAAACTAAAATCAAATTAACTAAACTCTAAACAGATTGTGTTTTTGTTAAAAACCCTAACCAAATTCATCCAAAAAAACTCAAATTATGTAGGATGACAACTCTAACTAATACAAATCAGTGGCAAAAGGATTCATACAAATGGCCTTTCATGTCACAACCCTAGCAGTGTCATAGGCTAGCAAGGTGTTTGCATCATCATCATCATCATTTCATCAATATGAAATGGGGAGAAAGAAAAGAAACCCCAAGCATTCATGAATTAAAGAAATTCCAGATAAATGAAATTTCAAAAAATCCAAAATGCCCATCAAAAATGTCCCCTATGCCTGATAATTAGGGACATGGATATACCAGGGGACATTTGAATTATTTGAACATTTAAAATAATTTGAATTAATGGTTTAGGTCCCTGGAAAATGATAAATAAAGCAAATATCATTATCACTGTTTTCAAAATAATCTGAAACTGTTATTATAAGTTTGGAATATTCAAACTTCAATTTAGAAAATATGTGGGTCATTTTGAAAAGTTATTTGGACCTGCAAAGAAATAAAACAAATGTTAGAAAGCAGAAAACAGAATTAAAAAAGAAAGAAAAGAAGAGGCTTATCTGACCCAGAGAAGGAGACGGCCCAGCCCACCACGGCCAAGCGGTCATCTTCAACCTCTGCCAGTAGGTAGAGGCGAAGTGTCGCGCGGCGCCGGGAGGCCTCCACCTCCTCCCTGCCTGCCCATCTCTCTCCGACCAGTGAGGCCTCATGGATGACCTCACCAGAGACGTCCGGATCGAGCCGGCTCCCTCCTCTCTCGCGCATTCTCCCCTCTCCTCTCCGCCTCCCTTCCTCCCGGACCGAGAGCACCGCCGTCGTTGCCCCGTAGCCACCGGCCACCCCTCGCCCTCCCCAGTCGGTCCAAAAGCTCTGCGGCGTCAAGCTGCCCATGCCCGCTAGAGGAATCGCGCCGGGAAGCCCCGAAGACGCCGTCCGCTCCATCTTCTCCGACTCCGGTCATCGGACGCCTTCGTCGATTCACGCCACCCGGTCGTCCCCGAGCCCGCTGACCAGCCTGACCGACTCTCTGTGAGCTCCCCCGTGCTTTCCCCTCTCTCCCCATGGACCTCTTCGCCCCCTAGCTGCCATACCCACCTTTGCCGAACTCCGGTCGCCGCCAAAGTTGTCGTGGCCGTCGACTCCGGCGTCCCCGCGTCCTCCCGTTACCCTAGATGGACGCGCGCGTCCCCCAGCTGCCCATTCTTGGTCTCCGCCTACCGAATGGTCGCCAGAGGGCCATTTCCGAGCCTCTCCGTCGTCTCGGGCCTCGGCGGCGGCTCGTCGCCGGTGGCTCTAGTCGTTTTGACCACGGGAGTTGACCCTGACAGGTGGGGCCACCCCCTGGTTAACCCTGGTTAGTTTAAAGAAAATAATTAATTAAAATAATTAAGCTAATTAGTCTATGACATGTGGGCCCAGGGTCTATTAATGATTAGGATTAGTTTAACTTAGTTAATTAAGCTAATCAGACACTGACATGTGGACCCCACATGTCAGGTTTGACCCTGGCCGGGTCTGATGACCAGCTGACGTCATGATGACATCAAGCTGATGTCATAAGTCAATTTCCTATTTAAAAATAATTCCAGAAATTATTTAAAACTTTGAAAAATCATATAAAATAATCTGTAAGTCAGATGAAAATAATTTATATATGAAAATTTATCAGAAAAATCCAATGAATCCAATGGTGCTATCCTCATGCATGATAGAGCAACCTAAATAGATGAACATGGACATTTTAGCATTAGGTCAATATATAGATTTTGAAAAGAGAACAACTTTGAACCTATATTCAAATACATTTGAAATTGACACGACCAGTAACTACATTAGCTCATCTATGCACATCATTATGCCATGTTCATGCATCATATTGTCGCATCTGCTTGTATTGAATGTTTGTCTGCGTTGCGGTAGGCCCTAATCCGGAGGATACCACTTCGTACCCTAACGAAGGAGAGAACTCTTCCGCAACCCAGCAAGGCAAGCAACCCCATTGATCATTTTCGATAACATCCCATCCTCTTGCTCCTGCTCTTGTTCAATGCATTAGGACATTGTTACATGACAGTCATACATGGTAGATGAACCTAATCTTCTGCATGACCTGATCTTGTCACAGTAAATAGCTAAACCATGCAACCTAGCATACCTGGTAGATGCTTGTGTCGTGATGTGCTTAGCTTACCTTCATGCCATGCTGCTATGCTAGAGTTGTGTCAGGTCTGATTCATCTGGGTGATGAACCAGAGTGAAACTGTGATGTTCTGATGTGATGAGCTCATAACGAATCCGTTTTGGTAAAAGGTAGCAATGAGAGGCTGCGTACGAGTACATAGCGGGTTATCTCATTGGGACCGTTGTTAGGAACTGAGTTCCGTGTTTGTAATCCAAGACTAGATACTACCACACATTGGGATACTTAATTGACCCTCTCGACTTATCAGTCGCTTAGTCCTTGGTCCAGGTATTGCAAGTAGTTTCTGGTGTTTATAGCATGCTGGAGGCCGTGCGTAGCGTTGACCCCCGGGGTGGGTTACGACGCGGTAGGCAGTGGCACGGTGTACCAAGGGTCACCCGAATGGTGGGCTTGGGAACCCTGCGCACATTGTTTGGGACCGTAGCGGAAACTTCGGCCGGACTTCCGTGCGGGTCAGTCTCAAATAAGCGGTAGCCTGGACTAGAGGTCTTATGTGATTGACGGTCGTGGCCGACTCCCTCGCTGGGCATCCGCTTGAAGGCTGCCGAGGTGCATGGTTTTATGAGCACACGGCGATAAGTGGCGAGAGCGTGTGTGAAGAGGTACACCCCTGCAGGGTTATGAAACTATTCGAATAGCCGCGTCCGCGGATATGGACTACTTGGAGAACTTATGCTGTTCATAGATAATCAAATGGATACTTCTAAAAATTCTCAAGACAAGTGTGTGTACCATGGATGGAACTCTTCCGGAAGGGGAAGGTGAGTCCATGGTGGTGTATTGTGATGGAGGTAGTGGACTCGTGTGCGATAACTAAAATTGTAACAAAGAGTTTAAAACTGAGTAGTGTAGGTTAGCCATGAGTCAAAGCTAGCTTTCTGCATAAACTCCACCACCCCTTTGTTGATACATGAGCATAATTAGACTAGGTCTATTTTAAAGACTTGTTGAGTATGATTGTACTCACCCTTGCTTAATTGATGTTGTAGAACAAAATCAGGACCCATCAGGTGGGTTCTATCTAGACGTCGACGATGCCGAATAGCTGGTCTCCCAGCTACGATCTTGCTCGTGTGGTGGGCTGTAGATAGTCAGGCCATATGCCTCTTTTATATTTTGTCGTCTGTACTCAGACCGCTTTAGTTTCCGCTGGCTTGTAATACTATGTTTGTATGACTTGAGTGCCGGGTCATGTGACCCTATCTGTATGAACATATTATGCAGGGCTCGTCTGAGCCTCCTAAATAAAAGTTATGTTATTGTATGGTTATGTTGTGATGCCATGGTTGTATCTATGCATATCGGGCATGTCGTGCGTACGTGTGACGTGCAACGGTATGTATGGGATCCGACACCTAGTTGTGTGCCTTTAGTAGTACTCTTTACGGGAAACTGCCTCTTTGTGCTTCCACCGAGCCATGGTAGCTTGCTACTGCTCCGGACACATTGATTGACCGGCATGTATCCTTCTTTGCTGTTGTGTCTGTCCCTTCGGGGAAATGTCTCGCAGTGTAATGGAGTCCCTGTAGCCTGTTACGACTCGTCTATGTGCAGTGATGACATTAGTGTCTCGCGACATAATGGAGTCCTTGTAACTTGCTACGACTCGTCTACACACGCTTGAGACCGACACCTGCATTGCTAGGTTATGTATGCTTGTTTCCGTACGGATGTGCCACATGGGTTCTATGACTAGTTATCTCGGCCCGGGTTCTTTGTTGTGTGATTGCCAGCGACATGTTCACATACGTGAGCCAACAGACGCAAACGGTCCCGGCCAAGGTAAGGTGGCAGCCGTGGAGTACCGTGCGTCAGGCCGCAATGTGATGTGGCTTGTTACAGTATGGAATCATATGACTTAGGATCGGGGTCCCGACAGCGTTGGTATCAGAGCCTGACTGACTGTAGGACTACCAAGCCAAACCGGTCGAAGTTGAGTCTATAAACACTATAGATAAGTAGGGGAATTGATTGTGGAAGGGAACGTAAGGCTCTTTTTACTCCTCTTCCCAAGTTATTCTATGCTGGGTCATTCTCATCTTTTCTACGGGGATAGGAACTAGGATTCTCATCTATTGCTTAGGATGACGAGTTACTAGCCATGGACCAGTAGCTAGCTTGCTTGTGAATAAGTGCAGTTATTTTAGTGTTGTTGGTGTGACAAACAGATGGAGAAGAGATTTGAGTCTAGATAGTCGAGTGGTTATGCCTTTCCAATCTCTTTTCAATTGCCTCAAAAAATTTGTTGAGCAATTATAGCCGTTATGCTGTCCAATTTCTGCTAGGATCTCTAATGTCTTTGCATCATTCTCTGTTTCAGATGCCATCCCGCCCTTTCCGTCAGGTGGTCCGTCTGACTAGGTGCATCGATGTGCCGGGTCACACGGCCATGTTGGTTAGAGTAATGATGGAGGCTGGATATCGTTGGTACCCGGAGTATACCGTGGAGGAGCAGTACCGAGATTTCAACCAGAGTCACTATCTGTGTACTGTTAGGATATACCCTTCATATCCTGGAGCTGCAGAGCCGCTTCACTGGACTCATGGATTGGGAGTTACCATAGATATGGCAGTTCAGGAAGCCACTTACACCATGCTGACTATTATGAGGTTTCACCATGGTCTGCTTCAGAACACGGAGTTCTGCTATGTTCCTGCTTCCATGGGAGGAGAGGATGGATATCTCAGTGCAGCCTATTCTGATCATTCTCATGAAGACCCTAGACTGTAGGTGACCGCTCAGATGTTGGAGAATAGGGATCGTGATGCACGTGCCCTACGCATGGAGCTCTATGCTACCCGTGCCCGTCTTTGGACAGCTTTGACGCAGTTGGCACCTGTCGTGCAGACAGGTTATGGAGATTTGGAGATGCTGACTCCATCGTGGACTCATTTGCCAGCACACGTAGACTGGCCTGATGTTGGAGGCATCACCCCTCTTCGAGGACCGTTGTTGTCGCCGACAAGGGGACCAAGGCCACACCCGTGTCCTTATGGTTTCCAGGGATCCCAGGCTAGAGTGTTTCCAGATCCGCAGGTTCAGCTCCCAGGTCATGGGGGTAACCTGTACGAGGCATTCTACGGTGATGATCGAGTGCATGGATGTTAGACCTAGTATGATAGTAGTTGTATCGCCACAGTCCTGTGTGTCTTGTGGGATATGATCAAGGTCGAGAGTTGAGTTCTGGAGGTGTAGATAGATAATGTATAGGATGCTTGTAATGCCTCCGATGAGTTGTGTCATCTCTCCGTAGTTGTTTTCAGCTTGGGTTTGTACTGAACTAAGTCATGGTGTGTATGAAACCTAATGTTCATATGGTAGTTGTTATACCATGTTGATTGGTATTTATCCTACATGCCATGTTGATCAGTGCATTTCCTAATTCATGTCCTAGAATTGTTGTTCCCCATGCCTAAGCTATGGATTGTTTTCCTCAGGATGGTGTCAACCAGGAACAACCCCGTGCATGCTCACGAGCAAGGCGAGGGTAGCCAGCCAAGGCAAGAAGAGCTGCCACGAGCACCATCTCTAGCAGAGGTGATGCTAGAAACCGAAAGGAATAAGAGGGAGACCAACAGACTGTTGGAGAGGATTGAACAGAACACCGCTCGTGCTCCCCGCAATGATCACCATGATGGAGTGTCACTTGGTGACTTCATTAAGCTGTGTCCGCCTAAGTACCATCATTCGATCGATCCCCTCGATGCGGATGATTGGCTGACCAGTATGTCACGCAAGATTCGAGCTGCAAATGTTTCAGAGGCCAACAAGGTGACCCTTGCGACATACTTCCTAGAGGGACCCGCCAACTTGTGGTGGGAAAGCTATGAAGCTATGCGTCCCCAAGGACCTGCGCCAACCTGGGCAGAGTTTAGCGCCGCATTTCGTCTCCATCACATCCCGGAAGGGCTGATGGACCGCAAGAGAGAGGAATTATGTGCCTTCACAAAGGGCAGATTGTCAGTGGATGCATACAGTCGCGAGGTTGGTAATCTTGCTCGCTATGCTCCAGAGGAAGCCTCAACCGATGCCAAGAAGCAGGCTAGGTTCCACAATGGACTAAATGCTGAGCTTCGTCGAGATCTTCGTCTGCACGAGTGCACCACTTTTCAAGCTCTTGTTAATAAAGCTATCAATGCTGAGTCCGGACAGACTGACTACGAGGCCACAAGGAGGCATAACCGTGACTTCAACCCTGCATCGGGTTCAGGACCCAACAAGCGCCGAATATGGGTACCCAATGCAGCTATGCCGGCAAGGTACACTGCGAGGCCATCCTTCCAGGCACCTCGTCCAATTCAGTCCAACCCTCCACCCAGACCATTTGGAGGACCGCAAGCAAATGTTTCCCCACGTGCTACAGTGGTATTCTACAAGTGTGGAGAACCAGGACATTATTCTCGTGAATGTCCCCAGGACAATGCCAAGCCCGCTGGACGCGGAAAACCAGGGAAAGCCTTCTATGTGAAGCCAACTCCTGCCTGCGGGCGAGTTAATTATGTGTCTGCTGAAGAAGCTCTGGAAGACCCCGATGTCATTCTAGGTACGCTTCTTGTTAATAGCCATCCAGCATCTGTTCTATTTGATACTGGGGCATCTCATTCATTCATCTCAGAAAGTTATGCACAGTTGCATAACATGTCTTTCTGTGACATGCCCACTCCTTTAGTAGTTCAGACTCCTGGATCAAAATGGCAAACTTCTAGAGTGAGCCATGACAATGAAATTCTGGTGGATAGACTAGTATTCCTAGCATCCTTGATAGCTCTTAAGTCTTCGGACATCAATATCATTCTAGGTATGGATTGGATGAAAGCCCACTATGCCAAGATTGATACTCATTCTAGGAATGTTCAACTTACACATCCCTCGGGAGAGATAGTTAATGTCTCTACTCGAACAACCAAGCGCCAGCTCTATTCCTTAAATGCTAGCCCTCTCAGTCTATCCATCGGTCTGCGGATGAAAAGCTGTACTGAACTCCAGCCTTGTACCCAAAGTTTCATGTAACTGATGCCAAAACTTTGAGGTAAATTGTGTTCCTCTATCTGATACGATACTCCTCAGAACTCCATGCAGACATACGATCCTGGTCATATATATCTTGGCTAACTTAGCACTGGTATAGGTGGTCTTCAGTGGAATGAAATGAGCCAACCTGGTCAAGCGATCGACCACTACCCAAATGGAATCATAACCTGAACGGGTCCTAGGTAATCCTATGATGAAATCCATACCAAGCTTATCCCATTTCCACTCGGGTATCGGCAAAGGTTGGAGTAACCCTGCTGGTTTCTGATGTTCCGCCTTTACTCACTGGCCAACATCACATACCGCAACATGTTCGGCAATATCCTTCTTCATTCCTGTCCACTAGTAACATTCCTTCAAATTCAGGTACATCTTGGTGTTGCCTGGGTGTATCGAGTATGGTGAATCGTGGGCTTCTTGAAGTATCAACTTCCTGAGCTTTGGGTCATTGGGCACATAGATTCGGTTCTCAAACCATAGAGTACCTTGTTCATCTTCACGAAAGTCTTTAGCCTTTCCTTCCTTCATTCTCTACTTTATCTTAGCTATCTCCTTGTCCGATTTCTGGGCTTCACGAATTCTTTCGGTCAAGGTGGACTGAATCTCTAGTGTGGCAACATATCCTTTTGGAACTATCTCTAACCGAAGCTCTCTGAGATCATTGGTTAACTCCTGGGGTAATCCTCTGGCTATGAGTGTGTTCACATAACTCTTCCGACTCAAAGCATCTACCACAACATTTGCCTTTCCTGGATGGTAATGCAGTCTCATGTCGTAGTCCTTGATTAACTCTAACCATCTCCTCTGTCTGAGGTTCAACTCCTTCTGTGTGAAGATATATTCCAGGCTTTTATGATCAGTGTAAACATCACAACTATTTCTGAAAAGGAAATGTCTCCAGGTCTTGAGTGCGTGCACTACGGCTGCTAGTTCCAAATCATGGGTGGCATAATTCAACTCATGGGGTCGTAGCTGTATGGATGCATAAGCTACAACTTTTCCCTCCTACATGAGTTCTCCTCCAAGTCCTGGCGTGATGCGTCACAATAAACCTGGAAGTCCTTCCGAATATTTGGCAGTATCAACACTGGGGCTGTGACCAAACGTTTCTTCAACTCCTGGAAACTGGCCTCACATTCCTTAGTCCAGATATACTTAGACTCTTTATTCAACAATTCCATCATGGGTTTGGCAATCTTTGAGAAATTCTCAATGAATCTCTGGTAATATCCGGCAAGTCCGAGAAAACTGCGGATCTCCTTAACAGAGGAGGGTGACTTCCACTCAGTGACTGCTTCAACCTTAGCGGGGTCTACTGCTATTCCTTCTCCGGAAATTATGTGTCCATGGAATCCGACTTCTGAAAGCCAAAATTCACATTTACTGAACTTGGCATATAACTGATGCTCTCTAAGCTTCTCCAGAACTAAACGCAAGTGTTCCTTGTGTTCTTCCTTGCTCTTGGAGAATATCAAAATGTTATCGATGAACACCACAACAAACTTGTCCAAATATTCCATAAACACTTTGTTCATCATATTCATGAAGTAGGCAGGAGCATTAGTCAAACCAAAGGACATGACCGTATACTCATATAAGCCATACCTTGTGGTGAAGGCTGTTTTGGGTATATCATGTTCACGAATCTTTAGTTGGTGATACCCTCATCGAAGATCAATCTTGGAGAATACTTTGGCGCCTACTAGCTGATCAAACAGGTCATTAATCATCGGCAGAGGGTACTTATTCTTGATGGTCACCTCGTTCAATGCACGATAATCGACCACCATCCTCAAGGTTTTATCTTTCTTCTCTACCAAAAGAACTGGGGCTCCCCAACGTGAAGAACTTGGGCGAATATATCCCTTATCCAATAACTCCTTAATCTGCTTCTTGATTTCTACTAAATCATTTGCGGGCATCCGATAGGGTCTCTTGGAAATTGGGGTTGTTCCTGGTAGTAGCTCTATCAGAAACTCAATCTCCCTATCTGGTAGCATGCCTGGTAATTCCTCCGGGAATACATCTGGAAAGTCTTGTACAACCGGCACTTCCTCCTGAACAACTCCTGTGAGGGAAATTAACCGAGCACTCATCCGTGTGTGTCGGGATACATACTTAATCCTCTTGTTCTCCAGTGTGGTGAGTGAAATAGACTTGCTGGGGCAATCAAGGTTTCCTTCATACTTGGTCATCCAATCCATGCCTAGGATTACATCCAATCCCTGGGATTCTAAGACGATGAGGTCGGTAGGAAAAACATGGTTTCCTATGTGGAGTTTTAAGGTGTGGCATCCTATCCCTGCCATCATCATACCTCCTGGGGAATTGATCTTAATGGGCTGACTAAGGGTTTTGGTGGGTAAACCATACTTTTCCACAACTACCCTTGATATGAATGAATGAGTTGCACCAGAATCAAAAAGCACCATAACTGGACGTGAATGCAATAAAAACTTACCAACCACAGTCTCGGGCTGATCATAGACTTCTTCCACATCAAGGTGGTTCACCTGAGCACGAGGAAAAGGATTTGGCTTCTTAGCTGCAGAGTTGCCGTTGTTGTTGCTGTTTCCATTTCCTTGCTTGTTCTGAGGGCATTCAGTGGCATAGTGCCCTGTCTTCTGGCATTTGAAACAGGTGATATGGTTCAGATACTTCTGAGCTGGAGCGGGACGGTGTTGGTTGCCACTCCCACTTCCATTACCATTCTTGAAGTTTCCATTGTTGGGACGATTATTCCCATTTCCTCCATGGTTATGGCCTCCATGGTTGTGCACGGGATGAGTGTGTCCTCCATACTTACCGGTCCCTGATCCGGTATTTCCTGAGTATGGGGAGTAGCGGGGCTTCTGTTGAGCTCCAGAGTGAGACTTCCCCTGTCCATACTTCCTCTTGTGCTTTTCGATTTGCTGCTACTTCCCCTCCAAGATGAGGGCCTTGTCTACCAGCTGCTGGTAGTTGCTGAAAGTAGCCACCATCAGCTGCACGCTCAACTCATCGTTGAGTCCTTCCAAAAACTTCTCCTGCTTGGCTACATCATCGGCCACATCTCCTGGTGCATAATGAGCCAACGTGCTGAAATCATCCACATACTGGGCCACGGAATGGTTCCCCTGGCGTAAATTGCGAAACTCGCGCTTCTTCAGACTCATAGCTCCAGCTCAGACATGAGTAGTGCGCAAAGCTAGCTTGAACTGCTCCTAAGTCACACCAGCAATGGGGTACGTGGTGGTGTAGTTCTCCCACCATGAAGCTGCTGGTCCCTCCAGTTGATGGGCGGCAAAGCGCACCTTTTTAGCCTCAATGCATCCCGCGGTGGTGAGTTCCCTCTCCATCTTGTGGAGCCAATCATCTGCCACAATGGGCTCAGTGTTGCTGGAGAAAGTTGGTGGATTCAGCCTCAGAAAACGGGTGAGGTTGTCGCCTTGAGGTGGAGGGTGGTTATTGTGGTTGTTGGTCTGGTTCTGAATCAACAGTTGCATCAAGGTGTTCTGCTGCTGGAGAAGTTGTGTGAGTTCCGGCGAGAAAGTAAAGTCGGGCTCACGTCACGGAGGGATCTTGCTGTTTTCAGAGGGGTGAGAATTAGAATAGAACAAGGACCTAAAAGGAAATTAACTACCCATATGCAATGAAACAAACAAATCACACCAAACACTCATTCATTTATTCAACTCAAGGTTCAAACATCGAGATACAAATCTCCAAATCAAACTAAGCATCGACCTACGCTTTAACGACGAAAATAAAGATACATGGGGGCATAACTAAAGTTCTCCTCAAAAGTACATGGTGAAGTGGCCTCCTCCGGTGACGCTCTCCTCATAGTCATCATCGTTGCTGATCAAGGGTGCCATGTATCCTTCTGGATGAAGATTTTCACCCATGTCCATCTGTTCCTCCAGAGTTGCAATGCGAGTGTTCAGCTTATCAATCCTCTCTAAGAGATCCTTCACTTCATACTCATGCTCGTACTTGGCTTCCCGTAGGTCAGCTTCGAAGTCAATCTCGCGGTTCATCAGCCTCTTGATCGTCTTTGTGTCGGCACGTACCCGAAGCTCCAAGGTCCTGATGTGCGTCTCCAGAGTCTGGATATAGGAAATGGTGGTGTCTTCAGTGGGAGTGGTTATGATATTTCCATTGGCATCCCTGCGACAAACCATGCTGAGTCCTGGTGAAATGGGTCCACCCATGTATTCCTCCTGAATACGTCCAAGGGTGCGGTGAATTGCCATGTCTCTCCCAAGTATCCAGCTGGGTGCCACAAACTTGAAGTCGATGGGTTCCATACGATTTACAAAGGTCTTCCTGGGGATGTGCACCTCGATCCTGTAGCGTCCGTCTTGTGGAAAAGACATGATAGGAGTCCCGGTGATGCTTGGCAAGGCAATCCTTACGTCCCTGATGATCCTCATCAGCTCCTTGCCAAAGGGCATCGTCGCGTCAGGCTGACAAAACTCCATGATCAAAACTGGGATGAAGGTGGCCATCTATAAATTTTGAAATAAATCGGAGGGAAGTCGGAAACGAGTAGATGAGAGTATAAGAATTTTAAAGGAAAAAGAGAAATAAATCCTAGGTTTTTCCAATCCTAGAGGTTACGTCCTACGGTCAGCGTGTGCTCTGATACCATTTCTGTAGCGACCCGACCTGAAAGGTCGAATCTCCGGTGTTTCTATACCATCCCAAGATCATGCTGGTACACACACGGTACATCAATGTATATATCAAAGTGAAATCACACAGCTTTAATAATCAAAAAATCTCATATCGAGTCCTTTATTACAATAAGAATTACAATAAACTGGCTGAAGGCCAACTCATGAGAACAACTAATCTTGCGGAAACTTCAAAGGTAGTTGAGTCCATCTAACTCCAAGGGCATCTCACCAAGCGTAGAGCGTATCCTCACTCCTGGTTGGAAAAGTACTCTGCAACATGATATGTTGCAGCCATGTAGGTCAGCATATTGAATATGCCGGCAATGTCACCAAAAGAGGGGGTAAAGTCATCATCTATTCTATATGCATATATGGCAGGTGGGGTAGTAGGTTTTGCATAAAGCCAAATTTTTCCTACAACAAGAGAGGGCAAAAGCATAATTACTACAATGTTGGTTGATTAATGAGATGGTTCCACCAACCAATTCTCATACCCAAGTTGTCATTAATAAAACCACATAAATGTAATTATTTGTATTGAGAGTTCCAGATAGTTTCAGTTCCTTTGGCTCAAACTGTCCATGACCGTGGACACGGCTAATCGATTAGATTTGGGTACTCTGCAGAGTTTTACACACATTCCCCACAAGATTTGATCGCCTCCGTTGGATTTCTCGCACTTCAGGGTGCTTGAGAAACGGATGACCAAAACATGGTCTTCTAAAGGGTTTCCCTGAGACTCTGTCGGTGCCCATCCTTTCCTACCGTTCTTCTACATCTCGTAGCACCGCTGTCCAGGGTCACCACGATATCCAACCAAGCTAGAGCCCATAATGGCTTGTGGCTGTGCAGGTAAGCCTTGGGGCTTGAAGCATCCATCCATCTCTTTGGGCCTGGGTTGACCTTTCCGCATGCATACTGGCAGTTCTCCAGCAACATCTAGGCTAACCACTAGTTTCTCCAGGGCGTTGTTCAACCATCATCCACCCAGAGGTATGTTGAAAACTCGGAGTCTTGAAGTCTTGATCATCTTGTAGGTCTTGAAATTATTAACTCACAACTCTCATGTATCACACAACCAACCCCGTCTACTAATAGCATAGCAAAATTAAATCAACGTTTCCCGGGGCCAATGTGTCAAAGGGTTGAGGGGTGCCTACCACATGATACTACATCAAGTAACCAAGTTTCCAAATTACTTACTTTGCATGCAATTGGGGAGATGGTAGACCTAATGCAATAAAACAAAGGTATACATGGTCAAAGTGACTTGCCTTGCTGACGATCCTCGTACTCAAGTGACTCTAGATAACAAGCTTCGCACTCCGGATGATCTAACGAATCAAACAAAGCACACAATAAGCATAACCACAATACAATTCATACAACAGCAAGGTAAACAAATACTTCAACAAATAAATAGCACAATCAAAAGGAAGAATCACTCGAAATATAAGACTCTAAAAATTTTGGTGTCAAATCTCTACTAAGACATAACAACTCAAAAATTTGTTTTGAACAACTAGCCATTTAGATAACAGAAAAGTAAATACAAAATTTTATTTGAAAACAGAAAGTATTTCATTATAAAAAATTTGTGCAAAAAGAGTTACTACAAAACTTTTTTCAAAACAACACTAAAGGTGAAAATAAGATGTACCTATTCAAACTAGAGCACAAAACAATTTGAAAAAAAATATTAATAGAAAATAATACACCTAATGTTGAATCAACAGATCCTAATGAAATCTAAAAACAAAAGTTAAACTAAATCAGGTTTAAACTAAACTAAAATCAAATTAACTAAACTCTAAACATATTCTGTTTTTGTTAAAAACCCTAACCAAATTCATCCAAAAAACTCAAACTATGTAGGATGATAACTCTAACTAATACAAATCAGTGACAAAAAGATTCATACAAAAATATATTTTTAAACTCTAGTTATACAGATTTTAGTAATTTAAACAAATTTGATTAGATTCAAAATTTAAAGTTCAATTTTGAAATCTAAGCATATAGACATAAACTACAGCAAATTTGTGAACTAATGCAAAAATAATCAACTAAAAACACCAAATATTTTAAAAGATATGATAAAAACAAAAACAGAATACATTCTGATTTCTAAAACAGAAAAGAAAAAGAAAAATGTTCTATCGATCGGACAGGGTCTACGAGCATGCTGTGATTGGCCGCAAGGGCGTGCGTGCGGGAGCTAGCGAGCGGTTGGCCGAGACTTAACGCATATCAGTTCGGGGTTTTAAGTGATCTAATCTCGCGCGTTGGATTGGGATCGGACGGCTACGGCGAGATGTGGTGACTTACAACGGTGGGGGTCGGGGTTCCGGCGAGGTCGGCGGCGGCCGGTGGTCGGAGCTGCTCAGGGATGACGGTGCGGTGGTCGGGGCGGCGTCCGAGAGCTTCAAACGGCGGCGGTGAGTTTCCGGCGTCGATTGGTGGCGTCGGAGGGGGCTGGGGGTGAGTGTGGCGACGGGCAGGAGCTCGGGGAGGTCCGGTTGGGTGCCGAACTCTGGTGACGTGTGGGGCAGCGTTCCGGCGAGGGAAGAGGGTGTTTTAGGGTTGGAACGGAGAGCGGAGGGATGGGGCTTTATATAGGGGTGGTGCGGTGGTCGGGGAGGGCACGAGGGGCGAGATCTGCGAGGAGAGATCGCCGGCGACGTCGTCGGGCGTGGGGAAGGGGACGAGCGTGTTAACGCCATGGTCGGATGGTGGGTCCCGCGCGTCAGTGAGGGTGGGACGCGTGGTTAGCGCGTCGGTGGCCGACCCGGAGTAATTTCGGGTCTTAAAGGCTGTGGGCCGGGCCGGTTCAGTTTAAATTATTTCCTTTTCTATTTCCAGAGCAATAAAAATTCTTTTAATGCATTCAAAATATTTCCAAACATAGGAAATATATATATCAAAATGATCAGGAGAATTAATGCTATTTAATGAACATTTTTCCTCTGTCATATTGAATATCTATTTAAAATTTATTTTCAGAAAAAATGCCTAATTGATTTTAAATCCTTTTGAGATAAACTTTCAAATAACCCCTTGGTTTTATTGCTCAAATATTTCACCAAGATGCCCCTGGTGTGGAGTGTCATGTTACTCCCCTCTTTCTTTGAACATTACCAAAGGTTTTCAAATAGGTGAAACAAATACATGGGAAAAAATTGAAATGGCCTTTCAGAAATTCAAAGGAAGCACTTCAACCATTCATTTCATTCAAACAAAGTGATGATGATGCATAGCTATATTTAATAACATTCCAAAATGAAATTTTGGGATGTTACACATATACTCAAATCATCAGTGAAGGTAAGAAAAATAACGATATCTACTGCATGCTACAACACTCATTGGATCACATACATCAACATGTATTATTTCTAGTAAGTTACTAGCTCGCTCCATCAGGGGTCTTTAGTCACCTTTCCCAAGAGTCATAGTCCACATGTCTCAACCGATTCGAAACCGAATGAGTCCAAAGATCCATCAGCATGAACTTTCTTCATGCGATTTATACCAATATGACATTTAGCGGTAGTGCCACATGTATGTGGTACTATCATTATTAAATTTGCATATTTTGGCATCAATGTTATGAACATGTGTATTACTATGATCAAGATTCAACAAACCATTCTCATTGGGTGCATGACCATTGAAGGTATTATTCATGTAAATAGAATAACCATTATTCTCTCACTTAAATAAATAACCGTGTTGCAATAAACACGATGTAATCATGTTCATGCTCCACACAAACACCAAATAACATTTATTTAGGTTCGTCACTAATCCCGAAGGTAGAGAGAGCGTGCGATGTTGATCACATCAACCTTGGAGATATTTCCAACACACATCATCACCTCACCTTAGCTAGTCTCCGTTTATTCCGTAGCTTTTATTTCAAGTTACTAATATTTAGCAACCGAACTGGTATCCAATACCCAGGTGCTATTAGGAATACTAGCAAGGTACACATCAATAACACGTATATCAAATATACTTCTGTCGACGTTGCCAGCCTTCTTATCTACCAAGTATCTTGGGTTGTTCCGCTTCAGCGACCGCTCTCCTTATAATAGAAGCACTTAGTCTTGGGTTTGGGTTGGACTTTGGGTTGCTTCACTAGAGCAGCAACTGTCTTGCCATCCATGAAGTTTCCCTCCTTGCCCTTGCCCTTCTCGAAACTAGTGGTTTTAAACCATCAACACTTGATGCTCCTTCTTGATTTCCACCTTCGCGGTGTCAAACATCACGAACAACTCAGGGATCATTATTTCCATCCCTGGCATTTTATAGTTCATCATGAAGCTCTAGTAGCTTAGTGACAGTGACTTCGAAAACTGTATCAATCACTTTCTTATCTGGAAGATCAACTCCCACTTGATTCAAGCAATTGTAGCACCCAGGAATCTGAGCACATGCTCAACGATTGAGCTATTCTCCTTCATCTTGCAGGCAAAGAATCTTGTTGGAGATCTCATATCTCACAACACAGGAACGAGCCTGAGATCCCAATTTCAGCTCTTTAGAATGTCTCATATGTTCCATGATGTTCAAAACATTCTGGAGCCTCAATTCTAAGTTGTAATGCATGATGCACTAAACTATCAAGTCATCGGAACGTGCCTGTCAGATGTTCACAACATCTACAGATGATGCTAGAGGGGTTGGCGCACCGAGCGGTGCATTAAGGACATAAGCATTCTGTGCAGCAATGAGGATAATCCCAAGATCACAGACCCAGACTGCAATATTACTACCAACATCTTTCAACTGTATTTCTCTAGGAACATATAAAAATTCAACGGAGCTACAACATGAGCTAGTAATCTACAACATAACTTGCAAAGACACTACTGACTATATTCATGATAATGAGTTCATATTAATTAAGAACTCCCATTCAAATTGACATCCCTCTGGTCATTCGAGTGATACATGATCCAAATTCACTAACTCAAGTCCGATCATCACGTGAGTTGAGGTGGTTTCAATGGTGAACATCATCATGTTGATCATATCTACTATATGACTCATGTTTGACCTTCTGGTCTCTTGTGTTCCGAGGCCATGTCTGTACATGCTAGGCTCGTCAAGTTTAACCCGAGTGTTCTACACGTGCAACACTAACTTGCACCCGTTGTATGTGAACGCAGAGTCTATCACACCCAATCATCAGGTGGTGTCTCAACACGATGAACTTTCGCAATGGTGCTCACTCGGGGAGAACACAATTTATCTTGAAATTCAAGTAAGGGGTCACCTTATAATGCTACCATCGTCCTAAGAAAAACAAGGTGCATAAAAGGATTAACATCACATGCAAATCATAAGTGACATGATATGGCCATGAACTTGTGCTTTTGATCTCCATCTTGAAGGCACCGACATGATCTCCATCATTAGTTGCATAACACCGTGATCTACATCATCATGATCTCCATCATTGTGTCGCCATCGGGGTTGTCGCGCCCACCATGCTCATACTACTATTGCTACCACTTAGCGATAAAGTAAAGCATTACACAACGCTTAATGATTGACACGCAGGTCATACAATAACTAAAGATAACCCTATGGCTCCTGTCGATTGCCGTACTCATCGACATGCAAGTCGTGATATTCTATACAACACATGATCATCTCATACATCACATAGATCTGATCATGTAATTAGCCATATCACATCACAACATACCCTACAAAAACAAGTTAGACGTCCTCTAATTGTTGTTGCAAGTTTTACGTGGCTGCTATGGGTATCTAGCAAGAACAATTCTCACCTATGCAGAAACCACAACAATGATACATAAGTTGCTTTTCAACCTTCTCAAGGACCGCCTTTGTCGAATCCGATCCAACTAAAGTAGGAGAAACAGACACCCACCAGCCATCTTTGTGCAAAAAAGTTACACCTCACTCGATGGAACCGGTCTCTCGTAAGCGTACGAGTAAGGTTGGTTCGGGCCGCTTCATCCCACAATACCGCTGAACCAAAACACGACCAAGGGAGGAAGTAATCAAAGCATCAACGCCCACAAACTCCTTTGTGTTCTACTCGAGATGTCATCTACACATAGACCTAGCTCATGATGCAACTATTGGGAAACGTTGCATGGGAAACAAAAAATTTCCTACGCACACGCAAGATCTATCCATGGTGATGAGCATCTACGAGAGGGATAGTGGATCTACATACCCTTCTAGATCGCTAAGTGGGAAGCATTAAGAAATGCAGTTGATGTAGTCGAACGTATTCGCGATCCAAATCGCCGAGCGTCCCACGATCCTATCACGGTCCTTCTCGCAATCCAATCACGATCCGTCCTGCGATCCCATCACGATCCGTCCCGCGATCAAATCACGAATCGTCTCGCGATCTTGATCACAGCCCTACCGATCCAGCGCCGAACGGATGGCACCTATGCGTTCAGCACACGTACAGCTCGATGATGATCTCCGCCTTCTTGATCCAACAAGAGGAGCGGAGAGGTAGATGAGTTTTCCGGCAGCACGATGGTGTGGCGGCGATGGTGGTGGAACAATTCCAGCAGGGCTTCGCCTAAGCACCGTTGAAATGATCTAGAGGATAAACTACGACCTAGAGGAGAGGTAGCACGTGGCTGTTTTCTATGTCTCAAACCCCTCAAAACCTCTAGTATATATAGGAGGAGGGAGGGAGGAGTCTTGGCGCACAAGGGGACAACCCTTGGTTTGGCACAAGGATGAGAGGAGGAGTCCTCCTCCAATCCTAATTGGATTAGGACTCCTCCTTCCCACTTGGAAACTCTTTCCATCTTGTGTTTTTTCCTCTCAGTCCACTCTAGACGCATAGGCCCTTAGAGGAGGCTTCGGCCAGCCCACCAGGGACTGGTTTACCTCCTGCCACAGCCCATGTAGCCTCTTGGGTCGAGACACCCCTCCCGATGGTCCCCCGATACCAATGGCAGGACCTGGATGCCCATATTGGTTCCTACATATTCTACAAAGATCTTTATCCGTTGAACCTCTACATCAAGGATTCAGTTAATCTCGTATGATGTTCCCTTTGTTCTTCGGTATGTTACTTGCCCGAGATTCGATCGTCGGCATCTTCATACCTAGTTCAATCTCGTTACTGACAATTCTCTTTACTCGTTTACGTAATACAAGATCCCGTGGCTAACACTTTAGTCACATTTCTTGCAAGGGTTGTTGTGATGTTGTATTACCAAGTGGGCCCTGAGATACCTCTCCGTCACACGGAGTAACAAATCCCCGTCTTGATCCATGCCAACCCAATAGACACCCTCGGAGATACCTTTAGAGCACCTTTATAGTCACCTAGTTACGTTGCGACATTTGATACACACAAGGTACTCGTCCGATGTCAGTGAGTTGCATGATCTCATGGTCAGAGGAACAGATACTTGACATGCAGAAAACTTTAGGAATAAACTGACATGATCATATGCTACGTTTATACTCTGGGTCTTGTCCATCACATCATTCCCCTAATAAAGTGATCCCATTATCAACTGACATCTCATGTCCATGGCTAGGAAATGTTAAACATCTTTGATCAACGAGCTAGTTCATCAGAGGCATACTAGGGACATGGTGTTGTCTATGTATCCACACATGTATCTGAGTTTCCAATCAATACAATTTTAGCATGGATGATAAACGATTATCATGCACAAGGAAATATGATAATAACTAATTTATTATTGCCTCTAGGGCATATTTCCAACAGCAGCAACTTGGCTAGCATGGAGATGGTGGAGAAGTTGTCTCTAACCCACCAGACCACATCATCATCCTTATTACATCCAATTGTTCAACGACAGTGGCAAGGTTAGGGTAACACGTATTGTTTGTGTCATGGTTTTATGACGGAAGATGTCCGGGTGAACGGACTTGGATTCGAGGCCATCGCTAAGGTGATGGACTCAAAGGGGTTGGTTGGGACGAAGGACACGAGTTTACCCAGGTTTGGCCCCTCAAGTCGAGGTAATAGCCTATGTCCTGCCTATGTTTGTATTGCTTGGCGTATCGATTACAGGGGAGCTATTGCTTGACCTAGTTCTCGATAGTCTGATCTCTAAGTCGCCCCGGGTCTCTCCTTTATATAGGAGGTCAAGACCACGGGTCATACAAGTTGTAACCGACTCTCACTATGTCTCTGAGTCTATCTCTACCTTATCTTGCCTTCCTGACCATGTTGTCTCCGGGCGGCTTACTCGCCCGGGTCTTCTCCGTTCGGGCCACGTTCCGGCCCATCTTGTCAAGCCGCCAAACGTATTGGGCTTAAGTCTTCACAGCCCACTATTAGGTTGGTGTACGATCCGCCTAGTGTGACCCAGAGCCTCTAGGGTGGGTCTCACCGTGGGGTTATATCCCCAACATTAGGCCCCAAGTAGATTTGAGCTTGCTCACTTCAGCCTCCTTCTCCATCATCGGCGAGTCTATCTGAAAATAATGACCTGTTGTGACGTCATGTTAAATCTGTCAGAAAGATCCTCTGACGTCCGCAACGAATCTTTTCCCTTACTAAATGGACGGTCCGGTAATCGTGGCGTCCGCCTCGGTCAAATGACATCCGTCGCCTGGATTTCCGTGCATGTTTCCACCTTTTCCTATTAAATAGGACCGCGAGGGGTGGCTCTTGCCTTCCCTCCCGCTCGCTCTTCATCTTCCTCCTTCCAGCGCCGCCACTCTAGCACACTCCGCTCTGGTGCCGCCTCCACCCCGTCGTCGTCGAGGCCGCTACATCGACCTGTTCGTTCCAGAGTTTTGCCTACGTCCGTCGCGCCGTCTCCGGTGAGTTCTTCTTTCCCTAGATCTGTAGCCATTTCGGTAGGGTTTCATGGAGCTCTCCCGCCGCTTAGAACACGAGCCTCCTTTAATACCTGCCATGGTTTGTCCATATGAACCCGGTGATATCCTGTCCCCAATGTGGCATTCTGTAGGAAATCGATAGTAGCACAGTGCAGATCTGTAACGGCTCCGCGTGCTGCTTTCAAACTTTTGCCGTTTTGACTGTTAGTCTCTAGGTTTGAAATAAAACTATTTCCCTCTGTTTTCTAGATCCGTAATCTTAGAGTTACTTTGTGAAACCTGTTTTCTGCACTTAGCCAAATTTTGGTTTGTCTTCTCATAAACTTGACCCGCCATGTAGTTCCGGCTCTCGCCAACCGGATCCTGGCGGCCCAATATTAAGATCTTAAACTTTTAACCGCCCATAGATGTCTGCCGTACCCTGACTCGCCGTACATTGTTACCTTGCACAGTTTTAAACCGCCGCCATATCTCATGCATTCAACTCATGCAATTCGGTCGGCTCTTGCATCACTGAAGAGTTCCTGATGGACTTTGTACATGCGGGCACCCTTCCCTCCAAGGATGTCATCCATTGGCGGGTTCTGAGCAATGAACTGAAGCCCGTTCCTCAGGAGGGCGAAGTAGTGGTATTTTCAGATCACATCGAACGTGGGTTCGTACCCCCCAGATCAAAATTCTTCCAAGATGTTCTTCACTTTTACAAGCTATGCCCTCAAGACCTTGCCCCCAATTCTGTCTCCAACATATATAACTTCCAAGTGCTCAGCGAAGTCTATCTGTAAGCTGAGCCATCTGTTGGTCTCTTCCGAGAGTTCTTTTACGCAAACAGCAAGACCAAAGTGAAGGCCGGCCCAAGCTTAGAACTCAGCGGGATTTTAATTCAGAGGCGCCGGGACATAACCTTTCCGGCTGTTCAGACGCCGAGTCATCCAAAAGATTGGAATAAGACTTGGTTTTATTGTAAAGATACCTCCCTAGAGGGTGAGCATCCACAGTCGGGTTACCGCCCATCCCGGATCAAGACGACCTCCGAGCTTCCTGGCCGGCTGTCAACTGCTGAACGGGCGAAGCACGAGCCATCTCACGCCAAGATTAAAGCCCGCATGGCCAACAGACTGACGGGATTGGACTTGATCCGCTGCTGGATCTCTTGGAGGATTATGCCCTTGAGCCGGAGAAATCGCCTTATGTGCGAATATCCAGGCCAGTATGATGATTCCCTCTGCTTCAGCCGGACAACGTTAACAGAAGATGATATTACAACTGTCATCCGGAGTCTTGTCCACGAGACTTTAGGAGCTTGCAGCGCCATTGGGCTAGCACCTTTCTGTGTCATTAACCCGGCCCCAGATGTAAGGCGACTCTTCATAGTCTCTTGTCTTTATTTAGCTATGTCTTGGCAATTCCTCACTACTTGTCGGCTTATCTTTTCAGGCTGACTCCGACTTCTGGAAGAAGAAATATGTTCCTCCTCTGAAAAACCCCAAGAAGAAGGCCACGGTCAAGAGGACGAAGAATACCACTCATCAAGAAGAATGGTTAGAACCGCCAGAATCAGACAACTCATAGGTATAATTTGACTACTTTTTGCCACCTCTTTATTCACCTTACCGACAACAGCCATTCACAGGACAAAGGTAGAGACGAGCCGCGCCAGCGCCCCTCAGGTAACTTATGTTTCATCCGACTCGGAATATTTTGTACCCCAGAAGATACGGCGGTTTGTTCGAAAAGTTCCCCTTTCTCATCCTCTTGCTTACTTGGACCCCCAATTTCTTTTGAAAAAGCAACAGCAAGCCGACCAACGCCAGACCCGGAGCGCCGGCTCTACTGATCTCATGTCCGGGTTACCTAACTCCCCGGCTCACAAGAAGCGCCCCGCGGAGGTATGTATTTCTTCTCTGGTTCATTTTACTAGATCTTCCTTCTTAATTCCAACATTTCCTTACATTATCTGAACTGCCTTTCGGGGATCATCGCCTTCGTCAGGCGACTCTACGACCACTGCTCTGCCGCCTCCAAAGATTAATCCGATGTATGTGTTTTTCAAGCCTACGTCCGACTCTTTGGTGGTTGTAAACCTTGGGCTCTAACTTTTATGCTTTTCCAGGGTTCAAACCAAACGAAGGAAGACCAACAAGTCCTCCCCTAGCCCTACAGCTCAAGAACCAGAGCTTGCCAAGCCGGACGCTCCTATGCCGGATGAAAATCCCTCAGCGCCTTCTACAGAGCCTGCAGCTGACGGTATTATTCCAGAGAGTCTGCACAAGGACCATTCCAAGCTACTGAGCCCTGCCAAGGCTGCTGATGACACCACTGCTCCGGACGTCCTGATTACTGGCGCCGGCTTCCACTCTCCTCCACCTCATGTGCTGACAAAGCATAGTGAGACGGCTAAAGCTTCCAAGAAGCTAGAGTTTGAGCTCCCCGCCCTTGAGAAAATGATGGCTGACGAACTTCATGCTGGCTATAAAAGCCGGTTGTCTACAAGACGGGATCTGGAGCTCAAGCTTGTTAACTTAATGAAGAAGAAAATATGAGGTATTCTTTATTTTCCTTATACCCTTACGTAGCCCCAAGAGTCGGGTTAATATTGGCTGATGATAATCCGGCTCTTCCATCTTGGTAGAAGTAGAAATATTTAGCGTGTAGGCCTCAACTTACTTAGAGGTAATCTCAAATCATCGTTGTTAGCCCCCAAGGGCCGGCTCAAAGTTGATAACATTGAGCCGGAGCTTTATAGAAGATAGGTAATAGAGCCACTTGTAGCCCCCAAGGGTCGGCTCAATCTTTTCCAAAGTTGAGTTGGGACTTTATTGAGAATGGGGAATAGAGCCAATCATAGCCCCCAAGGGTCGGCTCATTCTTGTCAAAGTTGAGTCGGGACTTTCATTCTGAACAGCCTGAAAAGCCAGTATGCAGCCCCCAAGTTCCGGGTTAACTTAATAAAGATGATCTGGAACTGCCTTTAATTTAGGAGATCAGATAGACATTAGCCCCCAAGTGTCATACATATTGCTTGCAATCTGTTTGAGACTTGCTGAGTTTTTTAAACTTCTCCTCCTACCGGCTCATTCCATGCTTTGATATGTCGTAGGAAGCTTTAAACGAAGCCGGGTCAGAAGTGGTCGGCTTAAAAAACAATCTAGCCACGTAGCAGGCCGTCCGGAGTGAAGCTGATGAGAAATGTCGGCTCCTTGCTAAAGAACTGACCAAAATCAAGGCCGACTTTGCAACCTTCAAGGAATCCTCTAAGACTGAACAAGCCGCATTCACTAAATGGGCGGATGACGCTGATCAGCGACTTATGATCGTGTCTGATGAGCTGCAGTCCTTGAAGCACCACATCACGAAGATGACAGTCGTCATCTTTGGTAAGTATTTGATAACTTAACTCAATTTGTGTATTGTACTTGTGCTAGCGACTTATGATGAGGCGTCCATTTTATGCAGGTCCTAGGAGCCGCCAACTTGCCTCCAACAGCTTGCTGCCACTGAAGGCCGTGTATACTTTGGCAGAACAACTTTACGGTGGCACCGTGTGTACAATCAAAGCTGTACAGTACAAGGATAATATCCCTTCAACTATCAAAGGGGTCTTAGAGCTTCTGTCAATGCTGCCGAAGCAGATTGTCGAATTGAAGAGATCAGCCGCCTGCCAGGGGGCGATCGCAGCCATAAGTCGGGCATTGGCTTTTGCTCCAGAGTTAACTCCGACTGATATGATGGATGGATTCCCTTCCAAAAAGGATAATGGCTCCGAGTTACAGAAGCTGAATATGCACGGTGTGTAAATTCTTCCAAAGTCCTTGCCTCCGTGTTAGCAGAAGAATTCAACCTGGAGACATACCAGGCGGCTTACAGCGCTGACCAGAAAAGAATCTGCGGCCCTCTCTTTAAGTCCAGGGATCTGACGCTTGCCCGCAGTAAGAATCTTTTCGCCTCTGAACTTGACCCGTCCCCCTTCTTTGAAGAAGGAACCTTTGCGTCTTTAACCAACTGCAACTGGGACTTGGAAAATCTCCAGATCAAGGTAGCCGAAGACCCGGAGCAGGGTGACCCGCCAGCCAGCTGATCGTGCTATAAACACCTGTTGACAGCCAGCTCTTTGTGACCCGCCATGAGCAGTGTAAAAAAACTTTAAGATATTTTTTGGGATCCACAGAGAGCATATGTAATAGACTGGTAATAAATTTTGTCTTTCTTTGAATTGCGCCATCGCACACATATGAAAAGTCCGGCTTAACGTATCTATGTCATCTTCCTTGTGCTTCTCATTGTATGCTTTATCAGCTCTTGGCAGCTTAATTTCCTGCAAGAATAGATGTATCTTTATACCGTTAGGTGGGTGGCTTAAAAGCATAACCCGAAGATGATGTATCTTCCAAACGTGTGGACGGAGTCAACTGCTTGGCTTAAGAGCCGGCCGATAGGGTTTGATAAGCTACACCCGTAGGGCAGGAAGCCCCCTGGACGGCTGTGTTGACTTGTCAACATTTTTGGCATAAGAGCCGGTTGTTAGGGTTAGATAAGCTACACCCGAAGGTGGGAAGCCCCCTTCGACAACCAAGTTGACTTGTCAACTTTTTTGGCATAGGAGTCGTCTATTAGGGTTAGATAAGCTACACCCGAAGGTGGGAAGCCCCCTTCGACAGCTATGTTGACTTGTCAACATTTTTTGGCTTGAGGGTTAGATAAGCTACACCCGAAGGTGGGAAGCCCCCTTCGACAACCAGGTTGACTTGTCAACTTTTTTGGCATAAGAGCCGGTTGTTAGGGTTAGATAAGCTACACCCGAAGGTGGGAAGCCCCCTTCGACAACTATGTTGACTTGTCAACATGTTTTGGCTTGGAAGCCGGTTGTTAGGGTTACATAAGCTACACCCGAAGGTGGGAAGCCCCCTTCGACAACCAAATTGACTTGTCAACTTTTTTGGCATAAGAGCCGGCTGTTAGGGTTAGATAAGCTACACCCGAAGGTAGGCAGCCCCCTTCGACAGCTATGTTGACTTGTCAACATTTTTTGGCTTGAAAGCCGGCTGTTAGGGTTAGATAAGCTACACCCGAAGGTGGGAAGCCCCCTTCGACAACCAAGTTGACTTGTGAACTTTTTTGGCATAAGAGCTGGCTGTTAGGGTTAGATAAGCTACACCCGAAGGTGGGAAGCCCCCTTCGATGGCTATGTTGACTTGTCAACATTTTTGGCTTGAAAGCCGGTTGTTAGGGTTAGGTAAGCTACACCCGAAGGTGGGAAGCCCCCTTCGACAACCAAGTTGACTTGTCAACTTTTTTGGCATAAGAGTCAGCTGTTAGGGTTAGATAAGCTACACCTGAAGGTGGGAAGCCCCCTTTGATAGCTATGTTGACTTGTCAACATTTTTTGGCTTGAAAGTCGTTTGTTAGGGTTAGATAAGCTACAACCGGAGGTGGGAAGCCCCCTTCAACAACCAAGTTTTGGATTTTGCTTGGACGGATGAAGATATGCGAAGTGGTAGAGGCCCCGGCTTGCAGGGATGCTACTTTACTCATATATAAATATGAGTAGTACAATGAAAATGTACAATGTCGAGTCTCAACAACTCAGGTATAATAAGGCCGCAGATGCACTATGTTCCACGGCCGGCGGGTCTCCTGCCCCGAGGTATCTGAGTCGTCCCGGATGTCAATGAGATAATACGACCCGTTGTTGAGATTTCTGCTGACCACGAAAGGTCCTTCCCATGCAGGAGATAGCTTATGCATTTTTGTCTGATCTTGAATCAGTCGCAGCACCAAGTTGCCTTCTTGAAACATCCGGGTCTTGACTCTGCGGCTATGATAGCAACGCAGGTCTTGCTAATAGATCGCCAAACGGGCAGCCGCCAGTTCTCGTTCCTCCTCCAAAGCATCCAACGCGTCTTGATGTGCAGTGTCATTGTACGTCTCAATGTAAGCCGCCACTCGTGGCGAGTCATGCCGGATGTCACTTGGTAACATGGCCTCTGCACCGTAAACCATGAAGAAAGGTGTATAACCCGTGGATCTATTAGGGGTAGTTCTGATGCTCCATAAGACGGACGACAACTCTTCCACCCAACAACTCGGCATCCGTTGTAAAGGAACCATAAGCCGTGGCTTGATACCTCTCAAGATTTCTTGATTAGCACGCTTTCCCTCACCGTTGGACTGTGGATGAGCAACCGCCGAAACATCAAGCCAGATGTACTCCAGGTCGCAGAACTTTTTCATAGCCCCCTTGGACAAGTTTGTGCCATTATCCGTGATCATGCTGTGAGGGTAACCAAAACGGTAGATCAACTTCTTAATAAACTGAACCGCCGTAGCTGCGTCACACTTGCTGACCGGCTCAGCCTCTACCCACTTGGTGAACTTATCAACCGCGACCAAGAGGTGCATTTTCTCATCCTTGGATCTATTGAAAGGCCCAACCATATGAAGCCCCCAGACTGCAAACAGCCAAGTAATTGGTATCATGTGAAATTCTTGAGCCGGAACATGAGCATGCCGGCCAAATTTTTGACAGCCGTCACACTTGCGGACCAGATCCTCTGCATCCTTGTGAGCTGTCAACCAGAAGAAACCATGCCGGAAAGCCTTGGCCACTAGAGATTTTGAGCCGGCGTCATGTCCGCAATCTCCAGCGTGAATTTCATTCAAGATTTCCTTACCCTCCTCTGGTGAGACACAACGTTGAAACACCCCAGTAACGCTGCACTTGTGCAACTCACCATTAACTATTGTCATGGACTTAGACCGCCGGGTGATTTGTCTGGCCAGATTTTCATCATCAGGTAACTCGCCTAGAGTCAAATATGCCTTCTAGGGCACAGTCCAATCCGGAATAGCATGTAGAGCCGCCACCAACTGTCCCTCCGGGTCAGGAATAGCCAAATCTTCCTCTGAAGGTAATTTGACAGTCGGGTGATGTAAGACGTCGAGAAACATATTGGGCGGCACCGGCTTTCGTTGAGAGCGTAACCTTGACAGGGCATCAGCCGCCTTGTTCCTGCGACGATCAACATGATCCACCTGATAACGCTTGAAGTGACCAGCAATGACATCCACCGCCTGATGATAAGTCGCCATCCGCGGGTCCCTGGAATCCCAAGTGCCCGAAACTTGCTGAGCCACAAGATCGGAGTCGCCGAAGCACCTTACCCGGCTTAAATTCATCTCCTTAGCTATTCTAAGGCCATGAAGCAGGGCTTCATATTCAGACGCATTATTGGTGCAGGGGAACATCAGTCGTAGCACATAACAGAACTTATCACCTTTGGGAGATGTTAAAACAACTCCTGCCCCTGATCCTTCCAGCTGCTTGGATCCATCAAAGTGTATAGTCCAGTATGTGTTGTCCAGCTTTTCCTTGGGCGCTTGACACTCTATCCTGTCATTTATGAAATCCACAAGGTCTTGAGACTTGACAGCCGTATGAGGTACATATTTTAGATTGGGAGTTCCCATCTCCAATGCCCACTTAGCAATCTTACCAGTGGCTTCTTTGTTTTGAATTATGTCCCCCAACAGAGCAGAGCTAACCACGGTGATCTGGTGCCCCAAGAAGTAATGCTTTAACTTGCGGTTGGCCATGAACACCCCATACACTAGCTTCTGCCAATGTGGATATCTCTGCTTGAACTCTATCAGGACCTCACTGATATAATAAACCTACCTCTGAACTGGATATTCCTTCCCTGTTTCCTTGCACTCGACCACAATTGCAGCACTGACAGCCCGGTTGTTAGCCACCACGCATAGGAGCAAAGGTTCTTTTTCAGCCGGTGCAGCTAATACCGACGGCTCAGTGAGCTTCTTCTTGAGCGCCTCAAACGCTTCACCCGCTGTCGTACTCCAGACAAAATTGTCTGTCTTTTTCATCATCTGATATATAGGGATAGCTTTCTCACCAAGGCGGCTTATGAACCGGCTCAACGCGGCGATCGGCCCTGCCAGGCGTTGGACATCATTAATACAAGCCGACTCAGCCAGGGAGGTGATCGCCTAGATCTTATCCGGGTTAGCTTCAATACCATGCTCAGAAACCAGAAAACCCAAAAGCTTGCCAGCCGGAACACCAAAGACACACTTTGTCGGGTTAAGCATCATCTTATAGATCCATAGATTGTCAAAGGTTTCCCTTAAGTCATCAAGCAGGGTCTCCTTCTTCCTTGATTTGATCAAAATATCATCCACATCAGCATGAACGTTGCGTCCAATCTAATTGTGAAGACAATTCTGCACACAGGGTTGATAAGTCATCTGGGCACTCTTGAGCCCAAAAGGCATATACACATAGCAGAAGGCTCCAAAAGGCGTGATGAAAGCCGTCTTCTCTTGGTCCTTAACTGCCATCTTGATCTGATGATATCCTGAATAAGCATCCAGGAAGCATAAGCTTCACAACCCGGCGTAGCATCAATGATTTGATTAATACGAGGGAGAGCAAAAGGATCAGCCGGACAAGCCTTGTTAAGATCTGTATAGTCCACACACATACGCCATGTGTCGTTCTTCTTGAGGACAAGCACTAGGTTAGCAAGCCACTCCGGGTGAAAGACCTCGATGATGAAACCCGTCGCTAAGAGCCGGGCGACCTCTTCCCCAATGGCCTTGTGTCTCTCCTCATTGAACCGTCATAGAAAAACTGCTTGACAGGTTTAAACTTAGGATCTACATTAAGGTTATGCTCGGCGAACTCTCTCGGTACATCCGGCATGTCAGAAGGTTTCCATGCAAAGATGTCCTAATTCTCACAGATGAATTCGATGAGCGTGCTTTCCAATTTGGGATCCATGTTAGCCCCAATGATGAACTGTTTGGATGAGTCACCCGGAGTAAAATCTACCGCCTTGGTATCATCCGCCGAAAATTTGAGGGCCGGCTCAACCTCTCGCAGGCTTCTTCAGTGGGGTCATATCCTCCGGGTCAACATTCTCCTCATAGAACTTGAGTTCCGCCTCAGCACAACTTGATTTCACGTAAGCCGCGTCTCCTTCCTCGCACTCAATAGCCATATTCCGATCACCATGAACAGTAATCGTGCCTTTTAATCCGGGCATATTGAGCTGTAAGTAGACATAACAGGGTCTAGCCATGAACTTAGCATAAGCCGGCCGCCCAAACAACGCATGATAAGGGCTCTTGATCTTGACCACTTCAAACCACAAGGACTCCACCCTGTAGCTGTATTCATCACCAAAGGCGACTTCCAAAGAAATCCTGCCCACCGGGTAAGCTGACTTGCTCGGTACCACACCATGAAAAATGGTTGATGAGGGCTTAAGGTCTTTATCAAGCAGCTTCATCCGCCGGAAGGTATCATAATATAGGATGTTGATGCTACTCCACCATTCATAAGTACCTTATTCACCATATATCCTCCCACTTGGGGGGCAACTACCAAGGCCAGCTGTCTCGGGTCATCAACACGCGGCGGGTGATCCTTCCAGCTCCACGTTATGTCATACTCAGACCACTTCAAGTATTGCGGCAGAGCCGGCGCAACTGCATTAACTGCTTGCTTGTGCAATTTCTGATCCCGCTTGTTAAGGCTGGTAGTGAAAACATGATACTGGCCCGAACTGAGCTGCTTTGGATTACTCTGATACCCAGACTGGTTATGCTGCTGATTGTTGTTACCAGAGTGATGAGGATGTCCTCCTTGACTGCCCTGATCATGATGACTGGACCCTGAGCTGCCGGATCGAAATCCGACTCCTGACCCGCCTGGTCCTGAGCTGCCGGGCAGGCCATCGCCATGGTTGTTGTGTTGCTGCATGTTGTAATTCTTGAACTTCTACATGATATGGCAATCACCCCATGTGTGCACTAAAGGTTTATCGGGTCGGCTGTGCTCCGGACAGGGTTTTTTGAGCATTTCCTCCAAATTGAAGGGAGTCCTATTTTTGTTAAAAGGCGGCCTGAACTTCCCATTGCCTTCAGGATGATTCTGGCCGGTGCTTGCATTGGCCACCAGTTCTGACCCACCATCCGAGTTTTTTTGCTTACTATGGTTACCATTGTTCGCTGCACCCTTGCCATGATTGTTCCTCTTACCTTGGTCAGCCTTATCCTCATTAGAGCCTGGATCCTTCGTGTTATCAGACTCAGCATACTTTGTGAGAGCCACCATGAGTTCTCCCATGTTCTGGCACTTATGCTTGAGCCGGCCGAGCTTCTGCTTCAGAGGGACGAAGTGATAGTTCTTTTCTAGGATCAGCACCGCTTGAGCCGTCGTGATCTGTTCAGATGAGTGGATGATGGTCGACACCCGTCGGACCCAATGATAAGCCGACTCATTCTCCTGCTGGACACAATGATCGAGATCCACAATAGTCATAGGTTGTTTGCAAGTCCCTTGAAGTTTTTGATGAACCTTGCCCTCAGCTCAGCCCATGAATTGATGGTATTGGGTGGCAAACCCTTTAACCATGTGCGAGCTGGTCCTTCAAGCATCATGATGAAGTACTTAGCACACATCACCTCACTAACATCCAACATCTCCATAGCTAGCTCATAACTTTCAATCCAGGCCTCCGGAGGTAAGTCAGCAGTGTAATTCGGGACCATGTGAGGTCCTTTGAAATCCTTCGGCAACCGCTCGCTCCACAGAGCTGGTGCTAAGCATGGCACTCCCATGGCCCTGGTGGTCACTCCCACTCCTATTGATGCGGAGGGCGCGGGCTCTTGGTGAGCCGTCGTGTCCAAAGCCACTGCCTCTTGTTGGTTTCTCGCCCGGTTTATGAGCGCTTGTACATCTAGAGCCGCCTGATCATCCCCCGGAGGCCCTCTGTGTCGATCGCTACTGGAGACCGCTGGCGATTCATAGCGCCGGCTAAAGCTGCGGCTGGGGAGGGGAGTTGAATGAACGTGGCTCCGGCTGTAAGCATACTTCTCCTGCTGGTCCATTGCCGTCTGAAGGTACCCAATGGTGTTCCGTACCTCTTCTGCAAAAGGCGCCTCATCTGGGATAGGGATAGTTTCGAGCCGGGTGGCCGTGGCCACCATGTTCTCTGCCGAGTTGGAATAATGACCAGCCGGCATTGGAAAGACCACTGGTGAGGCCTAGTTTCGTCGGGGCAGGTTAAGTTGCAGTCGAGCCATCGGCCGACTTCCAGGTGCATCCGCTGCTCGTCTCGTACCTGGCGTATTGAAGAGATGCCTAGCCTCATAATGTTCTGCTAAGCGGGATTGATGCCTCATCCGGCGCACCGCAGCCGCTGATTGCTGTTCTAGCCCGAGGCGGAAGGCATCTGTCTTAATATGTTCTGCCTCTGCCACCATCTGAACTTTTAGCTCAACTATCCTTTGTTGCTCCTCCGCCATCCAGTCCTTGAGTCTCACAATATCCAAGTTCCGAGCGGCTTGATTATCTGGCATGACTTCGGTGGCCATCAGGGCCGCGAGTTCATTCATCAGATCCAGAAGAACTTGAGCCGGCGGCGGTGGCTCAGCCCCAAGGTTGCTGCTCCGGTGGATGTGCTGCTCGCACCTGGGGCCGATCCCGCCATGAACATGGTCGCATGAACCAGCGGCCCAAAACCGTCCGGCGCAGAATGCTCCCACTCAGGGTAAAGCTCGTCATAGCCCCCAAGGCCACCGTTGTGAAGCTGGTAGATTGACTCTGCTTCCCCGCTCGAAGATCCGTCCTCTGAACAGACAAGAGTCTCCTGCGATACAGAAGCTTCAAGATCCATACCTTGAGTGAAGCCCACAATGACATGCTTCCGGCCCAGGTTAACACAGGTGGGTCGCACATTGTGGGCGGGTTACGTGCGTCGAACCGGCTCGACAATGCTGGTGCAGATGTCCGGCCCGGGTGTAGATCCGTCAATCCTGCCGATGAAGACCTGGATCCCGTCGAAAGGAATCCGGAAACCATATTCGACAGAGCCAGCATCCGGACCCCAGCTGGTGTCGTCGATGTAGAGCTGGCCGCCGCGACTTTTGTTCATCCTTCCGACCACGTATCCCTCGAGCCCTGGGAGAGAGCCCTTTGAGAACTCAACACCACCGAGCGCGAGCCCCACGATGGGCGCCAACTGTCGTGTTTTTATCACGGCAGACGTCCGGGTGAACGGACTTGGATTCAAGGCCATCGCTAAGGTGATGGACTCAAAGGGGTTGGTTGGGACGAAGGACACGAGTTTACCCAGGTTGGGCCCCTCAAGTCGAGGTAACAGCCTACGTACTTCTTGTGTTTGTATTGCTTGGTGTATCGATTACAAGGGAGCTATTGCTTAACCTAGTTCTTGATAGTTTAATCTCTAAGTCTCCTTGAGTCTTGCCTTTATATAGGAGGTCAAGACCACGGGTCATACAAGTTGTAACCGACTCTCACTACGTGTCTGAGTCTATCTCTACCTTATCTTACCTTCCTGACCAAGTTGTCTCCGGGCGGCTTACTCGCCCGGGTCTTCTCCGCCTGGGCCATGTTCCGGCCCATCTTGTCAAGCTGCCAAACATATTGGGCTTAAGTCTTCATAGCCCACTCTTAGGTTGGTGTACGATCCGCCTAGTGTGACCCAGAGCCTTTGGGGCAGGTCCCACCGTGGGGTTATGTCCCCAACAGTTTGTGTGCACTTTAGCATTGCTACATTTTCTAATTATGTGGATTGCGATGTGGTACCCATGCAAGCATGCTTCGTTTTACTTGGTAGACCATGGCAATTTGATAAAAAAAATATGCACACCATGGTAGGACAAATCAGTATACTCTTGTTCATAAGGTTAAAAAAATAACTTGGTTTCCTATGTCTCCTAAACATATTATGAAAGATGACATTGCTAAAGCTAGTAAAGCAAAATAGGAGCAAAGTGAGAGTGAAAATCAGATTGTGGCAAAGGAATTTGAGCAACATAATAAGCCTAATAAACCATCATCTAGTGTTGCATCTGAAATAAAACTGAAGAGTGGTTGTTTACTTGCCACAAAATCTGATATTACTCATTTGGATGTTACTACATATGTTTTCTATGCTTTTGTATGCAAAGAGGTATTATTTTCATTCGAGGACATGCCTCCCTCTTTGCCTCCTGCAGTCACTAACATCTTACAGGAGTACACTGACGTCTTTCCACAAGACGTGCCACCGGGACTACCACCTATTCGAGGGATTGAGCATCAGATTGACGTAATTCGTGGTGCATCACTACCCAACCATGCACCATACCGTACCAACCTAGAGGAGACACAGGAGATTATGCGTCAAGTATAAGATCTGCTCGACAAAGGTTATATATGGAAATCTCTTAGTCCCCGAGTTATCCTATTATTCTAGTGCTGAAAAAGGATGGTACATCACGTATGTGTGTGGATTGTAGAGGCATTAATAATATTCCTATTCGTTATCGTTATCATATTCCTAGGATAGATGATATGCTTGATGAATTAAGTGGCTCTACACTTTTCTCCAAAGTTGGTTTGCGCAGTGGATACCATCAGATTTGTATGAAATTGGGAGATGAATAGAAAACAACATTTAAAACTAAGTTTGGATTATATGAATGGTTAGTCATGCCTTTTGGGTTAACTAATGCACCTAGCACTTTCATGAGATTAATGAACGAGGTTTTACATCCTTTCATTGGACGATCTGTGGTAGTCTACTTTGATGATATATTTATTTATAGTAGATCTTTGGAGGAACACTTGGATCATTTGCGTGTTCTTTTTATTGCTCTACGTGATGCGCATTTGTTTGGAAACCTTGGGAAGTGCACCTTTTGCACCGACTGAGTGTCTTTTCTTGGCTATGGTGTTACTCCACGGGGAATGGAAGTTGATAAAGCCAAGATTGAAGCTATTGAGAGTTGGTCGCATCCCAAAACGGTCACACAAGTGAGGACTTTTCTTGGACTCGCTAGTTTTTATAGGCGTTTTGCGAGGGATTTCAACACCATTGCTGCACCTCTTAATGACCTTACAAAGAAGGGTGTGCCTTTTGTTTGGGGTACCGCATAGGAAGAAGCCTTCGTGGTATTGAAAGATAAGTTAACACATGCTGCTTTACTCCAACTTCCTAATTTTAATAAGACTTTCGAGCTTGAATGTGATGCTAGTGGAATTGGATTAGGAGCGGTGTTATTACAATCTTTGGACACCATCAAAGATAAATATGTGCATGATGCTGAATTTAAAGATGTGTTGCGGAATTGTAATTAAGGGTGGACATGGAACAAGTTCCTCATTAATGATGGGTTTGTGTTCTGTGCTAACAGGCTATGCATTCCATCTAGCTCTGTTCGTCTTTCGTTGTTGTAGGAGGTGCATGGAGGAGGATTAATGGGACACTTTGGCATGAAGAAGACGGAGGACGTACTTGCTACACATTTCTTTCGTCCAAAGATGAGACGAGATGTTAATTGTTTTGTTGCTCACTATGCTACATGTCAAAACGCTAAGTCATGACTTAATCCTCATGGTTTATATATGCCTTTGCATGTACCTAGTGTTCCTTGGGAGGATATATCTATGGACTTTGTTTTAGGTTTACCTCGAACAAACAAGGGGAGGGATAACATATTTGTTGTCGTGTATAGATTTTTAAAAATGGCACAATTTATACCATGTCATAAAAGTGATGATGATGCTAATGTTTCTGATTTGTTCTTTCGTGAAATTATCCACTTGCATGGTGTGCCATACACAATTGTTTTAGATTCTGATGCTAAATTTGTTAGCCACTTTTGGAGATGTTTGTGGGCTAAGTTGGGGACTAAACTACTTTTTAGTACTACATGTCACCCCCAAACAGATGGACAAACTGAAGTAGTCAATAGATCATTGTCTACTATGCTTAGGGTTGTTTTGAAGAATAACCTGAAAATGTGGGAACAATACTTTCCTCATATTGAATTTTCTTATAATCGTTCGCTCCATTCTACTACTAAGATGTTCCCTTTTGAAGTTGTGTATGGTTTCTTACCTCATGTGCCTATTGATTTGTTGCCTCTTCCATCTTTGGAGAAGGTTAATTTTCATGCTAAACAATGTGCTGAATTGATCTTAAAAATGCATGAGGTAACTAAGGAACACATTGAGCATATGAATGCTAAATACAAACATGCTAGAAATAAGGGTACAAAACATGTTGTCTTTGCACCTGGAGATCTTGTTTGGTTACATTTGCGTAAGGATAGATTTACTCATTTGCACAATTCAAAGCTAATGCCACATGTTGATGGTCCTTTTAATGTGTTAGAGAAAATAAATGATAATCCATACAAACTTGAGCTGCCTGCAGAGTTTGGGGTTAGTCCCACTTTTAACATTGCAGAGTTGAAGCCTTATTTGGGTGAGGAAGATGAGATTTTGTCGACGACAACTTCATTTCAAGAAGGGGAGGATGATGAGGACATCAATACGATTGTTACACCCACAACCCCTGCTGCTATACATATTGTACCAATTACTAGAGCTCGCGCACTCCAATTGAATTATCAGGTACTCTCGTTTCTTGGAAATCCTTCTAATGTTCATGAACATATGATGCTGCCTAAATCAGATACTTTTGTTTTGCTTATGAGTGAAGGACCCAGCATGGACAAGAAAGATGGCCATTAGAGCAGGATCAAGCATGGAGGAGAAGGTGCGCACGCAGGAAAGAACAATGGAGTTTCAAGTGGTGATTTTTGCACTGTTAGGCTGCTGACAGGGAGGGGATGTGGATGAAATCATGCTGGTCCAAGAAAAGGGGCAAAGGAGAAGAGAAAAACAACTCTTACCTCCTCACGACAATGTTGGTTGAGTGGCGCCCTCGCTTGGGTCGCCCATGCGACTCTGCGCCCCCCAAAAAGGCGACCATCTCTTCCTTCTGACTATCGGTAGCGTGTTTCGTGCATGCGGTGTGATGAAGAGCCTTCAGTGTCACCATAGCCTCCTTCTTCTATGGCCCCAACATGACCAAGCTGTAATAGAGTTGGCTTCCCCGAGAAAGGGTTGGGGCGGCATGCGTCTTCTACGCCCTTGGGGACGACTCCCCATGTGTCGCACTCCGATGGACCTTATAGAATGTCCTCACATGCCTTGTTGGCATGCAACATCAGGACGGAAAGGGGGAGGCCCGGGTGATACGAGGCACGCCCGTGAGTCATGATTCTTTCACACTTGGAGGGGAAAAGGGAGAAAAATCCAGAGGCAAACAAACACTCAAAGACGATCCTCAAGTCACACGTCCACTAGATCCAACGATTCACGAGATACAAGGTTCGAAATCGATGAACGGATACAAGTACCGATAGCCTTCCCACTGCAAATTGATGGGCCTTGATATCTACGAGGGGATCTTCCCTTAGAGGGGCATTCGCATCCACTTCGGATCTTCTCACGTAGAGGTGTCTTACCCCCACGAGGGAAGGAAGTAGATGGAGCTATGCTCAACAATAGTCTTTTCTAAACATAATCTAACCCTAGATAGAGGGGGAGGGGTCCTTTATATAGTGCTAGTGGAAAAGGCAGCGAGAGAGAGGGTAAATGGGCCTCCAACCCACGTCTATCTGCACAAGGGGCGGATGTCCGGGCTAAGGGCCGGATATCCAGGGCTTCATCGGTGTGCCGGATGTCCGAGGCTTCAGTGGTCGACTGGATGTACGGGTTTGGGGCCGGATGTCCAGGCTGGCAGGGCTCGTTTCCACTCGGTTCGGCCTTCGGAAATCCGGGGGCCGGCTCGATGTCTAGGCTAGTGTCGGATGTCTAGCGCCTATAGCTTGGACTGGGCGCTAGTGTAGTCCCTAGGGGTCGGGTATTTGGGGCCTCGGAGGTGACTTGGCCTTCTTTTGGTCCTCTCGTCCACCCGTCTCCGTGTCCGTCTTCATGGGGACTTGTTCTTCACTTCGAGCATCTTCTAGGTCATCTCCATTGTACCTGATCATGCAAATAGTTTCCACTTGAGGTAGCATCCAAGTTCCATGAGCATCAAAGGAAGAATCATATATGAGATATGTCACCTCGTTTGCAATGGCACCTGCACGGGATCTCGTCATGGGTCCTTTCATAGCTTGAGGTGTTGCTAATGGGTCCATGGGGGTGATCATGGGATGCTCCACATCATCTCCCCCTTGTGAGAGATCCATCCTCGGATCAACATCTTCATCACCATGGAAAGGGGATAGGTCCGTGGCATTGAAGGCGACGCTCACGTTGTACTTGTCGCGTGGAATGTCAATCTGTTAGGGATTTTTTTTGTAGCGTGCAACCACCTCGAAGGGTCCATCGGATCCAGGTAGCAACTTGGACTTATGCTTCGCGGGGAAACGGTCCTTGCAAAGGTGTAGCCACACAAGATTGCTGACCTTTAACACCATGGGGTGCTTGTTGATGTTGTGCTTGGCGGTGACGCGTTCCACTTGACGTTCTATTATGCACCTTGTATCGTCATGGATCTTATTGATGTAGCTTGCCCTTGTGCTTGCGTCCATGTTCACTTGCTCTTGTAGTGGAAGCAGGAGTATGTCCAATGGGGACAATGGATTGAAGTCGTATGCCACCTCGAATGGAGACTTGCCGATGGTGAAGTGTCTTGCCCGGTTGTAGGCGTACTCGGCGATCGGGAGGCAATATGCCCATTCCTTGAGATTCTTCTTGATCAACATGCGAAGTAGAGTTGAGAGCGTCTAGTTCATCACCTCCATTTGGCCATCAGTTTGTGGGTGATAGGCTGACGATAATAGTAGCTTGATCCCGAGCTTGGCGCATAGTGTCTTCCAGAAGTAGCTAAGGAACTTGACGTCGCGATCCAAGACAATGGTCTTGGGCACTCCATGTCATCGTAAGATGTCCATACAAAATAGATTTGCAATATGTGAAGCATCGTCGTTCTTATGGCATGGAATGAAATGAGCCATTTTGGAAAAACAAAAATGACCTACAACAACAAACACATAATCATGGACAAATTTATTGCATGGAAAACCAAGCACGAAATCTTCCCATGGTTGAAATGATATAGGAAGAGGCATGTAAAGACCATGTGATTGAGCTTTTGACTTAGCTTTGCGACATGTAGAGCATCGGTTAGTGAAGCGTGCAACATCTCGAAACATCTTTGGCCAAAATTACTTGTTGGAGAGGGTGGCATATGTCTTGTCGCGTCCAAAGTGACCCATTAGTCCTCTGCTGTGAGCTTCTTGTAAAAGCAACAAATGAAGAGAAGACTCGGGTATACAAAGTTTGTTAGCACGCATAATATAGCCATCTTTCATGTAATAAGTTTCCCAACAAGCTTTTACTTGTCACTTGGCATATGGAGTAGCAAAAGGAACATCATGCTCATACAAGTCCTTGATATGCTCAAAACCAATAACATTCAATTCAAGTTGAGTAACGAGCATGCATTTGCGGGAAAGAGAATCCGCCACAACATTTTCTTTACCCTTAATGGACTTGATGACATAAGGAAAAGTCTCAATAAATTCACTCCATTTAGCATGTCGTTCGTTCAACTTAGTTTGACCCTTAAGATACTTGAGAGTTTCATGATAGGTATGAATAAAAAATTCATGTGGTCGGAGATAATGCTCCCAAACGTGTAACACTCTCACCAAAGCATACAATTCATTACCATTTTTATTATCACTAGGTTCATGTTCATTACCAGACTGAGTTTCATCATCGGAAATAGAGACATCATTGTTATCAGGAGGTTTTTGTGTCTCAGGTTCACTAGAGGTGTGCAAAGTCCTACCATTTTTCTTTTTATTTTTCTTCTTAGAAAGACTAGGTGCATCAAGATTAATTCTCTGAGAGTCTTGCTGAATTCTTTTAGGATGACCCTTAGGATAAAGTGGTTCTTGGCTCAGTCTACCTCCCCTAGTTACTACTCTAGCAGCAAAATCATGCATATTACTATTCATTTCATCAAGCAATTCCTTATGAGACTTAGCAACTTGTTCTAACTGAGTTTGAACCATAGAGGCGTGCTTTCTTACACCACTAACATCATTACTGATTCTAAATAGTAAGTCACTCAAGTGAGCAATCATATCAGAATTGTATTTCAATTGTTTCAAAACATGGGCATTGAAATGATCTTGCTTCATAATATAGTTGTCAAACTCATATAAGCACTAACTGTGATGTTTACTGTAAGGTATATCACCTTCATCAAACTTTAATAAAGATTTTACTTCTACCACATGTGGAAGTGGTGGTGTCCTAGGCCCATGTATTTCTTCAAGAGTGGCAAATTCTTAACATCCTCAGCTTTAATACCTTTTTCCTTCATAGATTCGTTTGTCTCTTGCATATCTTCAGGACTGAGAAATAAGATACCCCTCTTCTTCGGAGTGGGTTTAGGTGGTGGTTCAGGAAGATTCCAATCATCGTAATTCTTCAATACATTATTCAATAATTCCTCAGCTTGTTCAACAGTTCGTTCCCTGAAAACACCACTAGCACAACTATCTAGGAAGTCCCTAGAAGCATCAGTTAGTCCATTATAGAAGATATCAAGTATTTCGTTTTTCTTAAGAGGGTGATCAAGCAAAGCATTAAGCAATTGGAGAAGCCTCCCCCAAGCTTGTGGGAGACTCTCATCTTCAATTTGCACAAAGTTAAATATTTCCTGTAAGGCAGCTTGTTTCTTGTGAGCAGGAAAATATTTTACACAGACGTAGTAAATCATATCCTGGGGACAACGGATACAGCTAGGAGAAAGAGTATTGTACCATGTCTTACCATCACCCATTAATGAGAATGGAAACAACTTAAGGATGTAATAGTAGTGAATCTTCTCATCATGAGTAAAGAGGGTGGCTATATACTTTGGATTAGTAAGGTGTGCCACTATAGTTTCAGTTTCATAGCCATGGAAAGGATCAGATTCAACCAAAGTAATTAACTCTGGGTCGAGAGAGAACTCATAATTCTTATCGGTAACAAAGATAGGTGAAGTAGCAAACTTAGGATCACATTTCATTCTAGCATTCAAAGTCTTTTCGTTATACTTGCATAGTAGTTTCTTAACATCATCTCCATCCTTAGAAGCAAAAATATCTCTAGCTATTTCTCCATCCAAATTATAACCTTCACTTATAGTAGGCATTTTAAATCTAGGAGAGCTAGGCCTATTAGGTGTTTCATGATCATAGGTTTCAAAGTTCTCTCAGTTTCAGTGGTTTCAATGATTTTATTCTCTCTGGCTCTAGCAATGTGTTCATCAAGAAATTCTCCTAATTGCACAGTATCATCAAGCATGGTACTAGTATCATCATAAGCATCATTCATAGCAGAAGTAGAATCATCAATATCAGGATTAATAGCATCTGGCGGTGTTGGAAACTTACTCATAAAAGAAGGTGAATCAAGTGTAGAGCTAGACGGCAGTTCCTTACCTTCCCTCGTAGTAGAGGGAAAATCTTGGTCTTAGTATCCTTCAGATTCTTCATAGTGATAAATTGATATAAACCCCAAGTGACTCAACAAATATTGCTATGCTCCCCAACAATGGCGCCAGAAAAAGATCTTGATAACCCACAAGTATAGGGGATCGCAACAGTTTTCGAGGGTAAAGTATTCAACCCAAATTTATAGATTCAACACAAGGGGAGCCAAAGAATGCTTGAGATTATTAGTAGTTGAGTATTCAAATCAACCACACTTGGAAATAATTATCTGCAGCAAAGTGATTAGTAGCACAATAATATGATAGGTTTGATAGCAGTAGGAATAACAACAGTAGCGGTAACAGTAGTAGCAATAGTTTTGTAGTGGTAGGAACAGCAGCAACAACAGTAGTAACTTACCAAGAACAATAAGTGGAAAGGTCATAGGCACTAGATCGGTAACTCGTTGGATGATATTCAGCATGTGATAGTCATAACCTAGGGCGATACAGAACTAGCTCTAGTTCATCAATGTAATGTAGGCATGAATTCCGTAAAGAGTCATACATGCTTATGGAAAAGAACTTGCATGACACCTTTTGTCCTACCCTCCCGTGGTAGCGGGGGCCATAAGGAAACTAAGGGATATTAAGGCTTCCTTTTAATAGAGAACCGGAACAAAGCATTAACACATGGTGAATAGATGAACTCCTCAAACTACGGTCGTCACCGCAAGTATCCAAAATATTGTCCCTATGGGGTTGACGGATCATAACACGTAATAGGTGCATATGACTAGGCAAGATCGGATCAAGAACATTGATATAGAGGGGATAACATAAATGGTTTAGATCTGAAATCATGGCACTCGGGTCGTGGTGACAAGCATTGGGCATAGCAAAGTCATAGCAACATCAATCTCAAAACATAGTGGATACTAGGGATCAAGCCCTAACAAAACTAACCCGATTACATGATGAATCTCATCCAACTCCTCACCGAACAGCAAGACTGCGAAGGAATTACTCACTCCCGGTGGGGAGCGTCATGGAATTTGTGATGGAGAAAGGTTGATGGTGATGAAGACCAAAGATTCCCCTCTCCGGAGCCCCAAACGGGCTCCAGATTTTGCCTCCCAATGAAGAACAGGAGGCGGCAGAGACTCTGTCTCGTGAAACGCGATAATTCTTTCTCTCCTAGTTTTTCTCCAAATTTTGGAATTTATAGTGGAGGAAATAGGTCAAGTGGGGCTCCGAGGTGCCCACTGTTGGGTTCTACCGTAGGTGCATCGCATGCGAATTAAAAATTTCCTACGTGCAAAACATCCAAGAACATGCTACGGAGATGGATCATAGTTCGTTACCACTAGACGCGCAGTGCCATGCAGTGGAAGTAGAGTTGGGGCAGCGCGTTTGTGTGGTACATCTCCTCGTCGCCCGATCTCCCTCGAACAGCCTTTCCTATCTCCCTCGAACAGCCGGTCGCCGGATCCCACGTACAGGTTCACCAGAGCGGCGCAAGTGCACCGCCTCTAACGGTATGCACGCGTGCAAGAGGAACACCTGTGCGGCGGACTGCTAGGTCCGATCACACAGTCGGTGGTGGCGAGTGGAGGTGGCTAGTTGCAACTCATGCAAAGCCCTAACGACGGTGCTGAAGCGATCAATTGGATGGGTGTGCCACACCTCCACTATATATAGGCATCCGGCGCGGGCTCAAGTCGTGGGCCTCGCATGGATCCTAAAGCCCACGTGTTCCTTCCCTTAAGCACGCGACCCTTTAGGTTCTCGCCCACTTGGTCCCGAGTCAGATGACATCCGACTCGACCGGTCGGTAGCGGCCTCTAGCAAGACGTGCCGACTCCAAGTGTCTGATGAAGCTGGTTAGGTGAAGTTGTACTTCACACTTCTGTTCCCTTTGCCATAGGATATATGTTGTTGTGCACAAAGAAATATGGTCATCCTTGTTGCAGCACGACATCTTTCTCGTTCCAATGAATCTGACCAACACTTTGGGTTATCTCATAATCCTCATCGCATGGCCATGCTTATCCAGGTCGGATCACCCGAGGGGGGCAGAGTATATCTCTCCTGATCGGAGGGGCAAATCCCATCTTGCTCGATCATGTCTCGCAACATGGGTCTGGACAAGCCCGAAACCTACCTTTGTAACTATCACGTCACGGAGTAGCATTTGGTCGGCCCAAAGCAAGTCTTTCACCATCCCGAGTACATGCGCCAACTCAGGTCTTAGGACATAGAACGTATGTTGTACTAGAGACTCACAGATGACCTGTCGATGCGTCTCATAGTTGGGTCTATCCAACTCAGACCTTATCTCGACTCGGATCCGACTATGTCGAATCTCACCATACCTTTCTGAGTCCATATTATCCGGCTAGCATCCAATGCTACATGGTCAGTGAGACCGGACCATCCACCATGTCATATGCTAGTCTAACTGGATGCACGTCCACACAGCCCTTTCAACTAGGGACCATTTAGGACAGTCATCATACAATGCATAGTCTCACAAACAAGTCACATACTTGTTAATACACATCAATGATAATGTCCAAGGACTATCTTTATTCATAAACACATAGGAAATATCATCATACATGATTGCCTCTAGGACATATCTCCAAACACATAGGAAATATCATCATACATGATTGCCTCTAGGGCATATCTCCAACATTCTCCCACTTGCACTAGAGTCAATCAAATAGACATCGAATGCTCATAGCTCTAATATACCCCTCATGCTTGGGTTGTGGAAGCGGCTTAGTCAATGGATCTCCAACATTTGTATCTGTATGAATCTTGCACAAATTGGTATCACCTTTCTCTACGAGCTTTCGTATCAAGTGATATTTTCGGTCTATGTTCCTGGTCTTGTGGTGTTGTCTTGGCTCCTTGGCTTGTGCGAGGGCACATGAATTATCACAATAAAGGTCCAACGGTTTTGGCAAGCCCGGGAACACACCAACATCTTCCAGGAACTTCCGAATCCAAACACCTTCCTTTGCGGCTTCACAAGTCGCAATGTATTCGGCCTCTGTTGTGGAGTCGGCCACCGTATCTTGCTTGGAACTCATCCAGCTCACTGCTCCTCCATTTATGACATACACAAATCCAGTTTGCGATCGATAGTCATCACTATCGGTTTGGAAACTAGCATCAGCGTAACCCTTTATGCAGAGCTCCCCCTCACCCCCATAAACTAGGAACATCTCTTTAGTCCTTTTTAGGTACTTCAAGATAGTTTTCATCGCTGCCTAGTGACTCTCACCTAGGTCGGCCTGGTATCTGGTTGTTAAGATTATTGCATAGGCAACATCAGGCTATGTACATAGCATGGCATACATGATGGATCCAATTGCCAAGGCATATGGAATCCTACTCATTCGGTTTCTCTCATCAGAAGTCGTAGGACTCTGAGTCTTGCCTAGCCTTATACCATGTGAGACGGGCAAGAACCCTTTCTTGGCCTCACTCATGTTGGACCTCCTCAACACTTTGTCTATGTACGTGCTCTCACTTAAGCTGAGCAGCCTCCTCGATCTATCTCTATAGATCTTGATGCCTAAAATGTACACTGCCTCTCCAAGGTCTTTCATCGAAAACTTGACACTCAATGATTCCTTGACTGAGTTCAGCATCGAAACGTCATTTCCGATCAGTAGTATGTCATCCACATACAAGATCAAAAATACTACCAAGCTCCCACTAGACTTCTTGTATAAACAATAGTCCTCTTCGTTCTTGATGAAACCAAGGTCAACGATGACTTCATCAAAATGAATGTTCCAACTCCGAGCTGCTTGCCTCAATCCATAAATGGATCTCTTGAGATTGCATATTTTACCAGTGTTAGTTGGCTCGACAAAACCTTCGGGCTATATCATGTATACATCCTCTTTTAAATTTCCATGAAGGAAAGCCGTTTTGACATCCATCTACCATATCTCATAATCAAAATATGCAGCTATAGCTAGTATGATCCTCACCCACTTTAGCATTGCTACCAGAGAGTAGGTCTTGTCGTAGTCGATTCCTTGAACTTTTCCATAACCTTTAGCGACAAGTCGAGCTTTGTGGATCTGAACATTTCCATCCACATCGGTTTTCTTCTTAAAGACCCATTTGGAACCAATGGCAACTACACTAGGTGGCAGATCAAACAAGTCCCAGACTTGATTCTCATCCATGGACTTTAACTCGGATCTCATGGCCTCTAGCCATGCCTTGGAATCTGGGCTCACCATCGCTTCCGCATACGTGGCCAGCTCGTCGCTTTCTAGCAACAAAACATCATGCACTCTGTGCAATCTTTTCGACCTTCGTGGCTCCGGTGCCGATTCCACTACAGGTTCTCTGACTGACTCTGGTGTGATCTCATCACCAACCGAGTTGTTGCCGAGTGGCTCTCGAATTTCTTCGAGTCGCACCGTTCTCCCACTGCCCTCCCGACTGAGAAACTCTTTCTCTAGGAAAACCCCGTTCCGAGCAACAAACACTTTGTACTCTTCTCGGTTGTAGAAGTTATATCCCAAGGTTTCCGTCGGATATCCCACGAATATGCATTTATCTGACTTGGGTGTAAGCTTGTCCCACATGAGTCGCTTGACAAATGCTTCACAGCCCCCAATCTTTAGAAAAGACAAACTAGGACTCTTCCCAGTCCACATCTCATGTGGTGTCTTATCTACGGATTTTGATGATACCCTATTAAGTGTGAAAGCTGCAGTTTCTAGAGCGTATCCCCAGGATGACAAGGGTAAATCAGATTTGCTCATCATTGACCAGACCATGTCCAACAAGGTTTGCTTTCTCCGTTCTGACACACCGTTTCTCTGCGGCGTACCCGAAGGTGTGAGCTGAGGTACTATACCTCGGCTTTTCAGATGATTATCAAACTACTAGATCATGTACTCACCTCCACGATCTGATCGTAGAAGTTTTATCGTCTTGCCAAGATGATTTTCAACCTCTTTCTAAAACTCTTTGAAGTTTTCAAAAGTTTCCGACTTGTGCCCCATCAAATAGATATATCCATATCTACTCAAGTCATCGGTAAAAGTCACGAAGTACTAATAGCCACCTCTGGCCGTTGTGCTCATTGGACTACACACATCACTGTGTATAAGCTCCAAAAGCTCGGACGCCCTCTCGCAACTCTTTGCAAAAGGTGACTTAGTCATCTTGCCTAGCAAGCATGATTCGCATGTCTCGAATGACCCGAGGTCGGACGAGGTTAGGATTCCATCATCATGGAGCTTCTTCATGCGTTTCAAACTAATGTGTCCAAGCCAGCAATGCCAGAAGTATGTCGGATTTATCTCATTAGGCTTATGCCTCTTGACATTCACGTTATAGACTTGTTTCGTTTCTAGATTTAAAATAAATAACCCATCTACTATGGGTGCATACCCATGGAAGATTCCATTCAAATAAAATGAACAACCATTGTCCATTATATTGAATTCATAACCTTGACTCATCAAACATGAGGCAGAAATAATGTTCCGACTAAGTGCTGCAATGTAATAACAATTATTCAATTCCAAAATAAATCCAAAAGGAAGCTTGAACTGCATCATGCCGACCTCCAATGCAGCAACTCTTGCTTTATTGCCGACCCTGATGTCAACCTCCCCTTGTGCCACACGCCTAGTTCTTACCAGCCCCTGCATCGAGTTGCAAATATGAACAACTGATCCGGTATCAAATACCCAAGAGCTACTAGGTATGTCAGTAAGGTAAATGTCTATAACTTATGTAACAAGTGTACCTTTGCCTGAAGAAGCATCGCTGGCCTTCTTGCCGTGCTCAGCAAGCCACTTGCTACAGTTCCTCTTCCAGTGACTAGCTTCCTTGCAGTGAAAGAAAATGGTCTTTGAGTTTGGTCCGGACTTTGGCTCAGTGGCGGAGACAGCCTTCTTCGTGCCCTTTGCCTTACCCTTTTTCTTGGACCAACTCTTCTTGAACTTAGTCGAGTTCTGCACCATCAGCACTTGATGCATGCCTTTCTTAATATCTTACTCTGCCACCTTGGGCATCCCATGCAATTCAGTGAGATTCTTATCCATGTCGTGCATATGATAGTTCGAGACGAACGTCCCATAGCTAGGTGGAAGAGAACCCAAAATTGCATCCGTGGACAGCTCGTCCCCAAGTGGGAAGCCTAACCGATCCAAAGCTTGCACGTACCCGATCATCTTGTTCACATGCAGGCTCAGTGGATCACCCTCCTTCATCTTACAATCCGTCAAGGACTGCTAGACGTTGAACCTTTCGGTCCTAGCCTGCACCTAAAACATGCTCTTTAAACTCTCAATCATATCGAAAGCCTGAATGTTTTTGAAATGTTGTTGCAAATCGGGATCCATACAAGCCAGCATGAGGCAGCTGATCTCATTTGATTCATCAACGAGTTTCTGGTGGGCATTCTTGGTTGTGGCGTTAGCATCTCGGCAGGTTCCTCTGGAAGTGGATCCTCTAGAACATGTTCCTTTTTATCATGCTTGAGAACAATTCTCAAATTTCTATACCAGGTGGTAAAGTTTGTTCCATTCAGTTTATCCTTTTCCAGAATTGATTTCAATGCAAAGTTGGGTTGAGCAGGTGGTGCCATTGATCTACAACAGAAAATATGCAATCACTAAGCAATGTGTTTATGTAGAGTAATCCAAGCCTTAAATAGAACTACTCCCACTGAAGTCAGCATCCCTCCACAAACTCTTAGTGATTCAGGACCCGTCTAGCGCGAGCAACTAGTGATCTTTGCATCACTGCTAGCCAACTTGCCTATTCGGTAAGCAACACCTTGCGAATCGTATCTTTATACGACTCCTGTCGGTTGGGTAGGTATCTCATACCCCAGCTTCCAACCTTCTCTGCCACAAGGCCCAAAACCGTTTTGATAGCCTTGTCAAGTTAACCCGATGCAGTGCATGTCCGTGTCCAACACGAACCCTCCAGTTCAAGGACACCTAGTAGCACCTCAATTTTATGAGCCCACCACTAGACATACTTGACGTGGGAATGTGCAACATTCGGAATGGCAATATACTTGATATTAATGAGGGATATTTCTACCATTATAACATGCATAGAAACAAGAAGCAATATCAATCACATATAAACATAAATATGTGAAATAGTATGGCTCCTTCATGGGCGTCCTTCCATGGCCGGCTCCTACTCCAATGACCAAGGCGGAACTCCATCTTGTCCGTCATGCTAGGATGCCAAAACCTCGAACTCGATCTCTGTCCTCAAACTACTATAACTAGTAATGAATTTACAAAGAAACACAAGTCGACACGCAGGCCGTTATACAATATAATGAAGCACTTTGGCTCCTGCCGGGTGACAATCATGACTCGCAGGTCATGTTAAATTACACACATGCATCACATACATATGAGCCATACTATTCACATCAAACCTGTAAAACAAATTTATGCATAGAATCGCATTCTACCGATTTGTGTGATCATGTATGAAATACAAGGTGCTACGCACATGGCGGTCCCTCATGGGTGCGGGCAGCGCCCGACATTTTCGGAGATCACAGATCGCATCCGCACTCCGATCACGCCAAATTTTCTGATCTGACCGATCTCATCAATCATCGCGAACCTGATTCGGATTAACGTTTCACGTTTAACCCCAATGGCGGATACCGACCGGTAGGGGTAGGTTGTGTCACAACCTCATCGATTCCGATTGACAGAAAACATAGCCTCAACAATTCCGATGTGCAGTTGATCTCATCAACCGTGCACATAGCCGATGTCATGAACCATGACGAATCTCATCCGCCGCCTCCACATATCAAATATGCATCCGATCTGAATCCAAATCCTATAACAGAGGCTTTGATACCACTCATCGCATGGCCATGCTTATCCAGGTGGGATCACCCGTGGGGCCCAGAGTATATCTCTCCTGATCGGAGGGGCAAATCCCATCTTGCTCGACCATGTCTCGCAGTATGGGTCTGGACAAGCCCAAAACCTACCTTTGTAACTACCTAGTCACAGAGTAGCGTTTGGTCAGCCCAAAGCAAGCCTTTCACCATCCCGAGTACATGCACCAACTCAGGTCTTAGGACATAGAACGTATGTTGTACTAGAGGCTCACAGATGACCTATCGCTACATCTCATAGTTGGGTCTATCCAACTCAGACCTTATCTTGACTCGGATCCGACTATGTCGAATCCGACCAGACCTTTCTGAGTCCATATTATCCGGCTAGCATCCAATGTTAGATGGTCAGTGAGACCAGACCATCCATCGTGTCATATGCTAGTCTAACTGGTTGCACGTCCACACAGCCCTTTCAACTAGGGACCATTTAGGATAGTCATCTTACAATGCATAGTCTCACAAACAAGTCACATACTTGTTAATACACATCAATGATAATGTCCAAGGACTATCTTTATTCATAAACACATAGGAAATATCATCATACATGATTGCCTCTAGGACATATCTCCAACACCCACCACCAACCAGGGTACGCTAGGAGGGGGCTAGCGCGCCGTGGTGGGTTCTACGCACCCTGGGCACCCTCTCTGGTGGTTTCTGGCTCCAGTATTTTTATATTTTCCAAAATAAATCTACCTAAAGTTTTGTTCCATTCTGAGAACTTTAATTTCTACACAAAAACAACATTGTGGCAATTCTGCTCAAAACAGCTTCTGCCCGGGGTTAGTTCCATTCAAATCATGCAAATTAGAGTCCAAAACAAGGGCAAGAGAGTGAGGAAATGTAGATATTGGAGACGTATCAACTCCCCCAAGCTTAAACCTTTTCTTGTCCTCAAGCAATTCAGTTGATAAACTAAAAGTGATAAAGAAAAACATTTATGAACTCTTTTGTTCTTGTTTACATATATATGCTTAAGTAGCACCAAGGTTTTCAGTAGAGATTATGACTAACCATGTCAACAATAACTCTTAGGAATTACATTTACTCATATCAATAACATAAGCAACTAGCGAGCAATAATAAGATATCTCAAGCGCCAACATTTTGTCAAAACAATCATGATACAATATGACAATAGTGGTATCTCGCTAGCCCTTTCTGAGACTACAAAACATAAATGCAGAGAACCTCCAAAGTTCAAGCAGCGACTAACATTGTAATTCATAGTAGGAAAGATGCAGTCATGCTGCATCCAACATCAACTATACACAACACATGAGGGTGAAAATAGTGCTCTTAGGTCTGGTGCTTATGTGAGAAGGTGGTGACTCAACATAAAAGTAAATAGATAGTCCCTTTGTAAAGGGAAGCATGGATTTGAAGTGGTGCCACAACTCAAAGTTTAAAACAGAGAGAGATATAATTTTGGGAGGTACACCCTTTCTGTCAATGTCACGGCCAAGAGTTATCAATATCTTCCATGCTAAACAAATTAGTGGTGGTTCCCAAGTGGTAAAAGTAAAGGTTTACTCCCCCTCCACCAACAATCACACTCCATGGGGAGCCGCATCCACAGGTACCGTCCAAACCAACAACATTCCTGGGGGAGTTTTGTTTAATTATTTTTGATTTTTGATCGGGACTGGGAATCCCTATTACCGCCCCTCTCGTGTAAGTACAAGTGAATAAAAAATCATCATGAGAATAACCCGCTTAGCATGGAGGATACTGACCGCCCCCATGTTGAATCATGAGCGGTCCAGGCACACAAAATAGATGTTAATTTGAATTTTTAGAGGTGGCACATGCAAATTTACTTTCGAACGGCAGGGTAATACCGCATATAGGTAGATATAGTGGACTCATCTCGCATAACTTGGTTTAACGGTTTTGATGCACAAGCAGTATTCATGCTTAGTACAGGCGAAGGCTAGCAATTAGATTGAGAAGCGGCCAGCTAGAGAGCAAAGACAGTCATGAACATGCATTAGATATAACCAACATTGAATACTAGCATGAGTAGGATCTGGACACCATGAACATAAATATCATGAAGGCTATGTTGGTTTTGATTCAACTACATGCATGAACATGTGCCAAGTCAAGCCACTTGAAACATTCAGAGGAGCATACCATATCATCATACCGCATCACAACCATTTTAATGCATGTTGACACCCAAGATAAATCATTATCCACTCTATTGGGGATATAATCCCACAGTGAGACCCGCCCTGGAGGGCTCCGGGTTAAACCAGACAGCTTGTAGCCAGCCCAAGGATGAGCCATGAGGACCGGAGGGCCCAGCGAGCGTAGCGGCTCACAGGATGGGCCGGCAGGGTGGCCCGGATACCCGGGCGTGTAAGCCGCTCGGGGACAACTTGGTCAGGATAGGCAAGAGAAGATAGAGGCAGACTCGAACGTGTAATGAGAGTCGAACACAACTTGTATGACCCGTGGTCTTGACCTCAGTATATAAAGGCAAGACCCGGGGCGACTTAGGGGTCAGGTGATCGAGGGCTAGGTCAAGCTTTAGCTCCCTTGTAATCGATACAACAAGCAATACAAGCACAAGCAGGACATAGGCTATTATCTCACCTTGAGGGGCCGAACCTGGGTAAACTCGTGTCGTTCGTCCCTGTTAACCCCTTTGAGTCCATCACGTTAGCGATGGCCTCGAATCCAAGTCTGTTAACCCAGACATCTGCCGTGATAAATCCACGACAGTTGGCGCCCACCGCGGGGCTGAGGCTTGGTGGTGTTGAGTTTTCGAAGGGCTCTCTCCCGGGGCTCGAAGGATACGTGGTTGAAAGGATCAGCAAGAGTCGCCATGGTCGTTTCTACATCGACGATGTCAGCTGAGGGCTTCATGATGAGTCCATGGAGTATGGATTCCGGGTTCCATTCGGCGGGATCCACGTCTTCATCGGAAGGGTTGATGGATCTACACCGGGGCCGGACGTTTGGACCGACATCATCGAGCCGGCTCGGCGTCTGCAACCTACATGTAACATGCATCCTGCCCATGCTAATCCGGGTCAGAAGCATGTCTTCATAGGCTTCACTCAAGGTACGGATCTGGAAGCTTCCGGATCACAGGAAACTCTCGTCTATTCGGAGGATGAATCTTCAAGTGGAGAAACGGAGTCGGTGTACCAGCTCCGCAACGGCGGCCTAGGGGGCTATGATGACGTCTGCCTTGAGTCAGATCGCTCAGAGTCGGATAATCTTGAGTTTCCGATTCTCGCTGCCGTGTTCATGGCGGGATCAGCCCCGGGCACGAGTAGTACAGCCGCAGGAGCCGCCACCTCAGGTGATAACCCACCACCGCCGGCTCAAGTTCTTGTGGAGCTGATGGACGAGCTCGCGGCTTTAATGGCCACTGAGATCACACCAGATAATCAAGCGGCTCGGAATTTAGAGATCGCAAGGATCAAGGGCCGGATGACAGAGGAACGGCAAAGGATGGATGAGCTAAAGATCCAGATGGAGGAAGAGGCAGAACGTATCAAGGCAGACGCTTTCCGTCTAGGGCTGGAGCATATATCAGTAGCAGCGGGACATCGAAGGAGGCATCAGTCCTGTCTACTAGAGCGCTATGAAGCAAGGAACCTCTTCAATACTCCTAGCGCGAGGCGAGTAACGGACGCGCCGAAAGCCGCCCGACGGGGCAACCAGCGAATCATCCGGCCCGGCGTAACCAAGCTTCACCCGTTGGTTTTCCGACGCCGACGGGTCATTATTCTAACCCGTCCGAGAATATGGTGGCAGCGGCCACCCGGCTTGAGACAATTCCTATCCCAGATCAAGCACCCTTTGCAGAGGATGTGCGGAACGCCATCGGGTACCTGCAGACGGCCGTGGCCCAGCAGGAGAAATATACTCATAGCCGGAGTCATGTTCATTCAACCCCTCTTCCTAGGCGCAGCTTTAGCCGGTGCTACGAGTCACCAGCAGGTTCCAGCAACAACCAGCACAGAGAAATTCCGACGGGTCACCGGCGGGGTAGAGACACATCAGCATTTGTAAACCATGTGGCAAGCCCGCAAGAGACGCCGGCTAGGCCTGCTCACCAGGAGCCTGTACCTTCCGTTTTGGTAGGGGCAGGAGTAAACTCCAGGACGAGAGGGCTGATGTGTTTGTCGCCGGCTCTACGGAGCGAACAGCTGCCAAAAGATTTCAAAGGGCCCCGCAAGGTCCCAAATTATATCGCTGCTCTACCCCTGGAGGCCTGGGTGGAGATTTATGAACTGGCCATGGAGATGCTGGAGGTCAGTGAGGCGGTTTACGCCAAGTATTTTGTCATGATGCTGGAAGGCCTGGCTCACACGTGGCTAAAGGGGTTACCGCCTAATACCATCAATTCATGGGCGGAGCTCTGGGTCCGGTTCATTAAAAACTTTCAAGGGACGTGCAAGCAACCGATGACCATTGTGGATCTTGATCACTGTGTCCAATAGGAGAACGAGTCGGCCCATCATTGAGTATGGCGGGTCTCGACAATCATCCACTCCTCAGAGCAGATCAGGGCGGCCCAGGCGGTACTGATCTTGGATAAGAACTACCATTTTATTCCTCTGAAGTAGAAACTCGGTCAGCTCAAACGTACGTGGCAGGACATGGGAGAGCTCATGACGGCTCTCACGAAATATGCCAACTCTGACAGTACGAAAGACCCGGGTTCTGATGATGAGAAAGTTGGCCAAGGTAAGAAAGGCAATCAAGGCAAGGGCGTGGCAAACGATGGTAGCCAGAGCAAACCTAAGAATCCATAGGTCGGGTCAAAGTTGGTGGCTAATACAAACACCAGCAGATTTACCCCAAAGGCAATAGGAGGTTTAGAACTCCCTTTGGCAGGGATAGCTCTTCCCCGAACATGGAGGAGTTACTTAAGCGACCTTGTCCAAATCATAGTCTGCCTGATAAGCCGGCAAACCACACATGGGGGAATTGCAATTTCATGCAAAAGTACAAGCAGTATTTCACACAACCTAACAGTCGAGATGGTGGTCTGCCAGGCGGCTCAGGACATGACGGGTCAGGAGCTGTTTTTGGTTCTGGCGGCTCAGGGTCCGGTCATCTGGGTTAGGATAATCAAGGGGGACACCAGCCACATTCTGGTAACAATAATCAACAACAACAGCGTAATCAGTCTAGTTTTCAGAGTAATCCGAAGCAGCTCAGCTCCGGGCAGTATCACGTTTTCACAACCAGTCTCAACAAACGGGACCAGAAGTTGCGAAAGCGGGCAGTTAATGCAATTACACCGGCTCTTCCGTAGTACTTAAAGTGGTCTGAATATGACATAACGTGGAGCCGAGAAGATCACCCGCCGCGTGTAGATGACCCGGGACGGCTGGCTTTGGTTGTAGCCCCCCAGGTGGGCGGATATATGGTGAACAAGGTTCTCACGGATGGCGGCGGCAGCATAAACATCCTTTACTATGACACTTTCTGGCGGATGAAGTTGCTTGACAAGGATTTAAAACCTTCATCCACCGTCTTTCATGGTGTGGTTCCGAGTAAGTTGGCGCGTCCGGTGGGAAGGATTTCGATGGAAGTGGCTTTTGGCGATGAGTACAATTACAGGGTGGAATCCTTGTGGTTCCAAGTCAAGATCAGGAGTCCTTATCATGCAATATTTGGACGGCCGGCTTATGCTAAGTTCATGGCTAGGCCCTGCTATGTTTACGTGCAGCTCAAGATGCCCGTCTTAAACGGTACCATTACCGTTCATGGTAATCAAAATACGGCTATTGAGTGTGAAGAAGGAGACGTGGCTTACGCGGAGTCCAGTTGCACCCAGGAGGAACTCAAGTTCTATAAGGAGAATGTTGATCTGGAGGATATGACCTCGCTGAAGAAGCCCACCACGGAGGTTGAGCCGCCCCTTAAGTTTTCGGCGGATGATACCAAGACAGTAGATTTCATCTCGAGCGACTCATCTAAGCAGTTCATCATCGGATCTCACATGGATCCCAAATAGGAAAGCATGCTCATCGAATTCATCCGTGAGAATCGGGACATCTTCGCATGGAAACCTTTTGACATGCCGGGTGTATCGAGAGAGTTCGCTAAGCACAACCTTAATGTGGATCCAAAGTTTAAGCCGATCAAACAGTTTTTGCGGTGGTTCAATTAGGAGAGGCGCAAGGCTATTGGGGAAGAAGTTGCCCGGCTCTTGGCAATAGGTTTTATCATTGAAGTTTTTCATCCGGAATGGCTGGCTAACCCGGTGCTCGTGCTCAAAAAGAATGGCACATGGCGTATGTGTGTGGATTACATGGACCTTAACAAGGCTTGTCCGACTGATCCATTCGCTCTCCCACGTATTGATCAGATCATTGATGCTACGGTAGGGGGTGAAAGTTTGTGCTTCCTGGATGCGTACTCAGGTTATCATCAAATCAAGATGGCGGTTAAAGACCAGGAGAAAACGTCTTCTATTACACCCTTTGGGGTGTTCTGCTATGTCTCTATGCCTTTCGGGCTCAAAAGTGCCCAGGCGACTTACCAGCGATGCGTGCAGAACTGCCTTCACAGTCAGATTGGCCGTAATGTGCATGCTTATGTAGATGACATCGTGATCAAATCCAGAAAGAAGGAGACTCTCTTGGAGGATTTAAAAGAAACTTTTGATAATCTCCAGATCTACAAGATGATGCTTAACATGACCAAGTGTGTCTTTGGTGTTCCGGCGGGCAAGCTTTTGGGTTTCCTAGTCTCTGAGCATGGTATCGAGGCTAACCCGAACAAAATCAAGGCCGTTACCTCTCTAGGAGAGCCGGCTTGCATTAATGATGTTCAGTGCTTGGCAGGGCGGATTGCTGCGTTGAGCCGGTTCATAAGCCGTCTTGGAGAGAAGGCTATTCCTTTATATCAAATGATGAAGAAGACAGACAAATTTGTCTAGAGTAAAGCGGCGGGTGAAGCACTTGAGGCGCTTAAAAAACAGCTCACTGAGCCGCCAGTGCTGGCTACTCCGGCTGAAAAAGAACCGTTACTCCTTTATGTGGCGGCTACTAACCGGGCAGTGAGTGTTGCAATCGTGGTCGAGCGCAAGGAGGCTCGAAAGGAGTATCCAGTGCAAAGGCCGGTTTATTATATCAGTGAGGTCCTAACAGTCTAAGCGAAGGTATCCACATTGGCAGAAGCTGGTATATGGGGCCTTCATGGCCAACCGCAAGTTAAAACACTATTTCTTAGGGCAACAAATAACTGTGGTCAGTTCTGCTCCGCTGGCGGATATTATCTAGAACAAAGAAGCCACCGGAAGGATTGCTAAGTGGGCATTGGAGCTGGGACCTCTCAATGTAAAATATGTGCCTCGCACAGCTATCAAGTCCCAAGCCCTTGTGGATTTCATAAATGATTGGACGGAGTGTCAAGCTCTCGAGGAAAAGCTGGATAACACATACTAGACTATACACTTCGATGGATCCAAGCAATTAGAGGGGTCAGGGGCCGAAGTTGTTCTGACATCCCCCAAGGGTGATAAATTTTGTTATGTGCTCCAGCTCATGTTCCCCTGCACTAACAATGCGGTTGAATATGAAGCTTTGCTTCATGGTCTTCGGTTAGCCAAGGAGATGAATTTGAGCCAAGTCAGGTGTTTGGGCGACTCAGATCTGGTGGCTCAGCAAGTTTCTGGCACTTGGGATTCCAAGGACCCGCGGATGGCGGCTTACCGTCAGGCGGTTGATGTTATTGCAGGACACTTCAAAGGATATCAGGTAGATCACATTGATCGTCGCAGAAATGAGGCGGTTGATGCCTTATCACGATTAGGCTCTCAACGAAAGCTGGTGCCACCCAATGTCTTTTTGGACGTCTTACACCATCCGACTGCCAAGATACCTTCAGAAGAAGATTTGGTTGTTCCTGACCCGGAGGCAGAATTAGTGGCAGCTCTACATGCTATCCCAGATTGGACTATTCCCTATTTGGCCTATTTGACCCGGGGCGAGTTACCTGAGGATGAAGACCTAGCCAGAAAGATCACCCGGCGTTCTAAGTCCATGACAATAGTAAATGGTGAGTTGCATAAATGCAGTGTGACAGGAGTCTTTCAACGTTGTGTTTCACCAGAGGAGGGCCGGCAGATCTTGAATGAAATCCATACTGGTGATTGTGGACACCACGCCGGCTCGAAATATTTGGTGGCCAAGGCTTTTCGGCACGGGTTTTTCTGGTTGACGGCTCATAAAGATGCGGAGGACCTAGTCCGTAAGTGCGACGGCTGTCAAAAGTTTGGCCAGCGTGCTCATATCCCGGCTCAGGAGTTAAGGATGATACCAATTACTTGGCCATTTGCGGTTTGGGGGCTTGACATGGTGGGACCTTTCAAGAGATCCAAGGATAAGAAAACACACTTCCTGGTGGTGGTGGACAAGTTTACCAGGTGGGTAGAGGCAGAGCCGGGTCAGCAAATGTGACGCGGCTATGGCGGTTTTATTTATAAAAAGTTGATCTACCATTTTGGTTACCCACACAGCATCATCACTGATAGTGGTACAAATCTGTCCAAGGGGGCTATGAAAAAATTCTGCGACGAAGAGCATCTCCGGCTTGATGTTTCAGCAGTGGCGCATCCACAATCCAACGGTCAGGCAGAGCATGCCAATCAGGAAATTTTAAGAGGGATTAAACCGCGGCTTATGGTTCCTTTGCAGCGAACACCAGGGTGTTGGGTAGAAGAATTACCCTCTGTTTTATGGAGCATCAGGACCACCCCTAACAGATCTACGGGTTTCACGGCTTTCTTTATGGTGTACGGGGCCGAGGTAGTTTTGCCCAGTGACATCTGGCATGACTCGCCAAGGGTGGTGGCTTATGTTGAGACGGACAATGAGACGGCACGTCAAGATGCATTGGATGCTCTGGAAGAGGCACGAGAGTTAGCAACGGCCCGGTCGGCAATTTATCAACAAGACTTGCGGCGCTATCACAGCCGCAGGGTCAAGACCCGGACGTTCCAGGAGGGCGACTTAGTGCTCCGGTTGATTCAGGACCAGAGAAATATGCATAAGCTCTCTCCTCCATGGGAAGGACCTTTTGTAGTCAGCAGAAATCTCAACAATGGGTCATATTACCTCATCGATATCCGAGATGACTCAGATACGGTGGGTTAGGAGACCCGCCTGCCATGGAACATTGTGCATCTCTGGCCTTATTTCACTTAAGGGTGTAGAGACCCCTCATCATACACTATCATTGTACATGTCACAGTTTTATCAAATAGTGTCACTGCCAAAGTAAAATCCCGGCTCAGGAAAATGAGTCGCGGCACCAGGCGTTATGCCACAAAATCTCAGCTCAGGAAAATGAATCGCGGCACCAGGCGTTATGCCACAAAATCCCGGCTCAGGAAAATGAGTCGCGGCACCAGGCGTTATGCCACAAAATCCCAGCTCAGGAAAATGAGCCGCGGCACTAGGCTTTATGCCACAAAACAAAAAAACGGCTCAGGAAAATGAGTCGTGGCGAGGGCGGCTTCTTACCTTTGGGTACAGCTTCTAATGCCTATCCGCCGACGGGTTACGCCGTACTGCTGAGGGGGGCTTCTTACCGACGGTATCGCTTCTAACACCCTATCGGTCGGCTTTATGCCAAATTTCCGGCTAACACGTTTAGCCGCAGTTATGAGAGGTTTTTACCGACGGGTAGCTAATGTCTCATGACCCGCGAATGGCGGCTTCTTACCTTCGGGTATAGCTTATAATGCCTATTAGCTGGCTTTTGGCCACGTAAAACGGCTAAGGTAAATTAGTTGTGGCGAACGGCGGCTTCTTACCTTCGGGTATAGCTTATAACACCTATTAGGCGTCCTTATGGCAAAAAAATCCGGCTCAGGAAAATGAGTCGCGGCGAGAGCATACAAAGCAGTATAAAAGGTTCAAGACCATACAAAGACAATGTTAGCTAAAAAGCCGGATCATCTTATAAAGCATAATGACACAAGGTTCAGGAGAAGCAAAAGTAAACATCTAGTCTATTACATACACTCCCAGAGGAGCTCAAAATTTCAGACAAGTCTTTTCAAACGCCACATGGCGGGTTAAGGAGAGTAAGTTGTTACAAGTTTTTTCAAGAAGGGACTAACTAGCTGTCGGGTCATCCTGCTCCGGCTCTTCGGTGGCCCTGATCTGGAGGTTGTCCAAATCCCAGTTGCAGTTCGTTAGAGCCGCAAAAGAACCTTCGTCAAAATAAGGAGACATGTCAAGGTCAGGAGCGAAGAAGTCCTTACTGCGGGCAGGCGTCAAGTCTTTGCACTCGTAAAGTGGGCCGCAGATTCTTTTTTGATCCAGGCCATAAGCCGCTTGGTAGGTTGTCAGATCAACTTCTTCCGCTAAGACAGAGGCTAGTACTCGGGATTCCTTCACGCACCGGTTGTAGTCAGCATCAGTGAACTCTGAGTCGTCGTCTTTCTTTGAAGGGAAGCCATCCATCATCTCGGCTGATGTTAGACCCGGAGAAAAGGCCAAAGCCCAGCTGATGCCCGCAATGGCCCCTTGGCGGGCAGCTGACTTCTTGAGTTTGGCAATCTGTTTAGGCATGGTGGAAAAGAGCTCCAAGACGCCCTTGAGAGTCGTCGGAATCTTGTCTTTGTATTACACAGCTTTAATAGTGCACACCGCGCCGGAGTATAGTTGCTCAGTCAAAGTGTAGATGGCCTTCAACGGCAGCAGACTGTCAGAAGCCAGTTGTCGGCTCCTAGGGCCTGCATAAGACGGACATTTCAGGATAAGTCGCCATTACAAGTGTTATATAGCCGTTGAAGCACAAGTTGTCAAAAGCTTACCAAAGAGGGCGGCTATCATCTTGGTAATGTGGCGCTTCAGGGCTTGGAGTTCATCGGATACAGCTATCAGTCATTGATCGGTGTCATCCGCCCGTTTGGTCAAAGAGATCTTCTCAGACTCAGCTAACTCTTTAAAAGCAGCAAAATCGGCCTTGATTGTGGCCAACTCCTCAGAGAGGAGCCGACACTTTTCATCGGTGGCGCTTTGAGCCATTTGTTGAGCCGCCAGGTTGGTCTTCAGATTCATCAACTGCAACCCGGCCTCGTTTAAAGCTTCCTATGGCATATCAAAATGCAGAATAAGTCGCCAGGATGGAATTTTATCAGATGATGAAGATTAAGACAAAATTATGCAAGTTTCAAGCAGATTGCAAGCAATATGTTTGACACTTGGGGGCTAATGTATATTTGATCTCCAAGATTACAGTGCAGTTCTGGCTCATCTTCATCAAGTTAATCCGGAACTTGGGGTCTACAATTGGCTCTTAAAACTATCCACATTGAAGCTTCGACTCAACTTTATCAAAATTGAGTCGGCCCTTGGGGGCTACAATTGGATGTCCAAAATATCTACAATAAAGCTTCGACTCTACTTTATCAAAGCTGAGCCGGCCCTTGGGGACAATAGATTTAGATTTTCTACACAGGATCAGGAAAGACCCGGTTCAACTTTTAACTAGATTGAGCTGGGCCTTGGGGGATAAATAAGGTTATAGCAAGAAGCAGAGTACCTCATATTTTTTCTTCATCAAGCCGACCAGCCGAAGCTCCAGATCTTGGCTGGTGGAAAGCCGGTTCACATAACCGGCGTGAAGTTCTTCGGCCGTCAACTTCTCAACGGAAGAAGAGTCAAAATCCAGTTTCTTTGAAGCCTCGGCCGACTCTTTATGACTGGTCAGCACGTGAGCCGGGGGAGACTGAAAGGCAGACCCGGTGATCACGACGTCCGGGGTTGCAGTGGTCTTGGTCATCTGGGCAGGACTCGGTGGTTTCGAAGGACCCCTTGGAGGGCTCTCCGGGATGTTATCTTCAACAGCCAGCCCAGTGGATGCAACTGGTGGATCTACATCCGGCCATGACTCTTCCGGTTGTTCACGCTCTGGCTCTTGGGCTGCAGGGCTAGGGGAGGACTTGTTCGTCTTGCGACCCTTCGCTTGAGCACTATAAATGTGAGGATCAGAATCCAAAAGATACTAGTGCCGCATAGAGAGCCAGATGTTATAATGGGAAATACTTACAGCGGGTTGATCTTGGGAGGTGGCAGAGCGGTTGCCGAAGAGTCGCCAGAAGAGGGTGATTTCTAAGAGACAATTTAAGAAAGATGAGACAGCGTCAAGGTCGCAAAGTGAAATTAATTAAAACAGAGATGCATACCTCTGCGGGGCGTTTCTTTGGAGCTGGCGAGTTTGGTAAGCCGGACGTAAGTTCAATAGAACCAGCGCTCCGGGTCTGGCGACGCTCAACCTGTTGTTGCTTTTTCAAAAGAAAATCGGGAGCCAGATAAGCAAGAGGATGAGAAAGAGGAACTTTTCCAATAACCCGCCGTGGCCTCCGGGGGATAAAGTATTCTGAGCCGGAAGAAATATAGATTACCTCAGGGGCATTGGCGCGGCTTGTTTCGACATCATCCTGTGAGTAAAACAAGTGTAAGTAAAATAAGGTAATAAAATGGTGGAAAGCAGCCAAGGTTTACCTCTGAGTCGGACGATTGCGGCGGGTCAAACCATCCTTCTTGTGGGGCAGTCTGCTTGGGCTTCTTAGCCAGGATTTTCTTCTTGGGCTTCTTCAAAGGAGGGACATACTCCTTCCAGAAATCAGAGTTGGCCTGGAAAGGGTAAAACGATTAAACAGTAATGCATCAGAAAGGCATAAGTGACAAGGAGAAAAGTGGTGAAGAGTCGCCTTACATCTGGAGCCGGATTTTTGGCGTTAAAAGGCGCCAGGCCAATGGCGCTGCATGATCCGTATGTTTCATGGACAAGGCTCCGGATGACAGTGGTGATGTCATCCTCCATCAGGGTTGATTGGCTGAAGCATAGTGAACTATCATACTTGCCTTCGTATTCACACATGAGCCGGCTTCTATGACTTAAGGGCATAATCTGCCAAGATATCCAGCAGCGGATCAGATCCAGCCCGGTTAAACCATTGGCCATGAGGGCCTTGATCTTGGCGTGAGCCGGCTCGTACCTTGCACGTTCCAAAGCTGACAGCTGGCCCAGAAGCTCTGAAGTTGTCTTGAGCCGGGAGGGACAATAACCCGACAGTGGACGCTCATTCCCAAGAGAGGTATCCTTGCAGTAGAACCAAGTCTTGTTCCAGCCCTTTGGATGACTCGGCATCTACATGGCTAGAAAAGTGATATCCCTACGCCGTTGAATGGAGATCCCGCCAAGCTCTAGACTCGGACCAGCTTTCACCTCAGTTTGCCGATTGGTGTAGAAAAACTCTCGAAATAACCCCACAGACGGCTTGGCTTGCAGATAGACTTCACAGAGCACTTGAAAATTGCATATATTGGAGACGGAGTTGGGGGCCCAGTCTTGGGAGTGAAGCTTGTAAAAGTGAAGGACGTCACGAAAGAACTTCGAGCCGGGGGCACGAATCCTCGCTCGATATGATCGGAGAAGACCACTACTTCGCCTTCTTGAGGGGTGGGTCGTGTTTCATCACTCGGGGCCCGCAAATTAAGGACCTCCTTGGAAGGAAGGTACCCGTGTGAACAAAATCCAATAAGTATTCCTCCGTGATGCAAGACCCATCCCAGTTGCATGAGTTGGAGGCGCGAGACATGTTGGCGGCTTAAGGACTGTGGAAATTAAAAAGTATGGCGAGTCAAGAGCAAAACAAATATCTACGATGGATTACAATTTTAAGGGTTCTACAAATAATATGCCAGCTGATGAGAGCCGGAGGGGCTTGAGGAGTCAACAAAGAAAACAGGAAGAGCGAAAAACGGCTAAGTCCCAGGAAACAGATTTCGTGAAGTTCAGCTAAAATAACAGATCTACAAAAGCAGGAAAAATGCCTCTATTTCTAGACATGAGGATGAACGGGCGAGGCGACGAAAACCTAAAATGGCAGGCTGAGTACGGACCGATCTATGTGTTATTACTCACTACCTATTATACAGCGGCGCCGCGAGGTCGGGCGACGGGCCGGAGTTCATATGCTGGGCACGGCCGGTGGCAATGGAGTTCGAGTTCTAAGCAATGACGGCGGCGGAGCTTATAGAAACCCTACCGGAGACGGTTATGTATCTAAGGGAAGAAGACTTACCAGCGACAGGAGCGCGAGATGGGCTCTGGTTCGCAACAGGTTGATGTAGCGGCCAGTTGACAGCGAGACGGAGACGGAGCCGGAGCAGGAGCGGAGGTATCGGAGAAGAGGGAGATGACAGCGTGAGCGGGAGAAAGGAAATGCTGCCCACATTAGTCCTATTTAAAAGGAAAACGGGGCAGGTGCGAAAATCCAGGCGACACAAATCGTCCGACCGAGGCAGATGCCTCGATTTTTGGGCTAACCATTTAATGGAAGGATTTGGCGGTGCGCCAGCGAATCTTTTTTGCAGAGTCCACGTGACGTCACGGCGGGTCACTACCAGGCGACTCACCAAGAAACAGAAGAGAAGGATGAAATGAGCAATCTCAAATCAACCTGGGGCCTAATGTTAGGGATATAACCCCACGATGAGACCCCCCTTGGAGGGCTCCGGGTTAAACCGGACGGCTCGTAGCCAGCCCAAGGATGATCCGTGAGGACCGAAGGGCCCAGCGAGCGTAGCGGCTCACAGGATGGGCTGGCAGGGTGGCCCGGATACCCAGGCGTGTAAGCCGCGCGAGGACAACTTGGTCAGGATAGGCAAGAGAAGATAGAGGCAGACTCGAACGTGTAATGAGAGTCGGCCACAACTTGTATGACCCGTGGTCTTGACCTCAGTATATAAAGGCAAGACCCGAGGCGACTTAGGGGTCAGGTGATCGAGGGCTAGGTCAAGCTTTAGCTCCCTTGTAATCGATACAACAAGCAATACAAGCACAAGCAGGACGTAGGCTATTACCTCACCTTGAGGGGCCGAACCTGGGTAAACTCGTGTCCTTCGTCCCTGTTAACCCCTTTGAGTCCATCATGTTAGCAATGGCCTCGAATCCAAGTCCGTTAACCCGAACATCTGTCGTGATAAATCCACGACACACTCTTAGATACTTAAACATGGCATGAACAACTGTAATATCTAATGGTCATTGCAAACATGTTTGATCAGAATGAGCTGAATCAAGGGATACTATGTTACAAAAACAAAAACAAGTTGAGTTCATACCCGCCTTTCTCTACACAGTCAATTCATCAAATGTCGTCATTATTGCCTTTCAGCTGCACGACCGAACGATAAGAAGATAATAATAGCGCAATAATGTCGTGGACTAAGCTCGAATCTGCAAACATTTTATTCAAGAGGAGAAGACAAGGTAATATGGGTTCTTTGTTAGGTAAACAATAGTGCATATGAGAACCACTCAACAATTTCATCATGGTCTTCTCCTCGGTATGACACAAGTAAAAAAGAAAAGAATTTCAGAGAAATACACTGAAATAATTTTGGACTTTTTGGTTTTTTCTTGAAGGAAGCAAAACAAACAAGAAAAACAAAAACGAAGAAAACTATTTACACGAGATGGCTCCCAACAAGTAAAAGAAGAAGCGAGAAATCTTTTGGGGTTTTCTTTTGAATGCTACAATTAAACTAAGCTAGAAAGAAAAACTAAAAATAAATAGGAAATGTTTTTTCGATTTTCTCAAAGGTTTTTCAAACACACAAGAAAGCAAGAAAATAAATCTAGCGTGGATATTACAATCAAAAAGTGTGAACACCGACAACTGGAATGAAATGTGTGAACATGAATGTAATGTAGGTGGAAATGTGTAGTCCCCCAAGCTTAGGATTTTGTCCTAGCTTGGTAATCACCATAAGTATGAATAATAATCTGGGCGATGGCTCATAGAGAATATCGGAGCGGACTACACGGCCCTCCTGGCAGCTTCAACCTCCGCATTGTACTCATAAGCTTCGCTCTCAAGAACATAATATCTTCCCCTCGTGTGAAAATCAAAGAGAGCGGGAGTAGGCAAAACAACAGGCACACCAAAGCTTTTTATTAAATCTCAAGTTATAGGTGTAGTTGGTGGTTGTACCCGTAAGGAACTTATATGCTTCATAGCATAAAAGTATAAATACTTAGTGGGTAGGATGGGGTAATTAGGCGAAGGTGAAACATTTAATCTCTCAACTACATGGGAGGCATAAATTCCTCCATAATAAATAACATTAGCAGCATCAAGATGCAACCTCCGTGAAACAATTGCACCAAGATTATAATCCTTATTCCTAGTTATGGCAGTTTGTAAGAGACTCAAATCATGAGCACATAAGGTGCTACACTCTTGTTTGCCTACAATACATTTTTCGTTAAAGAGCGCAAAATATTGGAGTGATAGAAAATGAATGCTGTTAATTCTCCCTTGTGCAACCCCTCTATTTTCGCCAAAGCAAAGATTAACTAAAAATAATGTGTACTTAGATTTTGTGGGTTCATCGAAGGAACCCTCAAATGGAAGTTTGCATGCATCTCTAAACATTTCTAATGACATGGTAAAGGAATGATCGTACAGGTTAAACGAAACTCTAGACTCGTAATGAAAATATTTGAATTTCTTTGTGAAGGTTTTCATGAGTTCGAGGTGTTGGGAGCACTTATCTGCGATGAAGGAAGCAAGCCATGTGTTGTGGATAAATTGATAAAATTCTTTATTAATACCTGCAGCTTCCATGAACTCGTCGCAAGGCCACAAGCATGATTTGGTGGCGGCATCTCGCACCGAGCTTTCGCTTGGTTCAACATAAGACTGGTGAACTGAGCTTCCACTTGAAGAGGCTCTCGAGGATCTCCTCCTAGAAGAAATCCTAAAGAATTGCATTTTTATTCCTATAAAAATTCTTTAAAAATAGTCCATGAACAATTTTGACAATAAAACTCAATAAGATTGATAGCAACTACTCATAAAGATGCCTAGAGGCCATAACAAGCATTCAAACTACTTAGAACTCTAAGAATTCAACATGCAAGCTCACCTACAGCAGCACCAAGAGTAGCTAATTATTCTAAAAATAAACCACTAAATCAAAAACTAAATGGAGCAATGGGGGAGTCACATACCAAGAAGCAATCACCCAAAACAGTTTCGGAAATGGAGCTTCGAGCAAAGAGATCGAAATCCACAGGTTTGAGAGCAAGAACACAAGATAGAAAGCTATGGTGATTTTTTTCTGGAGGTAGGAGATGACATGGGTTAAAGAAGTAAGTGAGGGCACCCACGTGGGGGCCACCACCCACCAAGGCGCGCCCGGGGATGCTAGCCCGCCCTGCTGGGTGCTGAGCACCCTGTGCACTCCCCTCAGGTGTTATTTGCACCAAAAATTCATAAATAATCGGAAAAAATCGTGTTAAATTTTTCAGGGCCTTTTGAGATTTTTTTTATTTTTGGGTCATTTTTTATTGCACGGAGCAACTAGAAAATAGGATAAAAATGGCATTTTATTTTAATTTACTAACTAAAACAGAAAACTAAAAGTGGATACACAGAGTTGTGTCTACTAAATTCATCAACTTCATAGCTCTCAAAAATGATTAATTAATAAGGTTGATCAAGTCTTATTAACAACCACTTTCAATTAGAATGAAACCGAAGAACTTTCATAAAACACTAAATTACCTCAATTAGGATGTGAATATCCCCTACAATAAATATATCATATTTCTTATTCGCACTAGGTACGGGTAATTGGAAACTTCCATTAGTGATGGTCAAAGATTTTCAATAACATTTATACCATTTACTTGGAATTGCTTCTTCGGAAAGAGCACCATATGCTCATTACCATTGATATGAAAAGTGACTTTGCTTTTATTGCAATCAATAACAGCCCCTGCGGTATTCAAAAAGGGTCTACTAAGGATAATCGACATGCTATCATCCTCGGGCATCTCAAGAATAACAAAGTCCGTTAAGATAGTAACATTTGCAACAACAACGGGCACATCCTCACAAATACCAATAGGTATGTTGTTGATTTGTCAGCCATTTGCAATGATATCTCGGTGGGTGTGAGTTTATTCAAATCAAGTCTTTTATAAGGAGAAAGGCATAACACTAACACCAGCTCCCAAATCACACAAAGCAGTTTTAACATAGTTTCTTTTGATGGACCAAGGTATAGTTGGTATTCCAGGATCTCCATGTTTTTAGGTACTCCATCCTTAAAGGAATAATTAGCAAGCATGGTGTAGATTTCAGCTTTCGGTATCTTTCTTTTATTAGTGATGATGTCTTTCATGTACTTTGCATAAGGGGCCATTTTCAAATTATCAATCAAACGGGTACGCAAAAAGACTGGCCTAATCATTTCAGCAAAGCTCTCAAATTCTTCACCATCCTTTTTCTTAGATGGCTTAGGTGGAAATGGCATGGGCCTCTGAACCCATGGCTCTCTTTCTTTACCATGTTTCCTAGCCACAAAGTCTTTTTTATCATAACGTTTATTTTTAGATTGTGGGTTACCAAGATCACGAGCAGGCTCTATTTCAACATCATTATCTGTCTCTACATCATTACTAGGTTGATCATCATCATGAATATCATCATTATAATTTTCATTATCACTAGGTTGATGTTCATTACTAGACTGAGTTTCGGCATCGGAAATAGAGACATCAATACTATCAGTCAAGCTGTGCAAACCCGAACCTAAACCGAAAACCAAACCGAAAAAATCAAAACCAAACCGAAACTTCTTTTTTTAGTTTTTGATTTTAGTTTCAGATCCTAAATATAGAAACCATTTAACATTCGGTTTTTTGGTTAAACCGAAATAGCCGGAGTAGCTTTAGTCTGTGTAAAAATATGAGGTGAACCCTTCAGTCATCCCTCGTTTTATAGCCATGTGCCCACCACTATGTAGCTTGGTTGGCGAGGTGGTACTAATCTCATGGAGCTTGATCGACCAGGTCACCTGCGAACTTGTTTGGGCCTCAACTTATCCAGCCGGCCAGCCCATACGGCCGCTCTAGTCCCATCCACAAGCAGACGATCGATGTTGTCCGCCTCACAACAAAAGTTGATCGATGTTGTTGGGACTCAGGTCATGGGATATGTCCAGGATTATCTTTCTTTCCTTTTATTCTACTTCCTTCACCACGTAATCGATCATGTTATGCTTCCCTAAAAACATCATGTCATATATGCTACCATATAATGCCTAGGACCAAATCTTAACGAGCCCAAAGCATGTCTGATCCCCCATGATCAAATCTACATAGCATTTCACATAAAAAATATAACCAACATATGTAGACTGAATCATGTGACCCAAACATTATTTTTTTTCAAAAATTCGTGTCAACTTTGGTTATTTTGGTTATTAACGAAACCGATCCGAAATTAAATGGTTATTACCAAAACCGGACCGTATCTATGTATAAAACAGTATAAACCGAAGTATAAAAACCATATAAACCGAATTGAATCAAACCGAAAAAACCGAATGCACACCCTGAACTATCAGGAGGTTTTTGTGTCTCGGGTTCACTAGGGGCATGCAAAATCCTATCATATTTATTTTTCTTTTTCTTCTTAGAAGGACTAGGTGCATCAGGATTAATTCTCTGAGACTCTTGTTTAATTCTTTTAGGATGACCCTCAGGATAAAGTGGTTCTTGGGTCATTCTACCTCCTCTAGTTACTACTCTAGCAGCAAAATCATGCATATTACTATTCATTTCATCAAGCAATTCTTTTTTAGACTTAGCAACTTGTTCTAACTGAGTTTGAACCATAGAGGCATGCTTTCCTACACCTCTAACATCATTACTGATTCTAAATAGCAAGTCACTCAAACAAGCAATCATATCAGAATTGTATTTCAATTATTTCAAAACATGGGCATTTAAATGATCTTGCTTCATAATATAGTTGGCAAACTCATATAAGCACTCACTATGATGTTTAGTGTAAGGTATATCACCTTCATCAAACTTTAATAAAGAATATAACTCTACCACATGTGGAGGTGGTGGTGTGCCAAGCCCATGTATTTCTTCAAGAGTGGCAAATTCTTAACATCATTTACTTTAATACCTGTTTCCTGCATAGACTTGTTTGCCTCTTTCATATCTTCAGGACTGAGAAATAAGATACCCCTCTTCTTTGGAGTGGGTTTAGGCGGTGGTTTGGGAAGAGTCCAATCATCATAATTCTTCAATACATTATTCAATAATTCCTTAGCTTAGTCAATAGTTTGTTCCTTGAAAACACAACCAGCACAACTATCGAGGAAGTCCCTAGAAGCATCGGTTAGTCCATTATAGAAGATATCAAGTATTTCGTTTTTCTTAAGAGGATGATCCGGTAAAGCATTAAGCAATTAGAGAAGCCTCCCCCAAGCTTGTGGGAGACTCTCTTCTTCAATTTGCACAAAGTTAAATATTTCCTGTAAGGTAGCTTGTTTCTTATGAGCAGGAAAATATTTTTCAGAGAAGTAGTATATCATATCCTGGGGACTGCACAGACAACCAGGAGTAAGAGTATTGTACCATGTATTAGCATCACCCTTTAATGAGAACAAAAACAACTTAAGGTTGTAATAGTAGCGAATCTTCTCATCATGAGTAAAGAGGGTGGCTATATCATTCAACTTAGTAAGGTGTGCCACTATAGTTTCAGTTTCATAGCCATGGAAAGGATCAGATTCAACCAAAGTAATTAACTTTGGGTCAACAAAAAACTCATAATCCTTATCTTAACACAGATAGGTGAAGTAGAAAACTTAGGATCACATTTCATTCTAGCATTCAAAGTCTTTTCCTTATACTTGCATAGTAGTTTCTTAACATCATCTCTATCCTTACAAGAAAGAATCTCTTTAGCTATTTCTCCATCCAAAGTATAACTGTCAGGTATATTAGGCATTTCAAATCTAGGAGAGCTAGGCCTATTAGGTGTTTAATGATCATAGGTTTCAAAGTTCTCATTAGTTTCAGCAGTTTTAATGATTTCATTCTCACTAGCTCTAGCAATCTGTTCATCAAGAAATTTTTCCTAATGGCACAGTATCATCAAGCATGGCACTAGTATAATCATAAGCATCATTCATAGTAGAAGTAGCATCATATATCAAGATTAACAGCGTGTGGCGGTGTTGCAAACTTACTAATAACAGAAGGTGAATAAAGTGCAGAGCTAGACGGCAGTTCCTTACCTCCCCTCGTAGCAGAGGGAAAAATATCGGTCTAGTATCCTTCAGATTCTTCATAGTGATAAATTGATATAAATCCCATGTGACTCAACAAATATTTCTATGCTCCCCGGCAATGGCACCAGAAAAAGGTCTTTGATAACCCACAAGTATAGGGGATCGCAACAGTTTTCGAGGGTAAAGTATTCAACCCAAATTTTTAGATTCGACACAAGGGGAGACAAAGAATACTTGAGAGTATTAGCAGTTGAGTTGTTAATTCAACCACACCTAGAGATAAATATCTGCAGCAAAGTGATTAGTAGCACAATAATATGATAGGTTTGATAGTAGTAGCAATAGCAACAGTAGTAGCAATAGTTTTGTAGTAGTAGGAACAGCAGCAACAGCAGTAGTAACTTAGCAAGAACAATAAGTGGAAAGGTCGTAGGCACTATATCGGTAACTCGTTGTATGAGATTCATCATGTCACAGTCATAACCTAGGGCGATATAGAACTAGCTCCAGTTCATTAATGTAATGTAGGCATGTATTCTGTAAATAGTCGTACGTGCTTATGGACAAGAACTTGCATGACATCTTTTGTCCTACCCTCCCGTGGCAGCGGGGCCCATAAGGAAACTAAGGGATATTAAGGTCTCCTTTTACTAGGGAACCAAAAAAAAGCATTAACACATGGTGAATACATGAACTTCTCAAACTAAGGTCATCACCGTGAAGTATCCCAAATGTTGTCCCTATGGGCTTGATCGGTCATAACACGTAATAGGTGCATATAACTAGGCAAGATTGGATCAAGAACATTGATATAGAGGTGATAACATTAACGGTTCAAATCTGAAATCATGGCACTCGGGCCCTAGTAGCAAGCATTAGGCATAGCAAAGTCATAGCAACATCAACCTGAGAACATAGTGGATACTAGGGATCAAGCCCTAACAAAACTAACTCGATTACATGATGAATCTCATCCAACTCCTCACTGACCAGCAAGCCTATGAAGGAATTACTCACTCCCGGTGGGGAGCATCATGGAATTGACGATGGAGAAAGGTGTATGATGATGAAGACCGAAGATTCCCCTCTCCAGAGCCCCAAACGGCCTCCAGATCTGGCCTCTCGATGAAGAATAGGAGGTGGCGATGGCTCTGTCTCGTGAAACATGATAATTCTTTCTCTCCTATTTTTTCTCCAAATTTTGGAATTTATAGTGGCGGAAATAGGTCAAGTGGGGGACCGAGGTGCCCACCACCCACCAGGGCGCATCGGGAGGGGGCTTGCATGCCCTGGTGGGTGCTGCGCACCCTGGGCCCCCTCTCATGTGGTTTCTGGCTCCAGTATTTTTTATATCTTCCAAAATAAATCTCCCGGAAGTTTTGTTCCATTCTGAGAATTTTTAATTCTGCACAAAAACAATATCATGGCAATTCTGCTGAAAACAGCATCAGTCCGGGTTAGTTCCATTCAAATCATGCAAATTAGAGTCCAAAACAAGGGGAAAAGAGTGAGGAAAAGTAGATACGTTGGAGACGTAGTCCTAGAGGAAGATCATCGGGATATATGTCTTGAAATTCATGCAACAATTGAGACAACACAAAAGGAAGATGTTGTGAAGGGTTAGGCCAAATGACATCATCCTTGCACACGAGCACATGGTGAAGAACGGTTGATGGGCTCTCACTCACATCCCTCAAATCTCTTTTGGTGGATAATAGAACTAGATCTCTCATATCCCTCATCGTGCAGTCACTCATTTTTGGCTTGTGAGACTCACTCTCTTTGAGGTGGATCACTCACTCACTTTTATCTCCACGATGGGATGAAGCTATCTTGTCGGTGGTCACTTGACTTGGAGACATTGGTCGAAGCACATATTCCTTGCCCTTCATTTGAAGCTATAGTGATTGGTCCGCCAATTGTGGATGACACCCCTGTAGAATTGCCAAGGTCTCCCAAGGAGTAGATGGTAAACGGACATGGGAACCACATCACATTTCAAGGTGTCTTCATAAGCACCTATATTGAAGGAAACTTGCACCCCGTGATCAACTTGGATAGTGCCGGAGTCACTAAGACATTGGACCTTGTAGGGGCGCGGGTTCTTCTTCTTGACCAATTGGAGCTTGGAGCGAAGGTCTTCACTTGCCAAATTGTGGCAAATTCCTCCATCTATGATGACCTTGACGGATTTCCCTTGGATACCCACCTTGGTGTGGAAGATGTGGCAACGTTTGTCCTCATCTTCTTGTTGTTGAAGAGTTAAAACCTTGGAAAAAACGAGAGAGGGGCTTGGATCGTTGTCACAAAAGATTTGTGAATCTTCATCGTCATTGACTTGATGATGCATGGCGATGTGTTCCAATTCTTGCATCTCGTCGTCGCTCATAGAGTCACAGGTGCCATTGTCTTGAAGAATCATGATCCATCTTGTTGGACACTCGTAGGTCTTGTGGACGCGGCCTTGGCACGTCAAACACTTGATGGAGTTTGATGTGGCGGCATCATCCGGTGTTGGTGTAGAGGATGAAGCCTTTCTCTTGTTGTTGCTAGAATTAGTGTGGCGGCTTGACAAACTCATCTTGTCCTTGTAACTTCACTTGTCGCTGGTAGGTGTTGTAGATTTCGTAGTTGAAGGTGTAGTCATCATAGAGGCTTGAGCACTTGAACCGTAGGTCTTGGAAGATAACTTGGAATACTTGTAATCATCTTGCACTTGACGTTCTGCCTTGTTTGCTTGATGAACCAGCTCAAGTAAGTTGGAGTATGGTTCGAAATCCTCGATTTTCTTGACTTGGTAGTTGAGACCATTCAAGAAGCACTCTATTGTTTGCTCGTAATCTTCCTTGACAATGGCTCGGATCATGGCAATTTCCATTTCTTGATAGTATTCGTCTACGGACTTGGTGCCTTGCTTAAGTAGTTGGAGTTTCTTGAAGAGATCTCGGTTGTAGTGTGTAGGCACAAAGCGAGCTCTCATGATGATATGGGGCAAGCCCGTGTATGTCGATCTTTCATGAATTGGAGGGGGATTCCACGAAGAACACGAAGGGGAAATCACAAGAGGAAACACTCAAGAACAAGTCCAATCACACATCCACTAGAATCATGACACACAAGATCCACAAGGTACATGAACGACAAAGTGAAAGAAGGATACATGGTAGATTTCATCTCAAATCCCATGGGGAGATGGGGCCTTGATATCCCAGAGGATCTTCCCTCGTAAGGGGCCTTGACATCCACTAGGCATGTTCTCCTATAGAGGCGTCTACTCCATGTGAGAGGTAGTGGAAGGAGCTATGCTTAACTATCTAAGAGCAAACCATAGCTAACCCTATAATAGAGGTGGGAGAAGAGTATATATAGTCCTAGGAACAAAGGGGTAAGTGAGAGGGGGATACATGGGCCTTGGACCCATCCATGCGCGCAAGCAGGCCGGTTGTATCGGTAGTTGGACCGGTTGTACCAGTCTTGAGACATCAACCGGTACAGCCGGGGTTGCACCAGTCTTAAACCACACCAGAATAGAATGCTGGTCGGGGGTCGCACGGTTGTTGGCGATGGTTGCCCGGTTGTAGCGCCTGGCCGGTTGTTGACCGGTTGTACTGCCAACTCTAGTGCTAGCACAACTCCTCTTCTTTCTTCTCCACTTCCACGCTTCCCTCGCGGATGGTGTAGTTGTACGTAGGTGTTAGCACTCCTCCTCCTCATCCATGAAGCTCCGACAATACCTATGTATGCACACGGGAGGAGTGTCAAGTGGTATACCATCCTCGAAGGGATAAAGTGAACACGTGTAAAGGAGATGATTCACCTTTATGTATGTGAAGTAGATGTCGCACGTGTCACTTGCCAAACGGACTCTTGACATGGTGATGTCCATAGGATGCTCCGCATCATCCACTCCCCCTTGGGAAAGATCCATCCTCGGATCAAGATCTAAATCACCATGGGAAGGAGATGGTGTCGCCGTGTAGAAGTGGACGATCACCAAGCTCACAACATCATCAATCTCTAAAGGGGCACTCTCCCATATCTCACCGTCTAGGAATTCCTTCAAAAGGAGCAAACATGACAAACACTTGGAAAAACAAATGTGGTTAGCGTTAGTGCATAACCAAGCATTCAAGTGGCGAATCACTGCACAAGTGTTGTCATTATGCATAACATATGGTGTGACAAGGGAATGTGGCATGGCATGTAAGCATACAAATTGAGCACAAGCAATGCAAACATGGAAAATAGGATGCATATGTGAGGTAGGGATGCCAATATGTGAGTCAATAGAACAAGCATCTACCTCAAGGTCATAGCAATCATGCACGAAGCAATCAATGAAAGGTTTATGATAGGCATAGGAATCATTCACAACACCAAGTAGAATGAAGGGTTTAAACACATGGTGCAACCCAAAGTGCGAGATAATCCAAGCATAATGTGCACATGGTGTAGTGAAGATAGTGAGGCACTCAACACAATAGAAAGAGCAAGTGTTCAACGTGGGAGGCAATCAAGTCAATCATGTAGCAATCAATGTGCAAAGCATGGCAATGGTTGTCATCAACCGCATAAAAGGAGCACATCGGTGATGCAACATAAGCAAGCATAGTGATCATGTCATGCAAGCTAGTAGTGCGAAGATGCAACATACTAGAGAAAATCAAGGCAATCGTGTCATATGAGCAAATAATATGCATCGACAATGCACATGACATAACGCAAGCACGGGAACAAAACATGATCAATATATCGTCATAGGCACGGGGCACAAAGCAAACATGGCAATAGCAAGTAATATCTCCACCAAGCTTGAGAATACCCATACAAATATGAGAAGCAAACGTCATGTGTAATGCAAAGCATGAGTCACAAATGCATGGGAAGGACATAGAAATGAGCATATCATGCAAAGTGAACATGGCAATATGGGCATAATAAGTGTAATGAGAAAGAACCCATAACCATGTGAGAGCCATGAAGAAGAGGTGCGCGTAGTCCTTGCACGAGGCGAATGGTTGGAAACACATTCTGGTGAATCCCAAAGCATCGGTGCTCTCAAGAGCTCGTTTCGTCAACTCATGGGATTGTGAGGTTGACGAGTGTTAGTGAGGACCTACACACAACAAAGGTAAAGGAAAAATTGTGTGTCGTGGTATATGTACACATCATCTGTTAGGATGTGCATGTGTTTGTGTTTGTTAGCACAAAATGTCTGATGCAAGAATAAATGAGTTGCATGGTATAAGAATACATCATCCATCATGAAATTATAGTTATTATGCTCAACGTGATTGGGACGCAATTTATAGCAGGTATGTGGCACAAGCATTTTATTCATATCAATGGCAAGCATATTGTGCACACAAATATGGGGATCATGCAAAGTGTTGGATGGAACACAATCTCCTAAGATGTATGAGGAAACTAAGGGCGGCTCCTCATGTGCAGTAGTGCTAGCATAATATGGATAATATGGACAACAGCCAAAACAATGCATATCCAAATCTAGGTGGTCATGGCATGTCATATGAGAATTATTGCGCAAATGATGCAAAGGAAGCACGGCAATATCATCACAAGAAAAGCAAATGCCACTAACCATGGGCTTTTCATCCATGCCATGTTCACAAATTGGATTAATTTTTATGGGATATGCATAGTCACTATGGTGAGATTGCACAGATGCAATATGGGAAATTTCACGCATAGCATATGACAAGTCAGGCAGATCGTCAAACATGATGTGAACAATAGAGTTCTCACAAGATATCCAATGGAGTATAACATCACAACTAGGTGATTCGACATGCTCATCATCATATTCATCATAAATAGGGGGCACAACTAAGCATGAAGAAGAAATATTATGTGAAGTATCCATAAGGTGATCAACACCATGCAAGCAATCAATGTCAAGATAGTCCACTAGTGGGACAAGAGCATCACCTTCACCTATTTTACCTTTCTCATTCCACTCATGTGGTGTAGGTGAGGTGGCATAGACCAACTCGTGGTCATCTTCATCGTGATGGAACCATGTGGGGGGTGCATCATCATCCACCATGGCCATCGTCTTGTCCAAAGGAAGGACGAAGTCATCGAGGATCGGCGCATCATCGTGTATGGGACCTAGCACCAAATGAGAAGACACAATAGAGGTAGAGGTTAAGTTGTTAGAAATCATAGTGGCCTCACATGCCATCTCAACTACCTCACTCTCTCCATTTGGTGGTGGCTCACACACTCCCTCAAAGTAGGTGCACTCAAACTAACATATGGTAGAGTCACTCGTCTCACTCAAGTGGTGGGGGTTGTGGCTCTCCTCACATGGGAATTGTGGCAACTCAACATGTATGGGGCTAGTGTTGAAGGCACTCTCACTCTCAATATGGTAGCAAAAGTCTCTCAACTCATCTCCAAACGCCGCCGTGGCCGAAGGGAAACTCCCATGCTCAACCATCTCGTCACCGTTGCCGTGGATGAAGGCCAAAGAGGGCACATCATCACTCTCCTCCATGACCGAAGGTAAAATCCCATGCTCAATCATCTCACTCTCGCCGACAAATATGGAAGCTTCATCCTTGCTCACCACCTTGTCGCTTGCCTCCAAAGCATGTTCCTTGAGTGGCTCCGTAGTCGTAGTCGTCGCCGCGCCATCTTCAAAAAGAGTCATGGCAGGCTCGGCACCGTCAATGCCACAAAGAGGGATGGCGGTGAAGTCAGACTTGGGAGTGTCATCTTGGAGCTTGTCGGGCTTAGGCATCTTGGTGGTACCATCCTCATGCTTGTCGTCGTAGAGCTTGGTTGTCGTGTGCGTGGGGTCGCATAGTCTTGGCCTTGAGGTCTTGTGCCGCCTTGAAAGCACCAATGTAGAGTTCGTCGAGAGACTCATAGTTGTTGTTGAAGATAGGCTTGGCGATGTCATTGTTCAATCCCATCATGAAGTGGAACTTCATCCAGATGGGGTCAGTCACGCCGGCTCATCGCAAGGCTTTCTTCATCATCATGAAGTACTCGTTGATGGACTTGGATCCTTGTATGGTGTTCTCCAATTGGTGTTGAAGATGTTCCGTCTAGGTGAAATGCACAAACTCTTGCCGCATCGCTTTCTTCGTCTTGGACCAACTCATGTAGAAGCTCATCGAAGATGTGTGAAGCCACCATGTCCACGCGTCACCGTGGAAGTTTCTTGTGGCGCACTTCACTTGATCTTCGGAAGGGACTTGAAGTAACTTGAGGTAGTGGTCCATCTTGCGCTCCCAATTGAGATACTCCTTGGGGTATTGACTCCAATAGAATGGAATGTCATGGTCGAAGTCGAGGTCGTAGTAGCTCATGGGGGTCGCAGATGTGAGCTTAGGGAGCTTCTCTTGAAGTGCTTGTTGGCGAAGATGCCTTGAAGTCTCTTGGCAAAGATGCCAAGGTAGGTGGTGAGGTCATTGAGAGGTGGTTGGTGTCGAGCTCGTGACCTTCACACTTGTTCTTTGTTGGGCGCCTTGATGTGGGCACCTTTATTTCTTCATGTCGTTGATGGTGTCGATGTTGGTGTGATCTTGCCGGAGATGGTTGCTCGGGAGCATGTGCACTTGAGCGTCTTCTCGAAGATGATGAAGACCTCGTGCAGTTCTTGATGAGGACCTGAGCTCCTCCATTTGAGCTTGCATCTTGGCATCGATGATGTTCTTCATGGCATCAGACTCGTCGTTGTTGTTGTAGACCGAAGGAGATGTGATTCGCCTAGCCATCACAAGACTCGAGAAAAGGTGAGTGGGAAATGAGATAAACAATACCAAGATATCGTTTCCAAAGTTTAGGATGTATCCCGTTTCACTCAATGTGACTTGACAGAATAGTGGAATTGCTACCGGACTTGTTCACTCACACCTACAACATAAAAGCTTGTTGAGTGGCTCAGTTAGGACAAGTGGCACAAAATTCAAGAAAAATGAAGTCCAAGATATTGTAAATGTTGAAATAAATCCAATGGACTCAAAATGCAAAGCAAGAGATCACAAATATAGGGAGGGCAATAGAGAAACACATGCGGTGGGATAATGGGGCTTGTGCAACTATAGGGGTGAGCAAAGCTCGTGTTGCACAAACACAAGGAGAGACGCTAGCTTATTGTAAGTTTGGGAACGATTCACCACTTGGCACCAATCCTATTCATGCAAGCATATGTTTCCTATTCATGTATCCTCATGCACAAGTATCTCTTTTCATGCTCAACTCTTTGCTTATAAGCTTTGATCTTTCTTTCTTGCTTAGAAGCTTTTTTTTTGACTCTTCCTTTCCACTGTTCTTATTGAGCCTTAACCAACTATATGAGATAAACATCGCAAGATATGCACGGGGGCAAGCAATTGCACTATATGATATTTCCAATGATGCAATACTATGATATCGTATCACTATGGTGCACAAGTTTTCGCGAAGCCCGGCAATACTCGGATAGCTAGTCTCAATAGGTATGAAGGTAATCGTAAAGATGGTGGGGCTAACAAGATGCAATGGCAAGGAAGGTAAAGTGTATGATGGAATGTATACCTTCGTCACACTTAACCTTTCATGAAGTCGGGGTGAACCGGCCTTGCTTCCGGTTGAAGATGGTCTCAAAGGATGGATGGTCGTCGACAATGTCGAACATCGGTGCTCGATGAAGTCCATGGTGCGATACAAGTCACTGGTGGTGGATGAAGATGTAACCGTCCCTAAGAAGCCAAAACACCTTAGGAGACTCAAATCACAACTCAAACGACCACAAATGCAAAGGTAAACCAAATGGGTTAGGTTGCGGAAGACTAAGGTGGTAATGCGGAAGATATGGTAGAGGGCCTAGGCAAACCTGCCAAAATTTGAAAAATATGATGAAGTCAAATGATGATTAATCAATTTTTTGGGGAAGGAGGGTATCAATAGCTATGCAATGAGCTAAAGAACATCAAAATCTGAGTTTGGATGAATTAGTTATGGGCAAAACAAGAATCAGAAATGCTGGACCTGGGAATTAGCGGTTGTACCGCTCCTGGGGCGTCCTGGGGACATTTTTGGTGGAATTAGCAGTCGTACCGCTATGGGGGCGGTTGTACGGCTCCTGGAGCGGTTGTACCGCTCTATGGGGCGGTTGTGCCGCATATTTCGGGCTGATTATCCAGATCTCAGCACGGGGGTGGACTTGGGGCGGACCAAAATCAAAATTTTGGACCAAATTGAAGGGGAAAAGAAAAATTAGGTGATGGGGACTCAAAGGGGGATGGATCCACTTGCTAAACACCATATCCAAGGATCAAATTAACAAAAACTCACAAGAACAACAAATCACAAGAAAGTTTGTGGGGCTATTTTTGTGGGAATTTTCGAAATTGGGACGAAATCAAACAAAATTAGGCTAGAAAATGAATGGGAGGACTCCAAATTCGTGAGAAATGTGGCTCATGATACCAATATGATACGGGGCAAGCCCGTGTGTGTCGATCTTTCACGAATTGGAGGGGGGTTCCACGAAGAACACGACGGGGAAATCACAAGAGGAAACACTCAAGAACAAGTCCAATCACACATCCGGCAGACTCACCACACACAAGATTCACAAGGTACATGAACAACAAAGGGAAAGAAGGATACATGGTAGAGTTCATCCCAAATCCCATGTGGAGATGGGGCCTTGATATCCCGGAGGATCTTCCCTCATAAGGGGCCTTGACATCCACTAGGGATCTTCTCCTATAGAGGCATCTACTCCATGGGAGAGGTAGTGGAAGGAGCTATGCTCAACTATCTAAGAGCAAACCATAGCTAACCCTAGAACATATTTGGGAGAAGAGTATATATAGTCCTAGGAACAAATGGGTAAGTGAGAGGGGGATACATGGGCCTTGGGCCTGTCCATGCACGCAAGCAGGCCGGCTGTACCGGAGGTTGGACCGATTGGACCGGTCTTGAGACATCAACCGGTACAACCGGGGTTGCACCGGTCTTAAACCGCACCAGAACAGAATGCTAGCCGGGGGTCACGCGGTTGTTGGCGGTGGTTGCCCGGTTGTACCGCCTGGCCGGTTGTTGACTGGTTGTACCGCCAACTCTAGTGCTGGCACAACTCCTCTTCGTCCTTCTCTGCTTCCACGCTTCCCTCGCGGATGGTGTAGTTGTACGTAGGTGCTGGCACTCCTCGTCATCATCCGTGAAGCTCCGACAATACCTATGTATGCACACTGGAGAAGTGTCAAGTAGTATACCATCCTCAAAGGGATCAAGTGAACACGTGTAAAGGAGATGATTCACCTTTATGTATGTGAAGTAGATGTTGCACGTGTCACTTGCAAAACGGACTCTTGCTATGGTGATGTCCATAGGATGCTCCGCATCACATGAGATCCTTCATTTGAGCCCGGGTGGTGAGAGGAGGTTCACCTCTTTCTCTTCTTCACTCAATCACTTGTTGCCACCAAATGAGAACATAATCTTGAAACTCAAGAGAGGCCATGGCAATCTTTTTCTCTTCCTCAAAGTTGTGCAAACAGGAAACCTTGTCAACCTTGAGTGCCCATGAAAGGTACTCTTCGGGGTCGTTGCTTCTAGAGAACTTGGGCATTGTGAACTTGAGCTTGCCAAAGCGTTGTTCATCATTTTAGTTGTTTTGTCCATGCCCTTGGCGAGGAGGAGGTGCGTCAATGTTGTTGTCGAGTTGATGTTATGGTTGCCTTGGAGTGTTGTCCTCATTGTGCTCGTTGTGATGTGCTTGAGGCCATTGACAAGGTCCTCGCGCGCGGTTTCGTCATTTTTGTTGCTCCTCTTGGCAAGCAGCTTATTCTTGCGCTGTCGATGTTCCTTTTGGCAAGCAGCTTCTTCTAGTTGTTTATGCCGGAGTGCTTCTCATTCGCGATGAGCTTGGCGGTTGCGCTCCTCCAAGGTGCGAGTAGCTTCTTCCAAGGCTCGAGTAGCTTCAAGTGATTGTTCATGGCGACGATGGTGTTCTTCTTGTTGGCGATGTTGTTCTTGCTCCCAAACATCTTGATCTTGTTGAGGGTGACGGTCTCGAGCGCAGATGCGATCTTGCAATCCATTGCCATGGAATGGATTTTTGGTAGCTTGACGTTGTCGGCCTTGAGGTGAGCTTGGACCGGAGCGTTCTTCTTGGTGATGAACTCATGCTCGCGGAGGGCTTGCTTCGGAAGAGTACTCTGACAAGTGTCGACTTGAGCGCCGTCTTGACATAGTCAAAGTAGAGGGAGCACGGTTGACCATTAAGGACTGAAACTCTTCCATTTGGCTTGATAGCTTGGTGTCGAGGTAGTCCCGTGTGTGCGCCTTGGATTCGCGCAAGTCGGTGGCGAGATTCTTGATACGGTCATTCAAAGCATTTTGAGCTTGAGTAATTGCCTTGTTTGCGTCGAAGAAGTGCAACTTGGTGACGTGGGTGTTCGCGTCGTTGTCATGCTCCTCGAATATCGGGTTCGACATGATGTTCCTATCCATAGAACTCAAGGAAGTATAAGTGGAAGAGTGAGAAGACAAAACCAAATATCGTTCCAAAAGTTGACAACGAATCGAGCACTCAATGTTCAATTGGAAATAGTAGAATTGGTACCGAAGATCGTCCTTATCACACCTACACAAGTAATGCTTATGGAGTAGCTTGGTTAGGATGGTGGCACAAAATTTCAAGCAATTCAAGAATATGATTCAATAAAGTTGAAAGACATTCGTAAATTCGCAAGTGAGACAATGTGAATCAATAGCAATGAGTGTACACGGAAACACACACACGAATAGATAAGTGTTGTTGTGCAACCAAGAAATGAGCACAAAATGTGGAATCCACGGAAAAATCTCGTGTTGCACAACACTAGAGAGACGCTAGCACGATTGCTCAAATGGGCGTGATACGAACTTGTGCACAACCTATAAGAAACAAAACTTGTCATCTTCCTATTCCCGACTTGCTATGTATGTATGAGGCACGAGTCACTCAGTCAAGTGATCCAAGATGATCAGGTATGATATACAAATTTGGCAATGCTATCGTTCTTTTGTCCTTGCTTAAAATCATTGCTTCTCTTTCTTTTAGCGATGACATTTGGGTTGTCACTATGTGGGACGTGCACACCAAGATAGCAATTATGTATGCGGGTACTTTGCAACACAAGAGATGACACTAAGATGTATATGCATGCAATTGTAGCTATGCGGAGTATGTATCACCAACGTGCACAAGTAGGATGGCCCGGCAATACTCAATGGCTAGTCTCGATAGGCAAGTAATGCAAATAGGCTCGGGGTAACAATGCAATGGCAAGGGTATAGTCCAGAGTGTCATCACGGTTACCGTCCTTGCTTACGGTGTGGTGTCAACGAAGAGTTGGTTAGCAATGATCTGGGGCGATGATGAGCAGCAAAGTCGAGGAAGAACCACTCCTAATTAGCCAAAACACCTTAGGAACTAGCGAGGCTTGCGACTCAAAATCTCAAATGCAAATGGGTTGCGGAAGAAATGGTAGAAGGATTGAGGAAGAAATGGAGGAAAACGATGAAAGATCGCTCAAAGTGAGGCAAAACATCTTTGCTGGTTGCTAGGTGATGGATGTCTGGGCCAATGCACCGGATGTCCAAGGTCCAGGCCGGATGTCCGGGGAGCCCTATCCCAAATAGATCTCAGAAATTCCTATGAACTAGATGATGAATACGATTTTTTTTGCAAAATTGGGGCGTTTTGGCGGGGGAAATAGATGAGGATGATGGGGAAAAGGTAGGTCCACTTATCCACTGCGAAACCCATGGATCCAAATCAACAAAATCTTCTCAAATCCAACGAATCCAAGAAAATTTGGTATGGCTATTTTTGAGGGGATTTTCGAAATTAGGTCAAATCAAAGCAAAAAAATTGGCTAGAAAGTGGAGGGAGAGACTCCAAGGTGTGAATCAACGTGGCTCATGACACCAATATGATACGGGGCACGCCCGTGAGTCCCAGTTATTTCACTCTTGGAGGGGGAAAGGGAGTAAAATCAAGAGGCAAACAAACACTCAAAGACGATCCTCAAGTCGCACATCCACTAGATCCAACAATTCACGAGGTACAAGGTTCGAAATCAACGAACGGACACAAGTACAGGTAGCCTTCCCACTCCGAAGAGATGGGCCTTGATATCCACAAGGGGATCTTCCCTTAGAGGGGCCTTGGCATCCTCTTAGGATCTTCTCATGCAGAGGTGTCTTACCCCATGACGGGAGGAAGTAGATGGAGCTATGCTCAACAATGATCTTTGCTAAACATAAGCTAACCCTAGATAGAGGGGGATGGGTCCTTTATATAGTGCTAGTGGAAAAGGGGGCGAGAAAGAGGGTACATGGGCCTACAGCCCGCGTCTCCCGCACATGGGCCGGATGTCTGGGGCTCCATCACTATGTCGGATGTCCGGGCCGGGGGCCGGATGTGCGGGGCTTCAGTGGTCGGCCAAATGTTTGGGCTTGGGGCCGGATGTCCAGGCTGGCAGGGCTGGTTTCCACTCGATTTGGCCTTGGTGGGCCGGAAATCCGCGGGCAAGGTCAGAAATCCGAGGGCCAGTTGGATGTCCAGGCTGGTGCGTCTGGCACCTATAGCTTGGACTGGGCACTGGTGTAGTCCCCAGGGGCCGGATGTCCAGACTGGGGCCGGATATTTGAGGCCTGGGAGGTCACTTGGCCTTCTTTTGGTCCTCTCGTCCATGCGTCTTCGTGTCCGTCTTCATGGGGGCTTGTCCTTCACTTCGAGCATCTTCTAGGTCATCTCCATTGTACCTGATCATGCAAAGAGTTTCCACTTGAGGTAGCATCCAAGTTCCATGAGCATCAAAGGAAGAATCATATAGGAGAGATGTCACCTCGTTTGTAATGGCACATGCACGGGCTCTCGTCATGGGTCCTTTCATATCTTGAGGTGTTTCTAATGGGTCCATGGGTGTGATCAAGGGATGCTCCACATCATCGGACTACCCTCGACACTCAACAAGACTTTCATAATCCACTTAAGCTTCTTGTCGATATTAGGTAGGTGACGGCGCCTTGGTCTCGAGGCCCCTCATGTGGTCTTGGGGGCTACCCGCATCCAGGAAAAGCTGAGGACTACCATGCACCCTTCAAGGCGTTCTTCTGTGACATGTTTGATATGCCTGAGCACGGGATGGAAGGCATCTCTTGCTGGACAACCCATCCACCCATTGACCTCCTCCATTGGGACAACCAACGGATATAGCTAGACGGACTCCCGTCGGGCATCGACGAGCATCCAGTTCTAGCGCCACTCATCTAGTGGGTAATGAAGATGGAGGGGGATGAAATTGGCCTAGGCCTCCTTCCCCAAAATATGGAAGGATACACAGCACGAGGTCTCATGCGCGTGATTTCAGTGTGCCAAGAAGAAATGTTGAAATAGCTCTAAGGACGACCTCACCCCCACGAACCCCTTGCATAAGTGAGTGAAAATCGCCAGAACCAGCACGACATTGGGATGAATATGGAGTACATGAAGTTGGAATGTTGCAAGACTTCCATGAAGAAGTTAGAGAAGGGTGGTACTAAACTGGCGGCGAGGAAGTTGAGGAAAATGGGGATCACAATGTTGTTTCCGCCTTGCCCGCCGCAATAAATTCAATGCCCCCCACGAATGGCTCATGCCTCTGACCAAGAACCCGAATTTCCTTAAGCTCCAGACATTTAGGAAGATGGACTCAAGCAAGGCCGGGGGAAGCTCCTCTCGAACTATCTCCTTATCCTTTTCCCCCATACTCGCTTTTATAGTGGCGTCACTGGATGCCATGGCTAATGGGAAATAGTGGGCGGCGAGGGAGGAACATGAATGGAGGAAGACGGTATGCTCGGCTCCATTCGGTTGTCCCCTCTTTAATCAAAGAGACACGCAAGAAGGCGACCACTCACCTGGACAGGTGGTGGTCTGCGGCCTCTAGAGAACGCTAGGACCGGCGCGGAAGCTGAGAAGGTAGCCCATTTTCTCATAGGACAATCAATTAGCCTCTGCTTTTATGGCATAACAAGGGTTGGTTTCATTTGTCCCCGGAGGGCGGCTTGGGTTGCCACATGTCACATCCATGGGTTTGCTTGGTGCCATCCCCCTCTACACTCCCACTATTGGGAGAGAAAATGATCGGCCTGGGGGCTACTAGCGGCATAAAGAAAACTAGGGTAGTGGCAGCCTGACGCATTGTGCTTAAACAAATGGGTCGTACAACTTCCTTGGAAAGGAAGGAAGACTTTTGAAGACTGCGATATCCAATAGGTTTTAGCCTGCCCCCGGTAGGGGTAGCCCTGGGTGAGGCCCCAGACGAGAGCCAGGAATCTCTTCGTGGTATCCGCCCGGGAGGATGCGTAAATACTCATGGGAAGAGAAGACCTTGATCTCGGGCGTAGGGAGCAACGACCCTTGAGTCGATGGGTGTCTACCGACACGGGTGGTAAGCTAGGCATGGATGAAGTCATCAACGACAACTACAGTAAGAATTGCCTGCTGCCTACGCTGCCATAGTGGTGGTACCACTCTATCACAAGACGGGTATTGGAGGAGCAAGTAGAAGACCCTGGGGTAATACGTAGCCCCGAGAGGACACCATTATCATTCGTACAAGCATGCCATGGACGGTCATACCAACGTGCATGGTATACTAGCCTACTCTAGTGTATATTCAACCAATGAGAACTTCCGACAAGGCCTCCCTCGATGCTATAAATAGGGGAGATCAAAGCCTCGGAGGGGGTTTATCTTTTAACTATTATAACAAATACATTGTAGCTCTCTACCATTGCAATACGACAAAGCAGGAGTAGGGTATTACACCAAGAAGGTGGCCCAAAATTGGGTAGTTCCTTGTGTTCATCTGCAGTTCATCCACCACATTTCATTCATGACTTAGGATAGTTGGACATGTTCAGTCTCTGGCTGAACTCTCAAAGAATCATTGCTCCATACTGATAAGTAGGTTCTTAGAAACCGATATGGGCTAACACTTATTTCATCATGAAAGTAAAGTTTACTGTCCTTTTTTGCAGGGCATGATACGTCTCCAACGTATCTATAATTTTTGATTGTTCCATGCTATTATATTATCTGATTTGGATGTTTTATATGCATTAATATGCTATTTTATATTATTTTTGGGACTAACCTATTAACCTAGTGCCCGGTGCCAGTTATTGTTTTTCCTTGTTTTTGAGTATTGCAGAAAAGGAATATCAAACAGAGTACAAATGGAAAAAAATTGTACGATGATTTTTCTTGGACCAGAAGGAACCTAGGAGGCTTGGAGAAGAGGCCAGAAGACCTACGGGTGGGCCACAAGCCACCAGGGCCCGCCCCTAGGGGGCGCGCTCCCTGGCTTGTGGGGCCCCCGTAGCTCCTCCAACCCTAATTCTCCGCCTATAAATTCAGAAATATTCCCCCAATACCAAACAGAGCCATGATAATACTTTTCTGTCATCGCAAGCCTCTGTTCCCGTGAGATCCCATCTTGGGGCCTTTTTCGGTAATCTGTCGGAGGGGGATTCGATCACGGAGGGCATCTACATCAACACCATTGCCCTTCCGACGATGTGTGAGTAGTACACCTCAGACCTTCGGGTCTAGATCTAATATCTAGATGGCTTCTTCTCTCTCTATGTTCTTCAATACCATGTTCTCTATGATCTTCATGGGTATCTATCCGATGTAATACTCTTTTGCGGTGTGTTTGTCAAGATCCGATGAATTGTGGGTTTATGATCAGATTATCTATGAATATTATTTGAATCTTCTATGAATTCTTAGGTGCATGATTTAATATCTTTGCAAGTCTCTTTGATTTATTGGTTTGGTTTGTCCAACTAGATTAGTAATTCTTGCAATGGGAGAAGTGCTTAGTTTTGGGTTCAATCTTGTGGTGTCCTCACCCAGTGACAAAGTAGGGGTAGCGAGGCACGTATTTGTATTGTTTCCATCAAGGATAAAAATATGGTGTTTTCATCATATTGCTTGAGTTTATCCCGCTACATCATGTCATCTTACTTAATGTGTTACTCTGTTCTTCATGAACTTAATACTCTAGATGCAGGCAGGAGTGGGTCGATGTGTGGAGTAATAGTAGTAGATGCATAATCGTTTCGGTCAACTTGATACGGACGTGGTGCCTATATGCATAATCATTACATTGGATATCGTCATAACTATGTGCTTTCTATCAATTTCTCGATAGTAATTTGTTCACCCACCGTATTATTTTCCTTCAAGAGAGAAGCCTCTAGTGAAACCTATGGCCCCCGGGTCTATTTTCCATATTATATTTTCAGATCTATAAACCAAAAATACCAAAAATACCTTGCTGCAATTTTATTTACTTTTATTTAGTTTTAATTTTAGTAATCTTTTATATCACATCTCATCCTTGCAAGTAACCGTGAAGGGATTGACAACCCCTTTATAGCGTTGGGTCCAAGTGTTTGATTGTTTGTGTAGGTGCATAGATTGGGGTCTTGCTTGTACCTCCTACTGGATTGATACCTTGGTTCTCAACAACTAAGGGAAATACTTATCTACTTTGCCGCATCACCCTTTCCTCTTAAAGGGAAAACCAACGCAAGCTCAAAAAGTAGCAAGAAGGATTTCTGGCGCCATTGTCGGGGAGGATAGATAGCAAGTCTACATAAATCCTACCAAGTACCCATCACAAACTCATCTCTTGCATTTACATTATTTGCCATTTGCCTCTCGTTTTCCTCTCCCCCATTTCTAAAACGATTTTCCAAAAAAAAAGATTTACCTTTTTATTCGCCCTTCTTCCGTTCGTCTTTTATTTGCTTTTTGATAGCTTGTGTGCTAGATTGCTTGCTTTGTCACAATGTCTGGGAATACCAAATTGTGTGATTTATCCAATACTACTAATAATGATTTTATTAGTACTCTGATTTCTCACGCCACTAGCGCAGAATCTTATGAAATTAATGCCGCTTTGCTTAATCTTGTTATGAAAGAACAATTTTCCGACCTTCCTAGTGAAGATGCCACATCCCATCTAAATACTTCCGTTCAGTTGTGTGACATACAAAAGAAGAAAGATTTGGATAATGATATTGTTAAATTGAAGCTATTTCCGTTCTCACTATGAGATCGCGCTAAACTTGGTTTTCATCTTTCCTAAAAATAGTATTGATTCATGGAATAAGTGTAAAGATGCTTTTATTTCCATGTACTTTCCGCCCGCTAAGATCATCTCCCTTAGGAACGATATAATGAATTTTAAGCAATGTGATCATGAGCATGTTGCACAATCTTGGGAGAGGATGAAATTAAGGATTAGAAATTGCCCCGCACATGGTTTGAGTTTATGGATGATTATACTATTTTTTATGCGGGATTGAATTTTGCATCTAGGAATCTTTTAGATTCCGCCGCCGGTGGTACTTTTATGGAAATCACATCATGAGAAGCTACTAAACTCCTACATAATATTATGGGAAATTACTCTCAATGGCATGCCAAAAGATCTCCTACTAGTAAAAAAAGTGCATGATATTGAAGAAATAAATACTTTGAGTGAAAAGATGGATGAATTAATGTATTTTTTTGCTAGTAAGACTGCTCCTATTGATCCTAATGATATTCCTTTGTCTTCTTTGATTGGGAATAATAATGAATCTATGGATGTGAATTTTGTTGGTATGAACAATTTTGGTAATAATGTGTATAGAGGTAATTTCAACCCTAGGTTGTTTCCTAGTAATTCCTCTAATAACTATGGTAACTCCTACAACAATCCTTATGAAAATTATAATGATATTCCCTCTGATCTTGAGAATAATATTAAAGAATTTATTAGTCCACAAAAGGTTTTCAATGCTTCGATTAAAGAAAAATTGCTCAAGATTGATGATTTGGCTATGAACATTGATAGAATTTCCCTTGAGATTGATTCTTTGAAAATTAGATCTACTCCACCCAAGCATGATATTAATGAGTATTTAAAAGCTATGAGAATTGCTATTGATGAGTGTAAGGAAAGAACTGCTAGAATGTGTGCTAAGCGTGAATGGCTTGAAAAATTGTGTTCTCATGATAATAATGATGAAGATCTTAAAGTGATTGATGTGAATCCTATTGAATCTTTGTTTTCCAATATACATCTTGATAGAAGATGGAATTGGAGATAAGTCAACTTTAGTCAAAACTCATCCCAATGATTCGGAGTTTATAGATCTTAATGCTAAAATTGATAAAAGTGGGATTGAAGAGGTCAAAACTTTAAATAGAAATGAAACCACTCTTTTGGATTTCAAGGACTTTAATTATGATATTTGTTATTTGATTGATTGTATTTCCTTGGTGCAATCCATGTTGAATTCTCCGCATGCTTATAATCCAAATAAAGCTTTTACTAAACATATCGTTAATGCTATGATGAAATCTTTTGAAGAAAAACATGAGTTGGAAGTTTCTATACCTAGAAAACTTTATGATGAGTGGACACTACTATAAAGATTAAAATTAAAGATTATGAGTGTCATGCTTTGTGTGATTTGGGAGGTAATTTTTATGTTTTTGTTTTTGTTTCTGTTTCTGTTATTGAGTGATTTACACATTATTACCTCTGTAGTAATTGTGTTTTGGTATTTTAGTTAGTGTTTGAGCAAAGTAAGACCTTTGGGATGGTCTCTAATTATTGTTGATTTGATCTTGCTGAAAAATACGAACTTTTGCGCTCAGTCCAGGAATTTTATAAATTCACTAGAGCGAAGAATGAGTCAGAAATGTTTACACAAGATTGATATACAAATTTCCCAGATTGTCTTGATGTTTCAGAATTTTTGGAGTTACACAAGTATTCGAAGTTTACAGATTTCTACAAACTATTCTATTTTTGATAGATTTTGTTTCTTTGTGTTGTTTGCTTATTTTGATGTATCTATGGGTTGTATCGGGGAGTATGAACCATGGAGAAGTTGGAATGCAATGTATATTACACCAATATAAATAAATAATGAGTTCACAATAGTACCTAAAGTGGTGATTTATTTTTCTTATACTAACGGATCTCACGAGTTTTCTGTTGAGTTTTGTGTTGTGAAGTTTTCAAGTTTTGGGTAAAGATCTGATGGACTATGGAATAAGGAGTGGCAAGAGCCTAAGCTTGGGGATGCCCAAGACACCCTAAGTAATATTCAAGGATATCAAACAGCCTAAGCTTGGGGAGGCCCTGGAAGGCATCCCCTCTTTCGTCTTCAATCCATCGGTAAATTTACTTGAGGCTATATTTTTATTCACCACATGATATATGTTTTTCTTGGAGTGTCTTGTATGATATGAGTCTTTGATTTTTAGTTTTCCACATTCATACTTGTTGCACACATATTTTGAGAGAGACACGCATGAGTCGTGAATTTATTAGAATACTCTATGTGCTTCACTTATATCTTTTGAGCTAGGCAATTTTGCTCTAGTGCTTCACTTATATCTTTTTAGAGCACGGTGGTGTCTTATTTTATAGAAATAATTGAACTCTCGTACCTCACTTATATTATTTTGAGAGTCTTTAAACAGCATGGTAATTGGTTTAGGTTATGAATTTTAGTCCTAATATAATGGGCATCCAAGAGGGATATAATTAAAACTTTCCTATAAAGTGCATTGACTACTATGAGAAGTTTGATTCCTTGCATATAGTTTTGAGATATAAAGATGGTGATATTAGAGTCATGCTAGTGAGTAATTGTGGATTGGTAGAAATACTTGTGTTAAAAGTTTGTGATTCCCGTAGCATGCACGTATGGTGAACTGTTATGTAACGAAGTCGGAGCATGATTTGTTTATTGATTGTCATCCTTTGTGTGAAGGTCGGGAGCGCACGATGTTTAACTCCTACCAACATCTCCCCTAGGAGCATGCATCTAATACTTTTCTTTGATAACTAATAGACTTTTTCAATAAGTATGTGAGTTCTTTATGACTAATGTGAGTCCATGGATTATTAGCACTCTCACCCTTCCACCTTTGCTAGCTTCTCTAGTACCGCGCAGCTTTCGCGAGTGCATTAAACCCACCATATACCCTTCCTCAAAACAGACACCATACCTACCTATTATGGCATTTACATAGCCATTCCGAGATATATTTCCATGCAACTTCCACCGTTCCATTTATTATGACACACACCATCATTGTCATATTGCTTTGCGTGATTGTAAGACAGCTAGTGTGATGCTAATGACATTTGCTATGCTAGATCGTTGCACATCCCAGTACACCTCCGGTGGCATTCATATAGACTCATATTTTGTTCTAAGTATCGAGTTGTGATTCTTGAGTTGTAAGTAAATAAAAGTGTGATGATCATCATTATTAGAGCATTGTCCCATGTGATGAAAGGATGATGAAAGCTATGATTCCCTCATGAGTTGGGATGAGACTCCGCACTTTAAAAATAATAAAAGAGGCCAATGAAGCCCAAATAAAAAAAGAGGCCAAAGATACCCACCAAAAAAAAGAGAAAATAGAGAAGGGACAATGCTACTATGTTTTTTTCCACACTTGTGCTTCAAATTAGCACCATGATCTTCATGATAGAGAGTCTCTTATTTTTTCACTTTCATATAACTAGTGGGAATTTTTTATTATAATGCACACCCACTTAGTTTCTTTTTGAGATTTCATACATTTATAGCTCTAGTGCATCCGTTGCATGGCAATCCCTACTCATTCACATTGATATCTATTAATGGGCATCTCCATAGCCCGTTGATATGCCTAGTTGATGTGAGACTATCTTCTCCTTTTCCTCATAACCTCCACCAATAGTGTTATATCCATGGCTCACGCTCATGTATTGTGTGAAAGTTGAAAAGGTTTGAGAACATAAAAGGTGCAAAACAATTACTTGACTTTTCATCAGGGTTGTGCATGATTTAAATACTTTGTGTGGGGAAGATGGAGCATAACCAGACCATATGATTTTGTAGGGATAACTTTCTTTGGCCATGTTATTTTCAAGACACGCGATTGCTTTGTTAGTATGCTTGAAGTATTATTGTTTTTATGTCAACATTAAAAAAAATTATTCTTATGGATCTGAACATTCATGCCACAATAAATAATATTACATGGATAAATATTTTAGGTAGAATTCCACATCAAAAATTCTATTTTTATCATTTACCTACTTGAGGACGAGCAGGAATTAAGCTTGGGGGTGATGATAAGTCTCCAATGTATCTATAATTTTTTATTGTTTCATGCTATTGTATTATCTGTTTTGGATGTTTTATATGCATTAATATGCTATTTTATATTATTTTTGGGACTAACCTATTAACCTAGTGCCTAGTGTCGGTTTCTGTTTTTTCCTTGTTTTTGAGTATTGCAGAAAAGGAATATCAAACGGAGTCCAAACGGAATAAAATTCTATGATGAGTTTTCTTGGACTAGAAGGAACCTAGGAGGCTTAGAGAAGAGGCCATAAGACCTACGGATGGGCCACAAGCCATGGGCCCCCCGTAGCTCCTCCAACCCTAATTCTTCACCTATAAATTCAGAAATATTCCCCCAATACCAAAGAGAGCCACGATAATACTTTTCTGCCGCCGCAAGCCTCTATTCCCCTGAGATACCATCTTGGGGCCTTTTTCGGTAATCTGCCGGAGGGGGATTCGATCACGGAGGGCATCTACATCAACACCATTGCCCTTTTGATGATGCATGAGTATTTCACCTCAGACCTTTGGGTCCATAGCTAGTTCTCTATCTATGTTCTTTAATACCATGTTCTCCACGATCTTCATGGGGATCTATCCGGTGTAATACTCTTTTGCGGTGTGTTTGTCGAGATCCGATGAATTGTGGGTTTCTAATCATATTATCTATGAATATTATTTGAATCTTCTCTGAATTCTTATATGCATGATTTCATATCTTTGCAAGTCTCTTCGAGTTATTGGTTTGGTTTGGCCGACCAGATTGGTAATTCTTGCAATGGGAGAAGTGCTTAGTTTTGGGTTCAATCTTGCGGTGTCCTCACCCAGTGAAAAAGTAGGGGTAGCGAGGCACGTATTTGTATTGTTGCCATCAAGGATAAAAAGATGGGGTTTTCATCATATTGCTTGAGTTTATTCCTCTACATCATGTCATCTTACTTAATGTGTTACTCTGTTCTTCATGAACTTAATACTCTAGATGCAGGCAGGAGTCGGTCGACGTGTGGAGTAATAGTAGTAGATGCAGAATCATTTCGGCCTACTTGATACGGACGTGATTCCTATATGCATAATAATTGCCTTGTATATCGTCATAACTATGCGCTTTTTTATCAATTGCTCGACAGTAATTTGTTCACCCACCGTATTAGTTTCCTTCAAGAGAGAAGTCTCTAGTGAAACCTATGGCCCCCGGGTCTATTTTCCATATTATATTTTCAGATCTATAAACCAAAAATATCAAAAATACCTTGCTGCAATTTTATTTACTTTTATTTAGTTTTACTTTTAGTAATCTTTTATATCTATCTCTATCAGATCTCATCCTTGCAATTAACCGTGGAGGGATTGACAACCCCTTAATAGCGTTGGGTGCAAGGGATTTGATTGTTTGTGTAGGTGCATAGATTGGGGCCTTGCTTGTACCTCCTACTGGATTGATACCTTGGTTCTCAACAACTAAGGGAAATATGTATCTACTTTGATGCATCACCCTTTACTCTTCAAGGGAAAACCAACGCAAGGTCAAGAAGTAGCAGGGAAAAAACAGACTAAAAATTGAAATCACTACGTAGACGCATCAAGACAAAGCTGAAGAAAAACTCTAACAAAAACAAACCAAAAACACACGACTGAACACTAGACACTCTAAGGATGTGTTTGGTTGGACTTTAGCTTCCAAATTCTATGATCAAAAGCTATAATTTGTACCAAAGGATGTTTCCAGCAAAGCAGATTCGTAAGAAGCTATAACTTCTCATAGTGTTATTCCCGTAGTCGTCCCACCCCAAGTTTTGCAACTTCTCAACCAACTGTTTTCGTATGCTCCCTAGAAGTTGCAGGATGTTTACCCATATTTTCCACCCACGAGTGAAAATGATTCACCAAACAGCCACGAGCAGAGCCTCCCATTGAGAAAATCCCCTCACACACAGCTCGGGCTAGGGTTGCAGCCCACCATCGCTAGACCTGTCGGTCCTCCGCCGCCGCCGCAACTGCCACCACCCTCTGCTACCGCACGTCCGTCCTCATGCGCCTCCCTGGAGCAGTCGCGTCGCGCGCGCCTCCTGGGGCAGCGGCTCCCGCCCAACAGGGTCGAGGCCTAGCAGCGGTGGCGCAGGTTGGAGCTACCGCTGCCACCCAGCAGCGTCTCCCTCGGAGCTCCACCGGCAGGTAGCAGCCCCATTCCTCGTGAATCCTCCCTCCTTCATGTTCTGCTTGTTAAGAAAGCATCCCTCCTTCATCCCTCCTCTCTGTCATTGTTGTTGTTATGTCCATGTATATAGTGCAGATTGTGTCCATGTTCATTTTAGTTAAATTCACTCAGACATAAGCGTAGTTAAATTCAGTTCAGTTTATTCCTTTCGTATGTTTTTTCCCATCGTACATGTCAATATACCCTGCACATTTGATAGCATAACTTTTTGCATATTGCTATGTGATTGTGTTATGCTCCTCGATTGAATTTATTTTTCTTGATTGAAGAATAGCTAAAAAAGCGGTGTGGGATGATGCACGTCTGAAGAAACTCATAGAAATATTCAAAGAAGAGATTGAAAATGGGAATAGGCCCTTAGGTTATTTTATTAAAAAAGGTTCGATATGTCTCCAACGTATCGATAATATATGAAGTATTCATGCCATATTCACCTATGTTTACAATACTTTTACATGGTTTTGATGCACTTTATATGATTGATTTAGAACTAACCCGGACTGGCGCTGTTTTCAACAGAACTATCGTGGTGGTGTTTTTTGTGCAGAAAATGGAAGTTCTCGAAATCGCTCGAAACATTTTGATGATTTGTTGGAACAAAAGAGGCACCCGACGCTTCGTGGGAGAGCCAAAAGAGTCACGAGGTGGACACCCTCCAACAGGGTGCGCCAGGCCCCCAAACCATGCCCTGGTAGAGGGTGCTCACCTCGTGGACCATCTCTGCATGAAACCAACGCCAAAAATTCCTATAAATATAGAAACCATCAAAGATAGCCATAGACTCCTCGTTCCGCTGCCACAAGGCCTCCATATCGACAAAACACCGATCTAGAGAGAAAACAGTACCCTGTCAGAGAGGGTAGATCATCTCCGGTGGCCATCTTCATCATCCCGGCGGAGTCCATGAAAAGGAGGGAGTAGTCCACCCTCGGGGTTGATGGTTTGTACCGGTAGCTATGTGTTTAATCTCTCTCTCTCTCTCGTGTTCTTTAGATGTCACGATCTTGATGTATCGCGGGCTTTGTTAATATAGTTGGATCACATGGTGTTTTCCCCTCTCTATCTTGTTCTGATGAATTGATTTTCCCTTTGAGATTTTGTTATGTTGGATTGAATATTGGATGAGAACACTTGATATATGTCTTTCATGTGAATACTCGTAGTGACAATGGGGTGTTCTATCGGTTCACTTGATCTATGTCTTGGTACTCAACTTGCGGATTTCTGAGGTGACATTGGGGTAATCTATGCATAGGGGTTGATACACGTTATTGTCCTAGTTTCTTCGGTAGAAATCTTGGGGCACTCTTTGAGGTTCTTTGTGTTGGATTGAGTATTATGAATCTGAAATTGTTTGATGTGTATCGTATAATTAACTCATGGATACTTGTGGTGACATTGGAGTATCTAGGTGACATTAGAGTTGGTTGATGCGTATCATATTGTGTTATTCTAGTACGAACTCTTAGATAGATTGATCGGAAAGGATAACTTGTCATAAGGGTTGTAATCTAAACAAAACCAAAGTCTAAATGGTGCCCTAAGGGCTGTATATATGGGGGAATATAGGGGGAATTTCGTGACCCCTAGGAAGAGGGGTCCGTAACCGACCCGGACTATGTTTCCCCCACACATATGGACTCTAAAAATAGCCTATAAAGGGGTATTTCAAAATTACATGGGCCTGGCCCAAAAATAAGGTGACGCAAAACCTATAATAGCATATGGACGAAATTCATGAAGTTGCATCTTGTATATTTCGTCCAAGCCTTCTTGCTCTCCTTAGGGTGGCTTCAAAGTGCGAAAATCACCACCGAAAACTCCATTGTTCTTTCCTACATGCACACCTTCTCCTCCATGCTTGATCCCGCAGCAATGTCCATCCTTCTTGTCCATGCTTGGTCCTTCATTCATAAGTAAAACAAAAGTATCTAATTTAGGCAGCATCATATGTTCATGAACATTAGCAGGATTTCCAAGAAACAAAACTACCTGGTAATTCAATAGACGTGTGCGAGCTCTAGTAATTGGTCCAGTATGTATAGCAGCAGGGGGTGTGGGTGTAACAATGGTATTTATGTCCTCATCATCCTTCCCTTCTTGAACTGAAGGCGTCCTCGACGGAAGCTCATATTCCTCACCCAAATAAGGCTTCACATCTGCAATGTTAAAAGTGGGACTAACCCCAAACTCCGTAGGCCGCTCAAGTCTATATGCATTATCATTTATTTTATCTAACACCTTAAAAGGACCATTAGCATGTGGAATTAACTTTGACTCATGCAAATCAGTAAACATATCCTTACGCAAATGTAACCAAACAAGATCGCCAAGTGCAAAGACAATCCGTAGGCCGCTCAAGTCTATATGCATTATCATTTATTTTATCTAACACCTTAAAAGGACCATTAGCATGTGGAATTAACTTTGACTCATGCAAATCAGTAAACATATCCTTACGCAAATGTAACCAAACAAGATCGCCAAGTGCAAAGACAATATGTTTTTACCCTTATCTCTAGCAAGTTTATATTTAGCATTCATACGCTCAATGTTTTCCTTAGTTAACTCATGCATTTTTAATATCAATTCAGCATGTTCTTTAGCATCAAAATTAACCTTCTCCGAAGATGGAAGAGGCGACAAATCAATAGGTTCATGAGGTAGGAAACCATACACAACTTCAAAAGGGCACATCTTAGTAGTAGAATGCAACGAACGATTATAATAAAATTCAATATGAGGCAAGCATTCTTCCCACATTTTTAGGTTATTCTTCAAAACATCCCTAAGCATAGTAGACAATGATCTATTGACTACTTCAGTTTGTCCATCAGTTTGGGGTGACATGTAGTATGAAAAAGACGTTTAGTCCCCAACTTATCCCATAAATATCTCCAAAAGTGGCTAAGAAATTTAGCATCACGATCTGAAACAATTGTATTTGGCACATCGTGCAAGCGAATAATTTCCCGAAAGAACAAAACATCAACATTAGCAGCAAAATCACTTTTATGACATGGTATAAAGTGTGCTATTTTTGAAAATCTATCCACGACAACAAATATGATATCCCTCCCCTTCTTTGTTCTAGGTAAACCCAAAACAAAGTCCATAGATATATCTTACCAAGGAACACTAGGAGGCAAGGGAATATATAAACCTTGAGGATTAAGTCGTGACTTAGCTTTTTGACATGTAGTGCAGCGAGCAACAAAACGCTCTACATCCCGTCTCATCTTTGGACAAAACAAATGTGTAGCAAGTACGTCCTCCGTCTTATTCATGCCAAAATGTCCCATTAATCCTCCTCCATGCGCCTCCGGCAATAACAAAAGACGAACGGAGCTAGCTGGAATGCATAGCTTGTTAGCACGAAACACAAATCCATCATTAATGACGAACTTGTTCCATGTTCTCCCTTCTTCGCAATTCTCCAACACATCTTTAAATTCAGCATCATGCACATATTGATCTTTGATGGTCTCCAAACCAAATATTTTAAAGTCAAGTTGTGAAAGCATAGTATAACGATGAGATAATGCATCAGCAATAACATTTTATTTACCCTTCTTGTGTTTAATGACATAAGGGAAAGTCTTAATGAATTCAACCCATTTAGCATGTTTACGGTTCAGTTTTGCTTGACTTTTAATATGTTTCAAAGATTCATGATCAAAATGTATTACAAATTCTTTGGGCCATAAATAATGTTGCCATGTTTCCAAAGTCTGAACAAGAGCATATAATCCCTTATCATAAGTAGAATAATTCAGACTAGGCCCACTCAAATTTCCAGAAAAGTATGCAACAGGTTTGCCATCTTGTAATAATACACCTCCTAATCCAATTCCACTAGCATCACATTCAAGCTCGAAAGTCCTATTAAAATCAGGAAGTTGGAGTAAAGGAGCATGTGTTAACTTATCATTCAATACCGTGAAGGCTTCTTCCTATGTGGTACCCCAAGCGAAAGGCACGTCCTTCTTTGTAAGCTCATTGAGAAGTGCAGCAATGGTGCTAAAATATCTCACAAAACTCCTATAGAAACCATGAGGCTAAGAAAACTCCTCACTTGTGTGACTGTTTTGGGCTACGACCAACTCTCAATAGCTTCAATCTTGGCTTTATCAACTTCAATTCCCTGTGGAGTAACAACATAGCCAAGCAAAGATACTCGGTCGATGCAAAAGGTGCACTTCCCAAGGTTAGCAAACAAATGTGCATCATGTAGAGCAATAAAACGGCACATAAATGTTCCAAGTGTTCCTCCAAAGATCTACTATAAATCAGTATATCATCAAAGTAGACTACCACAAATCGTCCAATGAAAGCACATAAAACCTCGTTCATTAATCTCATGGAAGTGCTAGGTGCATTAGTTAACCCAAATGCCTTGAGTAACCACTCATATAATCCAAACTTAGTATTAAATGTAGTTTTCCATCCATCTCCCAATTTCATACGAATTCGATGGTCTCCACTACGCAAATCAACTTTGTTGAAAATTTTAGAGCCACTTAATGTTGGAAATATGCCCTAGAGGCAATAATAAATTATTTATTATCATATTTCCTTGTTCATGATAATTATTTATTGTCCATGCTAGAATTGTATTGATTAGAAACTCGTATACATGTGTGGATACATAGACAAAACCATGTCCCTATTATGCCTCTGTTAGACTAGCTCGTTGATCAAATATGGTCAAGGTTTCCTAGCCATAGACATGAGATGTCATACAATAACAGGATCACATCATTAGGAGAATGATGTGATGGACAAGACCCAAACTATAAACATAGCATATGATCGTGTCAGTTTATTGCTATAGTTTTCTGCATGTCAAGTATCTGTTCCTATGACCATGAGATCATGCAACTCACTAACACCGGAGGATTACCTTGTGTGTATCAAACGTCACAACGTAACTGGGTGACTATGAAGGTGCTCTACAGGTATCTCCAAGGGTGCCTGTTGAGTGGGCATGGATCAAGACTGGAATTTGTTACTCCGTGTGACGGAAAGGTATCTCAGGGCCCACTCGGTAATAGAACATCACAATGAGCCTTGCAACCAAAGGGACTAAAGAGTTACCTATGGGATCTTGTAATATGGAATGATTAAAGAGACTTGCTGGTAACAAGATTGAACTAGGTATAGAGATACCGAGGATCGAATCTCGGGCAAGTAACATACCGAAGAACAAAGGGAATAGCATATAGGATTAACTGAATCCATGACAGAGAGGTTCAATCGATAAAATCTTTGTACAATATGTAGGAACCAATATGGGCATCCAGGTCCCGCTATTGGTTATTGGTTGTAGAGGTGTCTCTGCCATGTCTACATAGTTCTCGAACCCGTAGGGGATGCACACTTAAGGTTCGGTGACATTTTGGTAATATTGAGTTATGTATGTTGGTGACCAAAGGTTGTTCGGAGTCCCGGATGAGATCTCGGACGTCACCAAGAGCCCCGGAATGGTCCAGAGGTAAATATTGATATATAGGAAAGTGGTATTTGGGTTCCAGAAAAGTTTTGGGCACTACCAATAGTGTACCGGGAGTGACGAATGGGTTCCGGGGGTCCACCAAGTGGGGCCCCACCCACCCAAGGGGCCACATGGGCCTAGGAGGTGGCACACCAGCCCCTGGTGGGCTGGTCATCCAGCTCCTAGGAGGCCTTGCGCAAGGGGTGGAGTGGAGGCCAAGATGGAAATAGTCCTACTAGGATTCCACCTCCCTTGTGGGAGGTGGACTCCTCCCCTCTCTTCTGCGCCAAGCCCCTAGGGTTTTCCCTAGGGCGCCTCCCACCTACCCCCTCTCCTCCTATATATATTGGAGGGTTTTGAGAGCACCCACAACCTGAAAAGCCATGTGCTTCCCTCTCTCCCTCTAGATTGCTTCTCTTCTAGATCAGTTCGGTATAGCTTAGCCAAGCTCTGCCGGATCAGCCCCACCACCACCGCCACCATGTCGTTGTGCTACCGGAGAACTCATCTACCTCTCCACCAATGCTTGATGGATCAAGGAGGTGGAGATCGTCATCGAGTTGTACATGTGCTGAACGCAGAGGTGTCGTCCGTTCAGCACTAGATCGGACGGTCCGTGATTGGATCGCGAGATGGATCGTGATAGGATCATGGGACGGCTTGCGATTTGGATCGCGAAGACGCTCGACTACATCTACCACGTTTCTTAATGCTTCCCGCTTAGCGATGTACAAGGGTATGTAGATCCACTCTCCCTCTAGTAGATGCTCATCACCATGGATAGATCTTGAGTGTGCATAGGAATTTTTTTGTTTCCCATGCAACACTCCCCAACAGTGGCATCATGACCTAGGTCTATGCATAGATGAGATCACGAGTAGAACACAAAGGAGTTTGTGGGCGTTGATGCTCAGATTGCTTCCTCCCTTGCTCTTTTCTTGATTCAGCGGTATTGTGGGAGGAAGCGGCCCAGACCAACCTTAGTCGTCCACGTACAAGAGACCGGTTCCATCGACTGATATTATGACTTTGTTGGATAAAGATGGCTGGCGGGTGTCTGTCTCTCCCACTTTAGTTGGATCGGATTCGACAAAGGTTGTCCTTGAGAAGGTTGAAAAGCAATTTGTGTATCACCGTTGTGGTTTTGCATAGGTAAGAATCGTTCTTGCTAGATACCCATAGCAGCCACGTAAAACATGCACCAATAATTAGAGGGTGTCTAACTTGTTCTTGTCGGGTATGTTGTGATATGATATGACCAATTACATGATGAGATATATGTGATGTATGAGATGATCATGTTTTGTATAGAATATCATGACGTTCATATCGATGAGTACGGCAACCGGCACGAGCCATATGGTTGTTATTAATTATTGTATGACCTACGTATCAATCATTAAGCGCTATGTAATGCTTTACTTTATCGCTAAGCAGTAGCAATAGTAGTAGAAGCATGGTGGGCGCGACAACCCCAATGGCAACACATTAATGGATATCATGGTGTCATGCTGGTGACGATGGAGATCATGCTGGTGCTTTAAAGATGGAGACCAAAATCACAAGATCATGGCCATATCATGTCACTTGTGATTTGCATGTGATGTTAATCCTTTTATGCATCTTATTATGCTTAGGATGATGGTAGCATTATAAGGTGATCTGTCACTAAAATTTTAAGATAAAATTGTGTTCTCCCCGAGTGAGCACCATTGCGAAAGTTCATCGTTACGAAGCACCACGTGATGATCGGGTGTGATAGACTCTACATTCACATACAACGGGTGCATGCCAGTGTTGCACATGCGGAACACTTGGGTTAAACTTGACAAGCCTAGCACATACAGACATGTCCTCGGAAGACAAGAGACCGAAATGTCGAACATGAGTTATATAGTAGATATGATCAACATGGAGATGTTCACCATTGAAACCACCTCATCTCACGTGATGATCGGACTTGGGTTTGTGAATTTGGATCATGTAATACTCAGATGACTAGGGGATGTCAATTTGAGTGGGAGTTTTTTAAGTAATATGATTAACTAAACTCCTTATCATGAACATAGTCTAAAGTTGTCTTTGCAAAATTATGTTATAGATCAATAGCTCGCATTGTAGCTCCCCTGTGTTTTTTGATACGTTCCTAGAGAAAATAGAGTTGAAAGATGATGGTAGCAATTGTGCGGACTAGGTCCATGATTAGAGGATTGTCCTTAGTTGTTGCATAGAAGGCTTATGTCCTTAATGCACCACTCGGTGCGCCACCCCCTAGAGCAATGATTGTGGATGTTGTGAACATCTGACACACATGTTTTGATGACTACTTGATAGTTCAATACGTCTTGCACTACAGCTTAGAATTCAGGCTCCAAATGTGTTTCGAACGTCATAGAGCATATGTGATGTTCCAAGAGCTGAAATTAGATTTCAGGCTCGTGCCCGTGTTGAGAGGTATGACACCTCCAACAAGATAGTTTCTCCGCAAGATGAAGGAGAATAGCTACAATCACTTGAATCGAGTGGGAGCTGATCTTCCAGATAAGATAGTGATTGACATAGTTCTCCAAGTCACTGCCACCAAGCTACTGGAGCTTCATGATGAACTATAACATGTCAGGGATGGAGAAGATGATCCCTAGGCTATTCACGATGTTTGACACCGCAAAGGTAGAAATCAATAAGGAGCATCAAGTGTTGATGGCTAGTAAAACCACTAGTTTCAAGAAGGGCAAGGGCAAGAAGGGGAAACTTCAAGAATGTCAAGCCAGTTGCCACTCCACTGAAGAAAGCCAAGGTTCAACCCAAACCCGTGACTAAGTGCTTCTATTATGAAGAGAACGGTTGCTGAAGCGGAACAACCCTAGATACGTGGTAGATAAGACGGCTCGCAACGTCAACAGAAGTATATTTGATATACGTGTTATTGATGTGTACCTTACTAGTACTCCTAGTAGCACTTGGGTGTTCGATACCGGTTCAGTTGCTAAATGTTAGTAACTCAAAATAAAAGCTATGGTATAAACAGAGACTATCTAAGGGCAAGGTGACGATGTGTGTTGGAACTGTTTCCAAGGTTGATGAGATCTCCATCGCACGCTCCCTCTATCTTCGGGATTAGTGTTAAACCTGAATAAATGTTATTTGGTGTTTGTGTAGAGCATGAACATGATTGGGTCATGTTTATTGCAATACAGTTATTCATTTAAGTCACAGAATAATGGTTATTCTATTCACATGAATTATACTTTCCATGGTCATGCACCTAATGAGAATGGTTTATTGAATCTTGATCATAGTTATACACATGTTCATAATATTTATGCTAAAAGATGCAAAGTTAATAATGATAGTACCACATACTTGTGGCACTGCGGCTAAATGTCATATTGCTGTAAAGCGCATGAAGAAACTCCATGTTGATGGATCTTTGGACTCATTCGATTTCGAATCGGTTGAGACATGCGTACCATGCCTCATGGGCAAGATGACTTGGACCCTGTTTTCGATATGATGTAGCGGGAAAGTAACTTATTGGAAATGATACATGTTGATGTATGAAGTCCAGTGAGTGTTGAAGCATGCGGTGGATATCGTTATTTTCTTACCTTCACTAATGATCTGAGTAGATATGGGTATATTTACTTAATGAATCACAAGTCTTAAATGCTTGAAAAGTTCAAGCAATTTCAAAGTGAAGTTGAAGATCACTGTGACAAGAAGATGAAATGTCTAAGATGTGACAGTGGATGTTTATATCTGAGTTACGAGTTTGGTATGCAACTTAAGACAATGTGGAAATTATTTCACAACTCACGCCTCTTGGAACACCATGGTGTGATGGTGTGTCCGAACGTCATAGTCGTGCTCTATAGGATATGGTGCGTACTATGATGTCTCTTATCGTTTTTCCACTATAGTTTTCGGGTTATGCATTAGAGACAACTGCATTCACTTTAAATAGGGCACCATCTAAATCTGTTGAGATGACACCGTATGAATTATGGTTTTGCAGAAACCTAATCTGTCATTTCTTAGAGTTTGGGAATGCGACGCTTATGTTTGATAAGCTCGAACCCAAATCGGAAAAGTACGTCTTCACAGGATACCCTAAGGAAACAGTTGAGTATACCTTCTATCTCTGATCCGAGGGCAAAGTATTTGTTGCTAAAAACGGGTCCTTTCTCGAGAAATATTTTCTCTCAAAAGAATTGAGTGGGAGGAAAGTGGAACTTGATGAGGTTGTTGAACCGCCACTTCAGTTGGATAGTAGCACGTCGCAGAAAGATGTTTCTGCAACACCTACACTAAGTGAAGAGGAAGCAAATTATGATGATCATGAAGCTTCAGATAAAGTTACTACCAAACCTCGTAGGTCGACAAGGACTCGTACCGCCCTTGAGAGGTACGTCAATCCTATCTTGGAGGTCATCTTGTTAGACAACAGTGAACCTACGAGCTATGAAGAAGCGATGGTGGGCCCAGATTCCAACAAATAGCTGAGAACCATGAAATCCGAGAAAGGATCCATGTATAAAAACCAAGTATGGACTTTGGTAGACTTTACCGTTGAACGGCATGCCATTGAGTACAAATGGACCTTTAAGAAAAAGACAGGCGTTGATGGTGAATGTCACCATGTATAAAGCTTGACTTGTCACAAAGAAGTTTCCGACAAGTTCAAGGAGTTGACTACGATGAGACTTTCTCACCCATAGCGATGCTAAAGTCTGTTGGAATTATGTTAGCAGATGCTACATTTTTTGATTATGAAATTTGGCAGATGGATGTAAAAACATAGTTTCCTTAATGGTTTCCATGAGGAAAGGTTGTATGTGATACAACTAGAAGGTTTTGTTGGTCCTAAGGATGCTAAATAGTATGCAAGCTCCAGCGATCCTTCTATGGACAGGAGCAAGCATCTCGGAGTTGGAATATAGGCTTTGATGAGATGATCAAAGCTTTTTGGGTTTATACGAAGTTTATGACAAATTTGTATTTACAAGAAAGTGAGTGGGAACACTCTAAAATTTCTAATAAGTATATGTGGTTGACATATTGTTGATCGGAACAAATGTAGAATTTTTGGAAAGCATAAAGGGTTGTTTGAAAAGAGTTTTTCAAAGGAAGACATGGATAAAGCTACTTAATTGTTGGGCATCGAGATCTATAGAGATAGATCAAGACGTCTGATAAGACTTTCAATGAGTACATACCTTGATAAGATTTTGAAAGAGTTCAAAATGGATCAGTCAAGGAAAGAGTTCTTGCCTGATTTGCAAGGTGTGGAGTTCAGTGAGACTCAAAGCTCGACCACGGTAGAAGAAAGAGAAAGGACGAAGGTCGTCCCCTATGCCTTAGCCATAGCCTCTATATAGTATGTCATGTCATGTATCGCACCTGTGTGTGCCTTGCCATGAGTCTGTCAAGGGTAGAAGAGTGATCTAGGAGTCGATCACTGGACAGCGGTCAAAATTATCCTTAGTAACTAGAGGACTAAGGAAATATTTCTCGATTATGGACGTGATAAAGAGTTCATCATAAAGGGCTACGTTGATGCAAGCTTTGACACCAATCTTTTGGACTAGCTCCAAGTGGAACGTAGTAGCAGGATCTACAGCATGACATAGAGATTTTCAAAGTACACATGGATCTGAATGTTGTAGGTCGTTGACTAAAACCTCTCTCACATGCAAAACATGATCGAACCCCAGAACTCATTGCGTGGGAGATTCATAACAATGTAAATCACCTAGCGATGTCAGCTAGATTATTGACTCTAGTGCAAGTGGGAGACTGTTGGAAATATGCCCTAGAGCCAATAATAAATTAGTTATTATCATATTTCCTTGTTCATGATAATCATTTATTATCCATGCAAGAATTGTATTGATCGGAAACTCAGATACATGTGTCGATACATAGACAACACCATGTCCCTAGTATGCCTCTAATAGACTAGCTTGTTGATCAAAGATGGTCAAGGTTTCCTAGCCATAGACATGAGATGTCATTTGATAACGGGATCACATCATTAGGAGAATGATGTGATGGACAAGACACAAACTATAAACATAGCATATGATCATGTCAGTTTATTGCTATAGTTTTCTGCATGTCAAGTATTTGTTCCTATGACCATGAGATTATGCAACTCACTAACACCGGAGGAGTACCTTGTGTGTGTCAAACGTCGCAACATAACTGGGTGACTATAAAGGTGCTCTAGAGGTATCTCCGAGGGTGTCTGTTGAGTGGGCATGGATCAAGACTGGGATTTGTTACTCCGTGTGACGAAGAGGTATCTCAGGGCCCACTTTGGAATAGAACATCACAATGAGCCTTGCAAGCAAAGTGACTAAAGATTTATCCACGAGATCTTGTATTACGAAACGAGTAAAGAGACTTGCCGGTAACAAGATTGAACTAGGTATAGAGATACCGATGATCGAATCTCGGGCAAGTAACATACCGAAGAACAAAGGGAACATCATACGGGATTAACTAAATCCTTGATATAGTGGTTCAATCGATAAAGATCTTCGTCGAATATGTAGGAACCAATATGGGCATCCAGGTCCCGCTATTGGTTATTGGCCGTAGAGGTGTCTCGGTCATGTCTACATAGTTCTCGAACCCGCAGGGACTGCACACTTAAGGTTTGGTGACCTTTCTATAGTATTGAGTTATGTATGTTGGTGACCGTAGGTTGTTTGGAGTCCCAGATGAGATCCTGGACATCACGAGGAGCTCCGGAATGGTCCGAAGGTAAAGATTGATATATAGGAAAGTGGTATTTGGGTTCCGGAAAAGTTTCACGCACTACCGATAGTGTACACGGAGTGACAAATGGGTTCCGGGGGTCCACCAAGTGGGGCCCACCCACCCAAGGGGCCACATGGGCCTAGGAGGTGGCACACCAGCCCCTGGTGGGCTAGGCAGGCAGCCCATAGAAGTCCTTGCGCAAGGGGTAGAGAGGAGACCAAGAGGGAAGGAGTCCTACTAGGATTCCACCTCCCTTGTGGGAGGTGGACTCCTCCACTCTCTTGTACGCCAAGCCCCTAGGGTTTTCCCTAGGGAACCTCCCACCTACCCCTCTCCTGCTATATATATTGGAGGCTTTTGAGGGCAGACACAACCTGAAAATCCATGTGCTTCCCTCTCTCCCTCTAGATTGCTTCTCCTATAGATCTGTTCGGTATAGCTTAGCAAAGCTCTGTCGGATCAGCCCCACCACCACCGCCACCATGTCGTTATGATACTGGAGAACTCATCTACCTCTCCACCCTCGCTTGCTGGATCAAGGAGGTGGAGATCATCATCGAGTTGTACGTGTGCTGGACACAGAGGTGTAGTCCATTCGGTGCTAGATCGGAAGGACCGTGATTGGATCGTGGGACGGTCCGTGATTGGATCGCAGGATGGATCATGATCGGATTGCGGGACGGCTTGCGATTTAGATCATGAAGACATTAGACTACATCAAACGCGTTTCTTAACGCTTCCCACTTAGCGATCTACAAGGGTATGTAGATCCACTCTCCCTCTTGTAGATGCTCATTACCATGGATAGATCTTGAGGGTGTGTAGGATTTTTTTTCCCATGCAACGTTCCCCAACACTTAATTCATCAAGCATATCATCTAGCCTAGGAATAGGATGACGATAAGGAATACTAATATTATTAATGCCTCTACAATCAACACACATACGCGATGTACCATCCTTTTTTGCCACTAGAATAATAGGAACAGCACGAGGACTAAGAGATTTGTGTATATAACCTTTGTCAAGTAGCTCATGTACTTGACGCATAATCTCCTTCGTCTCCTTTGGATTGGTACGATATGGCGCATGGTTGGGTAACGATGCATCGGGAATTAAGTCAATCTGATGCTCAATCCCTCTAATAGGTGGTAATCCTGGTGGCACGTATTGTGGAAAGACGTCAGCGAACTCCTGCAAAGTGTTAATGACAACAGGAGGCAAAGAGGAAGGCATGTCCTCGAATGAAAATACTACCTCTTTGCATATGAAAGCATAGCAAACAGATGTAGTAACATCCAAATCAGTAATATCATATTTAGTGGCAAGTAAACAACCACTCTTCAGTTTTATTTCAGATGCAACACTAGACGATGGTTTGTTAGGCTTATTATGTTGCTCAAATTCCTTTGCCACAATCTGATTTTCACTCTCACTTTGTTTCTATATTGCTTTACTGGCTCTAGCAATGTCATCTTTCATAATATGTTCAGGAGACATAGGAAGCAAAGTTATATTTTTATCCTTATGAACAAGAGTATATTGATTTGTCCTACCATGGTGTACAGAATTTTTATCAAAATTTTATGGTCTACCAAGTAAAACAGAGCATGTTTGCATGGGTACCACATGACAATCAACATAATCAGAATATGTAGCAATGCTAAAGTGCACACGGATAGTAGTGTTACCTTAACCTTGCCACTGTTGTTGAACCATTGGATGTAATAAGGATGAGGATGTGGTCTGGTGGTTAGAGATAACTTCTCCACCATCTCCATTCTAGCCAAGTTGTTGCAACTCCCTCCATCGATGATGACGCAAACAGAACGCTCCTTGACAACTCCCTTTGTATGGAACAAGTTGTGCCTCTGATTTTGCTCAGCCTGTGTACCTGCACACTCAAAACATGTTGAGCAACTAAACTTTCATACCTATCAGCATAATCAGCAGCCATGTAGTGTGTCTCTGATTCTGTATCCTCGACACCCCGTTCTTCACTTACAATGAGAGCCAAAGTCTCCTCATCATAATCATAATCACTAGCGGAGTCGTATCCACCATCCTGTGTCACAATCATCACACGCTTGGATGGGCATTCCCTCGCATCATGACCTCCACCCTTGCAATGACGACATATAACCTCATGTGTTTGCCCTATGGATGCAATGGCTGAAGAAGAGCTCTGTGCATGGCCGGAAGGTGTGCTCTTCGCGGAGGGTGGGGCAGGGGCCTGTTTCCTAGTATCTCGGTTGGAGTTGGAGGCTGAAGTAGGTGGTGCTGCAGTAGGACGTCTAGAAGTAGAGGAGGTACATGGCGTCCATGATGAAGTGCGACGTGCAGAAAAATTAGTTCTCGCCATTGCCTATCGATCCTGCACTTCACCTTCAGCTTTGCAAGCAAGATGGAATAAACGAGTGTTAGTATTATACTCCTTGTACTATAGAATAGTCTGAATCTCTCTATTTAATCCACCCATAAAACGTGCAATCATAGCTTCATTATCCTCAACAATACCACATCTAATCATGCCAGTTTGTAATTCCTGATAATATTTTTCTATATAATTTTTTCCTTGTCTTAAACGCTGCAAATTTTGAAGCAATTCATGTTGATAATATGGTGGAACCCAACGATTACGCATAGTGGTTTTCAAAGCAACCCAAGTAGTAGGGATATTATCATGATGTATTCTACAATGTTCAGACCACCAAACACAAGCAAAACTAGTGAATGCACAAACATCAGCAACAGCAACACGTCTATCCTCGGGAAATTGTAAACATGTAAAATGGTGTTCTGTTTCTAACTCCCAAGTAAGATATATATCAAGAACATATCTACCCTCAAATGTCGGAATATTCAATTTAAGTTTAGGGAGATGGTCATGATCCCGTACCTGCGGGGGTGGTGGAGCCCTACCGTTGTGAATGTAGCCATGTGGACAACCTGGTGCGTGTGGTGGCGGTAGCCCCTAGGGCTGATGTGGAGCAACCTCTCCCTCATCATCGTAATCACCATCATAATACTATCATAATCCTCATTCTGCTCAACGACAATAGCAGAAACAGCAGCCACCGAAGCTGCCACAGCAGCAACAGCACTAGAATTTTGACCTTGGTCGATAGGCACACGTTGCGCTCGTCCCGTGAAATTTGGGCGTTGTTGGTATTGTTGTTGCCAAGGTACGACAGGTACATCTGGTGGAGGTATACGTGCAAGCACCTCATTGAATTTAGCATCAAGCTTGGTGTCAACCATCTTCTCCAAACCATCTAGCTTCTCCATAGCCTCTCCAAGGCTCGTCACCAAGTCGTTCACCTGTTGACCCATCATTTGCTGATTTATCATGGAGCTCCTTGTTAGCCATAACCTCCCATTCGATCTCATCAGCTTGTGATCCTGGCATGGTTATCAGTAATAGGAACACACAATAATATGAACCTACAGACTACTAGGAAGTGGTTGTGGTGGTGGTGTGTCACAAATCCCTCAAGAAAATCTCAAATTCTTACAAGTTCTTACCCAACAGCAGGTGGTGATCGGCAACCATTGTAGTCAAAACTCTCAAAGCTTGGATAGAGCAATTGTTAGGTGGTGCCAAACATGCGATGTAGAGATGGAGATGGGATGGCTTATAATATGGTAGAAAAAAGGGGCCAGAAATAATCAATTCAGAGATGCAAAGTTGAATAAATGCTCAACGATGGTACTGTGCTGGTCCTAGGCTAGACCGTGCTAGAGACGCGAGCCGAGAACACCAACAAAATCACGACGCTACACGTAATCTAGGGAAGAGCACACTCAGAATTTTTTTTGGCGCCTCTTTATTTTTGTGCTCTTTTTTTTGCTCAAAATATCACTATAATGGCGAGTGTCTCAAAACTCTTCGAAGACGTTTAAACAGGACAGGCACACACAAAATTGACTAAAAATTTTTCAAAGCGATTCGGCGCTGCGACGACCAAAAATTGCAACAAAAATCACTATGATGGCGAGTGTCTCAAAACACTCGGGGAAGCATAAAAATAGGATAGGGAAAAAATATTTTCACCCGCAGAAATTTTGGCCTACAAACTGCTCTGAAAAGCATGCGAGTCTCTTTTTTTGGTGGCTTTTTCATGGACTATAGGTATGAAGAACAGATGCAATATAAACTACGAATAACTGGTAAAATCTCACCGAACAACCTAGAAATCTCATACCACTTGGTAGAGGCAAAGTTGTCCCTATCTTTCGATGAGATGGTGGCTATAGTTTTTGGTGGAGTAGACTTTGATGATGCGACTACGAACGTGTGATGACATCGCGCCTTAGCAATCGCTAAACCAACTCCGAGAGGTTATTGACCACGCCGGAGTACGATCAACCTGACCACGAGGGTCTGTTTCTTGCACACAAACAAAGAACAAGCAAGAAACTAAGATTACAATCTGGATATTGCAAATATAAGAGGAAAGCTTTATTTATGAAAGTGGGGTTCCGTGACGCCTTTGTCTGGTCATGGAACACAAATGAAGAACGCAAAGTTGTAGCTATGACAAACTTGTAATCTAAACAAAACCCAAGTCTAAACAGTTCCCTAAGGGTTGTATATATGGGGGAATAGAGGAGGAATTGCTTGACCCCTTGGAGGAGGGGTCCGAAACCGACCCTAACTCCGTTTCCCCCACACATATGGACTCTAAAAACAGCCTATAAAGTGGTATTTCGAAATTACATGGGCCTGGCCCAAAAATAAGGTGATGTGGCACCTATAATAGCCCATGCACGAAATTTATGAAGTGGCATCTTGTATATTTTGTCCAACCCTTCTTTCTCCCCTTTGGGTGGCTTCAAAGTGCGAAAATCACCACCGGAAAATCCATTGTTCTTTCTTGCATGCACACCTTCTCCTCCATGCTTGATCCCGCTCCAATGGCCATCCTTCTTGTCCATGCTTGGTCCTTCATTCATAAGTAAAACAAAAGTATCTAATTTAGGCAGCATCATATGTTCATGAACATTAGAAGGATTTCCATGAAATGAAAGTACCTAGCAATTCAATTGACGTGTGCGGGCTCTAGTAATTGGTCCAGTATGTATAGCTGTAGGGGCCATGGGTGTAACAATGGTATTGATGTCCTCATCAAAGATTTACACGTCATATTTGACAAAGTACATGTCGCAGGGGCTACTGCTTCTTATGCTGGAAATATATCCTTTGATGAATGAAGTGATGATAATGCGACTCTTTTGGAGAAACATGTTGATAGTGGTGAAATGAAGTTGGCATCTTTGAAGAAACCAAAAACAAGCAAGAAGCGCAAGCAACCTTCAACAAAAATGAGGAGAAGGAAGAGAAGAGTCCTTTCATACGATTGTACAAGCAGACACACGAAAACATAGAAAGTGGAGTGGAGAAGATAACGTCTAGTGTTCAAGCATCATCAGCTCCTCCGGAAACCAACCTTGTCCCTACCAGTTCAGAGATCATGAACTTGGTGAAAGATTGTGGTGCGAAGGAAAACACTGCTCTCATGCACACAACCATCACTCTTATAGTGAAGCCTATGTTTAGGGAAATCTTCAGTGTTCTTGAAACAAATGAAGGGAGGTTTGATTTTCTGGAGAGGGAGCATGAGAAGGAGATGTTGAAGCGTGTGTTGTGAACCATATTTTCTCATGTTGTAGAACTACATTTGCTTGCATTGTAAAACCTTATTTGCTTATGTTTTGAACCTTATTTGCTTATGATGTGAACCTTAATTCCTGATATCAATCATATTTGCTTGTGTTGTGAACTATATATGTTTTGCCAAATATCTATGTTGTGCCAAATATATTTCTATATTGTTGACGATGGATGTGTTAACATTATTACATTCTTGTGTAGATGGATGCAAGGATGGAAGAAGTGGCCTGAAAGGGACAAGAGGGAATGAAACTTCTTGCTGAACTTGCACATCAGGCTGCTATCATGGGAAACCTAGGTAGCCTCTATGTTCAACGGTACTTGAACAAAACATACAGAGATGCCAAGCAAACTGGACTAGAATGGGTAATGGAGTGTTATGGTCAGCCTAGATACTTCTATAAAATGTTTCGTATGAATCCATAAGTTTTCATGGCACTTCACGATTTGCTTGTTTCTACATATGGTTTGACATCAACTAGTAATGTCTCATCAATTGAGTCACTGGCCATGTTCTTATGGATTGTTGGAGGCCCTCAAGCATTTGCTCACACCGAAAACCATTCTGTACGCTCACTTTGGACAGTTCACACAAAGTTCAAGGAAAATTTGTTATGCTTGCACAAGTTGGCGAAAGATATCATCAAACCAAGAGATCCTACATTTAGCTATGAGCATGAAAAGATTAGAGAAGAACGTTTTTTGACTCATTTCAAAGGCACTATTGGTGCCATAGATGGATCGCATGTGCTAGTGAAAGTGCTAGCTGATGATGCGGTTAACCATTGATGTCGACATGGTTTTACATCACAGAATGTGCTTGCAATATGTGACTTTGACATGCGGTTTACCTTTGCGATTGCGAGTTGTCCGGGCTCTGCACATGACTCAAGGATCCTAAATCATGCATTAGCACACTTCTCTTCATTTCCTGTACCTCCCAAAGGTATAACATCACAACCTATGTCATTATTCATTATACTATTATGTGAAATGCACACTTGGCGATTTGATTTTCGTTTTTAGGGAAATACTATCATGTGGACTCTGGATATGCAAACCGAATGGGCTATCTTACTCCTTTTAAGGGGAGTACATGCCATCTACCAAAATTTCGACTTCGTCGTCACCGTCCACCTCAAGGTAAGTATGAGTTGTTCAAATTTTCACATTCGTCCCTTCGTAATGTCGTTGAGCGTGCTTTTGGGGTGCTCAAGCAAAAATGGCGCATATTGAAAGGGGTCCCAAGTTTCTCACCTCGTATGCAAAAGCATATCATCATTGCTTGCATGGCATTGCACAACTTCATTCGTGACAGCAAGTTGAGTGACAGTTTTTTTGATAGATGTGATGTCGATGATGAGTATGTACCTCTAGTGCTATGACATGAAGTAACACCAACACAAGCAGATCCAGTTGAAGAGGAGGAGAATGAAGAGACCATGGATACTATTCGTAGTAGGATAGCGGATGCTTGTCTTCTGATAGCAACATAGGTTAGCTATCTTTGATGTTGATCATCATGTGAACCATATGTATATTTTATGGTGCATGTCTTTTGTAATATTATTATGGGGTAAATATATTTTTATATGTAATATGCAACATGAACGTATAATCGTTGAATCCGTGGTTGTGAATCATCTCAATTGTCATAATTTTTCTTTCCCAAATGGTCGTTCTATTGCTCACCAATGTAAATATCACCATTTTACGATCAAGTTGCACATAAAAATTTTGACTCATTATCCAGGGTCATTACAGACAATTCATAGTCAAATCTATAGTTTCACAATTGTTTCAGCCAAACAGCTTCCATCTTTTCCATGGCTAAAAGTTCACAACAGCTTTTTCACAACTCATAGCTTATAACAGCTTTTACACAATCTGCAGCTCAACCAAACACAACCTTTTTTCAAGGGTGCGCCAAAGGCATACCATAGCTTTATAGAAGAGAGAATATAATGTACAAGAGATTACAAAGAGCTAGATAGACATCACCCAACACATCTATCACAACCTCCACCCCACAATACCTACGCCACTACTCACAAAATGGCACTACTCCGATGGCTCCTGCTCTAGTCCACATCTCTAACTCTTGCCAAATCAAGTCCACTGTACCCCCCTCATTCCGTAGATCAATCCTCCCAAATATCCAACCGTTTTGTTGCTTCCAAAGATTCCAACAAATCGACATGACGACCGAGTCAAAACCCTTTCGTTGCAGCTTTGGCATGCGCTTCCTCGCATTATGCCACCAATCCCCGATCCTAGCATGGTCAGAGGGGCATAGTCTTGGTTCGATTCCCTATTGAAACATAGAAACCAAACTTGCCTCGCAAAGACACACTACAATAGGATGTGGTCAATGATGTCCTCCTCCTGCTCGCATAGATAGCACGACGATCTCTGATTCTACAATCCATGTCAAAGTCGTATGTCCGCAGTCCATAGCTTATACTACACCGCCAACCACATGAACAGCTTGCACACTAGCAGTGCCTAGCACTTCCATATGACAGCGTAGGACTGGAATATGATCCCTCCAATACAAAGCATCTTATATGCAGATGAGACCATGTATACTCCTTGTCGGTTCCAAGCCCATATAGGTATGTCTTCAGTGCCCAGTTCCAGCTGCATGCCAATCAAAATCTCCCACGGGCAGATGAATTGGACCAGCCCCTCGGTACAAAGCTCACCAATGATGTCATTTGTCCAACCATGCATCCACAACGCGTCCTGTTGGTAGTTTGAGTCTTGACACATCGTATAACCAGCGGTTCCAGATCCTCAATCCTAGCACCGTCGATCCAACGATCCTTCCCAAACAACACCTTCGTGCCGGCACCAACTTGCCAGTTCACAAGGCTCCCAAATGCCGTTGTTGCATGGTTATCTGGGGTCCAGTTGAGTCCTTGCCATGGCCTGGCACCGTCAGTTCTCAATAGCCACTCCCACCGCACCCTTAGTGATATACCTTATTAGAACAGATCAATGACTCCTAGCCCACCAAGCTCCTTGGGACGACAAACACACTTCCAAGACACCAACCATCGACCATCATGCACCTCATTCGAACCAGCCCAAAAGAAAGCACGACATCCTTTATCCACCCGTTCGAGCACCCACTTGGGAGCCTCACCCACAATCAGATGATGGGTGGCCCTAGATCTCATTACCTGGTTGACCAAAAGTAATCTCCCTGGCCTAGTCACAAAGCCCCTTTGTCATCCCGGTAATATACGGAGAGCTGCATCTACCACGGGTTGCCATTCCAATCTCTTTAGTTGTTTGATGCTAAGTTGTAGTCCCGGGTATTTGCATGGGAACGTCTCCATCTTCCATGGTAGTGCCTCCTTCACTAGCTGTTCATCCTCCATACCCGCCATGATCATAATGGCTGCAAATTTCAAGTAGTTTATCTTCAGCCCGGAAGCCTCTCAAAAAATGCCTAGTACTTCCTTGACAAAGAGAAGATCTGTCACCGTAGGCTTGATGAACAACACAACATCATCCGCATAGAGAGATAGCTCAGCATCAGGCTGCACCCATTCATGTTGCTCAGCACCTCGGAATTGTGGGCCTTGATCACAGTCTCTGTTAGCACATCCATGGAAATAACAAAGAGTAGAGGAGAGATAGAGTCCCCATGCCTCAAACCCTTAGCATGCATGAATTTTACAACAATGATGTGGCTTGAGACTGCGTCGGTATTACCAAAGAGGAAGGGATGATGCAGCACAGCGATGGTAAGTATTTCCCTCGGTTATGAAACCAAGGTATCAATCCGTAGAGGAAGATCACGCACCCACGTAAACAGCAATTGCACGCAAAGAACAAATACTTGCAACCAGACGCGAAAGAGAGGTTGTCACGCTCTCTGTGATAATAAGATAGATTAGGTACTAATAGCTAGGAGAGATAGATCTCGCAAGAACACAAAATAAAAAAGAGTAAATATGCAGCAAAATATTTTTGGTTTTTTGGTTTTGTAGATCTGAAAACAAAGATTGCAAAAACGTAGATCGGAAAGCAATATGATGGAAAAGTAGACCCGAGGGTCGTAGGGTTCACTAGTGGCTTCTCTCATGAGTATAGCGCATGGTAGGTGAACAAATTACTGTTGGGAAATTGATAGAAAATCGAATAGTCATGACGATATCCAAGGCAATGATCATATAGGCATCAAGTCCAAGATAAGTAGACTGAGTCCTGCTTGCATCTACCACTATTACTCCACACATCGACCGCTATCCAGCATGCATCTAGTGTATTAAGTTCATGGAAAAACAGAGTGTTGCAATAAGAAGGATGACATGATGTAGACAAGATCTATTCATGTAGGAATAGACCCCATCTTGTTGTCCTTGATAGCAATAGTACATGCGTGTCTTGCTGCCCCTTCTGTCACTCGGAAAGAACACCACAAGATCGAACCCATCACAACGCACCTCTTCCCGTTGCAAGAAAAATCGATCTAGTTGACCTAACTAAACCAAAGATTTGAAGAAGAAATACGAGACTATAAGCAATCATGCATATAAGAGATCAAAGAAGACTCAAATAATATTCATGGATAGAAACTGCTCATGAACTCAAAATCCGTCGGATCCCAACAAACACACCGCAAAAGTTTACATCAAATAGATCTCCAAGAGACCATTGTATTGAAAATCATAAGAGAGAGAGAGAGGAAGCCATCTATCTACTGCCTACGGACCCATAGGTCTATGGTGGACTACTCACGCATCATCGGAGAGGCACCTATGATGAAGATGAACCCCTTTGTGACGGTGTCTAGATTGGATCTTGAGTTTCTGGAACTTCCCACGACTGGAATTGTGTTTCCTCGACTCCCTTAGGGTTTTTGGAATATTTGGGAATTTATAGGCATCAGAGGTGGTGGAGGGGGTTCTTCATGAGGGAACAACCCACCAGGGCGCGGTCAGGCCCCCTTGTACAGCCTGGTGGGTTGTGGTCTCCTCGGCCCACTTCCTCGACACTTTTTTGGTCCATTTGGTATCTTCTGGTCCAGAAAAATCTCCAAAAAGTTTTATGGCGATTGGACTCCATTTGATATTGTTTTTTTGCGAAGTAAAAAACAAGCAAAAAGAGCAACTAGCACTTTGGCACTATGTCAATAGGTTAGTCCCAAAAAATGATATAAAGTGGTAATAAAATGATGGTAAAACAACCAAGAATGGTAATATAACAGCATGGAACAAGCACAAAGTATATATACGTTGGGTACGTATCAATCATCCGATCCATTCATGACCACCCTAGAGCTTGCTGAGGTGAGCAAAGTAGCAACCCAAACAATCCAATGCTCCGCGAACCCTTTAGCTCGTAGAACCTCAAAAATAAAAGGCCAAGATAGTGAGTCAAAAGCCCTAGAATTATCTAGCTTCAGCAGCACTCCCTTGGCCTTCCTCTTATGCAACATGCGGGCCATTTGCCGCACCAACAAGAAGTTATCATGGATGTTCCGACCCTTGATGAACATGCATTGATTTATGTGTACCAAATCACACATTCTAGGTCTCAATCTAGTTGCCATCATCTTGGAAGCGAGCTTTGGCATGCTGTGAACAAGGCTTATCAGCCTGAAGTCATTGATGACGCAAGCTCCTAGAGATTTTGGGATGAGAGGAATAAGAGCCTGGTTAAGCCGCCCAAACCCATGCCCATTACAAAGGAACAGCTTGTGCAAACCCGTAATCACATTGTCATGCCCAAGATGCGATTCTATCCTTATTTTGGCACGAGGGCCTCGACGGGGATAGAAGCGCATCTCGTCGTTTCGCAAGAATGGATGTCATTACAAGTACATGTATAGAAGAGATGAGTATATGGAATTGGCTTACACTCGCCACAAGCTACATCAAGATCAAATCAATACAACAACATATTCAAACATCATACAGAAGAGCATGGTCCGACTATGGACGAAATCAAACGATAAAATGGCATCCATCCTTGCTATCCCAGGCTGCCGCCTGGAATCCATCCTAGATTGATGATGAAGAAGAAGAACTCCAACTCAAATAAGCATCGCTCTCACGTCAAAGCATTGAATGACCTGTACCTGCAACTATTGTTGTAGTACTCTGTGAGTCACAGGGACTCAGCAATCTCATTTTCAAGGGTATCAAGTCTAGCAAAGCTTAATGGGTGAGGTATGGTTAAGTGGTGAGGCTGCAGAAAGCAACTAAGCATTTGTTTGAGTGGCTAACTTACGAATACAGAAAGTAAAGTATGGTGGTCTACGCATAACGAATGTGAACTAATAATGATCACTAAGTGATCCTGAACACCTACTTACGTCAAACATAACCCCACTGTGTTCTCTCTCCGCTAAGAACTCGCGAGAAGAGACAGTCACGGTTATGCACATAGTTGGTGTATTTTATTTGAGTTTACTTCAAGTTTGCTATGACCGGGTGTTAAACAAAGTTTCCAAGTTGCCACATAACCGCGGGCACAGCTTTCCGAAAGATTTAACCCTGCAGGGGTGCTCCAACTCATCCATCACAAATTAACCACATGCCACGTTGGAATTCCTCAACCGCGGAATCACCCATAGTATTTGCGGAATCCCGATGAAAAATCTCTACTTCGAGATAGCCCAAAGTGTCGTTGAAATCCCACGCGCAAGACGTTCAAGAAAGGTAAAACAAATCCAGCAAGGCCGCCCGGCATGCCGACAATCTCAATAGGAGCCGCGTATCTCATTCTCGGGGCACAACCGGATGAGCGCGGTGTACAGTGGCCTAATACAAATCTCCCGAGTTGCCACGGGTTGGCCCCGCACACGACTCTTTTTTGGACTAGCACCAGCAGCACTGGCCCCCCTATATTATGTTAAATTACTCCTCGGGTTCATGATGCCCTATGCTTTAGCAACGGTGTTAAGTATTATTATGTTGGGAAATGTAGTACCAATCTTGGGCCTTGCCAGACAAGTTTTATCCTAAAACAAAAATCAAGGGGGTCGCCATAACAACCCCGAGCATGTTAGGAGAGCTCAATTATGGAACATAACACCGGTTCACAAGTAACTAGGGCGACAAGTGTGGAACAAAACACCGAGAAAAAGGCCAAGTCTTCCACCCTTTACCAAGTATATATGTGCAATAAATTAAATAGCAATAATATTGCGATAACAAAAGAATGTCCGTGTTGACACATCGAAGCAATTGCACCTGCAGCTAGAAACGCTATAAGAAGGACTGAGCAAGCGGTAACATAGCCAAACAAACGTTTGCTGGGATGTGGAGGGGTTAGAGGCTTATCATGGCAATGTTGGGAGGCTTGACAAACAAGTGGTAGGTAGCGAGACATAACGATAAAAGCGGAACAACTAGCATAGCAATGATAGTAGTGGTATCCAGGGAAATGTGTCATCTTGCCTGAGATCCCGCTTGGAAGAAGAACGAGTCCATGAAGAAGACGATCCGTGAAGTAGACGAACGAATCCTCACACTCCAAACACTTTCATAACTCTATCGAGAAGGAACAATCCAAAACAACAATCAACACACCGTACACCACAACATATGCATGACATGATGCACAAACAAATATGACGCATGTCTGATTTAAATATGCAAGGCATGGCAAGTCACACCAAACAACTACTACACATTAAAGTGAAGCTCAATATGCAACGAGCTGCATATTGACGAAACTCCACGCTTGAATTACTTAGTTCATTCCCATTTAGGTACACGACATTATTAAATGTTGTTAAACATGGCAAGAGGTGAAGCATAAACAACTACAACATGTAGGCATTTTAAATGAGGCCAAAAGCAACATATAACATTTCCAAAACGTCCCCATATGCAAATTATGAATTTTGTCCAGATCTGTATGAAACATATTTTAGAGTTGTTAAACAGAAAAATAAAATGCACAACATTATTCTACACATTTTTCTAGTCAAGTTACACATGTGGAACATGTTAAACGGAGCTCCGGTTAATTAGTTATGAAATAAATCGTTTAACATGGCATTCATGCAAATTAGACAACCAACAAGTTTAAACATTTTTATCACATGTGAGAGTTGGAAATTGCGAATCTACACAAAATTCTAGTCATATTTCATATATAAAGTTTTTTACATACGATGCCTGGTTGGTGAGTTATTAAATGCATGAAGTGTAGAGTCTTTTCTGTAAAACTGCAATTCACACGTAATTGGACAAATTCGCAAAACGGGGAAAAAAGCTAATGGGACGAATCTACGAGCTGGGCCAACACATGGAGTGCAACATAGATATAATGCGCAGGGGTGATAGATAGGGCAGAGCAGCGGGTTGCTCACCTTGCGGGGCGAGGCCCGGTTGGAGGGGAGGCCGAGCAGGCCGATGCGGAGGGGTGGCCTATGGGGCCCATGCGGGGGGAGGTGGTTGGTCAACGGGGTAGCTCGTCCTCCCCACGAGGCTGAGTGAACTGGGCGGCGGTGTCCTTGATCTTCGGCGAGCAGGCGAGGTGGACGGCGATGGCGGGGCAGGAGGGGGCTGGGAACGGGGTCCCCCGGCCCGGATCTAGCTGGATTCGGCCAGCGGGGAGGGTGATGGCGTGACGGCGAGGTGCGGCTACGCCTGGAAAGCGGAGCTGAGGCGGCGATGATCCGGTGGTGCACGGCGGGCGACGAGGCGCAGGCCAGCAGCGAGGCCTCTAGGTCGGGCGACGCGGCAGCTGGACTCCTCTGGTGGAGCTCCGGCGAGCGCGAGGTCCGACTCCGACGAGGCGGTGGGGGAGCAGCAGGACACGTGGCTTGGGGGCCCTCGGGTGTCCATGAGAGGAGTTGGGGCGAGCTTGGGGGAGCCAGGTGGCGGCGCGGGCGCCTCGGGCCCAGATGGGCTCGGGCGGGCCCCGACCAGGCTCCTGGCGGGCCTACGCGAGGAGGAGGGAGGTTGTGGCGGCTGGGGGCATGGTTTTCGATGTGATCCTAGGGTTTAGGTCAAAATTGGATAGGGTAGGCTGCTTAAATAGGGAAGGAGTTAGGGTTAGCTGTTTTGCTCCGTTTTTGGACCGTCGGATCTCAATCGGGCGATCCGGAAGTGAAGGGGGGCTAGTTGGGCTCGTGGGCTGTGCAGAGGGGTTGTGGGCTAAGGAGAGAGGGAAGTTGTGGCCCGTGACACGAGTTTTTATAAACCAAAATCATCTAACAAATAAATCGATGACTGCACTGCTACGACTGACCGTTGGGGTTTCAAACGACCTCTGATTCCGACAAAATTTGGCAGGCGGTCTACCAACAATAAAACAAGACCACACGCCAACTATCGACCCAATCCGAGAATATTTATACGCACCTTTAAAAATAATATTTTACCGATGTCGCGGGCGCGTGCACGTGTGGTTGGTCTTGAAACGGTCGACGACACGAACGAAGAGAACCAGCAGCTACTCACGGATGCAAGTTTTCGAAAACGAGTGACGATGATATGCAGATTATGCGAATGATGCAATGATGAATGCGACAACCAAACAAATCACACGATGAGAATGGAAATAAAAGTGGAATCTTCTGGAGCATCGGTCTCGGGCTGTTACAACTCTCCTACACTACACGAGGATCTCGTCCCGAGATCTAGAATGAGAAGGGGAAGAGAAAGAGCAAGAGGTAAAAGTTAGTTGCTTCTTTGAAAAATGAGTGAAACCAATGAAACATGAAGGTTGGAAAGAGATGAAGAATGACATGAGGAACAACCAAGAATTCACAAATAATTTGGACATCACTTCAGTAGGAAAGAGAGGTAAAATTTGATAAGATGGGAGAACTTGAATAGATGACACAACACTCCGGCTAAATGGACAAGCAACGAAAGAACAAGATCTTGATACACGATATGACGATTCAAAGATAGCAACATCACAATGCCTCCAGAACAAAAAAAATAGAAGCTAGATCCTGAAAGGCAAAGAATGGAGAAGAAAACACAACTTCTACCACAATTGAATTTCCAAGCACCCTTGGAAGGGAGGATTGAACGAAGCTATTGGAAAACCAACAATGAAAAGAAACAACTTGTTGTGGACTTATGAACTCCTCTCAAAATTATGAGGTGACAACCGGCCACTAATGAAACAAGGATTACTTGGAAGCAACAAGATATGCAAACCTTCTTCACCAATAGGATACATTGAGAACTTGGAACTTGATATGCACCATGATAGCAACATTCAATAGGAAACGCTTTAGGTGAAACCCGATCCAAGAAAATTCCGAGAAAGAAATAATGGGTTTACTTAACTCATTCTTGACTAATTTCCTTCGAGACTCCTCATAATCAAGAGTTTAATGACACCATCTCAAAAGACAAAGGAGAAAGAATTGCATTTTGAAATGCAAGACAAGAATACTTGAGCTTTTCCCACAAAATCTTGAAGAGCACTTCGAGAAGAATTACACCCTTAACAACCACCATGAAGAACCATCGGGAAGAACTCCTAAATGAAAGGATGATAGAAAATAATTGAATGTTGCAAAAGACAAGATTGAGACCTTGCTATGATATAGACCAACAAGAATAAGAATTATGTTATGCTTATCCTTCATCAATTTAAATTGATGACAAGCAACGGATTTCACACGCCACTTATTCTTCTTGGAAAAGATTGAAGAGAGATGACACGAACTTGAAGAACTCTTGAACAAGACACCGGTAAGAATTTGAAATGAATGAAGATACTACGAACGGATGGAAAAGCACGAGAATGAAGAGATCATGATCCGTCTAATAGAAAACTTGAACGAAGCGCCATAATAATTGAGATACAAACAAAGGGACAACAATTGAGAAGAATTTGAGAATGAAAGCTGAAAGCTGAGAACGAGGAAATCTTCTGAAATGATGGCCTTCGGAGGATCGAGAAATGAAAACAACACTGAAATGCACCAGATAGATATGGAAATAATTACTCATGATTGACAACAATTCGAGAGGATAGCAGGAAGCTGAAACCCTGAATCTTCAAGAGAATGAGCAAAGATTTTAGAGAACCACTCCTTTGATCTTCAAAGATAAGAATGACGGCGAGAAACAACACCATGAATTACTGAGATACTCCGGAATAATGAATAAAGAACGGTTGAGCCAATGATGAAATTAATTCGAAGCGATCATGGAGAAGGAACATGACAGACGAAAATCATTCTTACATCATATTGAAAAGAACTAACATCTCCGGAAAGAATGGAAGAGCCAGGTAAGATCCTGGGGGGAAACCTGTGGGTTATGGGCCCACTCAAAGAAACCACTGTTGAAATGATTGCTTAGGAAGAGATGGCACCGGTAAAAATTAAGACTTGATGAGGTGAGACCCTCAGAATGAATGAAAGGATTTGAACGGAACACACGAACTTCTGAGATACCTTCAACACTCCGGATAGAATAGAGAGAGATGAAAACCAAGAGAGACTTGAAGAGAATTTCAAACAAGGAAACCATTGAACGAATGAGAAAGGATATGATGAACAATGAGAGCTTGAATCAAATCCACCGGAGAAGAATAACAACAAGAACTAGGAATATGAGGATAGACCTTGAAATTGAAACTCCTGAGAATATCCACAAGGAATCACCGGAAACAAAACAGAAGAAAAGATAGTGAAAGCATTACATGGATAGAAAATACACTTGGATGAGAATTTAATCATTGAAGAAAAAGGGCGGGAGGGTGGTAAAAACAAAGAAAACTTGGAACAGATGAAACAAAACCGAGAACAAAATATGAGGATTGATCTTGCAATATTGAAGAGGATAGAATTCACTTGAAAAGAGCACACCAGATGAAAAGAATTGATATGACCACTCCGGTTGATCCCAAGGATTAGCAAACACATGGAAATATGCAAACACTATTAGGAAAGATATGAAATCGCCACTTGACATCGAAGCAACTCTAATTACCATATATAAAACAAAACAAAGGATGCGGCTTACGAAACAAGCCAGAACAAATTCATCATAGGGATTTCGTCCGATATTTTCGTGGTAAGGTTCGCACTGGCTCGATCGTACATTGGATTGTCATATTGAAATGACGCTCGAATATGCTCCCTGGGCATAGCGAACTACAAGGCTTGACGAAGCATATCTGATGACAAATATCGAGACTATCCTCTATAAGAATGATCGTGAACAAACGAATCCACTAGATGTCATACCCCAACCTCACATCATGATTTGTTGGAAGATAACCTAGGTAACTACTTGAATTCCCACCTAAGAATTTCCGAAATCTTCCAGTTATGCAATCGGGTGTTGGGGATACAGGGAGGCAAAATATCTCACACAACCAACAAGCCCTACACTCCAACTGTATACATCCGTCAACACATAACCAGAGGCTTCGGAACTCCATCTATCTCAGACCCTCAAAAACACAACGATACCAAACATGGCAGTACCCCGGACGCCTCCCCAGTACTGGGTGACTCCGGCCTATCTCGCCATGAGAAGTATTGAAGCAATTTCGACCATCCTCTGTCCTGAGATACTAAGCAAACTGAATGATAACGATGTACCAAGAATCCCCTGGAGCTCAACTCCCTAGAATAAATCAAGTCAGACAGGAGGCGCCAAGACAAAACTCCGTCACATCGGCATCATATAGATTCCAAAATACCCACGTGATCCTAAAAAAAATTGAGCGAGAAGAGGAGTAGAATCAAAATTCCTAGGTCGTAATTCGTCACCAAAGCATAGAAGAGGAGTAAAAAGAATCCTACTCTCCAATATAACTAGACTCAAATTATTTTTTCACTAGACTCGACTCGGCCAAGGTTCGATCAATCAAGGGGGCTCCTAGGTCGGTACAGGCTCTAATACCAACTTGTCACGCCCATGATGTGATCTTATCCTTATTTTGGCATGACGGGCTCGACAGGGATAGAAGCGCATCTCGTCGTTTCGCAAGAATGGATATCATTACAAGTACATGTACAGAAGAGATGAGTATATGGAATTGGCTTACACTTGCCAAAGCTACATCAAGATCACATCAATACAACAACATATTCAAACATCATACAGAAGAGCAGGGTCCGACTACGGACGAAATCAAACGATAAAATGACATCCAACCTTGCTACCCCAGGCTGTCGCCTGGAACCCATCCTAGATTGATGAAGAAGAAGAAGAACTCCAAATCAAACAAGCATCGCTCTCACATCAAAGCATCGCATTACCTGTACCTACAACTGTTGTTGTAGCTCTGTGAGCCATAGGGACTCAGCAATCTCATTTCCAAGGGTATCAAGACTAGCAAAGCTTAATGGGTGAGGTATGGTTAAGTGGTGAGGCTGCAGCAAGCAACTAAGCATTTGTTTGAGTGGCTAACTTACGAATACAGAAAGTAAAGTATGATGGTCTACGCATAAAGGACGTGAACTAATAATGATCACTAAGTGATCCTGAACACCTACTTACGTCAAAGATAACCCCATCATGTTCTCTCTCGGCTAAGAACTCACGAGAAGAGACAGTCATGGTTACGCACACAGTTGGTGTATTTTATTTGAGTTTACTTCAAGTTTGCTATGACCGGGTGTTAAACAAAGTTTCCAAGTTGCCACATAACCGCGGGCACGGCTTTCCGAAAGATTTAACCCTGTAGGGGTGCTCCAACTCATCCATCACAAATTAACCACACGTCGCGTTGGAATTCCTCAACCACGGAATCACGCGTAGTATTTGCGAGATCCGGATGGAAAATATCTACTTCGAGATAGCCCGAAGTGTCGACGAAACCCCACGTGCAAGACGTTCAAGAAAGGTAAAACAAATTCAGCAAGGCCGCCCGACGTGCCGACAATCTCGATACGAGCCGCATATCTCGTTCTCAGGGCACAACCGGATGAGCACAACATACAGTGGCCTGATAGAAATCTCTCGAGTTGCCCCGGGTTGGCCCCACACATGACTCTGTTTTGGACCAGCACCAATAGCACTGCCCCCTGTATTATGTTAAATTACTCCTCGGGTTCATGACGCCCTATGCTTTAGCAACAGTGTTCAATATTATTATGTTGGGCAAATGTAGTACCAATGTTGGGCCTTGCTAAACAAGTTTTATCCTAAAACAAAAATCAAGGGGGTCCCCATAACAACCCCGAGCATGTTAGGAGCGCTCAATTATGGAACATAACACCGGTTCACAAGTAACTAGGGCGGCAAGAGTGGAACAAAACACCGAGCAAAAGGCCAAGCCTTCCACCATTTACCAAGTATATATGTGCACTAAATTAAATAGCAATAATATTGCGATAACAAAAGAATGTCCATGTTGACACATGGAAGCAATTGCCCCTACAACTAGAAATGCTATAAGAAGGGCTGAGCAAGCGGTAACATAGCCAAACAAAGGTTTGCTGGGATGTGGAGGGGTTAGAGGCTTATCATGGCAATGTTGGGAGGCTTGACAAACAAGTGGTTGGTAGCAAGACATAACAATAAAAGCGGAACAACTAGCATAGCGGTGATAGTAGTGGTATCCAGGGAAATGTGTCATCTTGCCTGAGATCCCGCTTGGAAGAAGAACGAGTCCATGAAGAAGACGATCCGTGAAGTAGACGAATGAATCCTCACACTCCGAACGCTTTCGGAACTCTATCGAGAAGGAACAATCTGAAACAACAATCAACACACGGTACACCACAACATATGCATGACATGATGCGCAAACAAATATGATGCATGTCCGGTTTAAATATGCAAGGCATGGCAAGTCACACCAAACAACTACTACACATTAAAGTGAAGCTCAATATGCAATTTGTTGCATAATGATGAAACTCCACGCTTGAATTACTTAGTTCATTCCTGTTTAGGTACACGACAATATTAAATGTTGTTAAACATGGCAAGAGGTGAAGCACAAACAACTACAACATGTAGGCATTTTAAATGAGGCCAAAAGCAACATATAACATTTTCGAAATGATCTCGTATGCAAATTATGAATTTGGTACCGATCTATATGAAACATATTTTAGAGTTGTTAAACAGCAAAATAAAATGCACCACGTTATTCTACACATTTTTCTAGTCAACTTACATATGTGGAACATGTTAAACGGAGCTCTGGTTAATTTGTTATGAAATAAATCATTTAACATGGCATTTATGCAAATTAGAAAAATAGCAAGTTTAAACATTTTTATCACATGTGAGAGTTGGAAATTGTGAATCTACACAAAATTCTAGTCATATTTCATATATAAAGTTTTTTACATACGATGCCTGGTTGGTGAGTTATTAAATGCATGAAGTGTAGGGTCTTTTCTGTAAAACTGCAATTCAGACGTAATTGGACAAATTCGCAGAACAGGAAAAAAATCTAATGGGCCAAATCTATGAGTTGGGCCAACACATGGAGCGCAACATAGATATAATGCGCAGGGGCGACAGATAGGGCGAAGCAGCGAGTTGCTCACATTGCGGGCCGAGGCCCTGTTGGAGAGGAGGCCGAGCAGGCCGATGCGGAGGGGCGGCCTACGGGGCCACGCGGGGGAGGTGGTCGGTCAATGGGGGAGCTCGTCCTCCCCACAAGGCCGAGTGAACGGGGCGGCAGCGCCCTTGATCTCCAACGAGCAGGCGAGGTGGATGGCGATGGCGGGGCACGAGGGGGCTGGGAATGGGGTCCCCCGGCCTGGATCTGGCTGGATCCGGCCAACGGAGAGGGTGATGGCGTGACGGCAAGGTGTGGCTACGGTTGGGAGGCGGAGCTAAGGAGGCAACAATCCAGTGGTGCACGGCGGGCGACGAGGCGTAGACCAGCGGCGAGGCCTCAGTGTCGGGCGACGCGATGGTTGGACTCCTCCGGTGGAGCTCCAGCAAGCGCGGGGTCCGGCTCCGATGAGGCGGCAGCAGGGAGAAGCAGGACGCGGGGCTTGGGGCCCCTCGGGCAGCCATGGGAGGAGTCAAGGGCAAGCTCGAGGGAGCCAGGCAGCGGCGCGGGCACCTCGGGCCCGAATGTACTCGGGCGGGCCCTGACAGGGCTCCTAGCGGGCCTGTGCAAGGAGGAGGGAGGTTGTGGCAGCTAGGGGCATGGTTTTCGATGCAAGCCTAGGGTTTAGGTCAAAATTGGATAGGGCAGGCTGCTTAAATAGGGAAGGGGGTTAGGGTTAGCTGATTTGCTCTGTTTTCGAACCGTCGGATCTCGATCGGGCAGTCCGGAAGGGGAGGGGGGTAGTAGGGCTAGTGGGTTGTGCAGAAGGGTTGTGGGCTGACAAGAGAGGTAAGTTGTGTCCCGTGACATGAGCTTTTATAAACCAAAATCGTCCAACAAATAAACCGATGACCGCACTACTATGACTAACCGTTGGGGTTTCAAACGACCTCTGATTGCGACGAAATTTGGCAGGTGATCTACCAACAATAAAACAAGACCGCACGCCAACTTTCAACCCAATCTGAGAATATTCTTACGCACCTTTAAAAAAATAATTTACCGATGCCGCGGGCGTGGCACGTGTGGCTGGTCTCGAAATGGTCGACGACACAAACGGGGAGAACCGACACCTACTCACAGATGCAAATTTTCGAAAACGAGTGATGATGCTATGCAAATGATGCGAATGATGCAATGATGAATGCGACAAACAAACGAATCACATGACGAGAATGGAAATAAAAGGGGAATCTTCTGGAGCATCGGTCTCGGGCTGTTACACACATCTCCCTTGACAATCTCCCAAGTTTTCTGGAAGAATAGACCAATAAAACCATTGAAAGCAAATTTGGGCCCTTGGTGGTTTTGGTAATTAATAACAACATATATGCTATTGAACTAATATTTCCACTAAGCATATTTCAGGAAAAGTTCAATGATGGGTTGGCAAAAGGATTGTGGAGAAACCCCTAGATGCAAGGAAATGGATTGGCAAAGCTTCAAGGAAGAGGACTCTACATTTTACTTTGTGAGAAATCACTTTGAGTCCATAGGAAAAGGCAATACTATTAAAAGGGGGGTAAGGTACTCTTGGTGAACAAGATGCTCAAACATGCACAAGTGATAGTCACCAAAAACACCCACAAACTCTCCCACATACTCTGTCTAGAGCCCTACCAATCAAATCGGTGAAATCAACTATTTCCACTCGGTCCCACCGATTCCCAAACTCATACAGACACATGCCAAACCCTAGCACATCGGTGCAAAGGATCCCACATCGGTGCCACCGAGTTTTGGCTGCCAACTTTTGGCTGCCTCGATTCTTAAATTCGGAATTTCCGAGTTAATGGATCGGTGTCACCAAGATGCAGATTTTGACCATTGGACACGTGATCGGTACCAGCGAGAGTTATATATCGGTCTCGCCGAGATTCAAAAGTTGCCACCTTTTGGTCACTTTGGTACCACCGAGATTCACATATCGGTGTCACCGGGTTGGTCACTTTAGGTGTAACGGTTGGATTTTTGGATATGCCTATATATACCCCTCCACCACCACTCACTCGCAAGAGAAGCACTCAGAACTGATCCCCACCTATCCTATTAGATTTTTTGAGAGAAAGCCACATACTAATGTGTTGAGATCATGCCATTCCATTCCAACCATATGAATCTTGATCTCTAGCCTCCCCAAGTTGCTTTCCACCCAATCAATCTCTTCCACCAAAGCCAAATCTGTGAGACAGTGATTGATTGTTGAGTCTATCATGTTGAAGCACAAGAGCAAGGACTTCATCAACATTATAGAGCCTATTACCTTTTGGAGGGTGGTGCCTCCTAGATTGGTTAGGTGTCCCTTGGGAGCCTCCTACTTTGTGTTGTGGAGTGAACCAAGAAGTCTGTAAGGGCAAGGAGATTGCCTACTTCATGAAGATCTACCCCGACTTAGGCTAGTCCTCCGTGGACGTAGGCCATCATGGTATAGTCAACGTTGCTCCTTCGTGGAACCCTCAATGGGTAGAGTCCTCCATGGACTCTCGCGACCATTACCCTTCGTGGGTTGAAGACTCCATAAACGTGGATGTACGATAGCACCACCTATCGGAACCACTGGAAAAATCTTCGTGTCTCCAAATTGCGTTTGGTCTTCCTACCCTTCCTTTACTACTCATGCTTGTCTTTACTTCCCCCTGCTATACTCATAGACATGCATGTGTAGGGTGTGCTTGACTTGCTACAATTGCTAAAATATGCCAACACTTAAAAATTGGGAAAGGGTAGAATTTTAGTTAGTCGAGAAGTCTATCACCCCCCCCCCTCTAGACCTTCATTCGATACTACAAGTGGTATCATAGCTTTGGTCTCCATGGCATTGGTTTCACAGCCTAGGAGAGTATGGCATCTAGCAAGGGAAATGATCATCATAGAGGTCTATACTTCGATGACAAAAAATTTGCTAGTTGGAAGCACAAAATGAAAATGCAGATTCTTGGTCATAACCCCGCCGTTTGGGCTGTTGTTCGTGTTGGATTGCAAGGTGAATTCTTTGCGGGTGGAAGGGAACCGGATCGTGAAGCGATCGCGGAAGAATCGAAGATGTTGCAATACAATGCTCATGCATGTGACATTCTCTTAACTGCCTATGCCCCGAATAATTCGACAAAATCAGCCGTCTTGAGAATGCAAAAGAGATTTGGGAAAATTTGGTTGATATGCATGAAGGTACCAATCCTGTGAGACAATCCAAGTTGGATGTTCTTTAGAGTTAGCTTGACAAGTTCAAGATGAAGGATGGTGAAGGAGTCGTAGAGATGTACTCTAGTCTAGCTCTCATCACCAATGAGATTGTCGGCTTAGGAAGCGAAGAAATGACCGACAAATTCATGATCAAGAAGATAGTTCGAGCTTTGGATGACAGATATGACACCGTATGCACATTGATCCAAATGATGCACAACTACAAAGATCTCGAACCTACGGAAGTGATTGGAAGGATTGTTGCTCATGAGATGACACTCAAGGACAAGGAAGAGCTTCACAACAAGTCTAGCGGTGCTTACAAGGCCACAAGTGATGCTCCCGCAACATCAAGCGACAACCTTGTCACAAATGAATAGATAAGCCTCATGGTCAAGAAATTCAACAAGTTCTACAAGAATAGAGGCAAAGATCGAAGCTCCAACTCAAGATACGAAGAGAAGCGTTCGTCAAGTTGTGACCAAAATTGCTACAATTGTGGGAAGCCCAGACACTGCTCCAATGAGTGCACGGATCCTTACAAAAGGAAAGAAGAGTCACCAAGAAGACGAAGCTCAAGAGATGAGTCACCTCGAAGAGAGAGAAGGAGTAGAGATGATCGTTATGAACGAATACCCTCAAGGAGAAGTAGGGACTCAGAGAAGAAGGACAAGTACACGAAGAGCTACTAAATAAGAAGACATCAAGCTCATGTTGGTGAATGGGTTTCCGGCTCCAAATCCGACAACCACTCTGAGAGAAGCTATAACTCCAATTCCGACTATAGTCAAGATGAAGGTGTTGCCGGACTTGCACTAGTGACTACCAACTCCTACGACATATTTGATTCACCAAATGAAGGGAGTGGAAGTTGCTTCATAGATAAAGGCCCCAAGGTATCACACCCCGAGTATCTTGATTTCAATAGTGATGAGGATGACTTATTAGGAGATGATGACTTGCTATTTGACAAATCTAGTAATGTTACTCAAGATGAAGTTGCTAGTAATCACTCTAGTCAATATAATTCATGTGATAATGATAAGTGGGAAATAGAATGACTAACTCAAGAACTAAACACTCTTAAGTTAGCTCATGAGTCTACTCTACAAGATCATAGAGAGCTTGAAAGGACACATGAGAAGCTCTGCTTCAAGAAGCTAAATTTACAGCAAGATCATGAGTTCCTTAAACCTATCAATGACGATCTTCAAAAGAAGACTTCCTCATATCTATCCAAACAACTTCTCTTGTCTACATTCATTCCACAAGTTAAGGCTAAGCAAACTAGTAACAAAGGCAAGAAAGGTTCTTCAACTAGTAGCAATAAAAATGATAAATCCTATGATATTGCTTCTAGTAGTTATATTGATCCCACTAATACTTCTCTTAGCCAAGTTACACTTGAGCAAGAAAATGAAATTTTGAAAGGGATTATAGAGAAAGGTATCTACAAGAGTCTTGCTGGGTGTAAGCAATTTGAGGAAATTGTTTGCAAGCACGCAGGATACCAGAAGAACCATGGCATTAGCTACTTCAACGCTAATGGAGTTGAATGAGAAGAAGGTCAATACCCCAAGCCCAAGTTTGTTCCTCAAAAGGAGAAGTATGAAAATACTCTTCCCAAGGGAACAAAAGCTCAAGATGACCTTCCACCATAAGACCCCAAGCTCAAGGGCAAGAACAAGCTTCAAGAGGACATTGAGTCATATGAAGATGAATCCGAGCTTTGGTGAAGTGGGTTCCCAAGGCTACTACAAGCTTAACTTATACAAGTGCCACTTCAACACCAATGATCCCCATCAACTTGATGTGGGTCCCCAAGAACAAGAACTAGAGAAGTTCTTGAGGGGTGACTCCGCCAATAATATTCACTCACATTCATTATTGGCAAGAACTCGTTGCAATCAACATCAACATTATGCAATAGTTCAAGGAGTCACACATTCCCTCAAAGCTAAGCAAGGGACAAGGTAATCAACAAACCCATGGACATCATTATGTATGCTTTGCACTCCATGTCCATAGATATCCTTGTATTTGTCTCTTGTGTGTTGGGACTAACCCATGTAGGTGAGAAGAGTAAGAAACAACAAGGATGCTCCCAAATCATGGTGATCTTCATCAACTTTGAGCATCCACCACTACTTCACCTACATGAAGTCTTCATCGACAAAACCCAAGGTTAGTTTATCCCTCACAAGGGGGGATGTCAAATCAAGGGGGATCTTTACTCTAAGACTTGATTCAAAGCGTCTCATAGTATGTGACAACGTTAAATGCTTTATGTAAAAGTGGTAACCCCGCTCGTGCTTAAACGATGAGTATGACCTATGATCAAGTATTCTTACTTGTCTCCTAAGTCAATATACTCATATATATATATGACTACGTCATCGCCAAAGTGCTTGATAGATGCTAGTATGTATGTGCATGTTTGCCATGATTTCATTTGGCATCTTATTGTGTGAGCATGTTGCTCTATATTTCTTTATCCATTCAAGGACATCCAATTGTTGCTATTTGGACTTTGATTTTATTTTTGCCAATTGGATGGACAAGAATGCCTAGGACCCTTCTCTAGCTATCTATGCTTTCTTGTCTCAAATTCTATTCACGATGCACCACAAAAGTTGAACAGGTACTTTTCGATCCCTCTGTGTGAGGAGCACTCAGACTTCCGTATCGACAAAGGACTGACCATTGAAACCTCCCAAGTGCATCTCGATGAAACCAATCCAAAATTCTCTGTATCATAGAATGCCTAGGGTTGATCTGGTTTTTCACCTCGGTACCATCGATTCGATTTTCTCAGTTACACCGAGTTTCCCTGTCAGCTGACAATTGAGAAACTCGGTGACACCAAAAACTTAGAATCGGTGTCACCGATGGCAAGGGGTATATATATGTGTGGACCCAATGCTTTGAATTCCAATCTTCAAACCGTCGCGCTCCAAAACCCTAAACTGCCGAAAAAAGACCCCTGGTGTCGGTGTCAAAACCCGCAGATCTTGGGTAGGGGGTCCCGAGCTATGAGACTAGGATCGATGGTAGCAAGGGGCGAAGGAGACGGTGTTTACCAAGGTTCAGGCCCTCCTATGGAGGTAAAACCCTACGTCTTGCTTGATTATATTGATGGTATGAAGGTTACAGAGTTGATCTACCTCGAGATCGAATAGCTAAACCCTAGATGAGTTTCTCTGCCCTGCAATCTAAAACCCTCCGACTTATATAGACGCCAAGGGTACCAAGGGTTTACACATGGTCGGTTGCATATCGAAGGGGGAAACATGCCTATCTACTATTTCAAACTCAGAGGACACGCCATGATTCCTAAGGATTCCTCCCTGGCGACGAGGCCTTTGATCGATCCATTGCTCAGCAAGTGGTCCACATAGTCCAGCACATAAGAAACAGGTCGGCCATCTGAGGACCCCTTAATCCAGGACTCCCTCAGTAGCCCCCGGACTAGCCTCCAATGCCTAGGTATAATATCCATACAATCTTGCGTGTCAAAGTCTTCGGCTTGCGAGGCGAGTCCCTCTATCCCTTCTTGTTCGCCAACCATCGCATCATCGGCGAAATCCCAAGCGTCATGAACTTGTGGGGCCCATTGTAATAACTTTCAGCGCTTCTCGATCCTCGTGTGCTGAGGGCAGACGAGCGGTCCAAGAGCTTTTTACAAGACTGTCCTCCCACAAAGGAGGCACCACCCATTTAAACAAGTTGAATCGTTATCTATGCCACATCATCTTCTTCCTCCTCATCAGAAAAAACCTTCAGCGAGAGATCACCACAAAAAAATGGCGAGCGCCCCCAGCTTTTCCTCATGGCCTTACAGCTCTTGTCCCAGGGATTGAGCAAGCTGCTCTATATCCCTCCTTCGAGTGCGCAACCTCAAGACGTGAGGGTATCTTCCTTCCTCGGATCAAGTGGTTACCCACGCCAGTTTGACTTCTTTCAATAGCGAAGCCTTCGCGGAAAACTTCCCTAATCCTCAAAGGGTATCGGGTTCCCCATTAACCTAAGGGGATTATTGGAGTTCTGTGGGATCCAGCTCCATCATCTCACCCCTGGGTCTATTCTGCATATCTCGGGCTTCGTCGCCCTTTGCGAGATGTATTTGGGCTGCGAGGCGCACTTTGGATTATGGAGGAAGTACTTCTACCTCGTCCCCCGTACTCGGGGTGAGACAATTTGAGAGGTCAGAGGATCCGAAGTATGCCGTATAGCTGGGACGGGGTACCCAATGGGGACACCAAAGAAGGGGTCCGAAGAATGGTCTTCAGAATGGTTCTATATCTTCCCCTATTCGATCCAGCTCGGAGGGGTTTTCCCGAATACTCCGATGCCCCCTTGAATAAAAGGTACAACTAGCGACCGAAGAGCTCATCCCAAGAGGATGGTGCCAAAGGGCAATGCCTGGTTGCCCACGTGAGGCTACTAGCTCATCACAAGCTGACCATGATAGACGTAATGGCCGCCGCCATCACCCAATATGTTCAGCCTCTTCATCAAAGAATACACCCTTTGTGGTGTTAGAATGGGACAAGTGACACCACTCGCTCCCGACGGCTGGGCCCTACCAATCAAGCAGCATTAGCAGCCGCACTTGCCGACATATACAAAGGGGAGAAAGAAGATTTTGTTCGGCTACCGACCAAGGAGGGCTACTCAAGTTACAATCCCATCAATGGGTGAGCTTTTTGATTCTGTGACCCGAGTTTGGGTTTTCCATTTGCCCCTTTTTGATCAAAGCCTTTAATTTGTGTGAACAGGAATGGAGGAGCTTTGTCGAGACAGTTAACTGTCCGGCCCCGCAACCCAAGAACTATTCTCGTGATGATGATCCAGGATTTCACGACGACCCAGAGCTGTCAATTGAGTTCAAAGACGAGGTCTTCTACCAAGAGAGCCTCGACCGCTCCAAGGTGGCTATCATAGCCGATTACCCCAAATCATTCCCTTCCCCTATTACAGGCAAGAAGAAGAAGATTTCTTCCTGCAAAAGGCAAGTATCCTCCATCGACCCAAACGTGTCGGCTTCTACTCCCAAGCATTGTCGGCCCGTGCAACAAACATCGACTACGATGACAATGCCCGGACCGGGTAACAACAGGGATCCGTCAAGAGAGCCGGTTGTGGGGACGGGCTCGACCACTCGTTCATCCCAAAGGTACTTTGTCCGACTACTTAATTTATTATTACAATCGATAGGGCCTCATAGGAGATCTCATGTCGAAATACTCAGGCCACGAGTTCAGCCATCTCCTGTTGAGGATGTTGCCAGGGTGCCCAACAATGTTCACGATTCCAGATCTTTTGCTTTGAACCTGCTGCAGAGGTCCCTGTGGTCAATCAGGCCCCTGAAGACTCCGGGGACGCTGTATCAGTCACTAAATCCGAGGTAGAGAGCGTGAGGAATTACCGGGGATGACGAGAAGCCCTGCTCCACCCAGCATTTTCCGAACAAGAGTTCAATGCTCTACGCTCGGCTGGCGTGCATATCGGGGCTGCCCGAGCTGGGTTCGGAGAAGCCATGAAATTGATATCGTCTAGCCTGTGGGTGAGTGATCGGCTATAAGAATTCGGGCACACATGTAAACCCAGTAGCCCCCGAGCCTTGAATTAGTCCGAACGACCGAATTAAGGGTCCGCGTATTGTTTCACTGATGATGCAAGCCTTAAGGCAGCAGAATGAGCAACTGGACAAGGAACTAGAGGTGAGCCGAACATAGGAGGAAACCGTGAAGGCCGAACTTGAGCAAGTGAAGAATTTTACCCGGGAGGCGCATGGTGAGTATATCTGTTCTGCCAACCTTAGTATATAATCCCATGCTGATGTAAGGGTACTTTGTAGCAGCCGAATGAATAGGGCAGTTGCAAAAAGATTTGGATGCAACCCGAGAATGTCAGAGGTACGCCGAGTCCTAGCATGAGGCCAACTATCTTTCATTGCAACGAAACTTGGAAGAGAAGAAACGCCTCCAGCTGGAGAACAAGCACCAAGCTGAAGAAATTGAGAGCTTAAAAGCTCAATTGGCCCATACCTAAGAAGCAAAACAGAAATTAATGAGGGGCATGTTTGGTAAGTGCAATTATAACATCCTAGGATACCTCTCATATATTAGGTGTAATGGATATGCCTTTTCTCATGTATAGGTCTCCTAACCGGACGGCCTGAAGAAGAGATCGGATCCTACCAGGGGAGCCTTCTGAAGGAACTGTACGCCCTTCATGAGCGGACCCGGAAGGCCATGAAGAGCATGATAAAAGCGCTATGGCCCACCGAGCAACCTCCGGAGGGGATGACCGAACTAGTTGATTAGTTCAAGGGAGCCCGAAGTCGGTTTGAGTTATGGAAGACATCAGCATGCCGGGAGGGAGCGCGAGAGTCATGGGGACATGATCAAGACTCGGTATACCGGCCTTAACCCCGAGCATATGGCTTGAGTTGGGCCAGCAGGGCCTGATGGGCAAGAAGTGCCACTTCATTTGGTGTACGACCATGTGATGCCCGCTGCTCGTCTCTCGCAGCAAGATTGCACCCTAGATGCATTAATAGACAATCTTGACCAGCATCCAGATGAGTGATTTTATTCAACTATGTACTTTAAATCGAAAATTGCTCCGTCTGTGCTGTAAACTCTGTTTTAACTAGCCATCGGCTTCAACCTCCCATGCAAAGAGCTTGGAAGTGTTCCTTATGAAACATCCCTTGCTAGGATGGAATTCCTTCAAGGAACCAGGCAATCTGGCCATTTGGTGCGAACAGACAGAAAAATGCACATGGAGATATGTTATATTACATTTTAGCGTAAGAAACATCTTCCAAACAAAATAGTACCTCTATCAATAGCTTTCTTCAGCCAGCTACGTAAATCGTAGATAATCAGGTCATATACTCCTAGTATGCGACTATTTGCTCCTTTTGGAAAAAAGAAGGCCGGGTAATGGCGATAAAAACCATATTTTTTGTTGTTTCCATCGTAGCCGACCAATTTTTTGCTGAAGATAGCTAGCTTTTGGCTTCACCCGTCTAAGGTACGTATCCATATAACCCGGTCATAACAATCACAGAGGTGCTCCCTTTACTCTCTAGTCGAACAATCGGGAACTTAGAGGGTAAACACAGGAGCGAGGCAATCCAGCTTGGCAAAAATCTTAGTTCGAATTGATGCATATAATGGCTTAAAAATTGACAAGGCAAATTTGCATACACGATGAATGTGAATAGATGCTTAGAATATAAAATTATTGGCTTCGGGAAGAAACCCCCAGGTGTTGTGTTCGTCTTTAACATTTGAGGATGTGTGCCGAAAATCTTAATACAAGATCAGTTTTAACCGAACATAGACTTGGGAAGAAAATAAAAAAATTCAATCCTGCCAAAAATCAAGGTGGGAGGGAAGGAAAAAAATAAAGACAAGGAAAGAAAAGAAAGTAAAGGGTAAGTAGTATGACGACACCGGTCTAGCCGTAGAAGCGCCGAAGACGGGTTGCGTTCCATGGGTTTGGTTCAAGGCGGTTATCTGACGGGTTTTGAAGACGGTAAGCCCCTCCTGCGAGTACTTCGTCAATTATGAAGGGTCCCTCCCACTTGGGGTTGAGTTTATGATTGTGCTTCTCCGGGAGCCGTAAGACGAGTTCACCCACATTATATGCTTTTGCCCTGACCTCCCTAATCTGGTAACGTCGGGCCTCTTGTTGATAAAAAATACAATGATCCCGAGCTATGTCGCGCTTTCCTTCTAAGGCGTCCAGGTCGTCCTGCCGATCTAACTCGGCCTCCTTTTCCTCGTACATGTGCACTCTTGCTGCGTCGTGAATAATATCACAGGGATGACTGCTTTTTCCCCGTAGACCATGAAGAATGGTGTGTATCATGTTGATCTATTCGGGGTGGTGCGCATGCCCCACAGAACAGATTCAAGCTCCTCTACCCAATGGCATTCGGATTCATGCAGAGATCAGACCAAATGTGGTTTAATACCAGTCATGATGAGGCTGTTTGCCCATTCGACTTGTCCATTGGTTTGCGGGTGATACACTGCTGCGTAATCGAGCTTGATGCCCATTTTTGCACACCAGTCTTTGACCTCTTGGGCTATGAAATTCGATCCATTGTTAGTTATTATACTATGTAGGACCCCGTAATGGTGTACCACGTCGTATATAAACTCCATTACTGGTCTGGACTTGGCTGATTTCACAGGTTTTGTTTCTATCCATTTAATGAATTTGTCAACCATGACCAGTAGGTATTTATTCTTCGTGGTCCCCCCTTTAAGTGGTCCGACCATATCCAGCCCCTAGACCGCAAAGGGCCAGGTGATCGGAATAGTCTGAAGAGCTGTTGGGGGCATGTGACTTTGATTTGCAAAAAGTTGACACACCACGCAATGATTGACAAGTGACTGGGCCTCCGCTCGAGCAGTGGGCCAGAAGAAACCAGCCTAAAAGGCCTTGCGTACTAAGGCCCTTGCCACGACATGATGGCCGCCCATTCCTGCATGGACTTCGGCTAAGAGTTGTCGTCCTTCTTCCTCAAATATGCACCATTGTAGTACTCCGGTGGTGCTTTTCTTGTATAACTCACCCTCGTGCACTTTATAGGCTTTGGTTGCCAAATTATGCATCACACCTCTGTCTGATCGTCGGGGAGTTCTTTGCAAAGAAGGTAGCCAAGGAAGGGATCGGTCCATGGCGCGATTACTGCCATGACCTCGTGAGCCGAGGGCGTTTCGTCCATTACGGAGCCATCGATGCATTGGTCATCTGGTTCGTTTATAGGGGGAACAGCCTCTTTCGTGCTGATGAGACTGGCGCCCTTATTATCGTCCTACCAAACCATTGATGGCTTAAAGAGCCATTCTAGGAAAGTGTTTTTTGGGACATGGGTCGCGTTTGGCCCCCATGCGCGCCAATATGTCAGTGGCTTGGTTGTTGTCTCTAGCGACATGATGCAATTCTAGCCCCTGAACCATGCGGATATCTTGAGGACAGTGTTTCTGTATGCCCCCATCTTCGGGTTTTTGGCGTCGAATTCGCCATTGATTTGGAAGATGGCCAAGTTGGAGTCTCCCCGTACCTCCAGCCGTTGTATGCCCATTGAAGCTGCCATCCGAAGATCATGCAAGAGTGCTTCGTATGCGGATACATTGTTGGAATCGACATACATGATTTGCAACACGTATCGAACGTTGTCGCCTGTGGAGGATGTGAGAATAACTCCAGCCCCAGTCCGGCCAAAGTTTTGGATCCGTCGAAGTACATCGTCCAATGGGAGTATGTACTATATTCCCTAGGGAGCTCGGCCTCTCTCCATTCGGCGAGGAAATCTGCTAGCACTTGAGATTTAATAGCTCGTTGTGGCTTGTAGGAAATTTCAAAATGAAGGAGCTCAATGGCCCAATTGGCTATGCGACCGGTGACGTCCCTGTTGTTGATTATATCGTTCAGGGGTACTTCGGATGCCACCGTAACCGAACACTCTTGAAAGTAGTGTCTTAGTTTCCGTGATGCCATAAATATTGTATAGGCTATCTTCTGGTAATGGGGGTATCTGGACTTGCACTGTGTTAGTACTTCTGACACGTAATAGACCGGCTTCTATATCCGGAATTTCTGTCCCTACTCCTCTCGTTTGACGACGACCACCGCGCTAACGACTTGGTTGGTGGTCGATATGTACAACAACATTGGTTCACCAGCGCCTGGTGCTGTGAGTATGGGGTTACTTGCCAGTAGTGCTTTAATTTCTTCTAATGCAGTCGCTGCTTCATCGGCCATTCGAAATTGTTGGTCCGTTTCAGCAACCTGTAGAGCGGTAAAGCCTTTTCACCGAGGTGGGAGATAAATCGGCTTAGCGCCGCCACACAACCCGCCAACCTCTGTACATGCTTTAGCTCTGTGGGAAATGCAAGTTCCGATAGGGCGCGGATCTTAGCCGGATTTGCTTATATTCCTCTATGGGAAATGATGAATCCGAGCAGTTTACCAACGGGAACTCCGAATACACATTTCTTCGGACTGAGTCGTATATCGTACTCACGTAGGCTGGCAAAGGTTTGCCTTAGGTCGTCAATCAGCTAGCTGACGTGTTTGGTTTTGATGACCACATCGTCCACGTATGCCTCGACTGCTTTTATCGACCTATTTTGCGAGAAAAGTCTATATCATGCGTTGGTACGTAGCCCTAGTGTTTTTAGCCCAAAATGCATCATGTTGAAGCAGAATGGCCTGTAAGGGGTGATGAATGCGGTTGCAGCTTGATCAGATTCCTTCATTTCGATTTGATGGTATCCGAAATAAGCATCGAGGAAACACAATGAGTCGTGTCTGGCTGTTGCGTCAATAATCTGGTCTAGGCGTGGTAAGGGGAAAGGGTCCTTAGGGCAGGCCTTGTTGAGGTCTTTAAAGTCGACGCATAGCCGTTAGGATTTGTCTTTCTTTGGTACCATCACCAGGTTTGCCAACCATTCGGGGTGCTTGATCTCCCGTATGAATCCGGCCTCTAGCAGTTTGGCTAATTCTTCACCGATGGCATGTCGTTTGGGCTCGAAAAAGCGGCGCAAAGTCTGCTTAACGGGCTTGAAGCCTGCGATGATGTTCAGACTATGTTCCGCTAGTCGCCGTGGGATTCCTGGCGTATCGGAAGGATGCCAGGCGAAGATGTCCCCGTTTTCTCATAAGAATGCTCGCAGTACCTCGTCCACCATGGGTTCTAGCTAAGCTCCGATGGACGCTATCTTGTTGAGGTTCGTTGGGTGTACCTGAAATTTAACGATTTCATCTGCAGGTTTAAAGGACGTGGGTTTGGGCCTTTTGCTAAGGATCACATCGTCCTTGTCTACTGTTGACCGGAGTGCAGTTAGCTCTTCTGCAACGAAGGTCTCAGCTAGTGCCTCGAGGGCGAGCGCTGCTGTTTTGTTTTCAGCTTGTAGGGCTATATTCGGATCACTGGCGACTGTGATTACCCCGTTTGGGCCTGGCATCTCGAGCTTCATATACCCGTAGTGTGGTATAGCATGGAATTTTGTGAAGCCATCACACCCCAGTTAGGCGTGGTAGCCGTTGGGGAATGGCACAATACGGAAGAGAAGTTCTTTAGATCGGTAGTTTTCGGGCGTGCCGAACACTACGTCCAGGGTGATATGTCCTGAACAACGCGCCTCTTTCCCAGGAATGATCCCTCGGAATGTTGTGTTGCTATGCTCGATGCGAGATCAGTCGAACTGCATTTTTTCTAGGGTATCTTTGTAGATAAGGTTTAAACCACTGTCGCCATCCATTAACACTTTATGCAACCTGAAGTCATCGACGATGTGAGACCAGTGCGGCTGGTTTATGACCGGGACGGATGGTTGGTTGGTCAGTATCTCCGAAGGTGATGGGTATGTCTGCCCATGAACATGTTGTTGCCACATGATAGACCTGTTTGCGTTCTCTAAGAGCTCTTTTCCTCATGTTCCTTAAGGGGAACGTTTCTTAGATCGTCAGGACTTCGGCGTTGTATCCTGGTGGTGATGTGGAGCGCCTGTTCGGCGGTAGTGCCTCGAGGATGGCTTCACCACTTTTTGTGACCTGCCTGACGACCCAGGAAGCTCTAAGGCTGTGAGTCGGGCTTGTGTTCAACAATATCGAATGTATAGGGCATGGTTTATCTAGTAGTCCGTCAACGACAATTCTCACCCTTGTAAGGGGTCTATTTCTCTTTTTAGCGGGTTTGAGTTCGGCTAGCTGCTTCGGAGGTATCCTCTTTTTCCGATCTCCTCTAGGGTACACAGTAAAGGTTGGTTCCGAAAGTAGCCGTTCGGCTTGACAGGTGCTCTCCATGGCACGGGATTTTTGTACCAAGTCTGAAAGCTCGGTGAAGTCGCGAATGTGCCGATGAGCCAGGGAGTTGAGGATCCCTTCGTCATGGCAATTTCTATTGAAGGTTGCCATTATCTTCTGATCACTAAAACCTCGTACTTTGTTTCTAGCGAGGAGGAGTCTAGCCCAAAAATGATGAACCAAATCTCTTGGTAACTGTTTAACATCCTGTAAGTCCGAAGACTTGGACTCTCTTGTGATGCTTGAGTGCTCGACTTGGGTGGTGGGTGGGAAAACCTTTGATTCCACGCCATGGTATGAGTCCGGAATTACAGGTTCGGAGTTGCGCGCTAGATCGGGGACCGATACCGATCTATCTCTGGAGCGAACTCTAGGGTCTGGGTTGCAAGCAAGGTCTTGATGATTGGAGATTGGGGTATAAACCATTTTTAATTCCGGTCGTTGGGGGGACGAGCCCCCAGCCGGACACTCGCTGGTGGCGACTAAGTGAGTGACCATGGGGGTGCGAATCTCCCTATCATCGGGTTTAAGCCCGATCCGGTCATAGACATGGGTTTTGTCGTTAGTCATACACATGGTCTGAATGCGATCAAACAACTCGTTTAGGGATGAGGCGTCGGTAGGATGCGTGTCGCTGAAGCAAGCGGGGTCGATATGCGGCGTCGCAGTTCCGGAGTCGCTTGAAAGCGAATCCGCGTCATGTTCGGTCATAGCGGATCCGGGCACAACGACTGGACTGGGCGTTCTAGACAGCCCGAGGGTGAAGGCCACCTCAGAGGTGGGGCCCGATATCTTCGTCATCGAGGCGTCGGGATCTGTGGGCTCCTCCATCAGAGCTGAGGGTTCCATCAAGACAAGTTCTCCCCGTGAATCAGCAACAAAGTCTAGGATTTTGAACCTGATTCCTTGATCGGGGGCGAAGCTTCCGATCTGGGCAAGATGCCCGGTCGGGTCGACGCGTGACAAGACGTCGCCGCCTGTGAAGATTTGATCAGGGATGAGAATATCCTGTCTGCAGATCTCGCTGCTTATGACAAGGCGAGCCATCGATTCCTTTGGCGATCACAGCGGAACTCTCAATGAAAGCACTAATGTCGGTGTCAAAACCGGCGGATCTCGGGTAGGGGGTCTCGAGCTGTAAGACTAGGATCGATGGTAATAAGGGATGAAGGAGGCGATGTTTACCCAGGTTCGGGCCCTCCTATGGAGGTAAAACCCTATGTCCTGATTGATTATATTGATGGTATGAAGGTTACAGAGTTGATCTACCTCAAGATCGAATAGCTAAACCCTAGATGAGTTTCTCTGCCCTGCAATACAAAACCCTCTGGTTTATATAGACGTAGAGGGTACCTAGGGTTTACACATGGTCGGTTGCACATCGAAGGGGAAAACATGCCTATCTACTATCTCAAACTTGGAGGACACGCCACGACTCCTGAGGCTTCCTCCCTGGCGACAGGGCCTTTGATCGATCCAATGCTCAACAAGTGGCACACATAGTCCGGCCCATAAGAAACAGGACGGCCATCTAAGGACCCCTTAATCCAGGACTCCCTCACGTGGTCATCGCCTTCATCTTCCCGAGCGCCTCCATCGTGGAAGTCCTCGCCGTTGACGGGATCTTCACCGTCGTCGTCACCGTTGGGATTCACCGCCGAATTAGGGTACGAATCCAATCCCTTGTGCGTTCCCCCTCCGATTCTTGTGCACTAGGAAGTTTTTATCGATGAGCCACAGTTTACAATTGTCTCCATCCACTAGAGGTTCATTAGATTAGAGAACGATCGATGTTTTTAGGGCTTGCCGTCCACCACCGAAATCTCAGTGACTTCGTAGCAAAATAATCGGTCTCGTCGGTTCACTTTTTAGGTCAACTAATAACAACCTCGGTGAAGCTGAGTGCCCATTTTCGGTGTCACCGAAATGTGGTGCCAAGTTTCTGTTTAGGAGGTTGTCAGTCTCGGTGGATCCGAAAAGTTTGCCTCGCTGGTACCGATGTTCATTTGGCAGAATGCAAATCTTTAGAATTTGTTTGTTCAAACTTTGAAACTGTCTGCATTTTTTGATGAATCAACCCTTCTACTCCTCTATATTCTATTCATAGGGCTAGAGATGTCTGCTTTAGAGGATAGTCAGGACAACTTGAAGGAGCTCAGTGTTGACACAGATTCTGGCACTAGTCCAAACAAGAGCTCCTAGCTCACCTGATCTGCCTAGGGCAGCAACCAGAACAAGGAGGAAGCTCAATTTAGAAGAGGAGGATGAAGATTTCATACCTAATGAAGTGCCTCCCAAGTCCAAGCAGGACAAGACTGTCAGGAAGCCCACTGCTGAGGCTACATCTTCCAAGAAGAAGATTGTCATGAAGTAGTATGCCCCCCTCTGACACTATGAGAGCACCTAAGAGCTCTAGGGGCACCATGACTATTGAGCCTCCCAGGAAATCCATGCCCAAGAAGGCTGGTGAGAAGAAGAGCAGGAAGAGGATCGTTCATGTTGTTGGCAGGCCTACCTCCATGTTTGAGGACCCAGAAGAGGCTGCTTCTGCTGAGGAGGAGGAAGAGCCAGCTGCAAAGGCTCCTCCTAAGAAGAAGAAGAAACTATTGTCTGATGCTATGCCCAGCCAGTCAGCACCCAAGGGCAAGCCAACTGGTTCCAAGAAGCATTCTACAACCAAGTCCAAGAGAACTACCAGAGACATCCCAACTTCTGAGAAGAACAAGGGATCATCCTCCAGAGATCTAGATGAGTATGATATGTCTGCCTTGATGAAGCCGACACCACACCTTCGAGTGCACAATGCCAGCCACCTGCAAGCTGAGGACATGAAGAAAAGGAAGGATCAAGGGCTGAGAGATTGGAGAGCTTTTGATACATACTCAGAGACGAGGGAGACTGCTGTTGACTATAGGTTCTACACCAACGAACAACAAGATTTCTATGAGACCATATTGCCTGACAAGAGCCTTGTTGTAAGTGATATGAGATATGTGGACTGGAAGTATATCAAGGAGAATGAAGATTACTTCCCGAGTGTGCAAGACAACTTTCATTGCATCGACCTATATGATTTTGTTGGCAAGGAGTTCACAGCCTGGAATGGTGAGATGGTCATGCAATTCTACTCCACAACACATTTCTATGAAGATGGTAAAATTGTATGGATGACTAAAGGTGCCAGGTATGAGTCCACAGTTGAGTGGGCTGCCATCTTAGGAGTCCCAAAAGTGGAAGATGGAGATATTTGCGTGTACTCTGAGCCCAAGGCAAGCCATAATCAGATGAAGAACATGTACAATGAGATCCCTGCTGCACACGTGAAGTCTCGCAAGCTTGGATCAATCTATTTCCTCCAGGTAGGTCTTCACACTATCAAGACCATTCTGAGGCACACCTTGACGCCTAAGTCGGGAGATGAGAAGATGATCCGAGGCTACTCCATCAATATGATGCTTCTTGTAGACCATCATATGAGATACAGAGTGATGGATCTGATTTTGGAGACAGTGAAGAAGGTTGTTGCTGACCAGAAGCGCTCGTGTTGCTATGCACCATACATCTAGATGCTCATCAACTCCAAGTTGGAGAAGCATACATTTGTGCTTGACCGACCACATTTTCCACTCTTGCTAGAGATCGAAGACAACATTGTGGTCATGGACCCAGATCATCCCACATCAGCTGCAGCACACGCACATGCCGAGGCAGTCAGAGACACTAGTGCTTAGCTGCCCATGACTAGGAGTGAGCAGATGGATCTTCTTGTCAGCTCTATGCTCGGTATGCAAAAGGACATCATCAACATCCTAAAAAACCAAGAGAGCCTCTCGAGGATTGTTGACGACAAGTTCCATAGTCTCAACAACAAGGTGGATGAGCTCACAATGACAGTGAATGCCTCAAGAAGGAAGTTAATGATGTGCCTATCCCACACTCCACTGATGATGATTCTTCTGATGATGAGGATAGTGCACCTGTCAGGACGACTGCTCAGTTCAGGACTCAGGCCAGGACACCCACAGTGACTGCTCCACAGATGAGACTGTCTTCCTCAACACCAGCTACAACCACTTCAGCTCCACCAGTTCCTCCTGTTGCTACACCAACTCCATCCATGACATCAGCAAAGGTCTCCGCCGATGCATTTCTCTCAACTACAACTTCAGCTACCGTAGGAGATCAGCCCCGGAAGAATGATTAGCTCTATACCTTTGAACTTTTTGGTAACTTGTTGCCAAAGGGGAGAAGTTGTATAGATCATTAGGGCTTCAAGAGAGACAGAGCATTTGTTTTTATTGCTGTTTAAAAAACATTTGCTATCTCTTGGTTTGGATGTGTTAAACTTTGTCGGTGTTTGATCATACACTTAATGTGTGTTGCTACTATTTCCTATCCTTATGATGCTTATGAGATGACCATTCACTTTGCTTGATTGTGCTGTCCTATGATATTCACTCTTATTATTCTCGCACACCACCAAGATGTATGCGACATGGAAGAAGTGCTCCATGTACCTAATCGATTGTGCATTTGCATTAAAACGCAATTTCAAAATAATGCACAAATTTAGGGGGAGCTCTTGCTTATCACATAATTCTCAAAGCGACGATTATATTCAATTGATTATATCATATGTCAAAGCTTTGATCTATATGTTGTCATCAATTACGAAAAAGGGGGAGACTGAAAGCACATTTGCTCCCCCGGTGGTTTTGGTAATTAATAACAACATATATGTTATTGAACTAATATTTCCACTAAGCATATTTTAGGAAAAGTTCAATGATGGGTTGGCAAAAGGATTGTGGAGAAACCCCTAGATGCAAGGAAATGGATTGGCAAAGCTTCAAGGAAGAGGACTCTATATTTTACTTTGTGAGAAATCACTTTGAGTCCATAGGAAAAGACAATACTATTAAAAGGGGGGTAAGGTACTCTTGGTGAACAAGATGCTCAAACATGCACAAGTGATAGTCACCAAAAACACCCACAAACTCTCCCACATACTCTGTCTAGAGCCCTACCAATCAAATCGGTGAAATCAACTATTTCCACTCGGTCCCACCGATTCCCAAACTCATACAGACACATGCCAAACCCTAGCACATCGGTGCAAAGGATCCCACATCGGTGCCACCGAGTTTTGGCTGCCAACTTTTGGCTGCCTCGATTCTTAAATTCGGAATTTCCGAGTTAATGGATCGGTGTCACCAAGATGCAGATTTTGACCATTGGACACGTGATCGGTACCAGCGAGAGTTATATATCGGTCTCGCCGAGATTCAAAAGTTGCCACCTTTTGGTCACTTTGGTACCACCGAGATTCACAGATCGGTGTCACCGGGTTGGTCACTTTAGGTGTAACGGTTGGATTTTTGGATATGCCTATATATACCCCTCCACCACCACTCACTCGCAAGAGAAGCACTCAGAACTGATCCCCACCTATCCTATTAGATTTTTTGAGAGAAAGCCACATACTAATGTGTTGAGATCATGCCATTCCATTCCAACCATTTGAATCTTGATCTCTAGCCTCCCCAAGTTGCTTTCCACCCAATCAATCTCTTCCACCAAAGCCAAATCTGTGAGACAGTGATTGATTGTTGAGTCTATCATGTTGAAGCACAAGAGCAAGGACTTCATCAACATTATCGAGCCTATTACCTTTTGGAGGGTGGTGCCTCCTAGATTGGTTAGGTGTACCTTGGGAGCCTCCTACTTTGTGTTGTGGAGTGAACCAAGAAGTCTGTAAGGGCAAGGAGATTGCCTACTTCGTGAAGATCTACCCCGACTTAGGCTAGTCCTCCGTGGACGTAGGCCATCATGGTATAGTCAACGTTGCTCCTTCGTGGAACCCTCAATGGGTAGAGTCCTCCATGGACTCTCGCGACCATTACCCTTCGTGGGTTGAAGACTCCATAAACGTGGATGTACGATAGCACCACCTATCGGAACCACTGGAAAAATCTTCATGTCTCCAAATTGCGTTTGGTCTTCCTACCCTTCCTTTACTACTCATGCTTGTCTTTACTTCCCCCTGCTATACTCATAGACATGCATGTGTAGGGTGTGCATGACTTGCTACAATTGCTAAAATATGCATGTGTAGGGTCTCCTCCTCGTCGGCCGCCCCCGCCCCCGAACGCCACGCCCCTAACGCTCCCCAATGCCCCGACCACCACCGCCGTCTCCGGTGAACCCCTCATCCCCGAGCACCACCTTTTTTGTTTTTTTGTTTTTTATGTTAAATTAATTAATTAGTTTATTAGGTAGAAAAACTTAGATAGAAAAGAAAAACTTAGAAGAAAAAGATGAAAATAAAAACCTAGAAGAAAAAAAGAAGAAAAGAAGAAGGAAAAGAAGAAGGAGAAGAAGAAGAAGAAGAAGAAGAAGAAGAAGAGAAGGAAAAGAAGAATAAGAAGAAGAAGAAAGAGGATAGGAGGAGAAGAAAAATCTAGTAGAACTTAGATAGAAAATAAAAAACTTAGAAGAAAAATAAGAAAAGAAAAACCTAGAAGAAGAAAAAGGAATAAAAGGAAAAGAAGAAGAAGAAGAATTCTGTGGTGAGCCCCCTGCACGACACCCCCGGCACAACACCTCGACACGACGCCCCCGGCACGACACCATGGCACGACACCCCCGGCGATGCCCCTCCGGTGAGTCCCCTTCCCAACACCCCGACGACACCACATCACGACATCCCGGTGACACCACGACACCACACCCCCGCACAGCTGTTAATACGCCGCCCCCGACACCACTAACCCCCGAACCCCGACACCTCTTCGGTCTTCGAGAGGCCGATGGGGTCATAATTTTTTAAATTATGCGTTAGGTCATATATTTTCCGATTTTGTTATGAAAAACATCATATTTGTGTTGATCGAGTTTCATTTGAATGTGCAGTTGTTTCGTCGCTATGAGGGTCTATTGTTCGACGACCTCCCTGTGCGTTTCATGACCTCCCCGGTGCAGTCTTCACGCCGGTGACCCTCATCGAAGCACCTGAAGAAGAGGCCATAGAGGTTCGACGGGATCTGGCGCAGCTCCGATGAAGACGGAGACGCTGATCTGCCCGGGGCGCCAGCCTCCTGCTGGCGCCTAAGGGCGCGGCGCCGATGCCACATGGACTTGCAGGATGGGCCAGGGCGGCGCCATCCCTCCGCCTGGCCGGTCGCCGTTGAGGACGAGCTCACCGAGATCCCCAACCCCGAAACAATCGCCCGCTCCCGTGAGAACGCCGACGAAACCGAGGGGGGGCTGCGCGAGCCAGATGCCATGCATGCGGGGGAGGTGTGGACGCCAGAGCTGATGAGGACATCCCTACTAATGCTACACCCACAACTCTGACTTCTATACATACAAGACCAATTACTAGAGCTTGCGCATGTCAATTGAATTACCAGGTACTTTCATTTCTTGCAAATCCTTCTAATGTTCAGGAACATATGATGTTGCCTAAATTAGATACTTTTGTTTTACTTATGAATGAAGGACCTGGCATGGACAAGAAGGATGACCGTTGGAGCGGGATCAAGCATGGAGAAGAAGGTGCACGCGCGGGAAAGAACAATGGAGCTTCTAGTGATGATTTTCGCACTTTGAAGCCACCATAATGGGAGCAAGAAGCCTTGGAAGAAATATGCATGATGCCACTTTATAAAATTTGTCCCTAGGCTAATATAGGTGCTGCGCCACCTTATTTTTGGGCCAGGCCCATGTAATTTCGAAATACCATATTATAGGCTGTTTTTAGAGTTCGTATGTATGGAGAAACTGAGTTAGGGTCGGTTTGGGACCCCTCCTCCAAGGGGCCACGAAATTCCCCTCTATTCCCCCATATATACAGCCCTTAGGGTGTCGTTTTAGGTTTGAGTTTTGTTTAGATTACAAGTTTGTCATAGCTACAACTTCACGTTCTTCGTTTGTGTTCCACGACCAGACAAAGGCGTCACAGAACCCCACTTCATCAATAAAGCTTTCCACTTATATTCGCAAAATCCAGATTGCAATCTTAGTTTCTTGCTTGTTCTTCGTTTGCGTGCAGGAAATAAACCCTCGTGGTCAGGTTGATCGTGCTCCGGCGTGGTCAATAACCTCTCGGAGTTGGTTTAGCGATTGCTAAGGCGCGACATTATCACACGTTCGTAGTCGGATCATCAAAGTCTACTCCACCAAAAACGATAGCCACCATCTAACCGAAAGACAGGGACAACTTCGCATCTATCAAGTGGTATCAGATTTCCAGGTTGCTCGGTGAGATTTTACCAGTTTTCATAGTTTAGATCGCATCTGTTCTTCATACCTTTAGTCCACGAAAAAGCCACAAAAAAAATAGGGTTAGATCATCATATTCGAATCCAATCTAAGCCTTTGCATAGTCTTTTCAGTATTTTGCTTTGTTGAATTTGCGGTTACATCGTTGTGTCGAGTTGCTGGTCTTAGTGTATAGTCCTTTAGAGTTTTTAGTTCTATTCACAGGTTGTCACACCGCCACTGCATCGTCTTCATAGTTGCCATATACCACCACCATCATCACCGCTGCCATATATCACCACCCACCATCACTATCCAATTGGTGTCCATATATACCACCACAAATCCGCCACCAATCCGAGTCCAACTCGTTTTAGGTTTAGTTTCGATATTCTTTTGATTTCGGATTCGCGTTTTGCTACCTGCGTAGGTGTTAGAAAAAAAAGAGTTTGGCACGCTTTGCAGAGCACGTTTTGGCCCCAAAAAAATTTGGCCGAAAATATTTTTTCCCTATTTTGATTTTAGGTTCCCCGAAGCGTTTTGAGACACTTGCCATCATAGTGATTTTTGTCAAAAATTTTGGTCGTCGCAGCCCCTGAATTGCTCCAGAAAAAAAATTAGTCCAAAATTTTTTGTACCCATCTTGCTTATACGACGTGGGAAGAGTTTTGAGACACTCGCCATTGTAGTGATTTTCTGAGCAAAAAAAAGAGCGCAAAAAAAGAGGCGCCGAAAAAAACAAAATAATTAGAGTGTGCTCTTCCCTTGATTACGTGTAGCGTCGTGATTTTCTTGGTGTTTTAGGCTTGCGTCTCTAGCACTGTCTAGCCTAGGACCAGCACAGCATCGTCGTTGAGTGTTTATTCAACCTTGCATCTCTGAATTGATTATTGCTAACCCTTTTTGCTACCATATTATAAGCCATCCCAGCTCCAGATACATCTACGTCGTGTGTTTGACACCACCTGGCAACCGCTCTATCCAATCTTTGAGAGTTTTGACTACAACGGTTGCCGATCACCGCCTGCTGTTGGGTAAGAACTGGTAAGAATTTGAGATTCGCTTGAAGGATTTGTGACACACCACCACCACCACCACGTCCCAGTAGTCTGTAGGTTTTATATTCTTGTGTGTTTCCTATTTCTGCTAACCACACCAGGATCACACGACGACGGGATCGACTGGGAGAGCATGACCAACAAAGCGCTCTATGATAAATTCAGCAAATGATGGCTGACCAGGTACAAGACTTCGTGACCAACTTTGGAGAGGCCATGGAGAAGCTAGATGGTTTGGAGAAGACATTCGACACCAAAATGGACGCCAAGTTCAATGAGGTGCTTGCCCGTCTACCACCACCAGCTGTAGCTCCTATCCCTTTCGAACGACGAGCATGACGTGTGCCTCTCGACCAAGCCCAACATACTGGTACTGTTGATACTGCTGCTACTTTTGTGGCTCCTGCTGCTACTATCATTGAGCAGGTGGAAGATTATGATGGTGATTACGATGATGAGGGAGAGGTTGCTCCACATCAGCCTCAGGGTCAACCACCACCATACGCACCAGGTCGACCACATGGCTACAACCGTAACGGTAGGGCTGCACCCCCCCCTCAGGTACGGGATCATGACCATCTCCCGAAACTTAAATTGAATATTCCGACGTTTGAGGGTAGATATATTCCTGATATATATCTTACATGGGAGTTAGAAATAGAACAACGTTTTGCATGCTTACAATTTCCTGAGGATAGACATGTTGCTACTGTTGTTTGTTCATTCACTAGTTTTGCTTGTGTTTGGTGGTTAGAACATTGTAGAATACACCATGCTAATATTCCAACTACTTGGGCTGCTTTGAAAACTGCTATGCGTAATCGTTGGGTGCCACCTTATTATCAACATGAATTGCTTCAAAATTTGCAGCATTTAAGACAAGGAAAAAATTCTATAGAAGAATATTATCACGAATTACAAACTGGCATGATTAGATGTGGTATTGTTGAGAAGAATGAAGTTATGCTTGCACATTTTATGGGTGGATTAAATAGAGAGATTCAGACTATTCTAGAGTATAAGGAGTATAATACTATTACTCGTTTATTTCATCTTGCTTGCAAAGCTGAACGTGAAGTGCAGGATCAACAAGCAATGGCAAGAACTACTTTTTCTGCAGGTCGCACTTCATCATGGACGCCACGTACCTCCTCTACTTCTGCACGTCCTGCTGCAACACCACCTACTTCAACCTCCAACTCCAACCGCGATACCAAGAAACAGGCTCCTACTCTACCCTCTGCGAAGAGCACACCTTCTGGGCCTACACAGAGCTCTTCTTCATCTATTGCATCCATGGGGCAAACACATGAGGTTATATGCCGTCATTGCAAGGGTGGAGGTCACTTTGCGAGAGAATGCCCTTCCAAGCGTGTAATGATTGTTACTGAGGATGGTGGATATGCGTCCGCTAGTGATTATGATGAGGAGAGTTTGGCTCTCATTGCAAGTGAAGAACGGGGTGGCGAGGATACAGAATCAGAGACACACTACATGGCTGCTGATTATGCTGATAGGTATGAAATTTTAGTTGCTCAACGTGTTCTCGGTGTGCAGGTTACACAGGCTGAGCACAATCAGAGGCACAACTTGTTCCACACAAAGGGAGTTGTGAAGGAGTGTTCTATTCGCGTCATCATCAATGGAGGGAGTTGCAATAACTTGGCTAGCATGGAGATGGTGGAGAAGTTGTCTCTAACCACCAGACCACATCCTCATCCCTATTACATCCAATGATTCAACAATAGTGGCAAGGTTAAGGTAACACGTACTGTTCGTGTGCATTTTAGCATTGCTACATATTCTGATTATATGGATTGTGATGTGGTACCCATGCAAGCATGTTCTGTTTTACTTGGTAGGCCATGACAGTTTGATAAAAATTCTGTACACCATGGTAGGACAAATCAGTATACTCTTATTCATAAGGATCAAAATATCATTTTGCTTCCTATGTCTCCTGAACATATTATGAAAGATGACATTGCTAGAGCTAGTAAAGCAAAACAAGACAAAAATAAGAGTGAAAACCAGATTGTAGCACAGGAATTTGAGCAACACCATAAGCATAATAAACCATCATCTATTGTTGCATCCGAAATAAAATTGAAGAGTGGATGTTTACTTGCTACTAAATCTGATATTAATGATTTGGATGTTGCTACATCTGTCTACTATGCTCTTGTATGCAATGAGGTATTATTTTCATTCGAGGACATGCCTCCCTCTTTGCCTCCTGCTGACATTAACATTTTGCAGGAGTTCGCTGACGTCTTTCCACAAGACGTGCCATCGGGATTACCACCTATTCGCGGGATTGAGCATCAGATTGACTTAATTCCCGGTGCATCCCTATCCAACCATGCGCCATATCGTTCCAATCCAGAGGAGACAAAGGAGATTATGCGTCAAGTACAGGAGCTGCTTGACAAAGGTTATATACGCGGATCCCTTAGTCCTTGTGTTGTTCCTATTATTCTAGTGCCTAAAAAGGATGGTACATCGCGCATGTGTGTGGATTGTAGAGGCATTAATAATATTACTATTCGTTATCGTCATCCTATTCCTAGACTAGATGATATGCTTGATGAATTAAGTGGCTCTACAATTTTCTCCAAAGTTGATTTGCGTAGTGGATACCATCAAATTCGTATGAAATTGGGAGATGAATGGAAAACAGCATTTAAAACTAAGTTTGGATTATATGAGTCGTTAGTCATGCCTTTTTGGTTAACTAATGCACCTAGCACTTTCATGAGATTAATGAACGAGGTTTTACGTGCTTTCATTGGACGATTTGTGGTAGTCTATTTTGATGATATATTGATTTTTAGTAGATCTTTGGAGGAACATTTGAAACATTTACGTGCTATTTTTATTGCTCTACGTGATACACGTTTGTTTGGTAACCTTGGGAAGTGCACCTTTTGCACCGACAGGGTATCTTTTCTTGGCTATGTTGTTACTCCACAGGAAATTGAAGTTGATAAAACCAAGATTGAAGCTATTGAGAGTTGGCCGCAGCCCAAAACGGTCACACAAGTGAGGAGTTTTCTTGGCCTTGCTGGTTTCTATAGGCGTTTTGTGAGAGATTTCGACACCATTGCTGTGCCTCTCAATGAGCTTACAAAGAAGGATGTGCCTTTTTCTTGGGGTATCGCACAGGAAGAAGCCTTCACGGTCTTGAAAGATAAGTTAACACATGCTCCTTTACTCAAACTTCCTGATTTTAATAAGACTTTCGAGCTTGAATGTGATGCTAGTGGAATTGGGTTAGGAGGTGTGTTATTACAAGATGGTAAACCTGTTGCGTATTTTTCTGAAAAATTGAGTGGACCTAGTCTGAATTATTCTACTTATGATAAGGAATTTATGCTCTTGTTCGGACTTTGGAAACATGGGAACATTATTTATGGCCCAAAGAATTTGTTATACATTCTGATCATGAATCTTTGAAATATATTAAAAGTCAAGCAAAACTGAACCGTAGACATTCTAAATGGGTTGAATTCATTAAGACTTTCCCTTATGTCATTAAACACAAGAAGGGTAAAGAAAATGTTATTGCTGATGCTTTGTCTCGTCGTTATACTATGCTTTCACAACTTGACTTTAAAATATTTGGTTTGGAGACCATCAAAGATCAATATGTGCATGATGTTGAATTTAGAGACGTGTTGCAGAATTGTAAAGAAGGGAGAACATGGAACAAGTTCGTTATTAATGATGGATTTGTGTTTCGTGCTAACAAGCTATGCATTCCAGCTAGCTCCGTTCGTCTTTTGTTGTTACAGGAGACGCACGGAGGAGGATTAATGGGACACTTTGGCGTGAAGAAGACGGAGGACGTACTTTCTACACATTTCTTTTGGCCAAAGATGAGACGGGATGTTGAGCATTTTGTTGCTCGCTGCACTACATGTCAAAAAGCTAAGTCACGACTCAATCCTCATGGTTTATATATGCCTTTGCCTGTACCTAGTGTTCCTTGGGAGGATATATCTATGGACTTTATTTTAGGTTTACCTCGAACAAAGAAGGGGAGGGATAGCATATTTGTTGTCGTGGATAGATTTTCCAAAATGGCACACTTTATACCATGTCATAAAAGTGTTGCTGCTGCTCATGTTGTTGATTTGTTCTTTCGTGAAATTATTCGGTTGCATGGTGTGACAAATACAATTGTTTCAGAACACCTTAAAAGGAACATCAGCACGTGGCATTAGCTTTGACTTGCGCAAATCAGGAAATCTATCCTTACGCAAATGTAACCAAACAAGATCTCCAGGTGCAAAGACAACATGTTTTCTACCCTTATCTCCAGCAATTTTGTATTTAGCATTCATACGCTCAATGTTTTCCTTCGTTAACTCATGCATCTTTAATATCAATTCAACACGTTCTTTCATCAAAATTAACCTTCTCCGAAGATGGAAGAGACAACAAATCAATAGGTGCATGAGGTAAGAAACCATACACAACTTCAAAAGGGCACATCTTAGTGGTAGAATGTAGCGAACGATTATAAGCAAATTCAATATGAGGCAAGCATTCTTCCCACATTTTCAGGTTATTCTTCAAAACAGCCCTAAGCATAGTAGACAATGATCTATTGACTACTTCAGTTTGGCCATCAGTTTGGGGATGACATGTAGTACTAAAAACTAGTTTAGTCCCCAACTTAGCCCATAAACATCTCCAAAAGTGGCTAAGAAATTTAGCATCACGATTAGAGAAAATAAAATGATAATGCATATAACCTTGAGCTGCCTGCAAAGTTTGGGGTTAGCCCCACTTTTAACATTGCAGATTTGAAGCCTTATTTGGGTGAGGAAGACGAGCTTCCGTCGAGGACGACTTCAGTTCAAGAAGGGGAGGATGATGAGGACATCCCTACTAATGCTACACCCACAACTCTGACTGCTATACATACATGACCAATTACTAGAGCTCGCGCACGTCAATTGAATTAACAGGTACTTTCGTTTCTTGCAAATCCTTCTAATGTTCATGAACATATGATGTTGCCTAAATTAGATACTTTTGTTTTACTTATGAATGAAGGACCTGACATGGACAAGAGGGATGACCATTGGAGCGGGATCAAGCATGGAGAAGAAGGTGCGCGCGCGGGAAAGAACAATGGAGCTTCTAGTGATGATTTTCGCACTTTGAAGCCACCATAATGGGAGCAAGAAGCCTTGGACGAAATATGCATGATGCCACTTTATAAAATTCGTCCTAGGCTAATATAGGTGCTGCGCCACCTTATTTTTGGGGCAGGCCCATGTAATTTCGAAATACCATATTATAGGCTGTTTTTAGAGTCCGTATGTATGGGGAAACTGAGTTAGGGTCGGTTTGGGACCCCTCCTCCAAGGGGCCACGAAATTCCCCTCTATTCCCCCATATATACAACCCTTAGGGCGTCGTTTTAGGTTTGAGTTTTGTTTACATTACAAGTTCGTCATAGCTACAACTTTGCGTTCTTTGTTTGTGTTTCACGACCAGACAAAGGCGTCACAGAACCCCACTTCATCAATAAAGCTTTCCTCTTATATTCGCAAAATCCAGATTGCAATCTTAGTTTCTTGCTTGTTCTTCGTTTGCATGCAGGAAATAGATCCTCGTGGTCAGGTTGATCGTGCTCCGACGTGGTCAATAACCTCTCGAAGTTGGTTTAGCGATTGCTAAGACGCGACGTCATCACACGTTCGTAGTCGGATCGTCAAAGTCTACTCCACCAAAAACGATAACCACCATCTCATCAAAAGACAGGAACAACTTCACCTCTATCAGGAACCGGAGCAGCCACCGGTGGGAAAGGTGGGCGTCGGCTCCGGAGTGGAGGTCGCCGAGGAGGTGGTGGAGTGTAGGATTTGCAAAGTGTGAGATAACCAAACACAACCTAAAAAGGAAAAGAAGAAGAAAGGGGGAAGCCAAGTGGCCCTTCCCGGTGCCTATCGTTTCTGGGGCCCTCCCTTCTCCCCTCCTCGCTAGCCTCGCGTGGAAGCCTTGCTTCGGTTGAGTTCTTTCCCACCGCAGCTTCCTTCCAGATATAAACCCTATCCCTCTCGTCCTCGCTTGTTGTGAAGCTTGTGAATTGCGCGCCGATCTCGTCGTCGGCCACGAGGAGCAGGAGCCCCTGATGGCGACCGCCGTCGCGTCGCAGCCGCGACACTTCACACTCGGCGGCGAGCCGAGGGCAGCCATCTGCGCAGCCAGGTCGGGCTTCTCTCTCTATCTCGTTCTATGTCTTTCCGAGTCTTTGCTAGCTGTCCCATTAGTCGCTAGTTGCTACTGTTAGCTCTCTGTTGGGAGGTATTGCGCATGAATGCGCTGATTAGGTTTGTTATTGGGAGGTGTAGGTGTGGCTGATTGTGAGTTGGGCCGGCGATTCGGGGTTGTGTGTAGGCCGGGAATTTCTGCCTGGTTGGTCTGGTAGCTTGCCGGCAAAGGTGACGCCTGTAACATTGTGGTCTCACAGTCTCATCGTAAAAAATGACTTGCGAATCGGGTTCTAAAACTTGTTTTGGCTTCTGTTCTGTTGGTTTGATGGGTGGAACTAGTGGACAAATATTTGTGATATAATGGAGTTCATTTTACAGTTCTGTTTACTGTTTTGAATTATTAACTGATCAATGGGTATGTTTGCAGCACATCAAAGATTTGCACCCTGGACAAAGTATATGGATTCAGGTTCGTATGCAGAAGTGTTGTTGATCTAAGGAGTCAAAAATACCATAACCAAATTTCTAAGAGAAAGTGCTACTTAACAAGTTCACCATCGGAATTTGAGAAGATCATTGTGAGTGCTAGATGGTTAGAATTTAGGAGACAGAGGATATCCTTTCAGAGAACTAGAAGGTGGGTTCACAGTATTCCATTGGCTTCTCAAGATGATGGAAGTGGTGTGTCTGTTAATGGAGTACCACAAGTTGATCCAGCAAGTCAAATGAAGGAAATAAGGGTGAAATTGGATAAAGCATTGCAAAACGAAGACATAAGCACTGGCCTTGTCCAATCAATACATGATGCTGCGAGATCTATTGAATTGGCTTTCCTTGATCACAGCAAATCGTCAATAAACTCTTGGTTCCCAAAGACGTGGCTTGGTGTCGATAACAATGCATGGATAAAATCGCTGTCTTACCAGGTAGAAGCTTAACAATCTTCAGATGTAAATTTTGCCTTTGTGCTTTGCGTAAGAGAGTGATAAATCTCTGTAGTCTTAATAGGTTTTTGTTGATTTTTTCCCATTCCACTCAGAAAACAGCCATGAGTATTTGTGTAAACCCTAGTTGTTACATGCATCCTTATTTCTTTTGCTTCTTCAGCCCATTCAGATAATTCTGTTGTAGCCAATTTTTCTTCTTGAATTATTAGGTACAATTCTGTTGTAGTCGATTTGTCTACTTGGTGGTTATTTTGTATGTTAGGTGGCTAAAAAAATTATGGATGTATCCAGTAGTGTGTATTAAAACGGTAGTAGCTCTGTCACGACCTAGGTTGCGGAGGGGATAATCATGGGACGTTGGAAGGAGGGGGGCGAGGATATTTGGGTTTTGGAACCGTGGTGAGGTAGACATCCCCTCTTCTCTAATTCTTTCGTCAATACCTGATTACACGCTAATTGCCTGGCTGTATAACGCAGCTTGGCAGTAGTTTAGGAAGGACTTGAACCGACTCAACTAACAAGGAAAGATCTAAACAGAATCTGAACTAATGAAACTAACTTGACTTGGGAAGCAATATAAGCAATTAGGAGTTTTGGACCTATCTGTCTGGCCCAGTATCCCATGGCTGGCGTGACATCACTCGCCCCTTCGACAAGCAGTTCGTTCTTGAGCTTGAAAGAGCAATAATCTGCCTAAGAAGGTCCCGGAAACAGTGCTTGTGTCCAGTTGGTGCCTCGTCTTTGGAAACAACCACCCAACGGTTCCCTTGGGCACAAGAGCTTTCTCTCTCGTTGTCTTCTGGTGTGTCACGCTCTCTTACGCGCGTGCATGTCCATATCATCCTCTAGTGTCGCTGGGTACACGAGCTTGGTGTCCCATGGCTGGCGTGACATCGCTCGCCCCTTCAACAAGCAGCCCGTTCTTGAGCTTGAAAGAGCAATAGTCTGCCTAAGAAGGTCCCGGAAACAGTGCTTGTGTCCAGTTGGTGCCTCGTCTTTGGAAACATCCACCCAACGGTTCCCTTGGGCACGAGAGCTTTGTCTCTCGTTGTCTTCTGGTGTGTCACTCTCCTCTTACGCGCGTGCATGATCCATATCATCCTCTAGTGTCGCTGGGTACATGAGCTTGATGTCGGTCTGGATCGACCTGTGGAGACTCACCATGAACAGCTCCACCTGGTGTGCCTCTGTAAGTCCTTGCACCTGAACACGAGAGTTAAAAATTGCTCCTCATAGTCGTCGACGGAGCCGATTTGATGCAGGTTTTTAATCGCTGCCAGCTCAGTGTTCCAGATTTTGGCTCAAAACACCGATCCAGCATTGAACTGAACTCCCTCCAGGGAGGCGTGCTATGTGCACGTCTGAGGCGTCGTCACCATAGTGATGCCTGCCTCGCCAGATGGTAGGATGTGAGCCACTCCTTGCCGCTTTCCTGTGTGCCTTGCCCATTTGCTCAACACGAGTGAGCCATGACAGTGCATTTTCGGAGACGTCAAAGATTGGGAACAACAGCTTGTGAAATTTGGGTTTGCACTCGCCAGTTTCAGTTGTGGACAGGCTGTTATGGTGTCTGTCTTCATGTTGTCCCTGTACTGGCCCTTGCCGGAGCCACCCACTCAAGACGCTCGATGCCAGGTGATTGGCTGCTGCTTGCTCCCTGATTTCTCAGTGCCCCCATTAAATTTCTTGAAGACAGTGCCTATCAGTTTATCCGGAAGTCCTTTCTGGTGGGCGGACAACTTCTTATCCAGAAGCTTGGTGATCTCTGCAATTGTGACCATGGGGGATGGTGGTGGGGATTGGTCGAGGATCGGTTCGTCTCATGCCAAGTTGTCATGGCCTAGATTGCGGAGGGGATAATCGTGGGATGTTCGACAGGGGCCAGGGTATTTGGGTTTTGGTTTTCGGCGCCGGTAAATCTCCTTTTTTTTTTCTATTTCTTTCTTTGATACCTGATTACACGCTAATTGCCTAGCTTTATAGCGCAGCTTGGCAGTAGTTTACGAAAGACTTGAACTGACTCAACTAACAAGGAAAGATCTAAAACAGAATCCGTTCTAACCAAACTAACTTGACTTGGAAAGCAATAAAAGCAATTAGGATTTATCTGGCTGGGCCCAGTATCCTATGGCTGTGTGACAAGCTTCCTGGTGGAAGTGATTTTGCTCTGGAATATATGTGTGAACATGTGAAGATGCTGCCACAATTAATCAACTTATGTCCAAGCACCACAACTGACATGCTTTATTTGAATACTCCCTCAGTTCACAAATATAAGATGTTTTGGATATTTCAATATGGACTATATGCGGACTGAAATGAGTGAACACACCAAAACATGTTTATATACATTCAATTTACAAAAAAGTTAGAACATCTTATATTTGTGAACAGAGGGAGTATTTCTTAATTCCACATGGATATCTTTCAATAAGCCAGCTGCAGATTATAATTTTTTGGTGACATTAGAATTTTCTGCACTCTCAGTTATTACACAAAATTGTTTGCAGGCTGCTGTTAGCTCGTTACTGCAAGCAGTTATCGATGTTTCATCAAGGGGGAACGGCAGAGATAGAGATATTAATGTATTTGTTCAAAGGAGGTATGTCCTCTAGCTTCTACCTTGATTTTCATATCGAATTGCTCAAAATTTGGCCGAAAATTGCTCAGAGCTTATCCTTATTACTTACTCCCTCTGTCAACAAATGTAAGATGTTTTAAATCGCTAAAGTAGTGACCTAAAACGTCTTATATTTGGTTACAGAGGGAGTACGTATGTGTTTCTATTACTGAGTTCAATGTTGTGGTGGATTATGATAATCCCTTTTGCCTAACCAGCTCTTACCTATTTTATCCTTTGGTTTGGCTAGCCATCCTTTTCCTGTTTACCCGGCTACTTCTATCCGCAGTAGACTATAAATAAGTTGAGAACACCACAATTTAGCAACCACACACAGAGTCTACGGTTTAAATATCATGAAGGAAATTCTGTTTTTCCTACTTTACATAGCACTCGTCTATGGCCCACCCATTCCAAAGATTCAAGTTTGACCACATTTAGATCGATAATATGTGAATTATGTGATACAGTACCCATACCACTGGATCAGGGGCGGCACCACTTTGGTGCAAGGGTTTTCGAATGCCCAAGTTTTTGTGCAAATAAGCGAGTATATATTGTTAGATATAATCCTTGTGTGCTGTGCTTAATTAAGTGGGCATTATTATAGGTCAGTTCAGACCAACACTTATAGCTAGTAAAAGTATTCAGTTGGCTAGTAGTCAATTTGTTTTTTGCTTGTCTTGTGCTAGAGCTATAAATGACATCAGTAAATGTGCCGTTTGTATTGATAGTGGAGTAGTATAGCTAGCTGCTTCTGAGCTGCATTGTTCAGATCGGTCTGAAGCCTTGGGGGGTGAAGGTCAGTTCATGTAGCCTATAAATAGGCATGTATGCCATCTTTGTAAGATAAGCTTGTAGTGCATCAACTAGAGAAATGGCTTTGGCTGTGTGAGGCAGCAAGTCACCAAGGGAGGGAGGGAGGGAGATAGAGAGCTGAGTGATTCAGCTCCAACAGAGAGGGAGGGAGGGAGCTAAGCTTTTCAGTACTACTGCTGTGTGTGTGTATGAGATACTATCAATAAAGTCTCACTGCCAGTAGTAGTTCTGTGTGTGTGTGTCTGAGAGTGCAACCGGGAGGATTACATTCCCATACTGACAAGGACCAACTACGCAACATGGGCGATGAGGATGAAGTACCTCCTGCGAGCAAATGGTGCATGGGATGCCATTGATCCCGAGAGCTCATCCAAGGAGGTTGATGAGAGCATTGAGGATCTGGCCTTGACAATTATGTCCCAGTCAACCGTCGAGAGGAGACTGGCCTATGATATGTGGGCGGCGCTATGCTTCATGCATGTGGGCGTAGAGCGTGTTCGAGAAGCAAGGATTCAATCCTTACACTCGGAGTTTGATAACCTCAAGATGGCTGATGGGGAGCCCATGGATGATTTTGCGGCGAAATTCACGACACTTGTGGGGCATATTCATGAGCTTGGAGACCCGATGGAGAAGTATCGTGAAGAAGCTGTTGCGAGCCTTCTCCAACGAATTCATCCTTGTTGCTTCAGCGATTGCGCTGTTTAGTGACATCAACAAGATGGCCATGGAGGAGGCCATTGGGTCACTCAAGGCGCATGATGAGCTCCTCAAGGGGCTGGAGCCGAGTGGTGTAGAGGAGTAACTCCTCATGATGAGAGGCCGTGGCCGTGGATGCAAAAATAAAAGTGAGGTGCAGTGCTATAGCTGTGATGACTTTTGACATTATGCTTATTGTTAGATAAAAACGAGATCAACGAGACATGAGAGACACGGATTTTTACATGGAAACTCTTGCGGGAGAAAACCACGGATGCATGAAGGCGCAATCACTATGATGGAGGAGTATTACAAGCACGAGACGACATGTCGTCTTTAGGTGCGACTATATGGGATATATATGAGGGCAATACATAAGTTCTTGGAGGACAAGTAAACGAGTTGTACTCGTACGCGTTGACGTCAACGCAACGCCCACATTGTTTGTACCGCGTCTAGTCCAACACGGTGCTAGAATTTGGATCGCAATTTAACAATCTCCACCTTGAGCCAAATTCCCTCGAGTACTCGAAGAAAGTAAATAACTCTATCCAAATCAGCATAAACACCTTGTGCGTCAAAGTCCATAGGACTAGTGAGAAATACTAACTAAGCGTGAGGAAAGCTCAAACCTGTTGGTAGGAACTGGCTTTGTCATCACATCAGCAGGATTATCATGAGTACTTATCTTGCATACCTTCAAATCACCTTTAGCAACATCTCGAATATAGTGAAATCTGATGTCAATGTGCTTTGTTCTCTCATGATACATTGGATTCTTCGTAAGGCATAGCACTTTGACTCTCACAAAAACATGGCAGGGCAAGATGAATCTCCACAAAGCTTAGTGTATAAACCTCTCAACAGGATAGCTTCTTTGCATGCCTCAGAAATAGCCATATACTCGGCATCGGTAGTGGAACAAGCCACAATAGACTACAAAGTTGCCCTCCAACTCACAACACAACCACCAATAGTGAAAACATAACCTGTGAGTGATCTTCTCTTATCCAAACACCAGCAAAATCAAAATCAACAAAACCAACCCATATCTAGTTTTCCCAAACTGTAAATAAGCATTAGAAGTACCTTGAAGGTATCTGAAAATCCACTGAACTGCTTTCCAATGCTCTTTTTCAGGATTAGCCATGTATCTACTGACAACACTCAATGCATAAGATAAATCCGGACGAGAACAAACCATGGCATACATAAATGAACCAACTGCACTCGAATAGGAAACTGTAGACATGTACTCAATATTTGTATCTGACTCAGGACATAAGGCTGATGATAATTTGAAGTGTGTAGCTAACGGAGTACTTACTGGCTTGGCATTATGCATATTAAAATGACGAAGAACTTTATCAACATATCCCTTCTGACTTAGATATACTTTTCCAGACGGTCTATCTCTGGATATCTCCATGCCAAGTATTTTCTTTGCTCAATCGCTTCTTTAGTTCATCAATCTCTGACATGCTCTTTGCAGCAATTAACATATCATCAACATAAAGGAGCAAATAAATAGCTGAACCATTGCCAATTTTCAAATAAACACAACTATCATAATTAGACCTTTTGAAACCTTGAGAGAGCATAAAGGTATCAAATCTCTTGTACCACCGTCTAGGAGATTGCTTCAATCCATAAAGAGATTTCTTTAACTTATAGACAAGCTTTTCTTTTCCAGGATCAGGTTGTTCCATATAAATATCCTCTTCTAGTTCTCCATGTGAGAATGCAATTTGGACATCCAATTATTCAAGCTCAAAATCATTCATGGCAACAATACCGAGTAATGTGCAAATAGAGCTATGCTTCACAACAGGAGAAAAGACTTCGTTATAGTCAATACCTGGAATTTGGCTATAACCTTTAGCAACCAACCTTGCTTTATATCTTGCCTCATCATTAGAAGAAACACCTTCTTTTCTTTTGAAAACCCACTTGCAACAAATAGGTTTCTTCTCTCTTGGTAATTGTATTAAATCCCAAGTGCCATTCTTTTCAAGTGATTTCATTTCATCATGCATAGCAATCATCCACTTATTACTATCACTAGAAATAATAGCCTCGGAACATGAAGAAGGCTCAGCATTACCTTCAATTTCTTCTGCAACAGATAAAGCAAAAGAAATAATATTGCACTCTTCAATTAACCTTTTAGGTGCATTAATACCCCGCCTAACTGTCACTTGCGAGATTTCAACCGGGTGTAGGCTGATTTGGAGTGACATGTTCATCATCGACGACGGGTTCATCATGTGCATCAACATTTTCCTTATCAGATGTATCACCTGAAATAACATGCTCCGCCTGAACAGTAGGCTGCTGTTCACTCTCAACAGGACCATTAATAAATGGAACATCGTGTAACATAGCAGATTCATTAAAGATAACATTTCTGCTAACAACCTTCTGTGTTTCAGGATTACACAATTTAAAACCTTCAACACCAGATTTATAATCAAGAAAGATGCACTTAACATCCCTAGGCTCCAACTTTCCATTATCAACATGAGCATAAGCAGTGCAACTAACAAGTCTCAGCTGTGAATAATCAACAGGAGAACCAGAACATACCTTAATTGGAGTTTTCTTATTAAGAGCAATAGATAGCGAACGGTTAATGAGATAACAAGCGGTGGAAGTGACCTCAGTCCAAAAACACCTATGCGAACCTGCATTGGACAACATGCAACGGGCTTTGGAAATAATGGTCCTCTTCATACGCTCAGCAACATTGTTTTGTTGAGGAGTATAAGGAACGGTGTAGTGTCTGACAACGCCTTCAGACTTGCAATGATTCTCAAATTGCTTAGAACAAAATTCCATACCATTATCAGTGTGAAGTATTTTTTGTCTTCTTTTCAGTTTGCCTCTCAATCATAATCTTCCACTCCTTAAAAGCTGAGAATGCTTGATATTTATGCTTCAAGAAATAAGGCCAAACTTTTCTTGAGTAATCGTCAATAATAGTCGACATGTAACCAGCACCACCTAGTGACTTTTTGCGAGACGGTCTCCATAAATCGAAATGAACATAATCAAGAATACCTTCAGTTGTATGTACCGAAATGTTGAATTTCACCCTCTTGTCGGTCTTGTGCTTGTCGAAGTTACAATGCTCACAAAATTTCAATTTACCAGTTTCATATCCAGCAAGAAGACCTCTTTTATTTAACTCTGCCAAACCAAGTTCACTCATATGTCCAAGACGCATATGCCAAAGGTTAGCAACATCAAATCAGAATTCTGTAAAATAACTGGAGTTGTGTTACCTGAAATGATAGAATCTCGAAGGTAATAAAGACCATTGGTTGAACTTAAGTCACCTTTCATCACAATAAGAGAACCTTTGGTGACTTCCAAAACGTGATCTCCACCTGAACACTTGTACCCTTTTGAATCAAGGGCACTCACAGAGATAAGATTTCTCTTCATCTTGGGTATATACCGAACATCTGTCAAAGTTATGATTGCTCCATCAAACATCTTTATTCAAATGGAACCTATGCCATCAATCTTGCATGGTGAATTATCAAAACCCAAAACGGAACCACCAGCGGTAGTAGAATCAAAAGTAGTAAACCAATCTCTATGCGGGCACATATGAAAAGTACATGCACTGTCAAGTATCCACTCATCATTGGTCTCAGCACATCCAACAATAACAACAAGAGTATCATCAGAACTATCATCACAAGCAACATTAGCAGAATTTTCACCTTGTTTGTTACCTTTCGATTTACATGTGCCATTCCTCTTTTCCTTGTTCTCCAACTCGAAACATTTAGAGATGTCATGCCCGTCTCTCTTGCAATATCTGCAAGACTGTTTCTTGCCTTTGGATTGCGATCGGCCCATGTAGCCATTCTTACTTTCGCCTCTGTTTCAATTATGCGAGTTCTTGTCCTTTGTCCTGCCATGAACAAATAATTCCTCGGCTTGGGATGAACTTGAACCATCATGAGGCACAATTAGTTTCATCTTCTCCTTAGAGTTCAAAGCTTCATAAACTTCATAAAGCGTGAGAGTATCACGATTGTATAATATGGTGTCTCGAAAATTGGTATAAGAACTTGGACGTGAACAAAGTAACATTAAAGCAGTATCTTCCTCGTCATGCTTAACATCCATTGCAGCTAGATCGGACATGATCTCTTTAAATTCTGAAATATGATTCAAAACATTACCTCCCTCGGGTAACCTGTGCAGGAACAATTTTGATGCATCTTGCTGCTGAGATCTTTTGTCATGCAATTCCGTTACAACTTTAACCTTAGAGCGGCGCAGTTTTCTTGCTCAACTTCCTGCAGAATATTATTATGTAAATGGAGTTGGATTTGTGACAAAGCCTTATAGTCCTTTTCTCCTCATCAGTCCAGTCCTCAATTCTATTCATCCCAAAACTGTCCAGTGCATCATCATAGTCGGCCTGTGCCAACAACGCTTGCATCTTGACTTGCCATAGGGTAAACCTTGTATCACGGTCCAATAGCGGAAGATCGTACTTAATGGCGGCCATGTGATGAGGAACACTAGATGAAAAATAATGATATATGTCAGATTTGTTTGGCTACTTCTAGATGCTTCCACACTAGTGTAGTATTTCTGTTCTTTGCTATCTTACCTACTGTTTTCTAGAGTCCTCTAGTTGTGAGTAGCTATGAGTAGAATGGTGAATCTTAGGTAATGTTTTCTAGAGTGTTCTAGCCATAAGTAGAAGTATGTGAAGGCTTCCCAAAGCCCTATAAATAGAGGTCCTCACCTCTAGTTTGGAACCAGACTATGTACCCACTATCTATAATAGAACTTGTTGTTCCTATCTAAGGTCTTGGACAAGATCTTGTGCTCTAGGAGTTTTGGATTGAACTCCTGCTGCCATATTGGCCTCCACTCGCCTCTAGAGCGATATCTAGCCCAGCACGTTGAAGTAGTTCCTTCAACACTTGTGCTGTACACATTGTAGCAGCAAGGTGGAGTTGCTCCTCCACAACCTTGTGCTGCTTCAGGTGGTATCAGAGCCCCGTTGATCCATACAACTTCTTGTTGTATTCTTTGAGAGCAAGCTGCAGCAAGCAATGGAGCAATTGGAGAAGAGGATGGATGCTGCAGAACAACAAATCAAAGAGCTGCGTGAAGATCTCAATCGGAGATTTGACCAGCTGGTTGAGATGATAAGAAAGGGTGTTCCCGCTGCTGCCAATGAAGGAGATTCATCTAAAGAAGAAGATGTTCAACAAAGGAGAGGTAATCTTGGAGGAAGACCGCCCCAACAACGTGTTGGTCAACGTACTTCAAGAAGGCCAATTTATGTTGAAGCTTCTGAAGGTGAAGAATATGATAATACCCTTGAAGAAACCGATCCCTATGCATATCGGAGATTACCCAACCCTACATATGCAAGGGATACATACAAGGTGAAAGCTGAGATCCCAACTTTTAATGGAAATGTCGATATTGAAGGGTGCCTTGATTGGTTATATGAAGTGGAGACTTTCTTTGAGGTGATGGAGGTCCCGGAAGATCGTAGAGTTCCTTTGGTCGCATACAAGCTGAAAGGAGGAGCCGGTGCATGGTGGCACCGCGTTCAAGAAGAGCGCAGGCTGAGAGGAGAACCTCGTGTGAGAACTTGGCGGCAAATGAAAAGTCTTTTGAAAGGGAGGTTTTTACCCGCTGATTATGACCAGATCCTGTTTATCCAATTTCAAAATTGTGCTCAAGGGAATAGGACTGTTTCAGATTACACGGAGGAGTTTCTAAGGCTACAAGTGAGGTGCAACCTTGCTGAAACTGAGGATCAACAAGTTGCAAGGTACATCAATGGTCTCAATGATGCTATTCAAGATCGATTAATGATGCAACAAATCTGGTCCATTGATCAAGCACAAGCTCTAGCCTTGAAAGCCGAGAGGTTTGTGAGGGCGAGAAAGACAAGTAAGGCTTCATATCCTCCATATCCCCATACCGAAGGCTCGTCTAGGAGTCAGCCTAATAGAGTGGAAGAAAAGACTGCTCTACCAAAGGCAAAAGGATCCGTCCAGAAGCCAACTAAAAGCAAGGCTAAGTCCAATGAAGGCCCAAAATGCTATAAATGTGGTGAAGAGGGGCACATATCCAGCGGTTGCCCACTAAGGAAATTTGTTAACACAACTATCCATGATGGTGAAGACAATGAGGAGGAATATGAATCTGAAGATGTAGAGGGACAAGAGGTTTGTCAAGAAGAAGGTGAAGAGGTGGTATGTGTGATTCAGCGTCTCCTATGTTCCACACCACAACCTGGCGACACACAACGGAAGAAAATATTTGAGAGCAAATGCACGGTGAATGGCAAGGTATGCGAATTAGTGATTGATAGTTGCAGCTGTGAGAATCTTATCTCCCAGAAGTTGGTGAAACATTTAAAACTTGAAACCCATGATCACCCAAATCCCTACACTATTGGATGGATCAAGAAAGGAGTGAATATGAGGATCACCAAACAATGCAACCTGCCACTTTCTTTGGGCAAGCATTACCGCTCAAATGTGTTGTGTGACGTAGTTGATATGGACGCCGGCCATGTTCTTCTTGGGAGACCTTGGCAATTTGATGTGGATACTATACACAAGGGCAAGGAAAATTCTTACTCTTTCATTTGGAACAAGAGGAAGATCATTATTCTACCAAATAAAACTGATGGTAATATCTTTAAGGAGGAGGGGAAAAGTATGTTAACTATTTCCCACACCTCTAATGAGTTTATGGAAGACTTGAAGGAGGCAGATTTATGTGCTGCACTTATTGTAAAAGGAGAAGAGCACCCGGCTGTTGAAATTCCAGCAAAGGTACGTGGCGTATTAGCAGAGTTTCATAACATACTTGGAGAGCCACAAGGCTTGCCACCAATGAGAGGAATTCAATATAGAATTGACCTAATTCCGGGAGCAAGTCTTCCTAACCTCCCACACTATCGAATGAGCCCAAAAGAACATGATATATTGAAGGAGAAAGTGAAGGAATTGCTGCAAAAGGGGCACATTCGAGAAAGTATTAGCCCATGTGCTGTACCAGCCCTGCTCGCGCCAAAGAAAGATGGATCTTGGCGCATGTGTACGGACAGTAGAGCCGTTAACAAGATCACTGTAAGGTATAGATGATATGTTGGATCAACTTAGTGGAGCAAGAGTGTTCACAAAGCTAGATTTGAGAAGCGGATATCATCAAATCCGTATCAAACCTGAGGATGAATGGAAAACAGCCTTCAAGACAAAGGAAGGGTTGTTTGAATGGCTAGTCATGCCATTTGGACTCTCAAATGCACCAAGTACCTTCATGCACTTAATGAATCAAGTCCTTCGACCCTTCTTATCCCACTTTGTTGTGGTCTATTTCGATGACATCTTGATCTATATCAAGGATGAGGATGAACACTTTGGCCACATTCGGAAGGTGCTAGAAGTACTAAGGGAAAATGAGCTCTACGTCAACTTGAAGAAATGTGTTTTCCTACAAACACAGCTTCTTTTCCTAGGGTTCATCATAACATGTGACGGTATTCGTGTTGATGATTCTAAGGTTGAAGCAATCCGAGAATGGCCAACTCCGAAGACCATTTCTGAGGTAAGAAGTTTTCATGGCCTTGCAACTTTCTATAGGCGATTTGTGAAGAATTTCAGCACTATCATGGCACCAATTACGGAGTGCCTGAAGAAAGGAAAGTTCCAATGGACAGAAGCGGCTGAAGCTAGTTTCAATGAGATCAAGCAAAAGCTCTCACGAGCTCCTCTCTTGTTTCTATCTGATTTCAGTAAGACTTTAGAGTTGGAATGTGATGCAAGTGGAGTAGGCATTGGAGCTGTTCTATCTCAAGAAAGGAAGCCCATCGCTTTCTTTAGTGAGAAGTTGAGTGAAGCTAGACAGAAATGGAGTACCTATCAGCAAGAATTGTATGCCATTTTCAGAGCCTTGAAGACTTGGGAAGTCTATTTGCTGCCTAAAGAGTTCATTGTTTATAGTGACCATCAATCCTTGAAACATTTTAGAAATCAGAAGCATATTGATCGCATGCTAGCAAGATGGGCAGCATATCTGGAGAGATTTAACTATCTCATCATGCATAAATCTGGAACAACTAATCGAGTGGCCGATGCTTTGAGTCGTCGTGCATGCCTCCTGACTTCTTTTGAGGCTGAACTTCCAGGCATGGATCAAATAAAGGAGTTGTATGAGGATGATGAAGACTTTGGCCATGTTTGGGTAAAGCACATCAGGGGCCAGCCATTAGGTGATGACTATTTGGTGCAGGATGGCTACCTCTTCAAAAATGATCGTTTGTGCATCCCAAGGAGTTCTTTGCGTGACAAACTAATTAGAGAACTCCATTCAAGTGATCTTAGTGGCCATGTTGGACGAGACAAGACTATCGCTAACCTGGAAGCTCGCTACTTTTGGCCACAACTAAAGAGAGATGCTGGAAAGTTTGTTCAGCGATGCCCTATATGTCAAACCTGCAAAGGCCAAATGCAGAACACAGGGTTATACATGCCTTTGCCCATTCCTGTTGCTCCATGGGAGGACATCTCTATGGACTTCGTCTTGGGTTTGGCAAGAACAAGATGAGGGAGTGATGCTGTCTTTGTGGTCGTGGACGGATTCTCTAAGATGGCTCATTTCATCCCATGCCGCAAGACAACGGATGCTCATCATGTAGCAAACCTATTATTTCGAGAAGTGGTAAGACTTCATGGAGTTCCAAGGTCCATCGTCTCAGACCGTGATAGCAAGTTTCTTGCTGCATTTTGGCTCACTTTGTGGAAGCAGTTCAACACTGAATTGAAATTTTCTAGCACTGCCCATCCACAAACAGATGGACAAACTGAAGTGGTGAACAAATTTTTGGGTAATCTGATCCAGTGCTTTTGTGGAGAAAGAAAAGGACAATGGGATTTGGCTTTATCTCTTGCAGAGTTCTCCTACAATAACTCCAAGCATAGGTCCACAGGAAAGAGTCCTTTTTTCATTGTCTACACTAAAGTTCCAACACATGTGGTGGACCTGGTGAAGCTACCATTAAGGGGAAACTCAAAATCAGCACTGTCCTTTGCTGATAATTACACTGAGTTATTTGAAGAAATTCGTGGTGTTTTGGAAGCACAAAATCAGAAATATAAACAACTTGTTGACTGCAAAAGGAGGCCGAAATCATTCCAAGTTGGTGATAAGGTGATGGTCTACCTCCGAAAAGAGAGGCTGCCTTTAGGTGTTAAGGGGAAGCTTCGGCAGCGAAAGTATGGGCCCTTCTCTATCGTGAGGAAGATAAATGATAATGCTTATGTGATAGATCTTCCAAGCGACATGGGTATATCCAACACTTTCAATGTTGCGGACTTGACTCTCTACCATCCAGAAGAAGCGCTCTATGAAGATAACTCGAGGGCGAGTTCCAAACAACAAGGGGAGAATGATGAGGAACACTAGATGAAAAATAATGATAGTCATATGTCAGATTTGTTTGGCTACTTCTAGATGCTTCCACACTAGTGTAGTATTTCTGTTCTTTGCTATCTTACCTACTGTTTTCTAGAGTCCTCTAGTTGTGAGTAGCTATGAGTAGAATGGTGAATCTTAGGTAATGTTTTCTAGAGTGTTCTAGCCATAAGTAGAAGTATGTGAAGGCTTCCCAAAGCCGTGTAAATAGAGGTCCTCACCTCTAGTTTGGAACCAGACTATGTACCCACTATCTATAATAGAACTTGTTGTTCCTATCTAAGGTCTTGGACAAGATCTTGTGCTCTAGGAGTTTTGGATTGAACTCCTGCTGCCATATTGGCCTCCACTCGCCTCTAGAGCGATATCTAGCCCAACACGTTGAAGTAGTTCCTTCAACACTTGTGCTGTACACATTGTAGCAGCAAGGTGCAGTTGCTCCTCCACAACCTTGTGCTGTTTCACCATGAGTTGATAAATCTGTGCGCACAAAGTAGTACAAGCCGGTAGAGAAAATTGTTGACAGAATTAATACGTGGGTCATACAAACATAGTAAATAGCACCTGAAAGTGTCGGGCAATGGACGTAGCAATTGAAGTTGAAAATCTGATCTAGTACTCAATTAGTACTAGCCTTCGTCACCTGCTAGTGCAGGTACTACTTGATTCTTTGGACTTGATTAGTCTTCACGTCAGGAGAAAGTAGCAGCAGCAGTGGTTGATGCTTCCCTCGGTACTTGAAGCCTGGGACTCGTGGACGTGAAGCAGTGGAAAACTTTGTGACAACGGCTGCACCCTCGTGCAGCAGATCTCCGGTGGAATATGATGACTTCGGCGACTAGCTTACGACAGCCGCTTAAGACAAACGCGTCGACCCGAATACTCGGTGATGCCGCAGAATCGAATTCCTGTTGAATTCGTCTTCTTACTAGGGCGGCGCAGCGGAAATCGACCCCTGACGGTTTGCCTGGTCGCGTGCAGTGGCGCACACACGCGCAATCCTAGATTCCTTCGAACTCGGACGAATCTTGTATCTGCAACTTGGCTTTGTATACCACTTTTTAGATAAAAACGAGATCAACGGGACATGGGAGACGCGTATTTTTATGTGGAAACCCTTGCGGGAGAAAACCACGGACGCACGAAGGCGCAATCACTATGATGGAGGAGTATTACAAGCACGAGACGACATGCCGTCTTTAGGTGCGACTACATGTGGTATATATGAGGGCAATACATAAGAGTCCTTGGAGGACAAGTAAACGAGTTGTACTCGTACTCATTGACGTCAGCGCAACGCCTACACCTTTTGTACTACGTCTAGTCCAACACAGTACTAGAATTTGGATCACAATTTAACACTTATGAGTGTCCAGAGCAGAAACACAAAGCACTTCTTGCTCCCGTGAGAGGAGTTTTGGTTAGTGCACGCTTGACGGTGTGATGCCGTTAGGGACTGTGCACAAATGACAGTGGTGTGATGCCATTGTCATATGAAGCGTGGGTGTGAGGCCAACAATGACGGTGGTGTGAAGCTATCGTTAGGTGGGGTCGGTGTGATGCCATTGTCATTGGAAGTGTATCCGTGTGAAGCCGATAGATAGTCGGTGTGAAGCCGGTGGCAGTGGTGTGATGCCATCATAAAGAAGAGTCAGTGTGAGGCTGACAAAGTGTGGTTTGCTGTCATGGCTAGTCGCGAGCTTAGAGCAAGGACTGGAATGGCCACGGTAGCACGGAAGGATTAGACATAATCCTTGTGTGCTGTGCTTAATTAACTAGGCATTAGTATAGGTCGGTTCAGACCAACACTTAGCTAGTAAAAGTATGCAGTCGGCTAGTGGTCAGTTTGGTTTTTGCTTGTTCTGTGCTAGAGCTATAAATGACAGCAGTAAATCAGTTGTCTGGACTGGTAGTGTAGTAGTATAGCTAGCTGCTTATGAGCTGTATTGTTCAGGTCCGTTTGGAGCCTTGGAGTTCAAGGTCAGGTTCATGTAGCCTATAAAAAGGCATGTATGCCATCTTTGTAAGATAAGTTTGTGGTGCATCAACAAGAGAAATCTGAGTGTGTGACCTGCTGCTGACGTAACCGTAATTATTGAAAAGTAGATAAAAGTAAATGACAATATTCTTATTTGCTTTATTGAGAGGAGTTGGCCCCTTTATATAGTAGACAAGACTTGACCAACAAGCTAGTAAATCTATTCAAGCTCAATAAGGGAGGGAGGGTCACTAGTAGTAGTTCTCTCGCTCACTACTAGTATTTCTGTCTGAGTCTCACCACTAGTAGTTCTGCGTGTGTCTGAGAGTCTGACCTGCTGCTGACTTAACCATAATTATTGAAAAGTAGATAAAAGTAAATGACAATATTCTTATTTGCTTTATTGAGAGGGGTCCCTTTATATAGTAGACAAGACTTAACCAACAAGCTAGTAAATCTATTCAAGCTCAACACGATCTCTAAACTGACTGGACTCTTTCCTAACAAAGTTGCTTCATCAATTGATCCATCATGATTCATGAAGAAATAAACTGCCAAGGTTTACCATGCGAGGCTGTATTTGTATATTTTAGGAAGGCTGCATTTGTGTTTTGTTAGCTCAGGATTAATTTGACAATGGATTCGATAATAAACTCACGCAACCGATGTATATTTTGTTGCAGTTTATCCCGCCTTCTCAGCTCTCTAGATGGTGTTATTCAGAATGAATTGGCTAACCGGGAACCTTCATTATATCAGTGGTATTCATCTAATCAAAATCCATTGGTGGTGAGGACATTTGTGAACACTTTTGAAAACGATCGACGATTTAATTCTGCAACAGCAATGTATGTTTATCAATTTCTTTTCATGTAATATGTTTATTGTACAATACGTAATATGTGGCTCACATATATGTTTGTTTTGTATGTTCTTAGATGCAGCGAAGGCAAGCCAATGGACACTAGTGAAAGTGACCTTTCTCTGCTTGTGCTAGGTCTATTCTGTCTTGCTGCTATTACGAAGCTAGGATCAGCAAAAGTTTCTTGCCAGCAGTTTTTCTCCATGGTCCCTGATATTATTGGCCGATTCATGGATATGCTTCTTGAATTCGTTCCTATAAGTAAAGCGTATACCTTGACTAAAGATATTGGTCTTCAGAGAGAATTCTTGTGTAATTTTGGTCCTCGTGCTGCTGTTCCTAAGTTTGCTAATGATCATGGACTTGAGATATCATTTTGGATTGATCTAGTTCAGAAACAATTACTAAAGGCTCTTGACCGTGAAAAGATATGGTCAAGACTGACAACAAGTGAAACTATTGAGGTTGGAACCCAACAATATTACATTTCTAGTCTTAAAATCCTCTCTGATTCGATCTAACCCAGTTTATTTATTTCTTGCTGCAGGTTTTGGAAAAGGACCTAGCGATATTTGGTTTTTTCATTGCTTTAGGCAGAAGTACACAAGTATACCTGTCTTCCAAAAGTCGTACGGATTCTAATGATTCTATCAATGGTATTGTAAGGTGCGATAGATGTGAAATTTAGATAATCTTTCTCTCAGTGAAATTGAGTTCTACTCCCTCTGTAAACTAATATAAGACCTTTTAGATCACTGAAGTCTTATATTAGTTTACAGAGGGAGTACTACATAAGCATTACTGTTGACCAAAATCAGGAAGGAAGTGAACCGCTCTAGCGACTCCCACTGCTGCCAAACGGCCTCTCGAGCGCCGACTGGCGGTGGCGGGGCGGGGCTCCTCGGTCAACTCCCTCCCTCTCTGCCCCTTCTCTCGTGGTCCCTCATCCTTGGAGGTTGACATACTGCAGCCTGAGTGCAGTCCTTGGAGCTCCCTCTCCGGTGATCCAAATTCAGTTTGAGGTGGCTATCAGTCGTCGGGGCAGTGATTTGTGGCTGGCATGGCTAGCTATCTTAGGTGGCTCGGCGACCGGCTGCCCCTGTCCTCCTCTCTCGCACTTGTATCGCCTTGGATCTGGGCTGAGCACACGGTGGTTGCACTGCGGTGTTCGGCAACGACGCCCTCGTGGTGGTCTACCAGTGCAAGGCACCTTGAAATGCTTCTGATGGCCGGCATGTGGTGGCTTGTCGGGCTGGCGCGCTGCTGCCAGATCTGTCCGCCCCTTTGTGCTGGCCGGTGCGCCCTAGATGCTGGTGTGGCCACTCATCTTTCCTAGGGGTTGTTAGATCGCTTCTTGCGGTAGTGCTGTTCTCTACCATGTTTGCACAGAAGCCGGATGGTGGTGTCGCTGCGACGCCTGGGTATACTTTATGGGTCGTTCGTTGAGGGTCGTTTGTGGCCATCGGAGTGAGCAGTATTGGCTGGTCTGGCTGGCTGCACTGGTTTGTTCGGCAGCAGATGAGACAATGGCGTTGGTGGTATCAAAGATATGGTTGGCACGCTGTCTGGCTTGGCTTGCTGCGTGTGGGTGGCGCGGCATCCATTAGGAGGCTGGCGTCAGTTGGTGCCCTGCGCGGTGGTTGGCGGCATGTCGTGGGTGTTTGGTTACGCGTGCCTTGGTACCTTGCCCGGCAGTGCCCGGATTCATGCAACTAGCTTTCCACCTCCCTTGTGGTCGGCGTGGAGCTTGGCTTGATGTGGCTGTCGGTGTTGCTATGTGCATTGGCATCATATCGCAGATCTGAGCATCTTGCCGCAGATCTCGGTCGGCTGATGCACGGGCCCTCTGGGCCACAGGCTGGTTCCTTTTGTAGGCGGAGCCATGGTTGGTCCGGGCTGATCCTGATGCATAACGTGTGCTGGCCTCTGTTGGTGGGGTGGTGGGCCATCCATGCTGACAAATTGGTATGGTTGTAGGCGGTGCTAGGTTCTTGTTGTTGTGTTTTCGTTTGGTTGTAGCCGAGGCGTGAGTTGTGGTTTGGTGCTTCGAGCACATGCCCTGCAAGACCTTTGTCAGTGCTGCCGCCGAGGGCGTTCTCAGGGGTCGTTCCTCCTTGTTGGCATCGTCGAGGAGCCCAAGTCCATGTTCGTCCCTCTTGGTCCAGTGTCCAGGTGAAAACCTAGATCGGGCTTGCCGGGTTGACGACGACGGCGTTGAAGATGTCACCATTTTCATGGAGGCATTGTTCTTGGAGGTCTGGCCCTAGGTTGGCGTGCGCGGTGCAATACAATTTGGCTCTATCTGGTAGATCCAGGTATGCTCGCAACATGCCAATGCGGCTACCGTGGTGACATAGGTAGTGGACCGTGGAGGATCCCATGTTGTGTCGTTTTGGTCGCATGGGGGCACTTGATGGGTTTCGATTAACGGATGTTGGCATATGTTGCAACAGATAGGGGATGTGTGGTGGTGCACCGTTGAGAACGTGAGTGGTGTCTGGCGGTGTTGGCGGCCGTGCGAGGCCGGCGATCTGTGACGCCATCTGTCTGCTCCGGAGTGGGAGCGACCGAACTTTGTGTCTCCTCAGAGTAGGATTCTCGCTTCCTGTCATGGAGTTTGTGTCGTGTGTGCTTATGTGATGGCATCTAGGCCGGGATTTGCTTGGTGGTGTAATATTTTTTGTTGTAGTCTTGTCTTATGTGCTCAGTTGTTTCGGTCTACATTTAGGCTTGTATGATTGTAAATCTTTCTTTCTATCGATGCGTCGATAAGCAACCTTTGCATTTCCCCCCAAAAGAATGTTAGTGTTTAACTTAATGAGCTTATGGTCATCCAGGTATCTTATTGGTGGGAGCATCCTATATTATCCACAGTTGTCCTCGATTAGTTCTTATCAGTTGTATGTGGAGGTAAGTATGCATGCAACAGAGTGACCTCTGATGCTAATTGGCTTTTCAAATGGTTAATATGACTTTCTTGTCTTCAGGTTGTTTGTGAAGAGCTTGAGTGGCTTCCATTTTACTATGAGGATGTGCCTACTGAAGGCAGAGAAGAAATGCCTAAAAGAGAACTGATATCAAGGGTGCTAAATGTCTGCACTTATTGGATGACTAGTTTTATAAAGTATAGCTCATGGCTTGAGAACCCGCCAAATGTGAAGGCAGCACGATTCCTATCTAAGGGGTACGTCAACCTTCAGTTTTGGTGATAATTCTCTCACCTTATGTTACAGATATGGATTTGCAACTAACATTTCTAATGCATGTCAACAAATTTTGGTAGACATGCCATGTTGAGCGACTGCATGACTGAGCTTGACATAGCAAAGTAAGCAGGAATTTCCAGTCTCATCTGATAGTCGTAGCTGCTACTCCCTCCGTTCAGAAATAAGTGATGGTCACTTATTTCTAGAATACTTGATATATGCTTATTTCCGAACGGAGGGATTACTTGATATATGCTTATTTTACATATTGTGTATAACGTCCATACGTTATATGATATATTTACTCGCTACATGGCAGAAATAATATGCCTAAAGACCGAAGTTTGCAAAAAACTGGAGTATTGATTGATGCGACTGAGCTAGCTTCCATTGACAAGGTGTTTGTTTTACAATGCACTTCTGAATTGCTATTATGTTTTTCATTGTTTTGCAAACCCCAACTAAAGCAATGTTCTTCAGTATTGATGAAGTTCTTTTCCTTTTATATGTTCTGAGATGTTACTGGAAATACACTACTGATTATATTAAATATCAATGTCCTTGTCATTTCGAAGTTCTAAGTCCGATTATCAAATTTCTAAAATAAATTGTTGTACAGATAATTAGATGCCCTGGTCTGTACATGAGATTCCTTTATGTCATATAAACTACATGTCTCATTAGTCATTAGATGTATTTTAAGATCTAGTGGAGAAAGAGAGGATGAATCCAGTTTACACATCTATGCTTTTCTTCGTGAGCTTTCTTCCAATGGACAGTAATCATATGTTAGATGTGGTATATGGTATGTTTTTTGTACAGACTGTTAGGTTGAGGTAATTTTCTGTTTCCTCTGGAAAACTCATTAAAAAGCATAAGCAATTGATTTTTATGAGCTCTTTTGACTTAATTTACCATTGAAATCATTTTTAGCTTATAATGTTGTTTCCCTGCTGAATAAATTGCACTGTACTGGTAGATTGTCACTTGTCTCACACTGCACTTCTTTCGTAGCAATAAACACCAAGTACCAGGGTAGAGGGAACAGAATTGCACTTCATACTGTTATGGATGCACCTTATCTCTATTAAGTATGTAACCCCACGTACAAATATACATCTTAAACAAATGTTATACCTCTTTATCATTCTCAATATGCCTTATTAATTATTCTAACTAATAACCTCAATACATGTTTCATGAAAAAATATCATCGAAGCCCTCAGTATGTATAGTATACATTTTTTATGTACAAAAATGCAATTTACTTGTAAATAAAATAAAATAAAATATATGGTCTCAAATATAACTTTTCATCAAACTCATTCTGGGGTATCTAGTACTCCCTCCGTTCGTTTTTATAAGACGTTAGACAGCTTGCTTTCTACTGTTTTGGGCAGTGTCTGAATGTCTAAAACGTCTTATAAAAGTGAACAGAGGTTGTTAATGAAGTATATTAAAAACGATAAAAAGGTATAACCAATTCATCTATGTGGTACTCCCTCCGTTCCTAAATATAAGGTGTATCGATTTCCGTACAAGTCAACCATTTGAATGTTTGACCAAATTATAGAATAGAATATCAACATCTGCAATACCTAATATATAAAATATGAAACTACTTTTTCATATCGAATCAAACGATATAAATTTGGTGTTGTGCATATTGATATATTTTTCTAAAAACTTGGTCAAACATGCACATGTTTGACTTTAAAAAAAACAAATAGAGCTTATATAAAAGAACGGAGGGAGTATATGAGAGGCGAGATTATGTACTCCCAGGAGTATATACCTAAATTCATCTATGCATCATATTTTTTGCATACACCTTTTTACATACAAATGTGTACATATTTCACAAATATAGTAAATACTATGGGCTCACTTGCAAATTTTTCATGTACCCCACTTTGGAGTATTTTAGATATTGTACATTAAAAAAAAAAAAAGGGCAGCCCAGTGCATGTAGCTCCTGCTTGCGCAGGGTCCGGGGAAGGGTCCGACCACTTTGGGTCTATAGTACGCAGCCTTTCCCTACATTTCTGTAAGAGGCTGTTTCCAGGACTTGAACCCGTGACCTCATGGTCACAAGGCAGCAGCTTTACCACTGCGCCAAGGCTCCCCTTCAGATATTGTACATTAACATATTAAAAATGATTAAGTAGTATATATACTACTCCCTCCGTCCGGAAATACTTGTCATAGGAATGAATGTATTTAGATGTCTTTTAGTTCTAGATACATTTATTTTAGGAAGGCGAAAGGGACATCTATGAGATGGCCAAGAGCCGAGAGAGGAAGACGAGGGATGTTGACCAAATCAAGTGCGTCAAGGACGGAGCAGATCAACTCCTGGTGAAGAACGAGGAGATTAAGCATAGATGGCGGGAGTACTTTGACAAGTTGTTCAATGGGGAGAGTGAGAGCTCTACCATTGATCTGGATGACTCCTTTGATGATACTAGCAGGCGTTTTGTGAGGCGAATTCAGGAGTCGGAGGTCAAGGAGGCTTTAAAGAGGATGAAAGGAGGCAAGACGATGTGCCCCAATTGTATCCCCATTGAGGTGTGGAGAGGCCTCGGGGACATAGCGATAGTATGGCTAACCAAACTTTTCAACCTCATTTTTCGGGCAAACAAGATGCCAGAAGAATGGAGATGGAGTATATTAGTACCAATCTTCAAGAACAAGGGGAATGTTCAGAGTTGTACTAATTACTGTGGAATTAAGCTGATGAGCCATACAATGAAGCTATGGGAGAGAGTCATTGAGCACAGTGTAAGAAGAATGACAAGCGTGACCAAAAATCAGTTTGGTTTCATGCCTGGGAGATCGACCATGGAAGCCATTTTCTTGGTACGACAACTTATGGAGAGATATAGGGAGCAAAAGAAGGACCTGCATATGGTGTTCATTGACTTGGAGCCTTGGAGAAACACAAAGTCCCAACAAAGTACATTACCCTCATCAAGGACATGTACGATAATGTTGTGACAAGTGTTCGAACAAGTGATGGTGACACTGACGACTTCCCAATTAAGATAGGGCTGCATCAAGGGTCAGCTTTGAGCCCTTATCTTTTTGCCTTGGTGATGGATGAGGTCACAAGGGATATACAAGGAGATATCCCATGGTGTATGCTCTTTGCGGACGATGTGGTGCTAGTCGATGAGAGCCGGATGGGGGTCAACAGGAAGTTGGAGTTATGGAGGCAAACCTTGGAATCGAAAGGTTTTAGACTTAGTAGGACTAAAACCGAGTACATGAGGTGCGCTTTCAGTACTACTAGGAACGAGGAGGAGGAGGATGTTAGCCTTGATGGGCAAGTGGTGCCTCAGAAGGACACCTTTCGATATTTGGGGTCAATGTTGCAGAAGGATGGGGATATCATTGAAGATGTGAACCATCGAATTAAAGCCGGATGGATGAAGTGGCGCCAAGCTTCTGGCATTCTTTGTGATAAGAGGGTGCCACGAAAGCTAAAAGCCAAGTTCTATAGGACGGCAGTTCGACCCGCAATGTTGTATGGCGCTAAGTGTTGGCCGACTAAAAGGCGACATGTGCAACAGTTAGGTGTGGCGGAGATGCGCATGTTGAGATGGATGTGTGGCCACACAAGGAAGGACCGCATTCCGAATGATGATATACGAGATAGAGTTGGGGTGGCGCCAATTGAAGAGAAGCTTGTCCAACATTGTCTGAGATGGTTTGGGCATATTCAGCGCAGGCCTCCAGAAGCCCCAGTGCACAGCGGACGGCTTAAGCATGCTGATAATGTCAAAAGAGGCCGGGGTAGACCGAACTTGACATGGGAAGAGTCCGTAAAGAGAGATCTGAAGGACTGGAGCATCACCAAAGAACTAGCCATGGACAGGGGTGCGTGGAAGCTTGCTATCCATGTGCCAGAACCATGAGTTGGTCGCGAGATCTTATGGGTTTCACCTCTAGCCTAGCCCAACTTGTTTGGGACTAAAGGCTTTGTTGTTGTTGTATTTGGATGACAAGTAATTCCGGACGGAGGGAGTACCACATTGAAGCAGCACAAGGTTGTGGAGGAGCAACTCCACCTTGCTGCTACAATGTGTACAACACAAGTGTTGAAGGAATAACTTCAACGTGTTGTGCTAGATATCACTCTAGAGGCGGAGATAGGGCCAATATGGCAACAGGAGTTCATTCCTAAACTTCTAGAGCACAAGATCTAGTCCATTATCTTAGATAAGAACAAGTTCTATTATAGGTAGTGGGTACATAGGCTGGGTTACAAATTAGAGGTGAGGACCTCTATTTATAGGGCTTTGGGAAACCTTCAGATCTCACTTATACTTATTGCTAGAACACTCTAGAAAACATTGCTTAATATTCACCATTCTACTCATAGCTAGAAGACTAGAAAACAGTAGCTAGGGTGAGAAAAGAAATACTAGACTAGAGGTATCTAGAAGCAGACATATTTGATATATGATTTTATTTTTATTTTCCTCATCTATTGTTCCTCATCATTCTCCTCTGGTTGTTTGGAACTCAACCTCGAGTTATCTTCATAGGGCGCTTCTTCTAGGTGGTAGAGAGTCAAGTCCGCAACATCGTAAGTGTTAGATATACCCATGTCGTTTGGAAGATTTATCACATAAGCATTATCATTTATCTTCCTTATAATAGAGAATGGCCTATACTTTCGCTGCCTAAGCTTCCATTTAACACCTAAAGACAGCCTCTCTTTTTGGAGGTAGACCATCACCTCACCAACTTGGAATAATTGTGGCCTGCTTTTGCAGTCAGCAAGTTGTTTATATTTCTGATTTTGTGCTTCCAAAACACCATGAAACTCTTCAAATAACTCAGTGTAATTATCAGCAAAGGACAATGCTGATTTTGAGTTTCCCCTTGATGGTAGCTTCACCACGTCCACCACATGTGTTGGAACTTTAGCGCAGACAATGGAAAAAGGACTCCTTCCTGTGGATCTATGCTTGGAGTTATTGTTGGAGAACTCTGCAAGAGATAAAGCCAAATCCCATAGTCCCTTTCTTTCTCCACAAATGCAACATATCAGATTACCCAAAAATTTGTTTATAACTTCAGTTTGTTCATCTGTTTGTGGATGGGCAGTGCTGGAAATTTTTACTTAGTGTTGAATTGCTTCCACAAAGTGAGCCAAATGCAACAAGAAATTTGCTACCACGGCCTGAGACGATGGCCCTTGGAACTCCATGAAGTCTGACCACTCTAAAGAGTAGGTTTGCCACATGGTGACCATCCATTGTCTTGCGACATGGGATGAAATGAGCCATCTTAGAGAATTTGTCTATGACTACAAACACAACATCACTCCCTCGTCTTGTTCTTGGCAAGCCCAAGATGAAGTCCATAGAGATATCCTCCCATGGAGCAACAGTAACATGCAAAGACATGTATAAGCCTGTGTTCTGAGCTTGGCCTTTGCAGGTTTGATATATAGGACACCGTTGAACAAACTTTCCAGCATCTCTCTTTAGTTGTGGCCAAAAGTAACAAGCCTCTAGGTTAGCGATAGTCTTGTTGCATCCAACATGGCCAATAAGATCACTTGAACGGAGTTCTCTAACCAGTTTGTCACCTAGAGAAGGGATGCACAAATGATTATTTTTGAAGAGATAACCATCTTGCATCAAATAGTCATCACCTAATGGCTGGCCCCTTGTGTGCTTCACCCAAACGTGGCCAAAGTCTTTGTCATCCTCAAACAACTCCTTTATTTGGTTCATGCCTGGAAGTTTAGATGGCTGGCCCCTTGTGTGCTTCACCCAAACGTGGACAAAGTCTTTGTCATCCTCAAACAACTCCTTTATTTGGTTCATGCCTGGAAGTTTATACTCAAAAGAAGTCAAGAGGCATGCACGACAACTCAAAGCAACTGCCACTCGGTTAGTTGTTCCAGATTTATGCACGATGAGATAATTAAACCTCTCAAGATATGTTGCCCATCTTGCTAGCATGCGATCAACATGCTTTTGATTTCTAAAATGCTTCAAGGATTGATGGTCATTGTAAACAATGAACTCTTTAGGCAGCAAATAGACTTCCCAAATTTTCAAAGCTCTGAAAACAGTGTACAATTCTTGCTAATAAGTACTACATTTCTTCAAGTTGAGTAGTGCTCATTTTCCTTTAGTACTCCTAGCACCTTCCGAATGTGATCAAAGTGTTCATCCTCATTCTTGCTATAGATCAAGATGTCATCAAAATAAACCACAACAAAGTGAGATAAGAAGGGCAGAAGGACTTGGTTCATCAATTGCATAAAAGGTACTTGGTGCATTTGAGAGTCCAAATGACATTACTAGCCATTCAAACAACCCTACCTTTGTCTTGAAGGCTGTTTTCCATTCATCCCCGGGTTTGATACAAATTTGATGATATCTGCTTCTTAAATCTAGCTTTGTGGACACTCTTGTTCCACTAAGCTGATTCAACATATCATCTAGACGGGGAATTGGGAATCTATACCTCATGGTGACCTTGTTAATGGCTCTGGTGTCCATACACATGTGCCAAGATCCATCTTTCTTGGGCGTGAGTATGGCTGGTACAACACATGGACTAATACTTTCTCGAATGTGCCCCTTTTGCAGCAATTCCTTCACTTTCTCGTTCAATATTACCATGCTCTTTTGGGCTCATTCGATAGTGTGGAAGATAAGGAAGACTTGCTCCCAGAATTAAGTCAATTCTATGTTGAATTTCTCTCATCGGTTGCAGGCCTTGTGGCTCTTCAAGTATGTTATTAAATTCCGCTAATAAGCAATGTACCTTTGCTGGAATTTCAATAGCCGGGTGCTCTTCTCCTTTTACAATAAGTGCAACACACACATCCGCCCTTCAAATCTTCCATAAACTCATTACAGATGTGGGAGATAGTTTTAACATACTTTCCCCCTCCTCCTTAGAGATATACCATCAGTTTTATTTGGTAGAATAACGATCTTTCTCTTGTTCCAAATGAAAGACTAAGAATTTTCCTTGCCCTTGTGTGTAGTATCCACATCAAATTGCCAAGGTCTTCCTAGAAGGACATGGCTGGCGACCATATCAACTACATCACACAACACATTTCAGCGATAATGCTTGCCCAAAGAAAGTGGCAGGTTGCATTGTTTGGTGATGCTCATATTCACTCCTTTGTTGATCCACCCAATAGTGTAGGGGTTTGGATGATCTTGAGTCTCAAGCTTTAAATGGTTCACTAACTTTTGGGAGATAAGATTCTCGCAGCTACAATTATCAATCACTCATTTGCATACCTTGCCATTCACCGTGCATTTGCTCTCAAATATTTTCTTCCGTTGTGTGTCATCAGGTTGTGATGTGGAGCATAGGAGAGGCCTGAATTACACATACCACCTCTTCACCTTCTTGATAGACCTTTGTCCATCTATATCCTCAGATCCGTATTCTTCCTCATCGCCTTCACCATCATGGATAGTTGTGTTAACAAATTTCTTCAATGGGCAACCGCTGGATATGTGTCCCTCCTCACCACATTTATAGCATTTTGGGCCTTCATTCGCCTTACCCTTGCCTTTAGTTTGCTTTGGGATGGGCCGTTTTGCCTTTGGTGGAGCGGTCTTTTCTTCCACTCTATTAGTGTGACTCTTAGATGAGCCTTCAACATGAGGATATGCAGTCTTTCTTGTCCTCACAAACCTCTCGGGCTTTAAGGCTAGAGCATGTGCTCGATCAATGGACCAGATTTGTTGCACCATCAATCGATCTTGAATAGCGTCATTGAGACCATTGATGTACCTCACAACTTGTTGATCATCGTTTCGGTAAGGTTGCACCTCACTTGTAGCCCTGGAAACTCCTCCGTGTAATCTGAAATAGTTCTATTCCCTTGAATACAGTTTTGAAATTGGATAAATAGGATCTGGTCATAATCAACATGCAAAAATCTCCCTTTCAAAAGACTCTTCATTTGCCGCCAAGTTCTCACACGCGGTTCTCCTCTCAGCCTGCGCTCTTCTTGAACACGGTGCCATGATGCACCGGCTCCTCCTTTCATCTTGTACGCGACCAAAGGAACTCTACGATTTTCTGGAACCTCCATGACCTTAAAGAAAGTCTCCACTTCATATAACCAATCAAGGCATCCTTCAATATCGATATTTCCATTAAAAGTTGGTATCTCAGCTTTCACCTTGTATGTATCCCTTGCATATTTAGGGTTGGGTACTCTCCGATATGCATAGAGATCAGGTTCTTCAAGGGCATCATCATATTCTTCACCTTTAGAAGTTCCAACATAAATTGGCCTTCTTGAAGTACGCTGAACTGCACGTTGTTGTGGTGGTCTTGCTCCAAGATTACCTCCCCTTCTTCATCGTTGAACATCTTCTTTAGATGAATCTTCTTCATTGCCAGCAGGGAAAACACCCGTTCTTATCATCTCAATGAGCTGACGGAATTTCCGATTAAGATTGTCACACAACTCTTTGATCTGTTGTTCTGCATCATCCATCCTCTTCTCCAATTGCTACATTGCTTGCTGCAGCTCGCTCTCAAAGAGAACATTAAGAACTAGTATGGATCAACAGAGCTTTGATACCACCTGAAGCAGTACAAGCTTGTGGAGGAGCAACTCCACCTTGCTGCTACAATGTGTACAACACAAGCGTTGGAAGGAACAACTTCAACATGTCATGCTAGATATCGCTCTAGAGGCAGAGATAGGGCCGATATGGCTGCAGGAGTTCAATCCAAAACTCCTAGAGCACAAGATCTGGTCCAAAATCTTGGATAAAAACAAGTTCTATTATAGTAGTGGGTACATAGTCTGAGCTACAAACTAGAGGTGAGGACCTCTATTTATAGGGTTTTGGGAAGTCTTCACATCTCACTTCTACTTATGGCTAGAATGCTCTAGAAAACATTACTTAATATTCACCATTCTACTCATAGCTAGAAGACTCTAGAAAATAGTAGCTAGGGTTGAGAAAAGAAATAGTAGACTAGAGTAGAGGTATCTAGAAGTAGTTAGACATATTTGATATTTTATTTTATTTTTATATTCCTCATCACACATGGCAGTATATGAAACGGTGGTGTAACTACACCTGGTTGTAGGATGTATTTTTCCTATATATTACACAAGACTTGGGTACAAGGATGAACAAATAGCCGAATACAGACTCCTAGGCCAATAGCAATACTCCTTAACACTCCCCTCAAATGCAAAGGGTATGCAATAGCATTGCATTTGATGAAGTGTAACACTAGAAGAAAATAATAATCCAAAATCCAAAATCCAAAATCCAAAATCCAAAATCCAATACTCCTTTTGGCCGCTAAAGTACCACATACTGCAGACTTAGCGAACGGTGTAGAAAGACCCAGTGCCAGCTAGCAGGTCCAGTGATCAGAGGAAACAACGGCGAGCAGGTCCAGCAGGGAGCGGGAGCGGCGCACTGGGCAGTCTCCTGGTGAGCAGCAGCGTCAGTTGGGAGCTTTAAGTTAACATAAGCAGCTGTCTTGGAGAGAGGAGGGAACGTCAATCTGGGGACTACAAGCTCCTGGTCATGAGAGCTAGTACAAGAAAAGGAAGTAGCAGCCCAGTCCAAGGAGGAGATGGGCCATCCAAATTGGGATGGTTACCTGGTGTGACTTGGGGTACCATGTTACCCGTGCAACTTATCTCTATTGCATAGCCCAAGGAGCATAACGTACACAAGACTTGGGGTACAAGGAAGGACACATAGCCTAATACAGACTCTAGACCAATACTAATACTACTTAAAATGTACCACCTCCCTGTTATGAGCAACTTGTGAGTGAATAGCCAATGCCCCACATGTAAGGCTTGCCTTCTAGTTCCGCCCCATCCTATTTTCCATGTACTAGTCTTAGCAAGGCAAGGTCTCAACAGGATGGAAGAAAGGCTCCATGGAGTCTCATCTTGGGCAAAGTGGAGCTGGTGAGGAAAGAAAGGAGGACCACGCCGATCTTGGGAGAGAACAGATGGGATGACAAGAGCATTGTTTATAAGGCGGTAAGGCAACCTAAGGCGAGCACCACCTGCTCTAGCGCCTAAGCGACGCCTAAGTGCCTAAGGTAGGCATATTTGTAAGGTGCTGCCAGGGCGCCTTATCGCCTAAGAGTCGTCTAAGTGTCTTATTGAATTCATGCTTCAACTAACTCATCCAAAAGTCCGAACTGATGAAGAGAGGCAAACACTATATTTCAATACTCCCCCTCACGTCTAGGCTATTTTAGTCCTTAGATGTGGGATCGACGTAGGCCGCATAATTTTTTTTTTAATACTGCATTGGCAGGGTCTTGAACTCGAGACCTTTTGGCTCAGATACCATATTGAATTCATGCTTAGCCAACTCATCCAAAAGTTCGGACTAATGGGTGAACTGGTTAGGTGCATAAACTTGCAACCAAGAGGTTCAGGGTTTAAAACCTAGTAAAGCAATAAATAATCGCGGCCTACCCCCGCTTCCGCTGCCCACATTATAAACTTCAAAGATACCGCCGGGGGCGACGTTTTGCACCTTGAGAGGTACCGTCACGAGCGTCTTGCGGATGTCAGAGGACGCGATTGTAGGTAACCACTAGTTTTGCCAAGACTGGAGGAAGCCCACCAAGCGCTACGGTTTTGCCAGGACCGTGTGTGCGGTTGTAGTGGCTTTCACAAAAGTAATTCAGATGTGTCGATATAGTCTTAGCCGTCGGACGCGACCAATGCCATGGTCGGTGTCGTGCACGTCTTGCGGTAGTACTGTCAGAGGACGCATGTCCATCCTTGTAGACGAGGTTGTAGAGGCAGCGGCGGTGTGTTGACGAGGTTGTTGATGAAGACCACATTGATGTAGACCTTGGAGATGAAGTGTCGGCGATGGCGTTGCAGTAGCGTGCCGACTATGATGCGTCACTTGAAGGCGTCCATGTGGCGGTGAAGTGTTTATGCTATGTCGTGCCGGAGAAGTCGATGAAGAATTGCATCTCTTTCCACAACGGCTTGACGTGTGGTTGATGCATGTCCATGTTCCTTCTCGTAGGTGTGGTATTGGCTTGTAGCCTCGCGAGTCATACATGTCGATGAAGGGGCACATGGTCGATGAGATGTCGATCGGTGTAGATGTCGATGCAGTTGCAGCAGGCCGACTCGGTGTAGATGTGTTTGGCTGGCTGCACCCCGTCCGTGAGATGCTGATGCTGGAGATAGTGGGTCGATGAAAGCTGAAGACGCGTGGAGCCGGGTCCCGATGAAGCTCGATGTCGATGCTATCTGTTGCAGCTCGATCGTAGCATGCACATGGACCCGCCACATGCATGTATGGCAATTGATTCCATCAGCATGCATTTGGTCGTGTCGTGCATGTATGTGAAGCTTAATGGTGCATCTGCATAGTGTAGATTCCGGCGTCGTGGTCGGCTTAGTAGGATGCACGGTGAAGTCGACGGAGCGGAAGAAACAGCCCTCCCGTGATCCGTGGAGTGCGCGTGGTCCGTCACTTGGAGCGCTGGCCACCACTATGGTAACGACCTGGGTTTGCCTCGATCTTTTCGGGCACCAGATCTACTTGTGCATGCACTTGTGCGCATGCACGCACGCTGCTTTGGACTTGGAAGCCTCAAACCATCATGTGTGAGTGCTTGCACGTGGAAAGCAACATTTTGGCTCTGTTGATGGATGTTGCGGTCGATGGATCGCATGCATGCGTAGATCGATGTTCATGGAGTCGTCCGCTGCCTGCCGTAGTGGACTTGATCGAAGCCGCCGCCATGCTGAAGACGCTGATCCGTTTCCTGCTGGATTTCCTTACCGGATCTACTAATCAATCGGGTTTATTTGTTGGCTAAGAAAAGAAAAATCGATCTAAGAGAATTTCAAAATCGGAATTGTTCTAAATCTATGGAATTGATCTAATCTATGAAAAACTGATCTGATCTTTGATCCATCGGGTACGCCCCCCCCCCCCCCCCCCCCCCCCCCCCCCCGCGGGGAGAGTAGAGATTAATCTCCATAGGGGCGGCGCGCTGCGGAAGTGGTGGAAAGTCTTAAGATCGGCGCCGTTGGACAAGCTGCTCTAATACCATATTGAATTCATGCTCCAGCCAGTTGGTCCAAAAGTCCGAACTATGGGAGAGGGCCGGACATTATACTCCAACACGTCTAAGCCTTAAAAACAATGAACATGAGTTAGAAGTGATATGATCTGTGCAGTGGTGTTCCAGAGGTTATGCAAAGTGCAATATTACTCCATCTACCATGGTGTTTTATGTTTATTATTGCAAAAAGTGGTGATGTGTGCCACACGTGGCAATCTACTTGGTGGAAAGTGGGAGTTACGCTTCCCTGAATAATGCTATCTCTTGGTAAAGCTTGATGATCCTAGTTTCAATTATTGCAGTCACTTGAAAGTGTTGAAGAAGCTTTGGTTAAGTTAGAAAATTTGCTTCAAGAATTGCATCTTTCCAGTTCCAACTCTGGTAAGGAGGATCTAAAGGCTGCATGTTCGGATCTAGAAATGATCAGAAGACTGAAGAAGGAAGCAGAGTTTCTTGAGGCTTCCTTTCGAGCAAAAGCAGAATATCTGGAGGTGAGCTTAGTATTTTTACTATTTTTCTTCTACTGCAATTATCTGCAGTAGACATGTACTTTCCTATTTGAAAACAGTCAGTCTCGCATACAAGTAACGTTATCACAGTGATTTTGGTTTTCCAATAGCAGAATATCTGGAGGTGGCTATGAAGGACTAATTGTTCCTTGCATTTCTAGATCTCATTTCTTTTGGTTTTTCCAATAGAAGTAGTTTAGGCTCCTGAGCTCCTTTCTGACTGGTTCTGGGGATGATTTATTTGTTTGAAGAAGTTTGTCCATCCTTCCACATGCTGCAAGTGCATGGTTTAGATCATGAACATGAAGTTATTTAGTTGATTCCAGTAATACTACCATGACTCTAAAGGGCAGACTGCACAGTTAAATCTATTTGCACATCTATTATTATCTTTGGTGTGCTTGTCTCAACAGTTTTCCAGAAACATGCAGAAGTTAATATTGAAACTGGAACTGGAATTGTTATAGATATCTGTTTAACATTGAATATTTCCATTACCAACTCAGGATGAATATTCTTACTAGTATACTTTGGACAATGGCATGCTTGTTCATCCGATAGTCAGAATCTTGCATACTTAGTTCTGTGTTCGTCATAATATAAGGCGCGCAAACATGAACCCCAATTGTATAGTCAATTATATCATAGGGTGACACAATAACGATTTTACACAACCATGATACATGTGCTAAAGTTTTTGATGGTTGATAGGCTGATACTATTAGCAGAGTGTTGCCTCCTGCTGGCGAGGGAGAATATGGAAAGACGGGCAGCATGGTTAATGAGGTTTTAACACCACAAAAACCAGTAAATAGGTGATATTCTCTTGTAACTGTTGTGATAGGTGATTTGACGGTGAAAATAAAATGATTTCCGTTTTTTGTTATTATTATGTTAGGATGGAGAACAATCGTCGTCCGTTTTGGGACTTTTTTGGTACAACTTCTGGAAGGAAAATTGTGCCAGCACAGCAAGCTGTGGATCAGGATGTATGAATTTGTGCATTATCTTCTCTACGTCATTTCTCTGCATTCAGGGCAGCGTGACTCTCCTCTATGGTTTGTGGGGTCGCTGGGTGGGTCATTGAGCTGCCGCATTGGGTGTATGTGACACAGCTTTGCTGGTACTGTGACAGCATGCAGTCACCACACAGCCCCACACACGTTCACACCTCTGACTACATTCCCCACACCATATACTCCCATGTTTTATTTTCCGTAAGAAAGCGCCCACATTTTGGCCACCAATCAGTCTCCAAGTCATGTTGACCGCCCACACACGGAAAAGAAGAGAAAATAGGCAGCACACATCAATGACATTACGTGGGGCTGGCCCAACTAAAATCAGCAGCAAACTATGCGCCTATGGCTGGGCGTGGCGTAGCGTGCCATTGCTTCTAGTCATCATCACCTATTATGCAAATGAGTTTTTGTAAGAAGTACATATTACTGGAAAATAATATCTACAACAATTTTATCTCAAAAGATGTTTTCTTGCACCACATTAAACTTTCTTATAGGATTTCCCTGTTTTTTTCATTTGTGGAAGGCTTCTGCTGCCAAGGTGGATCAAATAGACATGGAGTCAAATGACATCTGCCGCTTTGAACAGTTGAGACGTGAGTTGATTGAGTTAGAAAGGAGAGTGCAGAAGAATGCAGATAGTGCTAAAAAAGAGGAGGTATGCTTGTTTAACACATATTTTTAGATAGCAAACGAGAATGCAGTTGGTATTTGAGCCAACACTTGAACCTGAGACTCTGCAACCTCCATGGAAACGACATGACGATCAATCGGTCATGTTCTATTTGTAGTTCTGTTACATACCATGACTATACCATAATGGCTGGCTTTGATATTGTAGAAGTTTCTTCAGCTTTGATGAGTTATTCATCCAGCCATGTCCTGTTTTCAGTTTCAGGAAACGGAGGTTCCAGATGAAACAATGGGTCCTTCTGAGTCAGCACCCCCTCTGTCAGGGCCTTCTGGTTCAGTAATCAAGAAAGAAAATGTTATTACAAAATCAGTAGAGAAAGTTAAGGAGAGTACGACGGTATGACCATTTGAATTTTATTCATACATTTGAATAAGAAAATCCTGTAACACAGTAACTTCCACAAACATTCAAAACAACTTGTGCGTTTGGCCATTTCTTGACCAGATTTTGTGTTGTTTTCTGACAGTAACGATGCTTGATGGCATCAAAGGGTGTTAATATTATCTATGGTGATAAATTTTGACAACACACAACAGTATTAGTAGAGTGATATGATTGCAAATTATTTTGGTAGGGAACCTAATAGTCTATGTAGCTGTTGCCTCTTTTCATTCCTTGCATAAGCTAATAAGAGTATCAAAGGGTTAAAGTCTATTTCATCTTCTTTGTGCTGCACAGATTGTGTTGCAAGGGACACAGCTCTTAGCAATTGATACAGGAGCTGCTATGGGTCTACTGAAAAGATCTCTTATTGGGGAGGAACTAACTCAGAAGGAGAAGCAGGCTCTTCAGAGAACCCTGACAGATTTGGCATCTGTTGTTCCAATAGGAATACTCATGCTTCTACCAGTGAGTATTTTGTTCGGATTTGTACCTTCTGAACATGTTATGTGGGAGCAGACATATAAGCGTCGTGGTCGCCGCTCGGCGCCTCCGCAGTCTAGTTCAGAGATAACACCAATACAAGATGGAATCGCTCTTGGTAATCCTCCAGATAGGGGAACACATCATCAGGAAGAATTCCTATTGATGGGGGGATTGCTACTGCAAGCAGAGTCCTTAGGTGGAATTACTATTGATAGGAAAGCTATAGGTTAGTCCGTATAGAATGACCATAGTTTCGTTCGTGTCTGAGTTAGAGCTCAGAGTCGGTTTGTAAGGCAGACCTTCTCTATATATGAGGTACACACGCACAATATCTGCACCTAGGGTCTCCAGCCCTAGATGCATCTTCCCTTCCACGGCTCCCTAGTGCTCCCGTACTGATCCTAATCTAATCCTCGCGTTCCCACAAATCAAGTTGTGACATTTTGGTTTTAGAGCCAGCCGTTCCTTCTTCCATGGGGACCAACGATAGTGATGATGCTTGGAAACAAGAGTTCATGCAGCTCATGAAGGACACCAAGGCAAACACGGAGACCACCAAGCAGTTGATGGCTGCCACGAACCAACATCTTGACGACACCATTGCTCGTTTGGACAGCCATGATGGCCTGCTCGATTCCCTCGCCAAATGGCTAGACTGCCATGGGACTCGTCTGGCATGTATTGAAGACGCCAGCCAATCGGGACGGATGCTGTCAAGGAAGATGCAGAGAGTGCAGTCGCTGAAGACAAGTTGGCGGGCCCGCCTGCTTGCAGGACGGATCAGAACCACAATGGCGATCTGTCCACCTCGTACGATTGAGGATAGCAAGGCCACCAGCATTTTGGCGTCTTCAAGATGTCGTTCACATCCTTTGGCAGCACGGAGGACGCCCCAAGAGCATCGACAGCCGGGCTCTTCAAACGCCCCCTATACGTTGGCATGTGGATGGACCAGTAAGTGATTGGTCACAAAATCAATCATTCCTGATTGGCACCCCTCATATCCAGCCCATATCTAGGGCGATATGGGGAGGCCCATACGCGCCCGGGCGGGCCCAACATTGGTCCGACAGACAGTACCCGCCACAAAATTCATCAAATCTCCCTCACCTTGCGGATCAACCCTTTTCCTCTCCTCTCTTCTCCCTCATCCGCACAGGCCCTACCCTAGCCCCGCTGCTATCCCGACCCCTTGGTGCCGCCCAGGACACCGTCGCCTCCTCGGACGTTGTTGTGGTACGTCCGGCTATTCTCGGACTGCACCTTGCCCTCCATGTATTCAACAAATTGTCCGAGCAGTTTTTTTAATTTTTTTTTGTAGGCACAATGATAGATTTGGAGGTTAACAAGGATCTTGATGAATTAATGAGAAAGGACTTCTTCGATTCATCGGAACCGGATGGAGATGCCGAGATGATGATGATCATGAACAAACAAGAGATGGGCAGGGAGGTGGAGCACATTTCGAACTTCAAGGGTTTGATCAAAGGGAGAAGAGTTTCCAATTGGGATAGGGTCGCCAGAGGACGGCTGCTCTAGAAGTACTACTTTAAGCCCAGACCAACAGTCCTTGATATTTTTTCCCATATGCGTAAACCCTTGTTCTTGCGTGTGGTGGAGGGAGTGGATGCACATGATTCGTACTTCAGACTCATTAGAGATTGTTGCAGACAAGTCTCATTCTCTCCTAGGCAGAAATGCACTGGTACTCTGAGAATGCTTGCATTAGGTACCGTCGTCGATAACGTTGGTGAAATGACCCGGATGGGGGAGAGCACATGCCTGAAGACCAATCTGAGATTTGCCCGCGTAATGGTGAAGGCGTTTGGAGCAGAGTATCTAATAAAACCAAATGTGGAAGATACAGAAAGGTTGATGGCTATTGGAGCGTCAAGAGGTTTTCCAGGTATGTCCGGTCCAGTTGATTGCATGCATTGACAATGGAAGAACTGCCTCAAAAGGTTTGCGCGGGATGTACCAAGGTCACATAAAAGAGACCATCATACTCGACGCAGTGGCATCAATGGACTTGTGGATTTGGCATGCCTGGTTCTCACGATGACATCAATGTTCTCCGGCGATTTTCCCTGTTCAGGAGACTTTGTAATGGGAAAGCGCCACAGTGCAACTACACAGTCAATGAGCATGACTACAACATGGGGTACTACCTTGCCGATGGTATCTGTCCCAGTGGTGCGACGTTTTTGAAGACCATATCCGATCCCCATGGCAACAAACAAAGCCACTTTGCAACAATGCAAAAAGCAACTAAGAAGGATGTGGATGTTGAAGTTGTTACATTATATGTGGATTGCACTAGTCCTTTCCATCAGTTCGGACTTTTGGTTGCGTTGGCTAGTGCAAGGCTTAACATGGTATCAGGGCCGAAGCTCTTGAGTTCAAGTCCTGGCTTTCGCGATTTTCAAAAAAATTGTTGCCGCCCCCTATGTGTCCACGTATAGGCCTCTTGAGCCATACCTCTGAGTCTGTCCACGTGTTGACTTTTCGCGTCACACGTGAGAGGGGGTGTTGAAGTGTATATGTGGATTGCCTAACCCTTTCCATAAGTTCAGACTTTTGGTTGCGTTGGCTAGTGCATGAAGCTTAACATTGTATCGGAGCTAGGGTCTTGAGTTCAAGTCCTGGCTTTCACAATTTATTTAAAAGATTGCTGGTAGCCCCCCCCCCCCTTGTGTCCACGTAGAGGCCTCTTGAGTCATCCGTGAGTTTCGCGTGCCGTCGCTCTCTTCCGGTTGCACGTGTTGACTTGTCTTTCCCGTCACACGTGAGAGGGGGTGTTACAGTATATGTGGATTGCACTAGTCCTTTCCATCAGTTCGGACTTTTGGTTGCGTTGGCTAGTGCATGAAGCTTAACAGAAGTGTATATGTGGATTGCCTAGCCCTTTCCATCAGTTCGGACTTTTGGTTGCGTTTGCTAGTGCATGAAGCCTAACATGGTATCAGGGTCTAAGGTCTTGATTTCAAGTCCTGGCTTTTGCAATTTATGAAAAAATGCTATTCCCCCTCGTTGTCCATGTATAGGCCTCTTGAGCCATACCTCCGAGGCACATGTTGACTTCCCGTGTGACACGTGAGAGGGGGTGCTGGAAATGATATTGGATTGGCTAGCTCTTTTCATTAGTTCAGACTTTTAGCTGCGTTTGCTAGTGCATGAAGCTTAACAGTGGAGAGGACATTCAGAGTGCTCCAAGCTCGTTGGGGTATTGTTCGTGGAGCTGCAATGATGTGGGAATCAGAGACTTTGTGGCAGCTGATGACATGTTGTGTCATTTTACACAATATGATTGTCGAGGAGGAGGGTGAAGGGGTAGCCCGAATCCATGATTTTGGGAAGTCTGGAGAACAAGTCCACATCCTGAAACAAGATGCAGATCAGATTCTGAATTTTCTGCATATGCATCAGAATCTTCAAGGTCAACAGGTGCACGTGTAGCTACTCAATGATGTTGTGAAGCATATGTGTACCCACAATGGAAACCAAGGAGGAAACCCAAGAAGTTTAATGTTTAAATTGTGCACTTCAAATAATTTTTATGTTTGAACTATGTATTTTGCCTACGAACAAATGTTATTTATATGTATGATCGACATACATGGATTTGCATGAATTTGAGGGTTTTGATATGAGGAGTGTGGCTGTCCGACAAGACATATAAGGGGCCGTCCGATGCTGTTTGGGGTCACGCCAGTGCACGTTCGCGGACGTTTAGGGGACTGGATTTGCAAAGTCCAGCTGTAAATGCTCTAACTTGGCTAAATTTGTGCGAGCAATTTTTGGAGCCTAGGACACACACCCCAACGATAAGGTCTGGATGGCATCCTATCACATGTCTGACAAGGCCCGCAAGTGATATATACACCTTCTACGTGCTGAGGACAGCCGCCCAGGCTGGGATCATGTTTCTGCTCTTGCAAGCAAGCGTTTTGGACCATCCACTCGGCGCAATCTCATTGGGGATTTGATCGAGAAGCTATGGGTGCGGGTACCGTGGAGGACTACATCAATAATTTTTTTAACCTCTGGGGATGCACGACCAACCTATCCCTCCAGCATGAAATGCAAATATTCATTGCATGGTTGCAAGATCCAATCAGGACACATGTTGAGCTCCGGGAGCTCTTTGATCTAGAAGAAGCTATGAGTGTAGCTCGTGCTTTTGGGCGTTTGGAGTCCTGGACACAGGTCCTCGTCTTCCAGCAAACAGTCCTCTAGCAAGTGACCGGGTTAGTAGTTCCATAACTTCTGTGGGTAGCTCATCCACCATAGCAGCAGCAGGAACTACATCATCTGCTGGTGTCACAGGATCAACACGAGCATTCAAATGCTTGACACCACCTGAGATGGAGGAGTGCCGACGAAATGTCCTTTGCTACAATTGCGACGAAAAATTCCAACTAGGGCACCGTTGTAAGAAGCTATTCATGTGTCACATCATACCCGAGTCCGATGATGACGAGGAGACAACTAACAACACCCAACAGGAGGAACCGCCACAAATTTTGCTGCACGCCCTTACGGGTATCTAGAGCTCCAATACCATGCAACTTTGGGTAGACATCGGTGGTGTCTTCCTTCTTGCTCTTGTCGACTCTGGTTCGACTCATACCTTTCTTACCGAGGAGCTAATCAGCAAAGTGGATGCGTTACTTAACACCCATGCTGGGATCCGGGTTGCAGTTGCCAATGGTGAACATGTGATCAGCAGCGGTGTTTACCATCACACTAGCATTGTCATTGAAATGGAGCCATTTTTCATCGATTTATTTACAATACAACTTGGTGGGCTCGATGTTGTCCTCGGTGTGTAGTGGCTGGGAACATTGGGTCCTGTCCTTTGGGATTTCAAACGTCTCCGGATGTCCTTCTGGAGTGGCGACCATCAAGTTGTATGGAATGGGGAGGTCATACTGACAAACCCAATTGCCTTGCAACTACTTCTGGGCCACAGTCCCTGACCTCCTAACGGAGCTTCTTCTCGAGTTTGACTCCCTCTTCGACGATCCCACAGGTCTTCCTGCTGAGCGCAGTCAGGACTACCGCATCCACTTGCACACCGACACAACAGCCATGCTGATTCGACCTTATCGATATCCAGCCTTATAGAAGGATGAGTTAGAATGACAATGCTCTGCGCTCCTAGCTCAATAGCTTATCCGCCTAAGCAATTCTGCGTTATCAGAACCAGTCATCCTTGTCAAAAAGCATGATAGGTCATGGCGCATGTGTGTGGACTATCGGGCACTAAACGATAAAAAACAATTAAGGACAAGTATCCGTTTCTTGTAGTGGAAGAACTTCTGGACGAACTCAAGAGAGCACATTACTTCACCAAGTTGGATCTGCGCTCAGATTATCATCAAGTTCATATGCACCCTGCAGATATCGAGAAGACCGCTGTCAGGACGCATGAGGGCCTGTTTGGTCATGCCTTTTGGGTTGACTAATGCACCAGCCACATTCCAAGCGTTGATGAATGATATCCTTCCCCTGTTCCTGCGTCTTTTTGTGCTTATGTTTTTCGATGAAATCTTAATTTACAGTGCTTGCTGGGCGGATCACTTATGCCACGTATGCACAGTGTTCAAGCTACTTCAGCAACACCAGCTCTTGCTCAAGCGCTCCAAGTGTTTCTTTGGGGAAACCTCTAGCGTACCTCAGCCACATTATCACGGCCAATGGAGTCGCCATGGATTTGTCCAAGGTGGAAGGCGTGATGGATTGGTTGACACCTTGTCGGTGCGGACGTTGCATGGGTTTTTGGGCCTTGCAGGGTACTACCGCTGCTTCATCAAGGTTATGGAGCCATTGCAATTTGCAACACCACTAACACGACTGCTGCACAAGGAGGGTTTTACATGGTGCGCAGAGTCTGACCAGGCTTTTGCCACGTTCAAGTCAGCCCTCACTCCGGGTCCTGTATTGCAACTTTAGGACTTTATGCTGAAGTTTATCGTCGAATGTGACCTTCAGGCACAGGATTCGGTGCAGTCTTGCATCAGGGAACTGGTCCAATCGCCTTCTTTAGCCGGCCCATAGCAGCAAGACATACAAAATTGGCGGCTTATGAGCGAGAGCTAATTGGGTTGGTGCAGGCTGTGTGCCACTGGTGGCCTTATCTTTGGGGTTGTTCCTTTTCACCATTTGGATGGTGTGGTCATCTTTGATCGTCGAGCCCACATCCCGGTAACGTTTGCCCTGCTATCGGTTGTATTGGCTGCAGCACATATTCTGCCGATGAGGGTGTCCAGAAGACGTTGCACCGTCTTTGACGTGACTTCCATGTGCCTCAAGATCGTTTCGTGGTACATGATTACATACGTTCCTGCATTATATGTCAACACAACAGAACTGAGCATTTGCAGCCTGCCGACCTGTTGCACCCATTGGAGGTCCCCTAAAGTGTTTGGTCTCATGGATTTCACTGAGGCTCTTCCAATGGTGGGCGGTAAATCAGTCATTGTAACAGTAGTGGACCACTTCTCCAAGCATGCTCATTTCATCCCTTTGGTGCATCCCTATTCAGCCGCCTCTATGGCACATGCCTTTTTTGCTGAAATTGTAGGCCTCCATGGGCTGCCAGTCTCCATCGTCTCGGACTGGGATCCTGTACTCACTTTCAATTTTTGGCCGGACTTATTTGCAATGTGTGGCTCTAGGAAATATGCAACTTGTATTTCCAGGAGGCCATAGGCCAGTATATATACATGTACAGGTCTGGAATATGCAGGAAACCCCTTATACAATGAGATAAATACGAAAGGTTACATGGCTATATATATAGTACTCTAACACCCCCCCTCAAACTCATGGTGGATTAACAACACTGAGTTTGGAGAGATAGAAGCCATGCTGCGCTCTAGTCTGGGCCTTCGTCAGAAAATCCGCCAACCGTAACTCGGAAGACACATACTGAAGAGCAATAACCTGATCCTGCACACCAGCGCACACATAGAAAGCATCAACACCAATATGCTTGGTAAGCTCATGCTTCACATGATCGCGCGCAATGCTAATAGCACCTGTACTGTCAGATAATAGCAGAGTAGGTGTAAAACACCAAAATCCTGAAGTAACCACCGTAACCAAGTCATCTCTGTCGTCAAAAGAGCCATGGCTTGCAACTCAGCCTTTGCACTCGAACGGGAAACTGCAGTCTGTTTCTTCGTCTTTCAGGCAAAGAGAAAACCACCAAGAAAAACACAGTTAGCAGAAAGTGAACGGCGATTTGAGGGATCACTAGCCCACGTAGCATCCGAATAGGCCTGAAGCTGTAAAGAACTGGAGCGAGGAAAGAATAGACGGTGAGAGATCGTGCCCCGAAGAATCAGAGAACACGAAGGAGGTGACTATAGTGAACCGAAGTGGGAGCGGAGACAAACTGACTCAGAATATGAACCGGATAAGAGATATCCGGATGAGTGACAGCTAGATAGACAAGAATCCCAACAAGATGACGATAACAAGTCGAATCAGACAAGGGGTCACCATCAGTATCACAGAGGTGAACATTGAGCTCCATAGGAGTCTCAACAATGCGCTCATCAGTAAGAGCAGCGCAAGCAAGAAGATCCTATATATACTTTTCCTGGGATATAAAAATGCCATCAGAAGTAGAAGTGACTTCAATCCCGAGAAAGTAGCGAAGAGGTCCAAGATCAGACATAAGAAACTGCTCACTAAGATGGGCCTTTACAAAGGCAATATACCCGGGGTCGTTGCCAGTGATGATTATGGCACTGACATAGAGAAGAAGAAGAGTCCGACCACGAGGTGGAAGGTGGACAAACAATGTTGGGTCATGAGCACTCGCTGAAAAAGCAGCGGCAGTCCAGGCGTGAGGGCTTGCTTAAGGCCATAAAGAGAGCAACGGAGACGACATACCATGCCTCAGGAACAGAATATCCAGGTGGTGGCTGCATGTGTACCTCACGCAACTCACCATTAAGAAAGGCATTCTGAACATCAAGCTAAGAGACAGACCAGTGGGGTGCAGAGGCCACAACAAGAAGTGTACGAATACTGGTCATATGGGCCACAGGAGCAAAAGTCTCGTCGTAATCACGACCATGTTCCTGCTAAAAGCCACAAGCCACAAGACGAGCTTTGTAACGCTCGAGAGAACCATCAGAGCGAGTCTTAACCTTGTAGATCCACTTACAAGTGATGGGGCGGACACCTGGAGGAAGAGAAACAAGATCCCATGTACCAGTACGTTCAAGAGCAACAATCTTCTTTGCCATCGCAAACTGCCATTCGGGATGAACAACAGCCTCATGATAAGAAGTCGACTCAAGGACAACAACACGAGCGGTTGGAAAACCAAGGTGATCAACAGGCGAGAGCGGACGAGGACGCAAGCCATAGGTAGGTTGGGACGAGGAGGATGGCACATCAGTAGACACATTCACATTACGTGAACAACGAGTATAATACTGAGGAAAAGATGGAAGAATACTGGGAGGAATCGTCGAGGTAGAATCAGGGGATGGAGACGAAGAAGTCACTAGAGATGAGGGTGTAGAATCCGGTGACATGTGAGGTGAGGAAACCGTGGGAGATGATGGCGGCGAATTGGCAAGAGGTGGAGAAGCAGAGTTAGCAGGACGAATAGACAAAGTCTCGACGAGGTTGATAGGTGTTTCGGGAAAAGTGAGGAAAGAGATATCCTCCACTGAAAAGGTCGCGAAAGATGGACGCGTGTAGAAGGGACGAGACTCATCAAAAGTCGCATCCCGAGAAGTACGCATCCGACGGCCGATAGGATCCCAACAACGATAGCCCTTATGCTCATCGCTATAGCCTAAGAAGACACACTCAACAGACTAAGCGGTCAGTTTGGAGATCCGGAGATCCCTCCTCGTATTTTTCCTTTTCCTCAGCATTATACTCGTCATCCACGTGTTGTGAATGCGTCTATTGATGTGCCATCTTCCTCGTCTCACCTAGTTATGGCTTGCGTCCCCGTCCGCTTCCGCTTGTTGATCGTCTTGGTTTTCCCAACTGGTTCTGCTGTTCTTGAGCCGACGTCTTATCGTGAAGTTGTTGTTCATCCCGAATGGCAGTTTGCGATGGCCGAGGAGCTTGCAGCTCTTGAGCGCACCGTCACATGGGATCTTGTTTCTCTTCCTCCTGGTGTTCGTCCCATCACTTGTAAATGGGTCTACAAGGTTAAGACTCGCTCTGATGGTTCTCTTGAGCGTTACAAAGCTCGTCTTGTGGCTCGTGGCTTTCAGCAGGAGCATGGTCGTGATTACGATGAGACTTTTGCTCCTATGGCCCATATGACCAATGTTCGCACACTTCTTGCCATGGCCTCTATTCGCCACTGGTCTGTGTCTCAGCTTGATGTTAAGAATGCTTTCTTAATTGTGAGCTGCGTGAGGAGGTTTGCATGCAGCCCCCACCTGGGTATTTTGTTCCTGATAGCATGGTATGCCGTCTTCGTTGCTCTCTCTATGGTCTTAAGCAAGCCCCTCGCACCTGGTTGGAGCGTTTTGCCTCTGTAGTGACTGTCGCTGGTTTTTCAGCGAGTGTTCATGATCCCGCGTTGTTTGTCCACCTTTCTGCTCGTGGTCAGACTCTTCTTCTTCTATATGTTGATGACATGATTATCACCGGCGACGACCCCGAGTATATTGCCTTTGTGAAGGCTCGTCTTAGTGAGCAGTTTCTTATGTCTGATCTTGGCCCTCTTCGCTATTTTTTTGGGATTGAGGTCTCTTCTACCTCTGATGGTTTTTCTATTTCCCAAGAAAGTATATCCAGGATCTTCTTGCTCGTGCTGCTCTTACTGATGAGCACACTGTTGAGACTCCCATGGAGCTCAATGTTCACCTCCGTGATACTGATGGTGACCCCTTCCCCGATTCGACCCGTTATCATCATCTTGTTGGGAGTCTTGTCTATCTAGCTGTCACTCGTCCGGATATCTCCTATTCGGTCCATATTCGGAGTCAGTTTGTCTCCGCTCCCACTTCGGTTCACTATAGTCACCTCCTTCGTGTAATTCGATATCTTTGGGGCATGACCTCTCATCGCCTGTTCTCTCCTCGCTCTGGCTCATTACAGCTTCAGGCCTATTCGGCTGCTAAGTGGGCTAGTGATCCCTCGAATCGTCGTTCACTTTTTGCTTACTGTGTTTTTCTTGGTGGTTCTTCATTGCCTGGAAGACGAAGAAGCAGACTGCAGTTTGTTCGAGTGCAAAGGCTGAGTTGCGAGCTATGACTTTGTTGACGGCAGAGGTGACTTGGTTACGGTGGTTACTTCAGGACTTTGGTGTTCTGTCACTACACCTACTCTGCTATTGTACGACAGTACAAGTGCTATTAGCATCGTGCGACCCTGTGAAGCATGAGCTCACCAAGCATATTGGTGTTGATGCTTTCTATGTGCGCGCTGGTGTGCAGGATCAGGTTATTGCTCTTCAGTACGTGTCTTTCGAGTTACAGTTGGTGGATTTCTTTACGAAGGACCAGACTAGAGCACAACATGGTATCTCTCCAAACTCAGTGTTGTCTATCCACCATGAGTTTGAGGGGGGTGTTAGAGTTATATTCTATCATATATATTTCCTTGTTGTATGAGGGGTTTCCTGCATATTTACCACCTGTACGTGTATTCCTATCATATATATTCTATCATATATATATATTGGCCATTGGCCCTCAAGGAATACAAGTTGCATATTCCTAACACCAATGATCTAAACATGAGCCATCGGTGTCTGGGTCAGCGCCAAGTGATCTTTTACAACACAATCTGGCAAATGGGCGAAGTAAGTCTCCGCCTAACTCTCAATAAAAGCAGTGGGCTTAGGGAGTTTAAGAACCGAGCATTGTAGCGTTGGTTGAGCTATTTTGTCACAAATATAACAAATAATGCTGCACGCCTGCACCGGGCAATCTTTCGCTGAATGCATATCAATCGCACACTTCCAATAATGAACCCTTTCTTGACGGTGTAGGATTCGCCTGCACATCGGTCACGGAATCATCTGCCGGTGGGGCAGCAATCTCCTGTGGCATTTGTGGTACCTCTGAATGTGACTGCATCCCGAACTGCTGGTATTGCCCTTGCTGATATGACTGCATGCGCCTCTGTGGTACCGGTTGAATCGGAAGCTATTGTTGGACGGGCATGTGTTGAGGACGATAGTAACCCTGTTGTACTACACCACCGATAAACTATTGTTGTCGCGGCTTCTTCTTTTTCCGTTTTTGGGCCGGCTGCGCCACAACCCCCCTCATCCCCGGTGACACAACTCCGTACATAGGAACCGACCCTCCAGCGACGTCCGGATCGTAGGGCGAGTGGTACTGCCCTGGTTGGCCATACCAGAAGGTTGCCCACCTCTATAGCTATATGTAGGCGCCGTCCCTCGCTGCTGCTGCATGGATGGAGGGCCAGTGTATCCCGGTGTCGGAGCCGGAGGGCGGCACAAAGTGGCAGCCAGCCCCACGACCGGAGGGCCACGAGGGGCCGACCCTCCCGTGCCCTGCGTCGAAGGAGGTGCGTCGAAGGAGGCACACCCTCCATGGGACGCAGCTGCGATGCCGCGTAGTGGCGGCCGTCGCTGGAGTCGTCTATGGAGGATGCAACGTCGAAGGGATCTTAGGTGAAGAGGGATACGAACGCGGCTGCTCGATGGACGATGGAGGCGCTGGCTATGTAGGAGTCGAGTCTAGCGATCGCGACCGATGGCGGTTGGTTAGGGTAACCAGACCGGAGAGCCTGCATGGGTCGCTGCAGAAAGGCCCATGAGTAGCCCTAGCCCGAGTCCTTCTCAGCATGTAAGAGCAACTCTAACAGACCCCTCAAATCGCGGACCTGTAAACTCAGTTTACAGTTCGCTAGTTGCCTCGATACGGGCCGAAAACCTGTGAGAAAGATCAGAAACCGTAAACAAAATTGTAAAATTTGAATTCAAGACTTCGTGGGAGAAATAAAACGAGTTCATAGTGATGATCACCATACATAGTTCATACATACACTACAAACTACACTAATAGATGAGGATAGGCGATGCCCACTGCCTACAGCCAAAATTTGGCTCATCGGAGCCATCCGGGTGCAGTGGCGACGTTGCGGCGGCGGACATCTTCAGTCGTCGTCGTCGGAGACGAGGTCGACGTAGATGTCGTCCTGAGAAGAATCATTCTTCTCGTGGCGCCATGTGTCCTCGTTGTCGACGAGCTCCTTCTCCTTCGCGAGCCCCTGCTCGAGGAGAACGTCGTCGAGTTCGGCAAGGGTTCGCCGGCGCTGCTGCTCCTCCTCCCGCGCACTGCGTGCCATGATTGCCCGCTTGAAGATGTCCGCCTTGGCCGGAGGGAGGAAATTCTCCGGCCCGATGACTCTGCCGCACCGTAGTACCGGCTCCTCCCGCCTCACCACGTGGAGGACAGGGATATCCTCCGGCTCCCTTTTCACAAGAGTGAGGAGCGGCGTGCGGGAACATGAGGAGCCCCCGACGGCGGAGCTACCCCCGGCAAAGGAGTAGATCCGCCGATTCCTCCGTCTCGCGGCGGAGGAGCGACTCCGGCGGTTGGAGGCTGCGGTTGGTGTACTTCTTGGCCACGCGCTTCCTCGCGACGTCCACTCGGACACACCGCTTGCGCTAGGGGTCGTCGCTCCTGCCGGAGCTGCGGCCGGAGTTCCACATTCGTACCGACATGGTGGCGTTCGGTGTCGGGATTGGGCTCACCGGCGGCGAGAAATGGGAGGTGGGATTTGGGAATCACGAGGAAACACGGCGGCGGGGGTATAGGGTTTCGACCCGTATCTGCCCTGCAAACCCGTACATATACCGCTTCGGGAGGGGGTGAGGGGTGGGTGGGTTTGCAGGCCACCGTAAAATGTTTTACGGGCCGGGCGGGTATACGGGCTCTGTTCTGGCCAGAAAATTGGGCCGAGCCCGTATACTCGTCGGAATTTTGCGGGTTCGCGCGATTTGAGGGGTCTGCTAAAGTTGCTCTAACGTGGGCCTGTTTGCCGAGGTTGCCCGATTTTGAATCTCCCTAGATCGCGTCTCAGGAACCTCCGCTGATCCCTTCTTTGATGCCGGCAAAATTTCCGACGCCGACGTCCCATCCCGCCTAATAGCGTAGGTGAAAGATGCTACGACCAGAAATTGCCGTAGCACTTGAGGTGGCATAATCCGGCGAGGCGGTAGGGGTCCCCTTGAGCTACCCATGTGAGTGGCGCGGGACAACCGCACACCTGTAGGTGACGACGGTGATATCCGGCAAGGCTTGACTGCTGCTGAACGAACGGGCGGATTGGATATTGGCTGTCCCGAACAAACCATGCCTGCCTGATCCGAGGGGGTCTCCAGCGACGACGTAGTCTGCCTCTCCCAGGAACGTGATGCCGGTGTGGGAAAGTCGGCGTCCTCCCAGAACTCTTGCACTAGCTCCGCCCCGGTCTTTCTTCTCCTGCCGACCACCGTCGACCATCCAGAATCCTCCTCACCTTCTCCTAGAACGTCCAAGGCCATCTTGACTCCGACGGTCGGCACGTCCTCATTGTCGGAAGATCCATCTTCAGAGCCCAGGCATTAGAACCTGGAACCGTTGGAGCCCCTTGCCGTTGATGGCGGTGCCGGAGATGGCGAGGGTGGTCAGAACGCCAGCGTAAGCCAGCGGCGGCCACGGGTCGCCTCACTCATCTGCAACAAGGGTGCCTGCTTGACCCAAAGTTCATTTTCCCTTCCATGGCTCCCAAGTGCTCCCATATTGATCCTAATCTAATCCTCCCCAACAGATTGCGTTCCCACAAATCAAGTTGTAGGAGAACAAGTCTCCGGAGGTCCATATTGTTTCTTTCTTCCAGTTTTGTGCCATAATCATGTAATCTGTTTGCTTCATCCACTATTACCCATACCGACTAGACAATCCAATCTCGTTTAATACCGTGTTGCGATGGTCAAGAATTTTGTTTTGTGCGCTCAAGAGTGTAAATCGTATTTCTTGGTTTGTGAACTGCGTCTTTAGTGCAGTTGTCTCCATGTTAGAGCACTATAAACAGGTGCCTCTGTTTCCAGGTTACTGCTGTTGGGCATGCTGCTATTTTGGCCTTCATCCAGAGATATGTGCCTTCCATGGTTTGTAACTCTGTACAAGCCCTCATTACTCCCCTCGTTGGAACATGTAAATGTAAGTGTATATTTGTGTATTGTAGATCCCATCCACATATGGCCCCGAGAGGTTAGATCTCCTCAGGCAGCTTGAGGAAGTGAAAGAAATGAAATTGTCTGAAAGCAGCAGTCAAGATATTTCTGACGCAATTGGTTTGAGAGGTGATCAAGTGAAATAAGCTGACCATGTACATATGGATACAAGTATATTTCTGATTGTCGTTTCTGTAAAGAGTAAGTAACAATTTGACTTGTGCACGCTTGCTGCATTTCTTCATTTCCTTGTTTTTAGTAACTGCCTGCATTCTGGTTTCCTTAGAACTAAAACTGCTCCACTTAGTTGACCACGCTATCTGCTTAAAAATGTTTGTCCTTTGCCTGCCATGAACTTTCTATAAGTATGACTACTAATTGTAGGTTCACAATACAACACAGCCTATCGTAATGTGCATTAACAGAAATTCTAGATTGTACATGTATTTACTCCCTATGATCCTAACTTCGTACCAAACCAGTGTCGATTAAAATGGATCGGAGGGAGTATTTATTTTTGCGAACACTGCATGTGAAAAAATAAATGATAACTTTACTTTCTTCTGAAAAATACACTCAAAACATCATAATTTTTCCGAGTTACACTTATAGATACATGTTAAAGTCTACAACATACATACATAATACAAACCATGCTTCAACTAAGAGTATATGATTTTTACAAAGTGATACAACTCATATAGGCCCTCTTATTCGGAGACTTCAAACTCAGAAAGGCTCCCTTTGTAGCGCTTTTTCCTGTAATTATCTCACAGATGATGCTCTGAACCATTTTCTCAACATTTGTGTAGTGTTTTTGAACAAGAGGCTGGAGGATTCGTTTCCTTACTCTACTCCTAGAAGACTACTCAGTGCATTCTGATGGAAGTGCAGCTTCAAATGTTACAACCATACGATGCATGAGCATACGTTGAAGGGCTATTCTTCCTAAAGTTATATGCCTTTGTAGATCTTTGTCCATACTTAATAGTTACAACTTACAAGGGTATTAGGTGTCCATTCAGCATATATGATCGACGCCCAAGTTACTTTTGCATGATGGCTCTGTAGAGTAGGCATTTTGACAAGTGGGTCGAATACCTAGCTAGATATTTGTGCATCACATGTCATGTAACCTCATGTATTTATATTTGAGATAATATGAACTGGCCTAGGATGTGCAATTTTGCACATGTCCCAAAATCATTTTTTTAAACACAGTAAACGTAGACGCTCATACATACATACTCACCTCTATGAACACACGCATGCACATCGTATTCCTATGAGCTCCTTTGAAAGACTGAGTTGCACAACATCTCGAGATGGATGAAGACACTATAGAAGCCTTTGTAGTTGACGGAAATGTCTACTCATACGGAACGAACATTTTCAGAAAGCCTAAAATAAATCTAAAAGGTTAGTTTCACCATAACGAACCGAGCTAGGCTTATTTCATCAAAATCGCATTAGTTGATCAATGACCTTTGTGGCTGGTGTGATTTCATATAAAAGTAGCCGAGCCGAGCCCAGCCGGTGACTCGCTCTATTTGCGATCAACCATCTCTTATCGAGGAGAATCAAATGTTGAGAGCACATCTTGACGAATGGCTAGTTTGAGAACAACCGCAAATGAAGCCTTGGGTCAACACAGATGTGTTTGCAAAAAAGGGACTTGGTTGTAAGAGGATTAGAAATATAATTGATTGAATTGTTGCGCCTTGTGGGCGTGCATATATATAGAGTAGATGGACCTTCCTGCAGTACACAAGACAAGCTAGACTATATTTATGCTATCCTATATTTCCTCAACAGTCGTGATACTTTCACACACCTTCCCTCTAGTCATACTAGGAGTGACACAGTCTGTGCGGATGGGTGAAGAAGCTGAAGGTGAAAGTTGTAAGAGCATGAGTTGACATCCCTCCATAGTCATAATGGTTGACGTGTCGCAAACGTCTGACAAGGTTAAGTAAGACGGTAGCCTTTTGTGTTGATCTTGATGTAGCTGAGAGCATGGGGCGGTGTAGCCATGGTTGATGTAGCCGTGGTCGATGTCGAGGTCAGAGTTGCTGGTGTAGAGATAGTTGCATGTGGAGCCGCAGGTGAAGGAAGTGTCATGGAGTTGAAGACGCAGAGATGGGCCAGAAAGAAAGATGGATGCTGTTGAGGCAATCATCGATGAGGATGTCGATGCCGAAGATGATGTTGTCGAAGCCGTTGTAGACGAGGCGTCACACCAGGTGGCCTACGTGGGGGGACACATCGAATATGAAGACATGCGTCGTTGTTACCAGCACTTGCGTGCATAGTGCATAGATGAGGAGCAACACGAACAATATGCCATGGGAGAGGGACTAGCAGAGGAGACCTCCTGATGGGGACATCCCCATCACTTTTACACCCATAGATGTCGCTACACATATTGGTCTATTACTTGAGCTCGTGCACAACAATTAAATTATCACATTCGTTTCTTGGAAGTATTTTCAATGTTTATGAGAATATGATGTGGTCTAAATCAGCTATGTTATTATCGCTTAGGAGTGAAGGGCCTATCATGGATAAGTGGGATGAACATTGGAGCATGATACAAGAGCGTTTTGGTGAACATTTCAGAACTTTGAGGCTCCGCCATGACAGAAGGAGGCACATATGAAATATACAAAGACCACACTTCATTATTTCATCCATAGACATATGTAGGTGTTGCACCACCTCACTTTTGGGCCAGGACCATGTAATTTCGAAAATACTAGACCATAGGTTATTTTTAGAGTCTATATGAGTGGGGTAAAATGACTTAGGCTATATTTTAGTCCCATATCGTAAGGGTGGACCAATCCCTCCCATGTTCCCCTATAAATATAGCCCTTAGATCGGTTACAACTGGATCACTCATACCCTCCTCAAACATCTGGTTGGACACCCCGCTCACTACCCAGACATGAGATAGAAGGGAAAGGGTGACCCAACTGGACCCTCCACTTTGTCCACATATGCCCAGGCTATTTGCAAATCCCCATATCCACACCTTATATGGGGAGGATATGGGGCAGTCCTCCATGTAGGATGTGGCCCACCCATACCATATTTCCTCTTTCCTTGTTCATTTTCTCTCTCTCTCTCTCTCCATCCCCACCATACATGCATTTTACCGGACAATTTGGGAACAAAGTAGGGAATATGGTTGCATGCATGCACAAATGGAGGCTTGAAACAGACATGCGCGGACACAAACAGGACGCGACCTTGGACGTTTGAGGCACCAAAGTTGACGACTGTGGTTGTAGAAGCTCTTAGGGCATCAATTAGACTCGGGTTTTGTTTAATTAAAAGTTAGTCATAGTTACAACTTTCATACTTTGTTTGTGTCCAACGACCAGACAAAAACCGCTTTTTCGGAACCCCATTTTCATTAATAAAGCTTTTATATTAATCCGCAATATCCAGATTGCAAATCTTAGTTCTTCCTTCTTATGCACTAGCTTGCATGAATTAGACCTTAGTGGTTAGGTTGATTATGCTCCAGCGTGATCAGTAACCTCTTGGAGTTGTTTTAGCGGTTGCTAAGGCACGACGTCTTCTCGCGATTGTAGTCGGATCGTCAGAGTCTACTCCACCAAAATGATAGTTAACCCTCATCGAAAGATCGAGATATCCTAGTCTCTATCAAGTGGTATCGGATTTCTAGGCCGTTCAGTGAGATTTTATCGGTTTTCTCGTTGTCTATATTCCTAATGTTCCTTGACGGTGTCTGATATGTCTTAAACGTATCTACCTTTCCAAACACTTTTGCTCTTATTTTGGACTTTAATTTCCATGATTTGAATGGAACTAATCCGGACCGATGCTGTTTTCAGCAAAACTACCGTGGTGTTGTTATTTGTGCGAAAATAGAAGTTCTAGAAGTTGAACAAAACTTAATGGATATTTCTTATGGAATATATGAAATACCGGAGCGAAGATCTACCGAAGGGGGCCCACCAGTTGCCCACAAGGCAACAGGGCATGACCACGCCCAGGGCGCGCGGGGCCAACGTGGCTGCGCTGACCCTAATCTCAAGCCTATAAATTCCTTTTCCATGTAAAAAAATAGAATAGAAGTTTTCATCGTGTTTACGAGACGGAGCCGCCGCCACCTCCCATTCTTCCTCGGGAGGGATGATATGGAGTCAATTTGGGGATCCAGAGAGGGGATTTCGTCGCCATCGTCATCATCAACCTTTCTCCATCAACAATTACATGATGCTCACCACCGGAAATGAGTAATTCCTTTGTAGGCTTGCTGGACGATGATGGAATCAGATGAGATTTGTCATGTAATCGAGTTATTCTGATAGGGCTTGATCCCTAGTATCCACTATGTTTTGAGATTGATTATGCCATGACTTTGCTATGCTTAATGCTTGTCACGAGGACGTGAGTGGCATGATTTCAGATCTGAACCTATTATGCTTCCACAAATATGAGAGTGTTTTGGATCCTATCTTATAAGTTCTATGCACCTATTATGTGTTATGATCCAGACCCCAAGGTGTCAATAATTGGGATCATCTTCGGTTATGACCGTAGATTGAGGAGTTCATGCATTCACCATGTGTTAATGCTTTATTCTGGTTCCCTACTAAAAGGAGACATTAATATCCTTTAGATTTCCTTATGCACCTCGCTGCCACGGGAGGGTAGACAAAAGATATCATGCAAGTTCTTACTATAAGCACGTATGACTATATACAGAATACATGCCTACACTATATTGATGAATTAGAGCTAGTTTTGTGTCGCTCTAGTGTGTAACTGTTACATGATGGATGTCATCCAAATCAATTATCCATCACTAATGCAAGGCTTATGATTTTTGCATATTGATCTCCGTTAAGTTACTTTTACAATTTTCTACTTCCCATTGTTCCTATTACTATTGTTACTGTGCTACTAAAAACTTTGTTGCAAAAAGAAATTCCAGGTGTGGTTGAATTGACAACTCAACTGCTAAGGCTCATAAATATTCTTTGGCTCCCCTTGTGTCGAATCAATAAATTTGAGTGGAATACTCTCCTCGAAGGTTGTTGCGACCCCTTATACTTGTGGGTTATCAAGACATTTTTCTGGCGCCATTGCCGGGGAGCATAGCTCTATTTATTGAGTTCACTTGGGATTTTTGATTGTCACTATGAAGAATCTGAAAGACGCTAAAACCAAGATCGTACCTTCTAGGACGAGGGCAGGTAAGGAAGTGCCATCTAGCACTGTACTTGATTCACCTTTTGTTTTGAGTAAGCTTGCGACACCACCACCTGCCATTCAATCTAAAATGTCGCAAGTAATTGATTATGTTACTTCTGTTTTACGTGAAACTCATGATGATGCTACTACTATTCTAGATGAAACTGTACATGTGCCACTAGGTGAACTACTTAATGCGATATTGCTAAGTCTAGAGAACTTGATATTTTTGATATTGATGAAAACTATGATTCACCCTATTATGTTTAGATATCCTGCTAGAATTGAAATGCCTGATGTACCTGATGGGTATGTTATGGATGGGGAGATAGCTAAGGACTTTCTTGTTTGTAATGATGGAGATGATCTTAAGAAACTACCAAGTAAGATGAAAGAAACATCTATGAGGGAGAAAATGAAATATGATCCTAAGTTTGCTACTTCTCCTATATGTGTTACCGATAAGGACTATGAATTCTCATTTGATCATGAGTTAATTACTTTGGTAGAATCATACCCTTTTCATGGCTCTGAATTTGAAACTGTTGTGGCACACCTTACCAAATTAAATGATATTGCCACCCTATTTGCTAATGACAAAAAAAATTGCTACTGCTATATTCTTAAACCTTTTCCCTTCTCACTAAAGGGTGATGCTAAGAAGTGGTTTGTTACTCTTGCTCTTGGTTGTGTGCATAATCCCCAGGATATGATATATTACTTCTTTGAAAAATATTTTCCTGCTCATATGAAACAAGTTGCTTTACAGGAAATATTTAACTTTGCGCAAATTGAAGAAGAAAATATCCCTAAAGCTTGGGGGAGAGTCGTGGTTTTGTCACGACAGATGTCCTCTTAGGATAACTTAAGTGTGAGGCCATCGCCGCTAGGTGGCGACTCAGAGGGGTTGATCGGGAACGGGAGACGAGTTTACCCAGGTTCGACCCCTCCGATGGAGGTAATAGCATACGTCATGCTTTGTGTATATTGATGATGATCTCGATTACAAGGCTGCGAAATCGCTAACCTAGCTCTTGAGGTTTGGTTTCTTTCTTATTTGATCTTTCTAACACAGGGGCTCCCCTTTAGATACAGGTGGATGCCTGGAGTTAACAACCGAGTCCGGGTCACAATACAACCCGTGACCTACTCTAATTCCTACCTTTCCTTGCTCCTCAAGTAAAAGAGAACTCTTTATGTCCTCATGTTTAAGCCGGTTACCAGACGATGTTATTGAGCTATCCTTGGAGATGAGCCGCCCCTGGGCATTGTACCTCTTATGAGCATCCTCCTTATGGGCCGCCTTAGTAAAATCCGGGTTACAACTTGGGCGAGTCATACCCGTGGGGTATATCCCCAACATTAGCCCCTAGTTTAGTTTGGATTTCTACATGCTAAACTCCATCCTGAAAATGTTGCGATTCTGAGCCAGAAGTTTTGCCAAACCAAAACCAAACTGTGAACTAACTATTCTTCTCCTTTATTATCCATTGAAAACTTCACCCAAATCAATATTTTGCCAGCTCTTTCTTTCCCTGGTTAGGACTTACTATTTCTTTAACCAATGTCTTCATGACGTCATCTTGCTGACCGTTGTTTTGCCAAAACCATTTGATGCGGAGTATCCCATGGTCATCCCCATGGACCCATCACCAACACCTCAAGCTCCAAAGGGTCCCATGACAAAAGCTCGTGCACGTGTGAAAGCACAATATGCTCCCTTGGTGGTTTTGATAATTCATGACAACATACATTGTCTCTTGGACTGATACTTTTACCTAGCGTATTTCAGATATAGTCTATAGAGAGGATTGGCAAAAGGAGAGTGTGGACATACCCCAAGATACAAGGAAATAGGTTGGCCAAGCTTCAAGCAAGAGGACTCTACATTTTATATTTGTGGGAAATCACTTTGAGTCCATAGGAAAGCCAATACTATTAAAAGGGGGTAAGGTTTTGTTGGTGAACAATATGCTCAAACGTGCACAAGTGATAGTCACCAAAAACATCCACAAACTCTCCCACCAAAGTCTGTTCTATACCTAACACTCAAAATCGGTGCAACCAACTTTCCCATACCGGTGCCACTGATTCCAGAACCTAGACAAACTCTGCCAAACCCTAGCCACTTCGGTGCAACCGATTGCACACCGGTGCCACCGAGTTTAGGTTGCCAACTTTCTGTTATGCAAATTCACATTTTTGGTCCCACCGAGAATGTTGGATCGGCTTCACCGAGATTGGAAGTCTGACCGTTGATCACCTTATCGGTGCAACCGAGTTTCCTATATCGGTCTCACCAAGATTCAAAAGTTGCCACCTTTTGGTCACTTCGGCCACCGAGATTAACACATCGGTATCACCGAGTTGGTCATTTTGTGTGTAACGGTTGGATTTTTGGGGATGCCTATATATACCCCTTCACCACCACCTACTCGAAAGAGAAGCACTCAGAACTATTCCATACCTATCCTATCAGATTTTCTGAGAGAGAACCATCTACTCTTGTGTTGAGGTCAAGATCTTCCACTTCAATCATATGGATCTTGATTTCTAGCCTCCCCAAGTTGCTTTCCACCAATCCCGTCTCTTCTACCAAGCCAAACCTATGAGAGAGAGATTGTGTGTTGAGGAGTCTACCGTCTTGAAGCACAAGAGCAAGGAGTTCATCGTCATTACCGAGCCTATTACCTTTTGGAGGGTGGTGCCTCCTAGATTGGTTAGGTGTCGCTTGGGAGCCTCCTACTTCGTGTTGTGGAGTGAACCAAGAAGTTTGTAAGGGCAAGGAGATCGCCTACTTCGTGAAGATCTATCCATAGTGAGGCTAGTCCTTCGTGGACATAAGCCGTTATGGAATAGTCAAGGTTGCTACTTCGTGGACCCTTTTGGGTGGAGCCCTTGTGGACTCTTGCGACCGTTACCCTCCGTGGGTTGAAGACTCCATAAACGTGGATGTACGATAGCGCCACCTATTGAACCATGGGAAAAATCCATGCGTCTCCAACTGCGTTTGGTCTACCTATCTCAACACTTTACTTCATATGCAATGTCTTTACTTTCCGCTTCCATATTTCTTGACATGCATGTGTAGGGCTGTTAGACTTGCTAGCTTTGCTAAAACTGCTAAAATCTGCCAACCAATTAACTTGGGAAAGGTTAGTTTTTAAATTCCTGCTAGTAGTATATTCACCCCCCTCTAGACACTCTTCTAGTGATCCCTCAACGTGCCATGGAAACCGAGGTGATATCTCTCCTATTCTACTTTCCCCTTGATGCCTATGGAACTTGTATGCTACCTCAAGCAGAAACACTATGCAACCTCAGGTACCTTGACCATGACGGGTGCTCGAGGGTGCAAGGAGGAGATCCACATGAAGGATAGGAGGCATGCTCCAAGATGAAGCTCCAGACCAGCCGGGAACTTTCGGCCAGCCCGAAACCTCCGTTCGCTCAGCATCCCAGGATCCATCTCGGGCACGCATACTCTCGGCTTAGCTCAAAACCTACCCGGAACCTGGCTAAGAACCTCCGGCCCTCCTTAGACCAGCCAACGAAGACGACGGAAACTCTCGGGAAAACACGGAATCGGCCTGGAACTTCCGGCCTGACCAAGAACTTTCGGTGTGCATGGGTGCAACCACTTGGTCCCGAGGCCTATGTACCCCTTCATCCTTCTATTTCTACCTAGACTATAAATACTCTTCTTGTACCTCCATTTTAGGGTTAGCTTATGTTTAGCACTTGACGTTGTTGAGAATAGATCAATCTACCTCCTTCTCCCATGGAGTTGACCACCTCTTTGAGAGAAGATCCTATGTTGATGCCAAGGACCCTATCAAGGGAAGATCCGACGGGATATCAGGGCCCCTCCTCCGGAGCGGGAGACTATCGGTTAGTTGTATCCTTTTGTTGATCGTGGATCTATGTATCTCATGTGTTTGTGTGGTCCTAGCGGATGTGTGATCGGAGATCGTTCTTGAGTTCATGTTTTCTCTCGTGATTTCTCCCTTTTACCCCTCCAAGTGTGAAAACATCGATGCTCACGGGCTTGCCTCGTATCATATTGGTATCATGAGCCACGTTGATTCACACCTTGAAGTCTCTCCCTCCACTTTCTAGACAATTTTTGTTTTGTTTTGACTTAATTTTGACCCGGAGGTGTTAGCTGAGGTACTATAACCTCGGCTTTTTAGATGATTATCAAACTCCTGGCTCATGTACTCACCTCCACGATCTGATCGTAGAAGTTTTATCGTCTTGCCGAGTTGATTTTCAACCTCGTTCTGAAACTCTTTGAACTTTTCAAAAGTTTCTGACTTGTGCCTCATCAAATAGATATATCCATATCTACTCAAGTCATGGGGAAAAGTCATGAAGTACCGACAGCCACCTCTGGCCGTTGGGCTCATTGGACCACACACATCACTGTATATAAGCTCCAATAGCTTGGACGCCCTCTTGCAACTCTTTGCAAAAGGTGACTTAGTCATATTGCCTAGCAAGCATGATTCGCATGTCTCTAACGAGCCGAAGTCGGACGATGTTAGGAGTCCATCATCATGGAGCTTCTTCATGCGTTTCAGACTAATATGTCCAAGTCGGCAATGCCAGGAGTATGTCGGATTTATCTCATTAGGCTTATGCCTCTTGACATTCACGTTATAGACTGGTTCCGTTTCCAGATTTAAAATAAATAGCCCATCTACTATGGGTGCATAGCCATGGAACATTCCATTCAAATAAAATGAACAACCATTGTCCTTTATATTGAATTCATAACCTTGACTCATCAAGCATGAGGAAGAAATAATGTTCCGACTAAGTGCGGGAATGTAATAACAATTATTCAATATCAAAATAAATCCAAAAGGAAGCTTGAGCTGCATCGTGCCGACCTCCAACGCAGCAACTCTTGCTTTGTTGCCGACCCTGATGTCAATCTCCCCTTGTGCCACATGCCTAGTTCTTACCAGCCCCTGCATCGAGTTGAAAATATGAACAACCGATCCGGTATCAAATACCCAAGAGCTACTAGGTATGTCAATAAAAATGTCTATAACATATGTAACAAGTGTACCTTTGCCCTAAGAAGCATCTCTGGCCTTCTTGCCGTGCTCAGCAAGCCACTTGCTACAGTTCCTCTTCCAGTGACCACCTTCCTTGTAGTGAAAGCAAATGGTCTTTGAGTTCGGTCTGGACTTTGGCTCAGCGGCGGAGGCAGCCTTCTCTGTTCCCTTTGCCTTACCCTTTTTCTTGGACCAACTCTTCTTGAACTTAGCCGAGTTTTGCACCATCAACACTTGATGCGTGCCTTTCTTAATATCTTGCTCTGCCACCTTGAGCATGCCATGCAATTCAGTGAGCTTCTTATCCATGCCGTGCATATGATAGTTCAACACGAACTTCCCATAGCTAGGTGGAAGAGAACCCAAAATTGCATCCATGGACAGCTCGTCCCCAAGTGGGAAGCCTAACCGATCCAAAGCTTGCACGTACCCGATCATCTTGATCACATGTGGGCTCAGTGGATCACCCTCCTTTAGCTTACAATCCGTCAAGGATTGCCAGACGTCGAACCTCTCGATCCTAGCCTGCACCTGAAACATGCTCTTCAGACTCTCGATCATATTGAAAGCCTGATTGTTTTCAAATTGCTGTTGCAAATCGGGCTCCATACAAGCTAGGATGAGGCAGCTCATCTCGTATGATTCATCAACGAGTTTCTGGTGGGCATTCTTGGTTGTGGCATTAGCATTCTCGGCAGGTTCCTCTGGAAGTGTGTAACATCCCAAAATTTCATTTTGGAATGTTATGAAATAATAGCTATGCATCATCATCATAATGTTTGAATGAATATAATGGTTGAAGTGTTTCTTTTGAATTTTTGAAATGTCACTTTCATCTTTCCTTTTTCTTGTTTCATCTATTTGAAAACCTCTGGAAAAGTTCAAAGAAAAGAGGGGAGTAACATGACACTCCACACCAGGGGCATCTTGGTGAAATATTTGAACAATAAAACCAGGGGGCTATCTGAAAAATATATTGCAAAAGGATTTAAAATCAAATAGCAATTTCTCAAAATATTTTTTTTTCAAAGTATTCAATATGACAGAGGAAAAATGTTCATTGAATAGCATTAATTCTCCTGATCATTTTGATATTTCCTATATTTGGAAATGTTTTGAACGCTTTTAAATGAGCTTTACTGCTCTGGATATTAAAAAGGAAACAAATTAAATCGAAACGGGTCGGCCCAGAGCAGTTAAGTCCCGAAACCACTCCGAGCCGACCGACCGACGCGCTGACGCCACCCTTTCTCTCTCTGACGCCCTGGCCCCACCGTCCGACCCCGAAGACGCCGCGGTCGCCTTCCTCCTCGCGCCAGACAGAGCCCGCCAGAGATCCCTCCCGCGATGGATCCGCCTCCTCTTTCCTTCCCTCGACCACCCGCGGCCCTATAAGTACCTCGTCGACTTACCGCACCCCATTCCACCCGTTTCCCCCTCGTCCGACCCCCTGCACTCACCGGAAACCCACGCCGGAGTTCCACCCCCAGCTGAAGCTCCCGGAGCTCGTGCCCGTCGCCTCTGTCACCCCCACTCCCCTCCGACACCACCAGAGTACGCCGGAGACCCGCCGCCGTCGTTTGCACCCCTCGGACACCGTCCCCAACCACCGAAGCGCCTACCCCGATGACCTCGCCGCCTCGGCCTCGCCGGAGAACCCCCTCGCCGACGACCCCTTCTCTGTGAGCCCCCTCTCTTTCTTAGCCGTTCGATCCAGATCCGACGCGTAGGATTAGATCGTTTTAAAAGCCGAACCTGTATCTTCTTCAGTTCGGTCGTTCGCTCGATTCATTAGATCTCGCGCACTCCGTAGCCAACCAGAGAACGCCACGTCACCCTATCCGTTCGATCAGTTTTTTTCTTTTCTTTTCTGTTTTAGTTGTATCTTTTAAACTATTTAGTGTTTTTAGTTGATTCTTTGTGCATTAGTTCACATATTTGATGTAGTTTATGTCTGTATGCTTAGATTTCAAATTTGAGCTTTAAATTTTGAATGTAATCAAATTTGTTCAAATTACTAAAATCTGTATAACTATAGTTTAAAAATATATTTTTTGAGTGAATCTCTTTGCCACTGTTTGGTATTAGTTAAACCTATCATTCTACATGATTTGAGTATGTTTTTGAATAAATTTAGTTACTGTTTTTAACAAAAACAGAATCTGCTTAGTTCTTAATGTAGTTTAGTTTTCCTAATTTTAATTTGGTTTGAACCTGAATTAGTTTAACTTTGTTAATAGTTTTCATTAGTTTCTGTTGTTTCAAACATTTAGGTAACATTACTTGCTAATATTTAAAATGATTGTTTAGTTTTATACCATGTTGTTATAGGAATCTCTATATCTTTTCATTAGGTATAGTTTTATAAAACAATTTAATTTTACTTTCACAAACTAGTTAGATGATTAAGATAGATTTCTAATAAATAATTTTAGTAATTCAATTCTGTTAAGTAATATGATGATAATAATATTAGTGTTAATAATATCATTGTTTTGGTTTCTTATTCCAAAGTTATAGGAACATTCTAGTTATTTTTCTTTTAGTGGTGTTTCTTTACACAAAAGTTTTAGTGTAATTGATTTTGTTTACTAAAATTGATTTTTTTCTTTACTATGTATTTTCTACTAGGTATTGCTTGGTTGTTTGTCTTAAAGTGGTAGTAGTAGAAGTTTTTGACACTAAAATTTTTGTGAGTCAAAATTATTTTATTTATTTCTCTTGATTGATACTATTGAATGGTTTTAGTATTGTTTGTTAACCTTGCTAAATTGTGTGAATTGTTTTGTAATTATGCTTATGGTGTGCTCTTGTTTGATTCGTTAGATCATCCGGAGTGCGAAGCTTGTTATCTAGAGTCACTCGAGTACGAGGATCGTCAGCAAGGCAAGTCACTTTGACCATGTATACCTATGTTTTATTGCATTAGTTCTTCCATCACCCCAATTGCATGCAAAGTAGGTAAATTGGAAACTTGGTTACTTGTTGTAGTATCATGTGGTAGGTACCCCTCAACCCTTTGACACATTGGCCCCCGGGAAACGTTGTTTTACATTTTGCTATGCTATTAGTAGACGGGGTTGGTTGTGTGATTCATGAGAGTTGTGAGTTAATAATTTCAAGACCTACATGATGATCAAGTCTTCAAGACTTCAAGTTTTCAACTTACCTTTGGGTGGATGATGGTTGAACGGCGCCCTGGAGAAACCAGTGGTTAGCCTAGATGATGCTGGAGATGTGCCAGTATTCATGCGGAAAGGTCCACCCAGGCACAAAGAGATGGATGGATGTTTCAAGACCCAAGGCTTACCTGCACAACCACAAGTCATTATGGGCTCTGGCTTGCTTGGATATCGTGGTGACCCTGGACAGGCGGTGCTACGAGATGTAGAAGAATGGTAGGAAAGGATGGGCACCGACAGAGTCGCAGGGAAACCCTTTGGAAGACCATGTTTTGGTCATCCGTTTCTCAAACACCCTGAAGTGCGAGAAATCAAACGGAGGCGACCAAATCTTATGGGGAACGTGTGCAAAACTCTGCAAAGTACCCAAACCTAATCGATTAGCCGTGTCCACGATCATGGACAGCTTGAGCCAAAGGAAATGAAACTATCTGGAACTCTCAACACAACTAAATTATATTGATGTGGGTTATTAATGTCAACTTGGGTATGAGAATTGGTTGGTGGAACCATCTCATTAATCAACCAACATTGTAGTAATTATGCCTTTGCCCTCTCTTGTTGTAGGAAAAAACTTGGCTTTATGCAAAACTTACCACCCCCTGCCATATTTGCATATAGACTAGATGATTACTTTACCCCCTCTCTTGTGACTTTGCCAGCATATTCAATATGCTGACCTATACGGCTGCAACGTATCATGTTGCAGAGTACTTTTTCGACCAGGAGTGAGGATATGCTCTACGCTCGGTGAGATGCCCTTTGAGTCAGATGGACTCATCTACCTTCGAAGCTTCCGCAAGTTTATGGTTTAGTTTATCTCATGAGTTGGCCTTCAACCACTTTATTGTAATCATTACTGTAATAAAGGACTCGGTATGAGATTTCGATTAATTCATGCTGTGTGAATTCCGTTTGATATATACATTGATGTACCATGTGTGTACCAGCATGATCTTGGGATGGTACAGAAACACCGAAGATTCGACCTTTCAGGTCGGGTCGCTACAAAGTGGATCCTCTAGAACATGTTCCCTTTTATCGTGCTTGAGAACAATTCTCAAATTTGTATACCAGGTGGTAAAGTTTGTTCCATTCAGTTTATCCTTTTCCAGAATTGATTTCAATGCAAAGTTGGGTTGAGCAGGTGGTGCCATTGATCTACAACAGAAAATATGCAATCACTAAGCAATGTGTTTATGTAGAGTAATTCAAGCATTAAACAGAACTACTCCCACTGAAGTCTGCATCCCTTCGCAAACTCTCTATGATTCAGGACCCATCTAGCGTGAGCAACTAGTGATCTTTAGCATCACTGCTAGCCAACTTGCCTATTCAGTAAGCAACATCTTGCTAATCGTATCTCTATACGATTCTTGTCGGTTGGGTAGGTATCTCATACCCCGGCTCCCAACCTTCTTTGCCACAAGGCCCAAAACGTTTTGATAGCCTTGTCAAGTGAACCCAATGCAGTGCATGTCCATGCCTGACACGAACCCTCCAGTTCAAGGACACCTAGTAGCACCTCAAATTTATGAGCCCACCACTAGACGTACTTGACGTGCGAAGGTGCAACATCCGGAATGACAATATACTTGATATTAATGAGGGATCTTTCTACCATTATAACATGCATAGAAACAATAAGCAATATCAATCACATATAAACATAAATATGTGAAATAGTATGGCTCCTCCATGGGCGTCCTTCCATGGCCGGCTCCTACTCCGATGACCAAGGCGGAACTCCATCTTGTCCGTCACGCCAGGACGCCAAAACCTTGAACTTGATCTCTGTCCTCCAACTACTACAACTAGTAATGAATTACAGAGAATCACAAGTCGACACGCAGGTCGTTATACAATATAATGACAACACTTTGGCTCCTGCCGGCTGACAATCATGACACGCAGGTCATGTTAAGTTACACACATGCATCACATACATATGAGCCATACTATTCAAATCAAACATGCAAAACAAACTTATGAGAATTGCATTCTACCGGTTTGTGTGATCGTGTACGAAATACAAGGCGCTACGCACACGGCGGTCCCGTGGCTAACTCTTTAGTCACTTTGCTTGTAAGGCTCATTGCGATGTTGTATTACCGAGTGGGACCTGAGATACCTCTCCGTTAGACGGAGTAACAAATCCCAGTATTGATCCATGCCCACTCAACAGACACCCTCGGAGATACCTGTAGACCTGCTTTAAAATCACCCAGTTACGTTGCAACGTTTGATATACACAAGGTGTTGGAAATATGCCCTAGAGGCAATAGTAAATTAGTTATTATCATAATTCCTTGTTCATAATAATCGTTTATTATCCATGCTAGAATTGTATTGATCGGACTCAGATACATGTGTGGATACATAGACAACACCGTGTTCCTAGTATGCCTCTAATAGACTAGCTCGTTGGTCAAAGATGGTCAAGGTTTCCGAGCCATGGACATGAGATGTCATTTGATAATGGGATCACATCATTAGGAGAATGATGTGATGGACAAGACCCAAACTATAAACATAGCATATGATCGTGCCAGTTTATTGCTATAGTTTTCTACATGTCAAGTATCTGTTCCTATGACCATGAGATCATGCAACTCACTGACACCAGATGAATACCTTGTGTGTATCAAACGTCACAACATAAATGGATGACTATAAAGATGCTCTCTATATAGGTATCTCCGAGGATGTTGTTGGGTTCTACCGTAGGTGCATCGCATGCGAATTAAAATTTCCTACGCGCAGAACAACCAAGAACATGCTACGGAGATGGATCACAGATTGTTACCACTAGGCGCGCAGTGTCGTGCAGCGGAAGTAGAGTTGGGACAACGCGTTTGTGTGGTCCATCTCCTCCTCGTCCGATCTCCCTCCAACAGCCATTCTGATCTCCCTCGAATAGCCGGTCATCGGATCCCACATATAGGTTCGCCGGAGCAGCGCAAGTGTACCTCCTCTAACGGTATCCGCGCGTGTAGGAGGAACACTCGTGCGGTGGACTGCTAGGTCCGATCACACGGTCGGCGGCGACGAGTGGAGGTGGCTAGTTGCAACTCATGCAAAGCCCCTAATGACGGTGCCGAAGCGATCAACCGGATGGGTGTGCCGCACCTCTATATAGGCATCCGGCGCGGGCTCAACTCTTGGGCCTCGCACGGATCCTAAAGCCCAAGTGTTCCTTCCCTTAAGCGTGCGATCCCTTAGGTTCACGTTCACTTGGTCGCGAGTCAGATCACATCCGACTCAACTAGTCGGTAGCGGCCTCTAGCAAAGCGTGCCGACTCCAGGTGCCCGATGAAGCTGGTTAGGTGAACCTATACTTCACACTTCTACTCCCTTTGCCTCACGATACATGTTGTCGTGCACAAGGCGACATGGTCATGCTTGTTGCAGCATGACCTCTTTCTCGTTCTGGTGAATCCGACCAACACTTCTGATTATCTCATAATCCTCATCGCATGGCCATGCTTATCCAGGTTGGATACCCGCCCAGAGTATATCTCTCCTGATCGGAGGGGCAAATCCCATCTTGCTCGACCATGTCTCGCAGCATGGGTCTGGACAAGCCCGAAACCTACCTTTGTAACTACCCAGTCACGGAGTAGCGTTTAGTCAGCCCAAAGCAAGTCTTTCACCATCCCGAGTACATGCGCCAGCTCGGGTCTTAGGACATAGAACATATGTTGTACTAGAGACTCACGGATGACCTATCGCTGCGTCTCATAGTTGGGTCTAACCATCTCAGACCTTATCTCGACTCGGATCCGACTATGTCGAATCCGACTGGACCTTTCTGAGTCCATATATCCGGCTAGCATCCAATGCTACATGGTTACTGAGACCGAACCATCCACCGTGTCGTATGCTAGTCTGATTAGTTGCACGTCCACACAACCCTTTCGACTAGGGACCATTTAGGACAGTTATCATACAATGCATAGTCTTACAAATAAGTCACGTACTTATTAATACACATCATTGATAATGTCCAAGGACTATCTTTGTTCATAAACACATAGGAAATATCATCATACATGATTGCCTCTAGGGCATATCTCCAATAGGTGTCTGTTGAGTGGGCATGGATCAAGACTGGGATTTGTTACTCCGTGTGACGGAGAGGTATCTCAAGGCCCACTCGGTAATACAACATCACAATGAGCCTTGAAAGTAAAGTGACTAAAGAGTTAGCCACATGATCTTGTATTATGGAACGAGTAAAGAGACTTGCCGGTAACGAGATTGAACTAGGTATAGAGATACCGACGATCGAATCTCGGGAAAGTAACATACCGAAGAACAAAGGGAATATCATACGGGATTAACTGAATCCTTGACATGAAGGTTCAACCGAATATGTAGGAACCAATATGGGCATCCAGGTCCTTCTATTGGTTATTTACCATAGAGGTGTCTCGGTCATGTCTACATAGTTCTCGAACGCGCAGGGTCTGCACACTTAAGGTTCAATGATGTTTCGATAGTATTGAGTTATGTATGTTGGCAACCTAAGGTTGTTGGGAGTCCCGGATGAGATCCCGGACATCACAAGGAGTACCAGAATGGTACGGAGACGAATATTAATATATAGGAAAGTGATGTTTGTGCTCCGAAAAAGTTTCGAGCACTTCCGGTAGTGTACGGGGAGTGACGAATGGGTTCCAGGGGCCCTCCAAGTGGGGCCCACCCACCTCAGGGGCCACATGGGCCTAGGAGGTGGTGCACCAGCCTCTGGTGGGCTGGGAAACCATCTCGTAAGGGCCCATGCGCAGGAGGTGGGAGGAGGCCAAGTGGGGAAAGAGTCAACCCAAGACTCCACCTTCCTTGTGGGAGGGGGAGTCCTTGTGGGAAGAGGATTCTCCCCCTTGGATTCGGACGAAGCCCTCCTTGGAGGAGGGGCTAGGGCTGCCTCCTCCCCTCCCCTCCCTCCTATATATAGTGGAGGTTTTGAGGACAGCCATAACCTGAAAAGCCACGTGATGCCCTCTCTCCCTCTAGATCATATTCCCCTCTAGATCTATTCAGTATAGCTTAGTGAAGCTCTGCCGGATCAGCTCCACCACCACTGCCACACCACCATTGTGCTGCTGGAGGACTATCTACCTCTCCACACTCACTTGTTGGATCAAGGAGGCGAAGATCGTCATCGAGATGTACGTGTGCTGAACGCGGAGGTGTCATCCGTTTGACGCTATATATGAAGGACCGTGATTGGATTTCGGGATGAATCATGATCGGATTGCGGGACGACTAGCGATTTGGATCGCGAAGATGTTCGACTACATCAACTGGGTTTCTTAACGCTTCCATCGTAGCGGTCTACAAGGGTACGTAGACCCACTCTCCCTCTCGTAGATGCTCATCACCATGGATATATCTTGCGTGTGCGTAGGAATTTTTTTGTTTCCCATGCAACGTTCCCTGACAGTGGCATCATGATCTAGGTCTATGCTTAGATGAGATCATGAGTAGTACGCAAAGGAGTTTGTGGGTGTTGATATTCAGATTGCTTCCTCCCTTGGTCTTTTCTTGATTCAACGTTATTGTGGGATGAAGTGTCCCGGACCAAACTTACTCGTCCACGTACAAGAGACCAGATCCATCGACTGACATGTGACTTTGTTGCATAAAGATGGCTGGCGGGTGTCTGTCTCTCCCACGTTAGTTGGATCAGATTTTACAAAGGCAGTCATTGATAAGGTTGAAAAGCAATTTGTGTATCACCATTGTGGTTTTGCGTTGGTAAGAATCGTTCTTGCTAGATACCCATAGCAACCACGTAAAATATGCAACAACAATTAGAGGACGTCTGACTTGTTCTTGCAGGGTATGTTGTGATATGATATGGCCAATTACATGATGAGATATATGTGATGTATGTGCTGATCATGTCTTGTATAGAATATCACGACTTGCATGTCGATGAGCACAACAACCGGCAGGAGCCATAGGGTTGTCTTTAATTATTGTATGACCTATGTGTCAATCATTAAGCTCTATGTAATGCTTTAATTTATCGCTAAGCGGTAGCAATAGTAGTAGAAGCATGGTGGGCGTGACAACCCCGATGGAGACACGTTGATGGAGATCAAGATGATGGAGATCATGGTGTCATGTCGGTGATGATGGAGATCAAAAGCACAAGATCATGGCCATATCATGTCACTTATGATTTGCATGTGATGTTAATCATTTTATGCATCTTATTATGCTTAGGATGATGGTAGCATTATAAGGTGATCCCTCACTAAAATTTCAAGATAAAATTGTGTTCTCCCCAAGTGTGCACCCTTGTGAAAGTTCGTCGTTTCGAAGCACCACGTGATGATCGGGTGTGATAGACTCTACATTCAAATACAACGGGTGCAAGCGAGTGTTGCACATGCGGAACACTCGGGTTAAACTTGATGAGCCTAGCATGTACAGACATGGCCTCAGAACACAAGAGACCGAAAGGTCGAACATGAGTCATGTAGTAGATATGATCAACATGGATATTTTCACCATTGAAACCACCTCATCTCACGTGATGATCGGACTTGGGTTGGTGAATTTGGATCATGTAACACTCGGATGACCGAAGGGATGTCAATTTGAGTGGGAGTTTTTTTAAAGTAATATGATTAACTAAACTTTTTATCATGAACATAGTCTAAAGTTTTCTTTGCAAAATTATGCTGTAGATCAATAGCTCGCGCTGTAGCTATACGTTCCTAGAGAAAATAGAGTTGAAACATGATGATAGCAATTATACGGACTAGGTCCGTGACCAGGGGATTGTCCTCAGTTGCTGCACAAAAGGCTTATGTCCTTAATGCACCGTTCGGTGCACCCCCCCCCAAGCAGCAACTGTGGATGTTGTGAACATCTGACATGCACGTTCTAATGACTACTTGATAGTTCAGTGCGTCTTGCATTACGACTTAGAATTCATGATCCAAATATGTTTTGAGTGTCACGGAGCATATGTGATGTTCCAAGAGCTAACATTGGATTTTAGGCTCGTGCCCGTGTTGAGAGGTATGAGACCTCCAACAAGATTCTTTGCCTGCAAGATGAAGGAGAATAGCTCAATTGGTGAGCATGTGCTCAGATTGTATGGGTGCTACAATCGCTTGAATCAAGTGGGAGTTGATCTTCCAGATAAGATAGTGATTGACGCAGTTCTCCAAGTCACTGCCACCAAGCTATTGGAGCTTCGTGATGAACTATAACATGCCAGGGATGGAGAAGATGATCCCTGAGCTATTCGCGATGTTTGACACTACGAAGGTAGAAATCAAGAAGGAGCATCAAGTGTTGATGGTTAGTAAAATCACTAGTTTCAAGAAGGAGAAGGCAAGAAGGGAAAACTTCAAGAATGGCAAGCCAGTTGCCACTCCAGTGAAGAAACCCAAGGTTCAACCCAAACCCGAGACTAAGTGTGTCGTGGGAACAAGTCTGATAGTAGATGATAGGGGTACGAAAGGAGAGGGCAGAGTCCTAGCTACGACGAGGGTGTACACACGGATGTATGAGTTTAGTCCCCTCTCGTGGAGGTAACAACACTACATCTCAGTGCTCGGGAACTCTCGTCGTGTGGAATATGAGTGTTATAGGGGGTGCGAACCCTTGTGCCAGAGGGGAGGGGCAGCTTATATAGAGTACGCTACCCCTCATGAATGTCAGGCAAGCAAGGGTTCGATCGTGGGAATAAAAACGTATGTTACTGGTAACGTACACAATAAATGCTACTAATGACGACTGGCTGAACGCCTACCTGTTGGCCTCCCTAGGGTGCCTTCTAGTTTTCTGGTGTTGACTGGTAGTGAGGTCTTCCGAGTGATAGGAGACTGTCGAGTGGAGGGAGAAACCTCCGAGTGACTTAACTGTCGAGTGACTATCACGTCATGGTGACTTCAGAGGAAACTCTCTTGCCATCATCAAGTCCTCCAATATGGTGTCCTTAAGTAGGGTATGTAGGTCAGGCCTAGGACCCTACCCTAGGTATATATCCTCGTCATTAGCCTCAAATGTATTGGGGTTCGAGTGAAAAAGGAGTCGATGCCAACTCTGATAAGGCACCGAGATTCTGGATGTACTTCGAGGCTTCAAGGAAATCCGCGTCGACTGAAATCTTTGTCACTCGCCCCGATCGATTCTGCCTTGATAAACTTCCAAGAGGATTTGGGCACAAAATATGTTCCGAGTGGATCATCAGGATCTTTTGATGCGACGGGTCGCTTTGCCAGGTCCGGATTTCATGGGGTTCGAAAAATTTGGGAAGCACGCGCTGCGCAAAATTATCACAACGACTAGGGCAAGTGGGGGCACAATGCCTCAATTTCCATTCCGCCCATTACGCCACGTACATCGTGACTCCTGTGGCGGAGATATCCGGAGATCTAGCGGGCCCGCATGCCAGTGACTCACTCGGCTGATATAAGATCTCACTATGCTGCGGGCAACATAGTATTCCTCCCCCAAATCCTCTCTTTCCCCCGTCTCCTCTTCTCCGCGCGTGCCACTCAGCTCCATCCCGATGACCGCTACTGCCGTGATGATGAAGGGCAAGACCGAGAAGCTCGAGCGTGCCAAGAAGGGAGCCGTCAAGGACAAGGCCAAGAAGTCGTCCAGCGCATGATTCACGGCGCTGTCAGGGTGGATCTAGGGAGATTTCCTCCAGTCGACGGTCACGATGAGGTATGTTGAGAACCTCATCGTCGACGGGCTCATAGCCAACGGCACGTGGAGGCTACCAAGGGGGAGGTCGATGCGGAGCCGCGCGAGGGGGAGCGGGTCATTCTCCTCACCCACATCGAGCGAGGTTTTTCTATGCCTCCTCATCCTTTCTTCTGAGGGTTTCTGAAGTTCTTCGGAGCACAACTCCACCATTCTCCTCCGAATGCTATTTCGTATCTCGCTGCTTTCATGAATTTATGCGAGTGTTTCTTGGGTTGCCATCCCCCTTGGGGTTTGTTCAAGCATATCTTTACTGTCCGATCCCAGTCGGTCAAAAAGGCCAACCCAGAGGATGATAAGTCCCATGTCATCCAGTTATGTGGTGGCTTGGGGATCCAAAAGAGGGATAGGAGTTCCTTTCCATCTATGACCTTTCCTGAATCTATTCGAGGTTGGCAGTCGACTTGGTTCTACTACAAGGATGTTGCATCTTGCAACATGTCGACTAGTCTTTCCCCTTTCACATCAGAGCGACCCATTATCCCCAAATCTTTGTCAGTGCTAGAAGGGGAGAAAGTCCAAGTGGGAATCTTAGTGGATGCCGTAGTGACTATTGTTCGTGGCGGAGTGACGGGCATGGATCTGCGGGAGACATTTCTCAGTCGACGGATCCAGCCCCTCCAAGCGAGAGACGATGCCATGTGGCACTACTCAGGTTCCGAGGACACCACTCGGACGCACCCAGAGGAAGTCTCGGAGGAAACTATTGCACAGTGGCTTCGGAGCATCACCGAAGCCCGCAATAATCCTCTGCGAGCCAAGCAGGTGAAGCCCTTCTCTGCTGAGAACCCACCACCAAATCTGGTAAGTAATACCTTTGTTTAATGCTTCGATGTTTTGTCGAGTGATAGGTAGTGTCGGTCGACTGACTTTACTATTTGAATCTGGCAGAAGCTGACGAACATGCACTCTCTCGTGCCAAATGGGAATCAGCACAAAGACGGAGGGGAGAGCGAGGCCGGCAGCGTAGACTTTGATTATGCCGATGATAGCGAGGATGACTACGAGGAGTCGGGCGAGAACGAAGAAGAAGTCGAGTCTCCTCCGCGCACCGAGCACCACTCCAAGCACCATCAGGACCCCGCGGCTGCCCCAACCAAGACCTTGGCGTCGAGTAGCAGGAACCCGAAGGGTGACAGAGCCTCAAAAGTTGAGTCGAGTGATTGGGCCGCAAAACAGCCCAAGCCTGACGCGCCAAAGACTCGAAAGGCTTTGCCCCGTATGAAGATTGTTGTACCTGTTGTCTCAACGTAAGTGTTCGTTTTCTTTTCCTTCTATTGTTGTGGAACTTCATACCTTTGCTGATCGAGTGGAATTTGTTTGTCAGAGCTGCTACTTCGATGATGTCGCCTCCAAGGGATGAAGGAGAGCCCATGGACGTGGATACTGCTAATGTGGCCACCTCTCAATGCGGTATGACAACATTTCACTTTGTTCTGTTTTTTGGAAATGACTCGCAGATCGAATGATCCATATTGTCGGCTGGAAATTGCAGAAATCATCCAACTGGAGGACGATGATGAGCCATCAAGGGTATGCGCTCAAAGAATGCCATCGGGGCATACGCCTCGTAAGTCGACCGCCACAACATCCCCAGGGCTCGGCAATTTGTCCCGAGTTAGACCTGCAGTTGCAACTTCACCGTCGAGTGCCCCACCAGGTACTTAGACCAATGTGGCTTCTGCACCAGTCAGAGAACCTCAAGCAACTTTGGCTGCATTAACCACAACATCAACTCCTTCGACGACTGCCTTTCCTTTGCACCGCGTCCTGGAGGACCAGACTGGAGCTGGTAAGGAGACCATGATCCAGTCCGAACAGATGATGCTACGCACGAAGGAGGTGTATGAAGCCAGCAAGTTGGCTTATGATGCCAGCTCGGCGCTTCGCTCCAATGTCCGAGTAAGTGCTATTGTATGTCCGGTTCCGATTGAATTCCAATCATTCTTGATTGCACACCCACTGGTGTAGGACCGAAAGTAAGTCTAGAGGGGGGTGATTAGACTACTTGACCAAATAAAAGTTTTGCCTATACCAAGTTTTAGGGTTGACAATTTTTAGCATTTCATGGCAAGTCAAGTACACCCTACACAAGCAAGTCTAAGAGTATATAGCAGCGAAAAGTAACAACAAGCATGTATAGAAGGGATAGGGTAGGAAGATCAAACGCAGGTGTAGACACGATGATTTTTCCCATGGTTCCGATAGGTGGCGCTATCATACATCCATGTTTATGGAGTCTTCAACCCACGGAGGGTAACGGTCGCGAGAGTCCATAGAGGGCTCCACCCAAAAGGGTCCACAAAGTAGCAACGTTGACTATTCCATAACGGCTTCCGTCCACGAAGGACTAGCCTCACTATGGGTAGATCTTCACAAAGTAGGCGATCTCCTTGCCCTTAAAAACTTCTTGGTTCACTCTACAACACGAAGTAGGAGGCTCCCAAGCGACACCTAACCATTCTAGGAGGCACCACCCTCCAAAAGGTAATAGGATCGGTAATGACGATGAACTCCTTGCTCTTGTGCTTCAAGATGATAGACTCCTCAGCACACAACCACTCTCTCACAGATTTGGCATGGTGGAAGAGATGGGATTGGTGGAAAGCTACTTGGGGAGGCTAGAGATCAAGATCCATATGATTGGAGTGGACTATCTTGACCTCAACACAAGGGTAGGTGGTTCTCTCTCCAAAAATTTTGATAGGATAGGTATGGAATAGTTCGGAGTGATTCTCTCTCGAGTAGGTGGTGGTGAAGGGGTATATATAGGCATCCCCAAAAATCCAACCGTTACACACAAGACCAACTCGGTGACATCGATGTGTTAATCTCGGTGGTACCGAAGTAACCAAAAGGTGGCAGCTTTTGAATCTCGGTGAGACCGATATAGGAATGTCGGTTGCACCAATAAGGTGACCAACGGTCAGATTTCCAATCTCGGTGATGCCGATCCAACATTCTCGGTGGGACCGAAAATGTGAATTTGCGTAACAGAAAGTTGGCAACCTAAACTCGGTGGCACCGGTATAGAATTGGTTGTACCAAAGTGGCTAGGGCTTGACTGAGTCTGTCTAGATTCTGGAATCGGTGGCACCAGTATGGGAAAGTTGGTTGCACCGATTTTGAGTGTTAGGTATAGAACATACTTTAGTGGGAGAGTTTGTGGATGTTTTTGGCGACTATCACTTGTGCACGTTTGAGCATATTGTTCACCAACAAAACCTTACCCCCTTTTAATAGTATTGGCTTTCCTATGGACTCAAAGTGATTTCTCACAAATATAAAATGTAGAGTCCTCTTGCTTGAAGCTTGGCCATCCTATTTCCTTGCATCTTGGAGTATGTCCACACTCTCCTTTTCCAATCCTATCATTGAACATTTCCTGAAATATACTTGGTGGAAACATTAGTTCAATGACTTATATGTTGTTATTAATTACCAAAACCACCAAGGGAGCAAATGTGCTTTCAATCTCCCCCTTTTTGGTAATTGATGACAACATATAGATCAAAGCTTCGACATATGATAGAATGAATGAATATAATCGTCGCTTTGAGAGGTATGTGATAAGCAAGAGCTCCCCATAGTGCATTATTTTGAATTTGCGTTTGAATGCAAATGCACAATCAATTAGGTATGTGGGGCACTTATTCCATGTCACATACAACTTGGTGGTGTGCGAGAATAATTAGAATGAATAACAAAGCACAACACAATCAAGCAAGGGTGAATGATCATCACATGAGCATTTAAGATGATAGGAAATAGTAGCATCACGCATAACAACGTATGATCACACATAAACACAAAAGTATCTCACGTCAAACCAAAAGAACCAAATGTTTTTGAAAAGCAACAAACACCAAAACTCTCTCTCGCTCGAAGCCTAAAGATCTATATACACTTCTCCCCCTTTGTCAACAAGTTACCAAAAAGTTCAAAGGCATACATCTAAACATTCTTGGGCTGATCTCCTCCGGTTGTTGATGAAGGAGTCAAGATAACAGCGTCAGGGAAGATCTCTGCAGATGTTGTGGATGGAGTTGGAGTGACAGCTGAAGGAAGTGGAGCAGATGGAGCAGGAGCTGTGCTGACAGTAGTAAGAGTTGATCAAGAGGGCCTGAAGTCTTGTGCAGGCACTGTGGCTGATCTAGTCTGAGTGGTGAACTAAGTGTCTGGCTTAGAGGTGATTCATCCTGCTCCTCATCATCATTTGAAGTAGATGAGACCCGAGGGATGTGCACGGAGTCAACCTCCTTCTGAAGCTCTGTGACTGTCTTAGTCAGCTTGTCCACCTTATCATTAGGGTCTTGATCCTAGTTTCAAAGATCCTGACAAGACTGTTTTTGTTGTCCAGAATCCCCTTAATGTCCTTCTGCATGCCCTGAACTGATGCTATCACCAGATCCATTTGCTCATTCCTAGATCTAGGGACTTGAGCACTAGTGGCTCTAACTGCCTCTGCTTCTGCCTGAGCTGCAACTGAAGTGGGATGATCAGCATCCATCACCATAACGTTGTCCTCGAGATCTGGCTGTAGGAGTAAATGTGGATGATCTAGAGCAAAAATGTGGTTCTCTAGCTTTGAATTGATAAGCATCTGGATGTAGGGCGCATAACAACAAGAGCGCTTCTGGTCAGCAGCAACCCTCTTGATTGTCTCAACAATCAAATCCATGACTCTGATCCTGGTGTGTCTATCAAGGTGGATCAACATATTGATGGAGTGGCCTCAGATCGTCTTGTCATCTCCGGACTTGGGCATCAAGGTATGCCTCAAAATGGTGTCCATCATGCGGAGGCCAGCCTGAAGAAAGTAGATGGATCCTAGCTCGTGAGACTTCACATTGGCAGCAGGGATCTCCTTGTACATATTGGCCATAGCATTGTGGCTAGCCTTGGACTCTGAGTATACATCCAAGTCACCATCTGTGCTTCAGGAACTCCTAAGATAGCAGCCCATTCTTCAATAGTTGATTCATACCTTACTCCTTTAGTCATCCATACAATTCTACCATCTCCATAGAAATTTGCAGTGGAGTAGAATTGCATGATCATTTCATCGTTCCAAGCTGTGAATTCTCTGCCAACAAACTCATCCAAGCCTATGCAGTGGAAATCGTCTTGAACACTTGGAAAGTAGTCCTCATTCTCCTTGATGAATTTCCAATCAACATATCGCATATCACTCACAGCTGGACTCTTGTCAAAGAGCACAGTCTCATAGAAATCCTGTTGCTCCTTGGTATAAAATTTGTAGTCCACAACTGTCTTCTTCCTCTGGGCATATGGATCTATAGCCCTCCAAGCTCTCAATCTTGAATCCTTCCTCTTCTTCATGTCTTCAGCTAGTGGGTAGCTGGCATTGTGTACCGGAAGGTGTGGTCTGATATTCATAAAAGTTGTCAAGTCATCATCAACTTCAGCTCTGGAAGCAGTCCCTTTGTTCTTCTCAGAAGCTGGGATCTGCCTGTATGTCCTCTTAGGCTTCTCAGCAAGCTGGGATCTGCCTGCCTGCTCATCCTCCTCTTCCTCAGCAGCAACACTAGTTGCTTCCTCTCGATCTTCATACATGGAAGTGGGCCTGCCAGTCACATGAATAATCCTCTTCCTGGACTTTTTCTCCCCTGCCTTCTTAGGCATAGCCTTCCTGGGGATCTCAACAGACATAGTTGCTCTGGCAGTCTCATGAGACTTGAAGGTTGAAGCAAGTGCATAGATCTTGCTCACAACCCTCTTGGATGAAGTGGCTTCAGTAGCAGACTTCCTTGCAGCTTTCTCTTGCTTCTTAGCAAGAATCTCTTCTGGAACGAAGTTTGAATCTTCTTCATTTGAGTTTAGCTTCTTCCTGGTTCTGGTGGCAGCCTTGGTCAACCCATGAGAGCTGGGGGTGCCTGGATCTGAGAAAGAACTAGCTTCTGGGCTTGTTCTAGAACTCATATCAACTCCCTGCTCTGGCAAATTCTGACTGTCTTCTGAGCCTGACATACTAACCGTGTGAATAGAGTATAGGAGAGCAGAACAAGATGAGTCATCACAAAATTCTCAGCTGGTTTTTGAAGTTTTGAACAAAAGATTTCCAAAGTTTTGCATTCTGTCAGAAACAAATCGGTAAGGCCGAAGCAAAACTTTCGGTGACACCGAGACTGACTATCCCTCTTAACAGAAACTTGGCACCCTTTTCGGTGAGACCGAAAAGGAGTGCTCGGTTTCACCGAGACAGTTCTCAGCTCACAGAAACGAAAATCGATGGTACCGATTTTCTTGATTCGGTTCTACCGAGTTGCGTCAGGCGGAAGGCAAAACCCTAGAAATCAATGGTTGCTAGCCTATGGGGATTTCTTGTGGATAGGAATAAGTGCAATGAGTGGCTTATAGAGAAAATCAAGTCCAATGCGCAAGAATCAGAAGGGAGAGTGCAAGGGAGGTCGAATCCGTACCCTAACTTGGTGCGGATCCTCTACGACGGCGACGAGGGAGTAGATTTCGTGGACGGCGGCGATTCCTAGCAGCGGAGAGGCGTAGGAAGACAAGGGCGACGACCAGGGGTCTCAAGGCGGTAGCTTAGGGTTCTGAGGCGCGACGTCTGAAGATGGAATTTCAAAGCGTCGGGGTCCACAGCATATATATCCTTCACTGTCGGTGATATCGATTTTATGTTTTCGGTGTCACCGAGTTCCACAACTGTCAGCTCATAGGGAAACTCGGTGTAACCGAGAATATGAAATCGGCAGTACCGAGATTGAAAACCAGATCAACCCCAGGCATTCGGTGAGACTGAGATTTTGGGGTTGGTTCCACCGAGATGCACTTGGGAGGTTTTAATGGATAGTCCTTGTCAATACGGAACTCCGAGTGCTCCACACACAAAGGGATCGAAAAGCACTTGTTCAAATTTTGTGATGCAGCATGAATGGAATATGAGGTGAGAAAGCATAGATAGCTAAAGAGTGGTCCTAGGCATTCTTGTTCATCCAATTGGCAAAGGAGAAAATCAATAACCAAATAGCAACAATTGGATGTCCTCAAATGAGAACATAAATACAGACCAACATGCTCACACAAAAAGATGTCAAAAGAAATCATGACAAACATGCACAAACACACTAGCATCTAACAAGCACTTGGGTGATGATGAAGTCATCTATATATATGAGTATTTGACTTAGGAGCCAAGTAAGAGTACTTGATCATAGGTCATACTCATCGTTTAAGCACAAGTGGGGTTACCACTTTTACATAAAGCATTTAATGTTGTCACATGCTAAGAGATTCTTTGACTCAAGTCCTAGAGTAAAGCTCCCCCTTAATGTGACATGCCCCCATAAGAGGGATAAACTAACCTTGGGTTTTGTCAATGAAGACTTCATGTTGGTGAGGTAGTTGTGGATGCTCAATGTTGATGAAGATCACCAAGAGTTGGGAGCATCCTTGTTGTTTCCTTACTCCTCTCACCTACATGGGTTAGTCCCAAACATACAAGAGACAAATACAAGGATATCTATAGACATGGAGTGCAAAGCATATGTTATGATGTCCATTGATTAGTTGATTACCTTGTCCCTTGCTTACCTTTGAGGGAATGTGTGACTCCTTGAACTATTGCATTGAGTTGATGTTGATTGCAAAAATTCCTTGCCAATAATGAATGTGAGTGAATTTCATTGGCAGAGTCACCCCTCAAGAACTAACTAGTTCTTCTTCTTGGGGACCCACATCAAATTGATGGGGATCCTTGGTGTTGAAGTGGCCTTTGTAGTAGTTGAGCTTGAAGTAGCCTTGGGAACCCACTCCACCAAAGCTAGGGGTTCATCTTCATATGAGTCAATGTCCTCTTGAAGCTTGTTCTTGCCCTTGAGCTTGTGGTCTTGTGGTGGAAGTTCATCTTGAGTGTTTGTACCCTTGGGAAGAGTATTTTTCATACTTCTCCTTTTGAGGAACAAACTTGGGCTTGGGATATTGACCTTCTTCCCACTCAATTCCATTTGCGTTGAAGTAGCCAACACCACGATTCTTCCGGTATCCTCCGTGCTTGCGTACAATTTCCTCAACTTGCTTACATCCGGAAAGACTCTTGTAGATACCTTTTTCTATAATTAGTTTCAATAAATTATTTTCTTGCTCAAGTGTAACTTGGCTAAGAGAATCATCATTAGTGGAATCAATAGAACTACTAGAAGCAACATCATTGGGTTTAGCATTTTTATTGTTGCTACTAGATGAAGAACCTTTCTTGCCTTTGTTACTAGATTGCTTAGTTTTAACTTGAGGCATGAAAGTAGACAAGAGTAGTCGTTTGTCTAGATACGATGAGGTCTTCTTTCGGAGATCATCATTGATAGCTTTGAGAAACTCATACTCTTGCTCCAAATTGAGCTTCTCGAAGCGTAGCTTCTCATGAGTTCTCACAAGCTCTCTATGATCTTAGAGAGTAGATTCATGAGCTAACTTAAGAGTGTTTAGTTCTTTAGTTAGTTGTTGTATTTTCATCTTATCATCATAAAATGACTCATCTTGACTAACATGAGAATTATCAAGTTCATTTTGATTAACATCGCTAGTTTTATCACAAAGCAAGTCATCATCACAAAGCAAATCATCTTCATCACTATCAAAATCAAGATACTCGGGGTGTGATACCTTAGGGCCTTTAGCCATGAAGCAACTTCCACTCCCTTCGTTTGGTGAATCAAATAGATCGTAGGAGTTGGTAGTCACTAGAGCAATTCCGGCAACACCATCATCTTGACTATAGTCGGAGTTAGAGTGATAGCTTCTCTCAGAGTTGTTGTCGGAGTCGGAGCCAGAAACCCATTAACCAACATGAGCTTGATGTTTTATTCTTGTGTAGCTCTTGGTGTACTTGTCCTTCTTCTCCGAATCTCTACTTCTCCTTGAGTGTCTTCGTTCATAACGATCATGTCTACTCCTTCTCTCTCTTTGTGGTAATTCATTCCTTGAGCTTCGTCTTTGAGGTAACTCCTCTCTTCTTTTGTAGGGAGCCGTGCACTCATTTAAGTAGTGTCCAGGCTTCCCATAATTGTAGCAATGGTTGTCACAACTTAACGAACGCTTCTCATCATATCTTGAGTTGGAGTTTCTTTCTTTGCCTCTATTCTTGTAGAACTTGTTGAATTTCTTGACCATGAGGCTTATCTCTTCATTGGTGACAAGGTTGTTGCTTGAAGTTGCAGGAGCATCACTTGTAGCTTTGTAAGCACCGCTAGACTTGTGATGATGTTCTTCCTTATCTCTGAGTGTCATATCATGAGCAACAATCCTTCCAATGACTTCCGTAGGCTTGAGATCTTTGTAGTTTGGCATCAGTTGGATCAATGTGCACATGGTGTCGTATCTATCATCCAAAGCTCTAAGTATCTTCTTGATGATGAATTTGTCAGTCATTTCCTCGCTTCCTAAGCCGGCAATCTCATTTGTGATGAGAGCTAGCCTAGAGTACATCTCTGCGACTCCTTCACCATCCTTCATCTTGAACTTGTCAAGCCGACCTTGAAGACCATCTAACTTGGATTCTCTCACGGACTCGGTTCCTTTGTGCATATCAACCAAAGTATCCCAAATCTCTTTTGCATTCAAGACGGCTGATTTTGTTGAATTCTTCGGGGCATAAGCAGTTGAAGAGAATGTCGCATGCTTGAGCATTGAGTTGCAACATCTTCAACTCATTCGCGGTCGCTTCACGATCCGGTTCCCATCCATCCGCAAAGAACTCACCATGCAAGCCAACACGAACAACAGCCCAAACGACAAGGTTATGACCAAGAATATGCATTTTCATTTTGTGCTTCCAACTAGCAAAATTAGTTCCATCAAAGTACGAACCTCTACGGTGATAACTTCCCTCACTAGACGCCATACTCTCCTAGCTTGTGAGACCTAAGCAATGGAGACCAAAGCTCTGATACCACTTGTAGGACCGAAAGTAAGTCTAGAGGGGGGGGGTGATTAGACTACTTGACCAAATAAAAGTTTTGCCTATACCAAGTTTTAGCGTTGACAATTTTTAGCATTTCATGGCAAGTCAAGTACACCCTACACATGCAAGTCTAAGAGTATATAGCAGCAGAAAGTAACAACAAACATGTATAGAAGGGATAGAGTAGGAAGATCAAACGCAGTTGTAGACACGATGATTTTTCCCATGGTTCTGATAGGTGGCGCTATCGTACATCCGCGTTTATGGAGTCTTCAACCCACGGAGGGTAACAGTCGCGAGAGTCCATGGAGGGCTCCACCCAAAAGGGTCCACGGAGTAGCAACCTTGACTATTCCATAACGGCTTCCGTCCATGAAGGACTAGCCTCACTATGGGTAGATCTTCACGAAGTAGGCGATCTTCTTGCCCTTAGAAACTTCTTGGTTCACTCCACAACACGAAGTAGGAGGCTCCCAAGCGACACCTAACCAATCTAGGAGGCACCATCCTCCAAAAGGTAATAGGGTCGGTAATGACGATGAACTCCTTGCTCTTGTGCTTCAAGATGATAGACTCCTCAGCACACAATCACTCTCTCACAGATTTGGCATGATGGAAGAGATGGGATTGGTGGAAAGCTACTTGGGGAGGCTAGAGATCAAGTTTCATATGATTGGAGTGGAATATCTTGACCTCAACACAAGGGTAGGTGGTTCTCTCTCAGAAAATCTGATATGATAGGTATGGAATTGTTCGGAGTGCTTCTCTCTCGAGTAGGTGGTGGTGAAGGGGTATGTATAGGCATCCCGAAAAATCCAACCGTTACACACAAAATGACCAACTCGGTGGCACCGATGTGTTAATAGCGGTGGTACCGAAGTGACCAAAAGGTGGCAACTTTTGAATATCGGTGAGACCGATATAGGAATCTTGGTTGCACCGATAAGGTGACCAACGGTCAGATTTTCAATCTCGGTGACGCCGATCCAACATTCTCGGTGGGACTGAAAATGTGAATTCGCGTAACAAAAAGTTGGCAACCTAAACTCGGTTGCACCGGTATAGAATCGGTTGCACCGAAGTGGCTAGGGTTTGGATGAGTCTGTCTAGGTTCTGGAATCGGTGGCACGAGTATGGGAAAGTTGGTTGCACCAATTTTGGGTGTTAGGTATAGAACAGACTTCGGTGGGAGAGTTTGTGGATGTTTTTGGCGACTATCACTTGTGCACGTTTGAGCATATTGCTCACCAACAAAACCTTACCCCCTTTTAATAGTATTGGCTTTCCTATGCACTCAAAGTGATTTCTCACAAATATAAAATGTAGAGTACTCTTGCTTGAAGCTTGGCCAACTTATTTCCTTGCATCTTGGGGTATGTCCAGACTCTCCTTTTGCCAATCCTAGCATTGAACATTTCCTGAAATATACTTGGTGGAAACATTAGTTCAATGACTTATATGTTGTTATTAATTACCAAAACCACCAAGGTAGCAAATGTGCTTTCAACCGGGTGTTATCCTTTTGAAGCAAACTTGTTTGTTTTCCTGTCGAGTAGATCAGGTCCAGTGGGGGCACACTGAGTGCACCCACTGGGTGTAGTCCCCGAGACCACCTACGAATGGTGTCAACATCGGCAGGGGTCTTAGAATTTTTTTGACAATCGCTTGAGAGGTCGAGTGATAGTAGGTCCAGTGGGGGCACGTTGAGTGCACCCACTAGGTGTAGTCCCCGAGACCACTAACGAATGATTGCACTGGCGGGGGTCTGATAGAGACAATGTTTGCATGCTTGCGCATTTTTTTGAGTCATCGACCGGTCGAGTGATGATAAGTCTAGTGGGGGCATGCTGAGTGCACCCAATGGGTGTAGTCCCCGAGACCGCCGTCGAGTGCTTGCACTAGCGAGGGTCTGTTAGGAACAATATTTTGCACGAATAGGTCGGACCTGGTCGAGTGGTTTCATATCCAACGGGGGCACGCTGAGTCCACCGAGACTACTGTTGAAGCGACCCGTCTCAAAACGAGTCAAGCCTCTGTGTGTTCTGTGCCATCCCTGGATCAGTATGCTGGCACACACAGTACATCAATGTATATATCAAAGTGCAATCACATGTAATTAACGTAAAACTGATATATACCTTAAAATAGCAGCGGATACAGTCAACGGGAGTGGAGTTCCAATAACACCAACGGAAAGTTGAGTGCGGACCGTAACCCTGAATCGTACTCTTACCCGTCATAGAAGAGTATCTGCAACATAAGACGTTGCAGCCGTGTAGGTCAGTACATTGAATGTACTGGCAAGATCACCATAGTAGAACAGAAGAATAAAGGCTATTCTATATGCAAAGGTTTTGTGGCTCTGTGTCTAAGTTTTTGCGTAAAAGCTGATTTTATTTTCCTACAACAAAGGAATATCAGGAATTTCACTATGGAGTTACCTATCATGACATGGTTCCGCCAACCAATGTCTCAAAGCCCATAAATATCATAAGTTGCCCACAATTAGTTATCAGTCCAGTGTTGAGAGTTCAGAGATAGATCCAAGTCTAGAAGCTCAAATTGTCCGTAAACGGGGACACGGCTAATCGATTAGGTTTTAACTCTGCAGAGTGTTGTGTACTTTACCCACAAGATTTGGTCGCCTCCGTTTGATTTCTCGTACTTCAGGGTGTTTGAGAAACGGATGACCAAAACATGGTCTTCCAAAGGGTTTCCCTGCGACTCTGTCGGTGCCCATCCTTTCCTACCGTTCTTCTACATCTCGTAGCACCGCCTGTCCAGGGTCACCACGATATCCAACCAAGCCAGAGCCCATAATGACTTGTGGCTACACAGGTAAGCTTCCGGGCATGAAGTATTCATCCTTCCCTTTGAGTCTGGGTGAGGCTTTCTGCGTGAATACTGGCCATCTCCAGCAAAACCTAGGCAAATCCACTGGCTTCTCCAGGGTACCGTTCCAACCATCCCTCACCCAGTAGTGTGTATTGAAAAACTTGTTTCTCGAGTCTCGAAGTCTTGAGGTCTTGAATATGCAGGTCTTGAAGAAGCCTTCATGAAGTCGTCGTTTTGACGTGGAGTCCTTCTTCACACCACTCACGAACACTCATACCAGACGCCGTCTACTTTAGCATAGCATTGCACTAACTAGCGTTCCCGGGGCTTTAGTAACAAGTGGTGGGTTCCTACCTCATGCATTCTACTCAACTACAAGAATTTCAATAACACTACAGGAGGGATTTGTTTGAATGATGTCACTACATGCAATAAAACATAGGTATGAACAAAATGGTCATAGTGAACTTGCCTGTACTGTTGATGAAGATAAAGATCGTTCTCAGAAATAACTTGATAGACTATTCATCACTCTCCGATGAAAATCTATATAATATCAAACATTGCATTCATAAGCAATCATACTAGCAATCAATTCTAACAATCAAGAAGTAACACAAAAACCAAAAGCAACATGGTGGTGATGAAAGGAAATACTTAAGACAAAACTCAAATGACAAAACTACATCAACACAACTAAGGTGGTGATGAAGGAAATACTTAAGACAAAACTCAAAAATCAACAAAGTTTTCATAAAAGCAACTAAGGTAGTTTTCCCCTACAAATAACTATTTTCAATAGTAACAAAAGTAAAATATAAGAAAAGTATTTTAGTAAATATTTTACTAGCAAAAAGAATTACTTTTGAAGAACAAGTAAAACTATGAAAACAACACTCTAAACAAACATAGGTTTTTGCATAAGTAAAACAATAAAATATTAAAATAAGAGAAAACAAAGTATAAAACAATTAAGTTAACAGCAAATAAAACTTATAAAACAAGTTATGAAAATATTTTCAAATAAGAGTTCCATCTAGCAATGAAATCAATTTGCAAGTTATTATGAAACTAGAATTGATTTCATGCTATCAAAATAATAACATAAAATAAGTTTAGTTGAAGTACTACTGATAACTAACAGAAAACAAAATATATATTAACTAAGTTAACAGGAAGTATATTTTATAAAACAAAATTTTATTAAAAGTATTTTCAAATAGCAAATCAAACTAGCAATGGAAATTCAATTGCAAGTTATAATTGAACTAGAATTGATTCCATGCAATCAACTAATAAAATAATATTTGTTTTGAAGGACTAATATCTTACAATAGAAAACTTTATAAAATTTATCAACTAATATAAAATAAAATAATTTTAACACAATTTAAAACAGAAGGAAGATAAATAATCCTAACAAGAACAAAACAGAATCTTTTTTGGTTGAAAATACTATTTTAAAATATTCTAAAAATTCCCAAACTCTACCTAGTGATAACTAATATCACTAGTGACAAGTAGCAAAAAGAATCAATCAAAAATACATTTTGGAACTCAAGATATTCAGAAAACAAAATTTAAATCAAATCTGTTTAAATTGAAATTTAGATATTCAAATATGGTCAAACTTGGCATCTACAGAAACTAGAATAAAATTTTGACCTAATGCAAAAAGAATCAAGTTTAAACAGTTAAAAATATAAAAGATATACTAAAAACAAAATCAGAACTAGTTCTGTTTTCTAAAACAAAACAGAAAAAGAAAAACTAATACTAACGGACAGGGGGGTGACGTGTCGCTTCCTGATTGGCTATGGGTGTGTGCGTGTGGGGCAAATCGAGCGGACGGTCGAAGTTTAACAGAAAACGGTTTGGGGTTTAAATTAGGTCTAATCTCAGCCGTAGGGTCTAGATCTGATGGATGGGGAGGCTCACCGTGGTAACAGGTCGCCGGCGTTGGAGATCTCCGGCGGTCCGAGGCGGGGAGGTCGTCGGCGAGGAGCTCCGGTGGTCGAGGGAGGCGTTGAAGGGGTCCGGGCGGCTGCGGTTGGCGTCTAGCATCGAATGGTGGGGTCGGAGGGGCGAGGGGAGGGGTGGAGCGACAAATACGGCATGGGGAAGTTCCGGTCGGGGCAGGGCTCCGGCGAGGTCATCGCGGCGTCTCAGGCAAGGAGAGAGGGGGCTCGGGGGGGGGGGGGAATGGAGTGCGGGGCTGGTCCGCTCTTATATAAGGCCGGAGAGGGGGTCGGGGAAGGAAAGGAGCGCGGGGATTCCGGCGAGGTAGATCCGGCGACGACGGCGCGCGCGCGAGGATGGAGACGACCGCGGCGCGTGCGGGATCGGACGGGTGGGTCCCGATGTCAGTGGGAGGGAGCGGTTAGCGGGGCGTCGGTTGGCCGAAACTTAGGCAAGTCGGGGAGGTCGTTAACTGCAGGTGGGCCGACCGGCCTTTAAGGCATTTAAAGTTTTTTCCATTTTAAAATCCAGCGACAATCAAATGCTTTTATTGCAAATAATATATTCCCAAATATAGGAGTATTATGTATAAAAATTAACAGAATAAAATATGCCATTTAATGAACATTTTTATTCTTGTATTTGAATACTTTGGAAAAATATTATTTTCAGAATTGGCCTATTTGTTTTTAAATCCTATTTGCAAAAAAATTCAAATAACCCCATGGGTTTTATGATTCAAAAACTTCACAAAATACCCCCTGGTCTTGGAGTGTCATATTTACTCCTCTCAAATTTTGACAAGGGGTTTGAATACTTTGAAAACTTGAATAGGAACCAAATATGAAATGGATTCCAAAATAATTCAGAGGTACTTTCAAATCCTTTTAAACGCCCAACTCATATTTCATATAATTTGAAGAAGTCATATTATCCTTTCTCATGAAAATCATTGAGTTGCATAAAGTTTCTGAATTTGAAATATTTTCAAATGGAATTCAAACCATTTTCAAATCCCTTTTCATTTCTTTAAATGGAAGAAGTCATGTCAGCTTCACTCTGGGGTTTTGTGATGAAATGAATTTGTATTCCTGGTGATCAAAATGCAGAGTGAAAGTTTTGGGAAAGTCATTTCATTCCCTCTCATCAAACTTTCAAAAGTTTCAAAAAGTTTAAAATTTCACTCACTTTCAATCACTCAAACACACAAACATTCATTCTAATATTTATTATAACATTCCAAAGTTTGGGATGATACAACTGTTGATCACGGGCGATGATCAGTAGTCTTAAGAACATGGACTTAAGGTCCTTTTTCATACGCGGAGTACGCTTGCCATTCGGTTCATCGAGTGAATCTTTTGCTTAAGAATTTCCACCTCTGAATGCCTATCCTAGGGACGGAGAGGTTCGGGCCTACCCTGCTGGTTTCATGGATATCATTTCCATCAACCATGATATGATGCAGGTTTCATGGACATCATTTCCATCAACCATGATATGACGCTTTTTTCAGGGGTGTGGGGTGAGGCGGCAGCCGCCATCCAGTCAACAGTACTTGATCCTTTCCACTCGAGAGCGGAGAAAATTTGATGATGACTAAACTACTTCTTTGTTGATTTCAAAGAGCTTGTGAACTTGGAACGTGCTACAAAGACCTGGAGAAGGAGAAGAACCAGCTACAACTGGATCTGGAGGTCTCGAAGAACAACCTGGAATGGGCTCAGACTAAACTGAGGACTCTGGGAGGTAATCCTTATTGACCAACTGCACTGTCGCTTTTTCTTCCATCCTTTGAACCGAGTGCTCTCACTCGAACAGACGCGCGTGATGAGAATCATTGACTCCAAGCACGACTCAACAATGCTATTTCTTTAGATACCATGAAGAGGCGTTGGAGGACAAGGAAAAGGTGCTCGCTGAGGCCCAAAAGGTGTCAAGGGAGAAGACTGAAGTTGCCGAGAAGATGCTTGCCGCAGCTAAGAAGCTAGAAAAACACTCGGAGAAGTTTTTGAACTTAGACGAAGACTGGTTCGTACCTAAGTTTCCGAGTGAATGGACTGTTACCCCTGGAAGGTTTTAAACTTAGGCAAAAGCTGGTTCACAGCTAAGCCCCTGAGTGAGAGGACCGCTCGTCACTAGGAGAGGTTTTTGAACTTAGACGAAGACTGGTTCATAACTAAGTTCCGAGTGAATGGACTACTATCCACTCGGAAAGTTTTAAACTTAGGCGAAGGTTGGTTTGCAGCTAAGCTCCCGAGTGAGAGGAGCGCTCGTCACTCGGAGAGGTTTTTGAACTTAGGTGAAGACTGGTTCGTAGCTAAGTTTCCAAGTGAATGGACTACCATCCACTCGGAAGGTTTTAAACTTAGGAAAAAGCTGGTTCCCAGCTAAGCCTCCGAATGTGAGGAACGCTCGTCACTCGGAGAAGTTTTTGAACTTAGATGAATACTGGTTCATAGCTAAGTTTTCGAGTGAATGTACTTCTATCCACTCGGAAGGTTTTAAACTTAGGCGAAATCTGGATCGCAGCTAAGCCCCGAGTGTGAGGAATGCTCGTCACTCGGAGAAGTTTTTTGAATGTAGGATGGTGGGATCGGAATCGACAAAAGACTGTGGAAGTCATAACCTTCATAAACGATATTGTCTGGAACACTTTTGTTACATCAAAACAACTCAATCTTCAAGTATAGAAACGTCGGAGTAGATCCACATCCAAGCCCGCGGCTCGTCGATTTGCTTCTCGAGGCTGTAGAGATGGTAAGCTCCGTTCTTCAGTACCTTGGTGACGATGAAGGGACCTTCTGATGCTGGCGCAAGCTTGTGAGGTCGCTGTTGATCCACTCGGAGCACCAAGTCACCTTCATGAAACGACTGACTCTTGACGTGTTTTGCATGAAAGCGACGCAGGTCTTGCTGATACACAGTCGACTGAATCAGGGCTGTCTAGCGCTCTTCTTCTAGAATATCTACTCCATCCTGTCGTGCTTGTTCCACTTCAGCCTCGGAGTAAAGATCCACACGAGGTGAATTGTGAAGGAGATCCCTCGGCTAAATGGCTTCAGCTCCATACACTAGGAAGAAAGGAGTGCGCCCAGTCGACCGATTAGGAGTCGTTCTCAAGCCCCATAAAACAGACGATAGTTCAGTAACCTAGGCTCTAGCTACATGATCTAGGTCTAGCATGAGTCGAGGCTTTAGCCCTTGAAGGATAAGTCCATTGGCTTGCTCAGCTTGACCATTAGTTTGAGGGTGTGCAACGGATGCGTAATCCACCCGAGTGCCTTGGGTGAAGCAGAAGTGTCTGAACTCTTCCGAGTCAAAGTTTGAGCCATTGTTTGTAATGATGCTGTGAGGAATTCCATATCGAACGATTATCCCTCTCATGAATTTGATCGTAGTGCGCGATTTAAACTTCTTTATAGGCTTGGCCTCAATACACTTAGTGAACTTGTCGACTGCAACAAGCAAATGAGTAAATCCACTCTGGCCTGTCTGAAAGGCACAAGCCATATGCAAACCCCAGACAGCAAACGGCCAGACGAGTGGAATAGTCTTCAAGGCACATGCATGCTTGTGTGATATGTTTGAATATAACTCGCACCCTTCACAATGATCAACAATGTCCTTGTCCATCTCATTAGCACGCGGCCAGAAGAAACCTGCTCGGTATGCTTTGGCAAAAATCATCTGGGAGGATGCATGATGATCGCAAGTTCCTGAGTGAATCTCCTTCGGAATCATTTGACCTTTTTCAGGAGAGATGCATCATTGCGTCACACCAGTTACACTTTCTCTGTAAAGTTGATCATCCATCACAGTGAAAGCCTTGGATCTGCGAACAATGTGTCGAGCCTCGGTTTCATCCTCTGGGAGTTCTTGCATCAGGATATACGCAATATATGTCACTGTCCAATCGGGCGTGATGACCAGAATTTCCATGACAAGATCTATGACCGCCGGGACATCAACTTCAGTCGGATTAGATGCGCTTATAGCTTGCGGGGCTCTTCAGTGAAGGGATCTTCCTGCACCGAAGGAGAATGTAGGTGTTCCAGAAACACATTGCTGGGGACATGCTTCCGAGTGGATCCAATCTTTACCAACTCATCGGTTGCTTGATTCTTCACTCGGGGAACATGGTGGAGCTCAAAACCTTCAAACCTCTTCTCTAGATTTCTCACAACATTGCAGTATCTGGTCATAGCGGGGTTCCTGACATCCCACTCCTTCATCACTTGATTAACCACCAAATCAAAGTCATCATATACCATCAGGTGCTTGACGCCGAGTGAGATGGCCATACGCAACCCATACAGGAGTGCTTCGTATTCTGCTTCATTATTGGAGGAATCAAAGTGAATCTGCAGGACATAACTGAGTTTGTCACCTTTTGGGGATACCAAAACTACGCCAGCACCAGACCCATTCAGCATTTTCGAGCCATAAAAGAACATGGTCCAGTGTGCCGAGTGGATTTGGATTGGTTGCTGCTGTTCAACCCACTCTGCCAAGAAACCAACAAGTGCCTGAGACTTGATCGCCTTTTTAGCTTCAAACTTGATGTCAAAGTAAAGGAGATCAATAGCCCATTTGGCCACTCGACCAGTCGCATCTCGATTGTTGAGAATCTCAGATAATGGAGCATCACTGATGACTGAAATCGAGTGATCTTGAAAGTAGTGTGCCACCTTCTTTGCTGATAGATAAATACCATAGACAGGCTTCTGGTAATGCGGGTACCTTTGCGTCGAAGGGTCAACACTTCAGAAATGTAGTAGACCAGACGTTGGACCTTGTATGTCTGGCCTTCCTCTTCCTCTCGATAGTGACAACTGTACTGACGACCTGATTAGTAGCTGTGATGTACAGGAGCAAGGGCTCTTTGTTGTGTGTAGCAGCAAGCACCGACTGGGTGGAAAGCAGGGCTTTGATCTCGACAAACGCTGCTTTGGCTTCTAGAGTCCACTCGAACATATCGGACTTGTTCATCAATCGATACAAAGGCAATGCTTCTCACAGAGACGAGAAATGAATCGACTCAATGCCAACAGGCAACCTGTGAGCTTCTGAACATCGTGCACTCGCACAGGGCTTTTCATTCGGGTAATGGCACTGATCTTCTCAGGATTGACATCGATTCCTCATTTGGAAACGAGAAAACTGAGTAACTTGCCACCAGGAACACCGAAAGTGCACTTGGATTGATTTAACTTTATATCATACCTCCTCAGATTGGCGAATGCCTCGGCCAAGTCAGTCAGTAGGTCGGAAGCTTTGCGAGACTTGATGACGATATCATCCATGTAAGCTTCGACATTCCGAGGAATCTGGCTGAGTAAGCATTTCTGAATCATGCGCATGAAAGTAGTGCTAGCATTCTTCAAACCAAAAGGCATGGTGATATAATAGAAACACCCAGATGGGGTGATGAAGGTTGTTTTTATTTCATCCGGACCAAATAGACGGATCTGATGGTAGTGGAAGTATGCATCAAGAAATGATAAATGCTCACACCCTGCAGTCGAGTCAACAATCTGATTGATGCGAGGGAGCGGAAAATGATCTTTCGGGCAGACCCGTTTGATATGTTTGAAGTCAATACACATGCAGAGTGACTTGTCCTTCTTGGGGACCACGACAACGTTCGAGAGCCAGTCAGAGCGGTAAATCCCACGTATGAACTTAGCTGCCAAGAGACGAGCCACCTCTTTGCCGATTGCCTTCCACTTTTCTGCCGCCGACCGATGTAAGTGCTCTTTCACAGGCTTGGCCTTCGGATCGACTCTCAATTGGTGCTCAGTCAGTTCCCTAGGTACACCTGGCATGTCAGCAGACTTCCATGTGAAGATGTCCCAGTTCTCGTGGAGGAACTGGATGAGCTCGACTTCCTATTTGTCATCGAGTGTCATCGAGATGTTAGTCGGGGCAACATTGGGGTCTGTCGGGTGAATGTGTACCTTGTTCACCTCACCTGCCGACTGCAAAGCTAACTTAGAAGCGGGCTTCTTAGCATGCAGCAAATCAACAGGGTCAACGCTCTTCTTGTACTCTTCCAACTCGACCATAGCCATTTGATGATTGGCAATTTTGGAAACCTGCTGAAGGCACTCCTCAGCCCTCTATCGATTCCCTATGACTGTGATCACACCCTTGGGCCCAGGCATCTTCAACTTGAGATACACGTAACATGGACGTGCCATGAAACGAGCATAAGCGGGACGACCAAGGATAGCGTGGTATGCACTCCGGAAGTCACGAGTTCAAACATCAATTTCTCTTTGCGAATTTTTTTATCAGTACCAAACACCAGATCCAAAGCAATCTGGCTGAGTGATTTGGCCTTCTTCCGAGGGATGACTCCATGGAACTGCATATTGCTCTCACTAAGTCGGGACATCGGAATACCCATTTCCTTTAGGGTATCGCCATACAAAATGTTCAATCCACTCCCTCCGTCCATGAGGACCTTGCAGAGTCGAGTGCCTCCTACAATGGGATCCACCACCAAAGCCTTCCGACCTGGGGTAGCAACATGAGCAGGATGATCCGACTGATCAAACATGATAGCCTGAGACCACTTGAGGTATGTGGGGGTTGTAGGAACAACCATGTTGACTTCTCTATTGACAACTTTCAATCGACTCTTGCTTTCAACATCAGCAAAAATCATCAGAGTGGCATTGACATCGGGAAAAGTTTCTTTGTCTTCATCATCCTCTTTTTCAGGAGTTTTGTCACTCGACTGACCCTCCTTGAACTGCTGGATCAGTAGGCGACACTGTCGAGTGGTATGTTTAGGCAGTATCAAATTGCCTTCTTCATCTTTCTTCGTGTGAATTGCACACGGTAAATCCAAAACGTCAGTTCCCGACTGATTCTTTCCTTTCTTGGGGGTGAACTGTCCCTTGGACTTCCTCTTATTTTTTCCTTGTGCCGCCAGAGGGGCCGCTTCTGCCTGAGCAGGGCCATCAACCTTGCACTTCTGTTTCCGGCTGGAATTGCCACCGGCATCATTGTCGACTGCTTTTCCTTTGTCGCTGCGGAGGCAGTCTTCCTCTTCGCCATTGGCGTACTGAGTGGATATCTCCATCATCTTGCTCAAGGAAATGTCGCCTGTATGCCCGAACTTCAGGTAGAGCTCTCTGTACTTCACACCGGCCTTGAAAGCGCAAACAACTTGATGCCCAGAGATGTTCTCCACTGTGTGATGCAAGCTGGACCAACACTGAGTGTTATCTCTCAAGGACTCATTGGGCTTCTGGACGCAGTGCTGCAAATCGATCAAACTAGCTGGATGCTTACAGGTGCCCCCGAAGGTTCTGATGAACACTCGGGAAAGATCCTCCCAGGAGTACAGGGAGTGACGAATGGGTTCTGGGGGTCCACCAAGTGGGGCCCACCCACCCTAGGGGCCACATGGGCCTAGGAGGTGGTGCACCAGTCCTTGGTGGGCTGGGAAACCAGCCCCTAAGGGCCCATGCATAGGAGGTAGGAGGAGGCCAAGTGGGGAAAGAGTCACCGAAGACTTCACCTTCCTTGTGGGAGGGGGAGTCCTTGTGGGAGGAGGACTCTCCCCCTTGGATTCGGCCGAATCCCTCCTTGGAGGAGGGTCTAGGGCTGCCTCCTACCCTCCCCTCCCTCCTGTATATAGTGGAGGTTTTGAGTCCAGCCATAACCAGAAAAGCCACGTGCTGCCCTCTCTCCCCTAGATCATATTCTCCTCTAGATCTGTCCGGTATAGTTTTGCGAAGCTCTGCCAAATCAGATCCACCACTGCCGCCACACCGCCGTTGTGCTACCGGAGAACTCATCTACCTCCCACCCTTGCTTGATGGATCAAGGAGGCGGAGATCGTCATCCAGTTGTACTTGTGTTGAATGCAGAGGTGCCGTCCGTTCGGCGCTAGATCAAAAGGACCGCGATTGGATCATGGGACGGCTAGCGATTTGGATTGCAAAGACGATTGACTACATCGACCGGGTTTCTTAATGTTTCCCTCTTAGCAATCTACAAGGGTACATAGATCCACTCTCCCTCTCGTAGATGCTCATCACCATGGACAGATCTTGCGTGTACGTAGAATTTTTTTTGTTTCCCATGCAACGTTCCCCAACACAAGGTACTCCTCTGGTGTGTGGGATCGAAAGTATGTATAGAGGGGAGTGATTAGACCACTTGACCAAATAAAAATTCTATCTTTTCCCAATTTGAAGTGTTGGCAGATTTTAGCAATCATAGCAAGTCAAGTACACCATATACATGCATGTCTAAGAGTATAGCAGCGGAAAGTAAAGACAAGCATATGCAATAGAGGATAGGGAGGAAGATCAAATTTAATTTGTAGACACGAATATTTTTCTCATGGTTCTGATAGGTGGTGCTACCGTACATCCATGTTTATGGACACTTCAACCCAAGGAGGGTAACGGTCACGACAGTCCACGGAGGGCTCTACCCACGCAGGGTTCCACGAAGAAGCAACCTTGTATATACCATGATGACCTATGTCCACGGAGGACTAGCCTTACTCAGGATAGATCTTCATGAAGTAGGCGATCTGCTTTCTCTTACAAACTTCTTTGTTCAACTCCACAACATGAAGTAGGAGGCTCCCAAGCAACACCTAACCAATATAGGAGGCACCACCCTCCAAAGGTAATAGGCTCGATAATAACGATGAACTCCTTGCTCTTTTGCTTGAAGATGATAGACTCCTCAACACTCAATCACTCTCTCATAGATTTGGCTTTGGTGGAAGAGATTGATTGGGTGGAAAGCAACTTGAGGGGGCTAGAGATCAAGATTCATATGGATGGAGTGGAATGGCTTGATCTCAACACATGAGTAGGTAGCTCTCTCTTAGAAAATCTGATGGGATAATTGGGATCTATTCTGAGTGCGTCTCTTGCGAGTGAGTGGTGGTGGAGGGGTATATATAGGCATCTCCAAAAATGCAACCATTACACCTTAAGTGACCAACTCGGTGACACCAAAGTATGAAACTCGGTCGTACTGAGTTGCTCCAAAGGTAACAACTTTTGAATCTCGGTGAGACCGATGCAGAAGTCTCGGCAGTAGTGATAAGGTGACCAATGGTTAGATTGCACAATTCGGTGTCACTGATCCAAATTCTTGGAATTACCAATTTTAAGGAAGGAGGTAACAGAATGTTGGCAACCTAAACTCGGTGGCACCGATGCAAAATCGATTGTACCAAAGACCAAAGACCTAGGGTTTGGAACAGACCTGTCTGAGGTGGAAACCGGTAGGACTGAGTGGGAAGTATTTGGTGGCACTGATTTTGCATGATAGGCTTAGACAGACTTTTGTGGAAGAGCTTGTGGGTGTTTTCCATCACTTGTGCACGTGGAGCCTTTAGTTTCGCCAACAATACCTTACCCCCTTTTAATAGTATTGGCTTTCCTATAGACTCAAAGTGATTTCTCACAAAGTAAAATGTAGAGTCTTCTTGCTTGAAGCTTTGCCAATCCTATTCCTTGCATCTAGGGGTCTCTCCACGATCATTTTGCCATCCCATCATTGAACTTTTCTTGAAATATACTTAGTGGTAACATTAGTCCAATGAGATATATGTTGTTATTAATTACCAAAACTACCAAGGGAGCACATGTGTTTTCAGTCTCCCCCTTTTTGGTAATTGATGACAACATATAGATAAAGCTTCTCCATATGATATAATCAATGAATATAACCGTCACTTTTAGAAGTATGTGATAAGTAAGAGCTCCCCCTAAACTTGTGCATTATTTTGAATTTGCGTTTGAATGCAAATGCACAATAGATTAGGTACATGGGGCACTCTTCCATGTCACATACAACTTGGTGGTGTGCAAGAATAATATGAATGAACATCATAGCACAACACAATCAAGCAAAGGTTAATGATCATCTCATAGGCATCTCAAGGATAGGAAATAGTAGCAACACACATCAAGTGTATGATCAAACACCAACAAGGTTTAACACAAACAAGCCAAAAGATACCAGTGTTTTGAAAAGCGAGAAAAAGCAACACTCTCTTTCTCGAAGCCCTAATGTCTATACAAATTCTCCCCCTTTGGCAACAAGTTACCAAAAAGTTCAAAGGTATAGAACTAAACGCTCCTCTAGGGCTGATACCCTCCAGTAGATCATGAAGGAGTCGAGAGAACGACATCAACGAAGACTTCAGCAGACGCCATGGACGGAGTTGGAGTAGCAACTAGAGGTACTGGTGGAGCTGATGGAGCTAAAGGAGCTGATGGAGTTGCATCAGGTGCTGATGAAGAAGGCCTTGTCTCTAGAACTGGCACTATAGGAGTCCTGGCATGAGTCCTGAACTGACTGGCTATCCTGAGGAGTGAACTATCCTCATCATCATCTGTGTTATGGGGACTGGGTACACCATCAACTTCTTTCTTGAGCTCGTTCATAGTCATTGTAAGCTCATCCACCTTGTTATTGAGAATGTGGAACTTGTTATCAACAATCCTCGCAAAGGCTCTCCTGGTTCTTCAAGATGTTCTCGATGTTCTTCTGCATACTGAGCACAGAGCTAAGAAGAAGATCTATCTTCTCACTCTGGGTCTTTGGCACCTAAGCACTAGTGTCTTTGGCTGCCTCTGTTTGTGACTGTGCTATAGCTGAGGTGGTCGATCAAGTGCATACACATGCTTCTCCAGCTGGGAGTTGATAAGCATCTGAATGTATGGTGTGTATCCACATGATCTATTCTGATCTGTAGCAATCCTCTTCACGGTCTCAACTATCAAGTCCATCACTCTGAATCTGGTGTGTTGATCAAGATGGAGCAGCATGTTGATAGAATAGCCTTTGTCCATTTTCTCATCTCCAGACTTGGGCAATAAGGTGTGCCTCAAGATGGTGTTGGTGGTGCATAGACCAGCCTAGAGGAAGTAGATGGATCCAAGCTTATGTGATTGTAAGTTTGCACTAGGGATCTCCTTGTGCAAGTTGGCCATGGAATTGTGGCTTGCCTTGGACTCAGAGTACACATCTAAGTCACCTTCTTGCACCTGTGGGGCTCCTAAGATGGCAGCCCACTCTTCAACAGTGGATTCATATCTGGTGCCTTCTGTCATCCATACAATCCTACCATCTCCATATAAATGTGAAGTGGAGTATAATTGCATCATCATCTAATCGTTCCAAGCACTGAACTCCTTACCAACAAACTCATCAATGCCAATGAAGTGGAAATTATCTTGCACACTTGGAAAGTAATATTGGTTCTCCTTGATGTACTTCCTTTCAACATACCTCATATCACTGATTACAGAGCTCTTGTCAAGCAGAACAGTTTCATAGAAGTCTTGCTGTTCCTTGGTTTAGAACTTGTAGTCTACAACAATATTTCTCCTCTGAGAATATGGATCAATGGCTCTCCACTCTCTCAATATTGAGTCCTTCCTCTTCTTCATGTCCTTAGCAAGAAGATGGTTGGTATTATTCTTTGGAAGGTGTGGCCTCATCTTCATTAACACTTACATTGCTTCCCCCTCAGCATCTCTAGAGGTAGAACCCTTGTTCTTGTTAGCAGCTGTAATCTCTCTAGAAAGCCTCTTGGGTTTTGGAGCAGTGGGTTTCTTGGGAGCAGCTAGCTTGCTCTTGGATGGAGCTTGGCTTGGCATAGCATCAACAAGCATCTTTTTCTTCTTTGGAGGAGCCTTGGGAGATGGCTCTTCCTCTTCCTCAGCCTCAGCCTCAGCTGGGTTTTCATACATTGGGGTTGGTCTTCCCACAACATGTATGATTCTCTTCCTGCTTTTTTTCTCTAGCCTTCTTGGGCATGGACTTCCTTGGGGGCTCAACAGACATGGTTTCCCTAGCACTCTCTGGTGCTTTCACAGCCCCTGAGTTGACATACTCCTTCCTAACTACCTTTCTAGACGAGGTAGCCTCATTGGTAGGCTTCTTGGTAGTATTCTCAACTTTTTATTGGTTTGCCTTGGCAGGAATATCATGATGCACAAAGTCAGAATCTTCTTCATCCGAGTTAAGCATCCTTCTTGCTCTTGTTGCTACCTTGGGCAAGTCTAGAGAGCTAGGAACATCATCATTAGGACTAGTGCCTAGATCTGCATCAATACTAGGCTCTCTAAGGTCATTCTGGGTGTCCACTAAGTCTAACATCTCTGACCCTATGAAATAGAGCATAGAAGAGCAGATAGATTGAGCATCACAAAATGTAGAGTTTTTTTCATATTTGAACTTTGAATTCTTAAGGTTTGCTTTCTGCAAAGGGAATATCGATACAATCGAGTCACAATTTTCGGACCCACCAAGACTCATAGTCTGCTTTACAAAAAATTGGCACCCACTTCGGTTGCACCGAAAATGGCTACTCAGTTTCACCAAGACTGTCCTCAGTAGACCTAAAAACTGAATCGGTACAACCGATTCTTGCGCTTTGGTGTCATCGAGATTCGGATTGTGGACAACAAAACCATTAAAAATCATCGTTCGCTATTCTAACGGAAAATCTTTTAGGATAGAATGATCTCAAACTATGGCTTATTGATGGAAAGATCCTAATGCGCAAGAGTTGGAAACAAGAGCGCACAAGGGGTCAGATTCCTACCTTAGCTGGGTGACGAGTCTGCTACGACGACGACGGTGGTGAGGATTCCGTCGACGGCGGCGAGTTCCGACGGCAGAGGCGCTCTGGAAGACAATGGCGATGACCAAGGGGTCCACGAACGACAGCTAGGGTTTGGAGGAATGGATATTTGAAGAAGTGATTTCAAAAGTCGGGTCCGCCACATTAAGTACCCATTGCTGTTAGTGACACCAGTTCAAAATTTATCGGTGCCACCGAGTTCCTCAAGTTTCAGCTGACAGGGAAACTCGATGAAGTTGAGAAGATGGAATCAGTGCTACCAAGATTAAAAACCAGATCAACCCTAGGCATCAGTGAGACTGGGATTTTTGTGTTGGTTCCATCGAGATGCACTTTGAGGTTTTAGTGGTCAGTCCTTGTCGATACGGAACTCCGAGTGCTCCTCACACAGAGAGATCAAGAAGTACTTGTTCAAGTTTTGTGATGCAGCAAGAATAGAATATGAGACGAGAAAGCATAGATAGCTAGAGAGGGGTCCTAGGCATTCTTGTCCATCCAATTGGAAAAATAAAATCAAAGTCCAAATAGCAACAATTGGATGTCCTCGAATGGATAAAGAAATGCAGACCAACATGCTCACACAATAAGATGTCAAATGAAATCATGGCAAACATGCACATACATACTAGCATCTATCAAGCACTTTTAGCGATGACATAGTCATCTATATATGAGTATATTGACTTAGGAGACAAGTAAGATTGATCATAGATCACACTCATCGTTTAAGCACGAGTGGGGTTACCACTTATACATAAAGTTTGTGAATGTTGTCACATGCTATGAGATACTTTGACTCAAGTCTTAGAGTAAAGCCCCCCCTTGAGAGGTATAAACTAACCTTGGGTTTTGTCGAAGAAGATTTCATGTAGGTGAAGTAGTTATGAATGCTCAAAGTTGATGAAGATCACCATGAGTTGGGAGCATCCTTGTTGTTTCTTACTCTTCTCACCTACATGGGTTAGTCCCAACACATAAGAGACAAACACAAGGATATGTATGGACATGGAGTGCAAAGCATACATGATGATGTCCATGGATTTGTTAATTACCTTGTCCCTTGATTACCTTTGAGGGAATGTGTGACTCCTCGAACTATTGCATGGTGTTGATGTTGATTGCAACTAGTTCTTGACAATAATGAATGTGAGTGAATTTCATTGGCGGAGTCACCCCTCAAGAACTTCTCTAGTTCTTCTTCTTGGTGACCGACATCAAGTTGATGGGGATCCTTGGTGTTGAAGTGGCACTCGTAGAAGTTGAGCATGAAGTAGACTTGGGAACCCACTTGACCAAAGCTTGGGTTTCATCTTCATATGAGTCAATGTCCTCTTGAAGCTTGTCCTTGCCCTTGATCTTCTGGTCTTGTGGTGGAAGGTCATCTTCAGCTTTTGTTCCCTTGGGAAGAGTATGTTCATACTTATCCCTTTGAGGAACAAACTTGGGATTGGGGTATTGACCTTCTTCCCATTCAACTCCATTTGCGTTGAAGTAGCCAATGCCATGGTTCTTTCGGTATCCTCGTGCTTGCATAAAATTTCCTCAAACAGGCAAGACTCTTGTAGAAACCTTTCTCTATAATCCCTTTCAATTGTTCATTTTCTTGCTCAAGTGTAACTTCGCTAAGAGAAGTGTTAGTGGGATCAATAGAACTAGTAGACGCAATATCATTGGATATATCATTTTTATTGCTACTAGTTGAAGAACCTTTCTTGCCTTTGTTACTACTTTGCTTAGCCTTAACTTGTGGAATGAATGTAGACAAGAGAAGTCGTTTGGATAGATAAGAGGAAGTCTTCTTTCGAAGATCGTCATTGATAGTTTTAAGGATTTTGAAAGTGCATTATATCGACTAGAGGGGGTGAATAGGCGATTTTTACAAATTCATCACTTGAGGAATTTCAACTTTGAGAAATTTGAAATGTGATGAATAACTAGCAGCAGAATAAGTACTCAAGTGCATGAAGAACGTAGTGACAGCATAGTCATCATGATGAAATGAAACATGCACAGATTACAACTAGCGTGATACAGGATAAGCAAGTGAGGAACAAGGTAACTTGAAGAATTTGAGGTGAGGAAATTATGAAAGTCTTCAGTCAAATTCTTAAAATAATAAAGTTCAATTTCATCAACAGTTATAGAAGGAAATGAAAGGGTTGAGGAAATAGAACCAGGTAGCTTGATGAAGACAATGATTTGATGACCCAGTTCCAACTACTGTGACAGTCGTACGTCTGGTTTGGAGCGGCCTGGTATTTAAACCAGAGGACACACAGTCCTTACCGTATTCTCCTTGAGCTAAGGTCACACAGTCCTCGCCCAACACTCGTGGTAAGTCTTCAGGGTAGACTTCAAAAACCCTCACAAACTGGTCACCCGGCGATCCACAATTTACTGCTGGATGCTCTAGACCAAGTTCACTTCGTGATCCCTAATTGACTACAAGAGCACTAGACCATGATGCCTAACCGTCTGGAGGATGGACAATCCTCAAAGGTAACAAGCGTCACATCCACACAGGAATTCCTTCAGTGATGCTCAATCACTTTGGGTTTGGTGGTTTGGTTGTGGGTTTTTCCTCACTGATGATTTTCTCTCAAAGTCCTCGGAGGATGGGTTGCTCTCAAATGACAAGTATCAGTTCTCTCTCGGAGCAGCCAACCAACTAGTGGTTGTGGGGGGTGGCTATTTATAGCCAGGGTGCAACCTGACATGATATGCCATAAATGCCCCCAATGATATGACCGTTATGTGGATATTTGTGATTGGGGACAGCTGGCGCTACGCACAACAACAGTCGAATTTTCGAACTATGAAAGTCCTCAAACATATCATGTTCCTCACTTGTAGGCTATTTGGACTGGCAAAATCCTAACTCCTTAGTCAGATCAATTTCCTCAGAGACTAGAAGAACTTCATCTCTGTCACTGAAGAACTTTTCTGAACCGTAAGAGATTTCCAAAGGCTTCACTCGAAGGATTCTATAGATTGAGGATTTTGGAGTTGAGCATCAGTTGGAAATTTTCCTTAGTATTACATCAGCCCCCTTTAACAGTACGGTGTTTCGTATGACTCAAATAAGGAAATGAAACTACGAAAACAAAAGTCTTCACGCTTCATATTCCTCGTTCATATCTTCAAGGTCACACCAACTTCTTCATTTTCAAAGTCTTCACAAAGTCTTCACCAAAGTCTTCAGAAAGTTTTCAGAAAGTCTTCACCAAAGTCTTCAGTTGAAGACATACATTTTTAGGGGTCGATAATCTATGGATATATCAAACTCCTCATCAACTTATAGAGCCTGTGTACACTTACAAACACATTGGTACCTTAACCTATAAGTCTTCAATACACCCAAATCACTAAGGGGAACTAGATGCACTAACAATATCCCCCTTTTTGGTGATTGATGACAAATAGGTTAAGTTTTCAATAGGGATAAACATATGACGTGAAAGTACTTAGTTTGAGGAATTTGATTGCAAGATATAGAAGAACTCCCCCTGAAGATGTGCATATTTGAGGAGTTTGCTTTGGACTGCAAACGCACATGGCAGGTGAAAACATGGAGAACTCCCCCTATATCTTGTAATTCATACACACATTTGAACATATGATATGAAGAATTTGAAATGCGTGAGGAAAATGGGGTCTGACAAAATTCAGCATGTATGCATTAAGATACTTGAGGAAATAAACATGCGAGGAAATAGTTCAATAGTGTCAGACCACCATCGGACTTAAGTTTACAACTCAACCAACAAAAGTTTCAGAAGAGCGAGAGTTGTAACTTAAACAAAAAATAGCCGATATATAGAGACCCGCTTGAAGACTAACTCAAATTTTCTCCCCCTTTGTCATCAAAGACCACCGTTGTTGGGACGAAAAAGGGAGGACTAACGCCCCTTTGAAGAATTTCATCGTGTTGGTGAGGAAGGAGCGCCACCGTTGTTGGGGTCATTTGTCAATGCAGGGCCTGCCGCAGTGTTGTCAATGTCTCCATCGTCACCGCGCTCTTGAGATGAAGAAAATGAACTTGTGACCATCAGAGGAACTTGAACTTTCTTGAATTTCTTCTGAGGACGACGAGCCGAGTCAGGATGTTCCTCAAGATCCAGCTCATTCAGTTCTTCAGAAGACATGAGGTGAGACAGTACGGCCCAAGAGCGGTTGAGGTTTTCATGCGCATAGTAGTGATTCCTCTTCACGGTGTTCTGCGTCACAGTCATGTTTTGCACAATGTAACCAAGTTGACGCCTCACCCACTTGTGATTGCGATCGACCTTCTGATGAAGTTTTATTAGAAGCCTGCGATCAGTCATCACTCGAGGGGAAGACTCTTGAGGTTTGTGAGCTGAGGCCTTTGCATCGGAGTCTTGGGTGGCAGTGTCATCATTGGTGGAGAAGGAAGCGGCTTTGCGAAACTATCCATCCAATGGACGAGTGCCTTCATCAATGACAGCCTTGCCTTTTCCTTCAACTGAGGCAATTGTGCTCTTGATGACTTCAATTGGAGGCAGGAAGCCAAAGTGGTTCTGGAAATCATCCTTGAAAGGAACCGAGAACTTTGCCCTGATGAATTTCATTATCCAAGGCGCATAGGGATTCTGTTCAAATGGAGCTAAAGTAGCACTGGCCAAAGTCCTCATGAAGAAGCCGTGCAAGTCAATGGGAATCCCATGAATGATGTTGAAGAGCATATTCTTCATGACTCCTTCCACTTCTTCTTATTCAGAATTATGGCCCTTCTGAGGACATAGTGTATTTGTGAGTATACGGTAGACAGTCCTGGGCACATATAGCAGATCCTTCACAAGGAAGGTTTTTCGTTTAGGCTTTCCAGGAGGCAATGTCTTCATCAACACTTGCATCAGCTGATTTGGAAGTGCAGGCTCATCAAACAGTTTGCGAGCTTCATTTGAGGGAATTGGAACTGGTACACACTGAAGCAATTCAGAAGCTTGAGTAGTGAAGTGTGTTGATCCTGTCATCCAGTCCAATATCCAGGAGTTGACGTCTAAAGCATTTCCGCTGATATGCAATGTGGCATAGAACTGAAGAATGAGTTCTTCATTCAAGTCGCAGATGTCGACACAGAATGGGAGAATGCCTGCATCATGAAGAACCTGGAGCACTGGTGTGAATGATGGAAGGGTTTCCATGTCAGCATGAGGAATTTGGTGGTGCTCGAAGACTTTCTTCTTCTCAAAAAGAACTGATGCATAGTAGTTGAGCTGTGTTGCCGTCTAGAATCTGTTGTGATCGGCCCTTGAAAAGTCATAGGGATTTGGACCAGTGAAGAACATTCGTTCATTGAAGAAATTGCTCTTGAAGAATTTGGGGCGTGCTAAGCCTTTGAATGGCATTCTTGGCTTCGGTTGAAGATTTGGCTTGAAGTGCCCCTTAATCTCCTTTGGCATGGGAGGATCACCTTCAGACAGAATGATTTGGAGAGATGGTTCCTCAGTTGTGGCGGGAGCATCAAGATCATCAGCCGTTGCAGCTGGAATTTCTTCAGTGACTTGGGTGTTCAGATTGGCAGATTCTTCATGTATTTCTTCAGTCGGAGCAGGTGACTAAGGAATCCGTGTCAGAAGAGCAGTCATTGATGAATTTGAGTGTGCTGATTCCCAATATTCATCATTGATGACAGGCGTTGTATTGCCAATGTCTACGTCCTCATCAATTTCTTCAACTCCAGCCTCTTTAACAGCGAACTGAGGCTAGGGCGATGATACCTTTGGAGTTGAAGCAATGTCTTCAACTTCAATTTCTTCATCAATCTGCTCTGTCGAAGCAGCAGACTAATCTTCATCTTCACCTAGGATGACATATTCCACCCCAAATGGTACAATTTCGTAGGCAGGTGCTGAGGAAATTTTTGTATCATCAATAGGTCCAGTTGAAGAACTTGGCATAGTCTTCAACTTCTTCACGGCTGAAGTTTATGAATCTGATTCTTTTCTCTTAAGAGTCTTGTCCTCAGCAGTGTCAGTTTCTTCAGGAACGACTGATGCAACCACCCTGGTGTGTTCAGTTTCTCAGGCACAACAAAAGCTTCAGCTGGCCTTTCAGTTTCTTCAGGCACAACAGTGGTGGTTGTCCTGGCATGATCATCAGTGGTCTGAGTTTCCTCAGCAGCACTGGCAGTTGCTTCTGGTGCAGAAGCATTTCCATCAGCAGTTTCATCAGGCTGAGCAATTTCATCAGTAGCTTGAGGAATTTCATCAGCCTGAGGATTTTGTGGTTGCGATCGAGCAGCCACACTAGTGTTGTGATCCTTCACTGCAGCTTGAGCAGCCCTAACAAATCTCACCTTGGTGCCCTTCCATTCAGCATCATTTCTCTCTGGATCCTCAGAGAGTGTGCGAATTTCAAACTAAATAGTGACGATTTGATTTGGGGTCAAATTCATCACATTGCCTCTTAGAAACTTTTCTTTCCGAACCCTGTTCCTCTTAGCTCTCAGAGCTTGCTCTCTTTTCCATTTTTCTTTAGAGATGAAGTGGGTGAGGACATGATCCACTCCAAGAGGCAGATTTAGTGAAGAAAGTGGGGTGTTTGGGTTTTCATGCCATATATCGATGAAGTTGAGGATCATCTTGGGATCCGGCATGAGAGAAACAAAGCTGCCCTTTGCTATAGCAGCCTTTTGCTGACCGTGCTTGATGATTTCTTCCAATTCCTCATCATCAGCTTCATCATCATCATCCTTAGATCCTGAGGGTAAGGTTACAACCTTGCTTGAGTGAAGACTTGGTCTTTAACCTCGTCCAGCAGTTTTCTTCAGCTTCAACATAGAAGGGCTAGTTGAAGATGTCAGAGAAGACAGAGCAGCAACCATTCCAGCAGTTGAAGACTTCGTAGGCCGAGGCCTTTGACCTTGAGGGATCCGCTGTGAAGGTTTTGAGGTTGAAGAACTTGTCTTCAATGCAGATTTCTTCCTCATGATTTTCTTCGGAGCACTTGCAGAGGCTCCGACAGAGACATCAGCAGTAGAATCTTCATTGAATTTGTTCACTGGCTCTTTGGCTTTCTTCGCCAACTTGGCTTGCTGCTTCTCCCACATGTGAGGAAAGTCCTCACCAGTCTTGATGCTTGTGGGATCAACAATTTGATTTGGAGCAAGGGGAGGCCTGCTGCAAGGAGGTTTCACTGCAAATTTCATCATGTATTTTGGAGTTACATAACGATACTCCTTCCATTCCCTTGCCCATCTCCTCTCAATTTTCTGCAGACGAATTTTTCTCTCCTTGGTCGTTTCTTTGCCATGAGTTTCTTCATCGGGTGTGCAGTATTCCTCATACACGTCATTTGCGATCTCAAAGGCAGTGTGCACATCTGGCTTCTTTCCACCTTTCTGAGGTTTCTTTCCGTTAGCCATTTTCTTCACTTGAGGAATATGAACTCTTGAGGAATCTGAACAAGTATACATTTTTCCTCAAGGAGTGCTATAAATTAGTTAAGTTGATGAGAACCTAGTGATTCATTAGCAGACATGTTGTACCTGTGAATAGAGTATAGGTGCGAGGAATTTGAAGAGGTCATATGGGTTCTCAGAAATTTTTAAATAAACAGGTGAGAGGAATTTGACCATGGGTGTCTTGAGGAATTTCACTAAGTTTTCTTTGTCTCGGGTTCCAGAGTTGTGCAAATTTTGAGGATTCACACAATTGAGGAATCTTGAAGAAAATCATTACTTAGAGAAAAACACCAAGTATGTGAAGATGTAAGGTGCTTTTAGAATAAGGTTTATGAAGAATAAACACCTTTTGAGGAATATGAAGAGCATTTGAGGATCAAAAAAGGGCAGTAAAAATAAATTTTATTTGCCCTGGTGAAGAACACGACGAACAAGAGATGAGATTGGGAAGTTTATCCGTTCAGATCTCCCATGCCCTAGCTTGGCAGAGGGAGATAGCTATAGCGGCGACGGGATGAGGACTTCCGCGGCCGATGCGAGTATGGAGACGACGAGGTCGAGGCAGTGAAGCCCTTCCTCACCGGCGACGATGACTTTAGCGGCGACGCTAGGTTGGAGCTCGGGAGAGGGATGAGATGAGGAGTAACCGAGCACAGTTGAAGGGGAGGGGGTATTTATAAAGGGAGTGAAAACCAATCTGCCCGAAGATTTTGGACAAGGTTGCCCCTGACCCTTGCTCTCCACGCGACAGGTGTCACCCACGTTCTAAGTAGTAGAGATTATGGGGGAACGTGAATTATCCAGTCATGGGAATCGGAACCGTTTGAGCGGGAACCGCTAAAAAATTTGATAGTGAAAATTTCAAAGTTTTCGTTCGCAAATTCTTCAGCTGTTAAGGACACAGTGAAGACTTTGAACAAGTTTCAAAGTAGAACGCATATGAAGAATTTGTGAACAGACTGGGTTGAGTTTAGCATAGAGGGGAAAGGGTCCGATCACATTCACCTAGATGAAAATCAACTTGAAGAATTAGTAATAAGTGAATGCTGTTGAGGACATTGAAAACTCAAATATATATATATATATATATATATATATATATATATATAGTCAATGAAGAACATGAGTTTCAAAGTTTGAAGAATTTGAAAAGTTGAGGAATTTGCAAATTTGAGGAATTTGATAATTTGAAGAATTTGCAAAAATAACGAAAAACTCAATTTTGAAGAATTTCAACTTTGGTTGGTGGCATGACCCGCCGTATAAGAATGATGATTTCAGACACCGCATACAATTGTCGTAGGGTTCTGAGAATCAAATTCTTCATTAATTTCTTCACACTTAGAGGGTTATTCTTCATTGATTGAAGAAAAACGTTACCTCGTGTGTTGCACATCAAAGTCATCAATTTTGCATAAGTGTTAGGATGTGTGTCCTTCTTCAAAGAACATTCAAAGATTCTAAGATATTTAGCTCACACCGCAACTTGCAAAATCTCTTTTCATCCAAGGGCTTGGTGAAGATATTGGCCAGTTGTTCTTCAGTGGGGATGTGGTCGATGGAGATGTCGCCCTTGAGTACATGATCTCGAAGAAAGTGATGACGAATCTGGATGTGCTTGGTCTTGGAGTGTTGAACTGGGTTGTAAGCAATCTTGATGGCACTCTCGTTGTCGCAGTAGAGAGGCACATTCTTCAACTTGATGTCGTAGTCCTTGAGGGTTTGTTTCATCCATAGTAACTGAGCACAACATGAGCCAGTAGCAATGTACTCAACTTCAGCAGTAGAGAGTCAGACGCAGGTCTGCCTCTTCGAGGACCAGCAGACTAAGGATCGTACGAGGAAATGACATGTGCCTGAGGTTGACTTGCGATCCACATGATCTCCAGCATAGTCAGCATCAGAGTATCCGACGAGGTGAAGATTTGAGCCCTTGGGATACCATAATCCAAGTGTTGGTGTGTGAGCTAAGTATCGAAGAATATGTTTCACAGCCTTATGGTGTGATTCCTTCGGTGTTGCTTGGAATCGGGCACACATGCAAACACTCAACATAATATCATGCCTAGATGCACATAGATACAATAATGAGCCAATCATGGAGCGGTATACCTTCTAATCAAAATCTTTGCCATTTTCATTAGTGCAGAGGTGGCCTTTTGAAGGCATTGGAGTTTTGACGCCTTTGCAATATTGCATGTCGAATTTCCTCAGAACATCCTTGAGGTACTTCTCTTGGGAGATGAAGATGCCATTGTCTTGTTGACGAATTTGAAGACCTAAGAAGAATGTCAACTCTCCCATCATAGACATTTGATATTCTTCACTCATCATATAGGCAAATTCATCACTGTAATGTTTGTCAGTACAGCCAAAGATAATATCGTGTACGTATATTTGGCATATGAACAGTTCATTGTCATAGGATTTTGTGAAAAGAGTGGGGTCGAGTGAACCGGGTTTGAAGCCTTTCTTCATGAGGAATTCCTTCAGAGTGTCGTACCACGACCGAGGGGCCTGCTTGAGGCCATAGAGGGCCTTGTTGAGTCTGAAGACTTTGTCAGGATGCTTAGGGTCTTCAAAACCTGGGGGTTGAGCAACATATAATTCTTCCTCAAGCTTACCATTGAGGAATGCACTTTTCACATCCATTTGATATAAGATGATATTATGATGGTTAGCATAAGCAAGCAATATGTGAATAGCTTCAAGTCTAGCAACAGGTGCGAACGTTTCATCAAAGTCAATTCCTTCAACCTGTGTGTAGCCTTGAGCTACAAGACGAGCCTTATTCCTCACCACAAGGCCATTTTCATCTTGCTTGTTGCGGTAGATCCACTTGGTACCTATGATGTTATGTTTGCGAGGATCTGGCTGCTTGACAAGTTCCCACACGTTGTTGAGCTTGAACTGATGCAATTCCTCTTGCATAGCTTGAATCCACTCAGGCTCCTTGAATGCTTCATCAACTTTGGTGGGCTCTATGATAGAGAAGGCTCCTTGAATGCTTCATCAACTTTGGTGGGCTCTATGATAGAGACAATGGCAAAGTGCCCAGAAAATTTAGTTAAATGTGAAGCTTTTGAGTGAGTGAGGGGACCTGGTGCATTGATGTCATCGATGATTTTGTCAATCTGTACTTCATTTGCAACTCTAGGATGAGCAGGTTGACATGGCTTAGGACTTCCTTCAGCATCATTTTCTTCAGGTGTATCAACATGAAAGTCTTCATTCATTGGAATGACTTCCTCAGTGGGTATGATATCTTCAGTTGCCTTCAGCTTGATGGATTCCTCAGGAGACTGTTCATCTAACACAGAAGGCAGGTGCTCTCTTTGCGAGCCATTAGTTTCATCAAACCACACATCTACAGTTTCAACAACCTTGTGATGGTAGGTGTTGAAGACTTTGTAGGTGTGCAAGTCCTTTTCGTAACCAAGCATAAAACCTTCATGTGCTTTCGGTGCAAACTTAGAACTGTGGTGAGGATCTCTGATCCAGCATTTTGCATCGAAGACTTTGAGATAACTTACATTCGGTTTCTTGCCAGTCATAAGTTCATATGAAGTCTTCTTGAAGAATTTGTGAAGATATACCCTGTTGATGATGTGGCATGCAGTATCAATTGCCTTAGGCCAGAAGCGATGAGGAGTCTTTTATTCATCAAGCATGGTGCAAGCCATCTCAACTAGAGTCTTGTTCTTGCGCTCCATGATGCCATTCTGTTGAGGAGTAGAAGGGGCAGATAACTCATGAGTAATACCAAGTTCATCAAGATATTCATCAAGATTAGTGTTCTGGAATTCAGTCCCATTATCACCCCTAATATGCTTGATCTTGACGCCGAAGTTGGTGGAGGCCCTTGAAGCAAATCGTTTGAAGACATCCTGCACTTCATTTTTGTATAGAATAATATGCACCCAAGTGTAGCGAGAGTAATCATCAACAATGACAAAGCCATACAAACTTGAAGCATTTGTTAGTATGGAGTAATGAGTGGGGCCAAAGAGATCCATGTGAAGCAATTCAAAGGGTCGAGTCATGGTCATGATTTTCTTCGAGGGATGCTTGGATCTGGTCATCTTCCTAGATTCACATGCACTGCAGAGGTGATCCTTGAGGAATTTGACACCCTCGATGCCAATGATGTGGCTTTTCTTCACGAGCGTGTGCAAGTTCCTCATACCCGCATGTCCAAGTCGTCGATGCCACAACCAGCCTTCTAAAGACTTTGCAAGTAAGCAGGTGGCAGGTTGAGGACCTGTAGAGAAATCAACAATATACAAGTCTCCTCTCCTAAAGCCTTCGAAGACTTTGGAAATGTCAGATTCCATGATGACAACACAGCTATATTTTCCAAATATGACGATCGTATCAAGATCACAAAGCATTGAGACAGACATAAGGTTGAACCCAAGGGATTCAACAATCATCACCTTATCCGTGGTTCGGTCCTTTGAGATAGCAACCTTACCAAGTCCCAATACCTTGCTTTTGTCCTTTGTCTGCGTAGGTGATATGCTTCAGAGGAGATGGAGTGAGTGGCAAATTCATCAGTAGATTCTTGTCACCAGCCATGTGGTTTGTGCATCCACTACCGAGGACCCACCCAGTAGCTTTTGGAGTATCATCCTACAGATGAATTAGTACAACTTACGAACTCATATACTTTAGAGTGAAGAATATGACATCAATTTCATCAGATAGGATTTCATCACACAAGATAGTAAGCAAGTAGTGTGAGGATGTGAGAAATGAGGAATTCATTTCATCATGGTTTGCTTGCGTCCTTTCAAGCATTTCCTCAGGTCTCCAGCAAGTTCATCAGATGTTTAGTTTCATCTAGAGACCTGACCCTGCATCAAATGTTTGTTCAATTTCTTCACCACCCACATCTGGAGGGGTGGCAAAGAGTTCATCATTCTGCGAGCACCATATGAGAAGGGAGGCATAGAAGCATGTGCGCTTCGTGTCACAGGGCGAGGATTAGAGTACTCAAATGAATAAGCAGAGAAATTCTTCGAGGACTTATGAACATAATGGTTTGAAGAATAATGAACATATTCATAACTCTTAGATTTTTCCTGCAAAATAGAAGCATTAGCACGAGAATGATATTTTTGACCATTTGAGGAATTTGGTCCAAGTGAGGACTTTGGTTCATATGAGGAATTTGATTTGGGGTTCCTATTCTTCATGAGTGATGTCGTGAGGACATTCACTTGAAGATTTTGTAGGTAGCTCTTGGGAACCCAGATTTTCTTCATAGGAGAACCGTTCGTGTAGTTAGTTCCAACAAATCTAGCAAATACTTCACCTTTTTGATTTTTGAAGAATTTGTAGTTGGAGTCAAGTGACTCATCAGAGGAATATGAAGTTTCACACGTAAAGCCAGATAAAGTGGATGGATCTACGGGAGGTCCTTTTGCAGCAACCCATGAGGTTTTGGGGTACTGCTCAGGTGTCTAGTAGGATCCATCGGCGTTGAGTTTCCTCACAAAGGCAATACCCTCTTTCTTAGGGTTCCTATACAATATTTGATTTTTGATGACATCGCAAAGGGTTTGATGCCCTTTGAGACTTTTGTACATGCCTGTCACATACAATTCCTTCAACCCTGCATTGTCGCCAGTGATACTTGTGGTGTCCTCAGATGAGGAATTTGAAACCACTGGAATAGTTAAAGAATTTGCAGCAATAGAAGCATTTGAACATTCAGGTGAAGAATTAGCAGTTTCACGTTCGATGCATTTCAAACAAGGTGGAATGAATTCTTCCTAAGCGGTACTGATCTATTGAGCCAGTAAGGAATTGTTTTCCCTTTGGAGATCCTCATGTGACACCCTCAGTTTCTCAAGATCTTGCTTTCTTTGAACAAATTCATAAGAAAGCTTCTCATGATCAGCTAAGAGATCATTATGATGACTCTGAAGGTTATCATACTTTGTCTGAAGACTTTTGAGATCGTCAGACAGAGTTTGAGTCTGATCCACTTCATAGTTCAACAGATCATCGCTTTTGTCTAACATTTTTTGAGGCTTTTCAAGTGCACTTTGTTGCTTAGTGGCAATTTTAACAAGTTTAGCATAGCTAGGTTTCACATATTCATCAGATTCACATTCACTTTATTCAGATGAGGAATGATGTTTGTGTACCTTTGAGCCTTTTGCCATGAAGCAATAGGTGGGAGCATAATCATCATTGCTGTTGAAGATGGTTGAAGATGGACTTGCTGACGAAAGCAGTAGCGAGAGCAAGGCTAGCGACACCAGATTCTGATTCCTCCTTAGATTCTTCCTCTTCTTCATATTCTTCAGATTCTTCCTCAGAATCCATTTCCTTGCCGATGAATGCTCGTGCCTTTCTGGAACCATTCTTCTTGTGCTTTGAGGATTTTGAAGATGAGGACTTTGCAGATGAGGACTATGAAGATTTCTTCTTTTCTTCAAGTCATCAGAACTATCATCCTTGTATTTGTTCTTTGTAGCGACCCGACCTGAAAGGTCGAATCTCCGGTGTTTCTGTACCATCCCAAGATCATGCTAGACACACATGGTACATCATTGTATATATCAAAGGGAAATCACACAGCATTAATAAATCGAAATATCATATCTAGTCCTTTATTACAATAAGGAAAGGCCAACTCATGGGATAAACTAAACCAAAACTTGTGGAAGTTCCAAGGGTAGTTGAGTCCATCTGACTCCAAGGGCATCTCACCGAGCGTAGAGTGTATCCTCACTCCTGGTCGGAAAAGTACTCTGCAACATGATACATTGCAGCCGTATAGGTCAGCATATTGAATATGCCGGCAAAGTCACAAGAGAGGGGGTAAAGTAATCATCTAGTCTATATGCAAATATGGCAGGTGGGGTAGTAAGTTTTTGAATAAAGCCAAATTTTTCCTACAACAAGAGAGGGCAAAGGCATAATTACTACAATGTTGGTTGATTAATGAGATGGTTCCACCAACCAATTCTCATACCCAAGTTGACATTAATAACCCACATCAATATAATTAATTGTGCTGAGAGTTCCAGATAATTTCAATTCCTTTGGCTCAAACTGTCCATGACCGTGGACACGGCTAATCGATTAGGTTTGGGTACTCTGCAGAGTTTTGCACACGTTCCCCACAAGATTTGATCGCCTCCGTTGGATTTCTCGCACTTCATGGTGTTTGAGAAACGGATGACCAAAACATGGTCTTTTAAAGGGGTTCCCCGAGACTCTGTCGGTGCCCATCCTTTCCTACCGTTCTTCTACATCTCGTAGCACCGCCTGTCTAGGGTCACCACGATATCCAACCAAGCCAGAGCCCATAATGGCTTGTGGCTGTGCAGGTAAGCCTTGGGTCTTGAATCATCCATCCATCTCTTTGTGCCTGGGTGGACCTTTCCGCATGAATACTGGCACTTCTCCAACATCATCTTGGCTAACCACTGGTTTCTCCAGGGCGCCGTTCAACCATCATCCATCCAGAGGTAAGTTGAAAACTTGGAGTCTTGAAGACTTGATCATCATGTAGGTCTTGAAATTATTAACTCACAACTCTCATGAATCACACAACCAACCCCGTCTACTAATAGCATAGCAAAATGTAAATCAACGTTTCCCGGGGCTAATGTGTCAAAGGGTTGAGGGGTACCTACCACATGATACTACAACAAGTAACCAAGTTTCCAATTACCTACATTGCATAAAATTGGGGAGATGGAAGAACTAATGCAATGAAACATAGGTATACATGGTCAAAGTGACTTGCCTTGCTGACGATCCTCGTAATCAAGTGACTCTAGATAACAAGCTTCGCACTCCGGATGATCTAACGAATCAAACAAGAGCACACCATAAGCATAAACACAAAACAATTAATTCAACAGCAAGGTAAACAAATGCTTCAACAAACAAAATCACAATCAAAAGAAGAATCACTTAAAGTATAAGACTATAAAATTATTGGGGTCAAAAATCCCTACTACGACATACAAATCAACAAGATTGGTCTTGAACAACTAGACATTTTAGATAACAGAAAAAAATTATAAAGTTTTATTTGAAAACAAAAAGTATTTCATTATAAAAGTATTGTGCTAAAAAGAAGTACTACAAAACTTCTTCTAAACAATATACATGGTGAAAACAAGATGAACCTATTCAAACTAGAGCACAAAACAATTTGAAAAACATATTTTATTAACAGAAAAAGATACCCCTAAAGTTGAATCAACAGAACCTAATGAAATCTAAAAACAAAGCTAAACTAATTCAGCTTCAAATTAAATAAAAATCAATTTAGTTAAAATCTATTAAGAACTAAACAGATTCAGTTTTTTTAAAAACAGTAACTAAATTCATTCAAAAAATTCTCGAATTATGTAGAATGATAGGTTTTACTAATACCAAACAGTGGCAAAAAGATTCACTCAAAAATATATTTTTAAACTCTAGTTATACAGATTTTAGTAATTTAAACAAATTTGATTAGATTCAAGATGTAAAGTTCAAATTTGAAATCTAAGGATACAAACATAAACTACATCAAATTTGTGAACTAATGCAAAAAAAGAATCAACTAAAAACACTAAATATTTTAAAAGATATGATAAAAACAAAAACAGAAAACATTCTGTTTTCTAAAACAGAAACAGAAAAGGAGAAACTAATAACGATCGGTTAGGGGCTACGTGTCAGGTTGTGATTGGTCGCGAGGGTGTGCGTGTGAGAGCTAACGAGCGGTCGTCCGAGACTTAGTGCGTACCGGTTCAGGCTTTTAAGTGATCTAATCTAGGGCGTTGACTGCGGATCCGATGGCTACGGCGAGGTGTGGTGACTTACAACGGAGGGGGTCGGGGTTCCGGCGAGGTCGACGGCGGCCGGAGGTCGGTGGTGGTCATGGGCGACGGTGCAGTGGTCGGGGGCGGCGTCCGAGGTGCTTAGGCGACGGCAGCGAAGCTCCGACATCGATTGGCGGCGTCGGAGGGGGTCGGGGGCGAGTGTGGCGACGGGCACGAGCTCCGGGAGGTTCGGTCAAGTGCCGAACTCCGGCGAGGTTGTGGGGCAGCGTTCCGGCGAGGGAAAGGGGGTTTCGGGTGGGGAACGGAGAGCTGAGGGTCGGGGCTTTATATAGGAGCGGTGCAGTGGTCGGGGAGGGCATGAGAGGCGTGATTCACGGCGGAGGGATCTCCGGCGAGGGAGGAGGCACGGGGAAGGGGACGAGCGCGGGGACGCCGCGGTCGGACGGTGGGTCCCGCGCGTCAGTGAGGGTGGGGCGCGCTGTTAGCGCGTCGGTGGCCGTCCCGGAGTAGTTTCGGGTCTTAATGGCCGTGGGCCAGCCCGTTTCTAATAAATCCATTTCATTTATTATTTCCAGAGCGTTTAAAACACATTTAAAGCATTCAAAACATTTCCAAATATAGGAAATATATATATCAAAATGATCAGGAGAATTAATGCTATTTAATGCACATTTTTACTTTGTCATATTGAATACTTTGAAAAAAAATATTTTTAGAAATTGCTTATTTGATTTTAAATCCTTTTGCAATAATTTTTCAAACAACCCCCTGGTTTTATTGTTCAAATATTTCACCAAGATGCCCCTGGTGTGGAGTGTCATGTTACTCCCCTCTTTTCTTTGAACTTTTCTAGAGGTTTTCAAATAGGTGAAACAAGAAAAGGGAAAGATGAAAGTGGCCTTTCAGAAATTCAAAGGAAGCACTTCAACCATTCTATTAATTCAAACAATGTGATGATGATTCATAGCTATATTTCATAACATTCCAAAATGGAATCTTGGGATGTTTACAAACCTACCCACCTTAAGATGAATCTCGCCCTCGAGATTTGGGTTAGCTAGAAAATAGGTGCGGGTGGTCTCTACGAAGATCTTCTTCACGTTCCCAGGTGGCTTCTTCCTCGGTGTGGTGACTCCACAGAACCTTACAGAACTTGATGATCCTGCTACGGGTAACTCTGTTGGCAGTCTCGAGGATTCTGACGGGCTTCTCCTCGTAGGTCAGGTCACTGTCAAGTTGTATGGCCTCTAGGGGCACTGTGTCTCCCAAAGGAATATCAGCCATCTCATCATGGCATTTCTTCAGCTGGGAAACATGGAAAACATCATGAACTCCAGACAGTCCTTCCGTCAATTCTAGCTTGTATGCAACTTCGCCTCTATGTTCCAGAATTTTGTAGGGGCCTATGAATCTGGGTGCTAACTTTCGTTTAACACCAAACCTCTTGATTCCTCGAAGTGGGGACACACGGAGATATGGTCGATCCCCCACTTCATATGTCACCTCCTTGCATTTGTTATCCGCATAACTCTTCTGCCGGGATTGAGCTATCTTGAGTCGGTCTCGAATCAGTTTGACCTTCTCTTCAGAATCTCTGATAAGACCGGGACCAAAAAAATTTCGGTCTCCAACACCATCCCACATCAATGGTGTTCTGCACCTCCTTCCATATAAAGCTTCGAAAGGGGCCATCTTCAGACTGGTCTGATAACTGTTGTTGTACGAGAACTCTGTGTAAGGTAAGTTGTCATCCCAACTGGACCCATAGTCTAGCGCACAGGATCTCAACATGTCCTCCAGAATCTGGTTGACTCTCTCAGTCTGTCCATCGGTCTACGGATGAAAAGTTGTACTGAACTCCAACCTTGTACCCAAAGTTTCATGTAGCTGATGCCAAAACTTTGAGGTAAATTGTGTTCCTCTATCTGACGCGATACTCCTCGGAACTCAGACATACGATCCTGGTCATATAGATCTTGGCTAACTTAGCACTGGTATAGGTGGTCTTCACTGGAATGAAATGAGCCACCTTGGTCAAGCGATCGACCACTACCCAAATGGAATCATATCCTGAACGGGTCCTGGGTAGTCCTGTGATCAAGTCCATACCAAGCTTATCCCATTTCCACTCGGGTATCGGAAAAGGTTGGAGTAACCCTGCTGGTTTCTGATGTTCCGCCTTTACTCGCTGACAAACATCACATACCGCAACATGTTCGGCAATATCTTTCTTCATACATGTCCACCAGTAACTTTCCTTCAAATCCAGGTACATCTTGGTGTTGCCTGGGTGTATCGAGTATGGTGAATCGTGGGCGTCTTGAAGTATCAACTTCCTAAGCTCTGGGTCATTGGGCACATAGATTTAGTTCTCAAACCATAGAGTACCCTATTCATCTTTACGAAAGCCTTTAGCCTTGCCTTCCTTCATTCTCTGCTTTATCTCAGCTATCTCCTTGTCCGATTTCTAGGCTTCTCGAATTCTTTTGGTCAAGGTGTACTGAATCTCTAGTGTGGCAACATATCCTTGTGGAACTATCTCTAACCGAAGCTCTCTGAGATCTTTGGTTAACTCCTGGGGTAATCCTCCGGCTATGAGTGTGTTCACATAACTCTTCCGACTCAAAGCATCTGCCACAACATTTGCCTTTCCTGGATGGTAATGTAATCTCATGTCATAGTCCTTGATTAACTCTAACCATCTCCTCTGTCTGAGGTTCAACTCCTTCTGCATGAAGATATACTTCAGGCTCTTATGATCAGTGTACACATCACAACTATTTCCGATAAGAAAATGTCTCCAGGTCTTGAGTGCGTGCACTACGGCTGCTAGTTCCAAATCATGGGTGGCATAATTCAACTCATGGGGTCGTAGCTGTGTGGATGCATATGCTACAACTTTTCCCTCCTACATGAGTACTCCTCCAAGTCCTTGACGGGATGCGTCACAATAAACCTGGAAGTCCTTCCGAATGTTTGGCAGTATTAACACTGGGGTTGTGACCAAACGTTTCTTCAACTCCTGGAAACTGGCCTCACATTCCTCAGTCCAGATATACTTAGACTATTTCTTCAACAGCTCTGTCATGGGCTTGGCAATCTTTGAGAAATTCTCAATGAATCTCCGATAATATCCGGCAAGTCCGAGAAAACTACGGATCTCCTTAACTGAGGTGGGTGACTTCCACTCAGTGACTGCTTCAACCATAGCAGGGTCTACTGCTATTCCTTCTCCAGAAATAACATGTCCAAGGAATCCGACTTTCATTAGCCAGAATTCACATTTACTGAACTTGGCATACAACTGATGCTCTCTAAGCTTCTCCAGAACTAAACGCAAGTGTTCCTTGTGTTCTTCCTCGCTCTTGGAGAATATCAAAATGTCATTGATGAACACCACGACAAACTTGTCCAAATATTCCATAAACACTTTGTTCATCAAATTCATGAAGTAGGCAGGAGCATTAGTCAAACCAAAGGACATGACTGTATACTCGTATAAGCCATACCTGGTGGTGAAAGCTGTTTTGGGTATATCCTGTTTACGAATCTTCAGTTGGTGATACCCTGATCGAAGATCGATCTTGGAGAATACTTTGGCGCCTACTATCTGGTCAAATAGGTCATTAATCATCGGCAGAGGGTACTTATTCTTAATAGTCACCTCGTTCAATGCTCGATAATCGACCACCGTCCTCAAGGTTCTGTCTTTCTTCTCCACCAAAAGAACTGGGGCTCCCCAAGGTGATGAACTTGGGTGAATATATCCCTTATCCAATAGCTCCTTAATCTGCTTCTTGATTTCTACTAAATCATTTGCGGGCATCCGATAGGGTCTCTTGGAAATTGGGGCTGTCCCTGGTAGTAGCTCTATTAGAAACTCAATCTCCCTATCTGGTGGCATGCCTGGTAATTCCTCTAGGAATACATCTGGAAAGTCTCGTACAACCGACACTTCCTCCTGAACAACTCATGTGAGGGAATTTAACCGAGCACTCATCTATGTGCGTCGGGATACATACTTAATCCTCCTGTTCTCCGGAGTGGTGAGTGAAATAGACTTGCTGGGGTAATCAAGATTTCCTTCATACTTGGTCATCCAATCCATGCCTAGGATTACATCCAATCCCTAGGATTCTAAGACGATGAGGTCGGTAGGAAAAACATGGTTTCCTATGTGGATTTTTAGGGCGTGGCATCCTATCCCTGCCATCATCATACCTCCTGGGGAATTGACCTTAATGGGCTGACTAAGGGTTCTGCTAGGTAAACCATACTTTCCCAGAACTATCCTTGATATGAATGAATGAGTTGCACCAGAATCAAAAAGTACCATAACTGGACGTGAATGCAATAAAAACTTACCAACTATAGTCTCGGGCTGATCATAGACTTCTTCCACATCGGGGTGGTTCACTTGAGCACGAGGAAACAGATTTGGCTTCTTAGCTACGGAGTTGCCGTTGTTGTTGCCGTTTCCATTTCCTTGCTTGTTCTGAGGGCATTCAGTGGCATAGTGCCCTGTCTTCTGACACTTGAAACATGTGATATGGTTCAGATCCTTCTGAGCTGGAGCGGGACAGTGTTGGTTACCATTCCCACTTCCATTACCATTCTTGAAGCTGCCATTATTGGGACAATTATTCCCATTTCCTCCATGGTTATGGCCTCCATGGTTGTGCACGGGATGAGTGTGTCCTCCATACTTACCGGTCCCTGATCTGGTGTTTCCTGAGTATGGGGAGTAGCGGGGCTTCTGATGAGCTCCAGAGGTAGACTTCCCTTGTGCATACTTCCTCTTGCGGTTCTCGATTTGCTGTTGCTTCCCCTCCAAGATGAGGGCCTTATCTACCAGCTCCTGGTAGTTGCTGAAGGTAGCCACCATCAGCTGCACGCTCAACTCATCATTGAGTCCTTCCAAGAACTTCTCCTGCTTGGCTGCATCATCGGCCACATCTCCTGGTGCATAACGAGCCAACGTGCTGAAGTCGTCCACGTACCGGGCCACAGAACGGTTCCCCTGGCATAAATTGCGAAACTCACGCTTCTTCAGACTCATGGCTCTAGCTGAGACATGTGCGGTGTGGAAAGCTTGCTTGAACTGCTCCCAAGTCACACCAGTAATGGGGTATGTGGTGGTGTAGTTTTCCCACCATGAAGCTGCTGGTCCCTCCAGTTGATGGACGGCGAAATGCACTTTTTCAGCCTCAGTGCATCCTGCGGTGGTGAGTTCCCTCTCCATCTTGCGGAGCCAATCATCTGCCACAATGGGCTCTGTGCTGCTGGAGAAAGTTGGGGGATTCAGTCTCAGAAAACGGGTGAGGTTGTCGCGTTGAGGTGGAGGGTGGTTGTTGTGGTTGTTGGTCTGATTCTGAATCAACAGCTGCATCAGGGCGTTCTGCTGCTGAAGAAGTTGTGTGAGCTCTCGCGGGAAAGTGAAGTCGGGATCACGTCACGGAGGCATCTTGCTGTTTCCAGAGGGGTGAGAATTAGAATAGAACAATGACCTAAAAGGGAAATTCACTACCCATATGCAATGCAACAAACATATCACACCAAACACTCATTCATTTACTCAACTCAAGGTCAAACATCGAGATACAAATCTCCAAAATCAAACTAAACATCGACCTACGTTTAACGATGAAAAATGAAGACACATGGGGGCATAACTAAAGTTCTCCTCAAAAGTACATGGTGACGAAGCCTCCTCCGGTGGTGCTCTCCTCATAGTCATCATCGTTGCTGATCAAAGGAGCCATGTCTCCTTCTGGATGAAGATTTTCTCCCATGTCCATCTGTTCCTCTAGAGTTGCGATGCGAGTGTTCAGCTTATCGATCCTCTCTAAGAAATCCTTCACCTCATACTCATGCTCGTACTCGGCTTCCCGTAAGTCAGCTTCGAGGTCAATCTCACGGTTCATCAGCCTCTTGATCGTCTTTGTGTCGGCATGTACCCGAAGCTCCAAGGTCCTGATGTGCGTCTCCAAGGTCTGGATATAGGAAATGGTGGTGTCTTCAGTGGGAGTGGTTATGATATTTCCATTGGCATCCCTGCGACAAACCACGCTGAGTCCTGGTGAAATGGTTCCACCTCTGTATTCCTCCTGAATACGTCCAAGGGCACGAGGAATGGCCATGTCTCTCCCAAGTATCCAGCTGGGTGCCACAAACTTGAAGTCGATGTGTTCCTTACGATTTCCAAAGGTCTTCCCGGGGATGTGCACCTCGATCCTATAGCGTCCGTCTTGTGGAAAAGACATGATAGGAGTCCCGGTGATGCTCGGCAAAGCAATCCTTACGTCCCTAACGATCCTCATCAGCTCCTTGCCAAAGGGCATCATTGCGTCAGGCCGACAAAACTCCGTTATCAAAACTGGGATGAAGGTGGCCATCTATAAATTTTGAAATAAATCGGAGGTAAGTCATAAACGATTAGATGAGAGTATAAAAAATTTAAAGACAAAAGAGAAATAAATCCTAAGGCTCTTCCAATCCTAGAGGTTACGTCCTACGGTCAATGTGTGCTCTGATACCATTTCTGTAGCGACCCGACCTGAAAGGTCGAATCTTCGGTGTTTCTGTACCATCCCAAGATCATGCTGGTACACACACGGTACATCTATGTATATATCAAAGGGAAATCACACAGCATTAATAAATCGAAATCTCATATCGAGTCCTTTATTACAATAAGGATTACAATAAAGTGGCTGAAGGCCAACTCATGAGAGAAACTAAACCAAAAATTGCGGAAGCTCCAAGGGTAGTTGAGTCCATCTGACTCCAAGGGCATCTCACCGAGCGTAGAGCGTATCCTCACTCCTGGTTGGAAAAGTACTCTGCAACATGATACATTGCAGCCGTATAGGTCAGCATATTGAATATGCCGGCAAAGTCAGAAGAGATGGGGTAAAGTAATCATCTAGTCTATATGCAAATATGGCAGGTGGGGTAGTAAGTTTTTGCATAAAGCCAATCTTTTCCTACAACAAGAGAGGGCAAAGGCATACTTACTACAATGTTGGTTGATTAATGAGATGGTTCCACCAACCAATTCTCATACCCAAGTTGACATTAATAACCCACATCAGTATAATTAATTGTGTTGAGAGTTCCAGATAATTTCAGTTCCTTTAGCTCAAACTATCCATGACCGTGGACACGGCTAATCGATTAGGTTTGGGTACTCTGCAGAGTTTTGCACACGTTGCCCACAAGATTTGATCGCCTCCGTTGGATTTCTCGCACTTCATGGTGTTTGAGAAACGGATGACCAAAACATGGTCTTTTAAAGGGGTTCCCCGAGACTCTGTCGGTGCCCATCCTTTCCTACCGTTCTTCTACATCTCGTAGCACCGCCTGTCCAAGGTCACCACGATATCCAACCAAGCCAGAGCCCATAATGGCTTGTGGCTGTGCAGGTAAGCCTTGGGTCTTGAAGCATCCATCCATCTCTTTGTGCCCGGGTGGACCTTTCCGCATGAATACTGGCACTTCTCCAATATTATCTAGGCTAACCACTGGTTTCTCCAGGGCGCCGTTCAACCATCATCCACCCAGAGGTAAGTTGAAAACTTGGAGTCTTGAAGACTTGATCATCATGTAGGTCTTGAAATTATTAACTCACAACTCTCATGAATCACACAACCAACCCCGTCTACTAATAGCATAGCAAAATGTAAATCAACGTTTCCCGGGGCCAATGTGTCAAAGGGTTGAGGGGTACCTACCACATGATACTACAACAAGTAACAAAGTTTCTAGTTACCTACTTTGCATAAAATTGGGGAGATGGAAGAACTAATGCAATGAAACATAGGTATACATGGTCAAAGTGACTTGCCTTGCTGACGATCCTCGTAATCAAGTGACTCTAGATAACAAGCTTCGCACTCCGGATGATCTAACGAATCAAACAAGAGCACACTATAAGCATAAACACAAAACAATTAATTCAACAGCAAGGTAAACAAATGCTTCAACAAACCAAATCACAATCAAAAGAAGAATCACTTACAGTATAAGACTATAAAATTATTGGGGTCAAAAATCCCTACTAAGACATACAAATCAACAAGATTGGTCTTGAACAACTAGACATTTTAGATAACAGAAAAAAATTATAAAGTTTTATTTGAAAACAAAAAGTATTTCATTATAAAAGTATTGTGCTGAAAAGAAGTACTACAAAACTTCTTCTAAACAATATACATGGTGAAAACAAGATGAACCTATTCAAACTAGAGCACAAAACAATTTGAAAAACATATTTTATTAACAGAAAAAGATACCCCTAAAGTTGAATCAACAGAACCTAATGAAATTTAAAAACAAAAGTTAAACTAATTCAAGTTCAAATTAAATAAAAATCAATTTTGTTAAAATCTATTAAGAACTAAATAGATTCTGTTTTTGTTAAAAATAGTAACTAAATTCATTCTAAAAATTCTCAAATTATTTAGAATGATAGGTTTTACTAATACCAAACAGTGGCAAAAATATTCACTCAAAATAATATTTTTAAACTCTAGTTATACAGATTTTAGTAATTTAAACAAATTTGATTAGATTCAAAATGTAAAGTTCAAATTTGAAATCTAAGCATACAGACATAAACTACATCAAATTTGTGAACTAATGCAAAAAAAAGAATCAACTAAAAACACTAAATATTTTAAAAGATATGATAAAAACAAAAACAGAAAATATTCTGTTTTCTAAAACAGAAACAAAAAAAGAGAAACTAATAACGATCGGTTAGGGGCTACGTGTCAGGTTGTGATTGGCCGCGAGGGCGTGCGTGTGAGAGCTAACGAGCGGTCGTCCGAGACTTAGTGCGTACCGGTTCGGGCTTTTAAGTGATCTAATCTAGGGCATTGACTATGGATCCGACGGCTACGGCGAGGTGTGGTGACTTACAACGGAGGGGGTCGAGGTTCCGGCGAGGTCGACGGCGGCCGGGGGTCGGTGGTGGTCGTGGCCGACGGTGCAGTGGTCGGGGGCGGCGTCCGAGGTGCTCAGGCGACGGCGGCGAAGCTCCGACGTCGATTGGCGGCATCGGAGGGGGTCGGGGCGAGTGTGGTGACGGGCACGAGCTCCGGGAGGTTCGGTCAAGTGCCGAACTCCGGCGAGGTTGTGGGGCAGCGTTCTAGCGAGGGAAAGGGGGTTTCGGGTGTGGAACGGAGAGCGGAGGGTCGGGGCTTTATATAGGAGTGGTGCGGTGGTCGGGGAGGGCACGAGAGGCGTGATTCGTGGCGGAGGGATCTCCGGCGAGGGAGGAGGCGCGGGGAAGGGAACGAGCGCGGGGACGCCGCGGTCGGACGGTGGGTCCCGCGCGTCAGTGAGGGTGGGGGCGATGTTAGCGCGTCGGTGGCCGACCCGGAGTAGTTTCGGGTCTTAATGGCCGTGGGCCGGCCCATTTCTAATAAATCAATTTCATTTATTATTTCCAGAGCGTTTAAAACACATTTAAAGCATTCAAAACATTTCCAAATATAGCAAATATATATATCAAAATGATTAGGAGAATTAATGCTATTTGATGAACATGTTTCTTTTGTCATATTGAATACTTTGAACAAAAATTATTTTTAGAAATTGCTTATTTGATTTTAAATCCTTTTGCAATAATTTTTCAAATAACCCCCTCGTTTTATTGTTCAAATATTTCACCAAGATGCCCCTGGTGTGGAGTGTCATGTTACTCCCCTCTTTTCTTTGAACTTTTCCAGAGGTTTTCAAATAGGTGAAACAAAAAAAGGGAAAGATGAAAGTGGCCTTTCAGAAATTCAAAGGAAGCACTTCAACCATTCTATTCATTCAAACAATGTTATGATGATGCATAGCTATATTTCGTAACATTCCAAAATGGAATTTTGGGATGTTACATTCTTCTTCTTTGAATCTTTTTCCCAGAAAGGACAGTGAGAGATAAAGTGACCAGGCTTCTTGCAACAATGACAAGTTCTATTCTTGTAGTCTTCTAAGGAATCTGATTTCCTCAAGCCACTTTTTGATGACTTTCCAAATCCACCTCTCCTTGAGAACTTCTGGAATTTCCTCACAAGCATTGCTAGTTCCTGACTTAGTTCTTCAGGATCACCAAGGCTGATGTCAGAATCTTCTTCTTCAGATGAGGAAATTACTTTTGCCTTCAGAGCACGAGATCTTCCATAGCTTGGCCCGTAGAGGTCTCTCTTCTCAGCTTGTTGAAATTCATGAGTATTGAGTCTCTCAAGAATGTCAGCAGGATCAAGTGCTTTGTAGTCTCCACGTTCTTGAATCATCAAAGCCAGAGTATCAAATGAGGAGTCAAGAGATCTTAGCAGTTTCTTCACCACTTCATGGTCAGTGATATCGGTGGCACCCAGTGCTTGAAGCTCATTGGAGATATATCAGTGAGACGATCAAAAGTTTGCTAAACATTTTCATTGTCAAGTCTCTTGAAGCGGTTGAAGAGATTGCGAAGAACATCAACACGAGAGTCACGTTGAGTGGATACACCTTCATTGACTTTGGATAACCTATCCCAGATAAGCTTAGCAGTCTCCAAAGCACTCACTCTGCCATACTAACCTTTGCTCAGATGGCCACAGATGATATTCTTCACTTGAGAATCGACTTGCTTGAATCTCTTCACATCAGCAGTAGTAATAGTTGGAGTGACAGAGGGCACACCATTTTCCACAACGTACCAGAGATTGTTGTCAATAGCTTCAAGGTTCATACATATCTTGTTCTTCTAGTAGGGGTAGTCCGTCCCATCGAAGGTAGGACACCCTGCGGAAACCTTGATCATACCTGCAATCGACATAACTAGAACTCTAGGTGGTTAAACCAAAATCACACAGAGCGAGGGAGTACCTGCTCTGATACCAATTGAAAGTGTGTTATATCGACTAGAGGGGGGTGAATAGGCGATTTTTACAAATTCATCACTTGGGGAATTTCAACTTTGAGGAATTTGAAATGTGATGAATAACTAGCAGCAGAATAAGTACTCAAGTGCATGAAGAACATAGTGACAACATAGTCATCATGATGAAATGAAACATGCACATATTACAAGTAGCGTAATACAAGATAAGCAGGTGAGGAACAAGGTAATTTGAAGAATTTGAGGTGAGGAAATTGTGAAAGTCTTCAGTCAAATTCTTCAAACAGTAAGGTTCAATTTCATCAACAGTTATACGAGGAAATGAAAGGGTTGAGGAAATAGAACCAGGTAGCTTGATGAAGACAATGATTTGATGACCCAGTTCCAACTGCTGTGACAGTCATACATCTGGTTTGGAGCGGTCTGGTATTTAAACCAGAGGACACACAGTCCTAGGATACATACTCCTTACCGTATTCTCCTTGAGCTAAGGTCACACAGTCCTCGCCCAACACTCGTGGTAAGTCTTCAGGGTAGACTTCCAAAACCCTCACAAACTGGTCACCCGGCGATTCACAATTTACTGCTGGATGCTCTAGACCAAGGTCACTTCGTGATCCCCAATTGACTGCAGGAGCACTAGACCATGATGCCTAACCGTGTGGAGGATGCACAATCCTCAAAGGTAACAAGCGTCGGATCCACACATGAATTTCTTCAGTGATGCTCAATCACTTTGGGTTTGGTGGTTTGGTTGTGGGTTTTTTCTCACTGATGATTTTCTCTCAAAGTCCTCGGAGGATGGGTTGCTCTCAAATGACAAGTGTTAGTTCTCTATCGGAGCAGACAACCAACTAGTGGTTGTGGGGGGTGGCTATTTATAGCCAGGGTGCAACCTGACATGATATGACATAAATGCCCCCAATGATATGATTGTTATGTGGATATTTGTGATTGGGGACAGCTGGCGCTAAGCACAACAACGGTCAAATTTTCGAACTATGGAAGTCCTCAGACATATCATGTTCCTTACTTGTAGGCAATTCACACTGGCGAAATCCTAACTCCTCAGTCAGGTCAATTTCCTCATAGACCAGAAGAACTTCGTCTCTGTCACTGAAGAACTTGTCTGAACCGTAAGAGATTTCCAAAGGCTTCACTCGAAGGATTGTATAGGTTGAAGATTTTGGAGTTGAGCATCAGGGACATTTTCCTTAGTATTACCTTGACCCCCTTTAACAGTACGGTGTTTCCTATGACTCCAATAAGGAAATGAAACTACGAAAACAAAAGTCTTCATGCTTCATATTCCCCGTTCATATCTTCAAGGTCACGCCAACTTCTTTATTTTCAAAGTCTTCAGAAAGTTTTCAGAAAGTCTTCACCAAAGTCTTCAGTTGAAGACATACATTTTTAGGGGTCGACAATCTCCGGATATATCAAACTCCTCATCGACTTATAGAGCCTGTGTACACTTACAAACACATTAGTACCTTAACCTATAAGTATTCAATACACAAAAATCACTAAGGGGCACTAGATGCACTAACAGAATTCATGTTCTTGCTGCAAATTGAGCTTCTCATAGCAGAGCTTCTCATGTGTCCATACAAGCTCTCTATGATCTTGTAGAGTAGACTCGTGGGCTAACTTAAGAGTGTTTAGTTCTTGAGTTAGTCGCCCTATTTCCAACTTATCATCATCACATGACTTATCTTGACTAGAGTGATTTCTAACAAGTTCATTTTGACTAATATCACTAGATTTGTCAAATAGCAAGTCATGATCTCCTGGCAAGTCATCCTCATCACTATTGAAATCAAGATACTAAGGGCGTGTTACCTTGGGGCCTTTAGCCATGAAGCAACATCCACTCCTACACATGCCTGTCTAAGAGTATAGCAGCGGAAAGTAAAGACAAGCATATGTAACAGAGGATAGGGAGGAAGATCAAACACAATTTGGAAACACGAAGATTTTTCCCGTGGTTCCGATAGGTGGTGCTATCATACGTCCATGCTTATGAAGACTTCAACCCACGGAGGGTAACGGTCGCGAGAGTCCACAGAGGGCTCTACCCACTAAGGGTTCCATGAAGAAGCAACCTTGTCTATACCATTATGGCCTACGTCCACAGAGGACTAGCCTTACTCAGGGTAGAACTTCAAGAAGTAGGCTATATCCTTGCCCTTACAAACTTCTTGGTTCAACTCCACAACATGAAGTAGGAGGCTCCCAAGCGACACCTAACCAATCTAGGAGGCACCCCCCAAAAGGCAATAGGCTCGATAATGACTGTGAAATCCTTGCTCTTGTGCTTCAAGATGATAGACTCCTCAGCACTCAATCACTCTCTCACAAATTTGGCTTTGGTGGAAGAGATTGATTGGGTGGAAAGCGACTTGATGAGGCTAGAGATCAAGATTCATATGGATGGAGTGGAATGGCTTGATCTCAACACATGAGTAGGTGGCTCTCACTCAGAAAATCTGATGGGATAAGTGGGGATCTATTCCGAGTGCTTCTCTTGTGAGTGAGTGGTTATGGAGGGGTATATATACGCATCTTTAAAAATCCAGCCGTTACACCTTAAGTGACCAACTCGGTGACACCGAAGTATAAAACTCGGTGGTACCGAGTTGCTCCAAAGGTCGCAACTTTTGAATCTAAGTGAGACCGATACAAAAGTCTTGACTGTACTGATAAGGTGACCAATGGTTAGATTGCACAACTCGGTGACGCCGATCCAAAATCTCGGAAATTCCGATTTTAAGGAAAGAAGCAATAGAATGTTGGCAACCTTAACTCGGTGGCACCGATCCAAAATTGGTTGTACCGAAGACCTAGGGTTTTGCAGGGATTTGTCTGAGGTGGAAATCGGTAGGAGAGAGTGGGAAGTATCGGTGGCATCTATTTTAAATGATAGGCTTAGACATACTTTTGTGGAAGAGCCTGTGGGTGTTTTTGGTGACTATCACTTGTGCACGTAGAGAATTTTGTTCACGAACAATACCTTGCGCCCTTTTAATAGTATTGGCTTTCCTATAGACTCAAAGTTATTTCTCACAAAGTAAAATGTAGAGTCTTCTTGCTTGAAGCTTTGCCAATACTATTCCTTGTATCTAGGGCTCTCTCCACAATCCTTTTTCCATCCCATCATTGAAGTTTTCCTGAAATATATTTATTGGAAACATTAGTCCAATGATATGTATATTGTTATTAATTACCAAAACCACCAAGGGAGCAAATGTGCTTTGATGGTGTGAGTGAGTTGCATGATCTCATGGTCATAGGAACGGATACTTGACATGCAGAAAAATTATAACAATAAACGAACATGATCATATGCTACGTTAATAGTTTGGGTCTTGTCCATAACATCATTCTCCTAATGATGTGATGAAGTTATCAAATGGCATCTCATGTCTATGGCTAGGAAACCTTGACCATCTTTGATCAATGAGCTAGTCTACTAGAGGCATACTAGGGACTCATTGTTTTCTATGTATCCACACATGTATTTGAGTTTACAATCAATACAATTATAGCATGAATAATAAACGATTATCATGAACAAGGAAATATAATAATAACCATTTTATTATTGCCGCTAGGGCATATTCCCAACAGTCTCGCACTTGCACTAGAGTCAATAATGTAGATCACATCACTATGTGATTTACATTGTAATGAATCTAACACCCATACAGTTCTGGTGTTGATCATGTTTAGCCCGTGGAAGAGGTTTAGTCAACGGGTCTGGGACATTCAGATCCATGTGCACTTTGCAAATATTTATGTCCGCCTCCTTGATGTAATCGCGGATGGAATTGAAGCATCGCTTTATGTGTCTGGTCCTCTTGTGAAACCTTGGTTCCTTGGCCAGAGCGATGGTACCAGTGTTGTCACAGAACGAAGTCATTGGGTCCAGTGCACTGGGCACTACTCCAAGATCTGTCATGTACTCCTTCATCTAGACACCTTCCTTCGCCACCTCCGAGGCAACAATGTACTCTGCTTCATGTGTAGAATCAACTACCACGGTTTGCTTGGAACTGCACCAGCTTACCGCTCCCCCATTGAGAATGTATATGTATCCGGTTTGAGACTTAGAGTCATCCAGATCAGTGTCAAAGATTGCATCGACGTAACCCTTTACGATGAGCTCTTGATCACCTCCATAAACGAGAAACATTTCCTTAGTCCTTTTCAGCTACTTAAAGATATTCTTACCGCCATCCAGTGTTCCATCCCTGGATCACTTTCAAACCTTCCGGCCATACTTATGGCAAGGGTGACATCGGGTCTGGTGCACAACATTTCATACATGATAGAGCCTATGGCAGAAGCATAGGGGATGACACTCATGTTTTCAAGTTTCACCCTCAAGACATTGCCCCAAACCCTGTCACCAACATGTGCAATTTCCAAGTCCTGTGTGAAGTTTACCTACAAGAAGAGTCATCTGTCGAGCTCTTCCGTGACTTCCTCTACGTCAACATCCAGAGACGTAGCTTGGACCTCGGCGGCGTCTCCATCCAGAGACGGAGAGATCTACCCTATCCAGGTGCCCTTTTGCCAAGCCACCCCAAGGATTGGAATAGAACTTGGTTTTACTGCAAAGGACACCTCTCCAGAAGGAGAACATCCATTGCCGGGTTATCGCCCTACCCGGCTCTACACTTCCACTCTTCCGGACTGGATGTCCGCCGCAAAATGAGCGAAGTATGCTCGGACTTTCACAAAAATCAAAGCCCTTCTAGCGAACGGCTTAACTGGAGTTGACTTAACCCGCTGCTGGATCTCATGGAAAATCTTGCCACTAAGCCGGCGTGACCGTCTTATGTGCGAATATACAGGCGACGTGAATGATCATCTCTGTTTCAACCAGACCCCTCGGACAGAAGAAAATTTTAACTTTGCTATCAATTCACATCTCCGTGAAACCCAGGAGGCTTGCAATACAACTGGGTTAAAACCCTTCTACGTCACAAACCCAACTTCGGATGTAAGAATGACCTTCTTTTCAAAACTGCTTGTTCCTGTCTTAACCTTGTACCTGGCACCTTAACTCTCTTGGTGGCTCTTCATACAGGCTGGCTCGAGTTTCTGGAAGAAAAAATATACTCCCCCCCGTGAATAAGAAGTCTCAGGCGGTTAAAGCCCATGGCCGTAAGAAGAAAACTTCGTCTCAAGAACTGCTTGAACTGAACGATTCAGAGGTAGAAAACTTGATTCCCCTGGCTATCTTTTTATGCAACTTATTGATGACATTTGTACACAGGAGGAGACGAAAACGAGTCACGCCAACACCCCTGAGGTAACTTACATTTCCTCCGACTCAGAGGTCTTACCGCGAGAGAAAATACGACGGTTCATCTGGAAAGTTCCTTTTTCGCATCCTCTTGCTTACTTAGATCCCGAATTTTCTTTGAAAAAGAAACAACTCGACTCTCGATGTCAGACTCGAAGCATTGGTTTGGAAGATCTTATGGACGGCTTACCAAACTCTCCGGCTCCACGGAAATGACCTGCTGAGGTGCTCTTTTGACAAAGTCCAATATCCGCCTTATACTCCTGTATTGTCACCTTACTCTTGTGCTTTATTGTCTCAATTTTATAGGAGTCACCCCCTTCGTTTGGCAACTCAAATGCCTCCAAGCTTCCTCCTATGAAGATCAACCCAGAGTATGCCTTTTACCTTGCCGTGTGTATATTATCTATATTATCCTTGTACTACGTAATGACTCTTTTCACTTCCAGGGCTCAAGCAAAGCGAAGGAGAACAGGCGGGTCTACCGTTCCTCCGATTGCCCAAAATTCGGAGAATACTGAGCCGGACTCTTCGAATCATGTTGAACCTTCTAATTTTAATAAGGATGGACCTGGTCACACTCCTCCACCTTCTGAGCTAGAAGATCACTGCATGGCGACTCCCGAGAGTCCAACGACTGACCCTAAGCCGCCAGTCCTTCAATAGCCATCAAAGACCCGTCTCATCCTGAAGTTACCATCACTGGGATGGGTTACCAATCTCCTACACCTCACATACTGACAAAACACGCAAGCAAGATTGACACTTTTTCTCTAGAGAAGCTTCATTTCGGATTTCCCGTGTTAGAGAAAATGACTGCGGATGATCTACATGTTGGTTACTTGAATCACCTTTCTGCTAGTTGCAACATGGAATCCAAGCTTGTTGGATTAATGAAGAAAAATATATGAGGTACTCTTCTTCTATTTCTTTTTCCTTATACCCTTGTGTAGCCCCAAGAGCCGGTTTAATATTGCAAATAATGAACCGGGTCTTTCAAATCTTGTCGTACTGTAAATAACTTAGCCTATAGCCCCCAAGTAATGGGTTAATATGTATATAAGTCGGTACTTACTTGAAAATTAGATCCAAGTGTATGCCCCAAGTCCGAGTCATTATGAGAATGATGAACCGGAATTTCCATGGTTAAAAAGCTCTCCGGGTGTAGCCCCCAAATCCGGGTCATTATGAAAATTATGAGCCGGAATTTCCATGTAGACTTGGAAAGAAAACACAGACATTAGCCCCCAAATGCCAAGTATATTGCTTGTAATCTGCTTGGGACTTGTATCAGAATAGCTTCATTATTGCTTCATCCTGGCGACTTAACTTTTATGATCTTTTACTTGTACAATGCAGGAGGTATTTGAAGCAGCTGAATCTGAGCGGGCCGACTTAAGGGAAAATCTTACCACCCAACAGACCGCTCGAGCCACAGCAGAAGAAAAATTATGGGTTGCTGTTGAAAAACTTGAGAAGCTCCAAATTGACTTTGCCAGTTATAATGAGTCTGCCGAATCTGAACAAGTCGCCCTATCAAAGCGCACGAACGATACTGAGGAGCAGATTAAGCTTACATCAGAAGAATTGAAAACTCTCAAGGGCCAACGTCATGCCATGGAGAATCCATTCCATGGAAATGAATTGCAAGATCGCCTCCGCGCTCGAGACTGTCGCCATCAACAATACCAAGACGCATTGGACCAAGAACAATAATGACGAGAAGAAGAAGAACATCATCGCCATGAACAAGCGCTTCATGCACACCACACCCTACAAGAAGCTACTCGCTCCTTGGAGAAGCACAACCGCCAAGTCATCAAGAACAAGAAGCACTCCGACGAGAATGCCAAGAAGAAGCCGCTGGCCAAGAGGATTAGCAAGAACGAAGGAATCGAGTGTGAGAACCTCATCAACGGCCTCAAGCACATCACATCGAGCATAATGATGACAACGCCCCAAGGTAACCACAACGTCAACTCGACAAAAACATTGATGCACCTCCTCCATGTCAAGGGCATCGACAGAACAACCACAATGAAGAACAACGCTTTGGCAAGCTCAAGTTCACCATGCCTAAGTTCTCTAGAAGAAATGACCCTGAAGACTATCTCGCATGGGCACTCAAAGTTAACTAGATATTCCATTTGCACAAGTTTGAGGAAGATAAGAATATTTCCATGGATTCCCTTGAGTTCCATAACTATGTTCTCATTTGGTGGGAACAACTGATTCAGTGAAGAAGATAAAGAGGTGAAACTCCTATCACCACTTGGGCTCAAATGAAGGACCTCATGAGAGCTTGTTTTGTGCCTACACACTACAACCGGGATCTCTTCAAGAAGCTACAACTAGTCAAGCAAGGCACAAAGTACGTAGAAGAATACTATCAAGAAATGGAAATTGCCATGATCCAAGCCAATGTCAAGGAAGATGATGAGCAAACAATGGCGCATTTCTTGAATAGTCTAAACTACCAAGTCAAGAAAATCGTGGACTTCCAACCATACTCCAACTTACATGAGCTAGTCCATCAAGCAACCAAGGCGGAACGTCAAGTGCAAGATGACTACAAGTATTCCAAGTTATCTTCCAAGACCTACGGTTCAAGTGCACAAACTTCTAGGATGATAACGCCTTCAAACACGAAATCTACAACACCTACCGGTGACAAGTCAAGTTCCAAGGACAAGATGACTTCCTCAAGCCGTCATACTACTTCAAGCAACTACAAGCCAAGGGCTTCATCCTCTACACCGACACCGGATGACACTGCTAAATCAAGCTCAATCCAGTGTTTGACATGCCAAGGCGGAGGCCACAAGACCTATGAGTGTACAACAAGACGCACCATGATCCTTATAGACGATGGTACCTATGACTCTATGAGAGATGATTAGATGGAAGCGTTGGAGCACGTGGCCATGCATCAACAAGTCAATGAAGACGAAGATTCACAAATAATTTGTAACAACGATCCGAGCCCCACTCTTGTTGTCTCCAAGGTTTTGACACTTCAACAACAATAAGACGAGTACCAACGTTGCCACATCTTCCATACCAAGGTGGACATCCAAGAAAAATGTGTCAAGGTCATCATCGACGGTGCAAGTTGCAACAATTTTTTAATTGAAGACCTTTTTACTTTAAACAGTGGGGTAAAAACCCCACTACAATTTTTAAATTAAGCAAAGAACAAAAGAGAGTCACAAACAAAGTATCTGGAGGCTTGAGATAAGCCAAGAAAAGAAGAAAAGAACTATAAAAAAGCTACTAAAAAGAAGAAGAATAAACAAAAGAAGGCCTATTACAAACTATAAAAGAAGAAAAAAGAGTAGTACACAAACTAAGATTACAAAATGCTCTCTACCTATTGCGAGAAAATGTTTGCATATTTCTTTTTCTTGACCCTTAACAGTTTAAGTTCCTCCAAATAGATGGCTTTCCAACCTTGGAAGCTTGGTGATCTCGTGGTTTCTGGAAATCCAAATGGCTCAAGATCCTAGAATGATGATCTCCATGAAGAAAGGCAATCTGAGTTTATTCTTGAGGTCTTGGTATGCTTCTAGCACCGAAAGGTTGTGTGTTCCTGAAGGGCGGATGAAGCCCAACATTGTGCTGCAAAAGGGCACCCCCAAAACAAATGATGCAAAGTTTCCTCCTTTTGGCAATTATTCACTACACAATTGTATGCTTCCAGTTTGAAGCTCTTCCTTCTAAGTAAGTTTCCGGTATTAATTCTGTCATGAAGGAGCATCCAGAAAAAGACCTTGTGCTTGGGCTGGCATGAGCTCTTCTAGATGCAACCGAAATGTGGAGGCACTTGCTTATGTCCCAGTAAGACCTTGTATGCTTTGATGGATGAGCAGTTGGCATTGCCCAAAATATCAAGTGAAGATCTTTGCTCCAAGCTCCAATTGGTTAAGAAGAAGCACCCTCTCCCCTACAAGGTCCAATGGCTTAGTGACTCCGACACTATCCAAGTTGATCACACCGTTCAAGTTTCATTCATGATAGGCGCTTATGAAGACACATTGGAGTGTGATGTGGTTACTATGTCCTTTTGCCATCTACTCGTTGGGATACCTTGGTAATTCGACCATGGCGTGATCCACAACGGTTAGACCAATCACTATAGCTTGAAAATGAAGGGCATGGAATATGTGCTTCGACCAATGTCTCCAAGTCAAGTGACCGCCGACAAGCAAGCTTCATCCCATCATCGAGATAAAAGGGAGACAGTGATCCACCTCAAAGAGAGTGAGCACCATAAGCCAAAAGTGAATGACTCCGCGATGGGGGGACATGATAGATCTAGTTCTTTTAGCCACCAAAAGAGACTTGAGGGATGTGGGTGAGAGTCTATCGACCGTTCTTCACTATGTGCTTGTGTGCAAGGATGACATCGTATAAATTAACCCTTCACAACATATTCCTCTTGTGTTATCTCGTTTGATGCATGAATTTCAGGACGTTTTTCCCGATGAGCTACCTCTTGGGCTACCACCAAAATGAGGGATCGAACACCACATCAACCTCATACCCGGAGCATCACTTCCAAACAAGGCACCCTACCGCGTCAATCCCGAAGAAACCAAGGATACACAAAGGCAAGTCCAAAAACTCCTAGATAAAGGGCATGTATGTGAGAGATTAAGTCCTCGTGCGGTTGCCGTGATACTAGTACCTAAGAAAGACGATAGTATGCTCATGTGCTTGGATTTCCACCCTATAAATGCTATAACCGTTCATTATCACCATCCTATTCCTTGCCTCGATGACATGCTAGATGAAGGTGCCACTATATTTTCCAAAATTGACTTGAAAAGTGGTTACTATCAAATTTGCATACAAGAGGGCGATGGGTGGAAAACGACGTTCAAAACTAAGTTTGGTCTTTATGAATGTCTAGTTATGCCTATGGGATTATCCGAAGCACCATGTACTTTTATGCGAGTCATGCATCATGTCTTACGACATCTCATTGGTGATTGCGTTATGGTATACTTTGACGACATTCTTGCTTTTAGTGAGTCTCTTGAGGTGCATGCTAAACATGTTAGGGAAGTATTGCAAGTTCTTAGGAATGAACAATTGTATGCTAACATGGAAAATGCACTTTTGGTGTTGGCAAGGTTGTTTTCCTAGGCTTTATGGTTTCTTTTAAGGGAGTTCATGTTGATGAGACTAAAATTGATGCTATTAAAACTTGGCCCACACCCACCAACTTGCAACAAGTGCGTAGTTTCCTTGGACTAGCCAATTTTTACCATCGCTTTTTAAGGATTTTAGCACGACTGCATCTCCTCTACATGCTTTGAGAAATAAGAACACACCATTCATTTGGGGACCAATGCAAGACACCGCATTCCTTGAGCTTACAATTTTCTTACTCATGCACCTTTGCTTGCATTGCCCAACTTTGATAAAACGTTTGAAGTGTATTGTGATGCTAGTGGTAATGGCATACATGGTGTGCGAATGAGAGAAAAGCGCCCAATTGCGTACTTTAGTGCAAAACTTTCTGGCACTCAACTTAACTATCCCATATATGATAAGGAATTGTATGCTTTCGTGAGAGTTTTACATGTTTGGGAGCATTATCTCGCCCACATGAGTTTGTCATTCATACCGATCATGAAACCCTCAAGTATCTTAAGGGTCAAACTAAGTTGAACAAACGGCATGCTAACTGGAGTGAATTCATTGAGTCCTTTCTTTATGTAATCCAATACATTGAGGGTAAATAAAATGTTGTGGTGGATGCTCTTTCCCGCAAATGTATGCTAGTTACTCAACTTGAATTGAATGTCATTGGTTTTGAGCATATTAACGATTTGTATGAGCATGATGTTTTCTTTGCTACTCCTTATGCTAAGTCCAAGCGAAACCTTGTTGGGAAAACTACTACGTGAAAGATGGCTATCTTATGCATGCTAACAAACTTTGTGTACTCGAGTCTTCTCTTTGTTTGTTGCTTTTGCAAGAATCTCGTGGTGGAGGACTAATGGGTCACTTTGGATGCGAGAAGACATATGCTACCCTGTTCAACATGTTTTTTTGGCCAGACATGTTTCGTCCTGTTGCACACTTCACCAACCGATGCTCTACATGCCACAAAGCTAAGTCAAAAGCTCAATCCCATGGTGTTTACATGCCTCTTCCTATACCATTTCAATCTTGGGAAGACATTAGCATGGATTTTGTGCTTGGTTTGCCAAGAACTAAATATGGCCATGATTTCATTTTTGTCGTTGTGGGCCGTTTTTCCAAAATGGATCATTTCATTCCATGTCATAAGATCGACGATGCTTCACATTTTGCAAATCTCTTTTGTAGGGACATCTTACGACTACACGGGGTTCACAAGACCATTGTCTTGGACCGCGACGTCAAGTTCCTTAGCTACTTTTGGAAGACTCTATGCGCCAAGCTCAGCATCAAGCTACCATTCTCCTTGGCCTATCACCCAGAAACCGATGGCTAAATAGAGGTGACAAACCGGACGCTTTCCGCTCTTCTTAGCGTTCTCATCAAGAAGAACATCAAGGATTGGGAAGATTGTCTCCCCATCGCTGAGTATGACTACAACCGCGCAAGTCACTTCAGCACCGGCAAGTCTCCATTCAAGGTGGTCTACAGCTTCAACCCTTTGTCCCCATTGGACATACTTCCTCTACCACTCCAAGAACGTGTCAACATGGACGCAAGTGCAAGAGCAAGCTATATCAACAAAATGCATGAAGATACAAGTCGCACGATCGAACGTCAAATGGAACGAGTCACCGCCAAGCGCAACATCCACAAGCACCCCATGGTGTTCAAGCCTGGTGATCTTGTGTGGCTACACCTCCGAAAGGACCGTTTCCCCGCCAAGAGCAAGGCCAAGCTACTTCCTCGAGCTGATGGACCCTTCAAGGTGTTGGCACGCTACACTAACACTACCTACAAGATCGACATTCCACACGACAAGTACAACAGGAGCGACACCTTCAATGTCATGGACCTCTCTCCTTTGCATGGTGATAAAGATCGTGATCCGAGGATGGATCTCTCACAAGGGGGGATGATGCGAAGCATCCCATGGTCATCCCCATGGACCCATCACCAACACCTCAAGCTCGAAATGGTCTCATGACAAGAGCCCGTGCACGTGCCATGGAAACAGATGTGACATCTCTCCTATGCGACTCTCACATTGATGCTTATGGAACTTGTATGCTACATCAAGAAGAAATCCTATGCATCCTTAGGTACCTCAACCATGACGGGAGCTCGAGGGCGCAAGGAGGAGAACCACATAAGGAGACGAGGCAAGCTCCAAGCTGAAGCTCCAGACATCCATATGAGTAGTTGATATAAATCTTGTAAAGTTTTATTGACATAATTTTGTGGTCCAAAATTTTCAGATTTTTTTTAGAAAAATGAACATCTTTATGAGGAGTTCTTCAAGGAGAAAATCCTTTGGAGAATTATCGAGCGAGAGCTATGTACGGCAAGCATATGTTGAACCAAGGGCAAGTTCAACATGGATCGGCAAAGCTAAATCCTGTCGGTGGTCGTGTAATGAGTTCATTATAGGTGCTGGTATTAGGAAAGAATTTGATCAATATATTAAGAACACTGAGCTCACCGCCTTCTTCGCAGATAAGTGTACTCAACATTACAACCTCACTCATTTGTTCACTAAAAAGTTTGAGTACCATTCTCGTAATTCTATAGTTTTGTTTCATCTTTATGATAGATCATATCGTATGTATCTAGAAATGATAGAGGCGAATTTGTCCCTGTCTTTCGATGAGATGTTGCTATCGTTTATGGTAGAGTCGACTTTGACGATCCGACTACGGATGTGCGAGGACATCGCGCCTTAGCAATCACTAAACCAACTCCGAGAGGTTATTGAGCAAGATCAGTTTAACCATGAGGGTCTGTTTCCTGCATGCAAACGACCAACAAGCAAGAAACTAAGATTGCAATCTAGATATTGTGAATATAAGAGGAACTCTTTATTGATGAAAGTGGGGTTCTATGACGCCTTTGTCTGGTTGTGGAACACAAACAAAGAACACGAAGTTGCACCAATGGCGAACTTGTAATCTAAACAAAACCCAAGTCTAAACAGCGCCCTAAGGGTTGTATATGTCAGTGTTCTGGGAACGAGGGTACCCAGCTTTGCCTGCCTGCGGCCCAGGGCATGGCCCACTTCATCAAGCAAACGGGACCAAGCGAGGCCCCACTCGACACAAGGACCTCGCGAGGTTCCAAGCCTCGTGAGGAGGAACATCGACAAGACCCGCGAAGGATGGGCCTCCCCAGGACCCCTTTGGAGCGGCGGAGCTTCCTATGCAAGACCCAGCCTCAGGAGTCAAAGGTGACACAAGGAAGGACAGGCGAGCACCAGTGCACCAGGCGGCGTAGTTTCCCCTTTGGTGCAAAGGTAGCAAGGACGTATGTGGGTTCCCAAAGCACCCCCAAAGGTTTCCATTCCGGTGCAAGAAGAACACAATCACCCCCTCTACAGGGCGGATGTCATTGTTGAGCCCGTCCCTGCGCTATCGACAGCTACTTTGCAGGCAAAGACCGCCTTTGGGAAGGGCGAGCACCAACCCCTGTCCCTCTTATAAATTGGCCGTTGTGGGACCCCATCCCGCCAATGTGATAAGGGAAGAGGACCCGGGCCGTTGCTATATATAGGGCATAGGTTGTACCATAGAGGGGAGGGATCCGAAGCCTACCAATAAACTCCACCACTAACCAACCCACAAGGAGCCTCGTGCACCACCGAGAGCCCTCAGGAGGCCCCCGAAACACTGTACGTGTTCATCCACCTCACCTCCTCGAGAGGCAATCGACCAAAGCAGGAGTAGGGTATTACGCTTCGCAGCGGCCTGAACCAGGGTAACTGTCGTGTTCATCTTCTTCCTCATCATCGTGCAAGTTCTGTGTTGTGTTCATCGAGTAGCGAGCTATGTCGGGCGAGGCTGCAGGGATCTTCACACACGCCCCTGTGTTCGAACCTTAAGGGTTTTGCGGAGCCAGAAATCCGACAGTATATATGGGGGAATAGAGGAGGAATTTTGTGACCCCTTGGAGGAGGGGTCCGAAACCGACCCTAACTCCGTTTCTCCACATATACGGACTCTAAAAACAGTCTATAAAGTGGTATTTTGAAATTACATAGGCCTGGCCCAAATATAAGGTGACACATCACCTATAATAGCCTATGGACGAAATTAGTGAAGTGGCATCTTGTATATTTCGTCCAAGCCTTCAAGTTCTCCTTATGGTGGCTTCAAAGTGGGAAAATCAACATTAGAAGCTCCATTGTTCTTTCCCGCGCGCGCACCTTCTTCTCCATGCTTGTTCCCGCTCCAATTCATCCTTCTTGTCCATGCTAGGTCCTTCATTCGGAAATAAAAAAAGTATCTAACTCAGGCAACATGATATGTTCATGAACATTGAAAGGATTCCCAAGAAACGAAAGTACCTGGTAATTCAATTGGTGTGTGCTTGCTCTACTAAGGTGCAGTATGTATAGAAGCAGGGGCTGTGGGTGTAACAATGGTATTGATGTCCTCATCATCCTCCCCTTCTTGAGCTGAAGTCATCGTCGAAGGAAGCTCATCTTCCTCACCCAAATAAGGCTTCAAATCTGCAATGTTAAAAGTGGGTCTAACCCCAAACTCTGCAGGCAGCTAAAGTTTTATATGGATTATCATTTATTTTCTCGAACACCTTAAAAGGGCCATCAACACATGGCATTAGCTTTTACTTGCGTAAATTAGGAAATCTATCCTTACACAAATGTAACCAAATAAGATCAACACAACATGTCTTCTACCCTTATCTCCAGCAAGTTTGTATTTAACATTCATACGCTCAATGTTTTTCTTAGTTACTCCATGCATTTTTAAGATCAATTCAACATGTTGTTTAGCATCAAAATTAACCATCTCCAAAGATGGAAGAGGCAACAAATCAATAGGCGCACAAGGTATGAAACCATACACAATTTCAAAGGGGCACATCTTAGTAGTAGAATCCAATGAACAGTTATAAACAAATTAAATATGAGGTAAGCATTCTTCCAACATTTTCAAGCTATTCTTGTAAACAGCCCTAAGCATAGTAGACAATGATCTATTGACTACTTTAGTTTGTCCATCAGCTTGGGGGTGATATGTAGTACTAAAAAGCAGTTTAGTCCCCAACTTAACCCATAAACATCTCCAAAAGTGGCTAATAAATTTAGCATCATGATCTAAATCAATTGTATTTGGCACACCATGCAAGCGAATAACTTCACGAAAGAACAAATCAGCAACATTAGCAACATCATCATTTTATGACATGGTATAAAGTGTGCCATTTTTGAAAATATGTCCACGACAACAAATATGCTATCCCCCACTTCTTTCTTTGAGGTAAACCTAAAAAAATTGAATAGATATATCCTCCCAAGGAACAACAGGTACGGGAAAAGGCATATATAAACCATGAGGATTGAGTCGTTACTTAGCTTTTTGACATGTAGTGCAGCGAGCAACAAAACGCTCAACATCACGTCTCATATTTGGCCAAAAGAAATGTGTAGCAAGTATGTACTCCGTCTTCTTCACACCAAAGTGTACCAATAATCCTCATCCATGCTTCTCCTGCAACAACAAAAGATGAACGGAGCTAGTTGGAATGCATAGCTTGTTAGCACAGAAGACAAATCCATCACTAATGACGAACTTGTTCCATGCTCTCCTTTCTTTATAGTTCTGCAACACATCTTTAAATTCAACATCATGTACATACTGATCTTTGATGGTCTCCAAACCAAATATCTTAAAGTCAATTTGTGAAAGCATAGTATATTGACGAGACAATGCATGAGCAATAACATTTTTTCCCTTCTAGTGTTTAATAACATGAGGGAAAGTTTCAATGAATTCAACCCATTTAGCATGTCTACGATTTAGTTTTGCTTGACTTTTAATATGTTTCAAAGATTCATGCTCAAAATATATAACAAATTCTTTGGGCCATAAATAATGTTGCCATGTTTCCAAAGTCCGAACAAGAGCATATAATTCCTTATCATAAGTAGAATAATTCAGACCAAGCCCGCTCAATTTTTCAGAAAAATATGCAACAGGTTTACCATCTTGTAATAACACACCTCCTAATCCAATTCCACTAGCATCACATTCAAGCTCGAAAGTCTTATTGAAATCAGGAAATTGGAGTAAAGGAGCATGTGTCAACTTATCTTTCAATACCCTGAAGGCTTCTTCCTGTGTTGTACCCCAAGGAAAAGGCACATCCTTCTTTGTAAGCTCATTCTGAGGTGCAACAATGGTGCTGAAATCTCTCACAAAACACCTATAGAAACTAGCGAGGCCAATAAAACTCCTCACTTGTGTGACCGCTTTGGGTTGCGGCCAACTCTCAATATATTCGATCTTGGCTTTATCAACTTCATTTCCCCGTGGAGTAACAACATAGCCAAGAAAAGATACTCGGTCGGTGCAAAAGGTGCACTTCCCAATGTTACCAAACAAACGTGCATCACGTAGAGCAATAAAAACATCACGTAAATGTTCCAAATGTTCCTCCAAAGATCTGCTATAAATCAGGATATCATCATAATATACTACCACAAATCGTCCAATGAAAGCACATAAAACCTCGTTCAATAATCTCATGAAAGTGCTAGGTGCATTAATTAACCCAAAAGGCATGACTAACCACTCATATAATCCAAACTTAGTTTTAAATGTTGTTTTCCATTCATCTCCCAATTTCATATGAATTTGATGGTATCCACTATGCAAATCAAATGTGGAGAGAATTGTAGAGCCACTTAATTCATCAAGCATATCATCTAGCTGAGGAATAGGATGAAAAAATTGAATAGTAATATTATTAATGCATCTACAATCAACACACATACGCGATGTACCATCCTTTCTTGGCACTAGAATAATAGGAACATCACAAGGACTAAGAGATTCACATATATAACCTTTGTCGAGCATCTCCTGTACTTGACGCATAATATCCTTTGTATCCTCTCGATTGGTACAGTATGGTGCACTGTTTGGTAGCGATGCACCAAGAATTAAGTCAAATTTGATGCTCAATCCCTCTAATAGGTGGTAATCCCGCTTGCACGTCTTGTGGAAAGACGTCAGTGAAATCCTGCAAAATGTGAATGATAGCAGCAGGCAAGGAGGGAGGCATGTGCCCAAATGAAAATAATACCTCTTTTGCATACAAAAGCATAGCAAACAGATGTGGTAACATCCAAATCGGTAATACCAGGTTTTGTAGCAAGTAAACATCCACTCTTCAATTTTATTTCAGATGCAACACTAGATGATGGTTTATTAGGCTTATGGTGTTGCTCAAATTTCTTTGCTACAATCTGATTTTCACTCTTATTTAGCTCCTGTTTTGCTTTACTAGCTCTAGCAATGTCATCTTTCATAATATATTCAGGAGACATAGGAAGCAAAGTTATATTTTGATCCTTATGAACAAGAGTATACTGATTTTTCCTACCATGGTGTATATTTATTTTATCCAATTGCCATGGTCTACCAAGTAAAATGGAACATACTTGCATGGGTACCACATCACAATCAACATAATCAGAATATGTAGCAATCCTAAAATGCACCCGAACAATACGTGTTACCTTAACCTTGCCACTGTTGTTGAACCATTATATGTAATAAGGATGAGGATGTGGTCTGGCAGTTAGAGACAGCTTCTCCACCATGTCCATGCTAGCCAGGTTATTGCAACTCCCTCCATCGATGATGACACGAACAAAACGCTCCTTCACAACTCCCTTTGTATGGAACAAGTTGTGCCACTGATTTTGCTCAACCTGTGTAACCTGCACACTCAGTACACATTGAGCAACTAAACTTTCATACTTGTCCATGTATTCAGCAGCCATGTAGTGTGTCTCTTGTTCAATATCCTTCTTCACTCGCAATTAGAGCCAAAGTATCCTCCTCAAAATCACTAGCAGAGGCATATCCACCATCCTCAGTAACAATCATCACATGCTTGGAAGGGCATTCTCTCGCATAGTGACCTCCACCCTTGCAGCGACAACAATTAACCTCATGAGTTTGCCCTCTAGATGCAATGGATGAGGAAGAGCTTTGTGTAGGCCCCGAAGGTGTGACCTTGCTGGAGGCTGGTGGTGGTTCCTGTTTTCTTGTATCTCTGTTGGAGTTGACGGCTAAAGGAAGAGGAGCTATAGATGGACGTGGGGAAGTAGACGATGTACATGGTGTCCATGATGAAGATCGTCCTACAGAAAAACTAGTTCTCGCCATTGCCTGTCGATCCTGCACTTCACGTTCAGCTTTGCAAGCAAGATGGAATAAATGAGTGATAGTCTGAATCTCTATATTTAATCCACCCATAAAATGTGCAAGGATAGCTTCATTCTCCTCAACAATACCACATCTAATCATGCCAGTTTGGAATTCCTGATAATATTCCTCTACATAATTTTTTCCTTGTCTTAAACGTTGCAAATTTTGAAGCAATTCACGTTGATAATATGGGGGAACCCAACGATTACGCATAGCAGTTTTCAAAGAAGCCCAAGTAGTAGGGATATTATCATAATATATTCTACAATGTTCAGACCACCAAACACAAGCAAAACTAGTGAATGCACAAACATCAGCAACAACACGCCTATCCTTAGGAAATTGTAAGCATGTAAAATGTGGATTTGTTTGTAACCCCCAAGTAAGATATATATATCAGGAACATATCTAACCTCAAATGTCAGAATATTCAATTTAAGTTTAGGGATGGTCATGATCCCATACCTGAGGGGGTGCACTACAGGAATCAGGCACTTTGCCGTCAGCCATCCCGGACGGCAAAGACATGAATCCAGGACGGCAAAGGCTTTGCAGTCCGCCAGCAGACGGCCAACCGTCTGGCTGAATAAGCCACGGTAAAGGGCGCTTTGCCGTCCGCTGGTGGAAGGCAAAGACCATTGAATCTTTGTCGTCCGCCAACGGACGGCAAAGGGCCTGGATGGCACACGTGGCAACTTAGCTTCGTTAGGGGGCTTAACGGTGTGCTTTGCTATCCGCTGGCAGACGACAAATACCTTAGGTCTTTGCCGTCTGCTAGCGGACGGCAAAGAACCAACCTAGGCCAGCCCCAGGTTGCACATGTAGTTGCCACATGGCCACTTTGTCGTCCGCTGGCGGACGACAAAGCTCTTTGCCGTCTGCCACTTGACGGCAAAGTGGCTAGATAGCTCCTGTTATTTTAAATCATTCAATTTGAAACATATATATCCAACAATATCACATATATATCCAAGCATACCAACAATAAGTTGAAACAAGCATAAACCAACAATAAGTTTCAACATACAAGTCCAACATATATAAAAGTTTCCAACAACACACAATATGGTTTCCAACAACATATCCATGCATACGTATCCAAAACAAGTTTTCCATAAACATAAAGGTAGCAGAAGTAGAAGATTACAGTCCATCAATGCACTCTTCCTCATCTATAGCAAATCTGCAAAGTAGGAAAGATGATAGTTAGAAGAAGAAGAAGACTAGATAGAAGAAAAAGAAGAAAAAGAAGAAGAAAAAGAAGAATAAGAATTATCTTCTCTTTCTTTTTCTCCTCTCCTCTCCTCTTCTCCAAGGTAGTAATGCCATTTTCTAGCTAACTAAGCATATCAAGTCATTTTGGAGGAAAAAATGCTAAGTATAGGTCATTTTATAGCTATCCTAGGTAGAATATATCATTTTGGAGGTAAGTAAGGTTATTATGTATTTTTGAGGAAAATAAGCTAAGTATAGGTCATTTTGGATCTAAACCAAGGTTATTATGCCATTTTTTTACCTAAGTGAGCATATTATGTCATAAATGAACTAGCTAAGCTAATTATAGATCATTATTGAGCTATCCTAGGTAGTTATGCCATTTTGTACCTAAGTGAGCTAATTATGTCATAAATGAACTAGCTAAGCTAGCTATAGATCATTAGTGAGCTATAGTAGGTAGTAATGCCATTTTCTAGCTAACTAAGCATATCAAGTCATTTTGGAGGAAAAAATGCTAAGTATAGGTCATTTTATAGCTATCCTAGGTAGAATATACCATTTCTAGCTAACTAAGCATATCAAGTCATTTTTGAGGAAAATAAGCTAAGTATAGGTCATTTCAGAGCTAGTAGGTCATTTCTTAAGCTAAGCATGCATTTTTTAATGAAAACACTTGGGAAAACTTACCATCAACACGAAGGTGAAGGACCGGTTGGGTTTGGGCCAGGGTGAGACGTAGAAGGACCGGTCGGGGTTGCGGCAGACGCAGAAGGATCAGTCGATGCTTGTCGGGAGGCATGCTGCACCAAAGATCATTTGCAATGTCTCCTTAGCATGATGCAACTCAAATGTGAATACTAGTAACTAATGCCCATTTAAATGAAACTCACCATGGGTGCTATAGCAAAATGGGGCATCGACGGAGGGGTCTGACCATTGTTCTGGCACATGGTCTGCACATTTTGTTTTCACGAATCATTCATATTAGTTAGTGATGAAAGGAATATTACTTGCATAATTTGGCTAATATGCAGGAGAAACTTACCACGAGGAGCTCATATAGGGCCCGGTGAGACGCGTTGTTCCGGTTTGACTATGTTTTACCGGAATGACATGCAAATCACAAATACATTTATAATGAACTCGAATATAATATCACTAATACATCATCTCGAATAATCCAGTTCAAGAATTACGTCACTCTTTGGATCCTAATGTGTGTGTGACTTTAGGTCCGTCAAGGCTTTCCTTAAGTAACTCTCATATCTCATGGTGTGTTGGTGCGCTCTCTATCACACTGATATGGTGGTGTATATATGTTGGTGGGCACTCTCTCATAGTAATAGTTTGACCGCCGGTGATGGACGCCCCACCTCTTCTCTTCTTGTGCAATATATCGACGAGTATATCGCAAAGAAGAGAAGAAAGATGAGGCGCCTCCACAACAACAGTCGGGATTCCTCCATCAAGAAAACACATGAAAGTCACACAAGGATCAATGACAGACCGAAAGTCACACACGCATTATACCGATAAAATATCACAAATACGACAAACCTCCCCGTTGTTCTCCTGATACATGTCTCGGCAATAAGCAAAGAGGATGTGTACCCAGAGAACAACAGGGAGGCACTGACGAAATTCTGCATCGGATCCGGAGCAGAGCATATGGGAAAATGAACCCAATCTACACATACTCAGGTTGTCCATGGATAACGTTGGACAATTCGAAAGAATCACGGTTATAAATATGCTAATGAATGCATATTTATAGATGCAACCCTTTTGAACGGGAGACATATTGTGGTCACGCATACTAATGATTGAAGACACCTATAGCTAGCAAGTTTCATCGGCACGAAGACCGGAACAGAGGAAATGAAGGGTGCAGGAGGAGATGTCATTTGTGCTCACCCACGAATGCAGGGGTGGAGCTTGTCGAACGCATGGGGAGGTCGTCGAACACTAGACCCTCGCAACGGCGAAACAACTGCACATTTAAATCCACCTGATCAACATAAATATGATGTTCTATACAACAAAATCGAAAAATATATGACCTAACTCATAATTCACAAATATATGACCCATGTCAGGGTCGGGGTGTCGGGGGTGTCGTGTCGAGGTCGGGGTGCTGTGTTGTGGTCGGGGGTGCCGTGTCGAGGTGTCGGGGTCGGGGTACTGTGTCGAGGTCTCGGGTTGTCGGGGTCGGGGTGCCATGCCGGGGTGTCGGGGTGTCGTGTTGGGGTCGGGGTTGGGGTCGGGGTGTCATGTCGGGGTCGAGGTGTCGGGGGTGTCGTGTCGGGGTCGGGGTGCTGTGTCGTGGTCGGGGGTGCCGTGTCGGGGTGTTGGGGTGTCGTGTCGGGGTGTGGGAGGTGTCGTGTCGGGGTCCGGGTGTCGTCTCGGGGTGTCGTGTCGGGGGTCAGCGTGTCGGGGTGTCATGTCGGGGTCGGGGTGTAGGGGGTGTCGTGTCGGGGTCGGGGTGTCGTGGTGCCGTGTCGTGGTGTCGGGGTGTCGTGTCGGGGGTCAGGGTGTCGATGGTGTCGTGTCGGCGATCCTCGACCCGGTTACGTCGGCGCTGACGCACCCCTCCTCCTCCTCTTCTTCTTCTTATTCTCCTTCTTCTTTTTCTTCTTTTCTTCTCCTCCTCCTCCTCCTTTTCTTCTAACTAACTAACTAACGACACCTAAATTACAACTAACTAACTAACTACACCTAAATTACAATTAACTAACTAACTACACCTAAATTACAACTAACTACACCTAAATTACAACTAACTAACTAACTACACCTAAAAAATGAAAAAAGAGGGGGAGGGGGCTCACCGGAGTGGGGCAGCGGCCGGCGGTGGGGGTGAGGGGCACGGGTGGCGGTGGGGGTGAGTGGCGCGGTCGACGGTCGGCGGTGGGGGTGAGGGGCGTAGGCGGGAAGGCGTCCGGCCGGCGGTGGGCACGGGCGGCGGGGGTGGGGGCGGTGGGGGCGCGACGAGGGCCGACGGTGGGCGCGGGCGGCGGGGGTGGGGGCGCGGGCGGCGGGCGGTGGTGGGGGCGTGACGGGGGTCGGCGGCGGGGGCGCGACGGGGGGGCGACGGCGGCCGGGAGCACGGGGGCGGGGCGGCGGCCGACGTGGGGGCGCGGTGGGGGGTGGGGGCTGGGGAGATGGTTCGGGGGAGAGAGATGAGAGGCGTGGGGGTGCGCCGTTAGTGGTTTAGGTATCCACCTCTTTGCCATCCTCTAGAGGATGACAAAGAGGTGGGGTGGTGGGCCGTTACAGTACTGTCGTCAACTAGACCCCACCCACCTCTTTGTCGTCCGCTCGCTGACGGCAAAGAATCTTTGCCGTCCGCTAGCAGACGGCAAGGAGCTGGCAGATGGCAAAGCCCCTCTTTGCCGTCCGCCAGCTCTTTGCCGTCCGCTTTGTGCTGGCTGATGGCAAAGACACTCTATGTCGTCTGCTAGCGGACGACAAGGAGCTGGCAGACGGCAAATTGTATGATTCCAGTAGTGGTGGTGCATCCCTACCATTACGATGGTATCCATGTGGACGTCTTGGTGCGTGCGGTGGTGGTTGCCCCTGGGGCTGATCTGGAGCAACCTCCCAATCATCATCGTAATCACCATCATAATTGCCATTGTGCTTAATGACAGTAGTAGCATCAGCGGCCACAAAAGCTTTAACAGTAGCAGCTGTTTCAATGGCACCAGAATTTTGGACTCGTTGGAGAGGGATAGTAGCTGCTGCTGGTGGTAGATGGTCAAGAACCTCATTGAACTTGGCATCCACTTTGGTGTCGAATGTCTTCTCCAAACCATCTAGCTTCTCCATGGCCTCTCCAAGGCTGGTCACGAAGTCTTGTACCTGGTCAACCATCATTTGCTGAAATTTATCATGGAGCGCCTTGTTGGTCATGCTCTCCCAGTCGATGTCGTCAGCTTGTGATCCTCGCATGGTTAGAAGTAATAGGAACACACAAGAATATGAACCTACAGACTACTAGGAAGTGGTGGTGGTGATGGTGGTGTGTCACAAATCCATCAAGCAAATCTCAAATTCTTACCAATTCTTACCCAACAGCAGGTGGTGATCAGCAACTGGTGTAGTCAAAACTCTCAAAGCTTGGATGGAGCAATTGCCAGATGGTGTCAAACACACGACATAGATATATGTGGAGCTGGGATGGCTTATAATATGGTAGCAAAAAGGGTTTAGCAATAATCAATTCAGAGATGCAAAGTTGAATAAACGCTCAACGATGGTATTGTGCTAGTCCTAGCCTAGACCATGTTAGCACGCGAGCCTAAAACACCAACAAAAGCACGACGTTACACATAATCAAGGGAAGATTGCACTTCAAGTTTTTCTTCTTTTTTGCGCTCTTTTTTCTCAGAAAATCACTATAATGGCGAGTGACTCAAAACTCTTCCCAAGTCGTATAAACAGGATAGGCACAAAAAAATTTGACTATTTTTTCCAGGAGCGATTCGGGGCTGCGACTACCAAAAAGATGCGATAAAATCACTATGATGGCGAGTGTATCAAAACGCTCCAAAAAGCTGAATTTTTTGCCTAAAAACTGCTATGAAAAGCGTGCCAGGCTCTTTTTTTCCGGAACCTACTCAGGTAAGGAAACACGAACCTGAAACCGAAAGGATATAGAAACTAAACCTAATGCGTGATGGACTCGGATTGGTGGTGGATATGTGGTGGTATATATGGATACGGATTGATGGCAGATATATGGTGGTGGTATATGGGCTCGGACTGGTGGTGGATATGTGGTGGTAGATGGACTCGGATTGGTGGCGGATATGTGGTGGTATATAGGGCAGCGGTGATGATGCTAGCATGGTGGTGGTATATGGAAGCCACTATGAAGAAGGCATGGTGGTGACGTGACAACTTGTGAATAGAACTTGAAACTCTAAAAGACTAGACTCTAAGACCAACAACTTGGCACGACGATGCAACCGCAAATTCAACAAAGCAAACACCAAACAGAAAATTGCAAAGTCTCAGATTGGTTCAGATATTATGATCTAACCCTAATGTCTTTTGGCTTTTTCATAGACTACAGGTATGAAGAACAGATATGATCTAACAATGAAGAACAGGTAATATCTCACCGAGCATCCTGGAAATATGATACCACTTGATAGAGGCAAGGTTGTCCCTGTCTTTCGATGAGATGTGGCTATCGTTTATGGCAGAGTTGACTTTGACGATCCGACTACGAACATGCAAGGACATCGTGCCTTAGCAATCGCTAAACCAACTCCGAGATGTTATTAACCACGCTGGAGCATGATCAACCTGACTACGAGGGTCTGTTTCCTCCACACAAACGAAGAACAAGCAAGAAACTAAGATTGCAATCTTGATATTACAAATATAAGAGGAAAGCTTTATTGATGAAAGTGGGGTTCTGTGACGCCTTTGTCTGGTCGTGGAACACAAACGACGAACATGAAGTTGCAGCTATGGCGAACTTGGAATCCTAAGTCTAAACGTCGCCCTAAAGGTTGTATATATGGGGGAATAGAGGAGGAATTTTGTGACCCCTTTGAGGAGGGGTCCGAAACCGACCCTAACTCTGTTTCCCCACACATACGGTCTCGAAAATCAGCCTATAAAGTGGTGTTTCAAAATTACATGGGCCTGGCCCAAAAATTAAGGTGATGCAACACCTATAATAGCCTATGGACGAAATTAATGAAGTTGCATCTTGTATATTTCGGCCAAGCCTTGAATTTCTTCTTATGGTGGCTCAAAGTGCGAAAATCACCATTGGAAGCTCCATTGTTCTTTCCTGCGTGCGCACCTTCTTCTCCATGCTTGTTCCCGCTCCAATCGCCATCCTTCTTCTTCATGTTAGGTCCTTCATTAATAAATAAAACAAACCTATCTAACTTAGGCACCATCATATGTTCATGAACATTGGAAGGATTTCCAAGAAACGGAAGTACCTGGTAATTCAATTGGCGTGCGCGAGCTCTAGTAACTCGTCCAGTATGTATAGCAGTAGGGTGTGTGGGAGTAACAATGGTATTTATATCCTCATCAAGAAGGATTCCGTGATGCATGAAAAATTCCATATTGGGGTTCAATTAGGGAACCACAAAAAGCTGGTCATGATATGTTCCTTAATAGTATTTGCAATGCCGAGGATAGAGGATTTACACAAGCTAGAATAAGAAGTATTCAATTCCCCTCTATTCGTTACTTTCCATTGTTTGATGGGTAATGTATTGTTGGTAAACAAGATAGTAGTGCTTTGTTTGCTCCTAACTTGAGTATTATTCACACCGCCTTAACAAACACTAAACTGTATAACCTTGGGGCAATTGTCACATGTCGTATGCACAGTAATGCGGGCAATGGTGATTTATATGGAGGAATTTATGCCTCTCCTGTAGCCTCAAGCTAGGGGTCTCACCTCGACCTAACGATCCCATTTTACCTGATAATTACGTAGATTTTGAGGCAATGCAGCGCCATGATTTTATAAAAGATAGAGGTCAGGGATATGACTATAATTTGATATTTGATAAATACAATGTTGTCTCTATTATTTTGCCCACGCCTATTCTCTTTAAATTTCAGAGCAAACGAAGATATCTTATATATGAGAATGGAGCACACGAGTACAACGAGGCGGTAGAGGTTGTCTGTCTGGCTAAGGAGGCGACATAGAACGCCCCCACGAGATATCACTTTGATTGTTATGCAGACTAGTGACGATAATCACACGGCTAGGCATGAAGCCTAAGCTTGAGGGAGTACGTATTTCTCAATGATATAACATTCATGTTCACACATCTCATTCCAATTGTCGGTGTTCATCCTCTTTCATTGTATATCCATGTTAGTTTTGTTTCCGCTTTTTTCTTGTGTGTTTGAAAAACTTTGCAAATCAAAAAATATTTCTCGTTCTTTTCGGTCTTTCTTTCTTGTCTAATTTCTTGGTAGTATCAAAAGAGAACCCAAAATTATTTCTCGTTCCTTCTTTAGCTTGTTGGAAGCTCTCTTGTGTAAATAGTTTTTCTCACTTTTATTTTTTCCTTCGTTAGTTTGCTTTCTTTAGAACCTGAAAATTCCAAAAAAGATTGCAGTGGGTTTCTCTAAAATTCTTTTTTTCCAGTTGTTGAAAGGAGAAGACCACGATGAAAATGTTGACTGTCTATCATATGATATATTGTGGATCTAACAAAGAGCCAATGTTACCTTGTCTTCTCCTTTGAATAAATGTTTTGTAGTCTCCAACTTAGTTTAGAACACACTTGCACTATTGTTATTTTCACATCATTGCCTCGTGCAAGTGAATGGCAATGATGATGGTAATTTTATGAAGATTGCGGTAAAGGAAGCCAATATGAACTCTTCTTGTTTTCTATTTTTGTAAATATATTTAGCTCAGTCGCTCTTGATTCAACATATTTTGAGTAAAAATATGTGTGACAAATATTAGAGATTATAGTTTCTCATTCCATCCTTAAATAGGTAAGAGTGGGTAATGATTTATCTTGTGTGTCAACATGCATTAAAATGGTAGTGATGTAGTATGTTAGCATGGTATCTTCCTCTAGAGTAATTCAAGTAGCTTGACTCGGCACATGTGCAAACATGTAGTTGATTCAAAACCAATGCATCCTTCATGATATTTATGTTTAGAGTGTTTATATCCTACACAGCCTAATGTTCAATGTTAATTATTCGCAATGCATGATCATGACCGTTGTCGCTCTCTAGCTGGTCGCTTCCTAGTCTACTTGCTAGACTTCATTTGTACTAAGCAGGATTGCTGCTTGTGCATCCAAAATCCTTAAACCAAGTTGTTCCATATGAGTCCACAATACCTACCTATATGCGGTATTACCCTGTTGTTCCAAGTAAATTTTCATGTGCCACCTCAAATCATTCAAATAAACATTTGTTTTGTTTTCTCGTACCGCTCTTTTGGCGATAGGGCAGCCAATATCTTCCATGCTAAGCAGGTTATTATCACAATGATGTTTATTCACTCGTCATTGCATGACAAAGGCTAGTAATAGAGGATGCACAGTCCTGCATAATCAAAAATAAATAAAACAAACTCCCCTTGAAATATGAATGTTAGAGGGCACCCATGGATTTGGCTAGCCATGGCTTGTGTATGTGAGGGATCACTAGAAGAGTGTCTAGAGGGGGGGTGAATAGACTACAAGCAGAAATTTAAAACCTAACCTTTTCCCAAGTTAATTGGTTGGCAGATTTTAATAGTTTTAGCAAAGCTAGTACGTCTAAGAGCCCTACACATGCATGTCAACAGATATGGCAGTGGAAAGTAAAGACATTGCATATGAGGTAAAGTGTTGAGATAGGTAGATCAAACGCAGTTGGAGACGCAAGGATTTTTCCCGTGGTTCCGATATGTGGTGCTATCATACATGTATGTTTATGGAGTCTTCAACCCACAGAGGGTAACGTTCGCGAGAGTCCACGGAGGGCTCCACCCAAAAGGGTCCACAAAGTAGCAACCTTGACTATTCCATAACGGCTTCCGTCCATGAAGGACTAGCCTCACTATGGGTAGATCTTCACGAAGTAGGCGATCTCCTTTCCCTTACAAACTTCTTGGTTCACTCCACAACACGAAGTAGGAGGCTCCCAAGCGACACCTAACCAATCTAGGAGGCACCACCCTCCAAAAGGTAATAGGCTCGGTAATGACGATGAACTCTTTGCTCTTGTGCTTCAAGATGATAGACTCCTCAACACACAATCTCTCTCTCACAGGTTTGGCTTGGTAGAAGAGATGGGATTGGTGGAAAGCAACTTGGGGAGGCTAGAAATCAAGATCCATATGATTGGAGTGGAAGATCTTGACCTTAACACAAGGGTAGGTGGTTCTCTCTCAGAAAATCTAATAGGATAGGTATGGAATAGTCCTGAGTGCTTCTCTTTTGAGGAAGTGGTGGTGAAGGGGTATATATAGGCATCCCCAAAAATCCAACCGTTACACACAAAATGACCAACTCAGTGACACCAATGTGTTAATATCAGTGGTACCGAAGTGACCACAGGTGGCAACTTTTGAATCTCGGTAAAGCCGATATAGGAAACTCAATTGCACCGATAAGGTGATCAACGGTCAGAATTCCAATCTCGGTGACGCCGATCCAACATTCTTGGTGGGATTGAAAATGTGAATTTCCGTAACAGAAAGTTGGCAACCTAAACTCGGTGGCACCGGTATGGAATCGATTGCACCGTAGTGGCTAGGGTTTGGCAGAGTCTGTCTAGGTTCTGGAATCGGTGGCACCGGAGTGGGAAAGTTGATTGCACCGATTTTGAGTGTTGGGTATAGAACAAACTTTGGTGCGAGATTTTGTGGATGTTTTTGGCGACTATCACTTGTGTACGTTTGAGCATATTGTTCACCAACAAAACCTTACCCCCTTCTAATATTATTGGCTTTCGTATAGACTCAAAGTGATTTCTCACAAATATAAAATGTAGAATCCTTTTGCTTGAAGATTGGCCAACCTATTTCCTTGCATCTTGGGTAATGTCCGCAATCTCCTTTTCCCAATCCTCTCTATAGGCTGTATCTGAAATACACTAGGTAAAAGTATCAGTCCAAGAGACAATGTATGTTGTCATGAATTATCAAAACACCAAGGGAGCATATTGTGCTTTCAATCTCCCCCTTTTTGGTAATTGATGACAACATACAATCAAAGCTTCAAATAAGGATATGCATGGTTATACTGAAGACTTTGAGAGACACATGACATTGACTTGCTCCCCCTAAATGTGTGCAGTCCTTTAAAGGATAATTGCTTTTGAATGCATGAACACACATAAGGTAGAAAGGATATAACAGGTCATGTGTATCTTGGCTATATGCATCAAATATATGTGAATGAGAAGTATCTATGTTCAAGACATCACTCTTGCAAACAATATGTGCAAGAGGCAAGATATCATCTTGATCAAAGATATGATGCATATACTTACCTTGAGTTCTTGAGCATCCTAGTAATAGAAACACACTTGAGAAAACAATGGTAGGAAACACAAGAGTATTCTACCAAACAGCAAGACAATAGAACTCAAAATTGCCAAGATATGGAGGACATATAGAAAATAGTATTCCTTATAATTAATATGTCTCCAAAATAATTTAGAATTTTCTCACCATAGATATGGAAATAGATTATCCTCTCCCCCTGAATCTTAGCATGTAGATAATAGGATTGGATATGGTGAGAAAGGTCAAAAAATTTCTTCTCCCCCTACTTTGATATTCTCCCCCTGTTTATAAAGATATGAGTATTGATATTGGCTCTCCCCCTTGATCATATCTCCCCCATTGCATAAGCATGTACCTCCCCTTTAGCATGAAGCTTTGGTCTTCTCCCAAAACGGTTGAAGCTTTGGTCTTCTCCTCCTTTGGCATAAATTTCCAAAATGGTTGAAAATAGGAATAGATATAGGGATCATTGACTGAGAAGGGATCCTTGAGAACAAGGGTCATCGAAATGTAGGATCATCAAAATGTAGGATCCTTGAAATGTAGGATCCTTGAGAACAAGGGTCATCGAAAACTGAGAGAGTCATGGAAGATGATTTGTTCTTCTCCTCCTTTCTTCATTGAAGATAGGGATCCTTGAATAAAGAAATAATCTCGTCAAGATTACTCTTAGTTCTTCTCCCCCTAAGTTTTTGAAGAGAAAGAAGGGATCATCGAAGTAACATATGTTTTAGAAGAATGATCACTAAGAAAACACAGAATTTGCAAAAGTGAATTCAAATGTGACCGAATGAAAATCGGTGACTCCAAGACAGATAGATCGGTGGTACCGATATTTTGTAGTGCAACTTGTCTGCAATTTCGGTAGAACCAAGATATCTGAGTCAGTGGCTCCGAAAGAGAAACCAAGTTTCTGTTTTCACAGAGTCAAGAGAAAGATTTTCAGTGAAATATGAAGTTTTTACAAGGGGCATCAACTTGAGAGGATTGGATTAGTTATGAGAAATCATGCAATAAAGAGCAAACCACACTAGATTCTTAACTAGATGATGGGCGGTGACTAGGTCACCTATATTAGAGTATATCGACTTAGGAGCCAAGCAAGAATACTTGATCATAGGTCATACTCTACGTTAAGCTCAAAATGGGGTTACCATTTTTTGTTTTAGCATTTTAATGTCTTCATATCACTTGAGTTGCTTTAGCTCATTTCTTGGAGTAAAGCCTTTTCAAGGACATGAGTACATACCTTTGAGTGATGTTGATGACTTAGCTTGTATATGAACTTGTTGAGGATGCTTGAGGTTGATGAAGATCATCTTGAGTTTTGAGCAATCCTTCTTGTTCTAGTACACTGGTTACCTACAAAGATTAGTCATGCAAGGAAGAACAATAGATATATCCTATTGACCTGATACCAATTGAGAGTGTGCAATTTGATCAAGTATATGTCAAGGATATGGTTGAGTGGCCTTCTTCCTTCCATCATCAAGAGGGGTTGTGGATACTTGGTAATGACAAGATTGCTTATGATTGGAGTTGATGGAAATCTTGTTGGTTGAAGTTTTTCAAGTACCTACAAGAGATTAGATGCAATACAAGGGAGCATAGAATTCCATGACATAATATGAAATGTTAAGATACATGGAATTATCAAGAAAGCTCATGCCCTTGCATGCAACCAAGTGAGTCTAGATCAAGTTTGAAGCATCGATGATGTTCAACTCACTCCTCAAGTGACAAAATGTCTTCTCATCAAGTGGCTTAGTAAAGATATCAGCCAATTTCTTGTTAGTGCGAACATGCTTAAGATCAATATCTCCTTTGGCAACATGATCACGAATGAAATGATGTCGAACTTGAGTATGCTTATTTCGAGAATGTTGCACAGGATTATGACCAATTTTAATAGCACTTTCATTGTCACCAAGTAATGGAACATTTTTAACATGTATTCCATAATCCTTAAGTGTTTGTGTCATCCAAATTAGTTGCGCACAACAAGATCCAGCAGCAATATACTCAGCTTCGGCAGTCGATAGAGATACCGAGTTTTGTTTCTTAGAGGACCAAGATACAAGAGATCTGCCCAAAAATTGACAAGTACCCGAGGTGGATTTTCTATCAACCTTGTCACCGGCATAGTGCAAATCAGAATAGCCAACAAGGTCAAAAGAAGATCCCTTGGGGTATCGAATGCCAAAATTTGACATTTCTATCAAGTATCTCACAATGCGTTTTACAGCTGAAAGATGTCATTCTTTTGGTGCACCTTGATATCTAGCACACATGCAAACACTAAGCATAATATCGGGACGAGATGCACATAGATATAATAGTGAACCAATCATAGATCGATAAACTTTTCGATCAACCGGCTCATCCTCTATGGTAAGATCAACATGTCCACTAGTAGGCATAGGGGTTTTCATACCTTTGCACTCCTGCATGTTGACCTTTTTGATCAATTCCTTGGTATACTTAGTTTGAGAGATGAAAATTCCTTCTTTTGATTGCTTGATTTGCATCCCAAGAAAGAATTTCAGCTCACACATCATGGACATCTCATACTTCTCGGACATCAACCTTCCAAATCTTTCACTAAATTGAGGGTTAGTAGAACCAAATATAATATCATCCATATAGATTTGGCACACAAATAATTCACCATTAACTCTCTTAGTGAATAAGGTTGTGTCAATTTTACCAATTTCAAAGCCTTTTTCGATAAGAAACATTGTAAAACATTTGTACCAAACACGAGGGGCTTGCTTAAGACCATAAAGAGCTTTACGAAGCTTGTAAACATGATTAGGTTTCTTAGGATTCACAAAGCCAGGTGGTTGCTTAACATAAAATTCTTATTCAATCTCACCATTTTAGAATGCACTTTTAATATCCATTTGATAAAGTGTGATATCATGGTGATTGGTATAAGCAAGAAGAATGTGAATAGCTTCAAGTCTAGCCATGGGGGCGTAGGTCTCACCGTAATCCATACCTTCGACTTGCGTATATTCTTGAGCTACAAGGCGAGCCTTGTTGCGCACGACTTGACCGTCTTCGTCTTGCTTGTTTCGAAATACCCATTTGGTTTCGATGATGTTGTGTTCATCCTCGGGTTTCTCCACGAGTGTCCACACTTTGTTCCTTTCGAAGTTGTGAAGCTCTTCATGCAAAGCGTTCACCCAATCCACGTCTTCAAGAGATTGTTCTACCTTCAAGGGATCAATGCTAGAGATGAAAGAATAATGCTCACAAAAGTTTGCTAGACGAGTTTTAGAGTTAGTGATTCTCCCTGTTTGTATATCACCAAAGATTTGGTTTAGGGGATGGTTTTTGGTCACTTGTGCTCGAACTCGGGTCAGCTTCCGATTGTTGGTTGGTGGAGCTTCTTCTTCATCATCATCTCCTTCATATTCGTTGTTGTTGAAGGTGTCTTTCCCTTGAGGTGGTGATGAAGGAGGTTGTGGTGGATCTTCGTGATGCACTTCCTCCTCTTCATCATCTTGTCGTGTACCGCTTGTGGATGGCTCCATGTCATGTTGTGGTTCACCTTGTCGTGAAGTAGGGGATTCCACTTGAGTTGATGAAGTACTTTCCTTCACCTCCATGGGACGAATCTTGCCGATGGGTAAATCTAGGATGGCTTCCGAAGGGTTCTTATCACCTATATCATTTGACAACTATTTGACTTGCGAACCATTAGATTCATCAAACTTCACATTTACCGTCTCTTCAACTTTTCGAGTGAAGTTGTTGTAGACACGGTAAGTGTGAGAGTTTGATCCAGAACCAAGTAGGAATCCTTCATGAGATTTAGGAGAAAATTGAGTACGACAATGCTTATCAAGGATGTAGCACTTGGAGACGAATACCCGAAAGTATCCAACTTGGGGTTTGTTACAGGTGAGTAGCTCGTATGCCGTTTTACCGAGAAGCTTGTGCAAGTAAAGCCAGTTTGTGGCATGGCATGTTGTTTCCACGGCTTCTGCCCAAAGTGTTTTGGCGTCTTGTATTCGTCAAGCATCATTCTTGCCATCTCAATGAGTGTCCGGTTCTGCCTCTCAACAACTCCATTTTGTTGAGGTGTGTACGTGGCCGAAAACTCATGTGAGACGCCTTCTTCGTCAAGAAAGGTATCCACATGGGTGTTCTTGAACTCAGATCCGTTATCGCTCCGAACCTTCTTGATCTTCACTTGAAACTGATTTTGTGCTTTGCGAGCGAAGTTCTTGAAGATCTTTTGAACCTGCGACTTATCATCAAGAAAGAATACCCACGTAAATCTGGAAAAACCATCAACTATAACTAGACCATAGGAATTTCCACCGAGACTCTTGTAAGCATAGGGACCGAAAAGATCCATGTGAAGTAACTCGAGTTGTCTCCTAGTAGTCATGATATTCTTAATAGGATGACTTCCACCTACTTGCTTTATCTTGACAAGCACTACAAAGTCTATCTTTGTCAAAGATAACATCTTTAACACCAAGTATATGATCACCTTTGATAAGTTTGTCTAAATTTTGCATGCCAACATGTCCTAATCTTCTATGCCAAAGCCAACCTTTAGAAGATTTAGCAATTAAACAAGTGCGAGGTTTGGATCTTTTAGTGAAATCGACAATGTGTAGATCACCTTTACGGAAACCAGTAAAGACCATTTTATGATTATCTTGACAAAACACTTGGCAGTCTAGTTTCGTGAATAGAACATTGAAACCGAAATCAGCAAGTCTAGATACGGAAATAAGATTGTAACCAAGGGATTCAACAAGTATACCATTTTGAATAGAGCTATCATGGGATATGGCCACCTTACCAAGGCCAAGTACCTTACCCTTAGAGTTGTCTCCAAAGGTCACGTACCGTCGAGGACCTTGATTAGGCGTGATCTCTTGGAACATGTCTTTATCACCAGTCATATGATCCGTACATCTGCTGTCAAGAATCCACTCTTTTCCTCCGGACATCTAATCCTTAAAGTTTGCCATAAGACTCATATTCTTCATGATCTTCTCATACTCGATGTCAAAGAACTCATCTTCATCATAATAGCCATGTTCCACATTGCCATCATCAAGTGGGAAATCCTCGTCATAAAGAACAAGAGATTCGTTAGAATAGTGATCATGACAATGTTCAAGTTTATGAGTGCGAATGGCTTCAAAGATAACGTTGTTGATAGTGATGACATCTCCTTTAGCACGCATAAGATCACGGAGTTCAAATGGGCATTTATCAAAGTTTGGATCACTAGGCTTCATTTTGTGAAAAGCAATGGCTTTATGAAGAATTTCATCTAGATTCCCTAAGGAAAGATTTGGATATCGTTTATCCAAATCAGTCCATGAGGTATAAGGACATGCAAAGTTCTTCATTTGAGAAATCATGAATCTTGGTAAACCTCTAACAATAAGATTGACAGTTCTTAGGTTACCAAGCATGTTAATTTCCTCTTCATGTGTGGGATGCAATTCATCAATAGGAGTCTCATAGGGGCGCATAACATATTTGCTCAATTGAAATTCATTAAACAGCTCAAGCATCAAAGACTTCCATTGACTATAGTACTCTCCGTCAAGAATGGGCACTCTACAACTCAAACTCCCTATACTAGACACATTCATCTTCCTCCTCGGTGATTAAACCGAAGCAATGGAGACCAAAGCTCTGATACCAATTGAGGGATCACTAGAAGAGTGTATAGAGGGGGGGTGAATAGACTACAAGAAGAAATTTAAAACCTATCCTTTTCCCAAGTTAATTGGTTGGCAGATTTTAATAGTTTTAGCAAAGCTAGTAAGTCTAACAGCCCTACACATGCATGTCAACAAATATGGCAGCGGAAAGTAAAGACATTGCATATGAAGTAAAGTGTTGAGATAGGTAGATCAAACGCAGTTGGAGACACAAGGATTTTTCCCGTGGTTCCAATAGGTGGTGCTATCGTACATCCACGTTTATGGAGTCTTGAACCCACAGAGGGTAACAGTCATGAGAGTCCACGGAGGGCTCCAACCAAAAGGATCCACGAAGTAGCAACCTTGACTATTCCATAACGGCTTCCGTCGACGAAGGACTAGCCTCACTATGGGTAGATCTTCACAAAGTAGGTGATCTCCTTGCCCTTACAAACTTCTTGGTTGACTCCACAACACAAAGTAGGAGGCTCCCAACCGACACGTAACCAATCTAGGAGGCACCACCCTCCAAACGGTAATAGGCTTGGTAATGACGATGAAATCCTTGCTCTTGTGCTTCAAGATGATAGACTCCTCAACACACAATCTCTCTCTCACAGGTTTGTCTTAGTAGAAGAGATGGGATTGGTGGAAAGCAACTTGGGGAGGCTAGAAATCAAGATCCATATGATTGGAGTGGAAGATCTTGACCTTAACACAAGGGTAGGTGGTTCTCTCAGAAAATCTAATAGGATAGGTATGGAATAGTCCCGAGTGCTTCTCTTTTGAGTAAGTGGTGGTGAAGGGGTATATACAGGCATCCCCAAAAATCCAACCGTTACACACAAAATGACCAACTCAGTAACACCGACGTGTTAATCTCAGTGGTACCGAAGTGACCACAGGTGGCAACTTTTGAATCTCGGTAAAGCCGATATAGGAAACTCAGTTGCACCGATAAGGTGATCAATGGTCAGATTTCCAATCTTGGTGACGCTGATCCAACATTCTCGGTGGGCCCGAAAATGTGAATTTGCGTAACAGAAAGTTGGCAACCTAAACTCGGTGGCACCGGTATGGAATCGGTTGCACCGAAGTGGCTAGGGTTTGGCAGAGTCTGTCTAGGTTCTGGAATTCGTGGCACCGAAGTGGGAAAGTTGGTTGCACCGATTTTGAGTGTTGGGTATAGAATAGACTTTGGTGGGAGAGTTTGTGGATGTTTTTGGCGACTATCACTTGTGCACGTTTGAGCATATTGTTCACCAATAAAACCTTACCCCCTTTTAATAGTATTGGCTTTCCTATAGACTCAAAGTGATTTCTCACAAATATAAAATGTAGAGTCCTTTTGCTTGAAGCTTGGCCAACCTATTTCCTTGAATCGTGGGGTATGTCCACAATCTCATTTTGCCAATCCTCTCTATAGACTGTATCTGAAATACACTAGGTAAAAGTATCAGTCCAAGAGCCAATGTATGTTGTCATGAATTATCAAAACCACCAAGGGAGCATATTGTGCTTTCAGTATGCATGGTGGAGGGAGTTAACTTTACAATTCCATTTTGAAACCTCTTATAATTGAAAGCACAACTTCTCCCTAGGTTGTTTTGGTAATTAATAGCAACATATATTTCATTGGACTAATGTTTCCCCCAAGTGTATCTAAGTAAAAAGTTCAATGATGGGATGGCTAAAGGATTGTGTGGAGAACCTCCCCAAGGAAAAGAAAGGAATATGATTGTCCATCCTTCAAGCTTCAAGACTCTACATTTTACATTTTGTGAGAAATCACTTTTGAGTCCATAGGAAAGCCAATACTATTAGAAGCGGATGAGGAATTATGATCAATTGGTTGCTCAAGTGCTTAGAGATTAGCCACCAAAAGTACTCACCCATTCTCCCACAAATGTTCTTTGTCCAAAGCCTAAAGTCCAAAACCGGGGACACCAACAATTCCTGTTTGGTCCCACCGAGTTTTGCCTTAGACAGAACCTATGCCAAACCCTGACATCTCGGTGACACCAAGTTTTTCAATTCGGTGCAACCGAAACCAGTGGCCAACCTTTTGTTGACCTATTTCTAACAATCGGAATTTGTGAGTTTTAGGAACCGATGACACCGAGTCTTGGTAAGTGCCTAGGTCACACATATTGGTACCACCATGTTTCATATATCGTTCTCACCAAAAAGGCCAAAGTTGCTATATTTTGCACTAATCGGTGCAACCGAGTTTATACTTCGGTTTCACCGAGTTGGGCAATAATGTTGTAACGGTTGGATTTTTCGAGATGCCTATATATACCCGGCCATCACCTACTCGTTTATTGAGATCAAGAAATAGAAACACTTTCCCTATCCTTTTTTGACAGAGAGCCACCTATTCATGTATTAAGATCAAGACATTCCATTCCAACCATATAAATCTTGATTTCTAGCCTCCCCAACTTTATTTCCATCCAATCAATCTCTTCTACCCATGCCAAATATGTGAGAGACTGATTGAGTGTTGAGGAGACTATCTTTTGAAGCACAAGAGCAAGGAGTTCATCATACTTACCACATCTATTACCTTTTGGAGGGTGGTGCCTCCTAGATTGGTTAGGTGTCGCTTGGGAGCCTCCTACTTCCTGTTGTGGAGTTGAACCAAGAAATTTGTAAGGGCAAGGAGATCACCTACTTCGTGAATATCTACCCCGAGTAAGGCTAGTCCTCCGTGGATCAAGGTGATGATGACATAGACAAGGTTACTTCTCCATGGACCCTTTGTGGGTGGAGCCCTTCGTGGACTCTCGCGGCCACTACCCTCCGTGGGATTAAGTCTCCATCAACCTGGACGTACGATAACACCACCTATCGGAACCACGCCAAAAATCTCTATCTCAACCTTGCATTTGATCTTCCTATCTCTACCCTCTATTTACATGTGCTTGTCTTATTTTCCGTTATTATAGTCGTAGACATGCATGTGTAGGGTGTACTTGATTTGCAACAATTGCTAAAACTTGCCTAGAACTAAAATTGGGAGAAGGTTAGGTTTTTAAATTTTTCAAGTAGTCTAGTCACCCCCCTCTAGACCTATTTTTGATCCTACAAGTGGTATCAGAGCTTTGGTCTCCATTGTACTGGTTTCATAACCTAGGAGAGTAGGGCATCTAGTGAGGGAAAGTTCACCATAGAGGTCCATATTTTGATGGTACAAACTTTGCTAGTTGGAACCATAAGATGAAAATGCATATTATCGGTCATAAACCCGTCGTATGGGATGTTGTTTGTGTTGGCTTGCAAGGTGAATTCTTTGGCGATGGAAAGGAATCGGATCATGAAGCGACTGCACAAGAATTGACGATGCTCCAATACAACGCTCAAGCATGTGATATTCTATTCTACTGCCTATGCCCCAAAGAATTCAACAAGGTTAATCATCTTGAGAATTCAAAGGAAATTTGGGATACTTTGGTTGGTATGCACAAAGGTACTGAATTCGTCAGGGAATCTAAGTTAGATGTGCTAAAAAGTCAACTTGATAAGTTCAAGATGAAGGATGGTGAAGGAGTCTTGGAAATGTACTCTAGGCTTTCTCTCATCACCAATGTCTTGAAAATCACACTCGTTTGTTCACACAAATGTCTAAGTACCATTCTCCTAATTCAAGAGTTTTGTTTCATCGTTATGATAGATCCTATCGTATGTCTCTAGAAGAATTATGTGATGCATGCAAAATTCCATATTGGGGTTCACTTAGCGAACCGCAAAATTCTGATTATGATAGGTTCCTTAATAGTCTTTGCAATGGTGAGTATAGAGTAGTGACACAAGAGAGAATAAAAAGCATTCAATTCCCCTCTATTCGTTACATTGCACTGTTTAATGGGAAATGTATTGTTGGTAAACAAGATTGTAGTGTCTTGTGTTCTCCTGACTTGAACATTATTCACACCGCCTCAACAAACACTAAATTGTATAACCTTGGGGCAATTGTTGCACATCATCTGCATCATAATGCGGGCGATGGTGATTTATATGGATGGATTTATGCCTCCTGCATAGCCACAAGTTGGGGTCTCACCTCGACCTAACGATCCCATATTACCTGATAAGTACTTACACTTCGAGGCAATGCAAGACCATGATTTTATTAAAGACAGAGGACATATATATGACTATAATTTGATATTTGATAAATACAATGTTTTCTTTGTTATTTTTCTCGTGCCTATTCTCTTTGACTTTTAGAGTAAACGAAGATATTTATCTATGAGAATGTAGCACAAGAGTACAACAATGCAATAGAGGCTGCTCATCTGGCTGAGGTGGCAGCATGGAATGCCCCATGAGCTATCACTTCGATTATTATCCAGACCAACGATGCTGATCACAAGGCTATGTCTAAAGCCTAAACTTGGGGAGTACGTATTTCTCACCGACATTCCATTCATGTTCACACATATCATTCCAATTGTCGGTGTTCATCCTCTTCGATTGTATATCCATGTTAGTTTTATTTTTGATTTTTTCTTCCGTGTTTGAAAACTTTGAAAATGCAAAAAAAATTCTCGCTTCTTTTCGGTTTTTCTTTCTTGTCAAATTTGTTTGTAGTGTAAAAAAACATATTTCTCGTTTCTTGTTTAGCTTGTTGGGAGCTCTCCCGTGTAAATAGTTTTTCTCACTTTTCTTTTTTCCTTCGCTAGTTTGCTTTCTTCAGAAAAAATAAAAACTCCAAAAACATTTCAGTGTGTTTCTCTAAAGTTCTTTTATTATCAGTTGTCGAAAGGCGAAGACCATGATGAAAATGTCGAGTGGCTCTCATATGCTATATTGTGGATCTAACGAAGAGCAAGTGTTGCCTTGTCTTCTCCTTTGAATAAATGTTTTGCATATTCCAGCTTAGTCCAGAACACACTTGCACTATTTTTATTTACACATCATTTTCTTCGTGCAAGTGAATGGCAATGATGATGATAATTTGATGAAAATTACGGTAAAGAAAGTCGATATGAACTCTTCTTGTTTATGTTTTTGTAAATATATTTAGCTTAATCGCTCTTGGTTCAACATATTATGAGTAAACATGTTTGTGATGACAATTAGAGATTATAGTTTCTCATGCCATCCTTAAATAGGTAGGAGTCGATAATGATTTATCTTGTCTGGCAACATGCATTAAAATGGTTGTGATGTAGTATGTTAGCATGGTATCCTCCTATGAGTAATTCGAGTAGCTTGACTTGGCACATGTACAAACCTGTAGTTGATTCAAAACCAATGCAGCCTTCTGATATTTATGTTCAGAGTGTTTATATCCTACTCATACTAATGTTCGTTAATTATTCGCAATGCATGATTATGACCGTTGCCGCTCTCTAGTTGGTCGCTTCTTAGTCTACTTGCTAGCATTCATGTGTACTAAGCGGGAATGCTGCTTGTGCATGAAAAATCCTTAAACCAAGTTGTTCTAGATTAGTCCACCATACCTACTTATATGTGGTATTATAGTACCGTTCCAAGTAAATTTGCATGCGCCACCTCAAATCATTCAAATAAACATCTGTTTTACGTGCTCGTACCGCTCATGGAGCGACGGGACGGTCATTATCTTCCATGTTAAGAGGGTTATTCTCACGATGGTGTTTATTCACTTTTCATTGCACGAGAGGGCCTGGTAAAAAATGATGCACATGCCTGCATAATCAAAAATAAACAAAACAAACTCCCCTAGAAAGATGAATGTTGAGGGCACCCGTGGATTTGGCCTGCCATGGCTTGTGTATGTATGGTGGAGGGGTGTAAACTTTACAATTCCATTTCTAAACCTCTTATAATGTGTTTAGCATTGAAGGTTGTGGGGATCCGGACTCATAAGTTGTGATCACCGAAGGCACGTGCAAAATGATCCTAGAGATCAGTGCTCACTTAACACACAACATCTGAGTAACAAGAGTCTGACATCCATAGATATCTTCTCACACAAATAAAGACCATTAAGGTCAAGTCTTACATAGATGGGGTCGCAAAGGCCAAACACCAAACATAACTAGCAGTGGAAATCTTGAATGAAAGCATGAACCCATGCCATCTACCTTAACCCTACATGCATTCTGACTCGGAAGCGTCCTAGTTTGCATGTTCGTCGCCAACAAAATCTTCACCATATTCATGCTCTTCCATGCTTGGCCAATTAAATAACTAGTGGCAAGCCAATGAGTACTCACTACTAGGGAAAACCTTATACACAGAACATTAGCAATAGCGCTGGATAAAAGGCAGAGCTACTGCTACATAGCTACAGCGCGCGTCTAGAATAGTAGCACGCCCCAGGTAACCGTGCTACTGTAACAGAATAATAGTAGCACGTTTTTTGGTAGGGCACTATAGCTAAGTTTGAACCAAGCCATATGGCGGGCCCCACTTAGCAGTAGTGCCTCTCCCAGGAGCACGCTATAGCTATGTGAGGTAGCAGTAGCGTTGTTTCCTAAAATGCGATATAGCTACGTGAGGTAGGAGTAGCGCTTTTTCCTAAAATGCGCTACTGCTATCTTGACATAACCCCCGCACGCCTTCCTCCTCCACTTCTTTCCTGCATCCCATTGCCCATTCGATTCCTCTCCTCTGACGCCGCCATCGTCCTTCATCGCTTGCCCGTGCCCCATCCGTCGCCACCCTCCGTCGCCACCCGCACCCATCCGTCGCCACCCGCGCCCCGTCGGTCGCCGCTCGCACGCCCTCCATCTCCCCCGAGGTCCACCTCGCCGCCAGCATCTCCCCTGAGCTCCACCTCACCGCTGATGTATCCCCAAGCCCATTGTAAGTGGTCTGCCCCTCCTTCTCTCTCTCTCTGTCTCTCTAGGACATATTAGGACAAATTAGCTACTATGAATTAGTATGAACCCTAGTACAGATTAGCTAGTATGAACCTAGTTAATTAGTATGAAATTAACTAGGATTTCAAATTAGGACAGAAATTTAGCTAGGTTTCAAATTAGGACAAAAATTTAGGTAGGCTGAATTTAGTTTCAAATATTGTGAAGAAAAAGGACTTATTGCATTTTCTTCAAGTTCTATATTTTTGTTGTTGTTATATGCAAATGATCCGAGTGGCCTATGTTTTGCCAAAATGTTGATTCATTTCCGTTTCGGTGAATTTCATGCGCTCGATATGTCCACTTTTTAGCAAAGGTCATGTCGAAATTTCCCATGAATTGTGGCATGACTTGTGCTAGAAAGTAGGCATATCAAGTGTCGGGATTTGCTCGGAAACGTCATTCCGGAAAACCGAGTCAAAAATGAGTTTATGAAATTAAGCATTTCTGAAATAAAAAAACATTAAACGATAAGAAAATGTTCTACGTCGACGATGCCTGGATCGCATCCATGTCGTCGAGTCGGCTATGACATCCTTGAGAGGCGCAATGTCCAAGACTGGGCTCCGCCGGGCTGGCACTGGAAGGTGCTACCTTCCCGGGCTCGGAGCTTCGTGAGGAATCCGGGTCTCGTCGTCGACTCTAAACTTCTTTGGAGGTGGGCGCGTGGGCCACTTTTGGTGCAGAGGCAGCAGGCCCCCACGGAGGTGGTACGCCGCCGTGTCAGGGAGGAGGACGAGAACGTCCATCACTGCATGGCATCGTTGGACGCCAGGCTCTCCAATACCTGACAGCTTCTTTAGGGATCTCACCCGAGTTATGATCCGATGATGGTTCCATATCTTTGGGTGTCCACCGCCAGCGACTCAGAAACCGCTAGTGAACTGAGTTCACCATCCTCCACTTTGGATACTAGGATATTCGATCTATATTATTGATCTTATATGATGATATTCAAGATGTATTAGTTAATATTTGATGGTGCATTAACTGGATTATTCGAGATGATGTATTAGTGATATTATATTCGAGTTCATTATAAATGTATTCATGATATTATATTGGTATAATGTGTGTGTGACTTTCGGTTTGTCATTGCTCCTTGTGTGACTTCCATGTGTGTTCTTGATGGAGGAATCCCAACTGTTGTCGTGGGGGCGCTTCCTCCTCTTGTCTTCTTGCGATATATACCTCGGTATAATACGCAGGGAGAGGAGAGGAGTTGCGTCAATCACCGACGGTCGAACTATTAGTGTGAGAGAGTGTCCACCAACATATATACACCACCATATCAGTGTGAGAGAGTGCGCACCAACACACCATGAGATATGAGAGTTTTTTAAGGAGATCCTCGACAGACCGAACATCAACCGATATTGAATTAGGTATATTTGTACATGTGTGTATGTTATTGCATGGAACCCCTCCTAGTGCCTATGTTTTGCTGGAATGTTGATTCATTTCCGTTCCTACAAATTTCAGGCGCTCAATATGTCGTATTTTGATAATGGGCATGCTGAATTTTTGAATCATGAACACAGGAAATGTCTGATGATGATAGGATCCCAGAGTGTCAACTCTATGGTGAAGCTTTTGGTTTGTGCGACCAGACTCACCTGCGAGATGACATGTTGTAAGTGCATCTAGTGCCCCTTAGTGATTTTGGTGTATTGAAGACTTATAGGTTAAGGAACTAATGTGTTTGTGAGTGTACACAGGCTCTATAAGTCGATGAGGAGTTTGATATATTCGAAGATTATTGACCCCTAAAAATGTATGTCTTCAACTAAATACTTTGATGAAGAGTTTGTTGAAGACTTTGCTGAAGACTTTGGTATTGCATGAAGACTTTGAAAATGAAGAAGTTGGTTTGACCTTGAAGATATGAGCGAGGACTATGAAGCGTGAAGACTTTTGTATTCATAGTTTCATTTCCTTTGTTTGAGTCATAGGAAACACCGTACTGTTAAAGGGGGCCGAGGTAATACTAAGGAAAATTTCCAACCGATGCTCAACTCAAAAGCCTCAACCTATCCAATCCTTCAAGTCAAGTCTTTGGAAATCTCTTACGGTTCAGTCAAGTTCTTTAGTGACAGAGACGAAGTTCTTCTGGTCTCTAAAGAAATTGGTCTGACTGAGGAGTTAGGATTTCGCCAATACAAATTGCCTACAAGTGAGGATTATGATAAGCCTGAGGACTTTCATAGTTTGAAATTCCGACCGTTGCTGTGCTTAGTGCTAGTAGTCCCCAATCATCTTATCCACATAACGGTCATATCATTGGGGGCATTTATGTCTTATCAGTTCACATTGCACACTGGCTATAAATAGCCACCCCCAGAACCACTAGTTGGTTGGCTGCTCAGAGAGAGAATCGACACTTGTCATTTGAGAGCAACCCATCCTCCGAAGACATTGAGAGAAAATCATCAGCGAGGAAAAACCCAAACCCAAACCATCAAACCCAAAGTGATTGAGCATCACTGAAGAGATTGTTCCTATGTGGAACAGACGCTTGTTACCTTTGAATACTGTGTATCTTCCAAACAGTTAGGCGTCATGGTCTAGTTCATCCTGCAGTCAACTGGGGATCACGGAGTGACGTTGGTCTAGAGCATCCAGCAGTCAATTGTGGATCGTCGGGTGACCAGTTTGTGAGGGTTTTGGAAGTCTACCCTGAAGACTTACCACGAGTGTTGGTAGAGGACTTTGTGACCTTAGCTCGAGGAGAATCCGGTAAGGACTGTGTGTCCTTGGAATGTGTGTCCTCTCGTTTAAACACCAGGCCACTCCAAACCAGACGTACGATTGTCACAGCAGTTGAACTAGGTCATCAAACCATTGTCTTCATCGAGCTACCCGGTTCTCCTAAACCCTTTCATTTCCTCATATACCCATTAATGAAATTGATCTTTACTGTTTAAAGAATTTGACTGAAGACTTTCATGATTTCCTCACCTTCTTATCCTATATCACGCAACCTGTAATCTATGCATGTTTTATTTCATCATGATGAGTATGCTATTGCTATGTTTCTCATGCACTTGAGTACTCATTCTGTTTCTAGTTATTCATCACATTTCAAATTCCTCTAGTGATGAATTTGTAAAAATCGCCTATTCACCCCCCTCTAGTCGATATAACGCACTCTTTATTGGTATCAAAGCAAGGTACTCCCTTGTTCTGTGTGATTTTGGTTTAACCACATGGAGTTCTAGTTATGTCGACTGCAGGTATAATCAAGGTTTCCACAGGTTGTCCTACCTTCGATGGTATGGATTACCCCTACTGGAAGAACAAGATGCGCATGCATCTTGAAGCTATTGACAACGATCTCTCATACGTTGTGAAAATGGTGTTCCCTGCACTTCTCCGACTGTCACTGCTGTTGATACGAACAAATTCAAGCAACTCGATTCACAAGCGAAAAATGTCATCTATGGCCATCTGAGCAAAGGTTAGTATTGAAGAGTGAGTGCTTTGGAGTCTGCTAAGCTTATCTGGGGTAGTCTATCCAAAGTTAACGTAGGTGTTTCCACTCAACGTGATTCTCGTGTTGATGTTCTTTGCAATCTGTTCAACTGCTTCAAAAGACTCGACAATGAGAATGTTCAGCAAACTTTTGATCATCTCATTGATATCTCCAACCAGCTTCAAGCACTTGGGTGCCACTGACATCACCGACCATGAAGTGGTGAAGAAACTGCTGAGATCTCTAAATTCCTCATTCGATACTCTGGCTTCGATGATTCAAGAGCGTGGAGACTACAAGTCACTTGATCCTGCTGATATTCTTGAGAGACTCAATACTCATGAATTCCAACAAGCTGAGAAGAGAGACCTCTACAGGCCAAGCTATGGAAGATCTCGTGCTCTGAAGGCAAAAGCAATTTCCTCATCCGAAGGCGAAGATTCGGATAGTAACCTTGGTGATCCTGAAGAACTGAGTCAGGAGCTGGCAATGCTCGTGAGGAAATTCCAGAAGTTCTCAAGGAGAGGCAGATTTGGAAAGTCATTAGAAAGTGACTTGAGGAAATCAGATTCCTGAGGTGACTACAAGAAGAGAACTTGTCACAAATGCAAGAAATCAGGTCACTTTATCTCTGACTGTCCTCTCTGGGAAAAAGAATCAAAGAAGAAGAAGAAGTACAAGGACTACAGTTCTGATGACTCAAAGAAAAAGAAGAAATCTTCAAAGTCCTCAACGCACAAGAAGAATGGTTTCAGAAAGGCTCGGGATTTCATTGGCAAGGAAATGGACTCAGAAGAAGAATCTGAAGAATATGAAGAAGAGGAAGAATCTGAGGTGGAATCTGAATCCGGTGTTGCAAGCCTTGCTCTCGCCACTGCTTTCGTCAACAAGTCCATCTTCAACGATGAAGAAAATGACTACTCCAACAACTCTGACGCCAACAATGATGATTATGCTCCCACCTATTGCTTCAAGGCAAAAGGTTCCAAGGTACATAAGCATCACTCCTCCTCTGAATCAAGTGATGGTGAATCTGATGAATATGTGAAACCTAGATATGCCAAACTTGGTAATATTGCCACTAAGCAACAAAGTGCACTTGAAAAGCTTCAGAAACTGCTAGAGAAAAGCAATGATCTGTTGAATGAGGAAGTGGATCAGACTCAAACTCTGTTTGACGATCTCAAAAGTCTTCAGACAAAGTATGATAACCTTAAGAGTTATCATTATGCTCTCTTAGCCGATCATGAGAAGCTTTCTTATGAATTTCTTCAAAGAAAGCAAGATCTTGAGAAACTAAGAGTGTCTCATGAGGATCTCCAAAGGGAAAACGATTCCTTACTGGCTCAACAGATCAGTACCACTTAGGAAGAATTTGTTCCAGCTTGTTTGAAATGCATCGAACGTGAAACTGCTAATTCTTCACCTGAGTGTTCAAATGCTTCTATTGCTGCAAATTCTTCAACTATTCCCGTGGTCACAAGTTCCTCATCTGAGGATACCGCAAGTATCACTGACGAAAATGTAGGGTTGAATGAATTGTATGTGACAGGCATGTACAAAAGTCTCAAAGGGCATCAAACCCTTTGCGATTTTCTCAAAAAGCATATTCTGAACAGGCACCCTAGGAAAGAGGGTATTGCATTTGAGAGGAAAATCAATGCTGATGGATCCTACTGGACACCTGAGCGCTACCCCAAAACCTCATGGGTTGCTGCAAAAATACCTCCTGTAGATCCATCCACTTTATCTGACTTTACTTGTGAAACTTCATATTCCTCTGATGAGTCACATGACTCCAACTACAAATTATTCAAAAATCAGAAAGGTAAAGTATTTGCCAGATTTGTTGGAACTAACTGCAGGAATGGTTCACATATGAAGAAAATCCGGGTTCCCAAGAGCCGCTTACAAAATCTTCAAGTGAATGTCCTCACGACACTACTCATGAAGAACAGGAACCCTAGATCAAATTCCTCATATGGACCAAAGTCTTCACTTGGACCAAATTCCTCAAATGGTCAAAAATATCATTCTCGTGCTAATGCATCCGTTTCACAGGGAAAATCTAGGAGTTCCAAATATGTGCATTATTCTTCAAATCATTATGTTCATAAGTCCTTGAAGAATTTTTGCTTATTCATATGAGTACACTAACCCTCGTCATATGAAACGAAGCGCACTAGCTTCAATGGCACCCTTCTCATATGGTGCTCGCAGAATGATGAACGCTTTACCACCCCTCCAGATGTGGGTGGTGAAGAAATTGAACTAATCTTTTATGCAGGGTCAGGTCTCTAGATGAACTTGAACATCTGATCAATTTGCTAGAGACCTAAGGAAATGGCTGAAAGGATGCAAGCTAATAATTAAGAAATGAGTTCCTCATTTCTCACGTCCTCACACTGCTTTACTTACCATATTGTGTGATGAAATTCTGGCTGATGAATTTGATGTCATATTCTTCACTCTGAAGCATATGAGTTCATAAGTTGTACTGATTCATCTGCAGGATGAACCTCCAAAAGCTACTGAGTGGGTCCTCGACAGTGGACGCATAAACCACATGACTGGTGACAAGAATCTACTGATGAATTTTCCACTTGCTCCATCTCATTTGAAGAATATCACCTACGTTGACAAAGCAAAAAAGCAAGGTATTGGGTCTAGGTAAGGTTACAATTTCAAAGGACCGACACATGGATACGATTATGCTTGTCGAATCCCTTGGGTTCAACCTTATGTCTGTCTCAATGCTTTGTGATCTTGATATGGTTGTCGTCTTTGGAAAATATCATTGTGTTGTTATCATGGAATCTGACCATTCCAAAGTCTTCGAAGGCTTTAGGAGACGAGACTTGTATATTGTTGATTTCTCTACAGGTCCTCAGCCTGTCATGTGCCTCCTTGCAAAGTCCTCGGAAGGTTGGCTATGGCATCGACGACTTGGACACGCTAGTATGAGTAACTTGCACACGCTCGTGAAGAAAAAGCACATCATTGGCATTGAAGGTGTCAAATTCCTCAAGGAACACCTCTGTGGTGCATGTAAGTATGGGAAGATGACCAGATCCAAGCATCCCTCGAAGACAATCATGACCGCGACTCGACATTTTGAATTGCTTCATATGGACCTCTTTGGCCCCACTCATTATTCCATACAACAAATTCTTAAAGTTTTTATGGCTTTGTCATTGTTGATGATTACTCTCGTTACACTTGGGTGCATATTATTATATACAAGTCTAAAGTGCACGATGTCTTTAGACGATTTTCTTCAAGGGCCTCAACTAACTTCGGCGTCAAGATCAAGCATATCAGGAGTGATAATGGGACTGAGTTCAAGAACACAAACCTTGAGTGGGATTACTCATGAGCTATCTTCCCCATATACTTAGCAGATTGGCATCGTGGAGCGCAAGAACATGACTCTTGTTGAGATGGCACACACCATGCTTGATGAATACAAGACTCCTCGTCGCTTCTGGCCTGAGGCAATTGATACAGCTTGCTACATCATCAATAGGGTATATCTTCACAAATTCTTCAAGAAGACTTCATATGAACTTATGACTGGCAAGAAACCCAATGTAAGTTATCTCAAAGTCTTTGGTGCAAAATGCTGGATTAGAGATCCTCACCACAGTTCTAAATTTGCACCAAAAGCACATGAAGGTTTTATGCTTGGTTACGGAAAGGACTCGCACACCTAAAGAGTCTTCAACACCTACCACCAAAAGGTTGTTGAAACTATAGATGTGTAATTCGATGAAACTGACGGCTCGCAAAGAGAGCACCTGCCTTCTGTGCTAGGTGAACAATCTCCCGAGGAGTCCATTAAGATGAAAGATACTGAATATGTCATACCCACTGAAGAAGTCATTCCAACCAATGAAGACATCCATGCTGATACACCTGAAGAAAATGGTTCTGAAGAAAATCCTCAGCCACGTCAACCTGCTCATCCAAGAGTTGCAAATGAAGTACAAGTTGACAAAATCATCGATGACATCAATGCACCAGGTCCCCTCACTCGCTCAAGAGCTTCACATTTGACTAACTTTTGTGGGAACTATGCTTTTGTGTCTATCATAGAGCCCACCAAAGTTGATGAAGCATTTAAGGAGCCTGATTGGATTCAAGCTATGCAAGAGGAATTGCATCAATTCAAGCTCAACAATGTATGGGAACTTGTCAAGCGTCCAGATCCTCGCAAGCACAACATCGTAGGTACCAAGTGGATCTACCACAACAAGCAAGATGAAAATGGCCTTGTGGTAAGAAATAAGGCTCGTCTGGTAGCACAAGGCAACACATAGATTGAAGGAATTGACTTTGATGAAACTTTTGCACCTGTTGCTAGACTTGCAGCTATTCGCATATTGCTTGCTTATGCTAACCATCATGATATCATCTTTTATCAAATGGATGTGAAAAGTGCATTCCTCAATGGTAAGCTTGAGGAAGAAGTATATGTTGCTCAACCCAGGTTTTGAAGACCCTAAGCATCCTGACAAAGTCTTCAGAATCAACAAGGCCCTCTATGGCCTCAAGCAGGCCCTTTGGGCGTGGTACGACACTCTGAAGGAATTCCTCATGAAGAAAGGCTTCAAACCGGTTCACTCAACCCAACTCTTTTCACTAAATCCTATGACAATGAACTGTTCATATGCCAAATATATGTAGACGATATTATCTTTGGCTGTACTGACAAACGTTATAGTGATGAATTTGCTTATATGATGAGTGAAGAATATCAAATGTCTATGATGGGAGAGTTGAAATTCTTATTAGGTCTTCAAATTCATCAACAAGACAATGTCATCTTCATCTCTCAAGAGAAATACCTCAAGGATATTCTGAGGAAATTCGACATGCAAGACTGTCAAAACTCCAATGCCTTCAAAAGTCCACCTCTGCATTGACAAAAATGGTAAAGATTTCGATCAAAAGGTATATCGCTCCATGATTGGCTCTTTATTCTATCTGTGTGCATCTAGGCCTGATATTATGCTGAGTGTTTGCATGTGTGCCCGATTCCAAGCAACACCGAAGGAATCACACCATAAGGCTGTGAAACATATTCTTTGATACTTAGCTCACACATCAACGCTTGGATTATGGTATCCCAAGGGCTCAAATATTCACCTCGTCGGATACTCTAATGCTGACTATGATGGAGATCGTGTGGATCCCAAGTCAACCTCAGGCACATGTCATTTCCTTGGACGATCCTTAGCCTATTGGTCCTCAAAGAGGCAGAATTGTGTGCACTGTCTACTGCTGAAGCTGAGTACATTGTTGTTGGTTCATGTTGCGCTCAGTTGTTGTGGATGAAGCAAACCCTCAAGGGCTATGGCATCAAGGTGAAGAATGTGACTCTCTACTGCGACAACGAGAGCACTATCAAGATTTCTTACAACCCAGTTCAACATTCCAAGACCAAGCACATCCATATTCATCATTATTTTCTTCGAGATCATGTACTCAAGGGCGACATATCCATCGACCACATCCCTACTGAAGAACAACTGGCCGATATCTTCGCAAAGCCCTTGGATGAAAATAGATTTTGCAAGTTGCGGTGTGAGCTAAATATCTTAGAATCTTTGAATGTTCTTTGAAAAAGACACACATCCTAACACTTATGCAAAATTGATGACTTAGATGTGCAACACACAAAGTAACGTTTTTCTTCAATCAATGAAGAATAACCCTCTAAGTGTGAAGAAATTAATGAAGAATTTGATTCTCAGAACCCTACGACAATTGTACGCGGTGTCCAAAATCATCATTCTTATACAGCGGGTCACCCCATGAACCATTATTGAAATTCTTCAAAGTTGAGTTTTTCGTCATTTTGCAAATTCTTCAAATTTTCAAATTCCTCAAGTTTGCAAATTCCTCAACTTATCAAATTCTTCAAACGATGAAACTGATGTTCTTAATTGACTATATATATATTTGAGTTTTCAATGTCCTCAAGAGCATTCACTTATTGCTAATTGTTCAAGTTGATTTTCATCTAAGTGAATGTGATCGGACCCATTCCCCATCTATGCTAAACTCAAACCAGTCTGTTCTAAAATTCTTCATATGCATTCTACTTTGAAACTCGTTCAAAGTCTTCACCGTGTCCTTGACAGCCGAAGAATTTGCGAACGGAAACTTTAATATTTTCACTATCTAAATTTTTGGTGCTTCCCGCTCAAGCCGTTCTGATTCCCATGACTGGATAACCCACGATCCCCCACTATCTCCACTACTCAGAATGTGGGTGACACATTTCGCGTGGAGAGCAAGGGTCAAGGGCAATCTGGTCCAAAATCTTCGGGCAAACTGGTTTTCACCTTCGCGTGGAGAACGTGGGTTTTCACCGCCGCTGTAGCAGACTCCCTCTACCAAGCTAGGGCGTGGGAGATCTAGATGGACGAACTTCCCCGATTTCATCTCACTGATCATCGTGTTCTTCATCAGGGTAAATAAAATCTAATTTTACTGCCCTTGTTTGATCTTCAAGTTTTCCACAATTTCCTCAAAGGTGTTTATTCTTCAAGAATCATATTCCAAAGCACCTTACATGTTCATTGTCTTGATGTTTTTCCTAAGTTATGATTTTCTTCAAGATTCCTCAATTGTGTGGATCCTCAAAATTTGCACAACTCTGGAACCTAAGACGAGAAAACTTAGTGAAATTCCTCAAGACATCTATGGTCAAAATTCCCCAACTTGATGTATTTTGAAAATTTCTAAGAACGCATATGACCTCTTCAAATTCCTTGCACCTATACTCTGTTCAAAGGTACAAAATGTCTGCTGATGAATCACAATGTTCTCATCAACTTAACTCATTTGCAGCGTTCCTTGAAGATAATTTGCACACTTCCTCGGAATCCTCAAAAGTTCAGAATCCTCAGACGAAGAAGATGGATGATGGGAAAAAGCCACAAAAAGTGGAAAGAAACCTAAAGTACAAACTGCTTTTCAGATACCCGATGAACTGTATGAGGAATATTGCACTCCAGATGAAGAAACTCATGGCAAGGAAACTACAAAGCAGCAAAAGATTCGCATTCAGAAGATTGAGAGGAGATGGGCATGGGAATGGAAAGAATATCGCTATGTCACTCCAAAATACATGAATAAATTTGTTGTTAAACCCCCGTGCAATAGGCCACCCTTGGCTCCAAACCAAACTGCTGACCCCACTAGTCTCAAAACTGGTGATGACTTTCCTGAAGAATGGGAAAGATAACAAGCCAAGCTGGCAAAGAAGGCAAAAGAGGCTGTGAAGAAATTCAATGAAGACACAGCTGCTGCTGCCTCTGCCAGAGTCTCTACCAGTGCTCCAAAGAAATCAATGGTGAAGAAATCTGTAGTAAAATCAAAGTCCTCATCTTCAAAATCATCACTGCACAACCCTCCAGCAAGTTCTTCAAAGGCCTCTGCAATGCTTTCAGTAGCTGCACAATCATCAGCTGCTGCCACAAAATCCTCAACACCTGTGCACCTTGCAACATGTCAGAGGACCGAGGGCTTCTCAATTGCTTCAGGGGTCTCTGCAAGTTCATTAGCCCAAGCACATTCCTCAACCAGTCCGCCTTTGATGAAGATGAAAGCTACTGCTCGACAAGGCACTCGACCAAGTCCTCAACCAAAGAAGGTGGTGTTCAAAATACCATCAGATTCTTTAGATGGTGAAGATGATGATGAGGAACTGGTGGAAATAATCAAAAACAAGCAAGAACGAGTGGCTCAAGCAAAGGGCACTCGAATTCCTCTATGGTTGGATCCAAAAATGGTGCTAAACTTCATTGATATTTGGCACAAGGATCTCAACACTCTAATTGATGATTTCAAGATGCCTCGTGGTCCAGATCATGTCCTCACTGCCTTCATAGTTGAAGAAAAGTGGAAGTATGAGAAGGCCAGATAGAACCAAGAAATCTCAGTACAAGAAAGAGCACTACTTGAAGACCAATGTTTTGAAGCTTTCTCCCGAGGAACTGGTGAAGATGCAGTCTGAGATCACAGACCTCAATGATAATTTCAACAGATAGCTGATTGGTAAGGCGCCAAAGTTCGTTTCGTCAATGTGGCTGATAAAGCCACCAAGGACCACAACAAAAGGGTTGCAGCTCGATCGCAACCTCAAATTCCTCTGGCTGAAGAATCTGCTCAGCCTGCTGAAGAAACTGCTCTCGTAGCTGAAGAAATTCAGACTACTGAAGAACTTGCCAGGACAACCTGCACTGTTGCACCTAAAGAAATTGCCAAGATAGCTGAAGCTTTTGTTGTGCCTAATGAAATTGAGACCACAAGGATGACTGCATTAGTCGTGCAAGAAGAAAATGCTCCTCCTTCACCCTCTTCAGAAACTGCAAAATCCTCAAGGGTGAAGAACAGCAACCTTCCTACTGCATCAGAAGTGAAGAAAACTAAGGCTGCGGAGAAAAGGCACTGAAGAGAAACACATCAAGTTCAGATTCCTCGACAGTGAAGAAACTGAAGACACTGTCAAGTTCCTCAACCAGCCCGATTGATGCAACTCCCATTACCTCCGTGTCAGCCTATGAACTAGTACCATTTGGTGTTGACTATGTCATCCCAAATGATGATCAAGAAGAAAATGATTAGTTTTTGCTACCTCAGAGTAGACTGATGAAGAAATTGAAGTGGAAGCAAATGCTTCAACTCCACTGGTATCATTGCCCCAGCCTCAGTTGACTACTGAAGAGGCCGTCGATGAAGAAATGGAAGAGGATGTAGACATTGGAAACACAACACCTCTGATCGATGATGAATATTGGGAAGCTGCACACCCAAATTCACCAATGACCACTCCTCTGTCACAAATTCCTTAGTCTCCAGCCCAGACTGAAGAAATTCATGAATGATCTGATGACTTGGCTACAACTGTCACTGAAGATATTCCAGCTGCATCAGCTGAAGAAGTTGCTACTCCATCTGCCACTGAGGAAACTGCTATTCAAATTCCTTAGTCTGATGAAATTCCTCCAATGCCTAAGGAAATTGTGGGACGCTTCAAACCAAACCTTTAGCCGAAGCCCAAGATGCCATTCAAAGGCTCAAAGCGCCCCAGATTCCCCAACACAAATTTCTTCAATGAGCACATTTTCTTCACTGGACCAAATCCGTATGACTCTGCAAGAGTCGGTCACACCAGATTCTGGACAACCACGCAGATGAACTACTATGCATCAGTGTTGTTTGACAAGAAGAAAGTCTTCGAGCATCATCAAATTCCTCATACGGATATGGAAACTATCCCATCCTTCACACCGGTGCTCACAGTTCTTCATGATGCCGGAATTCTTCCATTCTGTGTGGATATCTGTGATTGGAATGAAGAGATGATTCTTCAATTTTATGCCACCTTGCACATCACAGGTGATGCTTCTGACATCAACTCTTGGGTCTTGGAGTGGATGATAGGATCTACTCACTACACTGCACCAGCTTCTGAATTGCTTCGATCAGTCCCAGTTCCAATTCCCTTAGAAGGAGCAAGATGCCTATTTGATGAACCCGCATTGCCCAATCACATGATGCAAGTATTGACGAAGCCTTTGGCTCTTCGAAAACCTCAAAGGACTACCTTCCTTGTGAAGGATTTGCTCTATGTGCCCAGGATAGTCTATCGCATTCTGACCAACACCCTCAGTCCTCAGAAGGGCCACAACTTTGAAGAAGAACAAGTGGAGGGAGTCATGAAGAACATGCTATTCAACATCATTCATGGGATTCCCATCAACTACCATGATTTCTTCATGAGGACTTTGGCCAATGCAACATTAGCCCCATTTGAATTGAAGCCTTATGCTCCCTGGATCATGAAATTCATCAAATCAAGGTCTTCAATTCCCTTCAAGGCTGACTTCTAGAATCACTTCGGCTTTTTGCCTCTATTTGAAGTCCTCAAGCACACATTTGCTTGAGTTGAAGTAAAAGGCAAAGATGTCATTGACGAAGGTACTTGTCCATTGGATGGTCAGTTTCGCAAAGATGCATCTTACTCCACCAATGATGACACTGCTACCCAAGACTCTGCTGCAAAAGCCTCAGCACAAAAGCCTTGAGAGTATGCCCCTCGTGTGATGACTAATCATGAACTTCTTATAAGTCTTGATTATAAGGTTGATCGCAACCACAAGTGAGTCAAACGTCAGTTTGGTTCAATTCTTCGAGACATGACTGTCACACACAATACTGTGAGGAAGAACCAGTAATACCTTCATGAAGTCTTCAACCGCACTTGGGCCATTCTGTCTCACCTCAAGACTCCTGAAGAACTCAAGGAGATGAACCTTGAGCAGAACCTTGATTGGGCTCGTCCTCCACAGAAGAAATTCAAGAAAGTTCAAGTTCCTCAGCTTGTTACAAGCTCATATTCTCCATCGCACGAGATGGGTAAAGCTGAGGATATTGACGACACTGCTGCGGGCCCTGGATCGACAAACTACCCCGACAACGTTGGTGCTCCTTCATCACCTTCAAGATGAGATTTTTCAAGAGGCGTTAGTCCTCAGTTTTTGTCCCTTTTGGTCTTCGGTGACAAATGGGGAGAAGATTTGAGTTAGTCTTCAAGCGGGTCTCTATATATGGGGTGATTTTTCTTTAAGTTATAACTCTCTCTCTTCTGAAGCTTTTGTTGGTTGAGTTGTAAACTTAAGTATGATGGTGGTCTGGCTCTTTTGAACTGCTTTCTGCATGCTATTTCCTCAAGTTACCTTAATGCATGCATGCTGAATTTCGTCAGAAACCATTTTCATCATGCATTTCAAATTCTTCATATCATATGTTAAATGCGTGTATGAATTACAAGATATAGGGGGAGTTCTCCAAGTTTATAACTTGCCATGTGCATTTGCAGTCCAAAGCAAATTCCTCAAATATGCACATATTCAGGGGGAGTTCTTCTATATCTTGCAATCAAATTCCTCAAACTCAGTACATACATTCCATATTTCTATCTCCATTGAAAACTTAACCTATTTGTCATCAATAACCAAAAAAGGGGAGATTTTAAGTGCATCTAGTGCCCCTTAGTGATTTTGGTGTATTGAAGACTTATAGGTTAAGGAACTACTGTGTTTGTGAGTGTGCACACGCTCTATAAGTCGATGAGGAGTTTGATATATTCAAAGATTATCGACCCCTAAAAATGTATGTCTTCAACTGAAGACTTTGGTGAAGACTTTGTTGAAGACTTTGCTGAAGACTTTGGTATTCCCTCAAGACTTTGAAAATGAAGAAGTTGGTGTGACCTTGAAGATATGAATGAGGACTATGAAGCGTGAAGACTTTTGTTTTTGTAGTTTGATTTCCTTTCTTTGAGTCATTGGAAACACCATACTGTTAAAGGGGTCCGAGGTAATACTAAGGAAAATTTCCAACTGATGCTCAACTCAAAAGCCCCAACCTACCTAATCCTTTGAGTGAAGCCTTTGGAAATCTCTTATGGTTTAGTCAAGTTCTTCAATGACATAGACGAAGTTCTTCTGGCCTCCGAGGAAATTGGTCTGACTGAGGAGTTAGGATTTCGCCTATGCGAATTGCCTACAGATTAGGAATATGATAAGCCTGAGGACTTTCATAGTTCGAAATTCCGACCGGCTATGTGCTTAGCGCCAGCTGTCCCCAATCATATTATCCACATAACGATCATATCATTGGGGGCATTTATGTCTTATCATATCAGGTTGCACCCTGGCTATAAATAGCCAGCCCCACAACCACTAGTTGGTTGGCTGCTCAGAGAGAGAACTGACACTTATCATTTGAGAACAACTCATCCTCCGAAAACTTTGAGAGAAAATCATCAATGAGGAAAAACCCAAATCCAAACCACCAAACCCAAAGTTATTGAGCATCATTGGAGTGATTTTTCCGGTGTGGAACCGACGCTTGTTACCTTTGAAGACTGTGTATCTTCCAGACGGTTAGGCATCATGATCTAGTGTATCCTGCAGTCAATTGGGGATCACGGAGTGACCTTGGTCTAGAGTATCCAGTAGTCAATTGTGGATCGCCGGGTGACCAGTTTGTGAGGGTTTTGGAAGTCTACCCTGAAGACTTACCACGAGTGTTGGGCGAGGACTTTGTGACTTTAGCTCGAGGAGAATATGGTAAGGACTGTTTGTCCTGGGACTGTGTGTCCTCTAGTTTAAATACCAGGCTGCTCCAAACCAGATGTACGACTGTCACAGCAGTTGGAACTGGGTCATCAAATCGTTGTCTTCATCGAGCTAAATGGTTCTTTTTCCTCAACCCTTTCATTTCCTCATATACCTACTGATGCAATTGATCTTTATTGTTTGAAGAATTAGACTAGAGACTTTCACGATTTCCTCACCTGAAATTCTTCAAGTTACCTTGTTCCTCACCTGCTTATCCTATATCACGCTAACTATAATCTGTGCATGTTTTATTTCATCATGATGACTATGCTATTGCTATGTTTCTCATGCACTTGAGTACTTATTCCGCTACTAGTTATTCATCACATTTCAAATTCCTCAAGTGATGAATTTGTAAAAATCGCCTATTCACCCCCATCTAGTTGATATAACACACTTTCATGTGTTCTTCACCATCAAGCTTTACGAGACCTTCATTGATTCTACGATACGCAATGATGACAAGTGTTTTTTCGTAATTAAGAATGACTTCTGTCTCTTTGCTTCAACGTGTAATTTTTGTTTTGTACAATTCGTCTAGTTCATCCCGTGCCATGAAATATGGTATGTCTTGGAGAGGCTCGATTTCGAGGACCACCACAGTATGGAGACGAGGAGAGCTAACCTGAGGACTAAACATGGTCACACATTTCTGGTCAAAGTAATGAATGCAGTTAATAACACGGAATTATGGTGCTCAAATTGGGAAGCTGTTTGCAAGGCATATGGATTTTAGAAGGATATGGAAATAACCTTCGATCTTCGTCCTGAAGATCATATCGAAGGTATCATCGACATTTGGGTGGATGTCGATATGCTTCCTGTTTTACCTCCATGTGAGTTTGTCAACCATGCATATTTGTCAAGTAATTTGCATTCTATATTTACAAATAGTTGGTGTTCATCCATACTTAATTTGTTAATTTATAATTTATAGCTTATTTCGTTTCTTCGAGTGAAACACGGAAAATAGTTGACATGACACACTACACTTATAGATCACATCTAACTTGGGAGGAGAAGGATATTCTTATCAACTTAGTTATTGATGTCTTAGTTGGTGGGGACAACTTTCCGTATAATTTGGGAACTGGCCCAAATTATACAAATTACATACCACTATTGCATAGGTTGAGGGCAGATGACATTCACCAAAATATCTTGGTAAGAATTATTAAGTACACTACTATTGTGTAAATGGTGTTGATTACATTGCTAACTAGGTTGTTAGTATGTTCTTCAACAGAAACTACCGAATGATGTTGTGCCTTTGTTGATGCATGGCGAAGGTTATATGATAATTAAAAACACTATGATGCCCCAATTCTCTTTCCATACTCGACTAAGCGCAAACCATCAATACAACTCCAAATGGAAGCATGGGGAGAAATATAGAAGGATCGCAAGCCACAAGTTGGAGACCGTTGGATCTCTTTGCTTCATCATGGAGACATATGTGTTATTCTATTTTATGTCATTTTACCTAGGAGGGAGGACTAGGTCCTATGGGAGAATTTTTTTTCTGGTTTATATTAACTTGCATGATCGATTAGGATGATTACTATTATGATGTTTTTCTGTTTTACGAGATTTTAACTTGGTATGATTAAGATGATAATGAGTTGTTAGATGAGTAAGATGATAATGAGTTATATGACATATATTTGATTAATGTGGATTGATGCAAGTGAACATGTTGAATTAGAGGAAAATATGATGTTGCGATTGGCAACATCATATTTTCTTCTAATTCAACATGATCACTTGCATCCATGCACTTTAATCTAAATGTACTGGCACAATAATTATTGATGTTGTATATTAATATGTGTAACCGTGTGTAAATACAACACAAATATAAAAAAGGAATATGTTTGTTTAAAGGTGGCGCGGGTTAAAGAAGCGCGCTAGTGATAACTCGGTTAGCAGTAGCGCTGTTTAAGGGGCGAAATTGCTAAAAATTAGCTGTAGCGCCGTAGCAGTAGTGCGGTCACCCGTGCTACTGATACTCCTAAAACCCGAGCTACTGCTAGGATTTCCCTAGTAGTGACTTTGAATGTACTCACAAGCAATCCATGTTTTGGAGCGAGGTATAACAATGCATGATATAGCACTAAGTTGGTAAGTGTGCAGAAAGCTAATTTTTGAGTGCAATGACATGATCAATTAACTTGTCAAAGCATACATCATGAGGTTGCAAGAACCCATGTGAACAAGTTACAGATATCACTATAAATAGGGGTTGAAGATCTCATGTTCAATCATCATGCCAAGTCATCTGACTTAGCTCAAGCACCATCCTTCTCCCCCCCCACACACACCAAGTTTGTGAAAACATCAAATGTAGTTTAAGCATGACCACCAATTGTCCATGACCGTGGAAATGGCTATTCGAATAGTTTTACACTCTGCAAAGGTTGCACACTTTAACCATGAGACTCAGGAAACTTCCGTGTCAATCCATGACTAACGGTATTGTTCATACCCGAGGTAAGTACCCGAACAATGCCTTTCCCAGGCAGTACTAACAAAGAGTCCACTCGTTAGGGCCATCCCTCAGGGTGTACATCACAAGTATCATCCTTGAGGGCACGCAACAATGTGCCCGGTGTCTGTGAAAACAGCCCATGATTGTCCTTTCCGGCATGACCCCATATAAAGAGTAACCATGTACTCCCGCCACTTGTAATGCTTGGTCTCTATTAGTACCCACCAAGGTAATCAACAAGACCCTGTCCCAAAAGGGTTAGCGTGCTTGTACACGTAAGGTTGGGACGGTCAACGGATCTTAAATCTGTCTGTTTTGAAAAAAAAACACACAACTTGCTCCGATACGCCACTTATTTATCAAGTGGTTACCTAGTGTGGGGTCACTAGAAGAGTGTCTAGTGGGGGGCGGGGTGAATAGACTACTAGCAGGAAATTAAAACCTAACCTTTTCCCAAGTTAATAGGTTGGCACATTTTAATAGTTTTAGCAGGACTAGCAAGTCTATATACCCTACACATGCATGTCAACAAATATGACAGCGGAAAGTAAAGACATTGCACAAGAAGGAAAGAGTTGAGATATGGAGATCAAACGCAGTTGGAGACGCAAGGATTTTTCCAGTGGTTCAGATAGGTGGTGCTATCGTATGTCCATGTTTATGGAGTCTTCAACCCACGAAGGGTAACGGTCGCGAGAGTCCACGGAGGGCTCCACCCATAAGGGTCCACGAAGTATCAACCTTGACTATTCCATAACAGCTTTCGTCCACAAAGGACTAGCCTCACTACGGGTAGATCTTCACGAAGTAGGCGATCTCCTTGCCCATACAAACTTCTTGGTTCAACTCCACAAGACGAAGTAGGAGGCTCCCAAGCGACACCTAACCAATCTAGGAGGCACCACCCTCCAAAAGGTAATAGGCTCGGTAATGTGTTGAACTCCTTGTTCTTGTGCTTCAAGATGATAGAATCCTCAACACACAATCACTCTCTCAAAGATTTGGCTCTGTAGAAGAGATGGGATTGGTGGAAAGCAACTTGGGGAGGCTATAAATCAAGATCCATATGGTAGGAGTGGAAGATCTTGACCTCAACACAAGGGTAGGCGGTTCTCTTAGAAAACTGATAGGATAGGTATGGAATAGTCCTGAGTGCTTCTCTTTTGAGTAGATGGTGGTGGAGGGGCATATATAGGCATCTCTAAAAATCCAACCGTTACACACAATAAGTCAGACTATGTGGAACCGATGTGTGAATCTCGGTTGTATCGAAGTGACTTAAAGTTTGCAACTTTTGAATCTCGATGAGACTGATATAGGAATCTCGGTTGCACCGATAAGGTGACCAACAGTTAGAATGTCCAATATCGACAACGCCAATTCAATAATCTTGGAGGGACCGAAACTATGAACTTGCGTAACAGAAAGTTGGAAGCCCAACTCGGTGGCAACGAATGCAGTATCGGTTGCACCGAAGAGGTAGGGTTTGGCTGAGTCTGTCTAGGGTTTGGAATCGGTGGCACTGAGTGTAGAATGTTGGTTGCACAGATTTTGAGTATTTGGCTTTGGACAGACTTTGGTGGGAGAGTTTGTGGGTGTTTTTGGTGACTATCACTTGTGCATGTATGAGCATTTTGTTCACCAACAAAACTTTACCCCCTTTTAATAGTATTGGCTTTCCTATGGACTCAAAGTGATTTCTCACAAATGTAAAATGTAGAGTCCTCTTTCTTGAAGCTTGGCCGACCTACTTATTCTCCTTCTTCTTCATGGGGATACTCTCCATAGTCCTTTCGCCAACCCAACTCTCCATGGACTATTATCTGAAATACACTAGATAAAAGTATTAGTCCAAGAGACAATGTATGGTGTCATGAGTTATCAAAACCACCAAGGGAGCATGTTGTGCTTTCAATCTCCCCCTTTTTGGTAATTGATGACAACATACAATCAAAGCTTCAAATAAAGATATGCGTGTATATAATGAAGACTTTGAGAGACACATGACTTAGATTTGCTCCCCCTAAATGTGTGGAGTCCTTTAAAGGATAGTTGCTTTGGAATGCATGGACACACATATGGATGAAGGGATATAAGGAGTCATGTGTATCTTTGCTATATGCATCAAAATATATATGAATGAGATGTGTCCTTGTTCAAGACTTCACTCTTGAAAACAATATGTGCAAGAAGCAAGAGATCATCTTGACCAAGAGTATGATGAAAATACTTACCTTGAGTTATTGATCATTATAGTAGTAGAAACACACTTGAGAAAACAATGTTAGGAAACACAAGAGTATTCAACCAATCGAAATAAATAGAACTCAAAGATACGAAGATATGGAGAACATATAAAAGATGATAATCCTTAAGATTAATATGTCTCCAAGATCATTTAGAGCTTTCTCCCCTTGGATATGAAAGTAGTAGTTCATCCTCTCCCCCTGAATCTCAACATGTAGATATTGTTGCAAATATGCCCTAGAGGCAATAATAAATTAGTTATTATCATATTTCCTTGTTCATGATAATCGTTTATTATCCATGCTAGAATTGTATTGATCGGAGACTTAGATGCATGTGTGGATACATAGACAAAACCACATCCCTAGTATGCCTCTAATAGACTAGCTCGTTGATCAAAGATGGTTAAGGTTTCCTAGCCATGGACATGAGAATTCATTTGATAACGGGATCACATCATTACGAGAATGGTGTGATGGACAAGACCCAAACTACAAATGTAGCATATGATCGTGTCAGTTAATTGCTACTGTTTTCTGCATGTCAAGTATCTCTTCCTATGACCATGAGATCATGCAACTCACTGACACCAGAGGAGTGCTTTGTGTGTATCAAACGTGGCAATGTAACTGGGTGACTATAATGGTACTCTACAGGTATCTCTGAGGGTGTCTGTTGGGTTGGCATGGATCAATACTGGAATTTGTTACTCCGTGTGACAGAGAGGTATCTCAGGGCCCACTCGGTAATACAACATCACAATAAGCCTTGCAAGCAATGTGACTAAGTGTTAGTCATGGGATCTTGTATTACGGAACGAGTAAAGAGACTTTTCGGGAACGAGGTTGAACTAGGTATGGAGATACCGATGATCAAATCTCGGGCAAGTAACATACCAAAGAACAAAGGGAACATCATACGGGATTAACTGAATCCTTGACATAGAGGTTCGACCGATAAAGATCTTCGTAGAATATGTAGGAACCAATATGGACATCCAGGTCCCGCTATTGGTATTTGTAACATCCCAAAATTTTATTTTGGAATGTTATGATTATAGTTATGCATCTAGCAGCATCATTGCTTGAATGTATGTGTTTGTTGAAATGCCTTTTCTGACTTTCTGAAAGTCCTTTCTACTTTTCCCTAAGTTGCTTTCACCTATTTGAAATTTTGGTTAAAAGTACAAATAAGAGAGGAGGAACATGACACTCCACACCAGGGACTAATTGGTGGTTTATTTGAACAGTAATAACCAGGGGTTATTTTGAAAATATTTGCAAAAAGGATTTAAAAACAATTAGACAATTTCTGAAAATATTATTTTTTTCAAATGCTCAAATGACAGAATAGAAATGTTCATTAAATAGCATTTATTATTCTGTTAATTTTGATATATAATACCTCTATATCTAGAGACGATTTGAATGCTTTAAAAGCTTTTGAATGTCTCTAGAAAATTATTAAAGAAAAACGGTAACCGTTTCCGGTATTAAACGGGCCGGCCCACCGGCTTTAAAAGCCGAGACCATTACCGGTCGGCCGACCGAGCGCAGTAACGCCTCCCTCTCTCTCTGACGCTGGACCCCACCCATCCGACCGTTTCTCTCGCGCGGTCGTCGCCTTCCTCCTTCGCGCGCGCCGTCGCCGGCAGTTTCTCCCTCCCGGATCTCTCTCCTCTCTCCACCCCGCACTCTCCAGCGCCTCTATATAAGCCGACCACTTCCCCGCATCCATTTCCCCCCCGAGCCCCTCTCTCTCTCGCCGAGACGCTGCCCCAATTGCTCGCCGGAGCTCCCACCCTCACCAGACCTCGCCGTCGAGCGTAGCCACCGTCTCCGACCACCGTTCGCCCCACCGTCGCCACCAATCGACTCCGGAGGCCCGTCGCCGTCGCCCGGACCACTTCCCCGTCTTCCCCGACCACCGGAACGCCTCGCCGTCGTCCTCGCCGCCTTCGGATCGCCGGAGAAACCCCGACGCCGGCAACCTCTCCCCGTAAGCTCCCTCGACCATCGGATCCCGAATCAACTACCGTGATTAGATCGGATTTATTCCGAACCGGTATCCTCTTCCAATCGGTCGCCCGCCCGTAATCCTCGAGCGCACACCCCCCTTAGCCAATCGGACAGCGCCACGTAGCCCCCTGACCATCGCAAATTATTTTCCTTTTTCAGTTTTTGTTTTAATTAACAGAATGTTTTTAAAAATTGTTTTGCTTATATCTTTTAATCTATTTAGTGTTTTGAGTTGATTCTTTTTGCAATAGCTCAAAATTTTCATGTAGTTTCACCCTGTACTTTCAAATTTCAAATTTGAACTATAAAATTTGAATTTAATCAAATTTGCTCAAAATCTTCAAATCTGAATAACTAGAGTTTGAAAATAGATTTTGATGTGAATCTTTTTGCTACCGTTTGGTATTAGTTAGGACTATCTTCATGTTTAGTTTGAGGATTTTCAGGATATATTTGATTAGTGTTTTAACCAAAAACAGAATCTGTCTAGTATTATAATATAGTTTTATAAACTTGATTTTAATTAGTTTGTTTTAGAATTTGGTTTTATTTGTTTATTAGGTTCTGTAGTAAACACTTAGTGTCTTCACTCACTGTTAATAAAAAAATATAAATTTGCTTAGTTTAATTTTATTTAGCATAGGAATCACAATGTCTTTTCAAATAGGCTTAATTTGACTAAACAACTAACTAGTAATAGTTTTGTTTTCAAACAAAGTTTTGTATATTTTGTTTCTGTTTTCTAAGACAGATTTAGTAGTAAATTATTTTTCTATCAAGAACATATTTTACTAATAAATAATAAGTTAGTTTTTCATTTCTTTTGTTAGTACAACTATAGTTGATTCATATAGTGTTTATCAAAACTTTTACAAACTTTACTAAAAGTTTTCCCAACAAAACTTAAATTGATTATATTCTGTTTATTAATAAAATATTCTATTGTTTCCTTGCTGACAACAATTGTTTTGTTATTACAAATGGTTTCATTATGTCAGTAGTGTTTTCATTCCTCACCTCCTAGTAAACAAAACTTTGTGTGTTTTCTTACTTGAGATTTGTGCATTGTTTTGTCTTGATTGTTTACTAGTTCTTGGTTGATGTTTGTGAGTTACAATATTTTGTTGTATGCTTATTGAGTGCTTGTCTGCTTCGTTAGATTATCCGGAGTGCGAAGCTTGTTACTTAGAGTCACTCATGTACGAAGATCATCAATCAGGCAAGTCACTTTGACCATGTTTACCCATGTTTTATATGCATTAGTTCTACCATCTCCCCAATTGCATGCAAGATAGGTTAGTTGGAAACTTGGTTACATTGTAATAGTATCATGTGGTAGGTACCCCCCCTCAACATCTTGACACATTGGCCCCGGGAAACGTTGTTTTACCTTTTGCTATGCTATTAGTAGACGGGGTTGGTTGTGTGATTCATGAGAGTTGAGAGAGTTAATAATTTCAAGACCTACATAATGATCAAGATTTAAGACTCCGAGTTTTCAACATACCTCTGGGTGGATGATGGTTGAACGGCACCCTGGAGAAACCAGTGGATTTGCCTAGGTGATGCTGGAGATGGCCAGTATTCACGTGGAAAGGTCCACCCAGGCACAAAGAGATGGATGGATGCTTTAAAACCCAAGGCTTACCTGCACAGCCACAAGTCATTATGGGCTCTGGCTTGGTTGGATATCGTGGTGACCCTGGATATGCGGTGCTACGAGAGGTAGAAGAACGGTAGGAAAGGATGGGCACCGACAGAGTCGCAGGGAAACCCTTTGGAAGACCATGTTTTGGTCATCCGTTTCTCAAACACCCTGAAGTGCGAGAAATCAAACGGAGGCGACCAAATCTTGTGGGGAACGTGTGCAAAACTCTGCAGAGTACTTAAACCTAATCGATTAGCCGTGTCCACGGTCATGGACGACTTGAGCCAAAGGAATTGAAACTTCCGGAACTCTCAACACAATTAATATGATGATGTGGGTATTAACAATTTTGGGTATGAGAACTGGTTGGTGGAACCATCTCATTAATCAACCAACTTAGTAATATTTTGCTTAGCCCCTCTCTTGATGTAGGAAAAACTTGGCTTTACGCAAAAACTTACACCACCACCTGCCATATAAGCATATAGACTAGCTGATTATTTTCACCCCTCTCTTGTGACTTTGCCGGCATATTCCATATGCTGACCTACACGGCTGCAACGTATCATGTTGCAGAGTACTTTTCCGACCAGGAGTGAGGACACGTTCTATGCTCAGTGAGATGCCCTTGGAGTCAGATGGACTCATCTACCTTCGACGCTTCCGCAAGATTTAGATATTCTCATGAGTTGGCCTTTGGCCACTTTATTGTAATATTATTGTAATAAAGGACTCGATATGAGATTTCGTTTAATATAATGCTGTGTGATTTCCCTTTGATATATACATTGATGTACTGTGTGTGTACCAGCATGATCTTGGGATGGTACGGAAACACCGGAGACTTGACCTTTCAGGTCGGGTCGTTACAGAAATGGTATCAGAGCGAGGTTAACCGTAGGACGTAACCTCTAGGATTGGAAAGCCTTAGGATTGTTTCTCTTTGTCTTTAAATATCTTATACTCTCATCTATTCGTTTCTGACTCCTCTCCGATTATTTCAAAATTTATAGATGGCCACCTTCATCCCAGTGTTGATCACGGAGTTTTGCCAGCCTGACGCAACGATGCCCTTTGGTAAGGAGCTGATGAGGATCGTCAAGGACGTAAGGATTGCTTTGCCGAGCATCATCGGGACTCCTATCATGTCATTTCCCCAAGATGGACGCTACAGGATCGAGGTGCATATCCCAGGGAAGACTTTTGGGAATCGGAAGGAACCCATAGATCTCAAGTTCGTGGCACCCAGTTGGATACTTGGAAGAGACATGGCCATTCATCGTGCCCTTGGACATATTCAGGAGGAATACAGAGGTGGAACCATTTCACCAGGACTCAGCGTGGTTTGTCGCAGAGATGCCTATGGAAACATCATAACTCCTCCCACTTCAGACACCACTATTTCCTATATCCAGACCCTGGAGACTCACATCAGGACTCTGGAGCTTCGAGTTCGTGCTGATACAAAGACAATCAAGAATCTGATGAACCGCGAGCTGGACCTTGAAGCTGATCTGCGAGAGGCCAACTATGAAAACGAGCATGAAGTGAAGGACTTCCTAGAGAGGATTGATGAGCAGAATGCACGCATCGCAACTCTGGAGGAGCAGCTAGACATGGGGGAAAACCTTCACCCCGAAGGAGACATGGCACCCTTCATCAGCGACGATGAAGACTATGAGGAAAGCACCACCGGAAGACCTACGACTATGCACTTCTGAGGAAAAACATTAGTTATGCCCTCCATGTATCTTTTATTTTCGTCGTTAAAGCGTAGGTCGATGCTTAGTTGTTTGAGATTTGTTTTCCCGATGTTTGACATTGATTGAATAAATGAATGAGTGTTAGGTGTGATGTGTTTGTTGCATTGCATATGGGTAGTGATTTCTTCTTATAGACCCTTGTTCTATTCTAATTCTCATCCCTCTGAAAACAGCAAGATGCCTCCACGACGTGAGACCGACTTCACTTTCCCGCCGGAACTCACTCAACTCCTTCAGCAACAGAATGCACTGATGCAGTTATTGATTCAGAATCAGACCAACAACCAGAACAACAACAACCACCATCCACCCCAGACTGACAATCTCACCCATTTTCTGAGGTTGAATCCTCCAACTTTCTCCAGCAGCACTGAGCCCATTGTGGCAGATGATTGGCTCCGTAAGATGGAGAGAGAACTTGTCACCGCTGGATGTACTGATGCTGAGAAGGTGCGATTTGCCGCACATCAACTGGAAGGTCCAGCAGCTTCATGGTGGGAGAATTACACCACCACATATCCTATTGCAGATGTGACTTGGGAGCAGTTTAAGCTTGCTTTTCGCACCGCACATGTTTCAGCTGGAGCCATGAGTCTGAAGAAGCGCGAGTTTCGCAACTTGCGCCAGGGAAATCGCTCTGTGGCCCAGTACGTGGACGACTTCAACACATTGGCACGTTATGCACCAGGAGACATGGCCGATGATGCGGCCAAGCAAGAGAAATTTCTGGAAGGACTCAACGATGAGTTGAGCATGCAGCTGGTAGTGGCTAATTTCAACAAATACCAAGAGCTGGTGGACAAGGCCCTTATTCTGGAGGGTAAACAACAACAGATTGAGAACCGCAAGCGGAAGTACACTCAGGGGAAGTTCAGCTCTGGAGCTCATCAGAAGCTTCGCTACTCCCAGTACTCAGGAAATACCGGATCAGGTACCGGTAAATTTGGAAGGCACACTCATGTTGTGCACAACCATGGAGGCCAACATCATGGAGGAAATGGGAACAACCGTCCCAACCTTGGCAATTTCAAGACTGACAATAGGAATGGGAACAACAACCAACACCGTCAAGTTCCTACTCAGAAGGATCTGAGTCACATCACCTGTTTCAAGTGCCAGAAGACAGGGCACTATGCTACTGAGTGTCCCCAGAGCAAGCAAGGCAATGGAAACGGCAACAACAACGGAAACTCCGCAGCCAAGAAGCCAAACCTTTTTCCTCGTGCCCAGGTGAACCATCTCGACGTGGAAGAAGTCTATGATCAACCCGAGACTGTGGTTGGTAAGTTTTTATTGCATTCACGTCCTGTTACAGTACTTTTTGATTCCGGTGCAACTCATTCATTCATATCAAGGGTAGTTGTGGATAAGTATGGTTTGCCCACCAAAACCCTTAGCCAGCCTATTAAGGTCAGTTCCCCAGGAGGTATGATGATGGCAGGGATAGGATGCCATGCCTTGAAACTCAATATAGGAAATCATGTTTTTCCCACCGACCTCATCGTCTTAGAGTCACAAGGATTGGATGTAATCCTAGGCATGGATTGGATGACCAAGTATGAAGGAAATCTTGATTGCCCTAGCAAGTCTGTTTCACTCACCACCCCGGAGAACAAGAGGATTAAGTATGTATCCCGACGCACACGTATGAGTGCTAGGTTAAATGCCCTCACAGGAGTTGTTCAGGAGGAAGTACCTGTGGTAAAAGATTATCTGGATGTATTTCCGGAAGAATTACCAGGAATGCCACCAGATAGGGAGATTGAGTTCCTAATAGAGCTACAGCCAGGGACAGCCCCAATTTCCAAGAGACCCTATCGGATGCCCGCAAATGATCTGTTGGAAATCAAGAAGCAAATTAAGGAGTTATTGGACAAAGGTTATATACGCCCCAGTTCTTCACCTTGGGGAGCCCCAGTTCTTTTGGTGGAGAAGAAGGATAAAACCTTGAGAATGGTAGTCGATTATCGTGCCTTGAACGAGGTGACTATCAAGAACAAGTACCCTCTGCCGATGATTAATGATTTGTTTGATCAGCTCGTAGGAGCCAAAGTATTCTCCAAGATCGATCTTCGATCAGGGTATCACCAGTTGAAAATTCGTGAACAGGATATACCCAAAACAGCTTTCACCACGAGGTATGGCTTGTATGAGTATACGGTCATGTCTTTTGGATTGACTAATGCTCCTGCCTACTTCATGAATTTGATGAACAAAGTATTCATGGAATACCTAGACAAGTTTGTTGTGGTGTTCATCGATGACATTCTGATATTCTCCAAGAACGAGGAAGAGCATAAGGAACATTTGCGTTTAGTTCTGGAGAAGCCGAGAGAGCATCAACTATATGCCAAGTTCAGCAAATGTGAATTTTGGCTGACGGAAGTCGGATTCCTTGGACATGTTATTTCCGGAGATGGAATAGCAGTGGACCCTGCTAAGGTTGAAGCCATCACCGAGTGGAAGTCCCCTACCTCGGTTAAGGAGATCCGCAGTTTCCTCGGACTTGCCGGATATTACCGGAGATTCATTGAGAATTTCTCAAAGATTGCCAAGCCCATGACAGAGTTGTTGAAGAAAGAATCCAAGTATGTTTGGACCGAGGAATGTGGACCAGTTTCCAAGAGTTAAAGGAACGTTTGGTCACAGCCCCAGTATTGATCTTGCCCGATATTCGGAAGGATTTCCAGGTTTACTGTGATGCTTCACGTCAAGGACTCGGAGGAGTACTTATGCAAGATGGAAAAGTTGTAGCCTATGCTTCCAGACAGCTACGACCTCATGAGTTGAATTATGCCACTCATGATTTGGAATTAGCAGCCGTAGTGCACGCACTCAGGACTTGGAGACATTTCCTTATCGGAAACAGTTGTGATGTTTACACCGACCATAAGAGCCTGAAGTATATTTTCATGCAGAAAGAGTTGAACCTCAGACAGAGACGATGGTTAGAGTTAATCAAGGACTATGACATGAGATTACACTACCATCCAGGTAAGGCTAATGTTGTAGCCGATGCCTTGAGTCGTAAAACTTATGTGAACACACTCACAGCTGGAGGATTACCTCAAGAGTTAGTCGATGATCTCAGTAAGCTCAAGCTAGAGATAGTTCCAAGAGGATATGTTGGTACACTGGAAATTCAGTCCACCTTGACCGAAAGAATTCGAGAAGCCCAGAAATCGGACAAGGAGATAGCTGAGATTAAACAGAGAATGGAAGATGGTAAAGCTAAAGGTTTTCGTGAGGATGAACACGGAACTTTGTGGTTTGAGAACCGAATCTATGTGCCCAATGAACCAGAGCTCAGGAAGTTGATACTTCAGGAAGCCCACGATTCACCTTACTCGATACACCCAGGCAATACCAAGATGTATCTGGATTTAAAGGAAAGTTATTGGTGGACAGGTATGAAGAAAGATGTTGCGGAACATGTTGCAAATGTGATGTTTGTCAGAGAGTAAAGGCAGAACATCAGAAACCAGCAGGGTTACTCCAACCTTTGCCGATACCAGAGTGGAAATGGGAAAAGCTTGGTATGGATTTCATCACAGGATTACCCAGGACCCGTTCAGGTTATGATTCCATCTGGGTAGTGGTAGATCGTTTGACCAAGGTAGCTCATTTCATTCCAGTGAAAACCACTTATACTAGTGCTAAGCTAGCCAAGATATATATGACCAGGATCGTATGTCTGCATGGAGTTCCGAGGAGTATCGTGTCAGATAGAGGAACAAAGTTTACCTCAAAGTTTTGGCATCAGTTACATGAAACTTTGGGTACAAGGCTAGAGTTCAGTACAGCTTTTCATCCGCAGACAGATGGACAGACTGAGAGAGTCAACCAGATTCTGGAAGACATGTTGAGAGCTTGTGCACTAGACTATGGTTCTAGTTGGGACGATAACTTGCCTTACGCAGAATTCTCATACAACAACAGTTATCAGACCAGTCTAAAGATGGCCCCTTTCGAAGCTTTATACGGAAGGAGATGCAGAACACCACTGACGTGGGATGGTGTTGGAGACCGACAACTTTTTGGTCCCGACCTTATCCGAGATTCTGAAGAGAAAGTCAAGTTGATTCGTGACAGACTCAAGATAGCTCAATCTCGACAGAAGAGTTATGCTGACAGCAAACGTAAAGAAGTGACATATGAAGTGGGAGACAAAGCATATCTTCGTGTATCCCCGCTACGAGGAATCAAGAGATTTGGTGTTAAAGGAAAATTAGCACCCAGATTCATAGGCCCCTACAAAATTCTTGAACGTAGAGGCGAAGTTGCATACAAACTGGAATTGCCGGAAGGATTATCCGAAGTTCATGATGTGTTCCATGTTTCCCAGCTGAAGAAATGTCATGCTGAGATGGCTGACATCCCTTTGCGAGACACCGTGCCCCTAGAGGCCATACAACTTGAAAGTGATCTGACTTACGAGGAGAAGCCTGTCAAGATCCTCGAGACATCCAACCGAGTTACCCGCAGCAAGATTATCAAGTTCTGTAAAGTTTTGTGGAGTCACCATACCGAGGAAGAAGCCACCTGGGAACGCGAAGAAGATCTTCGTAGAGACCATCCGCACCTATTTTCTAGCCAACCCGAATCTCGAGGGCGAGATTCATCTTAAGGTGGGTAGGTTTGTAACATCCCAAAATTTCATTTTGCAATGTTATGATTATAGTTATGCATCTAGCAGCATCATTGCTTGAATGTATGTGTTTGTTGAAATGCCTTTTCTGACTTTCTGAAAGTCCTTTCTACTTTTCCCGAAGTTGCTTTCACCTATTTGAAATTTTGGTTAAAAGTTCAAATAAGAGAGGAGGAACATGACACTCCACACCAGGGACTAATTGGTGGTTTATTTGAACCGTAATAACCAGTTGCCGACCGAGCGCAGTAACGCCTCCCTCTCTCTCTGACGCTGGACCCCACCCATCCGACCGTTTCTCTCGCGCGGTCGTCGCCTTCCTCCTTCGCGCGCGCCGTCGCCGGCAGTTTCTCCCTCCCGGATCTCTCTCCTCTCTCCACCCCGCACTCTCCAGCGCCTCTATATAAGCCGACCACTTCCCCGCATCCATTTCCCCCCCGAGCCCCTCTCTCTCTCGCCGAGACGCTGCCCCAATTGCTCGCCGGAGGTCCCACCCTCACCAGACCTCGCCGTCGAGCGTAGCCACCGTCTCCGACCACCGTTCGCCCCACCGTCGCCACCAATCGACTCCGGAGGCCCGTCGCCGTCGCCCGGACCACTTCCCCGTCTTCCCCGACCACCGGAACGCCTCGCCGTCGTCCTCGCCGCCGGCAACCTCTCCCCGTAAGCTCCCTCGACCATCGGATCCCGAATCAACTACCGTGATTAGATCGGATTTATTCCGAACCGGTATCCTCTTCCAATCGGTCGCCCGCCCGTAATCCTCGAGCGCACACCCCCCTTAGCCAATCGGACAGCGCCACGTAGCCCCCTGACCGTCGCAAATTATTTTCCTTTTTCAGTTTTTGTTTTAATTAACAGAATGTTTTTAAAAATTGTTTTGCTTATATCTTTTAATCTATTTAGTGTTTTGAGTTGATTCTTTTTGCAATAGCTCACAATTTTCATGTAGTTTCACCCTGTACTTTCAAATTTCAAATTTGAACTATAAAATTTGAATTTAATCAAATTTGCTCAAAATCTTCAAATCTGAATAACTAGAGTTTGAAAATAGATTTTGATGTGAATCTTTTTGCTACCGTTTGGTATTAGTTAGGACTATCTTCATGTTTAGTTTGAGGATTTTCAGGATATATTTGATTAGTGTTTTAACCAAAAACAGAATCTGTCTAGTATTATAATATAGTTTTATAAACTTGATTTTAATTAGTTTGTTTTAGAATTTGGTTTTATTTGTTTATTAGGTTCTGTAGTAAACACTTAGTGTCTTCACTCACTGTTAATAAAAAAATATAAATTTGCTTAGTTTAATTTTATTTAACATAGGAATCACAATGTCTTTTCAAATAGGCTTAATTTGACTAAACAACTAACTAGTAATAGTTTTGTTTTCAAACAAAGTTTTGTATATTTTGTTTCTGTTTTCTAAGACAGATTTAGTAGTAAATTATTTTTCTATCAAGAACATATTTTACTAATAAATAATAAGTTAGTTTTTCATTTCTTTTGTTAGTACAACTATAGTTGATTCATATAGTGTTTATCAAAACTTTTACAAACTTTACTAAAAGTTTTCCCAACAAAACTTAAATTGATTATATTCTGTTTATTAATAAAATATTCTATTGTTTCCTTGCTGACAACAATTGTTTTGTTATTACAAATGGTTTCATTATGTCAGTAGTGTTTTCATTCCTCACCTCCTAGTAAACAAAACTTTGTGTGTTTTCTTACTTGAGATTTGTGCATTGTTTTGTCTTGATTGTTTACTAGTTCTTGGTTGATGTTTGTGAGTTACAATATTTTGTTGTATGCTTATTGAGTGCTTGTCTGCTTCGTTAGATTATCCGGAGTGCGAAGCTTGTTACTTAGAGTAACTCATGTACGAAGATCATCAATCAGGCAAGTCACTTTGACCATGTTTACCCATGTTTTATATGCATTAGTTCTACCATCTCCCCAATTGCATGCAAGATAGGTTAGTTGGAAACTTGGTTACATTGTAATAGTATCATGTGGTAGGTACCCCCCCTCAACATCTTGACACATTGGCCCCGGGAAACGTTGTTTTACCTTTTGCTATGCTATTAGTAGACGGGGTTGGTTGTGTGATTCATGAGAGTTGAGAGAGTTAATAATTTCAAGACCTACATAATGATCAAGATTTAAGACTCCGAGTTTTCAACATACCTCTGGGTGGATGATGGTTGAACGGCACCCTGGAGAAACCAGTGGATTTGCCTAGGTGATGCTGGAGATGACCAGTATTCACGCGGAAAGGTCCACCCAGGCACAAAGAGATGGATGGATGCTTTAAAACCCAAGGCTTACCTGCACAGCCACAAGTCATTATGGGCTCTGGCTTGGTTGGATATCGTGGTGACCCTGGACAGGCGGTGCTACGAGAGGTAGAAGAACGGTAGGAAAGGATGGGCACCGACAGAGTCGCAGGGAAACCCTTTGGAAAACCATGTTTTGGTCATCCGTTTCTCAAACACCCTGAAGTGCGAGAAATCAAACGGAGGCGACCAAATCTTGTGGGGAACGTGTGCAAAACTCTACAGAGTACTTAAACCTAATCGATTAGCCGTGTCCACGGTCATGGACGACTTGAGCCAAAGGAATTGAAACTTCCGGAACTCTCAACACAATTAATATGATGATGTGGGTATTAACAATTTTGGGTATGAGAACTGGTTGGTGGAACCATCTCATTAATCAACCAACTTAGTAATATTTTGCTTAGCCCCTCTCTTGATGTAGGAAAAACTTGGCTTTACGCAAAAACTTACACCACCACCTGCCATATAAGCATATAGACTAGCTGATTATTTTCACCCCTCTCTTGTGACTTTGCCGGCATATTCCTTATGCTGACCTACACGGCTGCAACGTATCATGTTGCAGAGTACTTTTCCGACCAGGAGTGAGGACACGTTCTATGCTCAGTGAGATGCCCTTGGAGTCAGATGGACTCATCTACCTTCGACGCTTCCGCAAGATTTAGATATTCTCATGAGTTGGCCTTTGGCCACTTTATTGTAATATTATTGTAATAAAGGACTCGATATGAGATTTCGTTTAATATAATGCTGTGTGATTTCCCTTTGATATATACATTGATGTACTGTGTGTGTACCAGCATGATCTTGGGATGGTACGGAAACACCGGAGAATTGACCTTTCAGGTCGGGTCGTTACAGTATTGACCGTAGAGGTGTCTCGGTCATGTCTACATAGTTCTCGAACCTGTAGGGTCTGCACACTTAAGGTTTGGTGATGTTTCAGTAGTATAGAGTTACGTATGGTGCTGACCGAAGGTTATTAGGAGTCCCGGATGAGATCCCGGACGTCACGAGGAGCTCCAGAATGGTTCAGAGGTAAAGATTGATATATAGAAGTCCTATTTTGGTTGCCGGAAAAGTTTCGGGCTCATCGGTAGTGTACCGGGAGTGCTGGTAGTGTACCGGGAGACCATCAGGAGGGGTATTTCGATCTTTGGGAGCCAAGCCTCCTCCTCCTCTCCTCCTATATATACTAGAGTCTTTTAGGGTTTTGGCACAAGTTTTTCAGCCACGTGCTACCCATTCCTCTAGTGCATAGTTTCTCCTCTAGATTGGATTTCTGAGTGCTTAGGCGAAGCCCTGCCGGAATAGCTCCACCACCATCGCTGTCGCGTCGTCGTGCTGCCAGAGAACTCGTCTACCTCTCGCTCCCTCTTGCTGGACCAAGAAGGCGGAGATCATCATCAAGTTGTACATGTGCTGAACACGGAGGTGCCGTCCGTTCGGCGCTAGATTGGAAGGACTGTGATCAAGAACGCAAGACAGATTGTGATGAGATTGCGGGACAGATCGTGATGAGTTCGCGGGACGGATTGTGATTGGATCACGAGAGGGATCGTGATGAGATCGCGGGACACTCGGTCATTTGGATCACGAAGACATTCGACTACACCAACCGTGTTTCTTAATGCTTCCCGCTTAGCGATCTGCAAGGGTATGTAGATCCACTCTCGCTCTCGTAGATGCTCATCAACATGGATAGGTCTTGCGTGAACATAGGAAATTTTTTGTTTCCCATGCGACGTTCCCCAACAGTGGCATCATGAGCTAGGTCTATGTGTACATGAGATCTCGAGTAGAACACAAAGTGTTTGTGGGCATTGATGCTTAGATTGGTTCCTCCCTTGGTCGCGTTTTGGCTGAGCGGTATTGTGGGATGAAGCGGCCCGGACCAACCTTACATGTACGCTTACGAGAGACCGGTTCCATCCGCTAACGTGTAACCTTGCTGCACAAAGATGGTTGGCGGGTGTTTGTTTCTCCTACTTTAGTTGGATCGGATTCGACAAAGGCGGTCCTTGAGAAGGTTGAAAAGAAACTTATGTATCACCGTTGTGGTTTTTGCATAGGTGAGAATTGTTCTTCCTAGATACCCGTAGCAGCCACGTAAAACATGCAACAACAATTGTAGGATGTCTAACTTGTTTTTGCAGGGTATGTCGTGATGTGATATGGCCAATTACATGATGAGATATATGTGATGTATGAGATGATCATGTTTTGTATAGAATATCATGACTTGCATGTCGATGAGTATGGCAACTTGCAGGAGCCATAGGGTTGTCTTTAATTATTGTATGACCTGCATGTCAATCATTAAGCGCTATGTAATGCTTTACTTTATCGCTAAACTGTAGCAATAGTAGTAGAAGCATGGTGGGCGTGACAACCCCAATGGCGACACATTGATGGAGATGAAGATGATGGAGATTAGGGTGTCATGCCGGTGACGATGGAGATCATGCCGGTGCTTTCAAGATGGAGATCAAAAGCACAAGTTCATGGCCATATCATGTCACTTATGATTTGCATGTGATGTTAATCCTTTTATGCACCTTGTTTTTATTAGGACGATGGTAGCATTATAAGGTGATACCTCACTTAAATTTCAAGGTAAAAGTTGTGTTCTCCCGAGTGTGCACCGTTGTGAAAGTTCGTCATGTCGAGACACCACGTGATGATCGGGTGTGATAGACTCTACGTTCACATACAACGGGTGCAAGCCAGTGTTGCACATGCAGAACACTCGGGTTAAACTTGACAAGCCTAGCATGTACAGACATGGCCTCGAAACACAAGAGACCGAAAGGTCGAACATGAGTCATATAGTAGATATGATCAACATGATGATGTTCACCATTGAAACCACCTCAACTCACATGATGATTGGACTTGAGTTGGTGAATTTGGATCATGTATCACTCGAATGACCGGAGGGATATCAATTTGAGTGGGAGTTCTTAAGTAATATGATTAATTGAACTCATTATCATGAACATAGTCAGTAGTGTCTTTGCAAAATTATGTTGTAGATTACTAGCTCACGTTGTAGCTCCCTTTAATTTTTATTTGTTCCTAGAGAAATAGAGTTGAAAGATGATGGTAGCAATATTGAGAACTGGGTCCATGATCTGAGGATTGTCCTCATTGTTGCATAGAAGGCTTATGTCCTTAATGCACCGCTCGGTGCACCAACCCGTCGAGCGTCGTCTGTAGATGTTGTGAACACCTGACAAGCATGTTCCGATGACTACTTGATAGTTTAGTGCGTCATGCATTACGGCTTAGAAATGAGGCTCCGAAACGTTTTGAAAGTCACGGGACATATGAGATGTTCTAAGAGCTGAAATTGGGATCTCAGGCTCGTGCCCGTGTTGTGAGATATGAGATCTCCAACAAAGATTCTTTGTCTGTAAGATGAAGGAGAATAGCTCAATCGTTGAGCATGTGCTCAGATTGTCTGGGTGCTACAATCGCTTGAATCGAGTGGGAGTTGATCTTCCAGATAAGATAGTGATTGATAATAGTTCTCCAAGTCACTGTCACTAAGCTAATAGAACTTGGTGATGAACTATAAAATGCCAGGGATAGAAATAATGATCCCTGAGCTATTCACGATGTTTGACACCGCGAAAGTAGAAATCAAGAAGGAGCATCAAGTGTTGATGGTTAGTAAAACCACTAGTTTCGAGAAGGGCAAGGGCAAGGAGGGAAACTTCATGGATGGCAAGTCAGTTGCTGCTCCAGTGAAGCAACCCAAAGTTCAACCCAAACCCGAGACTAAGTGCTTCTATTATGAGGTGAACGGTCGCTAAAGCGGAACAACCCTAGATACTTGGTAGATAAGAAGGCTGGCAAAGTCGACACAAGTATATTTGATATACGTGTTATTGATGTGTACCTTTCTAGTACTCCTAGTAGCACTTGGGTATTGGATACCGGTTCGGTTGCTGAATGTTAGTAACTCGAAATAAAAGCTACGGAATATAGAGAACTAGCTAAGGGTGAGGTGATGATGTGTGTTGGAAATGTTTCCAAGGTTGATATGATCAACATCGCACGCTCTCTCTACTTTCAGGATTAGTGACGAACCTAAATAAATGTTATTTGGTGTTTGCGTAATGCCTGAAGTTAATTAGATCGTGTTTGTTGCAATACGATTATTTATTTAAGTCAGAGAATAATGGTTATTCTGTTTACATGAATAATACCTTCAATGGTCATACACCCAATGAGAGTGGTTTGTTGAATCTTAATCGTAGTAATACACATGTTCATAACATTGATGCCAAAAGATACAAAGTTAATAATGATAGTACCACATACTTGTGGCACTTCCGCTAAATGTCATATTGGTATAAAGCACATGAAGAAACTCCATGCTGATGGATCTTTGGACTCATTCGATTTCGAATCGGTTGAGACATGCGAACCATGCCTCTTAGGCAAGATGACTAAGGACCCCGTTTTCCGGATTGATGGAGCGGGCAAGTGATTTATTGGAAATGATACATGTTGATGTATGCAATCCGATGAGTCTTGTAGCGTGCGGTGGATATCATTATTTTCTTACCTTCACTGATGATTTGAGGAGATATAGTGTATATTTACTTAATGAACACAAGTCTGAATCATTTGAGAGGTTCAAGGAAATTCAGAGTGAAGTTTAAAGATCATTGTGACAAGAAGATAAAAATGTCTGCGATATGACCGTGGAGGTGAATATCTGAGTTACGAGTTTGACATACAAATTTAGACGATGTGAAAGTTGTTTCACAACTCACGCCACCTGGAACACCATAGTGCGATGGTGTGTCCGAACGTCGTAGTCGTGCTCTATTGGATATGGTGCGAACTATGATGTCTCTTATCGATTTGCCACTATATTTTTGGGGTTATGCATTAGAGACAACTACATTCACTTTAAATAGGGCACCATCTAAATCCGTTGAGATGACACTGTGTGAATTATGGTTTTATAGAAACCTAAACTGTCATTTCTTAATGTTTGGGGCTGCGACGCTTGTGTGGAAAAATGTTTTCACCTAATGAGCTCGAACCCAAAGCGAACAAATGCATCTTCATAGATTACCCTAAGAACAGTTGGGTGAACCTTCTATATCAGATCCAAGCATAAAGTGTTTGTTGCTAAAACGGGTCATTTCCCGAGAAAAAGTTTCTCTCGAAAGAATTGAGTGGGAGAGTAGCGCAACGCAGGAAGATGTTTCTCTAAAGCCTACGTTAGTTGAAGAGGAAGTTAATGATGATGATCATGAAGCTTTGGATCAAGTTACTATCGAACCTCATAGGTCGACAAGGACGTGTACTGCTCCTGAGTGGTACGACAACCCTGTCTTGGAGGTCATGTTGTTGGACAACAATGAACCTATGAGCTATGGAGAAGCAATGATGAGCCCGGATTCCGATAAATGGTTAGAGGCCAGGAAATCCGAGGAAGGATCCATGTATGAAAACCAAGTATAGACTTTGGTAGACTTGCTCGTTGGACGGCAGGTCGTCGAGTACAAATGGACCTTTGAGATGATAACAGAGGCTGATGGTAAATGTCACCATTTATAGAGCTCGACTTGTCGCAAAGAAGTTCCCGACAAGTTCAAGGAGTTGACTGTGATGAGACTTTCTCACTCGTAGCGATGCTAAAGTTTGTTAGAATTATGTTAGCAGTTGCTGCATTTTTCAATTATGAAATCTGGTAGATGTATGACAAAACATTGTTTCCTTAACAGTTTACTTGAGGAAAGGTTGTATGTGATACAACCAGAGGGTTTTGTCAGTCTTAAGGATGCTTAAAGGTGTGCGAGATCTAGCAATCCATCTAAGGACTAAAGCAAGCATCTCGGAGTTGGAATATACACTTTGATGAGGTGAGCAAAGTTTGGTAGTTTATACAAGGTTTAAGAGAAACTTGTATTTACAATAAAGTGAGTGGGAGCACTATAGAATTTCTAATAAGTATATGTGGATGACATATTGTTGATCGGAAAATGTAGAATTTCTGGAAAGCATAAACGGTTGTTTGAAAAGTGATTTTCAAAGGAAGACCTGGATAAAAGCTACCTAACTGTTGAGCATCAAGATCTATAGAGATAGATCAAGATGTTTAATGAGACTTTCAATGAATACATACCTTGACAAGATTTTGAAAGAGTTCAAAATGGATCAGTCAGAGAAAGAATTCTCGCCTGATTTGTAAGGTGTGAGGTTGAGTGAGACTCAAAGCTCAACAACGGCATAAGAAAGGGAAAGGACAAATGTCGTCCCCTATGCCTTAGCCATAGGCTCTATATTATGCCATGCTGTGTACCGCACCTGGTGTGTGCCTTGCCATGAGTCTATCAAGGGGTACAAAAGTGATCCAGGAGTGGATCACTAGACAGCGGTCAAGATTATCCTTAGTAACTAAAAGACTAAGGAGATGTTTCTCGTTTATGGAGGTGATAAAGAGTTCATCGTAAAGATTTACGTCGATGCAAGCTTTAACACTAATCCGGATGACTCTTAGTAGCAATCCGGATACGTATAGTGGAGGAGCCATTTGTAATAGTACCAGTGGAGTGTGGTAGCAGTGTTTACAATTTGACATAGAGATTTGCAAAGTACACTCGGATCTGAATGTCGCAGACCCATTGACTATAAGACCTCTCTCACATGCAAAGCATGATCGAGCCCCAAAACTCATTGGGTGTTAGATTCATAACAATGCGAATCACATGGTGATGTGAACTAGATTATTGACTCTAGTGCAAGTGGGAGACTATTGTAAATATGCCCTAGAGGTAATAATAAATTATCTATTATCATATTTCCTTGTTTATGATAATCGTTTATTATCCATGCTATAATTGTATTGATCGGAGACTAAGATGCATGTGTGGATACATAGACAAAACCACGTCCCTAGTATGCCTCTAATAGACTAGCTCATTGATCAAAGATGGTTAAGGTTTCCTGGCCATGGACATGAGATTTCATTTGATAACGAGATCACATCAATCGGAGAATGGTGTGATGGACAAGACACAAACTACAAACGTAGCATATGATCGTGTCAGTTAATTGCTACTGTTTTCTGCATGTCAAGTATCTGTTCCTATGACCATGAGATCATGCAACTCACTGACACCGGAGGAGTGCCTTCTGTGTATCAAACGTCGCAACGTAACTGGGTGACTATAAAGGTACTCTACAGGTATCTCCGAGGGTGTCTGTTGGGTTGGCATGGATCAATACTGGGATTTGTTACTCCGTGTGACGGAGAGGTATCTCAGGGCCCACTCGGTAATACAACATCACAATAAGCCTTGCAAGCAATGTGACTAAGTGTTAGTCACGGGATCTTGTATTACGGAATGAGTAAAGAGACTTTCTGGTAACGAGGTTGAACTAGGTATGGAGATACCGACGATCAAATCTCGGGCAAGTAACATACCGAAGAACAAAGGGAACATCATACAGGATTAACTGAATCCTTGACATAGAGGTTCGACCGATAAAGATCTTCGTAGAATATGTTGGAACCAATATGGACATCCAGGTCCCTCTATTGGTTATTGACCGTAGAGGTGTCTCGGTCATGTCTACATAGTTCTCGAACCCGCAGGGTCTGCACACTTAAGGTTTGGTGACGTTTCGGTAGTACAGAGTTATGTATGGTGGTGACCGAAGGTTGTTCGGAGTCCGCAATGAGATCGTGGACATCACGAGGAGCTCCGGAATGGTCCGTAGGTAAAGATTGATATATAGGAAGTCCTATTTTGGTCGCCGGAAAAGTTTTGGGCTCATCGGTAGTGTACCGGGAGTGCCGGTAGTGTACCGTTAGACCATCGGGAGGGGTATTTCGACCCAAGAGGCTACATGGGCTGTGGAAGGATAAATACCAGACCTTAGTGGGCTGGAGGAAGTCCCACAAAGGTCCCATGCAGATGGGAAGAAAAATCCCAAAAGGAAAAAGGTGGAAAAAGGCAAAAAGGCTAAATTAGGAAGGAGTCATAATCCTACTAGGAGTGGAGGAGGACTCCTCCCTCCTGGTTCAGCCAACCCAAGGGCTGGCTCCTTGGGAGCCAAGCCTCCTCATCCTCTCCTCCTATATATATTAGAGGGTTTTAGGGTTTTGGCATAAGTTTTTCAGCCATGTGCTACCCGTTCCTCCAGTGCATAGTTTCTCCTCTAGATCGGATTTCTGCAGTGCTTAGGCGAAGCCCTGCCGGAATAGCTCCACCACCATCGCCGCAGCGCCGTCGTGCTGCCGGAGAACTCGTCTACCTCTCCGCTCCCTCTTGCTAGACCAAGAAGGCAGATATCGTCATCTAGCTGTACGTGTGCTGAACGCGGAGGTGCCGTCCGTTCGGCGCTAGATCGGAAGGACCGTGATCAAGATCGCGAGACGGATCGTGATGAGATCGCGGGACGGATCATGATGAGTTCGCGGGATGGATCGTGATTGGATCACAGGATGGATCGTCATGATATCGCGGGACGGTCGGCGATTTGGATCGCGAAGACGTTCGACTACACCAACCGCGTTTCTTAACGCTTCCCGCTTAGCGATCTACAAGGGTATGTAGATCCACTCTCCCTCTCGTAGATGCTCATCACCATGGATGGGTCTTGCGTGAACGTAGGAAACTTTTTGTTTCCCATGCGATGTTCCCCAACAGATATTGGGATTGGATAGGGCGAGAAAAGTTCTAAAGTGAACAGTCAAATAAAATAAGGATATTATTGAGCTTATTTATATAAGTAAAAACTTGATATCTGCTCTACCCCTTGATCATATCTCCCCCTTTGCATAAGCATGTAACTCTCCCTTTAGCATGAAGCTTTGTTATTCTCCCCATTTGGCATTTATTTCCAAAAAGGTAAAATATAGGAGTAGTTACACGGATCATTGACAAGGAAGGGATCCTCGAGAACAAGGGTCATTGAAAGTAGGGTTCATAGAAAAGAACTGAGGGAATCATTGAAGGTAAGTTCTCTCCCTGCGGCAAATAGTAGTGAGGTCTTGTTGAGTCTTCTCCTCCTTTGAGCTAGGGATCCTTGAATAAAGAATTTCTCCCCCTAAGTTTTTATTGTTATTTTCCCCCTAAGTTTTTTTGAGAAGGCATCATCGAAGTAACAGAAGAAGGACAGATAAGAGAAGAAAAACAAATCGGTGACTCCGAGACAGATAGATCGGTGGTACTGAGATTTTGTAGTGCAGCTTGTCTGCAATTCCGATAGAACTGAGATATCTGAGTCGGCGGCTCCGAGGCTAAAACAGAAAGAAAGGAATAAGGGACCAAGTTACTATTTTCAAAGAGTCAAAAGAAAATATTTTCAAAGGAAAGAGAAGGACATCATTTAGAGAAGATTTGAGTGGTTACGAGAGATCTTCCAAATAGAGAACAAACCACACAAGATTCTTAACTAGATGATGGGCGGTGACTAGGTCACCTATATTATATTATATTGACTTAGGATCCACGCAAGAATACTTGATCATAGGTCATACTCTACGTTAAGCTCAAAATGGGGTTACCATTTTTCGACTAAGCCTTTTAATGTCTTCATATCACTTGAGTTGCTTTAGCTCATGACTTGGAGTAAAGTCTTTTGAAGGATATGAGTGCATACCTTTGAGTGATGTTGATGACGTTGCTCATAGGTGAACTTGTTGAGGATGCTCGAGGTTGATGAAGAACATCTTGAGTTGGGAGCAATCCTTCTTGTTCTAGTAGACTTGTTACCTACAAAGGTTAGTCATGCAAGGAAGAACAATAGGTATATCCATTTGACATGATACCAATTGAGATTTTGCAATAATGATCAAGTATATGTCAAGGATATGTTTTTGTTGTCTTCTTCCATCCGTCATCAAGAGGCATTGTGGATACTTGGTCAAGACATGATTGCTTCTGATTGGAGTTGGTTGAAATCTCGTGGAATGAAGTTCTTCCAAGTACATACAAACGATTAGATGCAATACAAGGAAGCATAGAATTCCATGGCATAAGATAACATGTTAGGAATATCATGGAAGTATCAAGAAGGCTCATCCCTTGCAAGCATCTGAGTGAGTCTAGCTCAAGTTTGAAGCATCAAGGACGTTCAATTCACTCATCAAGTGACAAAAAGTTTGCTCATCAAGTGGCTTAGTAAAGATATCTGCCAATTGCTTGTTAGTATGAACATGCTTAAGATTAATATCTCCTTTGGCAACATGATCACGAATGAAATGATGTCGAACTTGAATAATCTTAGTTCGAGAATGTTGCACAGGATTATGATCAATCTTAATAGCACTTTCATTGTCACAAAGTAATGGAACATTTTTAACATGGATTCATAATCCTTAAGCGTTTGTGTCATCCATAGTAATTGCACACAACAAGATCCAGCAGCAATATACTCAGCTTCAGCAGTAGATAGTGATACCGAGTTTTGTTTCTTGGAGGACCAAGACACAAGAGATCTAGCCAAAAATTGACAAGTACCCAAGGTGGATTTTCTATCAACCTTGTCACCGGCATAGTCTGAATCAGAACAACCAACAAGGTTAAAAGAAGATCCCTTGGGATACCAAATGCCAAAGTTTGGTGTTTGTATCAAGTATCTTACAATACTTTTCACGGCCAAAAGATGACACTCCTTAGGTGCAGCTTGATATCTAGCACACATGCAAACACTAAGCATAATATCAGGACGAGATCCACATACATATAGCAATGAACCAATCATAGATCGATAAACCTTTTGATCAATCGGCTCATCCTTCTTGGTAAGATCAACATGTCCACTAGTTGGCATGGGAGTTTTCATACCTTTGCACTCCTGCATGTTGAACTTCTTGATCAAGTCCTTGGTATACTTAGTTTGAGAGATGAAAGTTCCTTCTTTTGATTGCTTGATTTGCAATCCAAGAAAGAATTTCAGCTCACACATCATGGACATCTCATACTTCTCGGACATCAACCTTCCAAATATTTCACTAAATTGAGGATTAGTGGAACCAAAGATAATATCATCCACATATATTTGGCACACAAATAATTCACCATTAACTCTCTTAGTGAAGAAGGTTGCATCAATTGCACACAAATATTTGTAGGTTTCTAAAACTACAAATTTTCCTTTCATAATTATTACTTTATGTTCGCTCTAAGAACTAAAGCCTTTACATGCATGTTTATGCAGCTTAGAAATTTTTGATTATGTTGAGTTTGTTTGTAATAATCTTCACATGATCTGAGGGGTCATGTTAATATTTTCGAAATACTTCTACCAATATTTTTGTCAAATAGACGGGCGCGACAACGCGCGCCTATCATGATCTAGTATATATAATTTTTGGTCTCGTGAAGGAGAAAGCATCGCTCTAGCTTGGTGGAGGCTTAAGTCAATGTTATATTCATGCCCCAATCATGATGTCCGAAGAGAAGTTATTATTCAAAATTCTATGCTTGGCTTTCTCGTAATGATCAAATTCATGCTTGATACTTCTTGTACTGGTTCTTTTATGAAGAAGACTATTGAGTTCACAAGGGATCTCTTAGAAAGAATTAAACACAACTCTGAATATTGGGAACTCGACGAAGGTAATGAGTTAGGTATTAATATTGAATTTGATTGTGTTAAATCTTTTATCGATACTGATGCTTTTCAAAAGTTTAACACTAAATATGGACTTGACTTTGAGATAGCAGACTCTTTTTGTGAATCATTTGCTGCTCATGTTGATGTCCCAAAGGAGAAGTGGTTTAAATATCACCCCCTATTAAAAAAGAAATTAAAGAACTGTTCATATCTAAAGAAGAAACTATCCTTTACAATGTTGATCCAGGTGTGCCTAATACTTATATTGAAAAACCACCTTTCCCTGTTAGGATAAAGGAACATGCTAAGGTATCAATTGTGGTTCACAAGAGTAATATTAGACCACCTAAGGCCTCTAAACAAATTGAAGTAGAACCTAGTCTTGATGTGGTTAAAGATCTCTTGGTAGAAAATATTGATGGGCATGTTATTTACTTCTGTGATGAAGCTGTTCGAATTGCTAAACCCGATGAAAAAGACAAACATAGAGCCGTAGTTGACATGCCCGTTGTCTGAGTTAAAATAGAAGATCATTGTTCTAATGGATTATATGACTTAGGTGCTAGTGCGACTGCTTTTACTATTACTTTAACCAAGAAATTATGAATGACGTAGCACCTTCTGAAATAGAAGATATTGATGTTACTATTAAACTTGTTAATAGAAGTCTTGTGTGGGAAAATAAAATATCCGACTGATTTTCTAGTTCTTGGTTCCCCACAAGATGATTTTTCCCATTATCTTCGGTAGACCTTTCTTGAACACTGTTAATGCTAAGATAGATTGTCAAAAGGAAACTATGAGTGTTGATTTTGGTGATGTGTCTCATGATTTTAATTTTTCCAAGTTTAGTAGACAACCTTGTGATAAAGAATTATCTAGTAAGGATGAAATAATTGGTCTTGCTTCTATTGATGTTCCTCCTACTGACCCACTAGAACAATATTTGCTAGACCACGAAAATGATATGCACTTGCATGAAAAAAATGAGATAGATAAAATTTTCTTTGAACAACAAACTCTACTAAAACTTTTTTTCCTATTGAAACTCTGGGACGTCCTCCTCCACCTAAAGGTGATCCTGTGTTTGAATTAAAACATCTGCCTGACCCTCTGAAGTATGCTTATCTTCATGAGAAAAATATATATCCTATTATTATTAGTGCTACGTTTCAGAACATGAAGAATAAATATTATTAAAAATTATGTGGAAGCACCGGGATGCTATTGGATATACTCTTGATGATCTTAACGACATTAGTCCCACTCTATGTCAGCACAAGATGAGTATGGAACCTGATGCTAAACCCGTTGTTGATCCCAACAACAATTAAGTCCCAAGATGAAAGAAGTGGTAAGAACTGAAATATTAAGGCTTCTGGAAGCAGGTATAATCTATCCCATAACTGATAGTAGATGGGTAAGTCCCGTTCATTGTGTCCCTAAGAAAGTAGGTATTATGGTTGTTCCTAATGATAAAAATGAACTTATCCCATAGAGAATTTTTACTGGCTATAGAATGGTAATTGATTTTAGAAAATTAAATAAAGCTACTAGAAATGATCATTACCCTCTGCCTTTTATTGATCAAATGCTTGAAAGTTATCTAAGCACACACACTTTTGTTTCCTGGATGGATATTCTGGTTTCTCTCAAATACATGTCTCACAATCTGATCAAGAGAAAACCACCTTTACTTGTCCTTTTGGAACCTATGCGTATAGATGTATGCCTTTTGGAACCTATGCCTTTCAAAGATGTATGACTGCTATATTCTTTGATTTTTGTGAAAAGATTGTGGAGGTTTTCATGGATGATTTTTCCATTTACGAAACTTCTTTTGATGATTTCTTAAGCAACCTTGATCGAGTTTTGTAGAAATGTGAACAAACTAATCTCATCTTGAATTTGTAGAGGTGCCACTTTATGGTTAATGAAGGTATTGTCTTGGGGCATAAAATCTCCGAACAAGGTATTGAGGTGTATCAAGCTAAAGTAGATGCTATTGAGAAAATGCCATGTCCTAAAGATACTAAAGGTATTCGAAGTTTCCTTGGTCATGCTGGTTTCTATAGGATATTTCTTAAAGACTTCTCAAAATTTCTAGGCCTCTTACTAATATTTTACAAAAGGATATTCCCTTTGCTTTTGATAATGATTGTGTGGAAGCCTTTGAAACACTTAAGAAAGCCTTAACCACTACACCTATTGTTCAACCACCTGATTGGAACTTGCCTTTTGAATTTGTGTGTGATGCTAGTGATTATGCTGTTGGTGCTGTCTTAGGACAGATATTTGATAAGAAATTAAATGTTATCCATTATGCTTGCAAAACTCTAAACAATGCCCAAAGAAATTATGCTACTACTGAAAAAGAATTTTTAGCAGTTGTGTTTTCTGATAAATTTAGATCTTATATTGTTGATTCCAAAGTTATTGTTCACACTAATCAAGCTGCTATAAAATATCTTATGAAAAAGAAAGATGCTAAACCGAGGTTCATTAGGTGGGTTCTTTTGCTTCAAGAACTTTATTTACATATTACTGATACGAAAGGAGCTGAGAACCCCATAGTTGATAACTTGTCTAGGTTAGAAAGTATTCTTGATGACCCACTATCTATTGATGATAGTTTTCCTGGTCAACAATTAGCTGCAATAAATGTTTCTCAAAAAAATCCATGGTATGTTGATTATGCTAATTACATTGTTGCTAAATATATTTCACCTAGTTTCACATACCAACAAAAGAAAAATAATTCTTCTATGATTTAAGACATTACTTTTGGGATGACCCACATCTTTATAATGAACATGTAGCTGGTATTATAAGACATTGTGTACCCTAGCATGAACAGGAACAAATCCTATGGAAATGTCATTCCGAAGCTTATGGAGGACATCATGCGGGAGATAGAACTGCTCATAAGATATTGCAATCTGGTTTTTTGTCCTACTCTCTTCAAGGATACATGTAAGTTTGTCTTGTCTTGTGATGAATATCAAAGAATTGGTAATATCGGTAAGCATCAGGAAATGCTTATAAATTATTCACTTGTTGTTAAACCATTTGATGTTTGGGGTTTTGATTATATGGGACCTTTTCCTTCCTCTAATGGGTATACTCATATTTTGGTTGTTGTTGATTATGTCACTAAGTGGGTAGAAGCTATTCCAACTAGTAGTGCTGATCATAACACTTCCATTAAAATGCTTAAAGAAGTTATTTTTCCAAGGTGTGGACTCCTAGATATCTAATGACTCATGGTGGTTCACATTTTATACGTGGCGATTTCCGTAAAATGCTTGCTAAATATGATGTTGACCATAGAATTCCATCACCCTATAATCCTCAATCTAGTGGTCAAGTGGAACTTAGCAATAGAGAAATAAAATTAATATTACAAAAAAATGTCAATAGGTCTTGAAAGAATTGGTCTAAGAAATTAGATGATGCACTTTGGGCTTATAGAACAACTTATATAAATCCTATGGATATGTCTCCATACAAGATGGTATAAGGAAAAAACTTGTCATTTGCCTCTAGAGTTAGAACATAAATCATTTTGGGCAATTAAAGAACTCAATTATGACTTCAAACTTGACGGTGAAAATAGGTTATTTGATATTAGCTTGTTAGATGAATGGAGAACCAAGCTTATGAAAATGCCAATTTACTTAAAGAAAAAGTTAAAAGATGGCATGACAAAAGAATCCAAAAGCGAGAATTCAAAGTTGGAGAATATGTTCTTTTGTACAATTCTCGTTTCAAATTTTTGCAGGAAAACTTCTCTCCAATTGGGAAGGACCATATGTTATCGAAGAAGTTTATCGCTTTGGAGATATCAAGATTAATAATGACGAAGGTACTAAGCCGAAGGTGGTCAATGGAAAAAGAATTAATCACTATATCTCAGGTATGCCTATTAATTTTGAAAGTAATGTTATCCAAACCATGACACCAGAGGAACACATAGGAGAAACCTTCCAGAACACTCCAGAATTGTGAAAAGTAAGAGGTACGTGATACGGTAAGTAAACGGACTGCGAAAAATTCACAGAAATGTTTTCTTTCAGTTCTAGAATATTTTAAATTTTTGGAAAGTAAAAGATAAACAAGAAGGCAACCGAGGTGATCACGATACACCAGGGCAGACCTGCCCTCCCTGACACGCCCTGGTGGGTGGTGCCCACCTCGGGAACCTTCCCGACTCCGTTTTCCTTCCGTTTGCTTGATTTCCAAGCATAAAAATTCCCTATATATACCCCCGATTGTTTTTACCACCGCATCACGAGAGTTTTCTCTATTCTTGTTTTGTGTTATTTTCCTAGCAGATCTATCAACCCAGGCATCATGTCTTCTTTCTCCCCTAATAACGTACAAGAGGATGCTTGGTTGGTAAAGATGGAGCTAAAGAGAGAAGAGCCAAAAGAAGCAAATAAGGAGAACAAGGGCAATGAAGCTATGGAGGATCAAGCTTGAGAAGGAGGGCAACACATGCCCACAGAACGGGAGGAAGAAGAAGATATCCTTCGGCCTTATTATCGTCATCTCTCCCATATTGAAATTGAAGCTTTTAGGGATTTTGAAGCGGTTCGTGTTCAGAATAAATTCCTCACTCGTGAAATATTTTGCTAGAGGAGCACATCATCACCCTTAGGAGCGTCATCCACAAATTGAAGTATTTACTGGAGCTAAAGTGTGACACTTCATCACCACCACATTCATCATCACCACCACCAAAGGAGACTTGAGTACACGGGTATGGGCACTCCCCTTGGCTTGAGCAAATCTTGGGGGAGATGCCCCGGTATCGTATCACCATTACTTCTTAATTTTTCTTTTTTTATTTCAGTCCATAGCTTTTTCGTGATTTAGTTAAATAAAAGTCTAGTGTGATTTATTTTCGAGTGCTAGTTTTATGATCTATCTATCTATGCAATCGAGTGAGAGTTATATAATAAAGTTAGTTTCAGGTTTTGCCTCTTTATTTTTTGTTGCAATCATAATAAAAGACATAAATGAGAAAGATCATATGCTAATCTTATGGTGAGTAATGACATCACATAAAGAGAAGTATAAGTGGTAAAATTTACTGGAGATTGGCAAACATAGCATTAGTCAATGATGCAACCCATGAAAGAATTAATTAGGGAAGCAAAGATTCACATGCATATATACTATCTTGGACATCTTTTATGACTGTGAGCCCCCATTAAATTTTATATGCCAAAATTGTTGACGTTGGACAAGGAAGACAACGTAATGATATATGTTTGTTCATATTCACACAGAAGTTGTATTGTCATAGATCCTTCAACATGTGGTGCTTGCTCAATATCTTTGCTAGCCAAATAATTCGCACTAAGTAGAGATACTATTTCTGGATTAAAAACCTCAAACCCAAAATCATGCTTGAGAGTCCACCATACATACCTATGGATTGAATAAGATTCTTCAAGTAAGTTGTCATCAGTGCACCAAGGCAATAAAAATTGCTTCTAAAAGTGTTGGATCAATTAGTGTAAGAGAAAATTGAGTGTTGCACGAACTAGTGATGGCAAAGTAATAAAAGCGGCAGACTGCATAATAAAGGTTGCTATCACAAGGGGCAATACAACATGACGTTATTTTGCGCTAAGGGATTTGGCATATAAACTAAAAAGCGCATGACAACATTTGCTTCCCTCCATGAAGGGCCTATCTTTTACCTTTAAGTATTTACTTTTATGCAAGATTCAAAGTATTCTTCCCTATTCCTTTTTATTTTTCTCCTTTTGCAAGCATCATGTGGTGAGGAAAGATCTAGGCACATATATCTAGCTGGATATGAGTGAGCATGAGTTATTATTGTTGACATCACCCTTGAGGTGAATACGTTGGGAGGAAAAACTATAAGCCCCTATCTTTCTATGTGTCCGGTTGAAACTTTTTGCTCATGGGTAAGTTGTGAGTGTTAGCAATCATGGAAGACTAAATGATGCTCGAGTATGTGGACTTGCCAAAAGGCTACGATAAGAGACCCTTCCTGAAAATATGATGAATTGTAGTTGCAAAGTTCACCGAGAACATAGTTTGTTGGTGTCCAATAAGGTTTATTCTTTATAGTTCCATGTTGTGATGAATTGTTACTTGCTCATAAGAAGTTATATGATGTTGTTATGAAATAAAAGTTATATGTTAAAGTTTATTGTTGTTATGATAATAAGCATGATGCTACTATGTCCGTATTTTGTTTTTATCGACGCCTCTCTCTCTCAAATCATGTGGATATGTTCCTCGATATCGGCTTTCGCTTGAGGACAACCGAGATCTAAGCTTGGGGGAGGTGATATGTCCATTTTGCATCATTTTTTCCTACAATTATTTATAACATTTTTATGAACAATAATGTTTTGGGGAGTAATTCTAATGGCTTTTCTCGCATAATTTGCAAGGTTTGCACAAAAAGGGAGAATACCGATAGTTGGAATTTTGGGAATGAAAAAGCTTATCAGAGATACCTATTCTGCACATCCACAATGGAGCTGAAACTTTACGGAGAATTTTTATGGAATATACGAAAAATACTGGAGCAACAATCTACTGGAGGGGGCCACCTGGTGAGGAACATAAACCAGGGCGCGCCCTGGTGGGTGTTGTCGGGGTACACAAACATGGGTGTTTATTTCCCCCTGACTTGTGCACGGGCGATAAGCCTCCGACAGAATGGCCTGAGCTTGCCAGGGAAAGCTACTACCACGAAAAACCAGCATTCAAGACCAAGACTCTGATAGAAGCAGTATAAGACGATCGGCCACCGCTCCACCGCATCGCGACGCTAGTCATTTGTTGATGTGGTTTCGAGCCCCCAGGTGGCTAAATTGCTCTCGCTAAGCACGGGGTGACTCGCTGGAAGACAAATTATGCTCGATTGACACCCATCCAGAGGTGTGTCAACACATTGAGCAATAGTTAGCTAAAGTGGTGGTAGAAGCCTACTAGGAATACATCTCGCACGCCACCTAGACTAGCATTTATGGCATTCTGTCCTAAGTGCAAGAGTTAGGTATGATAGCGATGTTGCCTATCTAATCACTAGGTAATGTGTGTTTTGCCACTGTGGTTGGCACCTTTGGACACTTCTACTCGCGTAGCAGCTCCCCCGAAGACAATCTTGCCGTGTTTGAGCATTGCGTGTCCTTCGTGTTCCCCCCAATCAATCCACCAAAGTAGGAGTAGGGTTTTACGCTTCTTAGTGGCCCGAACCTTAGTAAAACACTAGCGTCTCATCATCTTGATGCCTCACCACCTCCTCTATTTGTGCAATGTGACCTCACCCCTGCCGAACCACAAAGGGACCCGTGGACCCATAGGTGACCGAGTGCATCGAGCCCCGACATCTTTGGCGCAACAGGCAGGGGGTCATCATTTGCGTGAACCCAAGATCGCGAGTAGCGCATCAATCTTCGTCATCATTTCCTCCATGGGGAGCGTAGAAGGAGAGGAGCAATGCTGCTCCCTAATCCTCTTCCTCCCTAGACCACATCGCGTGTCCCCGCTACAGTGATGGCAGCGACGAGGATGAGGGGCATCGGCGCTACGGCTGATGCGTCTGACATAGACAACACAACCACAGTATAGACCACGACTGAGTGGCGGCACCGTCCCTATCGCAGTCATCAAGCAAGCCAACCTAATCCTAGGGAGGTGCATCTCGGTCCGATAGGCAAAAAAGGTACACGGCTATATTCCCTCTCTCCTCTCCTTCCCCGCATTTGATCAGTTCTGCATAGCGGTGGTGCCGCCAGTGTCTATAAGCTCGCGTGAGGCTCGGTGCTGCATTTATACCGTCGAGGGTAAATCTCAAGCCAAATGCTAGGGCAAATCCATTGGTTGGCACCCCCGGCAAGCAAACCATGACAAGGTCCCGTTCACTAACGCCTCCATCGCAATTGGTCACTACAGGACGTTGGGCGTGAAGGAAGGGAGATAAGGCTTGGCCATTCATGTTTACTCCCCCGTATTTTTGTTAGTTGTGAATGTTTAAATTAACTCGATAGGCTCGTGTCAAGGATTGTACTCATAACTAACGGGTCCCCAAGTTTATCCATTTTCCCCTCTTCGTTTTCCCTTCCTCTCAGGGCAAGGGTGGTTACATGCGCATGTACTCATCGAGAAACGCGAAGAGGACAGGCGGTCGTGAATGGAAGGAGGGACAATGTGCGTGAGTAATCATGCGCCGGGACGGAAGAAGGAACCATGACAAAAGCTAAGTTGAAATGATTATCATTAGATCTTGTATTTGTATATCTCCCCTAGCAACCAATGTTTCGTATGGCGAATCTTGTGTGCGATGGAATCTTACCATATTTGTTCACACCCTTACTTTGTTTTGAGTCCGTCAACAAAACACGCGGTAGCATTAAAGACTGTCAAGGAAAAACTCACCACTGCGTGTCCTTGCCAATAGAATGCTAAGGACCCGTTCCTTAGAGCAATCATGGCAATACATTGTTGGCGGGTAACCAAAGCATGCAAAGAAAACAACTATACAAATGCCAATAGGAAAGCAAGGGGGACAACATGCGTTTACATAAAGACATCAGTTCAACAAAACATTAAAGCAAAGATATTGTGTCTTAAGTAGAGGACAACACGACAGCAAGGGTGACTCAAGGCTAACCCTGACGACTTCCCTAGGTCCTTGGGACTGAGAGGACCCTGTCAGCAAGGGGACCGGCCTACTTCGCGATAGCAGAGGTGTCGGCGTCTCACGGCAACTTCTAGAAACCATGGGAGAGGTGGAGGTCCAGGTGGAAGAAGGCGACATTACTCAGGACCAGGAAGAGAGCGTTGTGAGCCAGCTTCCGGGATTCATTGGCATAGTAGGCGGCCCTGTCGTCCTCATACATCTTCAGTCACTCGATCAGGCCTTCGAAGAAGAGTGTCAACTTGACACTTGGGATTTCATGCTTGCCAACGGAGAAGGCCCAACTCTTCATGTCCATACAGGCAATCTGTGCAGTGAGGTGCTCGGCATTGTCTGTCATGTTCTTGATCTAGAGGCCGCGCTGTTGAATCTTGTTCTCTAGCTTGTCTTCTGCATCTTTATGGAAGCTTTTCGCATTGGTCAGGTCTGTCATCAGTAGCTTCTCACGAGCACCGATAGATTCAATGTATTTCTCCAAAGAGGCAAGCCTGGATTTCATACTAGAAATGGTGTTGTTGGCAGCGCCTATATCTTGGCTCTTGGAGGAAAGATGTGATTGCACCTCTTCGAGAGTGGCTTTTGCTTTTCGCGCTTCCTCCATGAGGACCTCGATTTCCTTGCTTCTCCCGCGAGGTTTTCCGTTATCTTACTCAGTTGGGACTCGAGATTGGTCTTGGATGCAAATGCGGCAGCGAGCTCGTCAGCCACTTCTTTCAATTGGGCAAAGGACTCCAAAGAGAGGGCATCGAGAGTGGCCTTATGACCGTCCTCCAACTCTTTGGCGCATAACTGAACTTGGGCCTCCAACTCCTCATCCTTGCCATGGAGAGTAGCTTCGAGAGCCCCTTCCCGGGAGGAGATTTTTGTTTCTATGGTGTTCAGAAGCACTTCGTGCTCCACCAGTCAAGCCTCCCGGGCTGCAACATCTCATGCTGCCTCTTAAGAGAATGGACCTGCCGGTTTTAGCACTCTCACAGCTCATTCCCTTTGTCCCTCAACTGTTGGTCCATGAGCTCGGCCAAGTCTCTCTGCTCCTTGACCGCCTGCCATTTGAGGTTGTACCTGTTCTTCACATCCTCGAGCCCTATCGCCATGGATTCCAAGAAAGCTAAATCTTTGGTGCCATCAGCAGAATCGCCAGCTTCTTTGACCCTCTGAGACAGTGACACTAGTACCCGTCTGATTTCCTCATCAAAATCCGCGCCCACTGAGAAGGATGAGCTGGGAGTTGTGGGACCAAGTTGAGGAGTGACAAGTGCCAGTTTGCTCAGGGGAGATCGCAGAGCCGAGGCCAGAGGGTAGCTTGAAGCGGAGGGCCCCATGGACTATAGAGGATTCTTCTCCTCAATGACTGCATGTGGGCCAAACGCGCTACCGGGGGTTGGTTATGTCTTTCTAAGGATTCCTAAACATCCTCGGCAAACCTGCCCATGGCCCTCCACGACAAAAATATTTGTCGCTTCCTCAGCAGCATATTTCCCGATGCCGACCACCTCTTCCAGCAACTCAGTCTCTTCGACTAGCGGAGCTGCGGCAAGAGCAGTGAACAAAAAAGTGAAAGTCGGGAATTAGAAAGACACACAAGAAAAGAGAAAAACGGGAAGTGAAAACACAGGCAAGTGGGTTACCAGATGGAGGTTGCTGAGGGGGGCATCCTCTTCCCTGGCAACATTAGTTGTCGGCGTGCAGTCTGTCACCACCCCTTAGGTGGTGACCTCAGCACGGGCAAACTCCTCGGAAAGGAACTTGGAAGGAGGGCTCCCCCTGGCGATTCCATCCTTGACAGCTCTCTCCCATCTCCCTGTCAGGTGTGGAAAGATGCCCTTCCTCACCCCGACCAACGGACGAGATCTACCCTAGCATTTCGCAAACAGGGATGCATCGGGGGCTAGGGGCAGAATCTTCCTTCGTGTCTCTTGTCAGGCTCATGTCTATCATGGAACTCGAGCCTGCCGCGGATTTGACCTGTTTGGCTCGATGCGCAAGGGTCTCCTTATCCCTATAAGATTCAACTATACCAAATCAATTAAGAAATCATGGACAGCAAGCATTGACAAAGATCGTAATTGAATAACCTACTTTGAGACAACGAACATGCAGCCCAACTCGTATGACACAAGCGGCGGAGTTGACCTGCTCCTTTTCAAAGTTGGAGGAGCAGGGCTTGGCGGTGGGACCGGGACCTTCGGCAGGGGCTAACTTGGCGGAGAACTTGGGCTTGCCAGGGGCTAGGGTGCACTCCCACGACCCTTTGTCGTTTGGCGGGAGGAGACTTAGCCTGAGAGAGGCGAAGGGGCTGGCAGCATGCTACTTCGTGTTTGCCTCCACTGATGGTTGTCTTCTTCACCTTCTGGGTGCTCCGCAAAGACGCAGGGGCCGCTGACTCTTGGTTGACGCGCTCGTGGATGTGGCGCCCTGGCTCTAGAGCTTTAGGGCCCATTTCGAGCCCTTATTCCTCCACCCCCGCTCCTTCGCCTCCTTTGTCTTAACCCCCTCTTGGGTTCCCGTCGCCACGGCTTGGGAAGCCCCCACTACTAGGAGAAAGCTTATAGGCGGATACTATTAGTAGCGCTGGAAAGTAATAGGTGCTGTTGGTAATTAGTAGTAGCACTGGATTTTGATAGCGCTATAAGTAAAGACTTAGCAGTAGCGCTGGAAATAAAAAGAGCACTTCTGCTAAGCGGGACCCGACGAGCACACCGACACTATTTGTAGTAGCAGCGTTGCCCACAAAAAAGCGCTATTGCTAAGCCTCATAGCAGTAGCGGTTGCTATGACGAAACCGCTACCGCTACGGGGCCCCACTTAGTAGTAGCGCTGCTCCTAGAAAGCGCTACTACTAAGCGCTGCTATGGGGAGGTTATATGTCGATAGAAGTCCCGCGGATAAGTTCATCCCGCGATTTGACTACATCTACGACATGTTCCACATGACCAAGGTGGTTTTTCAGTTCATCCACATGTATGCGTTGTGTCTCAACTACATCATCAGGCACGAGAACATAAAATATATCTGTGTCACAAACCCGTACTATATGCACGAGAGCTTCTTAGCAGTTCGCAAAGAGTACCGTGACTATGCGGACGAGCACATCGGCGAGTTCATGGTCGCTAATAAGGAAAAGGAAACGATTCTCCTGCCTTATCATCCCACGTAAGTGATCCGCGGATATCCTTTCGTAAGTTTTAATCATTCCTTTGCAAGCATGGAGGCTAATTTGAGGTCTACTTATTTTGCACAATGGGGGAGGGGCGCCGTCCTTATCTGTCTGTACCCACAATACTCCCATGCTCTATACTTAGACTCAGCGAAGAACATCAAGAAGAGGGATTACACGCACATACCATTTTAACCTTCAGCCTTAGTGGTGGATATATCTAGGTGAAAAAGTACATGATTAGAGGGCCGGATTTTGGCCATAAGATTGACTTCTGCTGCATCCAGCAACTGAACGATAGTAAGGCTGATGGATTCTACCTCATGCATCACATGATCGAGTACAAAAGGGATAATCAACGCCTTCGCATGTCAGCTAATTCCAGCGATGCTGAGATTGTCATCTGGGCCACAAGCATAGGAAGGACACCAGATCATCGAATCCGAGCTGAGTTTTATAACGTATAGTGTGAACTTACCCAAGTGATCATGAAGGAGGTCCTCGAAAAATCATGGATGTTCTACAATGGGCCAATGAGTCAAGAGAATGTCCGAACATTGCTCAGCGCTTAGTGTCTGGACCTGAAGCCTTTCATGAAGCTCGGGTGCTTCCTCCCTGACTATGAAGATTGGAGTGCTAACACGGAGGAGTGATTGACGATGACAATGTGTATGTTTAATTAGTACTATTGTCTTTCTATGAACTAGCATAGATCGCTCTAGTTAATTAGTTTGGGTATGAGGAACTTCCTTATTAATGTTTACTATAGGTTGCTTGTATTTTGCTAACTATGCCTCTTTGTGTTTCTCAAGTACATTATGTTGCATACTATCGTTGAATTCATCAACTTAGGATGCAGGTACATAGATCAAAGATGGCGAAGGACTGCTACGCCGTATACATTGGGAGGGTTCCAGGAGTGTACGACCACAGGCCAGACGCTCAGGCCCAGGTGGATAGGTACCCGGGTGCTAGCCATAGATGGTTCGACAGCAGAGCCAAAGCAGAAAAATAGTTACTTGAGGTGGATGCTCCGGCAATAGAGGGAGCAAAACCGGTGCCTTAAGAAGTACTACTTAGTCACACTCTTGCTCATACTTATCGCTCTTCTCTTCTACATCATTGTTTAGATAGAGATGATGAAACTTGTGACTATGCCATGACTATGCGGTTGCATTTATTCGAGACATGACATGACTTGTGTATTGCTATTTTTGACATATGATGAAATTTATGTTGGATGATGATGGGGGTGGTATGATGAGTCTCCTGTATGTGTATGATATGATGAGAATAATGTATGTTTATTATATGATGAAACTACCGTATAGAGCATGCACAAATAGGTAGAGGGCAATTAAATCTTACCAGTGTTGGTTTAGCAGTAGCGCTAGTAAGTTGTAGCAGTAGCGCTGATTTAGCAGCAGCGCTTGTTGTAAACCAGCGCTACTGCTAACTGTACTTACCAGTAGCACTGGTTTTTCAGCGCTACTGCTAAACACTTATTTGTAGCGCCTTAGCAATAGCGCTGCCACCAACGCTACTACTAAGGGGAAAACAAGCGCTACTGCTAGGCTTTCTCCTAGTAGTTCCCAGCCCTGGCAGATTCGAACCCGACAGCCTCCTCCGGGCCGCGCTTTTCGCTCCTCTCTTTAGAAGAATCATGACCATCGGGCTCCTCCTCTTCCTCTTCCCTGGAGCCCATTCTCTTGGCGGCTCTTACCTTCTTGTCCTCTTCAATCCGAGAAGCAATGAATGCCTTCTCCTCTCTGGTGGTTGGTGCGGTCAGATTGTCCTCCGCCTTGGAAGCTCTTTCTTCCAAGCGAGTGACCCAATCCATCTCGTCATCGAGGGCTGGCAGCTCCCAATCGGACTCGACCCCGGAGGCATTGCAGTCGGGCATCCATTGCAAAATCTGGCTTCAGGCGGAATTGATGTGCAGGGGAATAACTCTTGCCGGCAGATGGAACAGCCCAAGATGGCTGAACAGCTGCAATCACAACCAACTATGGCCGTAAACCGTCAGATTGTTGGTGAGGCCTGGGTAGAACCACATCCTGCCAGTAGAACCGTTGTACTCCCATGCAAACCTATCCCTCCTCTGTAATGGTGCAATGCGGCACCAGAGGAAGTCAGGCCCCACATGTTCGATGGTTAGCCCGACAGCTTTGAGACATGTAACCCATTTCAGCGCCGGGTGGAGCTTGTCGTTGGTGAGGCCCAACTTACTCCAGTCGCTTCCCCGCATGACACATCCAGTCTGAAGTGAGAAGAACTTGTGAGCTTTTTCATCCTTGATCCAACACCAGTCGCCCCTCCACTCTTCCCACTTTCCGTGCTGCTTGCCATGGAGATAATCCCAATCTTCCCTCCTACACCGAGGAATCCAGCTTATGTTCCCCGAGCCGTGAGATTTATCTTCTATCCGAGGGATGAAGAAGTGTCTGAACAAATCCACGTTGGGGGCAACTCCAACAAAACTCTCGCACATATGGGAGAAGATCTCCATGCACACCATTGCATCGGGCGTGAAATCCAAGAGGTGGGATCCATACACCGTCATCATGGCACAAAATAAATCAGAGAAGGGGAGGAAAGGCCACATGGAAAGTACGTGCACAGGAAGCAATATGAATTTGATTGTTTCTTTTCCTTGGCATGACTGGCATAACCACGGGCACTCCATGCCACTTTGTTTCCCTTCCCCACATATAGACATACCTTGCGATGAAGGCATTGCCGTCCAGGTTTGATGGAGAGATAACCACATCTTTCTATCGCCACCTCTCCAGCTCTTCTATTTTCCTCTTCCTCAATTCAGTCGTTGGGTCCGCCGGTACGGCTGTCTGCTTCCCCTTCAGGGCGCCCATCTTCCGCCCCATCTCTTGGGTTATCAAGGGCGGCAGATGATCTAGCAGCGCTCGGTGGGCGGGTGGCGGCAGCGAAAGTGGTTTCTCGGCTTGAGGAGGAAGGTGATGGATGGAGAAATGAACGCGAATGCGAAGAGCCCCTGCGTGTTAACTTTTTATTGGGAACCGCACGGGGGGCTGGCTCTTCGCTATCTTTTCGGGAAAATGCCATTTCTTTTACTAGCATTTTTTACTCTCGAATGGCTACTGTTCCACTACCCCACGATCTTCGATAATTATGGAGAGTAGACATGGGACGTGACAACAGCATTTCTTTGACCCGTGTCCATGCACTGTTTGGGGCCTAACCGAATGATGCCAACTGACATGTATGTCTCAGGCCCGAGGGCTACTGTTGGGGTACACAAATAGGGGTGTTTATTTCCCCCTGAGTTGTGCACAAATGATAAGCCTTCTACCGAATGTCCTGAGCCTGCCGGGGAAAGCTACTACTAGGACAAACCAGCATTCAAGACCAAAACTCCGACAGAAGCAGTCTATGCTGGCTAAGCAACGCTGACAAGGTCGATGCAACAGCTCAGGACGGACCCAAACTGCACCAGTCACATCCCAGTGCATGCCAAGGAACAAGGCGCGCACATCTTCAGGAAGACCCAGCAAGCCATCCCACAACAGGCACGAGCCGATCGGCCACCGCTCCACCACATCACAACGCGAGTCATTTGTCGATGCAGTGTCGAGCCCCCAGGTGGCTAAGTGGCTCTCGCTAAGCATGTGGCGACTCGCTAGAGACCGATTATGGTCATTTGACACCCGTCCAGAGGCGTGTCAAGACATTGAGCAATAGTTAGCTAAAGCGATGGTAGAAGCCTGCTGGTAATATATCCCCGCATGCCACCTAGACTAGTATTTATGGCATTTTGTCTTAAGTGCCAGAGTTAGGTATTGTAGCACTGTTGGCTATCTAATCACTAGGTAATGTCTATTTTGCCACTGTGGTTGCCCCTTGAGATATAAAAGGAGGCCCAAGGGAACCTAGCTAAAGTTTCAGACCTTTGGACACTTGTACTCGCGTAGCAGCTCCCCCGAAGACAACCTTGCTGGGTTTGAGCACTGTGTGTACTTCGTGTTCCCCCGATCTATCCACCAAAGCAGGGTAGGGTTTTATGCTTCTTAGTGGCCCGACCTGGGTAAAACACCAGCGTTTCATCGTCGTGCTACCTCACTACCTCCACTCATTGTGCAACGTGACCTCACCCCTGCCGAACCACAAAGGGGCCCATGTCCCCATAGGTGATTGAGTGCGTCGAGCCCCAACAGTGGTGCTCACCTAGGCCCACCTTCGTAGCCCATTTTCTGGTATATATTGAGGTTTGACCTAGAAAAAATCAAGAGCGGACTTTCGGGACGGAACACCGCCGTCTCGAGGGAACTTCCCTCTCGAAGGGGAAATCGAAGCCATCATCATCACTAACAATCCTCTCATCTTGGGGAGTCCATTCTTCATCAACATCTTCTACAACAGCATCTCCTCTCAAACCCTAGTTCATCTCTTGTGTTCAATCTTTTTACCGAAACCCCAGATTGGTACCTGTGGGTGACTAGTAGTGTTGATTACCTTGTGTAGTTGATTGCTATATGGTTTATTTGGTGGAATATTATATGTTCAGATCCATTGTGCTATTCAATACACCTCTAATCTTGAGCATGAGTATTATTTGTGAGTAGTTACCTTTGTTCTTGAGGTCACGGGAGAAGTCATGTTGCAAGTAATCATGTGAACTTGATGTGTGTTCTATATTTTGATGACATGTATGTTGTAATTCCCTTAGTGGTTGAATTTGAGGTGTGTTCAATATTTTGATGATATGTATGTTGTAATTCCCTTAGTGGTGTCTTGTGAATGTCTACTACATGAAACTTCACCATCCTGGGGCCTAAGGAAGGCATTGTGGAGTAGGTATTAGATGATTGGTTGCTAGAGTGATAGAAGCTTTAACCCTAGTCTATGCACTACTTCGTTAAGGGCAAATTTCGATCCATATGTTTACTGCTATGGTGAGATGTCATGTTAATACTTTTCTAGTAGTTTCGGATGCTTGCGAGGGGGTTAATCATAAGTTCTAAGTTGTTCAAGTAAGAACAACACCCAAGCACCGGTCCACCAACATATAAAATTATCAAAGTAGTGAACACGAATCAAACCAACATGATGAAAGTGACTAGATGAAATTCCCATGTACCCTCAAGAACACTTTGCTTATTATAAGAGATCATTTTGGCCCGTCCTTTGCCACAATAGGATTGGTCTATCTTCCTACACCTTATTTACCGTTATCGTTACTGTTCAATCTTTGTACCGGAACCTCAGATTGGTACATGTGGGGACTAGTAGTGTTGATTACCTTATGTAGTTGATTGCTATATGGTTTATTTGGTGGAAGATTATATGTTCTGATCCATTATGCTATTCAATACACCTCTGATCTTGAGCATGAGTATTATTTGTGAGTAGTTACCTTTGTTCTTGAGGTCACGGGAGAAGTCATGTTGCAAGTAATCATGTGAACTTGATGTGTGTTCTATATTTTGATGACATGTATGTTGTAATTCCCTTAGTGGTTGAATTTGAGGTGTGTTCAATATTTTGATGATATGTATGTTGTAATTCCCTTAGTGGTGTCTTGTGAATGTCTACTACATGAAACTTCACCATCCTGGGGCCTAAGGAAGGCATTGTGGAGTAGGTATTAGATGATTGGTTGCTAGAGTGATAGAAGCTTTAACCCTAGTCTATGCACTACTTCGTTAAGGGCAAATTTCGATCCATATGTTTAATGCTATGGTTAGATGTCATGTTAATACTTTTCTAGTAGTTTCGGATGCTTGCGAGGGGGTTAATCATAAGTTCTAAGTTGTTCAAGTAAGAACAACACCCAAGCACCAGTCCACCAACATATCAAATTATCAAAGTAGTGAACATGAATCAAACCAACATGACGAAAGTGACTAGATGAAATTCCCATGTACCCTCAAGAACACTTTGCTTATTATAAGAGATCATTTTGGCCCGTCCTTTGCCACAATAGGATTGGTCTATCTTCCTACACCTTATTTACCGTTATCGTTACTGTTCAATCTTTGTACCGGAACCTCAGATTGGTACATGTGGGCGACTAGTAGTGTTGATTACCTTATGTAGTTGATTGCTATATGGTTTATTTGGTGGAAGATTATATGTTCAGATCCATTATGCTATTCAATACACCTCTGATCTTGAGCATTAGTATTATTTGTGAGTAGTTACCTTTGTTCTTGAGGTCACGGGAGAAGTCATGTTGCAAGTAATCATGTGAACTTGATGTGTGTTCTATATTTTGATGACATGTATGTTGTAATTCCCTTAGTGGTTGAATTTGAGGTGTGTTCAATATTTTGATGATATGTATGTTGTAATTCCCTTAGTGGTGTCTTGTGAATGTCGACTACATGAAACTTCACCATCCTGGGGCCTAAGGAAGGCATTGTGGAGTAGGTATTAGATGATTGGTTGCTAGAGTGATAGAAGCTTTAACCCTAGTCTATGCGCTACTTCGTTAAGGGCAAATTTGGATCCATATGTTTAATGCTATGGTTAGATGTCATGTTAATACTTTTCTAGTAGTTTCGGATGCTTGCGAGGGGGTTAATCATAAGTTCTAAGTTGTTCAAGTAAGAACAACACCCAAGCACCGGTCCACCAACATATCAAATTATCAAAGTAGTGAACACGAATCAAACCAACATGATGAAAGTGACTAGATGAAATTCCCATGTACCCTCAAGAACACTCTGCTTATTATAAGAGATCATTTTGGCCCGTCCTTTGCCACAATAGGATTGGTCTATCTTCCTACACCTTATTTACCGTTATCGTTACTGTTCAATCTTTGTACCAGAACCTCAGATTGGTACATGTGGGCGACTAGTAGTGTTGATTACCTTATGTAGTTGATTGCTATATGGTTTATTTGGTGGAAGATTATATGTTCAGATCCATTATGCTATTCAATACACCTCTGATCTTGAGCATGAGTATTATTTGTGAGTAGTTACCTTTGTTCTTGAGTTCTCGGGAGAAGTCATGTTGCAAGTAATCATGTGAATTTGACATGTGTTCGATATTTTGATGATATGTATGTTCAGATTCCCTTAGTGGTGTCATGTGAACATCAACTACATGACACTTAACCATCCTTGATCCTAAGGGAAGGCATCGTGGAGTAGTTATTATATGATGGGTTGCTAGAGTGACAGAAGCTTAAACCCTAGTTTATGCGCTACTTTGTAAGGGGCTGATTTGGATCCATATGTTTAATGCTATGGTTAGATGTTATCATAATACTTTTCTCGTATTTGCGGATGCTTGCGAGGGGGTTAATCATAAGTGTGTAGTTGTTCAAGTAAGAACAGCACCCAAGCACCGGTCCACTCACATATCAAATTATCAAAGTAGCGAGCACGAATCAAACCAACATGATGAAAGTGACTAGATGAAATTCTCGTGTACCCGTAAGATCACTTTGCTTATTACAAGAGATCGTTTTGGCCTGTCCTTTGCCACAAAGGGATTGCGCTACCTTTCTGCACCTTATTTACCACTATCGTTACTTGTTCGTTACAAATTACCTTGCTATCAAGCTACTTGCTACTTACAATTTCAGTGCTTGCAGAAATTACATTGTTGAAAACCGCTTATCATTCCCGTTTGCTCCTCGTTGGGTTCGACACTCTTACTTATAGAAAGGACTACAATTGATCCCCTATACTTGTGGGTCATTAGGGACCACCTGTTGCCCACTAGGTAACAAGGCGTGGCCACTCCCTAGGGCACGCCCAAATGCCTTATGGGGCCTATGTGGCTTTGTTGACCCTAATCTCAAGCCTATAAATTCTTTTTTCCCTGAGAAAATATAAGGGAGAAGTTTTCATCACATTTTATGAGACGGGGTTGCGGCCACCTCCTGTTCTTCCCCGGGAGGGCTAATTTGGAGTCCGTTTGGGGCTCCGGAGAGGGGAATTCCTCACCATCGTTATCATAAACCCCTTTCCATCAACAATTCCATGATGCTCACCACCGGGACTAAGGAATTCCTTTGTACACCTGCTGGACAGTGATGGGATTGGATGAGATTTGTCATGTAATCAAGTTAGTTTGATAGGGCTTGATCCCTAGTATCCACTATGTTCTAAGATTTATGTTGCTATTACTTTTCTATGCTTAATGCTTGTCACTAGGGCCCGAGTGTCATGATTTCAGATATGATCCTATTATGTTCCCACAAATATGAGAGTGTTTTAGATCCTATTTTGCAAGTTGTATGCACCTATTATGTGTTATCATCCGTAGACCCCAAGGTGACAATAATCGGGATCATCTCCGGTGATTACTGTAGTTTGAGGAGTTCATGCCTTCACCTTGTGTGAATGCTTTATTTAGGTTATCTATTAAAAGGAGGGCTTAATATGCCTTAGGTTTTCTTATGGATATCGCTACCACGGGAGGGTAGGACAAAAGATGTTATGCAAGTCCTTACTATAAGCACGCATGACTATATACGGAATACATGCCTACATTATATTGATGAATTGGAGCTAGTTCTGTGTCGCTCTAATGTGTAACTGTTACATGATGAATGTCATCAAAATCAATTATCCATCACTGACCCAAGGCCTATGTTTTTCGCATACTGATCTCCGTTAAGTTACTTTTGTTACTATTGTCGGAACAATCATAATAATCTGCTACTTGCTGAGGTTCCTATTACTATTGTTATTGTGCTAGTAAAAACTTAGTTGCAGATAGAAATTCCAGGTGTGGTTGAATTTACAACTCAACTGCTAAGGCTCATAAATATTCTATGGGTGAAATATTATACTCAAAAATTGTTGCGATCCCCAATACTTGTGGGCTATCAGTGTCCTACATTAGGGGTGGCTCTCCCAAGGGAGCCCGGCCTCGATGTCTACCAGGGAGCCACAAGGGCCAGGTGAGGTAGTCCTGGAGTAGGGGGTCCCAGCCGAGCTGGTCTAGTCCATGGACCAGGTTGGAGGTTCATCATGGAGGAAAGGCTTCGGAGGCCTTATGATGGAACGTGAGCATATCAGATTCTACCGAAGACTTGGCATGCACTCCAAGAAGAGGATGATTCGTTTGGCATGTAACTCGTAGATGGTAACCGATATTCATGTAACCCTAGATTCCCCAGTGCCTATATAAACCAGAGGGCTTAGCCCGTAGAGGATACCCATACACAACATCATCACCCCTAGGGTTTAGACCACAAACATACGATCTCAAGGTAGATCTACTCTGTCCTGGTTACATCATCAATATAACAAGAGCATGATGTGGGGTTTTACATCCATCGAGAGGGCCCGAACTTGGGAAAAAGCCTTGTGTCCTTGTCTACGGTTACCATCGATCTGATCTCACAGCTCGGGCTCCCCTACCCGACTTCTGCCGGTTTTGAAATCAACATGGTGATTTCATTCAGAGCTTGCAGTGTGATAATCAGGATTTATTGTCCATGCGTAGTTCGACAACATCATTGGTCACGCTGACATCTTTGTCCCTGGCAAACTCTTTGATGTCGGCAGTGTGGTACTACATGCCAATCCTGTCGACCATCTAGGCCGCATTGATACCTTCGCTCTAAACTAGGTCGTCGTGTTCAAAAGTTTAGAGTATGTCGCCTATGCCCGAGGCAATTGAGTTTTATCGGGGTAGATCACAATCCATTCTGAGGAACCTTCAGGCACAAATGCTCCAAATCAGGCTTCCAAGCTGATCCTCGGATTCGAACCCCTTATGGAAGTGATCCCAGAGATGGATCTAGGGGAGGTCACGTCCGACCTAACACATGTCACCTCGAGTGACAACCCGAAGCCAAATTCATCCTCAGATGTGATGGCAGTCCCAAAGGAAGCCGCTTCGGTCCTCGAACTTGAGCCGGCCTAGAGAGGTTGAGAAAGCGGACCTGCCTCGGGCGGTCCAAGCAACCCCTTTCATATTAGCCAAACCTTTCGCCAGACCCTTAAAATGGAAGTTCTCTTGCAAATAAACTAGGTGCTGGATCGAATCCAGAACCTGGTGATCTTATTTGCATTTTATGACCAGATCAGATGTAAAGTTGATTATCAGGAAATTCTCATCCCACCCACCACCCAACTAGTCGCCACTATAAATAATTTAACTGATGTTCTTGACTATGTATCTAATGAGGTCACCGACATGGACGATGACCATGGAAATTCTGGATGAAATTCACTCGCAGCCATTCGTCGAACCAGAAAGTGGCCCGCAACGTCAACTTACGATGTCTACATGCTAGGTACCTCCAAGGAAGATCTTCATGAGAAACCTAAGGGGAGTTCCAAGAGTCTCCATCTCATGAGAAGACCAAGGGGCAATGTTTCAACAAAAATGAAGCTACCCCCATGGATAACACGACTAGCCCAGTCGTTGAAGAAAATGGACAGGTCGAGCCCACAAAACCAAACGATCCTATGTGTACACCTGCAGAAGAGGATGGCGAGGAGAAGGAAAGGTCCAAAAGAGAGACAGACAAGGAATACATGCCAGAATCCAAGGACGATAGTAGCCTCACACCCTATGACTTCGAGGTGATTGTGAGCCCATCCGCACAAATAAGCTTTCAACGCCGGCTAGCCGTAACCGCGTGAATCATGAAGAGGAAATAGCACGAGTTATACTCTCACGAGCCACGCTCAACGAGAAGTCAGAGAAAGTACTTAAGGCCGAAGCGGACTTCGAAGCACGGCGTATGACATACAAGTCATTCCCAAGATGTCACATGCTACCTGAATTCAAAGAGAAGGTGGACGTCGATCCCTTCGCATATGGCCACAAGGAGCATGCTGACCGTCCCCCTAGAGGACAAGATCGGCATACAGGGGCGTACAAAGAGCTCCCCAGCGAAGCCCCACCCCATGGCAAGATCCCGATTGATTTTCCTGAGACATATGACCAACCCACTAAATATGTAGCGAGAAATCACCTCCCCGATCCATCTATGGAGTGCGGGACCATGTACCCCCGTCTTAGAAGGATACTATGCCTGGATAGACAGGCAAGGCCAACCTCGTGAACTTAGAAGAGAGCAAGCAATTGTCAACACCCGACATGCTGTGTTTTGATATCGTCCCCTACACACCAAGCATGTTGTACATATGAGGTCATGGAACATCAGTTACTAGAAGGGTTTAAACCCATTAACATCGATTAATAGGACGACACGACAGATCGAACCATTTGGATAGAAAAGTTCCTTCTGCACATCCACATGGCCCGAGAAGATGATCTTCATGTCATTAAATACTTGCATCTCAAGCTTAAGTGGTCTGCATGACATTGTCTTCATAGCCTACCCAGAAATTCTATCGGAAGTTGGGAGGAGCTGGAGGATGCTTTTAGGTCCAGCTTTGAAGGTACCTATGTTTGGCTTCTGGATGCTGATGGCCTGAGCCACGTCATCCAAAAGCAGGGCAAATCAGCTCAAAAATTCGGGAATGGGTTCTTAACTAAGAAGTACCAAATAGTTGATTACCTGGACGACAAGGCCATTGCAGCTTTCAAACACATCATTCAAAATGAATGATTTGCCCGGAAACTCGGACAAGATAAGTTGATGACAATGGCGGCCTGTAGCTGGCTAGCCCATAGCTCTAAGAGGAGCGACCCCGACACTTTAGAAGTACAAGATGGTAAACACACATCCAAGTGCAATAAGCATAAGCGCCAAAATAAAAACAGCGACAGTGATGCCGAGGACCAAGCTGCCAATGCAGGGTTCAATAGTTCGCGGGGTGTATCAAAAAAGAGATCCTTTGAAGGAAACAAGGACGAACAGTGCCCTGGATAAAATACTGGACAAGCCTTACGAGATCCACAACAACCTATATAAACTTGCCAGCCACACCAATAGAAACTGCTGGGGGTTCAACCAGGCATAGAAGGCACTAGCTGAAGAGTAGGGCAAGGGCCAATCCAGGAGCGACGAAGACGAGGATAAACCTCCATGGCCGAGCAGCGGTGGCCAAAAACAGTTTCTCTTGGATGTGAGGACGTGAACATGATCTATGTCATGCACATGCCTAAGAAGGAACGCAAGCATGCACTTCAGGATGTCTACGCCTTAGACCATGTAGCCCCGAGGTGTACCCCTTGGATGGCCTGCCCGATCACTTCTGATAAGAAAGACCATTCAAACAATATCTGTCATGGCGGATTAGCCGCCATGGTTCTAGACCCCATTGTCGATGGGTTGCACCCACTGTTCAAAAAATTACCCGATTCAACGATTTATCGCTATTCGTGGGGTGACTAATAAGATTATGCTTTATCTTCACCATTTAGCTTTTGGGCCGATTTATCACTCTGACTCACCCTGGGCGTTCGGCTATTTTGGTTATTTTGGTTTGGTTAGTTCAGTTTATGGGCAATTCAGGGACTTAAAAATGGGAACCAAATTTTTTCTTCCAAAAAAATACCCAGACTCAAATTACCCAAATTTTTGGTTCAGCTAATTCGGGTACCCAAAAAACCCGAAATATTTGGAGCACACATCAACTTTTGGTATGATTAATTTGGGTAGTACGAGTATTTAGGATAGTATGGGTATTTTAGATAGTATGGGTAACACTATAGTGTAATAACAGGATTAATAATTTGGGTAGTATTCATAATTCGGGTAGTATGGGTATTTCGAGTTTTCTAGACTAAACCCCCAACCCTAACCCGAAAACCAAATAACCAAAAAATTGATAACCGAACCGTAACCCGATACCTGAATTACCCGACAATTCGGGTAATTCGGCTCGGTTTGGGTTCAGGTAATGGATTAGGGTATCCAAATGCCTAGGGTGATCTCTAACAAGCAATTTATCAGGTATCTACCGATAAATCAGGCATATTCCTAGCACCATGTTTGCAAAAACTATGCTTATTTGCGTTTTGAGGACCTTGTTATGCAATATCTACTATTGCCCTAATTTGTTTGTCATTATACGAGGATTCGAAGGCTAGGAATCGAGGTAAATTTTCTATTTAATAATTTCTTGCTATGGAATATATCATATTTTAATGTTGGGAACCTAGGTTTTGCAAAAAAATGGCCGATTGATAGTCGATCGATAAAATCAATTAATAGTCCGACTTTTGATTAATCTCTAATCCTAAGCTGACCGAGATGCTAACGATAAGCGATATCCTCAACATTGCTTTCACCTCACCCTCATCCTCACAAAAGGTGGAAGCAGTCTGAACCTGATATATGCGGATACGGTGCGAAGAATGGGTATTGACTCATCAGGAATAAAACCCATTAAAACCATGTTTAAGGGAGTAATATCTAGCATGGATGCCAAATGAATGGGCGCTATATTATTACCAGTTATTTTCGGCTACCTCGACAAGTTCCACTAAGACGACTTAATTTTTGATATAATCCCTTTTCGCAGCGGCTACCATGCATTGCTTGGTCATACTGCATATTCCCGCTTTAACGTGGTGCCACATACGCATACCATAAGCTCAAAATGTCGGGGGCCAATGCGATCATTACAATCAACGGCAACACAGAACACTCTCTCCGTACAAAGGAGCAGACAACGGCTTATGTAGCCGATTCCCAGGCGATCGAAGAGGCGGCAAGACAGGAAGCTCGGTGTGATCTTCCGTGCTCTTCCAAACGCATCTGCACGACCATTGGTTGAACCCGCGTCCCTCCTAAGTAGGGATATGAGATCCCCTTCCCCTACTATTTGGTAGTAGATCACATACCTCGACTACATAACTTCGCGCTTAAGATTCCTTTGGAATTGGGGAGCAAAAAGTTATCATACCAGGAGTGTTTTTATTCAAATGGTCCAAACACACGTCATGCCAAGGGATCTGTTGGCATATAAAGGCCAACCAGAAGAACTTCTTGGCATCCTCAATCTGCCAAATCATGTCTCTAACCACCTCAGACGAACCGCCTTTCAGGGGCCTTCGGCGTCGCGGGAACGACCGTATGAATCCACCTCGGAATACACAAGGACTAACTGGTAAATAGCTCAGAGGCGCAGATGTGTTGTAGGGGAACAATGGTCCACAAGGCCTGTTATTTTAAAACCACTTGTAGTTTTCAACACACTCTCGATATTTGCTTTCAGCTTGGCCCGCACGGCCAAGCTTTATGAATAATAAAACAAACCTTTTTTACGTACCTGCACATTTTTGCCTCTTCTTTTTTGTTTCGTAATTGCCTCGAGGTGGTTTATTCACACATACAGTAGAGTTTGTCTTTGGACCGTGGCTGTAATCTATACACGAGTCCATGTTCAAGTCTGATGTCTAGTCGGTGTCTTGGATATTGCATTATATGCATCTGTTCCGAGTTGTGATTTTGGTCAAAGATTGGGTTGACTCGCTCCTGTGCTTACCTCTTACGTTTTGCTCTCTTTGGCTAGGAGTGTAAAGGGAGAACCACGCGACTGTACGTCCAGCTGATACGTCTCCAACGTATCTATAATTTATGAAGTATTCATGCCATGTTTATAACTGTTCTATATGATTTTGGTATGATTTTATTAGAACTAACCCGGACTGACGCTATTTTCAGAAAAACTACCATGGTGTCGCTTTTTGTGCAGAAATAAAAGTTCTTGAATGGGCTGAAAATTTAGTATGATTTTTTGTGGACCAAAAGAGACCCTTGAAGCATCGGAGTTGGGCCAGAAGAGCCACGAGGAGGCGGCAAGCCTGCTAGGCGCGGCCACCCACTAACCCACACCTAGCAGGCTTGCCACCGCCTTGTGGCAACCCTTGACATGAGATCAACGCCAAAAATTCCTATAAATATAGAAACCTCCAAAAAGAAACCTAGATGGAGAGTTCCGCCGCCGCAAGCTTCTAGAGCAACGAAAAACCAATCGGGGGCCCGTTCTGGCACCCTGTTGGAAGGGGAAACCATCATCAGAGGCCATCTTCATCATCCCGGTGGTCTCCTGACGAGGAGGGAGTAGTTCACCCTCGGGGCTATATGTTTGATCTCTCTCTCTCTCTTGCGTTCTTGAGATGATACGATCTTGATGTATCGCAAGCTTTATTGATATAGATGAATCATATGGAGCTTTCCCCTCTCTATCTTGTTGTGATGAATTGAGTTTTCCCTTTGAAGTTTTCTTATCGGATTGAGTCTTTAAGGATTTGAGAACACTTGATGTATGTCTTGCGATGGGATATCCGTGGTGACAATGGGATGTTCTATTGATCCACTTGATGTATGTTTTGGTGATCAACTTGTGGGTTCCGTGACCTTGGGAATCCATGCATAAGGGTTGGCACATGTTTTTGTCTTGACTTTCCGGTAGAAACTTTGGGGCACTCTTTGAAGTTCTTTGTGTTGGATTGAACATGATGAATCTGAAATTGTGTGATGCATATCGTATTATCAAGCCCATGGGCACTTGTGGTGACATTGGAGTATCTAGGTGACATTAGGGTTTTGGTTGATGTGTATCTTAACATGTTATTTTAGACGAACTCTAAGGCTATCCGTGACACTTATAGGGATAGCTCATAAGATCGATCAGAAAAGATAACTTTGAGGTGGTTTCGTACCCTACAATAATTTCTTTGTTAGTTCTCCGCTATTTGTGACTTTGGAGTGAAGTCTTTGTCGCACGAGAGGTACTTATATATGATTCAACTATGTTAATATTGTTGTGAGAAATTGCACTAGTGAAAGGATGGACCCTAGACCTTGTTTTCCAAGCATTTATACAACGTTTTGCTTGTTGTTTACTATTAGTTAACTTGCTGTTTTTATATTTTCAGATTACAAAAACCTATGTCTACCATCCATATTGCACTTGTATCACCATCTCTTCGCCGAACTAGTGCACCTATACAACTTGCCATTGTGTTGGGTGTGTTGGGGACACAAGAGATTTCTTGTATTTGATTGCAGGGTTGTTTGAGAGAGACCATCTTCATCCTACGCCTCCCACGAATTGATAAACCTTAGGTCATCCGCTTGAGGGAAAATTGCCACTGTCCTACAAAACTCTGCGCTTGGAGGCCCAACATGAGTCTACAAGAAGAAGGTCGTGTAGTAGACATCACCGGCCTGGATGGTTAAGCGCCTAAGTGGAAAAAGCAGAAAACCGATAGTCACGATAAGCGTAAATAGGTCACGCGATCTAAATACAATGTAAAACTAATGCACCATTAGTGGTTAACCGTGATAAACAAAGGGTTCTTGTTATAAGAACTGATGTGTTAAAACTGGCACAAATCGGCTGGTTCGATCACCACTACACCGGGGGCTAGTTCAACTACCCCACAACTTAGAGCTCCTATGACTAAGTGAAAGAGATAAAGGCATTATGGTCCGATTGCTTCGTTCATCTAAGAACATAGTCAACTGTAACATTCTGAGACACTGACTAAGGATTTAAGTGAGCTAAGAGAACATCCGGCGTAGTTTCTACAAGGGGGCTGTCATGCCCAAGATGCGATCCTATCCTTATTTCAGCACGAGGGCCTCGAGAGGGATAGAAGCACATCTCGTCGTGTTGCAAGAATGGATATCATTGCAAGTACATGTACAGAAGAGATGAGTATATGGAATTGGCTTACACTCGCCACAAGCTACAGAGTCACATCAATACAAAAACATGTTCAAACATCATACAAAAGAGCAGGGTCCGACTACGGACGAAATCAAACAATAAAATGACATTCATCCTTGCTATCCCAGGCTGTCGCCTGGAACCCATCCTAGATTGATGAAGAAGAAGAAGAACTCCAAATCAAACAAGCATCACGCTCACGTCAAATCATCGCATTACCAGCACCTACAACTATTGTTGTAGTAATCTGTGAGACATAGGGACTTAGCAATCTCATTTCCAAGGGTATCAAGACTATTAAAGCTTAATAGGTGAGGTATGGTTAAGTGGTGAGGCTGCAGCAAGTGACTAAGCATTTATTTGAGTGGCTAACTTACGAATACAGAAAGTAAAGTGGGTGGTCTACGCCCAACAGACGTGAACTAGTAATGATCACTGACTGATCCTGAACACCTACTTACGTCAATCATAACCCCACCGTGTTCTCTCTCCGATAAGGACTCACAAGAAGAGACAGTCACGGTTACGCACACAGTTGTTGTATTTTATTACAGTTTACTTCAAGTTTGCTATGACCGGGTGTTAAACAAAGTATCCATGTTTGACACATAACCATGGGCATGGCTTTCCGAAAGATTTAAGCCTGCAGGGGTGCTCCAACTCATCCATCACAAATTAACCACACGTAGCGGGAATAACCTCGACCACGAATCTCATGATCTTCCTAGGAAATTCCATAGGAAATCCGTCACCTCGAGATAGCCCGAAGAAAAATCGGAATTCCTCACTCAAGACATTCGAGAAAGGTAAAACAAATCCAGCAAGGCCTCCCAGTGAGCCAGATCCGCAGCTAGAGCCGTGCGCTCTCTATCCATGGGCATCATCCGTCTATGCGAAGTGGACGGTAGCCTAAAAATGCCTCGAGTTGCCCCGACGTGGCACCGCCGACTGCTAGGTAGGTGGACCAACACTCATGCGGAGCACTGGCCCGGGGGTTGATTAATTATCCACAGGGTGATCATGCCCTATGCAAATTTTAGTTGTTATTAAGCAAATAGTACCAATGTTGGGCCTTGCCAGACAAGCTTTATCCTAAAACAAAAATCAAGGGGGTCCCCATAACAACCCCGAGCATGAGCGCTCAATTATGGAACATAACACCGGTTCACAAGTAACTAGGGGCGGCAAGAGCGGAACAAAATACCGAGCAAAAAGGCCAAGCCTTCCACCCTTTACCAAGCATATATGTGGGATAAATTAAATAGCAATAATATTGTGATAACAAAAGAGTGTCCATGTTGTCACATGGAAGCAATTGCACCTGCAGCTAGAAACACTATAAGAAGGGTTGAGCAAGCGGTAACATAGCCAAACAAAGGTTTGTTGGGATGTGGAGGGATTAGAGGCTTATCAAGGTAATGTTGGGAGGCTTGACAAACAAGTGGTAGGTAGCGTGACATAGCGATAAAAGCGAGACAACTAGCTTAGCAATGATAGTAGTGGTATCCAGGGAAATGTGTCATCTTGCCTGAGACCCACTCGGAAGAAGATCAAGTCCATGATGAAGACGAGACAACATAGTCGAACGAATCCTCACACTCCGAACGCTTTCGGAATGCTATCGAGCAAAAGCAATCCGAAAACAACAATCAACATAAGATACACCACAACATATGCATGACACGATGCGCAAACCAATATAATGCATGTCCATTTAATTATGCAAGGCAGGGCATGGCAAGAACAACAAACAACTACTACATATTAAGTGAAGTTCAATATGCAACGAGTTGCATATTGACGAAACTCCACGTTCGAATTATTTAGTTCACTCGCATTTAGGTACTCATCAATATTAAATGTTGCTAAACATGGAAAGAGGTGAAGCACAAACAACTACAACTTCTAGGCATTTTAAATGAGGCCGGAAGCAATATATATCATTTCCGAAACAACCCCATAAGCATAATATGAATTTGGTCCAGATCTTACTAACCATATTTTAGAGTTGTTAAACAGCAAAATAAATGTCACCAGGTGATTCTACACATTTTTCTAGGCAAGTTACATATGTGGAACATTTTTATCGGAGCTACGGTTAATTAGTTATCACATTTTTCTACAGCAAGTTAAACGTTTTTCTCACATGTGAGAGTTGGTTATTGTGAATCTACACGAAATTCTAGTCAAGTTTCATATATAAAGTTTTTACATATGATGCAAGGTTAATTATATATGAGCATTTTAAAAACAGGGGTTTTCTGTAATCTGAAATTCACAGGTTAATTAGGAAATTCGCATTAGGAAAAAAACACATGGGCCGAATCTGCAACTCAGGCCGAAAGATGGCATGCACAAGATAGCTACAAGGTGCCATGGGCAGAGGATAGCTGCAGGTGGTAGTGGCTCACCATGGGCCAAGGCCCGGATGCGGAGCTAGGCCAGCCTTGGTGCTGGCCCACGAGGGCGGAAGGCGCCCGTCGTCCTCCTCCCGATCCCGATCGGGATCGAGGGAGACCGGGGCGGAGGCTGCTGCTGGGATGCTAGAGGGCCAGCGGGTATGGATTCCAGCGAGCGAGAGGCACGCGAGGGCGGCCAGATCGAGGCTGGGGACCTCCATCCCGGCCGGATCTGAGGCGACGCAGGGCCAGCTCCGGGCGGCGGGGAGGCCATGGCGGCTTGGGCGCGGGCTCGTGGGGTGGATGACAGGGCGGCCGTGCGAGGCGAGGGCGGGGCTTGATCTTTGGCCGGCGGCGGCGCAGGGTCGAGGTCCGGCGGGGCGGCGACCGACACCGGCCAGGACGGGCCGGGAGGAGACCGGCGAGCTCGGGAGCGAGCCACGGGTCGGGGATGCTCGCGTGCCTGGACGCGGGCGGCAGCGCGATCCGGGCCCGGGGCGGGCCTAGATGGGCTTCGGTGGGCCTGGAGGCTGAGGGAGATAGGGGCGCTGGTTGGCGGCTGGCTATTGGCTCGGCGCGGAAAACAAGGAGGGATTAGGGAGGAGGTCAAATTAGGAAGGGTAGGGGGTTAAATAAGAAAAGAGGGCTAGGGTTAGCAGTTTTTGTCCATTTTCGGACCGTTTGATCTCGATTGGACGGCCCGGAAGCGGAGGGCGAGCTAGGTGGGATGTGATGGCTGTGTAGATGGGCTACGTGGGGATGAGAGGAAAGTTTGCGGCCCGTGACACGAGGTTTAAATAGCGAAAAACGTCCGACCAATAAACCAATGACCGCACTGCTAGGACTGACTGTTCGGGTATCAAACGACCTTGGAATGCGACGAAATTTGCAGGCGTTCTACCTACACTATAATAAGACCGCACGCCAGGTTTCAACCCAATCCAAGAATATTTTTCGTGCGCTTTAAAAACGGTTTTTTAACGATGTCGCGGGCGCTTGCGTGTGTGGTTGTTCTCGAAATGGGCAACGGCAAGAACAGAGAGAACCGGCGACTATGAACGGATGCAAGTTTCAAAACTCATGTTGACAAGATGCCGATGCTATGCAGATGATGCGAATGATGTGATGATGAATGCGACAACTAGACAAAACACATGACGAGAATGGAAATAAAAGGGGAATCTTCTGGAGCGTCGGTCCCGGGCTGTTACAGGGGCAGAAGCCGATGACACACACTTTCAGATGTATAAATAGTCACAAAAGCAGGAGAATATAAACACATCGGATAGAAGCCAAATTGAATTATTCTTATTTTAAACTTGTCATTGCAAAATCTTCTCGGCATACCAAGGGACCTACTCAAAGTACAACTCAGACTTTGAGCAATGCGCCTTGGTGTGTTTGGCGCCTTTCAGTTCCTCCACCAGGAACTGCTCGGGCTTCCGGTTGTTTCCTTCCGGACACCCGAATGTGATCAATAGTGCTTGATCCTTGGGTAATGTGCCATCACTGAAGAATATGCCCCCTCGGCACCCTTCCGTCAGGACGAGATCTTCTAGTTGGCAACCTAGGCGCTGGCCTCATGCATCCTGCTCAGCAAGCCAAAGAAGCTGGAGGGCATTGGCCTAGATGGAAAGAGGTTGATGCAAAGGTCATCCATGATATGCCATGCCGCCCGAAACAGGTCCGCCAACTACTTCATCCGATTCTTATGTTGTCGCGGATGCTCGGGCGCTTGGAAATGACGCCGGAATATATTCTTGGCTGGCTCATCGGCTCGGTCAGCATAATGGGTGCACACGTCCGCGACAGTGATTGGAAGGTCCTTTAAGGCCTCTGAGGAATGCAAGATTTGCGTAAGATTGGGAAAATGGATAATGCCAAAAACACCTTGCAGTAGATAAGGCTTACTAGTGGTGATCTTTCTCACTTGGTTGACCACTTCACAATGCAGTTGCCCTGGGTCTTGGCCTCCTTGCACTTCGAGCTTGTTCTGGCAAGCTTGGTGGAGAGCTTATTTGATAGAGGCAAGGGTCCCAATCTTTCGATGAGATGATCACCATAGATTTGGTGGAGATGACTTTGACGATCCGACTACAAACATGCATGACGTTGCGCCTTAGCAATCGCTAAACCAATCCCCAAGAGGTTATTGACCACATGAGAACACGATCAACCTCACCACGAAGGTCAACTCCTGCAACCAATTGAATAACTAGCAAGAATATTGTAGGATCGAAAGTAGTGCTAGAGGGGGTGATTAGACTACTTGACCAGATAAAAATCTACCTTTTCCCAATTTTAATTCTTGGCAGATTTTAGCATTCATAGTATGTCAAGTACACCCTACACATGCATGTCTAAGAGTATAGCAGTGGAAAGTAAAGACAAGCATGTAAGTAAAGAGAGCGTAGGAAGTTCAAACGCAATTAGTGACACGATGAATTTTCCCGTGGTTCCGATAAGTGGCGCTATCATACATCCACGTTCATGGAGTCTTCAACCCATGGAGGGTAACAGTCGCGAGAGTCCACGGAGGGCTCTACCCATGGAGGGTTCCACGAAGAAGCAACCTTGACTATACCATGACGGCCTATGTCCATGGATGACTAGGCTAACTTGGGGTAGATCCTCACGAAGTAGGCGATCTCGTTGCCCTTACAAACTTCTTGGTTCACTCCACAACATGAAGTAGGAGGCTCCCAAGCGACACCTAACCAATCTAGGAGGCACCACCCTCCAAAAGGTAATAGGCTCGATTGTGTCGATGAACTCCTTGCTCTTGTGCTTCTAGATGATAGACACCTCAACACACAATTGCTCTCTCATGGATTTGGCTTGGTAGAAGAGATTTATTAGGTGGAAATCAACTTGGGGAGGCTACAGATCAAGCTTCATATGGTAGGAATGGAAAGGCATGATCTCAACACATGAGTAGGTGGCTCTCTCTCAGAAAACCAGTAGGTATGAGTGGAGAACTATTTTGAGTGCTTCTCTTGCGAGTGAGTGGTGGTGGAGGGTTATATATAGGCATCTCCAAAAATCCAACCGTTACACACAAAATGACCAACTCGGTGACACCGATGTGTTAATCTTGGTGGTACCGAAGTGACCAAAAGGTGGCAACTTTCGAATCTCGGTGAGAGCAATATAGGAATCTCGGTTGCACCGATAAGGTCACCAACGGTCAGAATGTCCAATCTTGGTGACGCCGATTCAGCAATCTCGGAGGGACCGAAATTGTGAACTCACGTAATAGAAAGTTGGCAGCCTAACTCAATGGCACCAAATGTAGAATCGGTTGCACCAAAAAGCTAGGGTTTGGCTGAGTCTGTCTAGGGTTTGGAATCAGTGGCACCAAGTGGAAAATGTTGGTTGGACCGATTTAGAATATTTGGCTTTGGATAGACTTTTGTGGAAGAGTTTGTGGGTGTATGTGGTGACTATCACTTGTGCACGTATGAGCATTTTGTTCACCAACAAAACATTACCCCCTTTTAATAGTATTGCCTTTCCTATGGACTCAAAGTGATTTCTCACAAATGTAAAAGGTAGAGTCCTTTGCTTGAAGCTTTGCCAATCTATTTCCTTGCATCTTAGGGTATTCCAGAATCCTTTTGCCAACCCATCATTGCACTTTTCCTGAAACATACTTAGTGGAAACATCAGTTGAATGACATATATGTTGTTATTAATTACCAAAACCACCAAGGGAGCAAATATGCTTTCAAATATGATAATGCAATCTGACTATTGCAATATACATGAAGTATTGATAAGCGTGGGGTTCCAAAATCGGTCTTGGTCTAGTCGTTAGACATAAATGAAGTACACGAAGTTGCAATGGCTAACTTTTAACTAAAGAAAATACAAGTCTAAAAGGGCGCCCTAAGGGCTGTATATATGCGGGAAGAGAGGGGGATTTCATGGACCCTTGGAGGAGGGGTCCGAAAGCAACCCAACTTAGTTTCCCCACACATACGGACTCTAAAAACAACCTATAAAGTGGAATTTCGAAATTACATGGGCTTGGCCCAAAAATAAAGTGACACATCACCTATAATAGCCTTTGGATGAAATTAATGAAGTGTCATCTTGTATATTTTGTTCAAGCCTTCAATCTCTCCTTATGGTGGCTTCAAAGTGCAAAAATCACCATTGGAAGCTCCATTGTTGTTTCCCACGCGCGCACCTTCTTCTCCATGATTGTTCCCACTCCAATGGACATCCTTCTTGTCCATGATAGGTCCTTCATCCATCAATAAAACAAAAGTATCTAATTTAGGCTGCATAATATGTTCATGAACATTAGAAGGATTTCCAAGAAACGAAAGTACCTGGTAATTCAATTGGCATGCGCGAGCTCTAGTAACTGGCCTAGTATGTGTGGCAGTAGGGGTTGTGGGTGTAAAAATGGTATTTATGTCCTCATCATCCTCCCCTTCTTGGACTGAAGTCGTCCTCAATGGTAGCTCATCTTCCTCACCCAAATAGGGCTTCAAATCTGCAATGTTAAAAGTGGGACTAACCCCAAACTCTGTAGGCAACTCAATTTTATATGCATTATCATTTATTTTCTCTAACACCTTAAAAGGACCATTATCACATGGCATTGGCATTGACTTGCGCAAATTAGGAAATCTATTCTTACGCAAATGTAACCAAACAAGATCTCCAGGTGCAAAGACAACATGTTTTTACCCTTATCTCCAGCATGTTCATATTTAGCATTCATACGCTCAATGTTTTGCTTAGTTACCTCATGAATTTTGAAGATCAATTCCGTAGGTTCTTTAGCATCAAAATTAACCTTCTTCAAAGATGGAAGAGGTAACAAATCAACAGGTGAATCACATCAAAAGATATCATTGCGAGGATTAGGGATTGCCATGCAACGGATGCACTAGAGCTATAAGTGTATGAAAGCTCAACTGAAGCTAAGTGCGTGTGCATCCAACTTTCTTGCTCATGAAGACCTCGGGCATTTGATGAACCCATCATCATGATATACAAGCTAAGTTATATAAAGAAAAATTTCCACGAGCATATGAAAGTGACAAAACAAGAGACTCTCTATATGAATAGAATGGTACCACTTTGAGGCACAAGTGTGGTAAAATATGTAATAGCATTGTCCCTTCTCTCTTTTCTCTCATTTTTTCCCTTTTCTCTTTTTTCCTTCTTTCCTTCTTTTCTCCTTTTTTTATTTTTTGTCTGGATTCCCATCTCGACTTGTGGGGGAGTAATTGTCTCCATCATCCTTTCCTCATTAAGACAATCCCTAATAATGTTGATCATCACACTATTATTTACTTACAACTCGATATAAAGACTGATGTGATGATATGAATCTATATGAATGCCTCTGGCAGTGTACCAGGATGTGGAATAATCAAGCGTAAAATGTATCAAAAAATGTTGAACGGTGGCTTTGCCACAAATACTATGCCAGCTTATACGGTCATGCAAAGCAATATGACGGTGAAAGTACAATTCATATGATGTAATGGTGGAAGTTGCATGGAAATATTGTTGGGGAACGTTGCATGGGAAACAAAAAAAATCCTACGCACACGCAAGATCTATACATGATGATGAGCATCTATGAGAGGGAGAGTGGATCTACATACCCTTGTAGATCGCTAAGCGGGAAAAGTTAAGAAACGCGGTTGATGTAGTCAAACATCTTCGCGATCCAAATTGCAATCCGTCCCACGATCTCATCATGAGTCCTTCTGATCTAGCGTCGAACGGATGACACCTCCACGTTCAGCACATGTATGACTTGATGCCGATATCCACCTCCTTGATCCAGCAAGAAAGGGTGGAGAGGTAGATGAGTTCTCTCGCAGCACAACGACATGATGGCGGTGGTGGTGGAGCTGACTCGGCAGAGCTTCGCTAAGCTATACCGAACAGATCTAGAGGAGAATAGATCTAGAGGGAGAGAGAGGGCAGCACGTGGCAATTAGGGTTAGGGGCTGCCCTCAAAATCCCTCAATATATATAAGAGGAAGGGGGAGGAGGCAGCCTTGGCCCCTACTCCAAGTAGGTTCGGCCGAACCAAACAAGGGAGGAATCCACCTCCCACAAGGGAGGTGGGATCCTATTAGTACTCCTTCCCAATTTGGATTTTCCTTCCCTTCTTTGGGTTTTTTCCTTTCCCACTCTTTCCTAGCTGCATGGGCCTTGTACGACTGGTTTTCCTAGCCCACTAAGGGCTGATGCAACACCCCTCAGGCCCATGTGGCCTCCCAGCATGGGTGGCTCCTCCCGATGGCCCTCCAGCACTCCCGGTACACTACTGGAAATACCCGAAACTTTTCTGATGGCCAAAACGGTACTTCCTATATATCAATATTTACCTATGGGGCATTCCGAAGCTCCTCATGTCGTCCGGGATCTCATCCGGCACTCCGAACAACCTTCGATCACCAACATACATAACTCAACTATATCGAAACATCACTGAAGCTTAAGTGTGCAGACCCTGCGGTTTCGAGAACTATGCAGACATGACCGAGACACCTCTACGCTCCATAACTAATAGTGGGACCTGGATGCCCATATTGGTTCCTACACATTCTATGAACATCTTTATCTGTCGAACCTCTATGTCAAGGATTTAGTTAATCCCGTATGCTGTTCACTTTGTTTTTCGGTATGTTACTTGCCCGAGATTCAATCGTCGGTATCTCTATACCTAGTTCCATCTCGTTACCGCCAAGTCTCTTTACTCGCTCCATAATACAAGATCCTATGACTAACACTTTAGTTACTTTGCTTGCAAGGCTTGTTGTGATATATGGCATATATTTGATTAAAGTGGATGGATGCAAGTGATCATGTTGAATTAGAGGAAAAAATTAAATGGAAAACACAAAATGAAAAGAAAAAATAAGCAATGAAGCCTTAACCTTTAGTCCCGATTGATGTTACCAAGCGGGACCAAAGGTCCCCATGCCCTGGCGTGCTCGGTCGCCCACATGGCTAGGGTTTAGTCCCGGTTCGTAGCCAACCGGGACTAAAGCCTTAGACCCTTTAGTCTCTATACTTTAGTCCCGGTTGGGGAACCGGAACTAAAGGCCCTGCCCAACCGGGACTAATGGCATGTTTTCTACTAGTGCATGTCACATGGTTTGGATGCACCGGCAAAGGTTGCACCGATCCTCGAGGTGAGAATGGGCAATGCACGGTACCAAAGAGGCTAGCAAATATGAAGTGGTGAGAGTGAGCATATGAATGGGCTCACATTAGTCATCAAGAACTCTAATAATTATTTCAATATTTAATTAGCTCTCTCGAAGCAAAGTACGCATGTCCCTAGGGAGGAGGTTAGGAGGAGTTAACCATCGTGTGCCACCGAGTCAAACAACACTAGGATTTCAACGAGGAATAAGAATGCTCACACATCATCACCATGCTATAGAATATTTAGGTGAACAACAAGTTAACAACCTCTAATTCATAATATTTTTACTAACTAATAATCATGTACTCATTCCCATTCACATTACCACATTAATATCATTAACTCAATATTTCTCTTTTATGTGCTACATGAAGGTTTTGATTATGCACTCTTTGAACCTATTATTTTTGGATATTCCTATAACCCATGCAAATTACCGTCACTTTGTATTAACTCTCAAACAATTATAAGTGAAGAAAGGGAGTGGAATTATTTCTTTGAAATCTACACGCCACCGTGCTCTAAAGATACAAGTGAAGTACTAGAACAACTTCTTAGCTCAAAAGATATAAGTGAAGCACATACAGTATTCTAATAAATCATGGTGATATTGTATCTCTTTCAAGTAGGTGTGTCCAGCAAACAATTATTGTGTAAAACTAAAAATAAAACAAACTAAAAATGATGCTTCAATCAAAACTCATATCATGTGATGAATAAAACCATAGCTCCAAGTGACATACCGATGCATTGAGACAAAAGAGGGGATGCCTTTCGGGGCATCCCCAATCTTAGACGCTTAGGTATTACTAAAATTTGATTCGCAGTGGGATGGGCATCTCAAAGCTTTGGCTCTTGACACTCATTATTTCTTCATCCATAGTGATAGCACTCAAAACTTGGAAACTTTAGCACTCAAAACTGAACAAAAACCTTCGTGAGATCTGTAGTATAATAAACTGAGCTAGATGCAAGAGGACTATGGTGGTGGAGAGTGTTGTGATGATAGAAATGATAGCGACTAGGTTTTGTGGATGATGATGATGAAGAGATTCTGGTTTCTATGCTTGACGTTGTTTTGTTGACATTTAGTTGGGGTCCCCTCTGTAAAACTTGTTGAGGTAGACAAGCTACCTCGGAATCCATGCCAAATGACTTCTCAAACGGGCGTGTGTGCCCCTATGGAACGTCGTCTTTTGTTATTTCTCCACACACATGCTTCTTATTTGTTCTTCCTCCTTTTATTTCCTTTCCATTCCACCATTTGATGTCTCCCCCTTTTAGCCCATTCCCTATAGAAAACATTAAAGAGAGGATTTGTGGAATTCTTTGCATTCCTTAGTCATTAGTGGAATGTCGGAGCGAATACCTCCTTTAAATGAAATATCTCAGTTAAAAAAGGTTGAAATGAGTGTAAAAATATCACTCATCATGGTGCTGGTCAACCTTGGCGCTGTTGTCGTGCTCACTCTAGTGTGCCACGGCAAAAGAAAAGGAGTGAGGGAGAGAGATAGCGAGTGGTGTGCGGGGTTGAACAGGCCTGGTAGGTTAGGTGAGTTGGGTAGTTTCAATTTTTCTTTTTCTATTTCTATTTCTTTCCGTTTTCTGTTTTTCCTTTTTTCTATGTTATGTCTGTTTCATTTTGAATTTAATTTTTATGTCAAAAAACAAACTTGTTCTAAATTGAAATAATGAATATTTGTGAATGCGTGGACGTTTTATTTGGGAAATTTGGGCATACGTTTTGTATACTTAAATTTCCCTTTGAGTTTGAATTTGGTTTCAAAAACAAATTTGTTTCAAATTCATTTTACAAATTTGGCATGGGGTCTGGTTCATTATTTGGGCTTATGGAATGCCACTTCCTGCCAAAATAATTTGCATGGCCTTTTTTGAATAATCCCTTTAGATTTGAATTGATTTCAAAATGAGCTCAAGTCTTTTGGGGAATTATTTGGTTTGATTACTATTGGGACTTATTTGAAACACTTTTGCCCAACAACATTTCAAATGGTTTGGTTTCCTACAAGGCTTGCTAGGTATTTAACAATTTGCATTGGGTTTTTATGCCACTAATCAAACAATCAAAATAAAATTGTAAGCAATCTTGGGCACTAATATGTGTTTCCTAGAAAAAATTAAATCCCTTTGAAATTTTAACATACCAGATTTGGGAAAATCTAGGATGTGACAGACAATCACCCTGAAAACAGATCTTGTGCTGAGAACTGGAGAGGTTCCACCTCCAAGTCTAGGGTATGTTCACCGTGTTGTGGCAATACCATATGTATCCTCAGATAATAGGTGTTGTGTTCTTGGATTTCTACAATGCCTCAAGGTAATTTTTGGTTGGTACCTCTATTTCTGAAAGCTTCCTCATTATGGGGGTCTAGTTGGGGCATGTGATGCATCCGAGAACTATCCTTAGATTCTCAATCTCTTATGTCTAGGTTGCATCCACCCTTAAAATATTTTAAGTTTGGGGCTTTCCTGTAGCTTATTACTCCATGGTTGATGTTGAACATCCTTCTAATTCTATAATCAGGAAATCATATACCGTCTTGACATATCTGTTTCTCCTTCTATTTCAGTGCTCATCACTTGTCCTGCAACTCCATCAGTGTCTTACATCTATTCTTCCTTCGACGTGCCACTCATGATCTTACCATCGTAATATCCTTTATGTCCCATCTATGGTCTTACATCATATCATGCCATAACGGGCTTACCATATCTCATCCTTCTACCTATGGTATTTTTTGTCGGTACCATCTATCATACTCGCATAACAGTTGTCATACCCTCTGTTTGTACTACCTGTGATATGTTTAATCCCATCTTTGTTCATCAAGCATATATCTTCTAGGATCCTTATTGTCTCTTTCCTTCCACTATGGTCTGAAACTTCCTTCTCAAGGAGTGGTATTGATAGAGGCAAAGGTGTCACATCTTTCTATGAGATGGTGGCTATCATTTTTGGTGGAGTAGATTTTGACGGTCCGACTATGAATGTGCGAGGATGTCACCCCTTAGAAATCACTAAAGTAACTCCGAGAGGTTATTGACCATGCTGCGGTAGGATCAACCTGACCACGAAGGTCAACTTCCTGCATGCAAATGAAGAACAAGCCAAAAACTGAAATTACAATCTGGATATTGCGAATATAAGAGGAAACCTTTATTGATTAAAGTGGGGTTCTATGATGTCTTGGCCTAGTCGTGGAATACAAATGAAGGATGCTAAGCTACAGATATGGCAAACTTCTAATTGGAAAAAAAGTCTAAAACGGCGTCGTAAGGGCTTATATATGGGTAAGAGAGGGGGATTTCTTGGCCCCTTGGATGAGGGATCCGAAACCAACCCTAACTCAGTTTCCCCACAAATACGGACTCTAAAAACAACCTATAAATTGGTATTTCGAAAGTACATGGGCCTGGCCCAAAAATAAGGTGACGCAACACCAATAATAGCATATGGACGAAATTACTGAAGTGGCATCTTGTATATTTCGTCCAAGTCTTAAAGCTCTCCTTATGGTGGCTTCAAAGTGAGAAAATCACCATTGGAAGCTCCATTGTTCTTTCCCGTGCACACACCTTCTTTTCCATGCTTCTCCTCGCTCCAATGGCCATCCTTATTGTCCATGTTAAGTCCTTCATTCATAAGTAAAACAAAAGTATCCAACTTAGGCAACATCATATGTTCATGAACATTAGAAGGATTTCTAAGAAATGAAATTACCTGGTAATACAATTGGCATGCGCGATGTCTACTAACTGGTCCAGTATGTATAGCAGCAGGGACTGTGGGTGTAGCAATGGTATTGATGTGCTCATCCTCCTCCCCTTCTTGAAATGAAGTCACCTCGATGGAAGCACATCTTCCTCACCCAAATAAGGCTTCAAATCTACAATGTTAAAAGTGGGACAGACCCCAGACTCTGTAGGAAACTCAATTTTATATGAATTATCATTTATTTTCTCTAACACCTTAGAAGGACTATCAACATGTGGCATTAGCTTTGAATTGCACAAATCAGGAAGCCTATGCTTTCTACCCTTATCTTCAGCAAGTTTATATTTATTATTCATACGCTCAATGTTTTTCCTTAGTTAACTCATGCATTTTTAATATCAATTCAGAACATTCTTTAGCATCAAAATTAACCATCTCCGAAGGTGGAAGAGGCAACAAGTCAATAGGTGCACGAGCTTAGAAACCATACCGAACTTCAAAAGGGCACATCTTAGTAGTAGAATGCAGCGAACGATTATAAGAAAATTCAATATGAGTGAAGCATTTTCCCCACATTTTCAGGTTATTCATCAAAACAGCCCTAAGCATGGTAGAAAATGATTTATTGACTACTTCAGTTTGTCCATCAGTTTGGGGGTGACATGTAGTATTAAAAAGCACTTTAGTCCCCAACTTAGCCCATAAACATCTCCAAAAGTGGCTAATAAATTTAGCACCCCGATCTGAAACAATTATATTTGGCACACCATGCAAGTGAATAATTTCACGAAAGAACAACTCAGCAACATTAGCAGCAGCATCACTTTTTATGACATGGTATAAAGTGTGCCATTTTTGAACATATATCCATGACAACAAATATGCTATCCCCCCTTCTTTGTTCGAGGTAAACCTGAAACAAAGTTCATAGAGATATCCTCCCAAGGAACACTAGATACCGGCAAGGGCATATATAAACCATGAGGATTGAGTCGTGACTTAGCTTTTTGACATGTAGTGCAGCGAGCAACAAAACACTCAACACCCCATCTCATCTTTGGCCAAAAGAAATGGGTAGCAAGTACGTCCTCCATCTTCTTCACGCCAAAGTGTCCCATTAATTCTCCTCCATGTGCCTCCTGCAACAAAAAAAGATGATCGGAGCTAGCTAGAATGCATAGCTTGTTAGGACGAAACACAAATCCATCATTAATGATGAACTTGTTCCATGTTCTCCCTTCTTTAATTACCATTCTCCAACACATCATTAAATTCAGCATCATGCACATATTGATCTTTCATGGTCTCAATATTTTAAAGTCAAGTTGTGAAAGCATAGTATAACGACAAGACAATGCATCAACAATAACATTTTATTTACCCTTCTTGTGTTTAATGTCATAAGGGTAAGTCTATATGAATTCAAAACGTTTAGCGTGTCTACGGTTCGGTTTTGATTGACTTTTAATATGTTTCAAAGAGTCATGATCAGAATGTGTGACAAATTCTTTGGGCATAAATAATGTTGCCATGTTTCCAAAGTCCGAACAAGAGCATATAATACCATATCATAAGTACAATAATTCAGACTAGGCCCACTCAATTTTTCAGAAAAGTATGCAACACGTTTACCATCTTGTAATAACACACCGCCTAATCCAATTCCACTAGCATCACATTCAAGCTCAAAAGTCTTATTAAAAACAGGAAGTTGGTGTAAAGGAGCATGTGTTAACTTATCCTTCAATACACTGAAGGCTTCTTCTTGTGCGGTACCCCAAACAAAAGGCACATCCTTCTTTGTAAGCTCGTTGAGAGGTGTAGCAATGGTGCTAAAATCCCTTAGAAAATGCCAATAGAAACTAGTGAGGCCAAGAAAACTCCTCGCTTATGTGACCGTTTTGGGTTGCGACCAACTCTCAATAGCTTCAATCTTGGCTTTATAAACTTCTATTCCTTGTGGAGGAACAAATAGCTAAGAAGAGATACTCAATCGGTGCAAAAGGTGCAGTTACCAATGTTACCAAACAAACGTGCATCACATAGAGCAATAAAAACATCATGTAAATGTTCCAAATGTTCCTCCAAAGATGTACTATAAATCAGTATATTATCAAAATAGACTACCACAAATTGTCCAATGAAAGCACATACAACCACGTTCATTAATCTCATGAATGTACTAGGTAAATTTGTTAACCCGAAAGACATGACTAACCACTCATATAATCCAACCTTAGTTTTAAATGTTGGTTTCCATTCATCTCCCATTTTCATACGTATTTGATGGTATCCACTATGCAAATCAACTTTGGAGAAAATTGTAGAGCCACTTTATTCATCAAGCATATCATCTAGCCTAGGAATAGGATGACGATAATAAATAGTAATATTATTAATGCATCTACAATCCACACACATACGTGATGTACCATCCTTTTTCGGCACTAGAATAACAAGAACAACACAAGGACTAAGGGATTGGCGTATATAACCTTTGTCGAGGAGCTCCTGTACTTGACGCATAATGTCCTTGGTCTCCTCTGGATTGGTACGGTATGGGGCACGGTTGGGTAGTGATGCACCAGGAATTAAGTCAATTTTATGCTCAATCCCTCAAATAGGTGGTAATCCCGGTGGCACATCTTGTGGAAAGACACGTCAGCGAACTCCTGCAAAATGTTAGCGATAGTTGGCATGTCCTCGAATGAAAAAAATACATCTTTGCATACAAAAGCATAGCAAACGGAAGTAGTAACATCCAAATCAGTAATATCAGATTTAGTAGCAAGTAAACATCCACTCTTAAATTTTATTTCACATGCAACACTAGATAATGGTTTATTAGGCTTATTTTGTTGCTCAAATTCTTTTGATACAAAATGATTTTCACTCGTATTTAGCTCATGTTTTTCTTACTATCTCTAGCAATGTCATCTTTCATAATTGTTTGAAATATGCCCTAGAGACAATAAATAAAATGTTTATTATTATATTTCCTTGTTCATGATAATTGTTTATTATCCATGCTAGAATTGTATTAATTGGAAACATGGATACATGTGTGGATACATAGACAAACACAATGTCCCTAGTATGCCTCTAGTGAACTAGCTCGTTGATCAAAAGATGGTTAAGGTTTCCTAGCCATGGACATGAGATGTCATTTGACAATAGGATCACATCATTAGGAGAATGATGTGATGGACAAGACCCAAACTACAAACGTAGCTTATGATCGTGTTAGTTTATTGCTACTGTTTTCTGGATGTCAAGTATATGTTCCTATGACCATGAGATCATGCAACTCACGGACATCGGAGGAGTGACTTGTGTGTATCAAACGTCGCAACGTAACTGCGTGACTATAAAGGTGCTCTACAGGTGTCTCCGAGCATGTCTGTTGAGTTGGCATGGATCAATACTGGGATTTATTACTCCGTGTGACGGAGAGGTATCTCAGGGCCCACTCGGTAATACAACATCACAATAAGCCTTGCAAGCAATGTGACTAAGTGTTAGTTACGGGATCTTGTATTACGGAACAAGTAAAGAGACTTGCCAGTAACGAGGTTGAACTAGGTATGGAGATACCGACGATCGAATCTTGGGCAAGTAACATATCGAAGAACAAAGGGAACATCATACGGGATTAACTGAATCCTTGACACAGAGGTTTGATCGATAAAGATCTTCGTATAATATGTAGGAACCAATATGGGCATCCAGGTCCCACTATTGGTTATTCACCATAGAGGTGTCTCGGTCATGTCTACATAGTTCTCGAACCTGCAGGGTCTACACACTTAAGGTTTGGTGATATTTCGGTAGTATAGAGTTATGTATGGTGGTGATCGAAGGTTCTTCGGAGTCCCGGATGAGATCCCGGACGTCACGAGGAGCTCCGGAATGGTCCGGAGGTAAAGATTCATATATATAGGAAGTCCTGTTTTGGTCACCGGAAAAGTTTTGGGCTCATCGATAGTGTACTGGGAGTGCCGGTAGTGTACCAGGAGACCTCCGGGAGGGGTATTTCGACCCAAGAGGCTTCATGGGCTATGGGAGAGTGAATATCAGCCCTTAGTGGGCTGGTGGAAACACCCACACAAGGCCCATGTGGCTGGAGATGAAAACCCAATAGGAAAAGGTGGAAAAAGGAAAAAAAGGATGAATCCTAGTCCTACTAGGAGAGTCCTCCAATCCTAGTTGGTTTGGCCGACTCCTATAGGAGCCTTGGCCCTTGCGCCAGCCTCTCCTCCTCTCCTCCTATATATACTGGTGGATTTTAGGGTTTTGCACTAGTTTTTACAGCCACGTACTACCCGTTCCTCCAGTGCATAGTTTCTCCTCTAGATTGGATTTCTGCAGTGCTTAGGCGAAGCCCTGCCAGAATTGCTCCACCACCATCGCCGGAGCGCCGTCACGCTGCCGGCGAACTCTTCTACCTCTCTGCTCTCTCTTGCTGGATCAAGACGGCGAAGATCGTCATCAAGCTATACGTGTGCTAAACGCGGAGGTGCCGTCCATTCGGCGCTAGATCGGTAGGATCGTGATCAAGTTCGTGGGACGGATCGTGATCAAGTTCATGGGACGGATCGTGATCAAGTTCATGGGACGGATCGTGATCAAGTTCGTGGGATGGATCGTGATCAAGTTCGTGGGACGGATCGTGATTAGATCGCGGGACGGATCGTGATTGGATCGCGGGACGCACGGCGATTTGGATCACGAAGACGTTCGACTACACCAACCGCGTTTCTTAACACTTCCCACTTAGCGATCTACAAGGGTATGTAGATCCACTCTCCCTCTCGTAGATGCTCATCACCATGGATAGATCTGCGTGTGCGTAGGAAAAATTTTGTTTCCCATGCAACGTTCCCCAACAGTGGTATCAGAGCTAGGTCTATGTGTTGATACACAAAAGGTTTGTGCGCGTTGATGCTTAGATTGCTTCCTCCCTTGGTCGTATTTTGGTTCAGCGGTATTGTGAGATGAAGTGGCCCGGACCAACATTACTCCCTTGAGAAGGTTGAAAAGCAAATTATGTATCACCATTGTGGTTTATGCATAGGTGAGAATCGTTCTTGCTAGAAACCCGTAGCAGCCACGTAAAACATGCAACAACAATTAGAGGACGTCTAACTTGTTTTTGCAGGGTATGTTGTGATGTGATATGGCCAATTACATGATTTGATATATGTGATGTATGAGAGGATCATGTGATGTATAGATTATCATGACTTGCATGTCGATGAGTACGGCAACCGGCAGGAGCCATAGGGTTGTCTTTAATTATTGTATGACCTGCGTGTCAATCATTAAGCGCTTTGTAATGCTTTACTTTATCGTTAAATGGTAGCAATAGTAGTAGAAGCATGCAGGGCGTGACAACCCCGATGGTGACACGTTGATGGAGATCAAGATGATTGAGATCATGGTGTCGTGCCGGTGACGATGGAGATCATGCGGGTGCTTTCAAGATGGAGATCTAAAGCACAAGTTCATGGCCATATCATGCCGGTACTTATGAATTGCATGTGATGTTAATCCTTTTATGCACCTTGTTTTGCTTAGTACGACGGTAGCATTATAAGGTGATCCCTCACTTAAATTTCAATATGAATTGTGTTCTCCTCGAGTGTGCACCGTTGCGAAAGTTCGTCGTGTCGAGACACCACATGATGATCGAGTGTGATAGATTCTACGTTCACATACAACGGGTGCAAGCCAGTATTGCACACGCAGAACACTCTGGTTAAACTTGACGAGCCTAGCATGTACAGACATGGCCTTGGAACACAAGAGACCAAAAGGTTGAACATGAGTCATATAGTAGATATGATCAACATAATGATGTTCACCATTGAAGCCACCTCAACTCATGTGATGATCGGACTTGAGTTGGTGGATTTGGATCATGTGACACTCAGATGACCTAAGGGATGTCAATTTGAGTGGGAGCTTTAGTAATTTGATTAACTAAACTCAATATCTTAAACAATAGTCTAAGTGAACTTTGCATATTTATGTTGTAAATCAATGGCTTGCGCAGTAGCACCCCTGAATTTTAATGCGTTCCTAGAGAAAGCTAAGTTGAAAGATGATGGAAGTAACTTTGTTGATTGGGCCCATAATCTGAGGATTATCCTCACGACTTCCTAGAAATCATATGTCCTTGATGCACCGCTTGGTGACCAACCAGAAGACATGACCTCCAAAGACGTTAAGAACGCTTGGGAGGCACGTACTGGAGATTACTCAATAGTTCAGTGTGCGATATTGTATGGCTTAGAACCGGGACTTCAAAGATGTTTTCAACGTCATGGAGCGTATGAGATGTTCTAGGAGTTGAAGTTTATCTTTCAGAAGAACGCCCGGATCGAGAGGTATGAAACCTCCGATAAGTTCTATGCTTGCAAGATGGAGGAGAACGGGTCTATCAGTGAGTACTCAGAATGTCTGGGTATTCAACTTGTCTAGCGGAGTTGGGAATTGCCCTTCCGCCAGAGGCGATCACTGACAGAGTTCTTCAATCACTGCCACCTAGTTACAAGAGCTTTGTGATGAATTATAACATGCATAGGATGAACAAGTCAGTCGCCGAGCTGTTTCCGATGCTAAAAGTCGCTGAGTCTGAAATCCAGAAAGAACATCAAGTGTTGATGGTCAATACAACCACTAGTTTCAAGAAAAATGGCAAGGTCAAGGGCAAGGGCAATAAGGGTAAAACCAAGAAGGATGGAAAAGCAGTTGCTACTCCTGTAAAGAAGCCTAAGCATGGACCCAAGCCAGAAACTGAGTGCTTTCATTGCAAGGGAACTGGTCACTGGAAGCAGAACTGCCCCAAGTACCTGGCTGACAAGAAGGCAGCCAACGACAAACAAGGTATATATGATATACATGTTATTGATGTGTACCTTAATAGCTCTCGTAGTAGTGCCTGGGTATTTGATACCGGTTCGGTTGCTCACATTTGCAACTCAAAGCAGGAACTGCGGAATAAACGAAGGCTGGCAAAGGACGAAGTGACGATGCGCGTGGGAAATGGTTCCAAGGTTGATGTGATCGCCGTCGGCACGCTCTCTCTTCGATTACCATGAGGATTAGTGATGAACCTGAATAATTGTTATTTAGTGCCTGCGTTAAGCATGAACATTATATCTGGATCTTGTTTATTGCGGGACGGTTACTCATTTAAATTAGAGAATAAAGGTTGTTCTATTTATATGAGTAATATCTTTTATGGTCATGCACCCAATGTTAGGGGTTTATTCATATTGAATCTTGATAGTGATGACACACATGTTCATAACATTGATGCCAAAAGATGTAGAGTTGATAATGACAGTACCACTTTCTTGTGGCACTTCCGTTTAGGTCATATTGGTGTAAAACGCATGAGGAAGCTCCATGCTGATGGACTTTTGGAGTCACTTGGTTTTGAATCACTTGACACATGTGAACCATGCCTCATGGGCAAGATGACTAAAATGCCATTCTCTGGCACAATGGAACGGGTGAGTGACTTATTGGAAATCATACATACTGATCTGTGCGGTCCAATGAATGTTACATCGCGTGGTGGATATCGTTATTTTCTCACCTTCACTGATGACTTAAGTAGATATGGGTATATTTACTTAATGAAACACAAGTCTGAAATGTTTGAAAAGTTCAAGCAATTTCAGAGTGAAGTTGAGAATCATCGTAACAAGAAGATTAAGTTCCTGCGATCTGATCGAGGAGGTGAATATCTAAGTTATGAGTTTGGCAGTCACTTAAGATAGTGTGGAATTGTTTCACAATTGACACCGCCCAGAACACCACAGCGTAATGGTGTGTCCGAACGTCGTAATTGAACCTTATTAGATATGGTGCGTTCTATGATGTCTCTTGCTGATTTGCCACTATCGTTTTGGGGTTATGCATTAGAGACAGCTACATTCACTTTAAATAGGGCACCATCAAAATCCATTGAGACGACGCCATATGAACTGTGGTTTGGCAAGAAGCCAAAGTTGTCGTTTCTTAAAGTTTGGGGATGTGATGCTTATGTCAAAAAGCTTAAGCCTGAAAAGCTGGAACCCAAAGCGGAGAAATGCGTCTTCATAGGATACCCGAAAGAGACAGTCGGGTATACCTTCTATCTCAGATCCGAAGGCAAAGTGTTTGTCGCTAAGAACGGAACATTTCTTGAGAAAGAGTTTCTCTCGAAAGAATTGAGTGGGAGGAAAATAGAGCTTGATGAGGTTATTGAACCTTTACTTCAACCAGAAAGTAGCGCAGCACAGAAAGATGCTTCTGTGGAACCTACGGCGGTAGAAGAGGAAGTTAATGATGATGATCATGAAGCTTCGGATCAAGCTGCTATTGAACCTCGTAGGTCGACAAGGCCGTGTACTACCCCTGAGTGGTACGGCAACCCTGTCTTGGAGGTCATGTTGTTGGACAATAATGAACCTACGAGCTATGGAGGAGCAGTGATGGGCCCGGATTCCGAGAAATGGTTAGAGGCCATGAAATCCGAGATGGGATCCATGTATGAAAACAAAGTATGGACTTTGGAAGTATTAGCTGAAGGGTGAAAGGCCATTCAGAACAAATGGATCTTTAAGAAGAAGAAAGACGCAGACGGTAATGTCACCGTCTATAAAGCTCGACTTGTGGCAAAGGGTTTTTCACAAGTTCAAGGAGTTGACTACGATGAGACTTTCTCACCCGTAGCGATGCTTAAGTCTATCAAAATCATGTTAGCAATATCTGCTTATTTTGACTATGAAATTTGGCAGATGGATGTCAAAACAGCGTTCCTCAACGGTTTCCTTGAGGAAGAGTTGTATATGATGCAACCCGAAGGTTTTGTCGATCCAAAGAATGCTGACAAAGTTTGCAAACTCCAACAATCCATTTATGGACTGGTGCAAGCATCTTGGAGTTGGAATAAGCGCTTTGATGAGGTGATCAAAGCGTTTGAGTTTATACAAGTTTACAGAGAAGCTTGTATTTACAAGAAAGTGAGTGGGAGCTCTATAGTGTTTCTAGTATTATATGTGGATGACATATTGCTGATTGGAAACAATATAGAAATGCTGGAAAGCGTGAAGGAATATTTGAACAAGAGTTTTTCAATGAAGGACCTAGGAGAAGCTGCTTTCATATTAGGCATTAAGATCTATAGAGATAGATCGAGACGCTTAATAGCACTTTCACAGAGCACATACCTTGATAAAGTTTTGAAGAAGTTCAAAATGGATCAGTCCAAGAAGGGGTTCTTGCCTGTGTTACAAGGTGTGAAGTTGAGTAAGACTCAATGCCCAGTAACTGCAGAAGATAGAGAAAAGATGAGTGTCATCCCCTATGCTTCAGCCATAGGCTCTATCATGTATGCAATGCTGTGCACAAGACCCGATGTCATCCTTGCCATAAGTATGGCCGGAAGGTTTCAAAGTGATCCTGGAATGGAGCACTGGCAAGCAGTCAAGAATATCCTTAAGTACCTGAAAAAGACTAAGGAAATGTTTCTTGTTTATGGAGGTGATGAAGAGCTCGTCATAAAGGGTTACGTCGATGCAAGCTTTGACACTAATCCGGACGACTCTAAGTCGCAAACCGGATACGTATTTATTCTTAACGGGGGAGCGGTAAGCTGGTGTAGTTCCAAGCAAAGCGTGGTAGCTGATTCTACGTGCAAAGCGGAATACATCGCAGCCTCAGAGGCAGCGAAGGAAGGTGTCTGGATGAAGCAGTTCATGACAGATCTTGGAGTAGTGCCCAGTGCACTGAATCCAATGAGCTTGTTCTGTGACAACACTGGTGCCATTGCTCTAGCCAAGGAACCAAGGTTTCACAAGAGGACCAGACATATAAAGCGACGCTTCAACTCCATCCGATATTACATCGAGGAGAAGGACATAAATATTTGCAAAGTGCACATGGATCTGAATGTTGCAGACCCGTTGACTAAACCTCTTCCAAGAGCTAAACATGATCAACACCAGAACTGCATGGGTGTTCGATTCATTACAATGTAAATCACATAGTGATGTGAGCTAGATTATTCACTCTAGTGCAAGTGGGAGACTGTTGGAAATATGCCCTAGAGGCAATAAATAAAATGTTTATTGTTATATTTCCTTGTTCATGATAATTGTTTATTATCCATGCTAGAATTGTATTAATTGGAAACATGGATACATGTGTGGATACATAGACAAACACAATGTCCCTAGTATGGCTCTAGTGAACTACCTCGTTGATCAAAAGATGGTTAAGGTTTCCTAGCCATGGACATGAGATGTCATTTGATAACGGGATCACATCATTAGGAGAATGATGTGACGGACAAGACCCAAACTACAAACGTAGCTTATGATCGTGTCAGTTTATTGCTATTGTTTGCTGCATGTCAAGTATATGTTCCTATGACCATGAGATCATGGAACTCACGGACATCGGAGGAGTGCCTTATGTGTATCAAATGTCGCAACGTAACTAGGTGACTATAAAGGTGCTCTACAGGTGTCTCCGAGGGTGTCTGTTGAGTTGGCATGGATCAATACTGAGATTTGTTACTCCGTGTGATGGAGAGGTATCTCAGGGCCCACTCGGTAATACAACATCACAATACGCCTTGCAAGCAATGTGACTAAGTGTTAGTTACGGGATCTTGTATTACGGAACGAGTAAACAGACTTGCCAATAACGAGGTTGAACTAGGTGTGGAGATACCGACGGTCGAATCTCGGGCAAGTAACATACCGAAGAACAAAGGGAACATTAGGCGGGATTAACTGAATCCTTGACATAGAGGTTCGACTGATAAAGATCTTCGTAGAATATGTAGGAACCAATATGGGCATCCAGTTCCCGCTATTGGTTATTGACCATAGAGGTGTCTCTGTCATGTCTACATAGTTCTCGAACCCGCAGGGTCTGCACACTTAAGGTTTGGTGACGTTTCGGTAGTATAGAGTTATATATGGTGGTGACCGAAGGTTGTTCAGAGTCCCGGATGAGATCCCGTACATCACGAGGAGCTCCGGAATGGTCCAGAGGTAAAGATTCATATATAGGAAGTCCTGTTTCGGCCACCGGAAAAGTTTCGGGCTCATCGATAGTGTACCGGGAGTGCCGGTAGTGTAACGGGAGACCTCCGGGAGGGGTATTTCGACCCAAGAGGCTTCATGGAGAGTGAATATCAACCCTTAGTGGGCTGGTGGAAACTCCCACACAAGGCCCATGTGGCTGGAGAAGAAAACCCAATAGGAAAAGGTGGAAAAAGGAAAAAAAAAGGACGAATCCCAGTCCTACTAGGATTGGTGGACTTGTTTCGGCCGACTCCTATAGGAGCCTTGGCCCTTGCGCCAGCCTCTCCTCCTCTCCTCCTATATATACCGGTGGATTTTTGGGTTTTGCACTAGTTTTTACAGCCACGTGCTACCCGTTCCTCCAGTGCATAGTTTCTCCTCTAGATCGGATTTCTCCAGTGCTTAGGCGAAGCCCTGCCCGAATTGCTCCACCACCATCGCCGGAGCGCCGTCACGCTGTCGTCGAACTCTTCTACCTATCCACCCTCTCTTGCTGGATTAAGACGGCGATGATCTTCATCAAGCTGTACGTGTGCTGAACGTGGAGGTGCCGTCCGTTCGGCGCTAGATCGGTTGGATCGTGATCAAGTTCGTGGGACGGATCGTGATCAAGTTCGTGGGACGGATCGTGATCAAGTTCGTGGGACGGATCGTGATCAAGTTCGTGGGAGGGATCATGATCAAGTTCATGGGACGGATCATGATTAGATCGCGGGACGCACAGCGATTTGGATCGCGAAGACGTTCGACTACACCAACCGCGTTTCTTAACGCTTCCCGCATAGCGATCTACAAGATGTAGATCCACTCTCCCTCTCGTAGATGCTCATCACCATGGATAGATCTGCGTGTGCGTAGGAAAATTTTTGTTTCCCATGCAACGTTCCCCAATAATAATATGTTCAGGAGACATAGGAAGCAAAGTTATATTTTGATCCTTATGAACAACAGTATACTGATTTGTCCTTCCATGGTCTAAATATTTTTTATCAAAAATCCATGGTCTACCAAGTAAAATGGAGCATGCTTGCATGGGTACCACATCAAATCAACATAATCAGAATATGTAGCAATGCTAAAATGCACACGAATAGTACGTGTTACCTTAACCTTTCCATTGTTGTTGAACCATTGGATGTAATAAGGATGGGGATGTGGTCTAGTGGTTAGAGACAACTTATCCACCATCTCCATGCTAGCCAAGTTGATGCAACTCCCTCCGTCGATCATGATGCAAACAGAACGCTCCTTCAAAACTCCCTTTGTATGGAATAAGTTATGCCTCTGATTTTGCTCATCATGTGTAACCTGCACACTCAGAACATGTTGACCAACTAAACTTTCATACATGTCCGCGTAGTAAATAGCCATGTAGTGTGTCTCTTGTTCAATATCCTCGGCACCCTATTCTACACATGTAATAAGAGCCAATGTCTCCTCATCATAGTCAGTAGCGGAGGCATATCCACGATTCTTAGTAACAATCATCACATGCCTAGATGTGCATTATCTCGCAAAGTGAACTCTACCCTTGCAACGACGACATATAACCTCATTTGTTTGCCATGTAGATTCCATGGATGAAGAAGATCCCTATGCAGGCCCCGAAGGCGTGCCCTTGATGGAGGCTGGTGGCGGTGCCTGATTCCTGGTATCCTAGTTGGAGTTGGTTGCTAAAGTTGGCAGGGTTGTAGCAGGACGTGTGGAAGTAGATGAAGTCCATGCCGTACATGATGAAGTACGACCTACAAAAAAATTAGTCCTCGCCAATGCCTGTCGATCTTGTACTCCATGTTGAGCTTTGCAAGCAAGATGGAATAAACAAGTGATAGTGTCATACTCCTTATACTCTAAAATAGTCAGACTATCTCTATTTAATTCACCCATAAAGCGTGCAAGCATAGCTTCAATTCCCTTAACCATACCACATCTAATCATGCCAGTTTGTAATTCATGTTAATATTCCTCTACAGATTTTTTTTCCGTTTCTTAAACGCTGCAAATTTTGAAGCAATTCACATTGACAATATGGTGGAACCCAACGATTATGCATAGCAGTTTTCAAACTAGCCCAAGTAGTAGGGATATTATCATTCTATATTCTACAATGTTCAGACCACCAGACACTAGCAAAACTAGTGAATGCACAAATAGCAGCAGCAACACATCTATCCTCGGGAAATTGTAAGCATGCAAAACGTTCTTCTGTTTCTAAATCCCAACTAAGGTATATACCAGGAACATATCTACTCTCAAACATCGGAATATTCAATTTAAGTTTAGGGAGATGGTCATGATCCTGTACCTGAGGGGGGGGGGGGGTGGGGCCCTACGGTTACGAATGTATCCCTGTGGAGAACCTGGTGCATGTGGTGGTGGTGGTTGCCCCTGGGGCTATTGTTGAGCAACCTCTCGGTCATCATCGTAATCACCATCATAATCCTTCTCATAATCTTCATTTTGCTCAACAACAGTAGAAGCAGCAACAACATCCACCAAAGTTGCATCAGTAGCAACATCCACCAGAATATTTTTTCCAGAATATGAACCTACACACTACTAGGAAGTGGTGGTGGTGTGTGTCACAAATCCGTCAGCAAATCTCAAATGCTTACCAGTTCTTACACAGCAGCAGGTGGTGATCGGCAACTGTTGTAGTCAAAACTCTCAAAGCTTCGATAGATCGATTGTCAGGTGGTGTCAACACATGACGTAGATGTATGTGTAGCTGGGATAGCTTATTATATGGTATCAAAAGGTGTCAGCACTAATCAATTCAGATATGCAAAGTTGAATAAATGCTCAACAACGGTATTGTGCTAGTCCTGGGCTAGACCATTCTAGAGATGCGAGCCTAGAACACTAACAAAATCATGACGCTATACGTAGTCAAGGGAAGATCACACTCTGGAAAAAAATCGTGTTTTTTTGCGCCTCTTCTTTTGTGCTCTTTTTTCTTTTTTTGCTCATAAAATTACTATAATTGCTAGTGCCTCAAAACTCTGCCCAAGTTGTATAAATAGGATAGGCACAAAAAATTAATTTAATTTTCTGGAATGATTCGGGCTACGACGACCAAAAAGTGCGGCAAAAAATTACTATGGTGGCGAGTGTCTCAAAACACTCCGGAAAGCCTAAAAATAGGATAGGGAAAAAATATTTTTGCCCATTGAAATTTTGGCCTAAAAACTGTTCGGGGTACTCAGGCAAGGAAACACGAATTTGAAAACAATGGGATCTCAAAATCAAACCTAATATGGGATGGGCTCTGATAGGTGGTGGATATGTGGCGGTTTATATGGATACAGATTGATGGCAGATATATGGTGGTGGTATATGGACTTGGATTGGGTGGCGGATATGTGGTGGTATATATGGCAGCGGCGATGATGGTAGCGTGGTGGTGGTATATGGCAACAGCGATGAAGATGGCATGGTGGTGGTATATGGGAGCAGCGATGAAGATGGTGTGGTGGCGACGTGACAACTTGTGAATAAAACTCGAAACTCTAAAGGACTTGACCCTAAGACCAACAACTCGACATGACGATGCAACCGCAAATTGAACAAAGAAAAAACACTGAAAAGATTATGCAAAGCCCGGCTTGGTTCGAATATGATGAGCTAACCCTATTTTGTGGCTTTTTCATGGACTATAGGTATGAAGCAGCAGACACGATCTAACTACGAAAAACTGGTAAAATCTCACCGAGCAACCGGGAAATCTAATACCACTTGATAGAGGCAAAGGTGTCTTGTCTTTCCATGAGATGGTGTTTATCGTTTTTGGTGGAGTAGACTTTGACGATCCGACTATGAACGTGCGAGGATGTCTTGCCTTAGCAATCGCTAAATCAACTCTGAGAGGTTATTGACCACACCAGAGCACGATCAACCTGACCACGAAGGTCTATTTCCTGCACGCAAACAAAGAACAAGCAATAAACTGAAATTACAATCTGGATATTGTGAATATAAGAGGAAAGCTTTATTGTTGAAAGTGGTGTTTTGTGACGTCTTGGTCTGGTCGTGGAACACAAACGAAGGACGCGAAGTTGCTGCTATGGTGAACTTTTAATCTAAACAAAACCCAAGTCTAAAACGACGCCCTAAGGAATGTATATATGGCGGAAGAGAGGGTATTTCATGCCTCCTTGGAGGAGGGATCCGAAACCAACCCTAACTCAGTTTCCCCCACACATACAGACTCTAAAAACAGCCTATAAAGTGGTATTTCAAAATTACATGGGTCTGACCCAAAATAAGTTGACACAACACCTATAATTATCTATGGACGAAATTAATGAAGTGGCATCTTGTATATTTCCTCCAAGCCTTTAAGCTCTCCTTATGGTGGCTTCAAAGAGCGAGAACCACCATTGGAAGCTCCATTGTTCTTTCCCGCATGCACACCTACTTCTCCATCCGTGTCCCTGCTTCAATGGCCATCCTTTGTCCATGGTAAGTCCTTCATTCATAAGTAAAACAAAAGTATCTAACTTAGGAAGCATCACATGTTCATGAACATTAGAATGATTTCCAAGAAACAAAAGTACCTGGTAATTAAATTGACACGTGCGAGCTCTAGTAATAGGTCGAGTATGTATAGCAAAAGGGGTTGTGGGTGTAACAATGGTATTGATGTCCTCATCGGGTGTTCCAATATATGAATCTATTCTGGTTGATAGGTCTAGCGCCAAAATCTTAAAATAGCTATCATGACTTTGATGGTGGTCAACCAAATTCCCCACGTGGTTCCTGCAAGAATTGGCTCTTGGCTATCCTCTCCATAATATACAATTCAATGGTTTTCTCTAATGTCTTCCATAGGGTGTACCTATTAGGTTTCATCACACATTAGCGCTCATTATATAGACATTTCTCATATGATAGAATGAATAATAAGATTAGTCGTCGTGGTGGACAATCCATGTCGCACCCAAATCATTACTTTGCATACAGTCCCATGAATCTTATATCTAGACACGTGAGATCTCACAAGCATTGTAGAAGTCTTCCTTGTTCATGAACTGAGTTCAATTAAATCCATTCGTTATGCAAGCAACAATATCTAACTACCTTATGGCTCTCAAGGTTCTAAACTCATAAAGCTCTAGCTCAAAAACCATTGGTTTTAACAGTTCAACTCTGGTATGACAACTTCCATTCACAACCAATGAGGTTTCTTCCCTCCTTTTCAGACAATGGTTACATCATATTTCTTTGGAGCCATGGTGTTACCACCTCCATGATCATCTCTATCTCTACTCCATGTTTCCTAAGTAGATTAGGCATATCGGTTCTGATTGTGGTGTATGTGGGTTATGGACTAAAGTTTAACACCATTCTCTGGTTTCCTAATTCCTCGAATGTCTTACAAAACTCTAGTGGCAAATTTTTCATGGTGAAACTATTTATGTATGACTTACGACTCATCGCATCAACAACTATGTTTGCCTTTCTAGGGTGGTGCTGCAAATTCCAGGTGCAGTCATTGAGAAATTCCAACCGACTTATGTCAATTATATTCAACCCCTTCAGAGTGGAATGCACTTCAGGAGCTTGTGACGTGTGAAACGTGACAAGTCTTACCAAATAGGTAATACCTCCCTCACTTTAAAGCATGGACAACCGATGCCAATTTCAAATCATGGGTCAAGTCGTTAAGCTCGTGCTTCTTCAATTTCCTCGAGGCGTAAGCCACTACTCCTCCTTCTTTTATCAAGACACATACACGCCCTCGGTGTGAGACATAACAGTAGACTTGATAGGGTTCCTCTGTGTAAGGAAAACACTAGACTCTCTTTAACTCCTGGAAATTCTCTTCACATGCTTCTGTCAAATAAACTTCTTCTCCTTCCTAAGCAAGTAAACCATGGGTTTGGCTATCTTTGAGAAGTTCTCAATGAATTTTACTCTAATAACCAACCAATCCAAGGAAACTACAAGTCTGGATGACAGTCTTGGGTGATGTTCATTCATTAACAACTCCCATTTTAGAGTGTCTACTGTTAAACCTTCTCCTAATATGTTATACCCTAGGAATTTAACTTCCATTAGTCAGAATTCAAACTTGCTGAATTTGGCATAGATCTAATGCTCCCTAAACTTTTGCAGAATTGACCTTAGTCACTCTGCCTGCTCTTCTTGACTTTTGGAGCATATCAGGATATGTGGTCACAACCACAATTTTCCCAAATACTACATGAATACCTTCTTCATCATATTAGAGAAATATGCAAGAACATTCATTAGTCCAAAAGAAATGATGGTGTTCTCACATTTTTTTGACTATACACAATAGGGGGAAATCCCCACTGGTATTTTTTGTTATTTCTAAAATGTCTCAAATATAGTACGAAAATGGCTTGAGGTAAGCCTAGAAAATAAAAAAAAGTAAAATAAAAGAAAGAAAAGGCCGAAAGATCCAAACAAAAAGAAAGAAATAAAGAAAGAAAAGGAAAGAGGAAGCAAAAGAAAACTAAAAAAGAAGGAGCCTAAGTTAAAGAATCCAACCAAGCGTGGAAAGTGGCAACATACTTTCGCTTCTTCTTGTACTTCACCAGGTTAACCTCCATGTAGAATGTGTCCTTTCATCTCTAAAATGAAGGTTGGATTTGTTGCAAAATGAAATTATTCCTTGTAATACAGATTTCCCAAGTGTCCAAAATAATAATTTCAATGGCAAATGGGGGAGTAATTTTTCTTTTATCATCCTCTATGGCTCGCAGTACTAAAGTGGTAGGAACTCTAGTAGGACAAACAAAATCCTAGCAAATTTTCAAGAACGGACATCCCCAAAAGAGATGAAATAGTGTTTCCTCTTGCTCACAATGGATAAGAGCACAACTGTATGCTTCAAAGTAAAAAAAATTGCTTCTAAGGAGATTTCTTGTATTGACCCTATCATGTAGAACCATCTGGAAGAACTCTTTGTGCTTAGGTTAACAAGAGATATTACAAACCCATTTCATGCGGAGCACCTACGGACATCACCATGACAAGAGTCCATTTGGCAAGTGACACGTGACACGTCTACTTCACATACATAAAGGTGAATAATCTCCTTTACGCATGCTCACTTGACCCCTTCGAGGATGGTATACTACTTGACACTCCTCTCAAGTGCATCCATAGGTATTGTCGGAGCTTCGCCAATGACCAGGAGGAGTGCCAGCACCTACGTACGACTACACCATCCACAAGGGAAGCTTGGAAGATAAGGAAGAATAAGCGAGGACAAGATTTTGGAAAGTCAGGAACCTCCGCCACCAGCACGAAACTTCCGGCCCCCGGAATGTCCGGCCACCCTAGAACTTCCGGTCTCCGGCGTCAAGCACAGCCTCGGGTGTGCCAACTCTCTGGATATCCCGAAACCAGCCCGGAACCTCTGGCCCTTGGACCTTCCAGACTAGCCCGAACCTTTTGGCCTACTTGCATGCAGCCACTCGGTCCCGAGGTCCATGTACCCACTCCGCCCCTCACTTGCCCCTTCGTGGGTACCACTATATATACTCCTCCCCATCCTCCATTTTTGCATTAGCAATGGTTTAGCTCATAGACTAGTTGAGCATTGCTCCTTCCATAGCCTTCTTCCTTAGAGTTGATACCTCTACATGAGAATATTCTATGGATGTCAAGGCCCCTATCTAGGGAAGATCCTCGGGGATATCAAGGCCCCATCTCCCCATGGGATTTGGGATGAATTCTACCATGTATCCTCTTTCCCGTTGTTGTTCTTGTACCTTGTGGATCTTGTGTGGTTTTGAGTATAGTATATGTGTGATTGGGCTTCTTCTTGAGTGTTTCCTCTTGTGATTTATCCTTGTTCTTCCCTGTGTTCTTCGTGTTCTTTGTGGAAACCCCTCCTATTCGTTAAAGATTGACACCTACGGATTTGCCCCGTATCATATTGGTATCAAGAGCCATGTTTCTCACGAATTTGGAGTCCTCCCCTTAGTTTTCTAGCCTAATTTTGTGTGTTTTCGTCCCAAATCGAAAATCCCCACCAAAAATAGCCTCACCATTTTTTTTGCAATTTGTTGGTTCTTGTGAAATTTTGTGGATTTGATCCATGGAATTCATGTTTGGAAATAGCTTCCCCCACCGCCCAACGAAATCACCCCAAATTTCCTTTTTTCATCAATTTTGACCCACAAAATCGAGTTTTTCCACCCCCATTCTCAGATCCGGAAACTAGGGTTCGTCTCGGAGTTGTTTTCGCGATCCCCAGAATTTCCGGCATCACCCGAAACTTCCAAGCTTACCTCGGAACTTCCTGCCTAACCAGAAAGTTTCCACCAAAAATCCCCGGTTTTCTCCCACACTATCCGGTGAACCCCGGAACTTCCGGTACACCTCGGGAACTTCCGTCCAAACTAGAGTCATTCCACAGATTTTAGCTTCAGCCTTTCCACCGTTTTGGCCATAACTAATTCATCCGGAGTCTGATTTTAACGTTCTTTAGCTTGTTGGATAGCTATTGATGTCCCCCATCACACAAAGATAGTCCCAACACCATTTGAATCCATCAAATATTTCTCATTTTGTCATATTTGCCTAGGCCACCACCATAACTTCCACATAACCTTTCCACCAAAAACTTCCGCCACCATAACCCAATTTTGTTTGAGATTTTGAGTTGCGGTTTCCATTTCCTAAGGTGTTTTAGCTAATTAGGGACGGTTATAGATCAAAAACACTTCCGCTCATCATCGCCTCGGCCTCGACATTGACAGCGGCCATTTTGCCTTTTGGCACCCAAACAGTAAGCAAGGACGATAACCTCGACTACATCATTATCTATTTCCTTGCCATTGCATTGATCGCTTCAAGCATATTGCTTACCTTACCCGTTGATACTAGCGAGTTGAGAATTGTCGGGCCACATTACTTGTGCATAGTAGTTATACTCTTATGTCGTGTAGCTAGTGTTAGCATCCAAACATCTTGTTATCTACATTGTGACATAAGTCTCCCCCGTGCATATCCATCATACTTATCTCATATCTTGGTTCGAGCATCAAGCATAGTGAAAAAAGAGAAGAAAATAAAGGGAAAAGCTTTTAAGAAAAAGAGGAGATATAAAAGAGCTTGTAAGCAATAGAAATAGCATTAAGCCATTTTGCATAGTTCATACTCTTGGATCATACATACATAGCATACCTGGGATTGAAGACGACCTGTTTACTCTCATAGGTTGGTGCACAAGCACGTATCTAGCCCATTTGACCAATCGACACTACACCACAACCCTTAATTGGGGGTAATTAACTGCCGGTAGAAATAACATTACAAGGGCAAATTATCTCCCGGGGTTCATTTAACTACCGGTAAAAGTACGTACTGGTGAATAAACTGCCGGCAGAACTCAAATAACAAGGGCATGCACACTAACGGCAACCACGTCCACTTCTAAAGACTCAATGTGTGCTGGCACAACTTAGGAATGGCATATTAACTGCCGGGGACTCCTTGTGGGGCCAAACGAAAAAAGTAATGCTTGTTTCGCCTATGCGCGCGATGGCGCGGGAGAGCGCGCGAAGGGAAAAAATTTGCGCTCCAAATAGTACAAAACAAAATCCCCAATCTTGACACACCAAAATCCCCGAATTGGCCGCTTGACCTGGCCTCTTCCTCGAGCACCCTCTGCCGCCGCCTACCCTTCTACGGCTGCCGACCTCCCTTCGCCATGCCGCCCTAAGGCCATTCCCGACCGCTCACCTGAGCAATCCGCCGCCCCGACCACCATTTGCCGCCAGCCCAGCCGCTCCGAGGAGATCCTCCATCAAGCAGTGTCGTCGCTTAGAGGAGATCCTGCCGGAGAAGAGAAGTGTCGTTGCTTCCAGGAGCTCCTTCCCGGAGAAGGCGCCTCCTTTGATAGGCAACGTCGCCCGGACCCTGCGACCCTACATCCCCATGGGTGCTGCCACATTTCACCTCGCGAGCTATTGTCTCTTTTAGTATACATGCAACACGAGCTTTTCCCATGTCTCTGAATTTTGTGCTCATTCCATGGTTGTGCGGATCCCATTTATCTATCTCTTTGTGTGTGTTCCTAGTGCCAACATAGGTATCGATCTATTTGCTTCGCATTGAAATTTTGTGAATCTTCCTCAACATTTTTGATATCTTGGATTGACATTTGCTTTAATTTTGTGCCACTTGTCCTAACTAAGCCACTCGATAAGATTTATGTTGTAGGTGTGATTAAACAAGTCCCGTACCAATTCTACTATTGTCTCAATTCACATTGAGTGTAATGGTATACATCCTCAACTTTGGGAACATTACCTTGGTATTGTTTATCTCATTTCTGACTCACCTTTTCTCGAGTCTTGTGATGGATTGGCAAAGCACATCATGTCCGCTCTTCAATGACTACATCAACATGAACAGCTACATCAACCAAAGACTCGAGGGACTCGCCACCAACATATGACACTCCAAAGCTCGGAAAATATACTACATTGACAACAAGTTGGAAGCACACATGAAGCAACTTCAACACATGGTGGCAAACTACAAGTCTTCTTCCCCTTGGTCATCTTCAAGGCAGCGATGCTCAATCCGCACATCTTTGGAGAGCACATCGGATGCAAGAACAAGTCAGCAACATCCTCATCTTCAAGACGACCGCCATGACAACCATCCCGCTCGTGATCTACATCATCGCAAATGGCAAGCTACCTCCAAGAAACAAGTGCGTGAAGACCAAGAACATCACCAAGGACAAGCTTCAACACCAAGATCAAGGCGATTGACTACACGCATGGATGAACCTTCCATCTTCGGAAGCATCCCAAGGAAGATGGTCGACCCTATGATGTTCACTTCGGTCTTGTAGGAGATTGATGTTTTGACACATCCTATGACATTCATCTTTGGATGCGTTATGGATGAGGAGGTTGAGCATGGGACTATCCCTTCAACCGAGACGGCGAAAGGAGTTGAGCATGGAGACGTTAGCAGTTACATCTCTTCGAAACACACATATGACGAGATGCCCCAATTTCTATGTGAGGAGAGCCACCACCACATGTGTGACATGAGTGACTCCACCATATGTGACATTGAGTGCATCTCCTATCAGAGGATGACTGTGACCACCACTAGCCCCATATGTGATGAGTGCCACAATTCTCATGAGAGGAGATCCACAACCCCCACCATTTGAGTGAAACGAGCGACTCCACCACATGTGAGTTTGAGTACAGCTACCCAGAGGGAGTGAGTGAGCCACACCGCTTATTGAGTGAGGTAGTTGAGAGGCCACGTGAGGCCACATGAGGCCACTATGATTTCTAACAACATAACCTCTACTCCTATTGTATTTTCTTCTTTGGTTCTAGGTATAATACATGCCCACACACATTCCCTCTACGAGTCCATCCCTCTGATGGGAATTACGATGGCCATGGCGGAAGATGATACACCCCCACATGGTTCCATCATGATGAAGATGACCACAAGTTGGTTTATCCCACCTCACCAACACCACATGAGTGGAATGAGAAATGTAAAATAGGTGAAGGTGATGCTCTTGTCCCACTAATGGACTATCTTGACATTGAAGCTTGCATGATGCTGATCGCCTTATGGATTCTTCACATGCTATGTCTTCTTCATGCTTTGATGTGCCACCGGTTTTTGATGAATGTGATGATGAGCATGTTGAATTACCTAGTTGTGATGCTATACTCCATAGGATATCCTGTGAAAATTCTATTGGTCACATCATGTTTGATAAGCCCATAAACTTGTCATATGCTATGCGTAAAATTTCCCATATCGCGTCGTTGCAATCTCACCACAGTGACTATGCATATCCCATAAAAATTAATCCCATTTGCACATATGTCATAGACGACAATCCCATGGTTATTGGCATTTTCTTTCCTTGTGATGATATTGCCATGCTTCCTTTGCATCATTTGCACAATAATTCTCATATGCCATGCCATGATGTCCATGATTTGGAAATGCATTGTTTTGAATGTTTTCCATACTCCCCGCATTATGCTTCCCTATTGCACATGAGGAGACCTCCATAGCTTCCTCATACATATTAGGAGATTTTGTTCCATCGAATCCATTGCATGATCCAAATACTTGTGTGCACCATCCAGATACCATTAATAACAATGCTCTCGATATTTCAAGTGATGCACTACATATTTGTAGTCTCCATTATGCTATACATAATAAAAACCTTTCATGATGGATAACATGTTCTTATATCATGCATCTCATTTATTTGAGCATTGGACATTTTATGCTAACAAACACAAGCACACACACATCCTAATGGATGATGTTTACATTTATCATGCACACACTTTGTTTCATGTGTCTCCTTGTTGTGTATGCACACATAATTCCTCGTCAATCTCTCAAGCGCACGAGTTAACAAAATGAGCTCTAGAGAGCAACGACGACGTGTGCCACCATGGAGTGCTTACGCCCCACCCACCCACTTTGCACAAAGACTTCGCGTAATTCTTCTACATGGCCGTCAAATGGGTACGGGTTATTGTCCATTATATATCCTTTGCTCATATTTCCATGTTCACTTTGCATGACATGCTCATTTCTATGCCCTTACATGCATTTGTGACCAATGCTTTGCTCTCACTTGACACTTGATTATATGACTTGTATGTGTATTTGCAAGCTTGGTGGAGATATTACTTGTTATTTCCATGTTTGCTTGGTGCCCCATGCCTATGATGATACATTGACCATTTGTTGTGTTCGTGCTCACGATATTTCATGCACATTACTTATGACTACTATTTGCTCGCATCTCATGATTCCCATGATTTCCTCTAGTATGTTGCATCTTCGCACTACTAGTTTGCACGACATGATCAATATGCTTGCCTATGTTGCATCACCAATGATTAATATATGCTCCATTCATCTAGTTGATGAAAACCATTGCCATGCTTCACACATGATTGCTATTGAATGTTGTCATATGTCTCCATGTGTTGTCTCTCTCATGCTAGATTTTCCATGTATTGAGTGCAACAATGCTATTAATTTTGATAATGCGATTGCCCCCATAGCTTTATCTCATATTCTTGGAGCTTCTGACATCTTTCATGTGAAGCATGCTTTCCTACCTTCTTTGCACAATATTCCTAGTGCCATGAATATAGCCATTGTTGCATCATATTGTTCATGCACTTTTTATCCTGATGGTTATGTGTAAGAGAAGAGAACCATCATGATGGATGATGTGTTTGTCTACCATGCACATACATTCTTCGCGTTGTTGTGTGTATGTGTAGGACACTTCGACTACATGTCAACCTCCACTTCACGTGAGTTGACAATTCGAGCTCATGAGAGCGAGCCATTCTACACCGACGTGTTTCTACATCGCACTTGCTTGCGCACCGGCATTATGACAGACGCACAAGGTCACTCTTTTGAGATGACATCCTTCTTGAGCATGGATATTGTGGCCCGTCCTACTTGTGTTTCTTGTACCATGACATATATTGGTCATCTTGGACAACTTAGTTGCACACATGTTATAGATATTGCTTTCACTCATGATTGCCATCGTTCCATGCCTCATGACATATATGCCTTGTGTGTTGCATCCAACATGTGGATTGTTTGCCCTTATCATATGCTAGGTTGCAATAATGTCCGTTCTTCACATTTACCATTCCACATTGATTGCTACATGTTTGACTTGATTGCCTCACACATGATGAAAAATTGCTCTTTCTATTGCGTTGAGTGCCACACTATCTTCACTACACCATGTGCACATTATGCTTGGATTGTTTTGCACTTGCACCATGTGTCTAGACACTTCATTTCATTTGGTGTTGTGAAGAATTCTTATGCCTATCATAGACCTTTTGTTGATTGTTTTAATCATGCGTGTTATCACCTTGAGGTAGATGCTCCTTCTATTGTCACACATATTTACATCCCTACCTAACCTTTGCATACTTGTTCCCATGATTACATTGCTTGCCCTCAATTCATATGCATACATGTCATGCCTCTTTCCTTTGTCAAACCATATGTTATGCATGATGACGACACTTGTTCGGTGAATAATCACTTTAATGCTTGGTTTTGCACCAACGCTAACCACATTTGTTTTTCCTTGCTCCTTTTGAAGGAATTTCAAGACGGTGCGACATTAGAGAGTGCCCCTTTAGATCTTGATGATGATGAGTGCTTGGTGATCGTCCACTTATACACAACGACACCATCTCCTTCCCATGGTGATTTGCATTTTGATCTGAGGATGGAACTTTTCCAAGTGGGAGGGGATAATGCGAAGCATCCTATGAACATCACCATGATTCCATTTCGCAAGTGGCACATGCCACATCTACTCCATTTACATAAAAGGTGAATAATATCCTTTACACATGCTCACTTGGTGTAGCGACCCGACCTGAAACGGTCGAATCTCCGGTGTTTCCGTACCGTCCCAAGATCATGTTGGTACACACACGGTACATCAATGTATATATCAAAGGGAAAATCACACTGCTTTATTAAATGAAATCTCATATCGAGTCCTTTATTACAATAAAGATTACAATAAAGTGACTGAAGACCAACTCATGAGATAAAACTAATCCAAAACTTGCGGAAGCTTCAAAAGTAGGTGAGTCCATCTGACTCCAAGGGCATCTCACCGAGCATAGAGCGTATCCTCACTCCTGGTCGAAAAAGTACTCTGCAACATGATACGTTCTAGCCGTGTAGGTCAGCATATTGAATATGTCGGGAAGTCACAAAAGAGAGGGTGAAAATAATCATCTACTCTACATGCATATATGGCAGGTGGGGTTGTAAGTTTAAGTTTAGCATAAAGCATTTTTTCCTACAATAAGAGAGGGGCAAAGAAAAAATTATTACTACAATGTTGGTTGTTAATGAGATGGTTCCACCAAGCAATTCTCATACCCAAGTTAACAATAATACCCTCATCATTATAATTATTTGTGTTGAGAGCTCCAGATTATTTCAGTTCCTTTGGCTCAAGTTGTCCATGACCGTGGACACGGATAATCGATTAGGTTTGAGTACTCTGTAGAGTTTTGCACATGTTCCCCCACAAGATTTGATCCCCTCTGTTGAATTCCTCGCACTTCAGGGTGTTCGAGAAACGAATGACCAAAACATGGTCTTTCAAAGGGTTCCTCTAAGACTCCGTCGGTGCCCATCCATTCCTACTGTTCTTCTACATCTCGTAGCACCGGCTGTCCAGAGTCACCACAATGTCCAACCAAGCCAGAGCCCATAATGGCTTGTGGTTGTGCAGGTAAGCCTTGGGTCTTGAAGTATCCATCCATCTCTTTGTGCCTGGGTGGACCTTTCTGCATGAATACTGGCACTTCTCCAGCAACACCTAGGCTAACCACTGGTTTCTCTAGGGCGCTGTTCATACCGTCATCCACCCAAAGTTATTTTGAAAACTTGAAGTCTTGATCATCATGTAGGTCTTGTAATGATTTATCTCACAACTCTCATGAATCACACAACCAACCCCGTCTACTAAAAGCATAGCAAAAATAAAATAACGTTTCCCGGGGCCAAGGTGTCAAGGTTTTGAGGGGTGCCTACCACATTATACTACTCAAGTAACCAAGTTTCCAACTACCTACTTTGCATGCAATGGGTGGAGATGGTAGAACTAATGCGATAAAAACATAGGTAAAGTATGATCCATGTGAACTTGCCTTGGTGACGATCTTCGTACTCGAGTGACTCTAGATAACAAGTCTCGCACTCCGGATGATCTAACGAATCAAACAATACACACAATAAGCATAACCACAACACAACTTATAATAACAGCAAGTAAAACTAATAATACTAAACAATTCAACAAGGAAAACAAGGAAAACAAAACAAAGGAAAACAAAGATTCATCCAAAACACCATTTCAAAGCTTCTTCTAAAGTAAAATGACTATAAATAGTTTTCTGCATCCAATTAATTTTTAACAGGGATAAAATTAAAGTTTTAATAGAAAAAAAGAAAGGAATTTTACTACAAATTTCTAAGCAAAAAAGAATCGATTGAAAAGGTTTCATAAAACAAAAGTTATGGCCTAACTAAAATAGACCTCTAATCTATCCAGACCGAAAATTTATAAAAATATATATATTATTAGTCCTCTGGATATGTATAACATATAGAAATCAGTAGCAAAAAGAAACACTCAAATATCAATTTTTAAATAAATGTTGTGTCTAATTTAGTGATTAATACAAATTTGTTTAAACTCGTAATTTAAAAGGTCTAAAAATATTTTTCGTTGGTTCCTCTGGAAAGATGGGATTTTTATGAATCCGTAGCAAAAAGAATCACTAAAAACGGAGTTGTAAAACTAAAGATACAAAAATAAAAAAACGCAAGTAATCTAAAAAAAGGGAATTTTCTGTAAACGTGAAATTTCGGGCAGATGACAGGTGGCGCGATGTGAGTGGCTGTTGGGTGTTTGCTACTGTGCTAAAAAGTGAACGACCGATCCTTAACTATTTCGGGACATAGCAGCTAACTAAAAGAAAACCGCTAGTCGGTTCAATCTAGCCCGGAGGAAAACCGATCTAATCTCATAACCCGTAAGGTTTCGATCTGAAGAAAAAAAACTACACGAACAGGGAGCGCTTACAAAGAAGGGCTCGACCTGGACAGAGAAGAGGGTGGCGATGGGGCGGCGGCTCCGGCGATCAACGATGTCGATGAGGTTGTTCAACGGATATGGGACGTCGGGGGCGACCGATTTTTGCTGAAGGTGGATGTTGGGGGTGACGGAGACGAGCAGGACGTCGAGATGAAGTCCGTGAACTACCGCGGCGTTGCAAGGTCGATGGGGTGGCTCTGTCACTTCTTGGACGTCCATACCATGTCAAAAAGATTCAGAGTGATGAGGGATAGTACACTACCGAAGGAGGGGTTTAGGTGATGCTTACACGCGTCGGAATTGACTTGTGAACTACCTCGGTTTTAGCGAGATCCAAATGAAGATGGCGAGAGACAGAGGTGGTTTTGCCGTGGGGTTTTTTGGGGGGGGCGGTCAGTCGAGGAGGTCGAGGGCTATTTATAGGACATGAAACATGGGCAAGGGGAAGCCTAGAGAATCGAATCCCGGAGACCACGGACTCAGATGGCATGACGAAAAAATCTCTTTGTTTCTTTCGTGAGGAAGAGGAAGTACGGGTGGGTCCCATGTGTCGGTGTGAGAGAGAGATACGAGGGAGAGAGATCCATCGGGAGAGATGGCAACGGCCTGGCCAGGAGCGTACGCTCGCTCCTGGCCTCGCTAGGGCAGCTTCCCTCGCACGTGGTGGGCTGGGCGCTAGCTGGCTGGGCCATGGCGTGGTCTAGCGTGGCCATCGTGTTTTTTTTGACACCACAAATAGAACAAGAAGTATAAGGAATTATACATCAAAATGATCAGAAAAATAAATCCTATAACGTGAACATTTTTATAGACGCAAAATAGAAACTTTTTAAAAAAAATTGAAATTCCGTATAAAACCAAATTTGGCTTACAAATAAATAAGCACAATTTTCTCCTGACTTTTGGGGTGTCATGTTACCTCCTCTCATACTATTTGGTCAAGGTATTTTGTCAGGGATTTGAAAATAGAAAGAATTAGATGCCATTGAAATGAAATCAAATTTGAAAATAAGATTCAATTGTCACATCCATTTCACTCAAAATGCATAGATGCATAACTATAATTGCAAAACATTCCAAATTGAAATTTTGGGATGTTACACTTGGCCCCTTCAAGGATGATATACTACTTGACATTCCTCTCTTGTGCATGCATAGGTATTATCGGAGCTTCATGAATGACGAAGAGTGCCAGCACCTACGTAGGACTACACCATCCGCGAGGGAAGCTTGGAAGAGAAGGAAGAACAAGCGAGGACAAGATTCTAGAAAGCCCAGAACCTCCGGCCACCAGCCCAAAACTTCCGGCCCTCGAAATATCCGGCCACCCCGGAACTTTCGGCGTTGCCAACTCTCTGGATAGCCCGGAAGCAACCCTGAACCTGCCCGGAACCTCTGGGCCCCAGACCTTCTGGCCTGCGTGCATGCAGCCACTAGGTCCCAAGGCCCATGTACCCACTTCGCCCCTCACTTACCCCTTCGTGGATACGACTATATATACTGCACCCCTCCTCCATTTTAGGGTTAGCAATGGTTTAGCTTATAGACTAGTTGAGCATTGCTCCTTCCATAGTCATCTCCCTTGGAGTTGATACCTCTACGTGAGAACATCCTATGGATGTCAAGGACCCTATTTAGGGAAGATCCTCTGGGATATCAAGGCCCCATCTCCCCATGGAATTTGGTATGAACTCTATCATGTATTCTCTCTACCATTGTTGTTCCTATACCTTGTGGATCTTGCGTGGTTTTGAGTCTAGTGGATGTGTGATTAGACTTTTTCTTGAGTGTTTACTCTTGTTATTTCTCCTCGTTCTTCCCCACGTTCTCCATGTTCTACGTGGAATCCCCTCCAATTCGTGAAAGATCGATACCTAAGGGTTTGCCCTTTATTACCATTGGAAGTGATGTGTACATTTTTCACACCCATTAAATAATTGTATGCTTTTGTGGAAGAAAATCTGTCAGATCTGCAGATATAGCTCCAAGTATCATTACAGTCTCTGTACTCAGAGTTTTTGAGCTCATCACAAAGTGCCCCAAGCTGTTCGAATTCTTCGTAGGACTGAATAGATAGTGGTAAGTGAAATATATCTTTCATGAATTCCAAGTTAACAGATTCCTCCACATATATAAATTGATTCTTGGAAAATGAGAACAAACAAGGAAAAAATGCAAGAGGAATGAGAAGTGACACTGGTTAGACCAAAGATAAACAAATTTTCCATTTCCAGTATTGCACTTTATCATTGATTTATATAGATCCACCAATTTTAAGTTTGATTTTCACCAAAAGGAGCCCACTATTTGCTAACAAGGGAGCTATCCATTGCTATAGTAGGCTTCCCAAACTAAATGAACCCAAGGAATGGTGTGTCTGTTGTAAAATTTGTTAAGGTTCTTTAATAACAGAGCCTTGTTTTTGCACACATAGATTACAAATCCCAATAAGTCGTTGGATTTTAGGCCTACAAACAACAATCTAGGCCAACATGGCTAGTTTGTGGTCCTCCAGGTCAGGTCCTCTCTAGAGCCAATGTCTTAAGTTGTAATGCTAATGTCTACTATGCAACTTTATTCTTGTAGACTCATGTTGGGCCTCCAAACACAGAGTTTTGTAGGACAACAACAATTTTCCCTGAACTGGATGACCTAAGGTTTATCAATCTATGGGATGTGGCAGATGAAGATGGTCTCTCTCAAACAACCCTGCAATCAAATACAAGAAATAACTTGTGTCCCCAACACACCCAATACAATGGAAAATTCTATAGGTGCACTAGTTCAGCGAAGAGATGGTGATACAAATGCAATATGGATGATAGATATAAGTTTTGCAATCTGAAAATATAAAAACAACAATATAGAAAGTGTAAAACAGCGAGCAAAAAGTTGTATAAATGGTTGAAATTAAGGCCTAGGGTCCATACTTTCGCTAGTGCAACCTCTCAAAATGCTAATATAATTGGATCACATAACCATCCCTCAACGTGCAACGAAGATTCACTCCAAAGTTCTTATCTAGCGGAGAACATAAGAAGAAAAAATTTGTAGGGTATGAAACCACCTTAAAGTTATCCTTTCAGATCGATCCATCCAAGAGTTCGTACCAAAATACCAAGTTATCCTTTTCGACCGATCTATTCGTACTAAAATAACCAAGTTATCCTTTCTAATCGATCTATCTAAGAGTTTGTACTAGAATAACACCATATGATACGCATCAACCAACTCTAATGTCACCTAGATACTCCAATGTCACCATAAGTATCCATGAGTTAATTATACGATACGCATCAAACAATTTTAGATTCATCATATTCAATCCAACACAAAGAACTTCAAAGAGTGCCCTAAGATTTCTATCGGAGAACATGGTATGAAAACATGCAATCAACCCCGATGCATAGATTCCCAAGGTCACTAGAATCCGCAAGTTTATGCCAGAACATATATCAAGTGAATCACTTGAATACCACAATGTCACTGCGGGTATCCGCATGCAAGACATACATCAAGTGCTCTCAAATCCATAAAATTATTCAATCCGATAATAACAAAATCTCAAAGGGAAAACTAATTTCATCACAACAAGATAGAGAGGAGAAAACACCATATGATCCAACTATATTAACAAAGTTCATGATACATCAAGATTGTGCCATCTCAAGAACACGAGAGAGAAATTAGACACATAGCTACCAGTACAAACCCTTAGCCCCGAGGTGGATGACTCGCACATTATCATGGTGATAAAAAGAGAGTTGTTGATGGAGAGGTGCAACCCCAAAGAGATGGAGGCGATAGAGGCCACGGCACCATCGATGTGCAAAGGTGGTGGTGACGGGCGGCGGCCCCTTGCCCCCCTTCTTCCTTGGCCTTGGTTCTGCAATGGAGGAGCCTCTCCCCTTCTTGGCGACTACCAAGGGAGAGGCAAATTCGTGGCTTTTTGTTGGCTCTATCGAAATTAGGGTTTTTCTCTCCTTATATGTGCCTCTGTGGTGCTCTATAGCACTTTGATGGATGGACCCATGATCCAATGGATCGTGGGGACCTCTAGAACCTTCATAGGGACTCCTCACAGACCTCATGAGTCCCCTTGTCATGGCTTGGCTGAATACATCAGATATGGTAAGAGTTGGACTCAATCACATCATCAATTCTCGTAATCCCGTAATCAGATATTTTCCTCCAGTAAAACGGGTCTAGATATTTAATCCTAACTCCTCTTAGGACAAATTTGGAGTCCAGAATCAATGCCATAAATTTCCCCACAGTTTCCTACTTTTAGCTTTTTCCATTTGATGCCATTTTCGGGGGTCAAACTGACGATCTCTAAAAGCTGTTTGTGGAAAGATTTTAGGAAAGTCAGAGTCCTCCAACAAGGCTCCTTTTGTGTTTTTTCGAAAATTTCCAACTAATTTCTACACATCAAAATGTGATACAATAACTTTTGAACTTTTTCAACTATTAATACGTTAGTCCCAATAAATCATAAAACCATAGTAAAAACATAGAGAAATATGGCATGAATACATCATAAATTATTGATACGTTAGAGACGTATCAGCATCCCAAGCTTAATTCCTGCTCGTCCTCGAGTAGCTAAATGATAAAAGAAATAATTTATGAAGTGTGAATGCTAGCATATTGCATAAGTTTGATCAGTGATAATTTCGACCACTTCTCCTAGCATCATATCAACAACTTTTTCTCATAAAACTCATCATGATAAAGTAGCAACCAATTCACATGTTATGGTTCAAATAATGAATTCTCTTGTAACTTAACTACCTATGTTCTTAGTCATCAAATAATTGCAATTCAACTTATTCTCAACAAAGTCTAAGTAAGAGCTCCACATACTCAATCATCATATAGTCATCTATGATTGCTAGTACTCAAAGCATATATTTAGAACAAATGACATCCATCAAACACAGAGAAAGATAGGGGCTTAATGTTTCGCCTCCCAACTCATTTATCATAGAGATAATTGTCAACAATAATGAGTCATGATCAAATACATTTGACTATCCATATGTGCCTAGATCTTTCCCCACCACATGATGCTTGCCAACTAGAGACTAATTGAGGTTGAAATGAGAATACATACTATTCACTCTTGCATAAAAGTAAATACTTAAAGGTAAAAGATAGGCCCTTCACAAAGGGACGCCGGGATTTTGCAGAGGTGCTAGAGCTCAAAGCTTAAATCAGAGATAAATATAATTTTGAGAGGTGCACCCTTCCTCTCAACGTTACGACCAAGAGTTATCAATATCTTCCATGTTAAACACATTAGCGGCGGCTCCCAAGCGGTAACAGTAAAGGTTTACTCCCCCTCCAATCCATGGGTACCGTCCATACCAACAACATTCCTGCGGGAGTTTTGTTTAATTATTTGCATTTTATTATTATTTAGGGACATAAATCCCTATTACCGTCCCTCTCGTGCAAGGACGAGTGAATAAACACTCATCATGAGAATAGCCCGCTTAACATGGAAGATACTAACCGCCTCCTGTCGCTCCATGAGCGGTCCATGCACACAAAACATATGCTCATTTGAAATTTAAGATGTGGCACATGAAAATTTACTTGGAACGGCAGGGTAATACCGCATATAGGTAGATATAGTGGACTCTCATGGCAAGAAACTGGGTTTAAGGGTTTTTGGATGCACAAGCATTATATCTACTTAGTACAAATTTGTGTAAAAAAGTATGTAAATTTTTTTGGCTCTCAAGTATAATCTGATAATTCATATACTGGACGCAAAACTTTTTTTTTGCACAGAATCAAACAAGCAAGTATCCACACTATCCCAAAGTCTTTACTTGGCACTTTATTGAAATAGAAAACACAAAACAGGATTAATACAGTAGCTTAATCATGTGAACACACAAAAATAGAAAGTAAAAACGTTGGGGTGTCTCCCAACAAGCGCTTTTCTTTAATGCCTTTTAGCTAGGCATGATGATTTCAATGATGCTCGAATAGGAATAAAAGTTGAAAATGCACTAGAGCATCATGAATCACATGAAAAGCACATTTAAGTCTAACACACGTCCTATGCATAGGAATTTTGTGAGCAAGCAATTTATGAGAGCAAGAATCAACTAGCATAGGAAGACAAAACAAGTGCAACTTCGAAACTTTGAACACATAGTGAGGAAACTTGATACTATTGCAATTCCTACAAGCATATGTTCCTCCCTCATAATAATTTTTAGTAGCATCGGGAGGTAATTCAACAATATAAGTATCATATAAATCATTCTTTTCATGATGCCCAAGTATAGAAAATTTATCACACTCCACATAAGCAAATTTCTTCTCATTCATAATAGTGGGAGCAAACTCAACGAAATAACTATCATGAGGTACTTGATTGACATAACCACTTTGAATATTAAAATCATGATAACAAGTTTCATGGTTGTCATTACTCTTTATAGCATACATGTCATCACAATAATCATCATAAATAGGAGGCATGCTATCATCATAATAGTTTTGGTCATCAAAACTTGGGGTACTAAAAATACCATCTTCATCAAACATAACTTCCCCAAGCTTGTGGCTTTGCATATCATTAGCATCATGAATATTCAGAGAACTCATACTAAGAATATTTATATCATGCTCGTCTTTCAAGGGATTCTCATCAAGTATTTTCATAATTTCTTCCTCGACCAATTCAGCACAATTTTCTGAATCCTTGTTTTCACGAAAGACAGTATAAAGATGAAACAATGATGCAACCCAAACTCCATTTTTTGTAGTTTTCTTTTATAAAACCAAATAGTGAAAAATAACAAACAAAAGTTTTAATTGCAAGATCTAAAGATATACCTTCAAGCACACACCTTCCCGCCAATGATGCCAGAAAAGAGCTTGATTTCTACTACGCAACTTTATTCTTGTAGACACGTGTTGGGCCTCCAATCATAGAGTTTTGTAGGACAATAGCAATCTTTCCTCAAGTGGATGACCTAAGGTTTATCATTCCGTGGGATGTGTAGGATGAAAATGGTCTCTCTCAAACCACCCTGCAATTAAATACAAGAAATCTCTTGAATCTCCAACACACCCAAATTTTATAGGTGCACTAGTTCGGCGAAGAGATGGAGATACAAGTGCAATATGGATGATAGATATAGGTTTTTGTAATATGAAAATATAAAAACAGCAAGGTATCAAGTGTAAAACAGCGAGCAAAACATTGTAGAAATGTTTGGAAATAAGGCCCAGGGTCCGTACTTTCGCTAGTACAATCACTCAACAATGCTAATATAATTGGATCACATAACCATCCCTCAACATGCAACAAAGAGTCACTCCAAAGTTCTTATCTAGCAAAGAACATAAGAAGAAATTGTTTGTAGGGTATGAAACCACCTTAAAGTTCTCCTTTCTGATCGAACCATCCAAGAGTTCATACTAAAATAACCAAGTTATCCTTTCCGATCGATCTATCCAAGAGTTCATACTAAAATAACCAAGTTATACTTTTCGATCGATCTATCTAAGAGTTCGTACTAGAATAAAACTATATGATATGCATCAACCAACTCTAATGTTACCTAGATACTCCAATGTCACCACAAGTATCCATAAGTTAATTATACAATACACATCAAACAATTTCAGATTCATCATATTCAATCCAACACAAAGAACTTCAAAGAGTGCCCCAAGATTTCTATAGGAGAACATGGTATAAAAACATACAATCAACCCCTATGCACAGATTTCCATGGTCACCGGAATCCGCAAGTTGACGCCATAACATCTATCAAGTGAATCACTTGAATACCAAATGTCGCTGTGGGTATCCGCATGCAAGAAATACATCAAGTGCTATCAAATCCATAAAAGTATTCAATCTGATAATAATAAAATCTAAAAGGTAAAAATAAATTCATCACAACAAGATAGAGAGGGGAAAACACCATATGATCCAACTATATTAACAAAGCCTGTGATACATCAAGATTGTGCTATCGCAAGAACACGAGAGGGAGAGAGAGAGAGAGAGAGATTAGACACATAGCTACTGGTACAAACCATCATACCGAAGGTGGATTACTCACACACTATCATGGTGAGAAAGAGAGAGTTGTTGATGGAGAGGTGCAACCCCAAAGATATTGAGGCGATGGCGGCCACGACGCCGGCGACGGGCGATGGCGGTGGCGACGGGCAGGTCCCCTTGCCCCCCCTTCTTCCTTCGTATTGGTGCTGCAATGGAGGAGACTCTCCCCTTCTTGGCGACTGCCAAGGGAGAGGAAAATTCGTGGCTTTTTGGTGGCTCTCCCGAAATTAGGGATTTTCTCTCCTTATATGTGCCTCTATGGTGCTCTATAGCCCTCCGATGGATGGACCCATGATTCAGTGGCTCATGGGCACCTATAGAACCTTCCTAGGGACTCCTCATAGGCTTCATGAGCCCCCAAAGTCGTGGCTTGGCCGAATACATCAGATATGGTAAGAGTTGGACTCAATCACGTCATCAATTCTCGTAATCCCGTAATCAGATATTTTCCTCAAGTAAAACGGGCCTAGAGATTTCATCCTAACTCCACTTCGAATGAATTTGGAGTCCAGAATTAATGCCATAAAATTCCCCATGCTTTCCTAGTTTTATCTTTTTCCTGTTGATGTCATGTTCGGGGTCAAACCGACGATCTCTAAAATCTGTTCGTGGACAAATTTCAGGAAAGTCAGAGTCCTCCAACAAGGCTCCTTTTGTGTTTTTTCGAGAATTTCCAATTAATTCTTACACATGAAAATGTGAAACAAGAACTTGCGCACTTTTGCAACTATTAATAGGTTAGCCCCAATAAATCATAAAACCATAGTAAAAACATACATAAATATGGCATGAATACTTCATAAATTATCGATACATTGGAGACGTATCAAACGCCCAAGATGTGGTATTATCCTCATCCTGGATCGAGTGCCGGGATAGGGATAGAAGCGCATCTCGTCATTTTGCAAAAATGGATATTGTTACAAGTACATGTAAAGAGGAGATGAGTATATGTGCCGGAATCAGGGCTCCGCAGACCCAACAAGGTTCGAACATTGGGCGTGTATATAGATCTCAGTCGGCTCATAGTCTCAAACTCACCACCCTGCGGCCTAATCTAACAAGTGCATGCGAACGGGAAGAAGATGGACACGAAGATTTACCCAGGTTCGGGCCGCCTTGTGGTGTAAAACCCTACTCCTTCCTACTCCTTTGTGGTGGATTGGACTCTCAAGGAGGTTATGGATGAGCGAGTACAATGGTTGGGCATCCTCACGAGGGCTCTAGGCGGTGATGAAATGGTGTGTCCAACCTGCCCTCTATGGTGGAAGCTAATCCCTATTTATAGTGGCCACGTTCCTCTTCCCTTATCGCACAGGCGGGAAGGGATCCCACAACGGCCAATTTCAAACAGGGACAAGAGGTATATCCTATCCTGACTTAAGGTGGTCTTCACCTGCAGAGCTTCCGGTCATGATGCAGCGGTGGGCTCGGTGATGACATCCGTCCCTCCGAGTTCATGGTCTTAGTCTTGTTGCACTGGAAGGGAAACCTTTGGGGGATTCCTTGGGGACCCGTGTAGGCCCCTGCCTTCCTAGCACGAAAGGGTAAATTGTCCTTCTTCGCGCCTGCTGGGACCTGCCTATCTTCAGTTGTTAGTGCCTACGTCATCCCGGCCTCATGAGTCCGGGTACCTGCATAGAAATCTTCGCTCCTTGGGAGGCAGCCTAGGAGAATGCCTCTCCTCTCGATGACCCCACCCCTATCACCCACACATGCAAGGTGACGGTTTGGAACTACGTGGAGGAAAGGGGTTAAAAACCATTTGTATAGCACATAACGGTACCAGTGTATCAACATGAGATCATATGTCATACTTACTATTTTTCCCCATCGAGGTTTTTAGGGAAGTATATACTCCATATTTATTGTCCACTAAACTCTATGAGTTTTCTTGTATTGAGTTAAAAGACACAATAAATGTTATATGTTGCCTCATTTTCTCCTTATTTTCCCCACTGGGTTTGAAGGAGTTTTAGCAGCATATCTTAAACAGCCCGGGACCGACGCTTTGGAAGATTCGCCTTTTGTTCCATTCTCGTATGTGTTTCGTTTGGTTGTTGCATTCATCATCGCATCATTCGCATCATCTGCATAGCATCGTCACTCATTTTTGAAAACTTGCATCCGTTCATAGTCGTCAGTTCTCTCAGTTCCTGTCGTCGCCCGTTTCGAGACCAACCACACACGCACGCGCCAACGACGTAGATAAAAAACCGTTTTTAAGGCGCGTGAAAAATATTCTCGCATTGGGTCGAAACCTGGCATGCGGTCTTATTATAGTGTAGGTAGACCGCCCGCCAAATTTCATCGCATTCTAAGTTCGTTTGATACCCCTACAGTCAGTCGTAGCAGTGCGGTCATCAGTTTATTCGTCGGACATTTTTAGGTGTTTTAAACTCTTGTCACGGGCTGCCACCTTCCCTCTCATCCCAGTCCAAAGCCCACTACACACCCCACTAGCCCACCTAGCTAGCCCCCTTCGCTTTTGGGTCGTCCGATCGAGATTGAACGGTCCGAAAACGGAGCAAAAACCCCTAACCCTAGCCCTAATTAGTATAAATAGACCCCTAGCCGTCCAATTTTGTAACCCTAGCCCTCTTCCTAGGGATCTGCGCCGCTAGCCTCCTCCCAGCCGCTGCCAGCAGCCTCCACGTAGCCATAGGGCCCGCTGAGCCCAGATCGGGCCTGGGCAAGCCCGAATCGCCGTCGTCTGTACGCCGAGCCGCTCCCGAGCTGCTCTGCCTCCCGAGCCTCCCAACCCCGCTCCCCCCCCCCCCGTCAGGGGAGCCCGCGCGCGTCGCCGCCGACCGTCGCCAAAGCCATGGCGAGCCGCCACCGGCAAACCCCTGCCGCCCCTTGCCCCATGCTCCTCCCTCTCCTTCTTCTCTCCCTCTCCTCGCCAACTCTCTCTCTCCTGCTCTGCAGGTCCCCATGGATCCGCGCCGGCCGTCCTGACCTCACCTTGCTTCGATCCGGCTGGCCCACCGGCTTGCCATGCTCGGATCCGATCGCCCCGAGGCCTATGCCCCCCGAATCCGGCGAGCCCTTGCTGTGTTGTGGCCTCCTCCAGTCGCGTTGACCTGCGCTACCGCTCGCTCATCTCGCTCGGGATCGAGCAGAGAGATGAGGCATCGGCCTCCTATGCGCGTGGGCCTCTCCTGGCCCAGGTCACCAGGCCCACCAGCTCGCCTCCGAGCGCTTCGGCCCAGCACTACCAATGACCGCCCCACCAACCGGCCCATGCCCACGCAGGTGAGCGTGCCCCACCTATCCAGCGCCAAGTGCATGCTCTGCTAAGTTTTGCCCAATGCTATTGGGCCTGATCCCAGATTCGGCCCAATATAGTTTTTCCCTAGTGCTGCAATTTTGTCAATTAACCAACAAAATCAAATTTATAGAAAAACCCCTAATGTTCATGCATTTAATAACTTATCAACCATGCATCGGATTAAAAAACTTTATATATGTAAAATGACTAGAATTTTGTGTAGATTCACAATATTCAACTCTCACATGTGTTTAATATGTCTAAGTTGCCGTTTTCATGTAATTTGTGTTATGCCATGTTAAAATGAATTGTTTAATAACTTTTGATCCGTGACTCTGATGCAAATGTTTTATATATGTAACTTGACTAGGAAAATGTGTAGAATCTCATGGTGATATTTATTTTTATATTTAACAACTCTAAATATGGTTAGTTCAGATCTGGACCAAACATAAAATATGCATATGAGGTCGTTCCAGAATTGTTATTCGTTGCTTCCGGCCTCATTTAAAGTTCCTAGTGGATGTAGTTGCTTATGCTTCACCTCTTGCCATGTTTAACAACATTTAATATTGTCATGTACCTAAACAAGAGTGAACTAAATAATCGATTGTGGAGTCTTGTCAATATGCAACTCATTGCATATTGAGCTTCACTTTAATGTGTAGTAGTTGTTTGATGTGATTTGCCATGCCTTGCATATTTAAACCGGACATGCATCATATTTGTTTGTGCATCATGTCATGCATATGTTGTAGTGTATCATGTGTTTATTGTTGTTTTCAGATTGCCTCTTCTCGATAGAGTTCCGAAAGAGTTCGGACTGTGAGGATTCGTTCGACTACGTTGGCTCGTCTTCTTCGTGGACTCGTTCTTCTTTCAAGCGGGATCTCAGGCAAGATGACACATTTCCCTGGATACCACTACTATCATTGCCATGCTAGATGTCTCGTTTTCTATCGCTATGGCATGCTACCTACCACTTGTTTGTCAAGCCTCCCGACATTGCCATGAAAGCCTCTAACCCGTCCACATCCTAGCAAACCTTTGTTTGGCTATGTTACCGCTTGCTCAACCCTTCTTATAGCGTTTCTAGCTCCAGGTGCAATTGCTTCCATGTGACAACATGGACATTCTTTTGTTATCACAATATTATTGCTATTTAATTTAATGCACTTATACACTTGGTAAAGGGTGGAAGGCTTGGCCTTTTGCTTGGTGTTTTGTTCCACTCTTGCCGCCCCTAGTTACTTGTGAACCGGTGTTATGTTACGTAATTCAGCACTCCTAACATGCTCGGGGTTGTTATGGGGACCCCCTTGATTTTCGTTTTAGGATAAAGCTTGTATGGAAAGGCCCAAGATTGGTACTACATTTGCCTAATAACTAATAAAAATGCATAGGAACCCACCGGCACCCGTGGATAATTTAATCAACCCCCGGGCCAGTGCTCCTCATGAGTGTTGGTCCAAAACAGAGGACTTGATAGCCTAACTACTTAACCATACCTCACCCATTAACCTTTAATAGTCTTGATACCCTTGGAAGTGAGATTTCTGAGTCCCACTGGCTCACATATTACTACAACAACAGTTGCAGGTACAGGTAATGCGATGCTTGATCGTGAGAGCGATGCTTGTTTGATTTGGAGTTCTTCTTCAATCTAGGATGTGTTCCAGGCGGCAGCCTGGGATAGCAAGGATGGATGTCATTTTATCGTTTAGTTTCGTTCGTAGTCGGACCCTGTCTTCTGTATGATGTTTGAATATGTTGTTGTATTGATGTGATATTGATGTAGCTTGTGGCGAGTGTAAGCCAATTCCATATACTCATCTCTTCTGTACATGTACTTGTAATGATATCCATTCTTGCAACACGACAAGATGCGCTTATATCCCTGTCAAGGCCCTCGTGTCGAAATAAGGATAGGATCGCATCTTGGGTGTGACAAGTTGGTGTCAGAGCCTGTACCGACCTATGAGTCCCCTTAATTGATCGAACTTGGCCGAGTCGACTCTAGAGAAAAACTATTTTGAGTCTAGTTATATCGGAGAGTAGGATTGTTTTTACTCCTCTTCTATGCTCTGGTGAGGAATTACAACTTAGGAATTTTGATTCTACCCTCTTCTCACTCAAATTTTTTGAGGATCATGCGGGTATTTTGGAATCTCTATGATGCCGATGTGACGAAGTTCTGTCTTGGTGCCTCCTGTCTGACTTGATTTCTTCCGGGGAGTTGAGATCCAGGGGATTCTTGGCACATCCTTATTGTTTAGTTTCCTTAGTATCTCAGGACGGAGGATGTTCGAAATTACTTCAATACTTTTCATGGCGAGATAAGGTCAAAGTCACCCAGTACTGGGGAGGCGTCCAGGGTACTACCATGTTTGGTATCGTTGTGCTTTTGAGGGTCCGAGATAGTTGAGTTTCCGAAGCCTCTGGTTATGTGTTGAAGGATGGATACAGTTGGGGTGTAGGGCTTGTTAGTTGTGTGAGATATTTTCCTCCTTGTATCCCCAACACCCGAATGCATAACCAAGAAAGATTCGGAAGTTCTTAGGTGGGAATTCAAGTAGTTACCTAGGCTATCTTTCAACAGATCATGATGTGAGGTTGGGTTCGACAGCTAGTGGATTCATTTGTTCACAGTCTTTCTTACAGCGGTCTCGTTGTGTCTTAAAGAGTCCTTGTAGCTTGCTACGACTCGGGGATGCTTCATATGTCATTCGCATTGCCTTGCACATGATGGCTACTATAAGATCGAGCCCGTGCGAAACTTACCACGAAAATATCGGATGAAATCTCTGTCATGAATTTGTTCTGGCTTGTTTCATAAGCCCCATCATTTGTTTTGTTTTGAATATGGTAATCTGAGTTGCTTTGATGTCAAGTGGTGATTTCATATCTTTCCTAAGTGATCTCATATGTTTGTGGGATTGATAATTCTTTTGCCAATCAAGTTATCATATCAATTCTTTTCATCCGGTGTGCTCTCTTCAAGTGAATTCAATCCTTTCAATAATTGCAAGATCAATCCTCATGTTTCTTTTCGGAGTTCTTTTCATCCGTCCTAAGTTGTCGTTGTTTTCCCCACCCTCCCGCCCTTTTCTTCATGAATTAAGTCTCATCCAAGTGCCTTTCTTTTCATGAAATGCTTCCGCTATCTTTCTTCTGTATCGTATTCGATGATTCGTTGTGAAGACGCTCAGTGCTCAAGTTTATCATTTATTAGTATTCATCTTTGTTTTCTTTTCTGGTGTATTCAATTCAAGTTCTTGGTGTTCATCATATCATTTTCATTCTCCAATTGCTCTCCCATGTTGGAATTCTTATCTAAACCTCTCTTGCTTATTCATATCTCTATTCTTCCGGAGTGCTGAAGATATCTCAGAAGATTCATATTTTCTTTCAATCCTTCCAAATTATTTCAAGGGTCTCACCTCATCAAGTTCTTAATTTGTACCGGTGCAATCTCTCTTTCTAAGCAATTGTTTCAACGGTGATTTCCTTTTAGTGGGCCCATAACCCATAGGTTTTCCCCTAGGATCTTACCTGGCTCTTCTAATCTTTCCGGAGATCTCAAGTTCTTTTCAATATGATGTAGGAATGAATCCGATCAGTCATATTCGAAGATCGCTTCTAAATTATTTTCATCTTTGGCTCAACCTTTCCTTATTCATTGTTCTGGGGTGTCTCAGTGGTTCTTGGTGGTGTTCTCATCTTCATTCTCATCTTTGAAGACCGAAGAAGAGTTTCTCCCATATCTATCCAGTGCATTTCAGTGTTATTTTCATTCCTCGATCCTCGGAAGGCCATCATTTTAGAAGATTTCTTCGTTCTCAACTTTGAGCTTTCGTTCTCAAATTGTTGTCCCTTCGTTCGTATCTCAATTATTCTAGTGCCTTGTGAAGTTTTCCATTAGGTGGATCATGATCTCTTTGTTCCCATGTATCTTCGTTCAATCGTAGTATCCTCATTCGTTGTGAATTCTTACCGGTGTTCTCATTCAAGACTTCTTCAAGTTTGTAATCTATCTGTCTCTCTTTAATTCTTTGCAAGTAGAATAAGCGGTGTGCGCAATCCATTGCTTGTCATCAATTTAACTTGATGAAGGATAAGCATAACATAATTCTTATTCTTATTACATCAAGCGGATTTCAGTCCTTCTTCCGAAGTTATTCTTCATATCAAATTATCGATTCTAAGTTGTTCATCTTTCCTTTTCCGGAGTTCCTAGTTTTCTCAAGTATGTTGTCGCTAAGCTTCATCTAATTCATAGCAAGGCCTCAATCTTGTTCTTTTCTACCTTTAATGTCAAGATTCATCCTTTCATTCTGGAGTTCATCCCGATGCTTCTTCTTGGTGGTATGTTAAGGATGTAATTCTTTCTCAAAGTAATCATCAAGATTCTTGTTGGAGGTGCTCAAGAGTTCTTTATCTAGGATTTCTAAGTTCAATTCCTTCTCCATTGTCATTTGAGATGGTGTTATTAAATTCTTGATTATGAGGAGTCTCGAAGGAAAATTGTCAAGAATAAGATAAGTAAACCCATCTTGTATTCTCAGAGTTATCTTGGATTGGATTTCACCTAAAGCATTTCCTAAGGATTGTTGTTATCATGGTGTCATAAATGATCCAAGTTTTCACCTCCTCTTGGTGAAAGAAGTTTTGCATATCTTGTTGCTCTCAAGCAGTCAATTGTTTCTTTTGTGGCAGGTTGTCACCTCATAATTTTGAGATGTTTTTCATAAGCCCATAACAACCTATTCTTTTCGTTGTTGATTCTCCATCAACTCCGTTCAACCATGCTTTTCAAATTCAATGGTGGTAGAAGTTGTCATTTTCTTCTCCGTTCTCGTCTGTCCAAAGATCTAGCTTCTTTTCTGTTGTTCCGGAGGCATTGTGATGTTGCTCTTTTCAACTCACGTCTAGTCTGATTAAGATCATGTTCTTTCTTTGCTTATTCATTTTACCGGTGTGTTGTGATCCCTGTTCAAGTTCTTTTCCTTCTTATCAAGTTTTGCCTCTCTTTCCTACTGAAGTGCTGCCGAAATTTCTTGTGAATTCTTGCTTGTTCCTTGTTTCATTCTTCATCTCTTGCAATCCTTCAAGTTCATGTGGGTTCACCCATTTGTCAGACAAGCAACTAAGTTTTACCTCTTGATCTTTCTCTTGCCCTTCTCATTCTAGATCTCGGGACGAGATCCTCTTGTAGTGGAGGAGAGTTGTAACAGCCCGGGACCAACGCTCCAGAAGATTCCCCTTTTGTTCCATTCTCGTCTGTGTTTCGTTTGATTGTTGCATTCAACATCGCATCATTCGCATCATCTGCATAGCATCGTCACTCGTTTACGAAAACTTGCATCCATTTGTAGTCGCCGGTTCTCTCAGTTCTTGCCGTCGCCCGTTTCGAGACTAACCACACACGCATGCGCCCGCGACATAGATAAAAAACCGTTTTTAAAGTGCGTGAAAATTATTCTCGGATTGGGTCGAAACCTGGCGTGCGATCTTATTATAGTGTAGGTAGACCTCCCGCCAAATTTCGTCACATTCTGAGTTCGTTTGATACCCCTACGGTCAGTCGTAGTAGTGTGGTCATTGGCTTATTCGTCGGACATTTTTCGGTGTTTCAAACTCTTGTCACGGGCTGCCACCTTCCCTCTCATCCCACACCAAAGCCCACTACACACCCCACTAGCCCACCTAGCTAGCCCCCTCCGCTTCTGGGCCATCCGATCGAGATCGAACGGTCCGAAAACGGTGCAAAAACCCCTAACCCCAGCCCTAATTAGTATAAATAGACCCCTAGCCGTCCAATTTTGAAACCCTAGCCCTCTTCCTCAGGATCCGCGCTGCTAGCCTCCTCCCAGCCGCCGCCAGCACCCTCCTCATAGCCACAGGGCCCGCCGAGCCCGGATCAGGCATGGGCAAGCCCGAATCGCTGCCGCCCATACGCCGAGCCGCTCCCGAGCTCCTCTGCCTCCCGAGCCTCCCAGCCCCGCTCCCCCCATCGGGCAAGCCCGTCGTCGCCGACCGTCGCCGGAGCCCCAGCGAGCCGCCGCTGGTGAACCCCAGCCGCCCCTTGCCCCGGGCTCCTCCCCCTCCTTCTTCTCTCCCTCACCTCACCAGCTCTATCTCTCCCGCTCTGCAGGTCCCATGGAGCCGTGCCGGCCGTCCTGACCTCACCTTGCTTCGATCCGGCCGAAATGAGGCCTCGCTGACTTTCCATGCTCGAATCCAGTCGCCCCGAGGCATGCACCCCCCGGATCCAGCGAGCCCTCACCGTGTTGTGGCCTCCTCCAACCGCATTGACCTACGCCACCACTCGCTCGTCCCGCTTGGGATCGAGCAGAGAGACGAGGCATCGGCCTCCTATGCACATGGGCCTCGCCCTGGCCCAGGTCGCCAGGCCCACCAGCTTGCCTCCGAGCGCTTCGGCCCAGCCCCGCCATTGACTGCCCCACCAACCGGCCCATGGCCACGCAGGTGAGCGCACCCCACCTATCCAGCGCCCAATGCATGCTCTGCTAAGTTTTACCCATGTCATGTTGGGCCAGATCCCAGATTCGGCCCAATATAGTTTTTTTCCCTAGTGCTGCGATTTTTCAATTAACCAATAAAAACAGATTTACAGAAAAACACCTAATCTTCATGCATTTAATAACTTATCAATCGTGCATCGGATTAAAAAACTTTATATATGTAAAATGACTAGAATTTCGTGCAAATTCACAATATTCAACTCTCACATGTTATTAAAAGGTCTAAGTTGTTGTTTTCAAATTTGCTTTATGCCATGTTAAAATGAATTATTTAATAACTTTTGATCTGTGACTTCGATGCAAATGTTTTATATAAGTAACTTGACTAGGAAAATGTGTAGAATCTCATGGTGATATTTATTTTTCTATTTAACAACTCTAAAATATGGTTAGTTCAGATCTGGACCAAACTTAAAATATGCATATGAGGTCATTCCGGAATTGTTATTCGTTGCTTCCGGACTCAATTAAAGTGCCTAGTGGATGTACTTGCTTATGCTTCACCTCTTGTCGTGTTTAACAACATTTAATATTGTCGTGTACCTAAACAAGAGTGAACTAAATAATCAATCATTGAGTCTCGTCAATATGCAACTCGTTGCATATTGAGCTTCACTTTAATGTGTAGTAGTTGTTTGATGTGATCTGCCATGCCTTGCATATTTAAACCGGGCATGCATCATATTTGTTTGTGCATCATGTCATGCATATGTTGTGGTGTATCGTGTGTTGATTGTTGTTTTCGGATTGCCTCTTCTCGATAGAGTTCCAAAAGTGTTCAGAGTGTGAGGATTTGTTCGACTACGTTGGCTCGTCTTCTTCATGGACTCATTCTTCTTCCAAGCGGGATCTCAGGTAAGATGACACATTTCCCTAGATACCACTACTATCATTGCCATGCTAGATGTCTTGTTTTCTATCGTTATGTCATGCTACCTACCACTTTTTTTCCAAGCCTCCCAACATTGCCATGAAAGCCTCTAACCCCTCCACATCCTAGCAAACCTTTGTTTGGCTATGTTACCGCTTGCTCAGCCCTTCTTATAGCGTTTCTAGCTACGGGTGCAATTGCTTCCATGTGATAACATGGACATTCTTTTGTTATCACAATATTATTGATATTTAATTTAATGCACTTATACACTTGATAAAGGGTGGAAGGCTTTGCCTTTTGCTCGGTGTTTTGTTCCACTCTTGCCGCCCCTAGTTACATGTGCACCGGTGTTATGTTCCATAATTGAGCGCTCCTAACATGCTCGGGGTTGTTATGGGGACCCCCTTGATTTTCGTTTTATGATAAAGATTGTCTGGCAAGGCCCAACATTGGTACTACATTTTCCTACTAATTAATAAAATTTCATAGGAACCCGTAGGCAACAGCTCTGTGGGGACCCCGACTCATAAGTCGTGATCACCGAATGAACGTGTACAGTGATCCCAGAGATCAATGCTCACTGAACAAACAGAAGCTAAATAACAAGAGTCTTACATCCATACTTATCGTCTTACACAAATACTGACCATGAAGGTCTTAGTCTTACATATAGGGCCACACAGGCCAAACACTTAGAATAGAACAAGCAGCGGAAATCTTGATCGAAAGCGTGAACCCATGCCAGCTGCCTTAACCTATAGGCATTCTGAGTGGGAAGCGTCCTAGTTCGCATGTTCGTCTCCAATGAACTCGTCAACATACTCCTGTTCTTCAATGCCTGGCCAATTAAATAACCAGTGGCAAGCCAATGAGTACTTTGAATGTACTCACAAGCAACCAAGTTGTGGAACTAGGTAACAATGATGCCTGGTATAGCACTAAGTAGGTAAAAATTGTGCAAAGCTAATTTTGTATGCAAGTGACATGATCAAGTAACTAGTGAGCATGCATGAACATCTAGTAGGTACCCATGTGAACAAATTGCAGATATCATCATAAGTATTGGTTGAACATCTCATGTTCACTCTTCACGCTAAGTCATCAGACTTAGTTCAATCCGCGTGTTAAGTCATCAGACTCAGCTCATGTGACTTCTTGTCACCACCACACCCATACTAACACCAAGTTTTATGAAAACATCCAGACGTAGTTTAAGAAGGACCTCCAACTGTCCATGACCGCGGACGCGGCTATTCGAATAGTTTTACACTCTACAAAGGTTGCACACTTTACCCACAAGACTCGGGGAACTTCCGTGTCATCCATGACTCGCGGTATATAACATACCCGAGGTAAGCACCCGAACAATGCCTTTCCCATGGTGATATTAAACAAAGAGTCCACTTGTTGGTTCCATCCCTCATGATATACATCACTCGTATCAACCATGACGGCACGCAACGGTGTGTTCGGTGCCTGTAAAGACGGCGCACGACCTTCCTCTCAGGGACGACCCCATCTCAAGAGTGACCACTTCACTCTTGCCACTAGTAATGCGGGCTCCTTGCTAGCACCAACCATAGTAATCAACAAAGCCCCGTCCCATAAGGGGTATCGTGGTTGCGCATGTAAGGTTGGGACGGTCAGCAGACCATAAATCTAATCCGTTTTCGAAAACACATACTCAACTTGCTCCGACACACCACTTCTTTCTCAAGTGGTCACCCTTCTCATCATCATCTCCCTCGGGCATTAGCTGCACCCGACGGGGTTTTCGAAAGAGTCTTTGAAATCATTTTTTTCTTTCAATCACCATGCATAAGTCCCATCCCCCCTTGCGTAGCATCTACTAGCATCCTAACTACACCCACCCGCATAACCCTCATAAGGGGTAGGGTCATGCACGATGCAAGTGTCAAAGGAGAAGTATCGGAGCCATCCCACCGAAAGGGGAACACCACAACACATGATCAAATACGATGAAAGTAATTTGCTATATGACATGCAATAAAATGGTTTCTTATCATGGTCAAAAGGCTGCTTGCCTGGCTCAACGAAGTCTCCAGGGTCTTCGAAGTCTTCAGGTCCAACTTCTTCGTCAACCACGCAAGCTATCATCGCGAAATAAAACAATAAAAATAAGTAATCACACAAAACGGAGCACTCATTCTACTACCAAAAATGTTAACCTACATTGATAAATACTACATGTCATACTAAAAATATTCTCCTAGAGTTTTTTGTGAAAAAGATTTTGGAAATAAAATAGGAGAGACAAAAAGGTGCCTATATATAGGTTTTAAAATAAAACAATACTAAAAATGTTTTCAAAAATTTTACAAAAGGCACTATTAAATTCTATGGATTATTTTAAGAATTTAGGTGGAAGAAATATTGGCATTGGATAAATATATTAGCCTGTGGGATTTTTGGAAGTCTATAGAAAAAAGGAAAAAAGAAAAGGGGCTTCTGTGCCCTTTCGGGCCAGAATGCCTGGCCGAAACCGGCCCAGAGAGGGAAGCCAGCCCAGGCGAGGAGCCACACGTGGCAGGTTTAGTTTTAAACCTGCCCACGGGCCTAGCTTGCCAGCGAGAGGGGGAGGGGGCGAGGGGATGACAGGTGGGCCCCACCTATTGATAGAGGCGAAGTTGTCCCTATCTTTCGATGAGATGGTGGCTATCGTTTTGGTGGAGTAGACTTTGACGATCCGACTACGAACGTGTGATGACGCCGCGCCTTAGCAATCGCTAAACCAACTCCGAGAGGTTATTGACCACGCCGGAGCACGATCAACCTGACCACGAGGGTCTGTTTCCTGCACGCAAACGAAGAACAAGCAAGAAACTAAGATTGCAATCTGGATATTGCGAATATAAGAGGAAAACTTTATTGATGAAGTGGGGTTCTGTGACGCTATTGTCTGGTCGTGAAACATAAACAAAGAACGCAAAGTTGCACCTATGGCGAACTTATAATCTAAACAAAACCCAAACCTAAAACGACGCCCTAAGGGCTGTATATATGGGGGAATAGAGGGGAATTTCATGGCCCCTTGGAGGAGGGGTCCGAAACCGACCCTAACTCAGTTTCCCCATACATACGGACTCTAAAAATAGCCTATAATATGGTATTTCAAAATTACATGGGCCTGGCCCAAAAATAAGGTGGCACAACACCTATATTAGCCTAGGGACGAATTTTATAAAGTGGCATCATGCATATTTCGTCCAAGGCTTCTTGCTCCCATTATGGTGGCTTCAAAGTGCGAAAATCATCATTGGAAGCTCCATTGTTCTTTCCCGCACGCGCACCTTCTTCTCCATGCTTGATCCCGCTCCAATGGTCATCCTTCTTGTCCATGCCAGGTCCTTCATTCACAAGTAAAACAAAAGTATCTAATTTAGGCAGCATCATATGTTCATGAACATTAGAAGGATTTGCAAGAAACGAAAGTACCTAGTAATTCAATTGATGTGCGCGAGCTCTAGTAATTGGTCCTGTATGTATAGCAGTCGAAGTTGTGGGTGTAGCATTAGTAGGGATGTCCTCATCACCTGTCATCCCACTCCTCGCAATAGGGGCAGAGGAAGAGCTCACCGGAGGCTACGAGCCACGGCGGCCAGAGTGGAGGGCACCGGCGTGCTCCTGGGGGCGTCGCGCATCGGAGGGAGGTCATGGGGTTGCCGGGGAGAGAGGGGAACGCCGACAAAGGGGAAACCTGACGGCGGCGGTGAGGGTTTGGGTCGGGAGAGGGCTCCCGACCGTGGGGAAGAGTGCTCTGGGCATGGGGAGAACGTGGAGAGAGAGGGAGAGCGAGGAGATAGGGATAGGGGGCGGGGTGGCCTATATATAGGCGGTCGCCGGTCCACCGTGGGCATGGTGCGCCGGTGAGCACGGGGTGCTCACCACAGGCCACGGGGGCGGGCGAGGCCTTGTCTGGGGGCTACTTGGACGCGGTCCGCACGCGGGAGAAGGGAAGGCAGCCAGGAGGGGGGCCCGGAGGTGTGTGCGTGCGAGCGCGGTCACTGGCCGGTTCGGGCGGCGCCGTGTGCGCGCACGAGAGAGAGAGGAGAGAGGGGCGACCGGGCGGCGTGTTGCTGACGCCGAGGGGGCAGAGGGGACATGCTGGGGCGGCCCGAGGTGGTCGGGGCTGCCCGTTGGCCAGCGGTTACAGTGCGAGTGCACACTATAGCACGCTCCAGAGCGCGAGCTCTGCATGACAAGGCATTATTTTAGCCCCGTGTGTGTCCAATTGTGCCTTGGGGTATTGGAGATGCCCAAAGGCTAGGATAAGCTAGGGGAGAGCTCTGGAGGAGACTTAGGGTAGAAGGAAGTGGGGAGACGGGTAGAAATGGTGCTATCCAGAGGGGTAAATGGGGGCTTTACCCCACCTACCAGTGGCTGGGTGACCTGAGATTCTTACTGAGGGTGAAAGGTGACTACAAGAGACTCTGGTAAAATTTGGAGGCAAGGGTAAAAGGGAATGGGGTGAAAAAGTTGGTTTTACAAAATCACCAGAAGGTGTTTGATGAGGTTTTGGGCAAGAAATATATACCAGCTTACTGAGATATTTACTAGGGTCAAAGGCTAGGTAGAAATTAGGGGATTCAACAAGTTTGAGCTCAAGAGGAAAAAGTTGACAACGGAATTTTGATAAAACCTAGAATTTAGCAGAATCAGATTTCTTTAGAGCCAATGATGCTAGGCTTTTACCCTTGATGCACCACTTAGTGTATCATCACTATTTTACCATTAGAGCATGCCCACAAAGTTTGAGGCCAAGGGGAGACACTTCACAATGTAAATTTGCTCAAATTTGATTCTGGACAGGAATGTTTTTGGGATGATTTGATGAACCAAACCAACTTGGATTGGGATGAAACTTTGCAAGATCATCACCCATGATAGTGTTGGCTTGCTAGAAGTTTCTTGGAATGTATTGATAATATTTCTTATATAAATATTCCAAAAGTTTGATTTGAACAAAAAGGGTTTTGAGGGGTTTTGCCCATGATCTGATCATGCCCTTGTCTTGAAACTCATACATATGGAAAATATATGTCCACTGAGTTTCTCTAAATTTTCTCAAATATTTTTAAAGCATTTAACTAAATTTTCCCTAGGAGAAACAATTTTTGGCCTTAAGAAAAAGCCTTTAAATAAAATATTAAAATAATCTTTAAAAATAATATTTGGTGGTTTAGAGAAGTCATATATATAGTAGGTTTGAAATAAAGCCTTTGGGAAAGAAGGGTCCACCTGATGTGAGGACTTGCAATGCAAACCTCATTTCAGGGGGTTTTGGAAACTTAAATTAAATAAATCATTTTTGGTTAAAACAAAAGTTTATAAAAATAGTTTTGGGCACTATTCACATGGCATGATCATTAGGCAAGGGGTTTGGACCAAGGAAGATGATTATGAAGTGGAATAGAACCTAGTAGTGCCATAAAACACAATCAACAAGCAACCAAACAACATAGCAAGCAAGCACAAACACACAGAAAAAGTTTTACTTGGCTCCAAATTTTATAAACCCAAACATATCAATGTGCTACAAACATAGGGTGTGACACATGGATAATTTAATCAACCCCCAGGCCAGTGTTCCTCATGAGTGTTGGTCCAAAATGGGTCACTGTGCGGGGCCAACCCGGGGCAACTCGGGAGATTTCTATCAGTCCACTGTACGCGCAGCTCATCTGCCGTGCCCTGAGAACGAGATATGCGGCTCCTATCGGGATTGTCGGCACGTTGGGCGGCCTTGCTGGATTTGTTTTACCTTTCTCGAACTTCTTGAGAGGAATTTCAAAAATACTTCGGGCTATCTCGAGGTGTCAGATTTCCTTTGGAATTGCCTAGGATGATCATGAGATCTGTGGTCGAGGTTATTCCCGCTGCGTGTGGTTAATTTGTGATGGACGAGTTGGAGCACCCCTGCAGGGTTAAATCTTTCAGAAAGTTGTGCCCGCGGTTATGTGGCAAACTTGGAAACTTTGTTTAACACCCGCTCATAGTAAACTTGAAGTAAACTCTAATAAAATACACCAACTGTGTGCGTAACCATGACTGTTTCTTCTCGTGAGTCTTTATCCGAGAGAGAACACGGTGGGGTTATGTTTGACGTAAGTAGGTGTTCAGGATCAGTTAGTGATCATTACTAGTTTACGTTTGTTATGCATAGACCACCATACTTTACTTTCTGTATTTGTCAGTTAGCCACTCAAATAAATGCTTAGTTGCTTGCTGCAGCCTCACCACTTAACCATACCTCACCCATTAAGCTTTAATAGTCTTGATACCCTTGGAAATGAGATTGTTGAGTCCTTGTGGCTCACAGATTACTACAACAACAGTTGCAGGTACAGGTAATGTGATGCTTGATCGTGAGAGCGACGCTTGTTTGATTTGAAGTGCTTCTTCTTCAATCTAGGATGGGTTCCAGGCGGCAGCCTGGGATAGCAAAGATGGATGTCATTTTATCGTTTGGTTTCGTTCGTAGTCGGACCCTACTCTTCTTTATGATGTTTGAATATGTTGTTGTATTGATGTGATATTGATGTAGCTTGTGGCGAGTGTAAGCCAATTCCGTATACTCATCTCTTATGTACATGTACTTGTAATGATATCCATTCTTGCAACACGACGAGATGCGCTTTTATCCATGTCGAGGCCCTCATGCTGAAATAAGGATAGGATCGCATCTTGGGCGTGACAATATCCTACTCTCCTCACATTTTTTGCACGGGGTTTTTGGAGGAGACTTAATAAATATGGTGAATCCACATGCAGCCACGCGGTGATTAGCGGGGTGTTAAGAATCAATAACCATCATTAATTATGGGATAATCCCCACTCTGCATGCACGGGTAGCTCCAAGCATCCGAGCGGTTTTCACCCTGGAGCGTAGCATCCTTTGGAGGCAACTCATGAGGACATCCCAACTAACGTTACACCCACATCCCACCAGCTACACATATTGGACCAGTTACTAGTGCCCGTGCATGCCAACTAAATTATCAAGTACTTCCGTTTATTGGAAATCCTTCTAATGTTCATGAACATATGATGCTTCCTAAATTAGATACTTTTGTTTTACTTATGAATGAAGGACCTAGCATCGACAAGATGGATGGCCATTGGAGCGGGATCAAGCATGGATAAGAAGGTGTGTGCGCGGAAAGGAACAATGGAGTTTCTAGTGCTGATTTCCGCACTTTGAAGCCACCATAATGAGAGCATGAAGGCATGGACGAAATATTCAAGATGCCACTTTATAAATTTCGTCCATAAGCTATTATAGGTGATGTGCCACCTTATTTTTGGGCCCAGCCCATGTAATTTCGAAATACCATTTTATAGGCTGTTTTTAGAGTCCGTATGTGTGGGGAACCTGAGTTAGGGTTGGTTTTGGACCCCTCCTCCAAGGGGCCACGAAATCCCCTTCTCTTCCCCCATATATACAGCCATTAGGGTGCTGTTTTAGACTTGGGTTTTGTTTAGATTACAAGTTCGTCTTAGCTGCAACTTTCGGTCCTTCGTTTGTGTTCCACGACCATACCAAGACATCACAGAACCCCACTTTCATCAATAAAGATTTCCTCTCATATTCGCAATATCCAGATTGCAATTTCATTTTCTTGTTTGTTCCTCGTTTGTGTGCAGGAAATAGACCCTCGTGGTCAGGTTGATCATGCTTCGGCATGGTCAATAACCTCACGGAGTTGGTTTAGCGATTGCTAAGGTGCGACGTCCTATCACGTTTGTAGTCGAATCGTAAAAGTCTACTCCACCAAAAAAGATAGCCACGATCTCATTGAAAGATGGGACACCCTCGCCTCTATCAAGTGGTATCAGATTTCTAGGTTGCTCGGTGAGATTTTACCAGTTTTTCATAGTTAGATCACATATGTTCTTCATACCTATATTCCACGAAAAAGACACACACAAAAATTAGGGTTAGATCTTCATATCCGAACCAATTGAGCCTTTGCAATTTTCTATTTGGTGTTTGCTTTGTTGACTTTGCAGTTGCATCGTCATGTCAAGTTGATGGTCTTAGAGTCTAGTCTTTTAGAGTTTCGAGTTCTATTCACAAGTTGGCACGCCACCACCACGCCATCTTCATCGCTGCTGCCATATACCACCACCATGCTACCATCATCGCTGCTGCCATATATACCACCACATATCCTCCACCAATCTGAGTCCATATATCACCACCATATATCTACCATCAATTTGTGTCCTTATATACCACCACAGATCCACCACCAATCCGTGTCCATCACATATTAGGTTTGAATTCGAGATCCCTTTGTTTCCAGTTTCGTGTTTCCTTGCCTGAGTAGGTTTTGGAAAAAAAATGATTCTAGAGACCGCCGAGCAGTTTTTAGGCCAAAATATCAGCAGGCAAAAATATTTTTTCCCTATCCTGTTTTTAAATTTTCTGAAGCGTTTTGAGACACTCGCCACCATAGTGATATTTTGCCGCACTTTTTGGTCGTCGCAGCCCCGAATCGTTCTAGAAAAAATGGTCCAAATTTTTTTTGTGTCTATCATGTTTATACGCCTTCGGAAGAGTTTTGAGACACTCTCCATTATAGTTATTTTCTGAAAAAAGAAAGAGAAAAAAATAAGAGGTGCCAAAAAATTAGAGTGGCTCTTCCCTTGATTACGTGTCACGTCGTGTTTTCATTGGTGTTCTAGGCTCGCGTCTCTAGTATGGTCTAGCCTAGGACCAGCACAGCACCCGTGTTGAGCGTCTTTCAACTTTGCATCTCTTAATTGATTATCGTTGACCCCTTTTGCTACCATATTATAATCCATCCTAGCTACACATACATCTACGTCGTGTGTTGACACCACCTGGCAATCGCTCTATCCAAGTTTTATGAGTTTTGACTACAACGGTTGCCGATCACCACCTACTGTTGGGTAAGAACTAGTAAGAATTTGAGATTTGCTTGATGGGTTTGTGACACACCACCACCACCACCACTTCCCAGTAGTCTGTAGGTTCATATTCTTGTGTGTTCCTATTGCTGCTAACCATGACAGGATCACAAGCCGACGAGATCAACTGGGACAGCATGATGAACAAGGAGCTCCACGATAAATTTCAAAAAATGATGGGTGACCAGGTGCACAACTTGGTGACGAGCCTTGGAGAGGCTATGGGGAATCTAGATGGTCTGGAGAAAACGGTTGATGCCAAGCTTGATGCTAAATTCAATGAGGTGCTTGCACGTCTACCTCCACCAGTTGTACCTGTCGTACCTCAACAACAACAACAGCAACAAAGCCCGAATTTCGCTAGACGAGCGCGACATGTGCCTATTGACCAAGGTCAAAATTCCGGTGCCATTGCTACTACCACGGCTTCGGTGGCTATTCTTGCCGCTGCTACCGAGCGGAATGAGGATTATGATAAGGATTATGATGGTGATTACGATGATGAGGGAGAGGTTGCTCCAAATCATCCCCAGGGGCAACCACCACCACACACAACAAGTCGTCCACATGGCTACATCCGCAATGGTAGGGCTCCACCATCCCCTCAGGTATGGGATCATGACAATCTCCCTAAACTTAAATTGAATATTCTGATATTTCAGGGTAGATATGTTCCTGATATATATCTTACTTGGGAGTTAGAAACAGAACAACGTTTTACATGCTTACAATTTCCTGAGGATAGATGTGTTGCTGCTGTTGTTTGTGCATTCACTAGTTTTGCTTGTGTTTGGTGGTCTAAACATTGTAGAATACAGAATGATAATATCCCTACTACTTGGGCTACTTTGAAAACTGCTATGCATAATCGTTCGGTTCCACCATATTATCAACGTGAATTGCTTCAATATTTGCAGCGTTTAAGAAAAGGAAAAAATCTCTAGAGGAATATTATTAGGAATTACAAACTGGCATGATTAGATGTGGTATTGTTGAGGAGAATGAAGCTATGCTTGCATGTTTTATGGGCGGATTAAATAGAGAGATTCGGACTATTCTAGATTATAAGGAGTATAACAATATCACTCGTTTATTCCATTTTCCTTTCAAAGCTGAACGTGAAGTGCAGGATCGACAGGTAATGCCGAGAACTAATTTTTCTGCAGGTCGAGCTTCATCCTGGACACCACGTACATCATCTACTTCCACACGTCCTACTATAGCACCACTTACTTCAGCCGCCAACTCCAACAGAGATACAAGAAAAAAGGTACCGCCACCAGCCTCGAGCAAGGGCACACCTTCGGGGCCTGCATAGAGCTCTTTTTCATCCATGGCATCTACAGGGCAAACACATGAGGTTATAGGTCTTCATTGCAAGGGTAGAGGTCACTTTGCGAGAGAGTGTGCATCCAAGTGTGTGATGATTGTTACTGCGGATGGTGGATATGCCTCTGCTAGTGATTATAATGAGGAGACTTTGGCACTTATTGCAAGTGAAGAACAGGGTGTCGAGGATACTGAACAAGAGACACTACATGCCTACTGACTACGCGAACGGGTATGAAAGTTTAATTGCTCAACGTGTTTTAAGTGTGCAATTACACAGGCTTAGCAAAATCAGAGGGGCAACTTGTTCCATACAAAGGGAGTTGTGAAGGAGCATTATGTTTGCGTCATCATCTATGGAGGGTGTCGGGGCATGATGCACTCGAGCACCTATGGGGCTGTAAGCCCCTTTGTGGTTCGACAGAGGCGAGGTCACATACACAAAGAGCGGAGATGGTGAGACAGCATGGCGATCGGGACGCTGGTGTTTTACCTAGGTTCGGGCCGTTGTGAAGCGTAAAACCCTACTCCTACTTTGGTGGATTGATCAGAGGAACACGAAGAACACGCAGCCCTCAAACCCCGCAAGGGTTGCTTTTAGGGGAGCTGCTACGTGAGTACAAGTGTCCAAAAGTCTGAATCTTTAGCTAGGTTGCCTTGGGCCTCCTTTTATAGATCAAGGGGCAACTATAATGGCAAAACAGACATTGTGTAATGATTAGATAGCTAACAGTGCTATCATACCTAACTCTGGCACTTAGGAAAAATGCCATATATGCAGTCTAGGTGGCGTGCGGGGATGCATCCCCGACAGGCTTCTACCAGCGCTCTAGCTAACTATTGCACCACATCTTGACACGCCTCTGGATGGGTGTAAAGGGGGCATAATCTGTCTTCCAGCATGTCGCCATGTGCTTAGCAAGAGCCACTTAGCCACCTGGGAGCTTGACACTGCATCGACAAGTGACTCATGTTGCAATGCGATGGAGCGATGGACGATCGGCTCGCGCTTGTCGGGTCTTCCTGAAGATGTACACGCCTCGTTACCCAAAAGGCACCGGGGATGTGCTTGGCACGCTCCGGGGCCGTCCTGGGTTGAGGTATTGATCTTGCCGATGTTGCTTGGCCTTAGGTAGGTTGTTTCTATCGGAGCTTGTTCTTAGATGCTTGTTTGGTTCCACTTGTGTTGATGGGTTCTGCTACTACTGCATGTGCATAAGTCATGGGCACTGGATCCCCCTGTCCTAGTGCACCTACATGAGCCCCGGGTCTGGCCCAAACGCGCTCACCCAGCGTCGTTGGGTCAGGCCCAAAATTGATGCAGAGGCGCCCAATGTGAGGGAGTAACCGCCAACTTACTAGTCCGCACCGACCCACTACCTCGGGTTGTTTCCACCACGTGCAACGCATGCATTGCGGGGAGTTTGCGGTGGGTGCACGTGACTTAGAGGCCTGGGCGTGGCAGAAACGGCAGCGCCATGGATTGGAGAAATGGGGCGGTTACCTGTTCGCCCGTGACGTGGGTAGTGGAATTGGTGGAGACGGACGGCGGCTTTGGAGTGGAGGAGAGCCAGCCCTCCGTGCCCTCCCCTATAAACTGGGAGGTCACAAGGGGTGATGCTCATCCATCTCATTCTCCTCCTTGGTCCTGAATGCACAAAGCTCGCCCTCTTTTCTCTCATCTTCGGGCTGCCCCTTCCCTCCTGATGGTTAGGGGAAAGGGCCTGGCGAACGTGCTTGCCACCGCAAGGTCTTCTTCTTGTGTCCATGCTCAGCTCCTGGCGACGGTCTTGGGCTGAGAGCCGGCCGGAGGAGTCTCGAATGGGGGAGCGAGCAGCGTGGCGGTAGCACCGGGGACAGCTACGGCAGCGCATCTACCGCTGCGGCGCCCGCTGCTTCAATCTTGATGGAACATCGTGCAGTCGAGACAGCGCTGGAGTCCATAATGGAAATGCAGCATCGTGGTGTACCGCGGTTCCTGCGCTCGTTCTTCAAGCTGATGGAGAAAGTCGTTTGTATGGTCGTCGGTCGTGTGCGAGTGGTCGCTGTAGTGGTTCACCATTCATCACGATAGAGTTCTCCACCCATGGCGTTATGTATAGCACGCATGGGTGGGAGCCTTCCACCCGTGTGTACTCCTTAAGGGCATGGGGTCTTCCCCGCCTTTGGCCACTAGGGACGACCATGCTCTATGTGGGGCTCTTCAGAGGGCTTGGCATTCGCCTCGGCTGCCGCGTCAAGGGCTCGAACGACGGCAGAAGCATTTGCTCAAGTGGTGGTGATGAAGAAGACAACAATGGCGGCAACTCACGATGCTTCAGGGTCGGGGACGACAACTCCGACGCTCGTGATCGTCGACAGCACCATCATAAACAGCTGGCTTCAGCAGCGCCACCATCTGCACCTGGCCTTCGCCTTCTTCCTCCTTGTCGGCTCTGTCCGCCCTGCCTGGGTACAGGGTCCTTTGGATCCAACAGGGACGCGTCCCTCTGGTCCTAACGGGGAGGCGCCGAATCCCAGCCAAGCGCTCCTTTTGCCCTCTTTTTCTTCTCCATCTAATCCCTAGGAGGAGAGGGACAAGAAAGGCATTACGGGGCACTTATCATTTTATAGATCAAAAGATGTAGGCACTTGATAAATTTTAGCTAATCAACATGTAATCTCTATCCAATTTGTACTGGAAATGAATGAAAAAGTGTCATTTCTCTTCCTTAAGTACTATCATTTTATCTCGTTGTTTATATTGTGTCAGTGTGTTTGTCTTTGTCGCATGGAACCGCTTGTCGGGCCACTACTAACCACAAGCGCGAAAGGGGGAGCGAGCCATGGCAGTAGTCTGGCATCGTTCCCCGCCAGGGCTCCTTGTCAGTATCGGCACGGCCCCCCAAAGCTGATAAGCATTAGGAGCTGCGGGGACAGCTCGTCCCGACAAGGGTTTTTACCACATGGAGCACTCCATTGTACACAGCCAAAAAAGGAGAGCAAGGGTTCCCTTTAAGGGAGCAAACATCATAGAACTTGGGATATGCGATTAGACTTATATGGATTACAATGGGCCATCATCCTTGTTCCTTCGCCCTCCTTCTATGTTTTCCCAGTGGTCAAACACGTAGGGCGAGAGGCCTTTGTCCTCCGAATAGAGAATGCAACAACAAGGATTATAGGCTCAACAACTACTATAGTAAATTTCTAGAACTTAAAAGCAATAACATTGCAATCATCAAAATGCATAATGAACATGCAATGCGATGATATGATGCAATGCCTACTTTATTATTGTTGCACAGGGTCCGCGCCTGGCTTTGTACAAAGCGTTACATGCAACTTCGACAAGGCTTGTACAAAAGGTGGTTCTCGGGGACTAAGGCCGGCAACCGCGCTTCACGGGTAGAACTTACGAAGATGCTCAATATTCCATGAGTTAAGCACCTTGGTGCCATCTTCAGTCTCCAGATGGATTGTGCCAGGTCTGGTGACTCGTGCTACCCGGTAAGGGACTTCCCACTTCAACGTCAAATTGTTGGTACCATTGGCGGACTAAACGCGCCTAAGGACAAGGTCGCCTTCCTCAAGGCTCTAGGCGTGGACCCTTCGGCTATGATAGCGGCGCAGGGCTTGCTGGTAGCATGCGGCACGTACGGCGGCCCGGAGATGATCTTCCTCGAGGATCATGGCATCATCATGCCGTAGCTGCTCTTGCTCTACTTCATCGTAGGCAAGTACTCATGGTGACTCGTATATGAGTTATGTGGGAGCACTGCTTCCGCCCCATGCACTAGGGAGAAGGGCGTCCAGCAAGTAGCTCGATTCAGTGTCGTTCTAAGGGACCAAAGAACCATTGATAGCTCATCTATCCAGCGATTGTCGCTTCTCCGCAGTATGTCAAAAGTCCTTGTCTTGAGTCCTCGCGGCACTTCAGCATTCATCCTCTCGACATGCCCATTGCTTCTTGGATGGGCAACAGAGGTGACCTTGCTTCCAAGGCTTTGGATGTATTGCATGAAGGTGTGGCTCGTGAACTAAGTGTCATTGTCGATGATCACTCTGTTGGGCACTCCAAAACGGCACACCAGTCCTTTCATGAACTTTATAGGTGACTGCACAATCACCTTTCTCATAGGTTCCACCTCAGGCCACTTCATGAACTTGTCGATTGATACGAACAATAACTCAAAGCCCCCGAAAGCGCAGGGAAAGGGGGCCAAAATAGCAAGCCTCGGGACCGAGAATGGCCAGGATAAAGGGATCATCTAGAGAGCTTGCGTTGGTTGATGGATATTCTTGGAATGGAACTGGCAGACATCACACTTGGTCACCAACTCAGTTGTATCTTGGAGGGCAATGCGCCAATAGAAACCCTGTCAGAAGGCTTTTCCGACAAGGGCTCTTGATCCAATGTGAGAGCGACATACGCCTCCGTGAATCTCTGCCAACATCTTAAATCCATCCTCCCGGTAGATGCACCTCAATTTCAGACCGTTTGCTCGTCTTTTGTACAAGGTGTCATCCACAAACTGGTACATACTTGACTGACGGGCTTCTTTTTCGGCTTCTTCTTGTTCTTTGGGAAGTTATCCCATTTGAAGGAAGTGGACTCTATGTTGTGCCAAGGTTGGAGCCTGCGGCTCGACAACGAGGACTAAAGGCATCTCCTCATCTGTGGGAGCACTTACCTCGATCGCAAGAACCTGGGGTTCTGCACAAGGGAGCTGCTCACTAACCAAAATGGGACTTCACTCAGCAGCCTCTCTACCAGCGGATTCGGGAAGCTCTGACGGGAAATGCTTGCCGGAGTTCAGCTTTCTCCTTTTCCTGGTCATTGCTGACAGGGATACTAATGGTTGAGTGAGGCGGAGGACAAAAGTCCCAGGTTCCATAGGAAGGTTCTACGCGGCGCACTTCGATATTTGATCAGTGATGTTGTTTTCTACACGTGGAACATGCTCTTCTTGCTATCCATCAAAGTGCTCGTCCAGTTTCCTTACTTCTTCCACATATGCTTCCATCAATGGGCTCTGATAATCTTTGTTGACTTACTTCACCACGAGCTGAGAATCTCCTCGGATGGTTAGTTTCTTGATTCCCAACTCCACAGCGATTCTGAGTGTGGCAACGAGCCCCTCATACTCAGCGGTGTTGTTGGTGGATTCCTCCCAGGGAAAGTGCATTTGATCCACATACTTGAGGTGCTCTCCGGTGGGGGCGACGAGTAGCACGCCTGTTTTGGCACCCTGGAGCGAGAAAGCACCGTCAAAGTACATAATCTAGTCCTTGCGCGCTTCTTTGCTGGGGAGAATTGTCTCTCGAACCTCATCGTCTAGCGTGGGTGTCCATTCTGCAATGAACTCCGCTAATGCCCTGCTCTGAATTGTGGAAGTGCTCTTATACTTCAATCCAAAACTCGAAAGCTCTAGCGCCCACTCAACTATCCTGCCAGTGGCTTCGGGGTTCCTCAATATAAGCTGCAACGGAAAGCGAGTGACAATTGTGATCTTGTGGGCTTGGAAGTAGTGCTGCAGTTTCCTGGAGGCCATGATGAGGCTGAATATCAGCTTTTGCACTCTAGAGTACAACGAGCTGACAAAGTACACTGGTCGATGCACCACTTTCTTCTTCGCCACTTCCTTGGAACTGCCTTCACTTGCTTGTTGAGGCTCCCCTTGGCTTGCATAGGGTCCTGTCACGGAGGCTTCGGTTTTGTCCCCGGAAGCATCAGTCGCAGTTGCTGCATCTTCATCCACTTCTTGCTATGCCACCAGCACTTCACTAAACACTTGATTCGTTGCGCCAAATATAGCAGCAATGGTTCTTGTGGTTTAAGGCCGACCAAGGTGGGAGCGGAGGAAAGGTAAGTTTTCAGATCTTGCAGCGCTGCCTCTGCTTTTGGGTTCCACTTCATCGGGCCAGCCTTCTTCGGAATCTTGAAGAACAGCAGGGCACGTTCAGTAGATTTTGAGATGAACCTACTCAACGTGGCAACGCATTCGGTCAAACGTATGATGTCCCTGATGGTCTTGGGTGCTTGTATCTACTCAATTGCATTGATCTTGTCAGGATTGGCTTCTATTCCTTGCTGAGATACAAAGAACCCAAGCAGCTTGTTGGATGGGATGCTGAACACACACTTCTCAGGGTTGAGCTTCAAATTGATCTTGTGCAAGTTTGCAAAAGTTTCTTCCATGTCTTGTATGAGAGTTTCTTTGTCCTTGGTCTTGACTACTATGTCATCTATGTAAGCTTCCATGTTTCTATGCAACTGAGGTCCAAATCCAATCTACATGGCTCTGGCAAAGGTAAAACCAGTGCTCTTCAACCTGAAGGGCATACGTACAAAGCAGTATGTCCCGCATGGAGTTATGAATGCGGTCTTTTCCTCACCTTCCTTAGTCATGAATATCTAGTGGTATCCGGAGTATGCATCCAAGAAGGAAAGCAAGTCACACCTAAAAGTGGAATCAACAATCTGGTCGATGCGCAGCAAGGGAAAAGGGTCCTTCGGGCATGCCTTGTTCAAGTCAGTGAAATCTATGCAAAGCCTCCATTTCCCATTCGCCTTGTACACCACTATCGGGTTGGCTAACCAAGTTGGATGCAATACTCCTATGACCAAAATAGCTGCTTCGAGCTTCTTGATTTGTTCAGCAATGAACTGTTGCCGCTCCAAGGCTTGCTTCCTAACCTGTGCTTGATGCGCTTGGCATGAGGGCAGACAGCAAGGTGGTGCTCAATTACCTCCCTAGGAACACCGGGGATGTCAAATGGTTTCCAAACAAACACATCGACATTCCCCCGCAGCAAGGCAACGAGAGCTTTCATATTTGTCAGTAAGGGTGGCACTGATGGTGAACGTACCACCTATGCCATCCAGCCCTGTCGGGGTCTTCTTCTTCTCAGGATAGGTGACCCTACACTTCTTGCTAGCAGAACTCTCCGGCAGGTCATCGTCAGGTGCAGTGCACTACGGAGTCCTTGTCGCTGTTCATGCTAGGCTTCTTCACTTTCTTTGATTCCTTGGCGAGAGTTGGGACTTCTGTAGCCTCAGCTTCTACCGTGTCTCGATACATCTTGTCCATGCATACAACTACGTCCTTCTTGTTAGATGGGATTGAGATGATTTCAATGGGCCCTGGCATCTTGGAAGCTGACATGAATTTTGCCAAAGCTGGGCAACCAAGAATTCTATTGTAAGGCAGAGGGAGTTCAACCACATAAACACCACCTCTTCAGTCTGGTAGTTCAACTCCTCGCCAAACGTCACAGGCAAAGTGATCTTTCCCTTGGGCCAACTCCTGCCGGGGTTGACTCCTTGGAATGTACCCGTAGCTTTGAGATCTTCATCAGGGATCTACAAACATTCAACCACCTTAGGGGAGATCAAGTTCAACCCCGCCCCACTGTCAACTAGCATCTTGGTTACTTTGAGGTTGCGGATTGTTGGGGAGACCAACAACGGCAAACATTTGACCGTAGTGGTGCGGTCAAGATGGTCCTCTTCATCAAAGATGATAGGCGTGTGGGACCATCTGAGTGGTCTTCTGGACTCTGCAGCTGGTTCCACAGTGTTGACCTCACATGCACACTGCTTGAGCTGGCGGTGAGAGGAATGCAGGGATGCACCCCCATCAACACACATGGCTTCAGTTGCCTTCTCAAATTCTTAATCACTGGAATCCTCTTCATCATCCTCATCATCACTCATATCATCTACTTCTTTCTTCTCGTGGCCTCTGGCTAGTTTTTCCTTATGCTGCTGGGCCTTCCTGTGGCAACCTCCTCTACCGCCATGGCCCTTCCCAGCAGCACCGTCTTCGCCTTTCTCTTTGTCACGCTTATCGTATTCAGCCCTTTGTTTCCCAGCGAGTTGCTCAACTTGGCGGCATTCTTGGAGATCATGGCCTTTAGTGCGGTGGATTTTTGCAGCACAGGCCATCGGAGTTCCGAGTCTTCTCATCTGCAATGGCTTCCCGGCAATCAGGGCACGCGGCAACTCCCTTGCCAGGGGTTTCGGCCTTGGCCTTCTTTCCTGCACTAAGATCACCACAGCTCTCAACGGCCAACACTGCCTTTCCCTTATGCTTCTTGTTGTGCTTTCGGTTTTTCACCTTCGAGCCAGGGGATCGTCATCGTTTGAATCAACTTTGACACCATCCTCCTCTACGGCTAGTCACCTTCCTTCCTTGGCATGAGCATACTTGTCTGCCAATGTATACAGCTCATTGACGGTCTTGGGGAGTCTAACATTCCTCTTGGCCCACATCCTCCTGTTGCGCACATTCGAATGAAATGCGAAAATCACGATTGTGGGGTGTATCTCTGGAATGTTGCGGTGCACTTGACTGAATCTCTGGATGTGCTTCCTAAAAGTCTCTCCCTCCTTTTGGGGAAGGACTTGCAGGTCGCTGGGCTGCCCTGGCTCCTGGTGGCCACGTGCAAAGGCACCAATGAACTTGTTGCACAAGTTAGCCCATGAAGAAATGGAGTTTTCTGGCAGGTGCATCAGCCATGATCTCACATTTGGCTTGAGTGCCAAAGGAAAATAGTTGGCAAGCACTTTCTCATATGTTCCTCCAGCAGCTTGAATGGCTATCGTGTAGATGCCCGGGAATTCTGCCGGTTCAGTTTTCCATCGTACTTCTTTGTTAGCTCAGGCTTGAAAGCTCGGGCCGATGTCCAGTGGACCTATCGCAGCTCGTGAGTGAAGGCAAGGCACCCAACCTCGTAAGGCAGGTACCCGCCAACACTAGACGCGGGGTCGCCAGCACCTAGGTCGTTATGCTTGTCAGACTGACGGTGTACTTCTTGGCGTCGCTCTATGGTGATGTGTGCGTCTTCTTTCTGCCGATCCTCCAGGACAAGCCGCTGGTCCTGGCGCTCCTACGGGCCGGACGAGGCCCTAGATGCCTCGTCAAGCTCACCAGCATGCGAAGTCCGTTGTGGTTGCCCTTGGGTCTGTTGTTGCAAAGGGGACTGCACCGTTGGCATGGCCCCCTCGACACGATCGCCGGCCCGGGCCATCATCATCGTCCACGTACATCATGACACCTCCGCATGTTGGGACTTGTTGGCTTCGACGAAGGAGATCAAACTCTGGATGGTAGCTCTCCACTAGTTCATCTTGTTAGCCATCGGTGGGAAGTTTAGCAGCAGCTGGGCTCACACCATTGCTTCTATTGTCGTGTCCGACATGGCGAAAGAGGCGGATCGCGACGTCACTCGGATCTTGGGGGAACAAGGAGGGGCGTCGCCACGTTCTTGTCGTCATGCGCTGCTCGTCGAGGCAGTCTGACGTGGAGGAGGCCGAGCTCGTGGGTTTGCGGCCTCGCTCGATGCTTTGTCTTGTTCTGGACAAGGTGTGCACCCAGTAGCCATGCTAGTGACGGGCGCAGCTAGGGGATCACGGCTTGTACCAGATTGAGCGCCACTATGGTAGACGCGGCCATCTACGCGGCGGGGAGGTGGAGACTGGTCGTTTCCTCCGCCTGTGGCACCAAGGCCGTACTAGCCAGGTTGTTGCTGCTGTTGCTCCTCACCGGCGCTCCTCGCTCCAACTTAGGCCGCGGGGGACACGATGGTGGCGTCGCCTGTGCCAGTCGTGTCGCCCACGATGCCTGCCTCACTCACAGCCACCAAGGTGGCAATGATGTTTGCTGATGCATGCGGGGGAGTCTTTGAAGTTGAGGGATGCGTGGTCGCACTAAACTTCTTCTTGGGAGCCATGGATGAAGAAGACGATGATGAAGATCGACTCGCTGCTCACAATCTCGGGTTTGCACAAATGATGCCCCCTACCTGGCGCGCCAAAGATGTCGGGGCACGATGCACTCGATCACCGATGGGGCCGTAAGCCCCTTTGTGGTTTGGCATGGGCGAGGTCACATGCACAAAGAGTGGAGATGGTGAGACAACACGGCGATCGGGACGCTTGTGTTTTACCCAGGTTCGGGCTGCTGTGAAGCGTAAAACCCTACTCCTACTTTGGTGGATTGATCAGAGGAACACGAAGAACATGCAGCGCTCAAACCCGGCAAGGGTTGCCTTCATGGGAGCTGGTACGTGAGTACAAGTGTCCAAAAGTCTGAATCTTTAGCTAGGTTGCCTTGGGGCCCCTTTTATAGCTCAAGGGGCAATCACAATGGCAAAACAAACATTGTCTAATGATTAGATAGCTAACAGTGCTATCGTACATAACTCTGGCACTTAGGACAAAATGCCATAAATGCAGTCTAGGTGGCGTGCAGGGATGCATCCCTGGCAGGCTTCTACCACCGCTCTAGCTAACTATTGCACCACATCATGACACGCCTCTAGACGGGTGTCAAGGGGGCATAATCTGTCTTCGAGCATGTCGCAACGTGCTTAGCGAGAGCCACTTAGCCACCTGGGAGCTCGACACCGCATTGACAAGTGACTAGCATTGCGATGTGGTGGAGCGATGGCTGTTTGGCTCGCACTTGCCAGGGGATGGCTTGCCGGGTCTTCCTGAAGATGTACGCGCCTCTGTCCCCGACAGGCACTGGGGATGTGCTCGGCATGCTCCGGGCCCGTCCTGGGCTGAGGTATTAATCTTGCCGCGTTGCTTGGTCTGAGGTAGGTTATTTCAGCCAGAGCTTGGTCTTGGATGCTTGTTTGGTTGCACTTGTGTTGATGGGTTCTGCTACTGTTGCATGTGCATAAGTCAGGGGCACTTGATACCCCCGTCCTAGTGCACCGACAAAGGGAGTTGCAATAACTTGGCTAGCATGGAGATGGTGGAGAAGTTGTCGCTAACCACCAAACCACATCCTCATCCATATTACATCCAATGGTTCAAAAACAGTGGCAAGGTTAAGGTAATATGTACTGTTCATGAGCACTTTAGCATTGCTGCTTATTCTGATTATGTTGATTGTGATGTGTTATCCATGCAAGCATGCTCCATTTTACTTGGAAGACCATGGCAATTTGATATAAAAAATTGTACACCATGGTAGGACAAATCGGTATACTCTTGTTCATAAGGATAAAAATATAACTTTGCTTCATATATCTCCTGAATATATTATGAAAAATGGCATTGCTAGAGCTAGTAAAGCAAAACAGGAGCAAGGTGAGAATGAAAATGAGATTGTGGCAAAGAAATTTGAGCAACATAATAAGCCTAATAAACAATCCTCTAGTGTTGCATCTGAAATAAAACTAAGGAGTGGTTGTTTACTTGTCACTAAATCTGATATTACTGATTTGGATGTTACTACATCTGTTTGCTATGCTTTTGCATGCAAAGAGGTATTATTTTCATTCGAGGACATGTCTCCCTCTTTGCCTCTTGTTGTCACTAACATATTGCAGGAGTTTGCTGACGTCTTTCCACAGGACATGTCACCGGGATTACAACCTATTCGAGGATTGAGCATCAGATTGACTTAGTTCCCGATGCATCACTACCCAACCGTGCGCCATACCGTACCAATCCAGAGGACACGAAGGAGATTATGCGTCAAGTACAAGAGCTGCTCGAAAAAGGTTATATACATGAATCCCTTAGTCCTTGTGTTCTTCCTATTATTCTAGTGCCGAAAAATATGGAAAATCGTCTGTGTGTGTGCAATGTTGAGGATATCGCTTATCGTTATCGTCTCGGTCAGCTGGGGATTAGAGATTAATCAGAAATTGGCTGATAATCGATTTTATTGGTCGACTATTAATTGGCCATTTTTTGCAAATATCGGGTTCCCAACACTGAAATATGCTATATTTAACACCAAAAATATATTGGACATAAGTGTTACCTTGATTCCTAGCCTCTGAATCCTTGTATAATGACAAACAAAATAGGGAAATAGTACATATTGCATAACAAAGTCCACAAAAACAAAAATAAACATATTTTTTGCAAACATAGTGCTAGGAATAGGCCTAATTTATCAAAAGATTCTCGATAAATCGCTTGTCACAACGATAAACCGGCCCAAAAGATAAACGGTGAAGAGAAGGCATAATCTTATCGATTAGTGATAAATCGGACACTACATCGCTAAATCGGATGATTTTTTGAATAGTGTATGTGTGTGGATGGTGCAGGCTTTAATAATATTACTATTCGTTGTCGCCATCCTATTCCTAGGCTAGATGATATGCTTGATGAATTAAGTGACTCTACAATTTTCTCCAAAGTTGATTTGCGTAGTGGATACCATCAAATTTGTATGAAATTGGGAGATGAATGGAAAACAACATTTAAAACTAAGTTCGCTTTATATGAGTGGTTAGTCATGCCTTTTGGGTTAACTAATGCACCTAGTACTTTCATGAGATAAGTGAATGAGGTTTTACGTGCTTTCATTGCACGATTTGTGGTAGTCTATTTTGATGATATACTGATTTATAGTAGATCTTTGGAGGAACACTTGGAACATGTACGTGTTGTTTTTATTGCTCTACGTGATGCACGTTTGTTTAGTAACCTTGGGAAGTGCACTTTTGCATCGACTGGGTATCTTTTCTTGGATATGTCGTTACTCCACAGGGAATTGAAGTTGATAAAGCCAAGATTGAAGCTATCGAGAATTGGCCGCGGCCCAAAATGGTCACACAAGTGAGGAGTTGTCTTGGCCTCGCTGGTTTCTATAGGCGTTTTGTGAGGGATTTCAGCACCATTGCTGCACCTCTCAACGAGCTTACAAAGAAGGATGTGCCTTTTGTTTGGGGAACCGCATAGGATGAAGCCTTCACGGTATTGAAAGATAAGTTAACACATGCTCCTTTACTCCAACTTCCTAGTTCTAATAAGACTTTTGAGCTTGAATGTGACGCTAGTGAAATTGGATTAGGAGGTGTGTTATTACAAGATGGTAAACATGTTGTCTACTTTTCTTAAGAATTGCGTAGGCCTAGTCTGAATTATTCTACTTATGATAAGGAACTATATGTTCTTGTTCGTACTTTGGAAACATGGCAACATTATTTATGGCCCAAAGACTTTGTCATACATTGTGATCATGAATCTTTGAAACATATTAAAATTCAAGCAAAACTATACCGTAGACATACAAAATGGGTTGAATTCGTTGTGAATTTTCCTTATGTCATTAAACACAAGGAGGGTAAAGAAATTTTTATTGCGGATGCATTATCTCGTTGTTATACTATGCTTTCACAACTTCACTTAAAAATATTTGGTTTGGAGACCATCAAAGTGTGCACGATGTTGAATTTAAAGATGTGTTGGAGAATTGTAAAGAAGGGATAATGTGGAACAAGTTCGTCATTAATGCTGGATTTGTGTTTCGTACTAACAACCTATACATTCCAGCTAGCTCTGTTCGTCTTTTGTTGTTGTAGGAGGCGCATGGAGGAGGATTAATGGGACACTTTGGCATGAAGAAGATGGAGGATTTACTTGCTACCTGTTTGTTTTGGCCAAAGATGAGAAGGGATGTTGAGTGTTTTGTTGCTCACTACACTGCATGCCAAAAAGCTAAGTCACGACTCAATCCTCATGGTTTATATATGCCCTTGCCTATACCTAGTATTCCTTGGGAGGATATCTCTATGGACTTTGTTTTAGGTTTACCTCGAACAAAGAAGGGGAGGGTTATCCTATTTGTTGACGTGGATAGATTTTCAAAAATGGCATACTTTATACCATGTCATAAAATTGATGATGATGCTAATGTTGCTGATTTGTTATTTCATGAAATTATTCGCTTGCATGGTGTACCAAATACAATTGTTTCAGATCGTGATGCTAAATTTCATAGCCACTTTTGGAGATGTTTATGGGCTAAGTTGGGGACTAAAATGCTTTTTAGTACTACATATCACCCCCAAACTGATGGACAAACTGAAGTAGTCAATAGGCCATTGTCTACCATGCTTAGGATGTTTTGAAGAATAACCTGAAAATGCGGGAAGAATGCTTGCCTCGTGTTGTCCTATAATTGTTTGCTGCATTCTAAACTAAAATATGCCCGTTTGAAGTTGTGTATGGTTTCTTACCTCGTGCGCCTATTGATTTGTTGCCTCTTCCATCTTCGGAGAAGGTTAATTTTGATGCTAAAGAACGTGTTGAATTGATATTAAAAATGCATGAGTTAAGTAAGGAAAACATTGAGCGTATGAATGCTAAATATAAACTTACTGGAGATAAGGGTAGAAAACATGTTGTCTTTGCACCTGGAGATCTTGTTTGATTACATTTGCGTAAGGATAGGTTTCCTGATTTGCGCAAGTCGAAGCTAATGGCACGTGTTGATGGTCCTTTTAAGGTGTTAGAGAAAATAAATGATAATGTATATAAGCTTGAGTTGTCTGTGGATTTTGGGGTTAGTCCCATATTTAACATTGCAGATTTGAAGCCTTATTTGGCTCAGGAAGATGAGTTTCCGTCGAGGATGACTTCATTTCAAGAAGGGGGGATGATGAGGACATCCCTACTAATGTTACACCCACTTCCCCACTAGCTACACATATTGGACCAGTTACAAAAGTCATGCACGCTAACTAAATTATCAGGTACTTTCATTTCTTGGAAATCCTTCTATTGTTCATGAACATATGATGATGTCTAAATTAGATACTTTTGTTTTACTTATGAATGAAACACCTAGCATCGACAAGAAGGATGGCCATTGGAGTAGGATTAAGCATGCAGAAGAAAGTGCGCTCTCGGGAAGGAACAAGGGAGTTACCTGTGGTGATTTTCGCACTTTGAAGCCACCATAATGAGAGCATGAAGGCTTGGACGAAATATTCAAGATACCAATTTATAAATTTCGTCCATAAGCTATTATAGGTGTTGCGCCACCTTGTTTTTGGGCCATGCCCATGTAATTTCGAAATACCATTTTATAGATTGTTTTCAGAGTCCGTATGTGTAGGGAAACTGAGTTAGGGTTGGTTCCGGACCCCTCCACCAAGGGGCCACAAAATTCCCCTCTCTTCCCCCATATATACAGCCATTAGGGTGTCATTTTAGACTTGGGTTTTGTTTAGATTGCAAGTTCGCCATAGCTGCAACTTCGCGTCCTTCGTTTGTGTTCCACGACCAGACCAAGAGGTCAAAGAACCCCACTTTCATCAATAAAACTTTCCTCTTATATTCGCAATATCCAAATTGCAATTTCAAATTCTTGCTTGTTCTTCGTTTGCGTGCAGGAAATAGACTATCGTGGCCAGGTTGATTGTGCTCTGGCGTGATCAATAACCTCTCGGAGTTGGTTTAGCGATTGCTAAGGCGCGAAGTCCTCGCACGTTCGTAGTCGGATCGTCAAAGTCTACTCCACCAAAAACGATAGCCATGATCTCATCGAAAGACAGGACACCCTCGCTTCTATCAGGAACCATTTCAGAACAGATGCCTCCTTTGGAGACACCTATTGACATTGTATATAAACTCATATCATCTATCAATAAAGGGTCACTTGAATCATTTGATTTCTTACACCAACAAATTACATTAGATTGCCATCTTTTAGAAGACGAGCATATTTGAGAAGCATGGAAGAGAAAACCATCTACCTACTGTTATTGACCCATAGTCCAAAGGAAACTACTCATAGATGATAATGGTGGCCTTCAAGTTGATGGAGATGGTTGTCGTGAAGCATTCCCCCTCCGTCAAAGTTCCGAAAAAGGCCTTCAAATTGGATCATCATGAGATAGAGATGCGAGGCGACGAATAAGGTTGAAAAATCCTCAAAAGTTTCAAATATATATAGAAGCACACGGACCGAGAGGTGGTAAATCAAAGCACCAGGGGGACACACAGACCCACCACGAGCTCCCTGGCCGCGTGGAGGGCCGCATGGGGCATGTGGGTGCCCCCCGGCCTAGTAGGTCGCCACCTGAACCTTCTGGTGTAAATCTTCCGTTGATTGTTTTTCTTATTTTTTAGCCCAATATTTTTGTTTTTTCTTAAAATCCAAAAACAAATAGAAAATAGCAACTGACACTGGGGAGTGAATTAATAAGTTAGTCAAAAAATAATATAAATTGGGGTCAAAACTATGCCAAAGGATATAAGTATGGCATAAAAACTCAAAAAATTTAGATACGTTTGAGACGTATTAAGAAAATTGACGTCGTCTATTATGCCAGTAGGAGCTTGGATGAAATCCAGAAGCATTAAACTAAGAAATAATTACTTGTTGTTGTCTTTGTTTGTGATAAATTTAGATCTATCATTAACTTAAAAGTGACAATTCACGCAGACTATCGAGCTTTACAGTATCTTCCCATAAAGAAGGATATTAAGCTTTGATTGATCTGTTGGATGTTATTACTTCAAGAACTTGAGCTGCAGAAAATAGATAGAAGAGGTGAAGACAACCTAGTGGCATGTCATTTGTCAAGAATGGTGAGGATATCCTCTGACCATATTTCAATAAATGATTCATTACCATTTGAAAGATTAGCAACAATTAAGAAATAGTATCATGGCTTGTTGATTATACTAACTTTCCTGTAGAAAAATATATGCCTCTGGACATGATTTATAATCAAATGAAGAAGTTCTTTAGTGAAATGAATATTACTTTTGGGATGGCTCATCCTCCATCGACATGGTCCGGATGGTATGATTCTACCATGTGTAACATGAGGTAAATGTTGTTCTTCATGAATGTCAACCATATGCAGCACATCACATAGGCAATCGCATAATCGTTAAGGTACTTCACTAGGGATTTCATTGGTCGACTCTATTCAAATATATGCACATGTATGTAAAAAATTATGATGCTTGTCAAAACACATATAATATAGGTAGGAGACAAGCAATGCCCATGTGATGCGGAACATCTTACGGACATTACCATGACAAGAGTATGTTTGGCAAGTGGCACGTGCGACATCAACTCCACATACATAATGGTGAATCATCTCCTTTACACGTGTTCAATTGACCCCTTCGAGGATGGTATACTACTTGACACTCCTCTCATGTGCATGCATAGGTATTGTCGGAGCTTCACAGACAATGAGGAGGAGTGACGGCACCTACATACGCCTACACCATCCGCGAGGGAAGCTTGGAAGCGCAGACAGAAGAAGATGGAGATGCAGAGTCTACAACGGCCGAACATCCGAGAGCTTCCGGACGACCGACGTCTTTCGAACGTCTGACATCTTCCGGACGTCCGATGCCTGGAGTCCGTCCCAGCAAGAGGACGAGCCAAACTCTACAGTGGCAGGACGACCCAGCCTTGCGGAAATTTGGTGCCAAGCGACCAGAGCCGAATCTACAGAAGTCCGAAGACCTTCGGACGTCCGGACCCTCACGAGCCTCTGGACGACTAACGCCCGCCGGACGTGCGGACCCTACATGTGTGCAGCCGCGTGCCTTGGGCCTTGTATCTCTTCCCCACTTACCCATTCATAGCCAAAACTATATACTCCACCCCCACCTCCATTCTAGGGTTAGCAATGGTTTAGATCTTATTTAGTTGAGCCTAGCCCCTTCCACTACCTTTCCCATAGAGTATATGCCTCTATAAGAGAAGATCCCCTAGTGGATGTCCAGGCCCCTCATGAGGGGAGATCCTCCGGGATATCAAGGCCCCATCTCCCCACGGGATTTGGGATGAAATCTACCATGTATCTTACTTTTCCTTTCTTGTTCATGTACCTTTGTGGATCGTGTGTGTCGTGAGTCTAGTGGATGTGTGATTGGACTTGTTCTTGAGTGTTTCCTCTTGTGATTCCTCCCGTTCTTGTTCTTCGTGTTCTTGAGGTTTCCCCGCACACACGGGCTTGCCCCGTATCATATTGGTATCTAGAGCCACGTTTCTCATGAATTTGGAGTCCTCCCCTTCGTTTTCTAGCCTAATTATGTGTGTTTTTGTCCCAATTCGAAAATCCCCATCAAAAATAGCCTCACCAAAAAATTTGTGATTTGTTGTTTCTTGTGAGATTTTATTGATTTTGATCCATGGATTTCGTGTTTGGCAAGTAGATCTAACTTTCCCACCACCAAATCCACCTAATGTTTCTTTTTCCCCATCAATTTTGACTCCGAAAATCGATATTTCCACCCAAAATCGTGTCCCAGATCTCAGATCTCGAACTGACCCAGACCCCTCGGACGTCCGACCATTTCCGGACGTTTGGAACCCTCCAAAGCCTCGGACATCCGGAACCCCTAAACAGACCCGAAATGTCGTATTTCCGGAACGTCCGGACGTCCGACCCTCGGATGTCCGACATCTCTCGGACGTCCGTAACCTGTAGAAACTGACTCGGACGGAATTTTGTTTCGTCCATAACTAATTCATCCGAACTCCGATTTTGACGTTCTTTAGCTCGTTGGATAGCTATTGACACCCCCCATCCCAAAAAAATACTATCAAACACATTTGACTCCATCAAAAATTTCCCATTTTGACATCTTTGCCTAGGCCACCATCATAACTTCCGCATAGCTTTTCCATCAAAAACTTCGGCCAACTTAACCCAATTCTGATTGAAATTTTGAGTTACGATTTCCGTTTCCTAAGGTGTTTCGCCTAATTAGGCACGGTTCTACATCGACAATGCCGCCGCTCATCATCGCCTCGGCCTCGACATCGACAACGGCCACTTCGCCTTTTGGCACCTCAACAGGAAGCATGGACGGTAACCTCAACGACATCATTGTCCATTTCCTTGCCATTGCTTTGATCGCTTCGAGCATATTGCGTACCTTACCCATTGAGACTAGCGAGTTGAGAATTGTCGGGCCACGTTACTTGTGCACCGTAGTGTTACTCTTGTGCCGCATAGTTACATTTAGCGTGCAAACATCTTGTGTAATATGTCTCTCCCGTGCATATCCATCATACTTGCCTCATATCTTGGTTCGAGCATCAAGCATAGAAAAAGAGAGCAAAAGAAAGAGAAAGAAGAAAACGCTTTTAAGCAAAAGAGGAAATACGAAAGAGCTTGTAAGCAATTGAAATAGCATTGAGCCATTTTGCATAGTACATACACTTGGATCATATATACATAGCATACATGGGATTGAACACGGCACGCTTACTCTCTTAGGTTGGTGCACAAGCGCCTATCTAGCCCATTTGAGCAATCGAGCTATTGTCTCTTCTAGTATCCATGCAACACGAGCTTTTCCCGGGTCTTTCAAATTTTGTGCTTATTCCTTGGTTGCGCGGATCCCATTTATCTATCCGTGTGTGTGTTTCTAGTGCCACCATAGCTATTGATTTATTTGCTTTGCATTGCAATTTTGTGAATCTTCCTCAACATTTTTGATATCTTGGATTAACAATTGCTTGAATTTTGTGCCACTTGTCCTAACCAAGCCACTTGATAAGCTTTACTTGTAGGTGTGAGTGAACAAGTCCGGTATCAATTCCATTATTCTCTCAATTCACATTGAGTGAAACGGGATACATCCTCAACTTTGGAAACGGTATATTGGTATTGTTTATCTCATTTCCCACTCACCTTTGCTTGAGTCTTGTGATGGATAGGCAAAGCACATCATCTTCGGTCTTCGACGACTACATCGGCATGAGAGGCCACATCAACCAACAACTCGAGTGACTCGCCATCGCCATACGACACTTCGAAGCTCGGAAAAGAGACATGATGGCCGCACACATGGAGCAACTTCGACACATGGTGGCCAACTACAAGTCTTCTTCCCCTTCGTCATCGTCACGCCGTAGACGCTCAAGTTGCACATCTTTGAAGAAACAAGTGCGCGAAGACCAATATCACCACCCAGGACAAGCTTAAACGCCAAGATCAAGGCGATCGACTACACACATGGATGACCCTTCCATCTTCGGAAGCATCCCAAGGAAGATGGTCGAGCATGGGATTTTCCCTTTGGTCATGGAGGTGAGTGATGATGTGCCATATTCGGCTTCATCCACAACGACAACGAGACGGTTGAGCATGGGACTATCTGATGAGGACATGACTACCTTTGATACGACCAAAAATGTTGCATACATGCATATTTGTGAGGTGATTTCTTATAAGAATTATGCAAATAATTTATTTATGTTATCCGGAACAAAAATACTTCACCTATTTTTATTTTATGCCTAAATGCAAAATGCTCGAACACTTGTATAAACCACGTGTGATGACAAAGGAAGACGAAATGGTTGGATGCTATTCAAGAGGTCCTCTAATGTCAAAGGAAACAATTAGGTGTTATTCAAGAAGTTCTCTCACGTCACTTTTATCCCAAGAGAAGATAGAGTCCAAGTCTCTCACGTTCTGGGCTCAGATTCGGATTGCACAGACACACCTGTCTCAAAACGCCAACAACTTTTTCATACGGACTCAGAATTGGGTGATTATTTTTTTGATGAAAACTAGATTTCGTATGCGTTCCATACCAGTTGGAATCACCTTAAATTCGTCTGGATTGCGAAGATATCGACAAAACAATCTGACATTGCATCAGAATCCGAGTCAAACTACAAGTACAAAGGTGTTGCATCACCTTCACTTGGGCCCATGGTCCTTGTACGACCTAGGGTTGGTTTTAGGGTGTCTTGGGACGTCCTCCCAACTCCTTGGATGCCACCCCTTTGCTACTATATAAGTAGATCAATCTAGTAGCTTTTCCTTTGGGTTTTGTTTAGTTAAAAGTTAGCCATTGCAACTTCGTGTACTTCGTTTGTGTCCAACGACCAGACCAAGACTGCTTTCGGAACACCACCCTTGTCAATACTTTATATATATTCACAATATTCAGATTGCATTATCATATTCTTGCTTGTTCTTCGGTTGCTTGCAGGAATAGACCTTCGTGGTCAGGTTGATCGTGCTCCGGCGTGGTCAATAACCTCTTGAAGATTGGTTTAGCGATTGCTAAGCCGCAACGTCGTGCACGTTCGTAGTCGGATCGTCAAAGTCTCCTCCACCAAATCTATAGTTATCATCTCATCGAAAGATCGGGAACTTCGCCTCTATCAAGTGGTATCAGTTTTCAGGTTGCTCGGTGAGAATTTCTAGTTATTCGTAAATTAGATTTATTTTCCTAACCTATTGCCCAAGAAAAAGCCAAAAAAAAAGTTAGATCTATTCATATTTACTCCAAGCCAGTCTGAGCCTTTGCAATTTTCTTTTCAGTGCTTGCATAGTTGAATTATCGGTTGCATCGTTGTGTCGAGTTGCTGGTCTTAGCGTCTAGTCTTTTAGTGTTTCGAGTTCTATTCACAACTTGTCATGCCGGCGTCGCACCATCTTCATCTTTGTTGCCATATACCACCACCATGCCACTGTCATCCCTTTCGTTGTCACCCACTACCATCTATCAATTTTCACCACATGCTACCATTGTTCATTATCATTATCATACTTGAGGTCGTTCACATCTATACTTGATCCAATCTGCTTCTTATTTGGTTGAGAAAAAAAGTGAGAGAAAAAAAAAGTGAGAGAAAAAAAAGAGAAGAAAAAAAATAGAGAGAAGAGAAAAAACAAATTTCAGATCTACCTAGTCTCAATCTCGTATGTGAATTCGGATTGAAATCTATTTTGCGCAGTGTTCAGTAAAACAAGTGTATCTTCCTCATACGAACTCGGAATTGAGTGATTCTTTTTGCATACGAAAGCTTGTCAGTAGCATTCTTGAGAAAAAATATCAGAAAATTCACATAATATTTTCTAGAGGAAAGCTGAAGAGAGAGTTTTGTATATCTTGTTTGTCGGTCATTTATCATCATTGTCTTTACTGCTATTGTGATCTTCACTTATATATTGCTGTCGAGAGCTAATTCATATCATCCCTTGCTGCTATTCGTACTATGCCGTGACTCCATTAGTGTTCTAGGCTCGTGTTTCTAGTACGGTCTAGCCTAGGACCAGCACAGTACCGTCGTTGAGCGCTTATTCAACATTGCATCTCTGAATTGATTATTGCTAATCTTTTGCTAGCATATAGTAAGCCTTCCAAGCTCCACATATTTCTACATCGTGTATACATACGTTCACCTGGTAATCGCTTTACCCAATCTTCGGAGATATTGACACCGTCGGTTGCCGGTCGCCACCTGCTGCATGGTAAGAATTTGTAAGACATTGATATTTGCTTTATTGTGAGTGTTTTACCACCACATCCCAGTAGTTCATAGGAACAATATACTTGGATCCTTGTTTCTTATTTCTACTAGTCATGACAGGATCCAGAGTTGTCAGTTCATGGGCTTCTTCGATCGTGGGAGATGTGCCACCACAAAAACCGATACGAGAGATGCAAAGAGATCTAAATGCACATGATCAGGTTAATGTTTCTATACCTCCATTTAATGGCCGGTTTAGACCTACTTTATATATTGAGTGGGAGTTTGAAATAAATGAAATATTTGCTTCCCATAATTTTGCTGCACATAAGAAAGTTAAGGTCGCAGTTGGTTCTTTCACTGGTTATGCTTTAGTTTGGTGGAGCGAATATTGTCGGTTACACAAAGATATTATACCTACTACTTGGGATGATTTGAAACTTGCCATGAGACACACATTCGTTCCTTCTTATTATACTCGTGACAAGCTTAAGAATTTATAATATTTAAAATAAGGTAGTGACACCGTAATGAAATATTATGATGATTTACAAATGACCTTGTTGCATTCCTCATTAGAAGAAAGTGAAGAAGATTTTATGGATAGATTTTGGGGAGGATTAAACCATGATATTCAGGAGATACTAATTCATGAAAAGTGTTATTCTATGGATCGTTTGTTTCGTCTTGCTTGCAAAGCTGAACAGGAAATAAATCAACGTGTTGCTCAAAAGGAAATAGAGCACAAGGTGCACATTCCAAGAGTGGATACAGTTGTTCCTTCAACTACTAGGCGTACTGTGACAACCACATCAATTCTTGTGAGGGCTACATCACCTTCACCATGTAACACGTCACCACCGAGAGTGCCTACATCATTTGAGTTGATCGTAAGAGGTAATGGCAAAGGTATTGATCTTTCACCTCCACATGAGTATGTTGAATGCCTTGTCAATTCCAATGTACCTTGTGATGAGCTACCCATTACTTTGATCACACCACCTATTTTAGAGGACTATGTTCATGATTTTACTTCGTCATGTGATCAAATAACTACAATATCAGCAATTATGAGTGCACCCATTGAATTAACTATTGATGAGCAAGAATCGTGTGAATTAGAAAATCAATCAAATTTGGTTCAAATATGTTTGAAAGTAATTCTGTCGATGTTTAATCATTTTGATATGACCTCCAATCTTGGTGATAATTCTGTGTCAAATGACATGTTGCATGTTTGCTTATTTATGCATGTTGTAGCATCTAAATTTGAAATGATTCACGTTTATCTACCAATATTGGGATGGTTTAATAATGAACATTATGAATCTTTTGATATGAATAAGGACTTCACTTATATATGCAAACTGAGTTGTAATATTGTCATGCCTTCTACTTCTTGTGATGATTTTTTGGCTTCATATTTCATGACATGTGATGAGTGCCCTTGCATATATGTGTCACATGTGTCACAACTGAGAAGAATAAAAATGGATGACAAATTAATATACAATGTGTACGGCTTTTCTCTTTTGGTAGCCACATTTCAGATTAAGCAACGCCGAGGACGGCTTTGTTTTCAAAAAGGGGAGGATGATGAGGACATGACTACCTTCGATACGACCAAAAATATTGCATGCATGCATATTTGTGATGTGATTTCTTATAAGAATTATGCAATAATTTATTTATGTTATCCGAAACAAAAATACTTCCTATTTTTATTTTATGCCTAAATGCAGAATGGTTGAACACTTGTATGAACCACGTGTGATGACAAAGGAAGACGAAATGGTTGGGTGTTATTAAAGAGGTCCTCTAATGTCAAAGGAAACAATTAGGTGTTATTCAAGAAGTTCTCTCACGTCACTTTTAGCCCAAGAGATGATAGAGTCCAAGTCTCTCACGTTCTGGACTCAGATTCGGACTGCACACACACATGTCTCAAAACGCCAACAACTTTTTCATATGGACTCGGAATTGGGTGATTCTTTTTTTTGCTGGAAACTAGATTTCATATGCATTTCATCCCAGTTGGAATCACCTTAAAATTCGTCCGGATCGTGAAGATATTGACGAAACAATCTAACGTTGCATCAGAATCCGAGTCAAACTACAAGTCCAAAGGTGTTGCATCACCTCCACTTGGGCCCATGGGCCTTGTACGACGTAGGGTTGGTTTTAGGGTGTCTTGGGACGTCCTCCCACCTCCTTGTCCGCCACCCCTTGCTCCTATATAAGTAGATCAATCTAGTAGCTTTTCCTTTGGGTTTTGTTTAGTTAAAAGTTAGCCATTGCAACTTCGTGTACTTCGTTTGTGTCCAACGACCAGACCAAGACCGCTTTCGGAACCCCACCCTTATCCATACTTCATATATATTCGCAATATTCAGATTGCATTATCATATTCTTGCTTGTTCTTCGATTGCTTGCAGGAATAGACCTTCGTGGTCAGGTTGATCGTGCTCTGGCGTGGTCAATAACCTCTTGGAGATTGGTTTAGCAATTGCTAAGGCGCAACGTTGTGCACGTTCATAGTCGGATCGTCAAAGTCTTCTCCACCAATCGATAGTTATCATCTCATCGAAAGATCTGGAACTTCGCCTCTATCACTATCTCTTCAACCGAGGAGACAAAAGGAGTTGAGCATGGAGATGTTTGCCCCTACATCTCTTTGACACCCACATATGACGAGATGCCCCAATTTCCATGTGAGGAGAGCCACCACCACATGAGTGAGATGAGTGACTCCACCATATGTGACATTGAGTGCATTTCCTAGGAGAGGATGAGTGTAACCACCACTAGCCACGTATATGATGAGTTACCACACTTTCCATGTGAGGAGAGCCACAACTCCCACGACTTGAGTGAGATGAGTGATTCCACCATATGTGAGTATGAGTGCAACTACCTAGAGGGAGGGAGTGAGCCACAACACTTAGTGAGTGAGGTAGTTGAGATGGCACGTGAGGCCACCATGATTTCCAACAACTTAACCACTACTCCTATTGTGTCTTCTTCTTTGGTACAAGGTCTCATGCATGACGATGTGCCAACCCTCGATGATTCCATCCCTCCAATGGGAATGACGATGGCCATTGTGGATGATGATGCATTGAAAGCACATTTGCTTCCTTGGTGGTTTTGGTAATTAATAACAACATATATGCCATTGAACCAATGTTTTCACCAAGCATGTTTCAGGAAAAATTCAATGATGGGTTGGCAAAAGGATTATGGAATACCCCAAGATTCAAAGAAATAGATTGGCAAAGCTTCAAGGAAGAGGACTCTACATTTTAATTTGTGAGAAATCACTTTGAGTTCATAGGAAAAGCCAATACTATCAAAAGGGGGTAAGGTACTATTGGTGAACAAAATGTTGATATGTGCACAAGTGATAGTCACCTCACACACCCACAAGCTCTTCCACAAAAGTCTGTCCAAATCCAAACACTCAAAATTGGTGCAACCAACACTTTCCACTTGGTGCCACTCATTCTCAGCCTCAGACAGACTCAGCCAAACCCTAGCCCTTCGGTGCAACCGATTCTGCTTCGGTGCCACCGAGTTTGGGTTGTCAACTTTCTGTTACGCAAATTCACAAAATCGGTACCACCGAGTTTGTTGAATCGGCATCACCGAGTCTGGCAATCTGACCGTTGGTCACCTTATCGGTGCAACTGAGTTTTATGTATCGGTCTCACCGAGATTCAAAAGTTGCTACCTTTGAGGCAAATCGGTACAACCGATTAACACATTAGTTCCACCAAGTCTGACTTATTAGGTCTAATGGTTGGATTTTTGGAGATGCCTATATATACCCCTCCACCATCACCTACTCACAAGAGAAGCACTCAGAACAGATCCGCACTCATACCAACTGATTTTCTGAGAGAGAGCCACCTAATCATGTGTTGAGATCATGACATTCCATTCCAACCATATGAATGTTGATCTCTAGCCTCCCCAAGTAGCCTTCCACCCAATCAATCTCTTCCACCAAAGCCAAATCTGTGAGAGAGTGATTGTGTTGAGGAGTCTATCATCTTCAAGCACAAGAGCATGGAGTTCATTAACATTATCGGGACTATTACCTTTTGGAGGGTGGTGCCTCCTAGATTGGTTAGGTGTCGCTTGGGAGCCTCCTACTTCGTGTTGTGGAGTGAACCAAGAAGTATGTAAGGGCAAGGAGATCGCCTACTTCGTGAAGATCTACCCCGAGTTAGGCTAGTCCTCTGTGAACGTAGGCCATCATGGTATAGTCAAGGTTGCTTCTTCGAGGAACCCTCCGTGGGTAGAGCCCTCCGTGGACTCTCGCGACCGTTACCCTTCGTGGGTTGAAGACTCCATAAACGTGGACATACGATAGCACCACCTATCGAAACCACGGGAAAAATCATCGTGTCGCCAAATTGTGTTTGATCTTCCTACCCTTCCTTTACTACTCATGCTTGTCATTACTTTCCGCTGTTATACTCGTAGAGATGCATGTGTAGGGTGTACTTGACTTGCTATGAATGCTAAAATCTGCCAACACTTAAAATTAGAAAGAAGTAGATTTTTAATTGGTCAAGTAGTCTAATCACCACCACCCTCTAGACCTACTTTCGATCCTACAAGTGGTATCAGAGCATTGGTCTCCATTGCATTGGTTTCACAACCTAGGAGAGTATGGCGTCTAGTGAGGAAAATTATCACCGTAGAGGCCCGTACTTTGATGGCACTAATTTTGCTAGTTGGAAGCACAAAATGAAAATGCATCTTCTTAGTCATAACCCCGTTGTTTGGGTTGTTGATCGTGTTGGATTGCAAGGTGAATTCTTTGCGGATGGAAGGGAAACGAATCACGAAGCGACTACAGATGAATTGAAGATGTTGCAATTAAATGCTTAAGCATGTGACTTTCTCTTCAGCAAAATCAGCCGTCTTGAGAATGCAAAAGATATTTGGGATACTTTTGTCGATATGCATGAAGGTACCGAATCTATAAGAGAGTCCAAGTTGGATGTTCTTCAAAGTCATTCTGACAAGTTCAAGATGAAGGATGGTGAAGGAGTCACTGAGATGTACTCTAGGCTAGCTCTCATCACCAATGAGAGTCGGCTTAGGAGGCGAAGAAATGACCGACAAATTCATCATCAAGAAGATACTCCGAGCTTTGGATGATCGATATGACACCATATGCACATTGATCCAAATGATGCCCAACTACAAAGATCTCAAGCCAACGGAAGTGATTGGAAGGATTGTTGCTCATGAGATGACACTCAAGGACAAGGAAGAGCTTCACCATAAGTCTAGCGGTGCTTACAAAGCCACAAGTGATGCTCCCGCAACTTCAAGCGACAGCCTTGTCACAAATGAAGAGATAAGCCTCATTGTCAAGAAATTCAACAAGTTCTACAAGAATAGAGGCAAAGATCGAAGCTCCAACTCAAGATATGAAGAGAAGCGTTCGTCGAGTCGTGACCGAAATTGCTACAATTGTGGGAAGCCCAACACTATTCCAATGAGTGCACGGCTCCTTACAATAGGAAAGAAGAGTCACCAAGAAGACGAAGCTCAAGAGACGAGTCACCTCGAAGAGAGAGAAGGAGTAGGGATGATCGTTATGAACGAAGACCCTCAATGAGAAGTAGGGACTCGGAGAAGGACAAGTACACCAAGAGCTACTCAAGAATAAGACATCAAGCTCATGTTGGTGAATGGATTTCCGGCTCCGAATCCAACAACCACTCCGAGAGAAGCTACCACTCCAACTCTGACTATAGTCAAGAAGAAGGTGTTGCCAGACTTGCACTAGTAACAACCGACTCCTACGACCTATTTGATTCACCAAATGAAGGGAGTGGATGTTGCTTCATGGCTAAAGGCACCAAGTATCACACCCCGAGTATCTTGATTTCAATAGTGATGAGGATGACTTGTTAATTGAAGATGACTTGCTATTTGACAAATCTAGTAATGATAGTCAAGATGAACTTGATAGTAATCACTCTAGTCTAGATAAGTCATGCAATGATGATAGTTGGAAATACAACGACTAACTCAAGAACTAAACACTCTTAATTTAGCTCATGAGTCTACTCTACAAGATCATAGAGAGCTTGAAAGGACACATGAGAAGCTCTGCTTCAAGAAGCTCAATTTAGAGCAAGAGCATGAGTTCCTTAAAGCTATCAATGACGATCTTCGAAAGAAGACTTATCTTATCTAGCCAAACGACTTCTCTTGTCTACATTCATGACACAAGTTAAGACTAAACAAACTAGTAACAAAGGCAAGAAAGTTTCTTCAACTAGTAGTAATAAAAAAGATAAATCCAATGATATTGCTTCTAGTAGTTCTATTGATCCCACTAACTCTTCTCTTAGCCAAGTTACACTTGAGCAAGAAAATGAACTTTTGAAAGGGATTATAGAGAAAGGTATCTACAAGAGTCTTGCCGGGTGCAAACAATTTGAGGAGATTGTACGCAATCACGGAGGATACCGAAAGAACCGTGGTGTTGGCTACTTCAACGCTAATGGAATTGAATGGGAAGAAGGTCAATACCACAATCCCAAGTTTGTTCCTCAAGAGAAGTATGAAAATACTCTCCCCAAGGGAACAAAATCTCAAGATGACCTTCCACCACAAGACCCCCAGCTCAAGGACAAGAATAAGCTTCAAGAGGACATTGACTCATATGAGGATAAATCCCAAGCTTTGATGAAGTGGATTACCAAGGCTACTACAAGATCAACTTCTACAATTGCTACTTCAACACCAAGGATCCCCATCAACTTGATGTGGGTCCCCAAGAAGAAAAACTAGAGAAGTTCTTGAGGGGTGACTCCGCCAATGAAATCCACTCATATTCATTACTGTCAAGAACTAGTTGCAATGAACATCAACATCATGCAATAGTTCAAGGAGACACACATCCCCTCAAAGGTAAGCAAGGGCAAGGTAACCAACAAATCAATGGACATCATCATGTATGCTTTGCACTCCATGTCCATAGATATCCTTGTATTTGTCTCTTGTGTGTTGGGACTAACCCATGTAGGTGAGAAGAGTAATGAAACAACAAGGATGCTCCCAACTAATGGTAATCTTCATCAACTTTGAGAATCCACCACTACTTCACCTACATGAAGTCTTCATCGGCAAAAGCCAAGGTTAGTTTATCCCTCCTATGGGGGGATGTCACATCAAGGGGGGCCTTTACTCTAAGACTTGAGTCAAGGCATCTTATAGTATGTGACAACATTAAATGCTTTATGTAAAACTGGTAACCCCACTTGTGCTTAAACGATAAGTATGACCTATGATCAAGTATTCTTACTTGGATCCTAAGTCAATATACTCATATATAGATGATGTTGGGTTCTATCGTAGATGCATCGCATGCGAATTTAAAAAAAATCCTACACACAGAACATCCAAGAACATACTATGGAGGTGGATCATAGATCGTTACCACTAGATGTGCAGTGTCGTGCAGCGGAAGTAGAGTTGGGGCAGCGCGTCCACGTGGTCCGTCTCCTTCTCGTCCGTTCTCCCTCGAGCAGCCGGTCCGCTAGATCCCGCATACAGGTTCACCGGAGCGGCGCAAGTGCACCGCCTCTAACGGTATCCATGCGTGTAGGAGGAACACATCGTACGGCGGACTGCTAGGTCCAATTACACAGTCGGCGGCAGTGAGTGGAGGTGCCTATGCGCAACACATGCAAACCCTAATGATGGCGCCAAAGCAAACAACCAGATGGGTGTGCCGCACCTCCACTATATATAGGCATCCGGCGCGGGCTCAACTCTTGGGCCTCGCACGGATCCTAAAGCCCATGTGTTCCTTCCCTTAAGTGCGTGACCCTTTAGATTCTCGTTCACTTGGTCGCGAGTCAGATCCCATCTGACTTGACCGGTTGGTAATGGCCTCTAACAAGACGTGCCGACTCCAAGTGTCCAATGAAGTTGGTTAGGCGAACTTGTACTTCACACTTGTTCCCTTTGACACACGATATATGTTGTCGTGCACAAGGCGACATGGTCATTCTTGTTGATGCACGACCTCTTTCTCGTTCCGGTGAATCCAACCAACATTCGGATTATCTCATAAACCTCATCTCATGGCCATGCTTATCCAAGTCGGATCACCCAAGGGGGCCAGAGTATATCTCTCGTGATCGGAGGGGCAAATCCCATCTTGCTCGACCATGTCTTGCAGCATGGGTCTGGACAAGCCCGAAACCTACCTTTGTAATGACCTAGTCACGGACTAGCGTTTGGTCGGCCCAAAGCAAGTCTGTCACCATCCCGAGTACATACGCCAGCTCAGTTCTTCGGACGTAGAACGTATGTTGTGCTAGAGACTCACAGATGACGTATCGGTGCGTCTCATAGTTGGGTTTATCCAACTCGGACCGTATCTCAACTCGGATCCAACTACGTCGAATCCGACCAGACCTTTCTGAGTCCATATTATCCGCCTAGCATCCAATGCTACATGGTCAGTGAGACCGAACCATCCACCGTGTCATATGCTAGTCTGATTAGTTGTGCGACCACACAACCCTTTCGACTAGGGACCATTTAGGACGGTTGTCATACAATGCATAGTCTCACAAACAAGTCACATACTTGTTAATACACATCAATGACATAGTCCAAGGACTATCTTTATTCATAAACACATAGGAAATTCATCATACATGATTTCCCCTAGGGCATATCTCCAACAGTCTCCCAATTGCACTAGAGTCAATCAAATAGACATCGAATGCCCATAGCTCTAACGTGCCCCTCATGCTTGGGTTGTGGAAGCGGCTTAGTCAACGGATCTGGAACATTTGCATCCATATGAATCTTGCATAAATTGGTATCACCTTTCTCTACGAGCTTTCGTATCAGGTGATATTTTCGGTCTATGTGCCTGGTCTTGTGGTGTTGTCTCAGTTCCTTAGCCTGTGCGAGGCACATGAATTATCGCAATAAAAGCCCAACGGTTTTGACCATCCCGGGAACACACCAACATCTTCCAGGAACTTCCGAATCCAAACACCTTCCTTTGTGGCTTCACAAGCCGCAATATATTCGGCCTCTGTTGTGGAGTCAGCCACCGTATCTTGCTTGGAACTCGTCCAACTCACTGCTCCTCCATTCATGACATACACGAATCCAGTTTGCGGTCGACAATCATCCCTATCGGTTTGGAAACTGGCATCAGCGTAACCCTTTATGCAGAGCTCCTCCTCACCAACATAAACTAGGAACATCTCTTGAGTCCTTTTCAGGTACTTCAAGATAGTTTTTACCGCTGCCTAGTGACTCTCACCTAGGTCGGCCTGGTATCTGCTTGTTAAGCTTATTGCATAGGCAACATCAGGTTGTGTACATAGCATGGCATACATGATGGATCCAATTGCCGAGACATATGGAATCCTACTCATCCGGTTTTGCTCATCAGAAGTCGTAGGACTCTGAGTCTTGCTTAGCCTTATACCATGTGAGACAGGCAAGAACCCTTTCTTGGCCTCACTCATGTTGAACCTCTTCAACACTTTGTCTATGTACGTGCTTTGGCTTAAGCCGAGCTGCCTCCTCGATCTATCTCTATAGATCTTGATGCCTAAAATGTCCACTACCTCTCCAAGGTCTTTCATCAAAAACTTGCCATTCAATGATTCCTTGACTGAGTTCAGCATCGAAACATCATTTCCGATCAGCAGTATGTCATCCACATACAAGATCAAAAATACTATTGAGCTCCCACTAGACTTCTTGTATAAACAATAGTCCTCTTCGTTCTTGATGAAACCAAGGTCAACGATGACTTCATCAAAACGAATGTTCCAACTCCGAGCTGCTTGCTTCAATCCATAAATGGATCTCTTCAGTTTGCATATTTTTCCAGCGTTAGTTGGATCGACAAAACCTTCGGGTTGTATCATGTATGCATCCTCTTTCAAATTTCCTTAAAGGAAAGCCGTTTTGACATCCGTTTGCCATATCTCATAATCAAAATATGTAGCTATAGTTAGTATGATCCTCACCGACTTTAGCATCGCTACCGGCGAGTAGGTCTCGTCGTAGTCAATTCCTTGAACTTGTCCATAACCTTTAGCAACAAGCCGATCTTTGTGGATCTGAACATTTCCATCCACATTGGGTTTTTCTCTTAAAGACCCATTTGCAACCAATGGCAACTATGCCAGGTGGTGGATCAACCAAGTCCCAAACTTGATTGTCATCCATGGACTTTAACTCGGATCTCATGGCCTCTAGCCATGCCTCGGAATCTGGGCTCACCATCACTTCCACATATGTGGCCAGCTCGTCACTTTCTAGCAACAAAACATCACACACTCTGCGCAATCTTTCCGACCTCCGTGGCTCCGGTGCCGACTTCACTATGGGTTCTCTGACCGACTCGGGTGTGATTTCATCACCAACCGAGTTGTCCCCGAGTGGCTCTCAAATTTCTTTGAGTCGCATCGTTCTCCCACTGGCCTCCCGACTAAGAAACTCTTTCTCTAGGAAAACCCCGTTGCGAGCAACAAACACTTTGTTCTCTTCTCGGTTGTAGAAGTTATATACCAAGGTTTCCCTCGGATATCCCACAAATATGCATTTATCCGACTTGGGTGTAAGCTTGTCCGACATGAGTCGCTTGACAAATGCTTCACAACCCCAAATCTTTAGAAAAGACAAACTAGGACTCTTCCCAGTCCACATCTCATGTGGTGTCTTGTCTACGGATTCTGATGGTACCCTATTAAGTGTGAAAGCTACAGTTTCTAGAGCGTATCCCCAGAATGACAAGGGTAAATCCGATTTGCTCACAATCGACCGGACCATGTCCAACAAGGTTCGATTTCACCATTCTGACACACCGTTTCTTTGTGGCGTACCCGGAGGTGTGAGCTGAGGTACTATACCTCGGCTTTTTAGATGATTATAAGACTCCTGGCTCATGTACTCACCTCCACGATCTGATCGTAGAAATTTTATTGTCTTGTCGAGCTAATTTTCAACCTCGTTCTAAAACTCTTTGAACTTTTCAAAAGTATCCGAATTGTGCCTCATCAAATAGATATATCCATATCTACTCAAGTTGTCGGTAAAAGTCATGAAGTACTGATAGCCACCTTTGGCCGTTCTGCTCATTGGACCACACACATCACTGTGTATAACCTCTAACATCTCGGACGCCCTCTCGCAACTCTTTGCAAAAGGAGACTTAGTCATCTTGCCTAGCAAGCATGATTCGCATGTCTCGAACGACCCAAAGTCGAACGAAGTTAGGAGTCCATCATCATGGAGCTTCTTCATGCGTTTCAAACTAATGTGTCCAAGCCGGCAATGCCAGAAGTATGTCATTAGGCTTATGCCTCTTGACATTCACGTTATAGACTAGTTTTGTTTCTAGATTTAAAATAAATAGCCCATCTACTATGGGTGCATAGCATGGAACATTCCATTCAAATAAAATGAACAACCATTGTCCTTTATATTGAATTCATAACCTTGACTCATCAAGCATGAGGCAGAAATAATGTTCCGACTAAGTGCAGGAATGTAATAACAATTATTCAATTCCAAATAAATCCAGAAGGAAGCTTGAGCTGCATCGTGCCAACCTCCAACGCAGCAACTCTTGCTTTGTTGCCGACCCTGGTGTCAATCTCCCCTTGTGCCACACGCCTAGTTCTTACCAGCCCATGCATCGAGTTGCAAATATGAACAATCGATCCGGTATCAAATACCCAAGAGCTACCAGGTATGTCAGCAAGGTAAATGTCTATAACATATGTGACAAGTGTACCTTTGCCTAAAGAAGCATCTCTAGCCTTCTTACCGTGCTCAGAAAGCCACTTCCTACAGTTCCTCTTCAAGTGACCAGCTTCCTTGCAGTGAAAGCAAATGGTCTTTGAGTTTGGTCCGGACTTCCGCTCAGCGGCGGAGACAACCTTCTCTGTGTCCTTTGCCTTACCCTTTTTATTGGACCAACTCTTCTTGAACTTAGCCGAGTTCTGCACCATCAACACTTGATGTGTGCCTTTCTTAATATCCTGATCTGCCACCTTCAGCATCCTATGCAATCCAGTGAGTTTCTTATCCATGCCATGCATATGATAGTTCGAGATGAACGTCCCATAGCTAGCTGGAAAAGAACCCAGAACTGCATCAGTCACCAGCTCATCCAAGAGCGGGAAACCCAACCTATCCAAAGCTTGCACTATCCGATCATTTTGATCAAATGCGGGCTTAGTGGATCACCTTCCTTCAACTTACAATCCATCAAGGATCGCCAGACATTGAACCTTTCGGTCCTAGCCTACACCTGAAACATGCTATTGAGACCCTCGATCATATCGAAAGTCGTAATGTGTTCGAACTGCTCTTGCAAATCGGGCTCCATACAAGCCAGCATGAGGCAGCTGGTCTCGTTCGATTCATCAACGAGTTTCTGGTAGGCATTCTTGGTTGTGGCATAAGCAATATTGGCAGGTGCCTCTGGAAGTGGATCCTCTAGAACATGTTCCTTTTTATCGTGCTTGAGAACAATTCTCGGATTTCTATACCAGGTGGTAAAGTTTGTTCCATTCAGTTTATCCTTTTCCAGAATTGATTTCAATGCAAAGTTTTGAGCAGGTGGTGCCATTGATCTACAACAGAAGATATGCAATCACTAAGTAATGTGTTTATGTAGAGTAATTCAAGCCTTAAACAGAACTACTCCCACTAAAGTCGGCATCCCTCCGCAAACTCTTAGTGATTCAGGACCCGTCTAGCGCGAGCGACTAGTGAGCTTTAGCATCACTGCTAGCCAACTTGCCTATTCGATAAGCAACTCCTTGCTAATCGTATCTCTATATGACTCCTTTCGGTCAGGTAGGCATTTTATATCCCGGCTCCCAACCTTCTTTGCCACAAGGCCCAAAACCGTTTTGATAGCCTTGTCAAGTTAACCTGATGCAGTGCATGTTCGTGTCCAACACGAACCCTCCAGTTCAAGGACACCTAGTAGCACCTCAATTTTATGAGGCGGACACTAGACGTACTTGATGTGCGAAGGTGCAACATCCGGAATGGCAATGTGCTTGATATTAATGTGGGATCTTTCTACCATAATAACATGCATAGAAACAAGAAGCAATATCAATCACATATAAACATAAATACGTGAAATAGTATGGCTCCTTCATGAACATCCTTCTAGGTCGGCTCCAACTCCGATGACCAGGGCGGAACTCCACCTTGTCCATCTCGCCAGGACGCCAAAGCCTCAAACTTGATCTCTGTCCTCCAACTACTACAACTAGTAATGAATTTACAGAGAATCACAAGTCGACACACTGGTCGTTACAATATAATGACAGCACTTTGGCTCCTACCGGCTAACAATCATTACACTTAAGTCATGTTAAATTACACACATGCATCACATACATATGAGCCATACTATTCACATCAACCCTGTAAAACAAACTTATGCATAGAATCGCATTCTACCGGTTTGTGTGATCATGTATGAAATACAAGGCGCTATGCACACAGCGGTCCCGGTTTGTGTGACCATTTTCGGAAATCACAGATCGTATTTGTACTCTGATCACGCTGAATTTTTTTGATGTGACCAATCTCATCGATCATCGCGAACACAATTCAGATTTACGTTTCAAGGTTAACCCCGATGGCGGATACCGGCCGGTAGGGGTAGGTTGTGTAACGACCTCATCGATTCCGATTGACAGAATACATAGCCTCAATATATCCTGATGTGCAGTTGATCTCATCAATCGTGCACATAGCCGATCTCATGAACAACGACAAATCTCATCCGCCGCCACCACACATCACATATGCTACCGATCTGAAACCAAAACCTATAGTAGAGGCTTTGATACCACTGTTGGGTTCTACTGTAGGTGCATCGCATGTGAATTAAAATTTTCCTACACGCAGAACATCCATGAACATGCTATCGAGATATATCATAGTTCGTTACCACTAGACACGCAGTGCCGTGCAACGGAAGTAGAGTTGGGGCAGCGCGTCCGCGTGGTTCGTCTCCTTCTTGTTCATTCTCCCTCGAGCAGCCGGTCCGATCTCCCTCGAACAGCCAGTCCACCAGATCTCGCGTACAGGTTCGCCGGAGCGGCGCAAGTGCACCGCCTCTAACAGTATCCACGCGTGCAGGAGGAACACACCATGCGGCGGACTGCTAGGTCCGGTTACACAATCGACGGCGAGTGGAGGTGGCTATTCGCAACCCATGCAAACACTAATGACAGCATCGAAGCGAACAACCATATGGGTGTGTCGCACCTCCAATATATATAGGCATCCGGCGCGGGCTCAATCTTGGGCCTCGCACGGATCCTAAAGCCCATGTGTTCCTTCCCTTAAGCGTGCGACCCTTTAGGTTCTTATTCACTTGGTCGCGAGTCAGATCACATCCGACTCGACCGGTCGATAGCGGCCTCTAGCAAGACGTGCCGACTCCAAGTGTCCAATGAAGCTGGTTAGGCAAACCTGTACTTCACACTTCTGTTCCCTTTGCCACACGATATATGTTGTCGTGCACAAGGCGACATGGTCATCCTTGTTGATGCACGACCTCTTTCTCGTTCCGGTGAATCCAACCAACATTTGGATTATCTCATAATTCTCATCACATGGCCATGCTTATCCAGGTCAGATCACCCGAGGGGCCCAGAGTATATCTCTCCTAATCGGAGGGGCAAATCCCATCTTGCTCAACCAGGTCTCGCAGCATGGGTCTGGACAAGCTCGAAACCTACCTTTGTACGTACCCAGTCATGGAGTAGCATTTGGTCGGCCCAAAGCAAGTCTGTCACCATCTCGAGTACATGCGCCAGCTCACGTCTTAGGACATAGAACGTATGTCGTACTAGAGACTCACAAATGACCTAGTTGGGTCTGTCCAACTCAGACCTTATCTCGTCTCAAACCTGACTACGTCGAATCCGACCAGACCTTTCTGAGTCCATATTATCCGGCTAGCATCCAATGCTACATGGTCAGTGAGACCGAACCATCCACCGTGTCATATGCTAGTCTGGTTAGTTGTGCGTCCACATAACCTTTCGACTAGGGACCATTTAGGACGGTTATCATACAATGCATAGTCTCACAAACAAGTCACATACTTGTTAATACACATCAATGATAATGTCCAAGGACTATCTTTATTCATAAACACATAGGAAATATCATCATACATGATTGCCTCTAGGGCATATCTCCAACACATGACTTTGTCATCGCCAAAGTGCTTGTTAGATGCTAGTGTGTTTGTGCATGTTTGCCATGTTTTTATTTGACATCTTAATGTGTGAGAATGTTGGTCTGCATTTAATTACTCATTCAAGGACATCCAATTGTTGCTATTCAGCTTTTGATTTTTCATTTGCCAGTTGGATGTACAAGAATGCCTAGGACCACTCCTCTAGCTATCTATGCTTTCTCACCTCATATTCTATTCGTGTTGCATCACAAAATTTGAACAAGTACTTTTCGATCTTTCTATGTGAGCAGCACTCAGAATTCCGTATCGACAAAGGACTGACCATTAAAACCTCCCAAGTGCATCTTGGTGGAACCAACTCAAAAATCTCGGTCTCATCGGATGCCTAGGATTGATCTGGTTTTCAATCTCGGTACAACCGATTCCATATTCTCGGTTACACCAAGTTTTCTTGTTAGCTGACAGTAGAGAAACTCGGTGACACCAAAACTTTAGAATCGGTGTCACCAACAGCAAGGGGTATATACGTTGTGGACCCAATGCTTTGAAATTCAATCCTCCAACCATCGCGCCCCAAAACCCTAAGCTATCAAAAAGGACCCCCTGGCCATCGCCGTTGTCTTCCCAAGCGCCTCTGATGTTGGAAGTCCATGCCGTCGACGGAATCTTCACCCCTGTCGCCGCCGTAGCGAAGTCCTCACCAAGCTAGGGTACGATTTCGAACCCTTCATGCGGTCCCCTCTATGATTCTTGCATATTAAGGTCTTTCCATCCATAAATCACCGTTTGAGATCGATCTATCCACAAAAAATTCCATTAGAATAGCGAACAATCGATTATCTAGGGTTTGTCGTCCACCCGATGAAACTCGGTGGAACCGAAGCAAACAAATCGGTGTCACCGATTTGCCCTCTGTGCTGCCGAGAACGATCTTGGTGAAACCGAGTACTCTTTTTTGGTCTCATCGAAAAGAGTGCCAAGTTTCTGTTAAAGAGAAAGTCGGTCTTGGTAGCACCGAAAATTTTTCTTCGGATGTACCGATTTTCATGTGACAGAATGCAAACCTTGAGAATATTTTGTTCAAATTTTCAAAAACTTTGTGTTTTGTGATGACTCAACCTATCCACTCTTCTATGCTTTATTCACAGGGTCGGATATGTCAGATGCTGAGGACAGCCGGAATTTGCACGAGCAGAATGTTAACATGAGTTCAGGCACTAGCCCTGGGTCCAGCTCCTTTTTAGATCCAGGCAGCCCTAGTTCTCATGGGTTGCCCAAGGCTGCTACTAGGAACGGTATCGTGGTTTTGTCATGGAAAGATGTCCGGGTTAACGGACTTAGGTGTGAGGCCATCGCAACTATTTGGCGGCTAGAGAGGGGTTGGTCGAAATCGAGAGACGCGAGTTTACCCAGGTTCGGCCCCTCGGAAGAGGTAAAAGCCTACGTCCTGCTTTGTGTCTATATTGATGATGAGGGCGATCTCGATTACAAGGGTGTTGTCTTGCTACCTCTAATCTCGAGAGCCTCTAATCTGTCTATCTCTAATGACTTGAACTTGTCAACTTGTCCCTCTAGGGGTGCTCTACCCCTCCTTATATAAGTGGAAAGGTTAGGTTTACATGTAGAGTCCTACTAGGAGTAGGATTAGGACTAGTATCTCTTGAATCCTAATCCAGGTCTTGTTTCCTTTCTGAGGGAGTCTTTCCTTTCTCTCCTTGAGCATTCTCTTGTGAGCCGCCCCTCCAGGCCCGTCCATGAGCCGCCTTGCACCGGCTCGCACGTTGGGCCATGGGCATGGTCGTCTTATGACCCGGTAATAGAGGTGAAGCATGAGTCTCCATATGATGAGCCGGGTCACCAATGAATCGTCAAGTTCGGCCAGGGCTCCAATAAGTCGCCAAGTCCCGGTCGGGTCATACTTCAGGTATATCCCCGACATTAGCCCCCAGGTTAGCTTGAATTTATTCATGGTAAGCTCCTGAAATAAGAATAAAAAGTAGGTTAAGTGACCGGCTCACTCCCCTGGCCGGCTTATTTCACTGAAGTGGATCCTCAAAAATCCGTGTTTCTTCTTCATATGAATGAGCTGTCTTCACCATCGTCTTGCAGGTACGTGTTCTTTGCAATAAAAAATATTGGTAATAAAACATCCATATGCCATTGAGTCGGCCTCCAAAACTTTGACTTGGTGAAATTATTGGATATAAGAAAACCATATGAGGTTGAGCCAGCTTCCATTGCTTCGGCTTGATAAAAATATTGAGAATAGAACTTCATCCATTGTTACACCACTTCAACCTGTGAAGCCGGGTTGCTCATATAGAATCTGCCAGTTCATGATCACTTGATAATGTCGGGTCGTGATTGTTGGTGACACCGGGTCAAACAACTAGACTCCAGCTGACTTGATAAAATTATTGGGAATAAAGAAATTTGTGTGATGTTGAGCTCGCCTTTCAACGCTTTGGCTAGATAAAAATCTGTTGAGCCAGTCACGCTCACTATTGAATTTTGAAAGCTCTCTTCAAGGTTTTGATATGTCCATATTACCTGTAGCCCCCAAGCTCCAAGTTTACCCATGATGACTTGGTGTTTTGCAATAATATATTGGACTATGTAGCCCCCAAGTGCCGGGTTGTCTTGCCTGCAGCAGCCTGGGACTTGTAATTGTATTTGCCTTATAAAGTTTCAGCTGGTGTAGCCCCCAAGGGCGGCTCATCACTATGTGATGGGTTGGATCTTCAATTTTGAACCTCGTAATCTGTTAAACAGCTGAATAATGTAGCCCCCAAGTGTCGTGTCAGTAAGAAGTACTGGTCTAGGACTAAGAAAATATATAAAGACCGGCTCATCTCCTTGAGATAACAGGGTATGTTGACAATGTAATGACTTGAAAAACAGCTTGCATTAGCCCCCAAGTGGCATGGTGCGTGCTTGCAGTGACATGGGACTTGCATACTTCATATAAACTAGACTTGAATAATGTAGCTCCCAAGTGTCGGTCATATGCCTGTAACGATTTGGGACTACTCTTACATTACAAAATAAAATTTATTAAATCTATTCACTGTCCAGATGATGTTGCTGAAAGCCTTGCATATCAATGTTGAACCATTCTCCTTGATGTAAGCTGGTATTCTTGGGATGAAGGAATAATAGCCATTATTCTGAAGGGGCTTTGAAAACCTCAATCATCCGATGCTGGTTATGACAACCATAATGAAAAATCCAACCATGTTGGCTATTTGAGATTTGAATAATATAACCTGGTTTGAAAAAATCGGTTCCTGCAATGTAGATTAGGATATCCATGCATATATAATGCATGGTAAGATGATGCAATGTATGACAACATGAAAGACACATTGCTCCTGATTGAAGGTAACCTGACAAGCTGAACCACCGAGTTTGGAAGCATGCAAAAACTTTAAGTTTGTTGTCTTTTGGGCTCTCTGAAGAGCTTTGTAATAGCCTTAGAAAAACTTGATTGCCTCTATCGTGCCATCATGCACGTACGGAATTTGAACAACTTTATGCAGTTACTGTCTTGTATTCTGCTCAAGACCATCTTTCGTCACACTTAATAGCGGCTTATCTTAGGAGACAAGACCTGCAAAAAACAAACAAGACAGAATATGTTCTGTATCTTTTTGAGGGCGGCTTGAAAAGCACAACCCGGAGTTAAATCCTTGATGACCTTGCTTTTTATTTTTATTTTTTTGAAAACTCATATGCCGGCTCTCCTGGTATGAACTCGATGTTTGAACTCTTAACAATACAGGGTCTCTAGTGAGAGTGACTGTCAACTCCTTTAAGCGGCTTAGGATCTCTAGGCGAGATTAACTGGTAAGAGCACAACGAACCAGAGAGAGGCATAGCAGGGCATGAGTACCCCCGGGGCCCATAAGCTACCTATCACGTGACATAAATCTGTCGTTTGAACCTTAAACAATGCAGGGTCTTTAAAAGAGTAACTGTTTAAGAGTACGAACGGGCCACATAGCGGAGAGTCGGCAGCAAATGGTGAGTTTATCCTCGCTTTCCATAAGACGGCCCTCACGTGACAAGAGTCGTTGGTTGAACCTTCACCATTACAGGGTCTCTAGTGAGAGTGACTATCAAATGCTTTGAACAGCTCAGGGTCTCTAGTCGAGATTAACTGGTAAGAGTTCGGCGGGTCACCTAGCGGAGCAATAGCAGCATACATGCAGGTTTAACTCGAACTTGCGGTGGCTGAAAAGCCGATCAAGAGGGTGTGTAAGCTAAACCCGGTGGGTTGGAAGCCCCCAGATGACCTTGTTGACGGAATCAACTTTTGGGTATACAACCCGGCCTTACGATGGCTGAAGAGCCGATCAAGAGGGTGTGTAAGCTAAACCCGGTTGGTTGGAAGCCCCCAAATGACCATGTTGACGGAGTCAACTTTTGGCTATACAACCCGGCCTTACAGTGGCTGAAGAACCGATCAAGAGGACGTGTAAGCTAAACCCGATGTCTTGGAAGCCCCCAAATGACCTTGTTGAAGTATCAATATTGTTGCACCATCTTGTAAGCCGCCATCTTGTAAGCTGCCATCTTGTAAGCCGTCGTCCTGTATGAAGAAACAGCAAAAGCCCCCAAGTGACTTTATGATGATCTAATAACTCAGGGCACCCATGTTTGAACGGTGCATCATGGCGGCTCATCCTCTTGGGCAACTTTTAATTCTTCCGCCAATAATGTAGTAGCCCTCGAGATCGGGTTAACTTCCTTGCAATGACCCTGGGTTCTTGTTGAAAAATGACCAAATGTGTTGAGCCATGTCTGTAGCCCCCGAGTCTTAAGTCGACTCGAAGAGTTGGCTTAAGATTCTCCATACTAGACCGTGGCGAGTTATAGATGATCCCGTATGAATTGTTCCGATAATCCGGTTGATGGTTCGTCCTGGCTAGTTGTTGAAGTTAACCAAACTGTAGTGGTGGCAACTTGTGCGCCTGTCCGTCAGGCGGCTCATACAGGCGAATGCCGCACCTATATGTCAATGTAGATTGGACCGCAGGGCAGCAATTCAGAACCGTCCGTTGGGCGGCTCGTACTAGTGTATGGAGCCCCTGACATGTTGTTGTAGATGTAGAAGTCAGCTATGGCGTTTGAAGATGGCGCGATCGCAAGAGACGACCATGGCGTTGTAAGCCGGTGCGGCCGCGAGAGACGGCCGCGGTGTTGTAGGCCGATGCAAACGGTGAGTCATCCGTGGCGCTGGAAACCAACATGGATGGCGAGTCATCGTGGCGTTGTTAAGCCGGTGCGGTCACGAGAGACGGCTGCAACATTGCAATCCGGTGTGGTGGCGAGAGACGGCCATGGCGCCGTAAACCGGCGCGATCGCGAGAGACGGCCACGGCGTTGTAAGCCGGCACGACACGGACGAACACCGGTGCATAATGATGTTGGCGCACCTCCATCTCGGCGGTATAAAGCCACTTGAATTATTGCACTGCGTAAAAATATTACAGGCCAAAGTAATTGTTCTTGAATGAAACATATGCGAAAAAATAAAGAGGATAAATATCACCTGGAATTTTTGTTAGATGAATGTGAACAGAGCAAACCGAGTTTAGATATGCACATCGATCCACTGTTTTAGTGTGGTAGTTGCCCCTTTCTGAAGTGCTTGCCTGTATTTCTTATTGAAACTGTCATGTTCATTCGTACATACACACAACAAACCGGCGGCTCTATGTACACGAGCTAGCTTTGCACATACTTATGCGAAATCTATCCATCTGCCTGTCTGCTGACTTCTGAAGCTAGCTTTGTATGTGCATGCAATAGTATTACTGGTGGATGAGCACGTTTATTTTGGCCGAATCTCTTCAATGAACTGGCAAAAAACTTCCGAAGATGTCCAGTGCCCAGCTTCTGGCAGCCTCAAGTGTATTATCCTGGCGGGAGCAAAGTCTGCTTTTCTTTAAAGATCAGGAGCCTTTGACAAAACTGACCAATTCCTTCAGTGGAAGTTGGATGAAGAAACTGCAGGTTGCTTCCATCCGTGTAGAAGAGCAAGACAGCTCCACACCCCAGCGGCCGGCGGTGGCGACAGGAGGCTGTGCTCGGAGCACGGACGCGACACTGCCGACCGGCCGTGGGCACGGTGCGCAGACCGGCTCCGATGCTAGCGCGGCGCAGGAGCCGGCTCGGTAACGAGCTATGCGAGCCATGGCAGCGGCAACGTTGGGAACGAGCTAGGCGAGCCATGGCGACGGCTTAAGTACGAGGTGGTCGAGTGAGGCCGGATCAAAGGCGCAGCAGCAAGGTGATGCGGGTGTTGGAAATATGCCCTAGAGGCAATAAATAAAGTGTCTATTATTATATTTCCTTGTTCATGATAATCGTTTATTATCCATGCTATAATTGTATTGATTGGAAACACATTACATGTGTGGGTTAATAGACAACACTCTGTCCCTAGTATGCCTCTAGTGAACTAGCTCGTTGATCAAAGATGGTCAAGATTTCCTAGCCATTGACATGTGATGTCATTTGGTAACGGGATCACATCATTAGGAGAATGATGTGATGGACAAGACCCAAACTACAAATGTAGCATATGATCGTGTCAGTTTATGGCTACTATTTTCTGCATGTCAAGTATATGTTTCTATGACCATGAGATCATGCAACTCACGGACATCGAAGGAGTGCCTTGTGTGTATCAAATGTCGCAACGTAACTGGGTGACTATAAAGGTGCTCTACAGGTATCTCCGAGGGTGTCTATTGAGTTGGCATGGATCAAGACTGGAATTTGTTACTCCATGTGACGGAGAGGTATCTCAAGGCCCACTCGCTAATACAACATCACAATAAGCCTTGCAAGCAATGTGACTAAGTGTTAGTCACGGGATCTTGTCTTACGGAACGAGTAAAGAGACTTGCCAGTAACGAGGTTGAACTAGGTATGGAGATACCGACGATCGAATCTCGGGCAAGTAACATACCGAAGAACAAAGGGAACATCATAGGGGATTAACTGAATCCTTGACATAGAGGTTCGACCGATAAAGATCTTCGTAGAATATGTAGGAACCAATATGGGCATCCAGGTCCCGCTCTTGGTTATTGACCGTAGAGGTGTCTCGGTCATGTCTACATACTTTTCGAACCCGCAGGGTCTGCACACTTAAGGTTTGGTGACGTTTTGGTAGTATAGAGTTATGTATGGTGGTCACCGAAGGTTATTCGGAGTCCCGGATGAGATCCCAGACGTTGCGAGGATCTCCGTAATGCTCTGGAGGTAAAGATTGATATATAGGAAGTCCTATTTTGGTCGCCGGAAAAAGTTTTGGGCTCATCGGTAGTGTACCGGGAGTGCCGGTAGTGTACCGGGAGACCATCGGGAGGGGTATTTTGACCCAAGAGGCTCCATGGGCTGGGAGAGTGTTTACCAGCCCTTAGTGGCTTGGTGGAAGTCCCACACAAGGCCCATGAAGTTTGGGAAAAAAGGCCCAAAGAGAAAAAGTGGAAAAAGGCAAAAATAGGGTGAATCCTAGTCCTACTAGGATTGGAGGTGGAGTCCACCTCCTCCACCTGGTTCGGCTGACTCCTTGGAGGCTTGGACCTTGTGCCAATCCTCCTCCTCTCTTCATCTTATATATACTGGAGATTTTAGGGTTTTTAAACAGAATTTTCAGCCACGTGCTGCCCGTTCCTCCAGTGCATAGTTTCTCCTCTAGATCAGATTTCTACAGTGCTTAGGCGAAGCCCTGCCGGAATTGCTCCACCACCATCTCCGGAGCGCCGTCACGCTGACAGAGAACTCTTGTACCTCTCCGCTCCTTCTTGCTGGATCAAGACGGCGGAGATCGTCATCAAGCTGTACGTGTGCTGAACGCAGAGGTGTCATCCGTTCGGCGCTAGATCGGAAGGATCGTGATCAAGTTTGTGGAACGGATCGTGATCAAGTTCGTGGGACGGATCGTGATTAGATCACGGGACGGATCGTTATTGGATCGCGTGACGGATCGTGATTGGATCGCGGGACGCACGGCGATTTGGATCGCGAAGACGTTCGACTACACCAACCGCGTTTCTTAACGCTTCCCGCTTAGCGATCTACAAGGGTACGTTGATCGACTCTCCCTCTCGTAGATGCTCATCACCATGGATAGATCTGCGTGTGCATAGGAAAATTTTTGTTTCCCATGCAACGTTCCCCAACAGTGGTATCAGAGCTAGGTCTATGTGTAGATGAGATCTCGAGTAGAACACAAAAGGTTTGTGGGCGTTGATGCTTAGATTGCTTCCTCCCTTGGTCGGATTTTGGTTCAGCGGTATTGTGAGATGAAGCGGCCCGGACCAACATTACTCGTATGCTTACGAGAGACCGGTTCCCTCGACCGCAACTTATTGCATAGATGGCTTGCGGGTGCCAGTTTCTCTCACTTTAGTTGGATCGGATTCGACAAAAGCGATCCTTGAGAAGGTTGAAAAGCAACTAGTGTATCACCGTTGTGGTTTTTGCGTATATGAGAATTGTTCTTGCTAGATACCCGTAGCAACCACGTAAAACATGCAACAATAATTAGAGGACGTCTAACTTGTTTTTGCAGGGTATGTTGTGATGTGATATGGCAAATTACATGATGTGATATATGTGATGTATGAGATGATCATGTGATGTATAGATTATCACGACTTGCATGTCGATGAGTACGGCAACCGGCAGGAGCCATAGGGTTGTCTTTAATTATTGTATGACCTGCATGTCAATCACTAAGTGTTATGTAATGCTTTACTTTATCGCTAAATGGTAGCAATAGTAGTAGAAGCATGTTGGGCGCGACAACCCCGATGGCGACACGTTGATGGAGATCAAGATGATGAAGATCATGGTGTCATGCCGGTGACGATGGAGATCATGCCGGTGCTTTCTAGATGGAGATCAAAAGCACAAGTTCATGGCAATATCATGTCACTTATGAATTGCATGTGATGTTAATGCTTTTATGCACCTTGTTTTTCTTACGACAACGGTAGCATTATAAGGTGATCCCTCACTTAAATTTCAAGATGAATTGTGTTCTCCCCGAGTGTGCACCGTTGCGAAAGTTTGTCGTGTTGAGACACCACGTGATGATCGGGTGTGATAGACTCTACTTTCACATACAATGGGTGCAAGCCAGTGTTGCACGTGCAGAACACTCGGGTTAAAATTGACGAGCCTAGCATGTACAGACATGGCCTCGGAACACAAGAGACCGAAAGGTCGAACATGAGTCATATAGTAGATATGATCAACATAATGATGTTCACTATTGAAGCCACCTCAACTCACGTGATGATTGGACTTGAGTTGGTGGATTTGGATCATGTGACACTCAGATGACCTGAGGGATGTCAATTTGAGTGGGAGCTTTAGTAATTTGATTAACTAAACTCATTATCTTGAACAATAGTCTAAAGTAAACTTTGCATATTTATGTTGTAGATCAATGGCTCGCGCAGTAGCACCCCTGAATTTTAATGCGTTCCTAGAGAAAGCTATGTTGAAAGATGATGGAAGTAACTTTGTTGACTAGGCCCGTAATCTAAGGATTATCCTCATGGCTTCCTAGAAATCATATGTCCTTGATGCACCGCTTGGTGACCAACCAGAAGACATGACCTCCGAAGACGTTAAGAATGCTTGGGAGGCACGTATTGGAGAATACTCAATAGTTTAGTGTGCGATATTGTATGGCTTAGAACCGGGACTTCAAAGACGTTTTGAACGTCATGGAGAATATGAGATGTTCTAGGAGTTGAAGTTTATCTTTTAGAAGAACACCCGGATCGAGAGGTATGAAACCTCCGATAAGTTCTATGATTGCAAGATGGAGGAGAACGGGTCTATCAGTGAACATATACTCAGAATGTCTGGGTATTCAACTCGTCTAGCGGAGTTGGGAATTGCCCTTCCGCCAAAGGCGATCACTGACAGAGTTCTTCAATCACTGCCACCTAGTTACAAGAGCTTTGTGATGAATTGTAACATGCACGGGATGAACAAGTCAGTCGCTGAGCTATTTGCGATGCTAAAAGTCGCTGAGTCTGAAATCCAGAAAGAACAACAAGTGTTGATGGTCAATAAAACCACTAGTTTCAAGAAAAATGGCAAGGTCAAGGGCAAAGTCAAGAAAGGTAAAACCAAGAAGGATGGCAAAGCAGTTGCTACTCCTGTAAAGAAGCCCAAGCATGGACCCAAGCCAGAAACTGAGTGCTTTCATTTCAAGGGAACTGGTCACTGGAAGCGGAACTGCCCCAAGTACCTGGCTGACAAGAAGGCGGCCAACGACAAACAAGGTATATATGATATACATGTTATTGATGTGTACCTTACTAGCTCTCATAGTAGTGCCTGGGTATTTGATACCGGTTTGGTTGCTCACATTTGCAACTCAAAGCAGGAACTACGGAATAAACGAAGGCTGGCAAAGGACGAAGTGACGATGCGCGTGGGAAATGGTTCCAAGGTTGATGTGATCGCCGTCGGCACGCTCTCTCTTCAATTACCATCGGGATTAGTGATGAACCTGAATAATTGTTATTTAGTGCCTGCGTTAAGCATGAACATTATATCTGGATCTTGTTTATTGCGAGACGGTTACTCATTTAAATCAGGGAATAAAGGTTGTTCTATTTATATGAGTAATATCTTTTATGATCATGCACCCAATGTTAGGGGTTTATTCATATTGAATCTTGATAGTGATGACACACATGTTCATAACATTGATGCCAAAAGATGTAGAGTTGATAATGATAGTACCACTTTCTTGTGGCACTGCCGTTTAGGTCATATTGGTGTAAAATGCATGAGGAAGCTCCATGTTGATGGACTTTTGGAGTCACTTGATTTTGAATCACTTGACACATGTGAACCATGCCTCATGGGCAAGATGACTAAAACGCCGTTCTCTGGAACAATGGAACGGGCGAGTGACTTATTGGAAATCATACATACTGATGTGTGCGGTCCAATGAATTTTACAGCACGTGGTGGATATCGTTATTTTATCACCTTCACTGATGACTTAAGTAGATATGGGTATATTTACTTGATGAAACACAAGTCTGAAACGTTTGAAAAGTTCAAGCAATTTCAGAGTGAAGTTGAGAATCATCGTAACAAGAAGATTAAGTTCCTGTGATCTGATCGACCAGGTGAATATCTGAGTTATGAGTTTGGCAGTCACTTAAGACGGTGTGGAATTGTTTCACAGTTGACACCGCCCGAAACACCACAACGTAATGGTGTGTCCGAACATCGTAATCGAACCTTATTAGATATGGTGTGTTCTATGATGTCTCTTGCTGATTTGCCACTATCGTTTTGGGGTTATGCATTAGAGACAGCTGCATTCACTTTAAATAGGGCACCACCGAAATCCATTGAGACGATGCCATATGAACTGTGGTTTGGTAAGAGGCCAAAGTTGTCGTTTCTTAAAGTTTGGGGATGTGATGCTTATGTCAAAAAGCTTCAGCCTGAAAAGATGGAACCCAAAGCAGAAAAATGTGTCTTCATAGGATACCCGAAAGAGACAGTCGGGTATACCTGCTATCTCAGATCCGAAGGCAAAGTGTTTGTCGCTAAGAACGGAACGTTTCTTGAGAAAGAGTTTATCTCGAAAGAATTGAGTGGGAGGAAAATAGAGCTTGATGAGGTTGTTGAACCTTTACTTCAACCAGAAAGTAGCGCAGCGCAGAAAGATGTTTCTATAGAACCTACGACGGTACAAGAGGAAGTTAATGATGATGATCATCAAGCTTCGGATCAAGCTACTATTGAACCTGAGTGACAAGGCCGCGTACTACTCCTGAGTGGTACGACAACCCTGTCTTGGAGGTCATGGTGTTGGACAACAATGAACCTACGAGCTATGGATGAGAGGTGATGGGCCCGGATTCCGAGAAATGGTTAGAGGCCATGAAATCCGAGATGGGATCCATGTATGAAAACAAAGTATAGACTTTGGAAGTATTACCTGAAGGGTAAAAGGCCATTCAGAACAAATGAATCTTTAAGAAGAAGACAGACGCGGATGGTAATGTCACCGTCTATAAAGCTCAACTTGTGGCAAAGGGTTTTTCACAAGTTCAAGGAGTTGACTACGATGAGACCTTCTCACCCGTAGTGATGCTTAAGTATGTCAGAATCATGTTGGCAATAGCTGCTTATTTCGACTATGAAATTTGGCAGATGGATGTCAAAACAGCGTTCCTCAACGGTTTCCTTGAGGAAGAGTTGTATATGATGCAACCAGAAGGTTCTGTCGATCCAGAGAATGCTGACAAAGTTTGCAAACTCCAACGATCCATTTATGGGATGGTGCAAGCATCTCGGAGTTGGAATAAGCGTTTTGATGAGGTGATCAAAGCGTTTGAGTTTATACAAGTTTATGGAGAAGCTTGTATTTACAAGAAAGTGAGTGGGAGCTCTATAGCGTTTCTAGTATTATATGTGGATGACATATTGCTGATTGGAAACAATATAGAAATGCTAGAAAGCGTGAAGGAATATTTGAACAAGAGTTTTTCAATGAAGGACCTAGGAGAAGCTGCTTTCATATTAGGCATTAAGATCTATAGAGATAGAGCGAGACGCTTAATAGCACTTTCACAAAGCACATACCTTGATAAAGTTTTGAAGAAGTTCAAAATGGATCAGTCCAAGAAGGGGTTCTTGCCTATGTTACAAGGTGTGAAGTTGAGTAAGACTCAATACCCAATGATTGTAGAAGATAGAGAAAAGATGAGTGTCATCCCCTATGCTTCAGCCATAGGCTCTATCATGTATGCAATGTTGTGCACAAGACCCGATGTCAGCCTTGCCATAAGTATGGCCGGAAGGTTTCAAAGTGATCCTGGAATGGAGCACTGGGTAGCAGTTAAGAATATCCTTAAGTACCTGAAAAGGACTAAGGAAATGTTTCTCGTTTATGGAGGTGATGAAGAGCTCGTCGTAAGGGGTTACGTCAATGCAAGCTTTGACACTGATCCGGATGACTCTAAGTCGCAAACCGGATACGTATTTATTCTCAACGGGGGAGCAGTAAGCTGGTGTAGTTCCAAGCAAAGCATGGCAGCCGATTCTACGTGTCAAGCGGAGTACATCGCAGCCTCGGAGGCGGCAAAGGAAGGTTTCTGGATGAAGCAGATCATGACAGATCTTGGAGTAGTGCCCAGTGCACTGAATCCAATGAACCTGTTCTGTGACCACACTGGTGCCATTGCTCTGGCCAAGGAACCAAGGTTTCATAAGAGGACCAGACACATAAAGTGACGCTTCAACTCCATCCGCGATTACATCGAGGAGAAGGACATAAATATTTGCAAAGTGCACACGGATATGAATGTTGTAGACCCGTTGACTAAACCTCTTCCAAGGGCTAAACATGATCAACACCAGAACTGCATGGGTGTTCGATTCATTACAATGTAAATCACATAGTGATGTCAGCTAGATTATTGACTCTAGTGCAAGTGGGAGACTATTGGAAATATGCCCTAGAGGCAATAAATAAAGTGTTTATTATTATATTTCCTTGTTCATGATAATCGTTTATTATCCGTGCTATAATTGTATTGATTGGAAACACATTACATGTGTGGGTTAATAGACAACACTCTGTCCCTAGTATGCCTCTAGTGAACTAGCTCGTTGATCAAAGATGGTCAAGATTTCCTAGCCATTGACATGTGATGTCATTTGGTAACGGGATCACATCATTAGGAGAATGATGTGATGGACAAGACCCAAACTACAAATGTAGCATATGATCGTGTCAGTTTATTGCTACTGTTTTCTGCATGTCAAGTATATGTTTCTATGACCATGAGATCATGCAACTCACGGACATCGAAGGAGTGCCTTGTGTGTATCAAACGTCGCAACGTAACTGGGTGACTATAAAGGTGCTCTACAGGTATCTCCGAGGGTGTCTATTGAGTTGGCATGGATCAAGACTAGAATTTGTTACTCCATGTGACGGAGAGGTATCTCAAGGCCCACTTGCTAATACAACATCACAATAAGCCTTGCAAGCAATGTGACTAAGTGTTAGTCACGGGATCTTGTCTTACGGAACGAGTAAAGAGACTTGCCGGTAACGAGGTTGAACTAGGTATGGAGATACCGACAATCGAATCTCACGCAAGTAACATACCGAAGAACAAAGGGAACATCATAGGGGATTAACTGAATCCTTGACATAGAGGTTCGACCGATAAAGATCTTCGTAGAATATGTAGGAACCAATATGGGCATCCAGGTCCCGCTATTGGTTATTGACCGTAGAGGTGTCTCGGTCATGTCTACATACTTTTCAAACCCGCAGGGTCTGCACACTTAAGGTTTGGTGACGTTTTGGTAGTATAGAGTTATGTATGGTGGTGACCGAAGGTTATTCGGAGTCCCGGATGAGATCCCAGACGTTGCGAGGATCTCCGTAATGGTCTGGAGGTAAAGATTGATATATAGGAAGTCCTATTTTGGTCGCCGGAAAAGTTTTGGGCTCATCGGTAGGGTACCGGGAGTGCCGGTAGTGTACCGGGAGACCATCGGGAGGGGTATTTCGACCCAAGAGGCTCCATGGGCTGTGAGAGTGTTTACCAGCCCTTAGTGGGCTGGTGGAAGTCCCACACAAGGCCCATGCGGTTTGGTAAAAAAGGCCCAAAGAGAAAAAGTGGAAAAAGGCAAAAATAGGGTGAATCCTAGTCCTACTAGGATTGGAGGTGGAGTCCACCTCCTCCACCTGGTTCGGCCGACTCCTTGGAGGCTTGGACCTTGTGCCAAGCCTCCTCCTCTCTTCCTCTTATATATACTGGAGATTTTAGGGGTTTTGCACAGAATTTTCACCCACATGTTGCTCGTTCCTCCAGTGCATAGTTTCTCCTCTAGATCGGATTTCTGTAGTGCTTAGGCGAAGCCCTGCCGAAATTGCTCCACCACCATCGCCGGAGCGCCGTCACGCTGCCGGAGAACTCTTCTACCTCTCCGCTCCTTCTTGTTGGATCAAGACGGCAGAGATTGTCATCAAGTTGTACGTGTGCTGAACGCGGAGGTGTCGTCCGTTCGGCGCTAGATCGGAAGGATCGTGATCAAGTTCGTGGGACGGATCATGATCTAGTTTGTGGGATGGATCGTGATTGGATTGCGGGACGGATCATGATTGGATCACGGGACGGATCGTGATTGGATCGCGGGATGGACGGTGATTTGGATCGCGAAGACGTTCGACTACACCAACCATGTTTCTTAACGCTTCCCGCTTAGCGATCTACAAGGGTACATAGATCCACTCTCCCTCTCGTAGATGCTCGTCACCATGGATAGATATATGTGTGCGTAGGAAAAATTTTGTTTTCCATGCAACATTCCCCAACAGCGGGATAGCAACAACAACGTGGGCATGTCGCAGCGAGCGCAGCAGGGTGGGGGCAAGGCGGCCACACCAGAGCGGACAGGCGAGGGCATGGTGACCATAGCGCGATGTGCGGTTCGAGGTTGAGGCGGCCACGGCGCAGTGCACGAGACGAGCGCGTAGAGGCGAGGCACGGCTATGACCGGTGGCTGTTGCGTGCCAAAGGTGGGGCGCGGTCACGGCTATCCGACTCAGCAAGCATGGCGCGGCGGAGCAGAACCACATCGGCGGGAGCGGCAGCGACTGGCTGGCTCGGCAAGCGTCAAAGGCAATGGTGTAGTGGAGTCGATGAGCCCGCAGCGGCGGTCGCACTAAGCCAGCGGCGTGGCGTGGCGCTGCGATTAAGGAGGCCACGAGCTTCGCTGGAGGCAGGCAAGGTAGGGGCTGAGTGGGGTGAGGCCGCGGCGGCTGAAGTGTGGCTGCGACAGGGCTAGTCTGTGTCCAGCTCCATCTCCATCCCGTGTCGACCTTTGTTCCTAGGTCGTGTCTACAATGGATCACCACGCCACTAGGATTGTATTTTTCTCGATGTGTCTTTGTATAGTACGTGTTACTGTTCTCTTTGGAATCCGTGCAAGCGCTACTCCACAAGATACTAATAGTTCATGGTGTTTCCTTTGGCTGGACGTGGGGAGGTTTGACTTTGAAATCCCATGACCGATTGACTTGAGATGAGTTCACAGAGACCCTCTTGTTTGATGGTTTCAACTTTGCCTTCGGATAAAAAAGTAAACAATGACAGAAACGCTTTTTGTTTTGCCTGATGCCGCAACTGCAGAATTCATCGAGAGTTTAACGCCCAAGCACAAATTTCCCGTCTATCAACTTGCAACTTGATGAATCGTCTAAAGCTGCCATCAAAATTACTCTTGTCCCGGACTCGGCGGGTCATCACCACGCGCAACACGCAAACCCTAAAATTTCTCCATTCTCAAGCCTTGTAGTAGTACCAGATCCAAAGATAATCAGGACTCTAACACAAAACAACAATCTTGCCGGCTTTAACCAAGGTTGCTCCATGGCGGGTCGTCGTGCCGGCTCTTCTTCATCAAATCAATCACGAGCTTCTCAATTCCTCGAAGAGTTCCCTTCAAGAACTCCACACCATCGTGCGCCAAGCCCCACGGTGGGCACCAACTGTCGTGGTTTAGTCACGGCAAGATGTCTGGGTTAACGAACTTAGGTGTGAGGCCATCGCAACTATGTGGTGGCTTGAGAGGGATTGGTCGAAATCAAGAGGTGCGTGTTTATCCAAGTTCGGCCTCTTAGGAAGAGGTAAAAGCCTACGTCATGCTTTGTGTCTATATTGATGATGAGGATGATCTCAATTACAAGGGTGTTGTCTTGCTACCTCTAATCTCGAGAGCCTCTAATATGTCTATCTCTAATGACTTGAACTTGTCAACTTGTCCTTCTAGGGGTGCTCTACCCCTCCTTATATAAGTGGAAAGGGTAGGTTTACATGTAGAGTCCTACTGGGAGTAGGAGTAGGACTAATCTCTCTTGAATCCTAATCCGGGTCTTGTTTCCTTTGTGAGGGAGTCTTTCCTTTCTTTCCTTGGTCCTTCTCTTGTGAGTCGCCCCTCTAGGCCCGTCCACGAACCGCCTTGCACCGGCTCGCACGCTGGGCCATGGGCCTAGTCGTCTTGTGACCCGGTAATAGAGGTGACGCATGAGTCGCTATATGATGAGTCGGGTCATACCCCCGGTCGGGTCACCATTAAATCGTTAAGTTCGGCCAGGGCTCTAGTAAGTTGCCAAGTCCCGGTCGGGTCATACTTCAGGTCGGTTATACCGCGGGGTATATCCCTGGTATACGAGAAGAAGCTGAATTCAGATGAGGAGGATTTAGACTTTGTGCCAGAGGAAGTTCTTGCTAAGAAGCAAGAGAAGGCTATCAGGAAGTCGGCAAATGAAGCCACCTCTTCGAGGAGGGTGGTCAGCAAGACATATGCACCTCCAGAGTCTATGAGAGCACCTGAGGGTGCTAGGGCTACCATGACCATTGAGCCCCCAAGAAAGTCATTGCCTAAGAAGGCAGGAGAGAATAAATCTAGGAAAAGGATCATTCATGTTGTTGGCGGGCCTACCTCAATTGATCCTGAGGGGGCTGCTGGTGCTGCTGAGGAGGAGGAAGAGCAAGTTGTCAAGGCCCCTCCCAAGAAGAAGCAGAAGAAGTTGTTGGCAGATGCTATGCCAAAGCAAGGTCCCTCCAAGAGCACCAAGTCTGCACCCAAGGCTATTGTTGAGAAGTCCGAGAGGACTACCAAAGACATTCCAGCTTATGAGAAGAACAAGGGATCTACCTTCATAGAAGCTGATGAGGATGCTATGTCTGCTTTGATGAAGCTCAACCTCACCTTTCAGAGCACAATGCCAGCCATCCACTTGTTGTTGATATGAAGAAGAAGAAGAAGAAGGATGCAGGTTTGAGAGAGTGGAGAGCCATTGATTCTTACTCTGAAAGGAGGAAGACAACTGTGGACTACAGGTTCTACACCAAGGAGCAACAGGATTTCTATGAGACTGTGCTGCTTGACAAGCGTCCAGCTGTGAATGACATGAGATATCGACTGGAAGTACATCAAGGCAAATGAAGACTACTTCCCGAGTGTGCAAGACAACTTCCACTACATTGGCCTAGACAAGTTTGTTGGCAAAGAATTCACTACATGGAACGACGAGATGATCATGCAATTCTACTCCACTACTCACTTCTATGGAGATGGTATGATTGTGTGGATGACAAAGCAAGATATGAGTCTACTGTTTATGAATGGGCTGTCATCTTAGGGGTCCCAAAGGCACAGGGTGGAGATATATGCGTATACTCAGAGTCCAAGGCAAGCCACAATGCCATGAAGGACATGTATAATGACATTCCTGCTGCACAGCTTCAGTCCCACAAGCTAGGATCTATCTATCACCTCCAGGCAGGTCTTCGCGCCATTAACACTATTTTGAGGCATACCTTGATGCCCAAGTCAGGTGATGAGATCCGAGGCTACTCCATCAACTTGCTGCTTCTTATTGACCAGCACCAGAGATTCAGAGTGATGGATCTGATTGTGGAGACTGTGAAGAGGGTTGCTGCTGATCAGAAGTGCTCATGCTGCTATGCACCCTACATTCAGATGCTCATCAACTCCAAGCTGGAGAAGCACATCTTTTCTTTGGACGGACCCCACTTGCCCCTACAGCCAGACTTCGAGGACAACATTGATGGACCTAGACCATCCCACATCAGTTGTAGCTCAGGCACAGGCAGAGGCAGAAGTAGAGGCATCTAGAGCCACTAGTGCTCAAGACAATAGATCCAGGAACAAGCAGATGGATCTCTTGGTCTCTATAGTCATGGACAAGAAGAAGGGTATCAAAGGCATACTGGACAATCAGAGAAGTCTTGTGAACATCTTTGAGGATAGAGTGAAGACCCTCAATGACAAGGTGGATGGGCTGACCAAGACCGTGAACGAGCTCAAGAAGGAAGTAGATGAAGCTCCTATCTATTGCACCTCTTCAGAGTCTGATTACGATGATGATGAGGATTGTGCACCTGTTAGGACAACTGCCCAGTTCAGGACTCAGGCCAGGACACCTATAGTGCTAGCTCCGGAGACGAGACCTTCATCGTCAGCACCAGCTACAATGACTTCAGCTCCATCAGCTTCTCTAGTGCCACCAGTTGCTACTCCAACTCCGTCCAGGACATATGCAAAGGTCTTCACCGACGCAGTTCTCTCGACTCCGACTTCGACCACCGAAGGAGATCAGCCACAGAAGGACGATTAGCTATATCTCTTTGAACTTTTTGGTAACTTTTTGCCAAAGGGCGAGAAATTGTATATAGATCTTTAGGCTTCGAGTGAGAGAGCGTCTGGTTTTTATTGCTGTTTTAAAAACATTTGGTCTTTTGGTTGCTTGTGTTATACTTTTGTTCGTGTTTGATCATACACTTTAATGTGTGTTGCTACTATTTCCTATCCTTTTGATGGTTATGAGATGATCATTCACTTTGCCTGATGTGTTGTGCTATGATATTAACTCTTATTTACACTCGCACACCATCAAGTTGTATGTGACATGGAAGAAGTGCCCCATGTACCTAATCAATTGTGCATTTGCATTCAAACGCAAATTTAAAAATAATTCACAAATTTAGGTGGAGCTCTTGCTTATCACATACTTCTCAAAGCGACGATTATATTCATTGATTATATCACATGTCGAAGCTTTGATCTATATGTCATCATCAATTACCAAAAAGGGAGAGATTGAAAGCACATTTGTTTCCTTGGTGGTTTTGTTAATTAATAACAACATATATGTCATTGAACACATGTTTCCACTAAGCATGTTTCAGGAAAAATTCAATGATGGATTGGCAAAAAGATTGTGGAATACCCCAAGATGCAACAAAATAGATTGCCAAAGCTTCAAGGAAGAGGACTCTACATTTTACTTTGTGAGAAATCAATTTGAGTCCATAGAAAAAGCCAATACTATAAAAAGGGGCTAAGGTATTGTTGGTGAACAAAATGCTCATACGTGCACAAGTGATAGTCACCTCATACACCCATAAGCTCTTCCACAAAAGTCTGTCCAAAGCCAAACACTCAAATCGGTGCAACCTACACTTTCCATTCGGTGACACCGATTCTCAGCCTCAGACAGACTCAGCCAAACCCTAGCCCTTCGATGCAACCGATTCTGCTTCGGTGCCACCGAGTTTAGGTTGCCAACTTTCTGTTACGCAATTTCACAAAATCGGTACCACTGAGTTTGTTGAATCGGCGTCACCGAGTCTGGCAATCTACCCATTGGTCACCTTATCGGTGCAACCGAGTTTTATGTATCGGTGTCACTGAGATTCAAAAGTTGCTACCTTTGAGGCAACTCGGTACAATCGAGATTAACACATCGGTTCCACCGAGTCTGACTTATTAGGTGTAACAGTTGGATTTTTGGAGATGCCTATTGATAGAGGCGAAGTTGTCCTTGTCTTTCGATGAGATGGTGGCTATCGTTTTTTGGTGGAGTAGATTTTGATGATCTGACTACGAATGTGTGATGACGCCGCGCCTTAGCAATCGCTAAACCAACTCCGAGAGGTTATTGACCACGCCGGAGAATGATCAACCTGACCACGAGGGTCTGTTTCCTGCACGCAAACGAAGAACAAGCAAGAAACTAAGATTGCAATCTGGATATTGCAAAAATAAGAGGAAAGCTTTATTGATGAAGTGGGGTTCTGTGAAGCCTTTGTCTGGTCGTGGAACACAAACGAAGAACGCGAAGTTGCAGCTATGGCGAACTTGTAATCTAAACAAAACCCAACCCTAAAACAATTCCCTAAGGGCTGTATATATGGGGGAATAGAGGGGAATTTCGTGGCCCCTTGGAGGAGGGGTTCGAAACCGACCTTAACTTAGTTTCCCCATACATACGGACTCTAAAAACAGCCTATAATATGGTATTTCGAAATTACATGGACCTGGCCCAACAATAAGGTGGCGCAGCACCTATATTAGCCTAGGGACGAATTTTATAAAGTAGCATCATGCATATTTCGTCCAAGGCTTCTTGCTCCCATTATGGTGGCTTCAAAGTGCGAAAATCATCACTGGAAGCTCCATTGTTCTTTCCCGCGCGCGCACCTTCTTCTCCATGCTTGATCCTGCTCCCATGGTCATCCTTCTTGTCCATGCCAGGTCCTTCATTAATAAGTAAAACAAAAGTATCTAATTTAGGCAGCATCATATGTTCATGAACATTAGAAGGATTTGCAAGAAACAAAAGTAACTGGTAATTCAATTGACGTGCGTGAGCTCTAGTAATTGGTCATGTATGCATATCAATCGGAGTTGTGGGTGTAGCATTAGCAGGGATGTCCTCATCATCCTCCCCTTGTTGAACTGAAGTCGTCCTCGACGGAAGCTCATCTTCCTCACCCAAATAAGGCTTCAAATCTGCAATGTTAAAAGTGGGGCTAACCCCAAACTTTGCAGGCAGCTCAAGTTTATATGCATTATCATTTATTTTCTCTAACACCTTAAAAGGACCATCAGCACGTGGCATTAGCTTTTACTTGTGTAAATCAAGAAATCTATCCTTACGCAAATGTAACCAAACAAGATCTCCAGGTGCAAAGACAACATGTTTTCTACCCTTATCTCCAGCAATTTTGTATTTATCATTCATACGCTCAATGTTTTCCTTCGTTAACTCATGCATCTTTAATATCAATTCAGCACATTCTTTAGCATCAAAATTAACCTTCTCCAAAGATGGAAGAGGCAACAAATCAATAGGTGCACGAGGTAAGAAACCATACACAACTTCAAAAGGGCACATCTTAGTGGTAGAATGTAGCGAACGATTATAAGCAAATTCAATATGAGGCAAGCATTCTTCCCACATATTCAGGCTATTCTTCAAAACAGCCCTAAGCATAGTAGACAATGATCTATTGACTACTTCAGTTTGGCCATCAGTTTGGGGATGACATGTAGTACTAAAAAGTAGTTTAGTCCCTAACTTAGCCCATAAACATCTCCAAAAGTGGCTAAGAAATTTAGCATCACGATCTGAAACAATTGTATTTGGCACACCATGCAACCGAATAATTTCACGAAAGAACAAATCAGCAACATGAGCAGCAGCATCACTTTTATGACATGGTATAAAGTGTGCCATTTTGGAAAATCTATCCACGACAACAAATATGCTATCCCTTCCCTTCTTAGTTCTAGGTAAACCTAAAACGAAGTCCATAGATATATCCTCCCAAGGAACACTAGGTACAGGCAAAGGCATATATAAACCATGAGGATTGAGTCATGACTTAGATTTTTGACATGTAGTGCAACGAGCAACAAACGCTCAACATCCCGTCTCATCTTTGGCCAAAAGAAATGTGTAGAAAGTACGTCCTTCGTCTTCTTCACGCCGAAGTGTCCCATTAATCCTCCTCCGTGTGCCTCCTGTAACAACAAAAGACGAACGGAGCTACCTGGAATGCATAGCTTGTTAGCACGGAACACAAATCCATCATTAATAACAAACGTGTTCCATGTTCTCCCTTCTTTACAATGCTGCAACACATCTCTAAATTCAGCATCATGCACATATTGATCTTTGATGGTCTCCAAACCAAATATTTTAAAGTCAAGTTGTGAAAGCATAGTATAACGACGAGACAAAGCATAACCAATAACATTTTCTTTACCCTTCTTGTGTTTAATGACATAAGGGAAAGTCTCAATGAATTCAACCCATTTGGCATGTCTACGGTTCAGTTTTGCTTGACTTTTAATATGTTTCGAAGATTCATGATCAGAATGTATAACAAATTCTTTGGGCCATAAATAATGTTGCCATGTTTCCAAAGTCCGAACATGAGCATATAATTCCTTATCATAAGTAGAATAATTCAGACTAGGCCCACTTAGTTTTTCAGAAAAGTACGCAATAGGTTTACCATCTTGTAATAACACACCTCCTAACCCAATTCCACTAGCATCACATTCAAGCTCGAAAGTATTATTAAAATCAGGAAGTTGCAGTAAAGGAGCATGTGTTAACTTATCTTTCAAGACCGTGAAGGCTTCTTCCTGTGTGGTACCCCAAGAAAAAGGCACGTCCTTCTTTGTAAGCTCATTGATAGGCGCAGCAATGGTGCTGAAATCTCTCACAAAACGCCTATAGAAACCAGCGAGGCTATCACGCCCAAGATGCGGTCCTATCCTTATTTCGGCACGAGGGCCTCGACAGGGATAGAAGCGCATCTCGATGCGTTCGCAAGAATGGATATCATTACAAGTACATGTACAGAAGAGATGAGTATATGGAATTGGCTTACACTCGCCACAAGCTACATCAGAGTCACATCAATACAATACGTACTCAAACATCATACGGAAGAGCAGGGTCCAACTACGGACGAAATCAAACGATAAAATGACATCCACCCTTGCTATCCCAGGCTGCCGCCTGGAACCCATCTAAGTTTGAAGAAGAAGAAGAACTCCAAATCAAATCAAGCAACGCGCTCACGTCAAATCATCGCATTACCTGTACCTGCAACTGTTGTTGTAGTGATCTGTGAGCCACAGGGACTCAGCAATCTCATTTCCAAGGGTATCAAGACTATTAAAGCTTAATAGGTGAGGTATGGTTATGTGGTGAGGCTGTAGCAAGCGACTAAGCATTTATTTGAGTGGCTAACTTATGCGTACAGCAATTAAAGTATGGTGTTCTACGCATAACGGGCGTGAACTAGTAATGATCACTAACTAATCATGAACACCTACTTACGAGAAGAGACCGTGTTCTCTTTCGAATAAGAACTCACGAGAAGAGACAGACACGGTTACGCACATAGTTGGTGTATCTTATTTAAGTTTACTTCAAGTTTGCTATGACCGGGTGTTAAACAAAGTATCCAAGTATGCCACATAACCGCGGGCACGGCTTCTCGAATAGATTTAACCCTGCAAGGGTGCTCCAACTCATCCATCACAAATTAACCACACGCAGCGGGAATAACCTCAACCATGGATCTCGTGATCTTCCTAGGCTATTTCAAAGGGAATCCAACACCTCGAGATAGCCCGAAGAATAATCGGAATTCCTCACTCAAGATGTTCGAGAAAGGTAAAACAAATCCAGCAAGGCCGCCCGGCGTGTCGACGAACCCGATAGGAGCCGCGTATCTCGTTCTCAGGACACGACCAGATGATCACAGCGTATAGTGGCCTGATACAAATCTCCCGAGTTGCCCCGGGTTGGCCCCGCACACGATTCTAGTTTGGACCAACACTCATGAGGAGCACTGGCCCGGGGGTTGATTAAATTATCCACGGGTGCTGGCGGGTCCCTATGCAAATTATATTAGTTATTAGGCAAATGTAGTACCAATGTTGGGCCTTGCCAACCAAGTTTTATTCTAACCCGAAAATCAAGGGGATCCCATAACAACCCCGAGCATGTTAGGAGCGCTCATTTATGAAACATAACACCGGTTCACAAGTAACTAGGGGCGGCAAGAGTGGAACAAAACACCGAGCAAAAGGCCAAGCCTTCCACCTTTCCCAAGTATATATGTGCATTAAATTAAATAGCAGCAATATTGTGATATAACATAAGAATGTCCATGTTGACACATGGAAGCAATTGCACCTACAACTAGTAACGCTATAAGAGGGGCTGAGCAAGCGGTAACATAGCCAAACAATGGTTTGCTGGGACATGGAAGGGTTAGAGGCTTTTCATGGCAATGTTGGGAGGCGTATCAAACAGGTGGTAGGTAGCGAGACATAACGATAAAAGACGAGACAACTAGCATGGCAATGATAGTAATGGTATCCAGGGAAATGAGTCATCTTGTCTAAGATCCCGCTCGGAAGAAGAACGAGTCCATGAAGAAGACGAACCAACGTAGTCGAACGAATCCTCACACTCCGAACGCTTTCGGAACTCTATCGAGAAGAAGCAATCCGAAACAAACAATCAACACAAGATACACCACAACATATGCATGACATGATGCACAAACAAAATATGATGCATGTCCGGTTTGATATGCAATGCATGACAATTCACAACAACAACTTCTACACATTAGGTGAAACTCAATATGCAACGTGTTACATATTGACGAAACTTCACATTCCAATATTTAGTTCAATCTTGTTAGGTACACGACAATATTAAATGTTGTTAAACATGGCAAGAGGTGAAGCATAAGTAAAACTAACTATCTAGGCATCTTAAATGAGGTCGGAAACAACTTATAGCATTTCAGAAATGACCTCACATGATAATTTCGAAATTGGTCCAGATATGAACTAATCATATTTTATATTTGTTAAACATCAGAATAAAGCATATCATGTTATTCTACACGTCATTCTAATCGATTTACATATATAGAACATCTCAAACGGAGCTACGGTCTAAAAGATATGAGCAACACAAGATGCACATGTCATGAATGCAAATGTATGGAAAATACAATCACAAGCATCTCAAATCATGAATGCAGCAATTTATTACGAAACTACATGAGATTCTAAGCAAGTTTCATATATGGAATGTCCAAAACGGAGCTACGGTTCAACCACAATTATCAAAACAAGTTTTAGTTAAAATCTGCCAAAAACAGCAAGATAACATTTTGCCTACATGAAAATAACAAGCTACAAGATTCCAAAATGCACAAACTAAGCATGGGACAGTATCATACAACATCCACTTAATTTCAACTTCACATATCATATTCATGCATGTATCCCTTTGTAGGAAGCTCATAAGAAGGCTACATGATAACAGTTTCAGACTTAGTGAAAATAGCAGTTTTTTACAGTGCAGTTTTATCACGAAGGCATATTGACAGTAGTGAAACTATATGCTACAGGTCATGAAATGGCATGAAACTTAACAGCATGATAAAGTACAATATCAAAAACAAATAACTCCATTACACCTACTACAAAAGAGTTCTAGATCACTAGCAAATCACATGGCAAGACAGCAACAAAATATAACAGATTTCAGACTTAGAAATATTTTAGCATCTCAAAACAGCAGAATTTTATAGCAAGTTAACAACAACAAAACAACACCTACACATGCATTTCTATGGCAAGCAAAATGTCCAAGGGCTAGGACACATATCAAAGAGCATATCTCGTGTTTAAAATTATTTCATATCATGCCCCTATTAAATCACACGAAAAAGACAAAAGGACATCATAGCATAAATGACATGCACACAAAATGCTCAGATGACAAAACTAAATGCACAGATAAATACTATGGATTTTTCTACCCCGAAAACATATATAATATGCATAGGTTCATGTGGAAAATTAATCACAATTAATTATGCAAGTTATGGCATAATCACCTTATAGCAATTCATTAATGCAAATAAAATGCAAACCTCATGCCAACATTTTTCTCATGCATGAAATGCGATGCCGATGATATGAACATTTTTAATATATGGTTTTATTAATTCCGATGCACGTTAAATAATATGACAATGCAATATGACATATATGCAAAAGCATAGAAAATGGCATGTTAAACATTTTAAACATGGGTGCAAATGGCATATTATTAATCTACCCATTTTTCACACATTTTACATGTTCAAAGTTTTTACATGCGATGTCCGGATTAGAAGTTATTAACAGAATTAAATCCGGGACTAATCTGTAATTAATAGAAATACTGGATAATTAATAAAACGAAAAACAGAAAGAAAAAAAACAAGCTAAGGGCCTAAATCTGCTACAGGGCCCAACTAGGCCTAAACAGAACAGTGGCGCAATCTAATTAAAAAGTGCATAGGCGACATATAGTGGGCTCTGGGGGGCTGCTCACCTTGGGCCACTGGGCCAGCCGATCTGGGGAGCAGTTGGGCCTTGGGGAGGTCGGCCCACGCGCAGCACAGGCGAGTGCTCGTCTTCTCCCGCTCGAAGCAGGGCAGCGGCGGCGGAGGTCAAAGCGAGCGGCGGCTGCGGCAGCAGTCCGGCGAGGGGGCGCGGGGACGGCGAGAGGAGGTCGGGGAAGGGCAGATCCGGCAAGGGGAGCTCCGTTTCCGGCGGAGGAGGCTCGGGGCGGCGCCGGGGCTAGGAGATCGGGTGGCGGCGAGGAACCTGTGAGAGGAAGAGCGCTCGGGGTGAGAGAGGGAGAGGGAGAAGGAGGGAGAAGGAGAGAGGTCCGGCGGGGCGGTTCCGGCGACCGGCGACGGCGTGCTCCGGCGATCGGCGGCGCTGGCAAGGGGAGCTGCGGGCAGGGAAGCTCAGGGCAGCCATGGGAGCGCTCGGGAGGAGCTCGGGGCTTCTACGGTCGCTAGACATGTCCGGGTTGGCCGCCGGACATGTCCGGTAGGTGGGAAAGTGGACGAATCTGAGCCTCTAGATCGCGATCCGAGGGCCAGATTTTGGCTAGGGGCTAGGGCTGTGGGATCTGGAGGAGGGCTAGCAGGTGGGGTTTTCTAGGGGTGTGGCTGCAATTTGGCAAGGGGGAAAACCCTAGGGAGTGAGGGGCTCTCTCCACGAGGTGGTTTAAATAGGGAAGGCACTAGGGTTGGGGGTCGGACCTCGTCCGTCCAATCGCGATCCGATGACCACGAATGGAGGGAGTGGCTAGGTTGGGCTAGTGGGCTGTGTAGAGGGCCTTGGGAGAGATGAGAGGAAGTGCGGCCCGTGACTCGAGGTTTTAAAACACCGATAACGTCCGATAAAATACCGATAACCTCACTGCTACGACTGTCCGACGGGGTATCAAATGAACTCGGATCGCGACGAAATTCGACAGGCGGTATACCTAAGCTATAACAAGACCGCACGCCAAGTTTCAACTCAATCTGAGAATATTTTGTGCGCACTTAAAAACGGTTTTATTTAAATGATGCCACGGGCGCGTGCGTGTGTGGTTGGTCTCGAAACGGGCAACGGCAAGAACGAACAGAACCAGCGACTACGAACAGATGCAAGTTTTCGAAAACGAGTGACGATGCTATGCACATGATGCGAATGATGCGATGATGAATCCAACAACCAAACAAAACACAGACGGGAACAGAAATAAAAGGGGAATCTTCTGGAATCTTCTGGAGCCTCGGTCCCGGGCTGTCACGGAGGCCAAGAAAACTTCTCACTTGTGTGACCGTTTTTGGCTGTGGCCAACTCTCAATAGCTTCAATCTTGGCTTTATCAACTTCAATTCCCTGCGGAGTCACAACATAGCCAAGAAAAGATACTCGGTCGGTGCAAAAGGTGCACTTCCCAAGGTTACCAAACAAATGTGCATCACGTAGAGCAATAAAAACAGCACGTAGATGTTCCAAATGCTCCTCCAAAGATCTACTAAAAATCAATATATCATCAAAATAGACTACCACAAACCGTCCAATGAAAGCACGTAAAACCTCGTTCATTAATCTCATGAAAGTGCTAGGTGCATTAGTTAACCCAAAAGGCATGACTAACCACTCATATAATCCAAACTTAGTTTTAAATGTTGTTTTCCATTCATCTCCCAATTTCATACGAATTTGATGGTATCCACTGCGCAAATCAACTTTGGAGAAAATTGTAGAACCACTTAATTCATCAAGCATATCATCTAGTCTAGGAATAGGATGACGATAACGAATAGTAATATTATTAATGCCTCTACAATCCACACACATGCGCGATGTACCATCCTTTTTAGGCACTAGAATAATAGGAACATAACAAGGACTAAGGGATTCACGTATATAACCTTTGTCAAGCAGCTCATGTACTTGACGCATAATCTCCTTTGTCTCCTCTGGATTGGTACGGTATGGCGCACGGTTGGGTACGGATGCACCGGGAATTAAGTCAATCTGATGCTCAATCCCACAAATAGGTGGTAATCCTGGTGGCACGTCTTGTGGGAAGACGTCAGCGAACGCCTGCAAAATGTTAATGACAGCAGGAGGCAAAGAGGGAGGCATGTCCTTGAATGAAAATAGTACCTCTTTGCATACAAAAGCATAGCAAACAGATGTAGCAACATCCAAATCATTAATATCAGATTTAGTAGCAAGTAAACATCCACTCTTCAATTTTATTTCGGATGCAACATTAGATGATGGTTTATTATGCTTATGGTGTTGCTCAAATTCCTGTGCTACAATCTGATTTTCACTCTTATTTTTCTCCTATTTTGCTTTACTAGCTCTAGAAGTGTCATCTTTCATAATATGTTCTGGAGACATAGGAAGCAAAGTGATATTTTGATCCTTATGAACAAGAGTATACTGATTTGTCCTACCATGGTGTACAGAATTTTTATCAAACTGCCATGGCCTACCAAGTAGAACAGAACATGCTTGCATGGGTACCACATCACAATCCACATAATCAGAATATGTAGCAATGCTAAAATGCACACGAACAGTATGTGTTACCTTAACTTTGTCACTATTGTTGAACCATTGGATGTAATAAGGATGAGGATGTGGTCTGGTGGTTAGAGACAGCTTCTCCGCCATCTCCATGCTAGCCAAGTTATTGCAACTCCCTTCATCGATGATGACGCGAACAGAACGCTCCTTCACAACTCCCTTTGTGTGGAACAAGTTATGCCTCTGATTTTGCTCAGCCTGTGTAACCTGCACACTGAGAACACGTTGAGCAACTAAACTTTCATACCTGTTAGCGTAATTAGCAGCCATGTAGTGTGTCTCTGGTTCTGCATCCTCGCCACCCTGTTCTTCACTTGCAATGAGAGCCAAAGTCTCCTCATCATAATCACTAGCGGACGCATATCCATCATCCTCAGTAACAATCATTACATGCTTGGAAGGGCATTCTCTCGCAAAGTGACCTCCACCCTTGCAACGACGGCATATAACCTCATGTGTTTGCCCTGTGGATGCAATAGATGAAGAAAAGCTCTATGCAGGCCCAGAAGGTGTGCTCTTCGCAGAGGGTGGAGTAGGAGCATGTTTTCTAGTATCGCGGTTGGAGTTGGAAGTGTAAGTAAGTGGTGTTGCAGCAGGACGTGCGGAAGTAGAGGAGGTACGTGGCGTCCATGATGAAGTGCGACCTGTAGAAAAAGTAGTTCTCGCCATTGCCTGTCGATCCTGCACTTCACGTTCAGCTTTGCAAGCAAGATGAAATAAACGAGTGATAGTGTTATACTCCTTATACTCTAGAATAGTCTGAATCTCTCTATTTAGTCCACCCATAAAACGTGCAAGCATAGCTTCATTCTCATCAACAATACCACATCTAATCATTTCAGTTTGTAATTCCTGATAATATTCTTCTACAGAATTTTTTTCTTGTCTTAAACGCCGCAAATTTTGAAGCAATTCACGTTGATAATAAGGTGGCACCCAACGATTACGCAGAGCAGTTTTCAAAGCAGCCCAAGTAGTTGGAATATTAGCATGGTGTATTCTACAATGTTCTGACCACCAAACACAAGCAAAACTAGTGAATGAACAAACAGCAGCAGCAACACGTCTATCCTCAGGAAATTGTAAGCATGTAAAACGTTGTTCTATTTCTAACTCCCATGTAAGATATATATCAGGAACATATCTACCCTCAAACGTCGGAATATTCAATTTAAGTTTAGGGAGATGGTCATGATCCCGTACCTGAGGGGGGGGTGTAGCCCTACCGTTACGGTTGTAGCCATGTGGTCAACCTGGTGCGTATCGTGGTGGTTGCCCCTGAGGCTGATCTGGAGCAACCTCTCCCTCGTCATCGTAATCACCATCATAATCTTCAACCTGCTCAATGACAGTAGCAGTAGGAGCCACAGAAGTAGCAGCAGTATCAACAGTACCAGTATGTTGGCCTTGGCCGAGAGGCACACGTCGCGCTCGTCGTTCGAAAGGGATAGGAGCTGCAGCTGGTGGTGGTAGACGGGCAAGCACCTCATTGAACTTGGCGTCCATCTTGGTGTCGAATGTCTTCTCCAAACCATCGAGCTTCTCCATGGCCTCTCCAAAGTTGGTCACGAAGTCTTGTACCTGGTCAGCCATCATTTGCTGAAATTTATCATAGAGCGCTTTGTTGGTCATGCTCTCACAGTCGCTCCCGTCGTCGTGTGATCCTGACATGGTTAGCAGAAATAGGAAACACACAAGAAAATGAAACCTACAGACTACTGGGACGTGGTGGTGATGGTGGTGGTGTGTCACAAATCCTTTAAGTGAATCTCAAATTCTTACCGGTTCTTAGCCAGCAGCAAGCAGTGATCGGCAACCGTTGTAGTCAAACTCTCAAAGCTTGGATAGAGCGATTGCCAGGTGGTGTCAAACACACGACGTAGATGTATGGAGTTGGGATGGCTTATAGTATGGTAGCAAAAAGGGTGAGCAATAATCAATTCGGAGATGCAAGGTTGAATAAACGCTCAATGACAGTACTGTGCTGGTCCTAGGCTAGACCGTACTAGAGACGCGAGCCTAAAACACCAACAAAATCACGATGCTACACGTAATCAAGGGAAAAGCACACTCTAAAAAAATTCGGTTTTTTTGCGCCTCTTTTTTTGCGCTCTTTTTTTTTGCTCAAAAAATCACTACAATGGCGAGTGTATCAAAACTCTTCCCACGTCATATAAGCAAGATGGGCACAAAATTTGTTGGACTATTTTTTTCTTTTTCTGGAGCAATTCGGGGGCTGTGACGACAAAAAATTTCGACAAAAATCACTATGATGGCAAGTGTCGCAAAATGCTCCGAAGAACCTAAAACCAAGATAGGGAAAAAATATTTTCAGCCGAATTTTTTTTGGGCCAAAACGTGCTCTCCAAAGCGTGCTAGACTCTTTTTTTCGACACCTACGCAGGTAGCAAAACATGAATCCGAAGCCAAAAGGATCTCGCAACTAAACCTAAAACGAGCTGGACTCGGATTGGTGGAGGATTTTTGGTGGTATATATGGACACCAATGGATAATGATGATGGGTGGTGATATATGGCAGCGGTGATGATGGTGGTGGTATATGGCAACTATGAAGACGATGTGGTGGCGGCGTGACAACCTGTGAAAAGAACTCGAAACTCTAAAGGACTAGACACTAAGACCAGCAACTCGACACGACGATGTAACCACAAATTCAACAAAGCAAAATACTGAAAAGATTGCAAAGGCTCGGATTGGTTCGGATATGATGATCTAACCCTAATTTTTTTGTGGCTTTTTCGTGGACTAAAGGTATGAAGAACAGATGCGATCTAAACTACGAAAACTAGTAAAATCTCACCGAGCAACCTGGAAATCTGATACCACTTGATAGAGGCGAAGTTGTCCCTGTCTTTCGATGAGATGGTGGCTATCGTTTTTTGGTAGAGTAGATTTTGACGATCCGACTACGAACGTGTGATGACGCCGCGCCTTAGCAATCGCTAAACCAACTCCGAGAGGTTATTGACCACGCCGAAGCACGATCAACCTGACCACGAGGGTCTGTTTCGTGTAAGCAAACGAAGAACGAGCAAGAAACTAAGATTGCAATCTGGATATTGCGAATATAAGAGGAAAGCTTTATTGATGAAGTGGGGTTCTGTGACGCCTTTGTCTGGTCATGGAACACAAACGAAGAACACGAAGTTGCAGCTATGGCGAACTTGTAATCTAAACAAAACTCAACCCTAAAACGACGCCCTAAGGGCTGTATATATGGGGGAATATAGGGGAATTTCGTGACCCCTTGGAGGAGGGGTCTGAAACCGACCTTAACTCAGTTTCCCCATACATACGGACTCTAAAAACAGCCTATAATATGGTATTTCGAAATTACATGGGCATGGCCCAACAATAAGGTGGCGCGGCACCTATATTAGCCTAGGGACGAATTTTATAAAGTAGCATCATGCATATTTCGTCCAAGGCTTCTTGCTCCCATTATGGTGGCTTCAAAGTGCGAAAATCATCATTGGAAGCTCCATTGTTCTTTCCCGTGCACGCACCTTCTTCTCCATGCTTGATCCCGCTCCCATGGTCATCCTTCTTGTCCATGCCAGGTCCTTCATTCATAAGTAAAACAAAAGTATCTAATTTAGGCAGCATCATTTGTTCATAAACATTAGAAGGATTTGCAAGAAACGAAAGTACCTGGTAATTCAATTGACGTGCGCAAGCTCTAGTAATTGGTCATGTATGTATATCAGTCGGAGTTGTGGGTGTAGCATTAGCAGGGATGTCCTCATCACCTATATATACCCCTCCACCATCACCTACTCGCAAGAGAAGCACTCAGAACAGATCCCCACTCATACCAACTGATTTTCGGAGAGAGGGTCACCTACTCATGTGTTGAGATCATGCCATTCCATTCCAACCATATGAATGTTGATCTCTAGCCTTCCCAAGTTGCTTTCCACCCAATCAATCTCTTCCACCAAAGCCAAATGTTTGACAGAGTGATTGTGTGTTGAGGAGTCTATCATCTTGAAGCACAAGAGCAAGGAGTTCATCGACATTATTGGGCCTATTACCTTTTGGAGGGTGGTGCCTCCTAGATTGGTTAGGTGTCACTTGGGAGCCTCCTACTTCATGTTGTGGAGTGCACCAAGAAGTTTATAAGAGCAAGGAGATCGCCTACTTCGTGAAGATCTACCCCGAGTTAGGCTAGTCCTCCGTGGACGTAGGCCATCATGGTATAGTCAAGGTTGCTTTTTCGTGGAACCCTCCGTGGGTAGAGCCCTCCGTGGACTCTCGCGACCGTTACCCTCCGTGGGTTGAAGACTCCATAAACGTGGACAAACGATAGCACCACCTATCAGAGCCACGGTAAAAATCATCGTGTCTCCAAATTGTGTTTGATCTTCCTACCCTTCCTTTACTACTCATGCTTGTCACTACTTTCCGCTGCTATACTCATAGACATGCATGTGTAGGTGTACTTGACTTGCTATGAATGCTAAAATCTACCAACAGTTAAAATTGGGAAGTAGATTCTTAATTGGTCAAGTAGTCTAATCACCCCCCCTCTAGACCTACTTTCGGTCCTACATGCACCCCATACATGGTTCCATCAAGATGACGAGGACCACAAGTTGGTTTCTCCCACCTCACCTACACCACATGAGTGGAATGTGAAAGGTAAAATAGGTGAAGGTGATGCTCTTGTCCCACTAGTGGACTATCTTGACATTGATTGCTTGCATGATGTTGATCACCTTATGGATACTTCACATGCTATGTCTTCTTCATGCTTAGATGTGCCCCTTATTTATGATGAATATGATAATGAGCATGTTGACTTACCTAGTTGTGATGTTATACTTCATAGGATAACATGTGAAGATTCTATTGGTCACATCATGTTTGACAATCCGCTACACTTGTCATATGCTATGCGTGAAATTTCCAATATTGCATCTTTGCAATCTCATCGTAGCGACTATGCATATCCCATCAAAGTAAATACCATTTGCTCATATAGCATAGATGACAAACACATGGTTATTGGCATTTGTTTTTCTTGTGATGCTATTGCCGTGCTTCCTTTGCATCATTTGCTCAATAATTCTAATATGACATGCCATGAGCACCTAGCTTCGGATATGCATTGTTTTCGATGTTGTCCATATTCTCGATATTGTGCTCCCGCTATTGCACATGAGGATCCCCTTAGTTTCCTCATACATATTAGGAGATTGTGTTCCATCCTACACTTTGCATGATCCACATATTTATGTGCACAATATGCTTGCCATTGATATGAATAAAATGCTTGTGCCACATACTTGCTATAAATTGTGTCCCAATCATGTTAAGCATAATAACTATCATTGCATGATGGATAACATATTCCTATACCATGTATCTCATGTATTTGAGCATTGGACATTTTGCGCTAACAAACACAAACACATGCACATCCTAACGAATGATGTGTATATATACCACGCGCACACAATTTTCCCTTTGTCTTTGTTGTGTGTAGGTATGCATGAACACTTGTCAACCTCACAATCCCACGAGTTGACGAAGAGAGCTCTTGAGAGCAACAGCGCTTTGGGATTCATCGAAATGTGCCTCCAACCATTACCCTCGCGCAAGGACTACGTGCATCTATTCGACATGGCCCTCACATGGTTATGGCTTATTGTGCATTATCTATTCTTTGCCCATATTGCCATGTTCACTTTGCATGATATGCTCATTTCTATGCCTTTGACATGCATTTGTGACCCATGCTTTGCACTAGACATGACCCATTCTACTACGAATATGTGTATTTGCATGCTTGGTGGAGATACTATTTGTTATTGCCATGTTTGCTTTGTGCCCCATGTCATTGATGACACGTTGATCTTGCTTTGTGTTCGTGCTCGCGATATGTCATGTGCATTATTTATGTACACTATTTGCTCATGTGACATGATTGCCATAATTTCCTCTAGTATGTTGCATCTTCGCACTACTAGTTTGCACGACATGATCACTATGCTTGCTTATGTTGCATCATCGATATGCTTCTTTTATGCGGTTGATGACAACCATTGCCATGCTTTGCACATGATTGATATTGCATATTCTCATATGTCCCATGTGTTGCCTCTTTCTTGCTATATGATCTGTCATGTATTGAGTGCAACAATGCTTATAATCTTGCTAATGAGATTGCCCTCATAGCTTTCTCACATATTATTGAAGCTTTTGACATCTTTCATGTGAAGCATGCTTGTCTTCCTTCTTCACACCATGTGGCTAATGCCATGAATATAGCCATTGTTGCATCATATTGTTCATGCACTTTTGTTTCTAATGGTTATGTGCAAGAGAGGGGAACCATTTTGATGGATGATGTGTTTAACTACCATGCACATACATTCTTTGCTTTGTTGTGTGTATGTATAGGGTACTTCGACTACATGTCAACTTCCACTTCACATGCCTTAACGATTCGAGCTCTTGATAGCGAGTCATGCTACACCGACGCGTTTCTACATCGCATTTGCTTGCGCATCGACATTGTGACAAACACACGAAGTCACACTTTTGAGGTGACATCCTTCTTGAGCATGGATAGTATGGCTCATCCTACTTGTGTTGCTTGTATCATGACATATATTAGTCATCCTGGACCACTTGCACACATGCTAGAAATATTACTTCCATTCTTGGTTCCATGCCTCGTGACATATATGTCTTGTGTGTTGCATCCAACTTGTGAATTGTTTGCTCTTATCATATGCTTTGTTGCAACAATGTCCATTCTTCACATTTGTCATGCCACATTGCTTTCTACATGCTTAACTTGATCGCCTCACACATGATGAACAATTGCTCTTTATGTTGTGTTAAGTGCCATTATATCTTCACTACACCATATGCACATTATGCTTGGATTGCCTTTCACTTTGGATTGCCCCATGTGTTTAGACACTTCATATTATTTGGTGTTGTGAGTGATTCTTATGCCTACCATAGACAATTTGTTAATTGCTTTATGCATGATTGCTACGAACTTGAGGTAGATGCTTGGTCTATTGTCACATATTTTAGCGTCCCTGCCTCACTTTTGCATGCATGTTCTCATGATGACTCTGCTTGTGCTCAATTTATATGCATACATGCCATGTCTCTTTCCTTTGTCAAACCATATGTTATGCATGATGACGACACTTGTTCGGTGAATAGCCGCTTGAATGCTTGGTTTTGCACTAAAGCTAACCACATTTGTTTTTCCAAGTGTTTGTCGTGTTTGCTCCTTTTGAAGGAATTACTAGTTGGTGAGACATTAGAGAGTGCCCATTGCGAGCTTGATGATGACGAGCGTTTGGTGACCGTCCACCTCTACACGGCGACGCCATCTCTTTCCCATGCTAATTTGGAGTTTGATCAGAGAATGGATCTTTCCTAATGAGGGGATGATGCGGAGCATCCTACGGACATCACCATCACAAGAGTCTGTTTGGCAAGTGACACGTGTGACATCAACTCCACATACATAAATGTGAATCATCTCCTTTACACATGTTCACTTGACCCCTTCGAGGATGGTATACTACTTGACACTCCTCTCGTGTGCATGCATAGGTATTGTCGGAGCTTCACGGACAACAAGGAGGAGTGTCGGCACCTACATACGCCTACACCATCCGCGAGGAAAGCTTGGAAGCGAAGACGGAAGAAGATGGAGCTGCGGAGTCTACAGCGACCGGGCGTCCAAGAGCTTCCAGACGACCGACGTCTTCCGAACGTCCGACGTCTGGAGTCCAGCCCAGCCAAAGGACGAGCCAAACTCTACAGGCCTACCAAGCCTCGCTGAAAATCCGACGCCAAGCGACCAGAGCCAAATCTACGGAAGTCCGAAGACCTTCGGACGTCCGGACCCTCACGAGCCTCCGGACGACCGACGCCCTCCGGACATCCGGACCCTTCCTGTGTGCAGTCGCGAGCCTTGGGTCTTGTATCTCTTCCCCACTTACCCCTTCATGGCCAAGACTATATATACTCCATCCCCACCTCCATTCTAGGGTTAGCAACGGTTTAGCTCTTAGTTAGTTGAGCGAAGCGTGAGCCTAGCTCCTTTCACTACCTCTCCCATGGAGTAGATGCCTCTATGAGAGAAGATTCCCTAGTGGATGTCAAGGCCACTCACGAGAGAACATCCTCCGAGATATCCAGGCCCCATCTCCCCATGAGATTTGGGATAAACTCTACCATATATCTTACTTTCCCTTTGTTGTTCATGTACCTTTGTGGATCTTGTGTGTGATGGCTCTAGTGGATGTGTGATTGGACTTGTTCTTGAGTGTTTTCTCTTGTGATTTCTCCCCGTTCATCCCCGTGTTCTTCGTGTTCTTAAGGTTTCGTGAAAGATCGGCACACATGTACTTACCCCGTATCACCATGATTGTAATTTAGTTTCTAACCCTTTTTATATATGGAGGCCAGACTATTTGAGTCCATTCCACCTCAGATGGACATACTCATATTATTGTGGTTGTGACTATGCTACAAGCGAGCAGAGACAATCCCAACTCATTATGTCGATGCAACAAATTCTATAAAGATGATCAAAGATATCATCTTTACCATGTTTCGACTACCAAAAATTCTTATAACAAAAGGTGTATCTCATTTTATACAATGTATCTTTAGAAGGATCCTCCACAACTATGGGGTTACCCACCGGGTTGGATCGCCCGATCATCCACAAATAAGTGGGCAAGTGACATTGTCTAACCATGAGATCAAGACAATACTTTAGAACGTAGTGTAGAAATCAAGAACCGATTAGGGGCACAAGCTTGGTAATACACTTTGGGCTTACCGTGTTGCCTACGAAAATCATATGCGTATGACATCATGTGGGTAAGGCATGCCATTTACCTTTAAGAGACAAAGCACAAAGCCCTTTTTGGCCATTAAGAATTATTTGATCTTAAAGAAGCATGTCAAGTATGCATGTTTTAGATGAATTTAGAAATGAAGCTTATGAAAGTATTTTTTTTTAAGAGGAAGTTAAGACATGGCATGATAGAAAGATCATGAACCAGGGGTTTCCCGTCGGAAATAAGGTACTCATATTTAACTTTCATCTTCAGTTGGTTATGGGTAAGCTTAAATACAGCTGGGAATGACCGGAGCCATAAGATTGAAGGGCCTAAAGCTTTACCTAGCCGACAAGCAAGAAAAAAATGAGGCAATAAACATTATAACGCCCGAGGAAGCAATGTCACACAAGACCGCAAGTCCTAACTCTCTCAAATTGTATCTTGAATAAAAATTTAGTATGAAGTTTTCAGATTAGGTTAAAATTTCAATAGAATGCTGTTAGTAGTTTATTTTGTCAAGTGTAACTTTTGTAGTCAAGACCTATGGAAATTTGCCGTTTGGATGCGCTGGAACTAACCTCGTAGGAAAGGGAGGAGAAACCCTGAAGAAATTTCAGAGAAAAAGAGCTCAAGGTGATTGACAACTAAATCTACGAGCACTCCTGCTCGTACTTGCAATTGTACCGAAAGGAGGAGGCAACACCAACAAGTCCAGGACATTTAATGTTCGTACCACACCAAGACAAAAGTGACATAAGGTCCTGATTTTCAAGATGGTGCAAGGTACGAGCGCGGTCACTCGTACCATTGCTCGTACCCTTCACCGACTCGCTGACGGGTTTGAAAAAAAAGGGCTCGTGATGACCATCGGTATGAGCGAAGGTACGACTATACCTGCTCGTACCATCGGTCATCGATTGCCAACCTTACTCTTTCAGATTTTCCTTCAATTTCTTTGTAACTCTTTCTCCAAGATTGATCTCGGGATTAGTAGAGTTTCTAACCGCTATACAAGCCCACGGGTTACGTCCTTGGTTCATAATCAATCTAATCTCTAGCCTCCTTTGCATGCCACCTCTCCACTAAACTTTGCTCTATAGGATGAAGAAGTTGTCTGCTATCATGACCAAGAGATCTTCCTCAACCTCTTTCTCCACCAATATAATACTTTCTCTTAACTTGGAAGAGATCATCCCGACGAGGTGGGAAGAACTCTAGAAGATGAGCGTCAAGGAGGCACCAATAGAGGTGGAACCCAAGGAGGAGGAGATGCCCAACAATATCCTTCAAATCATTATCAATTTAACATACAAGGATCTATTGCTCTATTTCTTTAAGGCCAACCACATGAGCGCGAGAAGAAAGCACCGACCCCTGGTGAGATAAAGGAAAAGATCAAGGAACTTGAAAAGGTTGATTGTGTTGATACTACTGGTGAGGGGGTACATTCTTATTGGATGATGAGCATGGACCTTGAGGCAAGTGTTGATGGTCTCTTCCAAAAGATATTGTCCTACCCTAATTGATGTTATTTTCAAGCACTCTATGTAGATTGATTTTCTGATAATGGTGGTCCACAATCATTTGAAAGCAATTACAAGCATGGCATATCGCTTCACGTTTACCGCCACCACATGTGTTTGCAGAAAAAATCAGCTCGACGAGGATACTGGTAAGGAGACACGAGTTGAGCCCAAGCAAAACTAGGTAGAAGGATCTCAGCTTCATTATAAACTTGCAGGAGATCCAAGAGTGCCTTGTATCTTTATTTTCACGCATTTATTCTCTATAAGTTGAGACTAGCTTGCCTTTTTTTACTTAAGGAAGTTGAACTATCGAGTCCTTTTTAACGAAGAAAGAATCTATTCATATGAGTAAGGGATATTCTTGATTTGTAATACATGAGATGATGACAGGACATGTTTTGATCCAAAAAAATATGAGATGATGATAGGACATGCTTTGGTCCAAAAAATATGAGATGATGATAGGGCATGGTCACCCTCGTGATGATTATAAGTCTTCCACATCTTTGGTATTAATTGATTAGAGAAGGGGGGAACACATGTGATATATTCAAATTTCAATTGCAATCATAAAATTGTTTTAATAAAGCGATTTGAGACATAAAGTCCAACCAAGTTGACTACTCCCTGTGTTCCTAAATACAAGTCTTTTTAAAGATCCCACTATGGACTTCATATGAAGCAAAATGAGTGAATCTACACTCTAAAATATGTCTACATACATCCGTATGTATTTCATAATGAAATCTTTAAAAAGACTTGTATTTAGGAACATGAGGAGTATATAAGATCAAGAGAGGGAAAACATCCAGGAGAAAAACTTCTGTGAACCAAATCTCAAATATGTATAACCTACATTTCACATGAAAAAGAAATTGTAAGATGAATGGATAAACATGCTTCCCGAGAAAAGGTGAAAATTCATATGCAAGTGTTTTGATAAAGTTGTGGTCCCCTTGCTATTTGTTCGGTTTTTCCAGTAATTAAATCAAATCTTATATATTCACAAACACATTAATGACCAATTTTTCATTAATCATCCAAACCCCACCAGTTTTTTTATTAATCATCCAAAACCCACACGTGGGACACTATATTCCCTAACAAGACTTTATTTACAGATTTGATACTTTACATTGCAATACTCATGCTTTATATATGAAGTAAAGGTTTTTGTGAATTGGGGTAACTTTTTGTATTATCTAATCAATGTTGGAGCTCTGTGGTGAGGTTAAATTACTTTTTGATAGTGTGACAGTCCCTGTAAACAAAAACTTACTAAACACATGATCAAACTTTGGTCATGGGTAAAAATGGAGACTGCAGTGTAGGGACTTTTGCGTCTAAATTTTAACATGTCCAAATTGAAGGACTTCTGTTTACAGATTTGGTGCTTACCATGGTGTAACATAATGGAAAGGTTCAAAATTCAGAACTGAAAACTTTGTAAACATTCAGAATTTTATGCAAAAAACTACTACCTCCGTTCCTAAATATAAGACCTTTTAGAGATTCTACTATGGACCAGATGCGAAACAAAATGAGTGAATTTACACTCTAAAATATGACTACATACATCCGTATATACTTCATAGTGCAATCTCTAAAAGGTCTTATATTTAGGAACGGAGGGAATACGCTCTTTGTTACATAAAATATGGCGGAATGGTACATTGTTAAGTTCCAATAATTAAAACCGATGCCAATTATATAATCACAACAGTTCATAGGATGGCGCCTCTCTAGTTTGAATTTTTCAAACAAAAAGGCAAAAGGAGACGGCCACCCGCACCCTACAGATGGATGCCTGAGACAGCATCCACCCAACACACGAAACGTTTGTCCTCATCGTTAGGTTCACCGTTTATACTCTTGATATTCCTTCCTTTCAGGTACTTACTTCAAGGGCTATTCCACTTAAAAGAATCATGTTGTATCATACAACGTGAGTGATGCCATACAGGAAGTTGACCGTGTGACTTGCAGATGTTTATGTTTGTACCTATCCAAATTCATCTCACACATATGGTCCACATAAAACTAATATTCATGTTATACCAACAAAACCAAGCAAACATCGGGTTTATAGAAGATCCAGTTTCCATATGACAATCACACATGGCTAAGTAATAGAATAAAGCTGATACGAAGCTAAGCAGAACTATATCCGCATCAATTATGTGGGCTTAGCTTACCTCTCCATCTTGCACGACCTCTATGGACTTAGCTTACCTCTCCATCTTGCACAACCTCTATGGACTAGCCTACCTCCATCAGCATCATGAGCTCCTCTTAGCGAATTAACTGCAACAACTTAGGTGTGTAACCATCTGCTACTAAAAAAGAAGAGGCTTGCAGCACTTTCAGTCAAAAAAAAATTATTAACACTGACGGCTACTCTCAGCTAGGAGCAAAATACAGTACTAAAAAGGTCAATTAAGTTACCCAGCAATGGTGCTTGCATGCTTCTTGGGACAAACACAATGTTCCGGAGTTCATCAAATGAGTAATGCCATGTCATGATGCCTACTAACTGTGCTCCTTCATGAACATGCATGATAAATAATGATATGAACCATCCCAACATCCCTCAACACTGAATTGTCAGCAAGCCAAATAAATCGGTTATACTATTACAGCATGTCCAGGTCATAATGTGGCAATGCCATGACCACATGAAATGTTGCAACTGCACACTGAAAAAAGTAAATAACACTACAAAATATTCATGACAGATGCCAAATGCATGTCTAGGAGACATTCAGAGTAGCCTTCTCAAACAACAATAGCTAATTTGAAGAAGTTGACACCGCCAACAATGAAATAGTAATAATGCAATGTCTACCAGATGATGATGATATCCCAGAAACTCCACTTAATGAAGATGATGATCATGCCCCAGAAACTCCACCCAATGAAGATGCTGATGCCGCACACGACGGGAACAGATTTGGCTAAAACAATGCAGATGATAATTCAAGATGTCATGCTAAAGTTCAAGATACATCCCCTCAAGCCGGAGCTCCATTCAGAGTGCCAACCATGCCACCAACTAAATCCTTCCTTCGCCCAAAGGGATTTTTTGAAAACGTTCAAACGTTAAGGAGTACAAAAAGGTCACTATGAACCATATAGAGACAAGTAAATGGAGGCACAATACAGCAAGCTAATGCAAAGCAATCATAACAATGATTAATTAACAAACTCAAGTTAAGTACTTGATACATGAAACTAAATTATAACCTAATAAAGGATATTGGATTCGCATTCCACCGCGACCAGAACTAGGAACAACAGCACCCTGTAAAGTATGGTGCACAACAGAAGCAGCGCTTACATCCTACAAATCGCAGAAGTTTGAGAGATAAGAAAATAATAGTGGCATGCACATAAATAATTAAACCATCACAACCACTTACATCAAACTCGATAAAACAGACGGTGTTCCTGTCTTGACGCAACACTTTCATTTGTTTGAAACCAGGTTGTCTGTCATTTTTAGAAAAATACCAGATGTGGTTAGTGCCACAACTGAAACCATAGTGGGCTGCAGCAATGCACCCAATAAGCAAACTAATATCCACTTGAATTCTATACTTGAAAGGGTTGATTCTTACACAGTGAAGAGGCCCCGCAATTCCTCTTCAACAACAGTTTCTACAAGATTTCCAATGAAAAGGGTATTACAGGGAGGGTTATCTTTCATGTTCTGCAAAAGCAAATTAGAAGGTTCAATCAACAATCATATCTTCCAAAATCTTGAACAGTGTAAAATAGACTCAGATACATATTCTATTCAAGTACTGCAGCACATTTCTCTTTTATCACATGTGGCATCTGGTCCAGTCATCAAGTATCTAACGATCTTGATTTGAAATTCCCTATGCCGACTAGATTGGCAGTCACCAGAGACATGCCCAAGTCAGATTCATCTACAGAGAAGTATCATATGATGTAATAGCACCTTTGTCTTTAATGAACTATTCAAAACTGAAGAGCTTTATCCCAACTGTCATTTCAGTAGACCTAAATAATTTGTAAGTGACAAAGAAGACACTAAAATATACCGGCACACATATAAATAGGTCACGACAAGATATAAGAACATGGAGTAGCAATATGTTAAATTCACCAAACAAATGTCGATAACGTGCGAGACTATCATGAAATATCTTAATAGTATTTCAAAACGCAAGTCCATACGCCATTTGTAAATGTTCATTCAATTCTCGTGACGGTTCAACTTTCCCTACAAGTCTCGGACCAATGCAAGGGATCCAGTATTAATAAGATCAAGTGGGTATAGGAGATTCCAGGAAACATGAACTATATAAGTCAATTAAAATCTTAGAAGGTACTCAAGTGCATTGTTTTCAAGGCATCCCTAAAAGAGGAGCTCTCTCTATTCTCTTCTTCCTCTCTGGCTGCTGACGACTGCTCCTCCACAGTCCCATCAGCGCAACAACCTTCTTTACCTCCAGACAGAATGTGACTCTCGGTCTCTACTCCCCTGCCCTCTTGTGCACTTGTGCTCCTTTAATTGAGGAATTCCTAGTGCTCTGCTTTGATTTTTGACTCTGGTTTGTAGTTGTGTGCTTTGATTAGTGCTATGCTGTGATTTATTGTTCTATGCATATGATCTGCCATGTCTAAGGCACCGCCTCGCCTTATGCTTTAAATGCTTAAAAGTGAGTATTGTGCAGTGCTGCAGACATTGTTTTTAAGGCGGTAAGGCGAGGCGCTGGGGAGGGGGGGGGGCTCACCGCCTAAGCGCTAAGGCGTAAGGCAAGGCGACGCCTTGAAAGTTCTGGAAAGGAGGGGAGCCCCATGCCTTGCTGGTTGCTGCTGCCTGCTGTCCTGGAGAGGAGGAGGATCTGCGGGAGAGTTGAGAAGCCGCAGGAGAGGAGGGCGAGGAGGATCTGCGAGAGAGGAGGGGGAGGATCTGCCTGAGAGGAGGGGGAGAAGCTGCCGGAGAGGAGGGAGAGAAGCTGCCGGAGAGGAGGGGGAAGAGGGGGGAACCATACCTTGCTGGTTGCTGCTGTGACCTATGCTGGAGAGGAGAGGAACGGGGTGCATGAGATTGGGGGACGAGCTGCTGGAGAGCTGCCAAAGAGGAGGGGGAGAGGCTGCCGGAGAGGAGAAGGATCTGGGATTTGCTCTAGCCGCCGCCTAATCTCCAGAGAGAAGAGACCCCTCTCCCTATCGTTCTGGATCTGGTTTGCTCTATTTGTTTGGATTCTTTCTACCCCCCCTTGTACCTGTTACCACGCGAGGGGATCTTTCCTGCTCTGTGTTCCCACGTGAGGGGGGGGGGGGGGGGGGTCCCGCATGAATCTCTCTTTCCCCTGCCTGAGGCGTCTGCTTTTGCCTAAGGCGAGCAGGGGGGCGCCTAGGCCGACGATCTGGATGCTCTAAAGACTAAGGCGGACGCCTTACTCTAGTTTGTAAGGCGAGCTCGACGCCTTGGCTCCTGAGCGCTCTGACACCTAAGCAACGCCCTAGGGACGCCTTAAAAACAATGACTGCAGGGACATGAGCCATGATTATCTGACTATTCTATGCAAGAAACAATATGTCTTCTTATGCAATAAAGCAAACTATACAGATTTGAGTAATTTATAACTATACCAATATAAAAAGACCCAAAGGGGTAGATCCAACTAATCTCGGCCATCAAATAATGCCAATCCAACGACCTAAATTACTCCAACGGTGAGCAAACATGTTTAGCATGCAATTAATATCAAACCAAATATCAACGTCAACACTAAGCACATAATTAACGCCCAAATAATATCCTACCTAATATGTGTGTGCAATTAATATACTGCCTAATATTGACGTGCATTATATGTATACATTTACTAGTGAGCTCAAGAAAACAAGTGTAATGATGAGAAGCAGCAAAATTATTAGGTCAGTGTACATGCTACAGCATATTAATAGACCTTTTCAAAATAGGGTGACAAAAAGTCACAATCCATGATAAACTAAATATCATGGAAAATGCATAAAGAGTGTGTTTGTTACTTTGGTTTTAGCACAAGACTCACTCAGAAATTTGGCCATGGTTTTCCTCGCCCATGGTTTGGCCGATGGCAAGAAAAATGAACTAGAGTGGGCAAAGGAGCATGGGCATGGCAAAACATTGAAGGATGCAACCAAACACAAAAAGTTGCGGTCATGGCCAAAAAATCGGTAAAGTATATTTTGAATACAGACCAAACAATCGCCTAAATCCAAATTGATTACCTGCACAGGGGCATATGCTGTTGGGCCTGGCACAGGAGGAGGTGAAGCTATTGGTACCGGCGGCGCAGGATAGCCAACATAAGGATTATAAGGAGGTGGAGCTGCCATATAACTGAAGAACACCCAAAAACAACCATTATAGAAGACCAAAAACAATCATTATGGAAGACTGATGAAAGCATATAATCAGTTGGCAGAAAGAGCATAAACATACAAAAATTACCCTGCAGTTCCCCACATGGAAACAGCTGGTGGGGGTGGGTGGAATGGAGGAGGAGCATACGGAGAATGAGTATAGTCTCCACCAGTTCGCAAGCGTTTACTTTGGTCCATGGAATTTGCATCAGCTCCCACACCTAACATAGGTTTTAAATTGTTTCAACTTTCAACATGTTATTCATATGCAAATACCAAAACCTAGCAGTTGGTGTAACTAATAATTGAAAAAGATAGAATGGACTGAGATGATATCAACTTTCTAGCTGAGTTTTTGCATCAAGGTTTAGCCGTGCAATCGGAAACTTCCAAAATCAAACCACCTTATTAGGTACAAAATTCAAAGTTTGTTCCCATTAAAAAGAACATGCAAATGGACATATCAAATTGGTATAGTACATTGAAGCTCCAACAGGCTCTGTGAGTTCTTTCTTCCATGATGAACTGTCAGCACCAGTCCTACATTATATCGTTCCTGCTTTTTTAGCGGGGAAAGACCGAGGAGAAAGAGGACTCAGCAGCAAGAGGCGTGTACCATGAGAGGAGCATAGAGGTCAAGTAGCTTCAAATAATAGGTCGCAACGTTATGTGTAGCAACATGAATAAGAAAAGACACAACGGGGCATAACTTTTTATAAGAAAAAAACTAGTTGCCTGCAAATGGCCACAATTCCTCGTTAGTTAGCAACTTAGCATTTCGTTTAGGTTTTGACAAATGATGGGCAGAGACATCTTCCACCACACAACCGTAGGAAATAATTCTTGTATGCTAGCACGCAAAGCATCGCTAGTTAGCTCCCACTCTACATTTAAACCACGGTTAACACATAACGCTAGCTCAAATTCACCCTATAGACTCTGCAACCCCAAAAGTGTATTTCTCCATCTAATGATCGACACATTATGCAACAGCGAGAAGAAAGAGTGAAAGAGGCATGGACAAAACGGACCTCTTTTGATGAATAGGTTCTTCTTGGCCATCTCGATGTGCAGCGCCGACTTGGTCTCCGCATCGAAGACCAGATCCTGCAGACAGAGCCTCCGGTCACATCCATCCAATAAAAAGAAATGCACGGCATCGATATAACAAGCCCTTACAAAACCGAACCTGCAGCGCGGCCTTTGCGGCGATGGCGTGGTGGGCGTAAGAGAAGAGTGCGAACCCCATGGGCTGGTCGCCCTTGAAGTTGATCTGGGAAGCTTCGAATCCCGGCAGCCAGCGCAGCAGGTTATGCAGCTCCCGCTCCTTGACGTCGACGGGGAGCCCCGTGATGAAGATGGTGCGGACCTCGTCAGAGCCGGGGCGGGCGGGGGCATCGGGTGCACCGGGCATGGGGGGAGGCGGTGGGACGGCGGGAGGCGCGGGCACCGCCGCTGCGGGCGGCCACTGCTGGTGAAACGGGTGGATGCCGGCGCCAGCCATGGAGACGGCACGAACCCTAACCGGGGGCGGGGGAGATTGGGTTGTGGGGGCTTGGCAGAGCAGAGCAGAGCAGATTTTGATTTTTTACTCTCTCGCCGTTCCACAATAAGTACAATGTAGTGTGTTCCGCTCATACATTTTTGTTTTCTTATCGGTTTATTTTCGTCTCATGTCCCATCATCATTTCCTTACATTGTTTTTTTATCATCCCATTAAAAACTTTCTAATTCCCCTCGTTCGTTTTTGTAAGATGTTTCACACAGCTTGGTTTTAAACTATTCAGTACATTGTTTAAATATGCTAAAACGTCTTATTGTTATAAGTGAATAGAGGGAGTAACATTTTGTAACTTTCCTAACATGCCGACAACAATAACACATTACCAAATAATAAAATTGATTTCATGCATGTTTTCTAAAACTAACATTTTTCTAACATACAAAAGATCTTCCATCAAAACAAATAACATATTTTAAGAAAAAAATCACCTCCACTCTTTCCTTGTAAACCAACATTTTCTTAACATACAAATCATCTCCCTTCGATACAATTTGTTTTTGGAAATAATCTTTACTCCTAAATGCTTAGTTGGTTGAATAGTATCCACGGGTTTTTCGTCTCCCACTTTCGCATGGGTTTTTTTGGTCTCTCCTCCCATCACCCCCACTTCGTTCATCGTTTTTTTCTCTCCACCATTTATTACAAATCAGGACTTTACTAACGTATAATAAATCACGAGTTATTCAAATCGATCGATCCCTCTTATTAATGCAATTTGTTTAACGAAACAAATAACAGATTTTTAGGAAACAAATAATAGATTTTAATCTAACTTTTCTAAGTTATCTAAATTAATCGATCCCTCTCATTAGTGCAATTTATTTTAGGAAAGAAATAACAGATTTTTAGGAAAGAAATAACGAATTTTAAGGATATTGACATCTAAATCATGACAAACAAATCTCCTTCCTACTGGATTTTCTCCCTCCTATTAAAACACACATATCTACTTCTAATTGGGGAGTCCTTAGTAGTTTTGTTAGGACTCCTCCCGATCCCCTCTCCATCAATGGCCCTCCCATCGAACGCTCCTCCCCCACGTGCCCGGTTTTTATTTCTACTATTTTTTACAACTAAAAAGATCCGTAGCCCACTAATTTTTATTCAACCGGGGAGGAAATCATGTTATTTTCCTTCTTTACATAACGTCAGATTCTTTTCCTTTTTCACATAACATGTATTCCATGTATAGCAGAAATCGTATCACTTCCTCTGCCCCCGGCATCTCTCATGTGACAGAAACCCTAACATAACTGATCCAGGCAACCTTTTTCCCCCGCCCCCGTGTCGTCGCCTCGTGCTTCCACCTCGCGCCCGGCTCCTCAACCAACGACGATGATGAAGGAACTGCAAACAGGATGGCGAGAGCGGGGTGTCCCAAGCAGCCTCTCGCCACCAACCTACCACGGGGACGGTCAGAGGGAGCAAGCTCCGCCTGCGACGGCAACTGCAACGGCGACCGCAAGGGCAACCCCTTCACCCGGTACGTCTGCCGCCCTTCCGCCTCCAACGGCCATACCGAGGAGCCCCTCCAAACCTCGCGCCTCCCCTGCTCGGACCTGCCTCTTCTCCCTACAACGCGTAGCCCAATGACGTGCTAGTTGTACATGTTTGTGTCGTCCATATCTATCTACCCTTACATCATGCATATGGGTAAGTTTGTAACCGCGATGACCTGAATTAATATGTTACGGATTTCAGCAAAAGTTGTGAACATGGTCTGACTCTTGAAGTTAATAATGCCGAACGAAAAATGAGTCACATGTTAAGATCGTATAATCTATTTGTGTCGTGTTATGTAGGTTTTTCTAGCTCTTGAAAAATAAGGCATCACGTTCTTAAATAAGGCATCATATTACCATGCTACCATGACATGCTTTAGCCAGGTATGCTGTTAATATTGCTTGTCCTTCGTCCACTTCTCGTCTAAAGTTTTTTTTTTGGCTGTTTTGACAATTCTCGCCAATGCTTTGATATGAACATTGGGGCACTAAAGTAGAATAAGCCATGATAATGCTTATATATTTCAGGTTTTCGTTTATGCATCGCATGAACTTGTTCGGTTCTGAAGATTCCGACAGTGTATAGTGTTGACTTCAGTTTAGTTCACGCTTTTTTGCAGTTGAGAAATCGGGATGAGAGGAAGAGAGTCGAAGCATGGAATATGGTCGAGCAAAACAAAACAAAATGAAAAGATCCAGATGGTTAAGAATAGAACATATGAGAAAGATGTAAGTGTTTTATGCAACATGTTGAGACCAATGCCCCACGACATAGACATCTTAATCGTATATGTATTTATATATTTGTATTATTTTTCATAACAACACATGTGCAATTCACTCATCCGGATATACTTTTTTCAGCTTACCTCACGATGATAAATATGTTCGTCTGGAATTTGTGTACTGTTGTTTTTTGTTGTAATAGTCATGAGTCACATGCGACGTGTACAGTGTGAATTGTAATGTCCCTTGCCTTTGTTTTTTTGGAAGGTTTCTATGCATGTGTGTCTCTTTCCATGCTATAAAATAAGCATTTTTTATTTGTTATGTTGTACGAATGTGCCATTTACAAAGGTGGTAAGTTTGAATCCATATCATATAGGCAAAGATGGTGTGGGGAGTTTGAATTGGTATGGACAAAAGGCAGAGGTTGTGAATGGGAGAAGGGGGAGGAGGAGAAGAGTGTTTAATGGTAAGGAAAGTCAACTATGTTGTGTGATGTGCATGAGGATCACAAGATTATATGTTAGACATGATTTATGTTGAACTACTTAAATTGTATGCTCCCGAGCTACGAGAGGGTGACGAAGAGCACTATAAAGAGGAGGAAGGGCGGTATAAAGAGGACAAATAGCAGTATAAATTGTATGCTCCTGAGCTCCAGGTTAAAATGCCAAACTACCAAACTGTTATGGCTTCTTATATTTTAGCAATGACCTTATCGTGACACATGCTAGGGTTATCAAATTTGTATGATTCGTATGCTCAAAATCTCAGTTTGATAGGAAAAATATCATCAGCTACCATGCATTTGTTTTTATGTATAGGAATGTTGATTTATACATACTTTAGGAGAATGAAATAAAAAGCACGAAGAAATCTCATCATAAAGTCTCGGCTCTGATTCACTCTCATATAAGATGTTATTATTGTCCCCTCTGATCATACACATAATTTACTACTGAAAAACTTATGTTGTAGTTTAAAGACATTGATTCTTTACCCTACCATTGTGATAACAAATTTATTTTTGTGTCATATATTAATTGTTCAGGAAAATGACTCGCTATGAATTAGTTATTCAATCATAAAATGATCGTTTGCATGTTATAGGCCTTTCTCACGAAATCTTGTACATGTAATAGTTTCACGAGAATAAGTCAATGTCATTAAAAGACTAAAGCTCTTTTCCTAATACACTGAGAGTTCTGTATGGAAAGTTTTTGCAAAATCTCTGCTCCATTGAATCATTTGATGCGCTTGTTCATGGTGTTTTGATTTCAAGCTATTTTGTATGACCCATATGTTCAAATAAATAAGGAGAGGGCTTAATTGGTTGGAAGCTCGGATTGATGTTCCTTTTTAGGAGAGTTATTCTTGTTTGACTTTGCATATCTTAGTGTTAGTTACAAGCACAAACTTAATGCACGGCCCAATGTAGCTCGACACGAGAACCACAAACTGAACACAAATTTATTTTGCTTGCAGATGCCTTGGAGGCGCTTTTAATGGAGAGCCGCCCATGGAAATTTTATTGAGGTGGCTAGGTGGAAATAAAGAGTGGGTGGTGAATGTTTATGACACCAAAAACCATTCAGAAAGCATCACATGAACTTGCAGGGGGGGTATGTGTGGGTTGGTATCTGATCTTGTGTTTTTTTACATCTTTGTAATTTTTGTTCCACAATTGTTAGATGGGATACGATCGTACTTGATGTCAGACATCTAAACATGTACATGTACTTGCAGTTATGCACTTGTCGTATCCCTCTATAAAACAATGTGGTTTCAATGCTCAAAAGTCACAACCAGTGTTTAAGATGACAAAATATATTTCCCCCTGCCACTTTATGAAAACATTAATCAACATGTGAAGTCTATCTATATCAGAGTGTAGAAAAAAATAACACATCATCCTAAAAACACTAGGTTTCTGAAGTAGATGATTATAGTTTTAATAGCTATTTGTACGCTCTTTCAAGAATTAAAGTTACTCGCCGATTTTAATGGTTCATTTTCTGTTTATTCTAATGATAAATTGTTGCTATCCTGCAAGATCTCTCCATTGTTCATTGGTTCTTGTGGCAACCTTTACTTGTTTTATTCGTAGTTGAAGTTTTTACTTATAATTTATGCAAAATAGATCTGGATCATTTTCACAAAAAAGGAAGCAATAGTTCTAATTTTATACATAACTATGTTATATTTGTTTGCTTTTTGTACAAGCAAAAAATCTTTTAAATGGATGTTGTGATTAGAATTATGACAACATCAATGTTCATCATTACTAGTTTTGGACTTAAATATATCCATGTCTAAACTAAAATAATGTATACAAGCAAATTACTATAGTTTGACTTTTGTGTCTTTCATGGATATGTGGTGAAGTATAGTTACCTTAGTACTATGTTGCTTTCTAAATGTCTTCTCATGGCCTTATTAAAGATTTCCGTTTCTATGGTTTTAAATACAAGATGATATATTTATAGAATATTTCATATTTTTCCCTCCTATAAGGCTATAACTTCAAATTCAAGCCCATGTAGAGGCGAGAGTGACCACGGGAAAGAGATGAAGAACATCAATAACCTCTTGCCGTGCTTATCCTCATCTCCTCCACTGCCACCAACATCAACAATGGCCCACCTCCCAGGACTGTTGGCAACACACTCGAGATCAAGAGAGAGTGAGGGAGGCAGAGGGGAAAGAGACCGAGGGAGGGGGGAGGAGGGAGGGAGAGGGGGAGGGACCGAGGGAGGGAGGGAGCAAGAGATATCTTGCAGGTATAGATTGGTGAGACAACCATGTTCTGAAATATAAATATGATTTTTTGGTAAGTCGCCATTGTGTTTGTTGCCAATCTACCAGAAACCATAACTTTCATGTCGAATGTGTTGTAGTAATGTTCTTCATTAAATATGTTTTTAGATATTTATATTTTTATATGGTTTTAAATTTATCCATTCACATATCTAGCTGAGAAGAATTTTTAGTTGGGAGAAGGAAGAAAAGAAGAGTACTTCAACGATAACAAAGAAGTAGTCAATGAAGCCCATTGCAAGGATCAAACCCTCCCATCGCTCTATATGTATAGATTGTCAAATTGCCTTTTTGTTATCCATTTACATTGAGTGTAGGGGACTTCAATAATTATCCGATTGTCTGTGTGCTATCTTTTGTCTACATTTAAAATTTAACATACATTTTGTTATATAACATCAGCAAAATAATTTAAAATCCCGTGACAACGCGCGGGCATTATACTAGTACTCAGTTGGTAAAACACACGGGCATTATACTAGTACTCAATTGGTAAAATTGCATTCGTGGTTTATTTTTGTTTGATTTATTTTCATCTCAGGTTTCAACATCATCTCCTCACATTGGTTTTTCCATCATCCCATTAAAAAAGTTCTTAACATTCTTAAACTTTCCTAATGAGACACATTATAAACGGGCAGACAACAATAGCGCACTGGAAAATAATAAAATCAATTTCACCCATGTTTTCTAAAACCAACACTTTCCTAAAAACAAAAGATCTCCCACCAATGCAATTTGTTTTAGTAAACAAATAACATATTTTAAGGGGGGAAATCCTCTCCACTCTTTCCTTGTAAATCAACACTTACCTAACATACAACTGATCTTCCATCAACACAATTTGTTTTAGGAAAATAAATAATATAGTTTAACTTGATTGACTAAAAGCGGACTAAATATGTTAGTAAAGTGCTCGTTTGGTTGGTTCGCACTTAGCCATTAATGTGGAAATACTTTGAAAGCCGAGTGCCGAATCAATTTGTAAACCAATTAATTAGGTCCATTTAAATAGGGATCTCTATGAGTGAGTGGTCGGTCGGTGTAGTTTTGTTAGTCGCTCCATTTTACGAAGGACGTCATACTCCCGTTGATCCTTTTCTCTACCCTTAAATGCTCAGTTGGTAGGATTGCATCCACAATTTTTTTGTCCAGTTTATATTCGTCTGGTCTATTTTCACTTCACGTCCCACCATAATCTTCTCACATTGGGGCTTTCACCATCCATTAAAAACATTCCTAACAATTTTCAAATTTCCTACCGAGACATGTTACAAACAGACAGACAACAGTAGCACATTACCAAGTAATCTCTACTTATAAATGCTACGTTGGTTGAATAGCATCCACGGGTTTTTTTCTTCCACTTTCGTATGGTTTTTGGTCTCTCCTCCCTCCACCCCCACCTGGCCCACCGTTTTATTTTTCTCTCCACTCTTTATTAAAAATCAGGACTTTCCTAACGTTTAATAAATCATGAATCTAACTTTCTTAAGTTATTCAAATCAACCGATCCCTCTTATTAATGTAATTTGTTTTAGGAAACAAATAATAGATTTTAATCTAACTTTCTTAACTTATCCAATCAACTAATCCCTCTCATTAGTGTAATTTATTTTAGGAAACAAAAAAACATATTTTCAGGAAACAAAATAATGGATTTTTATGGATATTAACATCTAAATCATGACAAACAAATCCTCTTTCTACTGCATTTTTATTAGCGAACACAATCTCCAAGCAAACGAACAAATATCAACACTTTCCTTCTAATCATTACTTCCCTTCTAATCAAAACTTTCCACATACAACTCTTTGTATGAGCGAGTCTCATCCACCGGCATTTTGGGGATTTTTTTCGGTCGCCGCGATTTATGGACGCAACATTTGGGTGCCTCATTGATTTGGTGTGTGGATTTGTTGGTGGTGTGGTAGGATGACTGGCCATTTGGATGTCGGTGATGTTGTTCACGGAGGGCCCGAACCTTGGATCGAGATGCGCTCAAGTTGTTGCGGGAGGTGAGCAGACAGCAACGGCCTCATGACATCGTTGGAGAAGTTCACGAGTGGTCACATGCCCCACGCATCGGTGCCGCTTCACATCACAGACGGAAGCCCCTCCACGGCCTCCAGCGTGGACAAGTGCTCAAACGACAAGGAGGTCGAGGTTTATAGCTGCGGTAGGTACTCCGTCGTAGGCCTTGCTCGGACGTCGCACAACCGTGCCCCTATGCCGGTACGACAACATCCCCGGACAACAAAACTACTACTCCACCGACGGCTACTCAGATCTGAGCTCGTCAAGGGAGACGGTGTTGCCAGGGAGAAGGCGCGACGACAACATGCATGTGTTGTACATCGGAGGAAGAGTACTCGGACTCTGTGTAGCCTTCAAGGGTGAGTATGCATCTGATTACTCCCATACTGGTTCAGTCTAAAGAGAAGAGAACAATGTGATTCCTAAGGCTTGTACGACATCCAAGCCGTCAAGTTCGACCATGTCCCTACTAGAGGCGATGTCAAATCTTCTCATGGTTAGTTTTCTGTGCTAATTCATAAAATATTCTCATCTTTTTACTCCCTGCGTCATCCTTTACCATAGATAGCATTTTTCTTGAGATACACAATCGTTTGTCTTTGTGTGTAACATGAAGGTTAATATGCCCGTGATAGATAATCTTGCACTTGCGCTAGGCATTAAAATTGTTCAGCATAGAGATATTGCAATTATTATCTATTCATCGAACAAACCTTGTCCATGTGCTACTATGAAGATAGACAAGCCCTTTATTGGTAATCCTTGGTTTCAACTGAGAGGTAATAACCTTTAAAAAAATAAAGAGGTAATACTAAGAAAATTTATCCGTACATAAGTTGCTGCTCCTTGCAATTTAGAGAAGCGTTCTTCTAGGTAGGAAGGCATGGGAAAAAAATGGTCAGTATGCAGCTCTTTAGGAAGGGATGGCATCGATCCAGCAGCAATAGCATCAATCGGGATGAATTCAACCAGTGTGATGAGTTATCGATGACATAATATGGTTATGATGTGGATTGATGGTGGTACTCTAGCGTTAACCAAACTCCGGCTCATTCGGTTTAGGTCACTATTCATCATTTTTACTGCTACGTACTCCTAATTGGATTATACTTGGTGCATAAAATTAACGTGAGCAAGAAACTCCTTTTATTTGTTTGGGTAGGGGGCTTAGTTTGTTGGGATGATTAGTCTTGGACATCATATTTCAAAAAATATTCTTTGGTGGATTTTGTAAATGTCATGGATAACAAGCCGGTGAGAGTTGATAGTTTAGTTAGACCCTATCACTTATATTATGCGGCATATGTGGATGGGGGTTGGTGGTGGTCTGTTTAGTTATCACTGTCTACGCGGAATAATTACTTTACTTTACAAATGTGGTAAATTGCATTTCATTATAGATGGTTGTGCAACAAATTGAATGAGTGAGCGGTTCATGCATATATTTTTCATCAAGTCATACATTTTTTAGTTAGGATGGAAGGGTAAATGCATTGGTTGGTTGCTTCAAGAGTTAATAACGGATATCATCATTTTTTTGTTTTGTTAATGCAAGACACTCAACTATACGTTGCAATGTGGTAATGTCTCATGAGATATCGGACGATGAAGACCACATATTTTCGAATGCCCTTGTAGAAACGATTGCCCAGACTTGATCCAGTTGTCCCGCACATGAATGGAAACATCTTATCCCTAGAAATACGAGCATGGAATGAATGGCAGCATCTCCTATGGATACTTCGCTGGCTAGAAGAAGATGAAGACGCCATTGGTGTGGTGAATGGAGTTGTGTGTAGTTGTGGATATTTTGGTTTGGTGGCATATGGAGGAAGACGACTGCGACACTTGTTAAGTGGGGTTGGGTGAGGGGCGCGATGGTCATGGCCACTCCGCCCACCGGTGCTCTAGATCCGTCCTTGAGATCCGGCCATGGTAGAGGAAGGCAATGTGGCGGAGGACGGCGAGGCCAACCCTGGCGGATGGTGGTGAAGCCGGTTTGTTACAGCGGATAGGAGGAAGCCGAAGAGGTAGGAGGGGGCCGCGACCACAACAGTCATTGTCCCCTACACCGCATGCGTCACCGGCGTTGCCCACAACGACTTCTTCTACCGCGTCTACCTCCTTGTACCCACCCCAAGGTCAACCTCTAGCTTTAATCCCTCCTCCCCAAGTGTGAATCGAGAGGTCGATGCATTATAAGAGGGGTTTGGTTTGCTCAACGATTGGATTATTTTCTCTGCACTTCTGCCTATGCCAAGTTATGTGAATCTCGTGGGTGATCTAGACGATCAATCACTTTAGCATCCACTTTTGGTTTCAGAGATCAACCCGTGAGTGTAGTACCTGAATACATGTATTTTCTTCCAAAAGATTGACAAATTGTTTTAAATCGGTTCATGGTTTTTCACACCATTGCAACATATGTGCCACATGTCAGTGTCCTATATGGGGATCTATAACAGACGAGGAGAAGGAAGCAACAAGGAATAAGGTAGAGGAGATGGACACCTGATCTGCAAGTTCCTGAATTTCAATGAATATTGCATCCTGTTGTGTTAATATTGGGTGCAGCAATTTCACAACTCCGAGAAGAGCTTTTGCGGTAGGGTGTCACCCGCGGGATCACTTGCATCAACCTCTCTCCGATCGTCATCCCGAGGATGCGCGACCGACTGGTGGAGCAGGGCACAAGTGATAAGTTCACTGATTTGGTCGACTCACTGTTCCCTTCAATTGTCCACGCAATGTTGCCCATTGTTTCTAGGTTGTTAATTCATTAGGCCCCTTATTGCGGGCTACATAGCTCTTCATCTCATCTGCCTTCTTAGAAGAAACCTTGTACTGAAAGTACGCAATTCTTTGTTTACATTTTATTTGTTTCTTCCTATTGCATGTACGATTTGCTTCAGAGATATTATGACTACTTGCATTAATTTTAGATCCTACTTGCACGGTTGCCTATAGTTTGTGTTGAGAAACATCTGCTAATTAATTCTACATTAATACTTGCAAGTTCTATTTGCCGAGTGACATGATAGCTTTAGGCCTTTAGTTGTACAAAACTGCCGAAGTAGGTGACAACCACCTGCAACTCAATCCTTGTTTTACTCGACATTGACAAGCTAAAGTAAATGCGTAGCCAAGATCAATTAGTGTAAGCCTTTTACTGACTAAGAGTGAGGGGTTGTACAAGTAACAATACTGCACTATGAGTATGCCCTTAGTTAGCTCTGATTTGCCCTTTTGTGTAACACTAGCTTATAGAAGGATGAATGGTGGCAAACAGAATTACCTCACTAGTCAGTAGTCAGCATCACTATCTGAGATTGCACATTTAGGACCATGGTGGCACACAGAAAAGAAAGTTTGGTCTGAAACAAATTGCCAAATGCTAGGATCAACATTTCTTTTCTAGAGCATCTCTTTCTATAGAAAGTTGTTGTCGAGAACTTAATTGATGTGTTCCTTTTTTAAGAAACTCAATATAGACCTTGATAGATAGAATATAATGTTTTAGCATAGTGTATTTTTAAGGTACAAGCCATTCATAATTATTGGTAGTAACATGTGTGTATGTGTATTTTAAACTTACCGATGATAATAATCTTTCATAAATATAGGGGTATGCAGATAATTTTTTCTTTCTTCACCCCATTGACAACGGGATAACATAGTGTTACACAATTTATCAACGGGGATAGAGACTCTTCTCCGATGATGTACACCAACTCTAATGTGATACAGGATCATGGTGGTCGATGGATTTTGCACCCGGTAGTAGACTAAGAAAGGAACATTATTTGTGTAACACAATGATACTCATAGCACCCCTGCACTATGTGAGATTTAGAAGGTATTCAAATTAGTGTTTGTTGATAACTACAATTTTCTTTTGTTCGACTTCCATATAATTCTATCCCTATCAATGTACTAATCCTTTGTTCTTTGATGTGCTCTTGGTACTGTCGGCGGATGCATCCATGTGCTAATCTGCTCGCATCAAGCAGACGGAGCCAAACGACTTGCGAGCGCCAGTCGTTTAGTGGACAACAACACCAAGTTTGTTAATTACTCAGCAAGTCATAGATTGATCTCTTTTTTGATTGTTTTACAGTGGCTTATCAGGCCTGCCACACAATCACAGATTTATCTTTTGATTTATGCCGGATAGAAACACCCTTTCTAAAGTTTTCTAGGGGTTGCACTATCTTTTGATTTATGCCGGGTAGAAACACCCTTACTAAAGTTTTCTAGGGGTTGCACTGATGCATAGCAATGGAAATTTCAGGAGTCAGTAGCATATATTCACAAAATTCCTTGAACATTTGGTCCACATTATTTTTTTGTTATATTGTGTCTAACTAAGCATGGATGTAGGTGGAAGTGGACATGTCAGCCGTTGATGTCTACTACACAACCTTCTTGTAGACTCGTGTTGGGCCTCCAAGCGCGGAATTTTGTAGGACAATGGAAATTTTTCCTTAAGTGGATGACCTAAGGTTTATCAATCCCTGAGAGGTGTAGGATGAAGATGGTCTCTCTCAAGCAACCCTGCAACCAAATAACAAAGAGTCTCTTGTGTCCCCAACATACCCAATACAATGGTAAATTGTATAGGTGCACTAGTTCAGTGAAGAGATGGTGATACAAGTATAATATGGATGGTAGATATAGGTTTTTGTAATCTGGAAATATAAAAACATCAAGGTCACAAATAGTAAACAGCGAGCAAAACGTTGTATAAATGCTTGGAAACAAGGCCTAGGGTCCATACTTTCACTAGTGCAATTTCTCTTAACAATATTGACATAATTGAATCATATATAAATACCTCTAGTGCGATAAAGAGTTCACTCGAAAGTCACAAATATCGGAGAACAAACGTAGAAATTATTATAGGGTACAAAACCTCCTTAAAGTTATCTTTTCTGATCAATCTTATGAGCTATCCCTATAAGTGTCACGAACAGCCCTAGAGTTCGTATTAAGATAACACCTTAAGATACACATCAACCAAAACCCTAATGTCACCTAGATAATCCAATGTCATCACAAGTACCCGTGGGCTTGATTATATGACATGCATCACACAATTTCAGATTTATTAATCCAACACAAAGAACTTTATAGAGTACCTCAAAGTTTCCATCGAAACGTCAAGATAAGAATGTGTGCCAACCCCTATGCATAGATTCCCAAGGTCACGGAATCCACAAGTTGATCACCTAAACATACATCAAGTGGATCAATAGAACATCCCATTGTCACCACACATATCCCATCGCAAGAAATACATCAAGTGTTCTCAAATCCTTAAAGGCTCAATCTGATAAGTAAACTTCAAAGGGAAAACTCTATTCATCACAACTAGATAGAGAGGGGAAACACTCCATATGATTCAATCTATACCAACAAAGCTCGCAATACATCAAGATTGTGCCAACTCAAGAACACGAGAGAGAGAGAGAGATCAAACACATAGCTACTGGTACATACCCTCAGCCCCGAGGGTGAACTACTCCCTTCTCGTCATGGAGAGCGTCGGGATGATGAAGATGGACTCCAGTGATGGTTTCCCCCTCCGGCAGGGTGCCAGAACAGGCTCCCGATTGGTTTTTCATGGTTTTGGAGGTTTACGGCGGCGGAACTCCCGATCTAGGTTCTCCGTTGGGTTTTTAGTGTTTATAGGAAATTATGGCGGTGGAAATAAGTCCAGATGGGCCACGAGGGAGTCACAAGCTTGTAGGGCGCGACTAGAGGGGGTGGTCACGCCCCTGAGGCTTGTGACTACCTCTTGGGTCTTCTGGCCCAACTCCAATGCTCCGTGGGTCTCTTCTGGTCCAAAAAATCATCGTAAAATTTTATTCCGTTTGGACTCCGTTTGATATTCCTTTTCTGTAAAACTCAAAAACAAGGAAAAAAATAAGAACTTGCACTAGGCTCTAGGTTAATGGGTTAGTCCCAAAAATAATATAAAGTTGTAGTAAAATGATTGTAAAACACCCAAGAATGATAATATAGTAGCATGAAAGAAGCAAAAATTATAGATACATTGGAGACGTATCAGCATCCCCAAGCTTAATTCTTGCTCGTCCTCGAGTAGGTAAATAACAAAAACAATTTTTCTAATGTGGAATGCTGCATAATATATTTATCAATGTAATATTGTTTATTGTGGCATGAATATTCGAATCCGTATGATTCAAAACAATAGTCTAATATTGACATAAAAACAGTAATACTTTGAGCACACCAACAAGGTAGTCGTATCCTTTAGAAATAACATGGCCTTAGAAAGTTATCCCTACAAAATCATATGGTCTGGCTTTGCTCCATCTTCCCCATGCAAAATATCTAAATCATGCACAACCCGATGAACAAGTCAAGCAATTGTTTCATACTTTTAGTGTTTTCAAACCTTTTCAACTTTCACGCAATACATGAGCATGAGCCATGGATATAGCATTATAGGTGGAATAGAATATGGAGGAGGTTCAAGGAGAAAAAAGAGAAGATAGTCTCACATCAACTATTCATATCAACGGGCTATAGAGATGCCCATCAATAGATATCAATGTGAGTGAGTAGGGATTGTCATGCAACAAATGCACTTAGAGCTATAAGTGTATAAAAGCTTAAAAGAAAAACTAAGTGGTCGTGCAAAATGAATATCCACTAGTTATATGAAAGTGACAAAATAAGAGAATCTCTATTATGAAGATCATGGTGCTACTTTGAAGCACAAGTGTGGAAAAAGGTAGTAGCAATTGTCCCTTATCTCTTTCTCTCATTTTTTTATTTTTTTCCTTTTTTATTTTGGTGGGCTTCTCTGGCCTCTTTTTTTTGTTTGGGCTTCGTTGGCCTTTTTTACTTTTTGTAAAGTCCGGATACTCATCCCAACCTGTGAGGGAGTCATGGCCTCCATCATCCTTTTCTCTCACAGGACAATGCTTTATTAATGAAAAATCATCACACTTTTATTTACTTATATCTCAAAGAAAAAAGAAATTACAACTCGATTCCTATGACAAGATATGACTCTATATGCAATATAAAGTGATGATGCAAGTCATAGAAAAAACTGCATGGTGGAAGTTGCATGGCAATATATCTCGAAATGGCTATGAAAATGCCATAAAAGGTAGGTATGGTGACTGTTTTGAGGAATATATGGTGGTTGTTTTGAGGAAGGAGGGTTTGGTGTACAGGCAAAAGTTGCACGATACTAGAAAGGCTAGCAAAGGTGGAAGGGTGAGAGTGCGTATAATCCATGGACTCAACATTAGTCATAAAGAACTCACATAATTATTCCAAAAGTCTATTAGTTATCAAACAAAGCATTAGACGCATGCTCCCAAGGGAGAGTTTGGTAGGAGTTAACCATCGCACGCTCCCGACCCTCACACAAAGGTCGACAATCATTAAACAAATCATGCTCCGACTTCGTTACATAACGGTTCACCATACGTGCATGCTATGGGAATCACAAGCTTTAACACACGTATCTATTCCAATTCACAACTACTCACTAGCATGACTCTCATATTACCATCCCCATTATCTCAAAACTTTATGCAAGGAATCAAAGTTCTCATAGTTTTTAATGCACTTAATATGAAAGTTTTTATTATATCCCTCTTGTATGCCCATTATATTAGGACTAAACTCATAATCTAAAAAAATTACCATGTTGTTTTAAGAATCTCTCAAAATAATATAAGTGAGGTACGAGAGTTCAATAATTTCTATAAAATATAACACCACCATGCTCTAAAAAGATATAAGTGAAGCACTAGAGCAACATTGCCTAGCTCAAAATATATAAGTGAAGCACATAAGCAAATGACAAGCTACTCTCAAAGGATATGAGTAGTAAAACAATTAAGGAGATATGTGAGGAATCTCTCTTCCTTAATAAATATTTTAATATATTAAGTACTTTATTCAAAAACAAGCAAAAGAAAAAAAAGCACTCCAAGAATAGCACGCATCATGTGAACGGATAAAAATTTAGGCTCAACATAGGCTAACTGATAATTGTTGATGAAGAGAGGTGGGATGCGTAGCATACCCAAGCTTAGATGCTTGAGAGTTCTTGAAATATTTACTTGGGGCGCCTTGGGCATCCCCAAGCTTGAGCTTTTGTATCTTGTTCAATCATCTCATACCACGGTTTCACCTATTCTCAAAAACTTCATCCACACAAAACTCAAAAAGAACTCGTGAGATGGGTTAGTACACATAATAATAAATCAAATCTTTATGTACTGCCAAGACAAGTTTCATAATAATTTTCAAACATTAGGTACTGTATACTATCATTTACACAATTTATATCTATCAATATAGGCTATGGAAACTATAGGATAAGTCCATAACAAAACTATGATAGCAATCTACCCAAACAGAACAGTCTATAGAAATTTATGAAAACAATGTACTTATGTAACTCAAACAAGTATTAAATTTAGGAAATTCTATAAAATTTATATAACAACATTGTGTAAAAATTTCAGAAACTTTCCACGTTCCAATAAAATATGAAAATTCAAACACTACAACAGAAGTTTCTGTTTTTACACGACACACATCAAACATGCAATTCAAGCATCCTAAGGCAATTCTTGGAACTTTTTATTGAAAAACAAGATTATAAATAACACCTAAAATAAATTTAAAATATATAATGACGACCCAAGCAAAACACATATTGTGTGATGAATAAAAATATAGCTTAAAGTGAGATATACCGATAGTATTGAAGACGAAAGAAGGGATGCCTTCCGGGGCATCCCCAAGCTTAGACGCTTGAGTCTTCCTTGAATATTACCTTTGGGGTTCCTTAGTAATCCCCAAGCTTAGGTTCTTGTCACTCCTTATTCTTCTCATATCGGTGTCTCACCCAAAACTTGAAAACTTCAATCACACAAAACTTAACGGAACTTCATGAGAAAGGTTAGTATAATAAACAAAGATCATTCACTTTGGTACTGTCAAGACAAGATTCATAATTGTTCCCACATGATACCTACTGTATTACATCATTCCTACAATTTATATTACTCAATATAAGCTATAGGAACACTTGAAATAAGCAAACTATGCATGCAAAACAGAATCTGTCAAAAACAGAACAGTCTATAAAGATCTGAATGATCACCAAACTTACCTGACTCTAAAAATTCTGAAAAATTAGGAAAACTCAAGGAGTTTTCATATAAAGTTTGTGTGAAAATTTCAGAATTGTTTTACACTCCAGTAAAATCAGATAATTCATATACTGGACGCAAAACTTTCTGTTTTTGCAGAGAATCAAACAAGCAAGTATCCACACTATCCCAAAGACTTTACTTGGCACTTTATTGAAATAAAAGACACAAAACATGATTAATACAATAGATTAATCATGTGAACACACAAAAACAGAAAGTAAAAGTGTTGGGTTGTCTCCCAACAAGCGCTTTTCTTTAATGCCTTTTAGCTAGGCATGATGATTTCAATGATGCTCACATAGGAATAGTAATTGAAACATGCAAAAGGGCATCATGAATCTCATGACAAGCACATTAAGTATAACCCACTTCCTATGCATAGGTATTTTGCGTGCAAACAATTTATGGGAACAAGAATCATCTAGCATAGGAAGGAAAAACAAGCATAACTTCAAAACATTGAACACACAGAGAGAAAACTTGATATTATTACATTTCTTACAAGCATATGATCCTCCCTCATAATAATTTTCAGTAGCATCATGAAGAAATTCCACAATATAACCAGCACATAAATCATTATTTTTATGATGCACAAGCATAGAAAATTTGTCACTCTCCACATAACCAATTTTCTTCTCATTCATAATAGTGGGAGCAAACTCAATAAAGTAACTATCATGAGATACTTGATTGACATAACCACTTTGAATATTTAAATCATGATGAAAAGTTTCATGGTTGACATTAATATTTTATAGCATACACATCATCACAATAATCATCATATATAGGAGGCATGTCAAAATCATAATAGTTTTGCTCATCAAAACTTGGGGGACTAAAAATATCTTCTTTATCAAACATAGCATCCCCAAGCTCGTGGCTTTGATATAATTAGCATCATGAATATTTAGAGAATTCATACTAAAAACATTGCAATCATGCTCATCACTCAAAGATTTAGTGCCAAACATTTTAATAACTTCTTCTTCTAACACTTGAGCACAATTTTCCTTTCCATCATTTTCACGAAAGACATTATAAAGATGAAGCATATGAGGCAACATCAATTCCATTTTTGTAGTTTTATTTTATAAAACCAAACTAATGAAAAACAAGAAACTAAAAGATTTGATTGCATGATCTAAATATATACCTTCGAGCACTCACCTCCCCGGCAACGGCGCCAGAAAAGAGCTTGATGTCTACTACACAACCTTCTTCTTGTAGACTCGTGTTGGGCCTCCAAGCGCAGTGTTTTGTAGGACAATGACAATTTTTCCTCAAGTGGATGACCTAAGGTTTATCAATCCATGAGAGGTGTAGGATGAAGACGGTCTCTCTCAAGCAACCCTGCAACCAAATAACAAAGAGTCTCTTGTGTCCCCAACACACCCAATACAATGATAAATTGTATAGGTGCACTAGTTTGGTGAAGAAATGGTGATACAAGTGTAATATGGATGGTAGATATAGGTTTTTGTAATCTGAAAATATAAAGACAACAAGGTAACAAATAGTAAACAGCGAGCAAAACGTTGTATAAATGCTTGGATACAAGGCCTTGGGCCCATACTTTCACTAGTGCAATTTCTCTCAACAATATTGACATAGTTGAATCATATGTAAATACCTCTCGTGCGACAAAGAGTTCACTCCAAAGTCACAAATATCGGAGAACAAACATAGAAATTATTGTAGGGTACGAAACCTCCTTAAAGTTATCTTTTCTAATCAATCTTATGAGCTATCCCTATAAGTGTCACGAACAACCCTAGAGTTCGTACTAAGATAATACCTTAAGATACACATCAACCAAAACCCTTATATCACCTAGATACTCCAATGTCACCACATGTACCCATGGGCTTGATTATACGATATGCATCACACAATTTCAGATTTATTAATTCAACACAAAGAACTTCAAAGAGTGCCTCGAAGTTTCTGCCGGAACGTCAAGATAAGAACGTGTGCCAACCCCTATGCATTGATTCCCAAGGTCACGGAACCCGCAAGTTGATCACCTAAACATACATCAAGTGGATCAATAGAATATCCCATTGTCACCACAGATATCCCATCGCAAGACATACATCAAGTGTTCTCAAATCCTTAAAGACTCAATCCGATAAGTAAACTTCAAAGGGAAAACTCTATTCATCACAACTAGATAGAGAGGGGAAACACGCCATATGATTCAATCTATATCAACAAAGCTCGCGGTACATCAAGATCGTGCCATCTCAAGAACATGAGAGAGAGAGAGATCAAACACATAGCTACTAGTACATACCCTCAGCCCCGAGGGTGAACTACTCCCTCCTCATCATGGAGAGCGTCGAGATGATGAAGATGGCCTCCGGTGATGGTTTCTCTCTCCAACAGGGTGCCGGAACGGGCTCCCGGTTGTTTTTTCGTGGCTCTGGAGGTTTGCGGCGGCGGAACTCCCGATCTAGGTTCTCCGTTGGGTTTTTTTTGGTATTTATAGGAAATTATGGCGGTGGAAATAAGTCCGTATGGGCCACGAGGGAGTCACAAGCCTACAGGGCGCGACCAGGGGGGTGGTCGTGCCCCCGAGGCTTGTGACTGCCTCGTGGGTCTTCTGGCCCAACTCCGATGCTTCGTGGGTCTCTTCTAGTCCAGAAAAATCATCGTAAAATTTTATTCCGTTTGGACTCCGTTTGATATTCCTTTTCTGTAAAACTCAAAAACAAGGAAAAAAACAGGAACTGGCAATGGGCTCTAGGTTAATAGGTTAGTCCCAAAATTAATATAAAGTTGTAGTAAAATGATTGTAAAACACCCAAGAATGATAATATAGCAGCATGAAACAAACAAAAATTATAGATACGTTGGAGACGTATGAGCCGTCACCACGGATGTATGGGTTGGGACCCAACCTTCGAGGACGTGGTAGGTATGCTGAAACTTATGAGGACATGTGAGCTGCACTGTGGCATGCGTGTTTTTCCTGATTTCTTTAGGTATGTGAAGTTGATTTAATATTCACTTATATGCCGAAATTTTGACATCGAAGAACCAATAGTAGAGTTATATGAAATTTCTTGCAAGTTATACCATTCTTTTTAGTACTGACTAATTCCCATGAGTACTAATGGTGAAATATTCAGGCCTAAGTATTTGATGAGATTCTTATCGTTGTCAATCTTCATGAATCTATTGAGGAGAACATTGCAATACTAATTGCTGCACCAGTGTTCTCATCCCAGGCTAGCAAGAAGAGAGTATGATTGTTCAATGATCACCATTGTAAGCTTTGTAAGAGCACATTTCTCCATGTGTGGTTTTGGGTAATTGATGACAATCCCTGTGGACTAATGGTTGCCTTAAGTTATATTCGAAGGATTTGTCCATAAGCACTTCTTGAAGTCCATCTATTGGTTTCAAGGAGTTTATATGGTGACCAAGGTGGTATTCAAGGTTTTATCCAAAGATTGGTCATAGAGAAGATAAGATACAAGGTTGATCAAGACTAAGTCAAAGAGTGAATCAAGTTGATCAACACACAAAGCGTACAAGATGTACCGAGAGGGATCAAGTGATCCCGTGGTATGGTAAGCATTGTCCATTACGCTTTGTGTACTAACCCATGTTCCCTGTGAGTGTTCTTTGTGGGGTTATGTATGTTTCCATGGGCTAGTATCAATAAGAAGATCCAATACAATCCATGAAGGATGACATCAAGTGGTGATCGTCATCAAGGTTGCGATGTGCAAGTTCAAGTGAAGCATTACAGAGAGATCATGTTTGCAGCTTGCCATTCATTGTGGTGACAATGGACTCTTGAAGATGTGCCGAAGAGTGGCTCACCCATAGTGGACTATGGGGGAGCAATCTCATCAAGCCGACGCAATCAAGAAAGGTGGTCCATCTTGAGGAATTCAACATCGTCATCATCTAGCTCAATTGGACTATGCGCAAGGCAAAGGTTTGACCTTGATAGGGTTTTCTATTTTATCGGTCTCATAGTGGTAGTTGGGAGGCTGGGTTATAGGATAGATATCCGTACTATCAAGGGGGCTCTCAAGTGAGTATCTTGATCGTATTGTTTGTTGAGAGCTCAAACCATTGCATTCTTGGTATCATCATCTTTCTTGGTTCTTGGTTGGTTTTTCTCTTTGAGGTTTCTTGAGATTATGGTCAGCTTCATGAAAATCTCAAGTTCATTGAAAACGGAGTCCATATGCATCTTCTATGATGTTTTCAATGTTGGAGTTTTTGCCAGTTCTTCATTGATAGAGGTTTCACATCTCTATACCATTGGCATTTTTATACTGCCTCTTCTTAGGATAACCAGAAGATGTTTGGATAGTACTTGTGTGTTATCCAACAAGCTTGAGTTTGCTCAATTCGGAGCTCGTATGCGAAAGTTATGGAAGTTTCAGTGCCACAACTGTTTTTCTCTGAACAAGCGGTAGTACTTCTCGGTACCACGGTAGTACTGCCCTCTGCTATGTACTATCGTTGTCACTACCGCTTATATTTGCCTTCTGGTGCCTACAGGGGTCTCTGGCCATTTTCAACGGAAGTACCACTCTTCCCAGAGTGGCAGTACCGCTCTAGCGGTACTACCGCCCTGAAGAGCCGCTCGAACTACCACTTATTTTTTTCAGCGGAAGTCCCGAGCGATACTGTCGCCCATAGGTTCCATGGCTTCTTCCGCCTAAGTTTTTCTTTTGGCATTTTGAGATTATGTGAGCGTAAGTGTTGGAAATATGCCCTAGAGGCAATAATAAATTAGTTATTATCATATTTCCTTGTTCATGATAATCGTTTATTATCCATGCTATAATTGTATTGATCGGAGACTTAAATGCATGTGTGGATACATAGACAAAACCATGTCCCTAGTATGCCTCTAATGGACTAGCTCGTTGATCAAAGGATGGTTAAGGTTTCCTAGCCATGGACATGAGATGTCATTTGATAACGGGATCACATCATTAGGAGAATGATGTGATGGATAAGACCCAAACTACAAACATAGCATATGATCGTGTCAGTTTATTGCTACTGTTTTTTGCATGTCAAGTATATGTTCCTATGACCATGAGATCATGCAACTCATGGATATCGGAGGAGTGCCTTGTGTGTATCAAACGTCGCAACGTAACTGGGTGACTATAAAGGTGCTCTACAGGTATCTCCGATGGTGTCTGTTGAGTTGGCATGGATCGAGACTGGGATTTGTTACTCCGTGTGACGGAGAGGTATCTCGGGGCCCACTCGGTAATGCAACATCACAATAAGCCTTGCAAGCAATGTGACTAATTGTTAGTTGCGGGATCTTGTATTACGGAACGAGTAAAGAGACTTGCCGGTAACGAGGTTGAACTAGGTATGGAGATACCGACGATCGAATCTTGGGCAAGTAACATACCGAAGAACAAAGGGAACGTTATACGGGATTAACTGAATCCTTGACATAGAGGTTCGACCGATAAAGATCTTTGTAGAATATGTAGGAACCAATGTGTACGTCCAGGTCCCGCCATTGGTTATTGACAGTAGAGGTGTCTCGGTCATGTCTACATAGTTCTCGAACCCGCAGGGTTTGCACACTTAAGGTTCGGTGACGTTTCGGTAGTGTAGAGTTATGTATGGTGGTGACCGAAGTTTGTTTGGAGTCCCGGATGAGATCCCGGACGTCACGAGGAGCTCCAGAATGGTCCGGAGGTAAAGATTCATATATAGGAAGTCCCAGTTTGGTTTCTGGAAAAGTTTCGGGCTCATCGGTAGTGTACCGGGAGTGCCCGTAGTGTACCGGGAGACCTCTGGGAGGGGTACTTCGACCCCAAGAGGTCCATGGGCTGTGGGATAGTATTAACCAGCCCTTAGTGGGCTGGGAAAACAGCCACAAAGGCCCATGGTGCAGGAGAGAAAGTCCTAAAGAAAAAGGTGGAAAATCAGCCAATAGGAGGCAATCCTACTCCAACTAGGATTGGAGGTGAAGTAGGATTGCTTCCCACCTCCTATTTCGGCCGACCCAAAGGCCTTGGCTTCCTCTCCTCTCCTCTCCTCCTATATATACTAGTGTATTGGGTGGTTTTTGGACAGAATTTCCGGCCACGTGCTACCCGTTACACCGGTGCATAGTTTCTCCTCTAGATCGGTTTTCTGCAACGCTTAGGCGAAGCCCTGCCGGAATTGCTCCACCACCATCACCGGAGCGCCGTCACGCTGCCGGTGAACTCTCTCTCCTCTCCACCTCCTCTCTCTGGATCGAGACGGTGGAGATCATCATCAAGCTGCACATGTGCTGAACGCGGAGGTGCCGTCCGTTCGGCGCTAGATCGGAAGGACCGTGATCGAGATCGCGAGACGGTTCGTGATGTGATCACAGAACGGATCGTGATGAGTTCACGGGATAGATCATGATCAAGATCGTGAGACGGATCATGATGAGTTCGCGGGACGGATCATGATGTGTTCGCGGGACGGTTCGTGATTGGATCGCGGGACGCTCGGCGATTTGGATCGCGAAGAAGTTTGACTACACCAACCGCGTTTCTTAACGCTTCCCGCTTAGCGATCTACAAGGGTACATAGATCTACTCTCCCTCTCGTAGATTCTCATCACCATGGATAGGTTTGCGTGTGCGTAGGAAATTTTTTGTTTCCCATGCGACGTTCCCCAACAGTGGCATCATGAGCTAGGTTGATGGTTCGATGAGATCTCGAGTAGAACACAAAAGGTTTGTGGGCGTTGATGCTTAGATTGCTTCCTCCCTTGGTCGGATTTTGGTTCAGCGGGATTGTGAGATGAAGCGGCCCGGACCAACATTACTCGTACGCTTAGGAGAGACCGGTTCCCTCGACGCAACTTGTTGCTTAGATGGCTTGCGGGTGACAGTTTCTCTCACTTTAGTTGGATCGGATCCGACAAAGGCGGTCCTTGAGAAGGTTTAAAAGCACTCTATGTATCACCGTTGTGGTTTATGCTTAGGTGAGAATCGTTCTTGCTAGATACCCCATAGCAGCCACGTAAAACATGCAACAACAATTAGAGGACGTCTAACTTGTTTTTGCAGGGTATGTTGTGATGTGATATGGCCAAGTACATGATGAGATATATGTGATGTATGAGATGATCATGTGATGTATAGAATTTCACGACTTGCATGTCGTTGAGTACGGCAACTGGCAGGAGCCATAGGGTTGTCTTTAATTATTGTATGACCTGCGTGTCAATCATTAAGCGCTATGTAATGCTTTACTTTATAGCTAAGCGGTAGCAATAGAAGTAGAAGCAGGGCTGGCGCCACAACCCCAATGGCAACACATTGATGGAGATCAATATGATGGAGATCATGGTGTTGTGCCGGTGACAATGGAGATCATGCCGGTGTTTCGAAGATGGAGATCTTAAACACAAGTTCATGGCCATATCATGTCACTTATGAATTGCATGAGATGTTAATCCTTTTATGCACCTTGTTTTGCTTAGTACGGCGATAGCATTATAAGGTGATCCCTCACTTGAATTTCAAGATGAACTGTGTTCTCCCCGAGTGCGCACCATTGCGAAAGTTCGTCGTGTTGAGACACCACGTGATGATCGGGTGTGATAGACTCTACGTTCACATACAACGGGTGCAAGCCAGATTTGCACGCGCAGAACACTCGGGTTAAACTTGACGAGCCTAGCATGTACAGACATGGCCTCGGAACACGAGAGACCGAAAGGTCGAACATGAGTCATATAGTAGATATGATCAACATAATGATGTTCACCATTACAGCCACCTCAACTCACGTGATGATCGGACTTGAGTTGGTGAATTTGGATCATGTATCACTCGAATGATCGGAGGGATGTCAATTTGAGTGGGAGTTCTTAAGTAATATGATTAATTGAACTCATTATCATGAACATAGTCAAAGTGTCTTTGCAAATTATGTTGTAGATTACTAGCTCGCGCTGTAGCTCCCTTAAATTTTTATATGTTCCTAGAGAAATAGAGTTGAAAGATGTTGGTAGCAATATTGTGGACTGGGTCCGTGATCTGAGGATTGTCCTCATTGCTGCACAGAAGGCTTATGTCCTTAATGCACCGCTCGGTGCGCCACCCCCTCTAGCGTCGTCTATAGATGTTGTGAACATCTGACAGGCATGTTTCGATGACTACTTGATAGTTTAGTGTGTCATGCATTACGGCTTAGAATTGAGGCTCCGAAACGTTTTGAACGTCATAGAACATATGAGATGTTCTATGAGCAAAGATTGTGATCTCAGGCTCGTGCCTATGTTGCGAGATATGAGATCTCTAACAAGATTCTTTGCCTGTAAGATGAAGGAGAATAGCTCAATCGTTGAGCATGTACTCAGATTGTGTGGGTACTACAATCGCTTGAATCAAGTGGGAGTTGATCTTCCAGATAAGATAGTGATTGATATAGTTCTCCAAGTCACTGTTAGTAAAGCTACTAGAACTTAGTGATGAACTATAATACACCAGGGATAGAAGTATTGATCCTTGAGCTGTTCGCGATGTTTGACACCGCGAAGGTAGAAATCAAAAAGGAGCGTCAAGTGTTGATGGTTAATCAAACCAGTAGTTTCGAAAAGGGCAAGAGCAAGGAGGGAAACTTCATGGATAGCAAGTCAGTTGCTGCTCCAGTGAAGCAACCCAAAGTTGAACTCAAACCCGAGACTAAGTGCTTCTATTATGAGGTGAGAGGTCGCTGAAGCGGAACAACCCTAGATACTTGGTAGATAAGAAGGCTGGCAACATCGACAGAAGTATATTTGATATACGAGTTATTGATGTGTACCTTGCTAGTACTCCTAGTAGCACCTGGGTATTGGATACCGGTTCGGTTGCTAAATGTTAGTAACTCGAAATAAAAGCTACGGAATAAACGGAGAACTAGCTAAGGGTGAGGTGACGATGTGTGTTGGAAATGTTTCCAAGGTTTATGTGATCAACATCGCACGCTCTCTCTACCTTCAGGATTAGTGACGAACCTAAATAAATGTTATTTGGTGTTTTGCGTTGAGCATGAACATGATTAGATCGTGTTTGTTGCAATACGGTTATTCATTTAAGTCAGAAATAATAGTTATTCTGTTTACATGAATAATACCTTCAATGGTCATGCACCCAGTGAGAATGGTTTGTTGAAATCTTGATCGTAGTAATACACATGTTCATAACATTGATGTCAAAAGATACAAAGTTAAATAATGATAATACCACATACTTGTGGCACTGCCGCAAAATGTCATATTGGTATAAAGCGCATGAAGAAACTCCATGGTGATGGATATTTGGACTCATTCGATTTCGAATCGGTTGAGACATGCGAACCATGCCTCTTGGGCAAGATGTCTAAAGGACCCCGTTGGATGGAGCGGGCAAGTGATTCATTGGAAATGATACATGTTGATGTATGCAATCTAGTGAGTCTTGTAGCGTGAAGTGGATATCGTTATTTTCTTACCTTCACTGATGATTTGAGTAGATATAGTGTATATTTACTTAATGAAACACAAGTCTGAATCGTTTGAAAGGTTCAAGAAAATTCAGAGTGAATTTTAAAGATCATCGTGACAAGAAGATAAAAATGACTGCGATATGATCGTGGAGGTGAATATCTGAGTCACGAGTTTGGCATACAACTTAAGACAATGTGAAAGTTGTTTCACAACTAAACGCCACCTGGATCACCATAGTGTGATGGTGTGTCCGAACATAATAGTTATGCTCTATTGGACATGGTGCGTGCTATGATGTCTCTTGTCGTTTTACTACTATAATTTTGGGGTTATGCATTAGAGACAACTACATTCACTTTAAATAGGGCACCATCTAAATCCGTTGAGATGACACTGTGTGAATTATGGTTTGATAGAAACCTAAGCTGTCATTTCTTAATATTTGGGGATGTGACACTTGTGTGGAAAATGTTTTCACCTAATGAGGTCGAACCCAAGGCGGACAAATTGCATCTTCATAGAATACCCTAAGATCAGTTGGGTGAACCTTCTATCTCAGATCCAAGTGCAAAGTGTTTGTTACTAAAACGGATCCTTTCTCGAGGAAAAGTTTCTCTCGAAAGAATTGAGTGGGAGGAAGATAGAACTTGATGAGGTTGTTAAACCTTTGTTCAACCAGAGAATAGCGCAGCGCAGAAAGATGTTTCTGTGAAGCCTACGTTAGTTGAAGAGGAAGTTAATGATGATGATCATGAAACTTCAGGATCAAGTTACTATCGAACTTCGTAGGTTGACAAGGATGTGTATTGCTCCTAAGCGGTACGACAACTGTGTCTTGGAGGTCATGTTGTTGGACAACGATGAACCTACGAGCTATGGAGAAGCGATGATGGGCCCGGATTCCGACAAATGGTTGGAGGCTATGAAATCCGAGATAGGATCCATGTATGAAAACCAAGTATAGACTTTGGTAGACTTGCTCGTTGGACAGCAGGTCGTTGAGTACAAATTCATCTTTAAAATGAAGACAGACGCTGACGGTAATTGTCACCATTTGTAAAGCTCGACTTGTTGCAAAGATGTTTGTGACAAGTTCAAGGGGTTGACTGCGATGAGACTTTCTCACTCGTAGCGATGCTAGAGTCTATTGGAATTATGTTAGCAGTTGCTGCGTTTTCAATTATGAAATCTGGCAGATGGATGTCAAAACATCATTTCCTTAACAGTTTACTTGAGGAAAGGTTGTATGTGATACAACCAGAAGGTTTTGTCAGTCCTAAGGATGCTAAAAGGTGTGCAAGCTTCGATGATCCTTCCATGGACTGAAGCAAGCATCTCGGAGTTGGAATATACGCTTTGATGAGTTGATCAAAGTTTTTGAGTTTATACAAAGTTTACGAGAAACTTGTATTTGCAACAAAGTGAGTGGGAGCACTATAGAATTTCTAATAAGTATATGTGGATGACATATTGTTGATCGGAAATAATGTAGGATTTCTGGAAAGCATAAAACGGTCATTTGGAAAGTGATTTTCAAAGGAAGACCTGGAGGAAGCTACCTAATTGTTGAGCATCAAAATCTATGGAGATAGATCAAGATGCTCGATGAGACTTTCAATGAGTGCATACCTTGACAAGATTTTGAAAGAGTTCAAAATGGATCAGTCAGAGAAAGAGTTCTCGCCTGATTTGTAAGGTGTGAAAGTTGAGTGAGACTCAAAGCTCGACAACGGCAGAAGAAAGAAAAAGGACGAACGTCGTCCCCTATGCCTTAGCCATAGGCTCTATATCATGCCATGTTGTGTACCGCACCTGTGTGTGCCTTGCCATGAGTCCGTCAGGGGGTACAAGAGTGAACCAGGAGTGGATCACTGGACAGCGGTCAAGATTATCCTCAGTAACTAAGAGACCGAGGAGATGTTTCTCGATTATGGAGGTGATAAAGAGTTCGTCGTAAGGAGTTACGTCGATACAAGCTTTAACACTAATCCGGATGACTCGTAGTAGCAATCTGGATACGTATAGTGGAGCAGCCATTTGGAATAGTATCGAGCGGAGTGTGGTAGCAGTGTTTACAGTTTGACATAGGTATTTGCAAAGTGCACACGGATCTTAATGTTACAGACCCGTTGACTATAAGACCTCTCTCACATGCAAAGCATGATCGAGCCCCAGAACTCATTGGGTGTTAGATTCATAACAATGCGAATCACATGGTGATGCGAACTAGATTATTGACTCTAGTGCAAGTGGGAGACTATTGGAAATATGCCCTAGAGGCAAAAATATATTAGTTATTATCATATTTCCTTGTTCATGATAATCGTTTATTATCCATGCTATAATTGTATTGATCGGAGACTTAAATGCATGTGTGGATACATAGACAAAACCATGTCCCTAGTATGCCTCTAATGGACTAGCTCGTTGATCAAAGGATGGTTAAGGTTTCCTAGCCATGGACATGAGATGTCATTTGATAACGGGATCACATCATTAGGAGAATGATGTGATGGATAAGACCCAAACTACAAACATAGCATATGATCGTGTCAGTTTATTGCTACTGTTTTCTGCATGTCAAGTATATGTTCCTATGACCATGAGATCATGCAACTCATGGATATCGGAGGAGTGCCTTGTGTGTATCAAACGTCGCAACATAACTGGGTGACTATAAAGGTGCTCTACAGTTATCTCCGATGGTGTCTGTTGAGTTGGAATGGATCGAGACTGGGATTTGTTACTCCGTGTGACGGAGAGGTATCTCGGGGCCCACTCGGTAATGCAACATCACAATAAGCCTTGCAAGCAATGTGACTAATTGTTAGTTGCGGGATCTTGTATTACGGAACGAGTAAAGAGACTTGCCGGTAACGAGGTTGAACTAGGTATGGAGATACCGACGATCGAATCTCGGGCAAGTAACATACCGAAGAACAAAGGGAACGTTATACGGGATTAACTGAATCCTTGACATAGAGGTTCGACCGATAAAGATCTTCGTAGAATATGTAGGAACCAATGTGGACGTCCAGGTCCCGCCATTGGTTATTGACCGTAGAGGTGTCTCGGTCGTGTCGACATAGTTCTTGAACCCGCAGGGTCTGCACACTTAAGGTTCGGTGACATTTCGGTAGTGTGGAGTTATGTATGGTGGTGACCGCAGTTTGTTCGGAGTCCTGGATGAGATCCCGGACGTCACGAGGAGCTCCGGAATGGTCCGGAGGTAAAGATTCATATATAGGAAGTCCCAGTTTGGTTTCCGGAAAGTTTTGGGCTCATCGGTAGTGTACTGGGAGTGCCGGTAGTGTACCGGGAGTGCCCGTAGTGTACCGGGAGACCTCCGGGAGGGGTACTTCGACCCCAAGAGGTCCATGTGCTGTGGGAGAGTATTAACCAGCCCTTAGTGGGCTGGGAAAACAGCAACAAAGGCCCATGGCGCAGGAGAGAAAGTCCTAAAGCAAAAGGTGGAAAATCAGCCAATAGGAGGCAATCCTACTCCAACTAGGACTGAGGTGAAGTAGGATTGCTTCCCACCTCCTATTTCGGCCGACCCAAAGGCCTTGGATGCCTCTCCTCTCCTATCCTCCTATATATACTAGTGGATTGGGTGGTTTTTGGACTGAATTTCCGGCCACGTGCTACCCGTTACACCGGTGCATAGTTTCTCCTCTGGATCGGTTTTCTACAGCGCTTAGGCGAAGCCCTGCCGGAATTGCTCCACCACCATCACCGGAGCGCCGTCATGCTGCCAGTGAACTCTCTCTCCTCTCCACCTCCTCTCGCTGGATCGAGACAGTGGAGATCGTCATCAAGCTGCACGTGTGTTGAACGCGGAGGTGCCGTCCGTTCGGCGCTAGATCGGAAGGACCGCGATCGAGATCGCGAGACGGTTCGTGATGTGATCACGGAACGGATCGTGATGAGTTCGCAGGATAGATCGTGATCAAGATCGTGAGACGGATCGTGATGAGTTCGCGGGACGGATCATGATGTGTTCGCGGGACGGTTCGTCATTGGATCGCGGGACGCTCGACGATTTGGATCGCGAAGAAGTTCGACTACACCAACCGCGTTTCTTAATGCTTCCCGCTTAGCGATCTACAAGGGTACGTAGATCCACTCTCCCTCTCGTAGATGCTCATCACCATGGATAGGTTTGCGTGTGCGTAGGAAATTTTTTGTTTCCCATGCGACGTTCCCCAACAGTAAGTACCCCTCCCTCCAGAGAGGTACTACGGCTTTGTTGTTCCATGATGGTTATAAGCGGAAGTACCGCTCCCCTGAGCGGTACTAATGCTTGTGTGTGGGATTTGGGGGTAACGGTTGGATTTTCTCCCACCTATAAAGGGGGTCTTCTTCCCCATTGCTCTCTAACTCTTCAGCTCGTGTTCTTCCCCCATTGTTGACCTTCTTCCAGCTTGCTAACTCTCAATCCCTCCAATGATTCTTGCTAGTTCTTGAGGGAAAAGAGAGAGGAGATCTTGATCCACATTTCCACCAATCACTTTCTCCTCTTTATGAGGGGAACCCTTGGATCTTGATCTTGGAGTTCTTGGTGTCCTTCTTCGTTCTTCCTCTCATATTCCACCATGGCATTAGTTGTTGTGGTCGGATTTGGGAGAGAAGGACTTGGGAACTGTGTGTGCCCTTGCCATTGCATTTGGTGCATAGGTTTGAGTTCTCCATAGTGATACATGGAAGTGAAGTTGGAGAAGCTTATTACTCTTGGGTGTTTGAGCACCCTAGAGCTTGTTCCTCTTGGGTGCCTTGGCGCCCTAGACGATTTGTGGTGCCTCAGAGCTCAATCATTATGGTGTAAAGCTCCAAGCAAGCGTCGGGGTCTCCAATTAGGTTGTGAATATTGCCCCAAGCATTTGAGGTCACCTCGGAGCCACAATCCATTGCGGTGAAGCTTCGTGGTGTCGTTGGGAGCCTCCAATTAAGCTATGGAGATTGCCCCAACCCTGTTTGTATGGGTTCGGTGACCGCCCTCAAGGGTCCCTTAGTGGAATCACGTCATCTTGAATTGTGCGAGGGAGTGAGGAGATTACGGTAGCCTTAGTGGCTTCTTGGGGTTCATTGTGCCTCCACACTGCTTCGAATGGAGATTAGCATCTACAAGGGTGTGAACTTCGGGATACATCATCGTCTCCTCGTGCCTCGATTATCTCTTACCCGAGCCCTTTACTTATGCATTTTACTTTGTGATAGTTATATTGTTTGATGCTATGTATCTTGCTATCACTTAGTTTTTTATCTTGCTTAGTATAAGTTGTTGGTGCACATAGGTGAGCCTATTTGTTTTAGGTTTTGTGCTTGACATATTAAAAACCGTAATTATTTTAAAGCGCCTATTCACCCCCCTATAAGCGACATCCACGTCCTTTCAAGCTTGATTTACGAGGAGCTTCTGAGTATTGTACATGTAGGGTGTGGAAAATATAAATAATTTTTTTTTATTCATTCTTGTACTATACCTCCAATTCATCTCCCACGGTTCAGTAAATTTTAGTTATATGCTTAAATAATAGGAAGCTGTCATCTTAAAAAACATACTGTTACCTACTTAAAACATATTTTCTTCATTTGTCTTTTCGATAAATTATTTGAAAAAACACACGTACATTAGAAGTTGTAGAACTTGTATTGGGCCATGGTCATTTGCTCTTTGCATTTTTTCAAAGAAATGATACCCCAGGTTCCTAGGGATTTAGAATTATGACTTGGTGTGCTATTTCATTTCCCGGAATTGGACGCTATATTTTCTATGGGAATTCAATGATAAAGTTCCTTACAAAAAGTTGTATCTTCGAAATGAAAAAACTGCTTTATGTAATTTACCATCCATTCTAATTTTGAGGCAAATATACATGTTATGAACTGCCTTCCAAGTCAACCACATAGCCATTTTTCTAAGAACTGGTGGGAATTAGTTTGTCAATAAAATTATTTTTTCATGGGACGTTGCGTTATTTCTCCAGTAATAAGCAAATAAATAGTGTGATGAACTTCACAACTCTGTATCTTAATTTGTTATTTCTCTTATTCATAGTGTGTTTTTGTTGGGGAACGTTGCATGGAAAACAAAAAAATTCCTACGCACACGCAATATCTATCCATGGTGATGAGCATCTATGAGAGGGAGAGTGAATCTACATACCCTTGTAGATCGCTAAGCGGGAAGCATTAAGAAACGTGGTTGATGTAGTCGAACGTCTTCGCGATCTACATCGCAAGCCGTCTCGCGATCCCATCATGATACGTCCCGCGATCCAACCACGATCTGTCCCGCGATCCGATCACAGTCCTTCCGATCTAGCGCCGAACGGACGACACCTCCGTGTTCAGCACATGTACAGCTCGATGACGATCTCCACCTCCTTCATCCAGCAAGCAAGGGTGAAGAGGTATATGAGTTCTTCGGCAACACAACAACATGGTGGCGGTGGTGGTGGAGCTGATCCGGCAGAGCTTCGCTTAGCCATATCGAACATATCTAGAGGAGAAGCTATCTAGAGGGAGAGAGGGCAGTACGTGGTGTTCTAGGTGGGCTGCCCCCTCTCTCCCTCCACTATATATAGGAGGAGAGGAGGAGGTGGGGTGCCCTAGATCCCATTTAGGGAGTGGCGGCCAAGGCAGAGGGGGCGCCCCCTAGGGGAAAACCCTGGGGTAGCTTGGCCCTCAAGTTACCTAGTGGCAACGCCTTAGATGGGCTCCCCCACTATCACGCCCAAGATGTGGTCCTATCCTTATTTCGGCACGAGGGCCTCGACAGGGATAGAAGTGCATCTTGTCGTGTTGCAAGAATGGATATCATTACAAGTACATGTACAGAAGAGGTGAGTATATGGAATTGGCTTACACTCGCCAAAAGCTACATCAGAGTCACGTCAATACAACAACATACTCAAACATCATACAGAAGAGCAGGGTCCGACTACGGACGAAATCAAACGATAAAGTGACATCCGTCCTTGCTATCCCAGGCTGTCGCCTGGAACCCATCCTAGATTGAAGAAGAAGAAGAACTCCAAATCAAACAAACATCGTGCTCATGTCAAATCACCACATTACCTGTACCTGCAACTGTTGTTGTAGTAATCTGTGAGCCACAGGGACTTAGCAATCTCATTTCCAAGGGTATCAAGACTATTAAAGCTTAATGGGTGAGGTATGGTTAAGTGGTGAGGCTGCAGCAAGCGACTAAGCACTTATTTAGGTGGCTAACTTATGAATACAAAAAGTAAAGTATGGTGGTCTATGCATAACGAACGTGAACTAGCAATGATCACTAACTGATCCTGAACACCTACTTACGTCAAACATAACCCCACCATGTTCTCTTTCGGATAAGAACTCACGAGAAGAGATAGTCACGATTACGCACACAGTTGGTGTATTTTATTAGAGTTTACTTCAAGTTTGGTATGACTGGGTGTTAACCAAAGTATCCAAGTTCTCCACATAACCGCGGGCACGACTTCTCGAAAAGATTTAACCCTGTAGGGGTGCTCCAACTCATCCATCACAAATTAACCACACGCAGCGGGAATAACCTCAACCACGGATCTCATGATCTTCCTAGTCAATTCCAAAGGAAATCCGACAGTTCGAGATAGCCCGAAGAAGATCAGAGTTCCTCACTCAAGACGTTCGAGAAAGGTAAAACAAGTCCAGCAAGGCCTCCCGACGTGCCGACAATCCCGATAGGAGCCACGTATCTCGTTCTCAGGGCACGACAGATGAGCGACACGTACAATGGACTGATAGAAATCTCCCGAGTTGCCCCGGGTTGGCCCCGCACAGTGCTCTATTTTGGACCAACACTCATGAGGAGCACTAGCCCGGGGGTTGATTAAATTATCCGCGGGTGCCGGCGGGTCCCTATGCAATTTTATTAATTATTAGGCAAATGTAGTACCAATGTTGGGCCTTGCCAGACAAGTTTTATCCCAAAACTAAAATCAAGGGGATCCCCATAACAACCCCGAGCATGTTAGGAGCGCTCAATTATGGAACATAACACCGGTTCACAAGTAACTAGGGTGGCAAGAGCGGAACAAAACACCGAGCAAAAGGCCAAGCCTTCCACCTTTACCAAGTATATATGTGCATTAAATTAAATAGCAGCAATATTGTGATAACAAAAGAATGTCCATGTTAACACATGGAAGCAATTGCACCTGCAGCTAGAAACGCTATAAGAAGGGCTGAGCAAGCGGTAACATAGCCAAACAACGGTTTGCTGGGATGTGGAAGGGTTAGATGCTTTTCATGGCAAATGTTGGGAGGCTTGAAAAACAAGTGGTAGGTAGCGAGACATAGTGATAAAAATGAGACATATAGCATGGCAATGATAGCAATGGTATCCAGGGAAATGTGTCATCTTGCCTGAGATCCCGCTTGGTAGAAGAACGAGTCCATGAAGAAGACGACCAATGTAGTCGAACGAATCCTCACACTCCGAACGCTTTCGGAACTCTATCGAGAAGGAAACAATACGGAAACAACAATCAACACATAGAACACCAAAACACATGCATGACACGATGCACAAACAAATATGATGCATGAACGGTTTAAATATGCAAGGCATGACAGTTCACATCAAACAACTACTACACATTAAAGTGAAGCTCAATATGCAACAAGTTGCATATTGACGAAACTCCACGTTCGAATTATTTAGTTCATTCCTGTTTAGGTACAAATCAATGTTAAATGTTGTTAGGCATGGCAAGAGGTGAAGCATAAGTAAACTACACTATATAGGCATCTTAAATGAGGTCGGAAACAACTTATAGTATTTCCAAAACGACCTCATATGTTAATTTCGAAATTGGTCCAGATCTGAACTAATCATATTTTATATTTAGTAAACAACATAATTAATTATACCATGCAATTCTACACGTCATTCTAGTCGATTTACATATATAGAACATCTCAAACGGAGCTACGGTCTAAAAGATATGAGCAACACAAGATGCACATGTCATGAATGCAATGCATGGAAAATACCATCACAAACATTTCAAATCATGAATGCAGCAAGTTATTATGAAACTACATGAGATTCTAAGCAACTTTCATACATGGCATGTCCAAAACGGAGCTACGGTTCAACCACAAACACCACAACAAGTTTTACTTGAAATCTGCCCAAAACAGCAACTTAGCATTTTGCACACATGAAAACAACAAGTTACACTATTCTCACAAACTAAGCATGGGGCAGTAGCATATAACACACACTTAATTTCATCTTCATATATCATACTCAAAACATGCATGGATCACATGGTAGGAAGCTCACAAGATGGCTACTTGAAAACAGTTTCACACTTAGTGAAAATAGCAGTTTTTGACAGTGTAGTTTTTATCACGAAGGCATATTGACAGCAGTAAAACTATATGCTACAGTTCATATTATGGCATTAAACTTAACAGCATACTAAAGGACATTATCTAATACAACTAACTCCATTACACCAACCCCAAAGGAGTTCTAGATCATTAGCAAAACACATGGCAAGACAGCAACAAAATATTACAGATTCCAGACTTAGAAATATTTTGGACCCTCAAAACAGCAATAATTTTATAGCATGTTGTCAACAAGAAAACAACACCTATACATGCATGTCTATGGCAAGCAAAATGTCCAGGGGCTAGGACACATATCAAAGGGCACATCTCATGTTCAAAATTATTTCATATCATGCATGGATTAAATCCCACAGAATTAACAAAAGGGCATCACAAGAAAATAACATGCACACAAAATTGATTAAATGACAAAACTAAATGCACAGATAAATTATATGGATTTTTCTACCCCGAAAACATATATAATATGCATAGGTTCATGTGGAAAAATAAGTCATAATTAATTATGCAAGTTATGGCATAATTTATTAGCAAGGTCATTTATGCAAAATAAATGCAAACACCATGACAACATTTTTTTATCATGCATGAAAATGCAATATTATGAAACTCCACCCAATTCTACACATTTTACATATAGGACTTGATTAATTCGAGGCACGGTTAAACGTATATGTGCAATGCAAAATGTGGCATCTATGCGAATGATGCAAACAACAAGTTTAAGTAATTTGACATGGATGAAAATGACATATACTTAATCTACACATCTTTTCTAAGCATTTTTCATATATAAAACATTTTATTCCGATGTACGTTTTTTATCTATTAACGTTTTAAAATATGCAATTTACTGAATTAAAGAAAAATGCAACGGGCCTACAGGAAAAAAAAGAAAATGACACACGGGGGGGGGGAGCTCACCTTGCTGGGCCTGGCCCAGGTGGTGGAGCAGCTGGATGGGCCGATGGGCGGCTGGGCCAGAGGCGAGGCGAGGCCCACGCGCAGGCGTTGCACGCGAGCACGGGCGAGGGCGTTGTCCTCCCGCTCGGCCCCGAGCGAGGACAGACATGGCGGCGCCGACGGGCACCGGGACGACGCTCTGGCGAGGGGGAAGTCTGGGGAAGGCCGAGGACGGGCGGATCCGGGCTGGGGCTACCGAATCTGGCCGGAGGTTGGCGGCGGCAGCGGCTTGGGGCGGCGAGCTAGAGTCCATGGCGGCGGGGACCTGCGGGAAAAGAGGGAGGCCGGGGTGAGAGAGATGAAGGAGGAAGGAGAGGGAAGGGGGAGGAGAGGAGGTCCGGCGGGCCGGTTCTCCGGCGAGGGCCAGGTGAGGGAGCTGCGGGGTCGAGGCGCTTGGGCGCCATGGAAGGCTCGGGCGGCTGCGGGGCTCTGCGGTCGCCGGACACGTCCGGGTTGGCCGCTGGACATGTCTGGTAGGTGGGGATTTGGACGAATTTTAGACTAGATCGCGATCCGAGGACCGAAAACGGGCAGATGGTTGGGGCCCGGGATCTGAAGGAGGAGGGCTAGCAGGTGGGGTTTTTCTAGGGGTGTGTCTGCAATTTTACATGGGGGAAACCCTAGAGAGTGAGGGCTCTCTCTCCGTGGGGGTTTAAATAGGGAAGACACTAGGGTTGGGGGTTGGACCTTGTCCGTTCGATCACGATCCGATGACCATGAACGGAGGAAGGGGCTAGGTTGGGCTAGCGGACTGTGTAGAGGGCGTTGGGAGAGATGAGAGGGATGTTTTGTGGCCCGTGACACGAGGGTTTTTAAACACCGAAAACGTCCGACTAATAACCGATCACCGCACTGCTACGACTGACCGACGAGGTATCAAACGAACTCGGAATGCTACAAAATTCAACAGGCAGTCTAACTACACTATAATAAGACCGCACGGCAGGTTTCGACCCAATCAAAGAATATTTTTAGCACGCCTTTTAAAACATTTTAAAACGATGTCGCGGGCGCGTGCATGTGTGGTTGGTCTCAAAATGGCCAGCGACGAGAACGGAGAGAACCGGCAAAAACAAACGGATGCAAGTTTTGAAATCGAGTGACGATGCTATGCAGGTGATGCGAATGATGCGATGATGAATGTGACAATCAGACGAAACACATACGAGAATGGAAATAAAAGGGGAATCTTCTGGAGCGTCGGTTCCGGGCTATTACACCCACCCTTGGCCAAAGTGTACTAGGGTTTCGGTGGGGCCCAACCCCCTTGTGGGCTGGTGTGCCCCCTCCCCTTGGCTCATGAGCCCCCCAACACTTGTCGCCCCCCCCGAAACTCCTTTTGATACTCCCGGTCATAACCTGCTACCCCCAGAATGCTTCCGGACTCCCATTCCCGTCATCCTATATATCGATCTTCACCTTCGGACCATTCCAGAGTTCCTCGTCACGTCCGGGATCTCATCCGGGACTCCGAACAACCTTAGGTCACCAACACATATGACTCAAAATACTACCGAAACGTCATCGAACGTTAAGTGTGCAGACCATGCTGGTTCGAGAACTATGTAGACATGACCAAGACACCTCTACAGTCAATAACCAATAGCGGGACCTTGATGCCCATATTGGTTCCTACATATTCTACGAAGATCTTTATCAGTTGAACCTCTATGTCAAGGATTTAGTTAATCCCGTATGGTGTTCCCTTTGCTCTTCGGTATATTACTTGCCCAAGATTCGATCGTGGGTATCTCTATACCTAGTTCAATCTCGTTACCGACAAGTCTCTTTACTCGTTCTGTAATACAAGATCCCATGGCTAACTCTTTAATCACCTTGCTTGCAAGGCTTATAGTGATGTTGTATTACCGAGTGGGCCCTGAGATACCTCTCTGTCACACGAAGTAACACTTCCCGTTCTTGATCCATGCCAACCCAATAGACACCCTTAGAGATACCTTTAGAGCACCTTTATAGTCACCGAGTTACATTACGATGTTTGATACACACAAGGTACTCCTCCGATGTTAGTGAGTTGCATGATCTCATGGTCATAGGAACAAATACTTGACATGCAAAAAATTATAGCAATAAACTCATACGATCATATTCTATGTTTATAGTTTGGGTCTTGTCCATCACATCATTATCCTGATGATGTGATCCCGTTATCAAATGACATCTCATGTCCATGGCCAGGAAACCTTGACCATCTTTGATTAACGAGCTAGTCTATTAGAGGCACACTAGGGACATGGTGTTGTCTATGTATCCACACATGTATCTGAGTTTTCGATCAATACAATTCTAGCATGGATAACAAACAATTATCATGAACAAGGAAATATGATAATAATTAATTTATTATTGCCTCTAGGGCATATTTACAATAGTCTCCCATAACTAATTTATTATTGCCTCTAGCGCATATTTACAACAGTCTCCCACTTGCACTATAGTCAATAATCTAGCTCACATCGCTATGTGATTTGTTATGAATCTCACACCCAATGAGTTCTGGGGTTCGATCATGTTTTGCATGTGAAATAGGTTTTACTCAATGGGTCTGTGACATTCAGATCTTTGTGTACTTTGCAAATCTCGATGTCATACTATAGACACTGCTACCATGCTCCACTTGGAGATATTCCAAATGGCTACTCCACTATACATATCTGGATTGCTGTTAAAGCTTGCATCGACGTAAACCTTTACGACGAACTCTTTATCACCTCCATAATCGAGAAATATTTCCTTAGTCCTCTAGTTATTAAGGATAACCTTTTCCGCTATCGAGCGATCCACTCCTGGACCACTCTTGTACTCCTTGACAGACTCATGCCAAGGCACACATAGGTGCGGTACACTACATGCATACTATATAGAGCCTATGGCTAAGGCATAGGGGACGACCTTCGTCCTTTCTCTTTCTTCTGTCATGGTCGAGCTTGAGTCTTACTCAACTTCACACCTTACAAATCAGGAAAAACTACTTCTTTGACTGATCCATTTTGAACTCTTTCAAAATCCTATCAAGGTATGTACTCATTGAAAGTCTCGTGGAGCGTCTTGATCTATCTCTATAGATCTCAATGCCCATTAAGTAGCTCTATCCAGGTCTTCCTTTGAGAAACACCTTTCAAACAACCCTTTATGCTTTCTAGAAATTCTACATCATTTCCGATCAACAATATGTTATCCACAAATACTTATCAGAAATTCTATAGTACTCCCACTCACTTTCTTGTAAATACAAGTTGCTCATAAACTTTGTACAAACTCAAAAACTATGATCACCTCATCAAAGCGTATATTCCAACTCCGAGATGCTTGCTCCAGCCCATAGAAGGATTGCTGGAGCTTGCACACCTTTTAGCATCCTTAAGAGTGACAAAACTTTTCGGTTGTATCACATACAACCTTCCTCATGGAAACCGTTAAGGAAACTATGTTTTGACATCCATTTGCCAAATTTCATAACCGAAAAATGCTGCAACTGCTAACATAATTTCAATAGACTTTTAGCATCGCTACGGGTGAGAAAGTCTCATCACAGTCAACTCCTTGAACTTGGAGGAAACTTCTTTGCGACAAGTCGAGCTTTATAAATGGTGACATTCACCATCAACATTCGTGTTCATCTTAAAGGTCCATTTGTACTCAACGACCTGCCGTTCAACAAGCAAGTCTACCAAAGTCCATACTTGGTTTTCATACATGGATACTTTCTCAAATTTCATGTCCCCTAACAATTTGTTGGAATCCGAGCCCATCATCGCTTCTCCACAGTTCGTAGGTTCATCCTTGTCCACCAACATGACCTCCAAGACAGGGTTGCCGTACCACTCAGGAGCAGTACGCGTCCTTGTTGACCTACGAGTTTTGATAGTAACTTGATCCGAAGCTTCATGATCATCATCATTAACTTCCTCTTCAACTGATGTAGTCTCCACAGAAACATCTTTCTGCGCTGTGCTACTCTCTAGTTGAAACAAAGGTTCAACAACCTCATCAAGTTCTATCTTCCTCCCACTCAATTCTTTCAATAGAAACTCTTTCTCCGGAAAGGACCCGTTTTTAGCAACAAACACTTTTGCCCTCGGGTGTGAGATAGAAGGTATACCCAACTATTACCTTAGCGTATTCTATGAAGATGCACCTTTCCGCTTTGGGTTCGAGCTCATCAGACATAAGCGTCGCATTCCCAAACTCCGAGGTTTTTGCCAAACCATAATTCATATGGTGTCATCTAAGTGGATTTAGATGGTGCCCTATTTCAAGTGAATGTAGTTGTCTCTAATGCATAACCTCAAAATGATAGTGGCAAAATGATAAGAGACATCATAGTACACACCATATCCAATAGAGCACGACTATGGCGTTCGGACACACCATCACACTATGGTGTTCCAGGTGGTGTGAGTTGTGAAACAACTTCCACATTGTCTTAAGTTGTATACCAAACTCGTAACTCAGATATTCACCTCCACGATCATATCGTAGACATTTTTATCTTCTTATCATGATGATCTCAAACATCACTCTGAATTTGCTCGAACTTTTCAAACATTTCAAACTTGTGTTTCATTAAGTAAAATATGCCCATATCTACTCAAATCATCAGTGAAGGTAAGAAAATAATGATATCGGTCGCATGCTACAACACTCATTGGACCGCATACATCAACATGTATTATTTCCAATAAGTCACTAGCCCGCTCCATCATACCGGAAAACGGGGTCTTAGTCATCTTGCCCAAGAGGCATGGTTCGCATGTCTCAACCAATTCGAAATCGAGTGAGTCAAAAGATCCATCAACAAGGAGTTTCTTCATGCGCTTTACACCAATATGACCTTCTTGGCAGTGCCACAAGCATGTGATACTTATCATTACTAAGTTTGCATCTTTTGGCATCAATATTATAAATATGTGTATTACTACGATCGATATTCAACAAACCATTCACATTGGGTGCATGACCATTGAAGGTATTATTCATGTAAACAGAATAACCATTATTCTTTAACTTAAATGAATAATCATATTGCAATAAACACTATCTAATCATGCTCATGCTCAACGCAAACACAAAATAACATTTGTTTAGGTTCAACACTAAGCCCGAAGGTAGAGTGAGCGTGCGATGGTGATCATATCAACCTTGGAAACACTTCCAACACACATCGTCACCTCACCCTTAGTCGGTCTCCGTTTATTCCATAGCTTTCATTTTGAGTTACTAACATTTAGCAACTGAACTGGTATCTAATACCCATGTGCCACTAGGAGTACTAGCAAGGTACACATCAATAATATGTATATCAAACATACTTCTATCGATGTTGCTAGCCTTCTTATCTACCAAGTATCCAGGGTTGTTCCGGTTCAGCGTCCGCTCTCCTCATAATAGAAGCACTTAGTCTCGGGTTTGGGTTTATTCACTGGACGAGCAACTGGCTTGCCATCCATGAAGTTTCCCTTCTTGCCCTTGCCCTTTGTGAAACTAGTGGTTTACTAACCATCAACACTTGATGCTCCTTCTTGATTTCTACCTTCACGGTGTCAACCATCGCGAATAGCTCAAGGATCATCTTTTCCATCCCTCGAAGGTTTATAGTTCATCACGAAGCTCTAGTAGCCTTGTGGCAGTGACTTGGAGAACTATATCAATCACTATCTTATTTGGAAGATCAACTCCCACTCGATTCAAGCGATTGTAGTACCCAGACAATCTGAGCACATGCTCATCGATTGATCTGTTCTCCTTCATCTTGCAGGCAAAGAATCTTGTTGGAGGTCTCATACCTCTCAACACGGGCACGAGCCTGAGATCCCAATTTCATCTCTTAGAACATCTCATATGTTCCATGACGTTCAAAACGTTTTGGAGCCTCAATTCTAAGCCGTAATGCATGACAGACTAAACTATCAAGTAGTCATCAGAACGTGCCTGTCAGATGTTCACAACATCTACAAACGACGCTTGAGGGGGGGGGTGCACTGAGCGGTGCATCAAGTACATAAGCCTTCTGTGCAGCAACTAAGGACAATCCTCTGATCACGGACCTAGTCTGCATAATTGCTACCATTATCTTTCAACTCTATTTTCTCTAGGAATGTATTTAAAAACATAGGGGATCTACAACGCGAGCTATCGATCTACAACATAACTTTGCAAAGACAACTTTAGACTATGTTCATGACAAATGAGTTCAATTAATCATATTACTTAAGAACTCTCACTCAAATTGACATCCCTCCGGTCATTAGAGTGTTACATGATCCAAATTCGCCAACTCAAGTCCGATCATCACGTGAGTTGAGGTGGTTTCAATGGTGAACATCATCGTGTTGATCATATCTACTATATGACTCATGTTTGACCTTTCGGTCTCTGGTGTTTCGAGGCCATGTCTGTACATGCTAGGCTCATCACGTTTAACACGAGTATTCTGCATGTGCAACACTAGCTTGCACCCGTTGTATGTGAACGTAGAGTCTATCACACCCGATGATCACGTGGTGTTTCGACAAGACGAACTTTCGCAATGGTGCACACTCGAGGAGAACACAATTTGTCTTGAAATTTAAGTGAGGGATCACCTTACAATGCTACTGCAATCCTAAGCAAAACAAGGTGTAGAAAAGGATTAACATCACATGCAAATCATAAGTGACATGATATGGCCATGAAATTGTGGTTTTGATCTCCATCTATAAAGCACCGGATGATCTCCATCGTCACCGACATGACACCATGATCTCCATCAACGTGTCGCCATCAGGGTTGTCGCGCCCACCATGCTTATACTACTATTGCTACCGCTTAGCGATAAAGTAAAGCATTACAAGGCGCTTAATGATTGACACATAGGTCATACAATAATTAAAGACAACCCTATGGTTCCTGCCGGTTGCCATACCCATCGACATGCAAGTCGTGATATTCCATACAAAACATGATCATCTCATACATCACATATATCTCATCATATAATTGGACATATCACATCACAACATACCCTGCAAAAACAAGTTAGACGTACTCTAATTGTTGTTGCATGTTTTACGTGGCTGCTACGGGTATCTAGCAAGAACGATTCTTACCTATGCAAAACCACAACGGTGATACACAAATTGCTATTCAACCTTCTCAAGGACCGCCTTTGTTGAATCCGATCCAAATAGAGTAGGAGAGACAGACACCCGCTAGCCATCTTTATGCAACAAAGTCACATGTCAGTCGATGGAACCGATCCCTCGTATGTGGACGAGTAAGATTGGTCCAGGCCACTTCATCCCACAATACCGCTGAATCAAGAAAAGACCAAGGGAGGAAGCAATTTGAGCATCGATGACCACAAACTCCTCTGTGTTCTACTCGTGATCTCATCTACACATAGACCTAGCTCTGATACCACTGTTGAGGAAAGTTGCAAGGGAAACAAAAAATTTCCTACGCACACCCAAGATCTATCCATGGTGATGAGCATCTACGAGAGGGAGAGTGGATCTACATACCCTTGTAGATCGCTAAGCGGGAAAGCGTTAAGAAACATAGTTGATGTAGTCGAACGTCTTCGCGGTCCAAATAGCAAGCCATCCTGCGATCCTATCTTGATCCGTTTCGCGATCCAATGACGATCCCTCCGACGATCCAATCACGGTCCTCTGATCTAGCGCCGAACGGCCTCCGTGTTCAACACACGTACAACTCGATGACGATCTCCACCTGCTTGATCCAACAAGCGAGGGTGGAGAGGTATATGAGTTCTCTGATAGCATAACGACGTGGTGGCGGTGGTGGTGGAGCTTATCCGGCAGAGCTTCGCTAAGCCGTACCGAATAGATCTAGAGGAGAAGCTATCTAGAAGGAGAGAGGGCAGCACGTGGATTTGTAGGTGGGAAGCCCTCTCTCTCCCTCCACTATATATAGGAGGAGAGGAGTAGGTGGGGCGCCCTAGATCCCATCTAGGGAGTGGCGGCAAAGGCAGAGGGGGGGTGACGTCTCCTAGGGAAACCCTAGGGTGGCTGGGCCCCCAAGTTACCTAGTGGGAGCCCCTTAGATGGGCTCCCCCACCCTTGGCCGAAGTGGGCTAGAGTTTGGGTGGTGCCCAACCCCCTTGTGGGCTAGTGTTCCCCCTCCCCTTGGCCCATGAGGCCCCTAACACTTGTCTCCCCCAAAACACCTTCGGTACTCCCGGTCATAACCCGATACCCCCAAAACGCTTCCGGACTCCAATCCCCTTCGTCCTATATATCGATCTTCACCTCTGGACCATTTCGGAGTTCCTCATCACGTCCGGAATCTCATCCGAGACTCCAAACAACCTTCGGTCACCAACACATATAACTCAATACTATCGAAACGTCATCGAACGTTAAGTGTGCAGACCATGCTGGTTCGAGAACTATGTAGACATGACTAAGACACCTCTACGGTCAATAACCAATAGCGGGACCTGAATGTCCATATTGGTTCCTACATATTCTACAAAGATCTTTATCGGTTGAATCTCTATGTCAAGGATTCAGTTATCCCATATGATGTTCCCTTTGTTCTTCGGTATGTTACTTGCCCTATATTCGATAGTCGGTATCTCTATACCTAGTTCAATATCGTTACCGGCAAGTCTCTTTACTTGTTCTATAATACAAGATCCCGTGGCTAACTCTTTAGTCACATTGCTTGCAAGGCTTATAGTGATGTTGTATTACTAAGTGGGCCCTGAGATACCTCTCCATCACACGGAGTAACAAATTCCATTCTTGATCCATGCCAACCCAACAGACACCCTCGAAGATACCTATAGAGCACCTTTATAGTGACTCAGTTACGTTGAGACATTTGATACACACAAGGTACTCCTCCGGTGTCAGTGAGTTGCATGATCTCATGGTCATAGGAACAAATACTTGACATGTAGAAAATATAGCAATAAACTAACACAATCATATTATATGTTTATAGTTTGTGTCTTGTCCATCACATCATTCTCCTAATGATGTGATCCCCTTATCAAATGACATCTCATGTCCATGGCTAGGAAACCTTGACCATCTTTGATTAACGAGCTAGTCTATTAGAGGCATACTAGGGACATGGTGTTGTCTATGCATCCACACATGTATCCGAGTTTCCGATCAATACGATTCTAGCATGGATAATAAACGATTATTATGAAGAAGGAAATATGATAATAACTAATTTATTATTGCCTCTAGGGCATATTTGCAATAGTTTCCCCTTTTATTCATGTAACGATGGTGAACTTAGAATTTGTGTAATGTGAGCCATTTTGTTTCCTTGAACTTATGATGTTGATAGACTAGCCTTATTTCTCCAGAAAGCTTGCAGACGATACTCACGCCATCCGATTCCTCGAAACATGAAGTTTTTTTCACATCTTCTACAATGCAAGGTTTTTTAATTAATCATATTATGTATATTCATAAGCAGTATAAAGTTTCTCCAAAATTGTTAATATGATTTTGGATGATATATTATAATGCTGACAGGGAGGTTATTGGTGCTCATTAAAAGATCAGGATGAAATAAGCCTGCATATATTTGTTGATTTTCAATTTAAGCCTTTCAACTCAACTAAAATTATTATTTGTACATTATTTACTAACTTTTACCTCCTTTTTGCAAGCTATCTGGAACGATTGCAGGTTTTAATCAAGAGGTCCTCAATAGGTGGACTGGCTCAAAATGGAGAAGCATGCCTGTCGTGGTTTTGTCATGACAGATGTCCTCATAGGATAACTTAGGTGTGAGGCCATTGCCGCTATATGGTGAATCGAAGGGTTTGATTGGGAACGAGAGACGAGTTTACCTAGGTTCGGCCCCTCCGAAGGAGGTAAAAGCCTACATCCTGCTTTGTTTATATTGATGATGATATCGATTACAAGGGAGTGGAATTGCTTGACCTAGCTATCGATGGATTGTAACTTAAGTCTATTGACCTCAGGGGCTCGGCTTTATATATAGGTCGAGACCCTCGGTTTACAAGAGTCCGGGTTGCGCTATGATTTGTGACTCGATATGTCTCTAACCTGCCTTGCCTCCTAAACAAGGAAACTCCTGGCGACTCTCCACCACGTGGGCCATTTGTCGCCATCTTCACACCTTGGGCCTCCAGCCGGCTTACTCTGTAAACCGCCTTGTGTCTCTGGGCTAAGAACGCCAAGGCCCATCTTGAGTGTAGACTTTAAACCGCTACAATAATGATCTGGCCCATCAGGGCGTGGTATACCTCGGGGTTATATCCCCAACATTAGGCCCCATATTGATTTGAATTTATTCATGTCAATATATTTTACCTTAATCTTGGTGGCTCCTCTTCACTCCGTATCGATGCCTTTTCCGGGTCACGAAATACTGGTTACGATATCTTTGGACTTCGTAATTTCTTGCTCCACCCACCAATGACGTAATCCGCCAGAAATCCAGAGTTTCGGTGACTACATCGGTGACGACATCATAACGGCCTTTATGTGGTTCCATTTGGCCCGAGAATTGAGGGGCTCATGGATCCAAAATTTATTGTGTCCCCTCGATTCCCGTGCCTGCCGGTGACACTTCCACTTTTTACCCTTTAAATACTCTCAAAGGGCCCCGTCAGCCATCTTTATATCGCCTCCTTTGCCTCTTCTTGCTCGAGCTTGTACTGTTCATCGCGCCGCCGCTGCTGTTCCCCCATCGCCGACTGACTACTTCCAGGACCGCGGCGTCCTCCAACTCCATCTGGGTGCAGGTGCAGCGGGTCCTCTCCGCCGCCACCGCGACCACCATGTATGTCCTTTCTTCTTTCGTCAGATCTGCTTTAGTTCATCTTGTTTCATGGGAGTTCGTCAGAGTTCTTCGCGTGTTCATCGCCATTGCAAACCCATGCATGTTCGTGATGAATTTTTCCATATAGATGCCATGGTAGGAACAATGGTTCTATTTCTCGTGTAATGCTCCTTTAGATCCCTTTCGAAACCTGCAAGTTAGGCCACCATTGTCCCTATACCTTGCTATTAGGGCTAGTAAATAACTTCATTTTCGATCCATTTTGTAGATCTGTAATTGTAGACGCTTCGGTAGAAACTTGTTTGACCCTTACTTAGCAGAGAATCTAGTTTTTTTTGTTTGTAAGTCGCCTTTATGTTTTGCTGGCTCATCGTTATGACGGTAACCCGATAGATTTGTAACCTGCTTCACCTTAGACAACGGCTTACACTGAGGCGGCTCACATGCTGTAGCTTACCATGCCGCCTTAAACTAGAGCCGCCAGAACATTATTGTCTGATTATACTGCTTATTTAAACAATCCACCCTTTCCTTTAATAACCCGCCAAATATGCTTCTCCAGCTTTCTTCCCTTGAATAAACCACCATGAAAAAACCCGGCTCTTGCAATTGGGCGCCTTCGCAAGTCTCTAAAGGTATACTCCAGGATTGTGTGGAGTTGGGCTTTCTTCCATCTAAAGAAAAAGGTTTCTTGGCAAGCCGCCCTTGGAGAGGAACGTCCACAACCCGACAAAGGAGAAGTAGTGATTTTTACAGATCATCTTCAACGGGGCTTTTCTCCTCCCGGGTCAAAATTCTTCCGAGACGTCTTGCACTTTTACCACCTTCACCCTCAAGACCTAGCTCCCAATCCATAACCAATTTGTGCCAGTTTCAAGTGTTTTGTGAGGTGTATATGGGAATGGAGCCTACTGTCCTTTTGTTCAGAGAGTTCTTTTATCTCAACCGCCAGACAGAGTTTGCCAACGGGCCCAGCTTGGAGCTTGGCGGGATCACGATTCAAAGGCGAAGGGACTATGGTTTTCCTAGTGCTGTCCTACCTATTCATCCCAAAGGATGGGCCAAGACTTGGTTTTATTGCAAGAACACGACCCCTGTTGATGAAAATACTCTGCCGAGTTACAAAGCAGAGCATTTGCCTTTAAACTTTGACTTGCCTGACTCAACTTCTCCAGAGGAATGTGCTCAACTCGCCTTCGTGTGGCCAAAACTTGGAGCTTTGACAGCCAATGGTTTAACTGGAGTTGATCTAACCCGGTGTTGGGTGTCTTGGCAGATCTTACCCCCGAGTCAACGTGGCGCCTTAATGTGTGAGTACGATGGTGATTTGAACAATGCACAATGCTACGACAACAACACCGGGTAGACAAGCGATGTAAACAAAATTGTGAAGAAGTTGTTGGGCGAAAAGTAGGAAGTTTGCAATAAAATATGTCTGAGACCCTTCTATACTGATAACCCGGCTCCTGAGGTGATAATCCTTGACATCTTTCACCTTGCTTATAAGATTCTTCATCCTCCAAACTTGTTATTTTGGTGAATGCCTCTTCAGGTGGATTCTTCTTTTTGGAAGAGGAGGCAGCAGAAAGTTCTAGTAAAGAAACCTAAAGCCACAACAAGCAAGAAAAAGAGCAAGGCAGCTGTAGAGGATTCGTTGATTATGGGCAAGTCACACACCGTTGATGACCAATATGAGGTAGAACTTTCACCTTTTTAACTATCTTTTTATTGAATTTGCTAACCCCCTTCAGTCTCAGAATGGTGATGCAACGAGCCAGGCCGAAGATGTTGAGGTAATTTCTGTCTCTTCAAACTTAGAGCTCTTGTTTCCAAGTAAACCAAGGCAGGTCATTAGAAAAGTACATATGTCTCACCCGGACACTTATTTGGATCCCGATTTCATTTTGAAGAAAACTATGTATGCATCAAGGTGCCAAACCCGGAGCATCTCGGGTGAATTTGTGACGGGTTTGCCTGAGAAGTCGACTGCCCACAAATGACTAAACAAGGTGTTTTATAATGAAACCCTTTATTTTCCAAAACTTTGACTTATCCAACAACCTCTTAATCCCTTTGTTTAAAATATCAAGAGTCGTCACCTTCTTCGGGCGACTCAACTGCTACGAAGCCGCCACCCCTTATCATCAATCCAGGGTAACTATTTCCTTTACATCCAACACTTCTTATTAAATTTTATCTTTGCATATGTCTTATCATGCTGTCTTTGTTTACAGGGCCCAAGCCAAGAATAGGAAAATAGGCGGGCCATCTGCCAATCCTGATGCCCCTGAGCGGGAGAATCCAAACCTTGTTACTCCTGAAAGTCATGTTGAGCCCTCTGAAACTCATCAAGGCGCCCATGATGAAACGCTCCAACATACTGAGTCGGCGAATGCTGACGTTGTGACCATTGAAACTAACCCGGAGGCCAATCTTAACCCACCCAGTTATCTGAAAACAACTGAAGATGTTGCTTCTCATGAGGAGGAGGTTATCATTACTGGGGTGAGTTACACAACTCCTGCTCCTTCCATTGTGTTGACCAAGCATACCGCCAAAGATGAGGCGCCTTTGCTTGAGAAGGAGAAGGCTCAACTTGATCTTACCAATCTTGAAAAGCTTAGTGTTGAAGACTTGCATTATGGATACTTGAGCCGCCTCTCCACAAGTCGGGACATGGAAGCCAGCCTGGCTGGCATGATGAGGAAAAGATATGAGGTATGCTCAACTTTGTCTTGTATTCCATATATCGTTACATATCCCCCCAAGGGCTGGCTTATCTTCTTGAAGATGAGTCGGGTCTTTGATAACACGTAAATTTTGATGAATCATCATGTAGCCCCCAAGGGCTGGGTCATTATGAAAATAATGAGTCGGTACTTAACTTGCGTATATGAAAGAATTCCACCTGTATCTCCTAAGGCCCGCTTATCTCTTGAGATAGCCGGGTCTTTTAATTTTGCAAAATAAAACTAGCCATCTTTACTGTAAAGTTTAGAGCCTGTAGCCCCCAAGGGCCGACTTATCTTCTTGAAGACGAGTCGGGTCTTCTTGTATTATATGTTGGAAAAACTGACATACATTAGCCCCCAAGTGTCAAGTATATTGCTTGCAATCTGCTTGAGACTTGTAATAAATTCCTTCATAGCCCCCAACTGTCATTTTGCACCTTGCTAGCGGCTTAGGATTCACAAATATCCACTTAATAATTTTATTGTGCAGGAAGCTTTAAATGTGGTCAAGTCAAGCTTGACCAACTTGAGGAAAAACCTGGTGCTGCAACAAGACGCCCGAGCTGAAGCTGACGTAAAAATGCGGGTCTCCTCAGAAGAGCTGGAAAAAACCAAGGCAGATTTTGAGGCCTACAAGAAATCTTCCAAAGCTGAAAAAGCCGCCTTGATCAAACGTCTTGAAGACACTGGGGTCAACTAAAACCCATTACTGAAGAACTGACCAGCCTTAAATGACACGTTGCTCGGATGACCGAAGCTGTCTTTGGTAAGTATTGTTTATTAACTTATGATAACCCGTCCAAACGACCGTATGAAAAGACTCGCCTGGCGACTCATGCACTTAACTCTTTGTAGACCGTCGGACCCGCAATCTCGCAGACGACAACTTATTGAAGCTGAAAGCTCTATATTCTTTAACTGGGTAGTTGTACGCTGGAAGTCTTTTCACCATCAGGGTTGTTATGGGTGAAAGCGACCCAACAAAGTTCATCAAAGATGTGTTGAGACGCCTCTCAACGATACCCAAGCAGATTAAAGAGTTGAAAAGATCGGCCGCTCGTAAAGGCGCAATAGCTTCTTTAAGCCCGGCCTTGGCTTACGCACCAAAGCTTAACCCAGAAGAGATGATTCGAGGATTTCCTCAACTCAAAGATGATGCGTCAGAGTTCACACAAGAGGACTATGCCCATTGTGTGAAGGTGTCTCGAGTATTGGCTAGTCATTTGGTCGCGGATGTGGATCTGAAGACATATCAGGCGGCTTATGATGACACAGAGCGAGTTCGGCCGCCCACTTTTGAACCGGTGGATCTGACTCCTCGACGTCGTAAGCATATCTTTGCCCCTGATGTTGACTCGTCCCCCATCTTCCATGAATAAGCTGAATGCCATGCTTTAACCAATTGCAACTGGGATGTGGACAACCTTCAGATCCAGGAACCAGAAGACTCGGCGCAGGATGACCCGGAGGCGTCATAGGTGAGACATCAGCCAAGGCTTAACCCATATGGAGTTAACCCGGATAGGCTAGCAACCGGGTTATGTTAATTATTTTTGAAAAAACCTTGATCCAAGATGTTGGGCTGCATATAGCCTTGTAATAGCCTTTAGCTGGAAACCGATTCCTTGTGTCGTGCCTTCGTGCAAGTTAAACTTTTTATCCCGTCTCAAGTTGTCAGGGGATTTTTATATGATCAAGTGGCACTCCTCATTTATTCTTTTGCTTAGGACCCGTACAACATGTGGCTTGCACTTATTTATTCTTGTGGATAAGTCGCCACTGAGTTTTTGTGACATCGGTTAGTTGCTGTAGACCGAACATGTTTGTCTCTTATTTGAATTCTGCTGACCTTGCTCAATGAGCTATGACTTGAACCAAGATGGGCGAGTCAATGTAAGCCGCCCTTCTGAAATCTTTCCACACTTGTTTGTAAAATAATTGAACTTGCCATAACAGGACTACAGTATCATAATTCGGTCATTCTGTATGAGCCAGAAAAATTGTATTATCCCTGAAATGTGGAAGTTATAATGTATGGTGATAGTAAACACCTTTAATAAGCTGGCTCGGTGAGACTCGATGGGCAGACTGGCCTTGGAAGTTTAAGTCTGGCCATAATAAGGCGGGTCTGATAACCCATGCTATAGAAGTGATTAATAAGACGACTCAGTGAGACTCGACAAGGAGACTGGCTTTCGAGGCTCAAGTCTTGCTTCAGTGAAGCGGGTATGATAACCCATGGTTTATCCTAGGCTTTGTGTATGTCGAATCTCACGTGACGCATCTCGATGTTTTAACCTTGACAAGTTCAGGGTCCAAAATGGATTGACTTGTCGAGAGTACACGGGGTCACCTGATCGGAGTCGCACAAACATACACGCGGGTTTAACCATTTTGTGGCATTTATTTTTTACCGGATCAAGAGGGTGAGAAAGCTAAACCCAGTGAGTTGGAAGGACCCAAGTGACATATAATCAGGGAAAATCGCAGCATAGGACTACAAGAGACAATGCTACTACTGCAAAACATCTGTTGTCCAGATGAAGCCGGTTTGATTCCATTGATCATTATCGAATACCTATGTTTGAACCGTGCATCATGGCAACCGGTCCTCTTTGGCATCGTGTAACCCTTAAACAGGGGCACTCATGTTTGAGCAATCGCATCATGGCGACTCGCCCTCTTGGGCGACATTTAAATGTCCCGTCAATAAGGTAGGGCGCTCATGTGTGAATAGTCGCATCATGGCGGCTCATCCTCTTGGGTGACTTATGTTTCAAAGAGTAAAGACTCAAGCTCAATATGTAGACTGAAACGACAAAGACCCCAAACTTCGGGGGTGCCGGATTTATTATATTTAAACATGACAAGGTATGTACAAAAGTTGGGCGAGATACATAGGTAAGGAGCCAATGGCTCTAAGTATAATAAGGCCGAAGGTGAGCAATGTTCCACGGTTGGCTTTTCTCCTCTTGAGAGGTGTATTTATCTGGTCAAAGGTCTACCAGGTAGTATGAACCATTGTTGAGGTTTTTGTTGATGATGAAAGGACCCTCCCAAGGTGGTGAGAGCTTGTGCATGCCTGTTTGATCTTGAATCAATTGGAGCACCAAGTCACCCTCTTGAAAAGTGTGGCTCTTCACTCTACGGCTATGATAGCCACGTAGATCTTGCTGATATGTAGCCGATCTCGCCGCTACACATTCTTCTTCCAAGGTGTCCAGGGAATCTTGATGTGCTTGTTCATCGTCGGCTTCAACATAAGCGTCGACTCGAGGAGAGTCATGCTGAAGTCACTTGGTAATACCGCCTCGGCTCCATAAACCAGAAAAAGGGGTGTAGCCAGTCGATCTGTTTGGAGTTGTCCTGACACTCCAAAGCACCACGGGGAGTTCCTTGACCCAACAAACAGGGCGCTGTAACGACACCATGAGCCGGGGCTTGATCCCTCTCAAGATTTCTTGGTTAGCTGTTTGGCCTATCCATTGGACCGTGGATGTGCCATAGATGCCAAATCAAGCCGGATATGCTCACGTTGACAAAACTGCTCCATGGCTCCTTTGGATAGATTGGTACCATTATCAGTGATGCTGCTGTGGGGATAGCCAAAACAGTGGATTAGTTTTTTTCAAAAATATGACTATTGTTTCCGCATTACAATTGCTAACAGGTTCTGCCTCAACCCACTTGGTGAATTTGTCAACCGCCACCAGTAGGTGGGTCTTCTTATGAGAAGACATCTTGAACGGGCCAACCATATCAAGGCCGCATACCGCAAACGGCCATGTGATTGGAATCATGCGTAGTTCTTGAGCTGACACATGAGCTTGTCGAGCAAACTTTTGACATCCATCACACTTGCGCACGATATCCTCTGCGTCTGCATGAGCCGTTAACCAATAAAATCCATGGCGGATAGCATTTGCCACCAAAGATCGTGAGTCTACATGGTGTCCACAGTCGCCCGCGTGATATTCGTTGAGAATTTGTTGTCCTCAGGGAAACACAATGTTGAAGAACGTCGTTGACGCTTCTCCTGCGTAACTCGCCCTTGAGGATAGTCATGGATTTGGATCGCCAAACTATCTGTCGGGCGAGGATTTCCTTAGCTGGGAGCTCGCCTCGAGCCAGATAAGCCAAGTACTACACCGTCCAGTCAGGAATAGCATAGAGAGCCGCCACGAGGTGTGATTCTGGGTCAGGAATAGCTATATCCTCCTTAGACGACAGTTTTACTGAAGGTTGTAGAGGACATCCAGAAACACATAGGTAGGAACCGCTTTGCATTGAGAGCCGAGTCATGACAGTGCATTCGCCGCCTCATTATGTTGGCGATTGATATGGTCCACATGGTAACCTTGGAAGTGACCCGCCACATTGGTGACCGTGCGTCGATAAGCCTCCATGAGGGGATCTTTTGAGTCCCAAGTTCCTAAGACCTCTTGAGCCACCAGGTTTGAGTCGCCCAAGCACCTGACCTGGCTGAGGTTCATCTCTTTGGCAATCCTGAACCCGTGTAAGAGAGCCTCATACTCAGATGCATTGTTAGTACATGGGAACATAAGCCATAAAACATAACAGAATTTGTCACCTCGTGGAGAAGACAAAACTACTCCAGCCCCCGAGCCCTCCAATTGTCTAGACCCATCAAAATGTATAGTCCAGTATGTGTTCTATCTTGCAGGACTTGAAGCTCCGTCCAATCATTGATGAAATCCACCAATGCTTGGGACTTGATTGCTGTACGTGGCGTGTACTTCACATGGTGAGGGCCAAGTTCAATCTCCCACTTGGCAATTCGACCAGTGGCCTAGCAATTTTGCATGATATCTCCCAAGGGTGCTGAGCTAACCACAGTGATCGGATGTTCTTGAAAGTAGTGCTTCAACTTCCGGCTTGCCATAAAAACTCCAAAGATCAACTTTTGCCAATGCGAATATGGTTGTCTGGATAAGGTCAAGACTTTGCCGACAAAGTAGACCGGCTACTGAACCAGAGACTCCTTTCCCCCCTCCTTACGTTCTACGACAACTGCAACACTCGCCGCTTTAAATTAGCAACAATGTATAGGAGCATGGGCTCTTTCTTAGTCGGGGCGGCTAAAACGGGCGGCTCAACTAGCTGCTTTTTGTGGGCTTCGAAACCTTCATTAGCCGCATTAGTCCAAACAAAATTATCCGTATTTTTGAGCAGCTGATAAAGAGGGATCGCTTTCTCTCCAAGGCGGCTTATGAACCGGCTCAATGCTGCGATATGACCCGCCATGCGCTGGACGTCATTAATATTGACCGGCTTACCAAGCGACGTTATCGCCTTGATCTTGTCCGGGTTAGCTTTGATGCCTCGCTCAGAAACCAGGAATCCTAGTAGCTTGCCTGCAGGAATGCCAAAAACACACTTTGCCGGGTTAAGTTTCATCCGATACACTCGAAGATTATCTAACGTCTCCTTAAGGTCATCCAAGAGCGTTTCCTTCTTCTGAGACTTCACCACGATGTCATCAACATAGGGTGAACGTTGCACCCAATCTGACTATGCAAACAATTCTGAATACAATGTTGATAAGTCGCCCCCGCGCTCTTGAGTCCAAAGGCATAGAGACATAGCAGAAAGCGCCAAAAGGGGTTATGAAATCCGTCTTTTCCTGATCCTCCTTAGCCATTTTGATCTGGTGGTGCCCTGAGTATGCATCCAAGAAACACAGATGCTCGCAACCCGCCGTAGAGTCAATAATCTGACCGATACGGGGGAGAGCAAAGGGATCTTTTGGACAATCTTTGTTGAGACCGGTGTAATCAATGCACATACGAAAGGTACCGTTCTTCTTCAGAACAAGCACCGGGTTAGCCAGACACTCAGGGTGAAAAACTTCGACGATAAACCCGGCAGCTAGGAGCCAAGCGACTTCTTCCCCAATGGCTTTGTGCCTCTCCTCGTTAAACGATGGAGGTATCATCTTTGGATCCACATTAAGGTGGCGCTCATCGAATTCTCTCGGTACTCCAGGCATGTCACATGGTTTTCATGCAAAGATGTCCCGATTCTCACGGATGAATTCGGTGAGCGTGCTTTCCTATTTGGGGTCCAGGACGGTTCCAATAACGAACTGTTTAGAAGAGCCACCTTTGGTGAAATCAACTAGCTTGGTATGGTCAGTTGACTTGAACTTTAGGGGCAACTCAGACTCAGTGGTGGGTTTCCTGAGGGGGCTCATGTTTGCCAGGTCAACATTGGCTGCATAGAACTTTAACTCCTCTGCTGCACATGCCGACTTTACATAGGCCACACCCCCTTCCTTGCACTCCTGAGCTATTTTATGGCTTCCAACGATAGTTATAGTACCATCGAGACCTAGCATCTTAAGTTTGAGGTATGCATAACAGGGTCGGGCCAGGAAACGAGCATAAGCCGGCCTCCCAAACAAGGCATGGTAAGGACTTTTGTTCTTGACCACCTCAAACACAAAAGTTTCACATCTATAGTTAAATTCATCTCCAAAAGCGATGTCCAGCTTAATCTGCCCAATCGGATATGCCAATTTACCTTGCATGATAGCATGAAAGACTGTGGTCGAAGGTAGCAAGCTATTTTCAGAGAGGTTCATCCATCGGAAGGTGTCATAGTACATGATATTGACGCTGCTTCCCCCGTCCATGAGAACCTTTGTGAGAGTGTACCCACCAACCTGAGGCGCCACCACCAAAGCCAAACCGCCTGGGTTATCCACCCGGGAGGGGTGATCTGCCCTGCTCCAAGTGATTGGATGTTCCAACCAATTGAGATACCTAGGAACCGTCGGCTCAACCGCGTTGACGACTCTTTTCTTGAGTTTGTTGTCTCGTGTGTAGGTACTGGTGGTGAAGACGTGGTATTGATCACTGTTCAACTTCTTAGGGTTGCTCTGAAAACCGACTTGACCATTATGTTGTTGATTATTCTCACCGGAGCGCTTCCCGTTGTTGTTGCTTGAGTTGCCCTGTCCCTGTAAGCCAGTTCCTGGGAACCCGCTGGACGAGCCGCCCTGGAACCCGCCAGGTCTGGGCTGACCCGAATGTCCTCCACCGTTGCCATCTTGATGGTTCCCAGTGGCCTGGTTACAGAAGTCCTGCATAATATAGCAATTTTCCCATGAATGAGTGGCCGGGAGATCGGGGGTACTATACTTGGGACAAGGTGCTTTTAGCGCTTCCTCATAATTGTGTGGCTTTCTCCCATTGTATGCTCCTCTGGGACGATTGTTTTGATGTTGGTTCTTGAAACCAGTATTGGTATTTGCCACAAAATCTGAGCTGCCCTTAGGCTACCTCTGCTTTCCGTTATAACCTTGACCTCCTAGGATACCATTGTGCCAATGATTCTGATGATGACCCTTGCCACCATCGCCTTTCTTGATCTTGCTAGCATTGTCCTTGTCTGAGCCGGGATCCTTCGTGCCATTTGACTTGGTGTATCTAGTAAGGGTGTCCACTAACTCGCCCATATCCTGAACCTTTCGTTTCACATGGCCGAGTTTCAGAACCAGCGGCTGAAAGTGGCAATTCTTCTCCAAGATCAGGACAACTTGAGCAGCTGTGATGCCATCTGACGAGTGAATGATTTCAGAGACCCGACGAGTCCAATGATGAGGCGACTCGTCCGTACGCTGAACGCAATGCTGAAGATCCACAATTGTCATCGGTTGTTTGCACGTGCCCTGGAAGTTTTTTATGAATCGCTCCTTCAACTCTGCCCAAGTGTTGATGGAATTAGGCGGAAGATTTGTCAGCCAAGTCTGAGCCAGCCCTTCCGGCATCATCGTCAAGTATTTAGCACACACCGCATCGCTGACATCGAGCATATCCATGGCTAACTCGTTGCTCAAAATCCATGCTGCTGGCTCGAGATCTGCTGTATAATTAGACAACTTGCGACGCCCCTTGAAGTCCTTGGGCATGCGCTTGTTGCGAAGAGCCGGGGATAGACAAGGGACACCCATGGTTCTGCTGCTTGACCCAGTCGTGTTGAAAGCAGGCTGAGGGTTAACGGGGGCGACCTGACCCGCCATTGCTGCCGCTGCTTCTGCTTCTCCCTGGCGTGCGGCTCGGGCCGCGTCGACAAGTGCATGAGCGTTCAACGACGGAGGCCGGGTTGGGGCGACCTGAGGTGGTGGCCAATGTCCGTCGCTAGAGACTACATGAGACTTTTCATGGCAACTCCTACTGTGTCTGGCATATGGCGTGGAGTGCATCCGATCCCAGCTGTAGGAATATCGCGCCTATTGCGTCACTACGGTTTTCAGCATCTCGATGGCGTTCCTAGCCTCGATCTCAACCGGAGTGTTTCCATGAATAGGGAGTGCATACAAATAATGTGTTGCAGCATATTATCAATGGGGTTGGAAAAGTGGCCCTGCGTCATCCGGAAACTATGAGTCGGCAACTGACCCGGTGGTGACTGAGATGGCTCTGTCTGTCGACTCGGGTGGCGAGGCAGGTCCTGCCCAGCCTCTACTGCGCGCGGGCTGTCGAACAAACGAGTCGGATTGAGGTTTATCGGTAGTCGGGTCCGATGCCTCCTCTGGTGACTGCATCAGAGGCGTTCAGGTGAAGCCCTAACTGCCAAGCCTTAGCTTTTAGGCGCTTAGACTCATCACGGATTTGAGCCTGTAATTCTACCATTCGGGTGTTTTCAAAATCAATCTCTCGCTGGATCTTGGCCATCTCCTTGCGAAGTATTATCAATTCTGCATTATGTTCCTCCTGATTCTCCGTGGTGACTGGTGTTGCCATGAGTTCTGTCATCTCCGCTATCGGATCCATCATGGCTTGAGCCGGCGTCTTGCTTGACCCACCAGCGTTGTTCACAGCTGCTGCTCCCGACGGGTTTTGAGCCGACGTGGCTCCTGCCATGTAGATGGTTACCTAGCGGGGCGACTCAGGTAATTCCTCGGCGACTTCCCACTCAGGAAAGCCCCCCAAGTCTCCTATCATAGAGAGGACAGATTGATCCGTCTCTCCCATAGATGACTCGCCGTCGGAGTTAACAGGGGTCTCCCCCACCAACAGGCTTGTCCGGGAGGCTGAGTCCTTGGGTGCAGTCGATGAAGACAAGACGCCGACCGGGTTGGGTGTACCAAGCCGGCTCGACGATGTCGGTGCACATGTCCGGCTCGGGTACTGATGCACCGATTTTGCCAATGAAGAAATGGATCTTTCCAACGGGGACCCGGTACCCAGACTGGATCAAGCCGGCCTTGGAACCCCAGGTCGAATTGTCGATGTAGAGATTTCCACGACGGCTCTTGGTCATCAGACCAACCGCGTAGCTCCCAAACCCTGGAAGGGCTCCCTCCGAGAACTCAACTCCATCGTGCGACAGCCCCATGGTGGGCGCCAACTGTTGTGGTTTTGTCACGACATATGTCCTCATAGGAGAACTTAGTTGTGAGGCCATCGCCGCTATGTGGCGACTCGAAGGGGTTGATCGGTAACGAGAGACAAGTTTACCCAGGTTCGGCCCCTACGATGGAGGTAAAAGCCTACGTCCTTCTTTGTGTATATTGATGATGATATCAATTACAAGGGAGTGGAATCGCTTGACATAGCTATCGATGGGTTGTAACTTAAGTCTATTGACCTCACGGGCTCGCCTTTATATACATGTCAAGACCCTGGGTTTACAAGAGTCCGGGTCATGCTATGATTCGTGACCCGATATGTCTCTAACTCGCCTTGCCTCCTAAACAAGGAAACTCCTGACGACTCTCCACCTCGTGGGCTATCAGTCGTCGTCTTCACACCTTGGGCCGCCAGCCGGCTTACTCTATAAACAGCCTTGTGTCTCTAGGCTAAGAATGCCAAGGCCCATCTTGAGTGTAGACTTTAAGCCGCCACAATAATGATCCAACCCATCAGGGCGGGTTATACCTCAGGGTTATATCCCCAACAATGTCGGTAGCTTTTCTATTGGTTGTATAAAACGCTTAGTTGGTAGCAATTCCTAATGCCAATATCTTTGGGATGCCTCTTAATATTTTCAAAAACTATTTTTTTTACCTGATGTGGCTTGCTGTCCACATTCGTCCTGGCCCCATTTCCTCCTTACATATGGTCTATGTTTTCGGATAGCCTAGACATATGGAGACAATTTGGGGTTCTGTCTCTGTGTATGTGTGTGCGTGTGCGTGCGCGCGCTTGTGTGTGTGTGCATGTTGCTAATGGAATAATGAACAACCGGTAAGACTAATATTATGGACCTTCTTCTCCCCAATCCTAGCGTGTATTATTCGACTTTTGTGCTAATATAGGGAAAATGTGTTGTAAAATTGTGAGTTGTGACCTATATTTTCTAGGCAAGTTTAAGCCTTGTTATTCACAATTGATGCTGCATGTCATTCATCACCTTTATATTTGATATCAATGTTTGACTGTGTCTAATTAGGGTTTCTCTCAGGTTGGTGATCGAATAGGAGGCTGCTTGTTTCCCTTTTATTTCATAGCTCATATTACAAAACACACATTTCCTTTGAGTATTATGTCAAAATCCTTTTGAGTCGATATACCAAATATGAAGTTACATAACTCAAAAAACTGGAAATTTATTTTAAAAATGCAAATAATTATATAGTTGCCGCATGAGAGGTAGGAGTAGCACGTTCTAGAAGATGTCTTTTGATGCAGTAGTTTCTAAATGTAATAGTTTGCGAGCCAGTTGCATATTGCAATGAAGTTTCTGGTTGCAACATCTTGGAACATTTGTTTAAGAAAAAAAATCATCCATGTGTTCTTTTTAATTAATGGATAATGAGAATGCACATTCTTTCGTGATACAATCAATCTTGAGAATAAAAAAGGGCATTTAAGTGTTATTATCATTTGTAGTGTAGTGCACAATAAAGATTTAATGTTTGTGTAACACCTTTATTTTGTGCAGCAGGTGTATAGGGCCGATTTGTTTTTATCGAAATACATTCCAAGCTAAGTAGATTCCAATTATTATTTTCATTTTTTATTGGCTATCTTTCTATGTATATAAAATTTGACATACAACGAGTACGAATTTTCAAAAGCCCGTGGCAACGCACGTATAGTGTACTAGTGTTATGAAAGGGTTCATTTGGTTGGTTCGCACGTAGCCATTGATGTGGAAATATTTTGAAAACCATGTGCCAAATCAATTTGTAAATGAAGTCGTTAATGCAATTAATTACCATATTTTTAATTATGTGCACAATTAATTAGGTCCATTTCAATAGGGGTCTCTACGAGTCAGTGGTCGATTAGTGTAGTTTTGTTAGTCGCTCGATCGAGCGAAGGATTGTTGATCCTTTTCTCTAATCCTAAATGCTCAGTTGGTAGGATTACATCCACAATTTAGTTTCCTCCGGTTTCTATTCACCTTATTTATTTTCGCTTCATGTCCCACCATCATCTCCTAACAATGGTTTTCACCATCTCATTAAAAACTATCCTAACATTTTTTGAAATTTCCTACCAAGACACATTACAAATGGGCAGACAACAATAACACATTACCAAATAATAAAATCAATTTCACGCACATTTCCTAAAACTAACACTTTCCTAACATACAAAAGATCTCCCATGAGTGGAATTTTTTTTAGGAAACAAATAACATATTTTAAGGAAAAAAAATCCTCTCCACTCTTTCCTTGTGAACCAACACTTTCTAACATAAAAATGATCTCCCATCAATGCAATTTGTTTTAGGAAAAATAACATAGTTTAATCAAAATCCGATTGACTAAAAATAGACTAAATATGTTAGGAAAGTGTTCGTTTGGTTGGTTCGCACGTAGACATTAGTGTGAAAATACTTTGAAAACCGAGTGTCGAATCAATTTGTAAATAAAGTCATTAATGCAATTAATTACTAGATAGTCAATTATGTGCGCAACGAATTGGGTCCATTTAAATAGGGATCTCTACGAGTCAGTGGTCGTCAGTTTAGTTTCATTAGTCGCTCAATCGAACGAAGGAAGTCCTACTCTCATTGATCCTTTTCCTTCCAATCAAGACCGATTGATATGCAATCTCTTTGATTTTTGGTGTTGCCTCCTCCCATTAGTCCCTCAAGGAATAAATCAATAGGCAACTCCTCCTGCCAAGTGAAGCACGTCTTGACCAAGGAAATAAACCGGGTTGCAATCTCTAATCCGATCGATTAATAATAGATGGACATGCCTACACGTCTTGACCAAGGAAATAAACCGGGTTGCAATCTCTAATCCGATCGATTAATAGTAGATGGACATGCCTACAGAGAAGAAAGTAGTAGTGCTGCCTCCTAATACATCACACCACGCCTCCGGCCACCCCGTGTCTCCCATGTCTGAGCATGACATGGCGCTATGGTCCTCATGAATGCCAACATGCTGACGATGGCCAATCTTGAGCGACTTTCGTCTCCAAACTCCCTCTTTCTGGCATGGAGAACGGAGGCACACGCATATAGCTTCGTGCGGCAATATGGAAATTCTGGTGTGTAGCTGCATGGAGCTGCCCCGTTGACAGATAGGCGGTGACCTAGAAGTTGGATTGCAAAGCAGCAGGGGTTCTACTAGCCCGTGTGCATGATATCCAGCCCAATGGTATCATGCCCAGGTAAGCTTCTTATTTGTTCCCATTCTTGCACATAGTCTTTTTTGTGAACCTGAAAAAAGAGTTTGCCTTGATTCCAAATAATAATGCTTCAAAAGTTGATGTCCACCTTGTTTATCTTACTACTCGTGGTAATGCGTACAAGTACGATTTTTTCGAACCTACACTTTTACCATAGTGCCAAAATATTTGATGTAAATAACGTTAGATGGTGTGCCTTTTTTATTCATGCTACAAGTACTCAAACTGGCATGGTGTGATAATGCAACATTGCTACAATGCACAAACACCGTGTTTTTCCAATATATTTCAGTTTTATTTATCTTGTCAAACATATAGACAAAGTTTGAATTTTAATGATTGATTTTCATGGTCATAGGAGGACATGGTAGAGTGGCCACGGGGACAATGGGGGAAGTAGCATGTGAGCAGTTTAATAAATGGGGACAAGGGATATTTTAGTTAATCAGGGCTCTATTGGTTTGAAATTTTATATTTTTTGTGGTCAAAAAGTAAGGTTCAATTAATATAATGAAAATATTCTTGAAAACCGAGAAAAATTCTACAATTTCTACACGTACGAGGTCAAGCATGAAGGTGCAACGGGAGGAGGGGTGTGGATAAGATTTGATTTTGTTTGGTCTTCTTGCAAGGAGTGGATGGTTATGAAGAAATAAAAATTGTGATAGAAACAGAGAGAGAATAAGTTTTATTAATATATGGATGAAAACCACATGCCACCTTGTCCAACACATTTCTGCATTGGGATACTTATTCGATCACTATGTTTTTTATTCCGTGGCAATGCGTAGAAATTCAACCAAAAAATTCAAATTTACACGTTAGTCATCCACCTTTTCAAGCTATTTATATATTTATCATTTGTTAGCAAGTTTGCATATGATGCTTGGAAATTCAACATATGTAAGTGAACATAAGGACATGGATACGTTACAATCCACATTAGATATTTCAGAAAAGAAGAGGTGAAAGGATCACATCATATACATACCATTATGTATATCATGGCAGCGAAAACACATTGCGGTGGTCTCCATCGGCTATCATGGTGTGCCTCCCTTAGCATAAGGAATCACCCTGGGACGTCGTAGAGGGAGAGGAGGGGGAGGCCGACACCGTTGAGGGAAGGGGAGATGACGCTGAGAGGAAGGTGCGGGATAAACACCATGGCATGTTTTGATTCCAACAACCTCAATAACGAGAGCAAGATGGGGGAATGAGATGTCAATGTGTAGGATCGAAAGTAGGTCTTGAGGGGGAGCGGGTGATTAAACCACTTGACAAATAAAAACCTAACCTTTTCCCAATTTTAGTTCTAGGCAAGTTTCAACAGTTGTTGCAAATCAAGTTCACCCTACACATGCATGTCTACGAGTATAGCAGCGAAAAGTAAAGACAAGCACATGTAATAGAGGATAGCGATAGGAAGATCAAATGAAAGATTGACACAGAGATTTTGGCGTGGTTTCGATAGGTGGTGCTATCGTACATCCATGTTGATGGAGACTTACACCCATGGAGGGTAGCGGCCACGAGAGTCCATGAAGGGCTCCACCCACAAAGGGTCCACGGAGAAGCAACCTTGTCTATGCCATCATGGCGTTCATCCACGGAGAACTAGCCTTACTCGGGGTAGATCTTCACAAAGTAGGTGATCTCCTTGCCCTTACAAACCTCTTGGTTCAACTCCACAACATGAAGTAGGAGCTTCTCAAGCGACACCTAACCAATCTAGGAGGCACCACCCTCCAAAAGGTAATAGATGTGGTAAGTATGCTGAACTCCTTGCCCTTTTGCTTCAAAAGATAGTCTCCTCAAAACTCAATCACTCTCTCACATATTTGGCATGCGTAGAAGAGATTGATTGGATGGAGAGCAAGTTGGGGAGGCTAGAAATCAAGATCCATATGGTTGGAGTGAATAATCTTGATCTCCACACATGGGTAGGTCTCTCTCTCTCTCAGAAAATTGGATTTGGCAAGTGGTTGTACGTTTTGAGTGCTTCCCCTATGATTGAGAGGAGGTGGATGAGTATATATAGGCATATCCAAAAATCCATCCGTTACAACATTATTGCACAACTCGGTGAAACCGAAGTGAAAACTCAGTTGTACCGACTAGTGCAAAATGTGGCAACTTTGGCCTTTTCGGTGAGACTGATATATAAATCTTGGTGGTACCGATATGGGTGACCTAGGCAGTTACCAAGACTCAATTTCACCGATTTCTAAACCTCGGAGGTTCCTATTTGAAGAAATAGGATAACAAAATGTTGGTCACTGGTTTCAGTTGCACTGAATGGAAAGTTGGTAGTACCGAGATGCTAGGGTTTGGCTTAGGTTCTGTCGAGGGCAAAATTCGGTGAGTCCGAATGGGGAAGTCGATGTCACCGATTATTGAATTTTGCTTTGGACACAAGATATTTGTGGGAGAACGGGTGAGTATTGTTGGTGGCTAATCTCTAAGCACTTGAGCAGCCAGATCATCATAATTTCTCATCCCCTTTTAATAGTGTTGGTTTCCTATGGACGCAAAAGTGATTTCTCACAAAATATGAAATATAGAGTCTTTTAGCTTGAAGCATGGCCAATCCCATTCCTTCCTTTCCTTGGTGAGGTTCTCCACACAATCGTATAGCCATCCCATCACTAAAAGTTTTCCTGAGATACACTTGGTGGAAGCATTAGTCCAATGAAATATATGTTGTTATTAATTACCAAAACCACCTAGGGAGAAGTTGTGATTTCAATCTACCCATTTTTGGTAATTGATGAAAACATATAGATCAAAGCTTAGATAAAAGATATAATCAATGAATATCGATTAGGATCATGGGTCACTCTTCCATGTCACATACCTTTTTCTCTTTGGCCTTTTCTTCCCAGCTGCATGGGCCTTGTGTGGGACTTCCACCAGCCCACTAAGGGCTGGTATTCACTCTCCCACAGCCCATGTAGCCTCTTGGGTCGAAATACCCCTCCCGATGGTCTCCCAGTACACTACCAGCACTCCCGGTACACTACCGATGAGCTCGAAACTTTTCCGGTGACCAAAATAGGACTTCCTATATACCAATCTTTACCTCCAGACCATTCCGGAGCTCCTCGTGACGTCCAGGATCTCATCCGGGAATCCAAACAACCTTCGGTCACCACCATGCATAACTCTATACTACCGAAACGTCAACGAACCTTAAGTGTGCAGACCCTGTGGGTTCGAGAACTATGCAGACATGACCGAGACACCTCTACGACCAATAACCAATAGCGGGACCTGGATGCCCATATTGGTTCCTACATATTCTATGAAGATCTTTGTTGGTTGAACCTCTATGTCAAGGATTCAGTTAATCCCCTATGGAGTTCCCTTTGTTTATCGGTATGTTACTTGCCCAAGATTCGATCGTGGATATCTCTATACCTAGTTCAATCTCATTACTGGCAAGTCTCTTTACTGGTTCCATAATACAATATACCATGGCTAACACTTTAGTCACTTTTCTTGCAAGCTCATTATGATGTTGTATTACCAAGTGGGCCCTGAGATACCTCTCCGTCACACGGAGTAGCAAATCCCAGTCTTGATCCATGCCAACTCAACAGACACCCTCGGAGATACCTATAGAGCACCTTTATAGTCACCCAGTTACGTTGCAACGTTTGATACACACAAGGCACTCCTCGGGTGTCAGTGAGTTACATGATCTTATGGTCATAGGAACATATAGTTGACATGCAGAAAACTATAGCAAGATAATGACACGATCATATGCTACGTTTATATTTTCGGTCTTGTCCATCAAATCATTCTCCCAATGATGTGATCCCATTATCAAATGACATCTCATGTCTATGGCAGGAAACCTCGACCATCTTTGATCAACGCTAGTCTACTAGAGGCATACCAAGGACACAGTGTTGTCTATGTATCCACACATGTATTTGAGTTTCCAATCAATACAATTATAGCATGGATAATGAACGATTATCACGAACAAGGAAATATGATAATAACCAATTTATTATTGCCTCTAGGGCATATTTTCAATAGTATCCCACTTGCACTAGAGTCAATAATCTAGCTCACATAACTATGTGATTTACATTGTAATGAATCTAACACCCACGGAGTTCTGGTGTTGATCATGTTTAGCCCGTGGAAGAGGTTTAGTTAATGGGTCCGCGACATTCAGATCCGTGTGCACTTTCCAAATATTTATGTCCTCCTCCTTGATGTAATCGCAGATGGAATTGAAGTGTCGCTTTATGTGTCTGTTCCTCTTGTGAAACCTTGGTTCCTTGGCCAGAGCAATGGCACCAGTGTTGTCATAGAACAAAGACATTGGGTCCAGTGCACCGAGCACTACTCCAAGATCTGTCATGAACTCCTTCATTTAGACACCTTCCTTTGCTGCCTATGAGGCAGCTATGTACTCCGCTTCACATGTAGTGTCAGCTATCACACTTTGCTTGGAACTGCACCATCTTACCACTCCCTCATTGAGAATGTATACGTATCCGGTTTGAGACTTAGAGTCATCCGCACCAGTGTCAAAGCTTGCATCGACGTAACCCTTTATGATGAGCTCTTGACCACCTCCATAAATGAGAAACATTTCCTTAATCCTTTTCAGGTACTTAAGGATATTCTTGTCCGCCATCCAGTTTTCGATTCCCGGATCACTTTGAAACCTTCCGGCCATACTTATGGCAAGGCCGACATCTGGTATTGTGCAAAACATTGCATACATGATAGAGACTATGGCAGAAGCATAGGGGATGACACTCATCTTTTCTCTATCCTCAACAGTCACTTGGAATTGAGTCTTACTCAACTTCACACCTTGCAATATAGGCAAGAACCCCTTCTTTGACTGATCCATTTTGAACTTCTTCAAAACTTTGTCAAGGTATGCGCTCTGTGAAAGTCCTATTAAGCGTCTCGACCTATCTCTATAGATCTTGATGGCTAATATGAAAGCAGCTTCTCCTAGGTCTTGAAAATTTGTTGATGTACCAAGGATCGGGTCTATTAGTACCCCTTACTTATGCACGGGCAGTTGTAGCCACACCCACAGCAAGGCCTGCCGGAGGACTACCGGAAGCAAGCACGAAGACGTCAAAGGAACATTTAAGTCAAGAAACGCAAGACCAAAGGCCAGGGGCTGGGACCCCGACAAGATCTTGCCAGGGGTGGCCTGCGAAGCCCCAACAAGAAGGGCACTTGGTAAGACCTCGCCACCTTGTCAGTGCGGAGACCAGATGTCGACCCCCAGGCTACGTGTCAAGGCGTTGACAATGGAGAGGCTAAGCGGTGCAGATGGGACGGGCTCCTGTCCCGTCCCGTAGAAGGTGAGGGACGCCCGACAGAGCATTAAATGCATTTGTCCCACTCCGCCAGGGTTAACCATAGCACTGTGCACTCTGTCCGTGAACTGTACGCCACTGTTGGGATCCCCTTAGTCGTATAAAAGGAGGCCCAAGGCATTACAAGAGAGGACTTTTTGGCTCTCACTTTCTAGCTCACGCGAGTAGCAGCTGCTCATAGCGCTCCCATAGCTGGAGCCTCAAAAACACTGATAATACATCGAAGCAAGAGTAGGGTTTTATGCTCCACAGTGGCCCGAACCTGTGTAAAAATCTCCCCTCACGCCGTTCGTTTGATCTGTTCTTTGCACATACCTTCTCCCCCGAACAAAAAAGGGATCCTCGTGGACCCATAGGTGTCGTGCACTGACATCTTTGGAGCGGCAGATAGAGGAGAAGGTGGTGCGAACCTGATCACACAATCTTTGCGCCAGTTCATCCATCACCATGTCCCTAAGAAGAAGGGTTTCACGGCAGTCGACCCATCCACGTCCTGCGCGCCCGTAGCCTCTCAAAAGGGCGACGGTGTGGATGTGGGCGGAGGCCTCGAGCCTCCACGACATTCTAGAGATCAAGGCCAAGCCAGCGGCACCGTCCGCAGTGATGGTGGCAATCCCTGCGCCGCTGATCTCAAGACGAAGCCGTGCATCTTGCGGGCGGCGTGGCGAACACCAGAGATGGCGGGGAGCCTTCCAAGACACCTACGCTGACGCATACGTCGCGGCCTTCTCATGTCGTGCACAACAAACAGCGCTGCGACATCGGTGGTTCCAGGCGCGCCCATGGAAAGGCCCCTGCGCATCACCCCCGAGATGCACGGGACCAACATGCGCGCCAAAATGCTGACAGAGGTGGCGCGCGGTCGCGACACCATGATGGATCTCCTTCTAACACAGTTAGGAGTCAGAGCACTTCACATTCATCACACCTTCCACTGCCAACCTCGCCAGCAGACGCATTGGCGCGAGCGAAACTGCTCCTGGACTTCCCTCCTGCGACGGACAAGCTCGATGAGTGGAGAGCTACTATCCAGAGCCTCGTCAGCTTCGCCGACAGGGGTGGACCGCAGCAGGCGGAGCCCTCACAGCAGCGGTCCGTCGAGTCAGCGCGCGCTAATGGAAACGAGGCCATAGGTGGCACGACCACGGTGCACTCTCCCCCGTGGCGATAGCGGCGGTCGCCGACTCGGCCGGTAGGTGCTGGCGGTGATGACTCCACTACGTTGTCTAATCCGCAAACTCACCGCGATCAACGTCAAGTTCTTCAGGAGCGTACCAAGGAGGATGCCCGGACCACCATCGAGCGGCGGCGGGAAACACGCCATTAATCCAATAAGGGCGCAGGGCCCACTGTAGACAAGCATGCGCCAGGATATCCTGTCGACTTGCCTTATGAGGTGGTTGTCTAGCGTTTACCCATGAGCTACGGCGAGTCTAGTGTCCCAATTCCCGAACGTTCAAGCCAGAGGTCCTAGAGAAATACGACGGCAAGACCCACCCGTCGGAGTTCTTGAGCATCTCCACCATTGTGGTGCAGGCTGCCGGGGCTCACGACGACAAGATACTCGCCAATTAGTTCCCGTTGGTGCTCAAGCCGAACGTCAGATTGTGGTTGATGCACCTTCTGGAGAATTCCATTTCATCCTGGGCAGACCTGTGCCACGAGTTTGTTGGCACCTTTACGGGAGGCCACCAAGCTCCTGGTCAAGCAAGCGATTTGCATCTCATCCCCGACAAGGAAGGCAAAACCTTGCGCCAGTACATTCAAAGATTCAGTCGCATACACCACAACATCCCATGTGTTCATCCTGCCGCTGTTATTAGCGGGTTTCATCAGAACGTGCGTAACCGCAAGATGCATGAAGAGCTGGCGATGAATAAGGTCAAGGATGTCACCAAACTCTACACCCTAGCTGATAGGTGTGCTTGAGCTGAAGAAGGGAGGAGGCTCCCTGGCAAGGATACCGGTGCTGGGGTCGACTCTAATGAAGACGCTACTGCCCCAGCAAGGAAAGGCCGATGGCGGAACAAGAAACGCAAGGACAAGGCCGTGCTTGCCGTCAAGGAGTCCGGTAACCTTAGCACCGACAAGAAGACAAATGTTGACAACCCCCTCAAGGAGGTTGCTGGGTGTGCCTCTTGTCAGGCCTTGGTGGCTACCGACAAGCCAGAGGGCTCCGACAAGCAGTATTGCAAGATCCATCGCACCAAGGGCCACGACCTCCAAAACTGCCGACAAGTCGAGCAGCTTGCCGAGAGGCAGAAAGCTGAGTACGTAAGGCGGGACAAGGAGAAGGCCCAAGAAGGTGCAGAGGGGTCCGTAAGAAGCATGGTGGCCGAGGAGGTCGTGGCGGCAAGGCCAAGCAGCAGGAGAGGCCCACTCGAGGCCCACTCGAGGCCGCAACAAGGAAGGTGATGATGATGATGGCAATGAAGAGGACGATGAGTCCAATGAGAACGAGTTTCAAAGAGATACATATGTCATGTGCGTCGACTGAGGCACCTCGTTACATTCTTTGGGCTGCCAACTCAAATAGTGGGCACGCGAGATTAATGCGACGGAACCATCTGTTGATGCCCGGAAACCTCTAAGATGGTCCCACGTGCCTATCATTTTTGACACTGAGGACCACCCTGATCACACAACAGCGGTCGAGTGTCTGCCATTGTTGGTTTCACCAACGATTCGGAACCTCAAGGTGACGAAAATGTTAGTTGATGGTGGGGCCGTTTTGAATCTGATCTCGCCTAATGTGATCAAGAGATTGCAAATTCCTGACGGGGATCTCGAGGAGACATACACTTTTCAGGGGATCAATCCGGGAAGGACTCCGCCGAAGGGCAAGATCACATTGCCGGTAACATTTGGTAGTGATATGAACTTCAGAATAGAGAAGATTGTTTTTGACGTTGCCAAGATACCCTTGCCGTACAATGGGATACTTGGATGCCCGACGCTGACCAAGTTCATGGCAGCATCACACTATGCTTACAACGTGTTGAAGATGCCCGGGCCGATCAGTGTCATCACGATCAACTCCGACAAGAAGGACACACTTATTTGTGCTGACCAACTTTACCAGGAGACAGTTGTAGCACCTGCCGCCAAGGCACCTGCTCCCTCCATTGAAGCTCCCAGGGGTAAGAAGACCGGCAAGGCCTCTGGTGCACACTCCAGCAAGCATGCCTCTTCAGAGTGCCGCGCTCCCGTCGACGATGTTCTAGAGAGCTCCACTGGCAAGAACAAGAAATCTAAGGCAGCTCCACCAGAAACCAAGAAGGTGCGCATCAAGGAGGACGGCATGGGGGGGGGGACTTTCACCATAAGTTCCACCCTCGATGACAAATAGGAAAGATCGCTCATTGCCTTCCTGCGGGCGAACGTCAATGTGCTTGCATGGCAACCATCTATTGTCCTCGGTGGTCCCAGGGAGGTAATTGAGCACCACCTTGCCATTTGTCCCCATGCACGGCCCATCAAGCAGAAAGTCAGGAAGCAAGCCTTGGAGCGGCAAGAATTCATTGTCGAGGAAATCGGAAAATTGGAAGCGACATGCTTGGTCAGGTGAGTGCTTCATCCAACATGGTTGGCCAATCCAGTTGTGGTGCGCAGGGTGAATGGAAAATGGAGGATGTGCATTGATTATACAGATCTTAACAAAGCCTGTCCAAAAGATCCTTTCCCCTTGCCGCGCATCGACCAGATTGTGGACTCCACTACAGGCTGTGATTTGCTGTCATTCCTCGATGCTTATTCAGGATACCACCAGATCTTCATGTCCAAGGAAGATGAAGAGAAGACCACATTTATCACCCCATGTGGTATGTATTGCTTTGTGCGTATGCCTTTCAGGTTGAAAAGTGCTGGTTCAACATTTACAAGAGTAGTCCAGGTTGGTTTTGCACCCTAGCTACATAGAAATATGGAAGCCTATATGGATGACATAGTGGTCAAGACCAAGGACAAAGCAACACTCATGCATGACCTAGAAGTGATATTTGCGAATCTTCGCAAGATCAACTTGAAGCTTGATCATGAGAAATGCGTGTTCGACGTTCCATCCGGCAAGCTTCTCGGGTTCTTTGTATCTCAGCGCGGGATCGAGGCGAACCCCGACAAGATCAAAGCAATTGAGCAGATTGAAGCACCAAAACGCGTCAAGGATGTGTGTCGTCTTGCCGGCTGCTTCGCAGCTCTGAGTAGGTTCATCTCAAAGTCTGCTGAGCACGCCCTACCATTTTTCAAAACCTTGAAGAAGGCGGGTCCAATGAAGTGGACTCTGGAAGCGGAGGCAACACTGCATGATTTGAAGAAGTACCTCTCCTCTTCGTCGATACTAGTCACACTAGACCACAAGAGCCGTTGTTACTGTACTTAGCAGCAACGAATCAAGTGGCTAGTGCTGCGTTGGTAGCGCAAAGGGAAGCTGACGAAGAAGCAACTACAGAAGCAGGACCGCCAAGCGCTGAACCGGGGGCTTCCCTGGTAAGGTCTGGTGCCGGCAAGTCAGGACCTGCACAGATGAACGAAGCGACACAGAAGAAGAACGTGGTGCGGAGCCTAGTGTACTTCGACAGCTCCCTCTTGCAAGAGGCCAGGTCGAGGTACTCTGGTGTGGAAAAGTTACTTTTTGGCATCCTCATGGCCTCAGGAAACTATGCCACTACTTCCAAGCACATGAAATTACCGTCGGCACTCGCTTTCCGCTGCAACGGATTTTGCAAAACCCAGACGCTACCAACAGGATTGTGGAGTGTGCCTTGGAGTTGGCAAGCTTTGGCCTCAAGTTTGAAAGCACTTCAACCATCCAGAGCAGAGCTTTGGCGGAATTTGTTGTAGAATGGACTCTAACGCCAGACGAAGAGACCCAAGAAACGACCATCCCCGGCAAGGAAACAAGCCAAGAATGGGTTATGTACTTTGACGAGGCTTTCTCCCTGTAGGGAGACGGTGCTGGCGTGCTGCTTGTCGCACCCACCGGAGAGCACCTCAAGTATGTAATTCAGATGCACTTTCCTCGGGAGAAGTCAACAAACAACACCGCAGAGTATGAGGGGCTGTTTGCCAGCCTCAGAATCGCGGCAGATCTTGGGATCAAGAAGCTCATTGTCAGAGGAGATTCACAACTTGTCGTCAAGCAAGTCAAAAAGGACTACCAGAGCCCATTGATGGAATCTTACGTAGATGAAGTGAGGAAGTTGGAGGAGCGCTTTGACGGTCTGCAAACAGAGCACATTCCTCGTGCAAGGAATAGTGTTGCTGACGGGCTATCGAAGCATGCTGCCCTCAAATTACCCGTGGAACCAGGGACCTTTGTACTCCATCTGATTCAGCCATTTGTATCGCTGCTGGCAAAGTAGAACAAGAGGAGGAAGTTGAATTCTGCCCAGTACTTCCCAGAAGAGCTTATGGAAGCTGTCGGCAAGGAAGCTGTCGGGATCGACGCCAATCTTGCCGGGGGCAACAGGCTCCGGCAGGGCCTGAATCCCTTTTCGTAGAGACAAGCGCCCCCGTGGCAGAAGACATGCCTTTAGTCCTTGCCGTCGAGCCTCAGGCTCCAGCATGGGCATAACGCATAGTTCAGTTCCTTCATACAGGAGAACTCCTGGAGGAACAAGAAGAAGCGGGGAAAGTAGCCCGTCAGTCTAGTATGTACCAGTTTGTGGATGACGTCCTGTACAGAAAGAGACCAAACGGTGTGAAATTGAAGTGCATTCCTCGGGAATATGGACTAGAGCTGTTGGCAGAGATACATGGAGGCATATGTGGGTCCCACATAGGATCAAGAGCTCTTGCCCGGAAGGCCTTCCGGCAAGATTTCTTTTTGCCCACTGCTCTCCAGGATGCAAATTCACTAGTAACCAAGTGTGAAGCGTGCCAGTTCCATTTGAAGAAGCTACATCAACCAACTCAAGCTCTTCAGACAATCCCTCTTTCATGGCCATATTCGGTTTGGGGGCTCGATATCATGGGCCCCCTTTCCCCATGCTACCGAGGGCTTTGAGTACTTGTATGTCGCAATCGATAAGTTCACAAAGTGGACGGAAGTGGAAGCAGTGAGACAGGTGACAGCACAATCAGCCGTCAAGTTCTTCAGAGGACTAGTTTGCCGTTTTGGTGTACCAAGCGAGGTCATCACCGATAACGACACATAGTTCCCAAGCTACGCCTTCATGCAATACGTCCAAGACCTTGGCGGCAAGATCTGCTTTGCTTCCGTCGCTCATCCAAGGAGCAACGACCAAGCAGAAAGGGCAAATTCTGAAGTGTTGCGAGGGCTTAAGACGAGAACTTTCGACATGCTGCACAAGTGTGGAAGACGCTGGATTGATGAGCTACCGGCGATTCTTTGGTCGATCAGAACGACACCAAATCGAGCCGCCGGCCAGACACCCATCTCCCTGGTGTACGAGGCGGAAGCAGTTCTCCTCATAGAACTCATATACGGGTCGCCTCGAGTGCTCTCTTATGATGAGCTTGAGCAAGAGCAGTGGCGCCAAGACAACGTGACGCTCCTTGAGGAAGATCGTCTTTGGGCTGTTGTGCCAGCTGCACGCTACCAGCAAGCTTTGCGCCGCTACCATAGCCGCAAAGTTCATGCCCGGAGTCTTGAGGAAGATGGCCTTGTTCTTCGGCATGTTCAGTCGGCCAAGAATTCAAAAAAGTTGACGCCAAAGTGGGAAGGCCCTTATCGGGTAGTACGAGTCACCAACCCTGGCGCAGTCCACCTGGAGACCAAAGATGGCATCCCAGTGAGCAACTCCTGGAACATTGAACATCTTCGTAAGTTCTATCCATAAGGCGCCGTTGCCGCCCCCCGGTAACCACCTTTTGTACAAGTCTTGCCGACAGGGCATGTCATCCTTTGTACAAAGCCAGGCGCAAACCCTGTGCATAGTTGAATAAGATTAGGCGTCTTGCAACTCTTGTAGATTCCCATGTTTCTTTACATACATGTTTATCTAATATGTTGCACTATGCTTACTCCCGACAAGTGCTAACGAACCACCAAGGTTCCATACCTCTATTTTCTCTTGTTTCTTTTTCTTAAAGGATAGAAGGTTCCCTCGCACGCAAGTTTGCCGGGGGGATGAGAAGGTTTGGACACCTACGGGTGACGTTCGAAGTTGGCACCTTGCGGGAAGGAGTACGACAACAAAAATATAAGTCGCAAAACCCTAAGTAAACCTTTAATATGAGGATATCTCTGTCCTTGGATGATTTAAAACTCTTGTATGTAAAACCTGCACGTGATGGAACCTTGCCGTGATCGGTTGCGCCCTTGTTCTGTTTCGAGTCCGCTCAATAGTTTAAGTGTCTGCACTGAAAACGTTAAGGTAACTTATCACGATTGTCGCGCCCTTGCTCTATTTCGATCCCGCTCAATAGTTTAGGTGGCTGCACTAAAAGTGTCAATACATCTTGCCGGCAGCGGCATCGCCAGTAGGCTGCTAAGGATCCGCTCCTCAAAGTGCTCGTGGCGGTGTTGCATACGTCGGCAAGTTTTCCATAAAGCGTAGGGAATAAACCATACAGAGGAAAATCAAACAAGAGGAGTAACATGCATTCATTTAAAGGGAATACAATTTAAACGCGACAGTGCCTTTTCCTAAGTACATCTTTATTTGACTTTCTCCCCTAGGGGCAGATTACAAGAAGAAAAAGATAGGGAGAGCCCCCCAGCAGAAGCCCAGCGTGACCCCTTCTGGACCAACACTGCGCGGAGGGTAGGGCATCTAGAAGGGAGGACGAAGCCGAAGTCCATGAGGCTGCCAAAGGATCCAGCTGGAAGATGAGGCAGCGCCCGGGACAAGGACCCCTGGCAAGGTCGCTCCATCGAGAGAGGGAGAGGCGTGAGCTCGCGATGATGGTGCGGCTGGTGGCTAGTCAGAGCTCAGGTCGTTGTATTATGAATTGACGGCCTGGAGCTCGGACTCATCGTTGTCGTCTTCACCATTGTCCTCCTCGTCACTGTCGCTCCAGGAGGAGCTTCCGCACTGATCGAGCTCTCTTCACAGTAGCTAAGATGGACGCCTGAGCGCCCATAAATCTTGACGGAGAGCAGATTGGCCTTCGTCATCTTGAAGTGAAGGACGTGCCCATCCTAGAGGCCGTGGGCCCGGGAGAAGGTTTTTCAACCACGCCTGAGGAACATGACGCGATGCTCTGGGTACTCGACATCCACCCGCGTGGCGCCATTGCAGCAACCATGTGCCCGCAACCATAGGGCGGGTGGCTTGTCAACCTGCATCACCCTACCGAAAGGGTGAGGGAGGCACAAATGGCTTCAAAGGGGACCATGCAGTTTGAGGACGAACTCCAGCACCGCCCCCTTAGCGTGGGTCTCTTCAAGGAGGGGGTCTAGCGTTGGAGGAAGAGGTGGAACGATGCTCCGCCTCCCCCGGCCTCGGCCTCCATGCCGCCCATGAACCCTCGCGCTCCTTCCGCCGTGCATGCTCGGGCAACCCTTCGTCTTTTTGGCTGAAGTGGTGGCATGATCCTGACGGGAACTCCTCGCCGAATGAGCGGACGACAAAGGTCAACCTTGCTGCCCAGCCATGGCCAAGGGCGGGTACTACTCAAGATCGAGAAGGTGTAGAAGGGCAGGCTTTTGAGGTCTTCGCTCAATGAGGAAGAAAGATGGGTGAGCCTTGCCTCGCTTCCCCCCAATTTATAGGGAGAAGCTCAAGGGCTAGCTCTCCCTCGCTCCAAGAGTCGCTGCCCATCTCCAACAATAGCACCGCCCGCGATCATGGGGCGAACAGGTGGCCGCCCCGTTCCCCCAATCCATGGCGGTGCGATTTCTGCCCCGGTCGAGACTTTAAGTCACGGGTGCCCATTGTTGATCCCCTCCTATGCATGCGGCGTGCGTGGAAGAAATGGCCTGACGCAGTAATTTAAATAACTACGATCGCTCCGTGCACACCTCCCACGTCACGCACTTAACGCGCGTCATGGGGAGGCGCAGTAAGCGGAATGATTGCAACTGCAGACTCCTGCCACGCATGCCCGTGAACTATTTGTGCCTAGCCCAACAATGCCTCGCGCCGTGTGTGGCCCAGGCCCAGGGGCTCCTATCAGTGTACTAAGGATCGGGTCTATTAGTACCCCTTACTTATGCATGGGCAGTTGTAGCCACACCCGCGACAAGGTCTGGCAAGCACGAAGATGTCAAAGGAATGTTTAAGTCAACAAACGCAAGACCAAAGGCCAGGGGCTGGGACCCTGACAAGATCTTTCCGGGGGTGGCTTGCGGAACCCCGGCAAGAAGGGCACTTGGCAAGACCTCGCCACCTTGCCAGTGCGGAGGCCAGGTGTCGACCCCCAGGCTACGTGTCAAGGCGCTGCAATGGAGAGGCTAAGCGGTGCAGATGGGACGGGCTCCTGTCCCGTCCCGTAGAAGGCCAGGGACGCCTAACGGAGCATTAAATGCATTTGTACCACTCCGCCAGGGTTAGGTATGATAACACTGTAGCATTGTGCACCCTGTGCGTGCATTGTTTGCCACTGTTGGGATCCCGTTAGTCATATAAAAGGAGGCCCAAGGCATTACGAGAGAGGACTTTTTGGCTCTCACCTTCTAGCTCACACGAGTAGCAGCTGCTCATAGCACTCCTGTAGATGGAACCTCAAAAACACCCATAATACATCGAAGCAGGAGTAGGATTTTATGCTCTGCAGCGGCCCTAACCTGGGTAAAAATCTCCCCTCACGCCATTCATTTGATCTGCTCTTTGCACATACCTTCTCCCCACCAAACCACAAAGGGATCCTCGCGGACCCATAGGTGTCGTGCACCGACAAAACTTTGTGCAAATATTCCTTAACTCTTTCCAGAAGTTCTATATTATTTCCAATCAACAATATGTCATCCACATATCATATTAGAAAGACTATAGAGTTCCCACTCACTTTCTTGTAAATATAAGCTTCTCCGTAAAATTGTATAAACCCGAACGCTTTGATCACCTCATCAAAGTGAAGATTCCAACTCGGAGATGCTTGCACCAGTCCATAAATGGATCACTGGAGTTTGCAAGCTTTGTTAGCATTCTCTGGATCGAAAAAACCATCTGGTTGCATCATATGCAACTCTTTTGTAAGGAAACCATTAAGGAACGCTGCTTTGACATCCATCTGCCAAATTTCATAATCAAAAATTGCAGCTATTGCCAACATGATTCTGGCGGACTTAAGAATCACTACGGGTGAGAAGGTCTCATCGTAGTCAACTCCTTGAACTTGTGAAAAACATTTTCCCACAAGTAGCGATTTAGATGGTGACATTACCGTTCGCGTCTGTCTTCTTCTTAAATATCCATTTGTTCTGAATGCCCTTTCGCCCTTCAGGTAATACTTCCAAAGTCCATACTTTGTTTTCATACATGGATTCCATCTCGGATTTCATGGCCTCTAACTTTTGTTGGGATTCGGGCCCATCATCGCTTCTTCATAGCTCGTAGGTTCATCTTGTCCAACAACATGACCTCTAAGATAGGGTAACCATACCACTCAGGAGCAATACATGCCCCTGTCGAGCTACGAGGTTTGATAGTAACTTGATTCGAAGCTTCATGATTATCATCATTAACTTCCTCTTCAACTGATGTAGGCTCCATAGAAACATCTTTCTACACTGTGCTACTCTCTGATTGAAACAAAGGTTCAACAACCTCATCAAGTTCTATCTTCCTCCCACTCAATTCTTTCGAGAGAAACTCTTTCTCAAGAAATGACCCATTTTTAGCGACAAACACTTTTCCTTTGGATATGAGATAGAAGGTATACCCAACCGTCTCTTTTGGGTATCCTATAAAGACGCATTTCTGCGCTTGGGGTTTCAGCTTTTCAGGCTGAAGCTTTTTGACATAAGCATCATATCCCCAAACTTTAAGAAACGACAACTTTGGTTTCTTGCCAAACCATAGTTCATACGGTGTCGCCTCTATGGATTTCGATGGTGCCCTATTTAAAGTGAATGCAACTATCTCTAATGCATAACCCCAAAACGATAGTGGCAAATCGGCAAGAGACATCTTAGAATGCACCATATCCAATAAGGTTTGATTACGACGTTCGAACACACCATTATGCTGTGGTGTTCTAGGCGGTGTCAATTGTGAAACACTTCCACATTGTCTTAAGCGACTGCCAAACTCATAACTCAGATATTATCCTCCTTGATAAGATCGTAGGAACTTAATTTTCTTGTTATGATGATTCTCAACTTCACTCTAAAATTGCTTGAACTTTTCAAATGTTTCAGACTTGTGTTTCATTAAGTAAATATACCCATATCTACTTAAGTCATCAGTGAAGGTGCGAAAGTAATGATATCCACTTCGCACCTCAATGCTCATTGGACCGCACACATTAGTATGTATGATTTCCGTCAAGTCACTTGCCGATTCCATTGTTCCGGAGAACGGGGTCTTAGGCATCTTGCCCATGAGGCATGGTTCACATGTGTCAAGTGATGCAAAATCAAGTGACTCCAAAAGTCCATCAGCATGGAGCTTCTTCATGTGTTTTACACCAACATGACCGAAGCAGCAGTGCCACAAGAAAGTGGTACTTTCATTATCAACTCTACATCTTTTAGCATCAATGTTATGAACATGTGTATCATCACTATCGAGATTGAACAAGAATAAACCCTCTCACATTGGGTGCATGACCATAAAAGATATTACTCATATAAATAGAACAATCATTATTCTATGATTTAAATGAGTAACCATCTCGCATTAAACAAGATCCAAATATAATGTTCATGCTCAACTCAGGCACTAAATAACAATTATTCAGGTTCATCACCAATCCCGATGGCAATGAAGAGCGAGCATGCCGAGGGCGATCACATCAACCTTGGAACCATTTCCCAAGTGCATTGTCACTTCATCCTTTGTTAGCCTCAGTCTATTCCATAGTTCTTGCTTTGAGTTGCAAATGTGAGCAACCAAACAGGTCAAATACACAGGCACTACAACGAGAGTTGGTAAGGTACACATCAATAACATGTATATTATATATACCTTGTTTTGTGTTGTCTGCATTCTTGTCGACCAGATACTTGGGGCAGTTCCGCTTCCAGTGACCAGTTCCCTTGCAATGAAAGCACTCAGTCTCTGGCTTGGGTCCAGCCTTGGGTTGACGGTGTCCTGGACTAGGGGGGGGGGTACTCACCACGTCGTCTCCCGACAGGTGGGTTGGGCCGAGGACCCCCAGGTCGGTTCATTAATGGGCCAGTCCGGACAGCCCATGATGCATACGAGGAAGATTCCCCAAGGCTTGGTGATCAAGACAATGACTCCTCTCCACCAACATAGCCAACTAGGACTCTTGTTATCCTAGGCCTCTGGTGTGTTATATAAGCCGAGGCCAGACTAGTCATTAGGGACAATCAGATCATCACAAATCATATCATCATACGAGCATATCTCTTAGGGTTTAGACCACTACATACGATCTCGAGCTAGATCTACTTTGTACTCGACACCATCATCAGTACAAACAAAGCAGGACGTATGGTTTTACCTCCATCAAGAGGGGCCGAACCTGGGTAAATACCGTTTCCCTTGTCTCCTGTTACCCATCGATCCAAGACCCACAGATCGGGACCCCCTACCTGAGATCCGCCTGTTTTGTCACCGACATTGGTGCTTTCATTGAGAGTTCCGTTGTGGGATCGCTAGAAGGATTGATGGATTGTCTGCATATTGCAGTTTTTCTCGACAACAAATTTGTGTTCGTCATCCCTGTTTCCTCAAGCTTCTCTTTGACAATTGCTTCGATGGAATTGTGTGGAATTGTATCTATGACAACTGTGCAAAATTTCGTCGAGTTCCGATGGAGGAATCTACGGCAATCTCCAATATAGCCGAGCCATGTCGAATCTGGACGGGAATCTAGATGAGTTTAGGGCGAGGTGTCCAATATCTATCTCGGACATCCGTTGTAAAACCCCACCGTTCACCTGCTGTGGAATTCATATACCGGTCACGCCTCAAAATTTCAGCTCGATCCGAGCATCCAAACTCCAGGAAACGTCCGATGAGTACAAAGAATTTTGGATCTATTTTCTACGCGAAAACGAATCCGACCCGAGTTCATTTTTTCATGAACGGGTTGTCATACGGATTTTTGAAGGAAATTTTCTCATCATCTCGGTTAGCTGACCAAGAGGTCAGCATCCCGAGTGCCGAATAATCATCAAGAGAACCTCGCCATCCGCAGGTTGTACGGGTCGGGCGCTTTGTTGCTTCACCAATCCAGCATTGACCACGTCACAAATTCTGACCTGCGTCGGCATTGCCACGCCATCGCCTTTTCAAGCCGACGCCCACCACACTGACCTGCTTTGACATGTCGACTGGCATGGGGCTCTAGTGTCATCTTACCGACCTGCTCCATCACCTCGACTAGACTGGGGGCTTTGCCATCTCCTCATCAACCCGCTCTGGGGACTTCGGCGTCACCAGCCGACCAGCTTCGACACCTCGACTGGCATGAGACTTCGGCGTCACCAGCCGACCCACTTCGACACCTCGGCTGTCTGGATACTTCGACGTCACCAACCGACCTGCTTCGACACCTCGACTAGCATGAGACTTCAGCGTCATCAGCCGACTTGCTCCATCACCTCAGCTAGACTGGGGGCTTTGTCATCTCTTAATAAACATGCGACAGGGGCTTCGGCATCACCAACCGACTAGCTTCGCCATGTTAGTTGGACCGGGGACTTCGCCTCGCCACATCGACCATGCAACATCGCCACTTTGTCAAGCCAAACTCTTCGCTCAGCCACCACGGTGCCCATGGCATATTATTTTAGTTATTTGCTTCACTTAAATTAACTAAGTAGAAGAATTAAAAAATATATATATATTATTATCTTTATTTGTTATTACTTTTGGCTTGCACTATATTGTGTGCACATGTAATGGACTTCAGCTGTGTCATGCGGTCACCTTGGCATGCCTACATTGTTGTCCCGCCTCCATCAACCAAATTGTGTCGTCGACATGGTCTACGTACATGGGGGCTTCACCGTCATGCTGTTGAACTACTCCGTTTGCTCTACTGGAGTGGGGGTTTCTCCTTGGCCCTTCGGAAGTGTTGTGTTGTCACTTGATCAAGCCGAGCTCTTCTTCGGCTAACTCGTGACCGGCTTGGGGGCTGGGACCTTGACCCACTACAAGCTCGACACACGTCACAAGCACATTAACTAGCTAAGTCGCTTTCACGATCATTTTTTTTCATTTTTTAACTTTTGTTCGGTTCGACCAAGCATTATATTTGTGTTAAATAAAAAAGTTTGCTTATTAAAAACACTTCCTTTTCCCATGATAATTGGGGGCTTCATCGTCACGCTGTCGAACTACTCTCCTCAACTGGACCGAGGGCCTCGCCGCAACAACCGTGCTGCGTTGCCACTTCTCGATTTGAGCTCTTCGCACGATTACCTCGGGCTTGGGGGCTGGGACAACGGCCAAACCGAGGACTACAAATTCATACCGCCAGAACCCCGAACCACACCGAGTACATTAACTAGCTAAGTCGTTTTCGTGCTCAGGTCTCTTTGAAATTTTACTTTTTGTTCGGTGCAACCAAACATTATAGTTTTTGTTAAACAAAAAAAACTTTGTTTGTTCAAATTTTTATTTACCCGATTTAACCAGGGCTCTTAAATTTTTATGAGCTGTTTTGTAATAACTGTATTTTCTTCTTAGTCGTTGCAAAGTCTTTTTCTACTACTCCTTTTTCCGACACTAGCGTGTGGTTAATAGCCGGATAGCCTGGTTTCTTTGTAAAGCCGCTCGAGTTTAGTTCGCTAAATAGGCCTCAGAGAAACACTCCGCCTTCGGGACATAGAGGTTGAAGCCAAAGGCTGACGCGCTTGCAGTCCGGAGGTCAGATGTATCATGTTAAAGCACGACCGAGGAACAAATTAAATTTTAGACCAATTTTGGATTGGCACAATTTTGCTTTGTCTAAACATAAAGTTTTTTTGCATAAGTTTTTTGTTATTTCTGAGCATACCTCTTGCAGTACAATGGCAGATGCATTTCACGCATCGAGGGTGTTAAAGGGGGTATGCGGTTAACACCTAACCCACCAAACACCGAGGTACTCCATGCAATCCTCGGCAAAATGTCCTAAGTATTTCGCAATATATGCATTGATTTTGAGTTGTGTCTTTGATCTATAGCTGGATTGCCAGGCTCCTGTGCTTACCTCTTACGCTTCCGCTTTATTCGGCTAAGGGGTAAAGAGAGAACCACGACAATTGTCACTTCCGGTTTAACTGGTTAAGTGCCTCAATTGGAGAAAGCCGAAAGGTGACTGTCACAACAAGCGTAAATTGGTGAGCGAACCGCAGGCGTTGTTCAACCAAATATAGTTGATCGAGGTTATCCTAGTAAAAATAAGGGCCTTTCTTTCTTGAAAAGGCCAAGTTGTGGGTGGTTCCACCTCGAATAATCCAAGGGGTTGACGTATACCGGGGGCTATTAAGTTGCCCCCAAACATATGCTCCTATGACTAAGTGAAAGTTATAAAGCTCGGATATCTGATTGCCTTGTTTCTGCTAACACAACCGCCTCTGGGCACCGAGAGGTCGGCTAAGGGTTGTCTTGTTATTGCAGAAACACCCTGCGTAGCATCTACAAAGGGGTAGAAGCCGACGATGGGCCACTCTCAAATGATAAACGGTCACAAAGGAGTCAAAATAGCATATAGCATAAAAGGATTTGTATTCAATATGCATGTGCCGCCTTCCGTAATCATCATTATAAAGCCATAAATATGAATCAATTTGATTTAAGATTTTGGCCAAGCTAGGTTGCCTGGCTCCTGTGCTTATCCCCTACGTTCCCGATTGTTTGGCTAGGGGGTAAAGGGAGCACCTTTGTGATTGTTACTTCTGGGTCATCCGGGTTAGTACCTCAGACTAGGTGAAGCCGAAAGCTAGCCATCTTAAGAATATAATTGATCGGCAATGACAGAAGTGAATTTTTTGGTTCATTAAAGACCACAAAGTTCGGGGACATTCGCCGAACTAAATCCTCAATATTTTTCCTCCCGCATTGATGGGAGTTGGGATTTCATGATCATGGTCAACATGATATCCTGGGAAAAGGAACTTCTAAATGAACTATTTCTCCTAGAAGATATTTCTTACATAGTAATATAACATATCTCTTCGCGTACCTTTGTTTATAAAACCGTATGGCCGGATTGCCTTGTTTGCCGTAAATCTGTGCCTTTATAAAGGATTTATAAAGTAGGACAACACTCCTTAGCTACTGGCCGAGGAGGTTGAAGCCAATGGTTGGTCAACAAAGTCTTGTACAATGCGGATCTGAGCATTAATCATGTAAAGTACTTGGATAGATAGAATCATTGCACATAAATTGTGTCAAACAAATATCGATCCTTAATTCGACCACCCATGCCCACATTAAGGCTCGGGGCCTACTGCATCGCCTACTCAATGCAGCAATTTCAAAGTGCAATACGATTTCCGAGGAGATTCGATCCTTAGGTTGGTTGGCCGCACCCGACCCGAGTCTTGGAAACTACCGTGTACCACATTTACATCCCTAGCGAATGCCGCCGAGCTAGAACTTGATCCTCAGGATGATTTTGCAAATCGACCTAAGTCTCAGGGGCTACTGTGATTAGTGGTTTTATTTTGATTATTAATTTTTCCTTCATGGACATCTCAGGTTTTAGACCGACACGCACCTTGAGAACTACTGGCTATATATCTCGGTAGAGAATAAATTGCACCAATCAAAAATATCCACAAAAAATCAGCCCGCAGTTGGGGTGGTGCACCACCTTTGGAGCAGTCTGGCATAGAGCTCGGGCGTAAGTGGTTGGCTCCATAGAGGGCATTTATAGCATTAAGCTCGGCTGAATTCTTTCAATCTTTTAAAGACCGAGGTAGTTTATGACACTTGAGATGCTGATCATCATTGGAGCTCGGATGCGGTCCGACGTTGGAGCTCGGAAGCATTCCGGCATAAAGCTCAAGATCGAAGACACTTCAGAAGTAGTCCGACATAAAGCTCGAATGCAAATGGCTGGCTCCATAAAATACTATCCCACTATTTAAGCTCGGATGAACTACTTCAAATATTTAGAGACCGATGTATCCTATGAAAGCTCGGATGCAGACCAGCGTTGGAGCTCGGGCTCAAAAAGACACCTCTGATATAGTTCGACGTTGGAGCTCGAACACAAGAGGTTACCGCCTCATGGGAAACACTTCAGACCTAAGTTGTGGCGTAAAAATAATGAGGCATTAATACAGGCCGATAGCTTAAAGGGGCTCCTCAGATGCCTGACTTGTGAATTCTTCGGGTTCACCTCGGCGATCCTCGAGATCAGTGACGGGAAGATTTATTGAACCTGTTTTCAAGACCAACGGCCAAAGACAAAGAACTGCTTGGAAGAAGCAAGGAGCATCCCTAACTTGAAGATCGGTTCAGGGGGCTACTAACGGTGTCCTAGACTAGGGGGTACTCACCACGTCATTTCTCGACAGGTTGGTCGGGTCGAGGACCCCTAGGACGGTTCATTAATGGGCCAGTTTGGATAGCCCATGATGCATACAAGGAAGATTCCACAAGACTTGGTGATCAAGACAAGAACTACTCTCCACTGATGTAGCCAACTAGGGCTTGTTATCTTAGGACTCTGGTGTGTTATATAAGCCCAGGCCAGGCTAGTCATTAGGGACAACCAGATCATCTAGATCTTATCATCATACGAGCATAGCTCTTAGGGTTTAGACCACTACATACGATCTCGAGGTAGATCAACTCTGTACTCGATACACCATCACCAATACAAACAAAGCAGGACGTAGGGTTTTACCTCCATCAAGAGGGCGGTACCTGGGTAAATACCGCCTCCCTTGTCTCGTGTTACCCATCGATCCAAGACCCACAGATCAGGACCCCCTACCCGAGATCCGCCAGTTTTGACACCGATAGGAGGGGCAATTGCTTTGCCACTCTTCTCGGAGTTACCCTTCTTGCCCTTGTCATTATTATTGAAACTAGTGGTTTTATTGACCATCAACACTTAACACTCCTTCTAGATTTGAGACTCAGGGACTCTCAGCATCGCAAACAACTCGATGACTGACTTGTTCATCCCATGCATGTTATAGTTCAACACAAAGCTTTTGTAGCTAGGTGGAAGTGATTGAAGAACTTTGTCAGTGATTGCCTCCGGCAGGAGGGGCATACCTAATTCAGCTAGACGGTTGGAATACCTAGACATTCTGAGTATGTGTTCATTGACAGACCCGTTCTCCTACATTTTGCAAGCATAAAACTTATCAGAGGTCTCATACCTCTCGATCCGGGCATTCTTCTAAAAAATAAACTTCAACTCCTAGAACATCTCGTATGCTCCATGATGTTCAAAATGCATTTGAAGTCCTGGTACTAAGCCATAGAACATAGCACATTGAACTGTTGAGTAATCATCAGCACACGTCTGTTAGGCGTTCACAACGTGTGTAGACGACACTGGAGCGGGTGGTTCACCAAGCAGTGTGTGAGAGCCCGGCTTAATAGGAATTATAGACTACTCATATCAACAAGGAATTCCTTCTTTTCCTAGAGCCCACTCAAAAAGAACTCCAAAGTTAAGCGTGCTTGGCTTGGAGCAGTTCTAGGATGGGTGACCGACAGGGAAGTTGGTCCCGGGTGTGCACGAGTGAGGACAAAGTGTGCAGGAAAGACGAGTGTTGGTCTGTGGGGCCAGTCTAGATCCCGCCATGCGTAACTGGGTGTTACAATTGGTATCAGAGCTGACCCTTGCGGTTACACGGGTCAGGTGCATAGGCATGTGGTGCATGTCATGTGTGGCCTATCGTGGCACACAGCATGGCACACATGCCGGACTGGACGCGCATACGTGTGCCAAAAGGGAACGTTCCTGATGGGCCGACGAGGACGTCGGTTCCTTTGAGTGGGGGTGTATGTGAGAGACTGGCTTAATAGGAATTATAGACTACTCATATCAACAAGGAACTCCTTATTTTCCGGGAGCCCACTCAAAAAGAACTCCAAAGTTAAGCGTGCTTGGCTTGGAGCCATTCTAGGATGGGCGATCGATCAGGAAGTTGGTCCCGGGTGTGCACGAGTGAGGACAAAGTGCGCAGGAAAGACGAGTGTTGATCTGTGGGGCCAGTATAGATCCCGCCATGTGTAACGGGGTGTTACATGGTGCATCAAGGACATAAGCGTTTTCGGAAGCCGTGAGGATAATCCTCAAATTACGGGCCCAGTCTACAAAGTTACTTCCATCATCTTTCAGCTTGGCTTTCTCTAGGAACACATTGAAATTCAAGGGAACTACTGCACGAGCCATTGATCTACAACTTAAATTTGCAAGGATTACTAATTCACCAACTCAAGTCCGATCATCACGTGAGATGAGGTGGTTTCAATGGTGAACATCTCCGTGTTGATCATATCTACTATATGACTCATGATCGAACTTTCGGTCTCTTGTGTGTCGAGGCCATGTCTATACATGCTAGGCTCGTCAAGTTTAACCAGAGTGTTCCACATGTGCAACGCTGGCTTGCACCCGTTGTATGTGAACGTAGAGTCTATCACACCCGATCATCACATGGTGCTTCGAAACGACGAACTTTCGCAATGGTGCACACTCGGGGAGAACACAATTTTATCTTGAAATTTTGGTGAGGGATCATATTATAATGCTACCGTCATCCTAAGAAAAATAAGATGCATAAAGTATTAACAACACATGCAAATCATAACTGACATGATATGACCATGAACTTGTGCTTTTGATCTCCATCTCCAAAGCACCAGCATGATCTCCATCGTCACCAGCATAACACCATGATCTTTATCATCATGTTCTCCATCATTATGTCGCCATCAGGGTTGTCGCGCCAACCATGCTTCTACTACTATTGCTACCGCTTAGCGATAAAGTAAAGCATTTCATAGCGTTTTAATGATTGACACGCAGGTCATACAATAAATAAAGGCAACCCTATGGCTCCTGCCGATTGCCGTATGCATCGACATGAAAGTCGATATGAACTATTATAAAACATGATCATCTCATACATCAAATATATCTCATCATGTCTTTTGCCATATGATATCACAACATACCCTGAAAAACAAGTTAGACGTCCTCTAATTATTGTTGCATGTTTTACGTGGCTGCTATGGATATCTAGAAAGAACGGTTCTTACCTATGCAAAACCACAATGGTGATACACAAATTGCTATTCAACCTTCTACAAGGACCACCTTTGTCAAATCCGATCTAACTAAGGTGGGAGAGATAGACACCCGCCAGCCATCTTTATGCAACAAAGTCACATGTCAGTCAATGGAACCGGTCTTTCGTACGTGGACGAGTAAGGTTGGTCCAGGCCACTTCATCCCACAATACCGCTGAATCAAGAAAAGACCAAGGGAGGAAGCAAACTGAATATTAACGCCCAAAAACTCCTTTTTGTTCTACTCGTGATGTCATCTACACATAGACCTAGCTCTGATACCACTGTTGGGGAATGTTGCATGGGAAATAGAAAAATTCCTATGATTCACCACGATTAATCTAGGAGATGAGCATCCATGAGAGGAGAGATTGGATCCACATACCCTTGTAGATCGCTAAGCAGGAAGCGTTAAGAAACGTGGTTGATGTAGTCGAACGTCTTCGTGATCCAAATCGCAAGCCGCCCCGCGATCCAATCACGATCTAGTGCCGAACGGACGGCACCTCCGAGTTCAACACACGTATAGTTTGATGAAGATCTCTGTCTCCTTGATCTAGCAAGCGAGGGTGGAGAGGTAGATGAGTTCTCCGGCAGCACAACGACGTGGTGGCAGTGGTGGTGAACTAATCCGACAGGGCTTCACAGAGCTCTACTGAACTAATCTAGAGGAGAAAGATGATCTAGAGAGGAGAGGACATCACATGGTTTTTTCAAGTGGCGGCTGCCCTCGAAACCTCCACTATATATAGGAGGGAGGGAGGAGGGGTGGAAGCCCTAGGGGCAACCCTAGGGCTGGCCGATCGGCCTAAGGGGAGGAGTCCACCTCCCATAAGGGAGGTGGAGGCACAAGGGAGGAGTCCTTCCCCCTTAGCCCACCTCCCACCTACCCCCATGCGCATGGGCCTCTAGGGGCTAGCCACCCAGCCCACCAAGGGCTGGTGCGCCACCTATTCAGCCCATGTAGCCCCTTGGGGTGGGTGGCCCCCTTCCGATGGACCCCCGGAACCCTTCCGGCACCCTCAGTGCATTATCGATGACGCCCAAACTTTTTTTGGTGACCAAGACGGAACTTCCTATATATCTATCTCTACCTTTAGACCATTCCGGAGCTCCTCATGACGTCCGAGATCTCATCCGGGACTTTGAACAACCTTCGGTCACCAACATACATAACTCAATAATACTAAAACATCACCGAACGTTAAGTGTGCAGACCCTGCGGGTTTGAGAACTATGCAGACATGACCGAGACACCTCTATGACCAATAACCAATAGCTGGACCTAGATGCCCGTATTGGTTCCTACATATTCTATGAAGATCTTTATCGATTGAACCTTTATGTCAAGGATTCAGTCAATCCCGTATGCAGTTCTTTGTTTATTGGTATGTTACTTGCCCGAGATTTGATTGTGGGTATATCTATACCTAGTTCAATCTCGTTACCGGCAAGTCTCTTTACTTGTTCCGTAATACAAGATCCCGTGGCTACCAATTTAGTCACTTTGCTTGCAAGCTCATTATGATGTTGTATTACCGAGTGGGCCCTGAGATACCTCTCCGTCGCACGGAGTAACAAACACAAGTCTTGATCCATGACAACTCAACAAACACACTTGGAGATACCTATAGTGCACCTTTATAGTCACCTAGTTACGTTGCGAAGTTTGATACACAAAAGGTACTCGTCCGGTGTCAGTGAGTTACATGATCTCATGGTCATAGGAAGAGATATTTGACATGTAGAAAAACTATAGAAATAAATTGACACGACCATATGCTACGTTTATAGTTTTGATCTTGTCCATCACATCATTCTCATAATGATGTGATCCCATTATCAAATGACATCTCATGTCTATGGTTAGGAATCCTCAACCATCTTTGATCAACGAGTTAGTCTACTAGAGGCATACTAGGGACACAAAGTTGTTTGTGTACGCACACATGTATTTGAGTTTCCAATCAATACAATTATAGGATGGATAATAAACGATTATCATGAACAAGAAAATATGATAATAACCAATTTATTATTACCTCCAGGGCATATTTCCAACATATAGAACTGTCGTTGTGGGCCTGATCTCCTTCGGTAGCCGTCGAAGGAGTCGAGAGAAGAGCGTCCGCAAAAGATTTGGCCGAAGTCCTTTGAGGTGGTGGACTAGACACTGGAGGTGTAGGAGGAACTGATGGAGCTGTGGTAGGTAATAATTTAGTAGGACTCAAACTCTGGAGCTGGCACAATAGGTGTCCTGGCCTGAGTCTTGAACTGAGTGTGTGTAACAGCCTGGGACCGATGCTCCAGAAGATTCTCCTTTTATTTCCATTCTCGTCTATGTTTCGTTTGGTTGTTGCATTCATCATTGCATCATTCGCATCATCGGCACAGCATTGTCACTTGTTTTCAAAACTTGCATCCGTTCGTAGTCGCCGGTTCTCTCCGTTCTTGCCGTTGCCCATTTCGAGACCAAACACACATGCACGTGCCCGCGGCAATGAAAAATATTGTTTTCAAAGTGCATTTAAAATATTCTTGGATTGGGTCGAAACCTGGCATGTAGTCTTATTATAGTGTAGGTAGACCGCCTGCCAAATTTCGTCGCATTCCGAGTTCGTTTGATACCCTGTCGGTCAACCGTAGCAGTGCGGTCATCGGTTATTCGTTAGACGTTTTTGGTGTTTTAAAACCTCGTGTCACGGGCCACAACTTCTCTCTCATACCCACCTAGCCCATCTACATTGCCCAACTAGCCCCCCTCCGCTTCCGGACCGTCGGATCGAGATCCGAAGGTCCGAAAACGGACAAAAATCCCTAACCTAGCCCCCCATTTCCTATATAACACCCCTAGCCTACCCTGCCTCGATTTCTACGCCAACCCAACCAGCCAGCGCCACCCCACAGACACCTCCTCCCACCTCCTGCAGTGGGCCCGCGATGCCCGTTCCTGGCCCGCCCGGGGCCCGATCTGCCGCCGCTGTGCCCGAGCACTCCAGATCGGGAGAGGAGCTCCCGATCCCGAGCTGCACCGCCTCGCTGCCCTCGTCGGCGAGCCACCGCCGGTAGCCGCCAACCTTGCGTCGCCAGGAGCGATCTAGGCCTGCCTCGACCCTGTCGGATCCTCGTTGGAGGCTGCCGCTGCAAGCCTCACCGCCGCTCGCCCCTCAAGCTCCGGTTTGCCGCCGCTGCGCCAGCTCGCCGCCGGACCTCTCCCGCCGCTGGAGCTTGCCTCCCCCCGCCCGAATCCGGTGGCTACCGCCATCGCCGACCCATCCTGGCCGGATCTCGCCGTCGCTGGCCCCTGCCGATCCAGCGGGATCGGGAGGACGAGGAGCTTGCCCGAGCACCGTTGACCGCATCGCCCCTTGTGGGCCTCGCCTTTGCTTCGGGCCCAGCCTGCTAGGTGAGCTAGGCAGCCGCCCTTGCCTACTCTCCAGTGCCCTGTGCGATAGGTAGTTATGTCGCGCCCAACAGATTCGGCCCGTGTTTTTTTTCCTTCTAACGAATATGCTAATAACTAGTGAAAAACAGATTTGCAGAAAACCCCCTAGATTCATGCATTCAATAACTTTTCACCCGTGCATCATATGTAAAAACTTTATATATGAAACTTGAATAGAATTTTATGTAGTTTCACAATTTCCAACTTTCACACATGATAAAAATACTTAAACTTGCTGTTTGCATTAATTTGTGTAAATGCCATGTTAAAATGATTTATTTCATAACTCATTAACCGTAGCTCTGATAAAAATGTTCCACATATGTAACTTGGCTAGGAAGATGTGTAGAATCACATGGTGACATTTATATTGCTGTTTAATAACTCTAAAATATGTTTAGGATAGATCTGGACCAAATTCATAATATGCATAGGTTTCGGAAATGATATATATTGCTTCCGGCCTCATTTAAAATGTTGTAGTTGTTTGTGCTTCACCATTGCCATGTTAAACAACATTTAATATTGATGAGTACCTAGCGGGAGTGAACTAAGTAATTCAAATGTGGAGTTTCGTCAATATGCAACTCGTTGCATATTGAACTTCACTTAATATGTAGTGGTTGTTTGTTGTGCTTGCCATGCCATGCCATGCCTTGCATATTAAACTGGACATGCACCATATTTGTTGTGCATCGTGTCATGCATATATTGTGGTGTGTCGTGTGTTGATTGTTTGTTTCGAATTGTTTCTTATCGATAGAGTTACGAAAGCGTTCGGAGTGTGAGGATTCGATCGACTACGTTGGCCCGTCTTCTTAATGGACTCGGTCTTCTTTCGAGCGGGATCTCAGGCAAGATGACACATTTCCCTGGATACCACTACTATCATTGCCATGACAGTTGTCCCGCTTTTATCGTTATGTCTCGCTACCTACCACTTGTTTGTCAAGCCTCCCAACATTGCCATGAAATGCTCTAACCCCTCCACAACCCAACAAACCTTTGTTTGGCTATGTTACTGCTTGCTCAGCCCTTCTTATAGCGTTTCTAGTTGCAGGTGCAATTGCTTCCATGTGGCAACATGGACATTCTTTTGTTATAATATTATTGCTATTTAATTTAATGCACTTATACACTTGGTAAAGGGTGGAAGGCTTGGCCTTTTGCTTGGTGTTTTGTTCCACTCTTGCCGCCCCTAGTTACTTGTGAACCGCTGTTATGTTCCATAATTGAGTGCTCCTAACATGCTCGGGGTTGTTATGGGGACCCCCTTGATCTTTGTTTTAGGATAAAGCTTGTCTGCCAAGGCCCAACATTGGTACTATTTGCTTAATAACAACTAAAATTTGCACATGGCATGATCACCTCGTGGATAATTAATCAACAACCCGGGCCAGTGCTCCATATGAGTGTTGGTCCAAAACGGGTGCCTGCGGGGCCGCCTCGAGGAAACTTGGGGATTGCTTTTCCCTATAGCTAGTCCCATACGGTCGTGTCCTGAGAACGAGATACACGGCTCTTATCGGGTTCGTCGACACATCGGGCGGCTTTGTTGGATTTGTTTTACCTTTCTCGAATGTCTTGGGTGAAGAACTCTGATCTTCTTCAGGCTATCTCGAGGTGTCGGGATTCCTTTGGAATTTCCTAGGATGATCACGAGATCCATGGTTGAGGTTATTCCCGCGGCGTGTGGTTAATTTGTGATGGATGAGTTGGAGCACCCCTGCAGGGTTAAATCTTTCGGAAAGCCATGCCCGCGGTTATGTGGCAAACTTGGATACTTTGTTTAACACCCGGTCATAGCAAACTTGAAGTAAACTCAAATAAAATACACCAACCTTGTGCGTAACCGTGACTGTTTCTTCTCGTGAGTCCTTATCCGAAAGAGAACACGGTGGGGTTATGATTGACGTAAGTAGGTGTTTAGGATCACTTAGTGATCGTTGCTAGTTCATGTATGTTATGCGTAGACCACCAGACTTTACTTTCTGTATTCTTAAGTTAGCCACTCAATAAATGCTTAGTCGCTTGCTGCAGCCTCACCACTTAACCATACCTCACTCATTAAGCTTTAATAGTCTTGATACCCTTGGAAATGAGATTGCTGAGTTCCTGTGGCTCACAGATTACTACAACAAGAGTTGCAGGTACAAGTTATGTGATGCTTGAACGTGAGAGCGTTGCTTGTTAGTTGGAGTTCTTCTTCTTCTTCATCGATATAGGATGGGTTCCAGGCGGCAGACTGGGATAGCAAGGATGGATGTCTTTTTATCATTTGATTTTGTCTATAGTCGGACCCTGCTCTTCTGTTTGATGTTTGAGTATGTTGTTGTATTGATGTGATATTGATCTAGCTTGTGGCAAGTGTAATCCAATTCCATATACTCATCTCTTCTGTACATGTACTTGTAATGATATCCATTCTTGCAACACGATGAGATGCGCTTCTATTCCTGTCGAGGCCCTCGTGCCGAAATAAGGATAGGACCGCATCTTGGGCGTGACAGTGTGGGTCCTGAGAGGAGGGCTATCATCATCATCATCATCACCGTCATCATCATCATCATCATCATCATCATCATCATCGTCATCATCATCATCATCATCATCATCATTAGTGGAATGAGGGCTAGGCACTGCATCCACTTCCTTCTTGAGCTCAGTCACGGTCTTATTCAGCTCATCCACCTTGTTGTTCAAAGTAGTAAACCTATCTTCCACAATCATCTCAATGCTTCCTTCGTTCAGCAGGATGACTTTGATGCCCTTCTCCATCCCTTGGATGGTGCTGATAAGGTATGCCATTTGCTCACACTTTGTCTTGGGAACCTGAGAACTAGTGGCTCTAGGTACTTCTGCCTTTGCCTGTGTAGTAGATGAAGTGGGATGACTGGGGTGCATCACCACAATATTGTCTTCAAAATCTGGCTAAAGTGGCATGTGAGGACAATCAAGTTCATATATATTCTTCTCCATCTTGGAATTGATGAGCATATGAATGTATGGTGCATACCCGCATGATCGTTTCTGATCAGCAGCTGTCCTCTTGATTGTCTCTACAGTCAAATCCATCACTCAGAATCTGGTGTGGGTGTCAATATTGTGCATCATGTTAATGGAGTACCCCCTGATCATCTTATCATATTCAAACTTGGGCATCAAAGTATACCTCAAAATAGTGTTGATGGTGGGTAGTCCTGCTAGCAAATGATAGACAGAGCCAAGCTTATGTGAATGCACATGAGTGGCATGGATTTCCTTATACATGTTGACCATTGAGTTATGACTCATCTTGGCCTCATTGTAGACATCCAGTTCCTATACCTATGGGGCTCCTAAGATGGTATCCCAGTCATCCACTGTAGACTGATATCTAACTCCCTCAGTCATCCATATGATATAGCCATCTGGATAGAAATGAGTTGTGGAGTAGAACTGCATGATCATCTCGTCATTCTAGGTAGCAAATTCTCTTCCAACAAAGTTTTCAATGTCAATGCATCTGAAGTTGTCCTGCACACTGGGAAAGTAGTCCTCGTGTTCCTTGATGTAGGCCTAGTCAACATATCTCATGTCACTGACTATTGGGCTCTAGTCCAATAGGGCAATCTCATAGAAGTCTCGACATTCCTTAGTGTAGAACCTTTCATCAACAACAGTCTTCCTCCTAGAGGCATAGGGGTCATTTGCTCTCCACCACCTCAGACCTGTATCTCTCCTCTTCGTCATGTCCTCAGCAGCAACAGGATGAGCATCATTTGTGTTCAGGCATGTGTGGTCTCAACTTCCTCAAAACTGTCACATTTTCTTCCTCATCATCTCTGGAAGTAGAACCCTTGTTCTTTGCAGCAAGAGGAATGTCTTAGGCTTGGGTGCTGCAGGCTTGTTTGGAACTACTCGCTTGCTCTTGGATGGAGCTTGGCTAGGCATATCATGTGCAAGCAACTTCTTCTTGGAAGGAGGAGCTTTGGCAGCTGGCCCTTCCTCCTCTTCTTGTTCCTCTAACTCAGCCTCAGCTGGGTCTTCAAACATAGAGGTAGGTCTCCCAATGACACAAACAATCCTCTTCCTTGCTCTCTTCTTATCCCATGCCTTCTTAGGCATAGAGCTCCTTGATGTCTCAGATGATAGAGACATGTTTTCTATAGCACTCTCAGGTGCTCGCATAACCTCATGATTGACATACTCTTTCCTCACTGGCCTCTTAGCAGAAGTGGCCTCATTGGAAGATTTCTTAGCAGGCTTTTGCTTTTTGTCATGCTGCCTCTTGGCAAGGACTTCCTCAAGTAGAAAATCTGAGTCCTCTTCATCAGAGTTTAACTTCCTTCTTGCCTTGGTGGCAGCCTTGGGCAACCAATGAGAGCTTGGGGTGGCTGGATCCTCTGAAGATGAGGAACTAGCTTCTGGTCTAGTCCCTGGACTCATGTCAACATCCCTCTCTCTGAAATCATTCTGACTGTCATCTGATCCTGACATGCTGACCCTGTGAATAGAATACATAGGAGTAGAGGGGATAAGCATCACAAAAATTCAGAAGGTTTTTTGCAAAATTGAACTCAGAGTCTTAAGTTTAACTTTCTACAAAGTGGATATCGGTTCCGCCAAGGCAACAATTTTGAAGCCACCGAGACAAACAAACTCGGTAATAGAAACCTAGCAGAGATTTTTGGTTTCACTGAAAAGAGCAACTCGGTTTCATCGAGATTGTTCTCTATAGCCCTAAAACACAAATTGGTAAGACCGATTTATCTAGCTCGGTGACACCGAGATTCACTTGGCGGACGGTTAAACCTAAAAAAATTGTTCCCTAATCTAATGGAGATTTAATCTGGATAGGGGCACTAAAAAACATGGATTGTAGATGAACTTAACCTATTGTGAAAGAATCAGATTGGAAGCGCAAAGAGGGATCGAAACCTTACCCTAATTTGGTGAAGGTTCCGCTATGGTGGCAATGGCAGTGAAGATTGGCTTCGACGGCGGAGGAATCTTGCGGTGAGGGTACACGGGAAGAAATGGCGACGTCCGGAGGCATGAGCTCGGCAGCGAGGGGTTGCGAGAGGCGACGTTGGAGGAGTGAATTTCAAAAGTCGGGTCCGCAAAGTATATATATCCCCCGGTTGTCTATGACACCGAGTTGAAATTTTCGGTGCCATCGAGTTTCTGAACTGTCAGGTGACAGTGAAACTTGGTGACGCCAAAAATTTCAGATCGGCGGTACCGAGATACTAAAACCAGATCAACCCTAGGCCTCGGTGGAACCGAATTTTTGAAGTTGGTTGCATCGGATAGCACTTGGGAGGTTTTGGAAGTCAACTCTTGTTGAAACGGAACTCTGAGTGCTCCTCAGACAGATGGTTCGAAAAGTGCTTGCTCAAATTTTGTGATGAAGCATGAATAGAATTTGAGACGAGAAAGCATATGATGCGGAGCATCCCTCACTCATCCCCATGTAGCCTACATCATCTCCACAAGACACAAGTGGCCCTATGACAAGAGCCCGTGCACGCACAATAGAAGCTAAGGTGAGCTCCCTCATCTTTGAGTTTGTCATGGATACACATGGGATTTGGATGCTACCTCACCTCGACACTCTATGCATCATTAGGTATGAGGAGGACATCCAAGGCCAAGGGGAGCAACCACGAGGAAGCATGGAAGATGGAGATGAAGCTGCTGCCAAGAAGCTCAGCTACAGCCGACCCTGTGCGCACGAGGGTAACAGAGTAACCGAACACCCCGTGCACATGGGCCTCCCAGGAAGCTACAACGAAGACCCCATGCGCACGACCGTGTCCTGTGCCCACGGGACCCCCCGTGCGCATGGGGCTCACTTAGGCCGTGCGCACGGGCCTCCTAGGCCAGCCGACACATCCATCCCACTTCGACCTCTCTTCATCCCCTACCTCTTGCTATCTATATATTGGACCCTTGGACCATATGTTTGGGTTAGCTACCGTTTTGCACTTGTGAGCATATCTCCATTACTTGTCTCTCTTGAGGAGCTTGTCCTCCTTTGGGAGTAGATCCAAGTGATGTCAAGGCCCCTCTAGAGGGAAGATCCCTAGTGGATTCAAGGCTCATCCTTCGGAGTGAGAGAACACTACCGCTACTTGTATCGTTGGTTGATTTGGGATCTTTGTGACTCTTGTGATGATCATGGATCTAGTGGATGTGTGATTTGAGTTTGATCTTTGAGTGTTTCTCTTGTTCTTCCCCGTGTTCTTCGTGTTTCCCCCTCCAATTCGTGAAAGATCGACTCCCACGGGTCTTGCCCCGTATCAGCATAAATGTCTAGAGGAGGGTACTTAGGCATTCTTGTATATAAAATTGGCCAAAGAAAAACGAAAGCCGAATAACAAGAATTGGATATTCTCGGATGAGAAAAGATATGCATACCAGCATGTTCACACAATAAAATGGAAAATGGCAAATGGCAAACATGCAATACCAGTCTAGTATCTAGCAAGCACTTTGGCGATGACAGGGTCATCTATATATGAGCATATTAACTTAGGAGCCAAGTAAGAATACTTGATCATAGGTCATACTCATCATTTAGGCACAAGCGGGGTTACCACTTTTACATAAAGCATTTAATTTGTTCACATTTTTAAGAGATGCTTTAACTCAAGTCTTAGAGTAAAGCTCCCCCTTGATGTGACACCCCCCTAAGAGGGATAAAATAACCTTGGTTTTGTCGCAGAAGACTTCATGTGGGTGATGTAGTAGTGGATGCTCATTGTTGATGAGGATCCTCTTGAGTTGGGAGCAATCATTGTTGTTTATAACTCTTCTCACCTAGATGGGTTAGTCCCACACAAGATACAAATACAAGGATATCCATGGACATGGAGTGCAATGCATACATGATGATGTCCATGGATTCATTAATTACCTCGTCCCCTGCTTAGCTTTGAGGGAATGTGTGACTCCTTGAAATATTTGCATGAAGTTGTTGTTGATTGCAAATAGTCCTTGCCAAAAATGAATGCGAGTGATTTTGTTGGCGGAGTCACCCCTCACAGAACTTCTTTAGTTCTTCTTATTTGGGACCCACATGAACTTGATGGGGATCCTTGGAGTTGAAGTAGCACTTGTTGATGTAGAGCTTGTAGTAGCCTTGGTAACTCACTTGACCATGTCTTGTGACTCATCTTCATATGTGTCAATCTCTCCTTGAAGCTTGTCCTTGCCCTTGAGCTTGTGGTCTTGAGGTGGAAGGTCATCTTGATCTTTTGTTCCCCTAGGGATAGTATGTTCATACTTCTCCCTTTGAGGAACAAACTTCGGTTTCTGGTATTGACCTTCTTCCCATTCAACTCCATTGGTGTTGAAGTAGCCAATTCCATGGTTCTTCCGGTATCCTCCATGCTCGCGTACATTTTTCTCGAATTGCTTACACCCGGCAAGACTTTTGTAGACACCTTTTTCTATAATCCCTTTTAATAGATCATCTTCTTGCTCAAGTGTAACATGGCTAAGAGAATCATTAGTGGAATCAATAGAGCTACTAGCAGCAATATCATTGGATTTATCATTATTATTGCTACTAGTTGAAGAACATTTCTTGCCTTTGTTACTAGTTTGCTTAGTTTTCACTTATGGAATGAATGTAGACAAGAGTAGTGGTTTGGATAGATAAGAGGAAGTCTTCTTTCGAAGAGTAGTGGTTTGGCTAGATAAGAGGAAGTCTTCTTTCAAAGATTGTCATTGATAGCTTTAAGGAAAATTCATGTTCTTGCTCAAAATTGAGCTTCTTGAAGTGTAGCTTCTCATGAGTTCTTACAAGCTCTCTATGATCTTCTAGAGTAGATTCATGGGCTAACTTAAGAGTGTTTAATTCTTTAGTTAGTTGCTCTATTTCCTTATTATCATCATCACACGACTTACCTTGACAAGCATGATTACTATCAACTTCATTTTGACTAATATCACTAGTTTTGTTAAATAACAAGTCATTATCTCCAAGTAAGTCATCCTCATCACTATTAAAGTCAATGTATTCAGGGTATGATACCTTGGGGCCTTTATCCATAAAGCATCTTCCACTCCCTTCATTTGGTGAATCAAATATGTCATAGGAGTTGGAGGAAACGAGTGCAAGTCCGGAAACACCTTCATCTTCACTATAGTCAGAGTCGGAGTGATATTTTCTCGGAGTTGTTGTCGGATTCGGAGCCGAAAACCCATTCACCAACATGAGCTTGATGTCTTGTTCTTGTGCAGCTCTTGGTGTACTTGTCCTTCTTCTCCGAGTCTTTACTTCTTAGGGAGGGTATTTGTTCATAATGATCATCTCTACTCCTTCTCTCTCTTCGAGGTGAATCATCTCTTGAGCTCTTGCTTCTAGGTGACTCTTCTATTCTTTTGTGGGGATCCGTGCACTCATTGGAGTAGTGTCCAGGCCTTCCACAATTGTAACAATTCCAGTCACGACAAGATGAACGCTTCTCTTCATATCTTGAATTGGAGGTTCTCTCTTTGCATCTACTCTTGTAGAACTTGTTGAATTTCTTGACCATGAGGCTTATCTCTTCATTGGTTACAAGGTTGTCACTTGATGTAGTGGGAGTGTCACTTGAAGCTTTGTAAGCACCGCTTGACTTATTGTGAAGCTCTTTGTGGGGGCCCCGACTCATAAGTCGTGACCGCCGAATGCATGTGTACAGTGATCCCAGAGATCAATGCTCACTGAACACACAGAAGCTGAATAACAAGAGTCCTACATCCACATTTAGCGTCTTACACAAATAAAGACCATGAGGGTCTAGTCTTACATGGATAGGGCCACGAGGGCCAAACACTTAAATAGAACAAGCAGCGGAAATCTTGATCGAAAGTGTGAACCCATGCCATCTACCTTAAACCTACAGGCATTCTGACTGGGAAGCATCCTAGTTCGCATGTTCGTCACCAACGAACTCTTCAACATACTCCTGTTCTTCCATGCTTGGCCAATTAAATAAGCAGTGGCAAGCCAATTAGTACTTTGAATGTACTCGCAAGCAACCCAAGTTGTGGAACAAGATAATAATGATGCATGATATAGCACTAAGTAGGTAATTTGCAGAAAGACAATTTTGAATGCAATGACATGGTCAAGTACTAAGTAAGCATGCATCAACAGTTGGCAAATATCCATATGAACAAGCTACATATATTATCATAAACAAGGGTTGAACATATCATGTTCATCCATCACATCAAGTCCTCTGACTTGTCACAAGTGTCATCTCTGTGCATCCACACACATACTCACACCAAGTTTTAGCGAAAACATCTAGACGTAGTTTAAGAAGGACCTCCAACTGTCCATGACCGCGGACGCGGCTACTCAAATAGTTTTACACTCTATAGAGGTTGCACACTTTACCCACAAGACTCGGGGAACTTCCGTGTCATCCACGACTCACGATATATAACATACCCGAGGTAAGCACCCGAACAATGCCTTTCCCCTAGCAATACTAACAAAGAGTCCACTCGATTGGTACCCAGCCCTCACGATGTGCATCACACGAGTCTCGCTCCAGATCGTACCATCCATGAAGGGACCAACGGTGTGCCCGGTGCCTGTGAAGACTGCGCATGATCGTACATACTGGTACGACCCCATATCGAGAGTGACCATGCCACTCCCGCCACTAGTAATGCGGGCTCCTTGCAAGTACCCACCAAGGTAATCAACAAAGCCACGTCCCATAAGGGGTATCGTGGTGGCACATGTAAGGTTGGGACGGTCAGCAGACCTTAAAACTCTCCGTTTTTGAAGACACATACTCACTTGCTCCGATACAACACTTCTTTCTCAAGTGGTTACCCAACTCATCATCATCTCCCTCGGGCATTAGTGGCACCCGACGGGGTTTTCGAAAAGTCCTTGAAATCATTTCTTCCTTTTCATCACTATGCATAATCCCGAACCCACTTGCGTAGCATCTACTAGCATCCTATCTACACCCACCCGCATAACCCTCATAAGGTGGCAGGGTCATGCACGATGCAAGCTTCAATGGTAAAAGTATTGGAGGCACCCCCACCGAAAGGGGAGCACCACATCATGATCAATCATCGAAACAAGTGCTATATGACATGCATGAAAAAGTTTCTTAACATGGTCAAAGGGCTGCTTGCCTGGCTCAACAAAGTCTCCAGGGTCTTCGAAGTCTTCGGGTCCAACTTCCTCGTCAACAGCGCAATCTATCGTTGCGATAAATAGCGATAAAAATAAGCATCACATAAAAACAGAGCACACAAGCCACTATTAAAAATTCTACCCTACTCTGATAAATACTAAAGGCTATATTAAAAATGTTTGTTTAATATATTGTTATGAAAAACATTTTTGAAAACTATTAAACAAAGGCAGATAATGCCAAATAGGGGTTTTTAAATTTAAAAAGTACATAAAATATTTTCACAAGTGGCACTAATAAATTCTATGGAATATTTCAAGATTTTTTGGTGAAAGAATATTTGGAATTTGATTAATATTCAATTCTGTGGAATTTTCGGAAGTCAGAGGAAAAATAAAAATGAAAAAGGGCATTGTGCCCTTCTGGGCCAAAACACTGCAGCCGAACTGGCCCACAGGGGAAACCGGCCCAGGTGAGACGCCGCGCGCATCAAGTTTATTTTTAAACCTGCCCGCGGGCCCTACTAGGCAGAGAGAGGGGAGGGGATGAGGGGAAGACAGGTGGGCCCCACCTGTCATCCCTCTCCTCGTGACAGGGAGCAGGGGAGGCTCACCGGAGGGGCTGCAGTTGACGGCGAGGCCAGCCAGGGGCACGGGCGTGCTCAGGGGAGCGCCTCTTGTCGCGTGCGACTGGAGGGAGTCGCCGGGGCTGAGGAAATCACCGACGAGGGGGGGGGGGCGACGGCGGTGAGGGTTTGGTTCGGGTGCAGGCTCCCGACCACGGGGGTGAGTGGGCTGAGCACGGGGAGCAGCAGAGGGGAGGAGGGAGCAAGGGGAGAGGAGCCGGAGCTCGGGGAGGGCTTAAATAGAGGGGCCACCAATTCACCGTGGACGCAGTGCGTCGTGGAGGACAGGGGCACCGCCACGGGCCACGAGAGGGCTCTGGGCCGTGTTTGGGGTGTTTGTGGACGCGATCCTCATCCAGGGGAAGGGAGAGAGAGAGGGAGTGGGGGGAGGGGGCGTGTGAGCTCCTCGGTTGGCCGAGCTATGTGGCGTCGGGCACGCGTGCGGGAGCGAGGAGGAGAGAGGAGGGAGAGGGGGCCGACCACCTGCCGTGTTGCGGATGTCGATGCCTACTAGGGGGACAAGCTCCCTCATCCCAAGGTAGTCGGGGGGCCTCGGGATGCCCCTGCTACAGTGCGGCGGTTCACTGTAGCGTGCTCCAGAGCGCCCAAATGGCTGACATAGCCGTTGCCCGCGTGCTCTAGGGGGTCCTAGTTTGTCCAGTAGTGCCCGGGGGGGGGGGGTCTGGAGATGCCCCTTGGATGCTATGGAGCTAGGGGGAGCTAGGGAGAAAAGAATTGGGAGAGAGGAAGCTTTTGCCATGGTGAAACAGAGGTAAAAATGGTTTTTTTACCCCCCTTACCTATTGAGTCTTGGCTAGGGAGAGTTACTGGAGGTGGCTGGTAACCCTGAGGGGTTGTGGTAAAAGTTATATGGCAAGGGGAATAGAAGAGATGGTGAAAATAATGATTTCTAGAATGGACCAGAATGTGTTTGATGGGGTTTAGGAGAAGCAAATGGCCCTGGCTTGCCCTGAGATTTGATAGGATCAAAAGGTGGTTAGAAATAGGCTGGATCACCAAGTTTGGGCTCAAGTGGGCAAAGTTGGCACTGGAGACTTTGTGAACCCTAGATACTAACATAATCAAGTTTCTGTAGATCTAGCTATGCTAAGATTTTACCCTTGATGCTCCACTTAGTGTAGCATCATTATTTGGTAATTAGAGCTTGTCTACAAAATTTGAGGTCAACGGGAGAAACTTCACAATGTAAAGTTGTTCAAATTTGAATCTGGACAGGAAGGGTTTTGGGATGGTTTGATGAACCAAATCAACTTGGATTGAGATGAAACATTGCAAGATTATCACCTAGGATAGTATTGACTTTCTAGAATTTTCCTGGAATTTATTGCGAATATTTCTTATAGAAATATTCCAAAAGTTTGATTTGAATACAAAGGGTTTTGAGGGTTTTGCCTATGATTTGAATATGCCCAAGTGTTGAAACTCATATATATGGAAAATATATGTCCACCGAGATGCTAGGGTTTGGCTTAGGTTCTGTCTAGGGCAAAACTCGGTGGGCCACAATGGGAAAGTTGGTGTCACCGATTTTTGACTTTTGGCTTTGGACAGAAGATATTTATGTGAGAATGGGTGAGTATTTTTTGTGGCTAATCTCTAAGCACTTGATCAACCAGATCATCATAATTCCTCATCCCCTTTTAATAGTATTGGCTTTCCTATGGACTCAAAAGTGATTGCTCATAAAATATAAATATAGAGTCTTGTAGCTTTAAGAATGGCTAATCCCATTCCTTCCTTTCCTTGGGGAGGTTCTCCACACAATCCTTTAGCCATCCCATCATTGAAGTTTCTCCTGAGATACACTTGGTGGAAGCATTAGTCCAATGAAATATATGTTGTTATTAATTACCAAAACCACCTAGGGAGAAGTTGTGCTTTCACAATATGAGCATTGTGCCATGCGGTAATAGAATGAGAGGGTGAATTATTTTTTAGTAAGAAGAAAAGGAGCATCGCCTTTTTAGGGAAAGCGATTGTTTGCTATGAGAGAAATGTCACATACTTTTATATAGTGAAAATATCAGATACCCTAACAAGTCATATTTATGACGGACCATACCAAAAAATCATTAAGTTTTTACAATCACAAGAGATGTATAAACATAATATTTCTTTATATACTAAACTCCAAATAACAAATTTAATGCACATGATATACAAGGCGTATTTCTATGTATATTTACTTTTGTAGAGTATGAGAGAGATGAAGATGGATTATGTTGACGTTCAAAAAGAATCCACCAATGTGTGTTGAGGCGATGCCATTGAAAGGCGCGAAAACTCACCCAAGTTTTATACAACAGAAGACCCGTGGCAACGCACGGGCGTTCTTGTAGTTTTACCAACGAGACCGGCTGCGGCAGGAGCAAAAATTATACCACTTAATTCGTAATTAGATCTTGGCAAGCACGGGCACACTACACTGTGGAACGGAGGCAGTAAGTCCAAACTCACCCACTTAGATACAAGATAAATCCGAGGATCAAGAAGCCAAAGATGACATTGTGGGTCCGGACCAACAGTGTGTTTAGCAAGACTATGTGCCTCAACATCCATCTCCCGCCTTTCGAAGATGGAGAAAACTTGATGTAGCAACAATCTCCTTGATTATATTTGTGTGCATTCCTCCGGTACCCTGGTTAGTGTCCTTTACCACTCCCTAGCAGTCCAAGTCAACTACCACATGTGATAAAGAAAGATCTCGAGCTAGAGTTAGGGCTTCTATACAGTCAGAGCCTTGTGTGTTACTGTGTTAGAGATACCTCTACACATGATGGCAGATGCACCCAAAAGGTTGCATGAATTGTCTCTACATATTGCATCATACAAACCTCATTCGTCGTTCGAGAAACAAACCCATCAACTCTTATTTTGGCACACCCGTGGTGGTGGTGTCCACCGAGGCAAGTTGCACGGGTGGGGGGGGGGTACAAAAACTCCGCTTTGAACTTTCTTCAGCTTGCATTCTCAGCTTTGTGATGTAGCTAAAGTTAAAATGATGAGTTGCTAGCAGATTTTCAAAAATATGCTCACGGAGGGCCTAGCGTCGAGCATGCCAGATGGCCCAAAGTGTGACCGACACTTGGACGGATTCATCATGTGAAATGGTTGTGGGATTGAGAAGAGGTGTCTAATGGGGGGTGGGGGTGGATAGACACTTACAGAGACAAATGGATTTTTTTAGTTCACTTGAAAATTAGGCTGATTTTGCACAAGTTAAGTTGCATTCAATGATTCCTACACATGCATATCTAGAGATTAAGCAGCGAAAAGTAGACATCATGCATTTGCAAGAAACATAAAGGATGGTAGAGTAGAACGATCAAACACAATGAAGACTCGAATATTTCCCGTGGTTCTGATTGGTGGTGGTATCGTACACCATGTTAATGGAAGTTTCAACCCACGGAGGGTAACAGTTGCGCGAGTCCACGGAGGGCTCCACCCACGAATGGTCCACGTAGAAGCAAACTTGCCTATTCCACCATGGCTTACGTCCACGAAGGATTAGCCTCACTAGGGGTAGATCTTCACGAATTAGGAGATCTTCTTGCCCTCACAAACTTCTTGGTTCAACTCCACATAACCTGGAGGCTCCCAAATGACACCTAACCAATCTAGGAGACACCACTCTCCAAATGGTAATAGACGGTGTATAGATGATGAAATCCTTGCTCTTGTGCTTCAAAATACAGTCTCCTCAACACTCAATCACTTTATCACGGGATTTGGCTTGGTGGAAGAAGGTGATTGGGTGGAAAGCAACTTGGAGGCTATAAATCAGGATTCATATGGTTGGAGTGGAAGATGTTAATCTTGACACATGAGTAGGTGGTTCTCTCTCAGAAAATGAATGGTGAAAGTGTTGGCTTATTCTGAGTGCTCTATCTATGAATGAGAGGGGGTGGAGTGGTATAAATAGACTTCTATAAAACACCTGAGAATTTTAGAGAGCTTACGATTCACATGATTAAAGAAAACCGGGCAGGCACAAACCCCATCTTGATCATGATAGCTTCCAAATACTCCCACTCAACTCTGTCATAGGTTTTCATCATATCAAGCTTGAGTGCACATAATCTGTTTTCTTAGCCTTATTCCTCTTCATGAAGTGAAGACATTCATAAGTGGTGATTATATTATTCATGATCAGCCGCCGAGGGACAAAAGCATATTGCTCTTTAGATATAATACCAGGAAGGATTTGTTTCATCCTATTGGATAAAACTTTCAAGGCAATCTTGTACATAACATTACATAGGATGATGGATCAAAACTGAGTGAGCTGAGTGGGGTCTTTTACCTTAGGGATTATCACTAGAATTGTCTCATTAGTCACTTCCTAACTCTCCTCGCCACGAAGAATGCGAAGGACAACATCAATGACCTCATTTCCACATAGATCCTAGTGCCACTAAAAGAAATGTGTAGGGAATCGTCAAGTCCATGGGCCTTGGTTGGAAACATTTTACAATGCATTCTTCACACCCTCCACTTTGAAAGGTGATGTTAAAATTTCATTCATTGCAAGCGTCACCTTGGACGGGACAGCTGATGAGCGATATTTCTACACTCATTTCACCTTTTAAATTGATATGTTTCATTTAGAAAGAGACATTCCCTCTGATATTGCTAATAATGACCAATGAATGCAAAGGATACCACAAATCCTCTCTTTAATTTTTTTTCCACATGAAATGGGCTAGAAAGGGAAGAAATCACGTGTGGGAATGGAAAGGAAGATAACTGGATGAAGAAAGAATAAACAAGAGGCGTCAATGCAAAGCCAGACCAAAAGACGTCGTTCCATACAGGCGCCCATATGAGCGGTTGTTTGGCGTGGATTTTGAGGCAACTCATCTACCTGAAGAACTTTTATAAAGGGTACCCCACTAAGAAATGTTGATAGAACATCGATCACGGAAGCCAGGACCTCATCATCATCATCATCATCCACAAACCCTAGTAGCCGCCATTTTCCATATCCATAGCCAACTCCACCACCACCACAATGCTCTTACATCTAGTTCATGCTTGTAATTGTGCATCACACAAGGCATCCATTGGAAGACATACTGCAATGAATCAATCTCAAGATGTGTTCTTCAATGTTTTGTTCTTGTGATCTCATCTCCATGTGTGAGTAGTTCGGTAAGGTATGGGTTGAGGCATGAGCCTTGCAACCCAAGGTATTTTGTGAGGGGATCAATGGAAGACTTAGACATAACGTCCCGTATGTGTGAAATAAAATTGTTTCGTGAAGTGTCTCTTGTCTTCTCTGCGATCTTCATCCTTGTGGATACCAAGGATCATGGAGATCAAGCACCGATGAGACTAGGAGCAAGGAGACCGTCAAGTGTTATATCGAACATTGGTGACAATAAAGGTTTGTGGGGTAAGGGATATATGAGGTGTAGTCATTAAACACCCAATGATATTGTCTGATTTCATTATCTTAATTATTGAGGCAACCTCGTAAGACGGATAGGTCCTTCGGTAGGACAACTGATTCTTGATGCAGGACTCGTGCCGGTCAAGATGTTATTTGGACACATCCCCCACTCTAGTATGAAGCAAGTACATCTTGACGGGTGACTTCCCAAGAACAAATTAATATCTTATTAGATCCCAACACAGAAACATGGTTGTTGAAGCATTAAGACCTGATACCAATACCTCTTTTTGATACAAGTGTTTGAATCACCATTTCCTCGGTGATCCGTTCAAAAGCTGAATTTGACACTTGGACAAAAGCTTGCTAGAGTCCATCGCTTCAAGGGAATCTTCCTCTCGTGGGTTTGATAACCCAGGGTCACCTCTGGGGAAATAGGCGCGGGATACTCATTTATGTTCCAATATTGGATCAATGAAAAGGAGATATCATGCCCTTTTCCGGCGCCGTTGCTGGGGAGGAGTTTACTATTGCTAGTCTTTGTGTTTAGAGTTTTTGCTAAAATTAATTTTCAGTTTTCAGTTTTCTTTTTTTCTTTTATGTTTTTATTTTAAGTTTTGTTTTTGTTGCAAGTCTTGTGAGTTAAAAAACTGAATGGTTACTACAACTCATAATCTCAGGAGTTTTGCTGCTCCTAGCAACAACTTCATGCATGAATGATAATCCCCAAGTGCAAGGAATAATCATAGCACTTTCCAAAGATGGAAGTGATATGGAGTGTCAGACCCACAAGGAGATAAAGGTAAGATTAATATTCTCTCAAGTCCTCTCTCCCACCAATACGACTCTATGTCCACCGCGGGCTTGCTTTTATCTAGAAACGGGAAATAAAACTATGTTGTGGGTATGAAGAGGATAGCTTTGCATGATATTGGAGAACTAAAATATGAAAAATTGGTGCTGCCCTAAATATATTTAGAATATGTTACAAATAGCGAGTGTGGAATAATCATGGATTGGTGTGAGGAATTGTCCTAGACAATTGATAACAAGATCGATAATCATTATTGTAATTTTTATATGAGGGAGAGGCATGAGCTAATATACTTTCCATACTTGGATCATATGAACTTATGATTGGACCACTAGCAAGCATCCAAAACTACTAGAAGCATTAAGGTAAACCCAACCATACCATTAAACATCAAGTCCCCTTTACTCTCATATGCAATAATCCCCTTACTCGGGGTGTAAGCTTCTGTCACTCTAGCCACCCACTATAAGCGAATCATGAACGTATTTCAACACCCTACAATGAGAATCCCTCATGTGTGTGCGGCATGTAGGGCAACATAAAAATAAAACATACAACTCAAACCAATCAAGTTCATCAATCAACCCAAAGGACAAAATAAATCTACTCAAACATCATAGGATGACAACACATCATTGAATAATAATATGTGGCATGAAATACCATGTTCTAGTAGGGGATTACAATGGGGTGCGGGAGAGTGGACCGTTGTAAACACATGAGGAAGGCGTTGAAGACGGTGATGTTGATGAAGACGATCATCGCTGGGATGGTTCCCTCGGTGGGACTCTGACGCCACCCAAAGAGAGGGCGAGAGAGAGTCTCCCCCTTATGCTTCCTCATCCATGGCCTCTCCCTAGATGGGGAGAGGTTCTCCCCTCTGGTCCATGGCCTCCATCTCTCTCTATTTCCTCTCTATTTCTCTCGAGATTGGTTTTTCGTCGATAGAGAGATTTGCAGTGGCGAGGCAAAGAGTGTAGGTTAATTTCTGATGGTTTCTCTATTTATTGGATTTTTTGGCATCGGAATCACGCAAAACGGAGTTTCAAATGGGCCACAAGCTAACAGGGCCCTTTGACCCCCTAGGTGCACCCACATAGCTTGTGGGATCCTGGTGGCACCCTCTCCGCTCTAATGTTGCTCATATGTTCTTGAAAAAATCACCAAAACATTATGGGTAATTCGAAGAACTTTCATTTTCTACACACAAAAACGAGACCATGGCAATTCTGCTGAGAACAGCGTCAGTCGGGGTTAGTTACAATTAAATAATAAAAAGTGCACCAAAGCCATATAAAATTATTGTAAACATAGGTGAATATGACAAGAATACTTCATAAATCATCGATACGTTGGAGAAATATTAGCAACCCTATGCTTAATTCCTGCTCGTGGTCGAGTAGGTAAATGATAAAACAAATAATTTATGAAGTGTGAATGCTAGCATAGTTTATAAGTTTGATCGATGTTACTTCCAGTCACTTTTTCCAGCATCATAAACATCAACTATTTTCTCCTAGAACTTCTCATGATCAAGTAACAAGCTATTCACAAGTTAAAGTCTAGACCATAAACTTTCTTGAAAACTAGCAAACTGTGTTTTCATTCATAAAAAAATACAATTCATCTTATCTTCAGGAAGGGTCTATGTAAGAGCTTTGGTGTAGAAAATTCCACATACTCAACTATCATTTACTCTTCCATGATTTCTGACACTCAAAGCATATTTTTAGAACAAGCAGTTTCAATCAAACACATAGGAAGATAGGGGCTTAATGTTCTGCCTTCCAACTTATTTATCTTAGGGATAATGTCAACAATAATGAATCATGATCACCTATATCCAATTGGATATATGTGCCAAGATCTTTCCCCACCACATGGTTCTTGCCACCTAAAGAATTAATAGATTGGAAGAGGAATGAACACTATTGACTCTTGAGTAAAAGTAAATATAGAAAAGTAAATACATAAAAGTAAGAGATAGGCACTTCGTAGAGGGAAGCATTGGTTGTCATGCGCTTTTTATTTTTGGATGTGCAATCTCTTAATGAAAAGGAACGTCACTTTATATTGCCCCTTGTGATGACAAATTTTATTATGCAGTCAGTCGCTTTTATTTCTTCACTATCACAAGTTTGTACAAAGCTTATTTTCCCTTCCAATAAAAGACCATACATATTTAGGAGCAATTTTTATTGCTTTTTGCATCGATGACAACTTATTTGAAGGATCTTATTCAACCCATAGGAAGATATGGTGGACTCCCATGGCAGGAAACTTGGTTCTGGGTTTTTGGATGCACAGTAGTATCTCTAGTTAGTATGAATTTTCATCTAGCAAAATATCCTAAGCAAGCATCACATGTTAGAGGATCCATGACAATATAACTTCTATGTGAATATAAGCAAACATAACCATTACATTGTCTTCCTTGTCCAACGTCAACTACTTGATCAAGTTTGAAAATGATTAATGGGGCTCACAATCATAGATGATGTCTATATTTATATGTGAAATATCTCTTCCTTCAATATTCTTTCATGTATCATTCTAGTGACCAATGCTATGTTTGCTAACCTTCAATAAATTTTATTGCTTATACTCTTAGTATGTGAAGTCACTACTCCCCATGGGACAAGCATAAGAAGCATATATAATTTCACATTTTATGACATTAAATTTATTCAAAATTTTATCATAGGATATAAGTGAAGCACAAGATTGATCATCAAAGTACTCTCAAAAATATAAAAATTAAGTTCATAGAGCATTCTTCAGTGAATATAGAGAGACCAATATCAAGCTCAAAATATGTAAGTGAAGCACAAGAAGCATTCTATAAATCCGTACTGAAAAGATTTGAGTGAAGCGGAGGAAGCATTCTATAAATAAGCCAATGCTTATATCATACCAGCATGGTGCATAAAATAATAGGGAATAATAAACACAAAATATGCTCCGATAATAGCACATGTGAACGAATGAAAACTTAGGATCAATAATGGCTAATAGATAATAGATGATGAATAGAGGTAAGATAAGTAGCATCCCCAAGCTTAGATGCTTGAGACTTCTTGTAATATTTACTTGGGGAGACTTGGATCAAGATTGAACTTTTGTATCCCGTTCAATCCTCTCATATCCCAGTTTCACCTAAGTCTCAAAAACTTCATCCACACAAAACTTGAAAAGAACTCGTGAGATAGGTTAGAACATATCAGAATAAATCAACACTTAATGTAATGCCAAGAGAAGTTGCATAATAATTTTCAAACATTATGTATTGTATACTATAATTTTTATAATTTATATCTACCAATATAAGCCAGGAAAACTCTAGGATAAGTAGATAACAAAACTATGACAACAATGTGTCCAAACAGAATAGTCTGTAGTAATCAATTAAAAAAGTGTACTTTTGTATCTCCAAAACTCCTTAACATTTAGGAAAAGCTATTGAATTTGTATGAAAATACTATGTAAAAAGTTTAGAAATTTCCACGTTCCGGTAAAATATAAAAATTCAAACACTACAACAAAATTTTGTGTTTTTACACAACCATACATCAAACATGCAATTGATGCATCTTCAGCCAATTCTTGGAACCTTTTATTGAAAAACATGATTATGAATAACATCTAACAGAGAAAAATAAAATAAAATGACGCTCCAAGAAAAACACATATTATGTGATGAATAAAAATATTGCTCCATGTAAGGTGTATCGATAGTGTTGAAGATGAAAGAGGGGATGCCTTCCGGGGCATCCCCATGCTTATACCTTGAGTCTTACTTGGATATTACCTTGGGGGTGACTTGGACATACCCAATATTAGAGTCTTGACACTCCTTATTCTGCTCATGCCGGTATCACCCAAAACATGAAAACTTCAATCACACAAAACTTAACAGAAACCTCATGAGATCTATTAGTATAATAGGCATATCATAAACTTCAGGCACTCTTATAAATTGATTAACGTTTAATTATTTCATAAGGTATTGTATTCTAACTTCTCCATGGCTTATACCCCCTGATAGAGTCCATAGCATCATCAAAACAAGCAAACTATGGAAGCAAACATAATTGTCTATAATGATCAGCACAAACACCCTACTTTTGTAACTCCAAAAATTCTAAAAAATTAGGACAACATAGGGAACTTGTATACCAATATTGTGTAAAAATTCAGATTGAATAGATGTTCCAGTAAAATCAGAGAAATTTTGCAATCGACGCAAAAGTTTCTGGTTTTGCACAGGATCAAATCTACTATCATTTCAATCATCCCAAAGGCTTTACTTCGCACATTATTGAAATAAAAGGCATAAAGATGATTATTACAATAGCTTAATCATGTGAACACACAAAAACAGAAAGAATAAGTGTTGGGTTGTTGCCCAACAAGCGCTTTTCTTTAAAGCCTTTTAGCTAGGCATGATGATTCAATGATGCTCACATAAGATTAGTAGATGAAACATGCAAAAGAGCGTGATGAATATTATGACAAGCACAAGTGTTTCAAAAGAGCGTGACAATATTATTTTTATGAGAAACTTCGATGAAAAATTCTACATTGTGTCGAATCACTTCTCCAATGCATGAACACAAGTGTTCAAGGTCGACCCTCACTTGTCCAATGCATAACTTTTGAATCACTTCTCTTATAAAAGGCAAGTAATTTTTTTTGTGTTTTTATTTTTTATTTTTTTGTTTATTTCACCATTAAGTAAATAAAATAATAAAACATAAACAAAATGAAAACAAAATCCACTTAGTGATAGAAGCAAACAAGCATACAAGAAATATTAACTCCACGCTATTGCTCCCCGGCAACGGGGCTAGAAAAATCTTGATAATCCCCAAGTGCAAGGAATCATGGTAGAACTTTACAAACATGGAAGTGGTAAGTATGGAGTGTCGAACCCACATGGATCTAAAGGTAAGATCAATAGTCTCTCAGGCCCTATCTTCCGCTGATATGATTCTACGTACACCGAGCGTTCGCTTTCATGTGGAAGCAGGAAATAAAACTACGCTATGTGTATGAAGAGGATAGCTTTGCATGATATTGGATAACTAAAATATGAAAATAAGTTGCTGCCCTAAATATATTTAGAATATATTACAATGTGTAACAAACAGCGAGTGTGGAATAATGATGGTATGGTGTGAGGAATTGTCCTAGGCAATTGATAACAAGATCGGTAATCATTACTGTAATTTTATATGAGGGACATGCATGAGCTAACATACTTTCCGTACTTGGATCATGTGAACTTATTATTAGATGTCTAGAAAGCATCCACAACTACTAGAATCATTAAGGTAAATCCAACCATAGCATTAAACATCAAGTCCCCTTTACTCCCATATGCAACAATCCCCTTACTCGAGGTGCAAGCTTCTGTCACTCTAGCCACCCACTATAAGAAAATCATGAACGTATTTAAGCACCCTACAATGAGAATCCGTCATGTGTGCACAACACGAAGGACACTGTAGGATCGAAAGTAGTGCTAGAGGGGGGGGGTGATTAGACTACTTGACCAAATAAAAATCTACGTTTCCCAATTTTAATTATTGGCAGATTTTAGCATTCATAGTATGTCAAGTAGACCCTACACATGCATGTCTAAGTGTATTGCATCAGAAAGTAAATACAAGCATGTAAGTAAAGAGAGGGTAGGAAGAACAAATGCAATTGGTGACACGATGATTTTTCTCGTGGTTCCGATAGGTGGTGCTATCGTACATCCACGTTCATGGAGTCTTCAACCCATGGAGGGTAACGGTCGCGTGAGTCCACGGAGGGCTCTACTCACGGAGGGTTCCACGAAGAAGCAACCTTGACTATACCATGACGACCTACGTCCACGGAGGACTAGCCTAACTCATGGTAGATCTTCACGAAGTAGGCGATCTCCTTGCCCTTACAAACTTCTTGGTTCAACTCCATAGCACAAAGTAGGAAGCTCCGAAGTGACACCTAACCAATCTAGGAGGCACCACCCTCCAAAAGGTAATAGGCTTGGTAATGTGATGAAGTCCTTGCTCTTGTGCTTCAAGATGATAGACTCCTCAACACACAATCACTCTCTCACAGATATGGCTTGATAGAAGAGATTGATTGGGTGGAAAGCAACTTGGGGAGGCTAGAAATCAAGATCCATATGGTTGGAGTGGAAGATCTTGACCTCAAAAGAAGGTTAGGTGGTTCTCTCTCAAAAAATCAGTAGATATGAGTGGGGAACAGTTTTGAGTGCTTCTATGTCGAGTAGGTGGTGGTGGAGGGGTATATATAGGCATCTCCAAAACCCCAACCATTACACACAATAAGTCAGACTCGGTGGAACTGATGTGTGAATCTTGGTGAGACCGATATAGGAATCTCGGTTGCACCAATAAGGTGCCAATGGTCAGAATGTCCAATCTCGATGACACTAATCCAACAATCTCAGAGGGACCGAAACTGTGAACTTGCGTAATAGAAAGTTGGCAGCCTAACTCGGTGGCACCGAATGCAGTATCGATTGCACCAAAAATCTATGGTCTGGCTGAGTCTGTTTATGGTTTGGAATCGGTGGTACCGAGTGTAGAATGTTGGTTGCACCGATTTAAGTATTTGTCTTTGGACAGACTTTTGTGCAAGAGCTTGTGGGTGTATGTGGTGACTATCACTTGTGCATGTATGAGCATTTTGTTCACCAACAAAACCTTACCCCCTTTTAATATTATTGGCTTTCCTATAGACTCAAAGTGATTTCTCACAAATGTAAAATGTAGAGTCCTTTGCTTGAAGCTTGGCCAATGCTATTCCTTTCATCTTGGGGTATTCCACAATCCTTTTGCCAACCCATCATTGAACTTTTCCCGAAACATTCTTAGTGGAAACATTAGTTCAATGACATATGTCGTTATTAATTACCAAAACCACCAAGGGAGCAAATGTGCTTTCAATCTCCCCATTTTTGGTAATTGATGACAACATATAGATCAAAGCTTCGACATATGATATAATCAATGAATATAATCGTCGCTTTGAGAAGTATGTGATAAGCAAGAGGTCCCCCTAAATTTGTGCATTATTTTAAATTTGCATTTGAATGCAAATGCATAATCGATTAGGTACATGGGGCACTTCTTCCATGTCACATACAACTTGGTGGTGTGTGAGAGTAATAGGAGTTAACAACATAGCACACCACAACAAGCAAAGTGAGTAATCATCACATAATCATCAAATGATAGGAAATAATAGCAACACACATAACAACATATGATCACACACAAACACAAAAGTATCTCATGTCAAACCAAAAGAACCAAATGTTTTGAAAAACAACAATAAAAGCAGACGCTCTCACTTGAAGCCTAAGATCTATATACAATTTCTACCCCTTTGGCAACAAGTTACCAAAAAGTTCAGAGAGATATAGCTAATCGTTTTGTGGCTGATCTCCTCCGATCGTCGATGGCAGAGTCGAGAGAACTGCGTCGGCGAAGACTTCTGTTGAAGTCTTGGATGGAGCTGGAGTAGATACTGGAGGCACTGGAGCTGATGGAGCTGAAGATACTGTGGCTGGAGCAGAAGATGAAGGACTCATCTCTGGAGCTGGTACTATAGGAGTCCTCGCCTTAGTCATGAACTGGGCAGTCATCCTGATAGGTGCACTATACTTATCATCATCAGAAGACTCAGACTGTGAAGAGGTGCGACGGATTGGGGCTTCATCAACCTCCTTCTTGAGCTCATTGACTGTCTTAGTTAGCCCATCGACCTTGTCATTTAGAGTTTTCACTCTATCATCAATGATGTTTGCAAGGCTCTCCTGAGTATCCATGATGGTCTTGATGTCCTTCTTCATTTCCAAGACAGTGGTGATCAAAAGATCCATCTGCTCGTTCCTGGACCTGGGAACCTAAGCACTAGTGGCTCGAGCTGCCTCTGCTTCTGTCTCTGGATGTTCCTGAGTTGTAGCTGATGAGGGATGATCTGGGTCCATCACCACAATGTTGTCCTCAAAGTTCGGCTGAAGTGGCAAATGGGGACTATCCAGAGAAAAGATGTGCTTATCAAGCTTAGAATTGATAAGCATCTGGATATAGGGTGCGTAGCAGCATGAGCGCTTCTGATCAGCAGCAACCCTCTTCATAGTCTCTACTATCAAGTCCATCACTCGAATCCTGGACGATCAAGATGGATGATCATATTGATGGGGTATCCACGAATCATCTTCTCATCTCCAGACTTGGGCATTAAGGTATGCCTCAGGATAGTGTTCATGGTACGGAGGCCTGGCTGGACAAAGTAGATAGAACCAAGCTTGTGAGATTTCACTTTATCTACAGGGATAGGATTATACATATCCTTCATAGCATTGTGGCTCTCCTTGGATTCTGTGTAGACATCCAAATCTCCATCCTGTACCTCTGGGACTCCTAAGATGGTAGCCCACTCATCAACAGAAGACACATATCTTGCTCCTTCAATCATCTAGACAATCCTGCCATCTCCATAAAAGTGAGAAGTGGAATAGAACCGCATGATCATCTCATCATTCCAAGTAGTGAACTCCTTCCCAACAAAATTTTCAAGTCCAATGCAATGGAAGTTGTCTTGGACACAAGGAAAGTAATCCACATTGTCCTTGATGTACTGCAAGTCAACATATCTCATGTCACTGACTACAGGGCTCTTGTCTAGCAAAACTGTCTCATAGAAGTCTTGATGTTCTTTGGTGTAAAACCTGTAGTCCACAATAGTCTTTCTCCTCCGGGCATATGGATCAATGGCTCTCCATGCCCTCAACCCTGAATCCTTCCTCTTCTTCATACCCTCAGCTACTGGGTGGCTGGCATCATGAACTTGAAGGTGAGGTCTGAGCTTCATCAGAATAGTCATAGCATCATCATCATTATCATCATCTGCTTCTCTGAAAGTGGATTGCTTGTTCTTCTCAGCAGCAGGTATGTCTTTGGTAGTCCTCTTGGACTTCTGTGCAGTAACTTTCTTTGAAGTAGACTTGGTGCTCTTGGAGGTGCCTGGCTTGGGCATAGCATCAACCAAAAGTTTCTTGGCCTTCTTAGGAGGGGCCTGAGCAGCAGGTTCCTCCTCTTCCTCCTTTGCAGCAGCAGCACCACCACCAACGGCCTCCTTTGGATCCTCATACATTGAGGTAGGTCTACCTTGCATACGGATGATCCTCTTGCGGGCTGTCTTCTTTGGCACAACTTTCTTGGGGACCTCAACAGACATTGTTGGCCTAGAACTCTCATGTGCTTTGAAAGTTGATGCAGGAGCATAAATGTTGCTGACCACCTTCCTAGATGAGGTGGCCGCATTGCTAGACTTCCTAGCAGCCTTCTTTTGCTTCTTAGCAAGAACCTCTTCCGGGACAAAATCAGAGTCCTCTTCCTCTGAGTTGAGTCTCTTCCTTGTCCTAGTGGCAGACTTAGGCAACCCTTGAGAGCTGGGAGTGCCTAGATCTATGGAAGAACTAGATTCAGGACTCGTGCCTGAACTCATCTCAACATTTTGGTCTGGCAAATTCTGACTGTCTGAACCTGACATGCTGACCCTATGAATAGAGTATAGAAGGGTATAATAGGATAAGTCATCACAAAATGCAGATGTTTTTGAAAGTTTGAACAAAATATTTTCCAAGTTTTGCATTCTGTCAAGTGTATTTTGGTACAGCCGAGGCAAAAATTTCGGTCACACCGAGACAAACACGTGCCTTTCTAGGAACTGGGCACCATTTTCGATCGGACCAAAAATGAGCACTTGGTTCCACCGAGGTGTTCTCAGTATGGCAAAAACTAAAATCGGTGACACCAATTTTTCCACATCGACTCTACCGAGATACAGGTGGCGGACGGCAAAACCCTAAAAATCTATCATTTGCTACTCTACGGGAGTTTTCTTGTGGAAGGAAAGCTTTCAGACTGGAGCTTACAGATAAAATCAATTTCATTGCACAAGAATTGTACGGGGAGCGCAAGAAAAGTTGAATCCGTACCCTAGCTTGGCGACGGACCCGCTATGGTGGCGACGGCGCTGAAGATGCCCATCAACGGCAAGGATTCCAGCGGCGGAGGAGCGTGGGAGGACAAGGGAGATGACTAGGGGGTCCTTTTGCGACAACTTAGGGTTTGGGGCACAATGATTGAAGATTGAATTTTCGAACCGTCGAGACCGCAACTTATATACCCTTCACTATCGGTGATACCGATTTGATATTTTCAGTGCCACCAAGTTTCACAACTGTGAGGTGACAGGGAAAATCGGTGTAACCGAGAATATGAAATCGGTCTTACCAAGATAAGAAAACCAGATCAACCCTAGGCATTCGGTGAGACTGAGAATTGTGGGTTGGTTCCATCGAGATGCACTTGGGAGGTTTTAATGGTCAGTCCTTGACGATACAGAACTCCGAGTGCTCCTCACACAGAGATCGAAAAGTACCTGTTCAAATTTTGTGATGCAGCATGAATAGAGTATGAGGTGAGAAAGCATAGATATCTAGACGAGTGGTCCTAGGCATTCTTGTATATCCAGTTGGCAAAAGATAAATCAAAAGCCAAATAGCTACAATTGGATATCCTCGAATGAATAAATTAATGCAGACCAACATGCTCACACAATAAGATGTCAAATGAAATCATGGCAAACATGCACAAGGACAATAGCATCTAACAAGCACTTTGGCGACAATGGAGTCATCTATATATGAGTATATTGACTTAGGAGCCAAGTAAGAATACTTGATCATAGGTCATATTCATCGTTTATGCACAAGTGGGGTTACCACTTTTACATAAAGCATTTAATGTTGTCACATACTAAGAGATGCTTTGACTCTAGTCTTAGAGTAAAGCTCCCCCTTGATGTGACATCCCCCCATAGGAGGGACAAACTAACCTTTGGTTTTGTTGATGAAGACTTCATGTTGGTGAGGTAGTGGTGGATGCTCAAAGTTGATGAAGATCACCAAGAGTTGGGAGCATCCTTGTTATTTCATTACTCTTCTCACCTACATGGGTTAGTCCCAACACACAAGAGACAAATACAAGGATATCTATGGACATGGAGTGCAAAGCATACGTGATGATGCCCATTGATTTGCTTATTACCTTGTCCCTTGCTTACCTTTGAGGGAATGTGTGGGTCCTTGAACTATTGCATAAAGTTGATGTTCATTGCAAATAGTTCTTGCCAATAATGCATGTGAGTGAATTTCATTGGCGGAGTCACCCCTCAAGAACTTCTCTAGTTCTTCTTCTTGGGGACCCACATCAAGTTGATGGGGATCCTTGGTGTTGAAATAGCACTTGTAGAAGTTGAGCTTGTAGTAGCCTTGGGAACCCACTTCACCAAAGCTTGGGATTCATCTTCATAAGAGTCAATGTCCTCTTGAAGCTTGTTCTTGTCCTTGAGCTTGGTGCCTTGTGGTGGAAGGTCATCTTGAACTTTTGTTCCCTTGGGGAGAGTATTTTCATACTTCTCCTTTTGAGGAACAAACTTGGGATTGGGGTATTGACCTTCTTCCCATTAAACTCCATTAGCGCTGAAGTAGCCAACACCATGATTCTTCCGGTATCCTCTATGCTTGCGTACAATCCCCTCAAATTGTTTGCACCCTTCAAGACTCTTGCAGATACCTTTCTCAATAATACTTGTTAAGAGTTCATTTTCTTGCGTAAGTGTACTTGGCTAAGAGAAGAGTTAGTGAGATCAAGAGAACTACTAGAAGCAATATCATTGAATTTATCATTTTTATTCCTACTAGTTGAAGAACCTTTCTTTCCTTTGTTACTAGCTTGCTTAGACTTAACTTGTTGCATGAATGTGGATAAGAGAAGTCACATGGCTAGATAAGAGGAAGTCTTCCTTCGAAGATCGTCATTGATAGCTTTAAGGAACTCATGCTCTTGCTCTAAGTTAAACTTCTCGAAGCGTAGCTTCTCATGTGTCCTTACAAGCTCTCTATGATCTTCTAGAGTTGACACGTTAGCTAACTTAAGAGTTTTTAGTTCTTGAGTTAGTCGTTCTTTTTCCAACTTATCGTCATCACACGATGACGAGGATATGTACCTAGGGTAGGGTCCTAGACAAGGCCTACATACCCTACCTAAGGACACTACATGGGAGGACTTGAAGATCAAGCATGAAGTTCCGAGTGGATTCCTGGAGACGTTCAAAGCCACTCGATAGATATCCACTCGGAGACTCCTTATTTCACTCGGCAGTCGCGTGTCACTCGGAAGACCTCACTTTCACTCGATGCCGGAGGACTAGGAGCCATCATCAAGAGCCCAATGGGCAGACATTGGTTCAATTGTCATTAGTAGCTTTTATTGCGTACGTTACCAGTAACGACAGACTTTAACCCCACGATCGGACCCTTAGATGCTGTGTAATTATGAGGGGCAGCGAACTCTATATAAGCCGCCCCTCCCCTCCTGCACAGGGGTTCGCAACCATTGTAATCTCTATATTCCACACGACATAAGCTCCCGAGCACTGAGACGTAGGGCTGTTACCTCCACGAGAGGGGCCTGAACTCATACATCCGTGTGTACATCCTCGTCGTAGCTAGGACTCTGCCCTCTCCTTTCGTACCCCTACCATCTACTGTCAGACTCGTTCCCACGACAGTTGACACCCACCGTGGGGCTGGCGTCTAAGCGACTTCCAGCGAGGTTGCATTTTTCATCCTTCGACATGTCTTCCGGCGGTGTTTTTGTCCTGGGCCACAAGATCCGTTTCCGAGCGCTCACCTTCATCGCCGATGATTCGGCATGGCTGCAGGAAGCGCCTCTCGATGTCGAGGCGCTCCTAGTCCGCGGGGCTGCGCACTTTCGCGTGAGTTCTTGTGGCGTGTTGCTGTGTCAGCCTTCGACTCCTTATTCATCGGCTCCCATCGCTGTTCGCGGTCGCAAGCGGTCCGACCTCTCACGACTTTAGCGCTGGGTCGAACACGCAGTGGCGCGTCAAACTGCTCTGTAGATTGCAACACTTGAGCCCGTCGAGTCCCTTCACGGCGTGTTCGAGTCGGATTCCAATCCGTCCGACATGCCTTCCGAGTGTGAAAGCTACGATCCTGCAGCGGAGGTCTTGATGGTGGGCTCCCATCAGAGTTCACCGCCTGGCTTTGGCCATGGCAGGCGCAAGGCTAGAGGTCCGTGCAAAGAGCAGTCACGTCGCGAGAGGGAGGTTCTTTATACTCCCATCGTCGGCGCGACTGCCGAGGCCCAAGCTTTGGAGGCCGCGTGCATTCGTCTGGAAGAACTCCAAGCAGAGCTTGACGAGCGTGCTCGCCAGCGCTCGCCATGCCCCAGTCGACGTCAGTGATAGCTGTTTCTGACTAGATCTCGCGACGACATTGAGGTATATCAAACTCCCGTGTTAAATGTAGCTGCTGCTGCTAGGATAGCAGATTCCATTTAGCCATCCCGGTCAGAGGTTGGAAGAGGGTTGATGCAGATCAGAGCACTGTTAGATGCAGCGCAGTGTCAGAATTCAGTAGTTTCTCAGTCCCGCAACAGGATACACAACAATTCACCCAAGGCAGAGACTGTTCAGTCGGCACACAATCCTGGATCGCCCCTCCGCCATCGGGGCGGTGGTTTCTATGAAGGGCAAGACAGAGATCAGTTTCACCGTGAAGATCACCGTCGAGTGCCCACTCCTCCGCAGAGTGGTCCACACGCGCCCCAGCACCAGGACGACAGGCGCTCCTTCGGTGATGAGCGGAATGCGGGCTTTGATGTCTGCACCCTCCTTGTTCAGAAGTAGATAGACAGGAGCAGAGCCCACATGGAATGATACGACAGAGATTTTCTGAGTGGTAGCTCGGGAGTGGTTTCTGGTCCTGAATGTTTCAGCAGAGCCATACGTTCTGTGGAGATTCCCCCCAACTTCAGGTTGGTGGCGGGAATCGGGAATTTTTCTGGCGAATCAAAGCCAGAGACTTGGTTAGATGATTACCGAGTGGCTGTGCAAATTTGTGGCGGAAATGATAATGTGGCAATGAAGCACCTGTCCTTGATGTTGGATGGTTCAACTCGTGCTTAGCTGAATCGCCTGGCTCCTTCCAGTATACATTGCTGGGAGGATCTTGCCCGAGTGCTTGTCCGAACCTTTGAGGGCACTTGCAAGCATCCGGCAGGTCTGCTCGACTTACAACATTGTGTCCAGAAGCCCAATGGAACTTTAAGGGATTATATTCAACGATGGTCCACTCTGCATCATATAGTGGAGAATGTGTCGGAACATCAGGCTGTTTGTGCATTCAAGGCCGGTGTGAGATACAGAGAACTTTATCTAAAGTTTGGGCGAATGGGTGATATTTTACTTGGCAAGATGATGGAAATGGCCACTCGGTATGCCAATGGTGAGGAAGAAGACCGTCTCCGTAGCAGCAAAGGAAAGGCAGTCATCAATGAGGCTGGCGGCAGCAACAATCGGGAACAGAAGCGAAAGGCTGAAGATCCAGTTCAAGCAGAAGCGGCAGCACTGGCGACTCAGTCGAAGAACAAGGGCAAAGCTAAGACACAGCATGCCCCCAAGAAAGGGAAAAATCAGTCAGGAACTGATATTATGGACCAGCCATGTGTAATACACACGAGGAAAGATGCGGAAGACAATCTGATTTTGCCCAAGCACACCACTCGACAGTGTCGGACCCTTATTCAGCAATTCAAGGGAGACCAGTCGAGTGATAAATCTCCTAAGAAGGGAGATGAAGACGAGGAAAAAGAAACATTCCCGGATGTCACTGCTACACTGATGATCTTTGCTGATGTCGAGAGCAAGAGCCGTTTGAAAGTTATCAACAGAGAAATCAACAAGGCTGTACCAGACACCCCCACCTACCTCAAATGGTCCCAATATGCTATCACATTCGACCAGACAGACCATCCTGCTCATGTGGCCACTCCCGGTCGACAGGCTCTGGTAGTTGATCCAGTGGTGGGGGGGACTCGACTTAGAAAGGTCCTCATGGACGGCGGCATCGGCCTGAACATTCTTTATGCGGATACCCTGAAAGGGATGGGCATTCTGATGTCCCATCTGAGTGAGAGCAGCATGCAGTTTCACAGGGTCACCCCAGGAAAGAAGGCCAAGTCACTCGGCCAGATAGCATTGGATGTGGAATTCGGGAATGACAAAAATTTCTGAAAAGAAAAGTTAACATTTGAAGTCATTGATTTCAAGAGTGCTTACCACGCCATTCTGGGTCGACCCGCGTATGCACGTTTCATGGCCCGACAATGTTATGTGTATCTCAAGTTGAAAATGCTAGGCCCTAAGGGCATGATCACGGTCACTGGCAGTCGACAGCGGACCGAAGAGTGCCTCCAGCAAGGCTCCAAGATTGCCGATCACCAGATGGCCATGGTTGAGTTGGAGGAGTACAAGAAAACCGCCGAACTTGCCGATTTGCTCCGTGCAAAGAAGCCGACTTCTGAGTCGGCATTTCAGTCGGCAGGGGAGGTGAAGAAGGTACACATCCATCCGACGGATCCTACTGGTGCCCTGGTGAATATCTCATCAACACTCGAGAGCAAATGAGAACTGGGATATCTTTGCATGGAAGCCTGCTGATATGCCAGGGATTCCCAGGGAGCTGGCTGAGCACCGTCTGCGAGTGGATCCAAAAGCCAAACACGTCAGGGAGCATTTGTGTCGTTCAGCGGCGGAGAAGCGCAAGGCAATCGGAGAAGAAGTGGCCCATCTCTTGCAAGCCAAGTTAATTCGGGAGATTTACCACTCCGAGTGGCTCTCGAATGTTGTGATGGTGCCAAAGAACGGTAAGTCGTTGCGCATGTGCATTGACTTCAAACATCTCAACAAGGTGTGCCCAAAAGATCATTTTCTGCTCCCCCGCATAGATCAAATTGTTGACTCGACAGCGGGGTGTGAGCGTTTATCATTTTTGGATGCTTGTTCTGGGTACCATCAGATCCGTTTGTATCGCCCGGATGAAATAAAGACAACCTTCATCACCCCATTCGGGTGTTTTTGTTACATCACCATGCCTTTTGGTCTCAAGAATGCCGGCGCTACTTTTATGCGCATGATTCAAAAATGTTTACTCGACCAGATTCCTCGGAATGTCGAGGCGTACATGGACGATATAGTGGTCAAGTCCTGCAAAGGTTCCGACCTACTGGCTGACTTGGCCGAGACATTCGCCAATTTGAGGCAATTCGACATAAAGCTGAATCCGGCCGAGTGTACTTTCGGCATCCCTGGCGGCAAGGTACTCGGTTTTCTTGTTTCCGAGCGAGGAATTGATGTCAACCCCGAGAAAATCAGCACCATTACCCGTATGAAGACTCCCGTGCGAGTGCACGATGTTCAGAAGCTCACAGGTTGCTTGGCAGCATTGAGTCGATTCATTTTTCATCTTGGTGAGAAGGCTTTGCCCTTGTATCAATTGATGAAGAAGTCCGACATGTTCAAATGGACTCCCGAAGCCGAAGCAGCATTTGTTGAGCTCAAAGCCCTGCTCTCCACCCAGCCGGTGCTTGCTGCTCCTGCCAGCAAAGAGCCCTTGCTCCTGTACATCACGGCCACAAATTAGGTTGTCAGTATGGTACTGACTATCGAGCGAGAAGAGGAGGGTAAAGCTTATAAAGTCCAGCGGTCAGTTTATTATGTCTCGGAAGTTTTGTCCCCCTCAAAGCAAAGATATCCACACTATCAGAAGCTGGTTTATGGTATTTACCTATCAGCGAAGAAGGTGGCGCATTATTTCCAAGACCACTCGATTTCGGTCGTCAATGATGCTCCCTTGTCCGAAATTTTCAATAATCGAGATGCATCAGGCCGAGTGGCTAAATGGGCAATCGAGCTTGGACACTTTGACATCAGATTCCAAGCCAAAAAAGCAATCAAGTCCCAAGCATTGGCGGATTTCATGGCCGAGTGGATCGAACAACAACAGCCTATCCAAGTTCACTCGGTGCATTGGACAATGTTCTTTGACCGCTCCAAAATGTTGAATGGGTCTGGTGTTGGGGTTGTCCTAATATCTCCTAGGGGCGACAAGCTCAGCTATGTCTTGCAAATTCACTTCGATTCCTCCAACAATGAGGTAGAGTATGAAGCACTGTTGTATGGGTTGCGCATGGCTATCTCACTTGGCATCAAGCGCCTGATGGTTTATGGCGACTCAGATCTAGTGGTGAATCAAGTGATGAAAGAGTGGGATGTTCGAAACCCCGCTATGACTGGATACTGCAATGCAGTCTGAAAGTTGGAGAAGAAGTTTGAAGGCCCGGAACTTCATCATGTTCCCCGACTGAAAAATCAGGCGGCTAATGAACTACCCAAGATTGGTTCCACTCGATGGCCTGTCCCTAGCGATGTGTTCTTGGAGCACTTACACACTCCTTTGGTTCAAGAAGATCCTTTCACCGAAGAGCCCCCATAGGTTTTGAGTTCCACTGACTCGACAGAAGTCGATGTCCCCATAGTGATTGACCTGGTCATGGAGATTATGGTTATCATTCCCGATTGGACTGTGCCTTACATTGCCTATATCCTCAGACAAGAGCTCCCTGGAGATGAAATAGAGGCTCAGCAAATTGTGCGTAGGTCCAAAGCTTTCACTGTGATGGGAGATTAGCTATTCAGAGAGAGTGCAACTGGTGTCACCCAGCGCTGTATTTCCCCCGAGGAAGGTCGAATGATTCTAGACGAGATTCACTCAGGAACTTGCGGCCACCATGCGTCTTCAAGGACGATTGTTGCTAAAGCATACTGAGCTGGTTTTTATTGGCCACGAGCTAATGAGATGGCTAAAGACATCGTTGATCATTGCGATGGTTGCCAGTTCTATGCGAACCTGTCACACAAGTTGGCATTTGCTCTGAAGACAATTCCTCTTGCTTGTCCATTTGCAGTTTGGGGACTCGATATGGTTGGCCCTTTCCGACCCAAAAAAGGAGGATTCACTCACTTGTTGGTAGCAGTCGACAAATTCACCAAGTGGATAGAAGCCAAGTCAATCAAGAAGCTGAACCCCCGTACGGCGGTCACGTTCATGAGAGAGATAATTTGTCGATACAACATCCCGCACAACATCATCACGGACAACGACACTAATTTTGACTCGGAAGAATTCAGGAACTTGTGTAACTCCCAAGGCACCCGAGTGGATTATGCATCTGTTGTGCATCCTCAAAACAATGGGCAAGTCGAGTGGGCTAATGGTCTCATCCTACAAGGTCTCAAGCCTCGTCTTATGCGCGATTTGGATCATGCCGCCGGAGCCTGGGTAACTGAGTTGCCGTCTGTTTGGTGGGGTCTTAGGACAATGCCTAATTGGTCGACTGGACGAACTCCTTTCTTCCTTGTCTATGGTGCTAAAGCCATATTGCCGAGTGACTTGTCCCACAATTCTCCTCGAGTGGAGCTGTATTCTGAGGCTGAAGATGAACAGGCCAGACAAGACGGTTAGATCTTCTAGAGGAGGAACGTGAGATGGCTCTGATCCGGACTACTGCCTATCAGCAGGACCTCCAGCGCTTCCATGAGAAGACTGTCAAGCATCGGTCGTTTCATGAGGGAGATCTGGTGCTTCGAGTGAATCAACACCGACCACACAAGCTTGCTCCTGCTTGGGAAGGTCCTTTCGTCGTCACTAAGGTGCTAAATAATGGATCCTATCACCTGTACATTCTCATGAAGCAGATAGACGAGCCACAAGCCTGGAATGCAGATCTGCTCCGACGTTTTTATACTTGAGACAGGGATCTTCTGATGTAATAAGAATACTTCATCATGCAATTCACATTTCTGCAATATATGTCGACGGTTCCAATCGTACAATCACATTCTTGGGGATACTCCGAGTGATGAGCAATCCTCACACTCGGGGGCTTAGTTGTGAACATGTTTCGCCTAAGTAAAAAACCCTGTCGGGTGGATAGCTGTCCATTCACTCGACGGCCTATTTGCAAATCCATATTCGCTTAGGTTCAGAAATACTCCGAGTGATGAGCAATCCTCACACTCGGGGGCTTAGCTGTGAACAAGTTTTGCCTAAGTTAAAAACCCTGTCGGATGGATATCAGTCCATTCACTCGACGACCTATTTGCGAATCCGTCTTTGCTTAGGTTCAAAAATACTCCGAGTGAGCAATCCTCACTCTCGGGGGCTTAGCTGCGAAACACGTTTCGCCTAAGTTAAAAACCTCCTCGGGTGGATAGTAATCCATTCACTCGAGAACTTAGCTACGAATCGACATTCACCTAAGTTCGAAAATACTCCGAGTGATGAGCAATCCTCACACTCGGGGGCTTAGCTGCGAAACACGTTTCGCCTAAGTTAAAAACCTCGTCGAGTGGATAGTAATCCATTCACTCGGCAACTTAGGTGCGAATCGACATTCGCCTAAGTTCGAAAATACTCCGAGTGATGAGCAATCCTCACACTCGGGGGCTTAGCTGCGAAACACGTTTCGCCTAAGTTAAAAACCTCATCGGGTGGATAGTAATCCATTCACTTGAAAACTTAGCTGCGAATCGACATTCGCCTAAGTTTGAAAATACTCTGAGTGATGAGCAATCCTCACACTCAGGGGCTTAGCTGCAAAACACGTTTCACCTAAGTTATAAACCTCGTCGGGTGGATAGTAATCCATTCACTCGACAACTTAGCTGCGAATCGATATTCGCCTAAGTTCGAAAATACTCCGAGTGATGAGCAATCCTCACACTTGGGGGCTTAGCTGCGGAACATGTTTCGCCTAAGTTAAAAACAAACTCAGTCGAACAGATGATTGAAAGCCAAATACGAATAAAATCCGAAGGGTAAACCGCGGATAAACGTTTCGTACGGAAGCAATGTGCTCAGGCCTAAGGCCTGAATGATGTTTTAAGGGATACAATTCCACTCGGCATACCGAGGCAAATATAAGTGTTTCTTACAAAGACCAAGTTTTTTAAACAGGTGATGGGCTGGCAGGCTTGACAAAAGTGTCCAAGTCGACGCCGTCAGTGATTCTGGTGGCTGCCTCAATGAAGGTTTCCATGAAGTCCTCAAACTGGAGTTTCTTCGTGTTTACCGTCTGGAGCTCCTTCAGCTTCTCCTCCCTCACGTCCCTGCAATGGACCCTGACAAGTGATAACGCCATGTCGGCCCCGCAGCAAGCAGCAGATTTCTTCCAGGCTTGCACTTGACTGGGAAGTTCATTCAGGCGAACCATTATAGAGTTGAGGTCGAGCTGAAGAGTGTCCTCAGGCCATAGCTCCTTCTCGATTCTCTCCATTGTAGATTTTAGTCAGGCAATATATGCCTAGACGCCTTGGAGCCGGAAGTTGAGTCTCAACATGTTCATGGCCACTTCATCGGCAATTGGTGACTTGGTGGGATCTAGATTGGACTCAACCTCTGCTGTATCCTTCTAAAAGTCTTGGCAGAATTCTGTTGAAGAATGGAGAATGGGAGGAGAATCGATGAACTATGACCCTCAAAATTTTTACAAACTTCAGTCGACAAGAAACACTCACCGTCGAGCAGAATATACATCTTCCTCGAGAATTCGCCCAAATGCCTCTCCAGGCCATTGCTCCTTTTGACGAGGTCCGCACGCTCCTGCTTCAGCTTGGTGTTCTCCTCCTCCAGCTTCTTGGCGGCCGCCAAATTCCAATCTGCAGCTTTAGTCTTGTCCCTGGCCACTCGTTGGGCGTCAACAAGTGCCTTGTCCTTCTCCTCTAGCGCCTTCTTCATGGAATCTAAAGAAACAACATTGTTGAGTCGCACTTGGAGTCGACGGTTTTCATTGTGTACGTCTATTCGAGTGAGAGCACCCAGTTCAAAACATGAAGAATGAAGAGGGGAATGCGGAGAGTCAGCAGTAATTACCTCCCAAAGACTTCTTCTCGGCACGCGCTTGCTCCAGAGCATTGTTGGAGACCGCCAGATCCACTCGCAGCCGGTTCCTTTCATCCTCCACGTCCTTGTACTGCGTCCCAAGTTCGCAAGCCCTCTGGAACCAACAAAAGACAAGAATTCAATCGGCAAGTGGCGCCTGGGACAGTCGACTGAGTTATGAACATCGGCAAATGACAATCTTACAACCTTGAACAACCAAAGAAGAATTCAAGCAAAAAAGTCCACTGGACATGTCGAGTGGCCCTAGCGCTCTGCGCGCTATAAACAAATTCAAGGCTATCTGTATTATGACCCCTGCCAGTGCAAAACACTCAACAGCGGTCTCGGGGACTACACCCAGTGGGTGCACTAAGAGTGCCCCCACTGAGATGGTTAAGTCTCGATCCGTCGAGTAACTCTTCAGGAAAAAAAAACACTCGACATTTCGAGTGACTCTAGTACCACGTGTACGACAAGTTTTCAAGCCTACTGACCCCTTCTAGTGCAAGCACTCGAAAGGCGGTCTCGGGGACTACACCCAGTGGGTGAACTAAGAGTTCCCCCACTAAGACGGTTAACTCTTGATCCATTGAGCAACTCGTCAAAAAAATACTCGACATGTCGAGTGACTCTAGTACCACGCGTACGACAAGTTTTCAAGCCTACTGCTTATCTTCTACGATTAACAGTAGCCTCGGGGACTACACCCAGTGGGTGCACTTAGCGTGCCCCCACTAGTTATTAAAACATTCGACAAGGCCAGCCCTGTCAGAACACTCGACCCATCGAGTGACCCGCCTCCCTGATCTATGAAGTACAATCTATCCTTATGCAATCATGGTTTGTCAATAATATCCATGAAACCTGCAAGGTAGCTACGGAGGGGCGGGATCCAAGGCGAAATGTATCCTGTATACAATAAACTCTAAGACCCCCGCCGGTGCAAGCACTCGACAACGGTCTTGGGGACTACACCCAGTGGGTGCACTCAGCGTGCTCCCACTGGATCTACCGATTCTCGATCAGTTGAGCGACAGAAACATCCATCATTGGAATATCCATCACTTTGAGAAGCAAAGTCTATCCTTATGCAACGTCATTTCATGGTTTGTAAATAACATCCATGAAACTGCAGAGTGGTGGGTACGACAAGCTCTAAGACCCCTGCTAATGCAAGCACTCGACAGCGGTCTCGGGGACTACACCAAGTGGGTGCACTAAGAGTGCCCCCACTAAGACGGTTAACTCTCGATCCGTCGAGTAACTCATCAGAAAAAAAACACTCGACATGTCAATTGACTCTAGTACCACGCATACTATTGAACCCAATCCTACTCGACTACGATCCGATCTGTTCGAGGGGAGAAGCACCCAGTGGGTGTACAACAGCCAAGAAAACTTACAAGTGAACTTACTCGGACATTGGTGCGGAGGGCTGCGCTGACGTCGTAAGCCAGCTTGCTGGCCTCGTATGCCTCCTTGGTTCTCAGCATGATCTGCTCCGCCTGGATCATGGCCTCCTTCGCAGCTCCGGTGTGATCTTCCGGAACGCGATGTAGAGAGAAGGCCGTCACAGGCGTGATCGGCATAGTTGCTAGGGCAGTTGAGGAAGTCTGAGTGGGTCCAGTTGGAGTTGACATCACAATGGTCAAGACAGCTGGAGGAGCATGCGACAGAAGCGCTGCGGGTTCAGCTCTGAGTTGTGTCAAGTCGCCTATCCCCTGGGAGGACTCTGCAGTCGAGCGTTGAGGCGCCTGCACGAATGAAGCTCTTCGGATACGAGTGCGCGAAGTGTCCAGGTGCTCCTTGTCGTCCTCCACTTGCATGACCTATGCAACAACAACCGACAATGTTAGCATTTGCATGTGTCGAGTCCCATTCAGACGAATCAACAACTCGCTAACCTCTGTGAGAAGTGGCAGCGTCAGCAGTGTCAATGTCCATCACCTCCCCTCCGTCTCGATGAGGCGAGGTTACGGACGTAGCAGCTCTGACGGATTGAACATGACTCGGTCAGCTACAACTCAAGGCCACAGTCGATAGAAAGAATTTGAAAATAAATACTTACGTGGAGATGACAGGTACGGCCATCCTCATGCGAGGCAAAGCCTTGCGAGGTTTGGTCGTGACTTGGTTGGGCTGTTTGGCCAGCCTCTCACTCGACTCAACAGTTGAAGGGCGACTCCGCTTCGGGTTTTTCTTGCTAGGGCCTGGAGCCATGTCCTCAATTGCTGCCGGATCTTGATGGGACATGGTGCGGCCTTCGCTCCGGGGAGGTGACTCGACTTCTTCCTCTTTGTCGGAGTCCGCGTATTCATCTTCGGAGTTAGAGGGACCATCACCGTCCATGCTGCCACCCTCGCTCACCACACCGTCCTCAGCGTGGTTCCCGTTGGGAACAGGCGAGTGCATGTTCGTCCACTCCTACATGATTCAAGTGAGGAAGTCAGTTTATAAGTCAATGTATCACTCGACAGTACAAACACATCCGTCGACACCATGCAACTCACCAGATTCTTCGGCGGGTTTTCGGCTGAGTAAGGTCAGATCCTCTTGGCTCCCATTGCAAGCTCCAGTGATGCTACGAAACCACTGCTCGACAGTTTTCTGTGGAACCTCTTCTGGATGCGTCCTGGTCGAGTCCTCAGGGCTCGCGTAGTGCCACATGGTGTGGTCTCTGGCTTGGAGCGGCTGAATATGTCGACCGAGAAACGTCTCCAACAGATCCATACCAGTCACTCCACCCCAGATCAGCTGCACCACCGCTTCAACTAAGATACCCACTTGGACATGCTCCTCTTCGATCACCTTCAGAGACTTGGGGACAACTGGATGGTCAGGTGTATAGGGGGGAAGGCCAGTCGACATATTGGGTGATGCTACATCTTTGCAGTAGAACCAGGTCGACTGCCAGCCTCTGACAGACTCAGGAAAGGTCATGGCAGGGAAGGAACTACGGGCTCTTTTCTGAACTCCTAACCCTCCACATAGCTGAAGCACATGAGTCTTCCCATCAACGGGGAGAGCTTTCTTCACGGTCTAGGATCTGACCATAAAGAGGTGCTTGAACAGCCCCCAATGGGGAGAACAACCCAGAAAACACTCGCACAAAGTGACGAAGGTAGACACATATGCAATGGTATTCCGCAAGAGGTGATGCAGTTGAGCGCCGAAGAAATTCAGGAATCCCCTAAAGAACGGGTGGGCTAGTATGGAGAAACCTCTTTCAACATGGGAGAGAAGGAGGATCCGCTCCCCGTCGTGCGGTTCCGGCTGGCGCTCTTCCCCCGACAGCCTCCAGGCATCGTCCGCCACTAGCCTGTCGGCGACAAGGCCCTCCATGTCCGCGCAAGTGACTACAAAGGGGAGAAAATCCTCCTGCATCCATCCCGCCGACGCGGTGAACCAAGCGGTCGAGGGCTTCTTGCCCTTGAGATTCGTCGCTGTGAGAACCTGGCTTAATAGGAATGATAGACTACTCATATAAACAAGGAATTCCTTCTTTTTCGGCAGCCCACTCGAAAAGAACTCCAAAGTTAAGCGTGCTTGTCTTGGAGCGATTCTAGGATGGGTGACCGACCGGGAAGTTGATCCCTGGTGTGCACGAGTAAGGACAAAGTGTGCAGGAAAGACTAGTGTTTGTCTGTGGGGCCAGTCTAGATCCCGCCAGGCGTAACGGGGTGTTACAATTGGTATCAGAGCCGACCCTTGCGGTTACACGGGCATGTGGCGCATGGAGTGTGTGGCCCGTCATGGCACACAACATGGCACATGTGCCGGACTGGACGCGCATACATGTGCCAAAAGGGAACATTCCTAATGGGCCGACGAGGGCGTCAGTTCCTTTGAGTGGGGGTGTATGTGAGAACCTGGCTTAATAGGAATGATAGACTACTCATATAAACAAGGAATTCCTTCTTTTCCGTGAGCCCACTCGAAAAGAACTCCAAAGTTAAGCGTGCTTGGCTTGGAGCGATTCTAGGATGGGTGACCGACCGGGAAGTTGATCCCTGGTGCGCACGAGTGAGGACAAAGTGCGCAAGAAAGACTAGTGTTGGTCTGTGGGGCCATTCTAGATCCCGCTAGGCATAACGGGGTGTTACAGTCACCCCCTTCTTAGCCTGCTCCAGCTTCTCCATCGCATTCTTCGTCATCGGTGCAGCGGCTCTTGTCGAGGAGGAACGGAGTGTGGCGTTGGGGACAGAGGAGACGGAGCAAAACAGAGGAAGAATGGGCGGAAGTACTGTGCCATCCGTGGTGCATGAGGCTTTATACTCTGCCGAGTGTCCCACTAATCAGTGGACCCACGAGATCACCGCGCACGCCAACCACTGACGGCGCCCAGTACATGGCACCATGACCAGCGCGAGAATCGAGGCGTCGTGCCTCCACTTGCCCTGATCGTGGTGTCATCATCGTGCGCGCATGCTTCCCAAATTTTTGTATCCCGCAAAATCCGGGTCTGTCAGACCGACCCATCGCCTCCCAAGATACTTTCAGTTCACTCAGAGAAAAATAGGTGTTGAACATCCACTCGGGCACTTTTAAGGCTGAATGGATCCGGGCGAACGGAGAAGAATTCAATCGACGTAAGTTTCGTTGAAGTCCCGAATATCATTCGGAAGATTTTGCGTGCCGATCTTGAATGGACGTTAATACCCAGAGTTCAGTCAACGCAAGTTCCATTGAAACCCCAAATATCATTCGGAGGATTTGATGCCCTAACTCAAGGTCGACATTGATACCTCATTTCACCACTCGAACCCCGATCCATTCAGGGGCTAATGACGAGGATATGTACCTAGGGTAGGGTCCTAGACAAGGCCTACATACCCTACCTGAGGACACTACATGGGAGGACTTGAAGATCAAGCATGAAGTTTCGAGTGGATTCCTAGAGACACTCAAAGCCACTTGACAGATATCCACTCGGAGACTCCTTCTTTCATTCGGCAGTCGCGTGTCACTCAGAAGACCTCACTTTCACTCGACGCCGGAAGACCAGGAGCCATCATCAAGAGCCCAACGTGCAGACATTGGTTCAATTGTCATTAGTAGCTTTTATTGCGTACGATACTAGTAACCGCAGACTTTAACCCCACGATCGGACCCTTAGATGCTCGGTAATTATGAGGGGCAACAAACTCTATATAAGCCGCCCCTCCCCTCCTGCACAGGGGTTTGCAACCATTGTAATCTCTATATTCCACACGACATAAGCTCCCGAGCACTGAGACATAGGGCTGTTACCTCCACGAGAGGGGCCTGAACTCATACATCCATGTGTACATCCTCGCCGTAGCTAGGACTCTGCCCTCTCCTTTCGTACCCCTACCATCTACTGTCAGACTCATTCCCATGACACACGACTTATCTACACTAGAGTGAGTTCATTTTGACTAACATTACTAGATTTGTCAAATAGCAAGTCATCTTCAATTAACAAGTCATCTTCATCACTATTGAAATCAAGATACTCGGGGTGTGATACCTTGGGGCCTTTAGCCATGAAGCAACATCCACTCCCTTCATTTGGTGTATCAAATACGTCGTAGGAGTCGGTTGTCACTAGTGCAAGTCCGGCAACACCTTCATCTTGACTATAGTCGGAGTTGGAGTGATAGCTTCTCTCGGAGTGGTTATCGGATTCGGAGTCGGACACCCATTCACCAACATGAGCTTGATGTTTCCTTCTTGAGTAGATCTTGGTGTACTTGTCCTTCTTCTCCGAGTCCCTACTTCTACTTGAGGGTCTTCGTTCATAACGATCATCTCTACTCCTTCTCTCTCTTTGAGGTGACTTGTCTCTTGAGATTCATCTTCTTGGTGACTCTTCTTTCCTTTTGTAAGAAGCCGTGCACTCATTGGAGTAGTGTCTGAGCTTCCCACAATTGTAGCAGTTTTGGTCATGACTTGACGAACGCTTCTCTTCATATCTTGAGTTGGAGCTTCGATCTTTGCTTCTATTCTTGTAGAACTTGTTGAATTTCTTGACCATGAGGCTTATCTCTTCATTTGTGACAAGGTTGTCGCTAGAGGTAGCGGGAGCATCACTTGTGGCCTTGTAAGCACCACTAGACTTGTGGTGAAGCTCTTTCTTGTCTTTGAGTGTCACCTCATGAGCAACAATTCTTCCAATCACTTTCGTTGGCTTGAGATCTTTGTAGTTGGGCCTCATTTGGATCAATGTGCAAACAGTATCATATCGATCATCCAAAGCTTGAAGTATCTTCTTGATGGTGAATTTGTCAGTCATTTCTTTGCTTCCTAAGTCGACAATCTCATTGGTGATGAGAGCAAGCCTAGAGTACATCTTAGCGACTCCACCATCCTTCATATTGAACTTATCAAGTTGACTTTGAAGAACATCCAACTTGGATTCTCTCACAGATTTTGTACCTTCATGCATATCAATCAAAGTATCCCAAATCTCTTTTGCATTCTCAAGATGTTTGATTTTGTTGAATTCTTTGGGGCATAGGAAGTTGAAGAGAATGTCACATGCTTGAGAATTGAGTTGCAACATATTCAATTCATCCATAGTCACTTCGTGACTGGGTTCCCTTCCTTCCGCAAAGAATTCACCTTGCATGCCAACATGAACAACAACCCAAATGGAGGGGTTATGTCACATCCCTAGCTAGCTTTCTTAGGACAGCATGTGTGTGCATCATGTTTCACTTTTTGCATCAATTGGAAATGGGGATTAACAGAAACCCCAAACCCTCATTTGAATCAAACCAATTTAAGGATTGTGAAAAACCAACAAATCCAAAATGCCCATCTAAAATGTTCCCTATGTCTGATAAATGTAGACATGATTATACAAGGGGTCATTTTAAATATTTGAACATTTATAGTAATTTAAAAATAAATATCAAAGCTACTGAAAATGCCAAATAAAGCATTATCATTATTTCAGATTTCAAAATATTCTGAAACTTTTTATATAAGTTTGAAATATTCAAACTTAGTCCTATAAAACATTTTGGATATTTTATACTTAGCAATTGTGCCTAAAAATAAATAAACAAATGTCAGAGAAATAAAACAGAATCTGGAAAGTTAAAAAAAGAATAAAGGAGGGAGCACGTGGGCTGGCCCATCTGGCCCAAGACCGTCGTCGTCCTGCTGGCAATGAGGAGGACGAGCGTGTGCCCGCCGCGCGTGCGCCGGTGCTGCCACGCAGCTCCCTACGCGTCTGCATCCCCTGCCGTGCTAGCGAGCGGATGAGGACACGCTACCGTCCCCATCTCACTCTCTCTCGTTCATTCTTCCCCTTGCTTCTTCCTCTTCTCTGTTTTGCCATGGCCGACGGCCCCGCAAGCTCGCCGCCGTAGTTGCAGTTACTCCCGCGCCTCTCTGAGCCCGCCAGAGGCTCCGCCTCGTCACCCCCATCCTCTGCGCCGAGCCACGCATCACCAGGAGCTCTAGAGCGTCGCCCTCGAGCTCATCTTCCTCCTCTGACCTGAGCATCACCACCGTCCATTCGTCCCCTCTGAGCCCTCCCCGAGCCAGCTCTCGTCGACTCCGAGCCCGCTGTGAGCTCCAGTCCCTTTCCCTTGTCTTCCTCGGCCGTTTCCTCCTCTGTAGGCCTCGTTTACGACGGCTCCCGAATGCCCCGCTGCACGAGTTCATCGCCGACGCTGCTCCGGTGACTAGCTGGTCCATCCGAGGCCACCGTCGAGCTCATGGGGTCGCATAGGGCCCGTAGGTGCTAAGCCCCGGCCGTGTTGCGCCCTGGTTCATCGAGCTCATGCTCGCCCGAGCTTCAACAGCCGTCGAGCTCGTCGCTGGCGTCGATCCCGACCGTCTCAGATTCTGAGAGGTGTCAGGATGGACATGCGCGTGAGCATAGCCTGTCTGGTGCCCTCCGCCGCCCTTTTGGTCGCCGGAGGAGGGAACCCGACCCCACCGCCGTCTCTGGAGCCACCGGCGGCTCAACGCCGGTGGGTCTTGCCGGCGTTGACCTCGGGGGTTTAACCCCCTGGGTCACTGGCAAGTGGGGCCGGGCCCTGCTAATTAAAATTCGATTAATTATTTAATGAACTAATTTAATTAAGTTAATGGCCCACTCACTAGTGGGCCCTACCCTAATCTAATTAGTAATTAGTTAAATAATTAACCTAGTTAGTGGTTGGGTCACTGACTAGTGGACCCCACTTGTCAGGTTTGACGTGTCAACGGTCTGTTGACCAGGTGACGTCATGATGATGTCATGTTGATGCAATAATGAATTTTCTGAATTAAATTAATTCCAGAAAATACTAAAAACTTAGAAAATTCATCTAAATTAATCTGTAAATCAGACGAAAATAATTTATATATGAAAATTTATCAAAAAAAATCCAATGAATCCAATGGTGCCGTTATCATGCATGTTAAAGCAACCTAAGTAGATGAACATTGACATTTACTAATAGGTTAACATATGAAATGTGTAAGGGAGAATGATTTTGAACCTATATTGAAAATCACTTCATTTAACTTGGACAGTAGTTGCATTAGCTCATCCATACATGCTGCCATGTCATGATCGTGCATCATATTGTTGCACTTGCCGTTTATTGATTGCTATTTATCTGCAATGTGGTAGGCCCTGCTTCTGAGGATACCTCCGAGTATTCCAATGAAGGAGAAAACCTTCCTGCTTACCAGCAAGGCAAGCAACCCCTTTGATCATTTCGATAACATCCCATTATCTCGCTCCTGCTCTTGTTTATTGCATTAGGACAAACATTCACTTGTTTGTCATACACGGTAGATGAACCCATTCCTTTGCATGACGTGTCATTGTCACAGTAAATAGCTAAACCTTGCAATCTAGCATACCTGGTAGATGCTTGTGCCATGATGTGCTTTGCTTACTTTGCCTGCTATGCTTGCTATGCTTAGAGTTGTGTCAGGCCTGATTCATCTGGGTAATGAACTGGAGTGAAACAATGTTGTTCTGATGTGATAAGCTTATGATGAACCCGATTTGGTAAAGGTAGCAATGAGACACTATGTAGGAGTACACAGCGGGTTGTCTCATTGGGACCATTCTTAGGAACTGAGTTCCGCGTTTGTGATCCAAGACTAGTTACTACCACACATTGGGTTCCAGTAACTCGACCCCTCTCGACTTATCAATCGCTTAGTCCTTGGTCCAGGAGTGGAAAGTAGTTTCTGGTGTTTATAGCATACTGGAGGCCATGCATAACGCTGACCCTAGGGGTGGGTTATGACGTGGTAGGCAGTGGCATGGTGTACCAAGGGTCAGCCGAATGGTGGGCTTGGGAACCCTGCGCGCATCGTTTGGGCCCGTAGCGGAAACTTCGACCGGACTTCCGTGTGGGTTCAGTCTCAAATAGGCGATAGCCTGTACTAGAGGTCTTGTGTGATTGATGGTCGTGGCTGACTCCCTCGCTGGGCTTCTGCTTGAAGGTTGCCGAGGTGCATGGTTTTATGAGCACACATCGATAAGTGGCGAGAGCGTGTCTGAAGAAGTACACCCCTACAGGGTATAAAACTATTCGAATAGCCGCATCCTCGGATATGGACTACATGGAAAACTTATGCTGTTCATAGATAATTTAATGGATACTCATAAAAATATCAAGACAAGTGTGAGTACCGTGGATGGCACTCTCGTAGGAGACAAAAGTGAATCCATGGTGGCGTATTGTTATGGAGTTAGTGGACTCGTGTGCGATATCTAAAATTTAAACAAAGAGTTAAAATTGTGTAGTATAGGTTAGCCATGAGTGAAAGCTGGCATTGCTGCATAAACTCCACCACTTCCCTTGTTGATACATGAGCATGAATAGTCTAGGTCTGTTTTAAAGACTTGCTGAGTATGTTTGTACTCACGTTTGCTTAATAAATGTTATAGATGAGACCCAGGACCCATCAGGTGGGTTCTATCTAGATGTCGATGATGCCAAATAGCCGGTGTCCCATCTATGACCTTATGCCTTGTGGCGGGCTGTAGATAGTCAGGCCATGTGCCTTTTTACCCTTTCAACTGTCTGTACTCAGACAGCTTTATGCTTCCGCTTGGTTTGTATGAACTTGTGTATGACTTGAGTGTCATGTCATGTGACCCCTACCTGTAAGAACATATTATGCCAGGCTCTTCTGGGCCTCTTAAATAAAAGCTTTGTTGATGTATGGTTATGTTGTGATGCCATAGTTGTACCTATGCATATCGGGCATGTCGTGCGTACGTGTGACGTGCAATGGTATGTATGGGATCCGACACCTAGCCATGTGCTTTTAGTAGTACTCTTTACGGGAAACTGCCTCTTTGTGCTTCCATCGAGCCTTGATAGCTTGCTACTACTCCGGACACATTGATTGACCGACATGTATCCTTCTTTGCTGCTGTGTCTGTCCCTTCGGGGAAATGTCTTGCACTGTAATGGAGTCCCTGTAGCCTGCTACGACTCGTCTACGTGCAGTGATGACATTTATGTCCCACGGCGTAATGGAGTCCTTGTAGCTGGCTATGACTCGTCTACACACGCTTGAGGCCGACACCTGCATTGCTGGGTTACGTATGCCTGTTTCCATATGGATGTGCCACTTGGGTTCTATGACTACTCATGCCGGCCCGGGTTCTCTGTCGTTTGATTGCCAGCGACATGTTCACATACGTGAGCCAAAAGACGCAAACGGTCCCGACTAAGGTAAGGCTGCAGCCATGGAGTTTACTGTGCGTGAGGCCGCAAAGTGATGTGATATGTTACAGTCTGGATTCATATGACTTAGGATCGGGGTCCCAACAGCGTTGGTATCAGAGCCTGACTGACTGTAGGACTACCAAGCCAAACCGGTCGAAGTTGAGTCTAGAAACACTATAGAAAAGTAGGGGAATTGATTGTCGAAGGGAACGTAAGGCTCTTTTTACTCCTCTTCCCAAGTTATTCTATTCTAAGTCATTATCATCATTTCTACGAGGTTAAGAACTAGGCTTCTCATCTATTTCTTAGGATGACGAGTTACTAACCATGGACTATTAGCTAGCTTGTTTGCAAGTGAACTTTGTACTCGAGAATTGTTGGTGTGACAAACAGTTGGAGAAGAGATTTGAGTCTAGATAGTCGAGTGGTTATGCTTTTCCAATCTTTTGTAGTTGTCTCAAAATCCTTTTTGAGCAATTACAGCCATTATGCTGTCCAATTTCTCCTAGAGTCTCTAATGTCTTTGCATCATTCTCTATTTCAGATGCCCCCTCGTCCCTCCCGTCAGGTGGCCCATCTGATCAGGTGCATCGATGTACCGGGTCACGCGGCCATGTTGGTTAGAGTTATGATGGAGGCTGGTTACCATTGGTACCCAGAGTACACAGTGGAGGAGCAATATCGAGATTTCAACCAGAGCCAGTATATGTGTACTATTAAGATATATCCATCATATCCTGGATCTGCAGAGCCGCTTCATTGGACTTATGGATTAGGTGTTACCATAGACATGGCAGTTCAGGAGGCCACCTAAACCATGCTGACTATCATGAGGTTTTGCCATGGTCTGCTTCAGAACACAGAGTTCTGTTATGTTCCTGCTTCTTTGGGAGGAGAGGATAGCTATCTTAGTACAACCTACTATGGTCATTCTCATGAGGACCCTAGGCTGCAGGTGACCGCTCAGATGTTGGAGAACAGGGATTGTGATGCACGTGCCCTTCGCATGGAGCTATATGCTACCCGTGCACGTCTTTGGACAGCCCTGATGGAACTAGCACATGTCGTGCAGATAGGCTATGGGGATTTGGAGATGCTGAACCCATCACGGACTCATGTGCCAGCACACGTAGACTAGCCCGATGTTGGAGGCATCACCCCTCTTCGAGGACCGCTGTTGCCACTAACAAGGGGACCGAGGCCGCATCCGTGTCCTTACGGTTTCTAGGGATCGTAGGCTAGAGTGTTTCCAGATCCTCAGGTTCAGCTTCCGGGCCACGGGGGTAACCTATACGAGGCATTCTACGGTGATGCTTGAGTACATGGATGTTAGTACTAGTATGGTCGTAGTCGTATTGCCATAGTCCTGCGTGTCTTGTGGAATATGACTGAGGTTGAGAGCTGAGTTTCGGAGGTGTAGATAGATAATGTATAGGAAGCTTGTAATGCCTCATATGAGTTGTGTCATCTCTCTGTAGTTTGTATTTCAGCTTGGGTTTGTACTGAACTATGTCATGGTGTGTATGAATCATGGTGTTCATATGGCAGTTGTTATTACCATGTTGATTGGGTGTTTACCCCTGCATGCCATGTTGTCCAGTACATTCCTTATCTCATGTCTTAGAGTTGATGTCCTCTATGTCTAAGCTATGGGTTTGTTTTCCCAGGATGGTGGCAACTAGGAATAACCCCGTGCCTTCCCCCGAGCAGGGCGAGGGAAGCCAGCCAAGGCAAGAGAACCTGCCACACGCACCCTCTTTGGCAGAAGTAATGCTTGAAGCTGAACGAAACAAAAGGGAAACCAACAGGCTGTTGGAACATATTGAGCAGTATTGAGCAGAACATAGCGCGTGCTCCCCACAATGATCGCAATGATGGTGTGTCTCTCAACGACTTCGTCTAGTTGTGCCCACCTAAGTTTCACCATTCGGTTGACCCACTCGACGCCGATGACTGGCTGACCAGCATGTCCCGCAAAATCCGGGCTGCCAATGTATCTGAGGCCAACAAGGTGACCTTTGCTGCATACTTTCTCGAGGGACCCACCAAGCTATGGTGGGAAAATTATGAAGCTATCCATCCAATAGGCCCCGCACCAACTTGGGCTGACTTCAGTGAGGCATTCCATACCCATCACATCCTAGAAGGGCTGATGGATCACAAGAGAGAGGAGTTCTGTGCTTTCACCCAGGGCAGAATGATAGTGGATACCTATAGCCGTGAGTTCGGCAATCTTGCTCGTTATGCTCCGGAGGAAGTTACAAATGATGCCAAGAAACATGCTAGGTTTCGCAAGGGACTTAGTCCTGAGCTCCGTCGAGATCTACGCCTGCATGAGTGCACAACCTTCCAGGCTCTCGTCAACAAGGCTATCGATGCTTAGTTTGAGAATGTGGCACGTGATTGTGTGCAATCTTGATCGCACTCTCATTATCGCAAGACAATGGAACATGTTTCACATGTATTCCATAGTCTTTTAGAGTTTGGATCATCCTTAGCAATTGCGCACAGCAAGATCCGACGACGATATATTCAGCTTCGGCGGTAGATAGAGATACCAAGTTTTTTTCTTGGGAGACCAAGACACAAGATATCTCCCAAGAAATTGACAAGTACCCGAGGTGTATTTTCTATCAACCTTATGCCTGGCATAGTCCGAGTCAGAAAAGCCCATAAGTTTAAATGAAGATCTGTCGGGACCCCGATCCTAAGTCATATGATTCCATACTGTAACAAGCCACATCACTTTGCGGCCTCACGCACGGTACTCCACGGCTGCAGCCTTACCTTGGCCGGGACCATTTGCGTCTTTTGGCTCACGTATGTGAACATGTCGCTGGCAATCACACAACAAAGAACCCGGGCTGACATAACTAGTCATAGAACCCAACTGGCACATCCGTACGGAAACAGGCATACATAACCCAGCAATGCAGGTGTCGGTCTCAAGCATGTGTAGACGAGTCGTAGCAAGTTACAAGGACTCCATTACGTCGCGAGACACGAATGTCACCGCTGCACGTAGACGAGTCGTAACAGGCTACAGGGACTCCATTACACTGCGAGACATTTCCCCAAAGGGACAGACACAGCAGCAAAGAAGGATACATGCCGGTCAATCAATGTGTCCGGAGCGGTAGCAAGCTACCAATGCTCGGTGGAAGCACAAAAAGACAGTTTTCCGTAAGGAGTACTGCTAAAGGCACACAACTAGGTGTCGGATCCCATACATACCGTTGCACACCGCACGTACGCACGACATGCCCGTTATGCATAGATACAACTATGGCATCACAACATAACCATACAACAACATGACTTTTATTTAAAAGGCTCAGAAGAGCCTTGCATAATATGTTCTTACAGATAGGGGTCACATGACCCGGCACTCAAGTTATACAAGCAAGTTCATACAAGCCAGCGGAAACTTAGAACTATCCGAGTACGGACAGTGAAATGAAAAGAGGGCACATGGCCTGACTATCTACAGCACGCCACACGGCACAGGGTCGTAGCTGGGACACCAACTATTCGGCATCGTCAACGTCTAGATAGAACCCACCTGATGGGTCCTGGTTTTCCTCTGCAACATTAATTAAGCAAGGATGAGTACAATCGTACTCAGCAAGTCTTTAAAACAGACCTAGTCTAGTTATGCTCATGTATCAACAAAGGGGTGGAGGAGTTTATGCAGAAAGCCAGCTTTGACTCATGGCTAACCTACACTACTCAGTTTTACACTCTTTGTTACAATTTTACTTATCGCACACGAGTCCACTAACTTCATCTCAATACACCACCATGGACTCACCTTCCCCTCCCGAAAGAGTGCCATCCACGGTACTCACACTTGTCTTGAGATTTTTAGAAGTATCCATTTGATTATCTATGAACAGCATAAGTTCTCCAAGTAGTCCATATCCACGGACGCGGCTATTCGAATAGTTTCATAACCCTGCAGGGGTGTACTTCTTCACACACGCTCTCGCCACTTATCGCTTTGTGCCATAAACCATGCACCTCGGCAACCTTCAAGCGGATGCCCAGCGAGGGAGTCGGCCACGACCGTCAATCACATAAGACCTCTAGTCCAGGCTACCGCCTATTTGAGACTGACCCACATGGAAGTCCGGCCGAAGTTTCCACTACGGTCCCAAACGATGTGCACAGGGTTCCCAAGCCCACCATTCGGGTGACCCTTGGTACACCGTGCCACTGCCTACCGCGTCGTAACCCACCCCGAGGGTCAGCGCTACGCACGGCCTCCAGCAAGCTGTAAACACCAGAAACTACTTGCAATACCTGGACCAAAGACTAAGCGACTGATAAGTCGAGCGGGGTCATATTTCAGGGCCCAGCATGTGGTAGTATCTCGTCTTGGATCTCAAACACGGAACCGAGTTCCTAAGAACGGTCTCAATGAGACAACCCACTATGTACTCCTACATAGCCTCTCATCGCCACCTTTTACCAAAACGGATTCGTTATGAGCTCAACACATCGGAACATCACAGTTTCACTCTAACTCATCACCCAGATGAATCAGACCTGACACAACTCTAAGCATAGCAGCATGGCATGAAGATAAGCTAAGCACATCACGGCACAAGCGTCTACCAGGTATGCTAGGTTGCAAGGTGTAGCTATTTACTATGACAAGATCAGGTCATGCATAAGAATAGGATCATCTACCGGGTATGACTGACATGTGATCGTTGTCCTAATGCAATAATGAGAGCAGGAGTGAGAGAATGGGATGTTATCGGAATGATCAATGGGGTTGCTTGCCTTGCTGAGTTGCGGAAGAGTTCTCTCCTTCGTCGGGGTACGGAGTAGTATCGTCTGGATTCGGACCTACCGCAATGCAGATAAGAACGATCAATACAAGCAAATGCGACAATATGATGCATGATCATGGCATAGTGGTATACATGGGTGAGCTAATGTGAATGGTGATCATGTCTATTTAATTCATATTTGAATATAGGTTCCAAGTTGTCCTCATTTCAAATTCCATATAATGACCTAATGCTAAAATGTCCAAGTTCACCTATTTGGGTTGCTCTATCATGCATGAGAGTAGCACCATTGGATTCATTGGATTTTTCTGATAAATTTTCATATATAAATTATTTTCATCTGACTTACAGATTAATTTATATGATTTTTCAAAGTTTTAAACATTTTCTGGAATTATTTTAAAATAAGAAAATGAGTTATGACATAAGCATGATGTCATGATGACATCAGCTGGTCAGCTGACTCGGCCCAGAGTCAAACCTGACATGTGGGGTCCACATGTCAGTGTCTGGTTAGTTTAACTAACTAATTAAAATTAATCCTAACTAATTAGCAGACCGGGGCCCACTTGTCAGTGTCACATTAGTATAACTAAATGATTTAAAGTAATCCATGATTAACTTAACTAATCTGGACAGGGGCCCCACCTGTCATTGACTCACAGAGTCAAGCCAGGGGTCCACCCGGGTCAAACCCACCGGAGTTGGCCGGCGGCTTGACGCCGGTGACCTCCAGAGACGGCGGCGTCCGTCGGGTTTCTTCTACAGGGGGTTATCTAGCGAGCTAAGGCCACTGGCGAGTAGCCCGCGCACAGCCGCATCCATCTGGAGCCACAGGAGGTCGCGGGGTCGCCGGAGTCGACGGCCACGTCCGTTTTGGCGGCGGTCGGAGCTCGGGACGACGGGGAAACGGCGACCAGGACGCGCGGGGGGGGGGGGGGGGAACTGGTGGCAGCTACGGCTCCTGGGGACGCACTAAGCACAGACACATGCTCGGGTGTGGGCTGCGGCTGCTGTGGCCACGGCCGTGCCATGGCCGGCGGCGAGGTCCCCTCGGGCGTCGACAGCTAGCAGGGCTAGAGGAGGGGAGGAGCAACGGGGAGAGGGGGAAACGAACCGGGGACTCACCCCGGTGCTTCTGGCGCCGACGGAAGGGTCGGGGAGGCGTCGAGGGTGACGAATCGACGGCGAGAACGACGTCGGTTGCCGGGGAAGGAGGAGAGCAGAGGGGGGGAAAGCGAGAGAGAGCGGCGACCGCGAGGGAGAGAGGGAGAAGACCTCGGCGAGGCGAGCTGGCGCGCCCTGGGGCCTCCAGGCGGGCGACCACGCAGGGAGGAGGTGGAGGCCTCCCGGCGCCGCGCGGCACTTCGCCTCTGCCTACTGGCAGAGGTTGAAGATGACCGCTTGGCCCTGGTGGGCTGGGCCATCTCCTTCCTGGGCCAGGTAAGCCCCTTCTGGCTTTTTTTTTAATTTGTGTTTTATGTTTTCTAATATTTATTTATTTCCTTTGCAGGTCCAATGACTTTTATAAAATGACCCACATATTTTCTAAATTGTAGTTTGAATATTCCAAACTTATAATAATAGTTTCAGATTATTTTGGAAACAGTGATAATGATATTTGCTTTATTTGTCATTTTCCAGGGATGTAAACCATTAATTCAATATTTTAAATGTTCAAATAATACAAATGTCCCCTGGTATATCCATGTCCCTATTTATCTGACATAGGGGACATTTTTGATGGGCATTTTGGATTTGTTGAAATTTCATTTATCTAGAAATCCTATAATTCATTAAGTGGGTGGGGTTTTCTTCTTCTCCCCATTTCATATTGATGCATAGATGATGATGATGATGCAAACACATTACTAGCCTATGACTCTTACTAGGGTTGTGACAAGATCCCTTGGGATACCAGATGCCAAAGTTTTGTGTATGTATCAAGTATCTCACAATTCTCTTCACGACCTTAAGATGACACTCTTTTGGTGCCACTTTATATCGGACACACATGCACACACTTATCATGATATCGGGACGAGAGGCACACAGGTATAGTAATGAACCAACCATTGATTGACAAACTTTTGATTAATCGATTTGTCCTCCTTAGTGATGTCAACATGTCCACTTGCAGGCATGGTTTTTTTCATACCTTTGCAATCTTGCATGTTGAAAGTCTTGAAAAAGTCCTTCATATACTTTGTTTGAGAGACAAAGGTACCATCTCTCGTTTGCTTCATTTGAAAACCAAGGAAGAATTTCAGCTCACTGCTACGTGTAAAGCGTGTTGGGTTTCCCCCCGAAGAGGAGAGGAGATGCAACACAATATAGGTAGGTATTCCCCTTAGTGTGAACCAAGGTTATCGAACCAATAGGTGAATCACACAAACCCCCGTTAACAACACGTGCACACAAAGAATATACACTTGCACCCAATGCGTGCAAGAGGGTTGTCAAGCCCCTTGAACTCGTTACTTGCAAGGATTAAATCTTAATAGATAGATATTATAAATGAAAAATAAAATAAAAGTAAAAAAGGAAAACAAGGTAAATATGGTTTTTTAGGTTTTATATCTAAGTAGACCACGGGGCCATAGTGTTCGCTAGAGGCTTCTCTCTCGAAGAAAGCATACGGTGGGTAAACAAATTACTGTTGGGAATTGTTAGAAAAACACATAGTTATGAAAATCATCCAAGACAATGATCATGTATATAGGCATCATGTCTGTAAGCAAGTATACGGACTCCTGCCTGCATCTACTACTATCACTCCACTCATCGACCGCTATCCAACATGCATCTAGAGTATTAAGTACGAAACAGAGTAATGCTTTGAGCAAGATGAGATGATGTAGACAAACTAAACTCAACTAATATGAATAAAACCCATTGTTTACCCCTTAATGGCAGTAATAAGATAGATGTCTTGACCCCTTCTGTTACGAGGATAGAGCAACGCAAGATTAAACTCATGACAACACACAACTCCCACTGAAGATAAATCAATCTAGTTGTCCAAAGCAAACCGATAGATCAGAGAGAAATCCGAAGCTATAAAATTCATTCATAAAATAATTCAGAGAATACTCAATTAATATTCATGAATAATATGATGATAAACCTGCAATTCATTGAATCCCGACACACACACCGCAAAGAACATTACATCGAGTAAATCACCACGGGAATCATGGTGAACTTTGTATTTAAGATTATATATAGAGAGATAACCATCTAGGTACTAGCTATGGAACTGTAGGTTTGTGGTGAACTACTCACACATCATCATGGGAGTATCAAGGTTGATGTAGAGGCCGTCTATGATCGATCCCCCCTCTCTGTTGATCTCCTGATTTTAGAAAATACATAGAGGCGGAGGTAGGTCAAACGGAGCCACGAGGTGGTCCCAAGGCAAGGGGGAGCAACTCCCCTAGGGCCTTCCCTCTTGCCTTGTCACCTCCACATGAAGCCTCAAGACACCATCTGAAGTTTCTAGGTCTTACTTTTGTCCAGAAAAAGTCATCAAAAAGTTTCGGGTCAATTGGACTTCGTTTGGTATTGGTTTCCTGAAAGGCCAAAAATAAACAGAAAACAATGGCTGACACCGGGCACTAGGTTAATAGGTTAGTTCACATAAATGATATAAAGTAGCATATAAATGCACCCAGGTTCAGGCCGCTAAGAAGCATAAAAGCCTATTCCTGCTTTGGTTGATTGATCGGGGGAACACGAAGCACACACAATGGTCAAACTCGGCAAGGTTGCATTCAGGTGAGCTGTTACGCGAGTACAAGTGTCCAAAGGTCCGAATCTTTAGCTAGGTTGCCTTGGGCCTCCTTTTATAGCTCAAGGGGAAACCATAGTGGCCAAACAAAGATTATCTAGTGATTAGATAGCCAACGGTGTTATCATACCTAACTCTAGCACTTAGGACAACATGCCATAAATGCTAGCCTAGGTGGCGTGCAGGTACACATCCCCGAGAGGCTTTTACCACCGCTTTAGCTAACTATTTGTAACATCCCAAATTTTGGAATGTTATAATAAATATTAGAATGATTGTTTGTTTGATTTAGTGATTAAAATTGAGTGAAAAATTTGAAACTTTTTGAAAACTTTTGAATGAGAGGACTTTCCCATATGCTTTTGGAATTCAAATTCTTATATTTCAAATCACTGAGAGAAGAGGACATGACTTCTTCAATATAAAAAGATTTGAAGAGTGAATTTGAAAGCATTTGAAATTTTCTGTTATGGAATTCATTTCATATTTGGTTCCATTTTAAATTTGAAAGAATTCAAATACCCTTGGCAAGTTTTGAGAGGAGTAACATGACCCTCCACACCAGGGTTATTTTTATGAAATATTTAAACCGTAAAAACCAGGGGGTTATTTGAAAATTTATTGCAAAAGATTTAAAATCAATGTAGGCATTTTCTAAAAATATTTTTTTAAAGTATTTATTTTGGCCGTGGAAAAATGTTCATCAAATAGCATTTATTCCCCTGGTCATTTTGGTATATAAATCTTCATTTTTGGAAATGTATTTATTGCCATAAAGATAGTTTCCATTCTCTATTATTTTATAAAAGGAAACTTTTCGTTAATTAGGAAACCCACCGCGGCCCACCTACCTAATCGGGCCTGATCCGGATCCAGATCGGATCCGAATCTTCTTCGGGTCGGCCACCGACACCGCACCCTCTCCCTCACTCTCTCTGACACACCAGACCCACCGACCGACCGCGCCATCTCCATGGTCGTCCTCCTCCCCTTTTCCTCGCCGGTGAGACCACCGCGCCGGATCTCCCTCTCCTTCCTTTCAGACAACGTCGAGGCCTCCTATAAATACCGGAGCTCCCCCTCGACCCATTCCCCTCTGAAACCCCAACGCCCGTGCCCTCTCGCCGCCGCAATCGCTCACCGGAGCCACCGGTCGCCGCCGTGCCATTTCTCTCCTGCTGCTCCACTCCGAGCTCCCGAGCCACCACACTCAACACCACCTGTTACGCCTTGCTCACCTGCACCTCCCGATACATTCGCCCGTGCCCAGACCCACCAGAGCACCCACGCCGACGACCTCGTCGGAGCGGGCCACCTCCCGAAGCTCTAAGAGCTCGTGCCACTCAACTCCAATGCTCCCCCGTCTCGCCGTCACCACCAACGGATGCCGGAGGTCCGCCGCCGTCGATAGGACCCCTCGGACGCCGTCTCCGACCACCGCAACACCGTCCCCGTTGACCTCGCAGCCTCAGACTCGCCGGAGAAGCTCCATCGCCGGCAACCCTCCCTCTGTGAGCACCCCCTCCCTTAACCGTTGGATCTTGATCTAGCGATCTAGATTAGAAGTTTTAATACCCCGAACCGTTTTCCTTTAGTTACCGGTCGTTTTCTTCGTTGCATATAGCGCGCACCCCCTGTAGCCAATGAGAAACTGCCACATAGCACCCTGTCCGTTAGTTAGGATTTTTTTCTTTTTCTGTTTTCTGTTTTAAAACAGAATAGTTCTGTTTTTATTTTCTTTATATCTCTTACGTTTTTACTTATTTTAATTTGATTCTTTTTGCATTGTGTCACAAATTTTATTTAGTTTCTGTAGATATAAAGTTTTACTATATTTGAATAATTTAAGTTTGAATTCAAACAGATTTGATTTAAATCTTATTTTCTGAATATCTTGACTAAAAAAATAAATTTTTTAGTTTATTCTTTTCGCTACTTATCACTAGTGACTTTAGTTAATAGTAGGTATAATTTGAGAATTTTTAGAATAATTTAAATTAGTATTTTTAACAAAACAGATTCTGTTTTAGTTCCTTTTAGGATTATTACTATTTCTTTTGTTTCAAATTGTTTTAATTTATTTTCTTTTATATTAGTTGATAGATTTTATATAGTTTTCTGTTAGATAACAGTAGCCCTTCAAACAAATATTATTTTATTAGTTCATTGCATGGAATCAATTCTAGTTCAATTATAACTTGAAATTGGTTCCCATTGCTAGATTGATTTGCTATTTGAAAATACCTTTAAAAAAATTATTTTATAAAATATACCTTTCTGTTAACTTAGTGTTATATTTTTGTTTTCTGTTATTTTAAGTATTTCATTTATGTTTCTTATTGTTAAGTTTATTAGGAAAAAAAACTATGTTGTTTAGAGTATTACTTTCTTAATTCTTAGTTGTTTTTCAAAAGTAATTCTTTTGCTAAGTAAAATATTTACTAAAATACTTTTGTTATATTTGCTTTGTTTTTGTTTGTTTACCTTTGAAAATAGGATCATTTGTAGAGAAAAAAACCAACCCTTGGTTGTGTTGATGAAGCTTCGTTGTTTTGAGTTTTGTCTTAAGTATTTCCTTCATCACAACCTTGTTGCTTTTGGTTATGTGATTACTTTTTTGATTGTTAGAATTGATTGCTAGTATGATTGCTTATATGAATACAATGTTTGAATATATAGATTTTCATCAGAGAGTGACGAATAGTCTATCAAGTTATTTCTGAGAGCAATACTATTCTTCATCAACAGTACAGGCAAGTTCATTTTGACCATCTATTTCGTACCTATGTTTTATTGCATGTAGTGATATCTTTCAACAAATCCCTCCAGTAGTGTTATTGAAAATTCTTGTAGTCAAGTAGATTGCATGAGATAGGAACCCACCACTTGTTACTAAAGCCCCGGGAACGTTAGTTATTTTAATGCTATGCTAAAGTAGACGGGGTCTGGTATGAGTGTTCGTGAGTGGTGTGAGAAGGAGGACTCTACGTCAAGACGACAACTTCATGAAGGCATCTTCAAGACCTCAAGACTTCGAGACTCAAGAAACAAGTTTTCAATACACACTTCTGGGTGAAGGATGGTTGATTGGGCATCCCTGGAGTAACCAATGGATGGTCGGGATGCATGGAGAAGCGCCATGACATCTTGCGGAAAGCTTCACCCAGACTCAAAGAGACGGATGAATACTTCATGCCCGGAAGCTTACCTGTGTAGCTACAAGTCATTATGGGCTCTAGCTTGGTTGATCTTTGTTGTGACTCTGGCTGGGAAATGCTATGAGATGTAGTCGACGTTAGGAATGGATGGGCACTGACAGTAGTCAGGGAAACACTCTGAAAGACCATGTTTTGTTCATCCTGTTCTCAAACACCCGGCAGTGCGAGGACTTACCAGGAGGGAACGAATCTTGTGGGTAAAGTACACAACACTCTATGGAGTTAAACCTAATCGATTAGCCGTGTCCCCGGTTACGGACAAATTTGAGCCTCTAGACTTGGATCTATCTCTGAACTCTCAACACTGGACTGATAATTAATTGTGGGCAACTTATGATACTTGTGGGCATTAAGACATCGGTTGGCGGAACCATGTCATTTTAGGTAACTCTGTAGTGAAAATTCCTGATATTCCTTTGTTATAGGAAAAGAAATAAAATCAGCTTTTATGCAAAAACTCAGACACAAAGCCACAAAGCCTTACTGCATACAGAATAGTTTTTATCTTCTATTATACTATGGTGATGTTGCTAGTACATTCAATGTACTGACCTACACGGCTACAACGTCTCATGTTGCAGATACTCTTCTTCGACGAGTAAGAGATACGATTTAGGGTTACGGTCTACACTCAACCTGCCGTTGGTGTTTATTGGGACTCCACTCCCGTTGACTGTTTCCGCTGAGATTTTAAGGTATATATCAGTTTTACGTTATTTACATGCGATTGCACTTTGATATATACATTGATGTACTGTGTGTGCTAACATACTGATCCAGGGATGGCACATAACACACAGAGGCTTGACCTTTCCAGGTCGGGTCGCTACAGAAATGGTATCAGAGCACATGTTGACTGTAGGACGTGACCCTAGGAATGGATTAGAAAATAGGAAGACCTTGATAGGAATAACTTTTGTTTTCACTACTCCCGGAACTTCTAAAATTCTTTTGCTGAACCCTCCCTGTTTCAAACTATAGATGGAGAACTACACCCTGAACAAAAGAGAGGACTATGAAGATGTTCTCGGAGGCTCATTCCTCATGGAGCTAGTGCAGATGGTGAAGCTGCCGATACCTGAGATCAAGGCGACTAAGAGGAAGTCTGGATTCTGGGGCATCAAAACTAAAGTTTTTGGACGTGAAGAGGACCCCCGGACTGAAGACGTCAACTATGGCACATTGAGCCATGAATGTGAGATAGGCATGAACACTGCTATCCATGATGCCATCGCATGTTTGAGCTATCGTCATCGTGCTGAGTTGTGCAACCACTACTTTGGAAGGCTTGGATGGCAGAAGCCTGGTGGAACACTCATCGACCTGACTGACGAACAAAAGATGAAATTTTCACCCATACTTGTGTACAATCAAGAACTGGAGCGCTATAGCAGGAACCTTCAAATGGACCTTCTCTCAGAGTTATTTGAGAACGAAGCACTTCATGAGAACCTCAAGGCTGAGAAGCTCAAGGTAGCCAATCTGAAGAAACATGATCCCGAGATTCAAAAGCTTCGTCAAGACTTGAAGAACAGTCAGGCCCTGGCTCATGCTAGAGACGTTGAAATTCGGAAGCTCAAGAACCAACTCCTGGAACTACAGGGAAAATCTGGTGGAAGAACTTGGCAATATCAAGCATGACCAGAAGAAGCCTACTGAAGACGAAGACATGATATAGACTAGCTTAGTAGTAGCCCCACCATGAGAGAATAAGGATAAACATTTTTACGATTTGAGTGATCGACCACACCAACCTTATGTGGGTGGCGATACTATAGTTTGATTGAACATTATGAATGTGTGGAGTTGACTTTGATGTTTTTGAGTTGTTTGTATCCCTTCTCTCTCTCTCTCTCTCTCTTACCCATCTCATCCCCAAAACCTTGAACTCAATAGATGGTGAATGAAGCTGGACTTGAATTCTCTGGACCAATGACCCATCTGGAGGTAGAAGTATGGATTCAAAACATGGATGAAAATGAGTTGTGGATGCATAAACTAGGATTTTGCTAAAGTACAAGGATATAATAGAATATGGTAAATGGAATAGAAGCTTGGTTTGGAGGATAAGGAATGCTTACACAAGAAGAAACATATGTTATTCTGAGTACCTTTTTTCTGACACCTGCAGATGACCACCCTTTATGAGTCTTTCCTCAAGGGCCCGGAGATGACCATGACCCTGACTAGTGATCATGATTACCCAAGGATCCTCAAGGATATGATGAAGCACATCCATCTTGAAGGAGATGCAGTCTACAAGGGCTACCCATTCATGGAAAATGGAGTGGAACTCTGGTATGTGGAGGTACACCTCCACCGTGTGAAAGGAGTTTCCCAAAGACTATGGGACAATACTTTTACATATCTCGTGTACCACGAGCAACTTTCTTTGACGCTGTTCGTGATGCTGCCATGGAAGCCATACGTCGGATTGGAGAAATACTTGAAGCAAGACTCCGTCATACTCAGGAATACCTACATGAGGTGCATACGGAGATGATGGAGATGAAGCTCATGTCCACCCTGATCAAGCAAAATATGGATGATTTCAAGGACCACATCGCAAAGTTCCAGTGGTACTAAAATATCTCCAAGGTGAATAAATGAATAAAGTTGGGAGTGATGCTGGACCATGCCAAACTATGTGGATGGCAGCATTTATAATAAAGTACTTTTAGGAGTTTTAAGAAGTGATTGAGGATGTGACAAAGGACTGAAATATGAGAAGAAAGCTAGAATGGAGTAGTTAAGATGGCAATAACTGTATCATGAAGCACTCTTGTTTTCATGAGATTATTATGTAACGGAAGTCTCAGAGTTTGTAATAAATTCATGAGTCAATGGAATTTATGGTGTCATGATTTTCCTATGTTGAATTACATGAGCTGTTACTCTATGAACAAATATCTCTCACCATTTTTGAGGATATGAGAAAATATGGTCTATACACGCATGTGTACATTTCATTTTAAGTGTGGTAGTAACCACAGGGACCAATGAATGAAGAAAGTACCCTTCTTGTTAAGGAGTTTGGATAAGTGAATACAGGTGAAGAGAATGTGGAAACATATCCAGCTATGTGGATGGCAACACCTGAAATAGTATACTTTGGATTTGAATGTGATGAACCAAAACTGTTATTCGTAAATAGACCAATGGAAAGGAAAAACATATTCAAGGAATAGAACGTGTATCAAGGATGGATCTCACAGTTTCATGAAGGTTGCCCAAAGATCATGAAGCAAGAAGTTGTGATTGGATCAGCAAACGTTTCCTTAGGAGTATCTGAAAGCCTGAGAGATGTGAAGAAACGATAGATGTTTTTGCTCAGCTTGCAGAATCAATGGATTTATCCAAACTTCGTTCGTTGACAAGAGAAATTTCTGCAACGCTTGCGAGGAAGCCCAAGTGTTAGAATACGAGATTCACTAAACCTTGTACAAGGTAATGATTTCAGTGCGGCATGGATTGATCACCATGACAACTTACTCTTATCATTTCTCTTGCTATCCGGAACGGTAAATCTGAGTGACTTACCCATAGTAAAGAGACGACGTTCTTTGAAGCTTTTGTGCCTTAGACTGGTATGATGAAAACCCCTTGTACATGGAAGTTGCTACCACACGTAGGAATTTTATGGTGAGGAAGGATACCAAGACCTATTTCACTGCAGGATAACCACAAATGGTAGACCACCATGATATCATCGATAGGTTACTTAGAATGAACGCGAGACCTGTCAGGTAAGAAGACCCAGTATCGGAGGAAACACATTTTGTTATGAGAACATGAGATTTTGATTAAACGGAAGAGCATCACCAAAGGAGCTATCGTAAAGTATGTGGAGAGACATATGCACCCAAAGGACTGTCATGATTTTGAAGGACTAGTAACTCTCATTTTAAGTGTGGTAGCCCCACACTTCCAGGACAATGGATTTGTTAGAAGACCCCAAACCCTAACCTTTTCTTTCTAGCCCTTTCGAATCTTGAGGACGAGATTCATTTTAAGTGTGGTAGGTTTGTAACATCCCAAATTTTGGAATGTTATAATAAATATTAGAATGATTGTTTGTTTGATTTAGTGATTGAAATTGAGTGAAAAATTTGAAACTTTTTGAAAACTTTTGAATGAGAGGACTTTCCCATATGCTTTTGGAATTCAAATTCTTATATTTAAAATCAGTGAGAGAAGAGGACATGACTTCTTCAATATAAAAAGATTTGAAGAGTGAATTTGAAAGCATTTGAAATTTTCTATTATGGAATTCATTTCACATTTGGTTCCATTTTAAATTTGAAAGAATTCAAATACCCTTGACAACTTTTGAGAGGAGTAACATGACTCTCCACATCAGGGTTATTTTTATGAAATATTTGAACCCTAAAACCCAGGGGGTTATTTGAAAAATTATTGCAAAAGATTTAAAATCAATTTAGGCATTTTCTGAAAATAATTTTTTTCAAAAGTATTTATTTTGGCCGTGGAAAAATGTTCATCAAATAGCATTTATTCCCCTGGTCAACTTGGTATATAAACCTTCATTTTTGGAAATGTATTTATTGCCATAAGGATAGTTTCCATTCTCTGTTACTTTATAGAAGGAAACTTTTCGTTAATTAGGAAACCCATGGCGGCCCACCTACCTAATCGGGCCTGATCTGGATCCAGATCGGATACAAATCTTCTTCGGATCGGCCACCGACATCGTGCCCTCTCCCTCCCTCTCTTTGACATGCCAGACCAACCGACCGACAGTGCCATCTCCGTGGTCGTCCTCCTCCCCTTTTCCTCGCCGGTGGGACCACCGCGCCGGATCTCCCTCTCCTTCCTTTCAGACGACACCGAGGCCTCCTATAAATACCGGAGCTCCCCCTCGACCCGTTCCCCTCCGAAACCCCAATGCCCGTGCCCTCTCGCCGCTGCAATCGCTCACCGGAGCCACCGCCCGCCACCGTGCCATTTCTCTCCTGCCGCTCCACTCCGACCTCCCGAGCCACCACACTCAACACCACCTGCTATGCCTCGCTCACCCGCACCTCCCCATCCATTCACCCATGCCCAGACCCACCAAAGCACCCACGCTGACGACCTCGTCGGAGCTGGCCACCTCCCGAAGCTCTAAGAGCTCGTGCCACTCAACTCCGACGCTCCCTCATCTCGCCGTCACCACCAACGAACGTCGGAGGTCCGCCGCCATTGACAGGACCACTCGGACACCGTCTTCGACCACCGCAGCGCCGTCCCCGTCTACCTCACTGCCTCAGCCTTGCCGGAGAAGCTCCATCGCCGGCGACCCTTCCTCTGTGAGCACCCCCTCCCTTAACCGTTGGATCTGGATCTAGCGATCCAGATTAGAAGTTTTAATACCCCAAACCGTTTTATTTTAGTTACCAGTCATTCGCTCTATTGCATATAGCGCGCACCCCCTGTAGCCAATGAGAAACTGCCACGTAGCACCCTGTCCGTTAGCTAGGATTTTTTCTTTTTCTGTTTTCTGTTTTAAAACAGAATAGTTCTGTTTTTGTTTTCTTTACATCTCTTACGTTTTTAATTATTTTAATTTGATTCTTTTTGCACTGTGTCACAAATTTTATCTAGTTTCTGTAGATATAAAGTTTGACTATATTTTAGTAACTTAAGTTTGAATTCAAACAGATGTGATTTAAATCTTATTTTGTGAATATCTTGAGTAAAAAATATATTTTTTTAGTTGATTTTTTGCTACTTATCACTAGTGACTTTAGTTAACAGTAGGTATAATTTGAGAATTTTTAGAATAATTTAAATTAGTATTTCTAACAAAACAGATTATTTTTTAGTTATTTTTAGGATTATCACTATTTCTTTTGTTTCAAATTGTTTAAATTTAATTTATTTTATATTAGTTGATAGATTTTATAAAGTTTTCTGTTAGATAACCGTAGCCCTTCAAACAAATATTATTTTATTAGTTCATTGCATGGAATCAATTCTAGTTCAATTATAACTTGCAATTGATTCCCATTGCTAGATTGATTTGCTATTTGAAAAAGCCTTTAATAAAATTGTTTTATAAAATATACCTTTCTATTAACTTAGTGTTATATATTTTGTTTTCTGTTATTTTAAGTATTTCATTTATTTTTCGTATTGTTAAGTTTATTAGGCAAAAAAACCCTATGTTGTTTAGAGTATTACTTTCTTAATTCTTAGTTGTTTTTCAAAAGTAATTCTTTTGCTAAGTAAAATATTTACTAAAATACTTTTGTTATATTTGCTTTGTTTTTGTTTTGTTACCTTTGAAAATAGGATCATTTGTAGAGAAAAAACCAACTATTGGTTGTGTTGATGAAGCTTTGTTGTTTTGAGTTTTGTCTTAAGTATTTCCTTCATCACAACCTTGTTGCTTTTGGTTTTGTGATTAATTTTTTGATTGTTAGAATTGATTGCTAGTATGATTGCTTATATGAATACAATGTTTGAATATATAGATTTTCATCGGAGAGTGACGAATAGTCTATCAAGTTATTTCTGAGAGCGATACTATTCTTCATCAACAGTACAGGCAAGTTCATTATGACCATCTATTTCATACCTATGTTTTATTGCATGTAGTGATATCTTTCAACAAATCCCTCCAGTAGTGTTATTGAAAATTCTTGTAGTCAAGTAGATTGCATGAGGTAGGAACCCACCACTTGTTACTAAAGCGCCGGGAACGTTAGTTATTTTAATGCTATGCTAAAGTAGACGGGGTCTGGTATGAGTGTTCGTGAGTGGTGTGAGAAGGAGGACTCTACGTCAAGACGACAACTTCATGAAGGAATCTTCAAGTCCTGCATCTTCAACACCTCAAGACTTCGAGACTCGAGAAACAAGTTTTCAATACACACTTCTGGGTGAAGGATGGTTGATTGGGCATCCCTGGAGTAACTAGTGGATGGCCGGGCTGCATGGAGAAGTGCCATGACATCTTGCGGAAAGCTTCACCCAGACTCAAAGAGACGGATGAATACTTCATGCCCAGAAGCTTACCTATGTAGCCACAAGTCATTATGGGCTCTGGCTTGGTTGATCCTTGTTATGAGTCTGGCTGGGAAGTGCTACGAGATGTAGTATACGTTAGGAATGAATGGGCGCTGACAGTAGTCAGGGAACCACTCGGAAAGACCATGTTTTGTTCATCCTGTTCTCAAACACCCGGCAGTGCGAGGACTTACCAGGAGGGAACGAATCTTGTGGGTAATGTACACAACACTCTGTAGAGTTAAACCTAATCGATTAGCCATGTCCCCGGTTACGGACAAATTGAGCCTCTGGACTTGGATCTATCTCTGAACTCTCAACACTGGACTGATAATTAATTGTGGGCAACTTATGATACTTGTGGGCATTAAGACACCGGTTGGCGGAACCATGTCATGTTAGGTAACTCTGTAGTGAAAATTCCTGATATTCCTTTGTTATAGGAAAAGAAATAAAATCAGCTTTTACGCAAAAACTCAAACACAGAGCCACAAAGCCTTACTGCATATAGAATAGTTTTTATCTTCTGTTCTACTATGGTGATCTTGCCGATACATTCAATGTACTGACCTACACGGCTGCAACGTCTCATGTTGCAGATACTCTTTTTCGACGAGTAAGAGATACGATTCAGGGTTACGGTCTACACTCAACCTGCCGTTGGTGTTTATTGGGACTCCACTCCCATTGACTGTTTCCGCTGAGATTTTAAGGTATATATCAGTTTTACGTTAATTACATGTGATTACACTTTGATATATACATTGATGTACTGTGTGTGCCAACATACTAATCCAGGGATGGGACAGAACACACAGAGGCTTGACCTTTCCAGGTCGGGTTGCTACACTATTGCTCAATATCTTGACACACCTCTGGATGGGTGTTAAACGGGCATAATCTGTCTCCCAGCGAGTCGCCGCGTGTTTAGCGAGAGCCACTTAACCACCCGAGGTCTCGACACCGCATCAAAAAATGACTGGTGTTGCGATGCGGTGGAGTTGTGGCCGATCGGCTTGTGCCTACCGGGGGATGGCTTGCCGGTCTTCATTAAGATGTGTGCAGCTCGGTCCCTGGCAAGCACCGGGGACGTGAGTGGCGTGGTTCGGGCCCGTTCTGGGCCATTGCATCGACCTTGCCAGTGCTGCTTGGCAAGTGTAGGCTGCTTCTATCGGAGTCTTGGGTTGAATGTTGGTTTTGTCTTCTTGATGCGCTCTTTGATCTCATGAAGAGCAGCTTCTCTGGTTTGGGCTAGTTTTGACTGTACTTACGTTGATGGGTTCTGCTACTACTGCTGCGCATAAGTCAAGGGCACTGGGTACCCCAGTCGTAGTGCACCAACAGGAACCCCTGGGTCTGGCCCAAATGCGCTCGCGCATCGCCATTGGGCCAGGCCCAAAATTTATGCACATGCGCGCAATATGAGGGAGTAACTGCCAACTTTCAAGCCAGCACTTACCTACTACCTCAGGTCGTTTCCGCCAGGCGCGCCGCATGCAGAACCGAAAAAACAATGTCAAAGAGCCTCAGATTTTGAAAGAAAAGAAAATCGGTGACTCCGGGATAAATAAATCGATGGTACCGAGATTGTGTGTTGAAACTTTTCTGAAAATTCGGTAGGACCGAGCTATCTATATAGGTGACGCCGAAAGATAAACCAAGTTTCTGTTTCAGAGAGACAAACGAAACTGTTTCAAAAAGAAAAATGTGAAAGATTTACAAAGGACATCAAATAGATATGATTTGAGTGGTTACGAGAAATCATGCAAATAGAGAGCAAACCACACAAGATTCTTAACCAAATTATGGGCGGTGACTAGGTGACCTATATTAGAGTATATTGACTTAGGAGTCAAGCAAGTACGCTTGATCATAGGTCATACTCATCGTTTAAGCTCGAAGTGGGGTTACCATTTTTCGATTAGGCATTTTGATGTCTTCATATCACTTGAGTTGCTTTAGCCCATGTCTTGGAGTAAAGCTTTTTCAAGAGTATGCGTACATACCTTTGAGTGATGTTGATGAAATTGATCGTATGTGAATTTGTCGGGGATGCTTGAGGTTGATGAATATCATCTTGAATTTGGAGCTATCCTTCTTGTTCTAGTTCACTAGTTACCTACAAGGGTTAGTCATGCAAGGAAGAGCAATGGATATATCCTATTGACAATATACCACTTATAGATTTTGTAGCTAAGATCATGTATATGTCAAGGATATGTTTTTGTTGTCTTCTTCCTTCCATCATCAAGAGAGGTTGTGGTACTTGGTAATGACAAGATTGCTTATGATTGGAGTTGTTGGCAATGGAGTTCTTCCAAGTACCTACACAAGGTTAGATGCAATACAAGGGAGCATAGTATTCCATGACATATGATAACGAGTTACTAGAACATGGAGATAATAAGAAAGCTTATGCCCTTTCTTGCAACCGAGTGAGTCTAGCTCAGGTTTGAAGCATCAATGATGTTCAACTCACTCCTCAAATGACAAAATGTTTTCTCATCAAGTGGCTTGGTGAAGATATTCAAGTGGCTTGGTGAATATATCGGCCAATTGTTTGTTAGTACGAACATGCTTAAGATCGATATATCCTTTGGCAACATGATCATGAATGAAATGATGTCAAACTTGAATATGCTTGGTTCGAGAATGTTGCACATGATTGTGTCCAATTTTAATATCACTTTCATTGTCACAAAGTAGTGCAACATTTTTTAACATGAATACCATAATCCTTAAGTGTTTGTGTCATCCATAGTAATTGCACACACCAAGATCTAGCAGCAATATATTTAGCTTCGGCAGTAGATAGAGATACCGAGTTTTGTTTCTTGGAGGACCAAGACACAAGAGATCAACCTAAAAATTGACAGGTACCCGAGGTGGATTTTCTATCAACCTTGTCACCGTCATAGTCCGAATCGGAATAGCCGACAATATTAAAAGAAGATCCCTTGGGATACCAAATGACAAAGTTTGGTGTTTGTATCAAGTATCTCACAATACGTTGCATAGCCAAAAGGTGACACTCTTTAGGTGTAGCTTGATATCTAGCACACATGCAAACACTAAGCATGATATCAGAACAAGATGCACATAGATATACCAATGAACCAATCATAGATCGATAAACCTTTTGATCAACCGGTTCATCCTCCCTGGTAAGGTCAACATGTCCACTAGTGGGCATAGGAGTTTTCATACCTTTGCAATCCTGCATGTTGAACTTCTTGATCAAGTCCTTGGTATACTTAGTTTGAGACATGAAAGTTCCTTCTCTTGATTGCTTGATTTGCAATCCAAGAAAGAATTTTAGCTCAGACATCATAGACTTCTCATACTTCTCGGAAATCAACCTTCCAAATCTTTCACTAAATTGAGGGTTAGTGGAACCAAAGATAATATTATCCACATAGATTTGGCATACAAATAATTCTCCATTAACTCTCTTAGTGAACAAGGTTGCATCATTTTTACCAATTTCAAAACCTTTTTCGATGAGAAACTTCGTTAAACATTTATACCAAGCACGAGGGGCTTTCTTAAGACCATAAAGAGCTTTGCGAAGCTTATAAACATGATTAGGTTTCTTAGGATTCACAAAACCAGGTGGTTTCCTAACATAAAATTCTTCCTCAATTTCACCATTTAAAAATGCACTTTTGATGTACATTTGATAAAGTTTGATATCATGGTGATTAGCATAAGCAAGAAGAATACGAATAGCTTCAAGTCTAGCAACGGGGGCTTAGGTCTCACCGTGGTCCATACCTTCGACTTGTGTGTATCCTTGGGCTACGAGACTAGCCTTGTTGCATACGACTTGACCATTTTTGTCATATTTGTTCTGAAACACCCATTTGGTTCCGATGATGTTGTGCTCATCTTCGGGCTTCTCCACGAGTGTCCACACTTTGTTCCTCTCGAAGTTGTGTATCTCTTCATGCATTGCGTTCACCAGTCCATGTATTCAAGGGCTTGTTCTACCTTTAAAGGCTCAATGCTAGAGATGAAAGAATGATGCTCACAAAAGTTAGCGAGACGGGGTTTAGAGTGAGTGATTCTCCCTGTTTGTATATCACCAAAGATTTGGTTTAGGGGATGGTTCTTGGTCACTTGAGCTCGAACTCGGGTCAGCTTCCGATTGTTGGATGGTGGAGCTTCTTCTTCTTCATCATCTCGTTCATCTTCATTGTTGTTGAAGGTGTCATTCCCTTGAGGTGGTGGTGAAGGTGGTTGTGGTGGATCTTCATGATGCACTTCCTCCTCTTCAACATCTTGTCGTGTACCACTTGTGGATGCTTCCATGTCGTGTTGAGGTTCACCTTGACGTGAGGTGGGGGCTTCCGCTTGAGTTCATGAAGTACTCTCCTTCAACTCCATGGGACGAATCTTGCCAATGGGTAGATCTAGAATGGCTTCCGAAGGATCCTTATCACGTACATCATTTGGCAATTGTTTGACTTGCGAACCATTAGATTCATCAAACTTCACATCTACCGTCTCTTCAACTTTTCGAGTGAAGTTGTTGTAGACATGGTAAGTGTGAGAGTTCGATCCGTAACCAAGTAGGAATCCTTAATGAGATATAGGAGCAAATTTAGTACGACGATGCTTATCAAGAATGTAGCACTTTGAGCCAAATACCCGAAAGTATCCGACTTGGGGTTTGCTACCGGTGAGTAGCTCGTATGCCATTTTACCGAGAAGCTTGTGTGAGTATAGTCGGTTCGTGGCATGACATGATGTTTCAACGGCTTCTGCCCAAAAGTGTCTTGGCGTCTTGTATTTGTCAAGAATTGTTCTTGCCATCTCAATGAGCGTCCGGTTCTTCCTCTCAACAACTCCATTTTGTTGAGGGGTGTACGTAGCCGAGAACTCATGTGAGACACCTTCGTCAAGAAAGGTAGACACATGGGTGTTCTTGAACTCCGATCCGTTATCTCCGAACCTTCTTGATCTTCACTTCAAACTGAGTTTGGGCTTTGCGAGCTAAGTTCTTGAAGATCTTTTGAACCCGCGACTTATCATCAAGAAAGAATACCCACGTAAATCTAGAAAAATCATCAACAATAACTAGACCAAAGGAATTTCCGCTGAGACTCTTGTAAGCACTGGGACCAAAAAGATCCATGTGAAGTAACTCGAGTGGTCTCCAAGTAGTCATGATATTCTTAACGGGATGACTTCCACCTATTTGCTTTCCAGCTTGACAAGCACTTCAAAGTCTATCTTTGTCAAAGATAACATCTTTCATACCAAGTATATGATCACCTTTGATTAGCTTATCTAGATTGCGCATGCCTACATGTCCAAGTCTTCTATGCCAAAGCCAACCTTTAGAAGATTTTGCAATTAAACAAGTGCGAGGCTTGGATCTTTTAGTGAAATCAACAATGTATAGATCACATCTATGGAAACCAGTAAAGACCATTTTATGATTATCTTGACGAAACACTCGGCAATCTACTTTCGTGAATAGAACATTGAAACGGAAGTCGGGAAGTCTAGATATGGAAAGAAGATTGTAACCAAGGAATTAAACAACCATAACATTTTGAATAGAGCTATCATGGGATATGGCCACCTTACCAAGGCCAACTACCTTACCCTTAGAATTGTCTCCAAAGGTCACGTACCGTCAAGGTCCTTGATTAGGCGCGATCTCTTGGAACATGTCCTTATCACTAGTCATATGATCCGTACATCCGCTATCAAGAATCCACTCTTTTTCTCTGGACATGTAATCCTTATAGTTTGCCATAAGGTTCAGATTCTTCATGATCTTCTCATACTCGATGTCAAACAACTCATCCTCTTCGTAGTAGGCATGTTCTACATTGTCATAATAAAGTGGGAAATCCTCGTCATAAAGAACAAGAGATTCGTTAGAATAGTGATCATGACAATGTTCAAGTCTATGAATGCGAATGGCTTCGAAGATAATGCTGTTGATAGTGGTCACATCTCCTTTAGCACGCATAAGATCACGGAGCTCAAATAGGCATTTATCAAAGTTTGGATCACTAGGCTTCATTTTGTGAAAAACAATGGTTTTATGAAGAATTTCATCTAGATTTCCTAAGGAAAGATTTGGATATCGTTTCTCCAAATCGGTCCATAAGGTATAGGCACATGCAAAGTTCTTCATTTGAGAAAGCACGAATCTTGGTAAACCTCTAACAATAAGATTGACAGTTCTTAGGTTACCAAGCATGTTAATTTCCTCTTCGTGTGTGGGATGCAATTCACCAATAGGGAGCACATAGGGATTTTCAATATATTTAGTCAAATGGAATCTATTAAATCGATCAATCATGGCATTCTTCCATTGACTATAGTACTCTCCATCATGAATTGGCACTCTACAACTCAAACTCTCCATTCTAGACACATCCATCTTCCTCCATGGTGATTAAACCGAAGCAATGGAGACCAAAGCTCTGATACCACTTGTAGGATCGAGAGAGGGGTGTGTGTGTGGGGGGGGGTGAATAGACTACTAGCAGAAATTTAAATCCTAACCTTTTCCCAAATTAATTGGTTGGCAGATTTTAACTATTTTAGCAAATCTAGCAAGTCTAAGATCCCAACACATGCATGTCTACAAATATGGCAGCGGAAAGTAAATACATTGCACATGTAAATAAAGAGATGGGGTAGGAAGATCAAACGTAATAGGAGACGCAAGGATTTTTCCCGTGGTTCCAATAGGTAGTGCTATCGTACATCCACATTCATGGAGTCTTCAACTCATGGAGGGTAACGGTCGCGAGAGTCCATGGAGGGCTCTATCCACGGAGGGTTCCACGGAGAAGCAACCTTGACTATTCCATGCGTCTTCCGTCCACGAAGGACTAGCCTCACTATGGGTAGATCTTCATGAAGTAGGCAATCTCCTTGCCCTTACAAACTTCTTGGTTCACTCCACAACATGAAGTAGGAGGCTCCCAAGCAACACCTAACCAATCTAGGAGGCACCACCCTCCAAAAGGTAATAGGCTCGGTAATGACGATGAACTCCTTGCTCTTGTGATTCAAGATGATAGACTCCTCAACACACAATCATTCTCTCACAGATTTGGCTTGGTAGAAGAGATGGGATTGGTGGAAAGCAACTTGGGGAGGCTAGAAATCAAGATCCATATGGTTGGAGTGGAAGATCTTGATCTCAACACAAGGGTAGGAGTTCCCTCTCAGAAAACTGAGTAGGATAGGTATGGAATAGTTCTGAGTGCTTCTCTTTCGAGTGGTGGTGGTGAAGGGGTATATATAGGCATCCCCAAAAATCCAACCGTTACAAACAATAAGTCAGACTCGGTAACACCGATGTGTAAATCTCGGTGGTACCGAAGGGACCAAAAGTGGCAACTTTTGAATCTAGGAGGGACCGATATACAATTCTCGGTTGCACCGACAAGGTGACCAACGGTCAGATTTACCAATCTTGGTGACGCCGATTCACCATTCTCGGTCGGACCGAAAATGAGAACTTGCATAACAGAATCTTGGCAACCCAACTCGGTGGCACCGAGTGCAGTGTCAGCTGCACCGAAGTGTTAGGGTTTGGCTGAGTCTGTCTAGGGTTTAGAATCCGTAGCACTGGCATAGGAATGTTGGTTGCCCCGATTTCGCATATTTGGCTTAGGACAGACTTTGGTGGGAGAGTTTGTGGATGTTTTGGTGACTGTCACTTGTGCACATTTGAGCATATTGTTCACCATCAAAACTTTACCCCCTTTAATAGTATTGGCTTTCCTATGGACTCAAAGTGATTTCTCACAAATGTAAAATGTAGAGTCCTCTTTCTTAAAGCTTGCCCAACCTATTTCCTTGAATCTTGGGGTAATTCCACAATCTCCTCAATCCTTTTGCCAACTCAACTCTCCATGGACTATTATCTGAAATACACTAGATAGAAGTGTTAGTCCTAGAGACAATGTATGTTGTCATGAATTATCAAAACCACCAAGGGAGCATGTTGTGCTTTTAGCAAGTCACTCAGATTTAGCATTCTGAATAACAAGAGAATGATAAGAGTAAGTTGTCATGGTGGCCAAGCCATGTCGCACTAAAATCATTAACTTCTAAAAGTTGTAGTGAATCTCGTACTCTAACACTTAGGCTTCCTCACACGTGTTGTAGAATTTTTCTCTTGTCCATGAACAAAGTTCGAATAAATCCATTGATTCTGCAAGCTGAACAAAAATCTATCGTTTCTTCACAACTCTCAGGTTCTCGTATACTCCTAATAAAATGTTTGTTGATCAATCATATCTTCTTCCAAGTTTCCTCCTTCATCAAGGTAGTTTTTGGTCCTTGTTAATTCCTGGGGTCTGTGGTTTACATGCCCACCTCAACACTTGTATGACTTTAACACATCCTTGGATTTAGTAGCATCCCATATTCCAACATCATACTGCCTTTTAAAAAAATCCAATAGTGATTCGTTCCATCATACCATTGGGGTAACGTTCAAGTAGAATAATTCCGAGACTTATTCTTGGTATAGACTCCACTCCATGGAATACATTTTCCTTTCCATTGGTCTATTTACCAATAAAGGTTTTGATTCATCATATCCAAACTCTTCTCAAAAATCCAATTCCAAATGTCGGGGCTCGATGCACATGATGACCTATGGGGCCACGGGCCCCTTTGTGGTTCTGCAGGGGTGAGGTCATGTTGCACAAAGAGCAAAGGTGCTGAGGCAGCACGACGATGAGATGCTGGTGTTTTACCCAGATTCGGGCCGCTGGGAAGCATAAAAGCCTATTTCTGGTTTGGTTGATTGATCGGGGTAACACGAAGCACAAGCAATGGTCAAACTCGGCAATGTTGCATTCGAGAGAGCTCCTACGCGAGTACAAGTGTCCAAAGGTCCGAATCTTTAGCTAGGTTGCCTTGGGCCTCCTTTTATAGCTCAAGGGGCAACCACAGTGGCAAAACAGACATTATCTAGTGATTAGATAGACAATAGGGCTATAATACCTAACTCTAGCACTTAGGACAAAATGCCATAAATGCTAGCCTAGGTGGCGTGCGGGGATGCATCCCCGACAGGCTTTTACCACTGCTTTAGCTAACTATTGCTCAATACCTTGACACACTTCTGGATAGGTGTCAAACATGCATAATCTGTCTCCCAGCGAGTCACCGCGTGCTTAGAGAGAGCCACTTAGCCACCTGAGGTCTCGACACCGCATCGACAAATGACTGGCGTTGTGATGTGGTGGAGTTGTGGCCGATCGGCTTGTGCTTGCCAGGGGATGGCTTGCCGGGTCTTCCTGAAGATGTGCATGGCTCGGTCCCCGGCAGGCACTGGGGACATGAGTGGCATGGTTCGGGCCCGTTCCGGGCCATTGCATCGACCTTGCCGGTGCTGCTTTGCCAGTGTAGGCTACTTCTATCGGAGTCTTGGGTTGAATGCTGGTTTCGTCTTCTTGATGCGCTCTTTGATCTCATGTAGAGCGGCTTCTCTGGTTTGGGCTGGTTTTGATGTACTTACGTTGATGGGTTCTGCTACTACTGCTATGCATAAGTCAGGGGCACTGGGTACCCCAATCGTAGTGCACCAACAGGAGCCCTAGGTAAGGCCCAAACGCGCTTGCGCAGCGCCTTCGGGTCAGGCCCAAAATTTATGCACATGCGCGCAATATGAGGGAGTAACTGCCGACTTTCAAGCCAGCACTTACCTACTACCTTAGGTCGTTTCCGCCAGGCGCGCCGCATGCATTGCAAGGAGTTTGTAGTGGATGCGCATGGCTCAAAGTCATGGGAGTGGCAGACACTGCAATGCCAGGAATTGGAGAAATGGGGCGGTTACCTATTCGCCCGTGATTGTGGGTAGTGGGATTGTTGGAGATGGGTGGCTCCCTTGGTGCAGAGGAGAGCCAGCCCTCATGCCCTTCCCTATAAATTGGGGGGTCACAACGGGCGATGCTCATCCATTCCCTTCTCCTCCTCGATCTCAGGTTCACATAGCTTGCCCTTCTTCTGCCATCGTTGGACCGTCTCTTCCCTCCTGATGGTCAGGGGAAGGGTCGGGCGAATGCGCCCAGCACCACATGATCTTCTTTTTGTGTCTGTGCCCAGCCCCCGACTTGCGTCGATGGTTTTGGACTAAGAGCTGGCGGAAGGGGCCTTGGACGAGGGAGTGGGCGATGCGGCCGCGACAGGGGTAACTGCGATGGCACACCCACTGCTGCGTTGCGCACTACTTCAGTCTTGGCAGAACGCCATGCGGACGACACCGCGCTGGAGTCCATAGCAGAAATGCAATGTTGTGGTCGATTGCGCTCTCTACGCTTCTTCTTCAAGGCGACGGAGAAAGATCATCCATACGACCGTCGTCTGCACATGAGTGGTCGGAGCAGTGGTTCATCATGGGTCGTGGCAGAGTTCCCCACCCATGGCACTATGTATCCCACACATGGGTGGGAGCCTTTTGCCTGTGTGTATTCCCCTGCCTCGGGTCGACGGGGATGACCATGCTCTCTCTGAGGCTTTTCGGGAGGCTTGGCGTTTGCCTCGGTTGCCATGACGAGGGATCAGATGATGGCAGAGGTGTCCCCTTGTGTGGTGGCAATGATGAAGATCACGGTGGCGGCAACCCACAACAATTCAAGAGAGGGAGGACAGGTCCGATGCGTCGCGATTGTCGGCAGCACCATCATCACCGGTTGTGCTTCGGCAACACCATCATCAACGGATGTGCTTCGGTAGGACCACCATCTGCACCTGCCCTCCATCTTCTTCCCCCTACCAGCTTTGTTTGCCGTACCTGGGGGAAGGGTCCCTCTGATCCTCCAGGGGAGGCGTCCCGTTGGCCCTGGCGGGGAGGCGCCAAATCCCAGCCAGGTGCTCCTTTTGCCCTCGTTTTCTTCTCCACCGAATCCCTAGGAGGAGAGAGAGCTAAGAAAGGCATTACAAGGCACTTATCTTTTTATAAATCAGAAGATGTAGGCGCTTGCCAAGTTTTAGCCAATCATAATGTAATTATTATCCATTTGTACCAAAAATGAATGAAAGAAAGCCATTTCTCTTCCTTAAGTACTATCCCTTTCTCCCCTTGTTTATACCATGTTCGCATGTTTGTCCTTGCCGCATGGAACTATTTACCGGGTCAGTACTAACTGCGAGCGCCAAGGGGGAGCGATCCCCCAGCAGCAAGTTTGTATCATTCCTCGGCAATGCTCCTTGTTGGTATCGGCGCCCCCCCAGAGCTTATAAGTGACATGAGATGGGGGACGTCTCATCCCGACAAGGGTTTCCATTGCGTGAAGGACTCCATTGTACACAGTCAAAAAGGATAGCAAGGGTTTCCTTAAGGGAGCAAATGGCACCGAGCTTGGAACATGTGATTAGACTTATCTTTTCAGACAGTATCTCTTTCTGGAGTACGACGGGTCGCCGTCCTTGTTTCTTTGCCCTTCTTCCTTGTTTTCCTGATGGTCAAACATGTAGAGCAAGAGGCCTCTGTCCTATGGAGAGATAGAATGTGGTAACAAGGATCATAGGCTCATCAAGTACTCTAGCAAATTTCTAAAACTTAAAAGTGATAACATTGCAACATAAAAATGCATAGTAAACATGTGGTTTGATGGTATGATGCAATGCCTAGTTTTATTATTGCATGCACAGGGTCTGCGACTGGCTTTGTACAAAGGGTTATATGCACTGTAGCAAGGCCTGTACAAAAGGTGGTTGCCGGGGACTGAGCCCGGCAACCGCGCCTTATGGGTAGAACGTACGAAGATGCTCAATATTCCATCGGTTAAACATTTTTTATGCCATCTTCGGTCTCCATACGGACTATGCCAGGTCTGGTGACTCGTGCTACTCGGTAAGGGCCTTCCCACTTCGGCATCAACTTGTTGGTACCCTTGGCCGACTGAACGCGCCTAAGCACAAGGTCGCCTTCCTCAAGGCTCCGGGCATGGACCCCGCGGCTATGATACTGGCACAGGGCTTGCTGGTAGCATGCAACACGCACAACGACCCGGGGACGATCTTCCTCGAGGAGTATGACATCATCATGCCATAGCTACTCTTGCTCTACTTCATCATAGGCAAGTACTCGAGGTGACCCGTCTATGAGTTCCATGGGGAGAACTGCTTCCGCCCCGTGCACTAGGGAGAAGGGCGTCTGGCCGGTAGATCAATTTGGTGTCATTCTGAGGGACCAAAGAACCATCAACAGCTCATCTATCCAGCGCTTGCCTCTTCTTCGCAACCTATCAAAAGTTCTTGTCTTGAGCCCATGCAACACTTCGGCATTCATCCTCTCGACTTGCCCGTTACTTCTTGGGTGGGCAACAGAGGTGAAGGAGACCTTGCTTCCAAGGCTTTGGACGTATTGCATAAAGGTGAGGCTCGTGAACTAGGTCTGTTATTGGTGATCACCCTATTGGGCACTCAAAAATGGCACACTAGTCCTTTCAGGAACTTGACAACTGACCGCACGGTCACCTTTCTCACTGGTTCCACCTCAGTCCACTTTGTAAAGTTGTCGATTGCTATGAACAAGAATTCAAAGCCCCCGACGACGCGAGGAAAGGGACCAAACTATTGAGCCCCCGGACCGTGAATGGCCAGGATAAAGGGATCATCCAGAGAGCTTGCACTGGTTGATGAATGTTCTTGGAATGGAATTTGCAGGCTTCACACTTTGTCACTAGCTCAGTTGCATCCTGGAGGGCAGTGGGATAATAGAAACCCTACCGGAAGGCTTTTCCGGCAAGGGCCCTTGATCCAATGTGAGACCCACACATGCCTCCATGAATCTCTGCCAACAGCTTCAGCCCATCTTCCCGACGAATGCACCTCAATTTCACATTGTTTGGTCTTTTTCTATACAGAGTGTCATCGACAAACTGGTACATACTTGACTAATGGGCTACTTTTTTGGCTTCTTTACTCTCCAGGAAGTTCTCCTGTTTGAAGGAAGTGTACTATATGTTGTGCCCAAGTTGGAGCCTGTGGCTCGACAACAAGGACTAAATGCATCTCCTCGTCCGTGGGCGCGCTTACCTCGACCGCAAGAACCTGGGGTTCTGCAGGAGGGAGTTGCTCACCAACCGAAATGAGACCATCCCCGGTAGCCTCTCTAATAGCGGCTTCAGGAAGTTGTGCCAGGAAATGCTTGCCGGGATTTAGCTTTCTCCTTTTCCTTGTCATTTTTGACGGGGATACTGATGGCTGAGTTAGGTGGAGGACAAATTTCCTTGTTCCACAGGAAGCTTTTGCATGTCACACTTTGATAGATGATTAGCAATGCTATTTTATGCACGTGGTACATGCTTTGCTCTCAATCCATCAAAGTGCTCCTCTAGCTTCCTAACCTCTTCCACGTATGCTTCCATCAACGGACTCTGATTATCTTTATTTACTTGTTTTACCACGAGTTGAGAATCTCCTCGGATGATCAATTTCTTGATTCCCAACACCACCTTGATTCTGAGTCTAGTAAGGAGCCCCTCATACTCAGCGGTGTTGGTGGTGGCCTCCTCCCGGGGAAAGTGCATTTGAACCACATATTTGAGATGCTCTCCGCTGGGGGCGATGAGGATTACGCTTGTTCCAGCACCCTGAAGCGAGAAAGCACCATCAAAAAACATGATCCATTCCTTAGGTGACAAGGATATGTATCTAGGGTAGGGTCCTAGGCCTGACCTACATACCCTACCTAAGGACATTATATTGGAGGACTTGAAGATTACAAGAGAGATTCCTACTGGATTCACCATGGCGTTCAAGTCACTCGACAATAAATCCACTCAGAGGCCTCTCCCTCCACTCGACAGTCTCCTGTCACTCGGAAGATCTCGCGACCAGTTGACGCTAGAAGACCAGATGCCACCCCAGGGAGGCCAATAGGTAGGCGTTCGTCCAATCGTCATTAGTAGCATTTATTGTATACATTACCCATAACGCACGCCTTTATTCCCACAATCGAACGCTTGGGTGCCTGGCACTTATGAGGGGCAGCGTACTCTATATAAGCCGCCTCTCCCCTCTGGCACAAGGGTTCGCACCTCCTATAACACATACTATCCACATGACAAGAGCTCCCGAGCACTGAGACGTTGGGCTGTTACCTCCACGAGAGGGGCCTAAACTCATACATCTGTGTGTACACCCTCGCCATAACTAGGACTCTGCCCTCTCCTTTCGTAACCCTATCTTCTACTGTCAGACTCGTTCTCATGATAGTTGGCGCCAACCGTGGGGCAGGCATCTAAGTGACTTCCGGCGAGGTTGCGTTTTCCCCCTCCATCATGTCTTTCGGCGGTAGTTTGTTCCTGGGCCACGAGATCCGTCTCAGAGTGCTCAACTTCATCGCCAATGATTCGACATGGCTTCAGGAGGCGCCTGTAGATGTTGAGGCGCCCCCGACCCATGGGGCGGTGCACTTCCGCGTGAGCTCCTATGGCGTACTTCTACGATAGCCGTCGACTCCGTACTCTACAGCCCTCCCCACTGTTTGCCGCCGCAAGCAATCCGATCTCTCACGGCTCCAGCGCTGGGTGAGGCATGCGGTGGTTTGCCAAGTTTCCTCTCCCCAGATTGCGGCAATCGATCCCGCCGAGTAACTTCACGGCTTGTTCGACTCGGAGTTCGATCAGTCTGACGTTCCCTCCGAGTGTGAGAGCTGCGATCCTACAGCGGAGCTTCTTATGGCTGGTTGACATCAGAGCCCGCCACCTGGCTTCGGTCGCGGCAGTCGCGAGGCTGGAGGAGCGCTGAATGAACAATAACACCGGGATGAGGAGATTCTCCAAACGCCCATCGTCGGTGCGACCGCTGAGGCCCAGGCCTTGGAGGCCACACGCATTCGGCTCGAAGAGCTTCAGAAGGAACTCGACGAGCACGCTCGTAGTTTCCACCATCTCCCAGTCAATGTCTACGACAACTGTTTCCGAGTGGTTCTCAAAACAACATTATGGTATATCGCACTGTAGTCTTAAATGTTGCAGCAGTGGCTAAGATCGCCGATTCCATTCAGCCGTCACGTTCAGAGGCTGGTAGAGGTTTGCTACAGATTCGAGTGTTGCTTGGTGCAGCGCAGCGCAAGAACTCAACCGTTTCTCAGTCACACAATAGAATACATAGCAATTCACCAAAGGCCGACACTGTTCAGTCGACTCATAGTCCAGGTTCGCCTTTGCGTCGCAGGGGCGGAGGTTTCCATGAAGATCAATATCGGGATTAGGGACGAGATCAGTTTCACCATGATGACCACCATCGAGTGCTTACTCCTCCACGGAGTGTTACGTATGTGCCCCTGCACGGTCGATAGGCGCCCGTTCGGTGAGGAGCGGAACCCAGGGTTTGATGCAAGAGGCATCCTCACTCAGAGGCGGATTGATAGAGGCAGAGCCCATAGAGATGGTTATGATAGAGATCACCCGAGTGGCAGCAGTGCTGTTATTTCTGCCCCCGAGTGTTTTAGCAGAGCCATTCATTCTATAGAGATTCCCCACAACTTCAGGTTGGCAAGTTTTCTGGCGAGTCAAAGCCGGAAACGTGGTTGGATGATTACCAAGTGTCCGTAAAGATCGGTGGGGGCAATGACAACATAGCAATGAAGCATTTCTCCTTCATGTTGGATGGTTCGGCCCGAGCATGGCTGAATCGTTTGGCTCCTTCTAGCATCCACTTCTGGGAGGATCTGGCCAGAGTGTTCATCAGAACTTTCGAGGGCACCTGCAAGTGTCCTGCTGGTTTGATTGATTTACAACATTGTGTTCAGAAGCCCAATGAATCCTTGAGAGATTGCATTCAGCGCTGGTCCACTTTGCATCATACAATGGAGAATGTTTCTGAGCATCAGACTGTTTGTGCTTTCAAGGCCGGATTGAAGTTTAGAGAGCTTTACCTGAAGTTCGGGCGAACGGGTGATATTTCACCAACTAAGATGCTGAAAATTGCCACTCAATACGCCAATGGTGAAGAAGAAGACCGCCTCCGCAGCGGCAAAGGAAAAGGAGTCGACAATCATACCGGCGGCAATTCCAGTCGGAAGCAGAAGTAGAAGGCTGATGGCCCTATTCAAGCAGAGGCAACCGCTCTAGAGGCGCAAGGTAAAAATAAGGGGAAGTCCAAGGGATAGTTCAATCCCAAGAAAGGAAAGAATCAGTTAGGAATTGATGTTATGGATTTACCGTGTGCAATCGACACGAGGAAAGACGAGGAAGGCAATTTGATATTGCCCAAGCATACCACTCGACAGTGTTGTTTACTGATCCAACAGTTCAAGGAAGGTTAGTCAAGTGAGAAAACTCCTGATAAAGAGGATTATGAAGACAAAGAAACTTTTCCTGATGTCAATGCCACTATGATGAATTTTGCTCACGTTGAAAGCAAGAGTCAATTGAAAGTTATCAACAGAGAAGTCAACATGGCTGTTCCTGCAACCCCCACATACCCCAAGTGGTCTCAGACTGCTATCACATTTGATCAGTCGGATTATCCTCATGTTGCCATCCTCGGTCGACAGGCTTTGGTGATGGATCCCATTGTGGGGGGCACTCGACTCCGCAAGGTCCTCATGGACGAAGGGAGTGGATTGAACATTTTGTATGCGAATACCCTTAAGGGGATGGTCATTCCGATGTCCTGACTTAGTGAGAGAAACATGCAGTTCCATGGAGTCATCCCAGGGAACAAGGCAAATCACTCGGCCAGTTTGCATTGGATGTGGTGTTCGAGACGGATAAAATTTTCTGTAAAGAGAAATTGACATTTGAAGTCGTAGACTTCCAGAGCGCGTACCACGCCATCCTTGGCCGACCAGCTTTTGCGTGTTTCATGGCCTGTCCATTTTATGTGTATCCCAAACTGAAGATGCCTGGGCCCAAGTGTGTGATCGACAGAGGGCTGAGGAGTGCCTCTAGCAGGGCTCCAAAATTGCTGATCATCAGATGGCTATGGTCGAGTTGGTTGGGTACAAGAAGAGCGCTGCCCTGCTGATTTGTTGCGTGCTAAGAAGCCTGCTTCAGAGTCAACTCTCCAGTAGGCAGGAGAAGTGAAGAAAGTACACATTCACCCGATAGACCCTAATGCTGCCTCGACCAACATATCAATGACACTCGATAGTAAATAGGAAGCCAAGCTCATCCAGTTCCTTCATGAGAATTGAGACATCTTTGCATGGAAGCCTGCTGACATGCTGGGTTTACCCAGGGACTTGGCTAAGCACCGACTGAGAATTGATCCGAAGGCTAAGCCTGTGAAAGAGCACTTGCGTTGGTTGGCAGTGGAGAAGAGGAAGGCAATCGGCAAAGAGGTGGCTCGTCTCTTGGCGGCTAAGTTCATTCGAGAGATTTACCACTCCGAGTAGCTCTTGAATGTCGTCATGGTCCCCAAGAAGGACAAGTCACTCCGCATGTGTATTGATTTCAAACATATCAATCGGGTCTGCCCGAAAGATCATTTTCCACTCCGTCGCATCGATTAGATTGTTGACTCGACTACGGGTTGCGAGCATTTATTGTTTCTAGATGCATACTCCCATTACCATCATATCCGTCTGTTTAGTCCGGATGAAATAAAAACAACCTTCATCACCCCATACGGGTGTTTCTGTTATATCACCATGCCTTTTGGTTTGAAGAATGCTGATGCTACTTTCGTGCGCATGATTCAAAAATGTTTACTTGACCAGATCCCTCGAAACATCAAAGCTTACATGGACGATATTGTCGTCAAGTCCCGCAAAGGTTCCGACCTACTGGCTGACTTGGCTGAGACATTCACAAATCTGAGGAAGTATGATATCAAGTTGAATCCATCTAAGTGTACTTTCGGTGTTCCGTGAGGAAAGTTACTTGGTTTTCTCGTTTCCGAACAAGGAATCGTCGTTAATCCTGAGAAGATCAGTGCCATTACCTGAATGAAATGCCCTGTGCGGGTGCACGATGTTCAGAAGCTCACATGTTGCCTGGCGGCGTTGAGTCGATTCATTTCTCGTCTTGGATAGAAGGCATTGCCTCTGTACCGACTGATGAAGAACTCTGATACGTTCGAGTGGACTCCAGAAGCTGAAGCAGCGTTTGTCGAGCTCAAGGCCCTGCTTTCCACCCAGCCAGTGCTTGCTGCTTCGCACAGCAAAGAGCCCTTGCTCCTGTACATTGTGGCCACTAATCAGGTCATCAATATAGTTCTCACTGTCGAGAGGGAAGGAGAAGGCAAGGCTTACAAGGTCCAACACCCAGTCTACTACATTTCTGATGTATTGACCCCTTCGAAGCAAAGGTATCCACATTACTAGAAGCTTGTCTATGGTATTTATCTGTCAGCAAAGTACGTGGCACACTACTTTCAAGATCACTCGATTTCAGTCGTCAGTGATGCTCCATTATCAGAGATTCTCAACAATCAAGATGCGACTGGTCGAGTGGCCAAATGGGCTATTGATCTCCTCTACTTTGACATCAAGTTTGAAGCTAAAAATCCGATCATGTCTCAGGCACTGGCTGATTTCTTGGTCGAGTGGGTTGAACAACAGCAGCCAATCCAAATCCACTCGGCACATTGGACCATGTTCTTTGATGGCTCAAAAATGCTGAATGGGTATGGTGCTGGCGTAGTTTTGGTATCCCCAAAAGGCGACAAGCTCAGTTATGTCCCGCAAATTCACTTTCATTCCTCCAACAATGAAGCAGAATACGAAGCACTCTTGTACGGGTTGCATATGGCCATCTCACTCGGCGTCAAGCGCTTGATAGTTTACAACGATTTGGTGGTCAATCAGGTGTTGAAAGAATGGGATATCAGGAACCCCGCTATGACCGGATACTACAATGCTATGAGAAAGCTTGAGAAGAAGTTTGAGGGCTTGGAACTCCATCATGTTCCCCGACTGAAGAATCAGGCAGCTGTTGAGCTAGCAAAGATTGGATCCACTCGGAAGCTTGTCGCCAGCAATGTGTTTCTTGAACACCTGCATTCCCCTTCGGTGCAGGAGGATCCCTTCACTGAATATCCCCCACAAGCTATAAGCGCCTCTAATCTGACTAGAGATGATGTCCCTACGGTCATAGATCTCGTCATGGAGATTCTGGTCACCACACCCGACTAGACTGTGCCTTATATTGCGTATATCCTGAGGCAAGAACTCCCGGAGGACGAAACTGAAGCTCGACAGATTGTTCGCAGATCCAAGGCTTTCACTGTGATGGACGATCAGCTCTACAGGGAAAGTGCAATTGGTGTGACACAACGGTGCATCTCCCCGGAAGAAGGTCGAATGATCCTGGAAGAGATCCACTCGGGGACTTACGGTCATCATGCATCCTCCTGGACCAAAGCATACCGAGCTAATTACTTCTGGCCATGTGCTAATGAGATGGCCAAGGACATTGTTGATCACTGTGAAGGATGCCAGTTCTACTCAAACTTGTCACACAAGCATGCGTCTGCCTTGAAGACTATTCCACTCGTCTAGTCGTTTGCTGTATGGGGTTTGGATATGGTTGGTCCCTTTCGGACAGGCCAGAGTGGGTTTACTCATTTGCTTGTTGCAGTTGACATGTTTACGAAGTGGATCAAGGCTAAACCTATAAATAAATAGAACTCTCGCACTGCGATCAAATTCATGAGAGAGATAATCTTCCGATATGGGGTTCCCCATAGTATTATCATAGACAATGGCTCTGACTTCGACTCAGAAGAGTTCAGACACCTTTGCTTCTCCCAAGGCACTCAGGTGGATTATGCATCCATTGCACACCCCAAACTAATGGCCAAGCTAAGCGAGCCAATGGCCTCATCCTTCAAGGCCTGAAGCCTCGACTCACGTGAGATCTGGAACATGCAGCCGGAGCCTGGGTGTTTGAATTGTCGTCCCTTCTGTGGGGCTTGAGAACAACTCCCAATCGGTCAGCTAGACGCACTCCTTTCTTCTTGGTGTATGGGGCGGAAGCCATTTTGCCAAGTGATCTCCTTCACAATTCCCCTCGTGTAGATCTTTACTCCGAGGCTGAGGCGAAACGAGCACGTCAGGACGACCTGGATCTCTTGGAAGAGGAGCGCGGGATGGCTTTGATTCGGTCGACTGTATATCAGCAGGACCTGCGTCGCTTTCATGCTAAACATGTCAAGAGTCCGTCATTTCATGAAGGAGATCTAGTGCTCCGAGTGGATCAAAGCGACCTCACAACCTAGCACCTACATGGGAAGGTCCCTTCATCATCTCTACAACCTCAAGAAACAGATTGATGAGCCGCGGGCCTGGAACGCAGATCTTCTTTGACGCTTCTATACTTGAAGACTGAGTTGTTTTGCTGTAATAAAAGTATTCCAGACAATATCATTGATGCAAGTTTTGAATTCCATAGTTTTTGTCGATTCCGATTGCACAATACTACATTTGGGAACACCCCGAGTGACGAGCAATCCTCTCACTCAGGGGCTTAGCTGTGAAACCACTTTCACCTAAGTTTAAAACCCTTCCAGGTGGATAACTGTTCATTCACTGAGGAACTTAGCTACGAACCAGTCTTCATCTAAGTTCAAAAACTTCTCCGAGTGACGAGCAATCCTCTCACTCAAGGGCTTAGCTGCGAACCAATTTTTGCCTAAGTTAAAAACCTTCCCGGGTGGATAGCAATCCATCCACTCGAAAACTTAGCTACGAACCAGTCTTTGTCTAAGTTCAAAACTTCTCCGAGTAACGAGCAATCCTCTCACTCGAGGGCTTAGCTGCGAACCGGTTTCTGACTAAGTTAAAAACCTTTCCAGGTGGATAGTAGTCCATCCACTCGTAAACTTAGCTACGAACCAGTCTTCATCTAAGTTCAAAACTTCTCCGAGTGACGAGCAATCCTCTCACTCGAGGGCTTAGCAGTGAACCAATTTTCGCCTAAGTTAAAAACCTTTCCGAGTGGGAAATAGTCCATTCACTCGGAAACTTAGCTATGAACCAGCTTTCGTCTAAGTTCAAAAACTTCTCCGAGTGAGGAGCAATCCTCTCACTCGGGGGCTTAGCTACGAACCAACTTTCATCTAAGTTCAAAAACTTCTCCGAGTGACGAGCAATCCTCTCACTCGGGGGCTTAGCTACAAACCAGCCTTCGTCTAAGTTCAAAAACTTCTCCCAATGAAGAGCGATCCTCACACTCAGAGGCTTAGCTATGAACCAGCTTTCCCCTAAGTTAAAAACCCTTCTGAGTGGATAACATGATGTTCACTCGGAAACTTAGCTACGAATCAATATTCGTCTAAGTTCCAAAATTTCTGAGTGACGAGCAATTCTCTCACTTGGGGGCTTAGCTACAAACCAGCTTTCACCTAAGTTAAAAACTCTACCCAAGTGATGAATATACTTCTCACTCAGGGACTCGGCAAAACAAATTCATTCAAACAAATGATTGAAGGCAAAGTGCAGATAAATCCAAAGGTTCCAGCGCGAATAAAAGTTGTGCGCGCAAACAAAGGTACTCAAGCCTAAGGCCTAAATGAAGTTTTAAGGCGGTTACATCTCCACTCGACATTCCGAGGCGAATAAAGTTTTTAATCCCCAGCAGGACTTGCTGGCTCGACAAAGGTGTCCAAGTCGATCCCGTCTGTGATCCGAGTGGCTGCATCAATGAAGGTCTCCATGAAGTCCTCGAACTGAAGTTTCTTCGTGTTAATCACCTAGAGATCCTTCAACTTGTCCTCTCTCGCCTCCTTGGAATGGAGTCTGACGAGCGAAAGCGCCACGTCGGCTCCGGAGCGAGCAGCTGATTTCTTCCAAGGTTGCACTTGGCTGGGGTTCTCATTAAGGTGAGTCATCATTGATTCAAGATCAATCTGGAGGGTGTCTTTAGGCCACAGTTCCTTGTCAATCTTCTCCAGTGCAGACTTCAGTCGAATGATGTATGCTTGAACACTCTGGAGACAGACGTTAAGGCAGAACATGTTCATGGCCATGGCATATCCAACGGGCAACTTAGTGGGATCCAGATTCGGTTCAATCTCTTCGATATCTTTCTCAAAGTCCTGGCAGAATTCTATATGGAGGAAGGAATAGAAAGATGGTTACATTAATAGCCTATGGGAATTAAGGAAGTTCACTCGACAAGAAAAGTTACCGTCAAGCATGATGAACATCTTCTTTGCGAAATCTCCCAAATGCTTCTCCAGACCATTACTCCTCCTGGTCAGTTGTTCGACCTTCTTGATAAAATCAGCCGTTCCTGCTTTAGCTTGGAGTTTTCTTCCTCTATCTTCTTGACTGCGGCAAGTTTCTTCTCGGCGGCTTCAGTCTTCAACATTGCCACCTTTTGAGCATCTGCGAGTGCCTTGTCCTTGTCCTCCAGCGCCTTCTTATGGTATCCAAAGATATAACATTGTTGGGTCGCGGTTGGAGTCGACGATTTTCATCACGCACGTCTGTTCGAGTGAGAGCACTCGGTTCAAAGGATGGAATGGGAAAGTAAGAGTGCATTTGGTTGACAAGTGTTACCTCCCAACATCCTCAACTCAATCTGCGCACGTTCCAGGTTGTTCTTGGAGACTTCCAGATCGAATCGCAGCTGGTTCTTCTCCTTCTCTAGGTGTTTGTACTCGGTGCCAAGTTCACAAGCTCTCTGAAATCAACAAAAAAATTGTTTAGTCGACATGAAAATTCTCCACTCTCGAGTGGAAAGGATTAAGAACAGTCGACTGGATGGTGTCCCACCACCCCACCCACACCCCTGAATAGCGTCATATCATGGTTGATGGAAATGATGTCCATGAAACCCGCATCATATCATGGTTGATGGAAATGATGTCCATGAAACCTATAGAGTAGGTTCGGACTTCTCCGTCCCTGAGATAAGCATTTAGGAGTGGAAACACTAAGGCCAAGAATTCACTCAACAAATCGAGTGGCAAGCGTACTCCGCGTATGATAAAGGACCCTGAGTCCAAGTTCTTAAGACTACTGCTCATCGTCAACGATAAACAATAGTCTCGGGGACTATACCTAGTGGGTGCACTCAGCATGCCCCCACTGGTTTCGAAATCACTCGACCAAGTCCGACCTGTCCGAGCAGAAAATGGTCTCTATATGACCCCCGCCGATGAAAGCACTCGATGGCAGTCTCGGGGACTACACCCAATGGGTGCACTCATCGTGCCCCCACTAGACCTGCTAACACTCGATCTATCGAGTGGCAAGCAAATAAAAACAATGTGCCCAAGAATGTAAACATCGTCTCTATTAAGATCCCCGCCGGTGCAAACACTCGACGGCGGTCTCGAGGACTACACCTAGTGGGTGCATTCAGCGTGCCCCCACTGGACCTTCTATCACTCGATCCGTCGAGCGGTACCAAAACAATTCTAAAACCCTTGCCAATGTCATCACCATTCGACAACGGTCTTGGGGACTACACTCAGTGGGTGCACTCAATGTGCCCCCACTGGACCAAAACCCACTCGACAAACACCCGATCTACTCAAAAGGAGAGCACGCAAGTATGCTTCAAACAAAAAACACCCACCGGGTGTACAATCAAGAAAGACAGGAATTCAATTGGAAATGTACTTACAATCGCACTTACTTGGACATTAGTGCGAAGCGCCATGCTGGCATCATAAGACAACTTGCTTGGTTCATACTCCTCCTTTGTGCACAACAACATCTACTCTGCTTGAATCATGGCCCCTTGCACATCTCCAGTTTGGTCTTTCGGGACGTGATGCAAAGGAAAGGCAGTCGCCGACTGAGTCGATGCTGCGACTGGAGTAGCTGAGGTGGCCTGGGATTGTCCGATTGGTGTCGAGGCCACAATGATTTAAGCAGCTGGTGGGGCACTCAACAATGGAGCTTCGAGCTCGGTTCTAGCTCGATACGAGTCGCCTGTCACTTGAGATGACACAACAGTCGACCTTTGAGGCGTTTGCGCTGATGACGTTCTTCGGGCGTGTACGCGCGGGGTGCCTGAGGTCACACCTTCACCCCCATACCCCATGGTGGATCTTCATTGTCCTCCAGTTGAATGATCTCTACAAACACCAATCAACAACATTAGCTTATTCAATCGGCAAATCAATTTCAAGAAACAGAGCAGATTGAAGATTTGTATACATCGTTGGGATGTGGCCCCGTCTTTAGTATCCACATCCATTTGCTCCTCCTCATCCCGTGGAGGTGACATTAATGAGGTAGCGGATTTTGTACACCAAATTCCACTCGGTCAACAAGAATACGAAGTTCCATGCAACAGCGAAACAAGAAAACGAACACTTACGTTGAGACGACAGGTACATCGATGTTCATATGGGGCAAAGCCTTCCGAGGTTTCGACACGTCAGACTTGGGCTGCTTTGCGGCCCATTCACTCGACTCAACCATCGAGGTTTGGTCTCGCTTAGGGTTCCTGCCACTCGACACCAAGGTCTTGCTTGGGCAGTCGCGGGGTCCTGACGCTGCTTGGAGCGATGCTCAGCGTGCGGAGGAGACTCAACTTCTTCTTCGTCCTTGCCTGGTTCCCCGTATTCGTCCTTGCTGTCATTGGAATAATCAAAATATATGTTGCCGCCCTCGCTCTCCCTCCGTCTTTAGGCTGATTTTCATTTGGCACGGGAGAATACATGTTCTTCCACTCCTACAAAATTCAAACAATAAAGTCAGTCGATCGATGATTCGCTCACTCGACAGAACAGTACGACAGTCAACAAAGATATAATTTACTAGATTCATTGGTGGATTCTCATCAGAGAAAGGCTTGATCCGCTTGGCTCCCAGGGGGTTGTCGCAGGTTCCAATGATGCTCCGAAGCCACTGTTCAACAGTTTTCTCTGGAACTTCCTCTGGGTGCGTCCGAGTCGCGTCCTTAGGGCCTGAGTAGTGCCACATGGCATGGTCCCTTGCTTGGAGGGGCTGGATCCGTCGACTAAGGAATGTCTCTAGTAGATCCGTGCCCGTCACTCTGCCACGAACAAGAGCCACTATGGCATCCACTAAGATCCCCACTTGGACATTCTCCCCTTCTAACACTGATAATGACTTGGGAGTAGTGGGTTGATCTGGCGTGAAGGGGGAAAGACAAGTCGACATGTTGGGAGATGCAACATCTTTGTAGTAGAACCAAGTCGACTGCCAACCCCTAACAGATTCCGGAAAGGTCATAGATGGAAAGGAACTCCTAGCACTCTTTTGGATCCCCAAGCCACCACATAACTGGATGACATGGGTCTTATCATCCTTAGGGTTGGCCTTTTCGACCGACTGGGATCAAATAGTGAAGATATGCTTGAATAAAACCCATTGGGGAGGGAAACCCAAGAAACATTCGCACATAGTGATGAAAGGAGAGAGATATGAGTTGGTATTTGGAGGAAAATGGTGGAGTTGAGCTCCGAAGAAATTCAGAAACCCTCAGAAGAAAGGATGGGGGGCATGGAAAAACCTCACTCGACATGGGTGAGGAGAAGGACATGCTCCCCCTCGTGCGGATCCGACTTGATCTCCCTCTCCGATAACCTCCACGAGCCTTCGGCCACGAGCCCGTCGATGACGAGGTTCTCGACATCCCCCACCGTGACCGTCGATAGGAGGAAATCCCCCTGGATCCACCCCGCCGACACTGTGAATGGGGCGTTGGATGGCTTCTTGGCCTTGCCCTTGGCGACTCCCTTCTTGGCACGCTCGATCTTCTCAGTCTTGCCCTTTTTCATCTCGGCATCGGTCGTCGGGACGGAGCCGAGCGGCGCGCGTGGAGCGGTGGAGGCAGAGGAAAAAAGTGGATTTGGGGGAAGAGTACTGTGCTACCCACAACGCGACGAAGTCTTATATCAGCCGAGTGAGTCACTGACCTGTGGGCCCGCTAAATCTCCGGATATCTCTGCCGCAGGACTCGTGCTGTACCCGAGACGTTGCGCCCCACTTGCCCCATTCGTTGCGATATCTCCACGCAGCGCAGGCTTCCCAAAATTTCAAATCCCGTGAAATCCGGGCCGGATGGAGCAACCTGTCACATCAAAAGATCCTGATGGTGCACTCAGAACATATCTTATGCTTAAATTCATTCGTACATTTAGCAAGGCAGAATCGATCAGGGCGGATGACAAAGATTTCAATCGACACAGGTTTCCTTGAAGACCCGAAGTACATTCGGAATTTCGGTGCCTTACCAGAGATGGCATCGATTCCCTTTCTCACTTGGACCCCGATCCATTCGTTGGCTAATGACGAGGATATGTACCTAGGGTAGGCTCCTAGACCCTACCTAAGGACACTATATTGGAGGACTTGAAGATTATAAGAGAGATTCTAACTGGATTCACCATGACGCTCAAGTCACTCAACAATAAATCCTCTCGGAGGCCTCTCCCTCCACTCGACAGTCTCCTGTCACTCGGAAGATCTCACTACCAATCGATGCTAGAAGACTAGAAGTCACCCTAGAGAGGCCAACAGGCAGGCGTTCGTACAGTCATCATTAGTAGCATTTATTGTGTACGTTACCCGTAACGCACGTCTTTATTCCCATGATCGAACCCTTGGGTGCCTAGCACTTATGAGGGGCAGCATACTCTATATAAGTGTCACATCCCTAGCTAGAATACATATTAACAGCCTATGTTTGCATCATGTTTCAATTTGGCATCAACTTGAAATGGGAAGTTGAAGAAACCCGAAGCTCACATTGAATCAAAACAATTCAAAGTTGGTGAAAATTCAACAAATCCAAAATGATCTTTAAAAATGTTCCCTATGTCTGATAAATTTGGACATCATTATAACAGGGACCATTTCACATATTTGAACATCCAAAACAATTTAAAAATAAAGGCTAAAGCTCCTAGAAATGCCAAATAAAGCAATGTCATTACTTTTGTTTTCAAAATATCCTGAAACTTTTTAGATAAGTTTGAAATATTCAAACTCCATTATAGAAAATACTTGGGATATTTTGCAAAGTCATCTTGTACCTGCAAAAGAATTAAACAAATGTCAGAAATTAGAAAAAGAAATGAAATAAAGAAAAAAAGGAGAAAGAAGCCCAGGCAAGGCCGGCCCACCTAGCCTAGGGAGGTCATCGTCCTCCTAGCGGCCAGGAGGACAGGAGTGTGGCCGGCGTGCGCGCGCTGCCGTGCCTCCACGCCGGCAGCTGCCTGCCTACTTCCCCCTTGCCAGCGTGATGGGGATAAGCTCCCAGAGCCGTCCCCATCGCTCCCTCTCTCTCTCTCGCCCGCCTCTCTTTCTCCTCTCCTCTACTCCGCCATGGCCGAGCTGCTCGCCGCCGTAGCACCGCCGTTTTAGCCGCCCTCGCGCCCTTCTGAGCCCACCAAAGGCTCCGCCTAGACCCCCTCTTCCTTCTAGCCGAGCCACGCACCGCCGGGAGCTTGCTATCGCTGCCATCGCCGTCGTCTTCAACCTCTAGCCGATGGCAAGCAAGTGAAGCTCGCCGCTGCTCCACGCCCTCCCAGAGCCCGCTCTTGACGTCTCTGCAACTATCATGAGCCCCTGGTCCTTTTCCCCCTTTTTCCCCTTCGAATGAGCCCTCTAGCACCGAGTTCCTCCGAGCTCGAAAGCTTCTCGCCGCCGGCGAGGTCGTGGCCGCCATTGCAGCAGCCCAAGCTTGCGTCTGAGCACATGGTCGTTCTCAGGACGTCCCTAGGCAGCCCTAGGAGGCCTTAGGTGCCTCGTTTGAGCTCCGGCTCGACGGGCCCATGCCCGCCCGAGCTCCGGCAGCCGGCAAGCTCGCCGTCGGCATCGATTCCGACCATCTCAGCTCCTGGGAGGTGTCAGGATGGGCGCGCACGTGAGCATAGGTCCATTTGGTGCCCTCCGCCATTCATTTGGTCACCGGAGGAGGGATCCCGAGCCCCTCCGCCGTCTCCAGAGCCACTGGCGGCTCAACACCGGTGGGTCTTGCCGGAGTTGACCATGGGGGTTTGACCCCAGGTTAACTGGCAAGTGGGCCCGACCCTCTAATTAAGTTAGATTAAGAAAAATTAATTAATTAAGTTAATTAACCTAATTAGTCACTGACCATTGGGCCCAGATCTGTTAATTAGTTAGGATTAGTTTTAATTGTTTAGTTAAATGATTGAGCCACTAACATGTGGTCCCCACATGTCAGGTTTCACTCTGGCCTGGTCAGCCGACCAGCTGACGTCAGTGTGACGTCAGGCTGATGTCATAATTCTATTTTCTAGTTTAAAAATAACTCCAAAAATTATTTGAAACTTCAAAAATTCATATAAATTAATCTGTAAACCAGATGAAAATAATTTATATATGAAAATTTATCAGAAAAATCCAATGAATCCAATGGTGCTATTATCGTGCATGTTAGAGCAACCTATGTAGATGAACATGGACATTTACTAATAGGATAGTATATGGAATTTGAAATGAAGAACGATTTTGAACCTATATTCAAATTCAATTCAAATCAACATGAACACTTGATGCATTAGCTCATCCACACATGCTATCATGCCATGATCATGCATCATATTGTTGCACTTGTGTGTATTGATTGTTTCTTATTTGCATTGTGGTAGGCCCTGCTTTCGAGGATACCTCTGAGTATTCCAACGAAGGAGAGAACCTTCCCACTACCCAGTAAGGCAAGCAACCCCATTGATCATTTCGATAACATCCCACTCTCTCGCTCCTGCTCTTGTTTACTGCATTAGGACAAGCGATCACATGTTGGTCATACACGGTAGATGAACCTTTTCTTATGCATGACCTGTCATTGTCACAATAAATAGCTAAACCTTGCGACCTAGCATACCTGGTAGATGCCTGTGCCATGATGTGTTTAGCTTACTTTGCCTGCTATGCTTGCTATGCTTAGAGTTGTGTCAGGTCTGATTCATCTGGGTGTTGAACTGAGTGAAACAATGTTGTTCTAATGTGATGACTTATGATGAACCCAATTTGGTAAAGGTAGTGATGAGAGGCTATGTAGGAGTACATAGCGGGTTGTCTCATTGGGACCGTTCTTAGGAACTAAGTTCCGTGTTTGTGATCCAACACTAGTTACTACCACACATTGGGTTCCGGTAACTCGAGCCCTCTCGACTTATCAGTCGCTTAGTCCTTGGTCCAGGAGTTGCAAGTAGTTTCTGGTGTTTATAGCATGCTGGAGGCCGTGCGTAGCGCTGACCCTAGGGGTGGGTTACGACGCGGTAGGAAGTGGCGTGGTGTACCAAGGGTCACCCGAATGGTGGGCTTGGGAACCCTACGCACATCGTTTGGGGCCGTAGCGAAAACTTCGGCCGGACTTCGTGCGGGTTCAGTCTCAAATAGGTGATAGCCTGGACTAGAGGTCTTATGTGATTGACGGTCGTTTCCGACTCCCTAGCTGGGCATCCGCTTGAAGGTTGCCGAGGTGCATGGTTTTATGAGCACACTACGATAAGTGGGGAGAGCGTGTGTGAAGAAGTACACCCCTGCAGGGTATGAAACTATTCGAATAGCCGCATCCTCGGATATGGACTACTTGGAGAACTATGCTTTTCATAGATAATCAAATGGATACTTATAAAATTATCAAGACAAGTGTGAGTACCGTGGATGGCACTCTTTTTGGAGAGGGAAGTGAATCCATGGTGGTGTATTTCTATGAAGTTGGTGGACTCGTGTGCGATATCTAAAATTGTAGCAAAGAGTTAAGATTTGAGTAGTGCAGGTTAGCCATGAGTCAAAGCTGGCATTGCTACATATACTGCACCACTTCCCTTGTTGATACATGAGCATGATTAGACTAGGTCTGATTTAAAGACTTGCTGAGTACGTTTGTACTCACGTTTGCTTAATAAATGTTGCAGATGAGACCCAGGACCCATTAGGTGGGTTCTTTCTAGATGTCGATGATGCCGAATAGCTGGTGTCCCAGCTACGACCTTATGCCATGTGGCGGGCTGTAGATAGTCAGGCCATGTGCCTTTTTACCCCTTTCATCTGTCTGTACTCAGATAGCTTAAGCTTCTGCTTGGTTTGTATGAACTTGTTTGTATGACTTGAGTGTCGGGTCATGTGACCCCTATCTGTAAGAACATATTATGCAAGGCTCGTTTGAGCCTCTTAAATAAAAGTCATGTTGTTGTATGGTTATGTTGTGATGCCATGGTTGTATCTATGCATATTGGGCATGTCATGCGTACGTGTGACGTGCAACGGTATGCATGGGATCCGGCACCTAGTTGTGCGCCTTTAGTAGTACTCTTTACAGGAAACTGCATCTTTGTGCTTCCATCAAGCCATGGTAGCTTGTTACTACTCCTGACACATTGATTGACCGGCATGTATCCTTCTCTACTGTTGTGTCTGTCCCTTCGGGGAAATGCCTCGCGGTGTAATGGAGTCCCTGTAGCCTGCTACGACTCGTCTACACACACTTGAGGTCAACACCTGCATTGCTAGGTTACGTATGCCTATTTCCGTACGGATGTGTCGCTTGGGCTCTATGACTAGTTATGTTGGCCCGGGTTCTTTGTCGTTTGATTGCCAGCAACATGTTCACATACGTGAGCCAAAAGACGCAAATGGTCCCGGCTAAGGTAAGGCTGCAGCCGTGGAGCTTACCATGCATGAGGCCGCAAAGTGATGTGATATGTTATAGTGTGGATTCATATGACTTAGGATCGGGGTCCCGACAGCGTTGGTATCGAGGCCTGACTGACTGTAGGACTACCAAGCCAAACCGGCCAAAGTTGAGTCTAGAAACACTATAGAAAAGTAGGGGAATTGATTGTGCAAGGGAACGTAAGGCTCTTTTTACTCCTCTTCCCAAGTTATTCTATTCTGAGTCATTCTCATCTTTTCTACGGGGATAAGAACTAGGCTTCTTATCCATTGTTTAGGATGCCGAGTTACTAACCATGGACCACTCTTGTTTGCAAGTGAATGTGGGTACCCAAGTATTGTTGGTGTGACAAACAGATGGAGAAGAGATTTGAATCTAGAAAGTCGAGTGGTTATGCTTTTCCAATCTTTTGCAGTTGTCTCAAAATCCTTTTTGAGCAATTACAGCCGTTATGCTGTCCAATTTCTACTAGAGTCTCTCATGTCTTTGCATCATTCTCTGTTTCAAATGCCCCCTCGTACTTCCCGTCAGGTGGTCCGTCTGACCAGGTGCATCGATGTACCGGGTCACACGGCCATGTTGGTTAGAGTTATGATGGAGGCTGGTTTCCGTTGGTACCCAGAGTACACAGTGGAGGAACAGTATCGAGATTTCAACCAGAGTCAGTATCTATGTACTGTCAAGATTTATCCTTCATATCCTGGAGCTGTAGAGCCGCTTCATTGGACTTATGGATTAGGTGTCACCATAGATATGGCAGTTCAGGAGGCCACTTACACCATGCTGACTATCATGAGATTTCACCATGGTCTGCTTCAGAACATAGAGTTTTGTTATGTTCCTGCTTCTATTGGAGGAGAGGATGGTTATCTTAGTGCAGCCTACTATGATCATTCATATGAGGATCCTAGGCTATAGGTGACTACTCAGATGTTGGAGAACAGGGATCGTGATGCACATGCCCTTCGCATGGAGCTTTATGCCACCCGTGCATGTCTTTGGACAGCCCTAACACAGTTGGCACCTGTCATGCAGATAGGCAATGGAGATTTGGAGATGCTGACCCCATCGCGGACTCATCTGCCAGCACACGTAGACTGGCCCGATGTTGGAGGCATCACCCCTCTTCGAGGACCGCTGTTGCCACCAATAAGGGGACCAAGGCCACATCTATGTCCTTACGGTTCCCAGGGATCACAGGCTAGAGTGTTCCCAAATCCTCAGATTCAGCTCCTGTGTCATGGGGGTAACCTGTATGAGGCATTCTACGGCTATGCTTGAGTATGTGGATTTTAGTTCTAGTATGGTAGTAATCGTATCGCCACAGTCCTGTGTGTCTTGTGGGATATGATGAGGTTGAGAGTTGAGTTCCGGAGGTGTAGATAGATAATGTATAGGAATCTTGTAATGCCTGAGTTGTGTCATCTCTCCGTAGTTGTATTTCAGCTTGGCTTGTACTGAACTATGTCATGGTGTGTATGAATCATGGTGTTCATATGGCAGTTGTTTTACCATGTTGATTGGTGTTTACCCTGCATGCCATGTTGTCCAGTACATTCCTTATCTCGTGTCTTAGAGTTGTTGTCCCCTATGATTAAGCTATGGGTTTGTTTTCCCAAGATGGTGGCAACTAGGAATAACCCCGTGCCTTCCCCTGAGCAGGGCGAGGGAAGCCAGCCAAGGCAAGAGGATCTGCCACATGCGCCTTCTTTGGCAGAAGTGATGCTTGAAGCTGAAAGGAACAAGAGAGAGACCAACATGCTATTGGAGCGAATTGAGCAGAACACAATACATGCTCCCCGCAATGATATCAATGATGGCGTGTCACTCGATGATTTCATCAGACTGTGCCCACCCAAGTATCATCATTCGGTTGACCCACTCGACACGGATGACTGGCTGACTAGCATGTACCGCAAGATCCGGGCTGCCAATGTGTCCGAGGCCAACAAGGTGACCTTTGCAACTTACTTTCTGGAAGGACCCGCCAATCTGTGGTGGGAAAAATTTGAAACCATGCGCCCCGCAGGCCCCACACCAACTTGGATAGAATTCAGTGCCGCATTTTGTACCCATCACATCCCGGAAGGGCTGATGGATCGTAAGAGAGAGGAATTCTATGCCTTCACCCAGGGCAGACTGCCAGTGGATGCCTATAGTCGTGAGTTTGGAAACCTTGCTCGCTATGATCCTGAGGAAGTTTCTATTGATGCCAAGAAGCAGGCTAGGTTCTGCAAGGGACTTAATCCTGAGCTCCGTCGAGACCTACGCCTGCATGAGTGCACCACTTTCCAGGCTCTCGTCAATAAGGCTATCAATGCCGAGACTGGATAGACTGATTATGTGGCCACGAGAAAGCACAACCGTGACTTCAACCCCACATCTGGCTCGGGCCCCAATAAACGCCGGGTCCGGGTGCCCAACGCAGCCCTGCCGCCAAGATACAATGCGAGGCCATCCTTCTAGGCGCCTCGCCTAGCTCAACCCAATCCTCCAGTCAGGCCATTTGGAGGACTGCCTGCAAATGTTGCACCCCGTGACACCGTGGTTTGCTATAAATGTGGAGAACCGGGACACTACCCTTGTGAGTGTCCCCAGAATAATGCTAAGGCCGCTGGACGTGGAAAACCAGGAAAAGCCTTTTATGTGAAGCCAGCTCCTGCTCGTGGACGAGTGAACTATGTGTCTGCTGAGGAAGCCCTTGAGGATCCTGATGTTATCCTAGGTACGCTCCTTGTTAATAGTCATCCAACTTCTATTCTATTTGATACTGGGGCATCCCATTCTTTCATCTCAGAAAGTTATGCACAGTTGCATAACTTGTCTTTTTGTGTTATGCCTACTCCTTTAGTAGTTCAAACTCCTGGTTCAAAATGGCAAACTTCTAGAGTGAGCCATGATGATGAGATTGTGGTGGATAGGATAGTCTTCCTAGCATCTTTGATAGCCCTCAAGTCTTCGGACATCAATATCATTCTAGGCATGGATTGGATGATAGCCCACTATGCTAAGATGATACTCACACTAGGAATGTTCAACTTACACATCCATCGGGCGAGATAGTTAATGTCTCCACTCAAACAACCAAGCGCCAACTCTAGTCCCTCAATGCTAGCCCCCTTACAGAGTTAGAAGATATTTCGGTAGCCCGTGACTTTCCGGATGTCTTTCCAGAAGAACTACCAGAAATTCCTCCTATCAGAGATGTTGAGTTTGTGATAGAGCTCGTTCCAGGGACTGTCCCCAATAGCCAGAAGACCCTATAAGATGGCACCCTTAGAACTAGACGAACTTAAGATCCAACTCGATGAGGCTTTGAAGAAAGGTTTCATCCGTCCCAGCTCTTCTCCTTGAGCTTGTCCCGTTCTCTTCATCAAGAAGAAGGATGGATCGGATCGGATGGTTGTGGATTATCGGCCAGTGAATCTGGTCACCATAAAGAACAAGTATCCGCTCCCTAGGATCAACGATTTGTATGATCAACTCGCTGGATCCTCTGTCTTTTCCAAAATGGATTTGAGGTTGGGATACCATCAAATCAGAATTAGGAACGGGAACATTCCAAAAATGGCTTTTGTGACTCGTTATGGCCAATACGAGTACACCGTCATGTCCTTCGGTTTAACCAATGGCCCAGACACCTTCTCTCGTTTGATGAATTCGATCTTCATGGAGTATTTAGATAAATTCGTCGTGGTTTACCTCGATGATATACTCATCTACTCAAGGAACGAACAAGAACATGTTGAGAATCTAAGGCTGGTATTGATGAAACTTCGAGAGCACCGTCGGTATGCCAAATTCTCCAAGTGTGAATTTTGGTTGCCAGAAGTGACCTATCTGGGCCACGTGATATCTGGTAAAGGTATTGCTATCAATCCCTAGAGATTTCAGGCCGTCCTTGATTGGACTCAACCTGAATCGGTTAAGCAAGTTCGGAGTTTCCTTGGCTTAGCGAGCTATTGTCGCCACTTTGTCGAGAACTTCTCCAAGGTTGCGACACCTCTGACTGAACTCCTCAAGAAAGATAAAAAGTTCAATTGGACCCCACAATGCGAGCACAGTTTTCAGGAATTGAAAAGACGACTGACCTCTGCTCCCGCTCTGGTGCCACCAGACTTCTCTAAGGACTTTGTTATCTACTGCGACGCCTCGCGACAAGGATTAGGTTGCATTCTCATGCAAGATCATCATGTGATTGCTTACGCTTCTCAACAGTTGCGTACACATGAGGATAGTTATCCAACACATGATCTTGAGCTTGCAGCTATAGTCCATGCACTGAAAACATGGCGACATTACCTTCTGGGTAATCATTGCGAAATTTACACTGATCACCAAATTCTAAAATATACATTCACCCAGCCAGATTTGAATCTCAGGCAAACACGGTGGGTTGAGTTGATTATAGATTACGACTTAGGGATAACTTACACCTTGGGAAAGCCAATGTTATGGCTGATGCACTAAGTCATAAGTCTTATTGTAACAATCTGATGTTACAACAAGGTTAACCACTTCTCCATGAGGAATTTCGGAAGTTGAACCTTCACCTTGTTCCTCAAGGATTCCTATCCAACTTGGTGGCGAAACCTACACTTACGGATCAAGTTATAGAAGCCCAGAAGCATGATGTCGGGATATCTCAGATCAAGAAAACATTAAGAAGGGTAATCTTAGATGCTTCTCGGAAGATGATCGGGGTGTTGTCTTCTTTGAGAACCGTTTGGTGATCCCGAAGAAGCAACATCTACGACAGTTGATCCTTAAGTAGGCTCATGATTCTCCTGTCTCAATTCATCCGGGTAGTACCAAGATGTATCAGGACCTACGTCAGAGGTTCTGGTGGACTAGGATGAAGAGAGAAATTGCTCAGTTCGTTGCTAACTGCGATGTTTGTCATCACGTGAAAGCAGAACATCAAAGGCCTGCTGGCACCCTTCAACCTTTAGCTATTCCTGAATGGAAATGGGATAAAGTCGGTATGAATTTTATTACCGGATTTCCCAAGACTAAGAGAGGGAATAATGCTATGTTTGTGGTCATCGACCGTCTTTCCAAAGTGGCTCATTTTCTTCCTGTTCGGGAGAGTATAACTGCTAGCCACCTAGCGGAGTTGTATGTTTCTCGAATAGTTTCTCTTCACTGTGTTCCCTTGGAGATTAACTCAGACCGTGGAAGTATCTTTACTTCCCGATTTTGGGAAATTTTTCAAACCGCTATGGGTACTCATCTATCCTTTAGCACTGCTTTCCACCCTCAATCAAGTGGTCAAGTTGAGCGAGTCAATCAAATCCTCGAAGACATGCTCCGAGCTTGTGTTATATCTTTCGGTATGAACTGGGAGAAATGTCTTCCATTTGCCGAATTTGCTTATAACAATAGTTATCAATCAAGCTTGGGCAAAGCCCCTTTTGAAGTTCTCTATGGACGAAGGTGTCGAACACCTCTTAACTGGTCGGAAACCGGAGAGAGGCAACTCTTTGGCCCGGATATGATCCAGGATGCAGAGGAGCAAGTTCACATTATTCGTAAAAAGTTGAAAACAGCCCAATCTCGTCAAAAGAGCCAATATGATCGCCATCATAAGGCTATGATCTATGAAGTTGATGAGAAGGCTTACCTTCGGGTTACACCTCTGAAGGGTACCCATCGATTCAGTATCAAGGGCAAGTTGGCTCTTCGTTACATTGGACCTTTTCACATTCTTGCTAAACGACGAGAGGTTGCCTACCAATTGGAACTTCCGCCGCATCTTTCCAAGGTTCATGATGTCTTCCACGTCTCGCAACTCAGGCATTGCTTCTCAGACCCTGTCCGTGAAGTAGACCATGAAGCGCTTGATCTCCAAGATAACCTTACATATCGAGAATACCCTGTTCGTATTCTTGATCGAGATGAGCGTACCACTCGGCGTCGGAACATCAAGTTTCTCAAGGTTCAGTGGTCACACCATTCTGAAAAGGAGGCCACATGGGAAAGAGAAGATCGTCCTCGACTAGAGTACCCCATGCTCTTCCTGACGACATCAAAATCTCGGGACGAGATTCTTTTGAGTGGGGGTGAGTTGTCACATCCCTAGTTAGAAGTCATAGGAACAACCTATGTTTGCATCATGTTTCAATTTGGCATCAACTTGAAATGGGAAGTTGAAGAAACCCCAAGCTCACACTGAATCAAAACAATTCAATGTTGGTGAAAATTCAACAAATCCAAAATGCTATTTAAAAATGTTCCCTATGTCTGATAAATTTGGACATCATTATAACAGGGACCATTTTACATATTTGAACATCCAAAACAATTTAAAAATAAAGGTTAAAGCTCCTAAAAATGCCAAATAAAGCATTATCATTACTTTTGTTTTCAAAATATCCTGAAACTTTTTAGATAAGTTTGAAATATTCAAACTCCATTACAGAAAATACTTGGGATATTTTGCAAAGTCATTTTGTACCTGCAAAAGAATTAAACAAATGTCAGAAATTAGAAAAAGAAATGAAAAAAAGAAAAAAAAGGAGAAAGAAGCCCAGGCGAGGCCGGCCCACCTGGCCCAGGGAGGTCATCGTCCTCCTGGCGGCCAAGAGGACGGGAGTGTGGCCGGCGTGCACGCGCTGCCATGCCTCCACGCTGGTAGCTGCCTGCCCGCTTCCCCCTTGCCAGTGCGACGGGGATAAGCTCCCAGAGCCGTCCCCATCGCTCCCTCTCTCTCTCTCGCCCACCTCTCTTTCTCCCCTCCTCTGCTCCGCAATGGCCGAGCTGCTCGCCGCCGTAGCACGGCCGTTTTAGCTGCCCCCACGCACTTCTGAGCCCACCAAAGGCTCCGCCTAGATCCCCTCTTCCTTCTAGCCAAGCCATGCACCGCCAGGAGCTCCCTGTTGCTGCCATCACCGTCGTCTTCAACCTCCGGCCGCCGGCAAGCAAGTGAAGCTCGCCACAGCTCTAGACCCTCAACAAGCCGGTCTCGACGTCTCTGCAACTATCCTGAGCCCCTGGTCCTTTTCCCCCTTTTCCCCTTTCGAATGAGCCCTCTAGCACCGAGTTCCTCCGAGCCCGAAAGCTTCTCGCCGACGGTGAGGTCGTGGCCGCTGTTGAAGCAGCCAAGCTTGCGTCTGTGCATGTGGTCATTCTCAGGATGTCCCCAGGCAGCCCTAGGAGGCCTTAGGTGCCTCGTTTGAGCTCCGGCCCGACAGGCCCGTGCCCGCCTGAGCTCCGGCAGCCGGCAAGCTCGCTGCTGGCGTCGATTCCGACCATCTCAACTCCTGGGAGGTGTCGGGATGGACGCGCGCATGAGCATAGGTCCGTTTGGTGCCCTCCGCCATTCATTTGGTCGCCGGAGGAGGGATCCCGAGCCCCTCCACCGTCTCTAGAGCCACCAGCGGCTCAACGCCGGTGGGTCTTGCCGGAGTTGACCATGGGGGTTTGACCTCATGTCAAGTGGCAAGTGGGCCCGACCCTCTAATTAAGTTAGATTAAGAAAAATTAATTAATTAAGTTAATTAACCTAATTAGTCACTGACTAGTGGGCTTAGATCTGTTAATTAGTTAGGATTAGTTTTAATTATTTAGTTAAATGATTGAGCCACTGACATGTGGTCCCCACATGTCAGGTTTGACTCTGGCCTGGTGAGCCGACCAGCTGACGTCACTGTGACGTCAGGCTGATGTCATAATTCTATTTTCTAGTTTAAAAAGAATTCCAGAAATTATTTAAAACTTCAAAAATTAATATAAATTAATTTGTAAATGAGATGAAAATAATTTATATATGAAAATTTATCAGAAAAATCCAATGAATCCAATGGTGCTGTTATCATGCATGTTAGAGCAACCTATGTAGATGAACATGGACATTTACTAATAGGATAGTATATGGAATTTGAAATGAAGAACGATTTTGAACCTATATTCAAATTCATTTCAAATCAACATGAACACTAGTTGCATTATCTCATCCACACATGCTATCATGCCATGATCATGCATCATATTGTTGCACTTGCGTGTATTGATTGTTTCTTATCTGCATTGCGGTAGGCCCTGCTTTCGAGGATACCTCCGAGTATTCCAACGAAGGAGAGAACCTTCTCGCTACCTAGCAAGGCAAGCAACCCCATTGATCATTTCGATAACATCCCACTCTCTCACTCCTGCTCTTGTTTACTCCATTAGGATAAACGATCACATGTCAGTCATACACGGTAGATGAACCTATTCTTATGCATGACCTATCATTGTCACATCAAATAGCTAAACCTTGCAACCTAGCATACCTGGTAGATGCTTGTGCCATGATGTGCTTAGCTTACTTTGACTGCTATGCTTTCTATGCTTAGAGTTGTGTCAGGTCTGATTCATCTGGGTGATGAACTGAGTGAAACAATGTTGTTCTAATGTGATGACTTATGATGAACCCGATTTGGTAAAGGTAGCGATGAGAGGCTATGTAGGAGTACATAGCCGGTTGTCTCATTGGGACCGTTCTTAGGAACTGAGTTCCGCGTTTGTGATCCTAGACTAGTTACTACCACACATTGGGTTCCGGTAACTCGACCCCTCTCGACTTATCAGTCGCTTCGTCCTTGGTCTAGGAGTTGCAAGTAGTTTCTGGTGTTTATAGCATGCTGGAGGCCGTGCGTAGCGCTGACCCTAGGGGTGGGTTATGACACGGTATGCAGTGGCACGGTGTACCAAGGGTCACCCAAATGGTGGGCTTGGGAACCCTACGCACATCGTTTGGGGACATAGCGGAAACTTCGGCCGGACTTCCGTGCGGGTTTAGTCTCAAATAGGCGATAGCCTGGCCTAGAGGTCTTATGTGATTGACGCTCGTGGCTGACTCCCTCTTTAGGCATCCGCTTGAAGGTTGCCGAGGTGCATGGTTTTATGAGCACACCGCGATAAGTGGCGAGAGCATGTGTGAAGAAGTACATCCATGCAGGGTATGAAACTATTCGAATAGCCGCATCCTCGGATATGGACTACTTGGAGAACTATGTTGTTCATGGATAATCAAATGGATACTCATAAAAATATCAAGACAAGTGTAAGTATCGTGGATGGCACTCTTTCAGGAGAGGGAAGTGAATCCATGGTTTTGTATTTCTATGAAGTTGGTGGACTCGTGTGCGATATCTGAAATTGTAGCAAAGAGTTAAAATTTGAGTAGTGCAGGTTAGCCATGAGTCAAAGCTGGCATTGCTGCATAAACTCCACCACTTCCCTTGTTGATACATGAGCATGATTAGACTAGGTCTGATTTAAAGACTTGCTGAGTATGTTTGTACTCACGTTTGCTTAATGAATGTTGACAATGCCGAATAGCTGGTGTGCCAGCTACGACCTTATGCCATGTGGCGGGCTGTAGATAGTTAGGCCATGTGGCTTTTTACCCCTTTCATCTGTCTGTACTCAGATAGCTTAAGCTTCCGCTTGGTTTGTATGAACTTGTTTGTATGACTTGAGTGTCGGGTCATGTGACCCCTATCTGTAAGAACATATTATGCAAGGCTCGTCTGAGCCTCTTGAGAAAAAGTCATGTTGTTGTATGGTTATGTTGTGATGCCATGGTTGTATCTATGCATATCGGCCATGTCGTGCGTACGTGTGACGTGCAATGGTATGTATGGGATCCGACACCTAGTTGTGCGCCTTTAGTAGTACTCTTTACGAGAAACTGCCTCTTTGTGTTTCCACCGAGCCATGGTAGCTTGCTACTGCTCCGTACACATTGATTGACCGGCATGTATCCTTCTCTGCTGCTGTGTCTGTCCCTTCGGGGAAATGCCTCGCGGTGTAATGGAGTCCCTGTAGCCTCCTACGACTCGTCCACACACGCTTGAGGTCGACAACTGCATTGCTGGGTTACGTATGCATGTTTCCATATGGATGTGCCGCTTGGGTTCTATGACTAGTTATGTCGGCCTAGGTTCTTTGTCGTTTGATTGCCAGCGACATGTTCACATACGTGAGCCAAAAGACGCAAACGGTCCCGGCTAAGGTAAGGCTGCAGCCGTGGAGCTTACAATGCGTGAGGCCACAAAGTGATGTGATTTGTTACAGTCTAGATTCATATGACTTAGGATCGGGGTCCCGACAATAAGCCACCCCTCCCCTCTGGCACAAGGGTTCGCACCTCCTATAACACATACTATCCACACGACAAGGGCTCCCGAGCTCTGAGACGTAGGGATGTTACCTCCACGAGAGGGGCCTGAACTCATACATCTGTGCGTACACCCTCGACATAGCTAGGACTCTGGACTCTCCTTTCGTACCCCTATCTTCTAATGTTAGACTCGTTTCCACGACATCAGGCGCTTCTTTGCCGGGGAGAATTGTCTCTCAAACCTCTTCGCCTGGCGTGGGCGTCCATTTCGCAATGAACTCCGCCAATGCCCTGCTCTTAATTGCGTAAGTGCTCTCATACTTCAAGCGAAAACTTGACAACTCTAGCGCCCACTCATCTATCCTGCCAGTGGCTTCCGGGTTCCTCAATATACGCTGCAGTAGAAAGCGAGTGACAACTGTGATCTCGTGGCCTTGGAAGTAGTGGCGCGGTTTCCTCGAGGGCATGATAAGATCAGCTTTTGCATTCCAAAGTACCTTCACCTAGCCCCTTGTAACAAGGAGCTGACAAATTATACTGGTCACTGCACCACTTTATTCTTTGCCACTTCCTTGAAACTGCCTTCGTGTGCTTGATTAGGTTCCCCTTGGTTTGTATCAGGTCCTGCCGCAAATGTTTCAGTTCCACCCAAGTGAAATCAGTCGCAGTGGTTGCATCTTCACCCACTCCTCGCTACGCCACTAGCGCTTCACTAACCACTTGAGTCGTTGCCACCAAGTATAGTAGCAACAGTTCTTACGGTTTAGGCGCGACCAAGGTGGGAGCGGAGGAAAGGTAAGCTTTCAGATCTTGCAATGCTGCTTCTGCTTCCAGGGTCCACTTCATCGGGCCGGCCGTTGTCAGAATCTTGAAAAATGGCAGGGCGTGTTCATCTGATTTGGAGATGAACCTACTCAACGCGGCAATGCATCCGGCCAAGCGTCTTACGACATTGACGAACTTGGGCGCTTGTATCTACTCGATTGCTTTGATCTTGTCGAAATTGGCTTCTATTCCCCACTGAGATATAAAGAACCCAAGCAGCTTGCCGGATGGGACACCAAACACACACTTCTCAGGGTTGAGCTTCAAACTGATCATGCACAAGTTCATAAAAGTTTCATCCAAGTCTTGTATGAGAGTTGCTTCATCTCGCTTCATCTATGGTTTTGACTACTATGTCATCCATGTAAGATTCCATGATTCTGTGCAACTGAGGTTCAAATCCAATCTACACGACCCTTGCAAAGGTAGAACTAGCATTCTTTAACCCAAAGGGCATACGTACAAAGCAGTACGTGCCACACAGAGTTATGCACGCGTTATTTTCCACATCTTCGTTGGCCATGAATATCTGGTGGTATCTGGAGTATCTGTCCAAGAAGGAAAGCAAGTCATGCTCGGAAGTGGAGTCAACAATCTGATCGATGCGCGACAAGGGAAAAGGTTCCGTCGGGAATGCTTTGTTCAAGTCAGTGAAATCAATGCAAAGCCTCCATTTCCCATTCGCCTTGCGCACCACTATTGGGTTGGATAACCCAGTTGGTTGCAACAATCCTCTCACCAAACCAGCTGATTCGAGCTTCTTGATCTCCTCGATGATGAACTGCTGCCGCTCCAAGGATTGCTTTCTAACTTTTTTGCTAGACGGTCCTGGCATGAGGGCAAATAATAAGGTGGTGCTCAATTACCTCCCTGGGAACACCAGGGATGTCAGATGGTTGCCAACCAAACACATCGATATTCACCTACAGGAAGGCAGTGAGCGTGCTTCCCTATTTGTCATTAAGGGCGGCACTGATGGTAAACGTACCATCAACACCATCCTGCCCCATCGGGACCTTCGTTGTCGTAGGATAGGTGACCTTGGATCTTTTGCTAGTGGAACTCTCTGGCAGGTCATCGACGGGTGAAGCTCACTCCGAAGAGGCACGCTTCCCGAAGTCCTTGCCACCATCCCTGCTAGACTTCTTCCCTTTCTTAGATTCCTTGGCGGGAGCTGGGATTTCCACGACCTTAGCTGCTACCGCGTCTTGATACATCGTGTCCACACATGTAACTGCATCCTTCTTACCAGATGTAATGGAGATGATTCCCATGGGCACTGGCATCTTCAAATGTTGTAAGCATAGTGGGGTGCTGCCATGAATTTTACTAGAGCTGGGTGACCATGAATTCCATTTTAAGGCAGAGGGAGTTCGACCACATCAAACACCACCTTCTCAGTCCGGTAGTTCAACTCCCCGCCAAACTTCACAGGCAAAGTGATCTTTCCCTTGGGTCGGCTCCTGCCGAGGTTGATTCCTTGGAACATACCCATAGCTTTGAGCTCTTCGTTAGGGATCTGCAACTTTTCAACCACTTTAGGGGATATTAAGTTCGACCCTGCCCCACCATCAACTGACATCTTGGTTACTTTGAGGTTGTGGATTGTTGGGGAGACCAACAACGGCAAACATCCGACCTTAGTGGCGCGGTCAGGATGATCCGCTTCGTCAAAGATAATAGGCATGCGAGACTATCTGAGCAGCCTTCTGGACTCTGTAGCTGGCTCCATGGCATTGATCTCACGCGCCCACTACTTGAGGTGGCGATGAGAGGAATGCAAGGATGCACCCTCGTCAACACACATGGCTTCAGTTCCCTTCTAGAATTCTTAATCACTGGACTCTTCTTCATCATCCTCATCGTCACTCATATCAACACCTTCTTTCTTCTCACGACCTTTAGCAGGTTTTTCCTTCTGCTGCGGGTCCTTGCCGCGGCAGCCCCCTCTACCACCATGACCCTTCCCGGTAACACCATCTTGGCCTCTCTCCTTGTCATGCTTCTCGTATTAGCCTTCTGCTTCTCAGCAATCTGCTCAACTTGGCGGCATTCTTGGATATCATGACCTTTGATGCGTTGGATTTTGTAGTTTGGCCCGTCAGACTTTCCAGTTTTCTCTGCCGCCGCTGCCTCCCAATAATCAGCGCAAGCAACAACTCCCTTGATGGGGGCCTCGTCCTTGGCCTTCTTGTTGGCACTGAGATCACCAGAGCTCTCAACGGCCAACACTGCCTTTCCCTTACGCTTTTTATTGTGCCTTCATCTTTTCCCCTTTGGGCCAGGGCATCATCATCGTCATCTGAGTCGACTTTGACGCTAGCCTCCTCTCCGAGGAGTCCCCTTCCTTCCTCGGCACAAGCACGCTTGTCCGCCAATGTGTACAACTCATTGACGGTCTTGGGGAGTCTAACATTCATCTTGTCCCGCATCCTCCCGTTGTGCATGTTCGAATGGAACACGACAATCACGTCTGCAGGGTGTATATCTAGAATATTGCAGTGTACTCCACTGAATCTCTGGATGTACTTCCGCAAGGTTTCTTCCTCCTTCTATGGAAGAACTTGTAGGTCGCTAGGCTGTCCTGGCTCCTGGTGGCCACCTATGAAGGCGCCGACAAACTCGTTGCACAAGTCAGCCCATGATGAAATAGAGTTCTTCGGTAGGTGCATCAACCATAATCTCACATTCGGCTTGAGCGCAACAGGGAAATAGTTGGCAAGCACCTTCTCATCTCTTCTCTCGACAGCTTGAACGGCTATCATATAGGTGCCCAGGAATTCCATCGGGTTTAGCTTTTCGTCATATTTCTCTGTCAGTTCAGGCTTGAAAGCTCGGGCCGATGGCCGGCGGACCTGTCGCAACTTGTGAGTGAAGGCAAGGCACCCAACCTCATATGGAAGGTACCCGCCAGCACTGGGTGTAGGGTTGCCAGCATATGGGCCATTGCGACTGTCGGATTGGTGGTGTGCTTCCCGACGGCGCTCTAAGGTGACACGCGCGTCTTCCCTCTGTTGGTCTTCCAGGAAACACCGCTGGTCCCGACGATCGTGCGGGCCGTATGAGGCCATAGATGCTTCCTCAGGCTCGTCACCATGTGGTCGTTGTGGCTACCTCTGGGCCTGTTGTCACGGAGGGAATTGCATCGTTGGCATGGCCCCCATCGACACAACCGTTAGCCTAGGCTGCTGTCACCGTCTGTGGGCATCGCTACGACTCTGCATGCTATGATTTGCTTGCTTTGATGAAGCCGATCAAACTCTGGATGGTGGCTCTCCACTCGTCCATCTTTTCAGCCGTTGGTGGAAAATTTAACAGCCGCTGGGCCCGCGCCATCGCTTCCGCTGCCGTGGCCAGCATGGCTAAAGAGGCAGACCGCAATGTCGCTCGACTCTTGGTGGAACCAAGAGGGGCTTTGCCGCATTCTTGTGGGCATGCACCGATTGCTGGGGCGGTCTGATATTGAGGAAGTCAAACTTGTGGGTCTACGGTCCCGTTCGCCACTCCATCTTGTTCTAGGCAAGGCGCGCACCCAGCAGTCGCGCATGTGAAAGGCGTAGGTAGAAGATCATGGCTTGCCCCAGATTTGGTGCTGCTATTGCGGTCGTGGGCACGAGTGCGGCGAGGAGGTGGAGACTGAACGTTTCCTCCACCCGCAGCACTAAGGCCGAGCTCGCCAAGATGTTGCTCCACTTCGGCGTTCCCCACTCCAGCTTCGGCCGACAGGGACACGATAATGGCACCGCATGCGCCAGTCGTGTCGCCCACGACACCCAGCTCACTCGTCGCCGTCCGGGTGCCAACGGTGTCCGCAACTGTGTGCGAGGGGGCCTTCAAAGTGGAGGGATGCGCGGTCATGCCAGGCTTATTCTTGGGAGCCATAGAGGAAGAAGACGACGATGAAGATTGACACACTTCTCACGATCTCAGGTTCACGCAAATGACACTTCCCCTACCTGGCGTGCCAAAGATGTCGGGGTTCGATGCACACGATCACCTATGGGGCCGCATGCCCCTTTGTGGTGAGGCCACATGACGACGAGACGCTGGTGTTTTACCTAGGTTCAGGCTGCTGAGAAGCGTAAAACCCTAATCCTGCTTTGGTGGATTGGTCAGGGGAACACGAAGCACACGCAGTGCTCAAACCCAGCAAGGTTGCCTTCGGGAGAGCTGCTACGCGAGTACAGGTGTCCAAAGGTCCGAATCTTTAGCTAGGTTGCCTTGGGCCTCCTTTTATAGCTCAAGGGGCAACCATAGTGGCAAAACAGACATTATCTAGTGATTTGATAGCCAACAGTGTTGTCATACCTAACTCTGACACTTAGGACAAAATATCATAAATGCTAGCCTAGGTGGCATGCGGGGACGCATTCCTGACACGCTTTTACCACGACTTTAGCTAACTATTGCTCAATATCTTGACACGCCACTAGACAGGTGTCAAACGGGCATAATCTATCTCCCAGTGAGTCGCCACGTGCTTAGTGAGAGCCACTTAGCCACCTGAGGGCTCGACACCGCATCAACAAATGACTGGCGTTGCGATGCAGTGGAGCGGTGGCCAATCGGCTCGCTCCTGGCAGGGAATGCTTGTCGGGTCTTCCTAAAGATGTGTGCGCCTTGGTCCCCGACAGGCACCGGGGACGTGACTGGCATGATTCGGGCCCATTATGGGCCATAGCATCGACCTTGCCGGCGTTGCTTAGCCAGCATAGGCTGCTTCTGTTGGAGTCTTGGTATTGAATGTTGGTTTTGTCTTCTTGATGAGCTCCTTGATCTCAAGTAGATTGGCTTCTTTGGTTTCAGCTGGTTTTGGCTGTACTTATGTACGTTGATGGGTTTTACTACTGCCTGTGCATAAGTCAGGGGCACTGGGTACCCCAGTCCTAGTGCACCGACACCAAGGTACATTATGTCAAATGCTGTCAGCCACATAGTTTGATATGGTCCAGCATTCATTTATCCAAACTGCTTGGCAGAACTAGTATGCCCTTTTTCCTTGGTTCCTATGGTTTTACCGATTACTACCACACTTAAAATGAAATGTACACAAGCCTGCATAAACCACATTTTCTCATATCCGTGAAAATTGTCAGAGATTTATAGAGTGCCAACTCATATAGTTTATCATAAGGAAATCACAACACATTAATTTTATTGATTCATGAACTCATTAAAATCTCTGAGACTTCTGTTACATAATTCAACTCCATAACCTCACAAGAGTGCTTCATGTTACACTTATTTCCAATATCAAATTTCAACTACAACATCATAGCTTTCTTCTTATCTGGACATTTGTTAGCACAATGTCTTGCTTCCTTGCAATGAAAGCAAATGACATCCAATAAGTTTCTGGGTTTCTTGGCGATGGTGTTTTCTCCTTGGGTTCTTGATTCCTTTCTCGGGCACATATTGGCATAGCGACCTGAATCCTTACAATTGAAACATCTGATATAACTCAAGCCTTCTGTACAGGGACTTGTCTCTTCCTGATACACTTTCTCTTCTTCTTCCAGGACTCATGTGTATAGATCATAGATTCTATTTCATGAGGAACATACTCAAACTCCAATGTCTAGAATTCTTCCAGATATTCCTTCTAACAATTCTGGGAGATATGTCCTTCTCCACATGAGTAACATGACTTGGGGTAGTTCTCCATTGAGGTATCTCCAAATGGTACATGCTCTGTCATCTTTGGTACTTGCATACATATCACATGTTCCTCTAAATTTTCCCTAAGGGTCTCCATTTGTTGTTTGATAACCTGTTGCACCTTGGGGTAAATGTGGCACTGAGGTAGGTAATGAGTAGTTCCTTCATACAATAAACATGTCACCTGCCCAGTCGGGCATTCCTCAGCTGGGTGATTTCTTTCACAATGAGGGCATCCATCCTTGTGTCTTCATGGGTGTGTCCTATTCTCCATAGATCTTGCATGCACAAGGCTTCTTCATCAGGTTAACACAATGCTTCTGAATGATATGAAACCTTAATAGAGTCTTCTTGAATTCTTCCCTAGTTTTTGCTCCATCACATCCTTCTATCGCTTGATGCATTTTCCACCAGGTTGAAGCACTTTGTGTAAAGTACTGAAGAGCGTATTGAACCTCATTCTTCCTTGCAATCAAGTTGCTCCTGAAGTGGTTCTCTATGTTCTGAATCCATACTTCTGCCTCCAACTGGGTCATCAGTCTAGAGAATACAAGTCCAACATCATTCACCATCTATTGGGTCCATGGTTTCTTGGGATGAGATGAGTAAGAGAGAGATATAGAGATGGATACATAATAAACAAACATCTCAACGGCACAAAAGCAAAGAATCCAAAAACTCAATCCAGACATTCAAAGATCAAGCAATCCTATAGTACCGCCACCCACATAAGGTTGGTATGGCCGATCACTTGAACCGCAAGAGCGTTCATCTTTATTTATCTCATGGTGGGGTTACTACCAAGCTAGCTTATTCCATGTCTTCATCGTCGGTGAACATCTTCTGGTCACACTAAATCTTCTCAAGTTCTTTCGCCACATTATCCCTGTTGACTCAGAGTTTCTCATGTCATCCTTGTACTTCTAGGAGTTGGTTCTTGAGTTTCTAGATTTAAACATCATGGTCATGTGCCAAGGATGTCTATTCTTCAATTCTTGACGAAGCTTCTAAATCTCGGGATCATGTTTCTTTAGATTGGCTACCTTTAGCTTCTCAGTCTTGAGGTCCTCACGAAGTGATTCTTTGTCAAATAAGGCTGCTATAAGGTCCATTTGAAGTTTCTTGATGTAATGCTCCAGCTCTTGATTATACACCAGCACAGGTGAAAACTTCATCTTCTGTTCATCTGTCAGGATGATGTGTGCTCCATCGGCCTTCTTCCATCCAAGCCATCCAAAGTTGTGGGTGCCTAACCCAACACGATGACAATAACTTAAGCGTGTGATAGCATCATGGATGGCAATGTTCATGCCCATATCATAGTCATAGCTTAATGTGCCATAGTTATGTCTTTAGTCTTAGGGTCTTCTTTACGACCAAAAACTTGAGTCATGACGCCCCATAATCCATACTTCCTCTTACTCACCTTGATCTCAGGTATCAACAACTTCATCATCTATACTAGCTCCATGAGGAATGGGCCTCCGAGAACATCCTCGTAGTGCTCTCTTTCGTTAAAAATGTAGCTCTCCATCTATAGTTTGAAATAAGGAAGGTTCAGTAAAGAATCAAGAAGTAGTGAAAAAAGTTGTTCCTATCAAGGTGTTCTTATATCTAAGCCATTTTATAGGGCCACGTTCTACAGTCAACATGTGCTTTGATACCATTTCTTTAGCGACCCTATGTGTCTGTGCCATCCCTGGATCCGTATACTGGCACACAAAAATACATCAATGTATATATCAAAGTGCAATCACATGTAAATAACATAAAACTTATATATATACCACATAAATCTCAGTGGAAACAATCACTCAGGAGTGGAGTCCCAATAAACGCCAATAGCAGGCTAAGTGTAGACCGTAACCCCAAATCATACTCTTACTTGTCATAGGACTATACATGTAACATGATACGTTGCAACCATGTAGGTTCGTATATTGAATGTACCGGCAAGATCACAATAAAAGAAACAGATGATGAGACTATTCTATATGCCACAAGGCTTTGTGGCTCTAGGTCTGAGTTTTTGCATAAAAGCTGGTTTTATTTCTTTTTCCTATAGTAAAGGAATATCAGGAGTTTTCACTATAGAGTTACCTGTTATGACATGGTTCTGCAAACCGATATCTCATAGCCCAAAAATCATCATAAGTTGCCCACAATTATTCAACTGCCAATGTTGAGAGTTCAGAGATAGATCCAAGTCCAGAGACTGAAATTGTCTGTAACCGAGGACACAACTAATCGATTAGGTTTTAAATCTGCATAGTGTTGTGTACTTTACCCACAAGATTCGTTCCATCCTTGTAAGTCCTCACACTACTAGTTTTTTGAGACAGGACGAACGAAACATGGTCTTCCAAAAAGTTCCTCTGACCACAGTCTGGCCCATCCACCCCTACCCTAGTTCTACATCTGCTAGCACTATCCTGGCCAGAGTCACAACTAAGGTTAACCAAGCGAGAGCCCATGATGACTTGTGGCTACACAAGTAAGCTTCGGGTCATGAAGTATTCTTTTGTCTCTTTGAGTTTGGGTGGAGCTTTCTGCATAAGTATTGGCCTACTCCAGCTCACAATGCATCCACTGGGTTCTGTAGGGTGCCACACAACCATTCTCCACCCAGCAGTGTGTATTGAAACTTGTCTAGAGTCTTGCAGTCTTGAGGTCTTGAAGATGTAGGCCTTGTAGATACCATCATGAAGTCTTGGACGTGGAGTCCTCCTTCTCACATCACACATGAACACACATATCAACCCCGTGTAATTTAGTGTAGCATAAAAATATACAACTTTCCCGGGATTTGGTAACAAGGAGTGGGTTCCTACCTCATGCATTCTACTCAACTACAAGAATTCAATATCCCTACTTTAGAGATTTCATGGTTGTTGTCACTAAATGCAATAAAACATAGGTATGAAATAAATGGTCAAAGTGAACTTGCCTTGTACAGTTGATGAAGGTAATATGCTCTCAGAGAAATAACTTGATAGAACTATTCTTCACTCTCTGATGAAAATCCATAAAATCAAACATTGCACTCATATAAGCAAAGACTTCTAGCAATCAATACTATCAAATCAACACAAATACTAAACTCAACAGGGTTGTAATGAAGGAAATACTTAAGACAAAAGTTAAAACAACACAACTTTATCAAAGCAACTAAGAATAGTTTTCCCTACAAACAACCTATTTTCAATAGCAACAAAACAAAAACAACATAAAATATAACAAAAGTATTTTAGTAAATCTTTTATTAGCAAAAGGATTACTTTTGAACAACAACTAAGAACTATGAAAACAACACACTAAACAACATAAGTTTCTAACTGATAAACTTAACAACAACAAAACACTAAAATACTAAAAATAACAGAAACCAAAGTAAAGCGATTGAATTAACAGAAAGTATTTCTCATAAAACTTCATTAACAAAAAGAACTAATTAGAAAGCTTGTATTAAACTCTTCTTATGACCTAAACAATGTTAACCTTGAATTAAACCATTTTTTTCAACTTTAGTACAAATTGTTTCTGATCTAAACTAAAGTTAACAGAAACAATAAAACTCATAAAAAATTATGAAAAATATTTTCAAACAGGAAATTAATTTAGGAATGGTATACATTTGCAAGTTATTATCGAACTAGAATTGATTCCATAACAATAAATAAAATAAAAATAATTTTGTTGAAATACTAATGTTAACTAATAGAAAACAAAACAAAACTTGTAAACAAATACAAAATAAACCTAATGAAACCAATTAAATTAAAAAAATAATAATAAACCTAATAAGAACTAAAACAGATTCTGTTTTGCTTAAAACCTTCATTTAAAACATTCTAAAAATTCCCAAATTATACGTACTAATAAATAAAGTCACAAGTGACAAGTAGGAAAAGGAATAAACTAAAAAATCTAAATATTCTAGGAGATAAAGCAAAAACAAAACAAGAACCATTCTCTTTTAAATCTAAAAACAGAAAAATATAATATAATATAACGGACACCGGGGCTACGTTGTAGTTTCCGAGTGGCTGGGGGTGTGCGCTGCAGCTGCCAAATGAGCGAACGATCTCTAAATACAAGAAAACAGGTCGACAAATAAAATAAAACACGCGATCTAATATTGCGCGTTGGATCTAGATCCTATGGTGGTGGCGTTCTCTGGTGACTTACACAGAAGAGTGGGAGCTCCGGCGATGTCTCCGGCGAGGTAGGGACACCAGGTAAAACGAAGATGCTTCGGCATCGGTCTAGGGCGGCGGTGGAGCTCGGTGGCGTTGGAGGCGAGGGGATCGAGCTCGGGAGGGTTTGGGTGGTGGCCGAACTCCGGCGATGTGGGGAGGGGCAATGGCAGGGCATGGGACGGTTTTTTTAGGGGCGGAACGGGTGTAGAAGAGCGGGGCTTTATAACCAGAGCCTCGGGGTGCTCGCAGGGAAGGAGATCGGCAGATCCGATCGGATCCGGTGCGGTTGCCGGCAAAGGAAAGAGGGGTTGAGGGAAGGGAGGAGGTGACCGACGTGGGATTCAGTCGGGTTGGGTAGGGTCGGCTGGTAGAGAGAGAGAAAAGAGGCGCAGGTGTGATCGGTGGCCCATTCGTGGGAAATTCGGCTCTGTTAAAAGAGATTGGGCCACATCTCCTTATCGGGGCTGCCCAACTTTCCTGAAAAAGGATTTGTTCTTTTTATTAAAAACAGGAAACTAAATATAAAAAATACAACTCCAGATATAGGAGTATTATATATATATATATCAAAATTTATAGAAAAACAATCCCTACAAGATGGACATCTTTTCATAGTCAAATAAAATTCTCAAAAAATCACATAATTCAAGTAGTGCTACTGTTGCAAATCAAATGCCAAGAAAACATTTTAAACATAATAAAATGATTTCAAGTTCATTTTTCTCCATTTTTTCATTGAAGGGAACCATTTTACCCTATTTTCCACATATTTTATTTCTAAAAAAATAAATTTGAAAACAAATCACAAAATGGCTTTGAATTTGAAATTCAAATCTCTTCCAATTGTTTTTTTGTTTTTTCGAAATATATTTCAATTCACATGTGAAATCTTGAAGTTTCATATTCCTTCTCTCATTATGAATAACTTCCACAGGTTCTGTAAATTTGAAAATTTAAATAACGTCAAATGGATACCTTAGGTTTCATAAAATTTTGAAAGGGCTTTCCAAAAATCATTTCTTTGAAACTTCCAACTCTCTTTCTTTTGATTTGAAGAATTCATCTTATCTCCTCTCTAGAAACTCCTTGAGTTGCATAAAGTTTCTGAAATTTAAATGTTTCCAAAATGAAAACTCAATTCATTTCAAATCCCTTTTCAAATACAAAGTGGAAGAAGTCATTTCATCTTCTCTTTAGGGTTTGTATTTTAATTTAAGGATTAAATACAAAGAGAAAGTTTTGGGAAAGTCCTGTTATTCCCTCTCATTCAGAAGTTTCAAGAAGTTTCAAATTTCGCTCAATTCCAAACAATCATTCAAACAATCAATCTTTCAATTAATTCATATAACATTCCAAAGTTTGGCATGTTACATAAATGCTAGACATAAATGAATAATGTTCACAAAACTTAGCTATGCGAGTTTTGGAGCGAGTGATTCTTCCGCTTCTTATTTCACCAAGAATTTGCTCTACGAGGTGATCTTTGTCCACTCTTGCTCGCACTTGTGGTAGATTTTGCTTTTTGGATGGTGGAGCTTCCTCCTCATCTTGTTTTTCATTGTTGTTCAAGATGTCGTTCCCTTACTGTTGGTTATGAATCCAGTATATTGGTACATCTCTATCGTATCCATAATTTTTTATTTCTTCATGCCAATATTCTACAACTTTCATATACTTTTGGCAAAATTTTATATTATTTTTGGGACTAACTTACTTACCCAGTGCCCAGTGTGAATTCCTTTTTTGTGTGTTTTTTGTTTGGTAGAAATTCAATATCAAACGAAGTCCAAACGCGATAAAAATTTACCGAGTGTTTTTGGACTATATGTAAATTTTGAGAATCGGAATCAACGCAAGACGCCGCCCGAGGGCCCCAAAAGCCAACAGGGTGCGCCCCCAGGGGGCACCCTGATAGCCCATGGCTAGCCCTTAGGTTGGTTGGGGCTCTCCTTACGCCACAGGAAAGATATTATTGCGATAAAAATACCCTCAAAATTTTAGCCCGATCAGAGTTACGGATCTCCGGATATTTAAGAAACGGCGAAGGGGGTCCGAAAACAGTCGATAAAATAGAAGAGAGATACAAAGACAAATCCAATAACGGACGGGATCCTACCCTCTGGGAGCCATGGCGGCCATGGAACATAGGGTAAACTCTCCTCCCACCTAGGGGGAGGTCAAGGATGAAGAATAAGGAGGGAGGCTCTCTCCCCCTCTCTCCTAGTGGCGCCGGAGCGCCGTCGGGCATCCATCATCATGGGGATCTACACCCACAACTTTGCCGCCGTCACCACCAACTCTCTCCCCGTCTATGCAGCGGTGTAAAACCTCTCTTCCCCACTATAATATCTACTTGAAGATGGTGCGTAATGCTATATATTATTATCCAATGATGTGTGGCTATCCTATGATGTTTGACTAGATGTTTTTGTCCTACAGGTTAATTCTGGTATGATGTTATTGATATAAGTTGTGTGTTGATATGTTGTTGTCCTAAAGTGTCTTCCGTAGGCGCATAGGTGAGGGAATCCTACTGGGGGTTTGGAATATGTTCATGATTCGCTTATAGTGGGTTGGTGAGTGACGGAAACACAAACCCGAGTAAGGGGATTGTTTACGTACGGGAGTAAAGGGGACTTGATGTTTAATGCTATGGTTGGGTTTTACCTAATGATCTTTAGTAGTTGCAGATGCTTGCTAGAGGTCACATCATAAATGCACATGATCCAAGTATAGAAAGTGTGTTAGCGTATGCCTCTCCTACATTGCATATGATAAGTATCTATCATGTTATACTCAATTGCCTATGGACAATCTTTCTCTTGCATGACACAAAAATCATTCTACTAAACTATTTACTTTTATTGTTCTTTTGTTAAAATAGCACCTAACTTTTATTTCCATGGTTTTTTTATTATCTTGCAAAACTATCTTTACACCTACAAAGTACTTCTAGTTTTATACCTGCAAAGTAGTTTCATACTTGTTCTAGGTAAAGTAAGTGTTAGCGTGGGTAGAGTTTTATCGGTGCTCGATAGAACTTGAGAGAGTATTAATTCTACCATTACCTCCTCATTGGGTTTGACACTCTTACTTATCTAAAAAGGTTACAAATGATCCCCTACACTTGTGGGTTATCAATACTTTTCTGGTGCCGTTGTCGGGGAGCAATAACATATTGGTTGATATTCTCGTGTGTGCTTGTTTGCTTTATCAGTAAGTAAATTTTATTTTCTATTATTACTTGTTTTATTTTATGTTATTAGTTGTTTTATATCTTTAGTTATGGATATGAAACACGGAACACCAAAAAATTAGATGTACTTGCTAACCAAGTGGTTAAGGAACCACCAAAAATGTATCGTACTATCCAAGCTTATTACTTGGATCATCTTCGATCCCTTTGTGCTCATGCAAAAACCCCAACTAGCTTAGTTGATTGAAAAACAATAAATGATCAAGCTCGTTATGTGCGACACCGCTTATCTCAAGAAGGGAAACTCTTGTGGTATCAAATTAATAGTGTGTATTGCTATGCCTTGAATTTATGTGAATTACATGATTTTACTTGTTCTTCTGAAGAAGCTAAAAAACACATTACTACCCATGTGTGTTTAATGATAGTGAAATACTATCTTATTATGCCAAGAAGGCCTATTTTTATTATGATTTTGAACAAATTGAAGAATATGTTGCTTTTAAGGGTGCGTATGAAATTCCTTCTTTGATTGAAAAGTGTGATGCTACTTTTTACCAATCTAAATTTTTATATATACTAAAATATTGCTATGAAAACTATGCTTCTAATGCTTATGTTAAGGAATTTATTGAAACAATGACCGCTGCCTTGGAAGAGACTAAAATTCTGTAGGAAGCTATGGAAGAAGAAAGTGCTGAAACTGTGAGCTCATTAGATGAAGAAGATGAGGAGGAGAGCGTAGAACAAAAGGAGGAAGAGCGTATTTTCTACCTATGCCCACCTTCTAATGATAATAACTCTTCAACTCATACATTGTTTAATTTCACTTCGCACATACCGAAGGATGAACGCTATGATGATTGCTATGATCCCTTGGATTCTTTGGAAATATCCCTTTTTGATGAACTTGATGCTTGCTATGCTTGTGACCATGATGCCAATATGAATTATGCTTATGGATATGAACTTTCTATATATCCTTATGTTAAGAATGAAATTGTTGCTATTGCACCCACACACGATAATCCTATTATCTTTTTGAATTCTCCCAACTACACTATATCGAAGAAATTTGCACTTATTAAGGATTATATTGGTGGGTTGCTTCTTACTATCACACATGATTAGTTTAATGAATATAGTATGCTTGTTATTGATGCTACTACTTTCAATTATTATGAGAGTGGAACCAAATCTTCACCTCTCTATGTTTCCAATACTATAAAATTGCAAAAAACTACTTATGCTATGTATTGGCCTTTACTTGATGTGCATGAATTGTTCTTGTATGACATGCCAATGCATAGGAAAAGAGTTAGACTTCATTGTTACATGATATATATCACTTGGTGGTCCCTTCCAAATTTCAAATCATTGTTAATTAAAATTGGCTTTGATATACCTTGGGATCAGGGTGGATCAATTAATTGAGCAATATATGCCTAGCTTAATGGCTTTAAAGAAAGCGTTGCCAGGGAGACAACCTAGAAGTTTTAGTGAGCCCTTTTTTGTTTGATTTTAAATAATTAAAAACAAAAACTAAAGTGGGGAACTTAAAACGTTTTTAAAAAGAAAAGTGAAAGTGAGAAAGACGAGCACCGTTGAAGTGGAGGCTAGCCTTTAACTTGCTCATGCCCATGGAAACTTTGTGAACCTTGATTTTAGAAACTTTTCAACAAAAATAATTATCCCCTTGTATAAATCCATTATATTATTAAAATAATTTGCCACGAATTACCTTTAGAATGTTTAAATTGCTTGTTTGATATGTGCTGTGCAAAAATAGAAACTGTGGCTATAGTGTTTGATTTTTCATATTTTACTACAACGTCAAAAGCTTTTGAAATGTTTACAAAATACTATTATACTAATTCTCTACCATGTCCTAATTTTTCAGAATTGTTTGAGTTACAAAAGTATGGTATCCATCTGCATCTTTAGAGACTGTCCTATTTTTCACAGATTGCTATTATAGTTTCATTGCGTGCTTATGTTTGAATTCTTGTTGAGCCTCATTGACTTGGGAGCCATACAACGGGTAATGTTAGATTATAATTATGAAATAATTTTATGGCAGGACATGATGATATTTGATGATTATGTACTAATGTTTCTAATAAAACTTTTGTCAAGTTTTGTGTGGATGAAGTGTTCGAAGATCGAAGAGGTATTGATATGCGAAGAATAAGGAGAGGCAAGAGCTCGAGCTTGGGGATTACCAAATCACCCCAAGTAAATATTCAAGGAAACTTAAGCGTACAAGCTTGGGGATGCCCCGAAAGGCATCCCATCTTTCTTCTTCAACAACTATTGGTATGTTTTGTTTTTTTGTTTTGTTCACATGATATGCGTAAATTCTTGGAGCGTCGTGTGCCTTTTATTCCTTTAAGAAATGCACAATGCTGGTTTGGGAAAGTCCATGGTTGATTTATAGAATTCTCTTTGTCCTTCACTTATATGTTTTGAGTATGGCTTTATAGAAGGCTTCATGTGCATCACTTATATCATTTTAACTTGGATGCATGTTTCTCTACATATAGAAAACCATTATTTGTAGAGTGCTCTTTTGCTTCACTTATATTTATTAAGAACTTCCAGGTATTTTGTAGAAAGAATTGAACGCTCATTCCTCACTTATACCTATGTAGAGAGTCAATAGGTATTGGTCATTTACATGGTCAGTCATAAAATCCTACATAAAACTTGTAGATCACTGAATATGATATGTTTGATTCCTTGCAATAGTTTTGTGACATTAAGATAGTAATATGTGGGTGCACTAGTAGATGATTGTGGATTAGTAAGAATATTTGTGTTAAGGTTTGTGATTCCCGAAGCATGCACGTATAGTCTGTAGTTATGCGATGAAGATTGGAGCATAATTTATCCTTAATTGAAATTCTTTGTGCTGTTAAACCGGGGGCACGCGATGGTTAAGTCCTCCCAACCTCCTCCCTATGAGCATGCGAGTACTTTGATTTGTGATAAAACTAATAAAACTTTGCAATAAGTATATGTGTTCTCTATGACTAATGTGAATCCATGGACATACTCAATCTCACCTATTCATATTTTGCTAGGCTATTCCGTACCGTGCACTGCCCATTCTCACCTCGAGGATCGGTGCAACTTTTGCCGGTGCATCCAAACCCCGTGACATGATATGCTCTGTTGCACATAAGCCTAATTATATCTTCCTCAAAGCAGCCACCATACATACCTATCATGGCATTTCCATAGCCATTCTGAGATATATTGCCATGGAACTTCCACCATCACTTCATATGACTTGTATTTCCGTTGTCATATTGCTTTGCATGATATTTACATGGCTTGTCCGTTTTTTGATATCTTTTTCTATGCTAGATCATTGCACATGCTGGTAAACTGCTAGAGGCATTCATATAGAGTCATATCATCCTATCAGTTTTATATATCGAGTTGTAAGTAAACAAAAGTGTGATGATCATCATTATTAGAGCATTGTCCTAGTGAGGAAAGGATGATGGATACTATGATTGCCCCACAAGTCGGGATGAGACTCCAGATGAAAAATGAAAAATGGGGGAGGCCAAATGAGGCCACCATAAAAATAAATAAAATAAGAAATGAGGGAGGATATAATATGAAAGTGGTCGATCGTTGGCTTCCACCCCTTTGTAGATGCTACACATGTTGTTTCCGTACTAACAATACAACCCTTAGTTGTCGTCTCAATGCCCAGAGGCGGTTGTGTTAGTGGAATGGAGGCAACTAGATATTCAGGCTTTACAACTTTCACTTAATCATAGGAGTTTATGTTTGGGGGCAACTTAATAGCCCCCAGTATATGTCTGTTGGAAATATGCCCTAGAAGCAATAAATAAAGTGTTTATTATTATATTTCCTTATTCATGATAATTGTTTATTATCCATGCTATAATTGTATTGATTGGAAACACATTGCATGTGTGGATATATAGACAACACTTTGTCCCTAGTGTGCCTCTAGTAAACTAGCTCGTTGATCAAAGATGGTCAAGTTTTCCTATCCATTGACATGAGATGTCATTTGATAACGGGATCACATCATTAGGAGAATAATGGGATGGACAAGACCCAAACTATAAACATAGCGTATGATCGTGTCAGTTTATTGCTACAGTTTTCTGCATGTCAAGTATATGTTCCTATGACCATGAGATCATGCAACTTACGGACACCGGAGGAGTGCCTTGTGTGTATCAAACATTGCAACATAACTGGGTGACTATAAAGGTGCTCTACAGGTATCTTCGAGGGTGTCTGCTGGGTTGGCATGGATCAACACTGGGATTTGTTACTCCGTGTGATAAAGAGGTATCTCAGGGCCCACTTGGTAATAAAACATCACAACAAGCCTTGCAAGCAATGTGACTAAGTGTTAGCCATGTTATCTTGTGTTACGGAACGAGTAAAGAGACTTGCCGGCAACGAGATTGAACTAGGTATGGAGATACCGACGATAGAATCTCGGGCAAGTAACATAGCAAAGAACAAAGGGAACATCATACGGGATTAACTGAATCCTTGACTGAGAGGTTCAACCGATAAAGATCTTTTTAGAATATGTAGGAATCAATATGGGCATCAAGGTCCCACTATTTGTTATTGACCTTAGAGGTGTCTCGGTCATGTGTACATAGTCCTCGAACCCGCAGGGTCTTCACACTTAAGGTTCAGTGACGTTTTGGTAGTATAGAGTTATGTATGTTGGTGACCAAAGGTTGTTCAGAGTCCCTGATGAGATCTCGAACGTCATGAGGAGCTCCGAAATGGTCCAGAGGTAAAGATTGATATATAGGAAGTCCTGTTTTGGTCACCGGAAAAGTTTCGGGCTCATCGGTAGTGTACCGGGTGTGCCAGGAGGGTACCAGGGGAACATCGGGAGGGGTATTTCGACCCAAAAGACTACATGGGCTGTGGGATAAGGAATACCAGCCCTTAGTGGGCTGGCCAAAGGCCCACAGGAAGCCCATGCGGTCGGGGAAGGAAATCTAAGGGTGGAAGGAAGGCAAAAGTGGGAAAGGGAGGAGTCCTACTCCTAATAGGATTGCAGGAGGACTCCTCCTCCCCACCTTCGGACGAAGCAAAGGGCTGGCCCCTTGAGGGCCAAGCCTCCTCCTCCCCTCCTCCTATATATACTAGATGTTTGAGGTTTTTTTGGACACAAAAAATCAGCCATGTGCTACCTCTCCTCTAGATCGCAGTTTCTCCTCTAGATCGGTTTTTAGCGGTGCTTAGGCAAAGCCCTGCTGGAATAACTCCACCACCATGGCCACAACACCGTTGCGCTGCCAGAGAACTCGTCTACCTCTTCACTCCCTCTTTCTGGATCAAGAAGGTGGAGATCATCATCAAGCCGTACATGTGCTGAACGCAGAGGTGTCATCCGTTCGGTGCTAGATCGGGACGGATCGTTATTGGATCGTGGGACGCTCGGCGATTTGGATCGCGAAGACGTTCGACTACATCAACCATGTTTCTTAAAGCTTACCGCTTAGCGATCTACAAGGGTATGTAGATCCACTCTCCCCTCTGGTAGATGCTCATCTCCTAGATTGATCTTGGTGAAGCGTAGGAAATGTTTTGTTTCCCATGCAACGTTCCCCAACAATGTCGACTCCTCATATCATACGAGGTCGAACCAGCCACAACTTGGCATTTTTAAGAAACACATGCCCTGCTACTTACTCGGATAACCCCTATCAGCTATATTTGGTTAACACCGCCTGCGCTTTGCTGACCGATTTAAGCTTGTTCTAGCAATCAGCTTTCTACTTTCTCCAACCGAGGCACTTAACCAATTAAATCAGAAGTGAAAATCGTGGTGGTTCTCCCTTCAACTCTTAGCCGAACAAAGTGAAAATGTAAGGGGTAAGCACAGGGTCCGGGCAATCCAGCTATAGACCAAAGACACAAGCCGAAATCAATGCATATAAATGCAAAAACCGATGATGTTTTTGGTGTACTTTGGCTTTTGGTGGGTTCAGCTCTTGTCGCACCCCCGTTAATATTGCCAATGCTTTTAAGGCATCTAGCATTGTATTGTGAGGGTTATGCTCAGAAAAACCAGAAAACTTGTGTTAAATCTATGTCTAAATAGAATCAATGTTTTTGGTGCCTATCCGCAGTTGGTGTTAAAATTAATATGTGCTTCGGATGTGCTTTAACATGGTACATTTGATCTCGGGACTTCAAGTGGGTCAGCCTTTGGCTTCATGCTCCATATCCCAAAGACGAAGTGTTTCTTCGATGCCTTATTTAACAGACAAAACTCGAGCGGCTTTAGAAATAAACCTTGTTATCAAGCTATTGACCACACACTAGTTTTGGAAACAGGACTAGTAGAAAAAGACTTTGCAACGACCAAGAAGAAAAGACATTTATTATAAAACGACTTATATAAATTTAAGAACCCTTGGTTAAATTGGCTAAATAATTTTTTAACAAAAATTACATTTATTAAAAAAATACATAATGTTCGGTTGAACCGAACAAAAAGGAAAATTTTGAAGAGAGCTGAGCATCAAAACGACTTAGCTAGTTAATGTGCTTGGTGTTGATGACGCGGTTCGAGCTATGGCATTACAAGGTACAAGCCCCCAAGCCGGTCACGAGGTAGCCGACGAAGAGCTCGTCTTGATGAAGTGAGAACACAACACTTCTGAAGGGCCGAGGCCAAACCCCCTGTCTAGTCGAGGAGATAGAGTAGTTCGGCAATGTGATGGCAAAGCCCCCACGTCAGTCGACCATGTCGACGATGCAATTTGGTTGATGGAGGTGGGATGATGATGTCTGCATGCCGAGGTGATCGCATGATGCAATGGAAGTCAATTACCTGTGCACACAATATAGTTCAATTCAAGAGTAATAACCAATACAGGTAATAAAAAACTCTTCCACTTAATTAATTTAAGTGAAATTAATAAATAAAAAATATGGCCCGGGCATCCACGTTAGCTCAATGGAGTGGCGGCGCCGAGATGCCAACACAGGGACACGCATCGAGGCGATGTCACAACTTCGTCGACACACGCGGGACGACGACATCTTCTTGCCGAGGTGGTGACATGGCATAGTTCAGGACGATTATATAGGGGGACTGGCCAAGGTGACGGTGGGCGACTGACCTGATCGACATCCTATACATGCATTGGTAGAATATATCTGCAAAAATACTGGAGCAGAAACCAACGGAAATACTCCATGTGTAATACTTTTACGTGCCAAATGCAGTTAAGGAAAAATAAAACCTGTTTGATGATGATGTCTATCAGAGTAAAAACTAGCAGATCTCGGGTAGGGGGTCCCGAAATATGGATCTTGGATCAATGGGCTATGGGAGACAAGGGAGATAATGTTTACCCAGGTTAGAGCTGTCTTGATGGAGGTAATACCCTACATCCTTCTTTCTTTGTATTGATGATGGAGTATCGAGTACAGAGTTGATCTACCTCAAGATCATATGTTATGGTCTAAGACCTAAGAATTATGATCATAATCTACCCTATGGACCAAAACCCTTCTGGGTTATATAGATACCAGGGGTGTCTAGGGTCACTTAATGTCAGTTGCATTAGAGAAGGAACATGCCGAATCTTTCATCTTGTCCATGGAGTACACGCCACGGCTTGGGAAGTTTCCATCCTGGACACGATAGTACCATAGTCTTTGGTTCTTTAATGCTGGTCATAGATCGACCCGTTGTCCGGCCCACTAGGTAGACCGGCATCCCGATAACCCCTTTGTCCAGGACTCCCTCAATAGCCCTAGAACTGGCCTCCAACACTATAGTCGTAACTTTCAGCAACTCCTAGCATATATGGTCTTTGGCTTGCAGGGCGAGTTCCTATCCTTGTTCATTACTAGCCGATAACAGTCCGGACACTGAAGACTTCTCTGTTTTTGGGCCATATATGTGACTTAACCTCGAAGGCCAACGAAAGGTCGCGACCGGTCATAACTACTAACTGGTTTATAGAAAACTCAATCGGTGGTTTGAGGCAGCCTTGATACGTCCCATCAATATGGAGATCGTGCCTTGCCCTTTAAGGGATACAGTTTATGATTCAGATTATCCCATGCGGGCATAACTGCACAATTTATCGGGAAGTGGCAAGGTATGTGACACAACAGAGGGGCTCTTGGTAGTACATCGGCTTATAGGAAGGAAACTGCAACTATAGCCTCCATACGCATTGCAGATCTCGTATCGCCATTGCCTTCCCTAACCTCTTGAGCTCCAAGGTCCCAAGTTCCATCTTCCCCCAATATCTTCAATCCCGTCACCTCTTTGTCCATGGCCGACATGGGCTCTAAGGGAAAGCAGGAGGCCTCTAGTATCACCAACAAGGACATCTTGGAGCTGAAGAACATCGGCTACTTATCGGCGGATATTGTCCATCACGCTCCGGAGAAGGACCAGGTCATTCCCATGCCTGAAGAATGCGAGACGGTGGTGTTCATCCCTCATTTCCTTCAGGTACTCGGCTTCCCCCTCCACCCTTTCGTGACACATTTGTTTTTTTTATTACGGGTTGGACTTCCATGACCTCCCTCGGGTTCTTTTATGCACATTTCTGCTTTCATTACTGTTTCTGAGGCCTTTCTATAGGTCCAACCCACTTCATCTTGTGGTTGAAAGTGTTCGACATCAAGTCGAACATAGGCGAGCAAGCATACTGTGTGTGGGGGGGTTATGATTAGCATGCTTCCCTTCGTACAATGGTTAGACAGTTCTTTCACAAATACCGTCAAGGACTGGCAGAAGGAGTGGTTCTACATCGCCGAACCACGTGGTATAGGGTGGAAAGCTTCCCCCAGATTCAGATCCAGACACCCATGAGACTGGTGTCCTAGATAAAGAAGGGGATCATTTGGGGGGAATATGAGGAAGTGAAGCCACTGCAAAGGTGCATCTCCATCCTGCTGATAAAGAAAATTGAGCTGACAATGCAGTTCAGTTAATGCTACACCGCCGCCTCCTCCCTTGTCAAGATCGGGCTGCCCCTATGTGGGATTACAGTCCGGATGATCCGGTCACTGGGCAAAACTTTTACGCATCGAGCATGACAAGCTATGGAAGGTTTTGTTCAAGCCACAGAAGACTTGGCCAGCCAAGGAGGAAGACCTGGGCATCGAATCTTTGGACCCTCTTGGACCAGTAAGATTTTATTATGGTGTTCGGATTTTTTCTACTGATAAGGTTCTTAGACCCCTTTCTTCCATATTTGCAGATCTGGTTGGAGAAATCCAAGCGGATCAACTGCCCAACACCGTTGCCTGAAGGCCATAGGACGGCCTTATTAACTGCCATGTTGGTCGAAAAGCCATACTTGGTGCCGAAGAATAAAGAAAAGAAGAAGGGGACTGGAGGTCTCCATTCAAAAGGTTCTCTAGACAGCAGGTCCGAGGATATACATGCTCCTTCTACCATTGAAGGAGAGCAGGAAGAGGTCTGGGAGGAGAGTGACTCCTCCCACACAAAGAAGAGGGCGACGCCCGATGACAAAGAGGGAGATCTAGCTCCTGCTGCCCCCAAAAAGGAAATGCAGGGCCAAAGTGTCCATGTTTGATGATGTTCCGGACTCAGACGGGGAGTCCGAGAACTTTGAAAGGGTTCCTTGAAGGACCCTTATATTCAAGCCCCTGGCGCAAAGGTATGAATCCGAAGATTACATTGTCTTCCCGCTTCGAAGGTTTCACTATGAACCATGTATGTTTTTCCATTGCAGCCCACCATGACCAAACCTTGGAGGAGGGATCTCTACCAGCCGAACTAGCGGAGAGTAGCACCGCGTCCCACAACTCCCTTCCTCCGGCCATCGAGGAGGTGGTAGCCAAAAAGACCCTCCTCGAACCAGATGCAAGGGGCGGGGATGAAGTCATGGCCGAGGTTAGCACCTTAGTTCCCGAAGACCAGGAGGGTGAGTCCCTCCTGCAAGCAAAGGATGAGTGCTCGGTCGACCCGAGCTCTCTTCGGGGGTAGTTTCGGAGGCCTCCAAGCCTCCGGAGTCATATACTCTGGCTTCTCCAAGGGGAGAAGCTGCAATGCCGCACCTGGAGCCACCCATGAGGAAACAATCCAAAATCGGGTGGACCACCATGATGGAGGATGACTTAAATGACTCCTCCATCGTTGAAGAGTAGCACACTCTTTTGAGTGCGGTTTTACAAGGCATTCAATCCATTGACAGCTGACTGACGGAGACATTCAGCGGCTTGTTGATAGGCTTTAATGTAATTTATGAAATATTCTTTTTATAGAGTAATATTAATTTATGGGTTTATATGCAATCCCCATATTACTAGCTCGCGTGACTTGTGTAAGCTTGAAGAACTCATGCAGGGGTAAAATTGTATAAGAAAATATACTTATAATATCATTTTGAAAATGAGCCACCCCAAGACTATGGCAGGATGAAAGAAAAACCTGGCAGAGGGTTAAAAATTCGATTACTTGGGAGTCTAAGACATATGAACTGTCTATGTAGGCCTCGTCTTTGACATCAGGCCCCCAGCGTCGTGGAATGGGTGGAAATAATCGAAAGCTGAAGAGCTCCGTGGACGAGGTCGATCATGTTAACAAGCGGTTTGATGACGCACAAGGTAAGTCTGAATGAGACTACTTATCAATATTTTCCTTGTTTAGGCGAGGTACTGTTGCCTTTATCATTAAGTGGGGATTGTTTTATGTGACAATTGTAGTTGTCGCCGCGGATGTCGAGAAACTTAAGGCCGAGCTGAGCGAGGCGAGTCAAGAAGCTGTCAAACAGGAAACAATAGCCAAACGAGCAGCGGCCGATCTATTGATGACCAAATCTTCCAGAGACAAGCATGAGGCGAGGGTAGCTGTAGTGAAGCAGGAGCTCAAGGGTGCCATCACTAAATGTGAGGCCCTTGAGAAGAAAAATAATGATCTAACTTCTGAACTATCCACCTCCACCTCGTCTATCTAGGAGGCAAGGAAGGAAACTCAAGACCTCCACAAGGAGCACCTGCAGATCACCCGTATTGTAGAGGGTAAGAGATATTTACTGCAATGTCCCTATGACGGAGAAGGTTCTTCTTCATTTCCCATATTTGGCATTCACGAGGCGCATTTATGGACCCCCCAAAGAGTGCAGCGAATGCGGCACATCACTATGGATACCAGGAAGGAGATGCCGAGATGAGGGTGTTCTGGGTGCAATTTCAGCCCCCTAAGCAACCTCTACTTTTCTCTGATCATCTGAAATAGCTGATGGAGTTGCATCGTCTGGAGGATCCAGCCATGAAGGACCTCTACATAAGGTTGTGGCCTACAGAGCCATTGCCATGCAGCTACTTCGGCTTGGCGCAAAGGCTGATCGCTGTCGCGCCCCGAATTGATTCCCTAACGCATTCTGCATGCATTGAGGGAGCTTAGATGGCATTCGTGAAGACCATGGTGCACTGGCCGAAGTTAAAGCCGATCGAGATGACGACCGCTCCTCCGCCACTAGAGAAAGAGCATAGGCACCCTGAGATGTATTTCCCCACCGTTATGGGCGGTGCTCGTAGAAGCCATGTGCCCGAAGGATGCAATTCTTGAGTGAGAATACTATCTTGTGTTGATAGTGAAACTTTGGTGTATGTTACTTTGCATGGTATATATCATGCTTTCCTTTGTTTTCATTTTGACTCCTGCATGTCTGTTTTTAATCTAAAAGTTATCACTCGTCGACTTCCACTATCTTGTAGATACTAGAAGGGGTGTTTTCAATATCCACACTATTACCTTTAGCCAACGTGTTGGTACCCGAAGGCGGTGGTGCAGAAGAAAAAAAGGTAATTAGACTATGTGGTTTTAATGCTTCCACTTAGCCATAGGATCTTGACTGCGGGGTCAAAGTGCTAGCCCCCTCTATTAAGTGATGTTCGGATACACCGAGGTTAAAACTATTATCACATGGTTTGGGTAACTTCAAACTCTTTGTAACACGATGAACATCTATAAATTCTTAGTTGAACACTTGTCATCTCATCGTAGATCGGTTCACTCTTATCACGCGAGTCCATTTTTAGATTTCTCCACTAAGGTACTTAACTAGAAAAACTGGAAGTACAATCGCACCGATTCTCCCTTTACCCTTTTAGGCCAACGAGCAGAATGTAAAGGGGTAAACACACGGGCAACCCAACTTTTGACCCAAGACATAATTCAGAACCAATACATATAACGCAATATCCAAGACATCGAACACACGAAAAAAAACTATGGTGTCGGACTGATGCTTGCGGCTAGCTTAATGGCCAAGCCCCTGGTCGATCAGCCTATCGCATTTAAAATATGTATCGAACTAGCTTAATTTGATGCAGGAGAGTGATGAAGAAAAGAGGGGGAAGGAAAAGGTTTGTGCAAGATAAATGACTGCCGTAGGACCGTAAAAAATAGTCTTTTTTCTGGTAAACTTTTTATCCATACACTCTGATATGTCCAAGCATCTGTTATAGATACATAAAATAAATTTTATAGAGAAAAAGGTTTACACAGGACCTTTATGAATGGCTTGATATCCTTTACTGTGTCCTGCTACACGTCAGCGCCTTTGTTCTCTGGAGGGTGCTCCTTTAGAGGATGTGGTAGCCGGTGATTGGGTCTTTGTAAGAAATGGTCTTGAGAAGTCACCGAATTATAATAAATTGGTGCTCCTAGGTAGGTCCTTGATGGTACCTAATATCGTCCGAAGACATGCCTGCCCATAAATCGGTCAAGCCGAACACTAGGCCTTTGGATGGAGGGTCCCCACAACTGCCCATGGTATTTTAAGCGCGGAATTGTGCCTTAGAGGTACATACCTTAGGGTGTCAAATTCATATTGTGGGGAGCATATTCCTATTTGTTTGGAGCATGAGGCTTTGGGAACTAAAACAGAGCTCGGGCCCGCTTACTTACCTTTCGTGCCTTGACGGTGGGTCGGGAGTTCGGTGTTCCATTGCCGAGCTGAACCTCGACTGCTAGAGCCATGGTATGTTCCTATGCGTGGAGCAGACATTCCGTATTGCCGTTAATAGTGATCACCCCTTCCGTCCGGGCATCTTGAGCATCTGATAGGCATACTGGGGGACGACATTAAAGTGGGTAAATGGTGTTCGGCCTAGAAGTGTGTGATAGCTGTTGTGAAAAGGGACGATGTCAAAGATCAAGTCCTCATCGCGGAAGTTATCGAGTGAGCCGAACACTACTTCCAGAGTTATGGTGCCCGAACAACGGGCCTCAATGCCAGAGATTATTCCTTTAAAGGTGGTGTTACTGGGTTTGTTTCTTGATGGATCGATGCCCTTTTTCTACACTGTATCTACGTAGATGAGAATGAGGCTACTGCCTCCGTCCATTAGGACTCTTTTGAGGTGGTACCCATCTACTATATGGTCAAGTATCAAGGCCGCTGATCCACCATGTCAAATACTGACCGGGTGGTCAGTGCAGTCAAAAGTGATCGGGCGTGCCGACCACGAGTTTTATTTCGGAGCTACATCCTCTATGGCGTAGACATCCCTGAGTGTTCACTTCCGCTCCCTCTTTGGTATGTATGTGACATAAATCATGTTCATAGTTTTTACCTCGGGAGGAAATTGCTTCTGGCCTCCATTATTCGGCCTACAAGGCTCTTCATCATTCTTGCTGCGAGGGCCCTTGTTTTGTACTTGTCTGTGAATTTGCGTGCCTACTTAAACACACAACCGTTACGGTTGGTCTGGGTGGCGGGCTTGTCTTGCATGTTGTGGATCTAGCATGACTTATCCATGATTCTCTCTAGATGACTAGGTCCATCCCTATTCCGTATAGAGGGTTTCTTCTGCTGTGGTGATTTTGAATTGGTGAATCTGATGTTGACCATAGTGTCTTTGGACTCACTGCCGTTGTGCTGACACTTGTTCTTATTGCGTCGTGGATTTCTATGGTCGCACTGAACATCAGAAGTGTTGGGGTTTCCGACGGGCTGGCCAGCTATCCTCGCTCGCGCAAAAGGTGGTCATAAGTGAGGTAAGAGCTGACATTGTTCTCGGCCTATCCTGCCTGAGTTGACGGGCTACCCATTCGTCCCGAATATTGTTCCTGAAGGAAGCTAGTGCATCGGTGTATGAACAGTCAACAATTTTATTTTTCTTGGTCAGGAATCGGTTCGAGAATTGTCGGGATGACTCACCGGCTTGTTGGACAATGTGGCTCAAGTCATCAGCATCCGGGCGGTGGACATAGGTGCTTTGAAAGTTAGCTCAAAAAGAATCCTCGAGCTCTTCCCAACTCCCAATTGAATTTTCAGGGAGGCTGTTTAGCCAATGATGAGCTGGTCCCTTAAGCTTCAATGGTAAGTATTTTATGGCGTGGAGGTCATCTCCTCGAGCCATATGGATGTGGAGAAGGATTTTATGACTACTGCAGGCGCCCGTGCTGGTCGGAGCCGCACCACCACCGCCGACTATGATCCCGGGCCGTGGAGGAGCATGGCCACGTCCATGGGGAGCGGCCGCAAGCGTCACAATGTACATTCGAGGGCGACCATGGCCCCTCCTGGGCGGCGGTGAAGCAGGGCTCTCCTCGGGGCCCTTCCCTTTATCAGCGGCAGAGTACTTCCTCACTAGAGCCATGATTGGGAGAGCGGCGACTTGGAAGTTGGGAGGCGAAGAGGATGAAGGTGTGTTGAGGGTTTTCTCGCCCTTGCCAGCTTATGTACTACCGGGGGCCAACCGGCGCCCCTTGGCATCCCGGGAGGCGTGCATCCTCTAAAGGGTCACATCCGCACGGCCCAATGGGAGTAGGTCAAGACGGCAATAGCATTTAAGGAATGGTAATGATGGTAGGCACAGCACGCAGGCATCACATCAGTTTGACTTGGGGCGGTTCCTGACGCCTTCGAGGAGTGAGGGCATCACCACTCAGGTGTTCGACATGTGTACAACTTGGCCCACAGGCAATTGGGGCTTGCGGTGCTACGACCCACCTTCAAGGGCTTCGCCTAGAAGCCAACTCGGGTGCGCCTTGGGCCCGGGGGCGACTGTCGGTGTTCTGGGAACAAGGGTACCCAACCCTGCCTGCCTGTAGCCCATGACGTGGCCCACTTCATTAGCCTGGCACAACGCCGCTCAAGACAAGGCCCTCGTGAGGGCCCTGGCTCCCGAGGAAGAAATACACCAATACCATCAATGATGGGCCTCCTCAGGACCCCTCCGGAGCTGCACAAATCCTTATGCTGAACTCAGCCTCAGGAGTCAAAGATGACGCAAGGAAGGACAGGTGGGCGCCGGCGTGCCAGGTGGTGCAGTTTCCCCTTTGGTCCATAGGTGGCATGGATGTATGCAAGTTCCCGAAGCGCTGCCCAAAGGTTTGCATTCCAATGCAACAAGACCACGAGCACGAGCCCTACAGGGAGGATGTCATCATCGAGCCCACCACGGCATCATTGACAGCCACTTTGCAGGCGAAGACCACCTTTGGACAGGGCGCGGATGTACTCCTGTCCCCCTTTGAATTTGACCTTTGTGGGATCCCTTCCCTCCATTGTGATAAGGGAAGAGGACCCAGGCCACCGCTATATATAGAGGCTAGGCCACATTGTAGAGGGGATCGGATCCAAGACTTAGCCACCCAAACCACAAGATAGGGCAGGAAGCCAAGAACATTGCTTGAGCTCCCTCATGAGGCTCGCCCCACTGTACTAGTTCATCCACCACACCTCCCCAAGAGGCAATCCACCAAAGCAGGAGTAGGGTATTACGCTTCATAGCGTCTCAAACCTGGGTAAACTGCCGTGTTCATCTTCATCCTTGTCATCTTACTAGTTTGCAACCGAGTCCGTCGTGTAGTGAGCTAGGTAGGGCGAGGCCACAGGGGATCTTCGCACACACCCCTGTGTTCGAACCTTGAGGGTTTTGCGGAGCTTGAAATCCGACAACTTACCCATTGTGTATGGCCATACATGAAACCATACATGAGCAGGTGCGCCTTGAATTTGCCAGGCTTAAAGGGGTTGAGCCATTCTCTTCCTTTGCATCTACGATACAAACATAAAACCTCCTTCCGTTTGTTTTCATACATGTCGTCCACCACGAATCGCCAGTATGTTTCCACCTTCCTTCCATTGACCTTCATGATTGCCCGCGAGATGCCAAATAATTATAACCACGTACATGCATGCAACAAATTCATAAAATATTTTAACATGACCTTCCCTAAACATAGGACATGTCGAGTTTGCCTGAATTGGCCAAAACGGAAATGAATCAACATTTCAGAAAAACATAGGAAACTCATGTCACACACATTTCAACAAATACACAATATATAAGCAACTCACACATGCACATACACATATTTCCATTATTGCATGTTATCTCTTCTTTTTCCTCACCTATGCTGAGAGAGATCAAGCCTGGTACGAAGATATATATTGAAGTCTCTTTCTTAATTAGCTAGTAGATCTAGATAGTGAGGTAACTAGGAAGAGAGGGAACAAGCTAGCTAGTGGAGGGATAAAATATTAAAGAGAGTGGTTAAGTAATTAATTAATGGAGGTGATGGTGGAGGTCAAAGAAAGAGAGAGGGGGAGGGAGGGTATTAATGGAGGTGATGGAGGGGCAAAGAAGAGAGAGAGGGAGGAGGGGGAGCATTGAAGGAAGAATAAGAGGATGTGGGGAAGAGGGAAGGGAGAAGGAGAGGAGGTGGGCATTAATGGAGGTGATGGTGGGGCAAAAAAGAGAGAGAGGGAGGAGGGGATCATCGAAGGAATAAGAAGAGGATATGGGGAAGAAGGAAGGGAGAAGAAGAGGAGGTGGGGAAAAGCTGACAGATATTTAGTGGCTGGCGACCATAGTAGTAGCACGGGTAGCATAAACTCGCTACTAGTAGCTAATTTAGAAGTAGCAACATTTCTCACAGCGCGATGCTATTAACTAGGGCCCACTAGCATAACCATTGGAAATTAGCAGTGGCGCCCTTTTATCACAGCGCGCTACTGCTATCTCAACTAGTAGTAGCGCTTTTTGGAGCCGCGCACTTCAATTACATGGGTCCCACTGGCTTATTTGTAGAAACATAACTGTAGCACCATTTGAAAGAAACATGCTACATATATCTCGTTAGTTGTAGCGCTTGTTTTGGGCCAGCGCTGTTAATTTATGCTGATCCTGGGGCACCCTTTAGCCCACTTAGCAGTAGCGTGCTTTGTCCAACCCTGCGCTACTTCTAAATTTTACCAGTAGAGCCTTATTTCACAGATGCTACTTGTACTTAGTAGTAGTGCCTGGACCATAAATAACACTATTAGTAACATTCTACCTATAAGCTTTTCTGTAGTAGTGGGAGTTCACCCTCTCGATCCATAGATGGATCTTGTCTAACCTCCTGTAGCATTCAGGTTGTGTGGTAGGTAGAACAAGTCTTCGGGCTGCGCTGGCAGGGTGTTCGGGTTGGTCTCTGGCTTTTCCAGATGCCCTATCCCGTCCTCGAGGGGGGCATTCCGTCTGGTCGTCCTTACTCTGTCTACGCAGTGCAGGCTCAAGGGCCTCATCTTCGAACTCTGGCAATAACCGACGGCGTGGGTAACATTTATTTTGTGCCTGCAGTTCCTGGCCATACCCACTTCGGCGGCTAGGACTTGTGCATTGGTCATTAATGGTGTGTTGTTCAGCCTTGATTTGATAATGTTTTATCTTGAGGCTTCGAGTAGTGGCTATGAGCTGCCGCTTGAACCATTCATGATCTAGTGGTTCTTTGCGAATGATAAAATCCTTGTCTCTGAGACTGTCCTCATCCTTGGAAAGAGGGAGGTAGTTGCTGTCTTTGGAATCGTCAAGGTCCTCAGGTCCTTCCGGATCCATATGCACTTTCGAATCATCGACATTGTGTCCGGGAGCACCAGGGTCGATAAGGTTTTCTGGAGCGTCTGTGGTAGAGGTTTGTTCAGTGTCCATGTTGTGTTCTCTGCCCTTGCACGCCTTAGGTTTTTTGCGCTCACGGTGGTGCTTGGGTGGATCATTGCCAGTATTTTTTATCAGTGTGTCATCAGAGCTTTTCCGTGTGGCATCATCGTATTTAGGGGTGTCCACGTTGTACACATCATAGGTAGAGGTGGCTGTCCACTATCTAGTTTGGGGAGGAGCAGTTGCGTCGACATCCATAGATGCATCCTCGGCCTCATCCGAGGAGAAGTCCAGCACATCGGTTAAATCATTGATGGTGGCTACCAAGTGGGTGGTGGGTGGGAAGCAAAATTACCCTATGACCGGCCTCAAGATCATCTATGCATGGATCGAGGTCGAGTCGTCCATAATTTCCAAAGTTTGAATCAATGCCAAAGTCTTGTTTAAAAGTGAACGATCGGCCGGACTAGTCTTTGGAACTTTGGTTGAGTTGATCCCCAACATGTCGGCATGGAGAGTGTGCTTGACCAGGGCTAAGCCTTGATCTTCGGACGCCATCCCCGAATTCGTGCGTGAGTTCGGATCAGGAATGGGTATCATCCCGGACACGAGATCGGGGTGGAGGCCCGAAGGCAAGGCTTCGCGTTTTCTGGGTTCATCGGATGGAGCAGAGAACCCAGTGAGGACTAGATCGCCTTGGCATCAGCAATGTAATCCAGGTTGCCAAACTTGATTCCCTGACCTGGGGCAAACCTGATGATCTGATCAAGTTGACCAACCGCCTTGACATGTGGAACAATGCTACCAAATGTGGAAAGCTGCTCGAGGTACTAAGATGACCCTAGTGCTGATGCCATCGCTGGTGACGAAGCGAGCCATCGGTCCTTCTGGTGATCCTATAGTGTAACTCTCGATGAAAGCACTGATGTCGGAGTCAAAACCGGCAGATCTCGGGTATGGGTCCCGAACTATGGATCATGGATTAATGGGTTATGGGAGACAAGGGATACGTTGTTTACCTAGGTTCGGGCCCTCTTGATGGAGGTAATACCCTACGTCCTACTTTGTTTGTATTAATGATGGAGTATCGAATATAGAGTTGATCTACCTCAAGATCGTTTGTTATGGTCTAAACCCTAAGAATTATGATCATAATCTACCCTATGGACTAAAACTATCTGGTTTATATAGATATGATGTCTACTATGCAACTTTATTCTTGTAGACTCATGTTGGGCCTCCAAATGCAGAGTTTTGGAGGACAGTAGAAATTTTCCCTCAAGTGGATGACCTAAGGTTTATCAATCCGTGGGAGGTTAGGACGAAGATGATATCTCTCAAACAACCCTGCCATCAGATACCAAAAATCTCTTGTTAAACCAACACACCCAATACAATGGCAAATTGTATAGGTGCACTAGTTTGGCAAAACGATGGTGACACAAGTGCAATGTGGATGATAGATATAGTTTTTTGTAATCTGAAAATATGAAAACAGCAAGGTAGCAAGTGACAAAAGTGAGCACAAACAGTATTGCAATGCTTGAAAACAAGGCCTACGGTCCCTACTTCCTCTAGTGCCATCTCTCAACAATGCAAATATAATTGGATCACATAACCATCCCTCAACGTGCAATGAAGAATCACTCGAAAGTTCTTATCTAGCGAAGCGCATAAGAAGAAATTGTTTGTAGGGTATGAAACCGCCTTAAAGTTATCCTTTCCGATCGATCTATCCAAGAGTCCATACTAAAATAACCAAGTTATCCTTTTCGATCAATCTATCTAAGAGTTCATACTAGAATAACACCATATGATACGCATCAACAAACTCTAATTTCACCTAGATACTCCAATGTCACCACAAGTGTCCATGAGTTAATGATACGATACGCGTCAAACAATTTCATATTCATAATACTCAATCCACACAAAGAACCTCAAAGAGTGCCCCAAGATTTCTATCAGAGAAAGTAGGACAAGAACGTGTATCAACCCCTATGTCCGCAAGTTGAGTACCAAGATATATATTAGGTGAATCAATAGAACACCCCATTGTCACCATGGGTATCCGCATGCAAGACATATATCAAGTGTCCTAAAGTTGATAAAAGTATTCAATCCAGTAACGAAATCTCAAAGGGAAAACTCACTTCATCACAACTAGATAGAGAGGGAAACACATCATATGGTCCGACTATATTAACAAAGCCCGTGAAACATCAAAATCATGACATCTCAAGAACACGAGAGAGAGAGAGAGATTGAACACATAGATACTAGTACATACCTTCAGCCCCGAGGAGGATTACTCACACATTATCATGGTGAGATCAAGAGATTTGTTGATGGAGAGGTGTAGCCCCGAAGAGATGGAGGCGATGGCGGCCACGACGCCTACGATGGGCAGCGTCGGTAGTGACTGGCGTGGGGACCTTGCCCCTCCTTCTTCCTTGGTCTTGGTGATACAATGGAGGATACTCTCCCCTTCTTGGTGGCTGCCAAGGGAGAGGCAAATTCGTGCTTCTTAGTGGCTCTCCGAAATTAGGGTTTTCCTTTTCTTGTATGGGCCTCTGTGGTTATCTATGGCCCTTCGATAGATGGACCCATGATCCAATGGCTCTTGCAAACCTGTAGAACCTTCCTATGGACTCCTCACAGCCCTCGTGAGTCCCCAAAGTCGTGGCTTGGCCGAATATATCAAATATGGTAAGAGTTGGACTCAATCATGTCATGAATTTTCGTGATCCCATAATCAGACATTTTCCTTCAGTAAAACGGGTCTCTAAATCGCATCTGTACTCCGTTTTGGACGAATTTGTATTCCAGAATCATTGCTATAAAATTCCCAACAAGTTTCTGCTTTTAATTGTTTCCATTTGACGCATCTTCGTGGGTGAAACTGACGATCTCTTAGAACTGTTTGTGGGCAGATTTCAGGAAAGTCAGAGTCCTCCAACAAGGCTCCTTTTGTGTTTTTCTGACAATTTCCAGTTAATTACTACACATCAAAGTGTAAAACAAGAACTTGTGCAGGTTTGCAACCATTAATAGGTTATTCCCAATAAATCATAAAACAATAATAAATACATGGCAAATATGACATGAATACTTCATAAATTCTCGATATGTTGGAGACATATCAGCATCCCCAAGCTTAATTCCTACTCGTCCTCGAGTAGGTAAACGAGAAAAGAAATAATTTATGAAGTGTGAATGCTAGCATAGTGCATAAGTTTGATCAATGATAATTTCAATCACTTTTCCTAGCATCATAACCAACAACATTTTCCCATAAAAATCATCATGATAAAGTAGCAACCAATTCACATGTTATGGTTCAAACAATGAATTCTCTTGAAACTTAACAACCCATGTTCTTAGTCACTAAAACAATTGCAAGTCAACTTATTCTCAACAAAGTCTAAGTAAGAGCTCCACATACTCAATCATCATATAGTCTTCTATGATTTCTAGTACTCAACGCATATTTTTAGAACAAACAACATCCACCGAACACAGAGAAAGATAAGGTCTTAAAGTTTCACCTCCCAACATATTTATCATAAAGATATTTGTCAACAATAATGGATCATGATCAAATATATTTGACTGGCCATATGTGCCTAGATCTTTCCCCGCCACATGATGCATTCCCCACCACTGGAATAAGAAGTTGACTCAACGTGAAAAGTAAATAACATGAAAGTAAATAGATTGTCCCTTCGCAGAGGGAAGTAGGGATTTGTATATGTGCCAGAGCTCATTGTTTAAAATAGAGATAAATATAATTTTGCGACATGCACCCTTCATGTCAATGTAACGACCAAGAGTTATCAATATCTTCCAAGTAAAGACATTAGCGGCAGTTCCCAAGCGGTAAAAGTAAAGGTTTACTTCCCATCCACCAACAAACACACTCCACGACTATTCAAATCCACGGGTACCGTCCATACCAACAACATTCCTTGGGGAGTTTTGTTTCATTATTTGTATTTTTTTATTTCGGGACTGGGAATCCCTATTACAGCCCCTCTCATGCAAGGATGAGTGAATAAACACTCATCATGGGAATAACCCACTTAACATGGAAGATACTGACCGCTTCCTATTGCTCCATGAGCGGTCTAGGCACACAAAATAGATCTTCATTTGAAATTTTAAAGGTGGCACATGCAAATTTACTTAGAACGGCAGGGTAATACCACATATATGTAGATATAGTGGACTCTCATGGCAAGAAACTGGGTTTAAGGTTTTTCATATGCACAAGTAGTATCTACTTGGTACAAATTTTTGGCTAGCAAAAGATTCTAAACAAGCACCACATGTTGGAGGATCCATAACAATATAACTTCTATGCAAATATATGCAACCGTAACTCATTACATTGTCTTCCTTGTCCAACTTCAACTAATTTGCTCAAGTTTGAAAATAATTAATGGGTATTCACAATCATAGAAGATTTCCAAGATAATATACTTGTATGTGAAAGTTCTCTTCCTTATACTAATCATTCACGAATTGCTTGTATGACCAATATTGTGATTGTTAAATTTTAATAGATTTTACTTTATAAACAACATGTGAACCTACTACTAAGCATAAAGCTCATTGATAATTTCATATTTATGATATTTAATTCATTCACAATTTACTGTTAGGATATAAGTGAAGCACAAGAGTAAACATCACACTACTCTCAAAAGATATAAGTGGAGATCAATGAGTAGGTAAACAATAAAGTAGCTATGCGAGGGATCTCTCTCTATATAGATATTTTCATATCTTACTATTTTATTTTAAAAACAAGAAAAATAAAAATATCAATCCAAGAACAGCGCATATCATGTGGACAAATAAAAATTTAGGCTCAACATAGGATAACCGATAATTGTTGATGAAGAGAGGTGGGATGCGTAGCATACCCAAGCCTAGATGATTGAGACTTCTTGAAATGTTTACTTGGGGTGCCTTGGGAATCCCCAAGATTGAGCATTTGTATCTCGTTCAATCATCTCATATCCCGGTTTCACCTATTCTGAAAAACTTCATCCACACAAAACTTGAAAAGAACACGTGAGATTGGTTAGTGCACATAATAATAAATAAACTCTTTATGTACTGCCAAGACAAGTTGCATAATAATTTTTCAAACATAATCTACTGTTTACTATTATTTCCACAATTTATATCTACCAATATAGGCTATGGAAACTATAGGAAAAGTAGATAACAAAACTATGACAGCAATTTGTCCAAACAGAATAGTTTGTAGCAATCTATTAAACTTGTGTACCTCTGTAACTCAACGAATTCTAAAAATTTAGGACCTGATTAAGAATTTATATGAAACACTGTGTAGAAATTTCAGAAACTTTCCACGTTCCATTAAAATATGAAAATTCAAATACTCCAACAAACTTTTCTGTTTTTACACATCACGTATCAAAACATGCAATGCAAGCATCCCAATGAAATTCTTGATTTTTTTTATTGAAAAACAATATTATAAATAACATTTACCAGAGAACAACAAATTATAAAGATGCTCCAAGCAAAACACATATCATGTGATGAATAAAAATATAGCTCCAAGTAAGATGTACCGATAATGTTGGAGACAAAAGAGGGGATGCCTTCCGGGGCATCCCCAAGCTTATATGCTTGAGTCTTCCTTGTATATTACCTTGTGAGTGCCTTGGGTATCCCGAGTATTAGGTAATTGCTGCTCCTAATTCACCTCATATTGGTACCTCACCAAAAACTTGAAAACTTCAATCACACAAAACTTAACGGAACTTTGTGAGATGGGTTAGTGTCGTAAAGATAGATCATTCACTGAGGTACTATCAAGACAAGATTCTTAATTTTTGTCACATAATACCTACTGTATTTCATCATTCTTGTAATTTATATCACCAAATATAAGCTATGGAAACACTTGAAACAAGGAAACTATGCATTCAAAATAGAATATGTCAAAAAGAAAATAGTCTGTGAAGATCTGAATGATCACCATACTTTCCTGGCTGTACAACTTCGGAAAAATTTGGAAAACGCATATAATTTGCACAAAAAATTGGTGTAAAAATTTCAGAATTTTTTGACGCACCACTAAAATCAGATAATTAATATATTGGACATAAAACTTTCTGGTTTTCAACAGAATCAAACAAGCAAGTATCCACACTATCCCAAAGGCTTTACTTGGCACTTTATTGAAATAAAAGACACAAAGCATGATTAATACAGTATATTAATAATGTTAAAACATAAAAATAGAAAGTAAAAATGTTGGGTTGTCTCCCAACAAACGCTTTTGTTTAATGCCTTTTAGCTAGGCATGATGATTTCAATGATGCTCATATAGGAAATAGTATTTGAGACATGCAAAAGAGCATCATGAATCACATGACAAGAAAATTTAAGTCTAACCCACTTCCTACGCATAGGTATTTTGTGATCAAATAATTCATGGGAGCAAAACAAGCATATCTTCAAAATTTTGAACACATAGAGAGGAAACTTGATATTATAGCAATTCCTACAAGCATAAGTTCCTCCCTAATAATACTTTAAATTATAATCATGGAGGAATTCAACAATATAACTATCACATACATCTTTCTTTTCATGATTCACAAGCATAGAATTTTTATTACTACCCACATAAGCAAATTTCTTCTCATTCATAATAGTGGGTGCATCAAATGAGACTCGAATACTATAAATTGTTTCCACCATAAAAGAGTTATGTTTAGTAAAAGGATATTCAAAATTATTGCAATAATCATCACTACTTTTCATAACATAAGTATCATTACAATAATCATCATAAGTAGCAACTTTGTTCTCATCAAAGTCAAGTGAAACCTCTTCCGAAATAGTGGAATGATTACTAAATAAAGTCATGACCTGTCCAAATCCACTTTTATCATTATAAAAAAATTAAACACTCTCCAAAATAGTGGGATAATAATTATTTAAAGTTGAAACTCTTCCAAACCCATTGTCATAAATATCGCAAACATCATAAATAGGATGCATGCAATCATCATAACAAGTTTGATCATTCAAAGTAGGGGAACTAAAAAGATCATCTTCATTAAGCATAGAATCCCCAAGCTTGGGACAAACGTTAATTGCAGCAAATAAATTATCAAACATGTCATTCTCATCAACATAGCATCCACAAGCTTGTGGCTTGACATATCATAAGTATAAGCTCTCTTATTATTAGTAGTATGAATAGCACCAATAGTATAACAATTATTATCATCATAATTTACCAAGTTAGTGGCAAAAAGATTTTCAAGATTATAAGAAGTATCATTATCTTCCCAATCATAGTCATCAAAACAAGCAATAGGCATAACAAAATCATCATCAAGTGTATCATCTTCCACAATTGTTTTTGATTCATCCTTGTGAGGCACAACAATAATAGGAACAACATAATTTGGGAAAGATACCCTTTGAACTCTATTATTTATTCTTCTTTTCTTATTCACCACATCATGTGTGGTTTTAATTAATCTTTTCGAGCTTCTTATTGATGAGATTGGTTGAATAGGGAGCTCCTCCTCGTCACCTATTACATCATGAGAAACAATAGGAGGGAAGGTGGAAAATATTACCCTTTCATTAATATTCATTTTATAATATATTGGTTTTTACATCTTTCTATAGTTGGCAATATAAGGATTCTCATTGCAATTTACCATGCAAAACACATAGATATTCTTTAGATTAGTTTCAATGTCATCCATGAGAATGAATACATCAAACCAACTATTTTTATGTGTCAATTCTTCACTCCCCCAAAATAGAGAAATCTCATTATAAAGTTGAAGGGTGATCAAGTCATTACAATATTTGGCCATGATATGATCATGCAAAAGTTTGCATTGGAAATTAAGATGACCAACTTTATTGCAAAGTTCACAAGTAATAGGACAAAGAGAATATAATTTGTAGCAAATTCATCTATCACATTGAGCAAAAAATTGGTTCTATAATGTTTATGCTTCTTACAAAATCTATCGTCCATATAAGGCATGTCTTCACAAACTTTATGCACTCCACAAAAATTGACATGCTTATAAGAAATATTTTTATCATGACTAGTGCAATCATCATTAGTATTTTGGATATTCATAGAATTAATACTAACAATATTTCTATCATCTCATCATTTAAGGAATTCTGATCAAGTATTTTCATAAATTCTTCCTCTACCAATTGAGCACAATTTTTCGAACCACCATTTTCACGAAAGATATTACACAAACGAAACAATTGATGCAACCTAAACTCCATTTTTTTGTAATTTTCTTTTATAAAACCAAACTAGTGAAAAACAAGAAACTAAAAGATTTATTTGCAAGATCTAAAGATATACCTTCAAGCACTCACCTCCCTAGCAACAGCCCAAGAAAAGAGCTTGATGTCTACTACACAACTTTATTCTTGTAGACTCGTGTTGGGCCTTCAAGCGCAGAGTTTTGTAGGATAGTAGCAATTTTCCCTCAAGTGGATGACCTAAGGTTATCAATCCGTGGGAGGTGTAGGATGAATATGGTCTCTCTCAAACAACCGTGCAATCAAATACAAGAAATCTCTTGTGTCCCCAACACACCCAATAAAATGGCAAATTGTATAGGTGCACCAGTACGGTGAAGAGATGGTGATACAAGTGCAATATGGATGATAGATATAGTTTTTTGTAATCTGAAAATATAAAAACGGGAAGGTAGCAAGTGACAAAAGTGAGCACAAACGGTATTGCGATGCTTGGAAACAAGGCCAACGGTCTATACTTCCGCTAGTGCAATCCCTCGACGTGCAATGAAGAATCACTCCAAAGTTCTTATCTAGTGGAGAACATAAGAAGAAATTTTTTGTAGGGTATGAAACCACCATAAAGTTATCCTTTCCGATCGATCTATCCAAGCGTTCGTACCAAAATAACCAAGTTATCCTTTTCGATCAATCTATTGAAGAGTTCATAGTAGAATAACACCATATGATACGCATCAACAAACTCTAATGTCACTTAGATACTCCAATGTCACCACAAGTATCCATGAGTTAATTATATGATACACATCAAACAATTTCATATTCATAATACTCAATCCAACACAAAGAACCTCAAAGAGTGCCCCAAGAATTCTCTCGGAGACAGTAGGACAAGAATGTGTATCAAGCCCTATGCATAGATTACCCAAATGTCACCGCGGGAATCCGCAAGTTGAGTACCAAAACATATATCAAGTGAATCAATAGAACACCCTATTGTCACCAGGGTATCCGCATGCAATACATATATCAAGTATTCTCAAATCCATAAAAGTATTCAATCCGGTAACGAAATCTCAAAGGGAAAACTCAATTCATCACAAGTATATAGAGAGGGAAACACATCATATGATCCGACTGTATTAACAAAGCTCGTGATACATCAAGATCATGACATCTCAAGAACACGAGAGAGAGAGATTGAACATATAGCTACTAGTACATACCCTCAGCACAGAGGGGGCTTACTCACACATTATCATGGTGAGATAGTGATATTTGTTGATGGAGAGGTGCAGCCTCGAAGAGATGGAGGCGATGGCAGCCACGGCGGCGGCGACGGGCGGTGGACCCTTGCCCCTCCTTATTCCTTGGTCTTGGTGCTGCAATGGAGGAGACTCTCCCCTTCTTAGAGGCTGCCAAGGGAGAGGTAAATTCTTGGCTCTTGGTGGCTCTCTGAAATTAGAGTTTTCCTATCCTTATATGTGCCTCTGTGATGCTCTATGGCCCTCGGATAGATGGACCCTTGATCCAATGGCTCTTGGGCACCTATAGAACCTTCCTAGGGGCTCCTAACAGCCCTCACGAGTCCCCAAAGTCGTGGCTTCACCGAATATATCAGATATGGTAAGAGTTGGACTCAATCACGTCATCAATTCTCGTGATCCCGTAATCAGATATTTTCCTTCAATAAAACGGCTCTCCAGATTGCATCCGAATTTTGTTTTGGACGAATTTGTATTCTAGAGTCATTAATATAAAATTACTACACTTTACTAGTTTTAGCTCTTTCCATTTGACGCCATCTTCGGGGGTGAAACTGACGATCTCTAAAAACTATTTGTGGGTACATTTCAGGAAAGTTAGAGTCCTCTATCAGGGCTCCTTTTGTGTTTTTTCAACAATTTTTAATGAGTTCCTACACATCAAAGTGTGAAACAGGAACTTTTGCAATTTTGCAACCATTAATAGGTTAGTCCCAATAAATCATAAAACAATAGTAAAAAACATAGGCAAATATGACATGAATACTTCATAAATTATCGATACGTTGGAGATGTATCAAGATACCAGGGTTGTTAAGGGTTACTTAATGTCGGTTACATCAGAGCATGAACATGCCAAATCTTTCATATTGTCCATTGAGTACACACAACATTTTGGGAATTTTTCATCTTGGGAATTTTTCATCTTGGACATGACAGTACCATAGTCTTGGGCTCTTCAATGACGGTCATAGATCGGCTCATTGTCCGGCCCAGTATACACGCTGGCGGCCTGATGGCCCTTAGTCCAGGACTCCCTCAGTAGCCCTCGAACTGGCCTCCAACAACGTAGTCTTAACTTTCAGCATCTCCTAGCATCTATGGTCTTCGGCTTAGGGGGCCGAGTTCCTGTGCTCATTCATAACTAGCTGATAACCTCAAAGGCCAACCGTTCGAGCGTAAACAATGTTTCTTCCTGACAAATTTTTAACGAAAGGTCGCGACCACTCGTAACTAATGATTGGTTTATAGAAAACTCAACCCATTGTTTTAGGCAGCCTTGGCACGTCCCATCAATATGGAGATCGTCCCTGGCCTTTAAGGGATACAAATTATGATTTGGGTTATCCCATGCGCTCATAACTGCACAATTTATCAGGAAGTGGCGAGGTCTACGGTTCAATAGAGGGTCTCTTGGTATTACAACGGCTTATAGGAAGGAAACTACAACCATAGCTTCCGTACGCATTGCAGATCTCATATCGTCATTGCCTTCCCGAACCTCCTGAGCTCGAAGCTCCCAAGTTCCATCTTCCCCCCAATCTCTTCAATCCCTTCCCCTCTTCGGCCATGGCTGGCGTGGGATCTAAGGGCAAGTGCGAGTTCTCTAGTATCACCAACAAGGACAACTTGGAGCTGAAGCACGCCGGCTACTTATCGGCGGATATTGTCCGTGATGCTCCGGAGAAGTACCATGTCATTCCCACGCCTCAAGAAGGCGAGAGGGTGGTGTTCATCCCTCATTTCCAACGGGGCCTCGGCTTCCACCTCCACCCCTTCGTGGGGCATTTTATTTTGTCTTACGGGTTGGACATACATGACCTCCCACGGAATTCTTTTCTGCACATTCTACTTTCATTACCGTCTACGTGGCCTTTCTATGGGTCCAACCCCACTTCGGCTTGTGTTTGAAAGTATTCAACATCAAGCTGAAGATAGTTAGAAGCGAGCAGGCAGACCACAAGGGGTGGGGGTGATGATTAGCAAGCTTCCCCTGGTACAATGGTCGGATGGTTCTTTTATACATACCCTCAAGGTCTAGCAGGAGGAGTGGTTCTACATCACCGAATCATGGGGCACATGGTGGGCAGCTTCCCCCGGATTCAGATCCGGACCCCAACTAGAATGGTGTCCTGGATAAAGAAGGGGCTCGATTGGGGGAATATGCAGAAGTGAAGGTGCTGCAAAGGTGCATCTCCATCCTATTGACAAATAAATTTAGCTCACCAATGTTGTTTAGGTCATGCTACAGCGCCACCTCCTCCCCTGTCAAGATCGGACTGCCTCGATGTGGGACTACAGTCTGGATGACCTGGTCCCTATGGAACACTTCTTCTGCATCGAGCATGACCAGCTGTGGAAGGTGTTGTTCAAGCCGCAAAAGACTTGGCCAACCAAGGAGGAAGACATGGGCATCGAAGCCTCAGACTCTCCAAGACCAGTAAGATTTTATTACTTGTGTTTGATGTCTATGATGCAACCTTCTTCTTTTAGACTCGTGTTGGGTCTCCAAGTGGATCACCTAAGGTTTATCAATCCATGGGAGGCGTAGGATGAAGATGGTCTCTCTCGAACAACCCTGCAACCAAATAACAAAGAGTCTCTTGTGTCCCCAACACACCCAATACAATGGTAAATTGTATAGGTGCACTAGTTCGGCAAAGAGATGGTGATACAAGTGTAATACGAATGGTAGATATAGGTTTTTGTAATATGAAAATATAAAAACAGCAAGGTAAGTAATGATAAAAGTGAGCCCAAACGGTATTGCAATACTTAGAAACAAGGCCTAGGGTTCATACTTTCACTAGTGCAAGTTCTCTCAACAATACTGACATAGCTGAATCATATGTAAATCCCTCACATGTGACATAGAGTTCACTCCAAAGTCACAAATGGCGTAGAACAAACGAAGAAATTATTGTAGGGTACGAAACCACCTCAAAGTTATCTTTTCCGATCAATTGTATGAGCAATCTCTATAAGTGTCATGAACAGCCCTAGAGTTCATACTAAAATAACACCTTAAGATACACATCAACCAAAACCCTAATGTCACCTAGATACTCCAATGTCACCACGAGTACCCATGGTCTTGATTATACAATATGCATCACACAATTTCAGATTCACCATGTTCAATCCAACACAAAGAACTTCAAAGAGTGCCCCAAAGTTTCTACCGGAACGTCAATTCAAAAACATGTGCCAACCCCTATGCATAGATTCCCAAGGTCACAAAACCCGCAAGTTAATCACCAAAACATACATCAAGTGGATCAATAGAACATCCCATTGTCACCACAAATATCCCATTGCAAGACATACATCAAGTGTTCTCAAATCCTTTAAAGACTCAATCCGATAAGAAAACTTCAAAGGGAAAACTCAATTCATCACAAGAAGATAGAGAGGGAAAACTCCATATGATTCATCTATATTAATAAAGCTCGCGGTACATCAAGATCATGTCATCTCAAGAACACGAGAGAGACAGATCAAACACATAGCTACTGGTACATACCGTTAGGCCCGAGGGTGAACTACTCCCTCCTCGTCATAGAGACCACCAGGATGATGAAGATGGCCTCCGGTGATGGTTTCCCTCTCCGGCAGGGTGCCGGAAGGGGCTCCTGATTGGTTTTTCTTGGCTATGGAGGCTTGCGGTAGCGGAACTCCCGATATAGGTTTCTTTCGGGTTTTTTGGTATTTATATGAATTTTTGGCGTCGGTCTCACGTCAAGGGGACTCCCGAGGGGACGACAAGCCTGGGGGCGCCCCTAGGCTTGTGGCTGCCTCAGGAATCCTCTCCGATATATTTTTGCACCAGTATTATTATATTTTCCAAAAGTATTCTCCGTAAATTTTCAGCCCATTCTGAGAACTTTTATTTCTGCATAGAAAACAACACCATGGTAGTTCTGTTGAAAACAGTGTCAGTCCAAGTTAGTTCTAATAAAGTCATACCAAAATCATATAGAATAATTGTAAACATGACATGAATACTTCATAAATTATAGATACATTGGAGGCCTATCGGTGTTCGGATTTTTCTTTTGACAAGGTTACACCCCTTTCTTCCATATTTGCAGATCTGGTTGGAGAAATCAAAATGGAGCAATTGCCTGACACCGTTGCTCAAAGGTCCCAGATAGCCTTATTAACGGCCATGTTGGTCGAAAGCCGTACATTGTTTTGAACAAGAAAGAAGAGAAGAACGAGACTCGAGGTCTCCGTTCAAAAGGTCATCTGGACACCGAGTCCGATGATACACATGCTTCTTCTACCCTTAGAGGAGAGCAGGAAGAGGACGGGGAGGAGAGTGACTCCTACCACACAAAGAAGAGGGCGACATCCGAAGACGACGAGGGAGATCTAGCTCCCGCTGCCCCAAAAAGGCAATGCAGGGCCAAAGTGGCCCTATTAGGTGATGTTCCGGACTCCGACATGGAGTCCGAGGACTTTGAAAGGGTTACACGAAGGACCCCTAGAGTCAGGCCCGTGACGCAAAGGTATGAATCCGAAGATTACATCGTCTTTCCGCTTCGAAGGTTTCATTATGAGCCATGTATGTTTTTTCATTGCAGCCCACCACGCGACTTTCCACTGACCAAGCCTCAGAGGGGGGATCTCTGCCAGCCGAACTAGCGGAGAGTGGGACCATGTGACACAACTCCCTTCCTCCGGCCATTGAGGAGGTGGTGGCCGAAAAGACCCTCCCCAAGCCGGATGCAAGGCGTGGGGATGAAATGATGGCCGAGGTTAACACCTTGGTTCCCGAAGACTATGAGGGCACATCCCTCCTCGAAAGCAAAGGAGGAGTGCTCGATCAGTGCGAGCTCTCTCCAGAGGCAGTTCTAGAGGACTCCAAGTCTCCAGAGTCATCTAGTCCGGCTTCTCAAAGGGGAGAATCTTTAATGCTGCACCCAAAGCTTCCCATGATGGAATGACCCAAAATCGGGTGGACGACCATGATGGAGGATGGCTTAAATGACTCCTCCATTGCGGAAGAGCACCGCACTCTTCTGAGTGCGGTTTTACAAGGCATTCGATCCGTTAATAGTGGACTGAAGGAAACCTTCAGCGGCCTGTTGACTCCCTCGGTGTCCATAGCAATCAGCTCTGGTTGTAGATGTAATGTCCATCGGACTACACACAAATAAAATTTGCATGGAGGAGCATAGACGAGAGCGTTTAGTTTAAAGCTTGTTTACACTATTCATCAATTAGACTTAAAAATTTGTAAAGCAAAAACTAGCAATAAATTGCATTTAGTCAGGTGGCAAAGAAAAATATAACTTCCCTGGGGTAGTAGTTGACGATAAAGACCATCTATGTGCTAAAATAAAAAGGGAAAGACATAAAGTAAAATGGAAAGAATTCCCTGGATGGCTACCGTCCGTGCATGAGTGCCCTCGGCCTGTACTGCATGGTATTAGCAGTCTGAGGCACATACGCCTCGGGACCTGGCGCTGTGAACGACAAACGAAGGCAAAATTCGATCAATCTCCATGGGACACGTTCATCGCTTCAATTAGATGCCACATCATACCTAATCTTTGGACCACGGTAGAACACAAGATGCTGATTACAAGCACAACGCTGGCAACAATTTCCTTTGACTTTGATCTCAACTAAGTCTTCGAAACAAAGTTTACAAACTAGAAATAAACAATTCTCACAAAAACAAAATATATCAAACAAATCTAGAAAGATATCACTTGATCATCCATCGATCCACGACGAACACCCAATAGGCTCTCAATCAAAGCACCAATGTCCATTCTGAATCCGACATATCTCGTAATAGGGGTCATAAGTTAGGTTTCTCGGCGCGATGGTAACATGGACACAAGATTTTACCCAGGTTCGGGCACTCTCAAGGAGATAATACTCTACGTCCTGCTTTTGATTGTATTGATATGGGGATAGTACATAGTATAGGTATCTACCACAAGATTGTTGTAATGAATATGAGATTGTCTATGGAGTACCACGGCCTTGGCTTGTATAATGTACTAGAGGCCTAGGGTCTAGAGGAGTCCTTGTCTTGTGCACCAAGTGTTGTGGAACCTTCCTCGTATATGTCATGGATTGCTCGAAGTGGCCCATCAGTGAATTGCCGTGGGGGTCCTCTGCCCGACCCACTGGTTGGGAGTCAACGTGGTGAGTACCCCTAGTCCAGGACACCATCACTATGGAGGTGGTAAAGGAGGTTGAGGTGGATCATCTGGATTTACTTCTTCACTATCTTCATCTAATAGTCTACCGCTTGTGGATGCCTCCACGTTATCTTGTGGTTCAGCTTGACGCGAGGTAGGGGCTTTCACTTGGCTTGATGAAGTACTTTCCTTCATTTTCATGGGACGAATCTTGCCTATGGAGAAGTGTTTGATGGCCTTTGAAGGTTCCTTATGTCCTACATCATTTGTCAATTGTTTGTCTTGCAAACCATTAGTTTCATCAAACTTCACATCTACCGTCTCTTCAATTTTCGTGTGAAGTTGTTGTAGACACGGTAAGTGTGAGAGTTCGATTCGTAACCGAGTAGGAAACCTTCATGAGATTTAGGAGCAAATTTAGAATGGTAGCTTATCAAGAATGTAGCACTTTGAGCCAAATACCAGAAAGTATCCAACTTGGGGTTTGTTACCGTTGAGTAGCTCGTATGCCGTTTTACCGAGAAGCTTGTGTAGATAGAGTTGGTTTGTTGCATGACAAGTTGTTTCCACTGCTTCCACCCAAAAATGTCGTGGAGTCTTGTACTTGTTGAGCATCGTGCTACCCATCTCTATGAGAGTCCGGTTTTTCCTCTCAACAACTGCATTTTGTTGAGGCGTGTACGTAGCCGAGAACTCATGTGAGATACCTTCTTTGAAAAGAAAGGTATCCACATTTGTGTTGTTTAGTTCCGATCCATATCACTCTAAACTTTCTTGATCTTCAATCCAAACTAATTTTGGTCCTTCCAAGTGAAGTTCTTGAAGACCTTTTGAACCTGCGACTTATCATCATGAAAGAATACCCACGTAAATATGAAAAAATCGTCAACTATAACTAATGCGGAGCATCCCACAATCATCCCCATGGATTCTACACGATCACATCATGCTCCAATTGGTCCTACGACTAGAGCCCGCACGCGTGCAATCAAAGCTAAGGTGAACTCTCTCCTCATCGAGGTAGACCTAAATATCAATGGGACTTGGATGCTACCTCACAATGAAATCCTGTGCATCCTTAGGTGCGAGGAAGACGACCACGAAGGATCAAGGAAGAATCCCCAAGACCAAGGCCAAGAGGAAGGGGGAGCAAGGAGAAGTGCCAGTCTGCACTTGACCGGATCATCCGGACCCGGGCCCGGATCATATATGTAATCCCAAACAGAATCAGACAAGGAGCCCCCGAGGCCGAATCATCTGGACCGATGCCCGGATCGTCCGAGTAATGCATTACAGAGTCGACTGAAGCGACCCCGAAGCCGGATCATCCGGAAGATTCCCGGATCATCCGTCCTTTGCCTGCGCGCACAGATGGGCCTCGGGCCTTGTATCTCCCTCACTTACCACTTCGCCCTAGTACTACTAATAGACCTTCTCCACCTCATTTTAGGGTTATCTTATGTCTAGAAAAGACATTTATTGAGCATAGCTCCATTAGTTCCTCCTCCCCATGGAGATTTACCTCCACTGGGAGAAGATCTAAGTGATGCCAAGGCTCCTCTAGAGGGAAGATCTCAAGGGATTCAAATCCTCCTCCTTTAGAGTGAGAGTGACAAACGGTTACATGTATCCTTGTGTTGACCGTGGATCTATGTATCTCGTGTGTTCATGTGTTTCTAGTGGATGTGTGATCGGAGATCGTCTGTGAGTTTGTGATTTCTCTTTTGTTTTCTCCCTTTTCCCCCTCCAAGTGTTAAAAGGTCTACGCTATCGGGCTTTCCCCGTATCAATAACTAAACCAAAATAGTTTCCACCGAAGCTCCTATAAGCATTGGGACCGAAAAGATCCATATGAGGCATCTCAAGTGGTCTCTTGGTAGTCATGATAATCTTAATAGGATGACTTCCCCCAAATTGTTTCCCTCTTGACAAGAACTACAAAGTCTACCTTTATCAGAGATTACATCTTTAACACCAAGTATGTGATCTCCTTTAATGACTTTTCCATAACCAACCTTTAGAAGATTTTGCAATAAGATAAGTGTGAGGTTGGGCTCTCTTAGTGAAATCAACATTGTATGGACCGCCTCTATGGAAACTGGTAAATACCATGTTATGAATGTCTTGACAAAACACTTGGCTATCTAGTTTGGTAAATAGAACATTGGAACTGAAGTTGGCAACCCTAGATACGGAAAGAAGATTGTATCCAAGGGATTCAATGAGCATGACATCTTGAATGGAGCTATCATGATATATGGCCACCTTACCAAGTCCAAGTACCTTACCCTTGGAGTTGTCTCCGAAGGTTATGTACCTACGTGGTCCATTATTTGATGTGATCTCATGAAACATGTCTCTATCTCCGGTCATGTGATCGGTGCGTCCACTATCGAGAATCCATTTCTAATGCCCAAGATGCGGTCCTATCCTTATTTTGGCTCAAGGACCTCGACAGGAACAGAAGCGCATATTGTTGTTTCACAAGAATGGATATCGTTACAAGTACACGTAAGAGGAGATGAGTATATGGAATTGGCTTATACTCGCCACAAGCTAAATCATGTATATATCAATACGAATATTCGTTGTTGTTATCATACATAAAAGTAGGGTCCGACTATGGATGAAATCAAACGATAAAAGTGACATCCATCCTTGCTATCCCGGGCTACTGTCCTGGAACCCATCCTATGATCATTGAAGAAGAAGAACTCCAAATCAAACAAGCATCACTCTCACATCAAAGCATCGCATTACCTGTACCTTCAACTGTTGTTGTAGTAATCTGTGAGCCATGGAGACTCAACAATCTCATTTCCAAGGGTATCAAGACTAGTAACACTTAATGGGTGAGATATGATTAAGTGGTGAGTCTTCAACAAGCACTAAGCATTTATTTGAGTGGCTAACTTACGAATACAAGAATAAGATGGGTGATCTACGCATAATAGGACATGAGCTAGTAATGATCAAGAAGTAATCCTAAACACCCACTACGAGTCAAACATAACCCCACCATGTTCTCTCTTGGTTCAAAACTCACTAGTAGAGACAGTCACGGTTACGCACATAGTTGGTGTATTTTATTTGAGTTTAGTTCAAGTTTTCTATGGCCAGATGTTAAAAAAATTCCAAGTTCCCACATAACCACGGGCATGGCTTTCCGAAAGATTTAACCCTACAGGGATGCTCCAACTCATCCATCACAAACTAGCCAGAAGTTGCGTGGGAAACATCAACCTCAGGATAGACCATACTATCCTCAGAATTATGATGGAAATCCTCAACCTCGAGATGGCCCGAAGTGTCCTCGGAATCTCGTGCACCAGACGTTCGAGAAAGGTAAAATAAATCTAGCAAGGAAGCTCGACGTGTCGACGAACCCGATAGGAGCCACGTATCTCGTTCTCAGGACACTACCAGATGAGCTAGTGTATAGTGGTCTGATAGAAATCACCCGAGTTGCCCTAGTGTGGCCCCGCAAAATGCTCTATTTTGGACCAACACTCATGAGGAGCACTGGCATGGGGATTGATTAATTATCCATGGGGTGAGCATTCCCTATGCATATTTGATTAGTTGTTGTTAAGCAAATAGTACCAATGTTGGGTCTTGACAAAAGATTTTATCCCAAAATGAAAATCAAGGGGTTCCCCATAACAACCCGAATCATGTTAGGAGCACTCAATATGGAACATAACACCGGTACACAAGTAACTAGGGTGGCAAAGGTGGAAGAAAACACCAAGCCATAGGCCAAGGCTTCCACCTTTTACCAAGTATATATGTGCATTAAATTAAATAGCAATAATATTGTGATATCTCAAGATATTCATGTTGTCACATGGACATCCTGCACCTATTCAAGATATTCATGTTTTTACTTGCCTATCGGGACTAGCCATTGAGTATTGTCGGGCTACGCTACTTGTGCACTTTAGTGAAACATACTCCGCATAGCTACAATTGCATGCATATATCTGAGTATCATCTATTTTGTTGAAAAGTACCACATACATAATTGCTATCTTGTTGTGCACGTCCCGAATTGTGATCAAACAAAAATATAATTGCTAAAAGTAATATAAGCAAAGCTTTTAAGCAAGAGCAATAGCATCACCAAATTTGCATATAATACTTGATCATCTTGGATCACTTGAGCGAGTTACTCGTGCCTCATACATACATAGCAAATCGGGAATAGGAACACGACGTGTTTTGTTTCCTATCGGTTGTGCACAAGTTTGTATCATGCCCATTTGAGGAATCATGCTAGCGACTCTCTAGTGTTGTGCAACACGAGCGTTTTCCATGGATTCCACATTTTGTGCTCATTCCTAGGTTGCACAATACCATTTATCTATCTCTGTGTGTATTTCCGTGTACACTCATTGCTATTTATCTACATTGTCTTACTTGCGAATTTACGAATCTCTTTCAACATTATTGAATCTTATTCTCGAATTGCTTGAATTTTGTGCCACCATCCTAACCAAGCTACTCCATAAGCATTACCTATGTAGGTGTGAGAGGGACGATCTTCGGTACCAATTCTACTATTTCCATACTTGCACATTGAGTGATCTTGATCCACTTTCAACTTTTGGAACGGTAATTGGTATTGTCTTCTCACTGTTCCAGTTATATCTTCTTGAGTTCTATGGATATGAACACCATGTCGAACCCGGCCTTCAAGGAGCATGATGACAACATGACCACCCACATCACCAAGTTGCACTTCTTCAATGCAAAAAAGGCAATTACTCAAGCTGAAGATGTCTTGAATGACCGCATCAAACAACTCACCTCCAACTTGCGTGAATCTGAGGTCCGAACACGGGACTACCTCAATACCAAGCTATTAAGCCAAATGTAGGAATTTTGGTCCTTGATGTCCAACCGCGCTCCCTCTACTTTGACTACGTCAAGACGGCGCTCAAGTCGCCACTCTTTGGATTATTCTTCAGACACAAGTCCTCTACGAGCACATGTTCATCACCAAGACGAACGCTCCGGTCCAAGCTCACCTCAAGCTCGTCAGAGTCAGCTACCTAGAATCCATTCCATGGCAATGGATTGCAAGATCGTGTCCGCACTCGAGGTCGTCTCCTTCAACAAGATCAAGATGTATTGGAGCAAGAACAACAACGCGAACAGGAAGAACAACAATGCTGAGGAGAAGAACACCATCGTCACCATCAACAAGCACTTCAAGCACATCATGCCTTGCAAAAACATACTCGCACCTTGGAGGAGCGCAACCGCCAAGCTCATCATGAACAAGGATCACTCCAACGACAATGACAAGAAGAAGCCGCTCGCCAAGAGGAGCAACAAGCAGGAAGAAACCATGTGTGAGGGCCTCATCAACGACCTCAAGCACATCACTACAAGCACAACGAGGACGACGCCCCAAGGCAACCACATCGTCAACTCAAAAGCATCGTTGACACACCTCCTGTCGGTGTCAAAACCAGCGGATCTCGGGTAGGGGATTCCGAGCTTTGAGACTAGAATCGATGGTAATAGGAGACGAAGGAGACTATGTTTACCTAGGTTCGGGCCGTCCTATGAAGGTAATACCCTATGTCATGCTTGATTGTATTGATGATATGTAGGTTACAGAGTTGATCTACCTCGAGATCGAATAGCTAAACCCTAGAGGAGTTGTCCTCCTACAACCTAAAACCCTTCGTCTTATATAGCCGTTGAGGGTACCTAGGGTTTACACATGGTCAGTTACACATGGAAGAGATCAACATGCCTATTCACTACTCCAAACATGGAGGATACGCCACGATTCCCAAAGATTCCTTCCTGGAGACAGGGCCTTTGCTCAACACAATGTTTGATAATCAGCCCATATAGTCCGGCCCATGAGAAATAGGTCAGCCACCTGAGGACCCCTGAAACCAGGACTCCCTGAACTAGCCTCCAATGCCAAGGGTCTTAGCTCCAGCTTCGCTTGATCAGAGTCTTCAGCTTGCGAGGCAAGTTCTTCTCCTCAATTAGTGATTGGCCAGGTTCAATTCGGCCTCCGATGACATGCAGTGTTTTCCGGTCTGTGAATCGCCCAAACACCATGAATAGCTTAGCCCCGAAGGCCAAGAGTCAAGGAGCAAGTAGAATTCCCTAACAAGCTTTTTGACGAAAGGTTGTGGCCCACCACGACCGTTGCACCTGTTGCAAAAACTTGAACCACGGTTCGAGGCCATTTTCATCAGCATGATCCATCAATGCATAGATCGTGCTCTATTTCACATGCGATATGTTTAATCATGCACGCATAACAACACGCACATCTTGGGAAGCGGAGCAATACGCGGTGCAGCAAAGGGAGGTTAACCAGCGACAAGCAACATAAGAAGGGAAAAACCCTAAGGCACAACCATGCTCCTCACTCGCATCCTTTGCTTCCCGAATCTCCTAAGCTTCCTGAGCCCAGATCTAATTTTCCACTCCTTCCTCCTCCAAGCTCGACCATGGCTGGTTCTGGTTCCAATGAGAAGTGGGAGGTCTCCATGGTCACCGACCGGGGCATCCAGGACCTCAAGGACACCGGCTACCTCCCTGCCAATGTCTACCACCACGTGCCAGAGAAGGGCCAGGTGATTCCTACTCACAAGCTGGGCGAGAGGGTGGTCTTCATCCCTCACTTCAACCGGGGACTGAGCTTCCTGCTCCATCCCTTCATGAGGGGACTCATGTTTTTCTACGGCCTCGACTTCCACGACCACCCGCTGAACTCCTTTATGGATATATCAGCCTTCATCATCGTCTATGCGGCCTTCTTGCGGATCGAACCACACTTCGGACTGTGGCTTCAGATATCCAGTATCAAGCAAAAGTGTGTCACAGACGAACACGCAGAGTGCAGCTGGGGCAGTCATCAGCAAACTCCCCTGTGTTGGATGGCCATCCGACACCTTCATCGACACCATCAAGATTTGGGAAAAAGAGTGGTTTTATATCATCGAGCCAAGGGAGGAAGGCCGAGCTGGTCCAGCCGAATTCAGATCCGGTCTCCCACTAGATTAACTTCATGGCTCCGAAAGGGCCTCAACTAGGGGTCTGATATGGAGGTGGACGACCTACAGAAGTGCATCGCCTCCATGATCAGAGGCGATATCAAGCTGGCCAACATGGTCCAGATTATGCTCGGGCGGCGCATCCTCCCCTGCCAGCAGCAGGACTCTCCCATGTGGGATTATCAGCTTGACGATGAGCCTGCTATTCGTTAGCTCTTCCGCACTACTCGGGAGAAGCTGTGGAAGGCGCTGTTCAAGGCCCAGGAGAACTGGCCAACCGAGGAGGAGGATCAGCGTCTACACGCCAATAAACCTCCTTCCTAGGGATAACATAGTTTTGTTTGGTCGTCTTTGTTTTCCGAAAGAAAATCTAAGCACTTTTAGATCACCTCTGTAGAAATGGCTGAGCTAGGCCACGGGCATCAACTGCCTGGCGCCTCAGCCCAAGGACATCAGGTCCAGGTTGTTGTAGGAGATGCTCGTCGTGGCGCCTTACAAGGCACTAGAGAAGAAGGAGAAGAAGAAGAAATGAGGCCGAGGAGGCCTTCGTATCAGGGACTAGCCAGACACTATGTCCGGGGAAACCCATGCCTCCTCCAATCAGGAAGAGGAGCATGATGACAAGGGGGAAGGCAATCCCCATTGCAAGAAAGAGGGCGACGTCATCGGACGCCATAGAGGAGGTACCCACTCTTGCCCCGATGGAAGCGCGTCGGACCCGGATACTGAGTCTGAGGACTTCGAGAAGGTTCCACAAAGGAACCTAAGGGTCAACCCCCAGCTTGAAGGTAAGGATCGGAAGACTTCCTGAGTTGTTATTTGTAAGTTTTTGAATGTTAAAATCATGTGAGTTCCCATTGATTTGCAACCCACCACGTGTGCTCCCCACCGACCATGTTTCGGACGGGGAGCCCCGCCCGCCGAGCTAGCGGAGAGCGGGACCGCGTATCAACCCACTCTTCCGGGCGCCGCGAAGAATGCCACAGAGGTATCATCCTAGCAGGCTCCTATGGAGCTGAACACCTCCGGTGGGGGAGACGATGTCATGGTCGAGCGTAATGCCTCAGCCACCGAAGACTGGGGGGAAGAGCCCCGCCCGGATACTGAGGCGACCGGACGAGGGGATGTTCAGTCCCCTCCAAGGACATCTTTGGAGCGTACCACGCCTCGGAAGGCACCGGTTCAATTGCCAATTGAGATCGGGTTATCCAATCACCATCGGCATCACCGACCAATGGGTGGCCGGTTTGGGGGGAGGCTCTATCGAGCGCCTCCATCTCCGAGGAGCAACGCGCCCTTATGGGTGCGGTATTGCAGAGCATTCAATCTGTCAACAGCGGACTGAAGGAGGCCTTCAACGGTCTCCTGACGAGATTTCAGGTGGGCCACATAATGCTCTATTTGTGAAATATTAATTTCTTTGTGTTATCATTATATACATGGCATCCCAGAGCCCTAGGTGAGTTTGGAAAAACACACCTTGGGGTCAATCATAGAACATTATCCGGACAATGTGCGAGACGATATTAGTTCGGAATTCTCTAACAGCCCTGGTCATAGAATCATATTCATGACAGTTCGGAGGGTTGAACCCATGTAACCTTCTGGTGATTTATTTGTAGGCTTCGTCATCGGTGGCGACTACTAATGCTGCCGATCTAGATGAGCTAAATCGTAAGCTCAAGAGCTTTAAAGATGAGCTTGACGCTCTAAATAAGAGATTCGACAAGGCACAAGGTAAGCCGGATTATAATTTCCGAATTTTTCATCACCGTGCTATCGACTTAGTATTTATATGTTTGATGCTTACAAAGCCTTGGCGAAAGAAATTGAAAAGCTCAAGGCCGAGCTTAGAAAGCAAAGCAGGGGGCGCGTACGAGAGAGCGACGGCCGAACAAGCGGCTGGCGCGCTTTCCACTCTGAAAGCCACCAGTACCAAGCATGAAGCTCGGGTGGAGGAAATCCAGCAGGACCTCAAAGACGCCGTCCAAAAGTGCGAGGACCTCGAGCAGAAAGGCATGGAGCAGGCCTCTGAACTATCCACCCTGAAATCCGATCTCCAAAACGAGCGGGTGGATAGGCGGTTCTTTGAGGAGAAAGTCCACCAAGCGAAGATTATCACAGATGGTAAGCCGTATTTACTGCACTGTGTCTTCAGGGATAGCAAGTTCGCGTTGCTTACCCAGGTGTGGCGTTCCTCAGGCGCATGCTCGAACCTCCAGAAGAGCATAGCGGACACGAACCAATTCTATGCTTCGACGGGAGAAGGAGATGAAGCCCATCTATTCTGTGCGCAATTTGAAGCCCCCGAGCACTCACCTCTCCTTATTGAGCAGCTACAGCAGCTGATGGAGCTACACTAGATGGCTGAGCCAGCTATGAAGGATCTCTATATCCGGCTATGGCCCAACGAGCCACTTCCGGGTAGCTAGTTCGGCCTGGTGCAGAAGCTAAGCGACGCCTCACCCCGGATCGATGCAATAATGCATTCCTCCTGTATCTAGGGAGCTCGGATGGCCTTTGCGAAGGCCAAGGTGCAATGGCCAGGGCTTGATCTGATGAAGATAGCCATCGCCCCTCCACCTCCTGGAAAGGAGCATAGGTTCCCTAAGCTATACTTCTCCGGAGTAATGGAGGGTGCTCGAAGACCTTTGAACGCTTGTATATTTATTATGGATGGCTTATCATGTTTTTAATGTTTTGCATTCCTTACAACTCCTGTGTGGCCATTGAAACTGAAAGCTGCAAGTCGTCGGCTTCATCCCCCATGTAGATGCTATGCGGGTTGTCTCTACTTACGCACTATAACCCTTAGCCGAGCTATCAATACCCGAAGAGTGTGCGGCGGACAACGCAATCGGACCATAATGCTTTATTGCTTTCACTTAGCCATAGGGGCGTGAAAAAGGACCGCGGGAGGCTGATGACTAGCCCCCGGTAACTTGTGATGTTCGGATGAACCGCGGCTAAAGCCGAAATCACAGGGTTTGTATGAACATCAAACCCATCATATGACACGGAATAACCTCTGACGACGTCTTGAGTATAACCCTTAAGCTCGGATTCGCAGACCGGTTCCCGCATACTATGACAGTCAGTTTTTCGATTTCTGCCCTGAGGTGTTTGACCAGGATAGCCGGAAACACAATCGCAGAGGTTCTCCCTATGCCCTTTTAGCCGAACGAGCAGAACGTAAAGGGGCAAGCACAGGAGCCGGGCAACCCAACTATTGACCCAAAACATAGTTCAGAATCAATGCATATAAAGCGAATTCCAATACGCCAAACGCATAATCAATTGTGCATAAGGAGATTTTTTTTAAACTCGAGCCCCCGGTCTATTAGCCGGTTGCATCGTAATGTACCGAATAGGTTCTCAAGAAGAGGGAGAAAATAGAATATGTGCCAAAAAGGATAATGAGACAACCATGTATAATGATTTTATATTTTTCTCAACAACTCTTATTTCTCAAATTACCGAGGCAATTGTTTACAGGTATTTGCAATATAAATTTTATAGGAGTGGTTGACCAGGGGTCTTCAATGGGTGACCTGACGTCCTTGGTGTGCCCTGTCTCTTGTCTGCTCCTGCGCCTCCTAGGGAGTTGTGTACCTTAATGGGTGGTACTGTTCGGCGAATGGATCTTGCAAACAAGGCCTTGAGAAGTCGTCAAAGTGTGGGTGAGCTTTACGCCTTTAGTAGGCCCTTGATGGTATCGGACTGTGTCCAAAGACATTTGATGGTAGTAGTTTGGTCCAGCCGAATACTTAGCCCTTTTTCCCCACCACCGCCCATGGAATTATGAGAGAAAAGTTGTGCCACCTTGGCACGTGCTTTGCTGGTCCTAGGGCTATGCATTGGGGGGCAAGTCCCTATTTATGGGGAGAAGAAGATTCTCAGAGTTCGGGCTGAAACCGAGCTCGTTTCCCAACCTTACGTTCCTTTACGATAGGTGTCGACATTTGCCGATCATCATTCTAGTGGAATTTGGCCGCCAGGGCCAACACATGCTCCTCATATTGGAGAGAGCGCTTGTCGGTGTCAAAACCGGCAGATCTCGGGTAGGGGGTCCCAAACTGTGAGACTAGAATCGATGGTAACACGAGATGAAGGGGACAAGGTTTTACCCGGGTTTGGGCCGTCCTATGGAGGTAATACCCCACTTCATGCTTGATTGTATTGATGATATGGGGTTACACAGTTGATCTACCTCGAGATCGAATATCTAAACCTAGATGAGTTGTCGTCCCACTACAATCTAAAACCCTTCGGCTTATATAGACGCCAAGGCTACCTAGGGTTTACACATGGTCGGTTACATGCCGAAGAGATAAACAAGCCTATCTACAGTTGACAACTTGGAGGACACAACACGACTCCTTGAAGCTTTTACCCTAGCGACGGGGCCCTTGATCATCCAATGCTCACCTTGTGGCCCACATAGTCCAGCCCATGAGAAACAGGTCGGCCATCCAAGGACCCATTAATCCATGACTCCCTCAGTAGCCCCCGGACTAGTATTCAATGCCTATGTATACCTAGATAATCTTCATAATCTTCGGCTTGCAAGGCGAGTCCCCTACTCCCTCTTGTTCGGAAACCGACCAGTCATTAGTGAAATCCCCAGCGTCACGAGCTCTCCATGTCCATTATAAGAACCACCAACGTTCCTCGATTTTCGTGCGTCATGGGGAGACGAGCGGTTCAGTGATTTTTTACAATGTTGCCCTTCTATAACGGAGGCTACACCCATTTGAACAAATAGAATCGTGGTTTAGACCACATCCTCCTCCTCCCCCCATCGGAAAAAACTCCTAGCGGAAGATCACCACGAAAAACATGGCGAGCGCCCCCAGCTCTTCCTCGTGCCCCTACGGCTCCCATCCTCGGGACTGTACCAGCTACTCCGTATTGCTCCCGTGGCTGCGCAATCTAGAGACCCAGGGGTACCTCCCTTCTTCGGATCTAGCGATGACCCGCGCAGGTTTATCATCTTACAACAACGAAGTTTCGCTTAGCGTTTCCCCAATCCACAAAAGGGGAACGCATATGCGGGGTCTTGGATTTCCCATTCACCCATTCTTGAGGGGATTACTGGAATTTTACGGGATCCAGCTCCACCATCTTACCCCAGGGTCTATCCTGCACATCTCGGACTTCTTCGCCCTCTACGAGATGTTCCTGGGCTGCGAGGCACATTTTGAGCTATGGAGGAAGTATTTTTGTCTTGTCCCCCGAACTCATGACAAGACAATCTTGGAGGTCGGCGAAGCCAAAGTTTGCCGCATAGCCGGGATGGGGTATCCAGTGTGAACACCGAAGGAGTCCGAAGAATAGACTTCGGAATGATTTTATATCGAAGACACCCCCTTGTTCGAGCCAGCTCAAAGGGGTCTGCCCGAGTACTCCGACGCCTCCTTGAAGAAAAGGTACAACTGGCGGCCGAAGAGTTTGTGCCTAGAGGACAGTGTAGAAGTGCAACACCTAGTAGCCCAGGTGCGGATACTTACCCACCACAACCTGACCATGATTGATGTCATGTCCGCTGCCATCACCCGGTGCATGCAAGCTCTCCAACAAAGGATACATCCCTTGTGGCGTTACAACGGGACAAGCGACACTATGTGCTCCCGAAGACAAGGTCCTACCGATTAGACGGTTTTGGCTGCCGCACTCGCCGACCTATATAAATGAGAGCACGAAGATTTTATTGAGCGGTCGACCAAGGAAGGATATTCGAGCCACAATCCCATTGAATGGGTAAGCCTTTCTCTTCTGTTCACATAGTTCGGGGTTTTCATTTTGTCCCTTACTTGACCAAAGCCGTTAACCTCATGTAAACAGGAAAGGAGAAGCTTCATCGACATAGTTAACTATCCGACTCCTCAGCCCGAAGACTATTCCCATGATGATGATCTGAGTTTTCATGAGGACCCATATCTTTCAATTGAATTTGAAGACGGAGAGCCTCGACCGATCCCAGGTGGCTATTATTGCCGATTACCCTGGGTTGTTGACCGTTCCTCCAACAAACAACAACAAGAAGAACTCGTCCCACAAAAGGCAAGCATCCAACAATGCCCTGAATGCATCGGCTCCTGCTCCCAAGCGCCGGCTATCCGCGTGCCATATGCCGGCAACCGAATCAGTGCTCGGATCGGAAACCAACATGGACCCAACAAATGAGCTGGCTGCGAGGACGAGTTCGCCTACTCGCTCAACCAAAAGGTATTTTGTTCGGCTGTCTGCTTATTATCACAACCAATAGAGCCTTTCCACAGTTATTACATTAAAATACTCACACGAAATGCCCAAGCCTCTCTTGCCAAAGAGGTTTCCAAGGTGCCCAGCGGTGCTCAAAATTAAGGAGCTACGGCTCATGCCGAACCTGCTACTAAGGCCGCTATGACCAATCTAGCCCCTACCGATTTCGGTGACGCTGTGTCTGTCACCAAATCGGAAGTAGGAAGCGCCATGAATCATCGGCGACGATGGGAGGCCATGAACTATGTTATTGGCCAACATGCAGGTAAGTAATCGGTTTTAAAGAGTCCGGACAATCATGTAAACCCAGTAGCCCCCGAGCCTTAAATTGGTTCGGAATGACCGAATTAAGGGTCCTTGTGCTACTTTACTACTAATGCAAGCTTCAAAGCAACAGAATGATTAGCTGGCCAAGGAGCTGGAGAATAGCCGATCGCAGGTTCAATTTGTGAAGGCCGAGCTGGAGCAAGTGAAGAGATTCACTCGGGAGGCCCATGGTGAGTACATCTGTGCTGCTAATCTTATTTCCATGTTGACGCAAGGATTCTTTTTAGTAGCTGAATTAATAGGGCATATGCAAAAGGAGTTGGATGAAGCCCGAGAGTCTCAGCGATACGGGGAGTCCCAGCACGAGGCTAGCTGTCATTTTGAACCGTGTCCAGGAGGAAAATAAACAACATGCTGAAGAAATTGAGAGTTTAAAAACTCAATTGGCCCGAGCCCAGGAAGAAAACCAAAAACTACAGAGGGGCGTGTTTGGTAAGTATGATTCTAACATTGGTAAGTATTTCTTATGAAGGAAGTAAAATAAGCATGTCGTTGCCTCATGTATAGCTCTCGTGTCTGGGCGTCCTGAAGAAGAGATCGGATCCTACCAGGGGAACCTGCTGAAGGAGCTTTCTGCTCTTCATGATTGTGCATAGAAAGCGATGAAAATCATGGTAAGGGTACTATGTCCTAGCGAACAATCTCCATAGGGAATGACCGAACTAATCGATCATTTCAAGGGAGCCCTAAGTAGGTTCGAGCTTTGGAAGACATCAGCTTGCCAAGAAGGAGAACGGGAAGCGTGGGCGATGATCAAGACCCACTATACCAAACTTAATCCGGAGCATATGGCTCAGGTTGGTCCAGTGGGGTCAGATGGACAAGAAGTGTCGCTCCACCTGGTGTATGATCAGGTGATGCCTGCCACTCGTCTTTCGCGAGAAGACTGCTCACTAGATACTGTAATCGATGATGTCGATCAGGAGTCGAATGTGTAATTATGTATACTTTTGTATGAACAATCGAGTTGTTACTCCATCTGTGTTGTAAACTTTGTCTTAACTAGCCATCGGCTTCTATCTCACGTGTGAAGAGCTCAGGAGTGTTCCTCGTAATTTGTCACCCTAGAAGAGCGAATTGTGTTCGGGGAACCAGGCAATGTAGCCATGTGGTGGGAACAGACAGAAAGCACACAGGGAGATATGTTATAATACTGCTTAGTGTAAGAAACATCTTCCGAGGAAAATAGTACCTCTATCGATACCTTTCTTAGAGGTTCTACGAAGGTCATAGGTAGAAGTCCGCATACTGCTAATATGCGGCTGATGGCTTTTAAGAAGAAAGAAGCCCAAGCAATGGTGATAACTTCCATAGCCATATTAACTGCTTCCGTCACGGCCGACCAATTGTCTACGTAAGATAGCTGGCTTTCGGCTTCACGCGTCTGACGTATGTATCCGGATGACCCGGTCATAACAATCACAGAGGTTCTCCCTCTACCCTCTAGCCGAACAATCGGGAACATAGAGGGTAAACACAGGAGCGAGGCAACCCAGCTTGGCAAAGTCTTAGTTCGAATTGATGCATATGATGGCTTGAACATGACAAAGGAAACATGTGTACACAAGTGTGGGTAAATTCTTATAATATAAAAGTGTTGGCTTTCGAGAAGAAGCCCCCAGGTATTGTGTCCGGATTTGACACTCAAAGGTGTAAGACGAGATTCTTAGTACAAGATCGGTTGAACCGAACATAGAAAGAAGAAGAAAAGATTCAATCCTACGAAACAGCAGAGTGGGAGGGGAAAGAAAAAGAGAAAGAAAAGTGAAAACAGAAAAGGGAAAAAAGTGTGACGACACCGGTTTATCCATAGAAGCATCGAAGACGAGCTGTATCCCATGGGTTTGGTTCAAGGCAATTGTCTGATGGGTTCCAAAGACGGTAGGCTCCTTTTGCGAGTACTTCATCTATTATGAAGGGCCCCCCATTTGGGTTTGAGTTTATGCTTCTGATTCTTAGGGAGCCGTAAGACGAGTTCGCCTATGTTGTACACTTTTGCCCTGACGTCCCTACTCTGGTAACGTCGGGCCTACTATTGGTAAAAAGCAAAGCTGGCCCGAGCTATGTTGCGCTCTCCTTCTAAGGTATCCAGGTCGTCCTAACAATCTAACTTGGCTTCCTTTTCCTCGTACATGCGCACCCTTGGTGCGTTAGGAATGATATTGTAGGGGAGGACTGCTTCTGTCCCATAGACCATGAAGAACGGTGTGTATCCCGTTGATCTGTTCGGGGTGGTGCGCAGGCCCCATAAAACAGAGTCGAGTTCCTCCACCCAATGACAGTCGGACTCGTGAAGAGATCGAACCAAATGTGGCTTAATGCCGCTCATGATGAGACCGTTTGCTTGCTCGACTTGTCCATTGGTCTGCGGATGATACACTGAGGCATAATTGAGATTGATGCCCATTTTGAGCACTAGTCTTTGAACTCTTGGGCCGTGAAGTTGGATCCATTATCTGTTATTATACTGCATGGTTCACCATAACGGCGTACAATGCCGGATATGAAGTCGATTACTGGTCCGGACTTGGCCGATTTAACTGGCTTTGCGTCTATCCATTTGGTGAACTTGTCAACCATGACCAGTAAATATTTATACTTCTTGGTCCCCCCTTTAAGTGGTCTGACCATGTCCATCCCCCAGACCGCGAAGGGCTAGGTGATCGGAAGAGTCCGAAGAGTTGTTAGGGCATGCGACTTTGATTTGCAAAAAGTTGACACCCCACGCAGTGTTTGACAAGTGATTATGCGTCTGCCCGAGCAGTGGGCAAAAAGAAACCAGCTCGAAAGGCCTTGCTAACTAAGGCTCTTGTCGCGGCGTGATGACCGCCCATCCCAGTGTGTACTTCAACCAAGAGCTCCCGTCCTTCCTCCTCAGATATGCACCGCTGTAATATTCCAGTGGTGCTTTTCTTGTATAACTCCCCTTGTGCACTTTGTAGGCTTTGGATCGCCGAATTATGCGTCGTGCCTCTATCTGATCATCGGGGAGTTCCTTGTGAAGAAGGTAGGAGAGGAAGGGTTCAGTCCATGGCGCGATTACTGCCATAACCTCATGGGCCGAAGGCGTTTCATCCATTGTAGAGCTGCCGATGATTTGATCATCTGGTTCGTTTATAGGGGGGACAACCTCTTCCGCTGGATTTAGGTCAGAGCCCGTACGATCGTCTTGCCAAACCACGGATGGCTTAAAATCCATTCCAGGAAAGTGTTCTTTGGGACCAGGTCGTGCTTGGCCCCCATGAGGGCCAGTATGTCAGCGGCTTGGTTGTTGTCACGAGCGACGTGGTGAAATTCCAACCCTTTGAACCGTGCAGATATTTTTAGGATGGCATTTCTGTATGCAGCCATCTTCGGGTTTTTGGAGTCAAATTTGCCAATGATTTGGGAGATGGCCAAGTTGGAGTCTCCCCGTACCTCTAGCTATCGTATACCCATTGATACTGCCATCCAAAGACCGTGTAAGAGCGCTTCGTATTCGTCTGCATTATTGGAGTCGGCATACATTATCTGCAACACGTATCGCACGTTGTTGCCTGTGGGGGATGCGAGGATAACTCCAGCCCCTAGTCCAGTCAAGGTTTTAGATCCATCAAAGTACATTATCCAATGGGAGTATGTACTATATTCTTTGAGGAGCTCGGCCTCTATCCATTTAGCCAGGAAATCTGCCAGTACCTGAGATTTTATGGCACGACGTGGCTTGTAGGTTATTTCAAAAGAAGGAACTCAATATCCCACTTGGCTATGCGGCCAGTGGTGTCCCTGTTGTTAATTATGTCATTCAGGGGTACTTCAGATGCCATTGTTACCGCACACTCTTGGAAGTAGTGTCTGAGTTTCGGTGATAGCATGAATACCGTGTAGGCTATCTTCTGGTAGTGCGGGTATCTGGACTTGCATCGCGTTAGTACTTATGACACATAATAGACCGGCTTCTAAGTCCGGAATTTGTGTTCCTCCTCATCTCGTTCAACGACGAGCATTGCGCTAACGACCTGGTTGGTTGACGATATGTATAATAACATGGGCTCACCGGCGCCTGGTGCTATGAGTATGGGATTGGCTACCAGTAGTGTTTTAATTTGCTCCAATGCAGCCACTGCTTCATTAGTCCACTCGAAGTTGTTGGTCCATTTCAGAAACTTATAGAGCGCTAAAGATTACTCTCCGAGGCGGGATATAAAGTGGCTTAATGCCGCAACACAACCTGCTAGCCTCTGGACATGCTTTTGCTCTGTGGGAATTGCAAGTTCTGATAGAGCACTGATCTTAGCCGGATTCGCTTCTATTCCTCTATGGGAGACGATGAATCCAAGCAGTTTACCAGAAGGAACTCCGAATACACATTATTCTGGATTGAGTCATATGACATACTCGCGTAGGCTGGCAAAGGTTTGTTGTAGGTCATCAATCAACTGGCTGACGTGTTTTGTATGCCTCGACTGTCTTGTCGACCTGTGTTGCGAGACAAGTTTGGATCATGCGCTGGTATGTGGCCCTACATTTTTAGCCCGAAGGGCATCGTGTTAAAGCAGAATGGTCCATAGGGGGTGATGAACGTGGTGGCCGCTTGGTCGGATTCCTTCATTTTGATTTGATGGTATCCAGAATGAGCGTCAAGGAAACACAACAAATCATGTCCGGCTGTGGCGTCAATGATCTGGTCTATGCATGGTAAGGGTAAAGGGTCCTTAGGGCAGGCTTTATTTAGGTCTTTAAAATCATGGCGCAATCGCCAGGACTTATCGTACTTTGGTACCATCACAAGGTTTGCCAACCATTCGTGGTTCTTAATCTCCCGAATGAATCCGGACTCTAGCAATTTAGCTAATTCTTCACCCATAGCTTGCCGTTTGGGTTTGGAAAAGCGGCGCAGAGTCTGCTTAACGAGCTTGAAGCCTACAATGATGTTCAGGCTATGTTTTGCAAGCCGTCGTGGAATTCCGGGCATATCGGAAGGATGCCAGGCGAAGATTTCCCAATTTTCTTGTAGGAAGGTCCACAGTGCCTCATCCTCTATGGGATTGAGCTAAGCTCCTATGGATGTTGTTTTATTGGGGTCCGTTGAATGCACTTGAAACTTAACAACCTCCTCTATAGGTTTGAAGGACGTGGGCTTGGGCCTTTTGCTAAGGGTCACATCGTCCTTGTCAACTGTTGACCGCAGTGTGGTTAGTTCTTTTGCGGCAAAGGTCTCGGCTAGTGCCTTGAGGGCGAGTGCTGCCATTTTGTTTTCGGCCCGAAGGGCTATATTCGAATCACCTGCGATTGTGATCACTCCGTTTGGTCCTGGCATTTTAAGTTTCATGTACCCATAATGGGTATAGCCTGGAATTTTGTAAAGGCGTCATGTCCTAATAGGGCGTGGTAGCCGCTTGGGAAAGGCACGATGTGGAAGAGAAGTTCTTCGGATCGGTAGTTTTCAGGCGTGCCGAACACTACATCTGGGACGATACGTCCTGAACAACGTGCCTCTTTCCCTGGAATGATTCCCCAGAAAGTCATGTTGCTATGCTCGATGCGAGACTGGTCGAACTGCATTTTTTCCAGGGTGCCTTCGTAGATTAGGTTTAAACCATTGTCGCTGTCCATTAGCACCTTATGTAACCTGTAGCCATCAATGATGGGCTTGAGGACTAGTGCAGCCGGTGAATGACCGGAAAGTATAGCTGGTCGGTCAGAATCTCCAAAGGTAATGGGTATGCCTACCCATGCACTTGCTGCTGCCACATGGTAGACCTATTTGAGTTCTCTAAGAGCTCTTTTCCTCCTTTTCCTCGAGGGGAATGTTTCATAGACCGTTAGGACTTCAACATTGTATTTGGGCAACAATGGGGAGCGCCTACTCGACGAATGCACCTCGACGATGACCTCGCCGCTTTTTGCAACTTGCCTGACGACCCAGCAAGCTCTAAGGCTGTGATTCGGGTGTGTCTTCAGAAATACGAAATGTATGGGGCAAGGTTTGTCCAGTAGTCCATCAAGGACAGTACTGACCCTTGTAATGGGCCTGTTTCTTTTTTCGGCGGGTTCGAATCTAGCTGGCCGCTTTGGAGGTATCCTCTATTTTACGATCACCACTAGGGTGTCCAGGGAAAGTTGGTTCACAAAATAACCGTTTAGATTGCCAAGCGCTTTCCATGGCAAACTATTTTTTTCCAATTCGGATAGCTCAAAAAAGTCACGAATGCGTTGGCGAGCCAGGGCATTAAGAATCCCTTCATTGTGGCAATTGCGACTGAAAGTTGCCATTATATCTTGGTCACTAAGACCGTTTCCCTGCTTCTAGAGAGTAGGAGTCTGGCCCGAAAGTGATGAACCGACTCTCGTGGTAATTGTTCAATATCCCGTAAGCCCGAAGACGCGGTCTTTGGTGCGATACTAGGATGATCGTCTTGGGTGGTGGGTGGGAAAAAATTCGCCTCCATGCCACATTGTGTGTCCGGAATCATAGACTCCGAGTTGTACGATAGATCTCGGACCGATAATGGTCCGACTCCGGAACGAATTCCGACATCTGGTTCACTGATGAAGTCTCGGGGATGAGGGATCAGCGTGTAGACCGTTTTTAATTCCGGTTGTTGGGACGAGTCCTCAGCTGGACACTCGATGGTAGCGACAAGGTGGGTGACCGTGAGGACGTGAATCTCCCTATCGTCGGGTTTGATCCCGAGCCGTTCATAGACCGAAACCTGGTCATCCGACATACACATGGTCTCAATCCGATCAAATAGCTCGTTTAAAAACGAGGCGATGGTGGGATGCGTGTCGCTGAAGCGAGTGGAGTTGGTATGTGGCACAATGGTCCCGGAGCCGTGCGAAAGCAGATCCGGGCTCCGTCTAGCCATGGTGAATTCGGTCGCATCAGCCGGATTGGGCTTTCTAGACCGCCCGGGGGTCACGACTCCGTTGGAGGCGAGGCCCAGTGTCTTCGGCGTCGAAGCATCGAGACTTACATGCTCCTCCTAAAGGGTTGAGGGTTCCATTAAGACAATCTCTCCCCAATATTCAATGACAAACTCTAAGGTTTCGAACTTGATCCTCTGATCGGGGGAAATTTTTTTGTCTGGCCAAGGTGTCCGATCGGGTCGGCGTGTGACAAGATGTCGCCACCTGCGAGAGTCTGATCAGGTGCAAGAATCCCTGGGATGCAGATCTCGCCGTCCATGACAAGGTGAGCCATCGATTCCTCTAGTGATCACAATGGAACTCTCAATGAAAGCACTAATGTCGGTGTCAAAACTGGTGGATCTCGGGTAGGGGGTCCCGAACTGTGGGACTAGAATCGATGGTAACAGGAGACGAAGGGGACAAGGTTTTACCCAGGTTCGGGCCCTCCTATGGAGGTAATACCCTATGTCCTTCTTGATTGTTTTGATTATATGGGGGTTACAGAGTTGATCTACCTCGAGATCGAATAGCTAACCCTTGATGAGTTGTCCTCCCACTACAATCTAAAACCCTCCGGCTTATATAGACGTCGAGGGCACCTAGGGTTTACACATGGTCAGTTACATGCCGAAGAGATAAACATGCTTATCTATGGTTGAAAACATGGAGGACACTCCATGGATCCTTGAAGCTTTCACCCTGGCGACAGGACCCTTGACCATCCAATGCTCACCTTGTGGCCCACATAATCCGGCCCATGAGAAATAGGTCGGCCATCTAAGGACCCCTTAATCCATGACTCCCTCAGCGCTTTGTGTTGTCGTTGACAGTAATGACCCTCTTGGGGTCGGGCATCTTGAGCTTGAGGTATCCATAGTGTGGGATGACGTTAAAGCGAGCAAATGTTGTTTGGCCTAGCAGGGCGTGATAGCCACTACGGAAAGGTATGATGTCAAAGATCAAGTCTTCGTTTAGAAAATTATCGGGCGAACCGAACACTACTTCCAGGTCTGAGTCAAATAGTAATGATTCGAAGCACTTCTTTTTCCGTTACACTATTTCATAAAACTAAGGACTCGATCGTACAGATATGGAAAATACATGATTTCCAATCCTAGCAGGAAAAGGAGGGAAATAGATACTCAATTTAAAGTGAGTAAACAGAATTCCATACTCTATCTCATAGATCCCAATAGAATTCTATGGAAAGCCGTATTCGATGAAACTCGTATGTACGGCTTGGAGGGAGATCTTTCCTATCTTTCGAGATCCACCCTATTTACTGTTTTTACATCTAGGGGGGAACTTCTTTTGTCCACCACCAATCAGACCACGAGGTTCATCCTCATCCTTTTTGTGTGGGCCCTTGCCTTGATCCTCGGTTGCGAGTTTGCTGGCCTGTTTGAATACCCAATAGTTATGGTTGGTGTGATTGGTGGGCTTCTATTCAGTGCCATGGATCTGGCAAGGCCTCTCCATGATATTTTCCAGCAGGGTGGGTCCGTCACGATTGCCTTTAGGCGGCTTCTTTCGCTGCCCAGGTCGGGAGTTGCGAAAGTCGGCGTTAACGATCATATCATCGGCATCACTATTGTTGTGCCTACGCTTATTCTTGTTGCACTTTGGTTTCCCGTTACTGTCCCGAACTTCAGAGGTTCCGGGGTCTTCGGGGTTCTAGCTTCATCTTGCAAGCCAGTTATCCTCGCCCATGCAAAAGCGGGTCATGAGTGATGTAAGGGCGAACTTTGTCCGAGGTTTATCCTGGCCGAGCTGGCAGGCTAACCATTCATCCCGAATATTGTGCCGGAAGGAGGCTATTGCCTCGGTGTCCGTGAAGTCAACAATCTATTTTTCTTGGTCAAGAACCAATTCCAGAATTGCCGCGTGGACTCTCCTGGTTTCAGGACAACGTTGCTCAAATCGGAGGAGTCCGGCGGCCGAACATAGGTGCCTTGGAGGTTAGACCGGAATGCATCCTCTAGATCTTCCTAGCATCCTATGGAGTTTTCGGGGCGGCTATTCAACCAGTGTCGAGCTGGCCCCTTAAGTATTAGGGGTAGATATTTGACGGGATGGAGATCATCTCCTCGTGCCATGTGGATGTGGAGGAGGAAATCCTCAATCCATATGGTTAGGTTAGTTGTCCCATCGTACAACTCTATGTTTACGGGTTTAAACCCCTCCGGGAACTGATGCCGCACCACCTCGTCCGTAAAGCATAGTGGGTGGGCGGCGCCTCTGACCCGAGCTATGTCGTGCCGGTAATCGACGTCTATTATAGCCGGGTTTCGTTCCCGACCTCTATTGTTGTTGTCAAGCGAAGGCCTGTACCCTTCCCGTCTATTAGGTGAGTACCCTATGGATCCATAGATGGATCTCGTACGACCTGCTGTGCAGTCTAGGTCGTGCCATAGGGCGAACCTGTCATCGGGATCTAATGGCTCTTTTCCCCGTCTTCGAGGTATCGCCGGCCTATAACCGGTGTCGTCACCCATACTGTCTCGTCCTTGAGCAGGGCGGTCTGGCTTGTCGTATGGGGTATGTTTGGGAGTCGGCGTGTCAGTAAGCTCGTAATCGAATTGTGGCAGTAGCCTTCTGTGTGGATAGCTCTTAGGTTGGTTTGACAGACCGATACCGTATTCCTCCTCGGCTGAGAGGACTCTCGTCCGTCGATCGTTGAGGTTGTCCTGTTCGGCCTTAAGCTGTTGTTGTTTTTCTTTCAGGCTGCGGGCCGTGGCTATGAGTTGTTGCCTAATCAGTTCCTAATCTTCAAGATTATCGGGGATGTCTAAGTCTTCGGCTTCCGGTATGTCCTCCTCCTCGACAGGGGGAGGTAATTTTCGTCCTCGGAATCATTGAGGTCATCGGGGTTGCACTGGTCTTCAGGCCTCTTGTAACCCTCTAGCGGGTGTTTGGGGATATCTGGATCACCGAGGTCTTTAGGGGTATCTCCGTCCCCGGTGCTGATGATAGCTTTCCTTCCCTTTTTGCCTTTTGACCATTTATGCGGCTTCCGGTGCCTTGACGGTGCTTCGCCCGACTTGTTGCATCATTTTTAGGTGTGTTCTCGCCATTAGCGGCAGGAGTGTCCACCATGTAGACGTCATATGTGCAGGTGGCGTCCCATAACCTGGTGTTAACGGGGGTGGGAGTGCAATCTTCCTCGTCCATATATTCTGCCTCCTCGGAGGCATAGTCTGACATGTCGGTTGAATCTCCGACTGTGGCTATTAAGTGGGTCGTGGGTGGGACGAAAAATTCGTCCTGACCCTCCCTGAGACCGATCTGAGCATGGATCGGCGTTGGGTCGTCGGTAATCTTCATTGACGAGATGTGATCTAGGGCCTCATTGAGTATCGAGAGCTCCATCGGGTTAGCCTGCTCGGAGCTTTTGGAGTTGACCTTTGTCATGTGCGCACTAGGGGCGTGTTCGGCAAGAACAAGTATTTGGTCATCTGACACTATTGGCGGATCCAGACTAAGAGTCAGTTCATCGCCAGGGTAAATCCCGTGGACGTGACCAAAAGAGGGACCCGAGGTTAAAGCCTCGGAGTCTAAGGGAATGGCAGGCGAGACTACGAGCCCAGTTAGCGAAAGTTCGCCCCAAGAGTCTACGGAGAACTCTAGGTTCCCGGATCTGACCTCTTGATTAGGGGCGAAGCTCCCGAACCGACCTAGATGGCTGGTTTTCCTTTTTTGAGAGAGAGAGAGCACAGAGGTGGGCCTTGCTTCCCCCGCAGACCAGCCCGCTCGAGGGAACGGCCACCTGCCCTGTCCTTGGTCTCTAGCAGTGAGCGTGTGAGAGGCAAAGAGAGCATGCCTCCATCGTCCCCTTTTTCGCCGTCCGTCGCCATCAGCCTCGAGGGTATTTAAACCCCCTCGGCATGCGTGCCTCCTCCGCTAGGGTTCCTCTTCCCCCTCTCGCCGCCGCAACCCCCTTCTCCCTCTCCTTTCCTCTCCCTCCTCTCTTCTTTCCCCTCTCTTAGGTAAGAATTCAGAGAGCAGAGAGTTTTAGAGAGAAAAGCAGAGAGGCCACCGATCGTCTTCGCCGCCGTCGCCGCATCTCCCGTGCCCTCGTCGCCAGTGGAGATGGTGTGGAGCTCGGGGTCGTCGTCCGCGCTCCGTTCCCGCCGCTAGGGAGGTGAGGAGCACCTCCCCTGCATCGTGGCCTACTTGTCACCGCCGTACGCAAGCAGAGAGCATCGCCGCCGGTCTTCTTCGTCTTCTTCCCCTCTGGCTCGCGTCGTTCGCATTCCCCCACGTCTCCGGTTCCCCCTCGATGAGCAGCCGATCCCCGCAGACCCTTCTCCCCCCCATGTAGGCCATCATGTAGTCGTCGTCGTGTCCATCGCCGCCGGTTGAAAGGCGGGCGCTGGAAGCTCGCCCCCGTCCTCCTCGTTGCAACATGAGTAGGGGACTGGGACCCCACATATCCCCTCTTCGTGTGCGCCCGTTTGCTGTTGTCGGAACGTCGTGTGTTCGCCGGAATTTGCCCGCCGTCGTTGTTGTCGCCGTAGGTGTGCTTTTATTCAGTTTTGTTAGTAGAATGTATATGTGTGTGTATTAGAGCAGCCGATGCCCTCCTTTGTTAAGTGCCGCAGCGTAGCAGAGTGGCAACTGGCTCGGGGAAACGACAAGGAGGTCAAGGGTTCAAGCCCGAACCCCTCCCCCCTTTTTCTACTATTTTCCTTTTCTTTTCTTTTGTCTTTCCCTTTGCTATATGTATGTGTGTGTGTATTAAAACTAGCATGTTTTTTTCTTTTATTTTATATATATGTGTGTAGGTGATGTATATGTGTATGTGTAGAATGTTGTGTGTGTGTGCGCTTATGCATACATACATATGTGCATGTGTATGTGAGAGTGTGTGTAGTGCATGTGTGTGTGCACATATGCATGTGAGTATGTGAGTGAGAGTGTGTGCGAGTGTATAGTCATATGCATATGCATATGCATATATGCCTTGTGCATATATGTGTGCATATGTGTGTGGATGAACACCCACACACACATGAGCATGTGTGTGAGTGTGTGTGCCCATGTGCACTTGTGCATGTGTGGTGGTGTGTATGTGCCATATGCATTATGCATATATGGTGCATGTGAGTGTGTGTGTGGATGAACACCCCCCTCATGGGTGGTATGTTCATTAGAGGCATTGTGCTCATATGCCCTTAGGCATATGAAGTCATGTGTGTGCTTGCTTGGTAGTGTGTGTAAAGAGGGTGTGTGTGTAAAGAGGGTGTGTGTAGGTGACTAGTGGGTTTCCCTCACTTGTCATACCCTTTGTTGGTATATGAATGCTTTGTAGGATTGATAGATCATTTCCATGTTAAACTAAGTTTCCAAATCTGATTATGTCCATATATGCTCAGGTTCATTTAGAGTAAGTTTTAACTTATAAGGGAGTGGATGGTTGCTTGCTAGTATATTGTGCCATGTTGCTTCACATGAATATATGAGTATGACACATGATATTGGGGTAGAAAGAGCCAAGGAATCCATTGGTGCAATCAGATTTCACTTTTGAGCAAGTTTATAAAACTGTCATTTTCTGCTGTGATGCTACTTTGTCATTTTTGCATGAATTAATCCATGCTTTCTTTGGGGCATGTGCCAACATGGAAGTGGTAGCGTTTTATGTCTATTATGCCATGGTATTTTTGTTTAACATTAGAATCACCCATATAAGTGGGAAACTTGCTGCAAAGTAGCTAACCTGATGTTTCTGTTTTCACCATGCTAAATATTTCCAAGTCTGAGAATCTGCTGTTATTTTTATGCCATGAAGAGTGGTTGACATCTAGTGGTATGTTGAGAATTAGCTCGTGGTCAGTGCTAGTATCTTGGAGTAGATGTTGTCTACTACCGTCCTGTTAATATTCATGCCAAAAGGTGGTTTCGAACACCTTTGACTTCTGCTGTCAACATGCTACCAGATTAACTCAGATTCTAGAAAAACTGTTATTCTCACCAAGTCCCAGAAAACTGTTTCATCATGCCAACTTGATAGCTTCATGCTTATTGATGTATGCCTCCTTTCCAGATTGTATAGTTGGATAAGTTGATGAGCATGTTATGTATTTTCTGTCAATACCTTATTTGTGGCGGTAGGATTCCTGTAGCTCAAGTTGTGGGCTATGTAAGTTGCAATGTTGCTGTTTTGTGGCAGATTGTTTGTTTTATTATTTTGTGTCTTGTGGGAGCTATACTCCATGGAATTGCTTGATATTTGACTCTATTGTGGTTGGTTTTTCATTGCATAACCAGTGGATACCTTGAAATGCCAAGAATTAGCCCATGGCCTTGTTGTCTTGTGTTTCGCCTTCGTACCTTGTCGTAAGCGTATCGTGAGAACCGTAACTCCGTTTCTTACGTTCTTCATATGCATTTTCATCGTTTTCACATGATGCATCCATATTGCCATGTTCATGCATGTCTAAATAACTTAACATAAGGTTCTGTCCAGATTCATTAATATCCAATTTTTGCATGTGAACCATGACTAGTTAGGATTGCCATGTTAAAACTCTTCACATAAGCATGCATCATTCTTGTTTGTGCATTGCACCATGGTTGTTTGTTTATTCTTGTTGTTTCCTTTCAGTAGATGCGAACGTTAAGCCTGAGTACGAAGAGCCAGGCGAGTACAACTATGAGGATCCCGCTACTTGTTCCACTGAAGAACCAACAGGCAAGATGATCGTACCCGGATCCCGATACTATTTTCGCTTGCTAGTTTCTCGCTCTTATCGTTACAATTGAGCTACCTACCACTTGAATATCAGCCTCCTAATTGCCATGATAACCTCTAACCCTCCACATCCTAGCAACCCTTTGATTGACTAAGTTACCGCTGCTCAGCCCCTCTTATAGCGTTCTTAGTTGTAGGTTCGGGTTGTTTCGTGTGATAACATGGATTTGGATATCACAATATTATCTGTTATTAATTTAATGCACATATATATCTTGGTATTGGTGGAAGGCTTGGCCTTTTGCTAGGTGGTTTGTTTTGCTGTTACCGCCATAGTTTCTTGTTACCGGAGTTATGTTTTCCATACTTTGTGCTCCTAACATGCTCGGGGTTGTTATGGGGACCCCCTTGTTTATTCGGTTGAGATTAAAACTTGTCAGGCAAGACCCAACATTGGTACTGCATTTGCTTAATAACTTAATAAAATTTTCATAGGGCTTTGTAACCCCGTGGATAATGAATCAACCCCCAGGCCAGTGCTCCTCATGAGTGTTAGTCCAACCCAGAGCAGCTTATTAACAACGCCCGGGGCAACTCGGTGATTGGCGTGGTAACCATCATTCATCCGTCGTGTCCTGAGAATGAGATATGCGGCTCTTATCAGGTTCGTTGACACGTCGGGAGGTCTTTCTGGATTTGTTTTACGTTTATCGAGTGTCTTGGGTGTGGAGTCTGACTTTCTTCGGGCTATCTCGATGTGTTGGAATTCCTTTGGAGTTACCTATGATGATCACGAGATCCGTGCTCAAGGCTATTCCCGGGAGTGTGGTTATTTGTGATGGACTAGTTGGAGCACCCCTACAGGGTTGAATCTTTTCGAGAAGCCATGCCCGCGGTTATGTGGCAACTTAGATATTTGTTTAACACCCGGTTATAGTTAACTTGAAGTTAAGTCTAAATAAAATACACCAACTGTGTGAGTAACCGTGATCGTCTCTGCTCGTGAACATGATTCGAGAGATAACACGGTGGAGTTATGATTGACGTGAGTAAGTGTTCAGGGTCTCATAGAGGTCGTCGTTCATCGTAGGCCACTCGTATTTATTTTCATGTTACGTAAGTTTAGCCACCATATATGCTTAGTGCTTCTAAAAACTAAACACATACCCCTTCCCGACCTTAAGCTTGAATAGTCTCAGTACTCGGGTGCTTGATTGCTGAGTCCTTGTGGCTCACATATTACTACAACACTGCAGGTACAGGTACAGATGAGTACGTGCAGGATGACCTGACGCAACTCCAGTGGGAATACAACGAGGAAAGAGGCAGGATGTATGTGACTTATCCAGACGAGTAGGGGACCATGGTCGTGATCTTTGGGATAGCGAGATAGTATCATTTGCATCTGTTTTATCGTTTGACTTTGTCCACAGTCGGACCCTGTCTTCATCTTGATGATTTGAACTGTGTGTGAATTGTAATTTAGTATGTGGCGAGTGTAAGCCAACTTGTATTCTCATATCTTCTGTAATGTATGATGCAATGATGCTATACTTGCGAATGACAAGATGCGCCTCTATCCCTTGCGAGGCCCTCATGCCTTAATATGGAGAGGCGCACATCTTGGGCATGACAAGTTGGTATCAGAGGCGACCCTTGCGGTTACATGGATGTTTGCCGATAGGTGCGCGGTCATGTTGTTCACGAAGTTGGTGACCCGTCGCGGCACACGGAATGACACATGTATCAGACTGGAAGCACAAACGTTTGTGCCAAGAGGGAACATTCCTATGACCCGACGAGGACGTTAGTTCCTCTGAGTGGTGGTGTATGTGATAGGCTGGTTTATTAGGGATGATAGACTACTCATATCAATAAGGAATTCCTTCTTTTTCGGGAGCCCATTCGAACAGAATTCCCAGGTTAAGCATGCTTGGCTTGGAGTAGTTCTAGGATGGGTGACCGATCGGGAAGTTGGTCCCGGGTGCGCATGAGTGAGGACAAAGTGAGCAGAAAAGACTAGTATTGATCTGTGAGGCCATTCTAGATCCCGTCAGGAGTAACAACTACCGGCGGCTATGTCCGGGGCGTTACAAGTTGGTATTCCGAGCCATACGACCATATGAGCCTTTGCTTGATTGAATTTGGCCGAGTCGAGTCTAGTAAAAATTATTTTGAGTCTAGTTATATCGGAGAGTAGGATTCTTTTTACTGCTTTTCTGTGCTCTGGTGAGGTATTCGACTTAGGAATTTTGATTCTACTCCTCTTCTCGCTGAATTTTTTTTAGGATCACCCGGGTATTTTGGAGTCTATATGATACCGATGTGACCGGGTTCTGTCTTGTTGCCTCCTGTCTGACTTGATTTCTTCCGAGGAGTTGAGCTCCAGGGAATGTTGGCACATCGTTATCATTCAGCTTCCTTGATATCTCAGGACAGAGAATGTTCGGAATTACTTCAATACTTGTCGTCGTGAGATAAGGTCGGAGTCACCGAGTACTGCGGAGGCGTCCGGGGTACCACCATGGTTTAGTATCATTGTGAGTTCGAGGATTCGAGTTAGATGAATTTGCGAAAGCCTCTGGTTATGTGTTGAATGACGGATACAGTTGGGGTGTAGGATTGCTAGTTGTGTGAGATATTTCCTCCTTGTATCCCCCACACCGGATTGCATAACCATAAAGTTTTCGGAAGTTCTTAGGTTGGAAATCTTGTAGTTATCTAGGATCATCTTCTTTAGATGTATGCGGGCATATACATTTGTTCCGAGCACTTAGCTCAATACTTTTGTGTTATTTCAAGTGGCTTCTAATATCTGATGATGTTATCATAAACCGAAGAAGCATTCTTACTAATTTTTTAGTAGGAAGGTTGTGATGGTATTTGTTCAATTTCTTTCAAGCATTTGATTCAGCTTTGAATTCATCTTTTCAATGCGGTGGTGATGTATTTTGTCCATCTTCAGGATGGCTCCATCAACTCGCAACAAAATGGGTCGTGATGAGGAGCAGGCTTATGTTCCACCTTCACCACCACCCCCGCCGCCGCCACCTCCTCCTCCAGAAGCTTGGCAAGTTGTGATGGCCGCAACCAATGTGAACACTCAGATGTTTCTCAGGCTGCTGCAAGAAAGGGAGCAGGGTCAGCAAGCCTTTCAAGGGAATTTTTAGAATCAACCTCAGTTTGCGACGCTCAATCAGTTCCTTGCCAACCAGCCCAAGTCTTTCACCTGTTGAGCAGCCTTTTGATGCTGATGATTGGCTTCGTGATATGAGTAAGCATTTTGAGTGCAGCAATGTCAGGCCAGAGGACTTTGTCCGATTTGCATCGTTCCAGCTCAAGGGTCAAGCAGCTGGTTGGTGGCAGCAGTACAAGGATTCCAAGGGCGATCGTGTTGTTACTTGGGACGATTTCCGTTGTGACTTCAAGGATCATTACATTCCAACAAGCTTTGTCGAGGAGATGCGTTAGAATTTCAGGCATCTGAAGCAGGGAAGCAAGTATGTCTATCAGTACAACATCGAGTTCCAGAATCTAGCCTGCTATGCTAAGCAAGATGTTCCAGATGACAAGGTTATGATCTATCAGTTCAGAGGTGGTCTCAAGGATGAGCTTCTACCAGGCCTAGTTCTTCAAGAGCCTCGTGAGTTTCATCAATTCTACAACATGGCTTTGAAGGTCGAGGCAACTCAGCTCAAGTTGGAGAAATCAAGGAAGCGTTCAAGGGATTAATATTCGTCTTCTTCCAGCTCTCAGATGGTTCCCAAGCAGCAGAAGTATTGGGTGCCAAATCCTCCTCCGTTTCATCCTCCTCAGCAGCAGAAGCAGTTCAGTGGCCGTGGTTCTTCCCACCCACCCAACCCAGGATTTCAGCAGAGACCCTAGGCATCCAAGGCAGTTCTTGTTCCTCCTCTAGGCAATGTTTGTCCGCTTTCTGAGGTGACTTGTCACAAGTGTGGCCAGAAGGGTCACTATGCAAACAAGTGCAACCAGCGGCGTCTTCTGCCTCCTCCTCCTCCAGTCAGGCCTCCACGCAATGCTATGGTGAAGGATAATCCCATGTCAGTCCGGGTGATATGGTGAATGCAGCTGAAGCAGAGCATTCTCATGATGTGATTATGGGTAATCTCTTAGTTAATTCTATTCCTGCAAAAGTGTTATTTGATTCTGGTGCATCACATTCATTCATATCCAAGCCTTTTGTCGCTATGCATGAGTTTTCAGTGGAGCATTTAGCTAGTCCTTTTCGTGTGGTCTCTCCGGGCATGCGCATGAGTTCGCATATGATTGTTTCCAGATGCTTCTATCAAGATGGGTAATTATTCTTTTCTGGGTTCTCCTATTGTTCTTGGGAATTCCGACATTGATCTCATTTTGGGCATGGACTTCTTGGCTATGAATAAGGCTTATACTGATTGCAAAGCAAAAGAAGTCAAGCTGACTCATCCTTCAGAAGATGTGATTATTTTCGCAGCTCACGATGACACAATCCGTCTCTTTGCTCTTAATGAGAAGGGTGAAATCTCGGCGATTTCTCAAATTCTGGTGGTGAATGAGTATGAAGATGTCTTTCCACAAGAATTGCTAGGAATGCCTCCGCACCGGCCAGTCGAGTTCGTGATTGATCTCGAGCCCGGAACTGAACCGGTTTGCAAGCGCCCGTATAAACATGGCCCCGAAGAGCTGAAAGAGTTGAAGAAGCAGCTAGATGAGAAAGAACGTCTGGGCCAGATCAGACCAAGTTCTTCTCTATGGGGTTGTGGGGTTTTGTTTATCAAGAAGAAAGATGGCACGGATCGTCTTTGTGTCGACTACCATCCATTGAACAAGAAGACAATCAGAAACAAGTACCCACTTCCGAACATCAACGAATTGTTTGATCAACTGAAAGTTGCCAAGGTTTTCTCGAATCTTGATCTTCGCATGGGTTATCATCAGATTCGCATTCGCGAAGAAGACATTCCTCAGACCGCTTTCAGGACGAGTTTTGGCTCTTATGAGTACACCGTCATGTCATTTGGTCTTGCGAATGCTCCTCCAACCTTCTCAAGAATGATGAATTTCATTTTCTCTCCTTTCAAGAATGAATTCCTCTTGGTCTATCTAGATGATATCTTTGTGGTCTCGGAGACAGAAGAAGAGCATGCAGAGCATCTCCGCCTTGTGCTTGACAAGTTAAGGGAGCATCGATTCTATGCCAAGTTTTCCAAGTGTGAGTTTTGGCTCAATGAAGTGGTGTACCTTGGGCATGTGATCTCTGCCGAGGGAATTAAAGTGCACCCTGAGAAAGTTGAGGCAATCTTGAAGTGGGAACCTCCTCAGGATGTGAAGCACCTTCAGAGTTTCCTCGGGCTTGCTAGCTATTGCGGGAGATTTGTGGAGAACTTCTCTCAAATTGCTAAGCCTCTTTCCAATCTCCTCCATAAGAGTGTAAAGTATGTTTGGTCTCCTTAGTGTGATGTGGCATTCAATACGCTCAAGCAAAGACTGACTTCAGCTCCAGTTCTTATTCCTCCTGAGCAGTCAAAGTCTTTCCAAGTATTTTGTGATGCTTCTCTCCAAGGTCTTGGTGGTGTTCTCATGCAAGATAAGAAGATTGTTGCTTATACATCACGTCAGTTGAAGCCTGTCTAGAAGAACTACCCCACTCATGGTCTCGAGTTGGCGGCAGTTGTGCATGCTCTAATGACTTGGAGGCATTTGTTGTTGGGTAGACCAGTTGAGGTGTACACTGATCACAAGAGCTTGAAGTACATTTTCACTCAACCCAATCTCAATCTTTGGTAGTCTCATTGGGTGGAAATGCTTGAGGACTTCAATCCAAGCATTGAGTATACTCCTGGGAAAGCAAATGTCATTGCAGATGTGCTCAGCCGTAAGGCGTATTGCAATAGTCTCATCTTGAAGCCTCTTCAGCCCGAGCTTTGTGAAGCCTTCCGCAAGCTCAACCTTTAGATGATTCCGCAAGGATTTCTTGCCAATCTTCAAGTCTCTCCGACTCTGGAAGATCAGGTTCACCAAGCGCAGCTTCTTGATGCTATGGTGCAGAAAGTGAAGAAAGGTGTGGCCAAGGGCATTCCAAAGTATAAGTGCTTTCGTGTTGATGACAAATATACCTTGTTCTTTGAGGACCGTCCGGTGGTTCCAAAAGGTGATCTCAGAAAGGTTATCATGGACGAAGCACACAATTCTCTTCTATCCATTCATCCAGGCAGTTCCAAGATGTATCACGATCTCAAGCAAACCTTCTGGTGGACTCACATGAAACGTGAAATTGCTCAGTTCATGAACGAGTGTGATGTTTGTCGCAGAGTGAAGGCGGAGCATCAACGTCCATCAGGTCTTCTTCAGCCTTTGCCTATCCCAGAGTGGAAATTCGATCACGTGTAGATGGATTTCGTCACTAGGTTTCCCAAGTCCAAGAAAGGCAATGATGCCATCTTTGTGGTTATCGACAAGCTGACAAAAGTTGCTCATTTCCTGCCAGTCAAAGAATCTATCTCGGCAGCTCAGCTTGCAGAGTTGTATACGTCAAGGATAGTATCTTTGCATGGTATTCCTCAGCTCATCTCTTCTGACCGTGGAAGCCTCTTTACTTCCAAGTTTTGGGAGTCCTTCCAGACTGCTATGGGTACCAAGATCCATTTCAGCACTGCGTTTCATCCGCAGACAAGTGGTCAAGTTGAGAGAGTCAAACAGATCCTTGAAGATATGCTTAGAGCCTGTGTGATTTTGTTCGGCATGAAGTGGGAAGACTGCCTTCGATATGCTGAATTCTCATACAACAATAGCTTTCAAGCTAGCTCAAGCAAGGCCCCTTTCGAGATTCTCTACGGAAGAAGGTGTCATACCCTGCTTAACTGGTCTGAAACCGGTGAGCGTCAGATATGGGGCAATGACATGATCACTGAAGCATAAGAAATGTGCTGTGTCATTTGTGAGAACCTCAAAGCAGCTTAGTCCCGACAGAAGAGTTATTACGATAACAAACATCAGGATGTTTCCTTTTAAGTGGATGATCTAGTCTATCTCAGAGTCTCTCCCATGAAGGGCACTCAGCGGTTTGGAATTAAAGGGAAGCTAGCTCCTTGTTTTGTTGGTCCTTTCAAAGATGTTGGCAAGAGAGATGGACTTGCATATCAACTAGAGCTTCCTCCAAATTTCGCAAATGTGCACGATGTCTTCCATGTTTCTTAGCTCCGGAGATGCTTCAAGACTCTAGAGCGTACAATTGATCTCCAAGAAGACCTCTCTTATCATGAGCATCCAGTCGCAATTCTCGAAGAAACTGAGCGTAAGACTCGCAACAAGTCTATCAAGTTCCTCAAGGTGAAGTGGTCTCATCATTCTGACAAAGGAGCTACATGGGAATGTGAGGACCTTCTCTGTTCCGAATTTCCAGACTTCTTTCGTTCCTAGATCTCGGGTCGAGATCCTCTTGTAGTGTGGGGGAGTTGTGACAGCCCAGGTGATATCCCTACCTTTTATGGCATGTGTCTTGTATGAACCTTGTTGCCATGAGCTTAATGAAATGTTTTGCACCTTGTCATACCATGTCTTGATTCTTGCATTCATGCATCATGCATCATTTCATCCATCATGCCATGTCTTGCTATTGTTGTGACCTTCTGTGGTTGGTTGTGATCTTGTGTTGTGTGGTGTGATGTGGTTGGAGTTATGTGGTGCATCTCCTTCTTCTTCCCCCTCTTTATTTCCTTTTCAAACAACCCTTCCAAATAAACCTTTCCTTCTATGTTATTTCAACAGCAGATTGAAGTTGCTATTTAAATTGATTAAAAATGTTCAAGAGGTAGCCAAATATGTATTATTAATTATGAGTAGGGTTCTTTTGATGTTTGGAGTTGCCTGCATGTGAGGTTTAAATAACTAGGGGATGTTATTTTAAAAACTATTAATATTACTTGCTTCAAAAAAAACCTAGTCGATTTATTTAAATAGTTCTCATATTCCTTTAGTCAAATATATTTTTGTCTTTTCAAAAACCCTTCTATTTTCTCTGGGTTTTTTCCTTTTTCTTGTTGTTTTGTTTGAATGGAAAAACCCTGTGTTTTCCTTTTTCTGAGAGTGAGAGCAGAAAGGTGGGCCTTGCTTCCCCCGCGGCCCAGCCCGCTCGAGGGAATGGCCACCTGCCCCGTCCTTCGTCTCCATCAGTGAGAGTGTGAAAGAGCGGAGAGAGCGCGCCTCCGTCGTCCCCTTTTTCACCGTCCGTTGCCGTCAGCCTCGAGGGTATTTAAACCCCCTCGGCATGCGTGCCTCCTCCGCTAGGGTTCCTCTTCCTCCTCTCGCCGCTGCAGCCCCCTTCTCCCTCCTTTGCTCTCCCTCGTCTCTTCTTTCCCCTCTGTCAGGTAAGAATTCAGAGAGCAGAGAGTTTTAGAGAGAAAAGCAGAGAGGCCACCAGTCGTCTCCGCCGCCGTCGCCGCGTCTCCGGTGCCCTCGTCGCCGGTGGAGATGGCGTGGAGCTCGGGGTCGTCGTCTGCGCTCCATTCCCGCCGCTAGGGAGGTGAGGAGCACCTCCCCTACAACACACCCTGCTCGTCGCCGCCGTTCGCAAGCAGAGAGCATCGCCGCTAGTCTTCTTCGTCTTCTTACCCTCTGGCTCGCGTCGTCCACGTTCCCCTGCGTGTCCGCTTCCCCCTCGATGAGCAGCCGATCCCCACGGGCCCTTCTCCCCCACGTAGGCTGTCGTGTAGTCGTTGTCGTGTCCATCGCCACCGGTCGAAAGGCGGGCGCTTGAAGCTCGCCCCCGTCCTCCTCGTCGCAAGATGAGTAGGGGAATGGGACCCTGCATATCCCCTCTCCGTGTGTGCCCATTTGCTGTCGCCGAAACGCCGTGTGTTTGCCAGAATTTTCCCGCCGTCATTGCTATCGCTGTAGGTGTGCTTTTATTCAGTTTCATCAGTAGAATGTATATGTGTGTGTATTAGAGCAGCCGGCGCCCTCCTCTGTTAAGTGTCGTAGCGTAGCAGAGTGGCAACCGACTCGGGGAAACGACCAGGAGATCGAGGATTCGAGCCAGAACTCCTCCCCCCTTTTTTGTTGTTTTCCTTTCCTTTTCTTTTGTTTTATTTTTTCCTTTGCTATATGTATGTATGTGTATATTAAAACCAGCATGTTTTTTCTTTTCTTTTATATATGTGTGTAGGTGGTGTATATGTGTATGTGTAGAATGTTGTGTGTGTGTGTGCTTATGCATACATACATATGTGCATGTGTATGTGAGATTGTGTGTAGTGCATGTGTGTGTGCACATATGCATGTGTGTATGTGAGTGAGAGTGTGAGTGTATAGTCATATGCATATGCATATGCATATATGCCTTGTGCATATATGTGTGCATATGTGTGTGGATGAACACCCACACACACATGAGCATGTGTGTGAGTGTGTGTGCCCATGTGCACTTGTGCATGTGTGGTGGTGTGTATGTGCCATATGCATTATGCATATATGGTGCATGTGAGTGTATGTGTGGATGAAGACCCCCCCTCATGGGTGGTATGTTCATGAGAGGCATTGTGCTCATATGCCCTTAGGCATACGAAGCCATGTGTGTGCTTGCTTGGTAGTGTGTGTAAAGAGGGTGTGTGTGTGTAGGTGACTAGTGGGTTTCCCCCACTTGTCATACCCTTTGTTGGTATATGAATGCTTTGTAGGATTGATAGCTCATTTCCATGTTAAACTAAGTTTCCAAATCTGGTTATGTACATATATGCTCATGTCCATTTAGAGTAAGTTTTAACTTTTAAGGGAGTGGATGGTTGCTTGCTAGTATATTGTGCCATGTTGCTTCACATGAACATATGAGTATGACACATGATATTGGGGTAGAAATAGGCAAGGAATCCATTGGTGCAATCAGATTTCACTTTTGAGCAAGTTTATAAAGCTGTCATTTTCTGCTGTGATGCTACTTTGTCATTTTTGCATGAATTAATCCATGTTTGCTTTCGGGCATGTGCCAACATGGAAGTGGTAGTGTTTTATGTCTATTATGCCATGGTATTTTTTTAACATGAGAATCACCCATATAAGTGGGAAATTTGCTGCAAAGTAGCTAACTTGATGTTTCTATTGTCACCATGCTAAATATTTCCAAGTCTGAGAATCTGCTGTTATTCTTATGCCATGAAGAGTGGTTGACATCTAGTGATATGTTGAGAATTAGTTCGTGCTCAGTGCTAGTATCTTGGAGTAGATGTTGTCTACTACCATCCTGTTAATTTTCATGCCAAAAGGTGGTTTCGAACACCTTTGACTTCTGTTGTCAACATGCTACTAGATTAACTCAGATTCCAGAAAAACTGTTATTCTCGCTTATATAGCTTCATGCTTATTGATGTGTGCCTCCTTTACAGATTGTGTAGTTGGATAAGTTGATGAGCATGTTATGTAGTTTCTGTCAATACCTTGTTTGTGGCTGTAGGATTCCTATAGCTCAAGATGTTGGTTGTGTAAGTTGCTATGTTGCTGTTTTGTGGCAGATTGTTTATTTTATTGTTTTGTGTCTTGTGGGAGCTATACTCCGTGGAATTGCTTGATCTTTGACTCTATTGTGGTTGGTTTTTCATTACCTAACCAGTGGATACCTTGGAATGCCAAGAATTAGCCCGTGGCCTTGTTGTCTTGTGTTTTGCCTTCGTACCTTGTCGTGAGCGTATCGTGAGAACCGTAACTCCGTTTCTTACGTTCTTCATATGCATTTTCATAGTTTTCACATGATGCATCAATATTTGCCATGTTCGTGCATGTCTAAATAACTTAACATAAGGTTCTGTCCAGATTCATTAATATCCAATTTTTGCATGTGAACCATGACTAGTTAGGATTGCCATGTTAGAACTCTTCACCTAAGCATGCATCATTCTTGTTTGTGCATTGCACCATGGTTGTTTGTTTATTCTTGCTGTTTCCTTTCAGTAGACGCGAATGTTAAGCCTGAGTACGAAGAGCCAGGCGAGTACAACTACGAGGATCCTGCTACTTGTTCCACTGAAGAACCAACAGGCAAGATGATCGTACCCGGATCCCGAAACTATTTTCACTTGCTAGTTTCTCGCTCTTATCATTACAATTGCACTACCTACCACTTGAATATCAGCCTCCTAACTGCCATGATAACCTCTAACCCTCCATATCCTAGCAAACCTTTGATTGGCTAAGTTACCGCTGCTCAGCCCCTCTTATAGTGTTCTTAGTTGCAGGTTCAGGTTGTTCCATGTGATAACATGGATTTGGATATCACAATATTATCCGTTATTAATTTAATGCACATATATATCTTGGTATTGGTGGAAGTCTTGGCCTTTTGCTAGGTGTTTTGTTCCGCTGTTACCGCCATAGTTTCTTGTTACCGGTGTTATGTTTTCCATACTTTGCGCTCCTAACATGCTCGGGGTTGTTATGGGGACCCCCTTGTTTATTCGGTTAAGATTAAAACTCGTTTGGCGAGACCCAACATTGGTACTACATTCGCTTAATAACTTAATAAAATTTGCATAGGGCTTTGCAACCCCGTGGATAATTAATCAACCCCTAGGCCAGTGCTCCTCATGAGTGTTGGTCCAACCCAGAGCAGCTTATTAAAGCTGCCCAGGGCAACTCGGTGATTGGCGTGGTAACCATCGCTCATCCGTCGTGTCCTAAGAACGAGATACGCAGCTCTTATCGGGTTCGTCAACATGTCGAATGGTCTTGCGGGACTTGTTTTACCTTTATCGAGTGTCTTGCTTGTGGAGTCTGACTTTCTTCGGGCTATCTCGAGGTGTTGGAATTCCTTTGGAGTTACCTATGATGATCACGAGATCTGTGGTCGAGGCTATTCCCACGGAGTGTGGTTATTTGTGATGGACTAGTTGGAGAACCCTACAGGGTTAAATCTTTTCGAGAAGTCGTGCCCGCAGTTATGTGGCAACTTGGATATTTGTTTAACACCCGGTTATAGTTAACTTGAAGTAAACTCTAAATAAAATGCACCAACTATGTGAGTAACCATGATCGTCTCTGCTCATGAACATGATCCGAGAGAGAACACGGTGGAGTTATGATTGACGTAAGTAAGTATCAGGATCTTATAGAGGTCGTACTAGATTCGATCGTTCATCATAGGCCACTCATATTTATTTTCATGTTACGTAAGTTTAGCCACCATATATGCTTAGTGCTGCTGCAAACTAAACACATACCCCTTCCCAACCTTAAGCTTGAATAGTCTTGATACCCAGGCGCTTGATTGCAGAGTCCTTGTGGCTCACAGATTACTACAACACTCTAGGTATAGGTATAGATGAGTACATGCAGGATGACCAGACGCAGGTCCAGTGGGAATACGTTGAGGAAAGAGGCAGGATGTACGTGACTTATCCAGACGAGTAGGGGACCATGGTCGTGATCTTTGGGATAGCGAGATAGTATCATCTGCACATGTTTTATCATTTGATTTTGTCCGAAGTCGGACCCTGTCTTCATCTTAATGATTTGAACTCTGTGTGAATTGTAATTTAGTATGTGGTGAGTGTAAGCCAACTTGTATTCTCATCTCTTCTGTAATGTATGATCCAATGATGCTATACTTGCGAACGACAAGATGCGCCTCTATCCCTTGCGAGGCCCTTGTGCCTTAATATGGATAGGCGTGCACCTTGGGCGTGATAGGAACTCTCAGTGAAAGCACCAATGTCGGTGTCAAAACCGGCGGATCTCAGGTAGGGGGTCCCGAGCTATGAGACTAGAATCGATGGTAACAGGAGACGAAGGAGACGGTGTTTACCAAGGTCCGGGCCCTCCTATCGAGGTAATACCCTATGTCCTGCTTGATTGTATTGATGATATTTAGGTTACAGGGTTGATCTACCTCGAGATCGAATAGCTAAACCCTAGATGAGTTGTCCTCTTACAACCTAAAACCCTCTGGCTTATATAGTCGCCGAGGGTACCTAGGGTTTACGTATGGTAGGTTACATGTCAAAGGGATAAAAATTCCTATTCACTACTCCAAACATGGAGGATACGTCATGATTCCCGAAGGTTCCTTCCTGGAGACAGGGCCTTCGCTCAATCCAAAGTTCGATAATCGGCCCATATAGTCCGGCGCATAAGAAATAGGTCGGCCACCCGAGGACCCCTCAAACTAGGACTCTCTCACCTCCTCCTCATCAAGAGCATTGGCAGAACAACTGCAATGATGAACAACACTTCGACAAGCTCAAGTTCACCATGCCTAAGTTCTCCAGAAGCAATGACCCCGAAGACTACCTTTCATGGGCACTCAAAGTTGACAAGATATTCTGTTTGCTCAACTTTGAGGAAGAGAAGAAGATTGCCATGGCCTCTCTTGAGTTCCAAGACTATGTTCTCATTTGGTGGAACAAGTGATTTAGCGAAGAATAGAAAGAGGTGAACCTCCTATCACCTCTTGGTCTCAAATGAAGGATCTCATGAGAGCTCGTTTTGTGCCTACACACTACAACCGGGATCTCTTCAAGAAACTCAAACTACTCAAGCAAGGAACAAATTTCCATGATCCAAGCCAATGTCAAGGAATATGATGAGCAAACAATGGCGCGCTTCTTGAATGGTCTCAACTACCAAGTCAAGAAAATCGTGGACTTCCAACCATACTCCAACTTACTTGAACTAGTCCATCATGCAACCAAGGCGGAACGTCAAGTGCAAGATGACTATAAGTATTCCAAGTTCTCTTCCAAGACCTACGACTCAAGTGCTCAAACTTCTACGACAACGACGCCTTCGACTACGAAATCTACAACACCTACCGGCAAAAAGTCAAGTTCCAAGTATAAGTTGACTATGTCAAGCCATCATACTACCTCAAGCAACTACAAGCCAAGGGATTCATACCCTACACCAACACCAGATGAAACTGCTAAATCAAGCTCCATCAAGTGTTTCACGTGCCAAGGCCACACACACAAGACCTACCATTGTCCAACAAGAAGGACCACGATTCTTCAAGACGATGACACCTATGACTCCATGAGCAATACGAGATGCAAGCATTGGAGCACGTCACCATGCATCAACAGGTCAATGAAGACAAAGATTCTCTAATATTTTGTGACAATGATCCGAGTCCCACTCTCGTTGTTTCCATGTTTTTGACTCTTCAACAACAAGAAGATGAGGACCAATGTTGCCACATCTTCCACAGCAAGGCGGGCATCCAATGCAAATCGGTCAAGGTCATAATCGATGGAGGAAGTTGCCACAATTTGGCAAGTGAAGACTTTCTCTCCAAGCTCCAATTGGTCAAGAAGAAGCACCATCGCCCCTACAAGGTCCAATGGCTTAGTGACTCCGACACTATCCAAGTTGATCACACCATGCAAGTTTCCCTCAAGATATGCACTTACGAAGACACCTTGGAGTGTGATGTGGTTCCCATGTTTATTTGCCATCTACTCCTTGGGAGACCTTGGCAATTGGACCGTGGCGTCATCCACAATGCTTGTACCAATAATTACAGCTTCAAAATTAAGGGCAAGGAGTATGTGCTTGGACCAATGTCTCCAAGTCAAGTGACCGCCGACAAGAAAGCTTCATCCCATCATGCAGATAAAAGTGAGAGAGTGATCTACCTCAAAGAAAGTGAGTGCCACAAGACAAAAATGAGTGACTCCACGATGAGGGACATGAGAGATCTAGTTCTTTCAGCCACCAAAAGAGATTTGAGGGATGTGAGTGAGAGCCCATCAACCATTCTTCACTATGTGCTTGTGTGCAAGGATGATGTCGTCTTGCCGAACCCTTCACAAAATCTTCGTCTTGTGTTATCTTAATTGTTGCAGGAATTTCAAGATGTATTTTTCGATGAGCTACCTCCGGGACTACCACCAAAACGAGGGATCAAACACCGCATCGACCTCATACCTGACGCACCGCTTCCCAACAAGGCACCCTACAGCGTCAACCCCTAAGAAACTAAGGAGATACAAAGGCAAGTCCAAAAACTCCTAGTTAAAGGGCATGCACGCGAGAGTTTAAGTCCTTGTGCGGTTCCCGTGATTCTTGTACCTAAGCAACATGGAAGTATGCGCATGTGTTTGGATTTCACCAAATCAATGATATTACCATTCGTTATCGCCACCCTATTCCCCGCCTAGATGATATGATAGATGAACTTAGTGGTGCCACTATATTTTTCAAGATTGGCTTGAAAAGTGGTTACTATCAAATACGCATACAAGCGGGCGATGAGTGGAAAATGGTGGTCAAAACTAAGATTGGTCTATATGAACGACTAGTGATGCCCGTGGGCTTATCCGAAGCACCGGGTACATTTATGTGTGTTATGCATCATGTCTTATACCCATTCGTTGGATATTGTGTTGTGGTGTATTTCGATGACACTCTTGTTTTTAGCAAGTCTCCGGAGGCACATGATAATCATGTTAGATGAGTCTTGCAAACTCTTAGGAAAGAATAACTCTATGCAAACATGGAGAAATGCACTTTTGGTGTTGACAAGGTCGTTTTCCTAGGATTTGTGGTTTCTTATATGGGTGTTCATGTGGATGAAACTAAAATTGATGCTATTAAATCTTGTCCCACACCAACCAATTTGCAACAAGTGCGTAGTTTCTTAGGACTAGCCGGTTTGTACCATCACTTTGTTAAGGATTTTAGCACTATTGAATCTCCTCTACATGATTTGAGCAAGAAAAATGCACCATTCATTTGGGGACGAACGCAAGACACTGCCTTCCTTGAGCTTAAAAATTTGCTTACTCATGCACCTTTGCTTGTATTACCCAACTTTGGTAAAACTTTTGAAGTGCATTGTGACACTAGTGGTATTGGCATAGGTGGTGTGCTATTGCAAGAAAAGTGCCCTATTGCATATTTTAGTGAGAAAATTTCCGGCGCTCAACTTAACTATCCCATCTATGGTAAGTAATTGTAGGCTTTGGTGAGAGTGTTACATGTTTGGGAGCATTATCTCCGTCCACATGAATTTTTTATTCATAACGATCATGAATCTCTCAAGTATCTTAAGGGTCAAACTAAGTTGAACAAATGACATGTTAAATGGGGTGAATTTATTGAGTCTTTTCCTTATGTCATCAAGTACATTACGGGTAAAGAAAATGTTGTGGCAGATGCTCTTTCCCCCAAATGTATGCTCGTTACTCAACTTGAATTTAATGTTATTGGTTTTGAGCATATAAAAGACTTGTATGAGCATGATGTTTCTTTTGCTACTCCATATGCTAAGTGCCAAGTGAAAACTTGTTGGGAGAACTACTATATGAAAGATGGATATCTTACGCGTGCTAACAAACTTTGTATACCCGAGTCTTCTCTTTGTTTGTTGCTTTGGTAAGAGGCTCACGGTGGAGAACTTACGGCTCACTTTGGATGCGACAAGACATATGCCACACTATCCAACAACTACTTTTGGCCAACGATGTTTCATGATGTTACATGCCTCACCAACCGATGCTCTACATGTCGCAAAACTAAGTCTAAAGCTCAATCCCATGGTCTTTAGATGCCTCTTCCTATACCTTTCCAACCGTGGGCGGACATTAGCATGTTCTTTGCGCTTGGTTTTCCATGCACTAGAAGTCTCCATGACTCCATTTTTTCATTGTGGATCATTTTTCCAAGATGGCTCATTTCATTCCATATCACAAGATCGACGATGCTTCACATGTTGCAAATCTTTTTTGTAGGGACATCTTACGATTACATGGAGTGCCCAAGACCATTGTCTCGGATCGCGACGTCAAGTTCCTTAGCTACTTTTGGAAGACCCTATGCGCCAAACTCAGGATCAAGCTACTACTCTCTTCGGCCTATCACTCACAAACCGATGGCCAAACAGAGGTGAAAAACCGGATGCTTTCAACTCTCCTACGCATGCTGATCAAGAAGAACCTCAAGTAATGGGAATATTTCCTCTCCATCTCCGAGTACGCCTACAACCGCGCAAGACATTTCACCACCGGCAAGTCTCCTTTCAAAGTGGTCTACGGCTTCAACCCTTTGTCCCCATTGGACATCCTTCCTCTACCACACCAAGAGCACATCAACATGGATGCAAGGGCAATGGAAAGCTATATCAGGAAAAATGCATGAAGATACAAGGTGCACGATCGAACGTCAAGTGGAATGCGTCACCGCCAAGCGCAACACCAACAAGCACCCCATGGTGTTCAAGACCGGCGACCTCGGATAGCTAAACCTACGCAAGGAGAGCTTCCCCAATGAGCACAATTCCAAAGTCCTACCTCGGGCCGATGGAATCTTCAAGGTGTTAGAGTGCTACACCAACAACGCCTACAAGATTGACATTCCACGCGACAAATACAATGTGAGTGACACCTTCAACGTCAAGGACCTATCCCCTTTCTAGGGTGTTGAAGATCTTGATCCGAGGACGGATCTTCCCCAATGAGGGGGGAGAGATGATGCGGAGTATCCCACCATCATCCCATGGAGTTTACACCACCACATCAATCCCCAATTGGTCCTATGACTAGAGCCCGCACACGTGCAATCGAAGCTAAGATGAACAATCTCCTCTTCGAGCTAGACTTGAATATCAATGGGACTTAAATGCTACCTCACAATGAAATCATGTGCATCCTTAGGTGTGAGGAAGACAACCACGAAGGATCACGGAAGCATCCCCAAGACCAAGGCCAATAGGAAGAGGGATCAAGGAGAAGTGCTAGTCTGCACTTGGCCGGATCATCCGGACCCAGGCCAGGATCATCCGGAGGATACCCGGATCATCCAGACCTTGGCCCGGATCATCTAGCTAATCCCAAACAGAATCGGACAAGGAGCCGCCAAAGCCAGGTCATCGAGACCGATGCTCGAATCGTCCGGGTAATGCGTGACAAAACCGACTGAAGCGACCCCAAAGCCAGATCATCCAAACCCCTGTCCAGATCATCCGGACTCATGTATGGCAGCAGAAAGTAAGACAAGCATACATAAGAGAGTACAAATAGGAAGATCAAACACAATTTTAGAAATTATTTTCCATGGTTCTGATAGGTGGCGGTATCGTACATCCACGTTTATGGAGTCTTCAACCCACGTAGGGTAGCGGTCGCGAGAGTCCACGGAGGGCTTCACCGATAACGGTCCACAAAGTAGATACCTTGACTATTCCATAACGGATTTCGTCCATGAAGGACTAGCCTTACTATGGGTAGATCTTCACGAAGTAGGCAATCTCCTTGCCCGTACAAACTTCTTGGTTCAACTCCACAACACAAAGTAGGAGGCTCCCAAGAAACACTTAACCAATCTAGGAGGCACCACCCTCCAAAAGGTAATAGGCTTGATAGTTATGATGAACTCCTTGCTCTTGTGATTCAAGATGATAGACTCCTCAACACTCAATCACTCTTTCAAAGATTTGGCTTGGTAGAAGAGACTGATTGGGTGGAAAGCAACTTGGGGAGGCTAGAAATCAAGATCCATATGGTTGGAGTGGATGATCTTGATCTCAACACAAGAGTAGGTGGTCCTCTCTTGGAAATTTGGATATGGGAAGTGCGGAACTGTTCTGAGTGCTTCTCTTGCAAGTGGGATGTGGTGGAGGCATATATATAGGCGCCTCCAAAACTCGAGCCGTTACACCATTATTGACCAACTTGGTGAAACCGAAGCAAAACTCAATTGTATTGACCTGTTCAAAATGTGGCAACTTTGTGAATCTCGGTGAGACTGATATGAAATTCTCGGTAGTACCAATACAAGTGGCCGAGGGCTGTTTCCAAACTTGGTGAGATCGATCGATAAAACTCACAAATTCTGATTCCATGAATTTGGTCACCCGAACCTTGGTCACGCTGAACTGGGTAAGGCTGAATGGAAAACTTGGTGGCATCGATTTTGCATGACAGGGTTTGGACAGAATATTTTTGTGAGAGAGCTTGTTGGTGTTTTTGGTGGCTAGCACTTGTGCACGTGGAGCAATTTGTTCGCCAACATTACCTTACCCCCTTTTAATAGTACCGGCCTTCCTATGGACCCAAAGTAATTTCTCACAAAGTAAAATGTAGAGTCTCGATGCTTGTAGCTTTTCCAATACATTCCTTGCACTTCTTCTTCTTGGGGAATCTCCTCACCCCCTTTTGCCAACACTCTCTGTGTACTAAACCTGAAATAAACTAGGTAGAGATATTAGTCCAAAAGACAATGTATGTTGTCATAAATTATCAAAACCACCGAGGGAACATATGTGCTTTCAATCTCCCCCTTTTTGGTAATTGATGAAAACATACAATCAACGCTTTAAATAAAGATATGCAATGATTTAATGAAGACTTTCAGAGACACATGACTAAAAACTTGCTCCCCCCAAATATGTGCAATCCTTTTGAGGGATAATTGATTTGGAATGCATGGACACACATATAGTAGAAGGGATAAAATGAGTGATGTGTATCTTGACTATATGCATCAAATATATATGAATGAGTTGTATCCTTGTTCAAGACATCACTCTTGAAAACAATATGTGCAAGGAGCAAGAGATCATCTTTATCAAGGATGTGATGCATATACTTAACTTGAGTTCTTGAGCATTCAAATAGTAGAAACACACTTGAGAAAACAACGTTAGGAAACACAAGAGTATTCCACAAACTCAAATGCAATAGAACTCAACAGTACCAAGATGTGAAGAATGTATAAAAGATAGTATTCCTTAAGATTGATATGTCTCAAAGATCATTTAGAGCTTTCTCCCCTAAATATGATATTGTAGGTCTTCCTCTCCCCCTGAATCTTAGCATGTAGAGATTGGGAGTATGTAGGGTGAGACAAGTCTAACATGAGTAGTCAAGATTATGCATGCTATCTCACCCTTATGTAATTTTTCTCCACTTTCGGAAATCATGCTTTGGGAAATCATGATGTTGATCCCCTTGTGGACAGAGACTTTGGTATTCTCCCCTGTCTATATAAGAATAATCTTTGATATTCTCCCCCTTAATTTTATATCCCCCCTTAGGTGTATCTACCCCTTTGCATTGAAGCTTTGGTATTTCTCCCCCTTTGGCATTAATTTCCAAAAAGGTTCATATACATGGTTAGACACGGGGATCATTGTTGTAGGAGGGATCCTAGAGAACAAGGGTCATAAAATCTAGGGATCATGGGAAGATTAGAATCATAGAGAGCATTTAAGACTGAGGGATCATAGAGAACAATTTCTCCCTCTTTTACTGATTTGAAAGCTTGTAAGGCTTCTCCTCCTTTGACTTAGGGATCCTTGATAAAGTTTCTCCCCCTTAAATTTTTTTTAAACAAAGGGATCGTTAAAGAGATAGGGATTTCCTAATTATAACACAAAACATAGAAGAGAACAAAATCAGTGGCTCCGAGGCAAATTGTCAGTGAAACGGAATTGTGGATTTGCAGTCTATCTGCATAATCGGTGTAACCGAGTAGTTTGAGTCGGAGTCTCCGAGGTATAAAAATAAACTTGGCATTATTTTAGAAACTCTCAATTGATTTTAGAAAACTTGCAATAAAATTGCAAAAAGATTTGCAAAGGAAATACAAATCTCTGTAAGTTTTTATCGTGTTGGTTTACCCTTGAAGAGGAAAGGGTGATGCAGCGGAGTAGATAATTATTTCCCTCAGTTTTTGAGAACCAAGGTATCAAACCAATATGAGGAACAAGCAAGTCACCAATGGATGCATCTACACAAATAATCAAACTCTTGCACCCAACGCTATAAATGGGTTATCAATCCCTTCACGGTTATCCGATAGAGATAGATGTAACGAGTGCGGAAAGTAAAAGGTAAAGAAAATAGCAGCAAGTATAGATCTAAAAATATATGATGGAAAATAGACCCGGGGGCCATAGATTTCACTAGAGGATTCTCTCTTGAAGGAAAATACCATGGTGGCTAAACAAATTACTAGCAAGCAAATGATAGAAAAGCGAATAATTATGTGGTTATCCAAGGCAATGATCATGCATATAGGCATCACGCCCGTGACAAGTAGACTGAAACGATTCTGCATCTACTACTATTACTCCACATATTGACCGACTCCTGCCTGCATGTAGAGTATTTAGTTCATGAAGAACAGAGTAACGCATTAACAAAGATGACACGATATAGACGGATAAACTCAAGCGATATGATGGCAACAGTACGATACATGCCCTGCTACCCCTACTTTGTCTATCACGCCCAAGATGTGGTCCTATCCTATTTTCGGCATGAGGGACTCGACAGGGATAGAAGCGCATCTCGTCATGTTGCAAGAATGGATATCATTACAAGTACATGTACAGAAGAGATGAGTATATGGAATTGGCTTACACTCGCCACGAGCTACATCAGAGTCACATCAATACAACAACATACTCAACATCATACAGAAGAGCAGGGTCCGACTACGGATGAAATCAAACGATAAAAAGACATCCACCCTTGCTATCCCAGGCTGCCGCCTGGAACCCATCCAAGATTGATGAAGAAGAAGAAGAACTCCAAATCAAAATCAATCAACACGCTCACGTCAAATCATCACATTACCTATACCTGCAACTGTTGTTGTAGTAAACTGTGAGCCACAGGGACTCAGCAATCTCATTTCCAAGGGTATCAAGCCTATTAAAGCTTAATAGGTGAGGTATGGTTAAGTGGTGAGGCTGCAGCAAGCGACTAAGCATTTATTTGAGTGGCTAACTTACGAGTACAGAAAATAAAGTATGGTGGTCTATGCATAACGAACGTGAACTAGTAATGATCACTAACTGATCCTGAACACCTAATTACGTCAAGCATAACCCACCGTGTTCTCGTTCGGATAAGGACTCACGAGAAGACACAGTCACGGTTATGCACACAGTTGGTGTGTTTTATTAGAGTTTACTTCAAGTTTGCTATGACCAGGTGTTAAACAAATTATCCAAGTTTGCCACATAACCGCAGGCACGACTTCTCAAAAATATTTAACCCTGCAGGGGTGCTCCAACTCATCCATCACAAATTAACCACACGCAGCGGGAATAACCTCAACCACGGACCTCGTGATCTTCCTAGGCAATTCCAAAGGAAATCCGACACCTCGAGATAGCCCGAAGAAGATCAAATTTCCTCACTCAAGACGTTCGAGGAAGGTAAAACAAATCTAGCAAGGCCGCCTGGCATGTCGACGAACCCGATAGGAGCCGCGTATCTCGTTCTTAGGACACGACCAGATGAGCACAGCGTACAGTGGCCTGATAGAAATCTCCCGAGTTGCCCCGTGCTGGCCCCGCACATGACTCTAGTTTGGACCAACACTCATGAGGAGCACTGGCCCGGGGGTTGATTAAATTATCCACGGGTGCCGACGGGTCCCTATGCAATTTTTATTAATTTATTAGGCAAATGTAGTACCAATGTTGGCTCTTGCCAGACAAGTTTTATCCCAAAACGAAAATCAAGGGGGTCCCCATAACAACCCCGAGCATGTTAGGAGCATTCAATTATGGAACATAACACTGCTTCACAAGTAACTAGGGGGGCAAGAGTGGAACAAAACACCAAGCAAAAGGCCAAGCCTTCCACCTTTACCAAGTATATATGTCCATTAAATTAAGTAGCAGCAATATTGTGATATAACAAAAGAATGTCCATGTTGACACATGGAAGCAATTGCACCTGCAGCTAGAAACGCTATAAGAAGGGCTAAGCAAGCGGTAACATAGCCAAACAACGGTTTGCTGGGATGTGGAAGGGTTAGAGGCTTTTCATGGCAATGTTGGGAGGCTTGACAAACAAGTGGTGGGTAGCGAGATATAGCGATAAAAACGAGACATCTAGCATGGCAATGATAGTAATGGTATCCAGGGAAATGTGTCATCTTGCCTGAGATCCCGCTTGGAAGAAGACCGAATCCATGAAGAAGACGAGCCAACATAGTCGAACGAATCCTCACACTCCGAACGCTTTCGGAACTCTATCGAGAAGAAGCAATTTGAAACAAACAATCAACACAAGATACACCACAGCATATGCATGACACGATGCACAAGGAAATATGATGCATGTCCGGTTTAATATGCAATGCATGACAATCACAACAATCAAATACTACACATTAAGTGAAGCTCAATATGCAACGAGTTGCATGTTGACGAAACTCCACATTCGAATTATTAAGTTCACTCCCGTTAGGTACACGATAATATTAAATGTTGTTAAACATGGCAAGAGGCGAAGCATAAGTAAACTATCTATCTAGGCATCTTAAATGAGGCCGGAAACAACTTATAGTATTTCCGAAACGACCTTATATGTTAATTTCGAAATTGGTCCAGATCTGAACTAATCATATTTTATATTTGTTAAACAGAAAAATAAATGTCACCATGACATTCTACACGTCATTCTAGTCTATTTGCATATATAGAACATCTCAAACGGAGCTACGGCCTACAAGATATGAGCAATGCAAGATGCACATGTCATGAATGCAAATGCATGAGAAATACAATCACAAACATTTCGAAACATGAATGCAGAAAGTTTTTATGAAACTACATGAGATTCTAAGTAAGTTTCATATGCAACATGTTCAAAACGGAGCTACGGTTCAACAAATACAACCAACACAAGATTTAGTTAAAATCTGCCCAAAACAGCAACTTACATTTTGCACACATGAAAACAACAAGTACACTATTCTAAAATACACAAACTAAGCATGGGGCAGTAGTATATAACACACACTTCATTTCATCTTCACATATCATAATCAAAACATGTATGGATCACTTGGTAGGAAGCTCACAAGAAGGGTACTTGAAAACAATTTCAGACTTAGTGAAAATAGCAGTTTTTGACAGTGCAGTTTTTATCATGAAGGCATATTGACAGCAGTGAAACTATATGCTACAGGTCATATTATGGCATGAAACTTAACAGCATACTAAAGGACAATATCAACTACAAATAACTCCATTACACCTACCACAAAAGGGTTCTCGATCACTAGCAAGTCACATGGCAAGACGGCAACAAAATGTAACAGATTCCAGACTTATAAATATTTTAGCATCCCAAAACAGCAGTATTTTATAGCAAGTTGACAACAAGAAAACCACACCTATACATGCATTTCTATGACAAGCAAAATGTTCAGGGGCTAGGACACATATCAAAGGGCATATCTCATGTTCAAAATTATCTCAAATCATGCATGGATTAAATCCCACAAAATTAACAACAGGGCATCACGGCATAAATGACATGCACACAAAATGCTCAAATGGCTAAACTAAATGCACAGATAATTTCTATGGATTTTTCTACCCCGAAAACATATATAATATGCATAGGTTCATGTGGAAAATTAATCACAATTAATTATGCAAGCATATGGCCTAATCACCTTATAGCAAGTCATCTATGCAAATAAAATGCAAACATCATGCCAACATTTTTCTCATGCATGAAAATGCGATGCCGATGATATGAACATGTTCAATATATGGTTTGGATTAATCCCGATGCACGTTAAATAGATATGTCAATGCAAAATCATGTTAAATATGTAAAATGACAGAAAATGACATGTTAAATATTTTAAGCATGGATGCAAATGGCATATTATTAATCTACATGCTTTTCTAATCATTTTACATGTATAAACTATTTTTCATATGACGAACGGATAATTATATATTGACGTATTAAATTTGCAATAGGCCTACACAAAAAAAACGCAGGGGAGGGGTTGGCTGCTAACCCATGGGCCTGGCCCAATCGGCAGGGAGGCAGCTGGCTGGGGCGACTCGGGCCTGGACCACGCGGGGGCTAGCACGGTCAACGGGCGCTGCGACGTCGTCCTCCTCGCATGAGGGAGCTGGCAGTAGCAGCGGCCGAGCGACTCCGGTGACGGGGCGAGGCCGGGATCCGGCGAGGGGAGGCCGGGGAAGGGCGGATCTGGGGCGGGGCTGCCCGGATCCGGCCGTTCCCGGTGGCGAGCTGCGGCGGCCAGCGGTGGAGCTCACCATGGCGGCCGCACCTTCGGCAAGGAAAGGGAGAGAGGCCGGGGGTCAGAGAGGAGGAAGAAGGAGGAAAGGGAAGGAGGAGGAGAGGGGCGGCGAGGTCCTCGTCGGCGGCGGTGCTGGTGCCCCTCCGGTGGCCGGGCAACGTGGCTGCATGGGGAGCTGGCGAGCTCGGGAGGAGCAAACACCATGGGAGGAGCTCGGGGACGGGCACGACTGATTCGGGCCCGGGCAGGCCCAGATTGGCTTCGGCGGGCCTGGCGGCTGGAGGAGGGAGAAGGGTGGCTGCTGGTTGCGGCGGCGCAGAATTCGAGGGGAATTAGGGTTGGCTACCCAATTAGGAAGGGGAGGGGACTATTTATAGCTTAGGGGCTAGGGTTGACGGTTTCTGTCCATTTTCGGACTGTTCGATCTAGATCGATGAAGAAGAAGAAGAACTCCAAACAAACAAGCATCGCGCTCACATTCAATCATTGCATTACATGTACCTGCAACCGTTGTTGTAGTAATCTGTGAGCCACAGGGACTCATCAATCTCATTTCCAAGGGTATAAAGACTATTAAAGCTTCATAGGTGAGGTATGATTAAGTGGTGAGGTTGCAGCAAGAGGCTAAGCATTTATTTGTGGCTAACTTACGAATACAGAAAGTGAAGTATGGTGGTTTACGCACAACGGACGTGAACTAGTAATGATCACTAACTGATCCTAAACACCTACTTACATCAATCATAACCCCACCATGTTCTCTCTCGGATAAGGACTCACGAGAAGAGACAGTCATGATTACGCACACAGTTGGTGTATTTTATTAGAGTTTACTTCAAGTTTTCTATGACCGGGTGTTAAACAAAATATCCAAGTTTGCCACATAACTACAGACACGACTTTCCGAAAGATTTAACCCTGCAGGGGTGCTCCAACTCATCCATCACAAATTAACCACACGCCGCGGGAATAACCTCGACCACGGATCTCGTGATCATCCTAGACAATTCGAAAGGAATTCAGACACCTAGAGATAGCCCGAAGAAGATCAGAGTTCCTCGCGCAAGACATTCGAGAAAGGTAAAACAAGTCTAGCAAGCCTCCCGACATGTCGACGATCCCGATAGGAGCCACATATCTCGTTCTCAGGACACGACGGATAAGCAACGTGTATAGTGGCTTGATAGAAATCTCCCGAGTTGCCCCGGGTTGGCCCCGCATAGTGCTCTATTTTGGACCAGCACCAGCAGCACTAGCCCCCCTGTATTACGTTAAATTAATCCACGAGGGGGCGACCCTCTATGCTTTAATAAGGTGATCAGTATTATTATGATGGGAAATGTAGTACCAAAGTTGGGCCTTGCCATACAAGTTTTATCCTAAAACGAAACTCAAGGGGGTCCCCATAACAACCCCGAGCATGTTAGGAGCGCTCAATTATGGAACATAACACCGGTTCACAAGTAACTAGGGCGGCAAGAGTGGAACAAAACACCAAGCAAAAGGCCAAGCCTTCCACCCTTTACCAAGTGTATAAGTGCATTAAATTAAATAGCAATAATATTGTGATAACAAAAGAATGTCCATGTTGTCACATGGAAGCAATTGCACCTGCAGCTAGAAATGCTATAAGACGGGCTGAGCAAGCGGTAACATAGCCAAACAACGGTTTGCTGGGAAGGTGAAGGGTTAGAGGCTTATCAAACAAGTGGTAGGTAGCGAGACATAACGATAGAAAACGAGACATCTAGCATGACAATGATAGTAATGGTATCCAGGGAAATGTGTCATTTTTCCTGAGATCCCGCTCTGAAGAAGAACGAGTCCATGAAGAAGACGGTCCAACGTAGTCGAACGAATCCTCACACCCCGAATGCGATCGGGACTCTATCGAGAAGGAACAATCCGAAAACAACAATCAACACAAGATACACCACAACATATGCAAGATATGATGTGCAGACAAATATGATGCATGTCCGGTTTATTTATGCAAGGCATGGCATGGCAAGAACAACAAACAACCACTACACATTAAGTGAAGTTCAATATGCAACGAGTTGAATTTGACGGAACTCCACGTTCAAATTATTTAGTTTACTCTCATTTGGGTACTCATCAATATTAAATGTTTTTTAACATGGCAAACGGTGAAGCACAAACAACTACAACATCTAGGCATTTTAAATGAGGCCCGAAGCAATATATATCATTTCCGAGACAACCGCATTGGCAATTTAAGATTTCGGTCCAGATCTGTACTAAACATATTTTAGTCTTTTTAAATAGAAAACTAAATATCACCATGAGATTCTACACATTTTTCTAGTCAAGTTACATATGTGGAACATTTAATTCGGAGTTACGGTTGAGTAGTTATTGAATAAATCATTTCAATATGACATATACGCAAATCTAAACAAACAGCAAGTTTAAACATTTTTATCACATGTGAAAGTTGAATATTGTGAATCTACACAAAATTCTAGTCAAGTTTCACATATAAAGTATTTTAAACCGATGCACGGTTATGGAGTTATTAAATGTATGAACATTAGGGACTTTTCTACAAATCTGTAATTCTCTGGTTAATTAGCAAAATTGGCAGCAGGAAAAAAACACAAATGGGCCCCAAACTGTGGGCGCGGCTTAGCAATGCTCGCACTGGGCGAAGGATAGGCGCAGGGGGGCGGCTCACCCATGGGCCTCATGGGCCGGTTGGAGCTGGGCCGAAGGGGAGGCGAGGCTGCTGGACCGCTGGGCGCCAACGCTTGGCGTGGCCCACGACGCATTGGGCGTAGGAGCCAGTTAACGGGACGAGCGGGCATCGTCCTTCCCCGATCCCGCCTGGATCGAGGGAAGCCGGGGCGGCGCCGGCGGTTGGCTGAGCACCTGTGAGGGGAAGAGGCGCGGCGAGCCTGGGGACCGACAGATCCGGTCGAGGGCCACCGGATCCGGCAACCGGAGGTGAGAGAGAGAGAGGGAGATGAAGAAGAAGAAGAGGGAAGGGAGGAGGAGAGGACCGGCAGGGGCTCGACCTGATGGTCGCCGACGGCGGTGCTCTGGTGGTCGTCCAGCGGCGGCGGGGTCGGGCCATCAAGCGGCGGAGCTGGCTGCGGGAGCCCCTGGCTCGGGTGAGTAGGGAGCTCGGGTGATGGACAGTTCGGGCCCGAGGCAGGCTTCGAGATGGGCCTGGGTGGGCCGGTGGCACTAGAGGTGGGAGGAGGCGACGACTGATGATTGGGGCACATGGAAAACGAGGTGGGAGGCTAGGGATTTCGAAAATGGCATGGGGAGCTGCTTAAATGGGCACGTCTAGGGTTAGGGGTGGTTTTTGTCCATTTTCGGACAGTTTGATCGGACGGCCCGGAAGCGGAGAGGGGGCTAGGTGGGCTAAGGTGGCTGTGTAGATGGGCTAGGTGTTGATGAGAGGGAAGTTGCGGCCCGTGACACGAGGGTTTTAAAACACCGAATACGTCCGACGAATAACCAATGACCGCACTGCAACGATTGACCAATGTGGTATGAAACGAACTCGGAATGCGACGAAATTTGGTAGGCGGCCTACCTACAATATAACAAGACCGCACGCCAAGTTTCGACCCAATCCAAGAATATTTTTCACGTGCTTTAAAAACGGGGTTTTTAAAATGATGTCGCGGGCGCGTGCGTGTGTGGTTGGTCTTGGAAGGTTGACTACAGGAATGGAGAGGACCGACAACGATGAACTGATGCAAGTTTTCGAAAACAAGTGACGATTCTATGTAGATGATGCAAATGATTCTATGATGAATGCAACAACCAAACGAAACACAAACAAGAATGGAAATAAAAGGGGAATCTTCTGGAGCATCGGTCCCGGGATGTTACAACTCTCCTCCACTACACGAGGATCTCGCCCCGAGATCTAAGAATGAGAAGGGGAAGATAAAGAGCAAGAGGTAAACTTAGTTGCTTCTCTGACACATGAGTTAAACCAATGATTATTGAAGGTTTAAACGAGATGAAGAATGACATGAGGAACAAGCAAGAATTCAAAAGAATTTTTGGCAGCAGTTCAGTAGGATAGAGGGGCAAAATTGATAAGATGTAAGGAACTTGAACATAGAACACAACACTCCTATAAAATGAATAAGCAAGAAAGAACAAGATCTTGATAAAACAAGATGATAGTTGTAAGAGAGCAACATGACAACGCCTTCAAAAGAAAAGAATAGAAACTAGATCATTGGAAGGAAAGAACAGGGAAGAAAATAACAACTTCTACCACCATTGAACCTGAGAAGCATGGGGTGAACGGAGTTGATGGAGAATCAACAACGAAAAGAATAGCTTGTGGAAAACATCTCAAAATTATAAGGTGACAACCTGCCACAACATAAACAATTGATTGCTTGAGAACAACAAGAGACGAAAAACTTCTTTCACCAAGAAGAGGAGGAGAAAAGTTGGATCATTTATGACACCATGATAGCAACTATCCTTAGGAAATGCTTTAGGTTAAATCCAACCCAAGATAACTCCAAGAAAGACATGATGGGTTTACTTATCTTGTTCTTGACAATTTTTCTTCGAGACTCCTCATAATCAAGAATTTAATAACACCTTCTTAAAAGACAATGGAGAAGGAATTGAACTTATAAATCCAAGATAAAGAACACTTGAGCACGTCCAATAAGAATCTTGCTGAATACTTCGAGAAGAATTACATCCTTAACAATCCACCATGAAGAAGCAACGAGTGAACTCCGGAATAAAAGGATGATAGAAAAGTATTGAAGGTTCAAAAAGAACAAGATTGGGGCCTTCCAATGAATTTGATGTAGCTTCGCGACGATATACTTGAGAAAACATGGAACTCCATCAAAGAAAGATGACCACTTGGGATAAGGAATTTGATATCATGAACAACTCCAGAAGAAGGATTGAAATCACTTGGATGAAACAAGAATAAGAATTATGATATGCCTATCCTTCATCAAGTTAAATTGATGACAAACAACGGATTTGTCATACCACTTATCCTTTTGGAAGAGATAGGAAAGATAGATAGAGCACAAACTTGAAGAAGTCTTGCACGAGAACACCAGTAAGAATTGAAATGAAAGAGGATAATACAAATGAATGATATACATGAGAACGAAGAAAGCATGATCCACCCCAAACAAAACTTGAACGAAGCACCGGAATAATTGAGATACGAACAAAGGGACAACAATTGAGAAGAACTTGAGAATGAAAGATGAAAGCTGAGAACAAAGGCACATGACTGATGAAATTCATTCTTATGTCATATTGAAAAGAACTTGAGGACATCTCCCGAAAGAATAGAAGAGTCAGGTAGGATCCTGGGAAAAAACCTGTGGGTTATAGGCCCAGTCAAAAGAAACGACCTTTGAAACAATTTGATTAAAAGAGAGATTGCACCGGTACAAATTAAGAACTTGATGATATGAGAACCTTGAAATAATTTAAGAGGATAAGAATGAAAATGAATGTCATCTGAGATATCTTCAACACTCTGGATAGAATAGAGAGGGATGAATAAACAAGAGAGGCTTGGAAAAGAAATTCCCACATGGAAACCATTGAACGAATGAGAGAGGATATGATTAACACCGAGAGCTTGAATCAAATCCACTGGAGAAGAATAACAACAAGAACAAATAATATGAGGATATACCTTGAAATCGAAACTCTTGAGAATCTCCACAAGAAATCACCGAAATAATAGGAAGAAATGACAGCGGAAGCATTGATGAAGAGAAATGCACTTGGGAGAGAATATAAACATTGAAGAAAAAGGGCGGGAGGGTGGGAAAAATAAAGAAAAATTGGAACAAATGGAAAGAACTCCGGGAAAGAATAAGAGGATTGATCTTGCAAATATTGGAGATGATAGAAATATCTTGAAGAGAAGCACACCGGATAAAAGAATAGATATGACAACTTGATTGGGCAAAAGAATTATCATTCCCATAGAAATATGAGAACACTACCTAGCAAGATATGAAATCACCACTTGACATCGAAGCAACTCGAATTACCATATTCAAAACAAAATGAAGGATGAGGCTTATGAAACAAGCCGGAACAAATACATGACAGAGATTTTGTCCGATATTTTCGTGGTAAGGTTCGCATGGGCTCGATCATACATTGGATTGTCATATTGAAATGATGCTCAAATATGATCCCTAGGCATAGCGAACTACAAGGCTTGACGAAGCATATCTGATGACATCTATCGAGACTGTCCTCTGTAAGAAAGACCATGAACAAACGAATCCACTAGATATCGAACCCCAATGTCACATCATGACCTGTTGGAAGATAGCCTAGGTAACTACTTGAATTCCCAGATAAGAACTTCTGAAAACTTTCTGGTTATGCTATACGGTGTTGGGGATACAAGGAGGAAATATCTCACACAATTAGCAAACCTACACCCCAACTGTATCCATCCTTCAACACATAACCAGAGGCTTTCACAAATCCATCTAACTCAAATCCTCGAAAGCACAACAATACTAACCATGGTGGTACCCCAGATGCCTCCCCAGTACTGGGTGACTCCGACCATATCTCACCATGAAAATTATTGAAGCAATTCCAAACACCCTCCGTCTTGAGATACTAAGGAAGCTGAATGATAATGATGTGCGAAGAATTCCCTGGAGCTCAACTCCCCAGAAGAAATCAAGTCAGATAGGAGGCACAAAGATAGAACTTCGTCACATCGGTATCATATGGTTTCCAAAATACACGTGTGATCCTAAAAGAAATTTGAGCGAGAAGAGGGTAGAATCAAAATTCCTAAGGCGTAATTCCTCACTAAAGCATAGAAGAGGAGTAAAAAGAATCCTACTCTCCGATATAACTAGACTCAAAACAGTTTTTCACTAGACACGACTGGGCCAAGTTTGATCAATCAAGGGGGATCCTAGGTCGGTACAGGCTCTCATACCAACTTGTCACGCCCAAGATGCGTTCCTATCCTTATGTTGGCACGAGGGCCTCGATAGGGATAGAAGCACATCTCTTTGTGTTTCAAGAATGGATATCATTACAAGTACATGTATAGAAGAGACGAGTATATGGAATTGGCTTACACTCACCACAAGCTACATCAAGATCACATCAATACAACAACATAGTCAAACATCATACATAAGAGCAAGGCCCGACTACGGACGAAAAACAAACGACAAAATGACATCCACCCTTGCTATCCCAGGCTGCTGCCTGGAACCCGTCTGAGATTGATGAAGAAGAAGAAGAAGAACTCCAAACAAACAAGCATCGCGCTCACATTCAATCATCGCATTACCTGTACCTGCAACTGTTGTTGTAGTAATCTGTGAGCCATAGGGACTCATCAATCTCATTTCCAATGGTATCAAGACTATTAAAGCTTAATATGTGAGGTATGATTAAGTGTTGAGGCTGCAGCAAGCGGCTAAGCATTTATTTGTGGCTAACTTACGAATAAAGAAAGTAAAGTATGGTGGTCTACGCACAACGGGCGTGAACTAGTAATGATCACTAACTGATCCTGAACACCTACTTACGTCAATCATAACCCCATCGTGTTCTCTCTCAGATAAGGACTCATGAGAAGAGACAGTCACGGTTATGCACATAGCTAGCGTATTTTATTAGAGTTTACTTCAAGTTTGCTATGACCTGGTGTTAAACAAAATATCCAAGTTTACCACATAACCATGGCCACGGCTTTCCGAAAGATTTAACCCTGCAGGGGTGCTCCAACTCATCCATCACAAATTAACCACACGCCGCGGGAATAATCTCGACCATGGATCTCGTGATCATCCTAGACAATTCCAAAGAATTTCCGACACCTCAAGATAGCCCGAAGAAGATCAGAGTTCCTCGCGCAAGACATTCGAGAAAGCTAAAACAAGACCAACAAGGCCTCCCACGTGTCGACGATCCCGGTAGGAGCCGCGTATCTCGTTCTCAGGACACGGCGGATAAGCGACGCGCACAGTGGCCTGATAGAAATCTCTCGAGTTGCCCTGGGTTGGCCCCGCATAGTGCTCTATATTGGACCAGCACCAGCAGCACTGCCCCCTGTATTATGTTAAATTAATCCACGAGGGGGCGACCCTCTATGCTTTAATAGGGTGATCAGTATTATTATGATGGGCAAATGTAGTACCAAAGTTGGGCCTTGCCAGACAAGTTTTATCCTAAAATAAAAATCAAGGGGTCCCCATAACAACCCCGAGCATATTAGGCGCGCTCAATTATGGAACATAACACCGATTGACTAGGGCGGCAAGAGTGCAACAAAACACAAAGCAAAGGCCAAGCCTTCCACCCGTTACCAAGTGTATAAGTGCATTAAATTAAATAGCAATAATATTGAGATAACAAAAGAATTTCCATGTTGTCACATGGAACCAATTGCACCTATAGCTAGAAACGCTCTAAGATGGGCTGAGCAAGCGGTAACATAGCCAAACAACGGTTTGCTGGGAAGGTGAAGGGTTAAAGGCTTTCATGGCAATGTTGGGAGGCTTGTCAAACAAGTGGTAGGTAGCGAGACATAATGATAGAAAACGAGACATCTAGCATGGCAATGATAGTAATGGTATCCAAGGAAATGTGTCATGTTGCCTGAGATCCCACTCGGAAGAGTCCATGAAGAAGACGATCCAACTTAGTCGAACGAATCCTCACACCCCGAATGCTTTAGGAACTCTATCGAGAAGGAAAAATCCGGAAACAACAATCAACACAAGATACACCACAACATATGCATGATATGATGCGCACACAAATATGATGCATGTCCGGTTTATTTATGCAAGGCATGGCATGGCAAGAACAACAAACAACTACTACACATTAAGTGAAGTTCAATATGCAATGAGTTGCATATTGACGAAACTCCACATTCGAATTATTTAGTTCACCTCATTTAGGTACTCATCAATATTAAATGTTTTTTAACATGGAAAACGGTGAAGCACAAACAACTACAACATCTAGGCATTTTAAATGACGGCGGAAGCAATATATATCATTTTCGAGACAACCCCATAGACAATTTAAGATTTCGGTCCAGATCTGTACGAAACATATTTTAGAGTTGTTAAATAGCAAAATAAATGTCACCATGAGATTCTACACATTTTTCTAGTCAAGTTACATATGTGGAACATTTAATTCGGAGCTACGGTTGAGTAGTTATTGAATAAATCATTTTAATATGACATATAAGGAAATCTAAACAAACAGCAACTTTAAACATTTTTATCACATGGGAAAGTTGGATATTGTGAATCTACACGAAATTCTAGTTAACTTTCATATATAAAGTATTTTAAACCGATGCACGGTTATGGAGTTATTAAATGCATGAACATTAGGGACTTTTGTGCAAATCTGTAATTCTCTGGTTAATTAGCAAAATTCGCAGCAAGGAAAAAACATAAATGGGCCAAAAACTGTGGGCGCGGTTTAGCAATGCTCGCACTGGGCAAAGGATAGGCACAGGGGGCGGCTCACCCATGGGCCTCATGGGCTGGCTGGAGCTGGGCCGAAGGGGAGGCGAGGCTACTGGGCCGCTGGGCGCCGGCGCTTGGTGTGGCCCACAACGCATCGGGCGCAGGAGCCGGTCAATGGGACGAGTGGGCGTCGTCCTTTCCCGATCCTGCCTAGATCGAGGGAAGCCGAGGCGACGTCGGCGGTTGGCTGAGCATCGGCGAGGGGAAGAGGCGCGGTGAGACTGGGGACTGGCAGATCCAGCCGAGGGCCACCGGATCCGACGACCGGAGGTGGCCGGCGGCGCCGCCACTACGGCGGCGGCCTCCTTCAAGAGAATAGAGAGGCCGGGCTGAGAGAGGGAGAGTGAGAGGAAGGAGAAGAAGAGGGAAGGGAGGCGGAGAGGGCCAGCGAGGGCTCGACCCGGTGGTCGCCGGCGGTGGGGCTCCGGTGGTCGTCTGGCGGCGGCGGGGTCGGGCCATCAGGCGGCGGCGCTGGCTGCGGGAGCCCCTGGCTCGGGCGAGCAGGGAGCTCGGGCGGCGGGCGGTTCAGGCCCGAGGCGGGCCTCCAGATGGGCCTGGGCGGGCCGACGACATTGGAGGTGGGAGGAGGCACCGGTTGATGATTGGGGGCGCACAGAAAACGAGGTGCGTAGCTGTAGCGACCTGACTCAAAATGAGTCAAGCCTCTGTGTTTTCTGTGCCATCCCTGGATCAGTATGCTGGCACACACGGTACATCAATGTATATATCAAAGTGCAATCACATGTAATTAACGTAAAACAAATATATACCTTAAAATAGCAGCGGCTACGGTCAACGGGAGTGGAGTCCCAATAACACCAACGGCAAGTTGAGTGCGGACCGTAACCCTGAATCGTACTCTTACCCGTCGTAGAAGAGTATCTGCAACATAAGACGTTGCAGCCGTGTAGGTCAGCATTTTGAATATGCTGGCAAGATCACCATAGAAGAACAGAAGAATAAACCATACTATATGCAATAAGGCTTTATGGCTTTGTGGCTAAGTTTTTGCATAAAAGCTAATTTTGTTTTCCTACAACAAAGGAATATCAGGAATTTCACTATGGAGTTACCTAGCATGACATGGTTCCGCCAACCAATGTCTCAATGCCCATAAGTATCATTAAGTTGCCCACAATTAGTTATCAGTCCAGTGTTGAGAGTTCAGAGATAGATCCAAGTCTAGAAGCTCAAATTGTCCATAACCGGGGACACGGCTAATCGATTAGGTTTAACTCTGCAAAGTGTTGTGTACTTTACCCACAAGATTCTTTCCCTCCTGGTAAGTCCTCGCACTACCTGGTGTTTGAGAACACGATGAAAGAAACATGGTCTTTCAGAGTGTTTCCCTGACTGTCCGAGAGTGCCCATCCAATCCTAACGTCGACTACATCTGGTAGCACTGCCCAGTAGAGTCACAACAAAGATCAACCAAGCCAGAGCCCATAATGACTTGTGGCTACACAGGTAAGCTTCCGGGCATGAAGTATTCATCCTTCTCTTTGAGTCTGGGTGAAGCTTTCCGCAAGATGTCATGGCACTTCCCCATGCATCCCGTCCATCCACTGCTTTCCCCAGGGATGCCCATCAATTCCATCCTTCACCCAGTAGTGTGTATTGAAAACTTGTCTTCTCGAGTCTCGAAGTCTTGAGGTCTTGAAGATGCAGGACTTGAAGATGTCTTCATGAAGTTGTCGTCTTGACGTAGAGTCCTTCTTCACACCACTCACGAACACTCATACCAAACCCCGTCTACTTTAGCATAGCATAAAAGTAACTAACGTTCCCAGGGCTTTAGTAACCAGTGGTGGGTTCCTACCTCATGCATTCTACTCAACTACAAGAATTTCAATAACACTACGGGAGGGATGTGTTGAATGATGTCACTACATGCAATAAAAACATAGGTATTATATAGATGGTCAAAGTGAACTTGCCTGTACTATTGATGAAGATAAAGATTGCTCTCAGAAAATAACTTGATAGAACTATTCGTCACTCTCCGATGAAAATCTATCGTAAGCAAATAACATTCAATAAATATTCATGCCAAAATGAAGAACTAAAAAAACGCAAGAACAAAACATGTCTTGGTGCGAAAATAACAACATACTAGGTTTAATAAGAAAAGATAGGTTCTTATGGGGTTGTAAGGTGAAAGGTGAAGGAATCAACTCAAACTAGTTAATGAATGATGAACTATTGCTATATAAGCTTAGGTTGGAGAGACTACGGAAGACGATCCAAGGTATGGGGAGAACAACATGAATGTTCAAAAAGAATTTATTGAAATGGAACACTACAACACAAGTTATAGTGAATCTAAGTATGAATTGAATTCGAATTCGGAAGGGTCAAAAGAAATTGAACCGAAGTACGATGGTTATGAATAGAAATATATGACACGAGTATTTAGGGGCAAAGGGAATCAATTGAAAAGGTGTTACAGTTTGCAAGATATGAACAAATGAAGGTTCGGATTCAAATTGAATCGCTCAAATTTGAAAATTTCAAAGATTTAAATTAATGATGTTACTATATATGGGAAGTCAATATGAACGTGTATAAAAAGAATTACTAGGTTCAGAATGACGGATCAAAAGTTATAAGCAATTCAATATGGCATTGAGTTAGCTTAGTACAGTGTGTGAACACATTTTGGGAACTAATAGAGAAGTATGAGCAAGATCAAAATTATATGTTGAAACGATAACACTAATGATGTGAATGGAAGGATTACTTTGATACGGATCCGACGCAATTGGATTCATCGGAAATGGAGCTACGGATAAAAAGATATGATCAAAAGAAGTTTGAATATAAATCTGAATAAATTTCGAAAGTTGAAATTTTGAAAAATTTGACGTGATAGGTTGATTGGATAGGTGAGGTCAAGACGAAAATCTGGACGTTGGTTTCATCTAATTCTGATAAACGAGTAAAAAGTTATGGCTATTTGAAAAATCTGGGCCAAGCTGTCTTACGGAGGAAAAATGCTATGTCTAAAATAATTCTAGGACTAATGAGTAAATACAGAGACTAATTAATAATCTAATTACTCTACCATATACTACTATAGAAATACTAGTCTAGGGATATTAAACTACAGGAGTATAAAAGAAAATACGAAGAGAATACCTTTAGAATGCAGAGAAGATATAAATCTAAAGAGGAGACGACTTCCAGAAATCCCGCCGGAGAGAAGAAAATATTTTTTTATAAAGCTAGTCAAACCGAAACGATTCGATTCAACCCGAAGTGGATGACTTTTGGGTGCACCTATGGGTCTATATTTATAGGTGAAAGGAAGGTGCAAAGGTCTAAAGCTAAGCAAGGTGGGACTAAAATCATACACAAAGAAAAGAAAGAAGAAGAGGGCCACATGGGCTTATCAGCCGGCCATGCACATGGGCTCAGCCCAATTTTTTTTATTTCGGATGAACAGTGTCCGAAATGAACGGGTTTTTTTTTAAAAAAGCAATGAAAAACAAATAAACAAAAATAGACAAACATTTTATATAGGCATATTATAAATCAAAATTTTCAGAAAAATATTTCCTAAAACATGAACATTTTGTTAAGGTCGAATAAAATACTTTAAAGAAATAGTATTTTTTTGCAATAACTCAAAAATGAAAAGAAACTAGAATTTCAAATAAATGGCAAATAGTTTTTATTTTAAAATTTGAGTCAAAACATTGTATCTGATTTTTGAGTGTCATTTACCTCCTCTCATTTGATTTTATAAGAGGGTTTTGAAAATATTTGAACTCAAAATTGAATAGGGATTCGAAATAGAAAATTTTGGGAAAGTCATTTTATTCCCTCTCATTAAAATTTCAAAAGTTTCAAAATTCCACTCAATTTCACACAATCAATCACACAACATTCAAGCAAACAATCCTACTTATTTATTTAATATAACATTCCAAAATTAGAATTTTGGGATGTTACAAACTACCACACTTAAAATGAATCTCATCCTCGAGATTCGAAAAGGCTAGAAAGAAAAGGTTAGGGTATTGGGGATCTTCTTAGCAAATCAATTGACCAAGAAAGCATGGGGTCTACCACACTTAAAATGAGAGTTACTAGTCCCTCAAAATCATGATAGTCCTTTGGGTGCATCTGTCTCTTCACATACTTCACGATACCTCCTTCGATGATGCTCTTCCGTTTAAAATCAAAAACTTGTGTTCTCATAACAAAATGTATTACCACCAATACTAGGTCTTCTCAGCTGGCAGGCCTCGCGTTCATTCTAAATAACTTATCGAAGATCTCATGGTGGTCTACCATTTGTGGTTGTCCTGCAGTGAAATGGGTCTTGGCTTCATTCCTCACCGTAAAATCCCTACGTGCGACAGCAATTGTCATGTACAAGGGTTTTTCATCATACCGTTCTAAGGCTTAAACAAAAGCTTCAAAGAACGTCGTCTCTTTACTATGGGTAAGTCACTCAGATTTACCATTCCGAATAGCAAGAGAATGATAAGAGTAAGTCGTCATGGTGGCCAAGCCATGCCACACTAAAATCATTACCTTGTATAAGGTTTAGTAATCTCGTATTCTAACACTTGGGCTTCGTCACTAGCGTTGCAGAAAATTTCTCTTGTCAATGAACAAAGTTCGGATAAATCCATTGATTCTACAAGCTAAGCAAAAACATCTATCGTTTCTTCACAACTCTCAGGTTATCGTATGCTCCTAAGAAAACGTTTGCGGATCAGTCGTAGCTTCTTCCAAGTTTCTTCCTTCACAAAGGTGGGGCTTGATCGTTATCAATCTTGAGGTCAGTGACTTGTGGATTCACTTGAATTCTTGAACAACTTCATCTCACCCGTGGGGTGACTATCGATCCATATTCCAGCATTACCTTCAGTTCACTACACCATACCCTTGAGGTAACAAATCTCAGACTTATTCTTGTCTAGATTCCACTCTGCAGAATCCATTTTCCTTTCCATTGGTTTGTTTAACCTTGGGTGTGGTTTTCACCATAATCATTCCGTTTCTCAGCATTCCAGCTTCGAAAACTCTTTGTCTCAAAGGTTATTATCCGGATAGTTTGCGGTGATTCCACATTCTCTTCATCCGTATTCACTGATCCAAATTACTTAACCGGGAGGTACCTGTGGTCACTACCACACTTAAAATGAAATGCACTCATGTATGCATGGACCATATTTTCTCATATACTCCAAAATGGTTAGAGATCTTGGGTCATAGTGTAACAACTCACATATTTCAACATAAGATAAATCATGACACCATAATTTCCATTGACTCATGAATTTATTACAAACTCTGAGACTTCCGTTACAAGATAATCTCATGAAATCAGAAGTGCTTCATGATACAGGTATTTCCATCTTCGAAACTATCCCATTATTCTCATATTCAATCCTTGGTTACATTCTCAATCACTTCTTAAAACTCCTAGAAAATACTTTATTACAAATGATGCCATCCACATAGTTTGGTATGGTCTAGCATCAACTCCCAACTTTATTCATTCATCTCCCCTTGGAGATACTCTAGTACCACTGGAAATTTGCGATGTGTTCCTTGAAATCCTCCATCTTTTCCTTGATTAGGGTGGACATGAGCTTCATCTCCATCATCTCCGTATGCACCTCTTGCAGGTATTCCTGAGTATGACGGAGTCTTGCTTCAAGTATTTCTCCAATATGGCGTATGGCTTCCATGGCAGATTCACGAACAGCGTCAAAGAAAATAGCTTGTGGTACACGAGATATGTAAAAGTATCGTCCAGTAGTCCTGGGCAAACTCCCTTTGCACGGTGAAGGTGTACCTCCACATACCAAAGTTTCACTCCATTATCCATGAATGGGTGGCCTTTGTAGACTGCATCTCCTTCAAGATGGATGTGCTTCATCATATCCTTCAGGATCCTTGGGTAGTCATGATCACTGGTCAGGGTCATGATTGTTTCCGGGCCTTTGAGGAAAGACTCATAAAGGGTGGTCATCTGCGTCTGTCAGAAAAGGTACTCAGAATTGACATATGTCTCGACTTGGGTAAACATCCATGTTATTCAAAATCAAACTTCAATTTCACTTTCCAACATCTTTAGAGAGTATTGTCATCCTTAAAACAAATGGATTATCCATTACATAACCTCAAAGGATAAGAGTGCTACCTATTACATTTATTACTTCCGAACTCAAACTACTCATGCTTAGCATTCTTCTCTGGGCAGGTATAGGAGTAGGGTCATGTCTTCTTGCACCGAAAACAGATGATTTCTGACAAATCTCGGGGCTTCTTGATGTTGGTGCTTGCTCCTTGGGTTCTTGATTCCTTTCTTGGGCACTTATCGGCATAGTGGCCTAAATTCTTGCACCTGAAACACATGATCTGACTCAGATCCTTCTTCGTAGAAATTGGGTTGTTCAGAGGAAGTCTTCGATTTCTCTTCTTGGGTTCCTTGGTTCCGATCAAAAGTTCAATTTCCTGTGGATCAAACTCCACTTCTTCTATCGGGAAGTTTTCCAGATACTCTTTTCTTTCCTTCGTACAGTCCTGTGAGAAATGTCCTTCTTCTCCACAAGAATAGCAGGCATTGGAGTAAAATCTGGTTAATCCTTCTCCATCAGGGTCTTCAACATCTTCCTTCATCACAAGTTCTCCTAACTTTTCTCTGAAGGCTTCCTTCATGGATTTCTTCTGCTGTTTGTTGACTTCTTGTACCTTGGGGTACTCCTGGCATTGAGCAGGGTAATGTGTAGTTCCTTCACACAAGAAACATGTCACTTGCCCAGTTGGGCAGTCCTCAGCAGGGTGATTCTCTTCACAATGAGGGCATCCTTTCTTGTGTTCTTCCTGGGTGTGTCCTATTTCTCCACATATCTTGCAGGCACAAATCTCCTTCACAACTTTGCGACGGGGCTTTTGGGTGTTGGTAACAACATGGGATCCTTGCAAAGTCATCTTGAATTCTTCCCAAGTGATTGATTCCTGCCTATGCATCTTCCACCAATTCGCAGCACCTTCTGCAAAGTACCAAAGAGCATATTGGACCATCTCGTTCCTTACAACAAGGTTACTCCTTAGGTGATCCTCCATGTTCTGAATCCATTCTTCTGTCTCTAACCGAGTCATGATCCAGAATACACGAGTCTAGCTTCATTCGTCATCTATTGGGTTCAAGGTTTTGGGGATGAGATGGGTAAGGGAGAGAAAGGAGGGGAAAACACACAATACAAACAATGGTTTTGAAAATAGATTTTAGTTGTGGCTGTCGAAAATTACACACAAATGATAGCTCACAAAAATCATCGCATCTAACGTAAGTTTACAACAGGGGTTTGGTCTTCTAGGGCATAATGTCTTGGAAATTCTTCATGGTCTTCAATTTCTTCGAGTCTTCACAGTCTTCAACACGTGTAGCTTCAACTCTTCTAATGCATGGTGAAATCTTCTTTACTTTGAAAGGACCATCAGTTGTTTCTATATCTTGTCCTTCTTGGAGTGGCTTCAGTTGATCCTTCGTGTGGTCAAAAGGGAAGGGGTATTTTCTAACTCTTGATAAAACTCAGAAGAGAGGAGAAGTAAAAGATCCTTTGAAAACAAAGTTTTTCAAGAAATCATTTCCTAAGGGCTTTCCAGTTTCTAGGATCACGTCCTACTGTCAACATGTGCTCTGATACCATTTTCTGTAGCGACCCGACTCAAAACGAGTCAAGCCTCTGTGTTTTCTGTGCCATCCCTGGATCAGTATGCTGGCACACACGGTACATCAATGTATATATCAAAGTGCAATCACATGTAATTAACGTAAAACTAATATATACCTTAAAATAGCAGCGGATACGGTCAACGGGAGTGGAGTCCCAATAACACCAACGGCAAGGTGAGTGCAGACCGTAACCCTGAATCGCACTCTTACCCGTCGTAGAAGAGTATCTGCGACATAAGACGTTGCAGCCGTGTAGGTCAGCATTTTGAATATGCTGGCAAGATCACCATAGAAGAACAGAAGAATAAACCATACTATATGCAATAAGGCTTTATGGCTCTGTGGCTAAGTTTTTGCATAAAAGCTGATTTTGTTTTCCTACAACAAAGGAATATCAGGAATTTCACTATGGAGTTACCTATCATGACATGGTTCCGCCAACCAATGTCTCAATGCCCATAAGTATCATTAAGTTGCCCACAATTAGTTATCAGTCCAGTGTTGAGAGTTTAGAGATAGATCCAAGTCTAGAAGCTCAAATTGTCCGTAACCGGGGACACGGCTAATCGATTAGGTTTAACTCTGCAGAGTGTTGTGTACTTTACCCACAAGATTCTTTCCCTCCTGGTAAGTCCTCGCACTACCTGGTGTTTGAGAACAGGATGAAAGAAACATGGTCTTTCAGAGTGTTTCCCTGACTGTCCGACAGTGCCCATCCAATCCTAACGTCGACTACATCTCGTAGCACTGCCCAGCAGAGTCACAACAAAGATCAACCAAGCCAGAGCCCATAATGACTTGTGGCTACACAAGTAAGCTTCCGGGCATGAAGTATTCATCCTTATCTTTGAGTCTGGGTGAAGCTTTCCGCAAGATGTCATGGCACTTCCCCATGCATCCCGGCCATCCACTGGTTTCCCCAGGGATGCCCATCAATTCCATCCTTCACCCAGTAGTGTGTATTGAAAACTTGTCTTCTCGAGTCTCGAAGTCTTGAGGTCTTGAAGATGCAGGACTTGAAGATGTCTTCATGAAGTTGTCGTCTTGACGTAGAGTCCTTCTTCACACCACTCACGAACACTCATACCAAACCCCGTCTACTTTAGCATAGCATAAAAGTAACTAACGTTCCCAGGGCTTTAGTAACCAGTGGTGGGTTCCTACCTCATGCATTCTACTCAACTACAAGAATTTCAATAACACTACGGGAGGGATGTGTTGAATGATGTCACTACATGCAATAAAAACATAGGTATTATATAGATGGTCAAAGTGAACTTGCCTGTACTGTTGATGAAGATAAAGATTGCTCTCAAAAAATAACTTGATAGAACTATTCGTCACTCCCCGATGAAAATCTATCGTAAGCAAATAACATTCAATAAATATTCATGCCAAAACGAAGAACTAAAAAAACGCAAGAACAAAACATGTCTTGGTGCGAAAATAACAACATACTAGGTTTAATAAGAAAAGATAGGTTCTTATGGGGTTGTAAGTTGAAAGGTGAAGGAATCAACTCAAACTAGTTAATGAATGATGAACTATTGCTATATAAGCTTAGGTTGGAGAGACTACGGAAGACGATCCAAGGTATGGGGAGAACAACATGAATGTTCAACAAGAATTTATTGAAATGGAACACTACAACACAAGTTATAGTGAATCTAAGTATGAATTGAATTCGAATTCGGAAGGGTCAAAAGAAGTTGAACCGAAGTACGATGGTTATGAATAGAAGTATATGACACGAGTATTTAGGGGCAAAAGGAATCAATTGAAAAGGTGTTACAGTTTGCAAGATATGAACAAATGAAGGTTCGGATTCAAATTGAATCGCTCAAATTTGAAAGTTTCAAAGATTTAAATTAATGATGTTACTATATATGGGAAGTCAATATGAACGTGTATAAAAAGAATTACTAGGTTCAGAATGACGGATCAAAAGTTATAAGCAATTCAATATGGCATTGAGTTAGCTTAGTACAGTGTGTGAACACATTTTGGGAACTAATAGAGAAGTATGAGCAAGATCAAAATTATATGTTGAAACGATAACACTAATGATGTGAATGGAAGGATTACTTTGATACGGATCCGACGCAGTTGGATTCATCGGAAACGGAGCTACAGATAAAAAGATATGATCAAAAGAAGTTTGAATATAAATCTGAATAAATTTCGAAATTTGAAATTTTGAAAAATTTGACGTGATAGGTTGATTGGATAGGTGAGGTCATGACGAAAATCTGGACGTTGGTTTCATCTAATTCTGATAAACGAGTAAAAAGTTATGGCTATTTGAAAAATCTGGGCCAAGCTGTTTTACGGAGGAAAAATGCTATGTCTAAAATAATTCTAAGACTAATGAGTAAATACAGAGACTAATTAATAATCTAATTACTCTACCGTATACTACTATAGAAATACTAGTCTAGGGATATTAAACTACAGGAGTATAAAAGAAAATACGAAGAGAATACCTTTAGAATGCAGAGAAGATATAAATCTAAAGAGGAGACGACTTCCAGAAATCCCGCCGGAGAGAAGAAAATATTTTTTTATAAAGCTAGTCAAACCGAAACGATTCGATTCAACCCGAAGTGGATGACTTTTGGGTGCACCTATGGGTCTATATTTATAGGTGAAAGGAAGGTGCAAAGGTCTAAAGCTAAGCAAGGTGGGACTAAAATCATACACAAAGAAAAGAAAGAAGAAGAGTGCCACATGGGCTTATCAGCCGGCCATGCACATGGGGTCAGCCCAATTTTTTTTTATTTCGGATGAACAGTGTCCGAAATGATCAGTGTTTCTTGTTTTTTTTTAAAAAAAAGCAAAGAAAAACAAATAAACAAAAATAAACAAACATTTTATATAGGAATATTATATATCAAAATTTTCAGAAAAATATTTCCTAAAACATGAACATTTTGTTAAGGCCGAATAAAATACTTTAAAGAAATAGTATTTTTTTTGCAATAACTCCAAAATGAAAAGAAACTAGAATTTCAAATAAATGGCAAATAGTTTTTATTTTAAAATTTGAGTCAAAACATTGTATCTGATTTTTGAGTGTCATTTACCTCCTCTCATTTGATTTTATAAGAGGGTTTTGAAAATATTTGAACTCAAAATTGAATAGGGATTCGAAATAGAAATTTTTGGGAAAGTCATTTTATTCCCTCTCATTAAAATTTCAAAAGTTTCAAAAATTGCACTCAATTTCACACAATCAATCACACAACATTCAAGCAAACAATCCTACTTATTTATTTAATATAACATTCCAAAATTTAGAATTTTGGGATGTTACAGAAGCTAGGGATTCCGAAAATGGCATGGGGAGCTGCTTAAATAGGCAGGTCTAGGGTTAGAGGTGGTTTTTGTCCATTTTCAGACCGTTCGATCTCGATCGGATGGCCCGGAAGTGGAGGGGGGCTAGGTGGGCTGCGGTGGCTGTGTAGATGGGCTAGGTGGGGACGAGTGGGAAGTTGCGGCCCGTGACACGAGGGTTTTAAAACACCGAATACGTCCGACTAGTAACCAATGACCACACTGCAACGACTAACCAATGCGCTATCAAACGAACTCGGAATGCGACGAAATTTGGCAGGCGGCCTACCTACAATATAACAAGACCGCACGCCAAGTTTCGACCCCATCCAAGAATATTTTTCGCGCGCTTTAAAAACGGTTTTTTTTTAAAACGATGGCGCGGGCACGTGCGTGTGTGGTTGGTCTTGAAAGGTTGACGACATGAATGGAGAGGACCGGCAACTACGAACGGATGCAAGTTTTCGAAAACGAGTGATGATGCTATGCAGATGATGCGAATGATGCTATGATGAATGCAACAACCAAATGAAACACAAACGAGAATGGAAATAAAAGGGGAATCTTCTAGAGCGTCGGTCCCACGCTGTTACAAAGAAACTCGTCATATATAACACCACCATCATCATTATACTCTCCAACACAAATATCATCATACATCTCAAAAATAGCGATACACAAGTCATGTCTCGAATATATGCAACTGCATGGTAATGGCACACCCACAAGTTCCATTATCTCTATCTGAACCATGTAGAAAGAGAATAGCGATCAGTATGAGCAAGAGCGCGACTATGTAGTACTTATTGAGGCACCAGTCTTGCTCCCTCTCTCTTCCGTAGCATCGCTCTGCTGTCGAACCCTCTGTGGCTAGCTCTCGGGTACCTGTCCTTCAACATCTCTCGGTCTGTGAACCTGCATCGTAAGTTGATTTAATATGCAACATAATGTACTTGATAAACACGAAGAGGCGTATATATATATATAGTTAGAAAAATACAAGCAACCTATATATAGTAAACATAAATAAGGAAGTTCCTCATACATAACCAAACTAATTAACTATTGCGATCTATGCTAGTTCATATAGGAAGACAGTAGTACTAATTAAACATACACATTGTCATCATCAAGAACTCCATCAGGTCGGCGCTCCAATCTTCATAGTCAGGGATGAAGGACCCGAGCTTCGTGAAAGGCTTCATGTCCAGTCGCTGAGCGTTGAGTAGTTCACGGACAGTCTGCCGCCTCATTGGCCCATGGTAGAACATCCTTGTTTGTTCGAGTACCTCCTTCATGATCACTTCGGCAAGTTCACACTCTACGTGATAAAACTTAGCTCGGGTTCGATGATCCGGTGTCTTTCCTATGCTATATGCCCAGTAGACAATCTCGATATCCTTGGATTTAGCTGACATGTGAAGGCATTGATTATCCCTTCTATACTTGATCATGTGATGCATGAGGTAGAATCCGTCAGCCTTACTATCATTCGGTTGGTGCATGCAGCAGAAGTCGGTCTTATGGCTGAAAGCCAACCCTCTATTCCTGTAATTTTTCACCTTGATATCTCCAAAAGTAAGGCCGAAGGTTAAAATGGCACTATCGAGAACACTCTTTATGTGCTTGTAATCCCTTTTCTTGGTGTTCTTCACAGAGTCCAAGTACAGAGCATGGGAGTACTATGGGTACAGACAGATGAGGATGGTGCCCCCCCCCCCCGCTGTGCAAAATAAGTACACCTCAAATTAGCCTCCATGCTTGCAAAGGAATGATTAAAAATTACAAAAGGATATCCGCAGATGACTTATGTGGGATGATAAGGTAGGAGAATCGTTTCCTTGTCCTTATTAGCAACCATGAACTCAACGATGTACTTTCTCGCATAGCCATGGTGCTCTTTGCAGATTTCCAAGAAGCTCTTGTGCATATAGTACGGGTCCTCGACGCGGATATATTCTATGTTCTCACGCCTGATGATGTAGTTCATATAAAGCGCATACATGTGGTTGAACTGAAAATCCAGCTTGATCATGTGGAACATGTCGTAGATGTAGTCAAATCACAGGATGAACTTATCCGTGGGCCATTTATCGACGTATGACCTCCCACCCGGAACCTGAGCCATGTAAAGCAGGTATCCTGATTTTTCCGAGATGAGAAGGTTTTTCTCTTTGTCCAACACATCATCATGAAGTCTCCTTAGATCATTGTTCAGTATATCCTCCAGCGCTTTTGGAGGTAGGATCGGTTGGCCGGCAACATGGAAACGCTCCGCACCTATGACAGGTATTCTGTCTACCTCCCGGGGCATCAGAGGCGGGTGACTGCTTGAAGCACCTTTAGAGCATTTCACTAGTATCTTCCTGGGCTTCTTGACGGGTGGTGCCGGTAGTGAGCCCACCATACCTTCCCTAATCCCCACCCCCAGTGTCGTCGGGCTAAGCGGTGAATGGCCCTGGAGTTGTTCTTGCTGGGTAGAGGCAGCATATGGAGGCATCTCCTATGAGGATCGCATGAAGAGAGACTTTTTTCAATCAGCCTTAGGACATTTTGTCTCTGGCAAATCAGGCAGCATCAAATCATCATCTCTATGCTCATAGCCTGAGTCAGAGGCCCGAGCATTGCCATAGGCGGTATTGATATACTGGTTAGGGTCACCATCCTCCTCCTCCATGACATCATCAGTGTTTGCTTCTTAGACGAGGGCAACATCATCTGGCACTACTCCCTCCCATCGTCCGCTATCACCCGCCACGACAGGTGCAGGTAATTGGGTAGGTGGGGTGGTGTTCATACCTTGTTGAGGAGTTGTCGTTGGTGTCCTACCGGGTGCCTAGACACAAAGAAGAGTCTTCGGCCAAGGCAAGAACCAGCTCTTGCATGCGCCAATCCGCTTAGGGGTCTAGTCCTCATCGACTGGTACCGAAGGAGGCAAATCCTCGAAGCAAGCTTTGACACTGGCCACAAAAACTTTGAAGACTCTATGGGGCATCTGTCGGTTGTGTAACATGCATTCCTTCGGCTTCACGATTGTTGTCTTTCTGACGTCCACCTTGTGGCCGTTGATCTCATATAGTAGGGAGCACGGGGTTTCGTCGGCCAGTGAAGACATGTCTGCGACGTCAAACATCCAAAAGGCAACTCAAATGGAAGACTATATAGATACTGGTCAAGAGCGTATGACGCGTAATTACCGTGAGGGCGTCGAGCTCAGCCAAAGACGAAGCCCCGCTGATTAGGCCTGAGACAGAGGACGGGCTGCTATAAACAGGAGCGGGACAAGGTACGGGAGCATGTGCGGTGGTGTGAGAAGGTGCTAGTGGTGAGATGTTCATTGAATTGCTCCCGACGTAGCTAGGAAGGGGAAAGTCTGCTGGCCCTTTATTTGGATTTTGCTGCGACCAATCAAAAAATGCCTGAGTAAAGCCAACAACCGTTGTACTGACCCTTTCATCGACCATTTGTTCCAACTCTACTTTGGTCTCAGCTTTGGCTTTACTGACCGCAAGCGCGACCTCCTCGCCGATCTGCTGTTGATTAATCAACCGTCTCAGCCTTCTTTCCTCCGGCTTCTCCTGGTAGCACGCCTTCCATGATGTGCCATCTTCGACACCGTGCACACATCCATACGATGGTGATTTATCCTCCGACACCTTTTTCAGTATGTTGAGGGCCCAGTTGAAAGGGGTGTCCCACTGGGCCTCACCAACGACTGAGAAGACTCATCACTTTTGGGTTCCTTTTGGTGCTACTCTTTCTGCAAAAGGAACATTATATTGATGGTGTACAAATATGACAAAACTTGTTGTCAAATTGATTGGAAGCTAATATAAGGTGGTAATATAACAGTTACCAGTAGTCTCATGAACTCCCTCATGTTCGGGTTCGTGTAAAAGATTTTCGTGATGGGGTCCCACTTGTACCGGGCCCTGATCCAGTCATCATCCTGCGGGTCGGTGAACTCCGCCAAGGGGTCTGGGATTCCCTGACTTTCACGTACGGTGTCCTCCTTGGCCCATATGTGCCTCTTCCCTTCGTAACCACGGCTTCCGAGGCGGTGGGCAGGCATGTTCCTGGCTTGGAGCACCTTCATTTTCTTCGACTTTATCTTGACTTCTTCTTTAGTCCAAGTATCCTTGAATTTTTCGAAGTCCTCTTCCGTTATTGTCAGATTGTCAACATGAATCTTGGACCATGGTTCATTCTTCGCAATCGCTTTTTTCACCCATACTTTCCAGGAGGAGGTTGTACATCCATACAAAGATGGGCCATGTGCTGTGGTTGGTGTTCTGGTTTCCAAACAGATTCATGCAATCGGTACTCGCACCAAGCACGATGTTCCTTGCATCTTCTTTGAAAAATGGATATAGATTGTTGAATGTTCTCCACTGGCTACCATCTGCGAGGTGTCTCAGCTTCGGATCATCTTCATTGTCGGGCTTCTTCCTCTCCACGTGCCAGCGCATGACCTTTGCTTCCTTAGGATCTACGAAATACCGCTGCAGACGGGGAGTGATCGGAAAGTACCATACAATGTTCTAAGGAGTTTTCTTTCCTGCCTTCTTGTATCGAGAAGAATTGCACATAGGACAGCCGGCTATTTCCGCGTGCTCCCCCCGATAAATGATGCAATCGTTGATGCATGTGTGGTATCTAATGTGCGGCAGATCAAAAGGGAAAACAATTTTCTTGGCCTCCTCGACACTAGTAGGACACTGGTTCCCCGCGGGAAGACCTTTACTATGTAGATACATGCTCATCGAGGGTTTTGTCTGTCCATTTGTTTTTGGCATTCGTCTTTAGAAGTTCGAGTGTGAAACACAAGCGGGTCACCTCGGGATCGCAACTGTCATATAGTGGAGTCTTCGAGTCTACTTCAAGTTGCGCCGGCTTGGCCTCCTCTCTATAAGCAGCTCTATCAGTAGTCATACTCTTGCAAAGGAGGTCTCAAACATGAGGGTCTTGCACGACTGAACTTAGTAGCGTCGAAGACTGCGGCATGCCCGTCTGTTCTCCGTCATGTATGGACTCTTCTTCGTCGTGTCTGGAATCTTCTTCTCCGCCATTTCCAGAATCTTCCCAACTGCCATGTCCGGTTCCATCCTCTTCGCGTTGATCGGTCATCTCTTTGTCTAGCCCCATCATGTCATACTTCCCTACCATGTGGATGTCATCATCATCTTCAGTCCAAGTATAGCCATCCATGAAACCATACATCATTATGTGTGCCTTCAAACTGCCACGATCAAAAGGGTCCAAAATGACTCCTTTGCATCTTGTACACGGACATCTAATCCCATTCCGATTATTTGCATACATGTCCATTACCGCGCATTACAAGTACTGATCCACCTTCGTTCCACTCACCTCATGACTGCATGGTATAACAAGCAAAAGTCATATAAAAATTTGGCATGACCTTGCCTAAAAATAGGACATATCAAGTTTGCTCGAAATCCGCCGAAACGGAAATAAATCGACATTTCGGCAAAACATAAGAAACTCACGGGGCATGTCACTCACAAAATATCCCTTCATAACACAAACAAACATATTCCTATTCTTGAAATGCACAACTTTTTACTCACCTATACCCCGAGAGAGATTGTGCACGGTAATTAGATCATTAGGCCTTCACGACCAATATAAGGATCAAGAGTGGATGGATAAATAGCTATCTAGATATAGTTGTTGGGAGGAGATATGACTCTAGCTAACTAATGGAGAGGAGAGAGATATGGAGGATAATTATGGTGGAGGGGGCATTAATGGGGAGAGAAGAGAGGTAGAAGGAAGAGAGAACAAGGGAAATAATGGTGGAGAGGGGAGAGGGCAAAGGGGGAGGTAGAAGGGAGAGAGAGGGGGCATTAATGGGGAGAGAAGAGAGGTAGATGGAAGAGAGAACACGGGCAATAATGGTGGAGAGGGGAGAGGGCAAAGGGGGAGGAAGAAGGGGGAGAGAGGGGTTGGGTGAAAAAGGTGGCTACAACGCTTATTAGTAGCACTGGAATACACATCGCGCTACTGCTATCAGGCTTAGTAGTAGCGCTTGCTAGGAACAGCGCTACTACTAAGTGAGGCCCCATATCAGTAGTGCTTCCCTCACCGCACGCCCTACTGCTAGGAGGCTTATCAGTAGAGCTTTCTTGAGGATAGCGCTGCTACTATAAAAATTGTTGGTGGGATCGTTGGGGCCTCCTTAGCAGCAGTGCTTTGCTAGTTTCCAGCGCTACTGCTAAGCCCTTACTTGTATCGCTGCCCAAATATAGTGCTACTGGTACTTAGCAGCAGCGTTTGTATTTTTCCAGCACTACTAGTAGGCTCCTGCCTATAAGGTTTCTCCTAGTAGTGTTATATCTCTAGTGCATCTGTTGCATGGCAATCCCTACTCACTCACATTGATATCTATTGATGTGCATCTCCATAGCCTGTTGATATGCCTAGTTGATGCAAGACTATATATATCCTTCTTTTTTTATCTTCTCCACAGCCACCATATTCTATTCTATCTATAGCTTTCATACACTTATATCTCTAAGTGCATTCGTTGCATGGCAATCCCTACTCACTCACATTGATATCTATGGATGGGCATCTCCATAACCCGTTGATACGCCTAGTTGATGTGAGACTATCTTCTCCTTTTTCCTCATCACCTCCACCATATTATATTCCACCTATAGTGCTATATCCATGGCTCATGCTCATGTATTGTGTGAAAGTGGAAAAGGTTTGAGAATACTAAAGTATGAAACAATTGCTTGGCTAAAACCAGGGTTGTGGATGATTTAATACTTTGTGTGATGAAGATGGACCATAGCCAGACTATATGATTTTGTAAGGATAACTTTGGTTTAGCCATGATATTTTGAGAAGACATGATTGCTTTATTAATATCCTTGGAGTATTATTGTCTTATGGTAAAATGATAGACTATTGCGTTGAATCACTCGTGTCTTAATATTCATGCCATGATTAGATTATATGTTCAAGATTATGCTAGTTAGAATTCCACATCAAAAAATATCTTTTTTTATCATTTACCTACTCGAGGACGAGCATGAATTAAGATTGGGGATGCTAATATGTGTCCGTCGTATCTATAATTTTTTATTGTTTCATGCCAATATTCTACAACCTTTATATACTTTTGGCAATTTTTTATACTATTTTTCGGACTAACATATTGATCCAGTGCCCAGTGCTAGTTCCTGTTTGTTGCATTTTTTTGTTTCGCGGAATATCCATACAAAACAAAGTCGAAAAGCGATAAAAACTGACAGAGATTTTTTTGTAATATATGTAATTTTTGGGAAAAAGGATCAACGTGGGATGATGCCCAAGGGGCCCACAAGCCATGGGGGCATGCCCTAGGGGGTAGGGTGCACCGTGGACCCTTGTGGTCACACCGTAAGGAGGTTGGTGCCCTTCTTTCACCAAAAGAAAGCTAATATCCGGATAAAAAGCATGTTAACATTTCAGCCCAATCCGAGTTACGGATCTCCGGGTATTTAACAAACAGTGAAAGGCAAGAATCTGGGAACGCAGAAACAGAAGGAAATAGTGAGAGAGATCCAATCTCGGAGGCGCTCCCGCCCCTACGCTGCCATGGAGGCTAAGGACGAGACGGTAAACCCACCTCCCATGTAGGGGGAAGGTCTAGGAAGAAGAAGAAGAAGAAGGCGGGCTCTCTCCCCCTTGCCACCGGTGGCGCCGGAATGCCACCGGGGCAATCATCGTGTGACAGCAATCTACTCCAACAACTCCATAATCTTTACCAACAACTCCATCACCTTCCCCCATCTCTTTATAGTGGTCCACTCTCCCGCAACCCTCTGTACCCTCTACTTGAGAGCATGATGCTTTATGCTTCATCTTATTATCCAATGATGTGTTGCCATCCTATGATCTCTGAGTAGATTTTTGTTGTCCTATCGGTGATTGGTGAATTGCTATGATTGGTTTAACTTGCTTGAGTTTATGTTGCTATCCTCTGGTGCCCATCATATGAGCACGCGCGTGAATCACACCGTAGGGTTAGTTGTATGTTGATAGGACTATGTATTGGAGGGCAAGGGTGATAGCAGCTTCCACCTAGCATAGAAATTGATGCATACGAGATTGAAGGGGGACCAATATATCTTAATGCTATGGTTGGGTTTTACCTTAATGAATGTTAGTAGTTGCAGATACTTCCTAATAGTTCCAATCATAAGTGTATATAATTCCAAGTAAGGGATGACATGCTAGCAGTGGCCTCTCCCACATAAAACTTGTTATTGGTCTAGTAACGTAGTCAATTGCTTAGGGACAATTCCGCAACTCCTACCACCACTTTTCCACACTCGTTAAACTAAATTAATTGTTAATTTATCTAAACAGCCCCTAGTTTTTATTTATGTGTTCATTGTTATTTTGTAAACCTATCCCACAACACCTACAAATTACTTCTAGTTTCATACTTGTTCTAGGTAAAGCGAATGTTAAGCGTGCGTAGAGTTGTATCGGTGGTGAATAGAAATTGAGGGAATATTTGTTCTACCTTTAGCTCCTCGTTGGGTTCAACACTCTTACTTATCGAAAGAGGCTACAACTGATCCCTTGCACTTGTGGGTTATCAAGACCAAAGCAGCATCCAAGACCAAGACTCCGACAGAGGCAACCTACGCACGCTAATCAAAACCGGCAAGGTCAATGCAACATCATAAGATGGGCCCAAACCATGCCAATCTCGTCCCCGGTGCCTGCCGGGGACCAAGGCGCATACACCTCCAGGAAGACCCGGCAGGCCATCCCCCGACAAGCGCGAGCCGATAGGCCACCGCTCCACTGCATCACAAAGCCAGTCACTTATCGATGTGTTGTCAAGTCCCCAGGTGGCTAAGTGACTCTTGCTAAGAACGTGGCGACATGTTGGAAGACAGATTATGTCCCCTTGACACCTGTCTAGAGGCATGTCAAGATTTGGTGCAATAGTTAGCTTAAGCGGTGTTAGAAGCCTACCGGGAAGGCATCCCCACACAACACCTAGAATAGCATTTATGGCATTTTGTCCTAAGTGTCAGAGTTAGGTATGATAGCCAATGTAGTTGCCCCTTGAACTATAAAAGGAGTCCCAAGGCAACCTAGCTAAAGATTCAGACCTTTGGACACATGTACTCACATAGCAGCTCCCCCTAAGGCAACCCTTGTCGGGTTTGAGTGATGCGTGTGCTTCATGCTCCTCTGATCAATCCACCAAAGCAGGAGTGGGGTTTTATGCTTCTCAGCGGCCCGAACCTGGGTAGAACAACAGCGTCTCCATCGCCACACTATCTCACAACCTTCCCTCTTTGTGCATGAGACCTCACCCATGCCGAACCACAAAGAGGCTCGTGGCCCAATAGGTGATCGAGTGCATCGAGCCCTGACATCTTTGGCGCGCCAAGAAGGGGGCGTCATTTGTGCGAACCCGAGATCATGAGCAGCGTGTCAATCTTCATCATCGTCTTCTTCATCAATGGCCTCTAAGAAGAAGTCCAGCGCGACCGCGCATCCCTCCACTTCGAAGGGCCCCTCGCATGCAGCTGCAGACGACATTGGAACCATGCCGGCGGCGAGTGAGGCATGTGTCACAGGCGACACGGCTGGTGCAGGCGACGCAACTGTCGTGTCCCCCACTACCAAAGATGAAACGGGGAATGATGGAGAGGAGTAACAGCAACAACATCGTAGCGAGCTCGCCCTAGTGCCGTATGCGGAGGATACGATCAGTGTCCACCTCCCTGCCGTAGTGATGGCCACAGCCGCCACAGCGGCTCCCAATCTGGATCAAGTTGTAATCCCCCAGCTGCACCCGTCACCGGCACGGCTACTGGACACTTTCCTCGCCCAGAGCAAGACGGAGCGCCGAGCGGGGCCGCAGACCCACAGGCTCGGCCTCCTCAACATCAGACCGCCCTACCGAGCGGTGCACGACGACAAGAACGCGGTGACGCCCCTCCTGGTTCCACCAGTAGTCGAGCGACATCGTGGTCCGCCTCTCTAGCCATGTCAGACATGTCAATGGAAGCAATGGTGCAGGCCTACCTACTGCTAAACTTCCCACTGGTGACTGACAAGATGGACGAGTGGAGAGCCTCCATCTAGAGTGTTATCACCTTTGTCAAAGCCAACAAATCCCAGCATGCTGAGACATCACGACGCACGTGGATGGCAACGGTAGCCCAGGCTGGCGATTGTGTCAAGGGGGCCATGCCGACGGTGCAGTCCCCTCCGTGAGCACAGACCCAGCTGGAGCCACAGCGAGCTTCGCATGCCGACGATATCGACGAGGCATATATGGCGTCGTTCGGCCGCACGATCCCCGAGACCAGCGGCATGTCATGGAAGACTGGCGAAAGGAAGATCCGCACATCACCATCAAGCGGCGTCAGGAACCACACCGTCAATCTGGTAGGCGCAACAGCCTAGATGTTGGCGACCCCGCGCCCAGTGCTAGCGGGTACCTACCATATGAGGTTGGGTGCCCTGCCTTCACTCGCGAGCTCCCATAGGTCCGCTGGCCATCATCCCAAGTTTTCAACCCTGAGCTGACGGAGAAATACGACAAGAAACTGAACATGGCTGAATTCCTAGGCATCTATATGATAGCCATACAAGCCGTGGGGGGAAGTTAGAAGGTGCTCGCCAACTATTTCCCTTTGGCACTCAAGCCAAATGTGCGACTGTGGCTGATGCACCTGCCGGGGAACTCTATTTCATCCTGGGCTATCTTGTGCAATGAGTTCGTCGGTGCCTTCACAGGTGGCCCTAGGAGCCAGGGCAACCCAGCGACCTGCAAGTACTTCCGCAGAAGGAGGGGGAAACCTAGCGGAAGTACATCCAGATATTCAGTCGAGTACACCGCAACATTCCTAGGATACACCCCACAACGGTGACTGCCGCGTTCCATTCGAACGTGTGCAGCAGGAGTATGCGGGACAAGATGAATGTTAGACGCCCCAAGACCGTCAATGAGTTGTACACATTGGCAGACAAGTGTGCTCGTGCCGAGGAAGGAAGGCGACTCCCTGGAGAGGAGGGTGGCATCGAAGTCGATTCAGACGACGACGACGACGACGCCTTGGCCCAAAGGGGAAAAGCTGAAGGCGCAATAAGAAGGGTAAGTGAAAGGCGGTGTTGTGCATTGAGAGCTCTAGTGATCTCAGTGCGGGCAAGAAGACCAAGGCCTAGGCCCTCGGAAAGGGAGCTGCCACGTGCGGTGATTGCCGGGAGGCTTCTTCTAGGATCGAAAGTAGGTCGAGAGGGGGGGGGTGATTAGACTACTTAACCAAATAAAAGTTTTGCCTTTTTCCCAATTTTAATTCTTGGGAAGTTTTAGCACTCATAGCATATCAAGTAACACCCTACACATGCATGTCTAAGAGTGTGGCAGCGGAAAATGAAACATTGCACATGTAAGTAAAGAGAGGGTTAAGAATGCAAACACAAGTGATGACACGATGATTTTTCCCGTGGTTCCGATAGGTGGTGCTATCGTATGTCCACGTTCATGGAGTCTTCAACCCACGGAGGGTAATGGTCGCGAGAGTCCACGGAGGGCTCTAGCCACAGAGGGTTCCAGGAAGAAGCAACCTTGACTATTCCATGTGGCTTCCCTCCACGAAGGACTAGCCTCACTATGGGTAAATCTTCACGAATGTAGGCAATCTCCTTGCTCTTAAAAACTTCTTGGTTCACTCCACAACACGAAGTAGGAGGCTCCCAAGAGAAACCTAACCAATCTCGGAGGCACCACCCTCCAAAAGGCAATAGGCTCGGTAATGACGATGAACTCCTTGCTCTTGTGCTTCAAGATGATAGACTCCTCAACACACAATCTCTCTCTCATAGATCTGGCTTGGTAGAAGAGATGGGATTGGTGGAAAGCAACTTGGGGAGGCTAGCAATCAAAATCCATATGGTTGGAGTGGAAGATCTTGACTTCAACACAAGGGTAGGTGATTCTCTCTCAGAAAACTGAGTAGGATAGGTATGGAATAGTTCTGAGTGCTTCTCTTTTGAGTGGGTGTTGGTGAAGCGGTATATATAGGCATTCCCAAAAATCCAACCGTTACACACAATAAGTCAGACTAGGTGACACCGAAGTGTAAAACTCAGTGGTACCGAAGTGACAAAAAGTGATATTTTTGAATCCCGGAGGGACCAATATACAACTCTCGGTTGCACCGACAGGGTGACCAACGGTCAGATTTACTAGTCTCGAAGACGCCGATTCACCATTCTCGGTCGGACCGAAGTTGTAAATTTGCGTAACAGAAAGTTGGCAACCCAACTCGATGGCACCGAGTGCAGTGTCGGATGCATAAAGGTGTTAGGGTTTGGCTAAGTTTTTCTAGGGTTTGGAACTCGGTGGCACCGGGATAGGAAAGTTGGTTGCATCGATTTCGCATATTTGACTTAGGACAAACTTTGGTGGTAGAGTATGTGGATGTTTTGGTGACTGTCACTTGTGCACGTTTGAGCATATTGTTCACCATCAAAACTTTACCCCTTTTAATAGTATTGGCTTTCCTATAGACTCAAAGTGATTTCTCAGTAATGTAAAATGTAGAGTCTTCTTGCTTGAAGCTTGGCCAACCTATTTCCTTGAATCTTAGGGTAATTCCACAATCCTTTTGCCATTCCCATCATTGAACTTTTCCTGAAATATACTTGGTGAAAACATTAGTTGAATGACTTATATGTTGTTATTAATTACCAAAACCACCAAGGGAGCAAATGTGCTTTCACCGCTGCTACAGAGAAAACCGAAAAGTCTGACGGGCCATACTGCAAAATCCACTGCACCAAAGGTCATGATCTCCAAGAATATCGCCAAGTTGTTCAGCTTGCCGAGAAGCAGAGGGCTGAATATGAGAAGGGTGACAAGGATAAAGGCCTAGATGGTGCTGCCGAGAAGGGCCGTGGTGGAAGAGGAGGCTGCCGCAGCAAAACCTCGTAGTAGAAGGAAAAACTAGCCAGAGGCCATGAGAGGAAAGAAGGAGATGATATGAGCAATGACGAGGATGATGAAGAAGATTCCAGTGACCGAGAATTCCAGAGGGCAACTGAAGACATGTGTGTTGACGAGGGTGCGTCCTTGCATTCCTATCATTGCCAGCTCAAGCAGTGGGCGCGTGAGGTCAACTCTATGGAGCCAGTTGCAAAATCTAGAAGGCCGCTCAACTGGTCTTGCACTCCTATCATCTTTGATGAAGAGGATCATCCTGACCACACCACTGCGGTCGGATGTTTGCAATTGTTGGTCTCCCCAACAATCCACAACCTCAAAGTAACCAAGATGTTAGTTTACGATGGCGCGGGGTTGAACTTGATCACCCCTAAGGTGGTCGAAAGACTGCAGATCCCTGATGGAGATCTCAAAGCTACAAGTACATTCCAAGGAGTTAACCTCGGCAGGAGCCGACCCAAGGGAAAGATCACTTTGCCTGTGATGTTTGGCGAGGAGTTGAACTACCGGACTAATAAGGTGGTATTTGATGTGGTCAAACTCTCCCTGGTTTACAATGGAATTCTTGGTCGCCCAGCTCCGGCGAAATTCATGGCAGCATCCCACTATGCTTACAAAACTTTGAAGATGCCAGGGCCCATGGGAATCATCTCCACCCCGTCTCACAAGAAGGATGCAGTTATATGTGTGGACAAGATGTATCTAGATGTGGTAGCAGCTGAGGTTGCAAAAAAAACCAGCTGCCGCCAAGGAATCGAGGAAAGCGAAGAAGACTAGCAGGGACGTCGACAAGGACTCTGGGAAGTGCACCTCTTCTGAGTGTGCTGCACCCAACGATTACCTACTAGAAAGTTCTGCTAGCAAGAGGTCCAAGTTCACCCATCCTAAGATGAAGAAGATGGTGGCAGGGCAGGATGGCACTGGTTGTACGTTCACAATCAATGCCACTCTTAATGACACATAGGAAAGCGCGCTTGTTGCTTTCCCGCGCGCGAATGTCCATGTGTTTGCTTGGCAACCATGTGACGTCCTCGGTGTTCCCAGGAAGGTAATTGAGCACCACCTTGATGTCTGCCCTCATGCCAGGCCCACCGAGCAAAAAGTCAGGAAGCAAGCCTTAGAGTGGCAGTAGTTCATTGTCGAGAAAATCAAGAAGCTCGAAGCAGCTGGTTTGGTTAGAGGAGTATTGCATCCAACTTGGTTAGCCAACCCGGTGGTGGTGCACAAGGCGAATGGGAAATGGAGGCTTTGCATAGATTTCACTGACTTGAACAAAACATGCCCAAAGGATCCTTTTCCCTTGTCTTGTATCGATCAGATTGTTGATTCCACTTCACATGTGACTTGCTTTCGTTCTTGGAAGCATACTTCAGATACCACCAGATATTCATGGCCAAGGAAGATCACGAAGAGACCGCATTCATAACTCCATGAGGCACGTACTGCTTTTTATGTATGCCATTTGGGTTGAAGAGCATTGGTTCTAACTTTGCAAGAGCCATACAAATTGGACTTGAACCTCAGTTATACAGGAACGTGGAAGCTTACATGGATGACATAGTAGTCAAGACCAAAGATGTAGCAACTCTCATACAAGACTCGGAAGAGCCTTTCATGAACTTGCGCAAGATCAATTTGAAGCTCAACCCTGAGAAGTGTGTCTTTGGTGTACCCTCCGGCCAGCTGCTTGGGTTCTTTGTATCTCAGCGAGGAACAAAAGCCAATCCTGACAAGATCAAAGCAATCAAACAGATACAAGCGCCTAGACTGTCAAGGACATAAGACGCTTGATCGGATGCATTGCCGCATTGAGTAGGTTCATCTCCAAATCCGCTAAAAGCGCCTTGCTGTTCTTAAAGATTCTAAAGAAGGCCAGCCTGATGAAGTGGACCTCCAAAGCAGAGACAACGCTGCAAGTTCTGAAAGCTTTCCTTTCCTCCGCTCCCACCTTGGTCACTCCTAAACCACAAGAACCGTTGCTGCCATACTTGGCGGCAATGAGTCAAGTGGTTAGTGTAGCGCTGGTGGCGCAGCGAAAAGTGGATGTAGATGCAACCACTGTGACTGATGCTGCCAGGGGTAAAACCAAAGCAATCCCGGTAGGACCCAATACAAACCAAGGGGAACCTCGGCAAGCAAGCAAAGGCAGTTCCAGGGAAGTGGTGAAGAAGAAAGTTGTGCCGCGACCAGTGTACTTTGTCAGTTCTTTGTTACAAGGGGCTAGTTCAAGGTACTCCACAGTGCAAAAGCTGATCTCCGGCTTCATCATGGCCTCAAGTAAACTGCTCCACTACTTCCAAGGCCACGAGATCATAGTTGCCACCTGCTTCCTGCGGCAACGCATAATGAGGAACCCCAAAGCCACTAGCAGGATAGTTGAGTGGGTGCTAGATCTATCGAGTTTTGGATTGAAGTATGAGAGCACTTCCACAACTTAGAGCATGGCATTGGCGGAGTTCATTGTAGAATGGACGCTCGCGCCAGTCGAAGAGGTTCTAGAGAAAATTCTCCCTAGGAAAGAAGCGCCCAAGGATTGGATCATGTATTTTGAGGGTGCCTTCTCGCTCCAGGCCACCGGAGCAGGCCTGCTCCTTGTCGCCCTTACCGAAGAGCACCACAAATATGTGGTTCAAATGCACTTTCCCGGGGAGGAAACCACCAACAACACCGTTGAGTATGAGGGGCTCCTTGCCGGACTCAGAATCGCGGTGGAGTTGGGAATCAAGAAACTAATCATCCGAGGAGATTCACAACTCATGGTGAAACAATTCAACAAATATTATAAGAGTTCGTTGATGGAAGCAAACGTGGAAGTGGTGAGGAAGCTAGAGGGACACTTTGATCGATTACAAGTAGGCATGTGCCACGTGCCGAAAACAGCATCGTTGATCATCTATCGAAGTGTGCCGCGCAGAAGCTTCCTGTGGAACCTGTAACTTTTATCCTCTGCCTCACTCAGCCATTAGTATCCCTGTCAGCGATGACCAGGAAAAGGGGAAAGGTGAACTCCGGCAAGCATTTCCCAGCAAAGCTCCCTGAAACCGCTAGTAGAGAGGCTACTGGGGGTAGACCCATTTCGGTTGGTGACTAGCACCCTCCTGCAGAACTCCAGATTCTTGCATTCGAGATAAGCGTTCCCACAAATGAGGAGACGCCATTAATCCTCATTGTCGAGCCACAGGCTCCAACCTGGGTATAGCTGATAACCCACAGGTGTGCTCGTGCTGAGGAAGGAAGGCGACTCCCCACAGAGGGGGCTAGCATCATAGTCGATTCAGACAAAGATGATGATGCCCCTGGCCCAAAGGAGAAAAGCCAAAGGCGCAATAAGAAGGGTAAGTGAAAGGCAGTGTTGGCTGTTGAGAGTTCTGGTGATCTCAGCGTAGGCAAGAAGGCCATGGACGAGGCCCCCGGCAAGGGAGCTCCCGCGTGCACTGATTGCCGGGGGGGCGGTGCTGAAGAGAAAACTGGAAAGTCCGACGGGCCATACTGCAAAATCCACCGCACCAAAGGTCGTGATCTCCAAGAATGATGTCAAGTTGAGTAGCTTGTCGAGAAGTAGAGAGCTGAATACGAGAAGCATGCCAAGTTGAGCAAGGCCCCGCAGTAGAAGGAAAAACCAGCCAGAGGTCATGACAGGAAAGAAGGAGATGATATGAGTGATGGCAAGGTTGATGAATAAGATTCCAGTGCTCGAGAATTCCAGAAGGCAACTTAATCCATGTGTGTTGACGGGGGTGCATCCTTGCATTCCTCTCATCACAATCTCAAGAAGTGGGTGCGTGAGGTCAACGTTGTGGAGCCAGCTGCAGAATCCAGAAGGCCACTCAAATGGTCCCGCACACCTATCATCTTTGATGAAGAGGATCATCCTCACCGCACCAATACGGTCGGATGTTTGCAGCTGTTGGTCTTCCCAACAATCCGCAACCTCAAAGTAACAAATATGATAGTTTACGGCAGGGCAGGGTTGAACTTGATCTCCCCTAAGTTGGATGATAGGCTGTAGATCCCTGATGGAGAGATCAAAGCTACGAGTACGTTCCAAGGAGTTAACCCCGGCAGGAGCCGACCCAAGGGAAAGATCACTTTGCTTGTGATGTTTGGCGGGGAGTTGAACTACCGGACTAAGAAGGTGGTGTTTGATGTGGTCGAACTCTCCCTGCTTTACAATGGAATTCTTGGTCGCTCAGCTCCGGTGAAATTCATGGCAGCATCCCACTATGCTTACAATACTTTGAAGATGCCCGGGCCCATGGGAATCATCTCCACCCCGTCTGACAAGAAGCATGCAATTATATGTGTGGACAAGATGTATCAAGACGTGGTAGCAGCTAAGGTTGCAGAAACCCCAGCTCCCGCCAAGGAATCGAAGAAAGCAAAGAAGCACAACAGGGACGTCGACAAGGACTCCGAGAAGCAAGCATCTTCGGAGTGCACTGCACCCGACAATGACCTACCGGAAAGTTCCACTAGCAAGAGGTCCAAGGTCACCTATCCTGATGTGAAGAAGATCTCGGCAAGGTAGGATGGCATTGGTGGTATGTTCACCATTAGTGCCACTCTTAATGACAAATAGGAAAGTGCGCTCGTTGCCTTCCGCGGGAGAATGTCTATGTGTTTGCTTGGCAACCATCTGACATCCCCGGTGTTCCTATGGAGGTAATTGAGCACCACCTTCCTGCATGCCCTCATGCTAGGCCCGTCAAGCAAAAAGTCAGGAAGCAGGCCTTAGAGCGGTAGTAGTTCATCGCTGAGGAAATCAAGAAGCTCGAAGAAGTTGGTTTGGTTAGAGGAGCATTGCATCCAACTTGGTTAGCCAACCCGGTGGTGGTGCGCAAGGCGAGTGGGAAATGGAGGCTTTGCATAGATTTCACTAAGTTGAACAAAGCATGCCTGAAGGATCCTTTTCCCTTGCCGCGCATCGATCAGATTGTTGATTCCACTTCAGGGTGTGACTTGCTTTCCTTCTTGGACACATACTCCGGATACCACCAGATATTCTTGGCCAAGGAAGATGAGGAAGAGACAGTGTTCATAACTCTGTGAGGCACGTATTGCTTTGTACGATGCCTTTGGGCTAAAGAGTGTTGGTTCTATCTTTGCAAGAGCCATACAGATTGCATTTGAACCTCAGTTGCACAGGAATGTGGAAGCTTACATGGATGACATAGTAGTCAAGACCAAAGATGAAGCAACTTTCATACAAGACTTGGAAGAGACTTTCATGAACTTGCGCAAGATCAATTCGAAGCTCAACCCTGAGAACTGTGAGTTTGGTGTCCCCTCCAGAAGCTGCTTGGGTTCTTTGTATCTCAGCAAGGAATAGAAGCCAATCTTGACAAGATCAAAGAAATCAAATAGATACAAGCGTCCAAGACCGTCAAGGACATAAGACGCTTGACCGGATGCATTGCCATGTTGAATAGGTTCATCTCCAAATTCGTTGAATGCGCTTTGCTATTTTTCAAGATTCTGAAGAAGGCCGGCCCGATGAACCGGACCCCCGAAGCAGAGACAACGTTGCAAGATCTGAAAGCTTACCTTTCCTCCGCTACCACCTAGGTCGCTCCTAAACCACAAGCACTGTTGCTTCTATACTTGGCGGCAACGAATGAAGTTGTTAGTGTAGCGTTGGTGGCGCAGCGAGAAGTGGATGAAGATATAGCCACTGGGACTGATGCTGCCAGGGGTAAAATGAAAGCAATCGCAGTAAGACTTGATTGAAAGCACAACATGCTCCCTTGGTGGTTTTGATAATTCCTGACAACATACATTGTCTCTTGGACGAACACCTCTATCTAGTGTATTTCAGATGATAGTCCATGGAGAGTTGGGCTGCCAAAATGATTGTGGAGATTGTGGAATTACCCCAAGATGCAAGGAAATAGGTTGGCCAAGCTTCAAGCAAGAGGACTCTACATTTTACATTTGTGAGAAATCACTTTGAGTCCATAGGAAAGCCAATACTATTAAAAGGGGGTAAGGTTTTGTTGGTGAACAATATGCTCATACGTGCACAAGTCATAGTCACCAAAACCATCCACAAGCTCTCCCACCAAGGTCTATCTATAGCCAAACATTCAAAATTGGTGCAACCAACATTCCTATCCCGGTGCCAACGATTCCAGAACCTAGATAGACTCAGCCAAACCTAGCCACATCGGTGCAACCGATTCCATATCGGTGCCACTGAGTTTAGGTTGCCAACTTTCTGTCATGCAAGTTCACATTTTCGGTCTGTCCGAGAATGTTGGTTAGGTGTCACCGAGATTGGAAAACTGACCATTGGTCACCTTATTGGTGCAACCGAGATTCGTATATCAGTCCCTCCGAGATTCAAAAATTGCCACCTTTTGGTCACTTTGGTACCACCGAGATTAACACATCGGTGTCACCGAGTTGGTCATTTTGTGTGTAACGGTTGGATTTTTGGGGATTCCTATATATACCCCTTCACCACCACTTACTCGAAAGAGAAGCACTCAGAACTATTCCATACCTATCCTATCAGTTTTCTGAGAGAACCACCTACCCTTGTGTTGAGATCAAGATCTTCCACTCCAACCATATGGATCATGATTTATAGCCTCCCCAAGTTGCTTTCCACCAATCCCATCTCTTCCACCAAGCCAAATCTATGAGAGAATGATTGTGTGTTGAGGAGTCTAGCATCTTAAAGCACAAGAGCAAGGAGTTCATCGTCATTACCGAGCCTATTACATTTTGGAGGATGGTGCCTCCTAGATTGGATAGGTGTCGCTGGGGAGCCTCCTACTTTGTGTTGTGGAGTGAACCAAGAAGTTTGTAAGGGCAAGGAGATCACCTACTTCGTGAAGATCTACCCATAGTGATGCTGGTCCTTCGTGGACGGAAGCCATATGGAATAGTCGAGGTTCCTACTTTGTGGACCCTTATGGGTGGAGCCCTCCATGGACACTCGTGACCGTGACCCTCCGTGGGTTGAAGACTCCATAATTGTGGACGTTCGATAGCACCACCTATCAGAACCATGGGAAAAATCCTTGCGTCTCCTACTGCATTTGATCTTCCTATCCCATCTCTTCACTTGATGTGCAATATCTTTACTTTCTGCTGCCATACTTGTAGGCATGCAGGTGTAGGGCTGTTAGACTTGCTAGACTTGCTAAAACTGTTAAAATCTGCCAACCAATTAACTTGGGAAAAGGTTAGGTTTTAAATTCCTGCTAGTAATCTATTCACCCCCCTCTAGACACTCTTCTAGCAATCCTACAAGTGGTATCAGAGCTTTGGTCCCCATTGCTTCGGTTTAATCACCGTGGAGGAAGATGGATGTGTCTAGTATGGAGAGTTTGAGTTGTAGAGTGCCCATTCTTGATGGAGAGTACTATAGTCAATGGAAAAATGCCATGATTGATCTCTTTCATAAATTCCATTTGACAAAATATATTGAACACCCCTATGTGCTCCCTCTTGATGAATTGCATCCCACACACGAAGAGGAAATTAACATGCTTGGTAACCTAAGAACTGTCAATCTTATTGTTAGAGGTTTACCAAGATTCGTGCTTTCTCAATTGAAGAACTTTGCATGTGGCTATACCTTGTGGACTGATTTGGAGAAACGATATCCAAATCTTTCATTAGGAAATCTTGATGAAATTCTTCATAAAACTGTTGCTTTTCACAAAATGAAGCCTAGTGATCCAAACTTTGATAAATGCCTATTTGAGCTCCGCGATCTTATGCCTGCTAAAGGAGATGTCACCACTATCAAGAACATTATCTTTGAAGCCATTTGCATTCATAAACTTGAACATCGTCATGATCACTACTCTAACAAATCTCTTGTTCCTTATGACAAGGATTTCCCACTTGATGATGACAATGTGGAACATGAATATCTTGGAGAAGATGAGTTGTTCGACATTGGGCATGAGAAGATCATGAAGAATCTGGGTCTTATCGCAAACTTCAAGGATTATATGTCCGGAGGAAAAGTGTGGATTCTCGATAGTGGATGTATGGATCAAATGACTGGTGATAAAGACATGTTTCTAGAGATCACGCCTAATCAAGGTCCTCGAAGGTACGTGACCTTTGGAGACAACTCTAAGGGTAAGGTACTTGGCCTTGGTAAGGTGTCCATATCCCATGATAGATCTATTCAAAATGTTATGCTTGTTGAATCCCTTGGCTACAATCTTGTTTCCGTATCTAGACTTGCCAACTTCGTTTTCAATGTGTTATTCATGAAAGTAAATTGCCAAGTGTTTCATCAAGATAATCCTAAAATGGTCTTTACCGGTTTCCGTAGAGGTGATCTATACATTGTTGATTTCACTAAGAGATCCAAACCTTGTACTTGTCTTATTGCAAAATCTTCTAAAGGGTGGCTTTGGCATAGAAGACTAGGACATGTTGGCATGCGTAATTTAGACAAGCTTATTAAAGGTTATCATATACTTGGTGTTAAAGATGTTATCTTTGACAAACATAGACTTTGTAGTGCTTGTCAAGCTCGAAAGCGAGTAGGTGGAAGTCATCCCATTAAGAATATCATGACTACTAGGAGACCACTCGAGTTACTTCACATGGATCTTTTTGGTCCTAATGCTTACAAGAGTCTCGGTGCCAATTCCTATGGTCTAGTTATAGTTGATGATTTTTCTAGATTTATGTGGGTATTCTTTCTTGATGATAAGTCACAGGTTCAAAAGATCTTCAAGAACTTCGCTCGCAAGGCGCAAAATCAGTTTGAAGTTAATATCAAGAAGATTGAGAGCGATAACGGATCGAAGTTCAGGAACACCCATGTGGATACGTTTCTTGACGAAGAAGGTGTCTCACATGAGTTCTCGGCTACGTACACACCTCAACAAAATGGATTTGTTGAGAGGAAGAACCGGATGCTCATTGAGATGGCAAGAACGATGCTTGACGCAGAAGCCATTGAAACAGCATGTCATGCCACAAACCGACTTTACTTGCACAAGCTTCTCGGTAAAACAACATACGAGCTACTCGTCGGTAACAAACCCCAAGTCGGATACTTTTGGGTATTTGGATCAAAGTGCTACATTCTTGATAAGCATCGTCATACTAATTTTTTTCCTAAATATCATGAAGGATTCCTACTTGGTTACGGATCGAACTATCACACTTATCGTGTGTACAACAATGTCACTCGAAAAGTTGAAGAGATGGTAGATGTGAATTTTGATGAATCTAATGGTTCCCAAGTCGAACAATTGCCAAATGATGTAGGTGATAAGGATCCTTCGGAAGCTATTTTAGATATACCCATCGGCAAGATTCATCCCATGGAGGTGAAGGAAAGTACTTCATCAACTTAAGTTGAAGCCTCTACTTCACGTCAAGGTGAACCTCAACACGGCATGGAGGCATCCACGAGCGGTACACAACAAGATGATGAAGAGGCGGAAGTGCATCATGAAGATCCACCATAGCCACCTTCACCACCACCTCAAGGGAATGACACCTTCAACAACAACGAAGATGAAGGAAATGATGACAATGAAGAAGAAGCTCCACCATCCAACAATCGGAAGCTGACCCGAGTTTGAGCTCAAGTGACCAAGAACCATCCCCTAAACCAAATCTTTGGTGATATACAAACATGGAGAATCACTCGTTCTAAAACCCATCTAGCTAACTTTTGTGAGCTTTCATATCTAGCATTGAGCCTTTGAAGGTAGAACAAGCTTTTGAAGACACGGATTGCGCGAACGCTATGCATGAAGAGCTTCACAACTTCAAAAGAAAAGAAGTGTGGACACTCGTGGAGAAGCCTAAAGATGAGCACAACATCATTGGAACCAAGTGGGTGTTTCATCACAAACAAGATGAAGACGGTCAAGTCATGCGCAACAAGGCTCGTCTTGTAGCCCAAGGATATACGCAAGTCGAAGGTATGGACTATGGTGAGACTTATGCCCCCATCGCTAGACTTGAAGCTATTCGTATTCTTCTTGCTTATGCTAATCACCATGATATCACGCTTTATCAAATGGACATCAAAAGTGCATTTTTAAATGGTGAAATTGAAGAAGAGGTTTATGTTAAGCAACCACCTGGTTTTGTGAATCCTAAGAAACCCAATCATGTTTACAAGCTTCGCAAAGCTCTTTATGGACTTAAGCAAGCCCCTCGTGCTTGGTATAAATGTTTAACGAAGTTTCTCATTGAAAAAGGTTTTGAAATTGGTAAAATGGATGCAACCTTGTTCACTGAGTTAATAGTGAATTATTTGTGTGCCAAATCTATGTGGATCATATTATCTTTGGTTCCACTAACCCTCAATTTAGTGAAATATTTGGAAGGTTGATGTCCGAGAAGTATGAGATGTCTATGATGTGTGAGCTAAAATTCTTGCTTGGATTGCAAATCAAGCAATCAAGAGAAGGAACTTTCATCTCTCAAACTAAGTATACCAAGGACTTGATCAAGAAGTTCAACATGCAGGAGTGCAGAGGTATGAAAACTCCTATGCCCACCAGTGGACACGTTGACCTTACCAGGGAGGATGAACTGGTTGATCAAAAGGTTTATCAATCTATGATTGGTTCATTGCTATATCTTTGTGCATCTCGTCCCGATATTATGCTTAGTGTTTGCATGTGTGCTAGATATCAAGCTGCACCTAAAGAGTGTCCTCTTTTGGTTGTAAAAGTATTGTGAGATACTTGATACAAACACCAAACTTTGGCATTTGGTATCCCAAGGGATCATCTTTTAATCCTGTTGGCTATTCTGATTCGGACTATGCTCGTGACAAGGTTGATAGAAAGTCCACCTCAGGTACTTGCCAATTTTCAGGTAGATCTCTTGTGTCTTGGTCCTCCAAGAAACAAAACCCAGTATCTCTATCTACTACCGAAGCTGAGTATATTGCTGCTGGATCTTGTTGTGTGCAATTACTGTGGATGACAAAAATGCTGAAGGATTATGGAATTTATGTTAAAAATGTTCCATTACTTTGTGAAAATGAAAGTGCTATTAAAATTGGACATAATCATGTGCAACATTATCGAACTACGCATATTCAAGTTCGACATCATTTCATTAGTGATCATGTTGCCAAAGGAGATATTAATCTTAAGCATCTTCGTACTAAAAAACAATTGGACGACATATTTACTAAGCCACTTCATGAGAACACATTTTGTCACTTGAGGAGTGAGTTGAACATCATTGATGCTTCAAACATGAGCTAGACTCACTCGGTTGCAAGCAAGGGCATGAGCTATCTTGTTATTTCCATGTTCCCCTAACTCTTTACCATATGCCATGGAATTCTATGCTCCCTTGTATTGCATCTAACCTTTTGTAGGTACTTGGAAGAACTTCACTCCACAAGATTGCCATCAAATCCAATCATAAGCAATCTTGTCATTACCAAGTATCCACAAGCTCTCTTGATGATGCAAGGAAGAAGACAAAAAAATAATATCCTTGACATATAATTGATCTTAGTTGCAAAATCTATAAGTGGTATCATGTCAATTGGATATATCCATTGTTCTTCTTTGCATGACTAACCTTTGTAGGTGACTAGTGTACTAGAACGAGAAGGATTGCTCCCAGTTCAAGATGATTTTAATCAACCTCGAGCATCCTCAACTAGTTCACCTACGAACAATGTCATCAACATCACTCAAAGGTATGTACTCATATCCTTGAAAAGGCTTTACTCCAAGTCATGGGCTAATGCAACTCAAGTGATATTAAGACATTAAAATGCTTAATCGACAAAATGGTAACCCCATTTTGAGCTTAATGTAGAGTATGACCTATGATCAAGTATTCTTGCTTGGCTCCTAAGTCAATATACTCTAATATAGGTGACCTAGTCACCGCCCATCATCTAGTTAAGAATATTGTGTGGTTTGCTCTCTATTTGCATGATCTCTCGTGACCACTCAAATGTTATCTAATTGATGTCCTTTGTAAAAATTTCGTATTCTTTCTTTTTGAAACTATTTCTCTTGTCTCTGTGAAAACAAAAACTTGGTCTCTCATCCGGAGCCGCCGATATAAATAATCTGGTTCTACCAAAATTGTAGATGAGCTGTCCTACACAATCTCGGTACCATCGATTTATTTATCCCGGAGTCACTGATTTTCTTTCTTTTCTAAATCTGTGTTTCTAAATTTTCTTTTGTATATGTACTTGTGTTGTTCTTGTTCCTTCGATGACCCCTTTATTTAAAAAATATTTAGGGGGAGAATAACAAACAACACTTTGGGGGAGAAATTCTTTATTCAAGGGTCTCTAGCTCCAAGGAGAAGAAAACTCAAATTTGCAAAAGGGAGAGAAGTTACATTCAATGGTTCCCTTAGTTCTCTTCTATGAACCCTACTTTTAATGACCCTTGTTCTCGAGGATCCCTTCGTTGTCAATGATCCCTGTCACTACTCCTAAGTTTAACCTTTTTGGTAATTTATTCCAAAGGGGAGAATATCAAAGCTTCATGCTAAAGGGAGAGTTACATGCTTATGCAAAGGGGGAGAGGAAAATATCAATAGTTTACACTTATATAAACAAGGGGAGAATAACAATGTAGGGGGAGAAAACTATATTTTGGAGAAAAGTCTAAAGTGAACAAAGGAGAACCTTTTTATCACCCTATCCAATACCAATATCTACATGCTGAGATTCAGGGGGAGAGGATGAACTACCACTTTCACATCTAAGGGGAGAAAAGCTCTAAAGGATTAATGCCAAAGGGATAACAAGATATAGTGTTTTATCCTTTGAGTTCTATTGCTTTTGTTTAGTAGAATACTCTTGTGTTTTCTAACATTGTTTTCTCAAGTGTGTCTCTACTACTAGAATGATCAAGAACTCACGGTAAGTATATGCATCATATCTTTGATCAAGAAGATCTCTTTCTTCTTGCACATACTGTTTGCAAGAGTAAAGTCTTGAACGAGAATACATCTCATTCATACATATTTTGATGCATATAGCCAAGATACACATGACTCCTTATATCCCTTTCATCCATATGTGTGTCCATGCATTCCAAAGCAAGTATCCTTTAAAGGAATGCACACATTTAGGGGGAGCAAATCTAAGTCATGTGTTTCTCAAAGTCTTCATTTGAAGCTTTGATTGTATGTTGTCATCAATTACCAAAAAGGGGGAGATTGAAAGCACAACATGCTCCCTTGGTGGTTTGTATAATTCATGATAGCATACATTGTCTCTTGGACTAACACCTCTATCTAGTGTATTCCAGATAATAGTCCATGGAGAGTTGGACTGGCAAAAGGATTGTGGAGATTGTGGAATTACCTCGAGATGCAAGGAAATAGGTTGGCCAAGCTTCAAGCAAGAGGACTCTACATTTTATATTTGTGAGAAATCACTTTGAGTCCATAGGAAAGCCAATACTATTAAAAGGGGGTAAGGTTTTGTTGGTGAACAAAATGCTCATATGTGCACAAGTGATAGTCACCAAAACCATCCACAAGCTCTCCCACCAAGGTCTATCTATAGCCAAACATTCAAAATCGGTGCAACCAACATTCCTATCCTGGTGCCAACGATTCCAGAACCTAGATAGACTCAGCCAAACCTAGCCACATCGGTGCAACCGATTCCATATCGGTGCCACTGAGTTTAGGTTGCCAACTTTCTGTTATGCAAGGTCACATTTTCGGTCCATCCAATAATGTTGGTTAGGTGTCACCGAGATTGGAAAACTGACCATTGGTCACCTTATCGGTGCAACCGAGATTCGTATATCCGTCCCTCCGAGATTCAAAAGTTGCCACCTTTTGGTCACTTCGGTACCACTGAGATTAACACATCGGTGTCACCAAGTTGGTCATTTTGTGTGTAACGGTTGGATTTTTGGGGATGCCTATATATACCCCTTCACCACCACTTACTCGAAAGAGAAGCACTCAGAACTATTCCATACCTATCCTATCAGTTTTCTGAGAGAGTTCCACATACCCTTGTGTTGAGATCAAGATCTTCCACTCCAACCATATAGATCTTGATTTCTAGCCTCCCCAAGTTGATTTCCATCAATCCCATCTCTTCCACCAAGCCAAATCTGTGAGAGATTGATTGTGTGTTTAGGAGTCTAGCATCTTGAAGCACAAGAGCAAGGAGTTCATCATCATTAAAGAGCCTATTACCTTTTGTATGCTGGTGCCTCCTAGATTGGTTAGGTGTCGCTTGGGAGCCTCCTACTTCGTCTTGTGGAGTGAACCAAGAAGTTTGTAAGGGCAAGGAGATTGCCTACTTTGTGAATATCTACCCATAGTGAGGCTAGTCCTTCGTGTACGGAAGCCATATGGAATAGTCAAGGTTGCTACTTCATGGACCCTTATGGGTTGAGCCCTCCGTGGACTCTCGTGACCGTTACCCTTAGTGGGTTGAAGACTCCATAAACGTGGACGTATGATAGGAACACCTATCGGAACCACAAGAAAAATCCTTGTGTCTCCTATTGTGTTTGATCTTCCTATCCCATCTCTTTACTTCATGTCCAATGTCTTTACTTTCCACTGCCATACTTGTAGACATGCATGTGTAGGGTTGTTAGACTTGATAAAACTGTTAAAATCTGCAACAAATTAACTTGGGAAAAGGTTAGGTGTAAATTCCTGCTAGTAGTCTATTCACCCCCCTCTAGACACTCTTCTAGCGATCTTACACGGATACAAACCAAGGGGAACCTCAACAAGCAAGCAAAGGAAGTTCTAGGGAAGTGGTGAAGACGAAACTGGTGCAGCGACCGGTGTACTTTGTCATTTCTTTGTTACAAGGGGCTAGGTAAAGGTACTCCGGAGTGCAAAAGCTAATCTTCGGCCTCATCATGGCCTCGAGGAAACCGCGCCACTACTTCCAAGGCCATGAGATCAGAGTTGCCACCCGTTTCTTGCTGCAACGCATATCGAGGATCCCCGAAGCCACTGGCAGGATAGTTCAGTGGGCGCTATAGCTGTTGAGTTTTTGATTGAAGTATGAGAGCATTTCCCAAATTCATAGTAGGGCGTTGGCGAAGTTCATTGCAGAATGGACCCCATGCCAGACAAAGAGGTTATAGAGATAATTCTTCTTGGCAATGAAGCGCCCAAGGATTGAATCATGTATTTTCACGGTGCCTTCTCGCTCCAAGGTGCCAGAGAAGGCGTGCTCCTTGTCGCCCCCACCGGAGAGCACCTCAAATATGTGGTTCAAATGCACTTTTCTCGGGAGGAAGGCGTAAAAATACCGCTGGGTATTAGGGGCTCCTTTCCGGACTCAGAATCACGGTGGAGCTGGGAATCAAGAAACTGATCATCTGAGGAGATTCTCAACTCGTGATGAAACAAGTCAACAAGGATTATCAGAGTCAGTTGAGGGAAGCATATGTGAAAGAGGTGAGGAAGTTGGAGATACACTTTGATGGATTACAAGTAGAGCATGTGCCACATGCCGATAACAGAATCGCTAATCATCTATCGAAGTGTGCCGCGCAGAAGCTTCATGTGGAACCAGGAACTTTTGTCCTCTGCCTGACTCAGCCATCAGTATCCCCATCAGCGATCAACGGGAAAATGAGAAAGCTGAACTCCGGCAAGCATTTCCCTGCAGAGCTCCCTAAAGCCGCTGGTAGAGAGGCTGTTAGGGGCTGTCCCATTTTGGTTGGTGAGTAGCTCCCTCCTACAGAAACCCACATTCTTGCGGTCAAGATAAGCGCTCCCACAAACGAGGAGATGCCTTTAGTCCTCATTGTCGAGGCACAGGCTGCAACCTAGTCATAGCTGCTAACCCACAAGTGTAGGGGATCATTTTGTAGCCTTTTTCTATAAGTAAGAGTGTTGCACCCAACGAGCAGCTAAAGGTAGACTTAATATTCTCTCTAGTTCTATCGACCACTGATACAACTCTACGCACGCTAATGCTTGCTTTACCCAGAACAAGTATGAAACTACTTTGCGGGAATAAAATTAGAAGTACTTTGCAAGATAATAAAGACTGTGGAAATAAAAGCTAGGTGCTATTTTAATAAAAGAACAATAAAATTAAAAAGTTTTCTAGCAACCTTTTTGTGTAACACAAGAGAAAGATTGTCCCTAGTAAATTCACCAGGATACGACAAATACTTGTAACATGCAATGAGGGAGAGGCATGAGCTAACATAGTTTCTCTACTTGGATCATATGCACTTATGGTTGGAACTCTAGCAAGCATCTACAACTACTAAAGATCATTAAGGTAAAACCCAACCATAGCATTAGGTATCAAGTCCTCTTTACTCCCATATGCCATAACCCACCTACTTGGGTCTCTGCTGTCATCACTCCCGCCACCCACCATAGGCAAATCAGGAACATATTGCAACACCCTACAACGGGTATCCCTCACGTTGCGCGACATGGAGGGAACCATAGGACAACAACATATCAACATAGAACTCACATCCATAACATCATACCACAATTAACCCATATGACAAAAGAGATCTACTCGAACATCATAGGATAGCCAAATATCATTGTGAAATAATATATGGAGTTGAGCACCATTTTTAAGTAGAGATTACAATGGGGAAGAGTGGTGCTACACCGCTGCAAGAGGGGAAGAGAGTTGGTGTTGACAGCGTCAAGATTGTTGATGTAGATCGCCGTCACGATCCTTGCCCCAACGGTGTTCCGGTGCCACCGGGAGAGAGGGGGAGAGAGCTCCCCCTCCTTATTATTCTTCCATGGCCTCCCCCTAGATGGTAGGAGAGTTCACCGTATGGTCCATGGCCTCCATGGCGGCGGAGGGGTGGGATCCCCTACGAGGTTGGATCTCCCTCTCTGTTCTCTTCTTTTCCACATTCCTGTTTTCTGGCCAAAAACCATTTCTTATATTCCTGGAGATCCATAACTCCGATCGGTCTGAAATTTCGAGGGGATTTTATCCAAAAATTAGCTTCCTTGCGCCCGAAGGAGAGGTCCAACTGACTTACAAGCTGCAAACAACCCACCAGGCCATGCCTGGCCCCCTTAGTTGTGCCCTGGTGTCTTGTGGGGGCTAAGGGCCTCCATTTGCGTTGATTCCACTTCTCAAAATTCACAAATATTCCAAAACAATCTCCGTAAAATTTTATCTCCTTTGGACTTAGTTTGATATGGATATTCATGAAACAAAAAACATGCAATAAACGGGAACTAGCACTGACACTGGATCAATAGGTTAGACCAATAAATCATATAAAATGTTGCCAAAAATATGTGAAAGTTGTATAATATTGGCATAAAAAAACAAAAAATAATGATACAATGGAGATGTATCAGCATCCCCAAGCTTAATTCCTGCTTATCCTAGAGTAGGTAAATGATAAAAAAAAGATAATTTTTGATGTGGACTATTACCTAGCATAATCTTGATCATATATCTAATCATGGCATGAATATTAAGACACAAGTGAATCAAAGCAGTTGTCTAGTTTTGACATAAAGACATTAATACTCAGGCATCCCAACAATAAATCACGTCTTTCAAAATATCAAAGCTAAAGACCGCTATCCCTACAAAATAGCCTTGTCATGATGTGCCTTCTTAACACAAAGTATAAATCATGTACTACCCCGGTGTCAGCCAAGCAATTGGTTCACACTTTCTAATGTGCTTCAGCATTTTCAACCCTCACGTAAAACATGAGGCAAAGCCATGGATATAGCACTATGGGTTGAATAGAATAATGTGGTAGGTTTCAAAAGGGTGAAACTGGGGAAGAAGGACTCGCACCAACTCAACCCATCAATAGACATCAATGAGAGGAGTAGAGATTGCCATGCAGCAGATGCACTAAAAGCTATAAGTGTATGAGAGCTCAATATGAAAACTAAGTGGGTATGCATCTAACTCTAAAATGAAAATTTTCCCACTAGTATATGAAAGTGAGAACATAGGAGACTCTCTATATTAAAAACATGGTGCTACTTTGAAGCACAAGTGTGGAATAAGCATGCCCCTTCTGTCTTTGTCTCTCATCATTTTTTTTCATTTTTTTCTATCTTTGTACGGAGCCTCTTCCCGACTTGTGGGGGATCATAGTTTCCATCATCCTTTCAACCTTGGGGCAGGCTCTAATAATGAATAGTGATGATCATCACACTTCTATTTACTTACAACTCAATATTACAACGATAGTAGAACAAAGTATGACTCTATACGAATGCAATGATCTAGCATAGCAAAGATATAAAAAACGGACAAGCCATGGAAACATCATGCTAGCTATCTTACAATCATGTAATGCAATATGACAATGAATGCTCAAGACATCAACATGAAAATCATGGAAGTTGCATGGCAATATATCTCAGAATGGCTATGGAAATGCCATAATAGGTAGGTATGGTGTCTATTTTGAGGAAGATATAATGAGGCTTATGTGTGATAGAGCATATCATATCATGGGGTTTTGATGCACCGGCGAAGTTTGCACCGACTCTCGAGGTGAGAAAGGGCAATGCACGATACTGTAGAGGCTAGCAAATTGCGGAAAGGTAAGAGTGCGTATAACCCATGGACTCACATTAGTCATAAAGAACTCACATACCTATTGGAAAAGTTTTATTAGCTCCCTCACAGCAAAGTATTACTATGCATGCTACTAGGGGGAGTTGGTAGGAGTTAACCATCGCGCGCACCTGACCATCACACAAAGATAGACAATCAATGATAAATTGTGCTCCAACTTCCTAGCATAACGGGGGACTATATGTGCTTGCTTCGCGAATCACAAACCTTAAGACCAATATCTTACTCAACTTTATCATCCACTAGTACCTCCCACATATTATCATCTCTATATCGCAAAACTATTGCAAGGAATCAAACATATCATATTCAGTGATCCCTAGGTTTTATGTAGGATTTTATGACTAACCATACAAATGAACAATTCATGTTGACTCTCTGAATAGATATAAGTGAAGCAAGAGAGTTTAATTCTTTCTACAAAATACCATGCTCTAATAAATATAAGTTAACAAAAAGAGCATTCTTCAAATAACGGGTTTCTATGTGAAGAGAAACATGCAATCCAAACTTCAAATGATATAAATGAAGCACGTGAATCATTCTATAAAGCCATACTCAAAAGATATATGTGAAGTGCAATGAGCATCCTATAAATAAACCATGGAATATTTCATACCAGCATGGTTCATAAAAGAAAAGTGAAAACTAAACATAAAAGACGCTCCAAGATTTTCACATATCACATGAATGAAACGAATCCAAAAACACCCGATACTTGTTGAAGAAAGATGGGATGCCTTCCGGGGCATCCTGTAACACCCTGGTGTCAGCGCTACAGTAAACTCTGTAATCAAGCTACAGTGATCTCAGGATTATGATAATCCATTTTGCTAATCTAGTTATGTTTGTTGTTGGAATCAACCCTAGTTCTAATTTCCTTCGCAATTCAAAATCTTTTGAAAAGTGGAATTAAAAGTTTTGCAGAACCTCAAATTAAAAATCATGCTTAGGTTGCAAATATTCCCTAAGCTATTCTAAAATTGGATCCAACATTTTACCCATTGGTTTAGTGCCTCTAGGGCATTTATAACAGGGGCCAAAACAAATTCTTAAATGTCATTTGAATTATGAAAATTTCCAAACATTTTTAATTGACTACAAAACTTTTGTGGCAGTGCCTAAAAATGAAGTTTAATAAATGGACCCAATGCCATTTCTTACAAGAGTCACCAATTTGGTTATGACATAAACAAAACAAAATAGGTTAAAGAAAACAGAAAACAAAAGAAAAAGGAAATCCCTCCTTCCCCATTGGACCGGCCCCAACCGTCCCAACCCAACCAGCCTGCTCCCTCCCCCGTCGTCTTACTCCCCAGTAGCGACCAGAGCGGTCGCTACAGGGCGCTGACCGGCCGTCGTCGCCGTCCAACCCCGTCGCGGAGGGGATAAGACCACCCCCACGACCTCTCTCTCCCTCCCCTAAAACCCTAGCCCCTCCAGATCTCGCTCTCTCCCTCTTCCCCACCCACTCGCACCTCGCCCGAACGCCACCATCACCATGGACGCCGGCTAGCCGCGGTCACCATGCCTCCCGCGCCCTGCCACCGCACCCACGAGCTCCGCCACAACCTCCTCGTCCCCCTCGACCACACGCACGACACCCGGAGCCCTTGCACCGACGACCCAGAGCTGCTTCCCCCTCGGATCGCCTTCGCTCGCCATTGTCGATTCCGGCGACATCGAGGCTCCCCCGAGCCCGCTAAGCACCCCTACAGGACCCTAGTGAGCTCCTACTTCTTTCCCCCTTCCCCTCTACGAACCCAAGCTCGTAGCGTAGGATTTCGCCGGAGCCCGAACCCGCCGCCACAAGAACTTGTCGTCGGCATGCCTCCGGTGAACAAATGGTCATGGGGGTGCGCCCATTCGCTTCGCCGCACCGCGTAGGACCACTCCCACACTAGCCCCGCTCGTGTTACCCAATGTATGCACGCGCCGGAGTACGCCCGAAACCCGCTTCCACCACCGTCGACTTGCCGCTCGCCACCGTACACCATAGCCCCCACTGTTGGCCGGATTGGGTTGGCAACGTCCCCAGCTCGCGAACGCGCCAGACGGTGCTCGTTTTGGTGCCCTGTGTGCCGTTTCTGACCCTCCCCGCTGTTTCGGGAGCTCGCCGGAGCTCCTCCGGTGGCCGGTCAGCGCCACCGCCCACGTAGCCGACCTGGGGCCACTGCCAGGGTCACTGACCCGTGGGCCCCGCGGTCCTGGTTGACCTATTTACCAGGTCAACCATGCTGACTGGGCACACGTGTGCCACTAACATGTGGGGCCCTACCCCAATGTCAATGACATTGGGCCCCACCCTGTCAGATGCTTAATTAGTAGCTAATTAAGTTAAATTAATTAATTTACACTAATCTGCCACTGAGAAGTAGGCCCCACTTGTTAATTAATATGTTTAGTTAATTTAAAACATTAGAATAACCCCTAGTCTATGACAAGAGGGCCCCACCTATCGGTTTGACCAGTTTGTTGAGACTGTTGACTACTGATTTAGTGCTGATGTCAGCATGATGTCATAAACTAATTTTCGAATAAATAATAATTTTTTAATTCTAGAAAATATATATAACTTTAGAAAATCATATCTTTTAAACCGCAGCTCACATGAAAATAATTTATACATGAAAGTTGATCAGAAAAATACCACGAATCCAAATACGCCATCCATTCATCTGTCAGATGCTCCTAGCATGATGATCATGGAACTTTCCCCTCTAGATCAACTGTCCGATAAACCCAGAAGACCCGGGAAATATCGTCAGATATTCTTTCGAACCGTCTGTGACGTATAATACTGCGTTAGTGCATGCCTAGCCCTGCATATTGACATGTCATGCATTGTGATCGCATCTTTGCTTTATATTTATTGTTTCTTCCCCCTCGTCTCTCCAGTAGACCCCGAGACTGACGTTGCTGCCGAGTACGACTACGCCCCTGATGACCAGACTTTTTCAGCAGAGCAGCAAGGCAAGCAAACCCCCTTGAGCATTCTAATATCACCCACCTCTCTCCCTCTTATTCTTGCATTAGAATTTTGCTACCATTTTAGTTAGCTCCTATTCTGATGCATAGCCTGTTTTTGATGAACCGCTACTATTCCTGCAATCAAACCAACTGCTTCGTATAGGTTGGTTAGAGAACCCCTAGTGACCCCTTAGTCCCAGTTGCCCCTGCTTCTTCATCGACGACCCGCCGACTCAACGACAAGAAGACTCGATCAACTAACTGATAAGCCAGGCCACTCACATCACCGCACTCCCCTAAATTGTATGACTCTGCAGTGCTACTATCGAGTACCGAGGGTGACACCTCACGAAGTACTCATGATGTTAGCCCTGTAGTGCAGCTAGTGGGTTGTGGTTATTGAGGGTGATTCCTCCTTCACCACTCCCGATGATGTCTTTGTCATGCAACCCCTCAAGTGTGGGACCCTCGAGGGTGATTCCTCTAAAGTCCACCTTTACGCTTACATCGAGCGGGGACCATTGAGGGTAATTCCTCGGTTCCTATCTTGATGTTATAACCACACAGTTACAATTGAGTTGGCACTGTACTAACATGACAGGACTGAAGGGTAGGCGGTACCACCCTGTTGAGGTGGACCCGAGTTCCCGACAGTTTTGAGACGGGTCGGCCCCAAGGGTACCCGTGTGAGGAAGATTTGGTGGGATGCGCCATAAGGCATCCGAAGACTTGGCGGGTTGCACCGGTAAGGCACCCGAGTGTTATTGGCGGGGTGACGGCTTGCAATGTGGTTCGAGCTTGCCCCGCACTAATAAAATGCTAATGGGTTGGGTATTTGATCTGAGTTGGTCGTTAACCTTTTTACGCACTAAACCTTCACGTGGGAGAAGTTATGGGTACTCAGCGTCGTTGTATCAGCCGAAGCTCTTCGGACGTCAGCAATGGAGTGGCGCGCGTCGGATTGGATTGGAACGCATCGCGCTTGTAAGTTAAGGGGTGCTAGGTCTGTTTCCGGCCGCGTGCGCACTATGCAGGAGTGCAAGGGCAAGTGGGCCCACAAACCTGCACACTTAGGAGTAGACCGGCGGGCTAGCCTCTTCGTTGAGTCTAGGTGGGGCGACGACATTTTTGATCTCGAGGCCGGGCATTACCCCGGAACGTGTGTCCGGCCAGAGGTGATCAAGCGTGTTGGAAATGTGGTGCACCCCTGCAGGGAAGAAAATATCTATTCGAATAGTCATGTCCACGGTAACAGGACGACTTGGAGTTGTACCTTGACCTTATACAACTATAATTGTGCTTTACTTTAAATGAAATGTGGCCCCAGGATTGCTTCCTCGCAAGGAGTCGAGAAAGAATCTCTGGTCATGGTTACTTAATAAAATTGCTACAATAATATGACTATATATGTGTTACCAGTCTACTCTTTTCTCATGGCGCAAGATGTTGAAGATGCTAGTCTTCGATAGGACTAGGCCTTCCCCCTATTCTTGCTTTCTGCAGTCAGTCCAGATATAACCCCACCCCTTGATAATGATGCATACTTAGCATAGTTCTGATGTCAGTCTTGCGAGTACCTTGGATGAGTACTCACCGATGCTTTGCTTTCTCTTTCCCCCTCGATATGATTCTGCGTTCAGACGATGGAGCCCAAGAGATGGAGTACATCGGAGGCGACTACTGCACCACCGCAGGAGCCTACTACTATGTGGAGGCGGCCTTCGACCAGCTATATGATAGGAGGTTCCCAGGAAGCAGGCCTCGCCTCTTTCGATCCGTTGATATGTTTGTGCTAGCCTTCTTAAGGCAAAACTTGTTTAACTTATGTTTGTACTCAGATATTATTTGTTTCCGCTGACTCATGTTTGTCAAGCTTTGCATTCGAGCCCTCGAGGCCCCTGGCTTGTAATATGAAGTTGTACGACTTTAAATTTGTGTCTAGAATTGTGTTGTGATATTGATCAGTGAGTCCCTAATCTTGGTCGTACGCACTGCGTGTATGTTTAGCGTACGGACGAAATTGGGGGGCACAAGTTGGTATCAGAGCCGACTGCCTGTAGGTAGCCTCCTTTCCAACTCCTTGGCCAAAGTTGAGTCTAGTACTTGAAAAACTTTTACTAACATTATTGTGTGGCTTACGAGCCCACATCTCAATCGGGTGGTATTAGGATCTTTTATTCCTTGTCTATACTCTGGGTTCTGATCTCTCTCCTCTTTCGTGTTAAAGAATTTGCTAACTCTAAAATTAGTTCTCATGATCACATCCATCGGAGATTTCTTTCATCGACAATTGATTCCTTTGAAGTTATAATGCACAAACTATCATTTGACATCTTAAATCTTCCTGTTACAGATGCATCCCGGTAGACAGATCACCTTTCTGACCTACGCGCACGATACGACTGGGTTCACGGCCATCCTTGTCGACCTCTTGAAGAAGCTGGGGTATCGCTGGTACCCCGAGTACACTATTTATGACGACTACCGGGTGTTCAACCAGGAACAGTATGAGGCTGTGATGGTTATCTGGGATCGACGGGACCTCTCCATCTGTAACATCCCAAAATTCCATTTTGGAATGTTATGAAATATAGCTATGCATCATCATCATCATTGCTTGAATGTATGAATTGGTTGAAATGCTTCTTCTAACTTTCTGAAAGTCCCTTTCTATTTTCTCTAAGTTGCTTTCACCTAATTGAAAACCCTTGGAAAAAGTTCAAATTAAGAGGGGAGGAACATGACACTCCACACCAGGGACTTCTTGGGGATTTATTTGAACAATAAAAACCAGGGGGTCTTGAAAAATATTTGCAAAAGGATTTAAAAACAAATAGGCCATTTCTGAAAACAATTTTTTCCAAAGTATTCAAATGACAGAGTAAAAATGTTCAATAAATGGCATTTATTTTTCTGTTAATTCCGATATATATTATTCATATATTTGGAATTATATTGATTGCATTAAAAGATTTTTATTGCGCTGAAAAGAATAGAAAAAGGAAAGCTTTTAAAGCTTTAAAGACCCGGTCGGCCCAATCTGCAAATAAGCCCCTCCCGAAATCGCTCCGAGCCGGCCGACCGACACACTGACGCCGCTCTCACCCTTGCTGACAGCAGGCCCCACCCCGACTGCCCGCTGGATCCGCGCGGTCACCGTCTTCCCCACGCCCGTAACCCTCGCCGACGATCCCTCCTCACAGGATCTCCCTCCTCTTACCTTCCCCGACCCCCTCACTGGTCCTATATAAGCTAGCCACCCTCCGCACTCCACCCCCCCAAAGCCCCCTCTCTTCCTCGCCAGACCGCTGACGCTCGAGCTCGCCGGAGTTTCCCCGACGACCGAACCTTTCCAAGCACCGGACCGTCGCCTCCCTCGCCCCCACGCCCGTCCGACGCCGCCATTCTTCACCGGAGGATCTCCGCTGTCGTCTGGACCCCTCCGACATCTCCCTCGACCACGGGAGTGACCTCCCCGACCAACTTCGACCACCGACCGCCACCATCCTCGCCGGAGACCACCGCGACCCTCTCTGTAAGCCACCGGACCCCTCTAGACCGTCGGATCCATAGTCGACGCTCACGATTAGAAGATTTAAACGCGAACTGTTTTCTTCTAAGCTTCGGTCACCTGCCCGCAAACGCCCGCACGCACACCCTCTCGGCCAACCACGACCCGCCACGTAGCCCTGTCCGATGAGTTTTTTTTCTTTTTTTCAGATTGTGTTTAGAAAACAGACTGTTTCCAAATTTTGTTTTTATCATATCTTTTAAACTATTTAGTGTTTTTAGTTGATTCTTTTTGCATTAGTTCACATATTTGATGTAGCTTATGTCTGTAGTTTTAGAATTTAAATTTGAACCCTAAATTTGAATTTAGTCAAATTTTCTCAAACTACTCAAATCTGAATAACTAGAGTTCAAAAATAGATTTTTGTATGAATCTTTTTGCTACTGAATTGTATTAGTTAGGACTATAAGCATGCTTAGTTTGAGAATTTTTAGGATGGATTTGTTTTGTGTTTTAACTATAAACAGAATCTGCCTAGTGGTTAGTATAGTTTAAATAATTTAGTTTTAATTAGTTCAAATCAGAATTAGTTATATTTTGTTTCAGTAGATTCTGTTGTTTAAACATTAGGTGTTTTACTTGCTGATAATAATAATATATTATGCTTAGTTTATTTTTATAATATTATAGGAATCTCTACTATTTTTCAATTAGGTTTAGTTTGATAAAAACAAACTAGTTAGTAATAGCTTCCTTTAACAAAGTTTAGATAATTAAATTCTGTTTTCTAAGAAAAGTTTTAGTAAATTCTTTTCTGTTAGGAGAATTGTTTTATTAATAAAATTGTAGTTTATTTCACTCTATTGTTAATAAACTCTAGCCCACTTCATGTAGTAGTGTTTATCAAAACTTTAAAAACCCTACTAAGATTTTTCTTAACAAAACTTTAAATGGATTTAATTCTGTTTATTAACAAAATATTTCTATTGTTCTTTTCTATCAACTATTGTTTTGTTAATACCAATAATTCTATGTTGTTAGTAGTAGTTTACCCATCAACTTTAGAAAACCCAAACTATGTGTTGATCTTCTTTTCTTTTGATTGTGCCTTGTTTTGTCTTGAGTGATTACTAGTTCATTCCTGATTTTTGCGAGTTACAATATTTTGTTGTATGCTTATTGAGTGCTCTTGTTTGATTCGTTGGATCATCCGGAGTGCGAGGTTTGTTACCTAGAGTCCCTCGAGTACGAAGATCGTTAATCAGGCAAGTCACTTTGATCATGTTTTATCCATGTTTTGTTGCATTAGTTCTTCCATCTCCCCAATTGCATGCAAAGTAGGTAAATTGGAAATTAGTTACTTGATGTAGTATCATGTGGTAGGTACCCCCTCAAGCTTTGACACATGGCCCCGGGAAACGTTAAATTAGTCATGCTATGCTTTTAGTAGACGAGGATTGGTTGTGTGATTCATGAGAGTGTGAGATAATAATTTCAAGACCTACTATGATGATCAAGACTTCAAGATTTCCAAGTTTTCAATATACCTCTGGGTGGATGATGGTTGAATGGCGCCCTAGAGAAACCAGTGGTTAGCCTAGGTGATGCTGGAGATGTGCCAGTATTCACGCGGAAAGGTCCACCCAGGCACGAAGAGATGGATGGATGCTTCAAGACCCAAGGCTTACCTGCACAACCACAAGCCATTATGGGCTCTGGCTTGGTTGGATTTTCTGGCGACACTGGACAGGCGGTGCTACGAGATGTAGAAGAACGGTAGGAAAGGATGGGCACCGACAGAGTCTCAGTGGGACCCCTTAGAAGACCATGTTTTGGTCATCCGTTCCTCAAACACCCTGAAGTGCGAGGAATCCAACGGAGGCGATAAAATCTTGTGGGGAACGTGTGCAAAACTCTATAGAGTACCCAAACCTAATCGATTAGCCGCGTCCACGGTCAAGGACGACTTGAGCCAAAGGAACTGAAACTTCCGGAACCCTCAAGACAATTAATATAATGATGTGGGTATTAATAACTTGGGTATGAGAATTGGTTGGTGGAACCATCTCATTAATCAACCAACTTAGTAATAATTTTGCTTAGCCCTGTCTTGATGTAGGAAAATTGGCTTTACGCAAAAACTTACTACCCCACCTGCCATATATGCATGTAGACTAGATGATTATCTTTTCACCCCTTTCTTGTGACTTTGCCGGCATATTCCATATGCTGACCTACACGGTTGCAACGTATCATGTTGCAGAGTATTTTTCCGACCAGGAGTGAGGATACGCTCTACGCTTGGTGAGATGCCCTTGGAGTCAGATGGACTTCACTACCTTTGAAGCTTCCGCAAGATTTAGATATTCTCATGAGTTGGCCTTCAGCCACTTTATTGTAATCTTTATTGTAGTAAAGGACTCGATATGAGATTTACGATTAATAAATGCTGTGTGATTTCCCTTTGATATATACATTGATGTACCGTGTGTGTACCAGCATGATCTTGGGATGGTACGGAAACACCGGAGATTCGACCTTTTAGGTCGGGTCGCTACAGAAATGGTATCAGAGCACACGTTGACCGTAGGACGTAACCTCTAGGATTGGAAAAGCCTTAGGATTATTCTTTTCCTTGTTTTACAAATTATTACATTCTCATCTGCTCATTTCTGATTTCTCTCCGATGTATTTCAACATTTCTAGATGGCCACCTTCACCCCCGTTCGCTTCACGGAGTTCTGCCAGCCTAACGCAACCATGCCTTTTGGCAAGGAGCTGACATAGATCGTCAAAGACGTGAAGATTGCTCTGCCAACCATCACTGGGATTGCGATCATGTCTTTCCCACAGGACGCTCGCTACAGGATCGAAGTGCATATTCCCGAAAGGACTTTTGGATATATCACAGAGCCCATCGACTTCAAGTTTATGGCACCCAGCTGGATTCTTGGGAGAGACATGGCGATTCACCGTGCCCTCGGACGTATTCAGGAGGAATACAGAGGTGGTCCCATTTCGCGAGACCTCAGCATGGTTTGTCCCAGGGATGTCCATGGAAACATCATCACCAACCCCATTGGAGACTCCACCATTTCATATATCTAGACCTTGGAGACTCATGTTAGGGCTCTAGAGCTTCAGGTACGTGCAGATACGAAGACAATCAAGAATCTGATGAACCGCGAGTTGGATCTTGAAGCTGACATACGGGAAGCCAATTATGAACATGCGCATGAAGTGAAGGACTTCCTGGAGAGGATCGAGAAGCTGAATACTCGCATTGCAACTCTGGAGGAACAACTAGACATGGGGGAAAATCTTCACCCCGAAGGAGACATGGCTCGCTTCATCAGCGACGATGATGACTATGAGGAGAGCACCACCGGAGGACCCATGACTATGCACTTTTGAGGAGAACTTTAGTCATCCCCCCATGTATTTTCTTTTATTTTCAACGTTAAAGCGTAGGTCGATGCTTGGTTTGATTGAGACTTGTATTCCGATGTTTGAATCTTTGAGTTGAATTAATGAATGAGTGCTTGATGTGACATGTTTGTGCATTGCATATGGGTAGTGATTTTATTTCTAGGCCCTTGTTCTATCCTAATTCTCATCCCTCTGAAAATAGCAAGATGCCTCCACGATGTGAGTCCGACTTCACCTTCCTGCCGGAACTCACGCAACTCCTCCAGCAGCAGAATGCACTGATGCAGCTATTCATCCAGAATCAGACCAACAACCAGAACAACAACAACCACCATCCACCTCAGGCTGACAACCTCACCCATTTTCTGAGGTTGAACCCTCCAACTTTCTCCAGCAACACTAAGCCCATTGTGGGAGATGACTGGCTCCGTAAGATGGAGAGGGAACTCGTCACCGCTGGATGTACTAACGTTGAGAAGGTGCGCTTTGCCGCACATCAACTCGAAGGACCAACAGCTTCATGGTGGGAGAACTACACCACCACATATCCTATTGCTGGTGTGACTTGGGAACAATTCAAGCTTGCTTTCGGCACTGCTCATGTCTCAGCTGGAGCCATGAGTCTGAAGAAGCGCGAGTTTCGCAACTTGCGCCAGGGTAATCGCTCTGTGGCCCAATATGTGGACGAATTCAGCATGTTGGCCCGTTATGCACCAGGAGATGTGGCAGATGATGCGGCCAAGCAGGAGAAGTTTTTGGAAGGACTCAATGATGAGTTGAGCATGCAGCTGGTAGTGGCTACTTTCAACAACTACCAAGAGCTGGTGGACAAGGCCCTCATCTTGGAGGGAAAATAGCAACAAATTGAGAACCGCAAGAGGAAGTATACTCAAGGGAAGTTTAACTCTGGAGCTCATCAGAAGCCCCGCTACTCCCCGTACTCAAGGAATACCGGATCAGGGACTGGTAAGTTTGGAAGGCACACTCATGCCGTGCACAACCATGGAGGCCACAACCATGGAGGAAATGGGAATGCCCGTCCCAACCATGGCAACTTCAAGACTGACAATGGGAATGGGAACAACAACCAGCACCATCACGCTCCTACTCAGAAGGATCTGAGCCACATCACCTGTTTCAAGTGCCAGAAGACAGGGCACTATGCTACTGAGTGTCCCCAGAGCAAGCAGGGAAATGGAAACGACAACAACAACGGCAACTCAGTAGCTAAGAAGCCCAACCCTTTTCCCCGTGCTCAGGTGAACCACATTGATGTGGAGGAAGTCTATGATCAGCCAGAGACTGTGGTTGGTAAGTTTTTATTGCATTCACGTCTAGTTATAGTACTTTTTGATTCTGGTGCAACTCATTCTTTCATATCAAGGGTAGTTGTGGAAAAGTATGGTTTACCCACCAAAACCCTTAGTCAGCCATTTAAGGTCAGTTCCCCAGGAGGCATGATGATCGCAGGGATAGGATGCCATGCCTTGAAGCTCAATATAGGAAACCATGTTTTTCCCACCGACCTCATTGTCTTAGAGTCGCAGGGATTGGATGTAATCCTAGGCATGGATTGGATGACCAAATATGAAGGAAATCTTGACTGTCCCAGCAAGTCTATCTTGCTCACCACCTCGGAGAACAAGAGGATTAAGTATGTATCCCGACGCACACGTATGAGTGCTCGGTTAAATTCTCTCACAGGAGTCGTTCAGGAGGAAGTACCTATGGTAAAAGACTTTCCGGATGTATTCCCGGAAGAATTACCAGGCATGCCAACAGATAGAGAGATTGAGTTCCTGATAGAGCTACTGCCAGGAACAACCCCAATTTCCAAGAGACCCTATCGGATGCCCGCAAATGATCTATTAGAAATCAAGAAGCAAATTAAGGAGTTATTGGACAAAGGGTATATTCGTCCAAGTTCTTCACCTTGGGGAGCCCCAGTTCTTTTGGTGGAGAAGAAGGATAAAACCTTGAGAATGGTAGTCGATTATCGTGCCTTGAACGAGGTGACTATCAAGAACAAGTACCCTCTGCCGATGATTAATGACTTGTTTGATCAGCTCGTAGGAGCCAAAGTATTCTCCAAGATCAATCTTCGATCAGGGTATCACCAATTGAAAATTCGTGAACAGGATATAGCCAAAACAGCTTTCACCACAAGGTATGGCTTGTATGAGTATATCGTCATGTCTTTTGGTTTGACAAATGCTCCTGCTTACTTCATGAGTTTGATGAACAAAGTATTCATGGAATACCTGGACAAGTTTGTCATGGTGTTCATCGATGACATATTGATATTCTCCAAGAACGAGGAAGAACACAAGGAACATTTGTGTTTAGTTCTGGAGAAGCTGAGAGAGCATCAGTTATATGCCTAGTTCAGCAAATGTGAATTCTGGCTGACGGAAGTCGGATTCCTTGGACACGTTATTTCCGGAGATGGAATAGTCGTGGACCTCTCTAAGGTTGAAGCCGTCACTGAGTGGAAGTCACCCACCTCAGTTAAGGAGATCCGCAGTTTCCTCGGACTTGCCGGATATTACTGGAGGTTCATTGAGAATTTCTCAAAGATTGCCAAGCCCATGACGGAGTTGTTGAAGAAAGAGTCTAAGTATATTTGGACTGAGGAGTGTGAAGCCAGTTTCCAGGAGTTAAAGAAACGTTTGGTCACAGCCCCAATGTTGATTTTACCCAATATTCGGAAGGACTTCCAGGTTTATTGTGATGCTTCACGTCAAGGACTTGGAGGAGTACTCATGGAAGATGGAAATGTTGTAGCTTATGCATCCAGACAACTACGACCTCATGAGTTGAATTATGCCACCCATGATTTGGAACTAGCAGCCGTAGTGCACGCACTCAAGACCTGGAGACATTTCCTTGTCAGAAATAGTTGTGATGTTTACATCGATCATAAGAGCCTGAAGTATATCTTCACGCAGAAAGAGTTGAACCTTAGACAGAGGAGATGGTTAGAGTTAATCAAGGACTATGACATGAGATTACACTACCATCCAGGTAAGGCAAATGTGGTAGCAGATGCCTTGAGTCGGAAAACTTATGTAAACACACTCACCGCGGGAGGATTACCCCAGGAGTAAGTCGATGATCTCAGAGAGCTCCGGCTAGATATAGTTCCAAGAGGATATGTTGCCACACTAGAGATCCAGTCCACCTTGACTGAAAGAATTCGTTAAGCCCAAAAGACGGACAAGGAGATAGCTGAGATTAAGCAAAGAATGAAAGATGGTAAAGCTAATGGTTTTCGTCAGGATGAACAAGGAACTCTGTGGTTTGAGAACCGAATCTATGTGCCCAATGACCCAGAGCTCAGGAAGTTGATACTTCAGGAAGCCCACGATTCACCTTACTCGATACACCTAGGCAACACCAAGATGTATCCGGACTTGAAGGAAAGTTACTGGTGGACGGGTATGAAGAAGGATATTGCGGAACATGTTGCAATATGTGATGTTTGTCAGCGAGTAAAGGCGGAACATCAGAAACCAGCAGGGTTACTCCAACCTTTGCCGATACCCGAGTGGAAATGGGAAAAGCGTGGTATGGACTTCATCACAGGATTACACAGGACCCGTTCAGGTTATGATTCCATCTAGGTAGTGGTTGACCGCTTGACCAAGGTGGCTCATTTCATCCCAGTGAAGACCACCTATACCAGTGCTAAGTTAGCCAAGATATACATGACCAGGATCGTGTGTATGCATGGAGTTCCGAGGAGTATCGTGTCAGATAGAGGAACACAATTTACCTCAAAGTTTTGGCATCAGCTACATGAAACTTTGGGTACGAGGCTGGAGTTTAGTACAGCTTTTCATCCGCAGACCGATGGACAGACTGAGAGAGTCAACCAGATTCTGGAGGACATGTTGAGAGCTTGTGCACTAGACTATGGGTCTAGTTGGGATGACAACTTACCTTACGCAGAATTCTCATAAAACAACAGTTATCAGACCAGTCTGAAGATGACCCCTTTCGAAGCTTTATACGGAAGGAGGTGCAGAACACCATTGATGTGGGATGGTGTTGGAGACCGAAAACTTTTTGGTCTCGACCTTATCCGAGATTCTGAAGAGAAAGTCAAGCTGATTCGTGACAGACTCAAGATAGCTCAATCTCGATAGAAGAGTTATGCTGATAGCAAACGCAAGGAAGTGACGTATGAAGTGGGAGACCGAGCATATCTTCGTGTGTCCCCACTTCGAGGAATCAAGAGGTTTGGTGTTAAAGGAAAGTTAGCACCCAGGTTCATAGGCCCCTACAAAATTCTTGAACGTAGAGGCGAAGTTGCATACAAGCTGGAATTGCCGGAAGGATTGTCCGGAGTTCATGATGTTTTCCATGTTTCCCAGCTGAAGAAATGCCATGCTGAGATGGCTGATATTCCTTTGAGAGACACCGTGCCCCTAGAGGCCATACAACTTGACAGTGATCTGACTTACGAGGAGAAGCCTGTCAGGATCCTCGAGACAGCCAACAGAGTTACCCGCAGCAGGATCATCAAGTTCTGTAAGGTTTTGTGGAGTCACCACACCGAGGAAGAAGCCACCTGGGAACACGAAGAAGATCTTCGTAGAGACCACCCGCACCTACTTTCTAGCCAACCCGAATCTCGAGGGCGAGATTCATCTTAAGGTGGGTAGGTTTGTAACATCCCAAAATTCATTTTGGAATGTTATGAAATATAGCTATGCATCATCATCATCATTGCTTGAATGTATGAATTGGTTGAAATGCTTCTTCTGACTTTCTGAAAGTACCTTTCTATTTTCTCTAAGTTGCTTTCACCTAATTGAAAACCCTTGGAAAAAGTTCAAATTAAGAGGGGAGGAACATGACACTCCACACCAGGGACTTCTTGGTGATTTATTTGAACAATAAAAACCAGGGGGTCTTTTGAAAAATATTTGCAAAAGGTTTTAAAAACAAATAGGCCATTTCTGAATATATTTTTTCAAAGAATTCAAATGAAAGAGTAAAAATGTTCAATATATGGCATTTGTTTTTCTGTTAATTTTGATATATATTATTCATATATTTGGAAATATATTGATTGCATTAAAAGGTTTTTATTGTGCTGAAAAGAATAGAAAAAGGAAAGTTGTTAAAGCTTTAAAGACCCGGTCGGCCCAATCTGCAATTAAGCCCCTCCCAAAATCGCTCCGAGCCGGCCGACCGACACACTGACGCTGCTCTCACCCTCGCTGATAGCAGGCCCCACCCCGACCGCCCGCTGGATCCACGCGGTCACCGTCTTCCCCGTGCCCGTAACCCTCGCTGGTGATCCCTTCTCGCCGGATCTCCCTCCTCTTACCTTCCCCGACCCCCTCACCGGTCCTATATAAGCCGGCCACCCTCCACACTCCACCCCCAAAGCCCCCTCTCTTCCTCGCGAGACCGTTGACGCTCGAGCTCGCCGGAGTTTCCCCGACGACCGAACCTCTCCAAGCACCGGGTCGTCGCCTCCCTCGCCCCCACGCCCGTCCGACGCCGCCATTCTTCACCGAAGTATCTCCGCTATCGTCTGGACCCCTCCGACGTCTCCCTCGACCACCGGAGCGACCTCCCTGACCAACTTCGACCACCGGCCGCCGCCATCCTCGCCGGAGACCACCGCGACCCTCTCTGTAAGCCACTAGACCCCTCTAAACCGTCGGATCCATAGTTGACACTCACGATTAGAAGATTTAAATGCGAACCGTTTTCTTCTAAGCTTCGGTCACCCGCCCGCAAACGCCCGCATGCACACCCTCTCGGCCAACCACGACCCGCCACGTAGCCCTGTCCGATGAGTTTTTTTCTTCTTTTTTTTCTGATTCTGTTTAGAAAACAGACTGTTTCCAAATTTTGTTTTTATCATATCTTTTAAACTATTTAGTGTTTTTAGTTGATTATTTTTGCATTAATTCACATATTTGATGTAGTTTATGTCCGTAGTTTTAGAATTTAAATTTGAGCTCTACAATTTGAATTTAATCAAATTTGCTCAAACTACTCAAATCTGAATAACTAGAGTTTAAAAATAGATTTTTGTACGAATCTTTTTGCTACTGAATTGTATTAGTTAGGACTATAAGCATGCTTAGTTTGAGAATTTTTAGGATGGATTTGTTTTGTGCTTTAACTATAAACAGAATCTGCCTAGTGGTTAGTATAGTTTAAATAATTTAGTTTTAATTAGTTCAAATCAGAATTAGTTATATTTTGTTTCAGTAGATTCTGTTGTTTAAACATTAGGTGTTTTACTTGCTGATAATAATAATATATTTTTCTTAGTTTATTTCTATAATATTATAGGAATCTCTACTATTTTTCAATTAGGTTTAGTTTGATAAAAACAAACTTGTTAGTAATAGTTTCCTTTAACAAAGTTTAGATAATTAAATTATGTTTTCTAAGAAAATTTTTAGTAAATTCTTTTCTGTTAGGAGAATTTTTTTATTAATAAAATTGTAGTTTATTTCAGTCTATTGTTAATAAACTCTAGCCCACTTCATGTAGTAGTGTTTATCAAAACTTTTAAAACCCTACTAAGATTTTTCCTAACAAAACTTTAAATGGATTTAATTCTGTTTATTAATAAAATATTTCTATTGTTCTTTTCTGTCAACTATTGTTTTGTTAATACCAATAATTATATGTTGTTAGTAGTAGTTTACCCATCAACTTTAGAAAACCCAAACTATGTGTTGATCTTCTTTTCTTTTGATTGTGCCTTGTTTTGTCTTGAGTGATTACTAGTTCATTATTGGTAGACGGGGATTGGTTGTGTGATTCATGAGAGTGTGAGATAATAATTTCAAGACCTACTATGATGATCAAGACTTCAAGATTTCCAAGTTTTCAATATACCTCTGGGTGGATGATGGTTGAACGGCGCCATAGAGAAACCAGTGGTTAGCCTAGGTGATGCTGGAGATGTGCCAGTATTCACATGGAAAGGTCCACCCAGGCACGAAGAGATGGATGGATGCTTAAAGACCCAAGGCTTACCTGCACAGCCACAAGCCATTATGGGCTTTGGCTTGGTTGGATATTGTGGCGACACTGGACAAGCAGTGCTACGAGATGTAGAAGAACGGTAGGAAAGGATGGGCACCGACAGAGTCTTAGTGGGACCCCTTAAAAGACCATGTTTTGGTCATCCGTTCCTCAAACACCCTGAAGTGCGAGGAATCCAACGGAGGCGATCAAATCTTTTGGCGAACGTGTGCAAAACTCTGTAGAGTACCCAAACCTAATCGATTAGCCGTGTCCACGGTCAAGGACGACTTGAGCCAAAGGAACTGAAACTTCCGGAACCCTCAACACAATTAATATGATGATGTGGGTATTAATAACTTGGGTATGAGAATTGGTTGGTGGAACCATCTCATTAATCAACCAACTTAGTAATAATTTTGCTGAGCCTTCTCTTGATGTAGCAAAATTGGCTTTACGCAAAAACTTACTACCCCACCTGCCATATATGCATGTAGACTAGACGATTATCTTTTCACCCCTCTCTTGTGACTTTGCCGGCATATTCCATATGCTAACCTACACGGCTGCAATGTATCATGTTGCAGAGTATTTTTCTGACCATGAGTGAGGATACGCTCTACGCTCGGTGAGATGCCCTTGGAGTTAGATGGACTTCACTACCTTTGAAGCTTCTGCAAGATTTAGATATTCTCATGAGTTGGCCTTTAGCTACTTTGTTGTAATCTTTATTGTAATAAAGGACTCGATATGAGATTTACGATTAATAAATGTTGTGTGATTTCCCTTTGATATATACATTGATGCACCGTGTGTGTACCAGCATGATCCTGGGATGGTACGGAAACACCGGAGATTCGACCTTTCAGGTCGGGTCGCTACACCATCACTGAGCTGCACACCTTCCGTGGCATTGGAGTGACTATCGAGATGGCCGTACAGGATGCTGCTTATGCTGCTATTGTTCAACTCCGTGCAGCGAACTCTTGTTTGGAGGAGACGGCATACAGATACATTCTGTATGTTCCTGTTGGAGTTGATACTGCCGCCGACACTGAGGTCTCGGCCCCTTTTGCAGGACAGCGCAATGACCGATCCTATACTGTTGTCTGCACCCCCTACGTGAGTCGTCGTTACGACCCACATGTTCTGGTTCAGTATACTGAGGCATTGGATCGCACTGTCAGGGCTCTTAATGTGGCGCATTTGTTGCCAGCAGTCACTGCGGGGATACATCCGGAGAACATCCTGTACCCGCCTCGAACTGTGTTTCCGCCAGGTCTTGAGTGGACTAAGGTTCGAGGTCGTGTTCTGGCACGTGGACCTGTGCTCCCGCTCAGTATGCAGCGTATACATCAGAGTTTGCACGGGATGCAGGACCCTGCCACCAGGTTCAACATTCAGGGTCATCTAGAGTTCTGTGGGTTCTTTCGTTGTCCCCGACGTTGGTGTAGCTTTTGGATATATCCATTGTTGTATCCCTCTACCACGTACCTGCATGCTGCCTAGTTGCTTAGTTTAATTTCATGCCGGACCTATTGTCTATGTTGTAACAGACTTATGGTTTGTAATAGACCTATGTATGGATCTGTATGCTGAATTCGAACTACTAAGTCATATCTATTGTACTTTCTCCATTGAGCAATTTACTTCATAAATAACTCGTTGTCTTTACAATAGCCAATGCTAAAATACCACTATTAATTGTTTCGACAGAATGGTTAGGCCAGCTGGTCGTGGTGCGACTGAACACCCACCACCGCCTGAATACATGGCTGGTATGATGCAGCAGTTTGAACTGAATCGTTGCAGTTTATGCAAGGGCTTATGGACTAGTTCCCAAGGCCGAACATGAATCAACAGCCAGCCCCAATGACTCTGCAAGACTTCATGTGCCTCAACCCTGCGATCTACCGCAGCTCAACTTAGCCGCTTGACGCAGATGACTGGCTCCGTGACATCACTTATGAACTGGAACCTTCAGGCGCCCTGGTGGCTAGCTATGTCACCTTTGCCTCATACTTTCTAAAGGGTCTCGCTGCTCAATGGTGGGACAGTCATAGGGCTCATAGCCTGTTGGAACTATCATCACCTGGCCGAAGTTCCAAGCTGCATTCCGTGTTCGCCATATTCCTCAGGGAATGATGGACAAGAAGAAGCGTGAATTTCGCAATCTCGTCCAGGGCAACAAGACTATGGATGCTTATCAGCGGGAATTTTTGGACTTATCTCGCTATGCTGAAGAAGATGTTGCAACTGATGCTCACAGGCAGGAGAAGTTCCGTGAAGGCCTCCACCCTGATATCAAACTGGCACTCCTTGTTCAAGACTTCGACAACTTTGCCACCTTGGTGAACAAGTCCATAATAGTGGAAACAGGTCTGCAGGACTACAAGGACAGCAGCAAGTGCAACCGTGGCGTGGGCTCATCTTCGGGTTCAGCAAGTCAGGAGCGCAAGATCTGGATTCCCCACAACATGTACCATGCATCTGCTCCTGCTCCAAGGCCGTCCTATGCTACACCTCGTCTGCCTCCACCACCTAGGCAAGCGAGGCTCCCAGCTCCGCCACCACGAGCTCCTGCTCCCCCTTCTCGACCTAAGGATGGGTTGTGCTTCAAGTGTGGTCGTGCAGGACATCGTGCTAGAGAATGCAGGTAGAATCAGAATCAGCTTGCATTGCCTTCCAACCAGCCCCGCAACAACAATGTCAGGTCTGCTCAGGGACGTGTTCAAGTTAACAATGTTGATCTGAATGAAGCTCATGACCAGCCTGCTACTATGATGGGTACCCTTCTCGTCAACTCAATACCAGCTTCTGTATTGTTTGATACAGGAGCATCTCATTCTTTTATGTTTGAAGATTTGCATCCATGCATGGCATTAATTACGAGGAGATGAACACTCCAATAGTGGTGAACACCCCCACTGGCCAATGTCCGACCTCCATGGTTAGTCATAACGTCCCCATCGAAATAGAAGGTTGGAATTCCATGTTTCCCCCATCATATTGAAGTCTTCCAAGATTGACCTCATTCTCAGAATGGATTGGTTGAAAGCACATACTGCTTCAGTCATTTGTGCCACCAAAACTGTCCACCTCTTACATCCTTCTAATGAGATAGTCAGCTACCATGCTCATCTTGTTCGAGATGCTGAAGCCCGGCTATATGCCATGAATGTTTTAAATGAGTCACCTCTTGAGGGGATTGGAAACATTCCAGTTGTCCGGGATTTCCAAGATGTTTTCCCGGAAGAACTACCAGGGATTCCCCCTGCTAGAGCTGTCGAGTTTGTCATTGACTTGGTACCTGGTACCACTCCTATAGCCAAGTGTCCATATAAGATGCCACCACATGAACTCCTTGAACTTAAGCAAGAAATTGACAATTCGTTACGGCTGGGTTTCATTTGTCCAAGTTCCTCTGCTTGGGGAGCACCTTCTTTCCTTGTTAAGAAGAAGGATGGGACAAATCGTCTGGTCCAGGATTATCGACCAATCAACCAAGCTACAATTCAGAACAAATATCTGCTACATCGGATCAATGATCTGTATGATCAACTTGCTGGTGCCTCAATTTTCTCTAAGCTCAGCTTGAGGTTGGGCTACCATCAGATCCGTGTTCATGAAGAGGATATTCCAAAGACCACATTTGTTACTCGCTATGGTTCATACGAGTACACCGTCATATCCTTCGGTCTAACCAATGGTCCAGCAACTTTCTCTTGTTTAATGAACTATATCTTCATGGACTACCTCGACAAATTCATCGTGGTTTATCTGGATGATATTCTGGTATTTTCCAAGAATAAAGAGGAGCATGCTGAACATCTTCGTCTTGTACTGGAAAGACTTCGGGAACATCAACTATATGCCAAGTATTCGAAGTGTGAGTTCTGGATGGACGAAGTCACCTACCTTGGTCATGTGATCTCCAAGGATGGTATTGCGGTCAACCCTGAACGAGTTCAGGCTATTCTTGACTGGACTCCCCTAAAGAATGTCAAGCAAGTCAGAAATTTTCTCGGACTCGCCAGCTATTGCTATCGATTTGTTGAGAACTTCTCCAAGATTGCAAAGCCCTTAACCAATCTGCTTCACAAAGGTGTTAAATATGAGTGGACAGGAAAATGTCAGGAGAGCTTCCAGGCACTTAAGGACAAATTGACATCTGCTCCAGTGCTTGCTCCTCCGGATACCCGTAAGGACTTTGTCATTTATTGTGACGCTTTGCGTCAGGGAATAGGTTGTGTCCTAATGCAAGAACGCAAAGTGGTTGCTTATGCATCTCGTCAATTGCGTCCTCATGAAGAGAACTACCCAGTTCATGACCTTGAACTTGCTGCAGTAATTCATACTCTGAAAGAGTGGAAGCAATACCTTGTTGGTAATCGATGCGAAATCTACACTGATCACCAGAGTCTGAAGTATTTGTTTACTCAGCCAGATTTGAATCTCCGTCAACAGAGATGGATGGAGTGCATAGCCGATTACAACGTGGGAATTTCTTATACACCTGGCAAGGCTAATGTAATGGCTGATGCTTTGAGCCGCAAGTCTTACTGCAACCACCTCCATGTCCACAAGGTTCACCCCCTTCTTCAAGAAGAATTCCGCAAGCTAAACCTCCATATTGTTCCTCAGGATTATCTCGTTCCCCCTCCACCGGAGAACCACAAGATGAACCTTCGTGTGGATCTTTGAGTAACTTGGTCGTTGAACCAGATATTATGGGTTGTATCAAAAGAATGCAGGGTTATGACAGTGATGTCGAAAGGATTAAATACTATCTGTCGGAAGGTAAACCCTCATGTTTCACCGTTGTTGATGATGGTGCTGTGTACTTCAAGGGACACTTATTCATTCCAACAAAAAGGGAAAACCTAAATATGATTGATAGAATACTGAAAGAAGCTCATGATACTCCGTTGTCTATTGATCCGGGTAGTACCAAGATGTACCGAGACATCCGCCAAAGGTTCTGGTGGTCAAATATGCAACAAGACATTGATCGATATGTTTCAGAATGCGACACTTGCCGCCGTATCAAAGCAGAACATCAGAAGCCTGCCGGAACTCTGCAACCCATTTCTATTCCTGAATGGAAATGGGATCATGTTGAAATGGACTTCGTCACCGGGTTTCCCAGGTCACAAAAGGGTAATGATGCTATTCTTGTCGTCATTGACTGGTTGTCCAAGGTTGCACATTTTCTGGCTGTTAAGGAAACTATTACTGCTAGTCAGCTAGCAGATCTTTACATGTCCAGAGTTGTTTCCCTCCACGGTATTCCATTGGTGATTAGTTTGGACCGTGGCAGCTTATTCACTTCAACATTCTGGGCAAGTTTCCAAGAAGCTATGGGAACTCATTTGTCCTTCAGCACCGCCTTTCACCCTCAATCCCAGGGACAAGTTGAAAGAGTCAATCAGATTCTCGAAGACATGCTTCGAGCTTGTGTCATTTCTTTTGGCAAGAAATGGGAGGAATCTCTCCCGTATGTTGAGTTCTCCTACAACAATAGCTACCAAGCTAGGCTAAAGATGGCTCCTTTTGAAGTATTGTGTGGACGTAGGTGTGGGACTCCTCTGAATTGGTCAGAAACTAGGGAACGTACACTTATCGGTCTGGATATTATCCAACATGCCGAAGATCAAGTCCGCATTATTCATGCAAATTTGAAGGCTGCTCAGTCTCGTCAGAAGAGTCATTATGACCGTCATCACAAGGATAAGGTCTATCAACCTGGCAAAAAGGCTTATCTTCGAGTCACGCCAATGAGAGATACTGTCACAACCCTAGTAAGACTCATAGGCTAGTAATGTGTTTGCATCATCATCATCATCTATGCATCAATATGAAATGGGGAGAAGAAGAAAACCCCACCCACTTAATGAATTATAGGATTTCTAGATAAATGAAATTTCAACAAATCCAAAATGCCCATCAAAAATGTCCCCTATGTCTCATAAATAGGGACATGGATATACCAGGGGACATTTGTATTATTTGAACATTTAAAATAATTTGAATTAATGGTTTACATCCCTGGAAAATGACAAATAAAGCAAATATCATTATCACTGTTTCCAAAATAATCTGAAACTATTATTATAAGTTTGGAATATTCAAACTACAATTTAGAAAATATGGGGGTCATTTTATAAAAGCCATTGAACCTGCAAAGGAAATAAATAAATATTATAAAACAGAAAACAGAAATTAAAAAAAAAGCCAGAAGGGGCTTACCTGGCCCAGGAAGGAGATGGCCCAGCCCACCAGGGCCAAGCGGTCATCTTCAACCTCTGCCAGTAGGCAGAGGCGAAGTGCCGCGCGGCGCCGGGAGGCCTCCACCTCCTCCCTGCCTGGTCGCCCGCCTGGAGGCCCCAGGGCGCGCCAGCTCGCCGTCGCCGAGGTCTTCTCCCTCTCTCCCTCGCGGTCGCCGCTCTCTCTCGCTTTTCCCCCCTCTGCTCTCCTCCTTCCCCGGCAACCGACGTCGTTCTCGTCGTCGATTCGTCGATTTCGACGCCTCCCCGACCCTTCCGTCGCCGCCAGAAGCACCGGGGTGAGTCCCCGGTTCGTTTCCCCCTCTCCCCGTTGCTCCTCCCCTCCTCTAGCCCTGCTAGCTGTCGACGCCCGAGGGGACCTCGCCGCCGGCCATGGCACGGCCGTGGCCACAGCAGCCGCAGCCCACACCCGAGCATGTGTCTGTGCTCAGTGCGTCCCCAGGAGCCGTAGCTGCCACCAGTTCCCCCCCCCCCCCCCGCGCGTCCTGGTCGCCGTTTCCCCGTCGTCCCGAGCTCCGGCCGCCGCCAAAACGGACGTGGCCGTCGACTCCGGCGACCTCGCGACCTCCTGTGGCTCCGGATGGATGCGGCTGTGCGCGGGCTACTCGCCAGTGGCCTTAGCTCACTAGATAACCCCCTGTAGAAGAAACCCGACGGACGCCGCCATCTCTGGAGGTCACCGGCGTCAAGCCGCCGGCCAACTCCGGTGGGTTTGACCCGGGTGGACCCCTGGCTTGACTCTGTGAGTCAATGACAGGTGGGGCCCCTGTCCAGATTAGTTAAGTTAATCACGGATTACTTTAAATCATTTAGTTAAACTAATGTGACACTGACAAGTGGGCCCCGGTCTGCTAATTAGTTAGGATTAATTTTAATTAGTTAGTTAAACTAACCAGACACTGACATGTGGACCCCACATGTCAGGTTTGACTCTGGGCCGAGTCAGCTGACCAGCTGATGTCATCATGACATCATGCTTATGTCATAACTCATTTTCTTATTTTAAAATAATTCCAGAAAATGTTTAAAACTTTGAAAAATCATATAAATTAATCTCTAAGTCAGATGAAAATAATTTATATATGAAAATTTATCAGAAAAATCCAATGAATCCAATGGTGCTACTCTCATGCATGATAGAGCAACCCAAATAGGTGAACTTGGACATTTTAGCATTAGGTCATTATATGGAATTTGAAATGAGGACAACTTGGAACCTATATTCAAATCTGAATTAAATAGACATGATCACCATTCACATTAGCTCACCCATGTATACCAGTATGCCATGATCATAAATCATATTGTCGCATTTGCTTGTATTGATTGTTCTTATCTGCATTGCGGTAGGTCCGAATCCAAACGATACTACTCCGTACCCCGACGAAGGAGAGAACTCTTCCGCAACTCAGCAAGGCAAGCAACCCCATTGATCATTCCGATAACATCCCATTCTCTCGCTCCTACTCTCATTATTGCATTAGGACAAACGATCACATGTCAGTCATACCCGGTAGATGATCCTATTCTTATGCATGACCTGATCTTGTCACAGTAAATAGCTAGACCTTGCAACCTAGCATACCTGGTAGACGCTTGTGCCGTGATGTGCTTAGCTTATCTTCATGCCATGCTGCTATGCTTAGAGTTGTATCAGGTCTGATTCAGCTGGGTGATGAGTTAGAGTGAAACTGTGATGTTCCGATGTGTTGAGCTCATAACGAATCCGTTTTGGTAAAAGGTGGCGATGAGAGGCTATGTAGGAGTACATAGTGGGTTGTCTCATTGAGACCGTTCTTAGGAACTGGGTTCCGTGTTTGAGATCCAAGACGAGATACTACCACATGCTGGGCCCTGAAATATGACCCCGCTCGACTTATCAGTCGCTTAGTCTTTGGTCCAGGTATTGCAAGTAGTTTCTGGTGTTTATAGCTTGCTGGAGGCCGTGCGTAGCGCTGACCCTCGGGGTGGGTTACGACGCGGTAGGCAGTGGCACGGTGTACCAAGGGTCACCCGAATGGTGGGCTTGGGAACCGTGCGCACATCGTTTGGGACCGTAGTGGAAACTTCGGCCGGACTTCCATGCGGGTCAGTCTCAAATAGGCGGTAGCCTGGACTAGAGGTCTTATGTGATTGACGGTCATGGCCGACTCCATCGCTGGGCATCCGCTTGAAGGTTGCCGAGGTGCATGGTTTATGGCACACAGCGATAAGTGGCGAGAGCGTGTGTGAAGAAGTACACCCCTGCAGGGTTATGAAACTATTCGAATAGCCGCGTCCGCGGATATGGACTACTTGGAGAACTTATGTTGTTCATAGATAATCAAATGGATACTTCTAAAAATCTCAAGACAAGTGTGAGTACCGTGGATGGCACTCTTCCGGGAGGGGAAGGTGAGTCCATGGTGGTGTATTGAGATGAAGTTAGTGGACTCGTGTGCGATAAGTAAAATTGTAACAAAGAGTGTAAAACTGAGTAGTGTAGGTTAGCCATGAGTCAAAGCTGGCTTTCTGCATAAACTCCTCCACCCCTTTGTTGATACATGAGCATAACTAGACTAGGTCTGTTTTAAAGACTTGCTGAGTACGATTGTACTCATCCTTGCTTAATTAATGTTGCAGAGGAAAACCAGGACCCATCAGGTGGGTTCTATCTAGACGTTGACGATGTCGAATAGCTGGTGTCCCATCTACGACCCTGTGCCGTGTGGCGTGCTGTAGATAGTCAGGCCATGTGCCCTCTTTTCATTTCACTGTCCGTACTCGGATAGTTCTAAGTTTCCGCTGGCTTGTATGAACTTGTTTGTATAACTTGAGTGCCGGGTCATGTGACCCCTGTCTGTAAGAACATATTATGCAAGGCTCTTCTGAGCCTTTTAAATAAAAGTCATGTTGTTGTATGGTTATGTTGTGATGCCATAGTTGTATCTATGCATAACGGGCATGTCGTGCGTACGTGCGGCGTGCAACGGTATGTATGGGATCCGACACCTAGTTGTGTGCCTTTAGCAGTACTCCTTACGGAAAACTGTCTTTTTGTGCTTCCACCGAGCATTGGTAGCTTGCTACTGCTCCGGACACATTGATTGACCGGCATGTATCCTTCGTTGCTGCTGTGTCTGTCCCTTTGGGGAAATGTCTCGCAGTGTAATGGAGTCCCTGTAGCCTGTTACGACTCGTCTACGTGCAGCGATGACATTCGTGTCTCGCGACGTAATGGAGTCCTTGTAACTTGCTACGACTCGTCTACACATGCTTGAGACCGACACCTGCATTGCTGGGTTATGTATGCCTGTTTCCGTACGGATGTGCCACTTGGGTTCTATGACTAGTTATGTCGGCCCGGGTTCTTTGTTGTGTGATTGCCAGCGACATGTTCACATACGTGAGCCAAAAGACGCAAACGGTCCCGGCCAAGGTAAGGCTGCAGCCGTGGAGTACCGTGCGTGAGGCCGCAAAGTGATGTGGCTTGTTATAGTATGGAATCATATGACTTAGGATCGGGGTCCCGACAGCGTTGGTATCAGAGCCTGACTGACTGTAGGACTATCAAGCCAAACCGGTCGAAGTTGAGTCTAGAAACACTATAGATAAGTAGGGGAATTGATTGTGGAAGGGAACGTAAGACTCTTTTTACTCCTCTTCCCAAGTTATTCTATGCTGGGTCATTCTCATCTTATCTACGAGGATAGGTACTAGGATTGTCATCTATTGCCTAGGATGACGAGTTACTAGCCATGGACCAATAACTAGCTTGTTTGTGAGTAAGTGTGGTTATTTTAGTGTTGTTGATGTGACAAACAGATGGAGAAGAGATTTGAGTCTAGATAGTCGAGTGGTCATGCCTTTCCAATCTCCTTTAAATTGTCTCAAAAATTTTGTTGAGCAATTACAGCCGTTATGCTGCTCGATTTCCGTTAGGATCTCTAATGTCTTTGCATCATTCTCTGTTTTAGATGTCGTCTCGTCCTTTCTGTCAGGTGGTCCGTCTGACCAGGTGCATCGATGTGCCGGGTCACACGGCCATGTTGGTTAGAGTGATGATGGAGGCGGGATATCGTTGGTACCCGGAGTACACCGTGGAGGAGCAGTACCGAGATTTCAACCAGAGTCAGTATCTGTGTATTGTTAGGATATACCCTTCATATCTTGGAGCTGCAGAGCCGCTTCACTGGACTCATGGATTGGGAGTTACCATAGATATGGCAGTTCAGGAAGCCGCCTATACTATGCTGACTATTATGAGGTTTCACCATGGTCTGCTTCAGAACACGGAGTTCTGCTATGTACCTGCTTCCATTGGAGGAGAGGATGGATATCTCAGTGCAGCCTATTCTGATCATTCCCATGAAGACCCTAGACTGCAGGTGACCGCGCAGATGTTGGAAACTAGGGACCGTGATGCACGTGCCCTACGCATGGAGCTCTATGCTACCCGTGCCCGTCTTTGGACAGCTTTGACGCAGCTGGCACCTGTTGTGCAAACAGGTTATGGAGATATGGAGATGCTGACTCCATCGCGGACTCATTTGCCAGCACACGTAGACTGGCCTGATGTTGGAGGCATCACCCCTCTTCGAGGACCGCTGTTGCCACCGACAAGGGTACCAAGGCCACACCCGTGCCCTTATGGTTTCCAGGGATTCCAGGCTAGAGTGTTTCCAGATCCGCAGGTTCAGCTTCCAGGTCATGGGGGTAACCTGTACGAAGCATTCTACGGTGATGTTTGAGTGCGAGGATGCTAGACCTAGTAAGCTAGTAGACGTATCGCCACAGTCCTGTGTGTCTTGTGGGGTATGATCAAGGTTGAGAGTTGAGTTCCGGAGGTGTAGATAGATAATGTATAGGATGCTTGTGATGCCTCCGATGAGTTGTGTCATCTCTCCGTAGTTGTTTTCAGCTTGGGTTTGTACTGAACTAAGTCATGGTGTGTATGAAACCTAATGTTCATATGGTAGTTGTTTTACCATGTTGATTGGTGTTTATTCTACATACCATGCTGATCAGAGCATTTCCTAATTCTTGTCCTAGAGTTGTTGCTCGCTATGTCTAAGATATGGATTGTTTTCCCCAGGATGGTGTCAACCAGGAACAACCCTGTGTATGCTCATGAGCAAGGCGAGAGTAGCCAGCCAAGGCAAGAAGAGCTGCCACGAGCACCATCTCTAGCAGAGGTGATGCTAGAAGCCGAAAGGAATAAGAGGGAGACCAATAGGCTGTTGGAGAGGATTGAACAGAACACCGCACGTGCTCCCCGCAGTGATCACCATGATGGAGTGTCACTTGGTGACTTCATTAAGCTGTGTCCGCCTAAGTACCATCACTCGATCGATCCCCTCGATGCGGATGATTGGCTAACCAGCATGTCACGCAAGATTCGAGCTGCAAATGTTTCAGAGGCCAACAAGGTGACCTTTGCAACATACTTCCTAGAGGGACCCGCCAACCTGTGGTGGGAAAGCTATGAAGCTATGCGTCCTCAAGGACCCGCGCCAACCTGGGCAGAGTTTAGCGCCGCATTTCGTCTCCATCACATCCCGGAAGGGCTGATGGACCGCAAGAGAGAGGAATTCTGTGCCTTCACCCAGGGCAGATTGTCAGTGGATGCATACAGCCGCGAGTTTGGAAACCTTGCTCGCTATGCTCCAGAGGAGGTCTCAACCGATGCCAAGAAGCAGGCTAGGTTCCACAAGGGACTAAATGCTGAGCTTCGTCGAGATCTTCGTCTGCATGAGTGCGCCACCTTTCAATCTCTCGTCAATAAAGCGATCAATGCTGAGTCCGGACAGACTGACTACGAGGCCACAAGGAGGCATAACCGTGACTTCAACCCTGCATCGGGTTCAGGACCCAACAAGCGCCGAATATGGCTACCCAATGCAGCTATGCCGGCAAGGTACACTGCGAGGCCATCCTTCCAGGCACCTCGTCCAGTTCAGTCCAACCCTCCACCCAGACCATTTGGAGGACCGCAAGCAAATGTTGCCCCTCGTGCTACAGTGGTATGCTATAAGTGTGGAGAACCGGGACATTATTCTCGTGAATGTCCCCAGAACAATGCCAAGCCCGCTGGACGCGGAAAACCAGGGAAAGCCTTCTGTGTGAAGCCAACTTCTGCCCATGGGCGAGTTAATTATGTGTCTGCTGAAGAAGCTCTTGAAGACCCTGATGTCATTCTAGGTACGCTTCTTGTTAATAGCCATCCAGCATGTGTTCTATTTGATACTGGGGCATCTCATTCATTCATCTCAGAAAGTTATGCACAGTTGTATAACATGTCTTTCTGTGACATGCCCACACCTTTAGTAGTTCAGACTCCTAGATCAAAATGGCAAACTTCTAGAGTGAGCCATGACAATGAAATTCTGGTGGATAGACTAGTATTCCTAGCATCCTTGATAGCTCTTAAGTCTTCGGACATCAATATCATTCTAGGTATGGATTGGATGAAAACCCACTATGCCAAGATTGATACTCATTTTAGGAATGTTCAACTTACACATCCCTCGGGAGAGATAGTTAATGTCTCTACTCGAACAACCAAGCGCCAACTCTATTCTCTAAATGCTAGCCCTCTCCCTGAGCTAGAAGATATTCCGGTAGTCCGTGATTTTCCGGATGTCTTTCCAGAAGAACTGCCAGGTATTCCACCTGTCAGAGATGTCGAGTTTGTAATAGAACTTATTCCAGGGACAGTTCCAATAGCCAGAAGACCCTATAAGATGGCACCCTTAGAACTAGCCGAGCTAAAAACCCAACTTGATGAAGCTTTGAAGAAAGGGTTCATTCGTCCTAGTTCTTCTCCTTGGGCTTGCCCCGTCCTTTTTGTTAAGAAGAAGGATGGCTCGGAACGGATGGTTGTGGATTACCGACCAGTGAACTTGGTCACTATCAAGAACAAGTATCCGCTCCCCAGGATCAACGATTTGTATGATCAGCTCGCTGGATCCTCTGTCTTTTCCAAAATAGATTTGAGGTTGGGATACCATCAAATCAAAATTAGAAACGGGGACATTCCAAAAACGGCTTTTGTCACTCGTTATGGCCAATACGAGTACACCGTTATGTCCTTCGGATTAACTAATGCCCCAGCCACCTTCTCTCGACTGATGAATTCGATCTTCATGGAGTATTTGGATAAATTTGTCGTGGTTTATCTTGATGACATACTCATTTACTCGAAGAACGAACAAGAACATGCCGAGCATCTAAGGTTGGTATTGATGAAACTTCGAGAGCATCGTCTATATGCCAAATTCTCCAAGTGTGAATTCTGGTTGCCGGAAGTGACTTATCTGGGTCACGTAATCTCTGGCAAAGGTATTGCTGTCAATCCTGAGAGAGTTCAGGCCGTCCTTGATTGGACTCAACCTGAATCAGTTAAGCAAGTAAGGAGTTTCCTTGTCTTAGCGAGCTATTGTCGCCGCTTTGTTGAGAATTTCTCCAAGGTTGCGAAACCTCTAACTGAACTTCTCAAGAAAGATAAAAGGTTCGAGTGGACTCCACAATGCGAGCATAGTTTTCAGGAGTTGAAAAGACGACTGACCTCTGCTCCCGTTCTGGTGCCACCAGATTTATCTAAGGACTTTATTATCTATTGCGACGCCTCGCGACAAGGATTAGGTTGCATTCTCATGGAAGATCATCATGTGATTGCTTACGCATCTCGACAGTTGCGTCCACATGAGGATAATTATCCCACACATGATCTTGAGCTTGCAGCTGTAGTCCATGCACTGAAAACATGGCGACATTATCTTCTGGGTAATCGTTGCGAGATATACACTGATCACCAAAGTCTAAAATATATCTTCACCTGGCCGGATTTGAATCTCAGGCAAAGACGGTGGGTAGAGTTGATCTCGGACTACGACTTAGGGATAACTTACACCCCGGGAAAAGCCAATGTCATGGCTGATGCACTGAGTCGTAAGTCCTATTGTAACAACTTGATGTTACAACAAGGTCAACCACTTCTTCATGATGAATTTAAGAAGTTGAATCTCCACATTGTTCCTCAAGGATTCCTATCCAACTTGGTGGCGAAACCTACTCTTAAGGATCAAATCATAGCTGGCCAAAAGCGTGATAAGGGAATTTCCCGGATCAAGGAGAACCTTGTTAGCGGTCTTGCTAAGGACTTCTCTACAGATGATCAAGGTGTAGTGCTCTTTCAGGGCCGTTTAGTGGTTCCTAAAAGCCAACATCTCAGGCAGCTGATTCTTAAGGAGGCTCATGATTCTCCTCTCACAATTCATCCGGGTAGTACCAAAATGTATCAGGTCCTACGTCAGAGGTTCTGGTGGACTAGGATGAAGAGAGAAATTGCTCAGTATGTTGCTAACTGCGACGTTTGTCGTCATGTGAAGGCAGAGCATCAAAGGCCTGCTGGCATCCTTCAACCCTTAGCTATTCCTGAATGGAAATGGGATAAGGTCGGTATGGATTTCATCACCGGTTTTCCCAGGACCAAGAGAGGGAACAATGCTATATTCGTAGTCATTGACCGCCTTTCCAAAGTGGCTCATTTTCTTCCTATTCGGGAACGCATTACTGTTAGTCAGCTAGCGGAGTTATATGTTTCTCGAATAGTTTCTCTTCATGGTGTTCCCTTGGAGATTAACTCAGACCGTGGAAGTATCTTTACCTCTCGATTTTGGGAAAGTTTTCAAACTGCCATGGGGACTCATCTATCTTTTAGTACCGCTTTCCATCCTCAATCAAGTGGTCAAGTTGAGCGAGTCAATCAAATTCTTGAAGATATGCTTCGAGCTTGCGTTATATCTTTCGGTATGAATTGGGAGAACTGCCTTCCATTTGCTGAATTCGCCTATAACAACAGTTATCAATCAAGCTTGGGCAAAGCCCCTTTTGAAGTTCTCTATGGACGAAAATGCCAAACACCTCTTAACTGGTCAGAAGACGGAGAGAGGCAACTCTTTGGTCCGGATATGATCCAGGATGTAGAGGAGCAAGTTCGCATTATTCGTGAAAAGTTGAAAACAGCCCAATCCCGTCAAAAGAGTCAATATGATCGTCATCATAAGTCTGTGACTTACGAAGTTGACGAGAAGGCTTACCTTCGGGTTACACCTCTGAAGGGTACCCATCGATTCGGTATCAAAGGCAAGTTGGCTCCTCGTTACATTGGACCTTTTCGCATTCTTGCTAAACGAGGAGAGGTGCCTACCAATTGGAACTTCCACCGCATCTTTCCAAAGTTCATGATGTCTTCCACGTCTCTCAACTCAGGCGTTGCTTTTCGGACCCTGTCCGAGAAGTGGACCACGAAACGCTTGATCTCCAAGATAACCTTTCATATCGGGAATACCCTGTTCGTATTCTTGATCAAGCTGAACGTACCACTCGACGCCGGAACATCAAGTTTCTTAAATTTCAGTGGTCACATCATTCGGACAAAGAGGCGACATGGGAAAGAGAAGATCGTCTCTGACTAGAGTACCCCGCGCTCTTCCGATGACTTCAAATCTCGGGACGAGATTCTTTTGAGTGGGGGTGAGTTGTCACAACCCTAGTAAGAGTCATAGGCTAGTAATGTGTTTGCATCATCATCATCATCTATGCATCAATATGAAATGGGGATAAGAAGAAAACCCCACCCACTTAATGAATTATAGGATTTCTAGATAAATGAAATTTCAACAAATCCAAAATGCCCATCAAAAATGTCCCCTATGTCTGATAAATAGGGACATGGATATGCCAGGGGACATTTGTATTATTTGAACATTTAAAATAATTTGAATTAATGGTTTACATCCCTGGAAAATGAAAAATAAAGCAAATATCATTATCACTATTTCCAAAATAATCTGAAACTATTATTATAAGTTTGGAATATTCAAACTACAATTTAGAAAATATGTGGGTCATTTTATAAAAGTCATTGGACCTGCAAAGGAAATAAATAAATATTAGAAAACAGAAAACAGAAATTAAAAAAAAAGCCAGAAGGGGCTTACCTGGCCCAGGAAGGAGATGGCCCAGCCCACCAGGGCCAAGCGGTCATCTTCAACCTCTGCCAGTAGGCAGAGGCGAAGTGCCGCGCGGCGCCGGGAGGCCTCCACCTCCTCCCTGCATGGTCGCCCGCCTGGAGGCCCCAGGGCGCGCCAGCTCGCCGTCGCCAAGGTCTTCTCCCTCTCTCCCTCGCGGTCGCCGCTCTCTCTCGCTTCCCCCCCCCTCTGCACTCCTCCTTCCCCGGCAACCGACGTCGTTCTCGCCGTTGATTCGTCGCCCTCGACGCCTCCCCGACCCTTCCGTCGCCGCCAGAAGCACCAGGGTGAGTCCCCGGTTCGTTTCCCCCTCTCCCCGTTGCTCCTCCCCTCCTCTAGCCCTGCTAGCTGTCGACGCCCGAGGGGACCTCGCCGCCGGCCATGGCACTACCGTGGCCACCGCAGCCGCAGCCCACACCCGAGCATGTGTCTGTGCTCAGTGCGTCCCCAGTGGCCGTAGCTGCCACCAGTTCCCCCCCCCCCCGTGCGTCCTGGTCGCCGTTTCCCCGTCGTCCCGAGCTCCGGCCGCCGCCAAAACGGACGTGGCCGTCGACTCCGGCGACCTCGCGACCTCCTGTGGCTCCGGATGGATGCGGCTGTGCGCGGGCTACTCGCCAGTGGCCTTAGCTCGCTAGATAACCCCCTGTAGAAGAAACCCGACGGACGCCGCCGTCTCTGGAGGTCACCGGCGTCAAGCCGCCGGCCAACTCCGGTGGGTTTGACCCGGGTGGACCCCTGGCTTGACTCTGTGAGTCAATGACAGGTGGGGCCCCTGTCCAGATTAGTTAAGTTAATCACGGATTACTTTAAATCATTTAGTTAAACTAATGTGACACTGACAAGTGGGCCCCGGTCTGCTAATTAGTTAGGATTAATTTTAATTAGTTAGTTAAACTAACCAGACACTGACATGTGGACCCCACATGTCAGGTTTGACTCTGGGCCGAGTCAGCTGACCAGCTGATGTCATCATGACATCATGCTTATGTCATAACTCATTTTCTTATTTTAAAATAATTCCAGAAAATGTTTAAAACTTTGAAAAATCATATAAATTAATCTCTAAGTCAGATGAAAATAATTTATATATGAAAATTTATCAGAAAAATCCAATGAATCCAATGGTGCTACTCTCATGCATGATAGAGCAACCCAAATAGGTGAACTTGGACATTTTAGCATTAGGTCATTATATGGAATTTGAAATGAGGACAACTTGGAAGCTATATTCAAATCTGAATTAAATAGACATGATCACCATTCACATTAGCTCACCCATGTATACCAGTATGCCATGATCATGCATCATATTGTCGCATTTGCTTGTATTGATTGTTCTTATCTGCATTGCGGTAGGTCCGAATCCAGACGATACTACTCCGTACCCCGACGAAGGAGAGAACTCTTCCGCAACTCAGCAAGGCAAGCAACCCCATTGATCATTCCGATAACATCCCATTCTCTCGCTCCTGCTCTCATTATTGCATTAGGACAAACGATCACATGTCAGTCATACCCGGTAGATGATCCTATTCTTATGCATGACCTGATCTTGTCACAGTAAATAGCTACACCTTGCAACCTAGCATACCTGGTAGACGCTTGTGCCGTGATGTGCTTAGCTTATCTTCATGCCATGCTGCTATGCTTAGAGTTGTATCAGGTCTGATTCATCTGGGTGATGAGTTAGAGTGAAACTGTGATGTTCCGATGTGTTGAGCTCATAACGAATCCGTTTTGGTAAAAGGTGGCGATGAGAGGCTATGTAGGAGTACATAGTGGGTTCTCTCATTGAGACCGTTCTTAGGAACTGGGTTCCGTGTTTGAGAACCAAGACGAGATACTACCACATGCTGGGCCCTGAAATATGACCCCGCTCGACTTATCAGTCGCTTAGTCTTTGGTCCAGGTATTGCAAGTAGTTTCTGGTGTTTATAGCTTGCTGGAGGCCGTGCATAGCGCTGACCCTCGGGGTGGGTTACGACGCGGTAGGCAGTGGCACGGTGTACCAAGGGTCACCCGAATGGTGGGCTTGGGAACCGTGCGCACATCGTTTGGGACCGTAGTGGAAACTTCGGCCGGACTTCCATGCGGGTCAGTCTCAAATAGGCGGTAGCCTGGACTAGAGGTCTTATGTGATTGACGGTCATGGCCGACTCCCTCGCTGGGCATCCGCTTGAAGGTTGCCGAGGTGCATGGTTTATGGCACACAGCGATAAGTGGCGAGAGCGTGTGTGAAGAAGTACACCCCTGCAGGGTTATGAAACTATTCGAATAGCCGCGTCCGCGGATATGGACTACTTGGAGAACTTATGCTGTTCATAGATAATCAAATGGATACTTCTAAAAATCTCAAGACAAGTGTGAGTACCGTGGATGGCACTCTTCCGGGAGGGGAAGGTGAGTCCATGGTGGTGTATTGAGATGAAGTTAGTGGACTCGTGTGCGATAAGTAAAATTGTAACAAAGAGTGTAAAACTGAGTAGTGTAGGTTAGCCATGAGTCAAAGCTGGCTTTCTGCATAAACTCCTCCACCCCTTTGTTGATACATGAGCATAACTAGACTAGGTCTGTTTTAAAGACTTGCTGAGTACGATTGTACTCATCCTTGCTTAATTAATGTTGCAGAGGAAAACCAGGACCCATCAGGTGGGTTCTATCTAGACGTTGACGATGCCGAATAGCTGGTGTCCCAGCTACGACCCTGTGCCGTGTGGCGTGCTGTAGATAGTCAGGCCATGTGCCCTCTTTTCATTTCACTGTCCGTACTCGGATAGTTCTAAGTTTCCGCTGGCTTGTATGAACTTGTTTGTATAACTTGAGTGCCGGGTCATGTGACCCCTATCTGTAAGAACATATTATGCAAGGCTCTTCTGAGCCTTTTAAATAAAAGTCATGTTGTTGTATGGTTATGTTGTGATGCCATAGTTGTATCTATGCATAACGGGCATGTCGTGCGTACGTGCGGCGGGCAACGGTATGTATGGGATCCGACACCTAGTTGTGTGCCTTTAGCAGTACTCCTTACGGAAAACTGTCTTTTTGTGCTTCCACCGAGCATTGGTAGCTTGCTACTGCTCCGGACACATTGATTGACCGGCATGTATCCTTCGTTGCTGCTGTGTCTGTCCCTTTGGGGAAATGTCTTGCAGTGTAATGGAGTCCCTGTAGCCTGTTACGACTCGTCTACGTGCAGCGATGACATTCGTGTCTCGCGACGTAATGGAGTCCTTGTAACTTGCTACGACTCGTCTACACACGCTTGAGACCGACACCTGCATTGCTGGGTTATGTATGCCTGTTTCCGTATGGATGTGCCACTTGGGGTCTATGACTAGTTATGTCGGCCCGGGTTCTTTGTTGTGTGATTGCCAGCGACATGTTCACATACGTGAGCCAAAAGACGCAAACGGTCCCGGCCAAGGTAAGGCTGCAGCCGTGGAGTACCGTGCGTGAGGCCGCAAAGTGATGTGGCTTGTTACAGTATGGAATCATATGACTTAGGATCGGGGTGCCGACAGATACACACCGTTTCGGATCAAGGGCAAGCTAGCTCCTCGATATGTTGGTCCGTTCACGATTCTCGAAAGGCGTGAAAAAGTGGCATATCAACTGGAACTACCGCCAAACCTTTCTTAGGTTCACGATGTATTCCATGTGTCACAGCTTTGTCGCTGCTTCAAGGATCCTATCCGAGCAGTGGACCATGATATGCTTGAACTGCAACAAGACCATTCTTACGAAGAACGACCAGTCCGCTTTCTGGATGAAACTGAACGTCGGACTCATCGGAAGGTTACCAAGTTCTTCAAAGTGCAGTGGGCAAATCATTCTGAAGATGAAGCCACTTGGGAACGCGAAGATCATCTTCGTGCAGAATACCCCGGGCTCTTTGCTTCTACCTCTTAATTCTCGGGACGAGAATTCTTGTTAGTAGGGGAGAGTTGTAACACCCTGGTGTCAGCGCTACAATAAACACTGTAATCAAGCTATAGTGATCTGAGGATTATGATAACCAATTTTGCTAATCCAGTTATGTTTGTTGTTGGAATCAACCCTGGTTCAAATTTCCTTCGCAATTCGAAATCTTTTGAAAAGTGGCATTAAAAGTTTCGCAGAACCTCAAGTTAAAAATCATGCTTAGGTTGCAAATATTCCCTAAGCTATTCTAAAATTGGATCCAACATTTTACCCATTGGTTTAGTGCCTCTAGGGCATTTATAACAGAGGCCAAAACAAATTCTTAAATGTCGTTTGAATTATGAAAATTTCCAAACATTTTTAATTGACTGCAAAACTTTTGTGGCAGTGCCTAAAAATGAAGTCTAATAAATGGACCCAATGCCATATTTTACAAGAGTCACCAATTTGGTTATGAAATAAACAAAACAAAATAGGTTAAAGAAAAAAGAAAAAAAGAAAAGGAAATCCCTCCTTCCCCATTGGGCCGGCCCCAACCGGCCCAACCCAACCAGCCCGCTCCCTCCCCCGTCGTCTTCCTCCCCTGTAGCGACCAGAGCGGTCGCTACGGGGCGCCGACCGGCCGCCGTCGCCATCCAACCCCGTCGCGGAGGGGATAAGACCGCCCCCATGGCCTCTCTCTCCCTTCCCCGAAACTCAAGCCCCTCTAGTTCTCGCTCTCTCCCTCTCCCACGCCCACTGGCACCTCGCCCGAACGCCACCGTTACCATGGACGCCGGCTAGCCGCGGCCACTATGCCTCCCGCGCCCTGCCACCGCACCCACGAGCTCCGCCACGTCCTCCTCGTCCCCCTCGACCACACGCATGACACCCGGAGCCCTTGCACTGACGACCCGGAGGTGCTTCCCCCTTGTATCGCGGCCGCTCGCCGTCGTCGATTCCTGCGACATCGAGCCTCCCTCGAGCCTGCTAAGCACCCCTACAGGCCCCCAGTGAGCTCCTACTTCTTTCCCCCCATTCCCCTCGACGAACCCAAGCTCGTAGTGTAGGATTTCGCCGGAGCCCGAACCCGCCGCCGCAAGAACTCGTCGCCGGCATGCCTCCGGTAACCAAATGGTCATGGGGGTGCGCCCATTCGCTTCGTCGCACCACGTAGGACCACTCCCGCACTAGCCCCACTCGTGTTGCCCCCTGTACGCCCGCGCCATCGTTCGCCCGAAACCCGCCTCTGCCACTGTCGACCTGCCACTCGCCAGCGTCCACCGTAGCCCCCTCTGTTGGCCAGAATGGGTCGGCGACGTCCCCAGCTCACGAACGCGCCAGACGGCGCTCGTTTTGGTGCCTTGTGCGCCGTTTCCGACCCTCCTCGCCGTTTTGGGAGCTCACCGGAGCTCCTCCGATGGCCGGCCGGCGCCGCCGCCCACGTGGCCGACCTAGGGCCACTGCCAGGGTCACTGACCCGTGGGCCTATGGTCCTGGTTGACCTGTTGACCAGGTTAACCATGCTCACTGGGCACCCGTGTGCCATAGACATGTGGGGCCCTACCCCCAGTGTCAATGACATTGGGCCCCACCCTGTCAGATGCTTAATTAGTAGCTAATTAAGTTAAATTAATTAATTACACTAACCTACCACTGACATGTAGGCCTCACTTATTAATTAATATGTTTAGTTAATTTAAAACATCAGAATAACCCCTAGTCTATGACAAGAGGGCCCCACCTGTCGGTTTGACCAGTCCGTTGAGACTGTTGACTGCTGATGTAGTGTTGATGTCAGCATGATGTCATAAACTATTTTTCGAATAAATAATAATCTGTTAATTCTAGAAAATATATATAACTTTAGAAAATCATATATTTTAAACTGTACCTCAGATGAAAATAATTTATACATGAAAGTTGATCAGAAAAATCCCACGAATCCAAATACGTCATCCATTCATATGTCACATGCTCCTAGCATGATGAGCATGGAACTTTCCCCTCCGGATCAACTGTCCGATAAACCCAGAAGACCCGGGAAATATCGTCAGATATTCTTCCGAACCGTCTGCGGCGTATAATACTGCGTTAGTGCATGCCTAGCCCTGCATAATGCCATGCCATGCATTGTGATCGCATATTTGCTTTATATTTATTGTTTCGTCCCCCTCTTCTCTCCGATAGACCCCGAGACTGACGTTGTTGCCGAGTAGGACTATGCCCCTGATGACCCGACTTTTTCAGCAGAGCAGCAAGGCAAGCAAACCCCCTTGAGCATTCTGATATCACCAACCTCTCTCCCTCTTATTCTTGCATTAGAATTTTGCTACCATTTTAGTTAGCTCCTATTCTGATGCATAGCCTGTTTTTGATGAACTGCTACTATTCCTGCAATCATACCAACTGCTTCGTATAGGTTGGTTAGAGAACCCCCAGTGACCCCTTAGTCCCAGTTGCCCCAGCTTGTTCATCGATGACCCGACGACTCGACGACTCGAAGACTCAACCAACTAACTGACAAGCCAGGACACTGACATCACTGATCTCCCCTAAATTGTATGACTCTGTAGTGCTACTATCGAGTACCGAGGGTGACACCTCGCGAAGTACTCATGATGTTAGCCCTGTAGTGTAGCTAGTGGGTCATGGTTATCGAGGGTGATTCCTCCTTCACCATTCTCGACGATGTCTCTGTCATGCAACCCCTCAAGTGTGGGACCCTCGAGGGTGATTCCTCTAAAGTCCACCTTGACGGTTACATCAAGCGGGGACCATTGAGGGTGATTCCTCTGTTCCCATCTTGATGTTATAACCACACAGTTACTATTGACTTGGCACTGTACTAACATGATGGGACTAAAGGGATAGGCGGTACCACCCTGTTGAGGTGGACCTGAGTTCTCGACAGTTCTAAGACGGGTCGGCCCCAATGGTACCCGTGTGAGAAAGATTTGGTGGGATGTGTCGTAAGGCATCCGAAGACTTGGTGGGGTGCGCCGGTAAGGCATCCAAGTGTTATTGGCAGGGCGATGGCCTGCAATATGGTTCGAGCTTGCCCTGCACTAATAAAATGCTAATGGGTTGGGTATTTGATCCGAGTTGGTCGTTGACCTTTTTACGCACTAAACCTTCACGTGGGAGAAGTTATGGGTACTCAGCGTCGTTGTATCAGCCGAAGCTCTTCAGACGTCAGCAATGGAGTGGCGCACGCTGGATTGGACTGGAACACATCACGCTTGTAAGTTAAGGGGTGCTAGGTCTGTTTCCGTCCGCGTGCACACCATGCAGGAGTGCAAGGGCAAGTGGGCCCACAAACCTGCACGCTTAAGAGTAGACCGGCGGGCTGGCCTCTTCGTTGAGTCTAGGTGGGGCGACGACGTTTTGGATCTCGAGGCCGGGCATTACCCCAGAAAGTATGTCCGGCCAAAGGTGATCAAGCGTGTTGGAAATGCGGTGCACCCCTGCAGGGAAGAAATTATCTAGTCGAATAGCCGTGTCCACGGTAACAGGACGACTTGGAGTTGTACCTTGACCTTGTACAACTATAATTGTGCTTTACTTTAAATGAAATGTGCTCCCGGGATTGCTTCCTCGCAGGGAGTCGAGAAAGAATCTCTGGCCGTGGTTACTTAATAAAATTGCTACAATAATACGACTATATATGTGTTACCAGTCTACTCTCTTCTCATGCTGCAAGATGTTGAAGATGCTAGTCTTTGATAGGACTAGGCCGTCCCCCTATTCTTGCTTTCTGCAGTCAGTCCAGATATAACCCCACCCCTTTATAATGATGCGTACTTAGCATAGTTCTGATGTTAGTCTTGCGAGTACTTTGGATGAGTAATCACCGATCCTTTGCTTTCTCTTTCCCCCTTGATACGATTCTACGTTAAGATGATGGGGCCCAGGAGATGGAGTATGCCAAAGGCGACTACTGCACCACCGCAGTAGCCTACTACTACGTGGAGGCTGCCCCTGAGCAGCAGTAGGATAGGAGGTTCCCAGGCAGGAGGCCTCACTTCTTTCGATCTGTTGATGTGTTTGTGCTAGCCTTCTTAAGGAAAAACTTGTTTAACTTATGTCTGTACTCAGATATTATTTGCTTTCGTCGACTCGTGTTTGTCGAGCTTTGTATTCGAGCCCTCGAGGGCCCTAGCTTGTAATATGAAGTTGTACGACTTTAAATTTGTGTCTAGAGTTGTGTTGTGATATTGATCGGTGAGTCCCTAATCTTGGCCGTACGCACTGCGTGTATGTTTAGCGACGGACGAAATTGGGGGTGTCACACATCCCCAAGCTTCGACACTTGAGTATACTTGGATATTTACTTAGGGTGCCTTGGGCATCCCCAAGCTTGAACACTTGCATCTCCTTCTCCTCATATCAAGACCTCCTTGATCTTCGAACACTTCACCCACACAAAACTTAACAGAAGACTGGTAAGATCTTGTAGTATAATAAAGCAAAATACTACTTTAAGTACTGTTGCAAACCAATTCATATTTTATATTTTCATTATTCTTGCTGTGTTATAACTTTTCCATGGCTTATACCACCAATAAAATCAATAGTTTCATCATAACAAGCAAAACAATGCATCAAAAACAGAATCTTTCTTAAACAGGTTAGTCTATAGTAATCTGTACTTTCACCATACTTATGTAACTCCGCAAATTCTGAAAAAATAGAAGAATTAATTTTTTAATTATGATTATTATGTCAAAAATTCAGAAAGTTTTGACGTTCTAGTAAAAAACTAAAATTCATGCACTACAGACAAAGTTTCTATTTCTACACTACACATACCAACAAGCAACCTAGCCGTCCTAAAGGAAAATCTTGGCACATTATTTTAATAATACAATGGATTCTACAAGGGGGTAATTATTTTTGTTGGAAAAGTTTCCATGATTCAAGATTCACAAAGTTTCCATGGGCATGAACAAAAGTTGAAGGACTGCCTTGGAAGAGACTAATATTTTGCAGGAATCTATGGAAGAAGAAATTGTTGAAACTGTGAGCTCATTAGATGAAAAAGATGAGGAGGAGAGAGAAGAACAAACAGAGGAAGAGCGGATTACCTACCCGTTCCCACCTTATAATTAGAGTAACTCTTCAACTCATACATTGTTTAATTACCCTTCGCATATACCGAAGGATGAATGCTATGATAATTGCTATGATCCCGTAGATTCATTTGAAATATCCCTTTTTGATGAACTTAATGCTTGCTATGCTTGTGGTCATGATGCCAATATGAATTATGCTTATGAAGATGAACTTTCTATAGTTCATAATATTAAGCATAAAATTGTTGCTATTGCACCCACACATGATAGTCCTATTATGTTTTTGAATTCTTCCAACTACACTATATTGGAGAAGTTTGCTCTTGTTAAGGACTATATTGATGGGTTGCGTTTTATCACTACACATGATGTTTTTGATGAATATAATATGCCTGTTCTTGCTGCTCCTACTTGCAATTATTATGAGAGAGGAACTACATCTTCACCTCTCTATGTTTCCAATACTATAAAATTGCAAGAAAACGTTTATACTATGCATTGGCCTTTACTTAATGTACATGAATTGTTCTTGTATGACATGCCGATGCATAGGAAGAGAGTTAGACTTTGTTGTCACATGATATATATCAATTTATGCTCACTACTAAATTACAAATCATTATGAATTAAAATTGGCTTTCATATACCTTGGGATTCGGGTGGATCCATTACTTGAGAACTTTATGCCTAGCTTAATTGCTTTCAAGAAAGCGCTGCCAGGGAGACAACCCGGAAGTTTTCGAGAGTCATTTATTTCTATTGTGTGCTTTTATAAAGTTTTAAAACAAAACAAGGAAAGGGGTCATCCTTTCAATAATTTCAGTAATATCAGCATTGCAATCATAATTCTCATAGCAATATTTAAGTATGGATGAAATTTCAGAATCGTAAGGAACATCATCATCATACGTTTCAAGGAAAGAAGTAATTTCATAAGCACCTTTAAAAGCAACAAATTCTTCTATTCATTCCACATCATAGTAATCATAAATACCTTTAGCATGAGAAGCTAAGGTTTCATTATCATTAAATTTGCATTGAAAGGGAAGGTGTGGAGCTTCTATATTAGAGCAACAAGTAAAGTCACATCTCGAGCATGCTTCCCAAGCAAACCATTCCAGTATTCTAATTTGATCCCATAAGTGTTTCCCTTTTTGACATAAGAAATAATCCCTAAAGTACTCACGTTGATACAATGTGTATCCCATTATAAAGTTCCTTGAGTATTTCTTGGGATTATCGAAGGAGTAATTAATGTGTTTCACATCACTAGCATCGAGAGTTTTAAGAGGTTCCCCATCTCCATGAGTAGCAAGTACCACTATTTATTTTGGTGTTTCGTGTTCCATATCCATAACTAAAGATATAAATCAACTAATAACAGAAAATAAAAATTACTTAGTGATAAAGAAAACAAGCACACATGAGAATATTCACCCCACGCTATTGCTCCCCGGCAACGGCGCCAGAAAAAGGTCTTAATAACCCACTGAAAGCACAACATGCTCCCTTGGTGGTTTTGATGATTCATGACAACATACATTGTCTCTTGAACTAATCTTTCCACTAAGTATATTCAGGAAATGTTCTATGAGACGATTGGCAAAAAGGAGATTGTGGAGAAACCCCAATATGCAAGGAAATAGGTTGGCCAGGCTTCAAGCAAGAGGACTCTACATTTTATATTTGTGAGAAATCACTATGAGTCCATAGGAAAGCCAATACTATGAAAAGGGGGTAAAGTTTTGTCGGTGAACAATATGATCAAATGTGCACAAGTGATAGTCGCTAAAAACATCCACAAAACTCTCCCACCAAAGTCTGTTCTATACCCAACACTCAAAATCGGTGCAACCAACTATCCCACTTCGGTGCCACCGATTCCAGTGCCTAGAAAGACTCTGCCAAACCCTAGCCACTTCGGTGCAACTGATTCCATACCGGTGCCACCGAGTTTAGGTTGCCAACTTTCTGTTACAGAAATTCACATTTTTGGTTCCACCGAGAATGTTGTATCGGCGTCACCGAGATTGGAAATCTGACCGTTGGTCACCTTATCGGTGCAACCGAGAATTGTATATCGGTCCCTTCGAGATTCAAAAGTTGCCACCTTTTGGTCACTTCGGTACCACCGATATTAAGACATTGGTGTCACCGAGTTGGTCATTTTGTGTGTAACGGTTGGATTTTTGGGGATGCCTATATATACCCCTTCACCACCTCTCACTCGAAAGTTAAGCACTTAGAACTATTCCATACCTATCCCATCAGATTTTCTGAGAGAGAACCACCTACCCTTGTGTTGAGGTTAAGATCTTCCACTCCAATCATATGGATCTTGATTTCTAGCCTCCCCGAGTTGCTTTCCACCAATCCTATCTCTTCTACCAAGCCAAACCCATGAGAGAGAGATTGTGTGTTGAGGAGTCTATCATGTTGAAGCACAAGAGGAAGGAGTTCATCATCATTACCAAGCCTATTACCTTTTGGAGGGTGGTGCCTCCTAGATTGGTTAGGTGTCGCTTGGGAGCCTCCTACTTCATGTTGTGGAGTGAACCAAGAAGTTTGTAAGGGCAAGGAGATCGCCTACTTCGTGAAGATCTACCCCATAGTGAGGCTAGTCCTTCGTGGACGGAAGTCGTATGGAATAGTCAAGGTAGCTACTTCGTCAACCCTTTTGGGTGGAGCCCTCCATGGACTCTAACGAACGTTACCCTCCTTGGGTTGAAGACTCCATAAACGTGGATGTACGATAGCGCCACCTATCGGAACCACGGGAAAAATCATCGTGTCTTCAACTGCATTTGATCTACCTATCTCAACTCTTTACTTCATATGCAATGTCTTTAATTTCCGCTGCCATATTTATTGACATGCATGTGTAGGGCTGTTAGACTTGCTAGCTTTGCTAAAACTGTTAAAATCTACCAACCAATTAACTTAGGAAAAGGTTAGGTTTTAAGTTTCTGCTAGTAGTCTATTCACCCCCCCCCTCTAGACAGTCTTCTAGTGACCCCTCAATTGGTATCAGAGCATTGGTATCCATTGCTTCGGTTTAATCACAGAGGAGAATGACGGATGTGTCTAATATAGTGAGTTTGAGTTGTAGAGTGCCCATTCTTGATGGAGAATACCTTAGTCAATGGAAGTCTTTGATGCTTGAGCTGTTTAATGAATTTCAATTGAGCAAATATGTTATGCGCCCCTATGAGCCTCCTATTGATGAATTGCATTCCACACACGTAGAGGAAATCAACATGCTTGGTAACCTAAGAACTGTCAATCTTATTGTTAGAGGTTTACCAAGATTCGTGCTTTCTCAAATGAAGAACTTTGCATGTGCATATACCTTATGGATTGATTTGGAGAAACGATATCCAAATCTTTCCTTAGGGAATCTAGATGAAATTCTTCATAAAGCCATTGCTTTTCACAAAATGAATCCTAGTGATCCAAACTTTGATAAATGCCTATTTGAACTCCATGATCTTATGCGTGCTAAAGGAGATGTCACCACTATCAACAACATTATCTTTGAAGCCATTCACACTCATAAACTTGAACATTGTCATGATCACTATTCTAACGAATCTCCTGTTCTTTATGACGAGGATTTCCCACTTGATGATGACAATGTGGAACATGGCTATTATGAAGAAGATGAGTTGTTTGACATCAAGTATGAGAAGATCATGAAGAATCTCAGTCTTATGGAAAACCTTAAGGATTACATGTCTGGAGAAAAAGAGTGGATTCTCGACAGCGGATGTACGGATCATATGACTGGTGATAAAGACATGTTGCAAGAGATCACGCCTAATCAAGGTCCTCAACAGTACGTGACTTTTGGAGACAACTCTAAGGGTAAGGTACTTGGCCTTGGTAAGGTGGCCATATACCATGATAGTTATATTCAAAATGTTATGCTTGTCGAATCTCTTGGTTACAATCTTCTTTCTGTGTCTAGACTTGCTGATTTCGGTTACAATGTTGTATTTGGAAAAGTAGATTGCCAAGTGTTTCGTCAAGATAATCATAAAATTGTCTTTACTAGTATCCATAGAGGTGATCTTTAAATTGTCGATTTCACTAAAAGATCCAAACCTCACACTTATTTAATTGCTAAATCTTCTAAAGGGTGGCTTTGGCATAGAAGATTAGGACATGTTGGTATGCGTAATTTAGACAAACTTATCAAAGGTGATCATATACTTGTTGTTAAAGATGTTATCTTTGACAAAGATAGACTTTGTAGTGCTTGTCAAGCTGGAAATCAAGTAGGTGGAAGTCATCCTGTTAAGAATATCATGACTACTAGGAGACCACTCGAGTTACTTCACATGGATCTCTTCGGTCTCAATGCTTACAAGAGTCTCGGTGGAAATTCCTATGGTCTAGTTATAGTTGATGATTTTTCAAGATTTACGTGGGTATTCTTTCTTGATGATAAGTCACAGGTTCAAAAGATCTTCAAGAACTTTGCTGGCAAAGCGCAAAATCAGTTTGAAGTGAAGATCAAGAAGGTTCGGAGCAATAACGGATCTGAGTTCAAGAACACCCATGTGGATACCTTTCTTGACGAAGAAGGTGTCTCACATGAGTTCTTGGCTACGTACACACCTCAACAAAATGGAGTTGTTGAGAGGAAGAACCGAACACTCATTGAGATGGCAAGAACGATGCTTGAAGAATACAAGACGCCAAAGCACTTTTGGGCAGAATCCTTGGAAACAGCATGCCATGCCACAAACCGACTCTAGTTGCACAAGCTTCTCAGTAAAACGGCATACGATCTACTCACCGGTAACAAAACCCAAGTTGGATACTTTCGGGTATTCCGCTCTAAGTGCTACATTCTTGATAAGCATCATCGTACTAAATTTGCTCCTAAATCTCATGAAGGTTTCCTACTTGGATATGGATCGAACTCTCACACTTACCGTGTCTACAACAACTTCACTCAAAAAGTTGAAGACACGGTAGATGTGAAATTCGATGAATCTAATGGTTCGCAAGTCGAACAATTGCCAAATGTTGTAGGTGATAAGAACCCTTCGGAAGTTATCCTAGATTTACCCATCGACAAGATTCGTCCCATGGAGGTGAAGGAAAGTACTTCATCAACTCAAGTGGAAGCCCCTACCTCATGACAAGGTGAACCACAACATGACATGGAGGCATCCACAAGAAGTACACGACAAGAAGATGAAGAGGAGGAAGTACATCATGATGATCCACCACAACCTCCATCACCACCACCTCAAGGGAACGACACTTTCAACAACAATGAAGATGACGGAGATGATGATGAAGAAGAAGCTCCATCAACCAACAATCAGAAGTTGACCCGAGTTCGAGCACAAGTGACCAAGAACCATCCCCTAAATTAAATCTTTGGTGATATACAAACAGGGAGAATCACTCGCTCTAAAACTCGTCTAGCAAACTTCTGTGAGCATTATTCTTTCATTTCTAGCATTGAGCCTTTTAAGGTAGAACAAGCTCTTGAAGACGTGGATTGGGTGAACGCTATGCATGAAGAACTTCACAACTTCGAAAGGAACGAAGTGTGGACACTCGTGGAGAAGCCCGAGGATGAACACAACATCATCGGAACCAAATGGGTTTTTCGAAACAAGCAAGACGAAGACGGTCAAGTCATGCGCACCAAGGCTCGCCTCGTAGCTCAAGGATATACACAAGTCGAAGGTATGGATTACGGTGATACCTACGCCCCTGTTGCTAGACTTGAAGCTATTCGCATTCTTATTGATTATGCCAACCACCATGATATCATGCTTTATCAAATGGATATTAAAAGTGCATTTTTAAATGGTGAGATTGAAGAAGAGGTTTATGTTAAGCAACCACCCGGCTTTGTTAATCCTAAGAAACCTAATCATGTTTACAAGCTTCGTAAAGCTCTTTATGGACTTAAGCAAGCCCCTCGTGCTTGGTACAAACGTTTAACGAAGTTTCTTATCGAAAAAGGTTTTGAAATTGGTAAAATTGATGCAACATTATTCACCAAGAGAGTTAATGGTAAACTATTTGTGTGCCAAATTTATGTGGATGATATTATCTTTGGTTCCACTAACCCTCAATTTGGTGAAAGGTTTGGAAGGTTGATGTCTGAGAAGTATGAGATGTCTATGATGTGTGATCTGAAATTCTTTCTTGGGATGCAAATCAAACAATCAAAAGAAGGAACTTTCATCTCTCAAACTAAGTATACCAAGGACTTGATCAAAAAGTTCAACATGCAGGAATGCAAAGGTATGAAAACCCCTATGCCTACTAGTGGACATGTTGATCTTACCAGAGAGGATGAGCCGGTTGATCAGAAAGTTTATCGATCTATGATTGGTTCACTTTTATATCTATGTGCATCTCGTCCCGATATTATGCTGAGTGTTTGCATGTGCTCTAGATATCAAGCTATACCAAAAGAATGTCATCTTTCAGCTGTTAAACGCATTGTGAGATACTTGATACAAATGTCAAATTTTGGCATTTGGTATCCCAAGGGATCTTCTTTTGACCTTGTTGGCTATTCTGATTCGGACTATGCCAGTGACAAGGTTGATAGAAAATCCACCTCAGGTACTTGTCAATTTTTGGGCAGATCTCTTGTATCTTGGTCCTCTAAGAACAAAACTCGGTATCTCCATCGATTGTTGAAGCTGAGTATATTGCTGCTGGATCTTGTTGTGCGCAACTTCTTTGGATGACACAAACACTTAAGGATTATGAAATTCATGTTAAAAATGTTCCATTACTTTGTGACAATGAAAGTGCTATTAAAATTGGTCATAATCCTGTGCAACATTCTCGAACTAAGCATATTCAAGTTCGACATCATTTCATTCATGACCATGTTGCAAAAGGAGATATTAATCTTAAGCATGTTCGCACTAACAAGCATTTCATTGATGAGAAGACATTTTGTCACTTGAGGAGTAAGTTGAACATCACCGATGCTTCAAACTTGAGCCAGACTCACTCGGTTGCATGCAAGGGCATGAGCTTTCTTGATATTTCCATGTATCTTAACATTTGATCTTATGCCATGGAATTCTATGCTCCCTTGTATTGCATCTAATCTCTTGTAGGTACTTGGAAAAACTTCATTCCACAAGATTGCCGTCAACTCCAATCATAAGCAATGTTGTCATTACCAAGTATCCACAACCCCTCTTGATGATGGAAGGAGGAAGGCCACTCAACCATATCCTTGACATATACTTGATCAAAATTGCACACTCTCAATTTGTATCATGTCATTTGGATATATCTATTGTTCTTCCTCGCATGACTAATCTTTGTAGGTAACCAGTAAACTAGAACAAGAAGGATTGCTCAAAACTCAAGATGATCTTCATCAACCTCGAGCATCCTCAACAAGTTCCTCTACAAGCTACATCATCAACATCACTCAAAGGTATGAACTCATGTCCTTGAAAAGGCTTTACTCCAAGAAATAAGCTAAAGCAACTCAAGCGACATGAAGACGCTAAGACGCTTAATCAAAAAATGGTAACACCATTCTGAGCTTAACGTAGAGTATGACCTATGATCAAGTATTCTTGCTTGGCTCCTAAGTCGATATACTCTAATATAGGTGACCTAGTCACCGCCCATCATCTAGTCAAGAATCTGGTGTGGTTTGTTCTCTATTGCATGATTTTTCATAACCACTCAAATCTTCTCTAGTTGATGTTCCTTGTATATTTCATTGCAAATGTTTCTCTTGACTCTGTGAAAACAGAAACTTGGCTTCTCTTTTGGAGCCGCCGACCCAAATATCTCGGTTCTACCATAATTGTAGACAAGCTACACTACAACATCTCGGTACCACCGATCTATCTATCTCGGAGTCACTGATTTTCATTCTGGTTCATTTGAATTCCTTTTTCAATTCTGTGTTTTCTTAGTAAACTGTCTTGTAATACTTCTATTACTTCGATGACCCCTCATAAAAAACCTTGTATTGCTTAGGGGGAGAAGAACTAAAGTTAGTCTTGAGGACAAAATTTCTCTCTTCAAGGATCCCTATCTTCAATGAAGAAAGGAGGAGAAGAACAAATCATTTTTCATGACACTGTCAATTTTCATTTCTATGAAACCTACATTTCAATGACCCTTGTTCTCAAGGATCCCTTCTCAGTTAATGATCCCTGTATCAATCCCTGTTTTATTCTTTGCCCTTGCTTTTTGGAAATTAATGCCAAAGGGGGCGAAGATCAAAGCTTCAACCATTTCGGGAGAAGACCAAAGCTTCATGCTAAAGGGGAGATACAAGCTTATGCATAGGGGGAGATATGATCAAGGGGGATAGCCAACATCAATACTCATATCTTTATAAACATGGGGAGATTATCAAAGTAGGGGGAGAAGAAAATTGTTGACCTTTCTCACCTTATCCAATCCTAATATCTACATGCTAAGTTTCAGGGGGAGAGGATAATCCATTTTCATATCTACGTGAGAAATTTCTCAATGATTTTAGAGACATATCAATTCTAAGGAATACTATTTTTTTATGTCCTCCAAATTTTGGAAATTTAGAGTTCTATTGTCTTGATGTTTGGTAGAATACTCTTGTGTTTCCTAAAATTATTTTCTCAAGTGTGTTTCTATTACCAGGATGCTCAAGAAGTCAAGGTAAGTATATGCATCATATCCTTGGTCAAGATGATCTCTTGCTTCTTGCACATATTGTTTGCAAGAGTGATGTCTTGAACAAAGATACATCTCATTCATATATATTTGATGCATGTATCCAAGATACACATGACCTGTTATATCCCTTCTACCTTATGTGTGTTCATGCATTCAAAAGCAACTATCCTTTAAAGAACTGCACACATTTAGGGGGAGCAAGTCTAAGTCATGTGTCTCTCAAAGTCTTCAGCATAACCATGCATATCTTTATTTGAAGCTTTGATTGTATGTTGTCATCAATTACCAAAAAGGGGGGATTGAAAGCACAACATGCTCCCTTGGTGGTTTTGATAATTCATGACAACATATATTGTCTCTTGAACTACTGTTTCCACTAACTATATTGCAGGAAATGTTCTATGAGAGGATTGGCAAAAAGGATATTGTGGAGAAACCCCAAGATGCAAGGAAATAGGTTGGCCAAGCTTCAAGCAAGATGACTCTACATTTATATTTGTGAGAAATCACTTTGAGTCCATAGGAAAGCCAATACTATTAAAAGGGGGTAAAGTTTTGTCGGTGAACAATACGGTCAAATGTGCACAAGTGATAGTCGCCAAAAAAATCCACAAAACTCTCCCACCAAAGTCTGTTCTATACCCAACACTCAAAATCAGTGCAACCAACTATCCCACTTTGGTGCCACCGATTCCAGTACCTAGACAGACTCTGCCAAACCCTAGCCACTTCGGTGCAACCGATTCCATATCGGTGCCATCGAGTTTAGGTTGCCAACTTTCTGTTATGCAAATTCACATTTTCGGTTCCACCGAGAATGTTGTATCAGCGTCATTGAGATTGGAAATCTGACTATTGGTCACCTTATCTGTGCAACCGAGAATTGTATATCGGTATTCAAAAGTTGCAACCTTTTGGTCACTTCGGTACCACCGAGATTAACGCATCGGTGTCACCGAGTTGGGCATTTTGTGTGTAATGGTTTGATTTTTGGGGATGCCTATATAAAACCCTTCACCACCACTCACTCGAAAGTGAAGCACTCAGAACTATTCCATACCTATCCCATCAGATGTTCTGAGAGAGAACCACCTACCCTTGTGTTGAGGTCAAGATCTTCCACTCCAATCATATGGATCTTGATTTCTAGCCTCCCCAAGTTTCTTTCCACCAATCCTATCTCCTCTACCAAGCCAAACCCCTGAGAGAAAGATTGTGTGTTGAGGAGTCTATCATCTTGAAGCACAAGAGCAAGGAGTTCATCATCATTATCGAGCCTATTATCTTTTGGAGGGTGGTGCCTCCTAGATTGGTTAGGTGTTGCTTGGGAGCTTCCTACTTCTTGTTGTGGAGTGAGCCAAGAGGTTTGTAAGGGCAAGGAGATCGCCTATTTCGTGAAGATCTACCCCATAGTGAGGCTAGTCCTTCGTGGACGGAAGCTGTATGGAATAGTCAAGGTTGCTACTTCGTGGACCCTTTTGGGTGGAGCCCTCCGTGGACTCTCTCGATAGTTACCCTCTATGGGTTGAAGACTCCATAAACGTGGATGTACGATAGTGCCACCTATCGGAACCACGGGAAAAATCATCGTGTCTTCAACTGCTTCTGATCGACCTATCTCAAATCTTTACTTCATATGCATTGTCTTTACTTTCCGCTGCCATATTTATTGACATGCATGTGTAGGGCTATTAGACTTGCTAGCTTTGCTAAAACTCTTAAAATCTGCCAACCAACTAACTTGGGAAAAGGTTAGGTTTTAAATTTCTGCTAGTAGTCTATTCACCCCCCTCTAGACACTCTTCTAGTGATCCCTCACCCACAAGTATATGGAATCGTTTGTAGCCTTTTCCGATAAGGAAGAGTGTCAAACCCAATGAGGAGCTAAAGGTATAATTAATATTCTCTCAATTTCTATCGACCACTGATACAACTCTACGCATGATAATGCTTGCGTTATCCAGAACATGTAGGAAACTACTTTGCGGGAATAAAACTAGAAGTACTTTGCAGGATAATAAAGACCCTTGAAATAAAAGTTGGTGCTGTTTTAATAAAAGAACAATAAAATTTAAACATTTTGTAGCAAGATTTTTGTGTAACGCAAGAGAAATATTGTCCCTAGGGAATTGACTATGATACGTTAGATACTTGTTATGTGCAATGAGGGAGAGGCATGAGTTAACATACTTTCTCTACTTGGATCATATGCACTTGTGATTAGAACTCTAGAAAGCCTCCACAACTAATAAAGATCATTAAGGTAAAACCCAACCATAGCATTAGGTATCAAGTCCTCTTTACTCCCATACGCCATAACTCACCTACTCGGGTGTGTGTTTCCGTCACTGATGCCACCCACCATAGGAAAATCATGGACATATTGCAACACCCTAAAATGGGTATCCCTCACGTTGTGCGACACGGAGGGCACCGTAGGACAGCGACATATCAACATACAACTCACATCCATAACATCATACCACAATTAACCCATATGACAAAAGAGATCTACTCAAACATCATAGGATAGCCAAATATCATTGTGAAATAATATATGGAATTGACAACCATGTTTAAGGATAGATTACAACGGCGAAGAGTGGTGTTACACCGCTGCAAGAGGGGAAGAAAGTTAGTGTTGGCAGCGGCAAGATTGTTGATGTAAATCGTCGTCATGATGCTTGCTCTGGCAGCGTTCTGGCGCCACCAGGAGAGAAGGGAGAGAGCCCCCCTCCTTCTTCTTCCATGGCCTCCCCCTAGATTGTAGGAGAGTTCCCCCTATGGTCCATGGCCTCCATGGTAGCAGAGGGGCAGGAGCCCCTCTGAGATTGGATCTCCCTCTATTATCTTCTTTTCCGCGTTCTTGTTTTCTGGCTAAAAACTGTTTCTTATATTCCTGGAGGTCTGTAACTCCGATCGGTCTGAAATTTTGAGGGTAATTTTATCCAGCAATTATATTCCTTGCGTACGAAGGAGAGGTCCAACCGACTTACAAGTTGTGGACAAACCATCAGAATGTACCTTCCCCCTCGTTGTGCCCTGGTGTCTTGTGGGGGCTGTGGGCCTCCGTTCGCATTGATTCTACTTCTCAAACTTCAGAAATATTCCAAAAAAATCTTCGTCAATTTTTATCGCATTTGGACTTTGTTTGATATGGATATTCTGCGAAACAAAAACATGAAACAAACAGGGACTTGCACTGGGCACTGGATCTATAGGTTAGTCCAATAAATCATATAAAATGTTGCAAAAAATATGTGAAAGTTGTATAATGTTGGCATGAAACAATCAACAATTGTAGATAGATGGAGACGTATTAACAATGTATAGTCCACTTTCTTCAAATATGAGAACTTACCGAAGAGCAAGAAGACGCCAAAAAAGTAGCATGTGAGTCAAGTTTGTACCAGTTTGTCGATCACACCCTATACAGAAGATGACCAAAAGGTGTGAAATTGAAGTGCATTTGTCAGGAAGATGGACTGAAGCTGTTGGCAGAGATTCATGGAGGCGTATGTGGGTCTCACACTGGATCAAATGCCCTTGCCGGAAAAGTCTTCCGACAGGGTTTCTATTGGCCCACCGCCCTCCAAGATGCAACTGAACTGGTCACCAAGTGTCAAGCCGGCCAGTTCCATTCCAAGAATATCCATCAACTAGCGCAAGCTCTCTAGATGTTCCCTTTATCCTGGCCATTCTTGATCTGGGGGCTTGATATTTTTGGGCCCTTTCCCAGTGCTGTCGGGGGCTTTAAGTTCTTTTTCGTAGCGATCGACATGTTTACAAAGTGGCCTGAGGTGGAACCAGTGAGAAAGGTGACCATGCAGTCAGCTATCAAGTTCATGAAAGGACTAGTGTGTGGGTTCGGAGTGCCCAGCAGAGTGATTACCGACAATGGAACCCAGTTCACAAGCCACGCCTTCATGCAATACATCCAAAGCCTTGGAAGGAAGGTCTCCTTCGCCTGTGTTGCCCACCCAAGAAGCAACGGGCAAGTCGAGAGGATGAATGCCGAAGCCCTGCGAGGACTCAAGACGAGAAGTTTCGATAGAATGCGAAGAAGCGGCAAACACTAGATAGATGAGCTGCCAATGGTTCTTTGGTGCCTTAGAATGACACTAAATCGAGCTACCGTCCAGACGCCCTTCTCCCTAGTGTATGGGGCGGAAGCAGTTCTCCACGTGGAACTCATATACGGGTCACCTCGAGTACTTGCCTACGATGAAGTAGAGAAAGAGCATCTACGGCATGATGATGCCATGCTCCACGAGGAAGATCGTCTCCGGGCTGCTGTGCGTGCTCCACACTACCAGCAAGCCATGGTGCCGCTATCATAGCCAAATGTTCAACGCCCGAAACATTGAGGGAAGGCGACCTTGTCCTTAGGCGTGTTCAGTCTGCCGAGGGTACCAACAAGTTGACACCAAAGTGGGAAGGCCCTTACTAGGTAGCATGAGTCACCAGACCTGGCGCAGTCCGTCTGGAGACCGAAGATGGCACCAAAGTTCTTAACTCATGGAATATTGAGCATCTTCATAAGTTCTACCCATAAGGCGCGACAGCCTGGCTTAGTTCCCGGTAGCCACCTTTTGTCCAAGCCTTGTCGAAGTTGCATGTAACACGTTGTACAAAGCTAGACGCGGACGCTGTGCAAGCAGTAATAAAGCTAGGCATTGTGTCATACCATTGCATTGCATGTTTACTATGCAGTTTTATGATTGCAATTGTCACACCCTATGTTTTGACTCATGACTAAGTTAACATGACTAAAAAATTAGGGCCAATTAAAACTTTTGGAGTGTATATGAATGCTTTCCCTCTGTGCTATTTTCTTGCTTGTTTGATTCCTTGTTGGTGCTCTACATTCATAAAAATCCCTCCTACTCTCAAAACTCGTTTCCTCGATCTAAACTCTTGTCCAATGATCATACCATGTGTATAGTACCTAAAACCATTTTTATCAAATTGTATTTTGGCTAAAAACAGTTTATTCAATTTAGGTTTTCAAAACCCCCTGAATTGAGGTTTGTACTACAAGTCCTCAAATTGGGTGGATTGTTTTTCCCCAAAGGGTTTATTTGGAACCTACTATATATAACTCCCCAAAACCACAAAATATTATTTTTAAAGATTATTTTCTTATTTTATTTAAAGGCTTTTTCTTCAGGCTAGAAATGGTCTTTTATTAGGGAAAATTATTTTTATGCTTTCAAAATATTTGAGAAAATTTAGGGAAACTCACTGGGCATATAATGTCCATATATAAGAGTTTCAAAACATGGTCATGTTCAAAATATTGGACAAAACCCTTCAAAACCATTTATACCTATTTTAGGCATTTGAAATATGTTTGTAAGAAATATTCTCAAATAAATACAGGAAAATTATAGAATGTCACACATGACATATGTGATCATCTTGCCAAGTTTAATCTCAATCCCAATTGTTTTGAATCACCAAAATATTCCAAAACCCTCTCTGTCCAGATCCAAACTTTAGCAACTTTACATTCTCAGCTGTCTTCTACTGATCTCAAACTTTGTGGGCATGTTTTAATACTCCAATAAGGCATCCACACTAAGTGGTGCATCAAGGAGAACAGATTAACTTGACCAAATCCCCCCCAAAACCCTTTTCTGCTGATTTCAAAACATGGGAATGTTTGCATTGTCAAGTTTCCCCAATTGGTCCCAAACTTTTTGGGAGCTCTCTAGTCACCAAATTATGCCACCACAGAAAGTGGAGCATCAAGGAGAACATCTTAGCATGATCAGATCTATGGAAACCTATTCATGTTCATTTCTAGGGTTTGCCAAAGTTACATTGGCAACTTTCTTCAAATGGGTTCAAAATTGGTGATCAACCTCCATTCCATATATCATTTAATCCTATTAAGTTTCATTCCAAGTATATCACCTTATCTAGCTCAAACACCCATCAAACACCTTCTGCATTATTTTTGTGATCAATGATTAGAGCACCAGATGAGTTCTCCTTGGCCCTAAATGTCTACCACAGTCCCTAATTGACATCTTCTACCTTTAGTAAAGACCTCGTGTCATGGCTCAATCATTCAGGGGGGTAAAAAATCAAGATTCCTCCCTGGTCAACCAAGACAGCAACTTCTTCCCCTCCAATTCCTTTACACCCTCCTCTTTACTTAGCTCCTAAGTGACCCAGGGCATTCCCAGAAGGCCCAGGGGCTAATGGACATACTTGGCCGTGCCCAGGACACCAATAGCATGTCCTCACATGCCAAAAGGATGCTCCAGAGCATGTTACAGTGCTTTGGTGTAGTGTGCTTCCCTCCCTCATCCCGAAGCCCTCGACGACCTCGTGCTCCCCCCACTCGCCAGCAACATCCCCTCGGTGTCCGCAACATGCTAGAGCACCGGGCCCCTCCTCCATCTCTCCCTTGGGCTCTCCCTCGCAAGCGCTCTGCTACAATGGCCGAACCAATGACCAAGCCCACACGAGCACCCTCCTCTGACCTTGTCGGCCACGTGTGCCACGTAGGAATCTTCCCCTCGACCTCATTCGCCCCTCCCCGATGGCAGAGTGAGGCCAAGGGAAGTTCTGAGTGCGTGCTCACCGCGCCCGAAGTGCACCCAAGCCCCTCTTGGTTGCCCCTCTACTTATACCTCTCCCCGGGCTCCTTCTCTCGCGCAAAGACACTCTGCTAGCCCCCATGAGGTCCCCTGTCAAGCCGTTGGAGCTCCCGAGCTCCACTTCCCCCACCATGGCCACCATGTCGCCGCTCGGGCCTCGACCAAATTGGTGAAGCCCTAGCCTCCTACTTTCCCTTGAACCTCTCCAAGCACCACCGAAACCACCGCACTCCTCCGCCGCACCCCTGTTTCACTCCCCGATGGTCGGAACCCCGTCCCCCATGGCCGCCAAAGTTGACCTCCGCTGCAGCCCAGTCCCCACCTTTCCGAGCGTTTCCCTGCAAAGGCTGGCCCCTCAGGCGGGTGCATCTCCTCTTCCGGAGCACGCCGGTAGCCGGAGCTCCACCGGAGGCAGCTCGAGCCGCCTGGGCGATGTTGGCGGGTGCTCTACCCTGCCTCCCCGGTTTCTTCCCGGCCTGAGCGGGAGGAGGAGGGAGAACCTGACACATGGGGCCCTCCTATAAGTGGCTACGGCCCGGGCCCCATGTTTAAGTGAAGTCACACAGCGGGTTCACGCCTCCCAACGGAGGAGGCATATTCCATGGAATACGCTTCCGACGTGGCCCGTCGCACGCCCGGCCGAGCCACTGTGCCATCCATTGCTATCACACGCGCAGAGTGCCTTTTTCCCATTTAGTTATTTCGTTCCCTTTTTCTTTTTCAAAGGAACTTCCAAAATTTCTATAGGACAATATATATGTCCAACTGACATGATTTCAACTCCCACAATTTTCTGAAACTCCGAACTATTTAATGGTGCATCTTTCATATTTTTATATCACAAGTTTCTGTTCTGTTCAAATTCAAATTTGAATTTGAACCCCTAATGTTCCCTTTTAAAATCCATAGAATATTCATCATACCTTAAAATTTGATGATTCCTATTTCTAGAGACTCCAATAATCTTTCTGGTAATAGATAACATTTTTGCCATGACTGAGTAGACGAAGTGCTTAGAGTGGAAGAGAAGTGTGCAAAGACCTCAAGACTTTGTTGAGCCAGGCAAGCAGCCCTTTCACCATGTTAAGAAAATTTTCATGCATGTCATATAGAACTTGTTGTTCCAATGAATTGATCATGTTGATATGGTATTACCCTTCGATGGGATACCTCCGGTACTTTGCCATTGATACTTGCATCGTGCATGACCCTACCATCCTTATGAGGGTTGTGTGGGTGGGAGTAGATATGATGCTTAGCAGATGCTACACAAGTGGGTCAAGATATGCATGGTGTCGGAAAAGAAATGATTTCAATGAGTTTTGGAAAACCCCGTCGGGTGCCACTAATGACTGAGGGAGATTATGATGAGCTAGGTAGCCACTTGATAAAGAAATGATGTACGAGAGCAAGTGAGTGTGTGTGGTTTTTGAAAACGGATTGGTGTAAGTTGCGACCGTTATTCCAACCTTACATGTACAACCACAATACACCTTATGGGATGGGGCTTTGTTGATTAGCTTGGTGGGTACTAGCATAGAGCTCGTATTACTAGTGGCGGGAGTGACAAGGTCACTCTCATATCGGGTCGCGCCTAGTAGGGCGACCATGTGTTGTCTTTACATGCACCGGAGACACCGTTGCGTGCCCTCATGGATGATACGGGTGATGTATATCATGAGGGATGGCACCAACGAGTGGACTCTTTGTTTAGTATCGCTTGGGGAAAGGCATTGTTTGGGTGCTTACCTCAGGTAAGAAATATACCCGTGAGTCGTGGATGACACAGAAGTTGCCTAAGTCTTGTGGGTAAAGTGTGCAACCTCTGTAGAATGTAAACCTATTCGAATAGCCGTGTCCATGGTCAAGGACAGTTGGATGACCGCTCTTGTGCTACGTCCAATGTTGTCTAAAACTTGTTGTGAGTGTGTGTGTTAGTGACAAAGATAATACTTGAGATAATTCGGATGACTTAACATGAGATGTTAAACCCTTGCTTATGTTGATACCTGCAACTTGTTCATATGGATATCTGCAACCTGTTGTTGCATGCTTTTACAAGTTGATTGAACATGTCATTGCACTCAAACTAGCTTTCCACAAAATTACCTATTAGTGCTTTATCATGCTCTGTTAAACCTTGTTCCAAACATGGGTTGCTTGCGAGTACATTCAAAGTACTCATTGGGTTGCCACTAGTTATTTTATTGGCCACGCATGAAAGATCAGGTTATGATGAAGACTACCTTGGTGACGAACATGCAAGCTAGGACGTGTCCCAGTCAAAATGTCTATCGGGTTAAGGCAAATGGCATCGGTTCACGCTATCGTTGAAGAATTCTACTGCAAGTTTATGAAGACTTGGACATAAAGGCATATTTGAGTACAAACGGTATGTATTGGATGTAAGAATCTTGTTATTGAGCTTCTATGTGTTCAGTGAGCATTGATCTCTCAGATCATTGTGCACGTACATTCGGTGATCATGACTTATGATTCGGGGTCCCCATAGAACTACTATCAGAGCCATCCTGACTGTAGGAAGCCCTTAGTTAGCATGGACGTTATATAGGACAAAATTGTTTCCCCAGACCCTTCAAAACACTTGCAAAGGATACCATATTTCTTACGTCTTCTATGCTTTCAAATAAACTAAAGGATTGGGCCTTAGCACATGTACTATTTTTATTTTTGGATCTCCTCATCTGCTTTCCAAAACTGTGAAAACGGTCGCTACTACCCTTGTGCCCCTGACGACTAGATTCCTTGAAAATCCTCGTGGGTAACCTGGAAGGAAGCCACCTTGCCAGACATTCTCACAAGTTTGACGGCCCCACAACAAGGAGCTACCAACATAGGATACCTTTTCGAAGGATGAGGATACTCAAGACTAGGAAGATGGTAACACCCTCGATAATGACCCTGGATGATGCAAACTTGGCCTATGATAACCAGGGTGTAAGCAATGCAAGGTTAATGTATGCATCGCTAATAGAGCAATACTGTCATTACTGTTGTTGTGTCGGTAACCACCGGTGGATGAGAACCTCACCATTTGGTCTACCTCACTATAGTGAGTAGGAAAACGGTTCTCATCATCTCCCGCTCTTAATGTTGATGATATCGTCCACGTGACCAGCAGGATAAAACTCTACCATGCCTTGCTAATGTCATTGCATAAAATATTGCCTACCCGGAACCCTTGATGTCTCAAAAGACAAGAAGGCATTGTCACGATTGCGAAGACACCAGAAGATCCTGTCAACAATAGCTATGAAGAATCACTTTTGTTGTCAACTCACCAGACCCAAAGCTGTCAAAGAGTCTTCAGGCACAACCAGGATCGTTTCAACAGATAACAACCATAGACACAGCGACACCTGAAGGAGACCCAGAAGACCGGGCGGACTCCTCTCCAAGACACAAAGCAAGCACGACTAATGAGTCCGAGAAACCCTAGGCTAGGATAGGTCATGCATCCCCAATGCAAAGTTGAGTCCGTATGATGGTTCAAATGGAACCAAGATGTCTGTTTCTTGTTTTGCTTGTTTGTGCTTTGGTGTAAGTCACACTTTTGCCCTAGGCAACAAGTGCGTGACTATATCACCTACCTTACCTTGATGTTTGTGTTTGGCATTTCGGCACTTGCTTGATTGCACTTGCACTATACCACCCCCTTAGGCACTCCTCTTGATGCTACTTTCTCTCCCACGTCTCGTTAGCTGAAGACCAACAAGACAAGATGCACCAAGGATCTACCTCGGCAGACAACTAGTAATAAAGACTTCGACTACAACATACTCAACCAGATGCAACCCCGTAGAGTTATGCTTTTCCCTCAAGATTGTAAATCCCTCCCTAGCCCAACCAAGACCTCACAAGATGCCATATCTCAATCCTCTTATCATGTGTTTAATGCATGGATTTAACAGATCACCTGATGAGCATCAATAACCCCTGCTTACCACCATGTTCATTGCGGGACTAGTGATCATAGTGAACAGACATATTACATTCCTAAGCTAGCACTTGAACTGATGATGCCATAGGGAAGATTGTTCTAAGGATATATATAACTAGTAAAGCTAATATTTGACGAGGTTGTAATAGATATCTTAAGGAAGTGGTTGAGACCCCATTTTGGTGGATTACGAGACTCTATATTGGTAGACGAGCTTGGTGCATCAAGATTGATAGAGTAGCATAACTTACTTGTCCCTTGAGAAAATTGCATTAGTAGGACAAATATGATCACAAGCTGAAATTCTTGGTGGATCAATGACTTGACTTTGGCAAGTAATGTTGATAGTGGATTGATGGTGATATGATAGTGACTGGAGTAACTAGTAGGGAATTTTTACTAGATGTAAACCTTGGATTTAAATATGTGATTCTAATAGGTGCTCGAGATCAATTAAGCCACATGGTTAGGGGTAATTTGGATTTAGTACAATGATCTTGATCATGATACCATGTTTCTCAGTGGATGATAAGTAGAAGGAATCAGATGATGTTAGGGATAATTTAGGGATCTATATAAGCTCGACCTTGGAGTTTAGTTGGTCATGAGATTGGAAGTTCATGGATATACTGTGATAATAGTCCTTGCAATGATATGTGGATTATATGAACTCGAGGAGATTATGTGGGACACCGTCAAAGCTGGATTTGTAGCAGTAATGGATCATGTAATAGTGGATGATATTAGTGGATCGATTAAGTTTGATTCGTAGGAAGGAAATAAGATCTTGGATTGGTATATTACATGTTTCCATAGCATAGAGATGCAATACCTTAGACATTGGATAGGTTAGTAGGGAACTTGGATTTGTAATGTCTTGTGCAAGCTTCGCGGCTTGTATGCTTCCCGAGGATTTTTACATAGGAATATATTTGAGTTTTCTACAGTATACATATGAGATTTTGGTTTAGTCCTTCTCTCAAACCATGGAGATATGAGTAGCACGTGTAACGCTGGAGTTGATTTATATGAGATGATATCTTTAATGTTATATGGTGATTTTTTTGGAGAAAAAGGAATAACTATTGGCATCTAAAGAACTATGCTCGAGGATAGGATGTTAGACATTCACTCACATCCTAAGCTCCTTGAAAACCCTAAGCTTTACCAAACCATGGCATGGTTGGACTATGACCATAGGCTCTGGCTCTAAGTCAAAAGACTATGGTTGATACCTCACATCTACCACCACCAACCCCTTCCATGAGGAAGGTGGACGTGCAGAACTAGATTTCGATGGACCATAAACTCTTGGACAAGTAACCATCCGGAGCAAATGCATGCTCCTCTTAGGTACACCGTGCGAAATGTGCTTGTGTGAAACTTGGGGGAAATATGTTGTTATCCTCATGCATGACATACTTATTTACTCAAGAAGAGAAAGGAACAGTTTACTCCTGTTTCGATCAGCCTCACGAACACCAATTTCCATGCCTCTCAAGAAAAATGTTTCACCTTAAAAAGGTTGGACTCCTCGAAGCACCATCCCTGTAGAAGAAGACATTTTGCCAAGCGAGATGAAGAACCACTAAGATTGCGAAGCCACGACAACGATGAAGAAGAAGAAAAAGAAGTCAACCACCACTCCTCTGTCGGCTACATCAAAAAGACTATATCAAGAAGCATCGACGTCTAAGAACGATGAAGCCCTTGCACATCAAGAGGATTAAAGAACCGCTTGTTATGACTGGTTATCCATCAGTTCCTGACTAGGAAGGAATCAAGAAGATGATAGAACCTCCCACCCAACCACATTGACGATGTACGGTGAGCATGATGTCCCTACTCCCTTCAAATGCCTGGAATGGAGTGGACGACTGTCATGACCTCGTTACCAGCCCTTTTTTAGGCAATCTAGGGCATAAACCCTGACTCAATCATGGTAAACCACCTGTCAAAGGTAATGCACCCTGCTTGCCAAGACTTAGACCTTGGGGACTTGATGGTTGTTTTATACTTCTAGATAGTCAACTTATTTAGAAACCCTTGGAAACCTTGCTTTCTCTAAAAGATATGCTTCAGGTTTTTTCCACTTCCACTGGCTTAGTTGTTAATTATCACAAGTCGTCCATGATTTCTATTAATGTTGAGGATAATAGAATCACTAGTTTGGCTGCAGCCTTTGGATGTAAAGTGGGGAAAATGCCCTTTACATACTTGGGGCTGCCTGTGGGTACTACTAGGCCAAAGATGATTGACTTCATGCCATCAGTAGACTGCATGGAAAGAAGAATCACAACAAGTTCCTCCTTCCTCAATCAGGGTGAAAGATTGCAGTTTCTTAACTCAGCTTTATCCTCTATGTCCACTTTTTATCTTGGTTGGTTGCTATTCCCCCCTAGAATTTTAAAACAACTTGAGAGAATCCAGAGATAATGCCTATGGAGAAAGCATAGAGATGAGCCCTCTCCATCTTTAGCAACATGGTACCTCCTCTATAGGCCTTAAAGAAAGGGGGGTGGTAGGGATTTTGAACTAGGGGGGTCCAGAATATCGCTCTACTGCTCAAGCATATGCACAAGTTTCTGAATAAGATGGATCTACCATGGGTATCTCTTATTTGGAATACATACTATCATGGGAGGGTACCATAGGGTACTGATAGTTGTGGATCTTTATGGTGGAAAGATATATGCAAAATGTTGGATCATTTCAGGAATACACATTGGGTGCAAACTAACTCTGGAGATTCATCTCTATTTTGGTCCGACTGATGGAAGTTTGGTGATTCTGTGATTCCCTTGCAATCAAGGTTTCAAAGGCTATTCTCTTATATGAAAGATCTCTGGATAATAGTGTCTCAAGCCTTCCAAGCACATGATATATCAGAGATGTTTCTTTTACCTTTGTCTTAATAGGCATATCATGAATATATGATAATTCAGGCAATGATGACCTCTCACAGCAGAGATTTGGATGCAAATGATATCTCGTATTGGCAGGGGACTTCCAATGCTTTTAAACCTAATATATCCTATTCTTTCATGCATTCTACCTTGTCATTTAATCCTCCATTGCTATGGAACCGGAAATCATCATGCACAATTAAAATAAAAGTGTTTTCTTGGATGTTGATCATGGACAGGCTTAACACCAAAGGTATGGTTGACATGAGGCATTGGCATATGGATGATGGGGTTAATTGTGTTCTTTGTCCTCTACTGACAAGGGAAACTAGAGACCATATTTTCTTCCACTACAATTTCATTGTGAGAGTTTGGAATTATCTTCAAATCTGTTCACCGCAGGGAGATGATATGAGCAACATTGTGCTGCAAGCTAAACGAGATTTTGCAAAACATTTCTTCACTGAGGTGATTTTTGTTGCTTGCTGGAACATCTGGATAGTCAGAAATGCTAAGGTGTTCAGGCATGAAAGGCCTAGTTTTAATAAATGGAGAAGTGCATTCATCCATGATATTACTCTCATGGAGGATAGAATCAAACATATCTTTAGAGATGAGTTATTGAGATCGATTTCTTTTCTACCTCCTTGAGGTATTATAGTGTAGTTTAATAGTCTTAGTTTTCTAGTTGATTTTATTTTCTCCAGTTTTATTACCACTTGTAATCTATGTAATTTGTAGCTATCTTTGGTAATAAAGTTAAATTGTTGTGGGGGGTCCCTACAGTTCACAGTCAAAAAAACATAGGCTAACCGATAGTTGACGAACAGAGGTAGGATGTGTAGCATCCCCAAGCTTAGATGCTTGAAAATTATTGTAATATTGACTTGAGGATCCTTGGGCATCCCCAATATTGATAGTTTGTGTCTTTTTAGTTCCTATAATATCACAGTTTCACCTAGGTTTCCAAAACTTCATCCACATAAAACTTGAAAAGAACTCGTGAGATTCGTTAGTGCACATAAGAATAAATCAAGCCTTCGTGTACTGCTAAGACAAGTTGCATAGTAACTTTCGAACACTATCTACTATTTACTATCATTTCCAAAATTTATATCTACCAATATAATTCATGAAAACATTAGGATAAGTAGATACCAAAACGATTTCAGCAATCTGTCTAAACAGGACAGTTTGTCATAATTAATTCAAATGGTGTACTTCTGTAACTCAAAAAATTCTAAAAATTAATGACATGATATATAATTTCTATGAAAACACTTTGCAAACATTTCAATAACTTTCCACGTTTCCGTAAAATATGAAAATTAAAACACTACAACAAAAGTTTCTTTTTTTACACACCACACATTAAACATGCAATTCAAGCATCCTACAAGGCAACTCTTGGAACATTTTATTTAAATACAAGAATATAAATAACAAAAATAAAATACTAATTAAATAAAATTACGCTCAAAGCAAAACACGTATTATGTGATGAATAAAAATATAGCTCCAAATAAGATACACCGATAGTGTTCAAGATGAAAAGATGGGATGCCTTCCAAGGCATCCCCAAGCTTGCACGCTTGCGACTTCCTTGAATATCACCTTGGGGGTTCCTTGTGTATCCCCAAGCTTAGGGTCTTACCATTCCTTAATATCCTCACATCAGTGTATTATCCAAAACATGAAAACTTCAATCACACAAAACTCAACGAAACTTTGTGAGATGAGTTTATAATAAATATAGATCATTCACTTAGGTACTTTCAAGAAAAGTTTCATAAGTGTCCTCACATAATACCTACTCTATTATATCATTCCCATGATTTATCACTCAATATAAGCTATGGAAACACTAAAACAAGCAAACTATGCATGCAAAACAGAATATGTCAAAAACAGAACAGTCTTCGAGGATCTGAATGAATACCATACTTCCCCGACTAGAAATCCTGAAACATTAGGACAGAACAGCTAATTTGTATATAAAAACTATCTAAAAATCTCAGAATTGTTTGAATCTCCAATAAAATCAGAGAAATTATGCACTGGACATAAAAGTTTCCGTTTTTGCATAGAATCAAACTAACAGGTATCCACATTATCCCAAAGGATTCACTTGGTACTTTATTGAAATAAAAGACACAAAACATGATTAATAAAGTAGATTAGTCGTGTCAACATAGAAAAACTGAAACATAAGTGTTGGGTTGTCTCCCAACGAGCGCTTTTCTTTAAATCCTTTTAGCTAGGCATGCTGATGTTCACATAAAAGTAAAGAACTGAAACACAATGGGAGCATCATGAAGCATATGACAAGCACATTTAAGTCTAACCCTCATACTATGCATATGGATTTTGTGTGCAAACAATTTATGGGATAAAGAATCAACTAGCATAGGAAGGCAAAACAAGCATAACTTCAAGACTTTCAACACATAGAGCAGAACCTTGATATTATTACAATTCTTACAAGCCTATGTTCCTCCCTCATAATAATTTTCAATAGCATCAGCAAGGAATTGCACAATATAAACTATCACGTAAAGCATTATTTTCATGATCCACAAGCATGGAATGTTTATTACTCTCCCCACAAGCAAACTTCTCATACATAATAGCGGGAGTATCATAGGAGACTCCAATGCTATAAATTGTTTCCACATTAAAAGATTAATGTTCAGAAAAAGGGTATTCATAATTGTGTCACGTTTTATAATAATAAACATCACTACTTTTTATAACATAAGTGTCATCACAATTATCATCGTAAGTAGCAACTTGGTTCTCATCATAATCAATTGAAATTAAAACCTCTTCCAAGATAGTGGAATCATTACTAAATAAAGTCACGACCTATCCAAATCCACATTTACCATTATAATAAGATTCAACATCCCCAAAATAGTGGGACAATGATCATATAAAGTTGACATTGTTCCAAACCCACTTTCGTAAAAATTGCAATCATAATAAATAGGACGCATGCAATAATCATTCAAAACTTGATCATTGAAAGTAACGGAACAAAAAAAACCATACAACATTGCATCCCTAAGCTTGGGATAAACATTATTTTCACTAAATAAATTCTCAAGCATGTTATTACATATACAATATAGCATCCCCAAGCTTGTGGGTTTGCATATCATTAGCATAATCATCAATAGCATAAATGGCATCAATAGTATAACAATTATCATCATTATAATTTTCCAAGTTGGTGTCAAAAAGATTTTCAATTTTATAAGGAGTATCATTATCTTCCCAATAATCCTCATCACAACATGTAGTAGGCATGACAAAATAATCATCAAGTGTATCATCGTCCACACTACTTTTGAATTCATTGTCAATGATTATAGGAGCAACATTATTTGGGAGAGATACCTTTTTACCTCTATTTTGACTTCTTTTATTCTTCTTCACCACCTTATGTGTGGGTTTAAGTAATTACTCGTGGTTCTTTTTGAAGATATTGGTTCGATTGGAAGCTCCTCCTTGCAACCTGATTCATTACGAGAAACAATAGGAGGGTATCGGGAGACCTTTATCCTTTCATTAGTATTCCTTTTAAATACTATTGATTTTACCATCTTTCTATAGTTGACAATATAATCATTTTCATTGTAGTTTACTATGCAAAACATATAGATTTCCTATAGATTAGTTTCATTATCATTAGTGATAAGGAATTATCAGGGTACGACGATCTATGGGGCCAGCAAGGCCCCTTTCTATGGTTCGGTTGAGGGGAGTTGAGCTTCACAAAGAGCAACATCGAAAGCTACATGCACGAGGGGTTTAGACAGGTTCGGGCCGCTCGGGAGTGTAATACCCTACATCATATGTGCCAGTTTATTGAATTGTTCATAGTACAGGAGCGGCGTCACCTGACAAGAGATGCTCTAGGGTGGTGCGGCTATGCGTGTAGAATGAACAGGGAGACAACCTTTCTAAAGGTATCCATGGGCCTCCTTTTCTAGTTCAAAGGGTTACCACAATGGCTAAGATAGTAATTAGATGGGGTAATAGTGCACACTATCACTGCCCGAGACATTGGCAGAAGCTAAAATGTAAAATACCTTACTCCAGCAGAGTAAGACAACGCATTGAATGCGTCGTGAGGTGGCGGCTCCTGGCAATAATGGCCACTCCTTCTGTGTCGTTCCCCCAGCTACCTCCTATTCTCTTGCCACGTTATAGGACTGGTGTTATTGAAGCTGTGGTAATTTCTGTCCAACCACCACGTACCCTGACCAACTCCACCTAACCACCTGCCCGCCCGCTACCTAGCTGATGTAGACAACCAGTTGGTGACATGGGGCGACGACTTGCCGGGCGGAGGTGTTAGCGGGAGTACGGTTGCAGTGGTTCTAGCTAGACATTCATGACCAGCAAGGAGGCTTGCCAGTCATCTTATCCTTGGCTCGAGGTTGCTTGGAAGTGCACCCTTGCCCAGCAAAGTCTTGCCATGTCGGAGGCCGTCGTCGTCTGTCCACAAGTCTGGGGACTATGGACCTCGTTTATTAGTTCACCGACAGTAGCCCCTGATACGTCTCCAACGTATCAGTAATTTATGAAGTATTCATGCCATATTTGCCTATGTTTACAATACTTTTATATGGTTCTGACATACATTATATGATTTATTTAGAACTAACCGAGACTAATGTTGTTTTCAATAGAATTACCATGGTGTTGTTTTTGTGCAAAAAATAAAAGTTCTCGGAATCGCCCGGAAATTTTTATGATTTTTTTCTGGAGGAAATAAGAAATATCGGAGCGAAGAACCACCGGAGGGGAGCCACCCATGGGCCACAAACCAACACGGCGCAGCCACCCCTCTGTCCGCGCCCTGATGGCTTGTGGGGTCCACATGGCTCCGTTTAGCATGATTCCAACGCCAAAAAATCCTATATATACAAAAACTCTTAGAAATAAACAGAGAACTTCCGCACCGCCATAACTCTCTGTATCAACAAAAAAAACATCTGGATCCTTTCCAGAACTCTGTCGAAGGGGGGAAATCATCTCCGATGGCCATCTTCATCATCCCGGCAGAGGCCATGAGAAGGAGGGAGTAGTTCACCCTCGAGGCTGAGGGTATGTACCAGTAGCTATGTGTTTAATCTCTCTCACTCATGTTCTTGAGATGACACGATCTTGATGTATCACGGGCTTTGTTAATATAGTTGGATCATATGGTGATGTTCCCTTGCTATCTTGTTGTGATGAATTGAATCTTTCCATTTGAGATCTCGTTATGTTGAATTGAATATATTGGTTTGACAACACTTGATGTACGTCTTGCATGTTGATACCCGTAGTGAGAATGGGGTATTCTACTGATTTGCTTGATATATGTTATGGTGTCAACTTGTGGATTCTGGTGACCTTGTGCATCTATGCATAGGGGTTGATTGCACGTTTCATACCACGTTCTCTGATAGAAATCATGGGGGTAGTCTGTGAAGTTCTTTGTGCTGGATTGAATATGATAGATCCGAAATTGCTTGATGCATGCCGCATAATTTACCCAGGATACTTGAGGTAACATTGGAATATCTAGGTGACATTAGGGGTGATTGATATGTATAATTGGTGTTATTTTAGTACGAACTCTAGGGCTGTGTTGGGGATATAACTCCGTAGTATGACCCTCCCAGGAGGCGCCGAGTCATAGCTAGCGGCGCATACTTAAGGTGCTAAGTGGGCCCAAAGGTTGAAGACGAGCCTAGAGGTGACTTGCCAGGTGGGACGGATGGAGGCCCAAAGCCGGAAGATGGTGCAAGACCCGGGCGCGTGAGCGGCCCAGAAGATGGCTTGCCAAAGAAGGCAAGACGACTTAGAGACATGATCGGATACTTAGTATAACCCGGTCTAGACTCTTTTAAGCCTGGGGCCCTGGCCTATGTATATAAAGGTGGGTTCCCTAGGCGGCTTAGGGCACGAAACAATCTATCGAGTACTAGGTCAAGCAAATCGGCTCCCTTGTAATCGATATCCAATCAATACAAGACAAAGTAGGACGTAGGCTTTTACCTCTTCCTGAGGGGCCGAACCTGGGTAAACCATTGTCTCTCGTCCTGATCAACCCCTTCGAGCTCACCATTGCAGTGATGGCCTCGAACCTAAGTCCTCTCACTAGGACATCTGCCGTGACAAAACCACGACAGTTCGTGCCCACCGTGGGGCTAGCGCGCGGTGGTGCGGAGTTCTCCAAGGGCCGTCTCGCATCGATCGAGGGATACACCATCGGCAGGATGACTAAGAGTCGCTGCGGCAAGCTCTATATTGATGATGCTGGTTGGGGCCCCGTGACCGATTCAATCGAGTACAAGTACCAGGTCCCCTTCTGTGGAATTCACGTTTTTGTTGGAAAGATCTGCAGATCTCAACCCGGGCTGGACCTCTACACGAACCTTGTCGTGCCGGCTCGGCGTGCGCAACCCGCCCATGTTCAACCCGGGTAGAGGAGCATCTTCATCGGCTTCACGTAAGGTGTGGAAGACTCTATGTCGGGAGGAGAAACCCTTATCCTCTTAGATGACGGGTCTTCAAGTGGAGAGGCGGAGTCGATCTACCAGATTCATGATGGTGCTCTTGGGGACTATGCCAATGGCGATGGTATTATGGAGCCCTATGACCCGCCGGGCCGAGCCGCCATCTTTATGGCAGGACGCCAGTTCTCAACAACACGACGTCCAGACTGGCGGCAGGAGCCGCCCTGCCAAGTGCCGGTTCATCTAGGCCACCGGCTCAAGTTTTGCTGGATCTGATGGAGGAGCTGACAACCTTGATGGGAACTGAAGTCATAGCTGGAAATCAGGTAGAGCGTAATGCAGAGATTACCCGGATGAAGGCGCTGATGACCAAGGCCCAAGAGGATATCAACACGATGCAAGATTAGAAGAATGCTGAGTCGGAGCGTTTGAGGGCAGAAGCTTTCCACTTTAATCTAGACCAGCATGCTTCAGAGGCAGTCCTGTGGAGGAGGACCCAAGTCCGCCTCCCGATACAGCTTGAGCCCCGAAACCTTTTTGGCACCCACGGGGCAGGGCCAAGCGTGCCGCTGGCCATAACCCAGGCCATGAAAGAATCACAAAAACTAGACCCGCCCTGGAGGGATCAGACACCGCTGTGGCACCTTGTGACACCACCTAGTCATTATCCTAACCCAGGAGATAACATGATACCGACGGCTGCCAGGCTCAACGTGCTCCCTCTTGCTAAAGGGACGCCATTCGCTGAGGAGGCGTGGAATGTCATTGAGTTATTACAAATGGCGGTGGCTCAGTAGGAGAAGTATACCTATAGCCGAAGCCGTGTGCACTCAACCCCAATCCCAAGCCGTAGTTACAGCCGACGCGTGGAGTCACCGGTGGTTTCTAGCAGCGAGCGGTGATGTAACCCGCCCTATGATGACCCGCCCCGTACTAATGCCTAGGACATCGTGCATAGGGGCAAAGCTCATCGGGGAGGGACACTGGTGATAGATGACTTGGAGATTCCCGAGTCGTCTCCGGTAACCCCTTCGACCTCGGTGGGAGCCGAAGTCTCATCCAGGGGTGTTGATGTACCTTGCTTAACAGTGGCACTATGTGATGAGATCTTTCCTCAGGACTTTAAAGGGACACTAAAAGGTGCCTAACTATATGGCCGATTTACCCCCGGAGGCCTGGATCGAGAGCTATGAGCTTGCCATGGAGATGTTAGACGTCAGTGAGGCACTTTGTGCAAAATACTTCATCATGATGTTGGAAGGACTGACTCATACATGGTTAAAGGGTTTGCCTCCCTATACCATTGCTTTTTGGGCCAAGTTGAAAGCACGATTTATCAAGAATTTCAAAGGGACATGCAAGCAGCCTATGATGATTTCTAACCTCGATCATTGTGTGCAGCATGAATATGAGTCGGCCCATCATTGGTTCGGCTGTTTTTGACTGTTATCCACTCATCTGATAATATCTCGGCGGCTCAAGCAGTCCTGACTTTGGAGAAAAATTGTCACTTCATAACCCTTAAGCAGAAACTCAGACGACTAAAGCATTCCTGTTAGGACATGGGTGAGCTCATGTTGGCTCTCACCAAATATGCAGATTCAGATACTACTAAGGACCCAGGGTCCGACAAGGAGAAATCTGCTAAGGGTAAGAAGAATGGCGACCACAAGGGCCAGCAACAGAATGATGTAGGGAATAACAACCCCGGTAACGGCGGAAAGAGGAAGAACCCGGATGGCGGGTCAGATCTGGTAGCCAACACCAGCACTGGGAACAATATTTCTATGGGCAACGGTAAGCGACCTCTCGGTAAGGCTAAAGCCCCCTTTAATATGGAGGCGATGCTCAACAAACCTTGCTCGAAGCACAGTCAACCCAGCAAGCCATTTGGTCATGCTTGGAGGGATTGTTATATCATGCGGGAGTTCCAGAAGAATAGCCCTAATCAGCATCATGGTAACGGCAATGGACTGTCTAGCGGGTCAGGATCCGGATCTCATGGGTCGCGCTTCCGAGGAGGCGGCTCAAGTTTAGGTTATCAAGGGCAAGGTAATCAAGGTGGTCACCATCAGCAGCCTGGCAATGATGGTCAACAGTAAAACAACCAGTCAGGGTATCAGAGTAACCCAAAGCAGCTTAATGGAGGCGAGTATCACGTTTTCACCACAAGTCTGGATAAACGGGATCAGAAGTTACATAAGAGGGCGGTTCACACCGCAACGTTGGCTCTTCCATGATATTTGAAGTGGTTTGAGCATACGATACCATGGAGCAGGGAGGATCACCCACCATGGGTTGATAACCCGGGACACTTGGCACTTGTGGTGGCTCCTCAGGTGTGAGGCTATAAATTCACCAAGGTACTAATGGATGGTGGCAGCAGCATCAACATCTGATACTATGACACTTTCCGCTGGATGGAGTTGACCTACAAAGCCCTTAAGCCGACATCGACAGATTTGCACAGTGTTGTGCCGGGCAAGTCTGCTTATCTAGTGGGAAAGATTGCCCTTGAGGTAGCATTTGGTGATGACAATAACTACAGGGTGGAAACCTCGGTTTGAAGTAGTGAAAATTAAGAGCCCATATCACGCCCTGTTTGACCGGCCGGATTTTTCTAAATTTATGGTCAGGCCCTATTATGTCTACTTGTAGATCAAGATGCCGGCTCTAAAAGGGACGATCACGATGCACGGTGATCGGAAGATTGCTCCTAAGTGTGAGGAGGGCGATGCTGCATATACGGAGACATGTTGTGCTGAGGCGGAGCTCAAGTTTTATACAGATAATGTTGACCCGGCGGATATGACTCCGTTGAAAAAGCCCAGCATAGAGTCTGAGCCGCCCCTGAAGTTTGTGGCAGAAGATACCAAGTTGGTGCATTTCACTGTCGACGACTCATCGAAACAGTTCACTATTGGGGCCAATATGGACCCTGCATACGAAAGCGTGCTCATCGAATTCATCCATGAGAATTGGGACATCTTTGCATGGAAACCTTCTAACATGCCGGGTGTACCGAGAGAATTCGATGGGCACCACCTTAATGTGGATCCTAAATTTAAGTCAGTCAAGCAATTTCTCTATCGTTTCAATGAGGAGCGGTGCAAAGCTATTGTGGAAGAGATAGCCCGACCTTTTGTAGCAGGGTTCATCGTGGAGGTTTTTCACCCGGAGTGGTTGGCTAATCTAGTGCTCATACTTAAGAAGAATGGCACGTGGCACATGTGTGTCGATTACATAGATCTCAACAAAGCTTGTCGAGTTGATCCATTTGCTCTCGCTCGCATTGACCAGATCATGGACGCCATGGCGGGTTGTGAGAGTTTATGTTTCCTGGATGCTTATTCGGGTCACCATCAGATCAAGATGGTAGTTAAAGACCAAGAGAAGACGTATTTCATCACGCCTTTTGGATCTTTCTGCTACGTGTCCATGCCTTTTGGACATAAAAGTGCGCAGGCGACTTACCAATGCTGTTTACAGAACTCTCTTCATAATCAGATTGGACGCAATGCTCATGCTTAGGTGGATGATATTGTGGTCAAGTCAAGGAAGAAGGAGACTCTGCTTAACGATTTGAAGGAGACTTTTGATAATTTTCGGGTTTACAAGATGATGCTTAATCTGACTAAATGTGTCTTTGGTGTCCCTATAGGCAAGCTCCTGAGGTTCCTGGTCTTAGACAGGGGGATCGAGGCTAACCCGAATAAAATAAAGGCCATCACCTCATTGTCTGAGCCGGTGTGTATTAAAGATGTCTATAGCCTGGCGGGTCGTATCGCCGCCTTAAGCCAGTTCATAAGACGCCTTGGCGAGAAGGTTGTTCCCTTATATCAGATGAAGAAGAAGAAAGATGATTTTGTCTGGAGTGATGCTTCCGATGAGGCATTTGAAGCGCTCAAAAAACAATTAGTTGAGACGCCGGTGTTGGCCGCTCCTGCGGAGAAGGAAACGCTACTCTTATATGTAGCGGCTAATAACCAGGCCGTGAGCGCTACCGTTGTTGTGGAGCGCAAGGAGGCAGGGAAGGAATATCCAGTCCAGGGGCCGGTTTACTATGTCAGTGAGGTGTTATAGAGTCCAAGCAGAGATACCCGCATTGTCAAAAGCTGATATATGGAGTGTTCATGGCAAATCGCAAGATGAAGCATTCTTTCCTTAGACATCCAATCACGGTGGTTAGTTCTGCGCCTTTGGGTGATATCATTCAATATAGAGAGGCCGCCGGTAGGATTGCTATGTGGGCACTCGAGATTGGGCCTCTTAATTTGAAGTATGTGCCTCGAACGGCTATCAAGTCTCAAGCCTTGCTGAATTTCATAAACGACTGGACGGAGAGCCATGCGTCTCAAGAGAAGCTGGATAATACATACAGGACAATTCACTTTGATGGATCCAGGCAGTTGGAAGGCTCGGGGCCTAGAGTTGTTTTAACTTCTCCTACAGGTGACAACTTTTGTCATGTGTTAAGGCTAATCTTTCCTTGTACTAACAATTTAGCTGAGTATGAGGCTCTGCTTCATGGTCTCCATGTGGCTAAGGAGATGAATCTAAGCCAGGTCTGGTGTTTGGGCAACTCAGACCTTGTGGCTCAACAAGTGTGTGGCACGTGGGATAATAAGGACCCTCGTATGGTGGCTTATTGCCAGGTGGTTGACATCATTGCCGATCACTTCAAGGGGTATTAGGTGGATCATATTGATCGTTGGAACAACGAGGCGGCTGATGCTTTATTAAGACTGGGATCTCAGCGCAAGCCGGTGCCGCCTAATGTGTTTCTAGATGTCTTGCATCACCCATCAGTCAAATTAGCTTCTGAGCAGGATCTCGTTGTGCCTGACCCGGAGGGAATTTGGTTAGCAGCTCTCCGTGCTATTCCTGATTGGACGTTGCCATATCTGATGTTCTGACTCGCGGCGAGTTACCCGAGAATGAGACCTTGGCGCGGCAGATCATGAGGCGGTCCAAGTCCATGACTATCGTCAATGGCGAGTTGCACAGATGCAGTGTGGCTGGTGTTTTTTAGCGCTGCGTTTCCCCTAGAGAGGGCAAGGTAATTCTACATGAGACACATTCCGGTGATTTTGGTCATCACGCCGGCTCAAAATCTTTTGTGGCCAAGGCTTACCGACACGTTTTATTCTGGTTGACAGCTCATAAATACGCAGAGGACATAGTTACCAAGTGTGGAGGGTGTCAAAAATTTCGACGACGCACCCATGTGCTGTCTCAGGAGCTGCGAATGATTCCTATCACCTGGCTATTTGCGGTCTGGGGGCTTGATATGGTTGGGCTTTTTAAGAGGTCTAAATATAAGAAGACACACCTTTTGGTGGCGGTTGATAAGTTTACCAAGTGGGTTGAGACAGAGTCGGTCAGCAAGTGCGATGTAACCACGGCGGTTCAATTTGTCAACAAGCTAATCTTTCATTTTGGTTACCGTCCTAGTATCATTACTGACAACAGTACAAATCTATCTAGAGGGGCTATGACAGCATTATGTGAGAGTGAGCATATCCGCCTTGATCTCTCCACCATAGCTCATCCGCAGTCCAACGGATAGGCAGAACATGCCAACAAAGAGATCTTGAGAGGGATAAAACCCTGACTTATGGTTCCTTTGGAGTGAACACCAAGCTGTCGGGTGGCGGAGTTACCTTCAGTCTTTGGAGTATTAGAACCACCCTAACAAGTCATTAGGCTATATGCCTTTCTTCATGGTTTATGGTGCGGAAGCTGTCCTCCCAAGTGATATCCGCCATGACTCGCCTAGGGTGGCGGCTTATGTTGAAACTGACAACGAGATGGCGCATCAGGACGCGCTAGATGCTTTGGATGAGGAGCGGGATCTTGCAGCAGCACGATCAACGATTTATCAGCAAGATCTGCGTTGCTATCATAGCTGCAGACTCAAGACCCGCACATTCCAAGAAGGCGACTTAGTGCTATGTCTGATTCAAGACCAGACATATATGCTAAATTAGCCCCTCCTTGGGAAGGACCTTTCATGGTCAGCATGAATCTTCACAATGGGTCATATTACCTCATTGATATGTGGGAGAGCGACGAATCACATACTTCCGGACAAGAAACCAACAGGCCGTGGAATATTGCTCATCTCTGGCCTTACTATTCTTGAGTAATTGGCTCTCAATATACATACATCTGTCATTGCATATACATTTTTAATATAATAAAGTTCGCATCCCCACAATTTGGGGCCTCTGCCATTTTCCATGCAACAAGATTGTGCAAAAGAGTTGATAGTTCAACAGGTCACTTGGGGGCTTCCAACCCACCGGGTTTAGCTTTCATACCCTCTTGACCGGCCTCCAAGCAATATTTGGGTTAAACCTGCCTGTTTGCAACTTGCCACTCCACCATGTGACCCGCCGAACTCGTATCAGTTGATCTCGCAATAAAGACCCTGAACTGGTCGAAGATCTTGATAGTCAATCTTATAATGAGACCTTATACTGATTAAGGTTAAAACGACGGCTTGTCATGAGAGGGCTGGCTTATAGAAATCTAGGATAAACTTCCCCGTCTGTGATACGTCTCCAACGCATCTATAATTTATGAAGTATTCATGCGATGTTTACAATAATTCTATATTATTTTGGTATGATTTTTTTAGAACTAACCCGAAAAGACGTTGTTTTCAGCAGAACTACCATGGTGTCATTTTTTGTGCAGCAATAAAAGTTCTCGGAATGGGCTGAAAATTTAGTACGATTTTATTGGACCAAAAGAGACCCCCAAAGCATTGGAGTTGGGACAGAAGAGCCACGAGGAGGTCACAAGCCTGCCAGGCGTGGCCACCCCCTTGGTCGCGCCTAGCAGGCTTGCCACCGCCTCCTAGCCCCCCTTGATGTGAATCGACGCCAAAAATTCCTATAAATTTAGAAACCTCGAAAAAGAAACCTAGATCGGGAGTTCCACTGCCGCAAGCCTCCAGAGCCACGAAAAACCAATCGGGAGCCCGTTCCGGCACCCTTCTAGAGGGGGAAACCATCACCGGAGGCCATCTTCTTCATCCCGACGCTCTCCATGACGAGGAGGGAGTAGTTCACCCTCAGGGCTAAGGGTATGTACCAGTAGTTATGTGTTTGATCTCTCTCTCTCTCTCTCTCTCTCTCTTCTTTAGATGGCACGATCTTGATGTACCGCTTGCATTATTGATATAGATGAATCATATGGAGTTTTTCCCCTTTCTATCTTATTTTGATGAATTGAGTTTTCCCTTTGAAGTTTCCTTATCGGATTGATTCTTTAAGTATTTGAGAACACTTGATGTATGTCTTGTGATGCGATGTCCATGATGACAATGGGATGTTCTATTGATCTACTTGATATATGTTTTGGTGATCAACTTGCGGGTTCCGTGACCTTGGGAATCTATGCATAGGGGTTGGCACACGTTTTTGTCTTGACTTTCCGGTAGAAACTTTGGGCACTCTTTGAAGTTCTTTATGTTGGATTGACTATGATGAATCTGAAATTATGTGACGCACATCGTATAATCAAGCCCATGGGTACTTGTGCTGACCTTGGAGTATCTAGGTGACATTAGGGTTTTGGTTGATGTGTATCTTAAGGTGTAATTTTAGTACGAACTCTAGGGCTGTTTGTGACACTTATAGGGATAGCTCATAAGATTGATCGGAAAAGATAACTTTGAGGTGGTTTCGTACCCTACAATAATTTCTTCGTTAGTTCTCCTCTATTTGTGACTTTGCAGTGAACTCTTTGTCACACGGGAGGTATTTACATATGATTCAACTATGTCAATATTGTTGAGAGAAATTGCACTAGTGAAAGTATGGAACCTAGGCCTTGTTTCCAAGTATTTATACAACATTTTTCTCGTTGTTTACTATTTGTTACCATTCTGTTTTTGTATTTTCAGATTACGAAAACCTATATCTACCATCCATATTACACTTGTATCACCATCTCTTCGCCGAACTAGTGCACTTATACAATTTACCATTGTATTGGGTGTGTTGGGGACACAAGAGACTCTTTTTTATTTGGTTGCAGGGTTGTTTGAGAGAGACCATCTTCGTCCTACACCTCCCATGGATTGATAAACCTCAGGTCATCCACTTGAGGGAAAATTGCTACTGTCCTACAAAACTCTGCGCTTGGAGGCCCAACACGAGTCTACAAGAAGAAGATTGTGTAGTAGACATCAGACTTCTATAGTCTCTCCGCCATGTGGGCCATCTGTACTCTTGGACATTCAATCTTTTTAAGAACCTGAACTGTTTAAGGTTAAAACGATGGATTTATGTCACGTGAGAGACGGCTTACGGGTTTGGGGGTACTCATGCCCTGCTGTAGTCTCTCCGCTATATGGCTCTCTCGGACTCTTAATAGTCAATCTTTTTAAGACTCTGAACTGGTTAAGGTTAAAACGATGAATCTATGCCATGTGAGAACCTGCATATGAGGTTCGGACAGTCATGCCTAAGTTTTTGAAAAACAACAAAACTTGAGTTTTTCTCAAGAGTATAAAACAAGAGTTAACCTCTATTTGGTTGTGCCTTTAAAGCCGTCTAAACAATAATAGAGAATATATTTTCTGTCTGGTCATTTTGCAGGTCTTTTCATTCATGATAAGCCACCGCCAGGCATCCAGAAATGTGTTCATAGCCAGAATAAATAGAGGATGGATAAGAGTAAAAGTTGTTCAAACTCCAAACGTGCACAAAGGCACAACCAAGACAATCAGTTTTACTACTGCTATTACAAGGCTATCAAGGAGCCCAAAATCTGCAGACTTAAGTTTTTCGCAACAAATTATTACTCGACAAATCAGCAGGGCCGGGGTACCTTTACATGGGGACAACTCTTCACTTAGCTCGTAGCCGGATCATCCTGCCGGGGTCTTTGATCTTTCGGATCTGAAGGTTGTCCACATCCTAGTTGCAGTTTGTTAAGGCCTCAAATTTGGCTTTGTCGTACATGATTGGAGATGGGTCAATGTCAGGAGCAAAGAGGTGCTCAAGGTGTTGAGGAATTAGGCTTTTGGTTTCAAAGGTGGGCCCTCGAATTCGTTTGTTTTCTTGAGAGTAAGCCGCCTGATAGGACGACAGGTCAACTTCTACGGCCAGCCGACTTGCCAATATTTGTGATGCCTTCATGCACCGGGTGTAGTCATCTTGAGCGAACTCCGAGCCGTCATCCTTCAGCTGAGGAAAGCCATCCATCATCTCTGCCGGGTAAAACTTGGGTGCATAAGCCAGCGACCGGCTCAAAGCAGACATTGCACCTTTATAGGCGGTTGATCTGTTTAGTTCTTCTATCTGTTTTGGCAGAGTAGAGAGACACTCCCGAACACCTTTGATAATTTTTGGGACGCCCCTTTCAGTCATAAAAACCTTGATAGTAAAGAGGCTTCCAGCATACATCTGCTCAGTAAAAGAGTATGAAGCTTTCAGCTTTAGCAGAGTGTCATCTAAAAGTTGGCGACTTTGTTGACCTACAAGTAGTCAAATATTGTAAGCCGCATGGAGAACGTTTTCAACAAAAAGGATATTTTGGAAGGAGTATTAATAGATAGTTATACATACCAAAGACGGCTTCAGTCATCCGAGATATATGGCATCTCAGATTGTTAAGTTCTTCAGTGTCGGGTTGCAATTTACCCTCGGCGTCTTCTGAGCATTTGGTTAAGGCGGCTTGTTTAGTTTCAACAATTTTCTTGTAAGCTTTGTAGTAAACCTTGGCCTTTTCGAGCTCTGTGGAGGAGAGCCGCCATTTTTCCTTAGCCTCGGCCCGGGTGACTTGTTGCAAAGCCAGATCTTTTTTCAGGTCAGTCAAGCTAGACACGGCCGCGTTCAAGGATTCTTGCAGAGTACAAGTGGTCAAGAACAAGATTACTTTCATTCTTAAGCCGCCGGAGCAATGAACGATAAACACTTGGAGGCAATGAAGAAATACACTACAAGTCTCAAGCAGATTGCAGGCAATATACTTGACACTTGCGGGCTAATGTATATTAGTTTTTCAAGAGTTACAATCCAAAGTAGACCTGAATCATCTTCAGGAATATGACCCGACCCTTGGGGGCTACACTTGGCTCTTGCTCTATGTTATGTGCTGGCTCATTATTTACATAATGATCCGATCCTTGGGGGCTACAAGGCGATTCATTGAAATCTAGTAGTGATTGAAGACCCGACTGACTTTTGGCAAAATAAACCGGCTCTTGGGGGCTACGTAAGGATATATGGAAGGCAAGGGAAGTGGAGTGCCTCATATTTTTCTTCATCATACCAACTAAGTTGGCCTCCATGTCCCGGCTTGCGGAGAGATGGCTCATATATCCAGAGTGTAACTCGTCAATAGTAAGCTTTTCTAGATCAGGAAGATCAAATTGAGTCTTCTCTTCCTCAAGAGGAGCCGGCTCATCCTTGTTGGTATGTTTGGATAGCACATTGGAAGGAGCTGGAGGTCTATAAGCCACCCCGGCGATGGTAACCACTTCATGACCTGTGTCTTGAGTTGTTGGCTAAGGGCTGGGCGGCTTAGGAGCAACGTTCGGATGGGCTTCCGGAGCTGAAATGTCAACATCATCCAGCTTAGTACGCTGAGGAGTCTCTTCTTAGGCACCTTTGTCAGCCTCAGAGGGCACAATGTGAGTTTCAGGGGTGCTGGGCCTTGGGTTATCTGGCTCTTGGCCATCAGGAGTGGCAGATCACCCGCTTATTTTCCTTCGTTTAGCTTGAGTCATGTGAGCAAAGGTGGCATTATATGTCATAAGCAAGGATAGAATATTAACACACAGTACGAGATGTAAAGATGCTCACCCCGGGTTGATAATAAGAGGATGCAATTTCGTGGCGGTTCAGTCACCAGAAGAAGGAGGCGAGTCCTGGGAAATTAAATTGGGAAATATAAGTATGCTGCAACACAAGATTAGCATACATAAGAAATGAATTCAAGGCCATGAAATACCTCGGTGCGCCATTTCTGAGGAGCCGGAGTATTTGGTAAGCCGGCCCCAAGATCTTGAGAGCCGGTGCTCCGGGTCTGACGTCTGTTATCACCTTGTTGCTACTTCAAAAGAAGGTTGGGATCCAAGTGAGCAAAAGGGTGTGAACGTTTTACCTTTCGGAGAGCCCGCTGTATTTTGTTTATTGGTAAAAGTTCCGAATCAGAGGAGACAATAGTTACCTCTGCAACATTATCATGGCTTATTTCCGCTTCTTCCTGAGAGTAATCATTGTCAATGAGTTGCATAAAGCGAAGGCCAAGAGAGTCATGTTCTACCTCTGAGTCATCAAGCTCGAGCAGGTCTTGGGTGGATGTTTTCCTTTTATGACCTGGAACACGGGTCTTAGTTGCCTTAATTTTCTTCTTGGAAATGGCGGTGAATTTATTCTTCCAGAAGGGGGACTTGGCCTGCATATGAGTTACAAAAAGGATTAGAAAGAATATGAAACACAATGTTTATAGAAAATAAACAGTTTGTTCAAAGGATTTCTACCTCTAGAGCCGGGTTGCGAACACAGAACTGCTTTAACACCGTCTGGTTGCACGCTTCTTGAAGCTCTCCAAGCAGGGACTTGATGATGGAGTTTAGGTCCTTATCGGTCAATGGTGTACGGTTGTAGTGCATTGGATCATCCACCTCACCGAAATATTATCACAATAGTTTATCACGCTGGCTTAACGGCATAATCTCTCCAGGAGACCCAACAATGGGTCAGATCCACACCAGTTAACCCATTGGCTAATAGAGCCTGGATCTTTAGAAAGGCCGGAGCATATTTGACACACTCCGCAGAACTCATCTGGCCAGGGAGCTCAGTGCTGGTGTAGAGCTGGAAAGGACGGTAACCCGACATCGGATTTTCTCCAGCCGGAGTGGTATCTCTGCAATACAAACAAGTCCGGTTCCATTCCTTGGGATGGCTAGGCAGAATGGTTGCGAGGAAAGACATGTATCTTTGCCTCTGGATTGAGACGCCTCCGATCTCAAGACTCGGCCTAGCCGCTAACTTGGTCTGGTGGTTGATGTAGAAGAAATGTCGGAAGAGATCAACAGTGGGTTCTTCCTCCAGGTAGGCTTCATAGAGGACTTGAAATTGGCAGAAGTTGGTAACAAAGTTGGGGAAAATATCTTGAGGATGGAGTTTGCAGAAGTGCAAGACGTCCCGAAATTTTTATGACCCGGGTGGTGAGAATCCGCGGAGAAGCTGATCTGTAAATACGACCACTTCCCCTTCCTGAGGCTCGGGCCTGGTATCGTTATCGAGAACCCGTCAGTGAATGATCTCTTGAGCTGGCAAGGCTCCCATGGTTACAAACTCCTTTAATCATTCCTCACTGACCTAGGAACTTACCCAGTTGCAAGAGGCAGGGGCTTTGGCCATGGTGGCAGGTTAGACTCTATGAAAAGACATAAAGATGTGGCGAGTTAAGAAAACCTTGCAACAAAGGTAGCTATGGCTGAGACGACAACAATATTCGATGGGTCATGGTTATTTTCTAAGCCGCTGTCTGCTATGGGCCTAAGGCGAGTTAAATTGTTACAAGAAGAGCCGACAATGCAATGGCAGGTCAAAACACAGTTAATGTTGGGAATTTTGCTAAGTGTGGACAAACATATTTCGCCAACTACGGCGGCAACTATAAGATCTACGGACAATATATTCTGAACCTAAAAGTGTTAGTGGAAGAACAAACAGTTCGTGTGTGGATTCTATTCAAGAAACAATCTATGTTGAGTAGGGGATACATGTTATGTAGAGCACCACATGAGTTGGCTAGCGTTTCGAAGCCTAAAGATGCTTTCTTTTCGTATCTACGGTGAGTACTCTGACGAGCGGCGACGGACTCGGAGGAACTCCGATGAACTAATGGGGATCTACAAAGTGAAGAGGAAGGAACCTGAAGGATGCCTAGGAGGCAATCGAGCGCCGCTGAACTCTGGTCGAAGTCAGGTTGATGCAACGGCCTTTGCTGGTAAAGATGGGGAAGGTCCCGTGATGGCAGCGGAGCTTCAGTCGCGCGAGCGTTGGAGGAGGAAGAACATAAATAGCAACGGCGGGGAAAAGTAAAAGAAATGGGACCCCCTCCCCCGCCTATTGATGAGGAGATGTGACAAAAACATTCCACGCAAGAATCAAGGAGACACAATGACGATTGACCAACAAGACGCCTCGACATGGACCGTTTAATGTGATGATCTGTTGTGACGTCATGGACATCTTTTGGATATATGTGGGATGACATCATCCATTTTATATGGTTGGTTATGAAGGTTTATTTTCAGGTAAGAAACGTATGAGACTCGCCACCAAATGGATTTGAAGATTGACATGAACAAGTTCAAATCAATTTGGGGCCTAATGTTGGGGATATAACTCCATGGTATGACTTGCCCAAGAGGGGCCAGGTCACACATGGCGGCTCATAATTAAGGCCCTAAGTGGGCCTGAAGGTTGAAGCCAAGCCTAGAGGCGACTCGCCAGGTGGGCCGGATGTAGGCCTAGAGCCGGAAGACAGTGCAAGACCTAGGGTCTTGAGCCCCCTGAAGATGGCTTGCCAAATAAGGCAAGACGACTTAGATACATGATCGGATACTTAGTATAATCCGGTCTGGACTCTTGTAAGCCCGTGGCCTTGGCCTATGTATATAAAGGTGGGTTCCCCAGGCGGCTTAGGGCACGAAACAATCTATCGAGTACTAGGTTAAGCAAATCCGCTCCCTTGTAATCTATATCCAATCAATACAACACAAAGCATGATGTATGCTTTTACCTCTTCCCAAGGGGACGAACCTGGGTAAACCCTTGTCTCTTGTCTCGATCAACCCCTTTGAGCTCACTGTTGCAACGATGGCCTCGAACCTAAGTCCTCTCACTAGGACATCTGTCGTGAAAAAACCTACAACTCTAATGGATTGATTAATCTTAGTTCATTCACTTGAGGGAAAATTGCTACTGTTCGACAAAGCTTTGCGCTTGGGGGCCCAACATAGTCTACAAGAATAAAGTTGCGTAATAGACCTTAGCCCTCGGTCCTAGGCCATACATGAGTCCGTGACTCTGTTGGACTAGGCCCATACAATAGTGCATAGGCACACGCGGCCAGAATTTTCTTCGGATATGATGATTTTGACCGCTTCGCCCACGCCGTGCATTGACAGTGGGTCGTGGGAGTGGTGGAGCGAGGCAGTTTCCCCAAGGAGTCATGCTCGAAAGGTCATGTCTCGCCAGTCTAGACAGAGCACCGCCCATGACAAGTGACCTTCAAGAATGGCACGGTATTGGTGGAGCGGGGTGGTCTCCCAAGCAATACGCCTGGAAGTGAACGATCGCATTGGGTGACGAACAACCATCCCTTGGGTCTTCCTTATGGGGAAGGAAAGATCATGGTAGTGCTTCCCACTCGCCTCTCGTGTTGAACTCCGCCGCCCCCCTTATGCCCTTTAGCGCGCCCATGATGACGCATGGCGCATATGGGGCTCTAGCATTGGCTAAGAGAGGCGACCGCTGGCGTTAAGAATGCACCAACGCGCATTCATCTCAGGTTATGAAGAGACAACCCCTCCTCATCGTCGGCCCTATAAAGAGGGGGCTCGAGGAGAGTGTGGCTCATCCGGGCCCGCCCTCACCAATCTGCCAACTAGTGCACCCTTCCTTCCTCCATGGTATTCTCCAATGCACCGTCTTCGGGGTGTCGAGGGGTCAAAGTCACGCCTGTGGGTCTCCCGCCGCAACGAGAGGCACTCCCCAAAGCCCAAAGCGAATCTTGGTGACGAAGGCGGGGGCTAAATTCGGATCTCGTAGGGACGACATCCTGGGGGCGTGGGTGGACGGCATCATCGAGCCGCGGTTGTCGAGGTAACACACCTCCTACGCAACCCCTCATGGGGACCCATGCGGGGGAGGAGGTGCATGAGTTCGTCACAATGCTCCCGCGGTGGCATCAGAGCTGGCTGCTTTTGCCCGACCCTTTCGCGCGAGCTATAGAAGGTAGGCGGCCCCGAGGTCTGTGGCTCCGGGCGGACGGCTATTGAAACAAGCCCATCTGGGTGGCTGTCGACCTCTCCCCTGGAAGTGCCATGTCCTTGAAGTGGGGGTGGAAGTTGTTTGCCCGCTCCCGCGGTCTCGAACCTGGCAGCTCCTCCATTTCCACTTCGACGGCTCTAACACTTTCTCCATGGAGCTCTTCAGAGCATCCAACGTCCGTTTGGAGTGTTGCACGGAGAGCTCAAGCAGCAGCGACTTCAGCTCCTCCAGGGACAGCGACGATGATGCCAGTGTCTTTGACATCAAGCAGGAAGACTCCGTTTAGGCATGTCCAACATGGTAGTTAGGCCCTGGCACAGGGCGGTTGGTGCAGAAACGAGGCTCCATGCGTGAGACTTGTTTCCGGGTCAACTGCCACATCGTAGTGGCAGATCTCCCTTTGGGTTTATATCATACTACGAAGGATTATAGAAAACTATTGGGTATCTCTTCTAAAATGTTTTTAGCCTTTATAATTTAATTGTGTATTGTCGAGAGTCCTTTTTCCTTCTGGCGCAAACCCACACTCGAGCATTCTCTCTTCTCACACCTTTCGGGAATGCTTGCTGGAGGGCGCTTACTTACCAATGGATGCCTTCGGGAAATGAACCCTTAGCATTCCCCCAGTGGCTTTGCTGTCGGTGAGACCATCTCACCGCCCTTTCTGTAGATGCTAAGGGTGTTGAGCAAGTTCAAAGCATCCAAGCACGCAACAATTCTTATAGAGAGGACCCTCGTACCGAATACCGATGCGCATACTCTTATAGCAGAGACCTTTAGGAATGGGCCCTTAGCGTCCCGCTGACATGGTTGCTGTCGGTAAGGCCACTCTGTCGTCCGAGCGAGCTCGGAATCGCCCAAGCGTGCAATGATTTCAACAAAGGCCCATACGTGTGTGGGTTTTATTGTGCAGGTGCACTTGCCGCAGAGGAAGAGGTTCGAGAAGAATTTGTTTCGGGAAAGTTTTTACGTATCTTTGTTTTGCTACTTTCCTCGTCGCAAGGTGATTTCCTTTTGAACGCATCCATAGGTGTCCATACCGTGAGTCCCCCCCGAAAAGTCTTGCACGTGGGGGCCTTCCCTTCCTTTCGAGAAAAAGAAAGAAGAGAAAATAAAGGAGGCTAGGAACCTTGTTGGTTCAAGTGGCGACTTTATGCCAGTTTTAAAACATCACAACATTTCATGTAATACACATAACATAAATATGTCCTTTGACAAAGGGTTGCGGAATACTTAGCTTTATTGACTATGCACAGCATCATCACCTGGATTTGTACAAAGGATTACACATCTTATAAGGAGACTTGTACAAAAGTGGTTGCGGGGCGGCCCGACAACCTCGCTTTACAGGTAGAACTTGTGAAGATGCTCGATATTCCACGAGTTTTGCACCTGGGTGCCTTCTTAGGTATCCAGGCGGACAGCACCAGCCTTGGTGACTTGTACTACCTAGTAAGGGCCTTCCCACTTGATCGTCAACTTGTTGGATCCCTTCACAGACTGAATCCGCCAAAGAACAAGGTCGCCTTCCTCAACGCTCCTGGCACACCCCTTGCAGCTATCATAGTGGCGCAGGCCTGCTGGTACCAAGCGGCACGCAGTGCGGCCTAGATACGGTCTTCCTCGAGGAGCGTGGTATCGTCCTGCCAGAGCCATGCTTGTTGGTCCTCGTCAAAGGCCTGCACTCTTGGTGACCTGTATGTGAGTTCCATGGGGAGCATTTCTTCTGCACCAAAGACTAGGGAGAAGGGTGTTTCTCCGGTGGCTCGATTTGGCATCATTCTGATCGACCAAACAACCGCTAGCAGCACGTCAATCCAACGCCTTCCATGCTTGTTCAGTTTGTCGAAATTTATCTACTTGACCATTGCTCCTTAGGTGAGCGACTGACGCGAAGCAGACTTTGGCGTCGACTCCTCGGCGGTATTGCAAGAAGTTGTTGCTGGTGAACTGAGTGTTGTTGTCGGTGATGATCCTATTGGGTACACTAAACTGGCAAACTATCCCTTTATGAAACTTAACCGCTGCTTGCACCCTTACCTTCCTCATTGACGCCACCTCTTCCACTTCGTGAACTTGTTGACTTTTCGAACAAGAACTCAAAGCACCTGACAGCGCGAGGGAAGGGGCCAACTATGTCGAGCACCCAAACTGAGAAGCACCAGGAGAGCAGTATAGTCTGAAGGGCTTGTGTTGGCTGATATATTTGCTTGGTGTGGTACTGGCATGCTTCACATGTGGTCACCACTGCCAAGCCGTCTTGGAGGGCAGTCGGCCAGTAGAAACCTTGATGGAACTCCTTCCCGACATGGGCCCGCGACCCGATGTGTCAACCAAAAATCCCCTATGTATCTCTGTTGACAGGTGATGTCCTCCCTCCCAGGAGATGCACCTCAGTTTCACCCTGTTTGGCCTCCTTTTGTACAGAACGCTGTCTATGAACTGGTGCATACTTGATTGTTGGGCTACTCTTTCGGCTTTCTCTTGATCCTCGTGGAGGTCTCGTGTCTGCAAGAACTAAAAAATATGTTGCGCCCATGTCAGAGCATGTGGCCCGATGACAAGGACCAAAGGCGTTTCCTCTGTTGCGGGATGATACGTCTCCAACGTATCTATTATTTTTTATTGTTCCACGCTATTATATTATCTGTTTTGGATGTTTTATATGCATTAATATGCTATTTTATATTATTTTTGGAACTAACCTATTAACCTAGTGCCGAGTGCTAATTTCTGTTTTTTCCTTGTTTTTGAGTATTGCAGAAAATGAATATCAAACGGAGTCCAAACGGAATAAAATTCTACGATGATATTTCTTGGACGAGAAGGAACCCATGAGACTTAGAGAAGAGGCCAGAAGACCTACGGGTGGGCCACAAGCCACCTGTGCGCGCCCCTGGCTTGTGGGCCCCCCTTAGCTCCTCCAACCCTAATTCTTTGCCTATAAATTCAGGAATATTCCTCCAATACAAAAAGGAGCCACGATAATACTTTTCCGCCACTACAAGCCTCTGTTCCCGTGAGATTCCATCTTGGATCCTTTTCCGGTAATATGCCGGAGGGGGATTCGATCACGAAGGGCATCTACATCAACACCATTTCCCTTCCAATGATGCATGAGTAGTTCACCACAGACCTTCGGGTCCATAGCTAGTATCTAGATGGATTCTTCTCTCTCGATGTTCTTCAATACCATGTTCTCCATGATCTTCATGGAGATCTATCCGATGTAATACTCTTTTGCGGTGTGGTTGTTGAGATCCGATGAATTGTGGGTTTATGATCGTATTATCTATGAATATTATTTGAATCTTCTCTGAATTCTTATATGCATTATTTCATATCTTTGCAAGTCTCTTCGAGTTATTGGTTTGGTTTGGCAACCTAGATTGGTAATTCTTGCAATGGGAGAACTGCTTAGTTTTGGGTTCAATCTTGCGGTGTCCTCACCCAGTGACAAAGTAGGGGTAGCAAGGCACGTATTTATATTGTTGCCATCAAGGATAGAAAGATGGGGTTTTCATCATATTGCTTGAGTTTATCCCTCTACATCATGTCATCTTACTTAATATGTTACTCTGTTCTTCATGAACTTAATACTCTAGATGTAGGCAGGAGTCGGTCGATGTGTGGAGTAATAGTAGTAGATGCAGAATCGTTTAAGTCTACTTGATACGGACATGATGCTTATATGCATAATCATTGCCTTGGATATCTTCATAACTATGCGGTTTTCTATCAATTGCTCAACAGTAATTTGTTTACCCACCGTATTATTTTCCTTCAAGAGAGAAGCCTCTAGTGAAGCCTATGGCCCCCAGGTTTATTTTCCATATTATATTTTAAGATCTATAATCCAAAAATACCAAAAATACCTTGCTGCAATTTTATTTACTTTTATTTAGTTTAAAATCTAGCAATCTTTTATATCTATCTCTATCATATCTCATCCTTGCAAGTAACCGTGAAGGGATTGACAACCCCTTTATAGTATTGGGTGCAAGTGGTTGATTGTTTTTGTAGGTGCATAAATTGGAGCCTTGCTTGTACCTCCTACTAGATTTATATCTTGGTTCTCAACAACTAAGGGAAATACCTATCTACTTTGCTAAATCAACCTTTCCTCTTCAAGGGAAAAGCAACACAAGCTCAATAAGTAGCACATGAGTGCTAGCTTCTAGGGCAAACCATGGGGTCTGTTGGAGCTTTCCGCTCCCCGGCTTGTCGCCCCCGGCAACTTTCTTGGTGATCGGTGGTGGTTCTGCCAGGAAGTAGTCTCCAGAGTTGACCTTTATTTTCTTGGCTTTCTGATTTGAAGGTTTGACGGATGGCTGAGTTTGTCAGAGTACGAAGGTGCCTGGTTCCACATGCTACTTATGAGTGGCTTGTTTTTACAGGTCGTCGGCAATATCATTCTCCGCACGGGAGATGTGCTCCATCTCTAGGCTGTCAAATTTCTCCTCCAACATCCTCACATCATCGACATATGCTTCCATGAGAGGGCTCTGGTAATCCTTGTTCGCTTGGCACACTACCAACTGCGAGTCTCCTCGGACTATCAACTTCATAATGCCAAGGTTGGCTACTATCCATAGTCCAGCAAGGAACCCCTCATACTCAATTGTGTTGTTGGTTGATATCCCCCATGAGAAATGCATTTGGATCATGTACTTGAGGTGCTCTCCGGTGGGTGCGACTCTGGCACCGGTGCCTTGCAGCGAAAAAGCCTCGTCAAAGTACATGAATCATTCTTGAAGTGCTTCCTTGCCAGGGAGGGTTGTTTCCAGAATCTCTTCATCTGGCGTCGGTATCCATTCGACGACGAATTCTGCCAGGTCTCTTCTCTAGATTATTGCGGTCCTCTCAAATCTCAAGTCAAAGCTGGCCAACTCCAATGCCCATTCTACTATTCTACTGGTTGCCTCCGGATTTCTCAGGATGCGTTGCAGCGGGAGGAGAGTGATGACGGTGATGTGGTGTGCTTGGAAGTAATGGCACAACTTTCGAGAGGCCATAAGAAGGCCGAAAAGAAGTTTACGTATCCCAGAGTACCTCGACCTAGCCCATGCAGGAGGGAGCTGACGAAGTACACAGGCCTCTACACCATCTTATTCTTTTGCACAATCTGTTGCCTTGCTTCTATTGTCTCACTTGAGCCATCCACACTTTGGTCTGCGGGAATTGGTCCTGGTGTGCCGATTGTTGATTTAGAGGTGGTTGCTTTGCCTTCCTCAGCTTCCCTCTCTACCACCAACACCGCGCTTACCACTTGGTTTGTTGCCGCTAAGTATAGCAACAACGGCTTTTTTTGGTTTAGGCACAACTAGGATCGGTGCCGAAGACATGTATCTTTTCAAATCTTGGAGTGCTCCTTCTGCTTCTGGGGTCTATGTCATTGGGCCTGCATTCTTCATGATCTTGAAAAATGGCAATGTGCACTCTGCAGACTTGGACATGAATCTGTTGAGGGCGGCAACGCAGCCCGCCAAGCGGCGTGCATCCTTGACACACTTTGGCGCTTCCAACCGCTCGATTGCTTCAATCTTGGTGGGATTAGCTTCTATCTGGCGCTCTGACACAAAGAACCTGAGGAGCTTGCCGGATGGGATTCCGAACGCACATTTCTTGGGGTTGAGCTTCAAGTTGATTTTGCGTAGGTTCATGATGATTTCTTCAAAGTCTTGGATCAACATGGCCTCGTCCTTGGTCTTGACCATAATTTCACCCATGTATGCTTCCACATTTTTGTGTAGCTGTAGGCCACGACCAATTTGGACGGCTCTCACAAAGGTTGATCCAACACTCCTCAGCCCAAATGGCATGCACTTGAAATAGTACATGCCACAAAGAGTGACAAACACCGTCTTCTCTTCGTCCTCCTTGGCCATGAAAATCTGGTGATTACCGGAGTAGGAGTCAAGGAAGGACAAACGGTCATAGAGGACCGTTGAATCCACTATCTAGTCCATACATGACAGGGGGGATGAATCCTTTGGACAGGCCTTATTGACATCCTAAAGTCGATGCAAAGCTCCACTTCCCATTTGCGTTGCGCACCACCACAGGGTTTGCCAACCATGTTGGGTGAAGTACACCCCTGATTAGGCCTGCTGCTTCCAGTTTCTTGATCTCTTTTGCAATGAACTCTTGCCATTCGAGTGCTTGTTTTCGGACCTTCTGCTTGACAGGGAGTGCATGAGGACAGACGACAAGGTGGTGCTCAATCAACTCCCTGGGAACACCGGGGATGTTAGATGGTTTCCATGCAAACACATCGACATTCGCCTACAGAAAGGAGACGAGCGCCTTCCTATTTGGTGTGGAGGGTGGCAGTTATAGTGAAAGTGCTGCCCTTGCCGTCCTCCCGTGCAGCCACTTGCTTCGTCTTGGGAATGGTCACTTTGTTGTTGTTGCTCCTGGCATGCTACGCTCTGCGGTGCGCTTCCCAGAGTCCTCTCAAGTTTCCCTAGAAGTCTTGGTCTTGTTCTTCCCCCCAGGAGTTTTGCTGGCTGGAGCGATTGCCTTATCGACAGAGGCAACTGCCTCCTAGTATAGCTTGTCAACGGAGAGGACCGCATCTTTGTTGTCGACATGAATGGTGATGATGCTCATCGGCCCTGGCATCTTGAGTGTCTTGTAGGTGTGGTGAGACGCCGCCATGAACTTCGCCAGCGCCGGATGGCCTAGGATTCCATTTTTCAGGCCCTATGTTTTGCCTCATGACTAAGTTAACATGACTGAAAAATAGGGCCAATTAAAACTTGTTGGAGTGCATATGAATGCTTGACTTGTGTGTTATTTTCTTGCTTGTTTGATTGCTTGCTGGTGGTCTATATTCATAAAACTCCTTCCTACTCTAAACACTCCTTTGCTTTATCTAAACTCTTGTCCAATGATCATACCATGTGTGTAGTACCTAAAACTATTTTTATCAAAATTTATTTTGACCAAAAAGGGTTTATTCAAAGTAGGTTTTGAAAAACCACTAAGTTGAGGTTTGCACCGCAAGTCCTCAAACTGGGTGGATCCTTTTTCCGCAAAGGCTTTATTTCAATCCTACTATATATATGACTTCCCCAAAACACCAAATATTATTTTCTAAGATTATTTTCTTATTCATTTAAAGGCTTTTTCTCAAAGCCAAAAATGATCTTTTATTAGGAAAACATATTTTTATGCTTTAAAAGTATTTGAGAAAATTTAGGAAAAATCAGTGGACATATATTGTCCATATATAAGAGTTTAGACACATGGTCATGTTCAAAATATTGGACAAAACCCTTCAAAACCATTTGTGCCTATTTGAAGGATTTGAAATATTTCTATAAGAAATTTACTCAAATAAATCCAAGAAAATTCTAGCATGTCACATATGACATATGTGAGCATCTTGCAAAGTCTCAACTCAATCCAAATTGATTGGATTCACCAAAATCTCCAAAACCCCTCTCTGCCCAGATCCAAATTTAAGCAATTCTACATTGCCAACTGTCTCCCCTTAAGCTCAAACTTTGTGGACATGATATAATCCTCCAATAATGCATCCACGCGAAGTGGTGCATCAAGGAGAATAGATTCACTATTCCAATTCTCCCCAAACCCACTTTTGTTGATTTCAAGAATTGGAAATATTTGCAATTTTAAGTTTCCCCATTTGGTCCCAAACTTTTTGGGTATGCTCTAATACCCAAATAATGCCACCACACAAAGTGGTGCATTAATAGAATGGATTTGCATAGCCAGATCTAAGCAAATCCATTTCTGCCCATTCCTAGGGTTTACCAAGTATACATTGTCAACTTTCTTCAATCATGCGCAAATCTTGTGGCCATCCTTGTTTTTACCTCCCATTCTATCCTGTTAAAACTCATATCATATAGATCATCCTAACTTGCTCAATCCACCATCAAACCCCTTCTGGTGTATTCTAGGATTCACTGTTTTGACTGCTTCTACTCTTCTCCTTGAGCTCAAAATTATCCAAAACTCTTACTAGTCACCTTCTACCACCAGTAAAAACCCCATGGGAGTAGCTCAATTATTGGAGGGGTAAAACCCTCACTTCTACCCTGTTTCAACATGGCAGCACCAATTTACCTCCCCTCCTTCGTACATGTACTCTCCTTAGGCCCCACCTAGCCTCTAGAGCATCTCCAAAAGCCCCAAATACCGGTGGACAAGCTTGGACGTGCCCATAATCGACGTGGCAATGTTGTCGCATCCAATGGCTGCACTCCAAAGCGTGCTACAGTGCCCGACCGCACTATAGCCACCGCCCAATGCATGGCCTCGACCACCTCGAGCATCCCCTCTTGCCAGTCGATGGGCCTCGATGTCCAGGACACACAAAGCCCCTATCCCCCTCCCCTCCCTCCCTCCTCTGGCCTCCTGCTCACGCGTGCTATGTCGCTCTAGCACCCTTGTGGGTGAGCTCGCATGCGCGGGCCTCTGACGCCCCTCGCTCCTCTCCTCCCTCTCTCCCAGTCGTAGACTAGGTCCATTAAGCCCTTAGACACGATCGGGAGGACCGGTTTGGCCTCTAGCACTGGATAGACTGTGGCAACGGACGTCATCACCAGTGCTTCGATGCCATGCCATATAAAGCCTCCCTGATCACCCCTCTCGGCTCCGTTCGCCTCTCCTCACTGCCGCTAACCTCACAGACCACCCAGATCGTCCTCCCGTGCCCACCTCCTCTCCCCATGGCTAGCATTGCCGCCTCTACCTCCCCTTCAATTTGTGCCACCTTAGGCCCTTCTCCACCGCTAAGATCTCTCATTGAACTGCTCTAGCCCCGCAAGCCTTCCTGCAACCCCTTCCTTCCTCTGTATGGCTGCTGCACCCTGGCCATCGTCGTCCTCGATTACGCCGACCCCGGTCGGTGCCCTCCTTGACCTGTTCCTCCCCGATGAGCACAACGTGACTCCTCCTGATCGTGTACCTCGCCTAAGCTCCCCGGTGGTCCGAGCCTCCCCGGAGGCAGCCTGGGCCGCCAGCACGGGTGATACTGGCGCTCCTCTCTCCGCTCTCGATCGGCTGAGGTGGGAGGAGGACGACGAACCTACCAGTGGGGCCATCTCCTCCCGGACCCACACGTTAGCCAGAGTGGCAATTGGGCAGCCTCGTGGTCATACTAAGTGGAGGCGGGTTTCTTTTGAAACCGCCTTTGCCACAGGAAAACATAGCCTTGGTAATAGGCTTTCGGTGTGGCAGCTCTCCCACCAGGCCAGGCCAGTAGGCCGACCCAATTGATATCCTTCGCTCATTGTGCAGTATAGACCTCTGGTAATTCTTTGCCCTTTTTCATTTTCCAGAAAGGCAAAATATTCATAGAATATTCTATTTAGCTCCAAATTTGACGATTCGAAATTCTACATACTCCTATAAATGCCAGCTATCCAATGAGGCAACTCTCATATTTTTCCAGCACGTGTTTCTACCTTGTTTATATTCAAATTTAAATTTGAGATATTGAGAGCCCCATTGTAAAATCCCTAAGTGATTCAAATTAACTCCAAATGGAGTGATTCAAGTTCCTAGGTATATCTAAATTCATGCACTAAGTGGTGAATATTTTTGCTCACACTTATTCTGCTATGTCAAGTATTGGGTCCTTTCTTCATATATATCCACTTTGCAAATCCGTAGAATACCCATATCAACTTCAAATCCAGTGAAACCACTTACCACATGTTTCTAAAACCATGTCCTATATGATGGGTGCATTCATTCATTTTCGTTAAGATATTTTCTGTAGACTTCTGATAGGATCGTCATTTCCTTCATTCCCACCGTTCAAAAAAAAACCATGATCCACATCCAATGAAACCTCCTTGGTTATTTTTCTTGTGACCAGTGGTATCCAGGAAAAATAAACTCCTATTTATAGAGCACTTTTATTTCTCTGCTTGTTGTGTTGCTTATTACAGTTGTTTCCGGTGATAGTTGACGGAGTAGACGAAGTTCTCGGAGTGGACGAGAAGCATGTGAAGACCTCGAACACTTTGCTAAGCCAGGCAAGCAGCCCTTTGACCATGTTAAGAAACTTTTCATGCATGTCATATAGCACTTTATGTTCCGATGAATTGATCATGTTGATGTGGTGCCCCCCTTCGGTTGGTTGCCTCCGATACTTTGTCGTTGATACTTGCATCGGGCATGACCCTACCATCCTTATGAGGGTTGTGCGGGTGTGAGTAGATAGGATGCTTAGTAGATTCTACGCAAGTGGGATGGGAATATGCATGGTGATAAAAACAAAAGTGCTTTGAAAGAATTCTCGAAAACCCCATCGGGTGCCACTCATGCCCGAGGGAGATTATGATGAGCTAGGTAGCCACTTGATAAAGAAGTGGTGTACCGGAGCAAGTGAGTGTGTGTGGTTTTCTAAAACGGATTGGTATAAGTTGCGACCATTATTCCAACCTTACATGTATGACCATGATACCCCTTATGGGATGCAGCTTTGTTGATTACCTTAGTGGGTACTGGCATAGAGGCCAGATTACTAGTGGTGGGAGTGAAGACACTCTCGATACAGGGTTATGCCTGGTAGGGCGACCATGCACTGTCTTTACAGGCATCGGGCACACCGTTGTGTGCCCTTATGGATGATACGAGTGATGTATATCATGAGGGATGGCACCAAGGAGTGGACTCTTTGTTTAGTATCGCTAGGGGAAAGGCATTGTTCGGTGTTTACCTCGGCTATGAATTATACTACGAGTCACGGATGACATGGAAGTTCCCCAAGTCTTGTGGGTAAAGTGTGCAACCTTTGAAAAGTGTAAAATTATTTGAATATCCATGTCCAAGGTCAAGTACTGTGTGATGAACGCTCTTGTGCTACGTCCAATGTTTACTAAACTATGTGTGTGTGTGTGTTTGTGGATGACACAGAGTGATACTTGAGTTAAGTCAGATGACTTGACATGATGAATGAACATGAGATGTTCAACCCCTTGCTTATGATGATCTCTATAACTTGTTCATGTGCACCTGTGACAACTGTTGATTCATGCTTACATAAGTTAGTTGATCATGTGACTTCACTCAAAATTCGCTTTTTGCAAGATTACCTACTTAGTGCTATATCATGCTCTGTTATACCTTGTTCCAAATATGGGTTGCTTGCGAGTATATTCAAAGTACTCATTGGCTTGCCACTGGTTATTTTACTGGACAAGCATGAGAGACCAGGTTCTGGTGAAGATTACTATGGTGACGTACATGCGAGCTAGGATGCTTCCCAGTCAGAATGCATGTAGGGTTAAGGCAGATGACTTGGGTTCATGCTATCATTGAAGATTTCCGCTGCAAGATTATGAAGACTTGTCCATAAAGGCTATATTTGAGTACAATCAGTATGTCATGGATGTAAGAATCTTGTTATTTAGTTTTTGTGTGTTCAGCAAGCATTGATCTTTGTGATCACTGTGCACGTACATTTGGTGATCATGACTTATGAGTCGGGATCCCCAGAGAGATGGTATCAGTGCCATCCTAACTATAGGAAGCCCTTAGTTAGCACGGACGTTAGATAGGACAAAACTGTTTCCCTAGACCCTTCAAAACACTTGCAAAGGCTACCATATTTCTTACCTCTTCTAAGCTTTCAAATAAACGGAAGGATTGTGCCTTGGCACTGCCACCAATTTTCTGTTTGGCACTCCTCGTCTACTTTTCAAAACCTTGCAAACGGTTGATAGTACCCTTATGGCACCAACCACTAGATTCCTTGTAATCCTTGTGGGTGACATGGAAGGGAGCTACCTTATGAGACATTCACACAAGTTAGATGACACCACGGCGAGATGATACCAACAGAAAATACCTTCTCGAGGGATGAAGACATCAAGATTAGGAAGATGATGACACCCTCGACACTGCCCCAGGAAGATGCCACGTCACCCTACAATGACCAGGGCATAAGATATGCAAGATCATTATATGCATCACTAATAGAGAAATCTTGTCAATACCAATGATGTGTCGACAACCACTGATGGATGAGAAACTTGCCATTTGGTCTGTCTCACTATAGTGAGCAGGAAACGGTCCTCATCATCCCTGCTCTTGGTGTCGATGATATCATCAACTTGACCGGCAGGATATAGCTCTACCATGCCTCATAAAGGTCATTGCATAAAATATTGCCTACTTGGAACTCTCGACGCCATGGAAGACAAGAAGGCCTTGGCATGATTAAGAAGACACAAGAAGACCCTGTCAACGACAGCCATGAGGAATCACCTTCTTCATCAACTCACCAGACCTAGAGTCCTTAAGGACTCTTCAGGCGCAACGAGGATGTTTTTGATGAACAACAAACCAGAGACATAGCAACACCTCAAGAATACCCAGAAGACTAAGCGGAATCCTCTCCAAGACGCGGAGCAAGCACGACTACTGAGTCCGAGAACCCCTAGGGCAGGATGAGTCATGTATCCCCCTTGCGAAGTCGAGTCTATATGATGGTTCTGACAGAACCATGATTGTGTGTTGCTTGTTTGTGCTTTGGTGTAAGTCGCACTTTTGCCCCAGGAAACAATTACGTGACTAAGCACCCATCTTATCTTGATAAGTGTGTTTTGCCTTTTGGGAACTTGTTTGATAGCACTTGCACTATACCACCACCTTAGGCACTTTCCTATATGCTACTTTCCCTCTTCCCCCTCTCGTCAACTGAAGACCGACAAGACAAGTTACACTAAGGATACACCTCGACAGATACCCCTCTCATCAACTGAAGATCGACAAGACAAGATACACCAAGGATACACCACGACAGATAGCTAGTGTTGAAGACTATGACTACAACATACTAAACCAGACGCAACCCCACAAAGCTATACTTTTCCCTCAAGATTGGAAACCCCTCCCTAGCCCAACCTCATTTTCTTGAACAATAGTCTTAGTAACCTTTGCATATTTATGTTGTAGATCAATGACTCATGCAGTGGTTCCCCTGAATTTTAATGTGTTCCTAGAGAAAGCCAAATTGAAAGATGATGGAAGTAATTTCATGGACTGGGACCGTAATTTGAGGATTATCCTCATGACTTCCTAAAAGTTTTATGTCCTTGATCCACCGCTTGATGATCCACCCTCTCCTGTGTTGTCCAAAGACATTAAGAATGCTTGGTAGGCACGTTTTGGAGATTACTCAATAGTTCAATGTGCAATGTTGTATGGCTTAGAACCGGGACTTCAAAGATGTTTTGAACGTCATGGAGCATATGAGATGTTCCAAGATTTGAATTTTATCTTTGCGAAGAATACCCGGATCGAGAGGTATGAGACCTCCAATAAGTTCTATGCTTGCAAGATGGAGGAGAACGGGTCTGTCAGTGAACATATACTCAGAATGTTTGGGTATTCGAACAGTCTGGCCGAGTTAGGGATGCCCCTTCCTCCGCAGACGATCATAGACAGAGGTCTTCAATCATTCCCACCTAGCTACAAGAGCCTTGTGTTGAACTATAACATCCACGGGATGACCAAGTCAGTCGCCGAGCTGTTTGCGATGCTGAAAGTCGCTGAATTTGAAATCCAGAAAGAACCTCAAGTGTTGATGGTCAATAAAACCACTAGTTTCAAGAAGAATGGCAAGGGCAAGAAGGGTAACTCCAAGAAGGGTGGAAAAGCAGTTGCCCCTCCCGTGAAGAAACACAAGGCTGTACCCAAGTAGAAACTGAGTGCTTTCATCGCAAGGGAACTGGTCACTGGAAGCGGAATTGCCCCAAGTATCGGGCCAACAAGAAGGCGGCCAACACCAAACAAGGTATATATGATATACATGTTATTTATGTGTACCTTACGAACTCTCGTTGTAGTACCTAGATATTTGATACCGGTTCGGTTGCTCACATTTGCAACTCAAAACAGGAGCTACGGAATAGACGAAGGCTGGCAAAGGATGAAGTGATGATGCCCATGGGAAATGGTTCCAAGGTTGACGTGATCGCCGTTGACACGCTCGCTCTTCGTTTACCATCGGGAGTAGTGATGAACCTGAATAATTGTTATATCTGGATCTTGTTTGCGTTAAGAATGAACATTATATCTGGATCTTGTTTATTGCGAGATGGTTACTCATTTAAATCACAGAATAATGGGTATTCTATTTATATGAGTAATATCTTTTATGGTCATGCACCCAATGTGAGGGGTTTATTCCTATTGAATCTCAAAAGTGATGATACACATGTTCATAACATTGATGCCAAAAGATGTAGAGTTGATAATGATAATACCACTTTCTTGTGGCACTGCCGTTTAGGTCATATTGGTGTAAAATGCATCAAGAAGCTCCATGCAGATGGACTTTTGGAGCCACTTGATTTTGAATCACTTGAGACATGTGAACCATGCCTCATGGGCAAGATGACTAAAACCCCATTCTCTAGAACAATGGAATGGGCAAGTGACTTGTTGGAAATCATACATATGATGTGTGCGGCCGGATGACCATTGAGGCACGCGATGGATATTGTTATTTTCTCACCTTCACTGATGACATAAGTAGATATGGGTATATTTGCTTAATGAAGCACAAGTCTATAATGTTTGAAAAGTTCAAGCAATTTCAGAGTGAAGTTGAGAATCATCATAACAAGAAGATTAAATTCCTATCATCTCATCGAGGAGGATACGTATTTATTCTCAATGGGGGAGCGGTAAGCTGGTGCAGTTCCAAGCAAAGCGTGGTAGCCTATTCTACATGCAAAGTGGAGTACATCGCAGCCCCGGAGGCAGCAAAGTAAGGTATCTGGATGAAGGAGTTCATGACAGATCTTGTAGTGCCCAGTGCACTGAATCCAATGGCTTTTTTCTATGATAACACTGGTGCCATTGCTCTGGCCAAGGAACCAAGGTTTCACAAGAGGACCAGACACATAAAGCGACACTTCAATTCCATCCGCGATGACATCAAGGAGGAGGACATAAATATTTGCAAAGTGCACACAGATCTGAATGTTGCAGACCCGTTGACTAAACCTCTTCTGTTGGGGATATAACCCCGTGGTAAAACCCGCCCAGGAGGGGTCGGGTCATACCTAGCGGTTCGTTATCATATGGGTTGGAATAGGAAGGCTGGGTCGCACGGCGGCTCACTAGATGGGCTAAGACGGAGGCCCAGAGACAGGAAGAAGGCACAAGACCCAGGCAGGTGAGCCGCCCGGAGACAACTTGCCAAGATAGGCAAGATGGCTTAGAGACGGAGTCAGACACGTTATATGAGTCCATTTGGGACTTGTGTAACCCAGGGTCTTGACCTCCTATATAAAGGCAAGACCCGGGGACGACTTAGACAGAAGCCAATCAATCTAGAGCTAGATCAAGCGAATACGCTCCCTTCTAATCGATACTCCAATCAATATACACAAAGCAGGACGTAGGCTTTTACCTCGTCTCAAGGGGACGAACTAGGGTAAACCCATGGCTTTCGTCCCAACCAACCCCTTTGAGTCCACCGCCTTAACAGGCCTCGAACCTAAGTCTTCGGACATCTGTTGTGACAAAACCATGACAGTTGGCGCCCACTGTGGGGCTTGCGCGCGGTGGTGTTGAGTTCTCAAAGGGCTCTCTCCCAGGGATTGAAGGATATGTCGTCGGCTTAATGATGAAGAGTCGCGGCGGCAAGCTCTACATCGACGATTCAGGATGGGGGCCTGACGCCGACTCAGTCGAGTACGGATATCGGGTTCCCATTGGCAAGATGCACATGTTCATCGGCAAACTTGACAGATCCACACCCGAACCCGACATCTGCACCGACCTCGTCGAGCTGGCCCGGCGCATGACACCCGCCCATGTTCAACCCGGGCGGAAGAGTGTTTTCTTTGGCTTTACACAGGACAAGGGAGATTCCTTGTTAGGAGGGCTTTCTCAGATGAAGGAACTTCCAACAGGGATGCGGAGTCAATCTATCAGCTTCATGACGGTGGCTTAGGGGGCTATGTCGATGGCGACAGTATTCCAGAGCCCTACGACCCGCCGAGCCGAGCCGCCGTGTTCATGGCAGGCCCGACACCGGCTTCTAACAACGCGATCTCCGGAGCGGTGGCAGGGGCGGCCCCACCCGATGCCGAGTCTCCTAAGACGCCGCACAAGTTTTACTGGAACTTATGGAGGAGCTAGCGACTTTGATGGCCACAGAAGTGACAACCAAGAATCGGGCAGAGTGCAATGCTGAGATTAACCGGATCAAGGGACGGATGGCTCAGGCCTAGGAGGATATCAATGCAATGCAGGTTCAGATGAATGCTAACTCAGAACTCTTGAGGGTGGAGGCTCTCCGTTTTGACCTGGATCAGCGGGCTTCGGAGGCGATTCAGCATAGAAGGACTCAAGTTGGTCTCCCAATCCAGCCTCAGAATCTCTTCAACACCACTGGAGCCGAACCAAGTACGCCGCCGATGGTAACCCGGGCTGCATAGGCGCCGCGGCAACTAGACCCACTACGGAGGAACATAACTTTTGTCGTGATACATCGTGATGCCACCTGGTCATTATTCTAACCTGATGGAAAACATGATAGCGGCGGCTGCCAGGCTTGACGCCCTCCCCTTGGCTGAAGGGACGTTGTTCACAGAAGAGGCAAGGAATGCAATCAGCCTATTGCAGACAGCGGTGGCCCAACAAGAAAGGTACACACACAACCGGAGCCGAGTGCACTCTACGCCGGTTCACAGCCGTAGCTATAGCCATCGCATTGAGTCACTGGTGGTTTCCAACAATGAGTAGAGGCAAAACCCGCCCAATGATAACATGCTTGAGAGGGACGTTTAGGGGACTATGGATAGGGGTCAGACTCAGCGAGGATCAACACCGGTGATGGATTATCCGGGGATTCCTGAGCCAGCACCAGCAACCCCCCCCCCCATCAGCACCTCTTCCAGGGCAGTTGGTGTGCAGTGTCTCACGGTGGGTCTAAGGAATGAACATTTGCCCAAGGACTTTAAGGGGCCGCGGAAGGTGCCTAACTACACGGCCGATCTACCCCTAGAGCCCTGGATTGAAAGTTATGAGCTTGCTATGGAGATGTTGGATGTCAGTGAGGTGGTTTGTGCGAAATACTTCATCATGATGTTAGAAGGACCGGCACGCATGTGGTTGAAGGGTTTGCCACCTAACACCATCACGTCTTGGGCCGAGTTGAAAGCATGTTGTATCAAGAATTTCAACGAAACCTGCAAGCAACCTATGACGATTGTGTACAGCAAGAAGGTGAATCGGCCCATCATTGGGTCTAGCGGGTCTCAATGGTTATCCACTTGTCTGAGAATATTTTGGCGCCTCAAGCAGTTCTGATTTTGGAAAGGAACTGTCACTTTTTACCCCTTCAACAAAAGCTTGGGCGGTTGAAGCGTTCTTGTCCAGACATGGGTGAGCTCATGACGGCTCTCACCAAGTATGCGGATTCAGATACCACCAAAGATCCAAGCTCCAACGATGAGAGGTTAGCTCAGGGCAAGAAGGGCAACAACTGCAAGAATCAGGAGGGCGGTGCTAGAAACGGCAACCAGGGCAAGCGGAAGAACCCGGATGGTGGGTCGAAGTTAGTGGAGAGCACCAATGCTAGGAACAGTCATGCCGGGGGCAATGGAAATTTTAGGACGCCATTCAACAAGGATAAGGCACCTACGTCGTCCAATTTGGAAGAGGCGCTGAGAAGATTGCTTTAGAAGTGGCATTTGGGGATGAGTACAACTACATGGTGGAGACTTTGTGGTTCGAAGTGGTGAAAATTAAGAGCTCGTATCATGCTCTGTTTGGCCGACCAGGTTTTGCAAAGTTTATGGCCAAGCCTTGTTATGTCTATCTGCAGCTCAAGATGCCGGCCCTCAATGGAACTATCACGGTGCATGATGGTCGGAAGGTTTCCATTGAGTGTGAGGAAGGAGGCACGGCTTACACAAAGTCAAGTTGCGCAGAGGTAGAGCTTATGTTTTACAAGGATAATGTTGACCCGGCGGACATGGCTCCATTGAAGAAGCCCAGTACAGAGTCTAAGCCGCCCTTGAAGTTTGCGGCAGATGACATGAAGCTGGTGGATTTTACTCCGGGCGACTCATCCAAATAGTTCACTATCGAGGCTAACATGGACCCCTCATAGGAAAGCGCACTCATCGAATTCATCCATGAGAATTGGGACATCTTCGCATGGAATCCATCTGACATGTTGAGTGTACCGAGAGAATTCGCTAAGCACCACCTTAATGTGGATCCTAAATGTAAGACAATTAAGCAATTCCTCCGCCGATTCAATGAGGAGTGGCGTACAACAATTGGAGAAGAGGTGGCCCGGCTCTTGGCGGCATGGTTCATCATGGAAGTATTTCACCTGGAGTGGTTAGCAAATCCCGTGCTGGTACTCAAGAAGAATGGAACGTGGAGTATGTGTATAGATTACATAGATCTTAACAAGGCATGTCGAGTTGACCCATTTGCTCTCCCTTGTATCGACCAGATTATTGATGCGATGGCGGGTTGTGAGATTTTATGCTTCCTGGATGCCTATTCAGGTTATCACCAGATCAAGATGGCAGTTAAAGACCAAGAGAAGACGTCATTTATAACACCTTTTGGGGCTTTTTGCTATGTGTCTATGCCGTTTGGGCTCAAGAGTGCACAGGCGACTTACCAACATTGTGTGTAGAATTGCCTTCACGGTCAGATTGGGCGCAATGTTCATGCTTACATGGATGACATTGTGGTTAAGTCAAGGAAGAAGGACACGTTGCTCGATGACCTGAAGGAGACATTTGATAACTAACGGGCCAACAAGATGATGCTTAACCCGGCTAAGTGTGTTTTTGGAGTTCCTACAGCTAAACTTCTAGGTTTCTTGGTTTCAGAGCGAGGCATCGAGGCCAACCGGACAAAATAAATGCCATCATGTCACTAGCTAAACTGGCGAGCATCAATGATGTGCAGCGCTTGGCGGGTCGTAGTGCCGCTTTAAGCCGCTTCATCGGCCACCTGGGTGAGAAGGCTATTCCTCTGTACCAGATGATGAAAAAGACGGATGACTTTGTCTAGAGTAAGGCTGTGGATGAAGATCTTGAAACGCTCAAGAAGCAGTTGGTTGAGCCATCGATCTTGGCTGCTCTGGCTGAGAAAGAACCCTTCCTCCTTTACGTGACGGCTAACAATAGGGCGGTCAGTGCCGCGATCGTGGTAGAGTGCAAGGAGGCAGGGAAAGAGTACCCGGTCCAGAGGCCGGTTTACTACATCGGTAAGAGTCCAAGAAAAGGTACCTACATTGGCAGAAACTAATATATGGTGTGTTCATGGCAAATTACAAGTTGAAGCATTATTTCCTTGGACACTAGATCACGGTGGTTAGCTCTGCTCCATTGGGTGATATAATTCAGAACCGTGAGGCCACTGACAGAATTGCTAAGTGGGCGCTAGATCTTGGGCCTATGAATTTGAAGTATGTGCCTCGCATAGCCGTGAAGTCTCAGGCATTGGTGGATTTCATAAATGACTGGGAGTGTTAGTCGCCGGAGGAGAAGCCGGACAACACGTATTGGATAATTCACTTTGATGGGTCCAGACAGTTCGAGGGATCGGGGGCTGGAGTTGTCTTAACTTCCCCCAAAGGTGATAAGTTATGTTATGTGCTAAGGCTAATGTTTCCTTGTACGAACAATGCAGCTGAATACGAAGCTTTGCTTCATGGACTTCGTGTGGCAAAGGAGATGAACCTGAGCCGGGTTAGATGCCTTGGCGACTCAGATCTTGTGGCACAACAAGTTTCAGGCACGTGGGACTCCAAGGACCCGCGGCTAGCGGCTTATTGACAAGAGGTGGATATCGTCGCTGGTCATTTCAAGGGTTATCAAGTGGATCATATTGATCGTCGCAAGAACGAGGCGGCTGATGCATTGTCAAGACTGGGCTCTAAGCATAAGCTGGTGCCGCCTAATGTTTTCTTGGACGTAATTTATCACCCATCTGTTAAGCTACCTTCGGAGGAGGATCCCACTATACTTAACTCGGAGGGCCAGATAGTGGCGGCTTTACATGCCATTCCAGACTAGACGCTACTATACCTAGTGTACCTGACCCGCGGCTAGTTGCCTGAGGATGAGACTCTAGCGTGGCAACTCATGAGGCGCTCTAAATCCATGACAATCATTAATGGTGAGTTGCATAAGTGCAGTGTTACCGGCATCTTCCAGCGTCGTGTTTCTCTAGAAGAGGGTAGGGAAATTCTATATGAAATACACGTCGATGATTGCGGCCATCACGCCGGCTCAAAGTCCTTGGTGGCTAAGGCTTTCCGGCATGGCTTCTTCTGGCTGATGGCTCATAAAGCCGCAGATGATCTGGTCGCCAAGTGAGACAAGTGTCAGAAGTTCGGAAGACATGCTCATGTACCAGCTCAGGAATTACGGATGATTCCAATCACTTGGCCATTTGTAGTCTGGGGGCTTGATATGGTCGGACCTTTCAAAAGGTCTAAGGATAAGAAGACTCAACTCTTGGTGGCAGTGGACAAGTTTACGAAGTTGGTGGAGGCTGAGCCAGTCAGTAATGTGATGCGGCCACGGTGATTCAGTTTCTCAAAAAATTGATCTACCGATTTGGATACCCTCATAGCATCATCACGGACAACGGAACAAATTTATCCAAGGGGGATATGAAGGTGTTCTATGAAAGTGAGCACATCCAGCTTGATGTTTCTGTTGTTGCTCATCCACAATCCAATGGTCAAGCAGAGTGAGCTAACCACGAAGTCTTGAGAGGAATCAAGCCACGGCTTATGGTTCCTTTTCAGAGAATGTCGGGCTGCTGGTTGAGGAGCTACCTTCCGTCCTCTGGAGCATCAATACTACGCCTAATAGGTCAACAAGTTACACGCCTTTTTTTATGGTTTACGATGCGGAGGGCATGTTACCAAGTGACATACATAATGATTCACCGCGTTTGGCGGCTTACGTGGAAGCTGACAATGAAATGTCACAGCGAGATAAGTTTGGCATCCCTACAAGCCGATGCATCTACCGTTTTTCTTTTTGCATTACATATTTGCACAAAAGATGAACACTTCTACATGGTCACTTGGGGGCTTCCAACCCACCGGGTTTAGCTCGCTCACCCTCTTGATCGGCTCTTCAGCCAAAACAACAGCATTGTATGGCAGCTTACAGGACGGCGACTTACAAGTTGGCGATCCACAAGATGGCGACTTACAAGTTGTCGATCCACAAGATGGCGATTTACAAGTTGGCGATCCACAAGATGATGGCTTACAAGTGGCATATAAGTTGATATCATCGACAAGGTCATTTGGGTGTTTTCAACCCACTGGGTTAAGCTTCAACCCTCTTGATCAGGCTTTTCAGCCACTGTAAGGCGGGTCGGGGACCCAAATTCTGACTCCGTCAGACCAGATCATTAGGGGTGCAACAAGTTATACACTTGCCCCCTTTTGATGACCTCTCCGACAGTATGACCCGCTGAACTCTTATCAGTTAATCACCACTTAGAGACACTGTCTGACCAACGGACCGGTCAGTTAATCTTGCCAGGAGACCCTGAGCACTAGTTAAGGTTGAAACGGCAGACTCTGTCACACGAGAGGGGGTTTCTAGGCCCTAGGGATACTCATGCCTTGCTGTGTCTTTTGCTGGGATGCTGCGCTCATCAAACCTTGCCTGGAACCGAGCATTGTTTGAGTTCAAGTAGCGAGTCGACTCAGCGGAACCAGCATCCGTGTCTCCTTCTGGGGCACTGCGCTCTTTAGTCTCGCCTAGAAACCGAGCACTGTTTGAGTTCAAGCAGTGATTCCACTCAACGGAACCGTCAGATGTATCTCTTTATGGTTTGTTGTGCTCTTATTAGTTAATCTCGCCTGGAGACCCTGTGCCACTCAAGGGTCACTCTTGTTAGAGACCCTGCACTGATATGAGTTCAACTAGCGAGTCCATCCAGGAAGAACCAACATATGAGTTTTTGAAAAACGACAAGGAAAGCAAGAGTACCATACATTGCATCGTGCATTCCATCATACATTACATCATGCATTGCATCATATTCACATATCATGTCAGTTTATCAAACCATGTCCGAGCAATATTATGAAAGAAGCAAGGTTCTACCGATGCTAACATCTCCGGGTTATGCTTTTTTAAGCCGCCCTTACAAACGCTGCCGAGTATTTTGTCTTGTTTTTTGCAGGGTTTCTCTCAGAAGATGACTTGTTGTTAAGTATGTTGAAAGACATTATGAGAAGAATGCAAGACAGATAGAACGTGCATAAGATGATTCTAAAGTTATGGGTGCACGATGGCTAAGGTAATCAAGTTTCTGCTAGGTCTATTACATGGCTATGCAGAAGCTCAAAAGACGAAGAATTCAAAGTTTTTTCACACTTCCACATCTCGGCGGCTCAGCTGGCCGGGTTACATTCAGTCAAGAACAACAAAGTTTTAATTCGACGGTGGGTCATCTTGCACCGGGTCTTCGTGCTCTTTGATCTGAAGATTATCCACATCCCATTTGCAGTTCAATAAAGCTTCAAATTGAGCATTGTCACAAAGAGGAGACAGATGAACTTCAGGGGCGAAGAGCATCTTATGGCATGCAAGGATTAAATCCCTGTCTTCGAAATTTGGGCAGCGCAGCCGTTGGTTATTCTCGTCGTAAGCCGCCTGGTAGGGAGTCAGATCCGTCTCCTCAACAAGTATGGAGGCAAGTCTCTTGGAGGCCTTGATGCATTTGGTGTAATCCACTTCAGTAAAATCTGAGCCGTCATCCCTCTTGGAGGGGAAGCCGTTCATAATTTCTTCGGCAGTTAACTCAGGAGCAAAGGCCAGGGACCGGCTTAGCGTAGCTATGGCCCCTCTCCTGGCGGCTAATCACCTCATTTCATCCACCTATTTCGGCAAAGTTGACAAGACTTCTATAACACCCTTCATAAATTTGGGAACATACTTCGCCTTGATGGTACAGAGGGATCCATTGTAGAGTTTCTCAGCTAAAGTATATACTGCCTTCAATTTCATCAGACTATCAAAGGATAGTTGGCGGCTCCTCTCACCTGCAAGGAAAGGTTCAAAGTGATAAGCCGCCTGGCAGGTATTTTTTTCATAAGAATATTTTTTGAGCCGGACATACTTACCAAAGATAGCAACAATCATCTTGGATATGTGGTCTCTGAGAGTCCTCAGCTCTGCTGATGCAAGTTTGAGTTGTTCCTTAGTATCACTTGCACGCTTGTACAAGGCAGCTTGCTCAGATTTGGTAGTCTATTTATACGTGGTAAAGTTGACCTGGAGTTTCTCAATTTGTTCAATAGCCAGCCGTAATTTCTCTTCTGCTGTTGCTCGGGCGGTCTGTTGAGTGGTCAGGTTTTCCCTTAAGCTGGCACATTAAGACTCAGCTGCGTCTAACGCCTCCTGCATTATACAAGTAAAAGATTATAAAGTTCAAGTCACCAGGATGAAATTATTTCTGATGCAAGTCCCAAGCAGATTGCAAGCAATATGCTTGGCACTTGGGGGCTAATGTCTGTGTTTTCTTTCCATGTCTATGATAAAGTTCCAGCTCATCATTGTTATAATAACCCGGACTTGGGGGCTACACCTAACAAACTTCTCAAACATGAAAGCTCTGTCTCATCATTGTTATAATGATCCGGACTTGGGGGCTACAATTGGATCTAAGAGGTAACATAAGTACCGGCTTATATGCGATTTAATCCAGTACTTGGGAGCTACAGGTTAAAGTTCTCTACAGCATGTCAAAGGTTTGGAAGACCCGGTGTATTATTTGCAATATTACACCGGGTCTTGGGGGCTACATAAGGGTATAAGAGAAATGCAGAAGATGAAAGATACCTCTTATTTTTTCTTCATCAAACCAACAAGTTTGGTCTCCATGTTGCGGCTGGTAGAAATGCGATTCAAATAGCCGGTGTGCAGGTCATCTGCAGTCATCTTCTCCAAGATGGGTAATTCGAAGTTAAGCTTCTTTGGAGAGCAAGTATCAATCTTGCTGGAGTGTTTTGTCAATAGATGATGAGTTGGGGATTGATAACCCGTCCCGGTAATGGTAACGTCGGGAAGAGACGAGTCTTCGGTGGCAGGACTATGCGTTTTAGGGTCAGTCATTGGACTATCAGAAGTCGCCATGAGATGACCCGCCAGTTCTGAGGGTGGAGGAGAGCGCTCAAGTGCTTCCTTGTTAGTGTTATAAGGTTCAACATGAGTGGAGGGAGATGGCTCAGCAGTCTCCGGCTATTGAGCGGTAGGAGGAACGATGGACCCGCTTGTCTTCCTACGTTTGGCTTGAGGCCTGAAAGTGCAAAGAGTCATTACACAGAACAAAGACAATACATATAATATACACACGGCAGAGTGAAAGCATACTCTGGGTTGATCTCCATCGGAGAAAGCTTGGAGGGAGTCGAGTCACCAGACAAAGAAGGTGACTCCTATAAATTAAGACAATAAAACACAAGAGTAAGACAGCGGTACAAGAGTATAAGACAAATATCGGATTTTTAGTAAGAAAGTACCTCAATGAGACATTTCCACGGCGTCGGGGAGATGGTTAAGACGGCCATAAGATCCTCATAGCCGGTGCTCCGGGTCTGACGCCAAGAATCGTGTTGTTGTTTTTTCAAGGAAAATTCGGGATCTAAGTAAGCAAGAGGATGTGAAAAAGGTACTTTTCGGACGACCCGCCGTATCTTCTGTTGTGGTAAGATTTCTGAGTCGGAAGAAATATAAGTTACCTTAGGGGCGTTGGCGTGGCTCATTTCCATTTCCTCCTGTGTATAGTTGTTGTCAATAAGTTGCATAAAAACATGGCCAAGGGAGTCAAGTTCTACCTCTGAATCGTCAAGTTCGAGCAAGTTTTCAGCTGAAGACTTCTTTTGCGGCCACGGACGTTAACTGCCTAAGACTTCTCTTCATGGGGGGAGTGTATTTTTTCTTCCTAAAGCTGGAGTTGGCATGTAGTCAAAGCCGCCAAAAGATTTAAAGTTGCCATATACCAAGTCAAGACAAAGAGCAAGCAAATTTGAAAGTCATCCTTACGTCCGGAGCTGGATTTGCGACGTAGAAGGGTTTTAACCTGATCGTACAACAAGTGTCGTGGTTTTATCACGGCAGATGTCGAGGCCATCACTAAGGTGATGGACTCAAAGGGGTTGGTTGGGACGAAGGACATGAGTTTACCCAGGTTTGTCCCCTCAAGAGGAGGTAAAAGCCTACGTCCTGCTTGTGTTGTATTAGTTGGAGTATCAATTACAATGGAGTGGATTCACTTGACCTAGTTCTCGATTGATTGGTTTCTGCCTAAGTCGCCCGGGTCTCTGCCTTTATATAGGAGGCCAAGACCACGGGTTACAAGTCTCATACCGACTCTTACAACGTATCCGACTCTATCTCTATGTCGCCTTGCCTTCCTGGGCAAGCCGTCTCCGGGTGGCTTAACTGCCCGGGTCTTCATGCCTTCTTTGTCTGGGCCTCACCTAGGCCCATCCTGGTAAACCGCCATATGTCTAGGCTTACATCTCCAGGCCCATATGCATTGGTCTGGCTTATGAGCCGCCAGGTATAACTGGCCCCACCTGGGTGGGTCTCACCACGGGGTTATATCCCCAACATTAGGCCCCAGGTTGATTTCAGCTTGCTCATGTCAATCGTCCATTTTACTTGGCGGCGAGTGTCACCCTTCATCACCTGAAAGTAAGAAATGTAACCCGCCGTGACGTCATATTGGATATGCCAAAAAGATTCCCTGACGACCACAACGGATCTTTCATCATTAAACCGACAACCCAAAAATTGAGGTGTCCGTTTAGGTCAGTCAGTTTCGGTTGCCTTGATTCCCGCGCCCGTTTGCACTTTCATGCCTCCTAAATAGGATCGCGAACAGTCTTTCTCATTTCCTCCACCACCTTCACCTCTTCTTCTTCCTGTTGACGCCGTCACCCTCAAGCTCTCTCGCTCTGGTGAAGCTCCTGCGCCGTCATCGCCCGAGGTCGCTGCATCGACCTGAACGGACCAGAGCATCATCCGCGCCCGTCGCATCTCCTCCAGTACGTCCTTCTTCGCCCCCTAGATCTATAGCTTAGGGTAGTAAATCCGTGGATTTCTTCCATCCGCTAGAACACGAGTTCTTCATAATGCCAGACGACATATAGATCAGCGAACCTTACAATGATCCTTTTTCCATTGCGGTAAATCATAGGAAACTAATAATAGCGCAATACAGATCCATAGTTGCCTCCTTTTACTGTCTTCGAACATTTGCCAGTTCCTTCGTTTGTTGCTAGGTTTAGAATAAACCTGCTTTTTCCTTTGTTTGTAGATCTGCACTTATATAGATAGCATGTGAAACCTGTTTTCTACACTTAGTAGCATTTTGCTTCGTTGCCCTGCAAACTTAACTCGCCATTAACCTTCCAGCTCTCACCACAAACTGCTCTGGTGTCTTAGCTTCATAGAGCTTAGATTTTATCAGCCGCCCTTAGTTGTCTGTCTCCTTGTAACTCGCCACGCACTGTTACTTTCCACAGCTTTAAGAAGCCATTATGCCTTATGCGTCCAATTCATGTAACTGGTTCAGCTTTGCCGTTACTAAAGAGCTTCTGAAGGATTTGGTAGACACTCTACCTTACTAGCCAAAAATGTCATCCATTGGCGGGTTCCAGGCAATGAGAAGAAACACATACCCCAAGAGGGCGAAGTGGTTATTTTCGCAGACCACCTTATACGTGGTTTCAGCCCGCCCGACCCAAAATTCTTCCGAGACATCCTCCACTTCTTCAAGCTGCATCCTCAAGATATTGCACCCAATTCTGTCTCAAACATGTGCAACTTCCAAATTCTCTGTGACGTTTACTTAAAAGAAGAGCCATTTGTTGACCTCTTCCATGAGTTCTTCTATGCAAACTGCCAGACAGAAGTGGCAGCCGGCCCAAGCTTGGAGCTCAACGGGATCTCCATTCAAAGAAGATGAGACATGACCTTTCCGGCTGTTCGGATGCCAAGTCATCCCAAAGACTGGAACAAAACCTGGTTTTATTGCAAACATACTTCTCCAGAGGGAGAACGTCCATTGCCGGGTTATCGCCCGGTTTGACTCAAGACCACAACTGAACTTCCTGACCGGATGTCAGCTTCTGAACGGGCGAAATATGCTCCGGCTTACGCCAAAATTAAAGCCCTCATGGCCAACAGTCTGATAGGGATTGATCTGACCCATTGTTGGGTCTCTTGGAGATTCATGCCTCTAAGCCGTAGAAGCCACCTCATGTGTGAATATACGGGTGACGCCAACGATCCCCTATGTTTTAATCCTACCACTTTGTCAGAAGAGAACATCGTTGCTACCGTCAAAAGCCTTGTCCATGAATCTCAAGATTCTTGTCGTGCCATTGGATTACCTCCCTTCTGCGCCGCAAACCCGGCCCCGGATGTAAGGGCGACTCTCAATCTCCTTACTTCCACGTTACTTATTCATGTATGACTACAATCTTAACCTCTTCCGATGGCTTTACTTTCAGTCTAACTCCAGCTTCTGGAACAATAAATACATTCCTCCTCCAAAAAAATCTAAGGAGAAGATCGTCGGCCGAAACAAGAAGACTATACCTCAAGAGCAAACCGAGGTTGACGACTCAGACATAGGATTTGATTCTCTTAACCGTCTCACTATGCACCTTACTGAAAATAATAACTTCACAGAACGAGACAGAGACAAGCCATGCCAACGCTCTTGAGGTAACCTATGTCTCATCTGACTCATAACATCTTACACCACAGAAGATACGGTGGGTCGTCCGAAAGGTCCCATTTGCTCATCCTCTTGCTTACTTAGACCCCAACTTTCTTTTGATAAAGCAACAGCAACTCTCCTGACGCTAGACCTGGAGCACCGGCTCTAAAGATCTTGTGGCCGGGTTATCTCACTCTCCGATTCAACGGAAACGGCCGGCTAAGTTATTTGTTTCACTTGGCTTAATTTTGTCAACCTTGCCTTACAACTTTACTATGTCTTTATAATGATTTAACTGCTTTCAAGAATCACCCTTCTTCAAGCGAATCTACTACAACCAAGCTGCTGCCTCTGAAGATCAACCCAGAGTACGTGCTTTCATATTTGCATCCTATCCTTTGTCATCCTTTGGATTTTATATAATAACTTTCCATGATTTCCAGGGCTCAAGCAAAGCGAAGGAAAACTGTCGGGTCTACCTCGGCCCCCACTGCCCAAGAACCGGAGGCTGCCAAGCCGAACTCTCCGGTTGCACATGCTGATCCTTCTGCTGGCTCAAAGGATGCGCCCGAAGACGTTCGTCATTCTGCTGAGCTGGCGGCCCATGAGACGGCCACCCAGAGCCCTTCGAGGACCCACTCTAAGCCGCCAAGCCCTTCAACGGCCGTTGACAACTTGGATACTCCGGACGTCATCATTACTAGCACCGGCTTTCAAACTCCTCAACCTCGTGTGTTGATAAAGCACACTAAGAAAACTAAAGCCTCTGACAAGCTGGACCTTGAGTTCCTCGTGTTGGAGAAGCTAACTGCTAATGAGCTACACATCGGTCATATGAACCGCCTTACCACAAGCTGGAACATGGAACTCAAGATCGTCAACTTGATGAAGAAAAATTTTGAGTTACTCCTTCCTTTCCTTATATCCTTATATAGCCCCCAAGAGCCGGTTTAGTATTTGTTAATGGTAAACTGGGTCTTCCAATCCATGCCTTAAGTAGGACCACTTGACCTGTAGCCCCCAAGTATCAACTTAATATGTAAATATTGAGCTGATACTCAGTTTTGAGTAGTTGATCAACTGTATCCCCCAAGTTTGGGTCAGTATAGAAATAATGGGCTGAACTTCCCTATGGAAAGAGCCAATTGTAGCCCCCAAGTGTCGGCTTATCTTTGGAAAATATGAGCCAGAACTTTACTGTAGATTTGAACAAAGAGCCAAAAGTAACCCCCAAGTGCCGGCTTATCTTGATGAAGATGAGCCAGGACTTACTTTGTAGTTTGTAGTCTTGGAGAACAAATAGACATTAGCCCCCCAAGTGCCGGCTTAACTTGATGAAGATGAGCCGGAACTTACTTGTAGTCTCGGAGAGCAAATAGACATTAGCCCCGAAGTGTCAAGTATATTGCTTGCAATCTGCTTGAGACTTGCATTATATTTGTTAACTTAACCATTTGACGACATGTTACCCTGGCGATTACCCTTCCTTTACCTTTTGTCTATCATAGGAAGCATTAAACAATGCCGAGTCTGAACTGACCGGCTTGAAGAGAAATCTGGCCTCCCAGCAAGCCACCAGGAGTGTAGCAGAAGAGAAGTGCCGGCTTGCCGTCGTAGAGCTTGTTAAAGCTAAAGCTGATTTCGCCGCCTTCAAGAAAGCTGTTGAGACGGACAAAACTACCCTGGCTCAACATGCAGATGATGCCGACCAGCGGCTCTTGGAGGTATCCGATGAACTGCACGCCCTGAAGCGCCATATTGCAAAGATGTCTACTGCTATCTTTGGTAAGTACTAAAGACTTAACCAATATCTTCGTGTGAAGACTTATACAGGCGGCTTATAACAAAAAAATCGGTCTTATGTAGGTCCAAGGAGCCGTCAACTCGCCGATGATAGCCTGTTGTCGTTGAAAGCCATCTACACACTATCAGAACAGTTGTACTACGAAACGTTCTGCACCATCAAAGTGATACTTAATAAAGAGAGTATCCCCCAGTTCATGAAGGGAGTCATAGAAATGTTGTCCACCCTGCCCAAGCAAATCCGGGAGCTCAAGAAATCAACCGCCAGAAAGGGAGCCATTGCAGCCATAAGCCGGGCTTTAGCCTTCGCCCAGAGCTAACTCCTGAAGAGATGATGGATGGGTTTCCATCAAAGAAGGACGATGGCTCAGAATTCACAAAAGCCGACTATGCTCGTTGCATGAAGGACTCGAGAGTCCTTGCATCAGTATTAGTGAAAGAAGTGAACATGTCAACATATCAGGAGGCTTCCAATGCCAAGAACAAGCGAGTGCATGGCCCAACCTTCGAGGACACAGACTTAATTCGTGCATGACGTAAGCACTTCTTTGCTCCTGATCTTGACCCGACTCACCACTTTGAAGAGGTAAACTTTGAAGCTTTAACCAACTGCAACTAGGAAGTGGACAATCTCCGGATCGAGGAGGTCGAAGACCCGGCGCAGGGTGACCTGCCGTCTAGCTGATCAATTTGATAATGCCATGGATAATCCGCCTCTCATGACCCGCCAAACTTTGGGGCGTGTAAAAAACATTAAGTCATTGCTTTTGAGCTCTGTGTAGAGCAGTGTAATAGGCCTTTAGTAAAAACTGTCTTGCCTGAACTGTGCCATCATGCACATAGGAAGTCACACTGCTTTAACATATTGTGTCCGCCTTGTGCTTCAACTCATACTAGATGTCGTGGCGGCTCTTCTTGAGATAACCAACCTGTGGAAACGGAATATGTTGCATACTCTTTTAGTAGGGCGGCTTAGAACAACACAAATCGGAGATGTTTATATCTTTCCTGATTTGTTTTTTGAAATTTTTTGAACTCATGTGCCGGTTCTTCTGGGTGGACTCGCTAATTAAAACTCCTAATCAGTACAGGGTCTGTATCGAGATTGGTCGTCAATTTCTTAGAACGGCTTGGGGTCTCTAAGCGAGATTAACTAATAGGAAGTGTAGTGTCCGAGAAAGAGACACGATAGGGCATGAGTACCCTGGTAGCTCATAAACTGCCTCTCACGTGACATAAATCAGTCGTTTTAACCTTAAACAGTGCAGGGTCTTTAAAAGATTAACTGTCTAAGAGTACGAATGGGCCACATAGCGGAGAGTCGGCAGTAGATGAGAGAGTTTATCCTTGCTTTCCGTAAGCCAGCCCTCACATGACAAGAACCGTCGATTTAAGCTTAACCAGTACAGGGTCTCTAATGAGATTGACTGTCAATTTCTTTGAACCAGCTCAGGGTCTCTAAGCGAGATTAACTGGTAAGAGTTCGGCGGGTCACCTGGTGGAGTAGCAAGTTGCAAACAGGCAGGTTTAACTCTAGTGGCTTAAGAGCCGATCAAGAGGGTATGTAAGCTAAACCCGGTGGGTTGGAAGCCCCCGAATGACCTTTGCTGACAAAACCAACTGTTTGGCTTGAGAGCCGATCGATAGGGTGTGATAAGCTAAACCTAGCGGGTTAGAAGCCCCCTAGACGACCTTTTTGCACAACTGAGATATGTGAAACGGCAGAGGCCTCAGCTTACAGGGATGCCAACTTTATTCATATATATATACGATATGTACAATGATGGTGTACAATCTCAAGTCTCAACGACTCAGGTATAATAAGGCCGCACATGAGCTATGTTCCATGGTCGGCGGGTCTCCTGCCTAGAAGTGCTTGAGTCGTCTCGGACGTCAATGAGGTAATATGACCCGTTGTTGAGATTTCTGCTGACCACGAAAGGCCCTTCCCATGGAGGGGACAACTTGTGTGCATCTTTCTAATCTTGAATCAACCGCAACACTAAGTCAGCTTCTTGAAACATCCAGGTCTTAACTCTACGGCTATGGTAGCAACGCAGGTCTTGTTGATAGATCGCCGATCGAGCCACCACCAGATCACGTTCTTCCTCCAAGGCATCCAATGCATCTTGACGTGTTGTTTCATTATCCTCCTCACCGTAAGCCGCCACCCGTGTCAAGTCATTACGAATATCGCTTGGTAACACGGCTTTTGCGCCATAAACCATGAAGAAAGGTGTATAACCTGTTGATCTGTTGGGACTGGTTCCGATGCTCCATAAGACGGACGACAACTCCTCTACCCCACAACCTGGCATGCGCTGCAAAGGAACCATAAGCCGGGTTTAATACCTCTCAAGATTTCCTGTTTAGCATGTTCTGCCTAACCATTTGACTATGGATGAGCCACCACAGAAACGTCAAGTCGGATGTGCTCACTTTCACAGAACGCTCGCATAGCCTCCTTCGATAAGTTCGTACCATTATCTGTGTTGATACTGTGAGGGTAACCGAAGCGGTAGATCAACTTCTTAATAAATTGAACATCCGTAGCCGCGTCACACTTGCTGACCGGCTCAGCTTCTACTCACTTGGTAAATTTGTCCACCGCCACCAAAAGGTGGGTCTTCTTGTCCTTGGATCTCTTGAAAGGCTTGACCATATCAAGCCCCCACACTGCAAACGGCTAAGTAATCAGAATCATGTGCAACTCCTGAGCCGGGACGTGAGCACGCCGGCCAAACTTCTGACATCCATCGCACTTGCGAACCAGGTCCTCCGCATCTTTATGAGCCGTCAGCCAGAAGAGACCATGTCAAAAAGCCTTGGCCACCAGAGATTTTGAGTCGGCATGATGACCACAATTGCCAGCATGAATTTCATTCAAGATTTCCTTGCCCTCTTCAAATGAAACACAATGTTGGAAGACACTAGTGACTCTACACTTATGTAACTCACCATTGATTATGGTCATAGACTTAGACCGCCTAGTGATCTGTCTAGCCAGATTTTCATCATCAGGTAACTCGCCACGAGTCAAGTATGCCAAGTAAGGCACGGTCCAGTTAGGAATAGCATGTAGAGCCGCCACCATCTGCCCCTCCAGGCAGGTACGACCAAGTCTTCCACTGAAGGTAACTTAACTGACAGGTGATGTAATACATCTAAGAAAACGTTAGGTGGTACCGGCTTATGCTGAGAACCCAGCCTTAACAGGGGCGTCAGCCGCCTTGTTCCAATAACCCTTGAAATGACCAGCGATGACATCCACCGTCTGACGATAAGCCGCCATCCGCGGGTCCTTGGAATCCCAAGTGCCTGAAACTTGCTCGGCCACAAGGTCTGAGTCGCCGAGACACCTAACCCAGCTCAGGTTCATCTCCTTAGCCACCCAGAGGCCATGAAGCAGAGTTTTGTACTCAGCTGCATTATTAGTACAAGGAAACATCAACCTTAACACGTAACAGAACTTGTCACCTTTGGGGGAAGTTAAAACAACCCCTGCCCCTGATCCTTCCAGTTGTCTGGATCCATCAAAGTGGATTGTCCAATACATGTTATCCGGATTTTCCTCGAGCGACTAACACTCCGTCCAGTCATTTATGAAATCCACCAGGGCTTGAGACTTGACCGCCGTGCGAGGCACGTATTTAAGATTAAGATGTCCAAGCTCCAATGCCACTTAGCAATCCTGCTGGTGGCCTCTCTGTTTTGAATTATGTCTCCCAATGGGGCAGAGCTAACCACAGTGATCTGGTGCAAAACACAAGGTCTCTACCCTATAGTTGTATTCGTCACCGAAGGCGACTTCCAAAGAAATCCTCCCCACTGGATAATCTGACTTGCCAGGCACCACACCATGAAAGACTGTTAAGGAAGGCTTAAGATCCTTATCAAGCAACTTCATCCGGCGGAAAGTGTCGTAATACAAAATATTGATGCTGCTGCCACCATCCATAAGCACCTTGGTAAACACATATCCTCCAACTTGGGGGTAACTACCAATGCCAGTCGTCCCGAGTCTTCAACACACGGCGGGTGATCCCCTGTGCTCCAGGTTATGTCGTACTCTGACCACTTCAAGTATTGCGGGAGAGCCGGTGTGACGGCATTGACCGTCCGCTTGCGCAACTTCTGGTCTCGCCTATTAAGGCCGGTTGTAAAAACATGATACTGACCCGAGCTGAGTTGCTTCAGATTACTTTGATATCCAGACTAGTTATTTTGCTGCTAATTATTGCCACTGGATTATTGATGATGCCCTCCTTGACTGCCCTAGCCCTGGTAGCCAGACCCTGAGCCTCCAAAGCCCAGGCCAGCTCCTGACCCGCTTGGCCTTGAGCCGCGTGGCGGGCCTCCACCATTGTTGTTATGCTGCCGCACACTGTAATCCCGAAACATTTGCATAATGTCACAATTCCCCCATGAGTGATTTACCACCTTATCGGGCCGGCTTTGCTATGGACAAGGTTTATTGAGCATCTCCTCCAAATTAAAAGGAGTTTTACCCTTATTAAAGGGTTGTCTGAAATTCACATTGCCTTTAGCACAAATTGTTCCCGGTGCTGGCGTTGGCCACCAATTCTGACCCGCCATCCAGATTCTTCCTCATGCCTTGGTTGCCATTGCTTGCTCAACCCTTGCCATTGTTACTCTTCTTGCTCTGACTAGGCTTCTCCTCGTCAGAGCCTGGATCCTTCGTATTGTCAGAGTCAGCGTACTTCGTGAGAGCCACCATGAGCTCCCCCATGTCCTAACACGAGCACTTGAGTCGGCCAAGCTTCTGCTTCAGAGGCGTAAAGTGACAATTCTTCTCCAGAATTAAAACTGCTTGACCCACCGTAATCTGTTCAGATGAGTGGATGACGGTTGAGACCCGTCGGACCCAATGATGAGCTGACTCATTCTCTTGCTACAAGCAATGATCCAGATCCACAGTCGTCATGGGCTGCTTGCATGTCCGTTGGAAGTTTTTGATGAACTTTGCTTTGAACTCGGCCCAGGAATTAATGGTGTTGGGTGGCAAGCCCTTCAACCACGTGCGAGCCGTCCCTTCCAGCATCATGATAAAATACTTGGCACATACTACATCGTAGAGGTCCAACATCTCCATAGCCAGCTCATAGCTCTCAATCCACGCCTCCGGAGGAAGGTCAACATTATAGTTTGGGACCTTGCGAGGGCCCTTGAAATCCTTAGGCAGACGTTCATTCCGTAAAGCCGGCGCCAAGCACGGCACTCCCACGGCCCTAGTGGTTACTCCTGCTCCTACCGAGATAGAAGGTGCCGATTCTTGATGAGCCTCCGCCGATGATTGCTGCTCCAGCTCAAGCCGGAAAGCGTTTTCCATAAGGCGCTCTGCCTCTGCGTCCATCCGGGCCTTCAGCATGCTCATCCCTTGTTGGACTTCAGTCATCTGGTCCTTTATCCTTGTGATCTCTGTGTTCCGGGCGGCTTGATTCTCTACCGTGACCTCAATTGCCATCAAGGCTGTGAGCTCATTCATCAGGTCCAGGAGAACTTGAGCCGACGGCAGGTCAGCCCTCGACCCGGCTGCCCTAGGTTCTGTACTGCTGGTTCCTGGTGCTGAACCCGCCATGAAGATGGCTGCGTGCATCAATGGCCCATGGTCCTCCGACTCAGGATACTCCAACTCGAGGTAAAGCTCGTTGTAGCCCCCGAGCCTGCCCTCGTGAAGCGGGTAGATTGATTTTGTCTCTCCGCTCGAAGATTCATCCTCCAAACCGATGAGAGTTTCCTATGACATGGATCCCTCTAGATCTGCGCCTTGAGTAAAATCAACGAAAACATGCTTCCTGCCTGGGTTAACACGAGCGGATTGCACGCGTCGAGCGGGTTGCGTGCATCGAGCCGGCTCGACGATGTTGGTGCAGACGTCTGGCCCGGGTGTAGATCCGCTGACCTTGCCGATGAAAACGTGGATTCCGCCGACGGGGACTCGAATGCCGTACTCGACAGAGTCGGCCTCGGGACCCCAGCCGTCGTCATTGATGTAGAGCCGGCCGCGGCGACTCATGTTCATCCTGCTGACAACGTATCCCTTGATCCCTAGAAGAGAGCCCTTTGAAAACTCCACACCATCGAGCGCAAGCCCCACAGTGGGCGCCAACTTTCGTGGTTTTTATCATGGCAGATGTCCGAGGACTTATGTTCGAGGCCATCGCTAAGGTGATGGACTCAAAGGGGATGGTTGGGATGAAGGACACAAGTTTACCCAGGTTCGGCCCCTCGAGAGGAGGTAAAATCCTATGTCCTGCTTGTGTTGTATTAATTGGAGTATCGATTACAAGGGAGCGGATTCGCTTGACCTAGTTCTCGATTGATTGGTTTCTATCTAAGTCGCCTTGGGTCTCTGCCTTTATATAGGAGGCCAAGACCACGGGTTACAAATCTCATACCAACTCTTACAATGTATCCGACTCTATCTCTATGTCGCCTTGCCTTCCTGGGCAAGCCATCTCCGGGCGGCTTAACCACACGGGTCTTCATGCCTTCTTTGTCTGGGCCTCACCTAGGCCCATCTTGGTAAACCGCCATATGTCTAGGCTTACAACACCAAGCCCATCTGCAATGGTCTGGCTTATGAGCCGCCAGGTATAACCCGACCCCATCTAGGCGGGTCTCACCACGGGGTTATATCCCCAACCGCAAGCCTCCTGGGATTCGTGCGTAAGTCCTTTCATAGCAGAGTTAACATTTTCTTCTGTCAGAGGTGTGTGGTTGAAGTAGAGAGGATCATTCTCGTCGCTTGTGTATTCGCACATAAGGAGGTCATGCCGGCTTGACGGTAAGACTTTCCATGAGATCCAACAACGGGTTAAGTCAACTCCCGTCAAACCGTTCGCTAGAAGGGCCTTGATTTTTGCGAAAGCCAGAGTATACTTCGCTCATATCATAGCAGAAATCCGGTCCGGAAGTTTAGTGGAGGTACAGAGCTAGGTAGGATGGTAACCCGGCAGTGGATTTTCTCCTTCTGGATAGGTGTCCCTAAGTAAAACCAAGTTCTATTCCAGTCTTTGGGGTGGCTTGGCATAAGGACAGCCGGATAGGTTAGATCTCTTCGTCTTTGGATGGAGACTCCACCGAGCTCCAAGCTTGGTCTAGCCGCCACTTTTGTTTGCTGGTTGACATAGAAGAAGTCGCAAAAGAGGTTGACAGATAGCTCTTCTTGCAAGTAAACCTCACACAGGAGTTGAAAGTTGCACATGTTGGAGACAAAATTTGGGGCAATGTCTTGAGGATGCAGTTTAAAGAAGTGGAGGACGTCTTGGAAGAATTTTGATCCGAGCAGACTGAAACCACGGAGAAGGTGATCGGAGAATATAACAAGTTCCCCTTCCTTAGAGGTAGGTTTCTTGTCTAACCCCAGAACACACCAGTGAATAACATTCTGAGCCGGCAATGTATCTACCTCTATGGAATCCAATAAGAATTGCTCGGTGACTCCAGAGCCGACCCAATCATAGGATGCAGGTGCACGAGACATGATGGCGGGTCAAGTTGTGAAAGGGACAGGACGCGATGGGTCAGAAAGCGACAAGACAATCAAGACATTGATTAAACTAAATAGTGTGATGTTAAGCCGCCAGTACAGTTTATCGAAAGAGCTGGTGATTCGATGGTGGGTTAAGTGGGCAATACCATGTTACAAATATTACTAAGGGTAGAAAAACATGCTTCACACATTATACTATGACTGCAAGATCTACAGGCAAGGAAAAAATTAAACTTAATTCAACCCTAAAGATGAGCCGGGGAAGAACAAGCAGTTGGCGAGAGAAAAGGAGCAGGGTGCAGATCTAGGATGAGCTATTGTTGGCTCTACACGGATAGCCATGGTGGATTAACAACAATGCGAGATCCAAAGGACTACTTATTAGTTTGCGGCGGAGGAAAAGAGAAAAATCCCTTGTGGCCCTATTTAAGAGATGGGATGCCAAACAGTGCATGTGGGAATCGAGGGGGCAAAAGGATGATTGATCGAGACGGACGCCTCGATTTTCGGGTCGACCATTTAATGAGAAGATCCATTGCAAACGTCACAGAATCTTTTTGGCATATCCGAAGGTGACGTCACGGCGGGTTATGAATTCTTTTATTTTCAGGTGACAAGGACGTGAGACTCGCCACTGAATAAAATGGAGATTGATATGGGCAAGCTCAAATCAATCTGGGGCCTAATGTTGGGGATATAACCCCGTGGTAAGACCCGCCCAGGAGGGGGCGGGTCATACCTAGCGGCTCGTTCTCATATGGGCTGGAAGAGGAAGCCTGGGTCGCATGACAGCTCACCAAATGGGCTGAGATAGAGGCCCAGAGACAGGAAGAAGGCATAAGACCTGGGCGGGTGAGCCACCCGGAGACAGCTTGCCAAGTAGGCAAGACGGCTTAGAGATGGAGCCAGACATGTTGTAAGAGTCAGTTTGGGACTTGTGTAACCCAGGGTCTTGACCTCCTACATAAAGGCAAGACCCGGGGATGGCTTAGACAGAAACCAATCAATCGAGAGCTAGATCAAGCGAATATGCTCCCTTGTAATCGATACTCCAATCAATATACACAAAACAGGACATAGGCTTTTACCTCGTCTCGAGGGGCCAAACTTGGTAAACCCGTGTCTTTCGTCCTGACCAACCCCTTTGAGTCCACCGTCTTAGCGATGGCCTCGAACCTAATCCTTCGGACATCTGCCATGACAAAACCACGACATCTTCCAACGGCTGAACATGATCAACACCAGTAATGTATGGGTGTTAGATTCATTAAAATGTAAATTACATAGTGATGTGAGCTAGATTATTGACTCTAGTGCAAGTTGGGCACTATTATATTTCCTTGTTCATGATAATCGTTTATTATCCATGCTAGAATTATATTCATCGGAAACTCAGATACATGTGTGGATACATAGACAACACCATGTTCCTAGTATGCATCTAATAGACTAGCTCGTTGATCAAAGATGGTCAAGGTTTCCTAGCCATAGACATGAGATGTCATTTAATGGGATCACATCATTAGGAGAATGATGTGATGGATAAGACCCAAACTATAAATGTAGCATATGATCGTTTCAGTTTATTGCTATAGTTTTCTACATGCCAAGTATATGTTCCTATGACCATGAGATCATGCAACTCACTAACACCGTAGGAGTACCTTGTGTGTATCAAACGTCGCAATGTAACTGGGTGACTATAAAAGTACTCTACAGGTATCTTCGAGGGTGTCTGTTGAGTTGGCATGGATCAAGATTGGGATTTGTTACTCCGTGTGACATAGAGGTATCTCAGCGCACACTCGGTAACACAATATCACGATGAGCCTTGCAAGCAAAGTGACGAAAGCGTTAGCCATGGGATCTTGTATTACGGAACGAGTGAAGAGACTTTCCGGTAACGAGATTGAACAAGGTATAGAGATACCAATGATCGAATCTCGGGAAAGTAACACACTGAAGGACAAGGGAACATCGTATGGGATTAACTGAATCCTTGACATAGAGGTTCAACCGATAAACATCTTTGTGGAACATGTAGGAGCCAATATGGGCATCCAGGTCCTGCTTTTGGTTATTGACCGGAGAGTGTCTCGGTCATGTCTGTATGGTTCTCGAACCCATAGGGTCTACACACTTAACGTTTGATGATGATATAAGTATAGTTGAGTCATCATGGTGGTTACTGAAGTTTGTTCAGATTCCCGAATGAGATTTGGAGGTGAAGATTGATATATAGGATGAAGGGAATCATGTTCTCGAAGTGTTCCGGGAGGTACCGGGAAATTAACGGAGTACCGAAAGGTGTTTTGGGGGGCTGCAATTGTTGGGGCCCCCATGGGCCAAGGTGAGGGTGCGCACCAGCCCACAAGGGGGTTGGGCATCACCCAAACCCTAGCCCACTTTGGCCAAGGGTGGGGGAGCCAATGTAAGGGGCTGCCACTAGGTAACTTGGGGGCCAAGCCACCCTAGGGTTTCCCTAGGGGGCTCCCCCCACTGCCTTGGCCGCCACTCCCTAGATGGGATCTAGGGGTGCCTCCCCTCCTCCCTTCCCCCTATATATATGGACGGAGAAAGAGGGCAGCCGCACCCATCTATGCATTGGTGCTGCCCTCCCTCTCCCTTGTTCTTCTTCTTCTCCGCGTAGTGCTTAGCGAAGCTCTACTGAAAATCCTCCACCACCGCCGCCGCCATGCCATCGTGCCGCCGGAGGACTCGAGATACTAGTACACCATCACTCACACGTTCAAGGAGGTGAAGGCTTCAGCAAGCCGTACGTGTGTTGAACGCGGAGGTGCCGTCCATTCGGCACTAGATCGGACTTCGCGGGATGGATCGTGAAGACGTTCAACTACATCAACCGCGTTTCTTAACGCTTCCGCTTAGCGATCTACAAGGGTATGTAGATCCACTCTCCCTCTCGTAGATGCTCATCACCATGGATAGATCTTGAGTGTGCGTACGAATTTGTTTTTGTTTCCCATGCAACGTTCCCCAACAGTTCATGCCATGTGCCCCCCTTTTTATATTTTTTATTGATTTTTTTCTTTGTTTTGAGTTACTTCTATTTGAGGTAATTACCAGATTCGTCCATATCAATTTTTTGGCAGTTTCCAAATTGGGATATGCCTGATCTATCATACATTAGGTTATAACGAGCTCATGTGTTTGTGCTTGTTGGTTTCGTGGCATTTTTACCTAAAGTAACATATACTTGTGATATATGATTTTGGAGTAGAAAAATCCAGTGAATCCAATGGTGGTATTAGTTTTATCATTTGGACAAGTTTGTGAAAATATTGTGTTGTGAGAATATGCCCTATTGTCATTTTCACATGAATTAATTCTTGCATCATATGATAAACTTGTCAACATGACAGATGTTCTTTTGTGTGTGTTCTATCCCATGGTATTTTTGAATGATATGGTAGATCATTAAATGGGTAGCATTCTTGTTGTCATCATGTCGCCAAGATATTGCTTTCAAGTGCTCAAATTTCTCTAAGTGTTATAATTTGTTATTTTGTTGCCATGTTGTCTAGATGATACCCATGAATCCTTAGCTCCTTTGAGGTTGGCACAATGTTCTGTATTGATGAGCATGTTGCCCTTGAATAGTTTGTGCGAAGTACTTGTAGGTAGAACTATTGCATCTTGTTTAAAATTGTTGTCAAACATGTAATTCTATTAAAATTGTCATGTTTACCACCTGTTAAAAATTTCTAAGTCTGTGAGCTGGCAATTCTCAGAACACCATGTTTGGATGGATGAAAGCCATTGATATATGAATATTTTGATGTTGTCATAATGTAATTAGTTCTAGTGCATGTTGTCATCTAAATATATTTTAATTTTCATGCCATGAAAGTCCCTATAACATATGTTATTGTTGTTGTCAACATGCCATCATGTTAACTCGCAATCTGTGAAGCTGGAATTTTCACTAAGTCCCTAAAAACTGTTTCAACATGCCATCTTTTGAACTCCATTGCTATTGATCCATTCTTCCTTTCATGTTTAACTAGATAGATGAATTTTTGAGCATGTTGTATACTTCCTATAGATGCCTTGGTTGTGATTTGAAAGTTGTTGTAGCTCTGGTTATATGTGTTACAAGATGACATGTTGTTGTTTGTGGACATATTGTGTGTTTGGATGCTTTGTGACTTGTGGGAGTTATACTCTATTTTTTTGCATGATCTTTAGGTCTATTCTTGATAGATTTTCATTTCATATCCAGTGGCATACTTGGAAAGACAAGGAATAGCCCATGGCATTTCTTCGTCTTTGCATTTGTCTCTGTTAACGTTCGTACCTTGTCGTGAGTGTACCGTGAGATTTGTTACTCCGTTTGCAATGTTCCACATATACATTTGCGTCAATTTTACATGAAGCCTTCATATTTTCCATGTTCATGCATGTTAGAACAACTACACATGAGGTTATGCCTAGAATACTAAATAACTAAATATTTGCATGTGAAACATGACTATCATAGGGTTGCCATGTTATTTGCATCAATATGATCATGCATCATCTTGGTTGTGCATTGCACTTTGTTTGAATGTTTATTGGGTGTTTTTTATATTTGGGTAGACCCTAGTGCCGAACCTAAGTATGAGTATCTCGAAGAGAAAGTCTACAAGGACCCAGCTCTATATCCCCCTGAAGACCCAACATGAAACATGATTGTACCCGGATCCTTACACTATTTTTGCTATGCTAGATGCCACACTCTTATCATTATGTTTTGTTACCTACCACTTACATGTAAAGCCTCCTAAATTGCCATGAAAGCCTCTAACCCCTCCACGACCTAGCAAAACCTTGTTTGGCTAAGTTACCCCTGCTCAGCCCTTCTTATAGCGTTCTTAGATGCAGGTGTAGGTTGTTTCCATGTCATTACATGGATATCTAGAGATATCACTATATTATTGCTATTTCATTTAATTCACATATATACTTGGTAAAGGTGGAAGGCTTGGCCTTTTGCCTGGTGTTTTGTTCCGCTTTTACCACCCTAGTTACTTGTTACCTGTGTTATGTTCCATATTTTGCGCTCCTAACATGCTCGGGGTTGTTATGGGGACCCCCTTGATTATTCTTCTTAGGAAAAGCTTGTCTGGCAAGACCCAACATTCGTACTATTGCTTATCAACCTAATTAAAAATGCACGGGGCTTAGCTACCCCATGGATAATTAATCAACAACCCGGGCCAATGCTCGTCATGAGTGTTGGTCCAATACGGGCTGCCTGCGGGGCCACCTCGAGGGAACTCGGAGTTTGGTTTTACTTGTAGCTAGACCCATCTGGTAGTGCCCTGAGAAAGAGATATGCATGGCTCCTATTGGGATCTGGCCTGCCGAGCATTCTTGCTGGACTTCTTCTACCTTTCTCGAATGTCTTGTGCGAGGGATTCCGAGGATACTTTGGGCTATCTCGAGGTTGAGGTGTTCCTACAGAATCTCTAGGGAGATTATGGGTTATCCGTAGTCGAGGTTATTCCACGCGGCGTTTGATTAGTTTGTGCTAGATAAGTTGGAGCACCCATGCAGGGTTAAATCTTTTTAAGAAGTCGTGCTCGTAGTTATGTGGCAACTTGGAAATGTTTTTAACACCCGATTCTAGCAAACTTGAAGTAAACTCAAATAAAATACACCTAACATGTGTTTAACCGTGATTGTCTCTACTCGTGAACATGAACTGAGAGAGAACACAGTGGGGTTATGGTTGAAATAAGTAGGTGTTTGGGATGACTTAGTGATCGCTCTAGTTCATGACCACCATGCGTAGGCCACCATATTTCATTCTTGTTCTCATAACTTAGCCACTCAAGCATATGCTTAGGGCTTGCTGCAGCCTCACCACTTAACCTTCCTCACCCATTAGCTTACATAGTTTCGTTACCTGGGATATGAGATTGGTGAGTCCATGTGGCTCATAGATTACAACAACTACATGTACAGGTTCCGATGAGATATATCCCGTTGAGGCGTCCCAACTCTAGTGGGAGTATGATGAAGAATGTGGTCGGACGTATGTCACATATCCGGATGAGTAGGGAAGCATCATGGTCGTGTTCCTATGCTAGCAAGGAAGTTTCATTGTTTCTTTTGCCAGTTGATTTCGTCTGTAGCCAGACCCTGTCTTATGGGTGATGTATGAATGATTATGTGACATTGTAATTTAGCATGTGGTGAGTGTAAGCCAACTCTTATACTCTTCTAATCAATACATGTATGTAATGATTTTGTACTTCTGAAACGCTGAAATGCGCTTCTATCTCCATCGAGTTGATCGTGCCTTAATTGGGATAGTACCGCATCTTGGTCGTTACAAGTTGGTAACCAGAGCTATACCAACCATAGGAGCCCCTTGCTTGATTGAACTTGGTCGAGTCGAGTCTAGTGAAAACTATTTTGAGTCTAGTTATATCGGAGAGTAGGTTTATTTTAGTCCCCTTCTATACTCTGGTAAGAAATTTCGACTTGGGAAATTTAATTCTACTCCTTTTCTCGCTCAAAACATAATTTAGGATCACACGGGTATTTTGGAAATGATATGATGCCGATGTGAAGGAATTATGTTCTTGGTTCCTCCTGTTATGTAGTAGTGAAGCTCTGAGGGATTCTTGCCACACCGTTATCATTCAGTTTCCTTATTATATTGGGACGGAGGATGTTCGAAATTACTTCAATACTAATTGTGGCGAGAGGAGTTTGGCATCACCCGGTACTAGGGAGAATGTCCAGATGTACTGCCTTGTTTGGTATCGTTGTGATTACGAGGGTCCAAGATAGATGAATTGCCGAGGCCTATGGTCGTGTGTTGACAGATGTGATATATTGGAGAGTAGTATTACAGCTAGGAGTTGAGTGATGGTTTGAACTCTGTGTATCTGTGGACCCGATTGCATAACCAAAGATTTAGGAAGTTCTCAGGTGGGAATTCTTGTAGTTACCTAGGATCATCTTTCGTCAGATGTATGAGGGTTATACATTTGTTCTGAGCACATCTTAGCTCAAGACCTTGTTGTGAATATTCAAGTGGCTTGAAGATCTTATTATGTTAACACGAACCCGAAGAAGGCATTCTTACTAATTTCAATTTGAATGCAATTCATGATATTCCTTTGCAATTTCTTTCATGCCATTCGATTCAGCTTATCAATCATCTTTGTCAATGGTGTGCTGATGTTCTTGTCCATCTTTAGGATGGCTCCAACAACTCATGGGAATTAGGGCTGTGATGGCGAGCAGTCTAACCCTGCACCACCCCACCACCTCCTCCTCCAGAAGCTTGGCAATCTTTGATGGCTGCAACCAATGTGAATACTCAGATGTTGCTTAGGTTGTTGCAAGAGAGGGATGAGGGATAGCAAGGTCATCAAGGGGATTTCCATAATCAACTTCAGTTTGCAACTCTTAACCGGTTCCTCACAAACCAACCCAAGTTCTTCACTTGTTGTGAGAAGCGTCTTGATGCGGATGATTGGCTCCATGTCATAAACAAGCATTTTGAGTGGAGCCTTGTCAGTCTTGCGAACTATGTAAAGTGCGCGACCTTCTAGCTCAAGGGTCAGGCAGTAGATTGGTGGTAGTAGTACAAGGATTCCAGGGGTGATCGTGCAGTCGGTTAGGACAATTTCTACCATGACTTCAGAGCTCATCATATCCTTAGAGCTTTGTCGAGGATATGTGTGAGAAGTTCAGGAACTTGAAGCAAGGTAACTCGCCTGTCTATCAGTATAACATCGAGTTCCAGAATCTGGCCCGCTATGCTAAGCAAGATGTTCCTGATGACAAGTGCAAGATTTATCAGTTCAGAGGTGGTGTCAGGGATGACCTTCAGATTCCTTTAGTCCTCCAGAAGCCTCGTGAGTTTGATTAGTTCTATAACCTAGCTCTAAAGTTTGAGGCAGTTGACCTCAGGTTGGAGAACTCAAGGAAGCGGTTCAGGGACTCCAACTCTTCTTCGTCTAGCTCTCAGATTGTTCCTAAGCAGTAGAAGAATTGGGTTCCTCCACCACCTCCGTTTCGTCCTCCTCAGCACCAGAAGCAGCACAGTGGTCGTGGTCCTTCCCACCCACCCAACCCAGGATAACAACAGAGGCCTGAGGCACCCAAGTCAGCAAATGCCCTTCCTCTAGGAAACTTTCGTCCACTCTCAGAGGTCACTACTCAAACAAGTGCACCAGCCAGCGGTGTCTTCCGCCTCCTCCTCCAGTCAGACCTTTAGGCAATGCTATGGTGAGGCACAACCCCAAGTCATTCAGAGTGAACATGGTTAATTCAGCTGAAGCAAAGGATTTTTCTCAACTGATTATGGGTAATCTCTTGGTTAATTCCATTCCTGCAAAAGTTTTGTTTGACACTGGTGCTTCTCATTCTTTCATACCATATCTGTTTGCATCCAAGCATCATTTGCATCATGAAGAGTTGCGCGCAGCATTGCGAGTTGTTTCTCCGGGAAAGTGCATGAGTTCCCATTGGTAGTCCCAGATGTCTAGCAGTTATTCTTTTCTAGCCTCTCCAATTGTTCTCAGCAATTCTGATATTGATCTCATCCTTGGAATGGATTTTCTTGCTATGAACAAGGCTTTTGTTGATTGTGAAGCCCAAGAAGTCAAATTGACTCATCCTTCAGAAGATGTGATCATTTTCACTACTCGTGATGACACGATTTGTCTCTTTTCTCTCAATGAGAAGGGTGGGATTTCAGCCATTTCTCAGATTCCCATTGTTTGTGAGTTTGAAGATCTCTTTCTAGAAGAATTGCCAAGAATGCCTCCTCACCGGCCAGTAGAGTTTGTGACTGAACTCGATCCTGGAATTAAACCAGTGTTCAACGTCCTTATAAGCTTGGCCCAGAATAGCTGAAAGAATTGAAGAAGCAGCTACATGAACAAGAACGTCTGGGTCTGATCAGACCAAGTTCATCATCATGGGGTTGTGGCATTCTGCTTGTCAAGAAGAAGGATGGCATGGACCGACTTTGTGTCGATTACCGTCCATCGAATAGGAAGACAATCAGGAACAAGTACCTACTTCCCAACATCAATGAGTTGTCTGAGGAACTGAAAGCGGTCAACATTTTCTAGAAGCTAGATCTTCGCATCGGCTATCTTCACATCCGCATTCGTGAAGAAGATATTCCAAAGACTGCTTTTAGGACGAGTTTTGGCTCTTATGAGTACACTGTCATGTCCTTTGGTCTCGCAAATGCACCTCCGACTTTCTCCAGATTGATGAACTTTTTCTTATCTCCATACATAAATGAGTTTGTCTTGGTGTATTTGGATGACATTCTTCTATTCTCAAAGACCGAAGAAGAGCATGTAGAGCATATCCAGCTTGTGCTTGGCAAGTTTAGGGAGCATTGACTCTATGTTAAGTTCTTGAAATGTTAGTTTTGGCTCAATGAAGTTGTTTACCTTGGGCACATCATCTCTACCAAAGGCATCAAGGTGCATCCTGAGAAAGTTGAGGCCATCTCGAAGTGGGAGCCTCCTCAATATTTCAAGCAGCTTTGTAGCTTCCTCAGTCTTGCAAGTTACTACAGAAGATTTGTGGAGGACTTATCTCAAATTTCTTAGCCTTTTCCCAACCTCCTTCAGAAGAATGTCAAGTATGTGTGGTCTCCTGAGTGTGATGTGGCGTTCAATACACTCAAGGAGAAGCTGACTTCAGCTCGAGTTCTCATTCCTCCCGAGCAATCTAGGCCTTTCCAAGTTTTCTATGATGCTTCCCTCGAAGATCTTGGTGTTGTTCTCATGCAAGATAAGAAGGTTGTGTCTTATACCTCATGTCAACTGAAGCCTAGCGAGAGGAACTACCCCACTCACAATCTTGAGCTGGCAGCAGTTGTTCATCCTCTATTGACGTGGAGACAACTGTTGTTGGGAAGACCAGTTCAGGTGTTCACCGACCACAAGAGCTTGAAGTACATATTCCATCAACCGAATCTCAATCTTAGGAAAACATGTTGGGTGGAAATTATCGAGGAGTACAATCCAAGCATCAAATATACTCCTAGAAAAGCAAATGTCGTTGTAGACACGCTCAGCCGAGAGGTGTACTGCAACAGTCTTATCCTCAAGCCTCTTCAACCTAAGCTTGGTGAATCTTTCCGCAAGATCAATCTCCTAGTTATTACTCAAGGGTTTCTTGCCAATCTTCAAGGCTCCCTGGCTTTGGAAGATCAGATTCACCAAGCTCGGCTACTCGATGCTATGGTGAAGAAGTGAAGAAAGGTGTGGCCAAGAGCATTCCAAAGTATAAGTGCTTCTGTGTTGATGACAAGGACAACTTGTTTTCCAAGGATAGTCTAGTGGTTCCCAAGGGAGAACTCAGGAAAGTTATCATGGATGAAGCGCACAGTTCTCTCCTCCCCATTCATCCAAGCAGTTCCAAAATGTATCAGGACCTCAAGCAAATTTTCCGGTGGACTCGCATGAAAAGTGAGATTGCTAAGTTCGTGAACAAGTGTGATGTTTGTCGTAGAGTGAAGGTAGAACATCAACGTCCAACAGGTCTACTCTAGCATTTGCCTATTCGAGAGTGGAAGTTTGATCATGTTGAGATGGATTTCATCACTGACTTTCCTATGTCCAAGAGCGGTAACGGTGCCATCTTTGTGGTTATCGACAAGCTGACCAAGGTTGCCCATTTCCTTCTGCTCAAAGAATTTATCTCGACAACTCAGCTGGTAGAGCTATACAACTGAAGGATAGTTTCTTTGCACGATATTCCTCAGCTCATATCTTCAGATTGTGGAAGCATCTTCACTTCCAAGTTATAGGATTCCTTTCAAACTGCAACGGGTACAAAGATTGGTTTCAGTACAACTTTCCATCCTCAGATGAGTGGTCAAGTTGAGAGAGTCAATCAAGTCCTCGAAGATATGCTCAGAGCTTGTGTGATTTCTTTCGGCATGAAGTGGGAAGACTGGCTCTCGTTTGGTGAGTTTTCATACAACAACAGTTTCCAAGATAGTTAGAGCAAGGCTCCATTCAAGATTGTCTATGGCAGGAAATGCCACACTCCGCTCAATTGGTCCGAAACCGGAGAGCGTAAAATCCTTGGGAATGACATGATCACTAAAGCAAAAGAAATGTGTCATATCATTCATGAAAATATCAAAGGAGCTCAATCCCGTCAGAAGAGCTATTATGATAACAAACATCGTGACTTGACCTTTTAGGTTGATGATTTTGTCTATCTCAGAGTGTCTCCCATGAAGGGACTCACCGCTTTGGCATTAAAGGAAAACTTGCTCCTATCTTTGTGGGTCCTTTCAGGATTGTGGGCAAGAGGGGAGACCTTGCCTACCAACTTGAGGTTCCTCCCAATTTCTCAAATGTGCATGATGTGTTTCACATCTCTCAGCTACGGAAGTGTTTCAAGACTCCCGAGCGCACCATTGATCTCCAAGACATTGATCTCCAAGAAAACCTATCCTATCATGAGCATCGAGTTGTTATCCTTGAAGAAACTGAGTGTAAGACTGCAACAAGCCAATCAAGTTTATCAAGGTGAAGTGGTCACATCACTCCGACAAGGAAGCTACATGGGAACGCGAGGACCTCCTCCATTCCGAATTTCCCGAATTCTTCCATTCATAGATCTCGGGATGAGATCCTCGTGTAGTGAAGGAGAGTTGTAATAGCCCAAGTGCATCCCCTTGCCATATTTGTAATGTTTCTTGCGTGAACCTTCAGTGAATACCATTAGGTGGTTTGAGTTATAATATTTTGCCTCATGGCATTTTGCATCATGGCATCATATTCATCAGCTCTTTTTTACATTATATGTTGTTGTAACATGTTGAGTGTGAGTGTGTGCTTGTGATGTTGGTGTGCATGGAGCCATGTGTCATCATGGCGTGAAAGTGTGGGGATCTCGACTCATAAGTCATGATCATCAGATGTATGTGCATAGTGATCCCAGAGATCAATGCTCACTAAACACGCTGAAACTGAATAACAAGAGTCTTACATCCATTACATACCGTATGTACTCAAATATGACCTTTATGGCCAAGTCTTCACAGTCTTGTAGTGGAAATATTTAACGATAGCGTGAACCCATGCCATCTGCCTTAACCCTCCAGGCATTCTGACTGGGAAGCATCCTAGCTCGCATGTTCGTCACCAAGGTTTTCTTCATCATATCTTGTTCTTTCATGCCTGGCCAATAAAATAACCACTGGCAAGCCAATGAGTACTTTGAATGTACTCGCAAGCAACCCAAGTTTGGAACAAGGCAATAACAATGCATGATATAGCACTAAGTAGGTAATTTTGCAGAAAGCTAATTTTGAGTGCAATAACATAATCAAGTAACTTGTGTAAGCATGTGTCACCAGTTGGCAGATATACATATGCACCTGTTACAGATATCATCAAAAGCAGGGGGTTGAACATCTCATCTTCTATCATCCTGCCAATTCATCGAACTTAACTCAGGTATCATCTTTCTCCCACACAGACACACACACGCTAGTTTAAGAAAACAACAAACATAGTTTAAACAGGACCTCCAACTGTCCATGATCGTGGACACGGCAATTCAAATAATTTTACACTCTGCAGAGGTAGCACTTTACCCACAAGACTCGGGGAACTTCCATGCCATCCATGACTCGCGGTACATTACATACCCGAGGTAAGAACCCAAAAAATGACTTTCCCCTGATGATACTAAGCAAAGATTCCAGTCGTTGGTCCATTTCTTCATGATGTACAAACACGAGCATCGCTCCACTTAGTACCATCCATGAAGGAACACAACGGTGTGCCCGGTGCCCGTGAGGACAGCGCGTGGTCGGCCTACCAGGCACAACCCCGTATCGAGAGTGACCACATCAGTCCCTCCACTAGTAATGCGGGATCTCTGTCAACACCGACCAAGGTAATCAACAAAGCCCCTTCCCACAAACAGGTGTCGTGGTTGTACATGTAAGGTTGGGATGGTCAGCAAATCTTAAAACTCCCCATTTTCGAAAACACACACACAACCTATTCCGGTACACCACTTCTTTATCAAGTGGTTACCTAGCACATAATCATCTCCCTCGGGCATTAGTGGCACCAGATAGGATTTTCGAAAAGCCTTTGAAAATATTTCCTTTCCGTATCATGCATCTTCCTGATCCCACTTGCGTACCATCTACTAAGAATCCTATCTACTCCCACTCGCACAACCCTCATAAGGAGGTAGGGTCATGCACAATGGAAGTATCAATGGCAGAAGTATCAGAGGCAACCCACCGAAATGGTTACCAAATCACCATAATCAATTCATCGGAACACAAAGTCATATATGAATCATCAAGTTTGGAGCAAAAATGAATATAATATGGATTTTACAAGTTTCTATAAAAACAAAAAATGGAAAAGCTTACCCTATGGGCTAAAGTGTGCACCGCGCGCTAGATAGCAACTGGGCCACCCCAGCAGTGCAACTGCAGAGAGGCCAGGCGATGTTGAAGGCATACTTGAAAGTGCGTTATATCGACTAGAGGGGGGTGAATAGGCAATTTTTAAAAATTCTTCATTTGAGGAATTTTAACTTGAGGAATTTGAAATGTCATGAATAACTAGCAGCGGAATAAGTACTCAGGTGCATGAGAAACATAGCAACAACATAGTCATCATGATGAAATAAAACATGCACAGATTAAAGGTAGCATGATACGGGATAAGCAGGTGAGGAACAAGGTAACTTGAAGAATTTGAGGTGAGGAAATTGTGAAAGTCATCAGTCAAACTCTTCAAACAGTAAAGATCAATTTCATGAAAAGGTATATGAGGAAATGAAAGGGTTGAGGAAATAGAACCAGGTAGCTCGATGAAGACAATGGTTTGATGACCCAGTTCCAGCTGATGTGACAGTCGTATGTCTGGTTTGGAGCGGGCTGGTATTTAAACCAGAGGACACACAGTCCTTACCGTATTCTCCTTGAGCTAAGGTCACAAAGTCCTCACCCACCACTCGTGGTAAGTCTTTAGGGTAGACTTCCAAAACCCTCACAAACTGGTCCCCCGACGATCCACAATTGACTGCTGGATGCTCTAGACTGAGGTCACTCCGTGATCCCCAATTGACTGTAGGACGCACTAGACCATGATGCCTAACCGTCTAGAAGATACACAATCTTCAAAGGTAAGAAGCATCGGTTCCACATGAGAACAATCTCTTCAGTGATGCTCAATCACTTTGGGTTTGGTGGTTTGATTTTGGGTTTTTCCTCACTGATGATTTTCTCTCAAAGTCTTCAGAGGATGGGTTGCTCTCAAATGACAAGTGTTAGTTCTCTCTCGAAGCAGCTAACCAACTAGTGGTTGTGGGGGTGGCTATTTATAGCCAGGGTGCAACCTAACATGATAAGACATAAATGCCCCCAATGATATGCCCGTTATGTGGCTAGGGCGATTGGGGATAGCTGGCGCTAAGCATAGCAACGGTCAGAATTTCAAACTATGAAAGTCCTTAGGCTTATCATGTTCCTCACTTGTAGGCAATTCACACTAGAGAAATCCTAACTCTTCAGTCAGACCAATTTCATCAGAGACCAGAAGAACTTCGTCTTTGTTACTCAAGAACTTGACTGAACCATAAGAGCTTTCCAAAGGCTTCACTCGAAGGATTGGATAGGTTAAGGCTTTTGAGTTGAGCATCACTTGGAAATTTTCCTTAGTATTACCTCAGTCCCCTTTAATAGTACGGTGTTTCCTATGACTCAAAGAAAGGAAATGAAAGTATGAAAACAAAAGTCTTCACGCTTCATAGTCCTCATTCATATCTTCAAGGTCACACCAACTTCTTCATATGCAAAGTCTTCAGGGAATACCAAAGTCTTCAGCAAAGTCATCAACAATGTCTTCACCAAAGTCTTGAGTTGAAGACATACATTTTTACGGGTCAAATATATCAAACTCCTCATCGACTTATAGAGCATGTGTACACTCACAAACACATTAGTTCCTTAACCTATAAGTCTTCAATGCACCAAAATCACTAAGGGGCACTAGATGCACTTACAATCTCCCCCTATTTGGTGATTGATGACAAATAGGTTAAGTTTTCTATGAGAATAAAAATATGGAATGTAAGTACTGATTTTGAATTATTTGATATAGAAGAACTCCCCCCTGAAGATGTGCATATTTGAGGAATTTCCTTCGGACTGCAAATGCACATGGCAGGTTAAAAACATGGAGAACTCCCCCTATATCTTATAATTCATACAGGCATTTAACATATGATATGAAGAATTTGAAATTCATGATGAAAATGGTGTCTGACGAAATTCAGCATGCATGCATTAAGGTAACTTGAGGAAATAGCATGCAGAAAGCAGTTCAAAAGAGTCAGACCACCATCAGACTTAAGTTTACAACTCAACCAACAAAAGCTTCAGAAGAGCGAGAGTTGTAACTTAACAAAAACAGCCCATATATAGAGACCTGCTTGAAGACTAATTTTCTCCCCCTTTGTCATCGAAGACCAAAAGGGGCGAAACAATGAGGACTAACGCCCCTTGAAAATTTTCATCGTGAAGGTGATGAAGGAGCGCCAGCGGTGACAGGGTCGTTTGTCGATGCGGGACCCACAGTGGTGTCGTCAATGTCCTTAGCTTCGTCCGTCTCACGCGATGAAGAATATGAACTTGTAACAAGCTGAGGAACTTGAACTTTCTTGAATTTCTTCTAAGGAGGACGAGCCCAGCCAAGGTTTTGTTCAAGGTTTATCTCCTTCAGTTCTTCAGGAGTCTTGAGGTGAGACAGAATGTCCCAAGTGCGGTTGAAGAGTTCATGGAGGTAGTATTGGTTCTTCCTCACAGTGTTGTGCGTGACAGTCATGTCTCGAAGAAGTGAACCAAACTATCTCTTGACCCATTTGTGGTTGCAATCAACCTTCCGATGAAGACTTATGAGAAGCTCACGATCAGTCATCACACGAGGGGCAGACGCTTGAGGCTTTTGCACTGAGGCTTTTCCAGCAGAGTCTTGGGTAGTAGTGTCATCATTGGTGGAATAATATGTAGCTTTGCAAAACTGACCATCCAATGGACGAGTACCTTCATCAATGACATCTTTGCCTTTTCCTTTAACTGAAGCAATTGTTTGTTTGAGAACTTCAATGGGAGGCAGAAAGCCGAAGTGATTCTGAAAGTCAGCCTTGAAAGGAATTGAAGACCTTGATCTGATGAATTTCATGATCCAGGGAGCATAAAGCTTTAATTCAAATGGGGCTAATGCTGCATTGGCCAAAGTCCTCATGAAGAAATCATGGTAGTTGATGGGAATCCCATGAATGATGCTGAGTAGCATGTTTTTCATGATTCCGTCCACTTCTTCTTCTTCAGAGTTGTGGCCCTTCTAAGGACTGACGGTGTTGGTGAGAATGCGATAGACTGTCCTAGGCACATAGAGCAAATCCTTCACAAGGAAGGTTGTCCTTTGAGGTTTTCTAGGAGCCAATGTCTTCATCATCACTTGCATCAGGTGGTTGGGCAGAGAAGGTTCATCAAATAGGCATCTTGCCCCATCTAAACGAATTGGCACTAGGACTAATCGAAGTAATTCAGAGGCTGGTGTAGTGTAGTGAGTTGATCCAGTCATCCAGTCCAAGACCCAAGAGTTGACGTCAGAAGCATCACATGTGATGTGCAAGGTGGTATAAAATTCAAGAATCAGCTCTTCATTCCAATCACAGATATCCACATAAAACGGAAGAATTCCAGCATCATGAAGAACTGCGAGCACCGGTGTGAAGGATGGGATGGTTTCCATATCCGCATGAGGAATTTGATGATGCTCGAAGACTTTCTTCTTGTCAAACAACACTGATGCATAGTAGTTCATCTATGTGGTTGTCCAGAATCTGGTGCGACCGGCTCTTGCAGAGTCATATGGATTTGGTCTAGTGAAGAAAATGTGCCCATTGAAGAAATTGCTCTTGAGGAATTTGGGGCGCTTTGAGCCTTTGAATGGCATCTTAGGCTTCGGCTGAAGATTTGGTTTGAAGCGGCCCACAATTTCCTTAGGCATTGGTGAAACTTCTTAAGACTAAGGAATTTGCACAGCAGGTTCCTCGGTGGCAGTTAAAGCAACAATTTCCTCAGCTGATGCAGCTGGAATATCTTTAGTGATAGTTGTAGCCAATTCATCAGATCATGTCTCAATTTCTTCATTCTGGGCTGAAGACTTAGGAATTTGTGATAGAGGAGTGATTATTGGTGAACTTGGATGTGCAGCTTCCCAATATTTATCATTGATCGGAGGTGTTGTGTTTCTAATGTCCACCTCCTCTTCCATTTCTTCAACGCCGGCCTCTTCAGCTGTAAACCGAGGCTGAGGCGATGATACCGGTGGAGTTGAAGCATTTGCTTCCACTTCAATTTCTTCATCAATCTGCTCTGAGGTAGCAGCAGACTGATCCTTTTCTTCTTGATCATCATTTGGGATGACATAGTCAACACCAAATAGTACTAGTTCATAGGATGGCACGGAGGTAATGGGAGTTGCATCAAACGGCTCAGTTGAAGACCTGGGCAGTGTCTTCAATTTCTTCACTACTGAGGAATCTGAAGTTGATGATTTTCTCTTTAGTGCCTTTTCTCCACAACCTTAGTTTTCTTCACTTTTGATGTAGAAGCAAGGTTGTTGTTCCTCACCCTTGAGGATTTTGCAGTTTCTGCAGAGGGTGAAGAAGAAGCATTTTCTTTAGGCATGACTAGTGTAGTCATCCTTGTGGTCTCAATTGCATCAGGCACAACAAAAGTCTCAACTGTCCTGACAATTTCTTCAGACGCAACAGTGGAGGTTTCCCTAGCATGTTCTTCAGCAGTCTGATTTTTTTCAAATGCGGGAGCACTTTCTTCAGCAGGCTGAGCAGATTGTTCAGCCTCGGGAATTTGAGGTTGCGATCGAGCAGCAACCCTCTCGTTATGGTCCTTAATGGCAGCTTGGGCTGCCCTGACAAATCTCACTTTGGCGCCCTTCCATTTAGCATCATACTTGTCTTGTTCTTCAGAGAGGCAGCGTATTTCAAACTGAACCGTGACGAGCTGATTTGGAGTCAAATTCATGACATTGTTCGTCTGAAACTTTTCTTTTCAGTCCTGCTCCTTTGAGCTCTCTAAGCTTTATATCTCTTCCATTTTTCCTTATCTAAGAAGTGTGTGAGGACATGGTCCACACCAAGAGGTAGTTTCAGTGAGGAAAGTGGAGTGTTGGGATCCTCATGCCATATGTCAATGAAGTTGAGGATCATCTTGGGATCCAGCATGAGAGGAACATAGCTGCCTTTGGCTATTGCAACCAATTGCTGACATTCTCTGATGATTTCCTCCAATTCTTCATCATCAGCCTCATCATCATCCTCAGATCCTGAGGGTACATTCACCACAGCTTTGCTAGTGTGAGGACTTGGTCGTTGACCTTGTCCAGCAGTTCTCTTTAGCTTCAACAGAGTAGGACTTGTTGAACACTATGCTAGGGCAGAGGGACTTGTAGAAACACCTGAAGAAATTGAGAAGCCCTCGGTCCTCTGACATGTTGCAAGGTGCATAGGTGTTGAGGACTTTGTGGCAGCAGCTGATGATTGTGCAACTACTGAAGGCATTGTGGAGGCCTTTGAAGAACTTGCTGTAGGGTTCTGCAGTGATGATTTCGAAGTTGAGGACTTTGATTTTACTGCAGCTTTCTTCACCATTGATTTCATTGGAGCACTAGCATAGGCTCCAACAGAGGCGGTAACAGCTGTGTCTTCATTGAATTTCTCCACAGCCTCTTTTGCCTTCTTTGTCAGCTTGGCTTGTTGTCGAAAGTCATCACCAGTTTTGAGACTAGTTTGATCAGCAGTTTGGTTTGGAGCCAAGGGTAGCTTATTGCAAGGGGGTTTAATAGTGAATTTCTTCATGTATTTTGGAGTGACATAGCGATATTCTTTCCACTCCCGTGCCCATATCCTCTCAATTTTCTGAATGCTAATCTTTTGTTGCTTTGTAGTTTCCTTGACATGAGTTTCTTCATCATGAGTGCAATATTCCTCATACAGTTCATCAAGTATCTCAAACGCAGTTTGCACTTCAGGTTTCTTTCCACCTTTCTGTGGCTTTTTCCCATCGGTCATTTTCTTCGGCTAAGGATTCTAAACTTTTGAGGATTCTGAGGAAGTGTGCAAATTATGTTCAAGGAATCCTGCAAATGAGTTAAGTTGATGAGAACCTAGTGATTCATCAGCATACATTTTGTACCTATGAATAGAGTATAGGTGCGAGGAATTTGAAGAGGTCATATGCATTCTAAGTTATTTTCATAATACATCAAGTTGACGATAGCTGGCGCTAAGCACAACAATGGTCGGAATTTCAAACTATGAAAGTCCTCAGGCTTATCATATTCCTCACTTGTAGGCAATTTGCACTTGTGAAATCCTAACTCCTTAGTTAGACCAATTTTATCAGAGACCACAAGAACTTCGTCTCTATCACTGAAGAGCTTGATTGAACCATAAGAGATTTCCAAAGGCTTCACTCAAAGGATTGGATAGGTTAAGGCTTTTGAGTTGAGCATCAGTTGGAAATTTTCCTTAGTATTACCTCAGCCCCCTTTAACTATACGGTGTTTCCTATGACTCAAAGAAAGGAAATGAAACTACTAAAACAAAAGTCTTCACGCTTCATAGTCCTCATTCATATCTTCAAGGTCACACCAAGTTCTTCATTTTCAAAGTCTTCAGGGCATACCAAAGTCTTCAGAAAAGTCCTCGACAAAGTCTTCGCAAAAGTCTTAAGTTGAAGACATACATTTTTAGGGGTCAATAATCTCCGAATCTATCAAACTCCTGATCGACTTATAGAGCCTGTGTACACTCACAAACGCATTAGTTCCTTAACCTATAAGTCTTCAATACACCAAAATCGCTAAGGAGCACTAGATGCACTTACAGTACTCCATTGAGTACGCCTCCTATGCAAGGAGGCTACAAGTCGCGGGGGCGCTTCCAATTAACTGGGGGCCCGGCTGGCCGATCGCCGACATGCGAGGCCCTGTCAGGTCCGTTCCTGACCTCCCGCTCGAGCAAGGAGGGGCATCGGAGGTGGGTCCGAGCAGTGCCGGCGCTCGCCACCGGTGCGCTCATGGCGACGAGCCGCACCCACCCGGGGCTTCATTTTCGCCGGGCAGCGCGGGAGTTGGTGGGGCCTTGCCCGCGACGGGGGGGCGGCGGTGGGCGGCCATGGAAATGGAGCGCTGGCTGCCCGGGGCAGGAAAAGGAGCACGGGTAGAAGCGTGACAACTCTAGGGGAGCTAGCGAAGCTTAGGAGAGAGGAGGGAGCCGGAGCTGTCCGGATATTTCCCGAGGCCGAGGCGGCTCCCTTGCGGCCATGAGAAGACATGGGGATCTCGGGAGCTCCAATGGATTGATCCGAGAAGGGGCATGCGAGGTCAAGGGGAGATGCCCGGCGCGCTAGGGCACTCTATCGTTGCCGGACACGAGCTATAGGACAACGACAAGTGCCAGAGCACCGGTTTTGCATGTCACCTACGTGGTCACCATGCCAAGGCATGTCCAGGGCGACATTTTGTTTGGCCAAACATGTCTAACGTGTGATGCATGCATGCAAGAGAGCACTGGTGGATCTTGGACCCATCTGGATCTGGGTAGGTGGTGTTTTCAAAGGGGGTAAGTTTGTAGCAGCAAACTTGGGAGCCAGATCAGGGTTTTTTACTGAAGGGCATTGGGGGTAAAACCTTGTCTAGTGGCCTTAGTTATGGAAAGACTACATGTCCACCAATTTCCATCTCAGGGAGATGATTCTATAGAGTACTTGTAGTTCAAAGGCACTATTTCTCCCATAATGTAGGTTCAGATGATTTGCTCATATTTTCCACATGAGCATGCCACCTTTGGGTTTGGATTAATGCATCAGCACGCAATTGAGGTTGTGAAAGAGTTTGGGGGCCTTTGCATGTACAGAATAATGGGAGAGGGAGAAGAGAGGTCTTGTCATGGTAAAAAGAGAGGGAAAGTCTGGGAGTTACCCCCCCAAAAAATAATTGAGGAGAGGCCATGACAAATTTACTGGAGGTACAAAGGTTTAGAATATGTTGTGGTAGAAAATTGCAGACAAGGAGAATCTTTTTGGGTCAACTATGCTTGCCCATAAGCTTTTGACTCAAGGTGTTTGATGTTGTCCTAGGGCATCTAGGGGTATCCAATGGTCCTGAGATTTACCAATGGTAAATGGTAAGTGCATTTGGTCCTCATCACAAGTTTTCAGCTCATTTGCGGAAAGTAGACAATTGAAACTTAGTAAACGCTAGATTTTAACAGAATCAGATTTATGTATATCTAGTGATGCAAAAGTAATCTACTTGATGGAACACTTGGTTTAGCATCATTATTTGGGTATTAGAGCATGCCTACAAAGTTTGATACCAGTTGGAGAAACTTGACAACGCAAAGTTGCTCAAATTAGGATCTGAACAAAAAGGGTTTTGGGATAGTTTTGTGAACCAAAACTATTTGGATTGAAATGAAACTTGGAAATACCATCAAATATAGCATGCGTGACTTGCTAGATTTTTCCTGGATTTATTTGAGAATATTTGTTATAGAAATATTTCAAATGCTTGATTTAAGAAAATGGGTTTTGGAGGGTTTTGTCCATTGTTTTGACCGTGACCATGTGTTGAACCTCTTATATATGGCCAATATATGTCCACTTAGTTTCCCTAATTTTCTTAAATATTTTCTAAGCATAAAAATAATTTGTCCCTATAAAACATATTTCTAGGCTTAAGAAAAAGTCTGTAAATAAAATAGAAAAATAATCTTTAAAATTAATATTTGGTGGTTTTGGGAAGTCTTATATATAGTGAGTTCCGAAATAAAGTCTTTAGAGTAAAACATTCACCTTTTTTGAGGACTTGTAGTACAAACCTCAATTAAGGAGGTTTTGAAAACCTAAATTTAATAAATCCCTTTTGGCCAAACTAATATTTGGTATAAATAGTTTTAGGTCCTATACACATGGTATGATCATTGGACAAGATTTTGGATGAAGGAAAAGAGTTCTTGAGGGTAGGAGGAAGTTTTATGAATATATAGCACACGCAAGCACTCAGACAATCAGCAATCAAGTCAAGCATCACAAGCACACAAAAAGTTTTAATTGGCCCTGATTTTTGAGTCATGTTAACTTAGTCATGAGGCAAATAATAGTGTGTGACAGACCTATCCACCTTACAAGAATCTCGTCATCGAGATTCCTAGGCTAGGCGTAGAAAGGTGTGGGAATAAGAGGTGAGGTAGTCTTCACGTTCCATGTTCGTTCTTCCTCAAGGTTATTGCTCCATTGGCCCTTGAAGTGCTTGATGATACATCTTCGAGTTCTTCGCCTGGCTTCGTTTGAAGGTAACGGAGTTCTTGCAACACGTTGGGCGTGGCTAAAAGTTAAGGGTCTGATGAACGGGGTTCTGGTAAGGGTTTTTCTTACGTGTGTATTCCAAAGTCAGAATACGTGGCAAGGTACTGTGTCTGCGGACTGGCCCTGGGCCTGCTCACATGGGTTAGTGAAATCCATATGTCTCGTGCTTAGACGAGAAGGGTCAAGGTCTTGGCATAATTTCCCGGTGACGGGGAATATTTGACACCATTGGAGCAGTTGATCTTTCGATGCTCGTGGTCTTCAACAACAAGGACGTTCAAGTTCGTCGGCGTAGGCTTCTCGTCAAGATCTTCTGCTTGAGTAAATTGTCCAGGTATGTTCTTCGTTCATCTCCAGTCATTTGTGTTCGTCGTCATGGACGTATGTTTCTTGCGGGTCTCGAGTCTTTGATCTACTTGTCTTTCGTAGTCATTTGTGGCAAGGTTTGGGCTGAGTCTCGTCCTTGAAACTAGCTTAGAGATAGGGTGGCTAATTGTGTTCCTTCCTCTGAGAAGGTCTTGGCGGGGAATTTAAATGATATGTCTATCAAGAAGTAAGGATCAACCACTCATTCCCCAATGTCTGAGGCTTGGCTAGTGAGGGTGAACTTCCTTTTGATGGGTGGTTTACCATGATCTAGTTAGGATCATGCCCATTATTGGGCCAAAAAGGGCCTTAATCATGAGAGTTGTCCCACTTTATTCTAGGTCTAGAAAGGAGAGGGCGTCATGCTCATCATACACCGTCAAGGTGGTGGAGTGAGGGGTGCTATCAACTTCTCGGTATCTTCCTAGTCAGGAACTGAGGGATGATCAGCCATAACAAGGGCCTTTTAATCCTCTTGATGTGCAAGGGCTTCATCATTCTTGGACGTCGATGCTTATTGATATAGCCTAGTAGATGTATCCGTTAGAGGAGTACTGGTTGACTCCTCTTGCTTCTTTTCTTTGTCGGGTTTCTCGATAGTAGTGGTTCTTCATCTTGATCGGTCAAGAAGGTCTTCTGCTGTAGGGAGGGTGCTTCGAGGAATCCAACTCCTTCAAGATGAAACCTTATAATCTAGAGGCACGGTAATTGGTGTTCCTGGGGCTGGTCCAAACAATACTAAGGTGTTCCTTTCTTATTGTGTAAATAAGTATGTCATCCCAAAGGATAACAACATATTCCTCCAAGTATCATAAAAACATAGCCCCCATGGGATATGTGAGAGGAGCGGGCATTTGCTCCAGATGGTTAGTAGTTCGGGGGTTCGTGATCCGACCTAATCTAGTTCTTCATGTCCACCTTTCTTTTGAACATGATTGGTGGTTGTCACGTGGATTATTGGCCAAAGTCTAATGTTTTAGAGCCAAGACCTATGGTCATGATCAGACCAAATTGTGGCTCGATAAAGCTTCGAGGTTTAAAGGAGCTTAGGATGTGAGTGAACGTCTATCATCTTATCCTCGAGCATAGTTATTAGATGCCAATAGTCCTACTATTTTCTCTAAACAAAATCATCCTATATCATAGAGGGTATCATCTTGTATAAGTCATCCCCGACAATACTCATGCTACACATATCTCCATGGCTCTAATAGAAGGATAACCCATACTCTCATACACACACTATAGCTACTCGTCTATATCCCTATGTGAAAATCCTCGGGATAACATACAAGCCGATAAGCTTGAGCATGACACTACAAATTCAAGTGCCTTACTGACCTATCCAGGGTCTAGGGTACAACAAGTCTTATGCCAAGAAAATATGCAGTATATCAATCCGAGATCGTGCCCCCTTCCTAAAAATCCGAACATGTGGTTTATCAATGCCATCAATCACTACATGGCCCATCACTCCTACAAATCCAATATTGATAGGGGTTCAACATAGTCTTGTGGCATTCCCATAATCCACAAATCGTTGCAAGGATTAATATCACGTCTATCCATGACTTCCAATCTTTCGACCAACTAAACCCTAAGGCCATGCTCATATAGACTCATAAATTAGCCCTAACATCATCCAATTGCTTGTACTTATCACCCTCTAATAAACACGATATCGTGATCAAGATCATTCGACTAAATCCAATTTATTCCAAACCATGTAGACTTACTTAACATGAACATTCTATTAGGATTACCTATTTAAATCCAAATCTCATATCGAACAAGAATGCCTACTCATTACTCCAAGCCATAATGGTAGCACCATCAATCTGTGGACCCTATTTGTCAAAATCAAGTTATCATACCAGCAAGAATTTCAGCTCGTGGCCATAACTCCTAGTAAATCCAATCCACTCTAGGGAGAAACAAGTTATGCTACTCTATCAACTTTGACCCACCAAGTTCGTCTTACCAACATAAAGTCTCGTAATCCACCAGGGGGTCTCAACTACTTCCTCTAGTTATCTATCACATCCTCATCAAACCATTAGCCTACTAATTATGTATCCTCAAAACCACCTTCCCTATGGCATCATCAGTTCAAGTGCTGGCTTAGGGATGTAAACTATCCGTTCACTATGATCACTAGTGCCGTAATGAATCCAGTGCTAAGCAGGGGTTATTGAAGCTCAACAGGTGTTCTATCAAACCCGTGGATTAAACACGTGATCGGAGGCTTGAGCTGGGGAGCTTGTGAGGTCTAGGCTAGGCTAGGGAGGGTTTCCAATCTTGAGGGAAAAGCATAACCTTGTGGGGTCACGCCTGGTTAAGTATGCTGTAGTCAAAGCCTTTAGTGCTCACCCGTGGAGGTGGATCCTTGGTGCATCTTGTCTTGATGGTCTTCAGTTGACGAGAGGGGGAAGAGGAAAAGTAGCATAGATAGGAGTGCCTAATGGGGTGGTATAGTGCGAGTGCAATCAAACAAGTGCCGAAAAGGCCAAACACACTCATTAAGACAAGGTTGGTGTTATAGTCGCGTACTTGTTGCCTGGGGAAAAAGTGCGACTTACACCAAAACACAAACAAGAAAAGACAAGCAACACACATCATGGTTTCATTTGAACCATCACACGGACTCGATTTTGCATAGGGAACGCTCGACCTATCATACCCTAGGGGTTTTCAGACTCAATAGTCGTGCTTGGTTCGTGTCTTGGAGAGGAGTCCATGTAGTCTTCTAGGTCTTCTTCAGATATTGCTATGTCTCTGGTTGTCGTTCGTCGAAGCAATCCTAATTAAGCCTGAAGAGTCCTTGAAGACTTTGGGTCTGGTGAGTTGACGATGAAGGTGATTCTTGACAGCTGTTATTGACAGGGTCTTTTGGTGTCTTCGTAATCGTGACAATGCCTTCTTATCTTCTGAGATGTCGAGGGTTCCACGTAGGCAATCTTTTATTTAATGACATTAACAAGGCATGGTAGAGTTGTATCTTGCCGGTCACATTGACAATATCATTGGCACCAAGAGCGTGGGATGATCAGAACCATTTTCCTGCTCACTATAGTGAGGTCGACCAAATGGCGAGGTTCTCATCCATCGGTTGTTACCGACACAACAATAGTAATGACATGATTTCCCTATTAGCGATGCATATATTGACCTTGCATTTCTTACGCCCTGACTATCACATGCCAAGGTTGCATCATCCTGGGCTAGTGACGAGGGTGTCACCATCATCCAAGTCTTGACGTCCTCACTCCTTAAGAAGGTATCTTCTGTTGGTATCATCTCGTCGTGGTGTCGCCAACTTGTGTCCAACATATGTGGACAAATGCATGGAAAGGTGGCTCCCTTCCAGGTTACCCACGAGTATTTCAGTGAATCAAGTGGTCAGGGACATAAGGGTAGCAGCGACCGTTTGCAAAGTTTTGAAAATGTTGACCAAGAGAGTCAAGAGCATAAGGGTGGAAATGCTAAGCCGATAACCTTGGTTTCCTTTGAAAATTTAGGAGAGGTGAGAAATGTAGAGATTTTTTAAGTGATTTTGAAGGGTCTAGAAAAATATTTTTGTCCTAACTAACGTCCATGCTAACTAAGGTCTTCCTACAGTCACGATGGCTTTGATACCAGCTCTGTGGGGACTCCAACTCGTAAGTCGTGATCACTCAATGTACGTGCACAGTGATCCCAGTAATCAATGTTCAGTGAACACACAGAAACTGTATAACAAGAGTCTTACAGCCATTACATACCATATGTACTCAACTATGGCCTTTACGGCCAAGTCTTGACAATCTTGTAGTGGAAATATTTAACAATGGCGTGAACCCATGCCATTTACCTTAACCCTACAGCCATTCTGACTCGGAAGCGTCCTAGCTCACATGTTCTTCACCAAGGTTTTCTTCATCGTATCTTCTTCTTTCATGCCTGGCCAATAAAATAACCAGTGGCAAGCCAATGATTACTTTGAATGTACTCGCAAGCAACCCATGTTTGGAACAAGGCAATAACAATGCATGATCTAACACTAAGTAGGTAATTTTACAGAAAGATAATTTTTAGTATAATGACATGATCAAGTAACTTGTGTAAGAATGCGTCAATAGTTGGCAGATATCCATATGAACCAGCTACAGATATCATCATAAGTAGGGGTTGAACATATCATGTTCTGTCGTGATGCCAAGTCATCGGACTTAGCTCATGTATCATCCTTCTCCCACACATACACACACGCCAGTTTGAGAAAACATTGGACGTAGTTTAAGTAGGACCCCCAACTGTCCATGGTCATGGACATGTCTATTCGAATATTTTTACACTCTGCAGAGGTTGCACGCTTTACCCACAAGACTCGGGGAGCTTCCGTGTCAGCAACGACTCACGGTATATTATATACCCGAGGTAAGCACCCGAACAATGCGTTTCCCCTGACGATACTAAACTAAGAGTCCACTTGTTGGTCCGGTTCTTCATGATGTACAAACACGAGCATCTCTCCACATAGTACCATCCATGAAGGAACACAATGGTGTGCCCGGTGCCTATGAAGACAGCGCATGGTTGCCCTACCAGGCATGACCCCGTGTCGAGAGTGACCACGTCATTCCCGCCACTAGTAATGCGGGATCTCTGTCAGTACGGACCAAGGTAATCAACAAAGCCCTCTCCCATAAACACGTATCGTGGTTGTACATGTAAGGTTGGGACGGTCAGCAAATCTTAAAACTCTTTGTTTTCGAAAACACAGACACAACCTGTTCCGGTACACCACTTCTTTCACAAGTGGTTACCTAGCACAACATCATCTTCCTCGGGCATTAGTGGCACCCGACGGGGTTTTTGAAAAGTCTTTGAAAATATTTCCTTTATGTATTAGGCATATTCCTGATCCCACGTGCGTAGCATCTACTAAGCATCATATCTACTCCCACCTGCACAACCCTCATAAGGAGGTAGGGTCATGCACGATGCAAGTATCAACGGTAGAAGTATCAGAGGCAACCCACCGAAGTGGTTACCACATCACCATGATCAATTTATCGGAACACAAAGTCCTATATGACATGGATTAAAAGTTTCTTAACATGGTCAAAGGGTTGCTTACCTAGCTTCGCAAAGGCTTCAAGGTCTTAGCATGATTCTCGTCCACTCCGAGCACTTCGTCTATTTCATCAACTATCGCTGGAAACAACCGCAATAAGCAACACAACGAGCAGAGAAATAAAAGTGTTCTATAAATAGGAGTTTTATTTTTCTTGGACAACTCTATTCATGAGAAAATAGCAAAGGAGGTTTTATTGGATGTGGGTCAAGGGGGAGTCTTGAATGGTAGAAATGAAGGAAATGATGATCCTATAAGATGTCCATAGAAATATTTTTTGTAAAAATGGGTGGATGGACTCAACAACTAGGGAATGATTTTAGAAGATTTGAGGAAGTGGTTTCACTGGATGTGGAGTTAGTATGAATATTCTAGAGATTTAACAAGTGGTCCCTATATAAAGAAATAGCTCAATAATCTTGATTGCAGAGGGGGTGTAAGGAAAAATGCTCACCAATTGGAGCATGAATTCAGATCAACCTAGGTATTTTGAATCACTCCATTTGGAGTTGATTTGGATTCCCTAAAGATTTGCAAAGAGGGGTTTAATAATCTTGATTTGGATAGTTCAAATTTTAATTTGAACTTGAATAGTACAAAATTCGTGGTGCAAAAATATGGAAGTTGCACCAAATAATAGGTGGCATTCTTAGGAAAAATAGAAATTTGAATCATCAAGTTTGGAGCAAAAATGAATTTAATATGGATTTTACAAGTTTATGTAAAACAAAAAATGGAAAAAGCTTACCCTATGGGCTAAAGTGTGCACCGGGCGCTAGATAGCGACTCTGCCGGCCCATCAGTTCAACCTTGGAGGGGCTGGGCGACGTCAAAGGCATACTCCATTGAGCATGCCTCCCGTGTAGGGAGGCGGGAAGTCACGGGGGAGCTTCCACTTAACTGGGGCACTAGCTGGCCGGTCGCCGAAACATGGGCCCCGCTTGTCGGGTCCGTCCCCCACCTCCCGCTCGAGCAGGGAGGGGCAGAGGAGGCAAGTTCGAGCAATGCTGGCAGTTTTCCCGGTGGCCCTGGCCACCTCTGGCAATGCTCCGACAACTGGTGCGCTCATGGAGACGAGCCGCACCCACCCGGTGGCCTCATTTTTGCCGGGTAGCACGAGAGTTGGCGGGGCCTTGGCCGCCGGGAGGGCCGGCGGCGGGCAGCTATGGAAGAGGAGCGCTGGCTGCCCAGGGGAGGAAAAGGAGTAGAGGGAGAAGAGCGTCAACTCTGGGGGGAGCTGGTGAAGCTTAGGAGAGAGGAGGGAGCCGGAGCTGCCCGGATTTTGCCCGAGGACGAGGCGGCACCCTTGCAGCCATGAGAAGGCATGGGGAGCTCGGGAGATTCAATTGCTCGATCCAGGGGGCTGCTGGGAGGGAGAGAGAGCAAGAGGGGGCAAGTTAGGGGCTCGAGAACGGTCTTAAAGTTGGGGATGACCAGAGAGAGCTCGGGTGGATTCGGATGCTCTTCGGGCGCGGCGAGCACACGCACAAGGTGTGCCTTGGAGGTTTCTAAGCATCGGGGAGGGGCGTGCGAGGTCAAGGGGAGATGCCCGACGCGCTGGGGCACTCTGTCGTTGCCGGATACGAGCTGCAAGACAACGACAAGAGGCAGAGCGCCGGTTTTGCATGTCAGCTACGTGGTCATGACGCCAAGGCATGTTCAGGGCAACATTTTGGCCGGCCAAACATGTCTAACGTGTGAGGCATGCATGCAGGACAGCACTGGTGAATCTTGGACCCATTTGGAGCTGGGTAGGATGGGTTTTCAAAGGGGGTAAGTTTGCAGCAGCAAACTTGGGGGCCAGAGCAGGGTTTTTTACCGGAGGGCATTGGGGGTAAAACCTTGTCTAGTGACCTTAGTTATGCAAGGACTACATGTCCACCAATTTCCAGCTCAGGGAGATGAGTCTATAGTGTACTTGCAGTTCAAAGGCACTATTTTTGCCATAGTGTAGGGTCCGATGATTTGCTCATATTTTCCACATGAGCATGCCACCTTTTTGTTTGGATTAATGCATCACTATGCAATTGAGGTTGTGGAAGAGTTTGGGGGCCTTTGCATGTACAAAATAATGGGAGAGATAAAAGAGGTCTAGCCATGGTAAAAGAGAGGGAAAGTGAGGGAGTTACCCCCAAAATAATTGAGGAGAGTTCATGGCAAAGTTACTGGAGGTAGAAGGGGGTTAGAATACGTTGTGGTAGAAAGTTGGAGACAAGGAGAATCTTTTTGGGTCAGCTACGCTTGCCCACAAGCTTTTGGCTGAATGTGTTTGATGCTGTCCTAGGGCATCTAGGGGTATCCAATGCTCCTGAGATTTACGAGGGGTAAATGGTAAGTTCATTTGGTCCCGATCACAAGTTTTCATCTCATTTCAGGAAAGTAGACAATAGAAACTTGGTAAACCCTAGATTTTAACTGAATTAGGTTTCTGTATATCTAGTCATGCAGAAGTAATATCCTTGATCCACCGCTTGGTTTAGCATCATTATTTGGGTATCAGAGCATGCCCACAAAGTTTGAGACCAGTTGGAGAAACTTGACAATGCAAAGTTGCTCAAATTTGGATCTGGACAGAAAGGGTTTTGGGATAGTTTTGTGAACCAAAACTATTTCGATTGAGATGAAACTCGGCAAGATCATCCCATATAGCATGTGTGACTTGCTGGAATTTTCCAAGATTTATTGGAGAATATGTATTATAGAAATATTTCAAATGCTTGATTTAATTAGAAAGGGTTTTGGATGGTTTTGTCCAATATTTTGAACGTGACGATGTGTTGAAACTCTTATATATGGACAATATATGTCCACTAAGTTTTGCTAAATTTTCTCAAATATTTTGAAAGCGTAAAATATTTTTCCCTATAAAAGACCATTTCTGGGATTAAGAAAAGTCTTTAAATAAAATATGAAAATAATCTTTAAAAATAATATTTGGTGGTTTTGGGAAGTCTTATATATGGGGGGTTCCCAAATAAAGTCTTCGGGGTAAAACATCCATCTTATTTTGAGGACTTGCAGTACAAACCTCAATTCATGGGTTTTTGAAAACCTAAATTGAACAAATCCCTTTTGGCCAAAATAATATTTGATAAAAATAGTTTTAGGTCCTATACAAATGGTATGATCATTGGACAAGAGTTTGAATCAAGGAAAAGAGTTCTTGAGGGTAGGAGGAAGTTCTATGAATATAGAGCACAAGCAAGCAATGAGACAATCAGCAATCAAGTCAAGCATCACAAGCACACAAAAAGTTTTCTTTGGCCTTGATTTTTGAGTCATGTTAACTTAGTCATGAGGCAAATCACAGGGTATGACAGAAAGCCTCTCCTCAATTGTCAAACTATGCGCACTTCTCCTATTTTCAAAAAAAAGCAATAGGTGTGGGTTTACTTGCCCTATTCCGTCTATTAACAATGTTGCTCTACCTCTAATTAATCTAATAGGATTTATTGAGTAACTCTCAAACATGTTGGAAGTTGTTGTCTATTGAATCTTTGCAAAAACGGATTTTTTAAATTAATGTATGTGTTTTATTTTGTTTGCTCTAAAAATGCCAAAGTCATTTTTATTAAATAGGTCTTATTTTTGTGAGCGTGAGTCTATTTTGTTTCTCAAATATTTCCACTCTCTTTGTCTCCTTTTATTTTTGTTTTGGACCATTAATTTTAAAAAGAAAAGACTCTTTTCTTTCAGGTGCGAGAGGCTCTAGCCTCACCTGGGCCTTTTCTCCCGCAGGCCAGCGACGCCTCATGGCCCAGCTCGCCCGAAATGGCCACCTGCCCCCTTTGTGACATCGTCGTCTTGTTCAGAGACTGAGAGAGAGAGAGAGTGCAGCTCCAGCACCATGAAGTTCTTAACAGACACCAAGGTTGCGATGTTCCCGCTCCTCCTATAAATCCCTCGACGTCTATGTCCGTCCCTAGGGTTTCCCGTTCCGCCGCTACCAAGGGCTTTCTCCGCTCTCCTCGCTTTCCTAGAGAGAGAGAGAGAGAGAGAGAGAGAGAGAGAGAGAGAGAGACGTGCAGAGCAAAGTCCAGCCCTGTCACGGCAGCCTTCGAGCATCACCGAGCCATCGCTGCGGGCCCACCTACATCTGCATCTCCTCTTATTGCTCTACTTCGGCGAGGGAATCGTCAAGCCCAAGCGTGCCTGCTGCACTGGGGTTGCTCTGCTTTGGAACCGGTTCGTCCCAATCCACTTGAGGTTCAGAGAGCCGTCACACTTGATCCTGCCCATGTCCAGCCTCGTCTTCATCTACAGTACGACCCTGGGTGAGGATACCTTCCATCCCCATCCTTTCTCCGAAGCTATATCCATGTACATGTCGCCACAATCATCGTCACCGCCATGTCCCCTGCGCTCCGACTGCAGGCCTGAAGATCAACTTTAGAGAGCAGTTGCTCGTGCCGCCGCTCCATTTTTCCTTTGCAACCCTCCCCACATGTTCCTCGTAGCCTCACCATGATGGTAGGATAGTCATGCATCGCCTCTCCGCACTCGCATCATCTCATTGCATCGTCATGTTGGCCGAGTCGAAGCTCGAGTGCGGGACCGAGCTTGTCTCCTCCTCGCCATGTGGTGAGGGTAGGAATGGAATCCCCACTCGAACCCGCACCTCCACTATGGAACGCTTGAGCTGCTAGTCACCTCAGCCATCGCCATTGCTGTCGTCATATTCTCTGTCGCCATCGAGGAAGTTTGGGCCTTCGACCAGTCTAAGAGGGGTAAAACCCCTCTTCGATGAGCTATCAATGCCTAGCGCAGGGGTCGCTCGCCCTATGCTCCACTAGGGAGACCTGGGTTCGATCCCCCCGGGCTCTTTTTTCCAGTTTATTTGTGTAGCGCTGATAGTGGGCCCCCAAACCCACCTGTAAGCTGCTAGGGGCCCTGGAGTCTATGCCATGTGCCCCATTTTTCATAGTTTGTTTTATTGCTTTTATACTCTATTTTGAGTTATTGCCATTTGAGGTAATTACCAGATTCGGCCAGATCCATTTTTGGTAGTTTCCAAATTGGGATATGCCTAATCTGCCATATACTAGGTTATAACTAGCTCATGTGTTTGTGCTTGTTGTTTTTTGGAAAAAAATTCTACAGTAACATATACTTCAGATATATGATTTTGGGTTAGAAAAATCCAATGAATCCAATGGTGGTATTAGCTTTATCATTTGGCCAAGTTTGTGAAAATCTTGAGTTGTGAGAATATGCCCTTTTGTCATTTTCAGATGAATTAATTCTTGAATCATATGATAAACTTGTCAACATGAGAGATGTTCATTTGTGCGTGTTCTAGCCCCTCGTATTTTTGCATGCCATGATAGATCATTAAATAGGTGGCATTCTTGTTGTCAACATGTCACCAAAATATTGCTTTCAAGTGCTCAAATTTCTCTAAGTGTTAGAATATGTTATTTTGTTGCCATGTTGTCTAGATGATTCCCATGAATCCTTTGCTCCTTTGAGGTTTCCACAATGTTATGAATTGATGAGCATGCTGTCATCCAATAGTTTGTGCCAAGTACTTGTAGGTAGAAGGCCAAGCCACCTCCCAGGCCCCAGAGATCCATCCTAGACCCCGGACATCCGGCCCATGGAGATCTCTCTAGCGCCAAGGGCAAGCTTCAGACAAAGCTATAAGGCCCGGACATCCGGCGCCACAAAACCGGCCGGATATCCGGCACCCCTACCCAGAAATCCGGCGCGAGGAGTCCCTATTCGAGTGAAGCCACGCGCCCGAGCCCCGAACATCCGGCCCCAGACGTCCAGCACCCCCATGAAGCCCCGGACATCCGGCCCCTGGCCCGGACATCCGGCCCCTGTGCGGGCAGAAGCGGGCCAAAGGCCCATGTATCCTCTCCTAGCACTATAGAAGGGACCTCTCCTACTCCTTTCTAGGGTTAGCAATGGTTTAGCTCTTAGTTAGTTGAGTCTAGATCCTTCCACTACCTCTCCCATGGAGTAGATGCCTCTATGTGAGAATATCCCCTAGTGGATGTCAAGGCCCCTCACGAGGGAAGATCCTCCGGGATATCAAGGGCCCATCTCACCATGGGATTTGGGATGAACTCTACCATGTATCCTATTTCTCTTTGTTGTTCTTGTATCTTTGTGGATCTTGTGTGTGGTGACTCTAGTGGATGTGTGATTGGACTTGTTCTCGAGTGTTTCATGTTGTGTTTTCTCCTCATTCTTTCCCGTGTTTTTCGTGTTCTTCGTGGAATCCCCTTCCAATGCATGAAAGATCGGCACACACGGGCTTGCCTCGTATCATATTGGTATCTAGATCCAACTTTCTCATGAATTTGGAGTCCTCCCCTCCGTTTTCTAGCCTAACTTTGTTTGATTTGGTCCCAATTTCGAAAATTCCACAGAAAAATAGCCCAAAAAATTATCTTGTGATTTGTTGTTCTTGTGAGTTTTTGTTGATTTTGATCTGTGTATTTGATGTTTGGCAAGTGGATCTACCTCTCTTTGCGTTCCCTAGCACTAATTTCACCTTTTCCCCATCAAAATTTGGCTTTTGAATCACCAATTTCCATCCCGAATTGAGTTCCTGAGCCCCAGATCTCGATCTGTAATCGTCGGGCTGCACATCCGGACAGCTGGCCGGACATCCGGGCCTCCAGCCAGACATCCAAGCCCTAGAGCATAAAAATCGGGCGATTCTGGACATGGTGTCCCGGATTTCCGGCCTAAACCCCCGGATATCCGGCCCTGAGAATTTTAGCTTTCCTGTTTCACTGTTTCGGCCATAACTAATTCATCCGGACTTCGATTTAGGCGTTCTTTAGCTCGTTTTGTAGCTATTGACATCCACCATCATTTGACATCATAATACTTTTCATATTTTGGCAACTTTGCCTAGGCCCTCTACCATATCATCCGCAATTCCACCATAGACTTCCGCAACCTAACCCATTTTAGTTCCATTTGCATTTGTGGTTGCTTGAGTTGTGATTGGAGTCTCCTAAGGTGTTTCGGCTACTTAGGGATGGTTACTTCTTCATCAATCACCGGTAACTTGCATCGGTCCATCATCTACGTCGACCATCGATGTTCTACATCGACGATGACCCTCCATCCTTTGAGCCATCTTCAACTGGAATCAAGGCTTTACCCCGACTTCGTGAAAGGTTAAGTCTGACGAAGGTATAAATTCCGTCATACACTCTACCTTCCTTGCCATTGCATCTTGTTATCCCCACCATCATTGTGATTACCTTCATACCTATTGAGACTACCTATCCGAGTATTGTCGGGCTTTGCGAAAACTTGTGCACCTTAGTGATACGATATCATATACTTGCATCATTGGAAATATCATATCATGCAATTGCTTGCTCCCATGCATATATTGTGATGCTTGTCTCATATAGTTGGTTGAATCTCAATCAGAATAGTGGAAATGAAGAGAAAATTAAAAAAAGCTTCTAAGCAAGAAGGAAAGATCAAAGGTTATATGCCAAAAGAGTTGAGCATGAAAAGAGATACTTGTGCATGAGGATACTTGGAATAGGAAACATTTTGCTTGCATAAAATAGGATTGGTGCCAAGTGGTGAATCGTGCCCAAACGTGCAATAAGCTAGCGTCTCTCCTTGTGTTTTTGCAACATGAGCTTAGTCTTCGTTAGGCAATTTTTTATTGCTCATCCCTATAGTTACACAAACCCCCTTATCTCACTGTGTGGGTTTCTCTATTGCCTTCCTCTATATTTGTGATCACATGCTTTGCATTTTGAGTCCATTGGATTTACTTCAATATTTACAATATCTTGGACTTCATTTTTCTTGAATTTTGTGCCACTTGTCCTAACCAAGCCACTCGATAAGCTTTATGTTGAAGGTGTGAGTGAACAAGTTCGGTACCAATTCCACTATTCTCTCAATTCACATTGAGTGAATTGGGATACATCCTCAAATTTGGGAATGGTATCTTGGTATTGTTTATCTCATTTCCCACTCACCTTTGCTCGAGTCTTGTGATGGCTAGGCAAAGCACATCATCTTCAGTCTTCGATGACTACATCCACATGAGCAACCACATCACCCAAAAGCTCGAGCGACTCCTCGTCGACATACGACACTCCAAAGTTCGAAAAAGAGACATGGTGGCGGCACACATGGAGCAACTTCGACACATGGTGGACAACTACAAGTCTTCTTCCCCTTCATCATTGTCACGACGTAGATGCTCAAGTCGCACATCTTCGAAGAAACAAGTGCACGAAGACCAAGATCACCACCAAGGACAATCTTCGACGCAAAGATCAAGGCGATCGACTACATGCATGGATGACCCTTCCATCTTCAGAAGCATCCCAAGGAAGATGGCTGTGCATGGGATTTTCCCTTCGGTCATGAAGGTAAGTGATGATGTACCATCTTAGGCCTTCATCCACGACGATGACAATGAGTCGGTTGAGCATGGGACTATCCCCTGAACCATGGTGGCAAAATGAGTTGAGCATGGAGATGTTTGCACCTACATCTCTCCGATACCCACATATGATGAGATGCCCCAATATCCATGTGAGGAGAGCCACCACCACATGAGTGAGATGAGTGACTCCACCATATGTGACACTGAGTGCATTTCCTATGAGAAGATGAGTGTGACCACCAATAGCCCCATATATGATGAGTTGCCACACTTTCCATGTGAGGAGAGCCACAACCCCCACCACTTGAATGATATGAGTGACTCCACCATTTGTGAGTATGAATGCAACTACCTAGAGGGAGTGAGTGAGCTACAACATTTAGTGAGTGGGGTAGTTGAGAGGGCACGTGAGGCCACCATGATTTCTGACAACTTAACCTCTACTCCTATTGTGTCTTCTTCTTTGGTACAAGGTCTCATGCATGATGACGTGCCGACCCTCGACGATTCCATCCCTCCAATGGGAATGACGATGGCCATGGTGGAATATCATGCACCACCACATGGTTCCATCCTGATGAAGAAGACCACGAGTTGGTTTCTCCCACCTCACATACACCACATGAGTGGAATGAAAAAGGTAACATAGGTGAATGTGATCCTCTTGTCCCACTAGTGGACTATCTTGACATTGATTGCTTGCATGATGTTGATCACCTTATGGATACTTCCCATGCTATGTATTTTTCATGCTTAGATGTGCCCCCTATTTATGATGAATATGATGATGAGCATGTCGAATTAACTAGTTGTGATGCTATACTCCATAGGATAACATGTGAAAACTCTACTAGTCACATCATGTTTGACAATTTGCTTGACTTGTCATATGCTATGCGTGAAATTTCCCATATTGCATCTTTGCAATCTCACCATAGTGACTATGCATACACCATAAAAGTAAATCCCATTTGCTCATATGGCATAGATGACAAACCCATGGTTATTGGAATTTGTTTTTCTTGTGATGATATTGCCATGCTTCCTTTGCATCATATGCGCAATAACGCTCATATGACATGCCATGACCGCCTAGCTTCTGATATGCATTGTTTGGGACGTTGTACATATTCTCCATATTATGCTCCTGCAATTGCACATGAGGAGACCATGTTAGTTTCCTCATACATTCTAGGAGATCGTGTGACATCCTACACTTTGCATGATCCCCATATTTGTGCGCACAATATGCTTTCTATTGACATGAATAAAATTCTTGTGCCACATACTTGCTACAAATTGCGTCCCAATCATGTTGAGAATAATAACTATAATTGCATGATGGATGAGGTATTCCTATACCATGCGTCAAATTTATTTGAGCATTGGATATTTTGTGCTAACGAACACAAGCACATGCACATCGTAACGGATGGTGTGTACATATACCATGCACACACCATTTTTCCTTTGTCTTTGTTGTGTGTAGGTACTCATCAACACTCGTCAACCTCACAATCCCTTAAGTTCGCAAAAAGAGGTCTTGAGAGCACCGATGCTTCGGGATTCACCAGAATGTGTCTCCAACCACCCCCCTCGCGCAAGGACTAGGCGCACCTCTTCTACTTGGCTCTCACATAGCTATGGATTATTGTGCATTACATAGCCTTTGCCCATATTGCCATGTTCACTTTGCGTGATATGCTTATTTCGATGTCTTTACCATGCATTTGTGACGCATGCCTTGTGAGGGAGTCCCTGATAAGGGGGTCTTCGGATAGCCGACCTATTGTTTATGGGTCGGACTATATGGGCTACTTGCCGAACACTTGATGATTTGAAGGCCCAGTTTCCAGGATGGAAGCTTCGAGGACCATGGCTTGCGCTCCAAGTTTGATGTGGTAAATAGGCATGTTTATCTCTTCTGTATGTAACTGACCATGTGTAAACCCTAGGCCTCCTCGACATCTATATAAGCCGGAGGGTTTTAGGGTATCGACATAGAATAACTCATCTAGCGTTAGACATACGATCTTGAGGTAGATCAAATCTGTAACCCCTTACACCATCAATACAATCAAGAAGGACGTAAGGTATTACCTCCATTGGAGGGCCCGAACCTGGGTGTCCCCTTCGTCTCCTGTTACCGTCGACCGTAGTCTCATAGTTCGGGACCCCTACCCAAGATCCGCCGGTTTTGACACTGACATTGGTGCTTTCATTGAGAGTTCCTCTATGAGCGAGATGGGATCAACACCCACCTTGTCATCAACGAAGAGGTCCGCAACATGGACGTTTTCGTCCCCGGACAGATCTTCGCCTTCGGCAGCATTGTACTGCATGTTGATTCCATCGGCCATCCAGGCCGCATGGAGAACTTAGCCCCTGATCAAGAGGCTAGATTTGGAAACCTAGAGTTTTCCGTCGACTCTCGGGGTGACTTGTCACTAGCCGAGCTCACGGCTTCGCCCATAGCCCCCGAGGGCTCTGAGGCTTTAACCTCGAGCCCCTTCTTCGAACACATTGATGGGGTCACCCACGGCGACAATCACATCTATCATCCTGGTCCGGCTATCAAACCATACGACCAGACATACGTTCCTTTCGAACAATCTTCATGGGTGGACTTCATGGGGGTGAACCCCACGAGTTCCGAACAGCTGGATCAGAGCGGACCCTCAATGATCGACGAGGCCTTGGAGCAAATCTCGTCGATGAAGATCACCGATGACCCAGCCCCGATCTATGCCCGACCCAGTTACAGTTCGGGCAGGGTCGGGTTTTTTGACCCACCCACCACCCACTTGATAGCCACCGTCGAAGATTTAGCCGACGTGCTGGACTATGCCTCTAAAGAGGCAGAATACATGGATGAAGAGGACCGTGGTCCCACTCACGTCAACACCGGGAATTAGACTGCCACTTCTACATATGATGTCTATGTGGTGGATACTCCTACCACCAACGATGACAATACACCTCACAATGACGGCGAAAAATCGGGCGAAGCGCCATCAAGGCGCCGGAAATCGCATAAGCGGTCCAAGAGCAAAAAGGGAAGAAGGGCTATTATCAGCAACGGGGACGGTAACGCCTCCACTGATCATAACAATCCCGATGTCCCCGAGCACCTGTTAGTGGGTCCGTATGAACCTGAGGACCAAAATGACCCTGATACCGTCAATGATCCCGAAGGCGACGATTACCTTACCCCGACCGAGGAGGAAGACTTACCATAAGCCAATGACTTGTACATCCCTGATAACCTTGAAGATTAGGAAGAAATCAGGCAGCAGCTCATAGCAACGACTCGCAGCTTCAAGGCCAAAGAGCGGCAACTCAAAGCCGAACAGGCCGACCTCATTGATCGATGGACGAAAGTCCCCTTAGCCGAGGAAGTATACAACACTGGTCTATCAAACCAGCCCAAAAGCTACCCTCATAGAAGGTTGCTGCCAGAATTCGACGATCAGCTCACTAACACTCCATCTCCGCATCATACCCAATATGACAAGCCAGACCGCCCTCCTCGCGGGCGTGACAGAGCGGCTAGTGACACCGGTTATGTACCGGCGATGCCCCCAAGATGGGGTAAGGAGTCATTTGAACCCAATGATAGGTTCGACCCGCGCGATGACTTAGATCACAGAGCAGGCCATACGAGATCCATCTACGGATCCAAAGATTACTCACAGGATAGACGGAGAGAGTATAGACCATGGTTCGACCAAAACCATAGAGCCCGGGAACGCAACCGGCCCTATACAAACGCCGAGTACTGGCAGGACATAGCTCGGGTCATAGGCTCCTCTCACCCACTGTGCTTCATAGATGAAGTAATGTGGCATCAGTACCCCGAAGGGTTTAAACCCATAAATGTAGAATAGTATGATGGGACCATTGACCCAACTATATGGATCGAGGACATCCTCCTCCATATCCATTTGGCATGAGGAGATGATCTCCATGCCATCAAATACCTACCTCTTAAGCTTAAGGGGCCAGCCCGACACTAGTTAAACAGCCTCCCCGAAAACTCCATAGGATGCTGGGAAGACTTGGAAGACGCATTTTTCTCTAACTTCTAGGGGACCTATGTCCGCCCGCAGGACTGTTCCTACCTCAGTAACGTCGTCCAGAAGCCTGGCAAGTCTGCCCGACAGTTCTAGAATCGGTTCTTGACTAAGAAGAACCAAATTGTCGTCTGTCTGGACACCAAGGCCATTGCCTCCTTCCAACACAATATTCGGTATGAATGGATGGCCTGCAAGCTAGGCTAGGACAAGCCTCGTACTTTGTCCGCCCTTACCTCCCTCATGACCCGCTTTTGCGCGGGCAAAGATAACTGGCTGGCAAGACGCAACCACAATTCTAAAGATCCAGTGGAACCTGAGGACCAGGATGGCAACTCAAAGCCGAAGTGCAATAAGAACAAATGCCAGCACAACAACAATGACGATGATGACACGACGGTTAATTCCGGATTCCACAACTCTCGACCCCGGCAGCGAAAGAAGCCCTGATACGGGGCAAGCCCGTGCGTGTCGATCTTTCACGAATTGGAGGGGGATTCCACGAAGAACGTGAAGAACACGAGGAAGAACGAGAGGAAAGAAAACATGATTACACATCCACTATGTCCACAAAATTGCATGAGGAACGAGATCCCCAAGTCAAACAACGATACAAGTAGAAGTACGCGATCTCCCACTCCGTAAGGAGGGGCCTTGATATCGCGTAGGAACTTCCCTCGTAAAGGGCCTTGACATCCACTGGGGATCTTCTCCTATAGAGGCATCTCTACGGGAGAGGAAGTGGAAGGAGCTATGATCAACTATCTAAGAGCAAATCATAGCTAACCCTAAAAACGGGGAGGGGAAGGAGTTTATATAGTGCTAGTCATGAAAGGGTAAGTGAGGGGCGATACATGGGCTTTGGGCCCGTTCCTACGTGCAGGCAGTCCGGTTGTACCGGTGTGAGGACTGGTTGTACCGGTCTATACGGAACAACCGGGTTAGCTCCTTCCTTGAACCGCATCAAAACAAAAACTTGGCTTGTCATGGGGCGGTGGTGGACCGGTTGTACCAGTGGAGTGGTGGTTGCCCGGTTGTACCGCTGAATCTTGGACTGTTGTGGATCCATCTCCTTGCTCTTGGGGTCCCTCTTGCTTCTTTCCTCCATCTTGGCACCTAAGTACACAAAGTATCTCTATTTGAGGTAGCATCCATGTTTCCATGGTATCAAAGGGAGAATCATAAAGTAGGGATGTCACCTCGTTTGTAATGGCACGTGCACAGGCTCTCGTCAATGGTCCACTGGAGCTTGAGGTGTTGATGATGGGTCCATGGTGGTGCTCGTGGGATGCTCCACATCATCTCCCCCCTTGTGAGGGATCCAATCTCAGATCAAGATCTTCGTCACCATGGAAAGGGGAGAGGTCTACGATGTTGAAGGTGTCACTCACGTTGTACTTGTCATGCGGAATGTCGACCTTGTAAGCATTGTTGTTGTAGCGCTCCAACACATTGAATGGGCCGTCGGCGCGAGGTAGTAGCTTGGAATTGCGCTCATTAGGAAAGCATTCCTTCCTTAGATGTAGCCACACGAGGTTTCTGGGTTCGAAGACCATGGGATGTTTGTTGATGTTGCTCTTGGCGGTGGTAAGTTCCACTTTGCGCTCGATTGTGTTCCTTGTATCTTGATGCATCTTCTTGATGTAGGTTGCCCTTGCACTTGCGTCCATGTTGACCCATTCTTGTAGTGGAAGCGAAAGGATGTCTGATGGGTACAATGGGTTGAAATCGTAGACCACTTCGAAGGGAAACTTGGTTGTGATGACGTGTCTTGCGCGGTTGTAGGCTTACTCGGCGATGAGGGGCAATCTTCCCATTCCTTGATGTTCTTCTTGATCAACACGCGTAGGACAGTTCCAAGTGTCATGTTCGTCACCTCCGTTTGGCCATCGGTTTGCGGATGGTAGGCCGAAGAGGACAGTAACTTGATGCCGAGCTTGGCACAAAGGGTCTTCCAAAAGTAGCTCAAGAACTTCACTTAACGATCGGAGACAATGGTCTTTGGTACTCCGTGTAGGCGTAAGATGTCCCTACAAAAGAGATTTGCAATATGTGAAGCATCGTCGATCTTGTGACAAGTAATGAAATGAGCCATTTTTGAAAAACGATCCACAACAACAAAGATGGAATCATGGCCATTTTTTTTTCGTGGCAATCCAAGAACAAAGTCCATGCTAATATCCTCCCATGGTTGGAACGGAATAGGAAGAGGCATGTAAAGACCATGGGTTTGAGCTTTTGACTTAGCTTTGCGGTATGTAGAGCATCGGTTGGTGAAGCGGGCAACATCACGAAGCATCTATCGCCAATAGAACTTGTTGGAGAGTGTGGCATATGTCTTGTCGCGTCCAAAGTGACCCATTAGTCCTCCACCGTGAGCCTCTTGCAAAAGTAACAAATGAAGAGAAGACTTGGGAATGCAAAGTTTGTTAGCACGCATAAGATATCCATCTTTCATGTAATATTTCTCCCAACAAGGTTTCACTTTGCAATTGGCATAAGGTGTAGCAAAAGAATCGTCATGCAAATAAAAGTCTTTTATATGTTCAAAGCCAACAACATTCAATTCAAGTTGAGTAATGAGCATGCATTTGTGAGAAAGAGCGTCCACCAAAACATTTTATTTACCCTTAATGTATTTGATAACATAAGGAAAAGACTCAATAAATTCACTCCCTTTAGCATGACGTTTGTTCAACTTAGTTTGACCCTTGAGGTACTTGAGGGTTTCATGATCGGTATGAATGAAAAATTCATGGGGACACAAATAATGTTCCCAATCTTGTAAGACTCTCGCCAAAGCATCCAATTCTTTGTCATAGATAGGATAACTGAGTTGAGCGCTGGAAAGTTTCTCACTAAAGTACGCAATTGGGCGCTTTTCTTGCATAAGCACACCTCCGATGCCATTACCTCTAGCGTCACAATGCACTTCAAAAGTTTTGTCAAAATTAGGCAAAGCAAGCAAAGGTGCATGAGTAAGAAAATCCTTAAGTTCATGGAAAGCAGTGTCTTGGGGGGTCCCCACACAAATGGTGCATTTTTCTTGCTCAAAGCATGTAGAGGGGTAGCAATAGTGCTAAAATCTTTCACAAAGTGGTGGTAAAAACCGGCTAGACCCAACAAGCTACGCACTTGTTGCAAATTGGTGGGTGTAGGCCAATTTTTAATTGCCTCAATCTTAGACTCATCAACATGGACACCCTTTGAGGAAACCACAAATCCTAGGAAAACAACTTTGTCCACACCAAAAATGCATTTTTTCCATGTTAGCATAAAGTTTTTCGGTGCGGAGAGTTTGCAAAACGTTTCTAACATGTGTGGCGTGTTGCTCTATAGATTTGCTAAACACAAGGATGTCATCAAAGTAGACCAACACACAATACCCAATGTAGGGGCGCAACACATGATGCATCATGCGCATGAATGTACCCGGTGCTTCAGATAAGCCCATGGGCATCACTAGCCATTCATAGAGACCAAATTTGGTTTTGAAAGTTGTTTTCCACTCGTCGCCCTCTTGTATGCGAATTTGGTAGTAACCATTCTTCAAGTCTATCTTGGAAAATATAGTGGCACCACTAAGTTCATCTAGCATGTCATCTAAGCGTGGTATAGAGTGACGGTAGCGAATGGTGCTAGCATTTATGGGGCGGCAATCGGAACACATGCACATACTACCATCATGTTTTGGCACTAGGATCACAGGCACCGCACAAGGACTCAAGCTCTCACGAACATGCCCTTTATGTAGGAGTTTTTGGACTTGCCTTTGCATACCCTTTGTTTTGTCAGGGTTGATGCGGTAGGGAGCCTTTTTGGGAAGCGGCATGCCGGGGATGATGTCGATGCGGTGTTCGATCCCTCGTTTTGGCGGTAGTCCCGGAGGTAGCTCATCGGGCAACACATCTTTGAATTCCTGCAATCATTGAGATAACACAAGAGGAAGATGTTGTGAAGGGTTAGGCTGGGTAACATCATCCTTGCATACTATCACGTAGTGAAGGACAGTCGATGGGCTCTCACTCACATCCCTCAACTCTCTTTTGGTGGCAAATAGAACTAGGTCACTCATGTCCCTCGTAGTAGAGTCACTCAAGTTTGGGTTGTGGCGCTCACTCGCTTTAAGGTGGATCACCCTCTCACTTTTCTCTCCATGATGGGACGAAGCTTACTTGTCGGTGATAACTTGACTAGGAGACATAGGGCGAATCACATATTCGGTGCCCTTCATCTTGAAGCTATATTGATTGGTGCGCTCGTTGTGTATGGCGCCCCGGTCGAATTGCCAAGATCTCCCGAGGAGGAGGTGGCAAACGGTCATAGGCACCACATCACACTCCAAGGTATCTTTGTAAGCTCTGATCTTGAAGGAAACTTGCATGGTGTGTTCGACTTGGATAGCGCCGGAGTCGCTTAGCCATTGGACCTTGTATGGGAGAGGATGCTTTTTCTTGGTCAAGTGCAACTTGGAGCAAATTTCTTCACTTGCCAAATTATGGCAATTTCCTCCATCGATGATGACCTTGATAGATCTCCCCTGGATACCGGCCTTGGTGTGAAATATGTGGCATCGTTGGTCCTCGTCTTGTTGTTGTTGAAGAGTCAACACCTTTGAGACAACGAGAGTGGGGCTTGGATCATTGTCACAAAAGACTTGAGAGTCTGCATATTCATTGACTTGGCGGTGCCTGGCCACTTGTTCCAAAGATTCCATCTCATCATCACTCATGGAGTCATAGGAGCCATCATCTTGGAGTATCATGGTTCGTCTTGTGGGGCACTCATGCATCTTGTTGCCTCGTCCTTGGCAAGTGAAACACTTGATGAAGCTTGTTTTGACGTCATCTAGTGTTGGTGTAGAGGATGACGCTCTTGTCTTGGTTGTGGGTGCGTTCGTGAGGAAGAAGACGACTTGTCCTTGTAGCTTTACTTGTCATCTTTTGTTGTGGAGGTTCTTGTAGAAGGTGTCGTAGTGGGAGTAGCTTGAGTAGTTGCACCGTAGGTATTGTAGGAGGTGTTGGAGTACTTGAAATCTTTTGAACTTGACGTTCCTCCTTGGAGGCTTGATGCACTAACTTGAGCAAGTTGGAGTATGGTTGGAAATCCGCAATTTTCATGACTTGGTAATTGAGACCATTCAAGAAATGTGCCATAGTTTTCTCATCGTCCTCCTTCACGTGTGCTCTTACCATGGCCATCTCCATGTCTTGATAGTACTCTTCCACTAACTTTGGTGACTTGCTTGAGTAGTTGGAGTTTCTTGAAGAGGTCCCGATTATAGTGTGTTGGGATGAATCACACTCGCATGAGTTCTTTCATTTGTTCCCAAGTTGTGATTGGAGGTCACCTCTTTCTCTTTGTCGCGTGATCACTTGTTCCCACCAAATGAGCACATAATCTTGGAACTCGAGGGAGGCCATGGCAATCTTCTTGTCTTCTTCATAGTTGTGCAACCGGAATATTTTGTCGACCTTGAGTTCCCAAGAGAGGTAGTCTTTGGGATCGTTGCTTTCGGAGAACTTAGGCATGGTGAACTTGAGCTTGCCAAAGCGATTTTCTTCATTGTTGGTGTTATTGCGATATCCTTGTCTTGGAGGAGCATAGTTGTCTTGTTGATGTTGGCCATGCCTTGGAGCGTGGTCGTCCATGTGGTCAACAGGATTTGCATGAGGTCGTGCTTCTTCACGCGGGGGTGCATTGTTGTCATGTTGGTCTTTCTCTTGCCTTGGGGCGAGCTCATCAATGTGTTGCTCCTCTTGCCTTGGGTGTTGGGGATGTCGTTCTCACACCCATTGTTGGCATTCTTGGTGCTCCTCTTGTCGAGCTTCTTCTTCTTGGCATGCTCGACGTAGAGCGTCTTGTTCCTCACGAGCTAGATGGTTGTGTTCCTGAATGTCATAGTTTGCGTCGCGAAGCACCTGTTGGTCCTCTCGTGCTTGATCCTCACGACATCGGTCTTCTTCATGATGGTGACGTATGCGATCTTGCTCTTAGTCGTCTTTCTCTTGTTGGCGACGATTGCCATGCTTGCGATGTCGACCTTGAGGCACGCTGTGGACGGGGTTGCTTGAGTCTCTAGAGAGATGACGCGTGTCACATTTGTGTGTTCGAGCTCGAGGAGGAGTGCTTTCCCTGGAGGAATCCTCAGAGGAGTGTCAACTTGCGGTGCGTCGTCGAGTAGATGTAGAAGTGGATGATGCGTGATTCACCACCAAAGCACGGAGCTCGTCCATTTGCGTTGTCATGAAGTCCTGCGTCCTCTCCTCGGATTCACGTATGTTGGTGGCGAGGTGCTCAATGTGGTCCATGATGACATCCTGTGCTTGTCGCATCCCCTTTTGTGCGGCAAAGAATTGTAGTTTGGTGACGTAGTTGTTCGCATCGTCGCCTTGCTCCTCAAACGCTGGGTTTATCATAGTGTTCCTATCCATGGTACTCAAGTAGATATAAGTGGAAGAATGGGAAAACACAATACCAACTACCGTTTCGAAGCTTGAAATGAGGATCAATCACTCAGTGTGAAATCGTGGAAATAGTAGAATTGGTACCGAGTTTGCCTTCTCACACCTACAAAGATAATGCTTTTGGAGTATCTTGGTTAAGATAGTGGCACAAAATTTCAAGAAATTCGAGAATATGAGGCAATAAAGTTGAGAGAGATCTGCAAGTAAGAAAGTAAAACAATGTGAATCAAGCAATGGGTGAACTCGAAAACACACACATGAAAAGAGAAAAGTGGGGTTGTGCAACCAAAAGTGAGCTCAAAATGTGGAAGCCACGGAAAACACTCTTGTTGCACAACTCTAGAGAGGCGGTAGCACGATTTCTCAAATGGGCGTGATACGAACTTGTGCACAACCAATAAGAGACAAAAATGCTTGACTTCCTATTCCCGACTTGGTATGTATGCGACACGAGTCACTCACTCAAGTGATCCAAAGCGATGATGTATGATATGCAAATGTTTTGATGCTATTGTTGTTTTGACCTTTCTTAAAAGCTTCACTTGTCTTTCCTTTTGCAATGATATTTGGATATTCAGTATGCGGGACGTGCACACCAAGATAGCAATTATGTATGCGGGTACTTCACAACACAAGAGATGATACTAAGATGTATATGCATGCAATGGTAGCTATGCAGCGTATGTAACACTAATGTGCACAAGTAGCATAGCCCGGCAACACTCGATAGCTAGTCTTGATAGGCAGGTAACGCAAATAGGCTAGGTGCAACAATGTGGTGGCAAGGATATGAGTCAAGAGTGTCGTCGTGGTTACCGTCCTTGCTTGCGGTGAGTTGTCAATGAAGAGTTGGTTGGTGACGTTGCGGGAAATGATGAGCGGCGATGTCGATGAAGAACCACTCCTAATTAGTCGAAACACCTTAGGAAGTGGCGGGCTCATGACTCAAAATATCAAATGCAAATGGGTTGCGGAAGAAAATGGACGAAAGAGAAAATGAACAAAGTTGTTAAACTGGGAATTTGCGGTTGTACTGCTTGGGGCATCCGGTTGTACCGCTCCTGGGAAGACCTGGGAATTAGCGGTTGTACCGGTGGTGCGGGCAGTTGTACTGCTCCTGATGATTACCGGTTGTGTCGGCTGCTCGGGCGGTTGTACCGCTCCTGGCCCGACTGCATATCCGAAATCGAGTGAAACGAAAAATTTACTCGATTTTGCGGTGGGAATCGATGGGGATGATTGGGGAAAGCTAGATCCACTTGTTCACTGCTTAATTCACGGATCAGAAACAACAAAATCTTCTCAAATCCAACAAATCCAAGAAAATTTGGTATGGCTATTTTTGTGGAGATTTTCGAAATTAGGTCAAAAAAGAAAAAATTGGTTAGAAAATGGTGGGGGAGACTCCAAATTCGTGATCAACGTGGCTCATGATACCAATACGATATGGGGCAAGCCCGTATGTGTTGATGTTTCACAAATTGGAGGGGGGTTCCACGAAGAACATGAAGAACACAGGGAAGAACGAGAGGAAAGCAAACACGATTACACATCCACTAGGTCCACGAAATCACATGAGGAACGAGATCCCTACGTCAAACAAGGATACAAGTAGCGGTACGCGATCCCCCACTCCGTAATTAGGGGCCTTGATATCGCGTAGGATCTTCCCTCGTAAGGGGCCTTGACATCCACTAGGGATCTTCTCCTATAGAGGCATCTCTAGGGGAGAGGTAGTGGAAGGAGCTATGCTCAACTATCTAAGAGAAAATCATAGCTAACCCTAAAAATGGGGAGGGGAAGGAGTTTATATAGTGCTAGTCACGAAAGGGTAGGTGACGGGCGATACATGGGCTTTGGGCCCGTTCCTGCGTGCAGGCAGTCCGGTTGTACTGGTGTGAGGACCGGTTGTACCGATCTAAGCAGAACAACCGGGGTAGCTCCGTACTTGAACCGCATCAAAACCAAAACTTGGTCGGTCGTGTGGCGGTGGTGGACCGGTTGTACCGGAGGAGCGATGGTTGACCGGTTGTACTAGTGACTCCTGGACTATTGTGGATCCATCTCCTTGCTCTTGGGGTCCCGCTTGTTGCCTTCCTCCTTCTTGGCACCTAAGTACACAAAGTGTCTCTATTTGAGGTACCATCCATGTTCCCAGGGTATCAAAGGGAGAATCATAAAGGAGGGATGTCACCTCGTTTGTAATGGCACGTGCACGGGCTCTCATCAACTGTCCACTAGGAGCTTGAGGTGTTGATGATCGGTCCATGATGGTGCTCGTGGGATGCTCTACATCAAGCCCCCTAAAGGCAATCGTGACGAACCCACTCAGCTCGAAAAGATCATGGACATGACTTTCCAAATCCATGGAACTTCGGAAAAGCCAGCGAATCACACGCACCACAACAGCTGGGTGTTTAAATAGACCGACAAGATACAACCCGAAGACCAGGGCAAAAGCTCATGTAACAAGGACGAAGACGAGCCTCGGGGTCCAATGGGTGGCGGTCAGAAGAAATTCCCTCCCGAAGTCAAAACGGTGAATATGATATACGCCACCCACATACCTAAGAAGGAGAGGAAGCAGGCCCTTCGGGAGGTCTATGTTGTGGAGCCTGTAGCTCCAAAGTAAAACCCATGGTCACCATACCCGATCACGTTTGACCGACGCGACCATCTGACCGATATTTTTCGTGGGGGCTCGGCTTCCCTCATCCTAGATCCCATTATAGATGGGTATCACCTCACTAAAGTCCTAATGGACAAAGGAAGTAGCCTCAATCGGATTTACTCAGACACGGTGAAAAAGATGGGTATAGATCCGTTAAGGATGAAACCCAGCAGCACTACCTTCAAGGGAGTAATCCCAAGTGTTGAGGACCGATGCACGGGCTCTGTGACCCTGGAGGTTCTGTTTGGCTCGCTCGATAACTTCCGTGGCGAGGACTTTATCTTCAACGTTGTGCCCTTCCATAGCGGTTATCACGCGCTGCTCGGCCGGATGGTGTTTGCTCGGTTCAACATAGTCTCGCACTACGCATACCTCAAGCTCAAGATGTCAGGCCCCAAGGGGGTCATTACTATCAATGGCAATACAGAGCGGTCCCTTAGAACAGAGGAACATGCACTGGCACTAGCGGCCAAATTCAGCTACAAAGACGAATGGCAAGCTTCGTCATTCGCCAGAAAGGCACGAAAGGCAGAGAAGCGAGTTCGGATTTAGACCGAAAACTCTGCCCTCCTTCCTCCCTCAATAGGGACTCACCCCACCGCACAACCTCAGGACCAGCGAAGTACGTGATGAGGAGGCACAACTTCGCACTTAAGATTCCTTGGGTAGTGGTAGGGAACTTACGATGGGTGTTCGGTCGTCCCGAACTGTTACCATCAACATGTCTTCAAACAAGATGCACACGCTCCTAAAAGAGCCTGCCCATGGCGTAAAGCTCACCTTTAACACTGCGGCCTCTAAAGATTTTGTTCGGGAGATCCACCCGCACTAACACCCATCAATGTGCATCTAAAACCAGGAGTCAACTAGCAATAGGGCATATCAAAGACATCTGGTCGCCTATTGAAGACCCCTGGTACAACAGCTCCTGTAGAACTTTATTTCTTATTTTCTTTCGCATACCTATAAACAGTTGCTTCAACAATCAGAGCTATAAGAGTTGTTGAGGAAAGGCAAAATTGCATGGTGCAAGTACGCCTCATTTGTCCTGTTTTTGGCACACACATTTTTCTCCCCTCCCTCTTCTCATGAAACTGTTTGGTATGACTCGAGGTCACCGACTAATAGACTGGGGGCTCAATCTCAAACATAAATTGCCTTAATCATTGTGTGTTCGATGTCTTGGCGTTTTCTTTATGTGCATTGGTTCTGAACTATGTCTTTGGTCATTAAGTTGGGTTGCTTGGCTCTTGTGCTTGCCCCTTTATGTTCCGCTCGTTAGGCTAAAAGGGCAAAGGGAGCACCCTTGCAATTGTGCTTCCGGATAGTCCGGTCAAGTGCCTTAGGGGAGAAAGTCGAAAATGAACTATCATAGTATGCATTAACCGATCTATGGAACCCAAGTTACAAGTATTATACTTCAACCCTCGTAAGCGGTTACTCCATGTTATACAAGGAATTTGCCCTTTGTGCAAATATTATGATGTCACTTCGGCCTTGGCTCATCTAAACATTGCAAAAACACCGGTGGCTAATCGTACGCTTCCCGCAGTCCTTTTCGCACCCCTTTGGTTAAGTGAAAGAAATTAAGTATAATAGTCCGATTGCCTAGTCTACCACACTAAATCGCCTTTGGGTTCCTATAATCTGGCTAAGGGACACAGTGCATCGACATAGAAACCCCATGTAGTATCTACGTGGGGGCTGAAGCCGACAACTCGCATCATTCAGTATTAAACAACCATATAGGAGTTATAAAGGAGTGCAAAACCTTATAAGAGCGGATACTAATATCATTGAGAAGTTATAACAAGTCTTTGGACATATTACAAGCTCATTCAAATATATCGTTCGCCTGAACATTGCGACGCTATCACCCGCGCACTCTC